>CM044321.1:57034984-59534984 GCA_024291935.2 Okapia johnstoni
GACTCCACAGAGGATAATTCCAGCAGCAAATTATTATCTGAGCTCTGTATTTGTCTAACATTCATTGCACCTAAATTAGATTGATAGTCAAGTACCCGTCATAACAGACTGAAATACGTATACAGAGATTAGGTATATTTTAATCCTATTACATATCTTCTAAAAAATCCTATGAACAAATACAATTCCTCTCAAAAAAGAGAGGAAGAAAGGATCCGATGATGTCACTTCAGATAGCTTTTCCTTGTTCTGTTGTGAAGGAGATTTGAAACGCTGGACAAAAATCAGAAATAATTTGCTGGGCAGCTGTAACTCTGATTTTGGACATTTATTGTCATTTCTGAAATGGTGACTGTGTTTTCAGATTCTCAGAATTTGTCACAGTTTCACCACATTCAAATATTGTGGTCATAGCAGCAGTAAAAAAAAATAAATAAATAACCACTCCTAGCTCTGTTTTCTCAGTCCCCATATCTAAAGAAAAATACTGGAACTAAGCTGTGAGGGCCTGTCTTCCTTTATAACCACACAGCAGTCATGGATGAACTGGCAGATACAAAATGACTAATTCTTTTTCGAGCTGTGAACTCAAAGACCTCTGAAGTGAGTGACAGAATATTGCTGTACATTAGAAGGGGAATCATTATAACCCGTCAGTCACTTAACAGTAAATGCAAACCTTAGTTAGTAACAGGCATTTGCAGACAGTCTCTTAGAGCTTGGAGAGTGATTACATAATGTTCTCTGACTCCTTCGTGTGACTATACCGTGACCACTGAGTTTGCCTCTCCAAATTCTGCACAGAAGCAGCCTTCCTGTGTTTGCCTGAGGCATTTCCTTGCCTGGTTGGTCAAGAGGATCCGGTTTAGCTGGTTATGAGCAAGAACTCCTGAACAAGAATTTTGAGTATCTTTAACTCTCCCAGACCACAGTGTCCTGAAGACCATTGTTTCTCCAGATGTGCCCTTAAGGATCACCTGGGATCACCTGGGATTCTGGTTTAAAAATGCAGATTCTTCAGACCTTCTGCAGTCACCAGCTCTGACCCCTCCAGTCGGCTGGCTTATGTAACTCACATCCCAGAATTTTTACACTGCTCCTGCCTTTCGCTGTTTCTTTAGCTCTTTTCTCTGGAAGCTGTTGCATTGTCCCATCTTTCAAATTTGTCTTTTCAGTAGCGATTAATCCCAGCAGCCACGTCTGTGGATTATATTGTCTCAGCTAGCTTGCTGTTTATTATTCTTTCTGTACATTTCCTCCTAGGTTTTATGTAATAGAGGTGAATTTAAAATTATGAGTATTTTATGTGAGAGGCAGCAATTCATTCATGAACTTTTGTGTTTTTACTTTGAATTTTGAAACATTGTTTGTTATATAGGTGTAAATATCAAAGAAAATACTTAATGTCCTGAGTCAGAAGTCCCAGTTTTGTCAGTACACAATGGCTTGATCTTGGGCTTAAGTTTTTTTTTTTAAGAGTTCTTTATGTGTAAGATGACAGGGTAGGACCAGATGGTCTGTAGAGGACTCTTCCAGTTTTAAAATTCTGTGAAAATGGCAAGAATTACATAATTATATTTGGCAGGAGTCAGATTGTTTTAACTGTGAAAAATAACAGTTCCCCTCTCACCCTAACTAGACTGTTCCTTTTTTTCCTCCCCTTGTTCAGCTTGTTACATGCCTTCCTCTTATTAAGTAGCTGTGGGTCACGGAGAAAGGAGATGGCTAGAGGTATTATGTAATAAGCTAAATTTTCATTTTGGGTTACCTCACTGTAGAACAGTATCAGTCAATAGCTCCTGTTGTCATGCCTGATTATGAAATGCCTTTCTCAGTATCAGGCCTCAAAGAAGCTCAAGTTTTCTTCGTAGGTATCCCTGTAAATTGTTTTGCTGATAAATAATGTTGCCTCTTCTCTGCAGTGCGTTGTAGTTGTAGACATCCTTAAAAGGAAAAGTGAAATGCTTGTGGAGGGGAAAGAACGGGCAGGATGGAAGCCTAAGTGAAGGACTACTAACCCAGTAAGTTCTGAGTCACCCATCACAAAATGGCTATCTCCATCCTAATTCTTTTCACTTTCTGGCATTTCTCTCTGCATTAAACAGGACTGGTCATTTAGCTTTTTGGTGATGTTGGTGTTCATTTTATTTTTTGTTTGGGGGGAGGTAGAGGGGAGGAGGAACATAAAATCTGATGCCATATACTGAGATGTTTTGGTCTTTAGAGAAGGGATGGGGAGCTTGGTTCCCTTTAACAAAAGTGTGTATCATTACCCCGTTGTATAATTTAGTGTCAGTAAAACATTGGCCAGCAAAAACTTGACAGTCACTGCATTTTAGTTCTTCGTGAGGGTATTGCTATCTGAAGTGAGGATTTAGTGCTGGGAGATAAATTAATTGCCCCTGTGCATACCAAGTGACCTTGGCAGGATCTCTTGTGCACACATGCCTCATGGGTGGCTGCTGCTCCAGAGGGTGGAAAAATTATACGTTGTGTAGCTGGAAACTGCCCCAAGACCCTGCTTGGGGTCTTCCCAGTGTCACCTTAAACATAGTCTTCTTCAGACTAGATAGAACCGAATATATTATTCTTGGCAAAATCATAAACCTGTAAGACATTTTGGAATTCAGCTCAGCCATATTAGAGATTTAGGTGAATAGAAGTATTACTTTAACCAGAAATATCTCTCGGAACACATGGTACAGGCCTATTTAAATTGACTTAGAATTTAACTTTAAAAATTTTCAATATGTATTGCTAGAGCTTGATGTGAGTTGGGACATTTTATTTCTTATTTGTTCTCTCATACCCTAACTTAAATACCTGGAATGTCTGTTTAAAAGGCATTTCTTTTTCCCCGAAAGGAAAATGCTTTCTGAATTCATGGCATAACTAAAACTTCTTGAACTCTTTTGTTTATCACAGTGTCAGCAGAGGAAGAGCCAGAAAAAAATTTGTGTCTTTTCAAAATGACATCAGTGAATCCATCCTCTTAAACTTTTTGGTAAACTTGTCACTTTTTATTAGAGCTTCGACTAAAGGAGTTAAGGACTTTGCCATCAAAGGACTTTTTCAGGCCATAGCTGCTGCCTGTTAAAAATAAAGGATTTGACAGTGCTGAGTTTCTGAATGTGGTGGTTTTTGTCAAAATGCTGTAGAAAGCAGTAACACTGGAGTTATGTTTTCAAAAAGCTTATGTGTAAAGAGTTATTTCCTGTCTTTCCTATTTACTTTGCACGGCTTAACAATGAAAATTTTACAGGGTAGACAACTGAAAGTTGAAAATTAGAAATTTTGTTATAGATATGACCCTAAGAATATCATTAAAAATCATTCAATTGTGATTTTCCCTTTTAATCAGTGTTTATGATACATATACTTAATAGCTTTAAATAATCCTATTTTATGTTACCAACAATTGAGCAAAATTGTTTGTAAACAATTGAAGGTTTTTTTAAACTCTTGAATTGATCAAAGGGGAAACAAAGAACTTAATAACTTAATGAAGTATTTCTATAATTCTGTCATTTGGGGGAAAATCAAGTAACATGAACATAGACATATGCAGAAGAATTTCAAAAAAAAATGAAAAAATTACTCTTGTTTTTATGATAGAGGGATATTCTAATTTTTCATTTAATATTAATATTTATCATTGATAAATGATTCTAACATTGATAAGTTTCTAGCAGTAATTATATCATCTAGAGCTAAGATATATTTGTCAGAAGATAAATTAACGTTGAAATTAAATTTGCACAGTTTATAAATCCTAAACATTTTCAAATTAAATATGTAGGGAATTTATTTGGGAAATTGATACTAAGTGGGTGTGAAGTATTGAGTACTTTAAGATTCTGAAATATTTGCATAAACCTTTTTTGGCATAGTTGAATTTCATATTTTAAAAAAGGTTTAATGAAGTTTTGTATGTTTGAATGTTTTTAACTTTTAATGCCAAAATTAATCTTGGATTGTTTCTCTGCTTTAAATATGATTATGATGTTTAAAATTTTGTCATATAAAAACCTAAAAGGTAAGTTGCATTATTAAGTCACTGCAACATCTAGAAGAGGAATCATCTTTATGCTGGGAAAAATTACTTTTAAGGGTCAGTCCATCTAGGTCTGCAGTTTTTTTGGGGGGGTGGGGGTGGGAGGACACTGTGTGGCTTTTGTGGGATCTCACTTTCCCGACCACGATTTGAACCCTGGCCACGAGAGAAAGCCTGGAATCCTCACCAGTAGGCCACTAGGGAACCTAGGTCTGCATTTCTTAAAATTCATATTTTTTTCAGCCAGCCTCTCTAGTATTTTATTTCTGCTGTATATACTGGGGCAGTTTTTTCATTTTCTAGTTTTCTCTTCGATGTATTTTACCTTGCTTTCATTTTAATGCTAGGAAGAGCTTCCCAACCCCATCATTTTTAGCTCAAGCAAAAACTATGCATGTTAAGCAGAGATGGCAAACTCAATACTCTCGGGCCCAAGTAGATGTTTTAGTGAAGCTAAGCTTTTTTCTTTTTTCATTTTTTTGCATATTAAGCAACTTAGAATATTCTTCATTTTCATTTAAAAAGTGAAGGATCCAATGTTGCTTGATCCTCCAGGTTTTAAAGGCAAGCTGGAATCGGTTTCATTTAAAACTTGATTTTTAAATATTAACAACTAATTCATACAAGAATTTCATGCAGAAACATGGACGACTGACACAGGCCACCGTTTTACAGTCTCCTTTACAGTGGGGAGCAGAACTGGCAGATTATGGCCTATTGCCTGTTTTTGTATAACCCATGAGCTAATAATGATTTTTTTTTTTTAATATATTTTTAGATGTTTGGGGAGAAGTAATCAATTTCTCCCATTTGCCCCAGTTCCCTCACAATCAAAAAAGGGATATCGTTTGGGGAGCCACACTGTCTACTTACTGAGAACTCAGACTATGCAGTTTATACTTTAAGGGTTTAGATTCTGTCTCTACCGTCTACTGTGATACTTTGGGTAAGTTACTGCAACTCTGTGTCTTTCTCCATCAGCTAACTGGGGAATAAGATAATTTGTAAAAGGTGTATCACAATACCTGGAACAGCATATGACTCAGTAGGTGCTATTATTACTACTACAGATTTTTTTTTTTAATGATTCAAACTTTTATTTGGCACTACTGCATCTTAAGGATTTCTGGAAGTAGACTTCAGGTTGGATGTGCCTGTGTGTTCAGTCGTGTCCAACTCTTTGCGACCCCACGCACTGTAGCCCACCAGGCTCCTCTGTCTGAGGTTTTCCAGGCAAGAATACTGAAGTGTGTTGCCCTTTCCTCCTTCCTCCAGGGGATCGAACCTGAGGCTCCTGTGTCTCCTGCATTGCAGGGGGACTCTTTTCCCTCTCAGCCATAGGGGAAACCAGGCAGAAGTAGAAAATTAATGAAGCAGGGCAGTTACTCATTTTGTACTGTTTTTTATAGAGTAATACTTCAGACTCAACACTGTTTTCAGATAGTGTTAGAGCCTACTGGCAGAGGTTAATATTATTACCTGGGTCTGATAACTTGGGCAAGTCCCACAACCTCCCAAGCCCCAGTTCCCTCACTTGTAAAATACTATAATGGCACTGACTTTAAATAGTGTTCTTGTGGTAGAATTATCAGTCCCTGGTACATAGAAACTCATTAAATGTTAGCACTTTTCCCCAATCCCCATCTGTTAAAAGTCCCATTTTTACCCCCCTCATCATTCTTTTGTTAGAATGTTAACTTCTTATGTTACTATTATTGCTTATCCCTACCTCACATGTCAGTTAAATTACAGTATTGTTAATAAGTAACACCCTGCTCCCCCGAGATACTCTGCCAAAGAGTCATTCCTGCAGCATAAAAATCCTTAGCATTCAGTAGCTATATCCATTTTTGTATAGAAGTATTTCTTATTACAGAATAGAATGTTGGTATAATTTTATAAATTTAATTTGGGGTTTAACCAAAGTAATACTTAGTTTTAAAATGCAAATAACTGTCCTGCCCTATCTCTGAAGAATGCACCGTTTTTTCGGAACCCACTTTGTACATTAATAGTTCTCAAACTTTTTGGTCTCAGTACCCCTTTGTACTCTTAAAAATTGTTGAGGGTCCCAAAGAGCTTTTGATTTATGTTGGTTATATTTATTGATATTTACTGTATTCAAAATTAAAACAATATTTATTGATTTAAAATAATACAAAACCTATAACAGGTTAGCAAAAGTAACATTTATAAATAAAAATTTCCATATAACCAACAGATTTTCAGAACAGTAAGAGCAATGTCATTTTAAATTTTTACTCTTTACTAAGTGGCTTAATAGAAGACAGCTGAATTCTCCAGTTGGCTTCTGTGCTGTGTCACACATTCAGCTTCTGGGAAACTCCACTGTACACTGTCCAGGGAATGAGAATGGGGGGGGAAGTTCTTATTTTTATTACAAAATTAGTTTTGACATTGTGAACCCCCCTGACATTGTGGTGTCTGTCCCTAGAGCACATTTGGAGAACTTCTAAATACTTGCTATTTCATGGTTTTTGTTTTTGTGTTTTTTGCAATTTTAGATATTACCTACTGGCTTCCTAAAATGGGAAGTGACTATTTAGCCTTTTCTATTTGTTGATATAGTATATACATAGTCTCTTCTCCTGGTATAGTAATGTCTGGTTAAATTGCTGGTTCATGCTTTTACTATAATTGACATGAAACTTACATCAGAGTAATGTAGTATAACTTTTTCTACTTCCTTTCTTGTACAAAGCCATTTTTATTTTCCCTGAATTTGATAATTGGCTTCTTGAGTCAAGAGAGAGGGTTACTTAATTTTCTGCATATTGCTAGTTCATCCTCAATGTCTCTGACAAACTTTCAGATAACAAACTTTCATATCTACAAACTTATCAGATAATTTACCGAGTTTTCTGTTTTTCTTGGTGATATTTCACTTGTCATTCTTCAGTCTTTCCTACCCAGATGGTTGTACTCGAGGTATGTGGCTGCACAGATGTCCTGAGAGTAACTATTGTCCTCGAATTATTCTGCCTTTGCCTCCATCCTCCGTTGGATCTTCAGTTTCATAAATCCAAGAAACAGCATTTGAGATGAATTTTTTTTTTTTAAACCTGTCCGAGAATCTTTACTCTGTCTTCACATTTAATTGATAATTTATCTGGGCATAAAATTCTAGGTTAGCTGTAATTTTCTTTCAGCATTTTAACGGCGTTGCTCCATCTTCTAGTCTGATGCCATTCTGATTCCTGCTTCTTTGAATATGACCACTTTTGTTTTAGTTTCCCTCGAGAAGCTTGAGATTTTTTTCCTTATGCTTTCAGCTTTTAAAATTTCTATTGACACACTTTATCTTCTGTCATTTCCATTTTCTGGCTTACGGTTTATTTGTTTATCCCTTTACTATCACTCTGTTGAGCTTTCAGGAGGAAGTAAAGATGACTGTTTAACTGGAAATCAATAACAGGACTTTCAACTCAGCTGTCTTCATAGCTTTAAGACTTATTAGATCGTTTTATTTAAGATTGAAAATAGACTTTTAATGATAATAATAGGAAACCATGTTCATTTTTATTAGCATCAGTTTAAGGTCTGACAGGATAACCTATAGAGAGGCATCTACTTGTCTCCTTTTTTAATATTCCAAAATTGTCTTTTCATGAGTAATTTTAGACACAGCTCCCTCACTGCCAACTTCATGATTTTTGCTTTGTGGCTTTATTTCTCTAACTTGACTAGCTTCATTTTTGTAATAACATCTTGCCTTTTTCATCTTTGAAATGTTTATATCCTAGTGAGCCTGAGTTATTTTCCTTCATTGTTTTTCCTTCATATGCATATGATTTAAATACTTTTTGTTACTATGCTTTGTTAATTTGATGAATAATAGAGAAAAATTCTCTTAACTTCATCAACACATTAATAACAACAACACTACTGTTGTAATAGTTAACACATTGTGCTTCCTATGAGTGTGACTCAATTTGAGTAAACCTATTATGATAGGGAAAAGCTGTAGAAACTCAGATCATTTCTGGTTGGATATTTATCTGTAAAATGACGTATTAGACTAAATGACCTCTCACGGCTCTTGCATAGAGGATCGTTTCTTTCTAAGAAGTATACCAATCACATACTCAGAGGCTGCTGTTGCATGACCAGACCTTATACTAAGAAGTTAAAATTTACTGAACGCCCAACCTTCAAAAAACCTCTAGTGAAACTCAGAGAGACCGACCAACTATGTAAACCAAATTAGTCACAACCTACTTAAATATCTGTATCTGTTTTCACAAGAAAACAGCCCTCCTTGGTCCAAGAGTGAGGCCAGTAGTAGGATAAGGGAGGGAAATCAAATGACTGCTGAATGTTGACTGTACATGTATTTAGTGCTAGGCATAGGTTCAAAGCACGTTTCACATGTTCACTGCTGCTGCCGCTAAGTCGCTTCAGTCGTGTCCGACTCTGTTCACTATATAGATACAAATATCTGTGATCTCAGGAACTGGAATTATTTTTTTTCTAATAGTCATTTTGTATAACTTCCAAATTTCTGAACTTAGACGGAAGATATAGCTTTCCACCTTCAAATTATTTTATGCTTTTAAAAGATTATACTTGGAATTTTCTTGTCAAAAATTCTGCATTTTAAATGGAATGACTCATATTTGAATACAAATGTATAATTATCTTGTTGAATGACATTAAAATCGAAGATTTATACAAAAATGAGTCCAGAACAGGTTTGCTTTCTACCCCCCTCTAATCTTGACACATAATTCTATGATGAATTATAGAGCAGGGCATTCCTATCATACTTGAAAATTTTTGGAAGATGGTTGATACTCTCATTCAGTATGAACTCATGATTGAGCCAGTAGCAGAAGAAATCTGTCTTGACCAATTTGTCTTGACCAATATCCCTTGATATTGGAATATCTGTCTTGACCAATATCCCTAGAAAAGACTGTTACTAACAGTAAATGTCATTTGTATATAATAGTGTTGTTTACAAACATCTGTCTGTTAGTGCTAGTCTAGGTTTTTCTTTTGACTACCCTCTACCTTTATATCTCACTAATGTGAATTTGAAAACCTGATGAAATATTACACTTGTCTTCAGTGTAAATGGAATAAACACTGTATAGAAATGGTCATCTTTTAAAATAAGTAGAAAAAAGAACAGAAGATTTTAAGGTATTCCTATATTAATATTCTGCTATGTACCAGATACTCTGCTTGGTCCTAATGTAAAAAGTGATTAAGTGACAGTCCAGCACTAAAAGCATTTACAGCCTGATCTTTTTCTTTTTTATAGCTCTGGCCTATTTTTTTTGTTTAACCTCGGCCTGTGCTAGTTTTACATAATGCCAATAATTTGGTTCAGATTTTGTATTTCTCACAGTAGTTAAATTGTTATGCGGTGGATTTAAATTGTTAATTTTTTAATTCCTGTTTTTCCGTTTGTGTCGTAGGATTTGTTAACAAATAAAGAACGTTAAAGAGAAATGGGTTTTGTAGACATTATAATTTTAGATTAGTTTCTGTTTTTAAAAATCTCTCCCTACTCAAGTGTAAAATAATGCAATAACCTTATTATCCACATAATACCAATCAGTGGGAAAACTGCTCCCTTTTTGCATCTCATACACAAGATTTCTCATGTGGACTTTCTCACATGGTTGAGATAGTAGCAGTCTTACTTAACTTGAAAAATCAAATCAGAAGATAAAATTCAGTTTTACTTATTTAAATAAGCAAGAGAAACTACAAACAGATCTTTGATGGCTTTTTAGATGTTTTAGCTTCTTAGCCATAGATTTTTGTGTTTTACATATAGCAGAATATCTTTGGTAACCAGTTAATGCTGTTAATGGTGAACAGGTTGCTGGATCATGTTTTTTTGATGCTTTCATGATGGGAAAGAAAGCTAACGTAGAAGCCAGGTGACTAGAACAAGTGCCAGTGGTAAATGAGTGACACTGCTATTCTACATGATGGTAATCAGATGGAGCAGTTGCCTCTTTACTTCAGTGGTTTGAAGAGTCTAGTTAGAAAATTATTTTGGAAATATTTTAAAATAGCTCTTAAGTGATGACCGAGGTTTTTATTTTTAATTCTTATTGGAATAGGAAGTCATTTTCTTTTCCTCTCTAGTAATGTCTTTTTTAATTGGCTTTTTCAGTACTTTGCTGTTCAGTTGAGTTGCTCAGTCGTGTCCGACTCTTTGCAACCCCATGGACCGCAGCATGCCAGGCTTCCCTGTCCATCACCAACTCCTGGAGCTTGCTCAAACGCATGTCCGTCGAGTCAGTGATGCCACCCAACCATCTCATCCTCTGCCATCCCCTTCTCCTCCTGCCTTCAATCTTTCATTTAATGGGGTCTTAGGAAAAAACCCTCTCCTTGCTCTTCATAAGCTGGGAAAGGAGAGGAATTCAGATTTATTGGAGTATTAGTTACATACTGAAAATTTCAGCCCCTTGAACTTGATACAGTTCTCTTAATTTTGACCAATATATGCAGTTGTGTGATCACCACAATCAAGATGCAGAATCTTTTCCTCACCTCAGAGGGTTCTTTCATATCACTTTGTAGTCTGTCCCAGTTTTCTGTTCCTGTAATTGACCTTTTCCAGAGCCTCATACCGATGGTATTATACCGGGAGTGGCTGTCTGTCATTCTCATTGTTCCTGTCCTGAGAACTGGGCGTCATCTCGAACATCTTTGATGCCCACAGTTCTTGGACCATGGCTTTCCCTGAGCTTATCCAATATCCGGCTCCTCTCTGTCACCATTTTTGCTTATGCCGTTCATGCTTGGATTTATTCTTTGCAAAAGAATACCTGTTCTGTCATTTAAAGGATTAAGATGCTTTATTCACCATATTAATCTAGTCTCTAAAACCCAGAACGCTGAATCCTTTTATGTGGAGAAGTGATTTAAAATTAGATACTCAGAAGGAATCATACATACCTAGTCATAGGTATGGAAGTGAAGATTGAAGTTCAAAACGAAGTGACTTGGTAGAAAAGAACTTAGAATGTTTGGTCTTCACTAGGAAGAAAAATGATGAGGGAGGAGTTGAGAAAACTAGAAAATAGATGAGAAGTTTATTTATGAAAATTTGAATTGTTAGATTTTTTTAAATGTTGGCAGCTAAATCTATATTTTGTAAAACAATATACAGGCTAAACAGCACACCCATGGGCAGCCAGCCTGTGCATCCCCATATTTATACATATTACTGAATGTGTTTTTAAAAGTACATATTTTGAAATAAACTAAATCTACTTTTGACACTACTCTGAGTTGAATAAATTGTATATTTTCCCTGTATTTCAATATTTATATTAAAGTGTTTTTACATCATCACGTCCTTTTTCTCTTTTGTAATACGATTTTTAACTCTGAGAGATATTTTCCTCTTTGGTAATTCTGGTTCTTACAGCATTGTTGTTGCATTTGCTCTAGTAATGCAAAGTAATATTTCTGGGAGCTTTGAAAAAATGTCTCCTCATTCATTCTGCAAAGAAGGCTTGTGAAGTAAGTTGTTAGTGTGGAACACAATAAAAATTATATGAAAACCCTTGCATCTTGTCTGAGTTCAGTTTATAATTGAAGCACATTTACTAAAGCCTCTTAGGGAACTCATTGAGGTGACCTAATTCTTAACTAATTGAAGTACCAAAACCAAATTTATCCTTCATTTTGCTTAAGATATAACTGGTTAAGTAATTTTACTTTATAATATGGTGATAAGATTCATTAGAACCAGAGATTAGTAGTGTCAGAGTGATAATGCATTTGAAGCAGTTTCTTTCTATTCCTACTGTGGAGGGTGACTAGGGTGATTATGGGCCAGCGTGTGCTTCAGCATCTTCATGTGAAAACTGGGGTAAAAACTTGAGGTTTTAGGAAGATTAATGAGATGATAATTGTATAGCACCTGTGGGAGTTCTTTTACCTTATCAGCATAATTTAAGGTGCACCAGTTTTATTGCAGTACCAGGGGAGGAAATGTCTGTTACTTGTTTAAATTAGGCCAAGTGAAGTTACAGATCTCAGTGAAGATGTTCTTGTTCGTGAGTGGTTTTCCTTTTTCTTACTCTGGTGGTTAATTATGAAATAATCCAAACATACAAAAAAAAAGTTTAGGGTACCATTTATGTTTTTTTGAATGTTAAATATGTGGTGTCATTTTATAACCCAACTTGACTTTTTTTGGTTCAGAATTCTGTTTCTGAGATTAATCTCAAAGTCAGCAGTGCTGTTTGGTTTCATTTAGGCTTTAATTGTATGAACCTTTAATACTTTATTCTTTACTTGATGGACATATAAGTTATTTCCAATTTTTTTCTTAATGACCATTCTGCGGTTATCATTATTGAGCCTCTTTCTGTGTACAGAAGTGTTTATCTAGGCTTATAGTGCTAGGAATGGAATTACTGGCTTGTAAGATATATACATACCTTTAATTGTATTAGATCCTGCCAGATTGTCATTCAAAACATTTGTACCAGCTCCTGTGCGAAAGTTGTCAATTCCCATCGTTCCACACTTTCTCCAGCACTGGTGTTGTTAGACTTTATTTTATTGCTGAGTGTGTAGGAACTCAGTTGATATTTTTATCTCTCACTCCCCATATTGAAATAAACTTTAAAGGTGGTAGGACTTCGTTGGCGATCTAGTGGTTGGGAGTCTGCCTGCCAGTGCGGTGGACACGGATTCAGTCCCTGGTCTGGGAAGATTCCTTATGCCAAGGGGCAGCTAAGCCCATGCACCACAACTCCTGAGCCTGTGCACCCTAGAGCCCATGCTCTGCAACAGGAGGAGCTACTGCAGTGAGAGGCCCATGCCCCCAAACTAGAGAAAGCCCACGCACAGCAACAAAGACCCAGAGCAGCCAAAAAATTGAAAAAAAAACCAAACTACAGACAGTAAAATACACTTGTTTTATGTATATACTTTGATTGAAATTATAGTCATTGTATAAAGTCATATATCCACCACCACTCATGATATGAAACATTTCCATCACCCTAAAAAGTTTCCCTGTGGCTCTTCTATCTTCCTTTCACCCTGACAGCCGCTAAGCTGCTTTGTGTCATTGTAGTTTTTCCTTTTCATAGCTAGTCTTTTGTGTTGGAATTTTTTCACTCTAATGTTTTTGAGATTGAGTGTGATTAAACCACACTCTTTATCCATGCATCAGTTAGTGGATAGTTATGTTGTTTCTGGTTTGGGGCTGTTATGAATAATGATGCTATGACTGTATAAATCTTTGACCTGTTGATTTTTAATTACTGATCTTCAGCAATTTTGCTGAACTCTAATTAGTTTGAATAATGTGGCTTTCTCAGATTTTCTTCATAGACAGTTATATCACTTAACATAATGACAGCTTTGTATTTTTTCTAATCTTTTCTGTTCATGTTCTGTCATTTTTGTACTGAGTAGGATCTCTAGGACAGTGTTTAAACGAAAACAAAAAATCAGTTCTAGTGAGCATCCTCATATTCCTGACTTGAAAGGTTATGGTTTAACTCTGAAGCTTAACCGTTGCATATGAGGTTTGGGACAGATTTTTGATCATTAACCTTCTTCACGTTAGTGAATTTCAACTGTTCTAGTTTGAAAAGAGATTTTATTATGAATGGGAGTGAGAGTTTATCAAATGCATTTTCTACATATTTTGAGATGGTCATGGGGCTTTTCTTTAATCTTATATGTGGCTTTTTTTTCCTCTGAGTTTAGTCTTTCAAGTTTTAAAATTTAGTTATTTGAAATACATTTTTTAATCACTTAGGTTAAAAACTTCTGTCTTGAATATGCTTTCATCCCTTCTCCATGACTAAGACTGTAATAAAAGAACATCATTTAACTGTCATGCATACTGTTAATTTTGACTGAAAATTGCTTAAGGTCTCAGCCATATCTTAATCACATTTGAATTTCCCACAGGATGTAGCACAGTACGTTGCAAATAACAGGCTCTTAATGTTGAACTGGGCTAAGTATTTAGGGCTACTATTCTTTGCTAAAGAGCCACAGTCTCTTGTGGGTTAATAAATTCTTATGTTGTCCCCACATTTCATTACCATGCTGGCTGTTGCTGTAACTTTGGGGGTCATTAAAAAAAACAAAGTTTTAAAGCTTTTAAAGTTTATCCACTCATCAATTATTTATTGAGTGCCAACTAAATGCCAAGGCTGGCTTGGTGCTACCATTCTAACCTTATAGGAATTCAGAGAAAACAAGAGATTAGTTAGACTTTGAAGACCTGGTACCTCTCTTCTGAAATAAATGATTGTATAAGTTAGATTCTTTTGAGAAATTTAAATTTTTATTGCCGTAGTCCTGAAATGTGATTTTTGAATGAACAAGAGATAGCATGTTACGTAAAGTGCCTCTGTGACTCGCCCCAGTAACTTCTCCATTCTCATCTCTGCACCAGTCGCCACCATGTTGGGGACTCGAGCCATACCCCAGGTGACTTTGGAGATGTCACGCGTTCTGGTTATTCATTCTTTGCCCTACATATAATGCCCTTTAACTCCATCTTCTGTGCAGTTAATGAGGATTTGTCCTTCATTCCACTCCAGTATTTTCTCCCCTGGGAAGTCTTTCCCAAATCAGTCCTCCTGTGTTCTCTACCTTCTCCTATTAGAGCTTGTATCATCTGTATGTTCTTTTTTGTAGATTGATTTTCCAGGCTGACCTGAATGCTCTCTTTCTTGGCCGTGGCTATAACCCAGTCCTGGCACAGCACTTGGCCCATAGTAGGCATTTATAATTGAGTCTTGAAAATATTGCTTGTTGACCTGTTAAAAATGGTAGAGCAAAAGGCCTGGAAACTTGTCATCAAATTAACAGTTGGGACTGCATATTCCTTTACGAGGGTCCGCCCATGCTCTCCGGCTGCTCCTTGAAGTGCCACTACTGAAGAGGGCCTGCCAAAACAGGCGGGTGTTGTACACACATCTGACGATCTCAGCAGCTGATACCAAATGTTTAGAAGTTTCTGTTTCCATCTGTCATTTTCATCTCCCCACCCTGCCTCCACCCTAGAATTAATTATCCTAAGAACTGTTTCCTATCTTCTTAGATATTTATGTCAGACAAGGGCTCAAGCAAAACTCTGTATGTTCTTTGGTATTCGGGTTTCATAATACCTGATGACTCCATGGAATTCTGGTAACTTTCTGTTCACAGATGGGATGTCTTATCTGACCTGATAAATCCCTTAGGTTTATTCTCTGGTACACACTACTTCCTTGCAATGCACTTGTCCGCTTAAGTATCCATACAGTCCGTTGACAGGTACACCTACCACAGCAAAGTGTGATGATCTCAGCATCTGAGTTAATCCTTAGATTGAGAGACATTTTTTCTACAGTGTTGTTTCCTACAGTGTTTAAACTTCAACCAACCCAGGTGCCTTCAGTTGTCTTTGGTTGGCTGGTACACCTGGGCTTGGGCTTTCCCCGAGTGATATCAAGTTAAGATTCCTCATCTTAGAATTGAAAACATAACTTTAGCTTTCATTCTTTCCTGTCTCAACGATTGCTTATCTGAACTCTTTCCTATCTGAACTCAACTATATCCAATGTTGTTTTTTGTTGTTGTTGTTTTGTTTTGGCTGTGCCACGTGACTTGCAGGATCCCTGTTCCCCGACCAGGGATTGATCCCCGGCCAAGGCATTGGAAGTTCGGAGTCCAATCACTGGACCACCGGAGAATTCCCTCCAGCATCGTTCATGCATTTTTCATTCCTAACTTTTAAGTTATATCCTATTTATCTGTGTAGTTGTGGGGTCAAGTCTACTTTGTCCTTTAACCCATCCCATAGTGAGTTTTCCAAGTAAAGGTCAGAGTTACGTACAGTACTTGAGAGGCTGTACACGCATACTGCTTACTAGGTCATCTTTTATTATGTTGGTTTCAAGGCCATTGGAGCCTTTCGTTTGCTGTCTGTGCTGTTTTTTGAGCCACTGGTTATATAACACCAGCAGCTAATCTCATTTGTTTGTTAGCTCTTTGCACATAAACCTGGGTACAGATAAGAAGTTAGCTGTAACTTTGAAATGGCAGGGTGGAAGGACTGAGTTAGAAGGGCAAGTGTATCTAAGGACTGTGCATATCCTGATTTTTGGTGATGTTTCAGGGCTAAATTACCTCCTTGAATGGGTCGGAATCAGAATTCTAACAATTGCATTACTAGTTGTATATCTCTTAATCATTAAGTTTTTCTTACTGAGTCTTTCCTCAATTTTCTACTGCTTCTATCTTTAAAGTGAAAAACTTTGTTAAACTGGGATTCTTTAGGGTAGAGCAGTGCATTAATAGAATTATTTCTGAATATGTTTGTCCTACTTCTTTGAGATTCTGATTATTTAAAGAATCTGTTTAATATATTTGGTCTGTCCCAGTTTTCCTGTTAATTTTTCTTGTGTTTGGTTAGGAATGGTTTTGTACCTAGTGTGAAATATTAACTACCTGTAGCAGGCTGATATATAATTTTATGAATAGCCTCACATACCCTGAAGTTGTAATGCACAAGACATGCATGCGTGCTCAGTCATGTATAACTCTTTGTGACCCCATGGACTACAGCCCGCCAGGCTCCTCTGTCCATGAAATTTTCCAGGCAAGAATACTGGAGTAGGTAGGTTGCCATTTCCTTCTCTAGGGGATCTTCTCGACCCAAGGATTAACCTGAATCCTGCATTGGCAGGCAGATTCTTTACCACTGAGCCATAGGGGAAGCCCAATACACAAGACTCAGCACCATAATTTTGCATGACAAAGTTGTAGCCTTTTCTGAATTTTTAAATATTAGAAGATATTTTAACCACAAAAATTATGCACAGAAAGTAGAAATTGTTGAGTATGATTGCTCTAGAGGTATGGGTGGCAGGTGGGATGTTGAAAGTCAGAAGTCAAGACCTCTCCCAAGGGCCTGGTGTCTCAGCTCGGGAGGCATCGTGCTGGGGCCTGGTGCCACCACTGAATCATTCCTGGTGAATTGTGAGTAGAGACCTGACTTCTTTGGTCTTTTGTATTTTTGTTTACAAAGTGATAATTCTTAAGGTTTCTTTCAGGCTTGACATTTCTGTGGTTCTTCCTGGAGATAAGATACTGACCATCAGCCTTTCACATTTCAGGACCCGGATGAAGTGGTGCCAGTTGGCCAGAGAAGAGCTTGGTGTTGGTGCATGTGCTTTGGGCTGGCGTTTATGCTTGCAGGCGTCATTCTAGGGGGAGCGTACCTGTACAAATACTTTGCACTTCAAGTAAGTGGGAAAATGCTAAGAACACTTCTGCCTTTCCTTCACCTGTACTAGAAGATTGGCCCAAACTTACTCTAAGCCTGCGCTTTTTGTCTGTGGCCTCTTAGCCAGAGTGGTGGTTGTGTTTTCTGGTTATGTTGAAAAATTCCCTGAGCGTAAGTTTGCTGAGCCTATTAGACAGTCATTAAAAGCAGAAGAACATTGTTTTGAAATGCTGCTGACTGAAGGATATAGCTTGCTGGATGATTTTTCAAAACTGACTAACCCTCAATTTTCCTACCACAATTAATAGCTAAGTTATAGGATTTTTCAGTTGCCAATTGAATAAATATACCAGCCTCAGATGTCATGTTGATAAACTATAATTTATTGGGTCGACATTTTGGGCTTCCCCACAGTAGCTTTTTGCTTCTGGGCCCAGGGTACACTTGTTCCACTTCTCTCTGCCTCTTTCTTAGCCATTGGTTTATCTTAAGAATTGGGATTTTGGCAATAATGCTGATGTAATTTAGGATGAAAGTTGTTTGTAATTTATTACAGAATAGGAATCTCAGTGGATTGAGACATAGTTTTTTTCTTCTGATTACAATATTAAGATTTATGATTTCTCTTTTGTGACTTATTTCCCTGGCAATAATCCAGTAGGTTTATTTCATTTAATATACCAGAATTTGGAGAAACTGTTGACAAATAGATTTTATTAAAATAATGAAACATTCTATAGAGAATGTGTAAGTTTTGTGCTCATTTTCTGTATGTTTGAGATAATAGCATGGTGATAGACATTAGTGAAATACGAGTCATCTTTCTTAATGCAGTTTTTTATAAGAAATGTATTTTTGATGTAAAAAATCATTGCAGTTCCACTTTCTAGAGATATTTGTTGATCTATCTTTTTGTTATATGCTCATAATCTTTATTATATATGCCTACTTTAAAAAATCTTTATAATGATTTGCTATAATCTGATATTTTCCACTTAGTTGTGATATATTTTAAGGAAAAATGAGGGCTGCCTGTATGCCTGTAGAAATGACAGACAAACCACCCCTTTTTTGGCTAATAAGAGAAAAATCATGTAATCAGTGAATCACAGCAAAATTAAAAGTGTATTCTTTAAGAAAAATATTCCTGGTTTTTTAATATATTCCTTTTATAAAATTAAGGCCCACAGGTAGAAAGAGGCCTGCGTGTTTCCTCAGATTTACTTGTCACCAGATGGATAATTGCTTTTATAGTCTATTTTTAATCAAATACAAAAAGTAAAGGAGAAATCAACTGCTTTCTTCCTTCTGAAACTGTTTTTTTTTTTTTTTTTTTACAATACTTCAAAACCTGATCTTAAAGAATGTGTTAACTCTGTAATTAAACTGTCTGACTTGTCATCTAAAAGTAGGAGTTTGCAAGCAAAATGCTATTTAGATAAAGGTGGCAGCTTAAGTAATACTTACATTTAAAAACCTGTCTCCCGCTGCATTGCTGAAATAGTGTTTAAACTCTCTATAGCCAGATGACGTCTACTACTGTGGAATAAAGTACATCAAAGATGATGTCATCTTAAATGAGCCTTCTGCAGATGCCCCAGCCGCTCGCTACCAGACCATTGAGGAAAATATCAAGATCTTTGAGGAAGACGAGGTGGAATTCATCAGCGTGCCTGTCCCCGAGTTTGCAGACAGTGACCCTGCCAATATCGTTCATGACTTTAACAAGGTTAGCCAGGTGCCCTGAGCTGTAAAGAATGCATGTCCCTTGATGGATGCTTTTGTAGTTTTAATTTTAATATTGGCTAATTTATTCTAATTACGGTTTACTGTTTGAAAAGAAAATTTTAAAAAAGGCCTTGGGTTTTTTCTGCCCTACAAGAAAAACTCCAACATTTGATGGGCCCTTTGTCTGAGGCCAACCCTCAGGGAACCTACTTGTTCTCCCCCTTTCCTTGTCTGTCTTAACGCACACCAGATGCTGTTCCTTCTCTGCTGTTAAATTGCTTTTAGAAATCTAAATATTTACATGTTTTGGTTTAACTCATTTTTTAATCCTCAGAACCATCCTGTTGAGTCAGTCTTCCTCAATCATGGTTTCTCATCTGAACCACAAGAACACAGTCATTTAATTGACTTATTTCAGTCAATTTCATCCAGTTCTCTGGTGGATGGTAGTAACTAGCCAATACTTTCTAGATGCATCAGAGAGAAGTTAATTTTTATATACAATAGATGGATGCCTTGGAGGGCGTGATGGTTTATAAGTGCAGGGACTAAGTCTCTTAATCAGATGATAGGGTATTGGAGTTAATTTTAATAGTTTGTTGTTATCTGATCAGTATGTAAAGACTGGCTAGTAGCAGAATTTCCTTTCCCCTTACTACTTCCATTCCTATCCTACCAAATTCTTGATTTGTTGAAATGCAAGTGATTGACACATTCTAAAGCCAACCCATTTTAATGGTACAAATTGTTCTTAAAAATCCAGTTGCTGCCTGTTTGTATACCTGTAATATTTATACGTGAATCTAACAAAAATATTACCTTTTTCTTCCCAGAAACTCACTGCCTATTTGGATCTTAACCTGGATAAGTGCTATGTGATTCCTCTGAACACTTCCATTGTCATGCCACCCAAAAACCTATTGGAGTTACTTATTAATATAAAGGTATAAAACTTTCAGATACTTCTTATTATTGATGCTGTTACAGGATATTGTAATTCCTTATTGAGAAATTAGCCCTATAGGAGCCCATCTTACTGACAGTATAGCTAATCATCTTATGACAAGTAACTGAGACTGGTAATTTGGGGTTTTTTTCCCTGTCTCTTTTAATATTTTATTTATTGAAATCAATATGTGATTTCTTAAATTATATCATATTTAAGTTTTCCTAAAGGGCCAGAGAATAAACAGTAGGCTTTTAAGAAATAAGGTCTGTGTTGCAGCTATTCAATTTTGATGCCATAGACAATATATAAACAAATGGGCACAACTATACTCCAATAAAACTTTTTAAAAATTATTTATTTATTTATTTTTGGCTGCACTTGGGTCTTCGTTGCAGTGTGCAGGCTTTCTCTAGTTGTGGTGCATGGGCTTCTCATTGTGGTGGCTTCTCTTGTTGCAGAGCACGGGTTCTAGGGTGCATGGGCTTCAGTAGTTATGGCTCTTGGGCCTCGTTTTCCTGTGGCATATGGAATCATCCCAGAGCATGGATCGAACTGTGTCCTCTGCATTGGCAGGCAGATTCTTAACCACTGGCCCATCAGAGAAGTCCCCAGCTAAACTTTATAACAGGTGGTGGGTGATAGTTTGTCAATCTCTGTTTTGTATTATAATCTCTAAAAATTTTGTTTGTTTTCCTTGTCTGTTCAATGTATGTTTTGAGATAATCCATGTAATATAATTCTTTTCCAAATGTAGGCTGGGACCTACTTGCCTCAGTCATATCTGATTCATGAACACATGGTCATCACTGATCGCATTGAAAACATTGATCACCTGGGTTTCTACATTTATCGACTGTGCCGTGACAAGGAAACTTACAAACTGCAACGCAGAGAAACCATTAAAGGTAATACTTTTGAATGTTAAGAGTGTTGGCAGAAAAGTTTGTTTCACTTCATTGTGTTAAATTAGACTTAGTTGTAAGCTTGTCATTGTTACCAATACATTGGCCGTGAGTAAGAAATAAAACTATATTGTACACTGTATAATATTTCTAGATTACTGAAGAATCACCTTGATTCTAAATCTACTCTTTTCAGATGTAGAGAATAGGTGAATGTGAAATTCATTTCCTAGATGTGCTGTTAGTTCAGTTTCCACATGGTCACCCTACCTTTCCATCCTCCCACTTTGGTTCAGCCATACTATGCAAGGCTTCTGCTTACCCAGAGAGTCTCTAAAGTAGCTCTCAGGAGTGTACTCAGGGTCTAAGCAGAGTGTGCCTCTTGGATCACATTGAAGATAACCACAGTCAGATTAGTTAGAAAGAAACTGGACTGAAGAATTAAAAGCATTGACACAACTAAGGTAGCTTTGCCAAATCGCTTAACCTTTGTTTTCTCACGTGATGATGTTATCTCATTTCTTTTCAAGATCATTGAAAAAATGAAAGTACAGGTGACAGAGCTTTAGAAAGTAAGACATGCCGTGCAGATACACACTATGATGTGATTTCTTTGAAATTGTGGTACCTGGTTAAATGCATTCCTGGCTTTTGTTAGCACTTCTGATGATTCTGATCTACTGTTTGATGATACTTTGATGATGAGTTACCTGAAACCTGAGGCTTGATGTCTTACATTGTGTGGTTCATAATTTTTTTAAAGCCATAATTTTACATATAATAAAATTCACCCGTTTTTAGTGTGTAGTTCTGAATTTCAACAGATCATCACCATATCAAGATATAGAATGTTTCTGTTACCTTCAAGGTCATAAATTTAAATGTATGGCATTGTTGTTGTTATCAACCTCTATAAAGATACTTAGTTTGGAAAAGAGCAGAAATTATTTTCTGCCATGTTAAAACAAATCAAACTACAGAAGTTAATGGACTATAGATTGAGTAAACTATTTGTATATGTCTGAATAATAGCTGTGAAGATTAATATGAATATTTATTACCAAAGAACCAGAAATTTAAAAAACTTTTCCTTTCAAACAGGTATTCAGAAACGTGAAGCCAGCATCTGTGCTACGATTCGGCATTTTGAGAACAGATTTGCCGTGGAAACTTTAATTTGCTCTTGAACAGTCAAGAAAAACCTAATGGAGAGAAATTTAATACCACAGCATAACCCCACCCTTTGTATTTTGTGCAGTGATTATTTTTTAAAAAATCTTCTTTCATGTAAGTAGCACATAGGGCTTCACGATTTTTTCATCTCGTTAACTCAATTAAAACCATTATCTTTAAAAATCTTCTTTTCTTTCCAAGTGTGGTGTCTTTTATCTTGAATTAGTTATATGAAGTCATAGCTAGTAGTACACTTCACCATAGAGCTTAGGTATTAAGAAGTGTTTAAATTTCATTAATCCATGTATCCAGATTTTTGTGTTTTAATTATGCATTTTTAAGAAGAGAGGTTCTCTAATAATCACATATATGCATACGTAAAAATGGACCACAGGGACTTACTTGTAGCTGTCGCCCTGCTACTTAGTTTGTTAGAGCATTTTAGCACACATTTTAATTTCCTCCTCTAATTAAAATGTGTAGTATTTTCAGTGTCATATTTAACTATTTAGAGTATGATTTCGACCTCGATGTTTTAATATTCTAGGCATCTGGTGTAATGATATTTTAGAAACTGTTTGGAATTTAAGGAATAACTTGTATTACTAATTTGTATAATCTCTACCTGTGCAATGGAATATAAATATCACAAAGTTGTTTGACTAAAGGACTGTGTGTTGTTTTTCCCATATAATAAAACCGAAGAGTAATTTGGTTCTTCATATCTTGAGGTAATCCATATTAAAGAAGAAACTTATTTCTTAAAAATCCAGTTCTCTATATACAGTGGGTAAAGTCATAGGTTTTATAACTATATTCTTCATGGATACTGTTCAAGTAACATCTAAGACTCAAGATGCTGTTTAAACATTTTGAAGTAATGTTTTGTATTTAATGGAAGGGCTATCATTAAACCTAAACTTTCCAAGGAGCATAAACTAAAGTGCTTTCCTGGGAATGTCTCCTCACAAACAGAGCATTTTGAGTTATAGTGGTGATTCTTATATTTCTAAGTTTGTTTCCTATCTGAAATAATTTAGAATCCACCTCTTATTTAAAATATCTAAGAGTAATTTCACCGTAAATTCTTGAGACAAACTCCAATTCTGATTTAAGAAGTCAGACTTTTTAAAGCTTTACAAACCCATAAAGGATTTAGTCTAGGAACCAGTACTAGGCTAACAAGGATATTATTTTGAATCCTGGCTCTTGGTTTCCTTTCAGTAATACTGTAAAAGCTTTAGGCAGGCTAGATGGATATTTGGGGATTGAAATTTGTTTTAGAAGAGAATATATTCTGATGAAAGGAGATTTGCACTAAAATTTCATGGTTTTTAGGGGCTATGAACTTAGGAGCACATTATTAATTCATTCAGCAGATACTTAGCATCCTTTATATGCCCAGCACATGGCATTAAGTGTTGAAGTTACACCTGTGAAAAAGAAAGACAACTGCGCCTTAGTAGAGACTGTCAGTCTCATGAAAGGAACTGATTAATAACCAACTAATTGTAACACAGTTGTAATTGGTGCTGGAATAGGGGAAGATTGGGTCCAGAGGTTTTAGGAGCCTCTAGGAGGGTCAGTGAGATTTTTGGGGATGTGAAGTGCATGGGACCAGGTCATGGTGGACCTTTTCTGCCATCCTGAGAACTTCTTTCTGATAGATCATGGACTGATATTGAAGGTTTGTGTTCTGGAAGGAGCATCTTAGTTTGTCTTTTCCTACTGATAATAGTAATAGGATAGACGAACTGCCGTAACAATTCCAACATCTCAGTGGTTTTGGACAGCAGGACTTTTGTCTGTTTTCATCATTACTTCAATGTGGCAGGAAGGTTCCCAGGGACCCAGACTTGCCCATCTTGTGACAGTGCCAGCTTTGAATCCTCAGACTTGCCCTGGAAGAAGAGGAGTTGGGAGTAGTAGATCCTGCAGGGGTTTATGGGCAGGCCTGCTAGGGTACACATCACTTTTCCCCATTTCCATTGGCCAGAACCCAAGCCCTGTGACCTCAGGCCAAGTGGTGAGGGAGGTGGGGAATGTAGTCATCAGGTGTGTCCAGGAAGAGGACCAAAATGATGTGCTGAACACAAAGCATTGTCTCTTTTTTACCACAAGTGGACAGTTCAAATGAATGAAAGAAAAAAAAAAAGAAAGATCCTCTATAATTCCATTACCCAGCAATAATCATAATAAGGAATTGAGTGTATATTTAAAACTGTATCATCTTACTGTAATAGCAGCATGCTCTTTGTAGATTTGGAAAACACACAGAAACACAAGGAAAAGGGGAAATTATTCCCTACCGAGAACTTGATTGTTTTTTGTTGTTATTTTGGTGTATGCACTTGACTTCTGTGTCTTCACTGTTTTATAGTCTTTTCCTCTACTTAATGTAAGCACTTTCCCAGGTCATTGAACACTCGGCATCTTAAAGGCTGCGTTATATTTATTGTGGGTGTGGTGTAACTTTCTAGTAAGTTCTCTCTTGTTGGACATTTCAGTAATGGATGACATTTTTGCCATTAAAAATGCTGAGGTGTGTATCCCTTATTTAGAGTCAGTTGAACAGAGGTATCCCTCTCACCCAAGCTTGGTCAGTCAGATGTGGCCCAGGAGTTTTGGAGCTCCAGCTGAGTTTCAGGGTTGTACCCTTTGAACTCGTATGCCATGCCTGAGACTACAGTCTCGGTGTGGTCCTGAGCTTGGGGAAAGCAGAAGGCAAAGGAAGTGAGTGAGAAGATGACTGAATCAGGCAGGCAGAGAGGACTGCCCAGTTTCCTGGGCTGGCGGGGTAAGGGGCAAGACTCATACATGCTTCCCTACCCTTGCGTTCCCTGAGGCTCTCTGTCCTGTGTATGTGCATGCTTATCTACGATTGCTCTAATTCAGCTCCCTTCCAGAGACATCCTACTGCATAGCTGAATAAAAAGCACACATGTCAGAAGATTAAAATCTTTGCACATCGTTAGGACTCTGGTCTGATCACTGTGGCAGAAGATGGAACAAAATAATAAATGTGAAAGAGCTTTGTACAGTGCCGTCTAGTTGTCGGCAACCCCTATCTAGTTTTTTGGGAACCCCCATCACTGATATGTGTTAGCAGGTAAACACTGATCCTATTTTTCAGTGCATGTTTTTAAATTTTCTGCTTTTGCTGTGTCCATTTTAGATTCTCTACATCCATGTTAAAATAAGTAGGATGCAAAAACAAAGCAAAACAAAACAGTGTTCTCAAGGGTATTTATCTCAAACAGTGGAAGTGGGGTGTAGAATATAAAGAAACTCAAAGGCAGTTTAATAATAAAACAAGAAGCAAATGGATTATTGGAAGGAAAAGGCCAGATTCCACATTTGAATGCGGTTTTGAGTTAATGCTGGCTGCATGGCTAACATCCTGCTAAGTGCACATTTAATAGTTTATTGGACACCTCCTTTCCACCTAGAGAGGAGTTTGTTGGCTGGAATTGTATGAATCCTGCTGTGAATGATGGGCACCAATCCTTGCATGTTTAACTCTGAGATTCAGTTTCCCAGGTAAGGACTTCATGTGTATGTGTTTATAAAAAGGACATCGTTTCAGCTCCACAAAACTACAGAGCTGTCAGTTTGGTAAATGTCTTGTCCAAGGTCAGGGTTAGCTTTCTTCTCTCGAGGTCTTTCTCATTCTAGTATTACATGAGGGAAAAGCATAGTCTAGTCTGCTCTCTCACTATTGATTATTGTTAGGCTTTTATCTTACTGACAAAATATTAATGACAATTTAAAAAATACGCATGCGTACTCAGTCTTGTCTGACTGCGACCCCATGGACTATAGCCCACCAGGCTCCTCTGTCCATGGGATTCTCCAGGCACAAATACTGGAGTGGGTTGCCATTTCCTTCTTCAGGGGATGTTCCTGACCCATGGATTGAACTCGCGTACCTTGCATCTCCTGCATATACTGTAGCCTTTACTTGTGTGGACTCTTAATTCCTCCAGTCTTCTATTGCAGATGAGTCCCAAGAAGCAGATGGGTGGGAGTGGGCTCTTGAGCGCTCAAAATCCATTTCTGAGTGGCATAAAACAAGGTAATCCTAGCTTTCTTGCTTATATTTGTAAATAATTTGATGGGGTTTCTATATTCAATTTTCGGCTTACATTTGTATTCACATTTTTATTGTAAAAGTCATGTAATGTAGAAATGTTGATGGTAAAAAGCGAATGCCCCCCTCTTTCTACCATCCTCTTCAGTCCCATTTCCACCATTGTTGACAGTTGAACGTGTAAGGTAGCATGTAATTTTTAGATGATCAGGGCAAGATGTAATTCTTGCCCTAGTGAGTAAGAAGGTGAGAACAGGGACTTCCCTGGTGGTCCAGTGGCTGAGACTCCACACTCCCAGTGCAGGGGGCCCGGGTTCCATCCCTCGTCAGGGAACGAGATCCCACATGCTGCAACTTAGAGTTCGCATGCTGCAACTAGTGAGTCAAAGACTGAAGATCCTGCATGCCACACCTAAGACGTAGCCAGCCAAATAAATATTTTAAAAAAAAGACGAAAAACTTCTAGTCAGATGATGTGCTTTTACCTGTCATGAACTGGGAGCGTGTTTAAGAAGCCCAACCCAGAAACCCCATCCTTTCCCCAGTCACCAAGTCCTTCACCTCCCAGCATCGTCATGGTTTTTGCAGAGATGGCTTAATATCCACTTTACCCCTGCAATCTATTCTTCATACTGCAGCCACAACAATCTCTTCAAGACACAAATTTGATATATATTTTTTTTAATAACACGGCTTTAAAACACGCTCAAGGCTTTCCCTAGCTCTTAGAATAAAGGACAGATTCCTTACTTAGTACAGTGCTATCCCACCTCTGCAACCTCATCTTCACTGAATACCCTTTTGCTCTTTGGAGTCTCTCACTGGCTTCCTTACAGTGTAAATGCTGTTTTTCCTCCCTTGAAAATTATTCCTGTTCATTCTTCACCATGCCCTGTAGTTGACTTCTAGTCAACCTGCAGAATCTAGTTCCCTTTTCTGAAGCATTAGGAAAAGTTGTTTCATGACTTCATAGTATCACATATTTCTCCTTTATGGCACTATGATTAAAAGTTTATGTTTTGTTATTCCTGAGGCTTCCCCGGTGGCTCAGATGGTAAAGCCTGCCTGCAATAAGGAGGACCTGAGTTCGATCCCTGGGTCGGGAAGATCCCCTGGAGAAGGAAATGGCAACCCACTCCAGTATTCTTGCCTGGAAAATTCCATGGACGGAGGAGCCTGGTGAGCTACACAGTCCATGCAGTTGCAAAGAGTTGGACATGACTGAGCGACTTCGCTTCACTTTGTTATTCCTGCTTGTTCCCCCCACTAGACTCATCAGTATTGTAATAGGGCACTATAACAGAGTTGGAGCTCTTAGTTACTCAGTGAATCAATCATTCCTCCCTGTTCCACCTTCTTTCCCTTGTCTTGCCCACCATCACCTCTACTACGTAATATAATGTTGCCCACCCAGTTGTCTAGATGTCACTTCCAAAATCTAAGTTGACTTGCTCCAATCTATCCATTCTGGATCTGAATGAGTTGGGTTAAACGTAAGTCTGATCATGTCTTTTTTTCATTAAATTTTATGATGGCGTTTTGCTACACTTAGGAGAAAGGTTGAAATCTTACCAAGCCCTAAAATTCTGCCCTCACTAGATTTCTTTTCACCGCTTTTCTGTTTTCTTGCTAACCTGTTTTGGCTTTTGTATAATCTGGTGCCCCTACCTAAAGCAATTTCTCTCCCTAAAGCCCTCCCTCCCCACAAACAAAACATTCAATTTCTATTCATCCTTTATATCTCAACTTAAAAATTTCCTCAGAAAAAGCCACTCTAACTCTTTAGTTCTAATATTAATAACTTCCATACTTATTATCTATTTCCCTGAAACCTGCCAGTAGACTATCAGCAGAGCTTACCACTGTGCCCTCTACTTGGCGTGTAATAGGTCTTAACACTGAATGCAGGGATGAACTTAACTTCTTGATCAGTTGTATCTAGAAAACAAAAAGTTTAACATCAACTTTATTATAACCAAAGTATTTGGGGCAGATAATCATTATTTGAATGGACAATTCAATTAATATTTATTGAATGAATGAGCAGTATTTTGTGGGTTCAACTAATTCAGCTGGTGAGGATTTTACTTGGAGGCTGTTTCATCCTGGCAGGCTCATTGTGCAAAGACATAGCCTTGTTCTAAGTAAAATGTTCTGTGAGAGCCATATGCAAGTTTTTGTATGACAGAAGTGGATAACTGATATTATATGTGCCCCAAATGTTTCAAACCAACTTAAATCTTTTTCTGTGTCATGTGATTCCACTGAACTTGGGATCAGATGCTCTTCCACATTCAAAAGGATACCAACTTTCTCTAAGCCCCCGTGTTTACCGAAAGGGGTGATGCTAAGTTTAAAAACAGAGCAGGACTATTTGGTTGTCATAAGGCTAAGGATGCTACTTGTACTTCCTGAGTGGAGCCAAGGATGCTAAATGTGTTAAAAGCTGGGAGTCCTGAACAACAAAGTACTATGTGTGTGTGTGTGTGTGTGCACATGCTCAGTCATGTCCAACTCTTTGTGACCCCATGGACTGTAGCCCGCCAGACTCCTCTGTCCGTGGGATTTCTCAGGCAAGAATACTAGAGTGGGTTGCCATTTCCTCCTCCAGTGGGTCTTCCCAAGCCAGGGACTGAACCTGGATCTCTTATGTCTCCTGCATTGGCAGGCAAATTCTTTACCAGCTGAGCCACCAAGAAAGCCCTAACAAAGTACTTCCCTGCCTAATTTTGTCAATTCCAGCGCTGCTGGGAAGCACAGGAAAGAGTTGCAGAAAAGGCACCTAAATGCCAGAGATGAAGTTATCCATTAAGACCCAACTAACCAGACCCAGGCATGGTTTTCTATTTGGGTGTGAATATGGCAGCTTCTTAGAACTTTTTTTTCTTTTAAGGTGTTTTTTTTTTTTTTTTTTTTTTTTTATGGACCATTTTTAAAGCCTTTATTGTATTTGTTACAATATTGTTTCCATGTTTTGGTTCTTTGGCTGAGAGGCATGTGGGATCTAAGCTTCCCCAACCAGGGATCCAACCTGTATCCCTGCATTGAAAGTGAAGTCTTAACCACTGGACCACAAGGGAAGTCCCAGAAAGGTTCTTAAACATATAATTAACCAAATACAAGTTCAGTAGCTGAACTCCATATACATGGTTTCAACCAACTCCAGAGAACATTCCACTTTAGTTAACCCCTAATTATCTGGTATCCAACTCCTGTCACAAACCCAGCTGAGGCATGCAGAAAAGTGAGCTTATGAAATCTGAGAATCCTTCATTTCTCAAGAATGAGTCCCTAAATTCTATCCTTGCAGCTAGGTGGCACTCTAGAAAGCTACCTTGGAATGCCTCCTTCAGGTTCCCCATAGAAATTCCTTCATAGGGAAAGTCGCTCAGTGTCTGACTCTTTGCAACCCCATGGACTATAGTCTGCAAGGCTCTCTTTGCCCATGGAATTGTCCAGGCAAGAATACTGGAGTGGGTAGCCGTTCTCTTCTCTGGGGGATCTTCCTGACCCAAAAATCGAACCCGTGTCACCCACACTGCAGGCAGATTCTTTACCACTGAGCCCCCGGGAGGCCCTCCTTCATGGACCCGTAACTTAGTAGTCTCTTACTTCTGCTGAGGACTGACAGAAATAAAAGTGAGCCCAAAATGTTTCTTCAACTTTTATGAAGGTTTTATTGAAAAAATTTGTAATGTATTTTTCTCTAAATAGTCTTTTTTTGTTTTTTGACTGCACTTTGGCATGCTGGATCTTAGTTCCCTGAGCAGGAATGGAACTCACACCCCCTGCATTGAAAGTGCTGAGTCTTAACCACTAGACTGCCAGGGAATTCCCCTGGATTTTCTTTAAAATGTAGAGATAGGAAAATTTTTTTCTCTTATACATGCTGATATTAGATAATAGAGCTAAATAATGTTTCCCTTTTGCTTTGATTGCTGGAAAACTCAGAGCTCCCAGTTTGTGCTCAGTTAGATTAATTGCTTTTTGCCTAGGTTTTTCAGTAGTATGTAACCCTTTCAGTAGTTGGCTCATGTCCTGTTGTGTATTTTAGATAAAATTTACATTTAATAAAATGTAAATGTATTCAATACAGGGAATTATGACAATTTTCTATGTATAGGTTAATCATCAGAACAACTTCATTACCCCACAGAGTTTCCTTGTACTCCTTTCCAATCAATTTTTCCTCCATCTGCTGCAACTACTTGCTGAATTCTATGACCATGGATTAGTTTTTGGTTGTTCTTGAAATTTACTTGAATCATAGAACTTGTAATCTTTTAGTATGGCTTTTTTCACTCAATCTTTTTGACATCCATGTTATTGCATGAATCAGTATTTCTTTTTAATTGCTGAGTAGTATTTTACCTAGGGGCTTCCCAGGTTGTGCAGTGGTAAAGAATTCGCCTGCGAAAGCAGGAGACATGGGTTCTATCTCTGGGTCGGGAAGATCCCCTGGAGGAGGAAGTGGCAGCCCACTTCAGTATTCTTGCCTGGAGAATTCTATGGACAGAGGAGCCTGGCAGGCTACAGTCCATGAGGTTGCCAAAGAGTTGGACATTGCTTACCAACTAAATGACAATTTTACTTTTTAATAAATACTATAATTTGTTTATCATTTCTCCTGCATATGGAGTTATTTCCAATGCTTGGCTATTATGGATAAAGTTGGTATGAGCATTCATGCACAATTCTTTGTGGATAGCTCATGTTTTAAAATCTTTGTTTAATGTTTTCATTGTGAAAGTATCTTTACTGTAAACCTCACATCTGGATGGGGAGGGGGAGTGAAAATATAGCAGTCCCAGTATTAGATTTACATCATAACTTAAACACTAAAAACAACTTAAAAATTTTAGTTTCCCATTGTTTTGAAACTGAAGGCCAAGGCAAGTACATAACTTATCCCTTCAAATAAACATCTGTCATTAGGAAAATTTCTCATTTAAATTCCCCCTAAGCTAAAGGTTGGATAACCTCACCGATTCAATGGACATGAACTTGGGCGATGGTGAGGGATGGGGAGGCCAGGCGTGCTGCAGTCCATGGGGTTACAAAGAGTCAGACACGACTTAGCAACTAAACAACAGCAAAGCTATAGTCGCTATCTTTTCACATCCTCATTTTACTTGTCCAGTAGGCATACCAGATTCAACATATTCAAAGGAAAATTTTATCCACCCCACCCACCCCCACAAAAAAAAATAAAATAAACTAGCCCTTCCATATTCTCATCTCAACTCTTTTCCTAGTTGCTCAAGCTAAAAATGTGTCTTCATCTTTGATACCTCTCTTTTTCAGAAACCTCACACATAATCAAGTAGCAAATCTGGTGTGCGCTATCTTCAAAATACAAACTATCAGGAAGCCAGCCCCTTATCACTCTCCCTACTGCTAACATGCTAGTCAAAGCCACTATCAGCTCTTGCTTGGATCAGTGAAATAGCCTCCTAACCAGTCTTGCTGCGTCTACCTTTGGTCCCTAGAGCCTAGTCCAAGCAGACTAGCTAGAGTGGTCCTTTCCCAGTCTCAGTTACATCAATCACTCCAATCCATTTTCATTCAGAATAAAAGCCAAAGTTCTCACATGTTCTGCAAGGCTATAAGGAATCCCTCGACCTCCCCTTCACTGGCTCTCTCTCTCCCCTTTCTCGCTTCTCTCCAGTCATGTGGCTGCCTCACCTTTCTTTAAACTACCGAGAGCAATCCTGACTCAGAACTTGAACACTTGCTATTTCTGGGCCAGGAATTCCACCCTTCCTACCTCTGGCCCCTACATCCAGCCCAAGGCTCACTGCCTTACTTTATCCATGTCTCTACTCAGCATCACTTCATTGGAGAGGTCTGGTCTGAGCACCTTTTCTAAAGTGAATCCCACCTCCACCCTCAAAACCAGCAGTGCCAAAAGTTTGTACTGTGTTCTTAGCCCAACCCGGGCCAGACCACGAAGACTGCTTCAAGTTGAAGGATGGGCAAAAATGATGACGAGAACTTGACTCAACACTCTTAAAACAGCTAATAAGTAATGTAAAGAAGAAAGAAGTAAAAAAGTGATTGGTGGGACTTCCCTGGTGGTCCAGTGACGAAGACTCTGAGCTCCCGGTGCAGGGGGCTGGGTTTGGTCCTGGGTCAGGGCAGTAAATCCCACATGCCACGGCTAAGACCTGGAGCAGCCAAATAAAAATAAATATTAAAAAGGAAAATTTATTTTTTTAAAAGTGGTTGGGAACACTCTCTAAGCCTCCCCTGTTTTCTCATGGAAGCTCCTCTGGGATTCTGTGGTCCCCTCAGTTCACCTGGAGTGAAATGTCCACTAGGGTCCAGGAGCACAGAACTGTGGGCCTTGCCTTACCCTCCTCCCCTCACCCCTCGGCATCCAGCAGCTGGAAACCACCTGTCTTATCATTCTGCTGCACAGTGAGACCAATCATCAAGGCCTTGTGCGTGGGTGACTTTGTGGCTTTGATAATCTCCTTTTATCTCTGCCTGCACTCCACAGAGTCTAAGAGTTTTCTGGCCTGTCCTCTTAGAAGCCATGAATTACCATAATGCCTTACTTTCTCCATGATTCTTATTATCACCCGACCTATTATATCTTTATTTTTGTGCCTATTTGTTGGCTTGTTTCTCCAAGTAAAATGTTAAGTTCCCTGACAACAGAGACTCTTTTTTTTCATGCTATATCCTCTCCCCAGTGCCTAGAATAGCAACTGGCACATAGTAAATAATAAAGATTTACTGAATTAATTTTGTTCAATGCATTTAACATCGTTCTATGTAGTCTTCCCCCAAAATTGGCATTATTGTAAGGACTTGAGCGGCTGTTAATGTCAAACCAAACCAAACCTCTGTTTTGGCTTTTTTATTTCCTTTGAGTTTCAGGGGTTGGAATGGGCTTCCTTGGTGGTTCAGATGGTAAAGAATCTGTCTGCAATGCAGGATACCCAGGTTTGATTCCTGGGTCCTGGAGAAGGGCATGGCAACTCACTCCAGTATTCTTGCCTGGGGAATCCCATGGACAGAGGACCCTGGTGGGCTATAGTCCATGGGGTCGAAAAGAGCTGGACACGACTTAGAGACTTAACACTTTCTTTTCATGACCATGGGAATGCAAGCCACATACTCCTCAGACTTGGCACTGGTTTTCTTGTTAGGACAAGTGAGCTGGATACTGTGTCTTCAGTAGCCAGAGTATAAGAAAATTTATTTTCTTATTTAATGTCTAAAGTTCAAATTGCTTCTAATCTAGGGATCCCTTGAATGTGATAAGGCTGAATCACATTGGAGAATAAAAGGCTGAAGTTCAGTCCAACTGACAAGTAAAAGGCCTCTTGGAAGCAACATTCTGAGAAAGGTCCTGCTTATTCAACACTGAATATTCTGGGGACTGAATGAGTGTGAATAGTACGGAGACTCAAAACAGAAACCGTAACTGCCCATCGATTCAGACCAACAGATAATTTTATCAAGGGTCTAGTATAACAGAGACTTCCTTCAAATATGTAATCCTACTTGTGATCTATTTTTTTAAATCAACATTGCCTCTATAGTAAACTATTTCCTGCTAGATGACCCAGAAAATCCAAATCCCTGGTGGAAAATAAGTACACTCGTGAGCACTCTTGTGTGCAGATTACAGCACTAAGCTCTGACCTAAAGGAGTCTGCAATTTCTGTCTGCCTGGAGGTACTGGTTGAAAGGGGCATGATAAGCTTGCCTCTCTTTCCCTATAAGTCTCCTTGTTTCCAGCAGAAGAAAAGATGTTGACTAATGAAACTGTTTTATAGATCACCTCTTTTTGTATTTTGGAAACAGCTAAAATTTGTTTTGCAGATTTTGATAGGATCTATGAGAGTGAAATAATATCACTTCAATAGTGTATCAGCTCAGTTTGGAGCCAAGGGTGGATCTCATGGCTGGGAGGGTAGTGAATCTTGTATACCTGACTCATCTTCCCCAGATACTCAGAGACCTTGGTCAGGAAGATGGTTACTATGGCTTTTGTAAGAAAAGGGCACCCCACACCAAATTCTGGTCAGAAATAATAAATATGGAAAAGAATCATCGGCTTTTTAAGAAGCCATGTACATATAAAAACTGAAAGTGCAAAGTCAAATATTCATGTGGTTTCTGTGAAGGACTTTGCTAAATTAAACAAGTCTGGAATAGATTAATTCTAGGCAGTGGGGTCTGGCCGAGGATTAGGAGTGCTGGCTCTGTTTGATCACAGAGCCACACAAACAAGGCATTGCAGGTAGGGAGAACTTAAACCAGAACAGAAAAATCACAGGGTGAAAGAGTTCAGACCAGAAAAACCCTGAACAACAAAACATACAATTAAACAAACAAAAACCCACAAGGAAAACACAAACTAATTGGTAGAAACTTCCTTGTTTCAAAGTTGATGACCGTTGATGCAATTCACTTAGAAAGATGAGCTTGAGACCAGATATGACTTGTTGACCAGTTATTTCACAAAGAATCGATCTTTAGAAAATGGAAGGTCGTTTTTTCTGTAAGTCATACCTTTACCCAGAAGTCACAGGCTTCCTGGAATGACTTTTAAAAATCTAAGATCTCTTGGAAATGACTTTGAAACTCAGTTTTCAATATTATTGACCCAGCCAGCCCTTCTTAGACAAACAGATTGTACGGTCACAGGCTATTTGACTGGAACAGAAGACCAAGCCAAGAGAACAGCAAGGAAAGAGCAGGAACAGAAGAGACATTTTGCTGTTGACCACTACTTTTTTGTCCTTTAAAGATCACATACATCTTTGACTGTTTTTTTTGGCTGTGCTGGGTCTTAGTTGCAGCACGCAGGATCTTTAATTTTCATTGAGGCATGCTGGATCTTTAGTTGTAGCATGTGGGATCTAGTGCCCTGACCAGGGATTGAACCCAGACCCCCTACATTGGGAAATTGAAGTCTTAGCCACTGGACCACCAGGGAAGTCTTCATCTTTGACTTTTAATTATGGAAAATTTCCAATACAGATACAAAGATAGGAACAAAAGTATAATAAACTCTCATGAGCTCATCACTGAGCTTTACCTGTTAGCAATATTTTCTTTATCATTTCATCTATCCCTCCCTTGTTTTACTTTTATTTCTGTTGGAGTATTTTAGTAACTCTCAAACAAGTATCATTTCACCCATCAATACTTTTTTCTTTTTTTAGCAAAAATCACAAGACTGTTATCCCCATCCTTAACGAAATTAACATTATTTTTTAATCAACTAATGTATATCTAAATCTATGTTCAGATTTCTTCAATTGGCTTTTGATAGTTGGTTTGTTTGAACTGGGATTTAAGCAAGGTCCATACTTTGCATTTAATTGGTATATCCTTTTTAAAATTTTATAATTGGAGGATAATTACTTTACAATGTTGTGCTGGTTTCTGCTGTACAATAACTGTTACATCCTTTACATCTGCTGTAGCTAGGACTTCCAGAACTATGTTGAATAATAGTGGTGAAAGTGGACACCCTTGTCTTGTTCCTGATCTTAGGGGGAATGCTTTCAGTTTGTCACCATTGAGAATAATGTTTTTTGCAGGCTTATCATATATGGCCTTTACTGTGTTGGGGTAGGTTCCTTCTATGCCCATTTTTTGAAGAGTTTTAATCATAAATCGGTGCTGAATTTTGTCAAAGTCTTTTTCTGCATCTATTGAGATGATCATATGGTTTTCATCTTTCAATTTGTTAATATGGTGTATCACATTGATTGATTTGCATATACTGGACAATCCTTGCATTCCTGGAATAAACCCAACTTGATCATGGTGTATGAGCTTTTTGATGTGTTGCTGAATTCTGTTCGTGAAAATTTTGTTGAGGATTTTTGCATCCATGTTCATCAGTGATACTGGCCTGTAGTTTCCTTTTTTTGTGTTGTCTTTGTTGGTTTTTGTATCAGGGTGATGGTGGCCTCATAGAATGAGTTTGGAAATGTTCCTTCCTCTGCAATTTTTTGAAAGAGTTTTAGAAGGATAGGCATTAGCTCTTCTCTAAATGTTTGATAGAATTCTCCTGTGAAGTCGTCTGGTTCTGGGCTTTTTTGGGGGCAGATTTTTGATCATAGCTTCAATTTCAGTGCTTTTAATTGGGTTGTTCATAATTTCTGTTTCTTCCTGGTTCAGTCTTGGAAGATTGAACTTTTCTAAGAATCTGTCCAATTCTTCCAGGTTATCCATTTTATTGCCATATGGTTGTTCATAATAGTCTCAAATAATCCTTTATATTTCTGCATTGTCTGTTGTAACCTCTCCTTTTTCATTTCTAACTTTGTTGATTTGGTTCTTCTCTCTTTTTTTCTTGATGAGTCTGGCCAAAGGTTTGTCAATTTTGTTTATCTTCTCAAAGAACCAACTTTTAGTCTTATTAATCTTTACTATTGTTTCTTTCATTTCTTTTTCATTTAATTCTGCTCAGATCTTTATGATTTCTTTCCTTCTATTAATTTTGGGTTTTTTTGTTTTTCTTTTTCCAGTTGTTTTAGGTGTAAAGTTGGGTTGTCTATTCGATGTTTTTCTTGTTTCTTGAGGTAGGCTTGTATTGCTATAAACTTCCCTCTTGGAACCGCTTTGGCTGCATCCCATAGGTTTTGACTTGTTGTGTTCTCATTGTCTTTTGTTTCTGGAAATTTTTTGATTTCCCTTTTGATTTCTTCAGTAACCTGTTGGTTATTTAGAAACGTGTTGTTTAATCGCCATGTGTTTGTGGTTCTTACAGTTTTTTTCTTGTAATTGATATCTAGTCTCATAGTGTTGTGGTTGGAGAAGATGCTCGATAGGATTTCAGTTTTCTTAAATTTACTGAGGTTTGATCTATGACCCAAGATAAGGTCTATCCTGGAGAATGTTTCACATGCACTTGAGAAGAAGATTCATTCTTCTGCATTTGGGTGGAATGCCCTGAAGATATCAATGAGATCCATCTCATCTAATATATCATTTAAGACTTGTGTTTTCTTATTAATTTTCTGTTTTGATGATCTGTCCATTGGTGTGGGTGGGGTGTTAAAGTCTCCTACTATTATTGTATTCCTCTCAATTTCTCCTTTTATGTGTTAGTGTTTGTCTTATGTGTTGAAGTGCTCCTATGTTGGGTGCATAGATATTTACAATTGTTATGTCTTCCTCATAGATTGATCCCTTGATCATTATGTAGTGTCCTTCCTTATCTCTTGTAATCTTCTTTATTTTAAGGTCTATTTTGTCTGATCTGATGCTTCCCATTTGCATGGAATATATTTTTCCATCCTCTCACTTTCAGTCTATATGTGTCTTGAGGTCTGAAGTGGGTTTCTTGTAGACAGCATATATATGGGTCTTATTTTTGGACCCATTCAGCCAGTCTGTGTCTTTTGGTTGGAGCATTTAATCCACTTACATTTAAAGTAATTATTGATATATCTGTTCCTATTGCTATTTTCTTAATTGTTTGGGGTTGATTTTGTAGATTTTTTTTCTTCTGTTGTATTTCTTGACTATATAAGTCCCTTTAACATTTTTTGTAAAGCTTGTTTGGTGGTACTGAATTCTCTTAACTTTTGGTTGTCTGAAAAGCTTTTTATTTCTCCATCAATTTTGAATGAGATCCTTGCTGGGTACTGTAACCTTGGTTGTAGATTTTTCCCTTGCAGTACTTTAAATATATCCTGCCATTCCCTTCTGGCCTGCAGAGTTTCTGCTGAAAGATCAGCTGTTAAACATATGGGGTTTCCCTCGTATGCTACTTGTTGCTTCTCCCTTGCTGCTTTTAATTTTCTTTCTTTGTGTTTAGTCTTTGTTAGTTTGATTAGTATATGTCTTGGCATGTTTCTCCTTGGGTTTATCCTGTATGGGACTCTTTGCACCTCTTGGACTTGAGTGACTATTTCCTTTTTCATGTTGGGGAAATTTTCAACAATAATCTCTTCAAAGATTTTCTTATAAGCTTTCTTTCTCTCTTCTTCTTCTGGGACCCCAATAATTCGAATGTTGGTGCATCTGATTTTGTCCCAGAGGTCTCTGAGACTATCTTCAGTTCTTTTCATTCTTTTTACTTTATTCTGCTCTTCAGAAGTTATTTCCACCATTTTAGCTTCCAGCTCACTGATTCATTCTTCTGCTTCAGAGATTCTGCTATTGATTCCTTCTAGAGTATTTTTAATTTCAGTAATTGTGTTGTCTCTGTATGTTTATTTTTTAATTCTTCTAGGTCTTTGTTAATTGATTTTTCATTTTCTCCATTTTGTTTTCAAGGTTTTTGATCATCTTTAGTATCATTATTCTGAATTCTTTTTCAGATAGTTTCCCTATTTCCTCTTCATTTATTTGGACTTTTCTGTTTCTAGTTTGTTCCTTCATTTGTGTAGTATTTCTCTGCCTTTTTTTTTTTTTTTTTAACTTATGTTTGAGGTCTCCTTTCCCAGGCTTCAAAGTTGAATTCTTTCTTCCCTTTGGTTTCTGCCCTCCTAAGGTTGGTCCAGTGGTTTGTGTAAGCTTCCTATAGGGTGAGATTTGTGCTGAGTTTTTGTTTCTTTGTTTGTTTTTCCTCTAATGGACAAGATTGAGTGAGGTGGTAATCCTGTCTGCTAGTGATTTGGTTTGTATTTTTTTGTTGTTGTTAAGATGAGGCATCCTGTGCAGGGTGCTACTGGTGGTTGGGTGATGCTGGGTCTTGTATTACAGTGGTTTCCTTTGTGTGAGTTCTCACTATTTGATACTCCATACGGTTAGTTCTCTGGTGGTCTAGGGTCTTAGAATCAATGCTCCCACTCCAAAGGCTCAGGGCTTGATCTCTGGTCAGGAATAAGGATTCCATAAGTGGTTTATTATGGCATTAAGTGAGATTAAAACAAATATCCAAAAACAAGAAGCCAAAGATGAACCCCTGACAAATGGCAGTTACAAAATCAGGCAAATAATAATTAAAATAATGGAACTTACACTACATATACATATGTAATGTATATACATATACACCCATGAGCAAAGTAAAAACAGTCCAACAAAAATAAAGTACAGTAGATTGACTCGGCCAACAAAGTAAATCAAAAATTATATTTACCAGTTAAGAACAAAACGAACTAAGCACAAAGTGGAAGACAAAACCAAAGCAAGGTGCCAAGTGGGGAATAAAGCAGTGAAAGCAAAACTGACAAATATGCTGAGAGGAAAGGAGAGAAAGAAAAGAAAGAGAGAATAGATATGCAAAGTTAAACAGAGGTGGATGAAGAAGATTTACATACATTAAAGATTAACTGCAAGGGGAAAAGAACAATACGAAAGGCAAACAAAGGAATAAATGTACAAAAAATAATAATAGGTTTAAAAAATTAAAAAAACAGAAAGAAAAAACCTCCACAGAACTGCAAAAGCTCAATGTAGAGGCAGAGGTTTATAACAACAATAAAAAATGTGACTGAAATAAAAAAGCTCAAAAGCTTGACTAGATTTCATAGTGCCAATAAAATCAACAACTACGACAGAAGGGGTAAAAAAGGAAAAAAAAGAAAAAAAACTCTAAAAGAATCTACAGAACAAGTCAAAACATAAGGATAATAAATGTTTTTCTTGAGTCACTGCTGCCAGAGTCCTTTCCCTCACCGGGAGTCACAGTCCACCTCCCTTCCCTAGGTTGCCCTCCAACACTGTGCTGATCTCTGGACCTGCTGTGAGGGCAGCTCAGATTCTAATCTGGTCTTACTCCTCTGTGTTCTTGCCTCCAGTGTCCACAGCTGTCAGAACTAGTGCATTTTCTTTTGTGGGAGCTCTCAATGTCCTTTTATATATTCCATAGACACGAAGTCTGCCTAGTTGATCGTGTGGATTTAATCTGCATCTTGTACAGCTGGTGGGAAGGTTTTGGGCCTTCTTCCTTAGCCACACTGCCTCTGGGTTTCAATTGTGGTTTTATTTCCACCTCTGCATGTGGCTCGTCCACTGGGGTTTACTCCTGAGGCTGCCCTGGAGGACTTGGGTTTGCCCCTGTGAGGGTCAGGTGTGGAGGTGGTGCTGCTGCTTGGGTCGCAGGGGTTCTGGCAGCACCAGGTACTCAGGGGAGTTGGCAGCCAGGGCAGCAGGAAATATCGTGCTCTAGAAGGGTAACCAGTATGTTAACCAGTATGGCGCCAGTATTCTTGCCTGGAGAACCCCTCCCTGACAGAGAAGTCTGGCAGGCCACAGTCCACAGGGTCGCAGAGAGTCAGACACTACTGAAGCGACCCTGCGCGCATAGATGCAAGACTGTTTTTGCCTCTGGCAGCTCTGCCCCAGTGAGAGTTGAGCATGAAGGTGGCGCAGCTGTTTGACTTGCGGGAACCCCGGTGGCGCCAAGTGTGCAGGGACACGGACTGCCTCCGCCGCAGGAGTTATGGCCCTGTCAGAGTGTTTTTTCGAGCCTCTTGTAGCTGGCGATCAGAAGGCCTCTTTGCTCAGTCTTTTTCTGTAGCTCCGCCTGTTCAGGCACATAGAGCACCCCCGCCCCACCCCACCCCCCCAACACGTCTGGGGTCCTACTCTGTAGTTCAGTGCATCAGGCGTTTGATGGGCCAGCCTCTATAGTTCAGCTGCTGATGCTGGCGTGTAGGGAGAAAGAGGCTGTGGTGATGGCTCCACCCCCTACTCGTGACTCAGCAGTATCACCCTGCTTCCATGGCTGCACAGCTTTCCACCACAGGCATTTCCCACCACAGTCTCCTCCCTCACCTCCTCTTGATCCGTCTCTCCGCAGTCAACAGCAGCCCTCGCCCTGGGATCGCTTCACAGTCCCCTAACTCTGCGTCCCTGTCCCGGGTATGTATGGCTGCGGCAAGGACTGTCTGATTCTCATTCCATTTAGGCTGCCGCAGATCAGCTGTTTCACTCAGCCTTAAATGTTTCTCCTCTGACTCAAGTGATTGCCCCGATGTGGAGATCAGACCCCTGCTTCAGTTCCCCCAACCCACGGAGGGCAGGTCCAGTCCTACTAACACTCCTGTTCTTCCCCCTAGTTCCTTCCTCCTACCGAGTTTTGCGTGGTTCTGTATATTCTTTTCCTCTGGTCAGGTTCTCCTGTCCGCTCTCAGCTGGTGTTCTCTACATTATTTTTTACTTATTGTCACAATGACATGTGAAGAGATGTATTAATGTTATACTCCTACATTTAACAAAAGAGGAAATTGACACTCAGGCTTCCTGGAGTCTTTAACTCTGAGTCCAGACTCTTGAAGTCTTCTGATTCAAATCCAAAGTCCAAACATTCATTTCCTTCCTGAATCTTGTGGTACTGATATCAAAACAGGGCCATTCTGTCTAGTCAGTTAAATATGTACTTGATGGACACAATAAAATGTAATCATTGCTTAACAAGTTTGAGAGATTTTATCTGATCTTTAGCAAGGCAAACCCATTTAGGCATATAGAAACAAAGTACAGAAAGTTTTCCATTTCTCAGAGATTAAAAAAAAGTTTTACATGTTTTCTGTGTTCTTCATCTTTATTATTTCTCTCTTTTCTTGAGCTTCCCTGGTGGCTCAGACGGTAGAGTCTACCTGCAATGCTGGAGACCTGGGTTCGATCCCAGGGTTGGGAAGATCTTTTGGAGAAGGAAATGGCAACCCACTCCAGTGTTCTTGCCTGAAGAATCCCATGGACAGAAGAGCCTGGTGAGCCCCAGTCCATGGGGTCACAAAGAGTCGGACACACTGAATGACTAACACTTATCTTTTCTCGTGGTAGTGATAGTTAAGAGTCTTTAACTTAAAGTAGGTGAAAAGAATGGAAAAGAGGATCAAAATCTGTGATGGGGAGAGTGGGTTTTGGGTCATCTATAAATCCTGTCATATATATATAACCTGTTGCATGGGTTAATTCAAAGAAGCACAGAATTTTAGAACTGGATGGTATTTTAAAGCTCATCTTCTGGAACATTCTTAATATATAACAAAGAGGCTAAAGCCCCAATGGGTTCAGTGACTTTCCTCAGGTCACTCTGTTACAGGGAAGAACTGACTTTGTGTTGAATGTTTCTTTTACTTTAACCTTTGCTTCTCCTTGCTTTTGTTTACTAAAAGGATATTGTCCATACAGAAAGGCCTGCCTCAGGGAACCCTTCTTTTCTACCTGAATGTTAAACCAAAATGCCTTTGTTCAGGACCCTGTCCACTTGTAGTTGGCTACAGGAAGGACAAAATTAACACATCCCTTCCCCAAGACTAGCCATTCCAGGAGATATTGGTAAGATTAATGCCTCTTTCTACTTCACCTCCTCACCTTGCCCCCTCTCTGTTCTAGGAAGGATCCTGGCATCCAGACCCTGATAAGATGGTTATTTTGAGACCATTAGTCTACCATCTTCTCAGTCAGCTAGCTTTCTGAATAAATTCATATTCCGTGCCTTAGCACCTTGTCTCTTGGAGGTTATTGGCCTGTGTGGGGCAAGTAGAGCAAGCTTGGACTTGGCAAACAATCTGAACTGCTTTGATATCAAGTCATGATTTGAACTCAGATGGGCAGTGATCAAGACCATACCCAAGAAAAAGAAATGCAAAAAGGCAAAATGGTTGATCACCATTATGTGAGTTTAACCCATTTTGAGAATTTTTCCCTCTGTGAACTGAAGGAAATGCTTGAACAATCTTTTCATTACACTTGGGGTGGGCACTGGTTTTACCGGATTCAGAAGTGTCCTACAGTTGCAAAAACATGTGCCAAGAATGGCTTCCTACTATTGTGCAAGCTGAGGACCAGGATACAAAGAAGGACTTCAGACAGGGAGAGAAAGCATATTTAAATAAGGCTATGATTATATTTTTTTCCTAGTTTCTTTAATCCTCTGCAGGAAAAGTTTAAATAAATGTGCCTTTTTACCATTTTAATTCCCAAATAAAAGTAGAAGAATATTAATTTGTTTGTAATATTATATATCATATTCTAGAAATACTGAAATACAGAAAAGTATAAACATGTAAAACTCATTAGGGAAAATTAAAGCAAAAATATTTTATTATGCTATACTTTAAAATGCAAACATGAAAGTTAAAAATAAATGGCAGGAAATAGTTAATTGTTCACTCAATAACAAGCTCTTGGGACAATGGTTTGAAGCAGCTAGATGATGTGTCTCATATCCAGTTTCCTACCATTTTGTATAAACATTGCCTGTCTGTTTCCTTCATGGATAAATTTAACCTAAAAATCAGTCTCAGTGTCTCCAGTGCTGTCCTGTTTGTAGGACAATAATCAGTCCACAGGTTTTTGACACTCTGTGGCTCACATGATACCGTCAGCCGACAGACGTGCATTACTTACCCATTTTCTAATGATATTTCTGGACTGTGAATAGGACTGATGGTGCTATGTGGTATATAGCTATTTATTCTGGCTTCTAAGCAACTGGAATGTGGGGAACTATTTAGTTCCACAGCATTTGACAGAAAGGAACAGATTTGCTAGACGAGGTTGAAAACAAGCCTGTCATTGTAGGCTGAGAATAAATTGGCATAAATGTAGTATTCTTCCTATATGTATATCCAGTAGTAAAGAATAATATCGACTACCACCAACATTCAACTCAAAGTATTTTAAAAAATACATAATGGGAGAGAAGGAACACTGATGTACCTATCAACTAACTTCAACAATTATCAACTCTTAGCTGATCTATTTTGTCCCCAGCTATTCCCTTGCCTTCACTATATTAAAGCATATTCCAGACATCAAATTATTTTATCCATAAATATGTTAGCACCTATCTCTACAAGACAGGAACTCTTTTTTAAAAAAACAACCATAATACTATATCTCATCTAAAAATTGGATAATAAAATTCATTAAATATACAGTTACTATTCAATTTTTTTTCTTTTTTGGCTGCACAGCTTGTGAGATCTTTTTCATTATTATTTTTTTTTCATTATGCTTGTGAGATCTTAGTTCCCCAACCAGGGATGGAACCTGGGACCCCAGCAGTGAAAGAGCCGAGTGCTAACCACTGGACCACCAGGGAATCCCTCCTCCTTTGTTTTAAGTTCGTATGTATGGAACAGAATCCAAGTAAGATCTGTACATTGAAGTTGGCTGTTTCTTAAATATTTTTTAAATTAAAAAATTTTTTAATTTTAATTGTGGTAAAATACACAAAACATAAAATTTACCATCTTAACCATTTTTAAGTGTGCAGTTCTGTAGTATTAAGTGTATTCACCTTGTTATACAACAATCGTCACCATCCATCTCCAGAACTCTTTTCATCTTGTATAACTGAAAGTCTATGTTCATTACACCAGCACTCCCCACTCCCCTATTCCTTTGGTTGGCAACCACCATTCTACTTTCTGTCTCTATGAATTCGACTACTCTAGGTATCTCAAATAAGTGCAATCACACACCATTTGTCTTTTTGTGACTGGCCTATTGTACTTAGCATAATGGTCTCAAGATTCATCTATGTTGTGGTATGTATCAGAATTTCATTCCTTTTCAAGGCTCAATACCATTCTATTGTATGTATATACTACATTTCATCTATCTATTCATCTGTTGATGAACACTAGGGTTGCTTCCACCTCTTGGCTATTGTGAATAATGCTTCCATGAACACAGGTGTGCAAATATCTTCCAGACCTTGCTTTAAATTCTTTTGGATGTATACCCAGAAGAGGAATTACTGGATCTTATGGTAATTCCCTGGTGGGAATTCCCTGGTGGCTCAGACGGTAAAGCATCTTGCTTACAATGTGGGAGAACTGGGTTCAATCCCTGCGTTGGGAAGATACTCTGGAGAAGGAAATGGCAACCCACTCCAGTACTCTTGCCTGGAAACTCCCATGGACGGAGGAGCCTGGTAGGCTACAGTCCATGGGGTCGCAAAGAGTCGGACATGACTGAGCAACTTCACTTTCACTTTCTTTCACTTTATGGTAATTCTACTTTTTTTTCTTTTCAGGGACCACCATAGCATTTTCCTTAGGGGCCACACCATTTTACATTCCAGCAATAATGCACGAGGGTTCCAAGTTCTCTACATCTTTGCCAACTCTTGTTATTTTCTGATTTTCTTTTTTTAAACTGTAGCCATCCTAATGGGCATGAAGGGGTAACCCACTGTGGTTTTGATCGGTACTTCCATAATGACTAATGGTAAGGATCCTTTCATTTGCTTGTTGGCCTTTTGTAGATTTTCTTTGAAGAAATATCTATTCAAGTCCTTTGCCCATTTTTAAAATAGTTTGTTTTTTGTGGTTAAGTTGTAGGAGTTCTCTGTATATTCTGAATATTAATCCCTTGTCAGATACATGATTTGCAAATATTTTCCTCCATTGCATAAGTTAAATTTTCAATTTAATTGTGTCTTTTAATGGCTTCCATGGTGGCTCATGGTGGCTCCTGTAATGCAGGAGACCTGAGTTCAATCCTTGGGTTGGGAAGATCCCCTGGAGAAGGGAAAGGCTATCCATTCCAGTATTCTGGCCTGGAGAATTCCATGGACTGTATAGTCCATGGGTTCGCAAAGAGTCGGACATGAGTGACTTTTACTTTTCACTTTGATATTGTAGAAGTTTAAAATGTTGATGTATTCCAATTTACTTTCACTTTTGTTGCCTGTGCTTTTGGTGTCATATCCAACAAACCACTGCCGGATTCAAGGTCATGAAGCTTTCCCTCTATGTTTTCCTGTAAGAGTTTTTAGAGTTTTAGCTCTTACATTTAGGTCTTTGACCCAGTTTTAGTTAATTTTTGTATTTGGTGTAAAGTAAGAGTCTTAAAACTCTTAATCCGTAGATCCTTCACTTTCTTCTTTTTCTATCCTCTGCCTATCACTTTCATTTCCTTTCCTGAAATTTATTTGTTGAAGAGATTGAGTTGTTTGTCCCGCAGGCTGGGTTTTGTTGCTAGCACCCTTGTAGTTTCATTTAACAAGTTTCCCTGTTTCTCTTCACTGCATTTCCCTTAAGTTGGTAGCTGACTCTTAAGATGTGATTTGATTCTGGTTTCTTTTTTTTAGCAAGAATACTTCACAGATAATATAAACACATCAGGAGACACATATTATGTGGTATCCTTTCTGATGTGATGGTAGTCACCACTGAACAATAATTACCAGGATCTATTCATTCATAAATGGCTTGCCTGATAGCTCAGTTGGTAAAGAATCCCCCTGAGTCCGGAAGATCCCCTGGAGAAGGGAAAGGCTAACCACTCCAGTATTCTGGCCTAGAGAATCCCATGGACTGTATAGTTCATGGGGTTGCAAAGAGTCACACACGAATGAGCGACTTTCACTTTCACTCATTCATAAAGGTTACCAAAAAAGTGATATTTTAACTCTCATTCCCTTTTCTTATTTATTGGAAAAATTCTGTTTAGAGAAACTTATCATCATCAACTAATTAACTACCTTAGAGTTCATATAAGAAATGGGATAAATATTTGATTCTTTCCCTTAATTTAACAATTTTCAAAATGACTTACTTCCTTAGTAACCTCCAATAGTGAAAAATGTGTTTTCTTTTTTGTTTTACTATCAGCACATCATGAAAATGAAAGTGAAAATGTTAGTCGCTCAGTTATGTCCAACTCTTTGCGACCCCATGGACTGTAGCCCACCAGGCCCTCTGTCCATGGGATTCCACAGGCAAGAATACTGGAGTGGGTTGCCATTTCCTCCTCCAGGGGATCTTCCCAACCCAGGGACTGAACCCGGGTCTCCTGCATTGCAGATGGATTCTTTACCTTCTGAGCCACCAGCGAAGTCCAAGGACATCATGAATTTAATGGGGGAAAAAAATGGTTGATGTATCTCAATTCATTTTAGTTATTAATTTTATTTGTGCTCAAGTTGTCACATATTTTCAGCGGGAGACTTCTCAATTTGACTCTTGACTCCTTTTGAAATAGTCATATTAATCTTTGATAGCTTTCTTGCTTTCTGGAATGATAAGCTGTTCCAGGCTTCTTTTATTAATATTTTCTTCTCCAGATCAAGAATTGGCCAGTTTCTAAGGATCTCTAATTCCTTTTATTGAGAAATTTGGAGATGACAATTTGGGGTACAAAACATGCTCATTGCTACTGAATTGGGCATTATTTCTAGCTTGTGGGGTCTTAGTTCCTCAAACAGAGATCGAAACCCTTGCCCCCTGCAGTAGAAGCACAGAGTCTTACACACTGGACCACCAGGGAGATCCCTTAGAGTATTTTCTAGTTTTTCTAGTGATTTCCTCTTTTACTGGTGATATAGGAGTACAGTGTTAATTTTCACATAATTTTTAGCATCTCAAATTTCTTTCTATATTGATTTCTATTTTCATTCCACTGTGGTTGGAAAACATACTTTGTGTGGTTTCAATCATTTTAAATTTATTGAGCTTGTATTATGGCCTAGTAGATGTCTGTTCTGGAGAATGTTCCATGTGTACTTAAGAAGAATGTGTTTTCTGTTTTTGTTGGGTAGAGTTGACCTATAGATGTGTTAGGACTAGTTGGTTTACAAAGTCTGTCAAGTCTTCTATTTTCATGCTGACCTTCAATTTAGTTGTTTTATCCATATTGAAAGGGGAGTATTGAATTCTCCAACTATTATTTTTGAATTGACTATTTCTCACTTCAATTCTGTTGGGTTTTGCTTGTTGCATTTTGGGACTCTGTTGTTAGAAGCATACATGTTTAAAATTATTTTATCTTCCTAACATATTAACACTTTAATCATCACAAAACCTCTTATCAATAGCAAATGATTTTAAAGTTTCTTTTGCCTGATATTAATATAGCTGCTCCAGCTTTCTTATGCTTATTTACATGATATATCTTTTTCCATACTTTTACTTTCAACTTCTTTGTATCTTGAATCAGAAGTGCCTGGTAAATAGTATATAGTTGAACCTTGATTCATGGCCACATCCGCTCAGAGTGAAGTTCTTTATACTGAACTGGAGAGGACTGAAGAGGGGAGTGGGTTGTGACTCAAGTACCGTAGACTCTGACTGTTCTTACTGAGGTTTAGCAGATTTTCTTGAGTAAATATTTGATTTGCTGTATTACTTTAGCACAATTTACAGAGATTTTAAATGTCTTTTTTTTTAATATATATATAATTTTTTACCATTTAGGTCTGTTTCACTAGAGAGCAGGTCTGTAGAACTCCTCACCCTAACATTCAGATCCTCTCCTTATTTAAGTTCTGATTGTAAGAGATTTCAAACATATGAAAAGGAAAGAAAACAATATAATAAGCCTTCATAAATTAAATATCCATTTTAAACAATTATGAAACGTGATCATGTCTTAATCTTTTTTCTCTCTTCCTTTAGATTATTTTGAAGCAAATCTTTAGTATCATATAATTTCTATAAACACTGCTTTTTGAAGTTAGTTAGTCTCTTCCTCCCCCCCCTCCCCTCACACACACACATACCCTACCCTCCCTCCCTGCCCTGCAGTCCCACCTCTGTCACATATCAAATATCCATACATGTTTGGATTATTTCTGGGCTCTCTGTTCTGTTTCATTTGTCCTTTTATTCATTCCTGTGCCAATACCACACTGTTATAGTTATTTTAACTTCGTAATCTTTAACACCTAGTAAATCAAGTCTTTCCACCATTGCCTTCTTCAAAAGTATCTGAACAAGTCTTGGCCCTTTTCATTTCCATATAAATTTTATAAACAGCTTTTCATATAGCTTTGAAGATTTAGAAAAATTTGGCTAACTTATCAAATTCAAAAACAATAGCATGTATGCTATTATTTTAATACTACTAAGATTATTTTAAATAACAGATGTGTAATCTAAAAATTAAACACATAAATATAGACTTAGTAAATGTCCACTACTATATATAGTACATAAATATGCTATTTGTTAGACAGTCATTGAAATCAGAATGCACATAGCTGCAAGTCAATCTATGGTCTTTGTGAAAGGGAAAATTGAAAGGTGCTTTATCTCCCTCTAGCCTCTAATTAAAAATCTGCAGGCTAGACATTTGCCACAAAAAGCAATTAGAATCTAAAAATTTAGCACTGATTTATGGGATAGCTGAGGGCTTCCCAGGTGGCACTAGTGGTAAAGAACCTGTGTGCCAATGCAGGAGACATAAGATCCATGGGTTCGATCCCTGGGAAGATCCCCTGGAGGAGGGCATGGCAACCTACTCCAGTATTCTTGCCTGGAGAATCCCATGGACAGAGGAGCCTGGCAGCTATAGTCTGTAGGGTGGCAAAGTCCAACATGACTGAAGCGACTTAGCATGTATGCACGCATATGGGATAGCTGAATGAGGGGACATATAACTACATAAATATAGAAGCTGATTCAAATGTGGTATGCATGAAGGGGTACTAAAGAACCTTGAAGGAGCCCAGAGAAGAATATTGGAAATAAGAGTTCATTGCCTTATCTATTCCATCCCCTTTTCTTAGTTTTAAATCTGATTGAGTCCCCAGTAACAAGTGGGATGTTCAGTTCAGTTCAGTTCAGTGGCTCAGTCACGTCCAACTCCTTGTGACCCCATGGACTGCAGCATGCCAGGCCTCCCTGTCCATCACCTACTCCCGGAATTTACCCAAACTCATATCCATTGAGCCAGTGATGCCATCCAACCACCTCATCCTCTGTCGTTCCCTTCTCCTCCCGCCTTCAATCTTTCCCAGCATCAGGGTCTTTTCGAATGAGTCAGTTCTTCCCATCAGGTGGCCAAAGTATTGGAGTTTTAGCTTCAGCATCAGTCCTTCCAATGAATACTCAGGACTGATTTCCTTAAGGATGGACTTGTTGGATCTCTTGCAGTCCAAGGGACTCTCAAGAGTCTTCTCCAACACCACAGTTCAAAAGCATCAATTCCTCAGCACTCAGCTTTCTCTATAGTCCAACTCTCACATCCATACATGACAACTGGAAAAACTATAGCCTTGACTAGACGGACCTTTGTTGGCAAAGTAATGTCTCTGCTTTTTAATATGCGGCCTAGGTTGGCAATCTTGATTCCAGCTTGTGCTTCATCCAGCCCAGCATTTCACATGATGTATTCTGCATATAAGTTAAATAAGCAGAGTGACAATATACAGCCTTGAAGTACTCCTTTCCTTATTTTGGAACCTGTCTGTTGTTCCATGTCCAATTCTAACTGTTGCTTCTTGACCTGCATACAGATTTCTCTGGAGGCAGGTCAGGTGGTCTGCTATTCCCATCTCCTTCAGAATTTTCCACAGTTTGTTATGATCCACACAGTCAAAGGCTTTGGCATAGTCAACAAAGCAGAAGTAGATGTTTTTCTGGAACTCTCCTGCTTTTTCAATGATCCACCAGATGCTGGCAATTTGATCCCTGGTTCCTCTGCCTTTTCTAAATCCAGCTTGAACATCTGGAAGTTCACAGTACATGTACTGTTGAAGCCTGGCGTGGAGAATTTTGAGCATTACTTTGCTAGTGTGTGAGATGCGTGCAATTGTGCAGTAATTTGAACATTCTTTGGCATTGCCTTTCTTTGGGATTGGAATGAAAACTGACCTTTTCCAGTCCTGTGGCCACTGCTGAGTTTTCCAAATCTGCTGGCATATTGAATGCAACACTTTCACAGCATCATCTTTTAGGATCTGAAATAGCTCAACTGGAATTCCATCACCACCACTAACTTTGTTCCTAGTGATGCTTCCTAAGGCCCACTTGACTTTTCATTCCAGCTTTCATTCCAATCCCAAAGAAAGGCTATGCCAAAAAATGTTCAAACTACCACACAATTGCACTCATCTCACATGCTAGGAAAGTAATGCTAGTGTGTGGGATATTAGAAAGGTTTTGATCTCTTGTCTAGATTTTGACTTTTGTCTAAATACCCACTAAATGGATCTGTTCTATTTTTTAAATTTTTACTTATTTGTTATTTATTTGTCTGGGTCAGGTCTTAGTTGCGTCATGTGGGACTTTTTGCTGCAGGATCTTCTGGACTCTCTAGGTGTGAAGTGCAGGCTCCAGAGCTCAGGTTCAACAGTTGGGCTTAGTTGCTCCACGGCATGTAGGATCTATTTCTCCAAGGAGGGATCAAACTGTGTCCTCTATACTGCAAGGGGGAGTCTTAATCAGTGGACCACCAGGGAAGCCCTGATCTGTCTTATTTTTCAAAATGCCTACTCTTAAAGTGCTTAATTCGGTTGAACTTGGAATGACTATGGAAAATTGGAATAGCTTTGTGTTGATTATTGACCTTTGCCCAGAGCATTCTGTAGTACTTATCTCCTCTGCTTCTTGGACAATAGACTGAACTTGCTACTTGCCTCTGTCTGTGATACCTGCCTTCCATGCTGCCAGCTCCTGCTTCTTCCTAGGACTTACACTGTCTGCCAACTCCTAGGTTTCTCCGCACTAAAACAGTGGAGAAGATAATCACATATCTAGCCACTGCACAGGCTGGAAAAATTCCATGTTGGCACAAAGAAAAGACTTGTCCGCAGGCCCCACAGTTCTGATGCAAGACTTCTTGGCTGTTCTGCCAACAGCCAAACCTTATGTAGAGTCTTGAGCAGTTTGCCACTCCCAGATTCCTTTATTTAGCTGACAGGTGGCACTGCACCCTACAGCTGTGGCTAAAGTCTCACAATCAGCCTTTTGTTGGAGTGAAATGAAGACTGTTGGTTTCCTGTGAAATAACTAGAGTTCCCGATAGAGCCCTTACGTAGGGTTTTCAGGAGTTTAGTGATCCACCAGAGCTGGTAAACATTCCATTGTTCCATTCACCACAGTTCTATAACTTTCATCTCCCGGACACAAAAAGAGATTACCACAAACTTTACTATGTGACTAGTTTCAAGATTAATTCATGATAGCTGATCCCCATTGTTGTACAGCAGAAACTAACACAACACTGTAAAACAATTCTTCTCCAGTTCAAATATTAATAAAAAAGAAAGGCAAAGGAGTAATTCATGGATCCCACCCAGAGCAGTGGCAGCAACTTCCCTAATTGAACCAGGCAATAAACCAGCTGCAGTGAAAGCCCGACATCAGTTCAAGTTCCCTTCATCCAGGTCTCAAGTACTCAAGCCTGACATCCCAGCCCCTCCATCTCTGAGGGTTCTTTCCCCTAACTCTGACACCTAGCAGTGAGTGAATGCAGCCCAGTGCCATTCATCCAAGAGAGGCTCAGTCTGTCTCTATCAAATGGTCTCAGCTCCAAAGGCAGAGGTCCCTGTCTCTTACCGCTAACCATTCTGTCTTTGGCACTGTGTTTCCTGCAATCTGTTTGCAGAACTCTTGCCCCACACAGATCATCAGAGGTTTGGGTGCACTAGGGGACTTCACTGTCTTGAAAGACTTGTGGACAAGGACTGATCTGGTGATGGAAGGATCTTCTGAAAGGCTTCTCCTCTTTCATTCAGACCTTGAGCTTGGAGGCCCAGACAAAAGAACAGTAAAATGCTCTTATCACATCAGGCACTAATGCAATGACTTCCTAAATGACCTCCTCCTGTCCATTATTTTCCTCTTTTCAAGTCTCCACCCAGCAGTCAGGAAATTTGACTGTGTCCTTCCTTTACTTAAAATCCCTTCCTGCCTCCCACACTGCAGCCTGCAAAGGCCCTGTATGCCTGTGCCAGTCTCTCCAATTCTATCCCACGCCACCTTCCTCCTGTGCTGTGCTCCAATTTTCTTTTAGTTCTTCATATGCCACGCTCCCTCCTGCCTTGAGGGCTTTCCACATGCCATTCTCTTTGATTCTTTAATTTATTGATTCCCACTCATCTTTCAGAGCTCAGTTCAAATGCGACTTTCTCAGGGAAGCTGCCTTTGAGTCCCCTGATGAATTCCCTCATTTTACCTTTATACCCTACATCCCATTCCTTCCTAGTCTGTAATTATAAATCTGAGTAATTTTTAATGTCTTCCTCCCAATCAGCTTGTAAGATTCAGGAAGGCAGAATCTCGGCCTATAAAGGTTCTCCCCTGAGTATCCACGTGGTAGGGGCTTCGTAAAAATTTACTGGATGAATAAATTAAGAAAAAAATATGGGAAAGTTACTATTGAAGACCTCACCAGCTGGTGAGTACAGATGTAGCGCTGTAACTTCATGCACTTTCAACAGTTCTATCACATTTGTGATGAATTTTTTCTTCCATATGACATGTAGATACTAGACAGCTGCAGGAGTGGGTGGCTGGCTTCTCCTCCAGTTCTTTCTCCTAAGTCTCTCTCTTTTCCCCTCTGGCCACTCAAAATACCAAGACAAACGTGGACACACACACATGCATTCATACACATAGCATACAGATGGCAAAGGTAGGTTTAGAATTTTGGCTTCTTGAAATCTACAAAAATACTTTTCCCTCCTTATTTCTTTATTTAGTGAGATCTGTTAACTAGCCCCCTTCTGTTAAAAAATAATGTCAGTCAAAACATAACATAGCCCTTCTTTAAGTCCTAAATTTCTCAAAAGTTTGATTCCTAGAGATTCTAATAAAAACTCAGACAACTTGGAACAATCTTCTAAAGGCACGTTTTTCACTCACACCCTTCTCTTGCTATTTAACTTTCACTTATGTCTGGATTTTGTTTTAATAAAAGATCATAAGCTGCTTGAGGAGAGAGTTTATAGGTTTTCTGCTTTATATTCTTCCCATACCTGTGCATAAAGAGGGACTTAACAAATTTTTTCTCAATTGCTTTCAGAAAGAGAAGTTAAATTGAAAAGGGAAAGAAAATGAACTAACCCTTAGGAGAAGTTATTACAAAACTGTACAGTCTAAGATTATATTTCTTGACATGACAAAGGAAAATGAAGGCTGTAACAAGAAGGTAAACCTGTACTCTAGCTAGCAGAAATAAAAGCCATGCTAACTGTGACTAAATAGAGTAATAAAGTAAATAAAAGTTACTATTCATAACGGAAAGATGACAGATTCAGAAGGCACCTTTTTAATGGCAAATTATTTTCCAAAGCTTCTCTGGATTAAAAAGTCCGTGAGAGAGTACTTCCCGGTAGTTAGGACTCGCTGCGTCCACTGCAAGGAGCACAAGTTCAACCCCTGGGCAGTGAAGTAAGATCCCAGGTGCTGCTCAGGGCAGCTAAAATAAAATAATACAAATTAAAAAAAATTAACAATAATTTTAAAAAGTCCCTGTGACTTAAACCTTCTATTGTGGCCAATTTTAACTCATTTTTAAAAAAAAAACTTGTTTGGCTGTTTGGGTCTTAGTTGTGGCACATGGGCTCTGCTCTGCCACACGTGGGACCTTCACTGTGGCATGTGGAATCTTTCAGGGGTGAATGTGGGATCTAGTTCCCTGCCCAGGTTTTGAACCCAGGCCTCCTACACTGGGAGTGCAGCGTCTTAGCCACTGAACCAGCAGGGAAGTCCCAACTCATTTTCCCAATTAACACTTTTTTACTTATCTCATGGAATCTTCATAAACCCTGAGAGGAGGACTCAGGGCATAAGCAATTAAGTAGAAGAAGATAATGAAACAGAGAAAAGCTTCAGATAATGAATCAGAGAAAATTAAAGACCGTTTGGGTTGAGAGGAAAGGGAAAGTCCAGATGGCAAATAGAACAAGAGGAGAACCTGCTCTATGGGTCACTGAAGACAGACTGATCCTGCTCCCAGTGGGGAGGAGCAAGATGACAGAAACATCAGGTAAGTTTGTGGGATCCAAGAGGAGAGGCAATCTACATGTGTTCTTAGAAAGAGGCCCAAGGAGACCCAAGATTTCAGAGGCTGAAGGGCTGTGTGACAAGTCTCAAGTGTGGGACAGCTTACAGAGTCCCATGTGTTGCAGTGTGGCAGATGGATGCTTCCATGGCCTGAGAGTACCACAGGAGTGGATGGGGTTTTAGGGAGCACCCCACAGTTTCCGTGACTCAGCCTGGCAGTAGAATGAGTTTTTTTGCACCCAGAGTCTGTATAGAAGTTGAAAGAATAATTGTCAAACCTGCAGGGGCCTTTTTAATGGGCTCATGGGGATGATGCAGTGATCGCCTTGTATGTCCAGTAAACAAAGATGAAACCAGATGATGGATGGCTAAATGGAAGCCAAGCCAAAGATATCACAACATCCAATGCTTTGACACTCCACATGAACCCCAGAAATTAGATATATGTCTTGGATGTATGTTGACTAAATTTAAATTTTTGCTGCTTAGAGGGTGGGGACTCTGAGTAGAAAATAGTTCAGAGGAAAATAAAGTTACTATTTCTAACACAGCTGGGTTTGGAAGCTAAAAGTGAAACCATTACTTTTATTAATAGTATCCCCTAACCTAGTTTTGCGGTTGAGAAGCAGATCTGAGTGAGATGTGGGTCTCTACTGAACTAGCAGGAGAATAAAAGGTGTTTGGGGGAAGAAAAAAGGAAAGAAGTGTTGAGGAATCCTCTTTCTAACTGGAAGAGAGAGTCACGAGGAAAAAGAAAGAAAATAGATGACTATCCAACATCTCTTTTGTTTTCATTATGATATTCATACTGACTCCATGCGATTTCCTGTTTTTCTAGCCTATTCAGGAAGGACACGTTAACCTAGACCACTGAAACTGGAATTTTATCTGAGGTGAGAAAACAAGAACGTTAGACATGAAATCACAATCCAGGTTGAATTTCTGGCTTTGCCATAAATAGATGTGTGACCCTGGACAATCTCTTAACCTCTTCAAACTCAGTTTCAAATCAACTGTAAGTGTTAGTCACTCAGTCGTGTCTGACTCTTTGCAACCCCATGGACTGTAGCCCACCAGGCTCCTCTGTCTATGGCATTCTCCAGGCAAGAATACTAGAGTGGGTTGCCATTTCCTTCCCCAGAAGATCTTCCCAACCCAGGGATCAAACTCAGGTCACCTGCATTGCAGGCAGTTTTTTGAGCCACCAGGGAAGCCCTCAAATCAACTGTAAAAAGGGTTTAATAAAACACATGGCATTGAATTATTGAGAGAAGTGAGTCACTATACATGAAAGAGCTTTGTGGGGCTTCCCTAGTGGTCCAGTGGCTAGGACTCTGCACTGCCAATGCAGGCGGCCCAGGTTCGATCCCGCCAAGGGGAACTAGATCTCACATGCTACAACTAAGAGTTCAGATGATGCAACTGAAGATCCTGCATGCTGCAGCTAAGACCTGGGCAAGCAAATAACTAAATAAAAAAAATTTTAAAGAGCTTTGTAAGTGGTAAAAACTGCACCCTATGGGGTATGATTTTGCGGGGGAGGTGACAATGGGGAAAGAAGTGTACAGGTGTAGACGGCACATGGGTGTGAACAGTGCTATTTTGGAGTCTCTGAACAGATAGGTCAACATGAAGAAATCAGGTTTACTGGAAAAACATGGTCCAGAAGAGGAGAAAAAAGGAGAGGAGTTATATGGGCACCAGAGGCAAACCCAGGTATCCTGACTTGAGGTTCAGTAATTACATCAAACTCTTTACTTAGGAGTACCTGTCAGAGTTTCTTGCCCATTCATTTTAGAGATCTACTGACAGTTAATATATGGTACATTGCCCTATCTTATAGTTTGGGAATAGGACAATCACTTCTCAAGCTTCAGTATAAGAAATTTAACAGGAATTGGGGCTTTAGAAACCAAGAGTTAATCTTTTCAACCACTGCAAATCCTTCTTAGTTGCAGTCTTTAGCATGAAAGCCCCTGCTATTAGCTCAACTAGTTGTTCTTCCTTTGAGACATCTCTGGAAGCTCAGCACTTATATGTGAAAACTTTTGTTCTTACTCTGAAAGCTGAGCATGAGGTTGGATGACATGCCGTAAGTTTAGAAACAGAAGCAGTCTTCCTAATTTAGTGCAGTGTTGGAGTCCTCTAGTTGCGATATGAGATGAAAATTCCATTCCCCAGAATTCTTTCAAAGTAGCACTTGGTGGGACTATTTCACTACCCCAGGTAAGGAAGAGAGCTCAAAAACACATGCTCAGTTGCACACGATGGTTGCTAGACTGTCTTTTGGGGAGGGTAGGCCTGATCAACTAGAGCCCCCTTGGTTTTACCGGAAATTGTGATGGGTTTAGGATTGTGAATTTGAGGATAGAAGCCAAGCAGAGGTAAGTAAGAGGAGACATATTTGAAGTAGGAGGGAGAAAGAAATCTTGGATAAAACACTAGAGCCATCAAGGATAGGGCAGGACCAGGGAAAGAGTATGCAAGAGAGATCCATTGTAGTGGGGAGCCATGTGTGGATTTCGGAGAACAGATATATTAAAGGAGATTCCCATCAATGTTTTATTTTTAAAAAGATCAAACTTTTAGAAAAGTTGCAAAAATAGTACAATGTAATATATCCACTGCATCTACATGTATAGAGACAAAGAGTACATTTTATAAATGTGTGTATTCACAAATTTTGTATATCAGTTCAGTTCAGTCCAGTCGCTCAGTCGTGTCCGACTCTTTGCGACCCCATGAATCGCAGCACGCCAGGCCTCCCTATCACCAACTAAAAAGTAGATACAGAGAGAAATATATATATATGTATATACTTTTCTGAAACATTTGAAAGTTGTAGGTAGACATCATGAAACTTCACCACGAAATACTTCTGTATGTGTCTCCTAAGAATGAAACCATTCTCCTATATGCTGCTGCTAAGTCACTTCAGTCGTGTCCGACTCTGTGAGACCCCACAGACGGCAGCCCATTATTCCACTCGGGAATTTAAACTTGATACAATAAAAATATCTAATATTCAGTACACACGAACACTTCCCCCATTATCCCAAAAACATCCTTCTAAATCTCCAATTTAAAGGGGATTTAAAAATTGTTTGCTGTGTTCAACATAAATGCCTTCTCCATTTTCCCTATGAAATCACCAAAAACAATCACATTTCTTGTTAATATTTTTATGCCAGTAATTTATTTGGGGGAACTTGCAGATGTTGCATATCCAGATTGGCAGCGGATAAAAACAGAAACCACAGCGGGTGCCGGAGAAGAGGCTGGTTGATGCTGACTACAACTGAAGCAACAGTTTGGAGGAGAGGAAATATAACAGACTCAAAACCACTGTTCTGTTCCTGGGGCGCTACCCCGTTCCTCTGACCCCACGTCTTCTAATCTCCTGTATGTGGCCAGTCTCTTACAGGGCTTGTTTCCCAGATCCTATCATGATACACAACTTCCTTCTCATGCTTTTTTCTTTTTAATAGATTTTATTTTTTAGTGAAGTTTTATATTTACAGAAGAATTGAGAAACTAGTACAGAGAGATCCCATATAGCCTTTCACCCCTACACACAGTTTCTCTAATTATTAACATCTTACACTAGTACATTTTTTACAATCAATGAACCAGTATTGACAGATTACTGTTAATGAAGTCCGTACTTTATTTAGACTTCTTTGGTTTTTAACCTAACGTCCTTTTTCTGTTCTAAGATCCCATCTGGGATATGAAATTACATTTAGTTGTTATTTCTCCTTAGGCTCCTTAGATGATGCCAGATTCTCAGACTTCTCTTGTTTTTGATATCCTTGACAGGTTTTCGCTCCTAGGTCTTTTGATAACTTAATCTCTGTATATAGCTTGGCAGAGTACCACAATAAATATCATTTTGAATTAAGTATTAGTTTTGATACTGGGTAAAAGTCAGATCCTGTCTGAAGTAACCACATGATAAGATGATAAAGTTATTTCAGGAGACTTGTTTGTGTATAGGTCATATTATGAGTATTCACTGATTATATATGGGCTGTAGAGTTCATGGCATTTATTGGGTTGGATGGTATTCTTTGGGTGGTTTGAGTCAACGAAGCTCTAGACATGAATATCAACTGAGAAGACAGAACCAATCAGCAGGTGCCTTTTCCTCTGAAAACCTATGTTCTTACAGGCTACACATGGCAGATGGTCTATATTTTTCTCTTTATCTCTGCAAGCATCTTGGGGTAATTTGTTGCCATGAGCACTATCTTTACTAAGCAAGTATTTCCATTTTCCTTTGTTTTTCTACTTTTTTCAAATTAAAGTATAATTTACATATAGTGATAAGCACAGGTCTTATGTATACAGTTCAAAATGTTTTGACAAATGCATGCTGTGCTATGCTTAGTTGCTCAGTCATGTCCGACTCTTTGTGACCCCATGGACTGTAGCCCACCAGGCTCCTCTGTCCATGTGTATTCTCCAGGCAAGAATACTGGAGTGGGTTGCCGTGCTCTCCTCCAGGGAATCTTCCCAACCCAGGGATCGAACCCAGGTCCCCTGCATTATAGGCGGCTTCTTTACCATCTGAACCACCAGGGATGCCTATGAGTACTGGAGTGGGTAGAATATCTCTTCTCCAGGGGATCTTCCCAACCCAGGAATCGAACCAGGGTTGCCTGCATTGCAGGCAGATTCTTTATCAGCTGAGCTACCATGGAAGCTTAATCCATCAAGAGAGCCAGTATGTCCATCAGGGCAGAAGAGGATCTCATGGCCTTTTCAAGTCAATGCCTGCCCTTGAACCCCCAGAGATGATCACTGGTTCAGTTGCTTTCACCATGATTAGATTTGCCTGTCTAGCACCTCACATAAACGGAATCTTACAGTTTGTACTCATTTGAGTCTTGTTTCTTTAGCTTAGCACAATATTTTTGAGATTCATTCATGTTTTATGTCCATCAAAAGTTTATTTCATTTTATTGCTGAGTAGTATTCATTGTATTGTATCAATACACACAATTTGTTTATCTACTTTTGTATGGATGGAAACTTGTTTTTCCTGAATTTTGGCTATTATGAATGACGTTATGAATATTTGTATAGTGGTCTTTTTTGAGGACTTATGATGTTTCTCTTGGTTGTAGAATATGTGCATTTTATGGTTGGTTTATGTTTAATGTTATAAGAAAATATCAATCCATCTCCCAAAGTGGTTGTGCCATTTTATAGTCTGTATTAGTTATCTATTATTGCTTAATAATATTACCATGAACATAACAGCTTAAAGCAAAACACATTTATTATCTCCCAGTTTCCGTGGGTCAGGAATTACAGCTTAGCTGATCATTTGCAAGGAAGGCTGCAATCAAGGTGTTGAACAAGACTAGTTTCTCATATGGCGACTCAACTGGAAAAGGACCTGCTCCCAGACTCATGTGGTTGTCAGTAGAATGCACGTCCTTTTGGTTGTAGGATCGAGGGCTTCATTTTCTTGCTGGCTGTTAGCTGCGGGTTGCCCTCAGCTTCTAGAGGCTGCTTGCAGTTTCTTATGTGGGGGTGCTTAAATGGTCAGCTGCTTCCTCAAGGCCCACTAAGGAATAAGAGACCTCAGCAAGATGAGTGCTACAATCTTATACTATGTAATCAGGTAATCAAATACATTTAACCACATCTATCCCATCTCCTTTGCCACATTCTATTGCCATATTCCATTACAAGTTCCACTCACCCTCAAGGGGCGGAGGGCACACAGAGCAGGGATACTAAGGGGTAGGGGTCACAGAGGGCCACCTTAAGAGTGTGTGGACTGCATTCTCCCACCATAAATGAATGAGTTTCGGTTGCTTCCTATCTTTGTCAGCATTTGGTGTTGCCTTCTTTTAAATTTTAGGCATTTTAGTTGTTGGAGAGTATGGTTTTGAGTTTCCCTAATATCTAATATACTGAACATTTCTCCATGTGCTTATTTCCCACTCATATATCTTCCTTTGGCAAATGTCCTTCCAAGTATTTTGCCCATTTAAAGAGTTGGGTTGTTTGTCTTTTTATTACTGAGTTGGAAGAGTTCTTTATACATTCTGTTCACAAAGATTCCCACAAATAGTACTGAAATGACTGAGCCTTTATATGGAAAAAATAAGCCATCACTCCTACATCACACTATATAAATTTAAGCTAATTGATGTTTAGACTATTATACCCATCAGCTACAGAATACACATCTTTTAAAAGACACATAGAAGATTTTCCAAGACAGACCACAGGTTGGGCCATAATACAAGTCTGAATAAATCTCAAATGACTGAAATCAAACAGTATGTTTTTTGAGCTTAGCAGATTCAAATTAGAGGTCAATACAAAAAAATCTAGAAAATGCTCAATTATTTTTGTGTACTTGTTTTTATCAATTCCTGTGAAGTAAGTGCTATGATCACTAACTACAATTAAGGATTTGTCTATTTCTCCCGTAAGTTCTGTCAATTCTTACATCATGAATTTGAAGTTATATTTGACATATGCATATTTAAAATTATTATATCTTCTTGAGTGATTCTTTCATCAATATGAAATATCCTTTTCAGAACAGGTAAAACTCCCTGTTCTGAAGCCTACTTCCTTTTTTTTTTAATATTTGTTTTTTATTTGGCTACACCGAGTCTTAGTTGTGGCACGCAGGATCTTTACTTGCACCGTGCAAACTCTTAGTTGCAGCATTAGGGATCTAGTTCCCTGACCAGGGATTGAACCTGGGCCCCCTGCATTAGTAGTGCAGAGTCGTAGCCCCTGGACCATCAGGAAGTCCCAGTCTACTTTCTTTTATATTAAAATAGAAGCTCTAACTTATAATTAATATTTTCATGGCATATTTATGTCCATCACTTTAACCTAGTCATGTCTTCATATGTAAAGTAAATCTCTCATATTACTTCTCTTGTGGCTCAGCTGGTAAAGAATCCACCTGCAATGTGGGACACCCGAGTTCAATCCCTGGGTTGGGAAGATCCCCTAAGGGAAAGGCTACCAACTCTAGTATTCTGGCCTGGAGAATTGCATGGACTGTATAGTCCATGGGATTGCAGAGTCAGACAAGACTGAGCAACTTTCACTTTCACTTTCTTATATTAATAAAAAGCATATTGTCATGTCTTGCTTTTGTATCCTGCTTTTTAATTGGGGTGTAGTTCTTTTTCAATTATGTCTTTTTTTCATTTTTTGGAGATTGATTGCAATTATAATATGTGCTCTGATGAACCAATATTATACAACTTTACATATAATGCAAGAATCTCACAATAGTGATTGGGTAGTTTTGTAAATTAAAACTATAGTTTTTTCTTATGATAGAACACCATACATAGAATTGCACAAGTCTAAACTTATTGTATAAGGATAAAGTGAATGAAGAGAGATAACCTCTGTCTACACATTATTGTTTATCCTACATGTATTAATATATGCACTTTATCGCTTCTTCTATGAACTAGAGATTGTGTGAGTGTTGTGCTCAGTTGCTAAGTCATGTCTGACTCTTTTCGACCCCATGGACTGTAGCCTGCCAGGCTCCTCTGTCCATGGGATTTCCCAGGCAAGAATACTGGAGTGGGTTGCCATTTCCTTTTTCAGGGATCAAACCTGTGTTTCCTGCACTGGCAGGTGGATTCTTCATCACTGAGCCACCAGAGAAGCCTGAACTTCACATCACTGAGTATCAAGCACAACTGTTAATAACAGCTCAGTCTTATGAGAGCATCTTTCAAAAGACAATATAAATGACCCTAATCTCAGAACAAATTTCTAGGAAAAAGAAGACAAAGAATTTATGTTAGGGATTTCCCTGGCAATCCAGTGGTTAATACTCCACACTTCCAAGGCAGGGCACACAGTTTTGATCACTGGTCAGGGAACTAAGATCCCACAAGCTTGATGTGGTCAAAAGATAAAAAAGAAAAAAAAATCTGTTAAATTCCCTTGTTTTTTCCCTTGTTTGATACACAAGATAGACAAACAAGAGGTAAAATTTTCTCCTCAGACATTAAATCTCCCACATTTCTGGGTTATGCATGTATAGGTGTTGTCTGGTCCCTCAACATCTTATTCCTCATTGCCAACTGAAAAACTCTGGGACCAGGACTCGCTGGGTGGTCCAAAGGTTAAGACCCCGCTCTTCCAATGCAGGGGGCATGGGTTCCCTCCCTGTTCGGGGAACTAAGATCAGGGAGTACAGATGTCATAGATGAGGGGTCAGGGACTATAGATGTCATAGATGAGGCAACTCCCATTTGGCTGAGGACAATCCACAGTCAACACTCACATTAGCTGGGGGATGAGTGCCAGTAGAGAAAGGAGATTTAAGCAAAGCACCAACAGCATCCATCCACCTGACTCCATGGACTGTAGCCCACCAGGCTCCTCTCTCCTTAGAATTCTCTAGGCAAGGATACTGGAGTGGGTAGCCATTTCCTTCTCCAGGGGATCATCCCAACCCAGGGATCAAACCCGGATCTCTTGCATTGCAGGCAGATTCTTTACTGTCTGAGCCACCAGGGAAGCCCCATTCATCCACCACAAGGGGCTAATTCTATCTCCACTCTTTATTTCTTGCACCCTTATATTTTAGTTGTTGGGGGCCACAGCATCATATATGAGCAGTTGGTTTGGTGTTTATACTGTATTTTGCAGGGAGGTTCCTGCAGTTTGGAATGTGCTAAGTCTGCAGTGTTCTGTTAATGCAACAAGATCTATTTAATATAGACGTGTCCCACAGGAGGACCAGAGGGGCCCCGGGTCATGTGTTCATTGTTTCTCCTCTTTTTTCATAAAATGGATTCTTTGATCTGAGCCATTATTATGAGATAAATCATGTCAATATATTGTTGTTGTTCAGTTGCTAAGTTGTGTCTGACTCTGTGACTCCATGAAGTGCAGCATGCCAGGCTCCTCTGTCCTTCTCTGTTTCCTGGACTTTGCTTAAATTTCTGTCCACTGGATCGGTGATACCCAACCATCTCATCCTCTGCCTCCCTCTTCTCATCATGCCTTCAATCTTTCCCAGCATCAGGGTCTTTTCCAATGAGTCAGTTCTTCACATCAGGTGGCCAAAGAATTGGAATTTCAGCTTCACTATCAGTCCTTTCAATGAATATTCAGGGCTGATTTCCTTTAGGATCGACTGGTCAGTATATTAGGCTTCCATAAGTTGAGTTGTGGTGCTGGCAGAGGCACTGAGGGCCATGAAGGCAAGCTCATAACCACATTAGTCACCAGTTCTGATAAAGATGAATCACTGCCTCCTTTAAGGATCAATCACTATCTCCTCCTTCTCAGCGTAATCAATCTGCCACAGCGTAATCAATCTGCCGTCAAGCGGCAGACGGTCTTCTCAAAGAGTAATGCCTCGCCAAAGGCTCAGCTTTGGTCTCTGCAAATGGCAAGTTGGGAGTTCAGCAATGGCACCAACTAGTAATCTAGCTAGATCAGAATTGGTGAGGAGTCCATATTTTTGGACCCATGCAAGACTTTCATCCCTGCCACCATGACTTTTCTATCACAGGATCTTTGTGCTAGCTGATACCACAAATGATCTTGTTTACCTGGTGCCTGAGGACCTCTGCTGCGGTAGATGCTCTTTGGTGAAAATGAACATGAGACACAAAGATAGAAATGCTTTATTCTCATTCCCTTAGATCCATCCACATTCTGTTTTCCAGTGACTTAACCACAGAATGTGGTGTTGAGTCAAAATCCCACTGGTCCCCATCCTAACTGGAGTTTAGGCTGGTGCCAAGTCTTTTAGCTTGGATTCTCTAGAAAATAGAGCCTGAGGGCCATTTGAGAGAAAAAGGAGTGAAGACAAGGGAGTGGGCAGGGGAGAAGGGGAAACTAATACTGGGTTGCCAAAAAGCTTGTTTGGAAGATCTTATGGAAAAACCTGAACAAACTTTTTGGTCAACCCAGTGTAATAGTGTAGTACTCAACTGGCTACTTATCACCCTACTTGTCACCCTGCTTATTTAACTTATATGCAGAGTACATCATGAGAAACGCTGGGCTGGAGGAAGCACAAGCTGGAATCAAGATTGCCGGGAGAAATATCAATAACCTCAGATATGCAGATGACACCACCCTTATGGCAGAAAGTGAAGAACTAAAGAGCCTCTTGATGAAAGAGTGAAAAAGTTGGCTTAAAGCTCAACATTCAGAAAACTAAGATCATGGCATCTGGTCCCATCACTTCACGGCAAATAGATGGGGAAACAGTGGAAACAGTGACAGACTTTATTTTTGGGGGCTCCAAAATCACTGCAGATGGTGACTGCAGCCATGAAATTAAAAGACACTTACTCTGTGAAAGGAAAGTTATGACCAACATAGATAGCATATTAAAAAGCAGAGACATTACTTTGCCAACAAAGTTCCGTCTAGTCAGGGCTATGGTTTTTCCAGTGGTCATGTATGGATGTGAGAGTTGGACGGTGAAGAAAGCTGAGCACTGAAGAACTGATGCTTTTGAACTGTGGTGTTGGAGAAGACTCTTGAGAGTCCCTTGGGCTGCAAGGAGATCCAACCAGTCCATCCTGAAGGAGATCAGTCCTGGGTGTTCATTGGAAGGACTGATGTTGAAGTTGAAACTCCAATACTTTGGCCACCTGATGCAAAGACCTGACTCATTGGAAAAGACCCTGATGCTGGGAAAGATTGAGGGCAGGAGAAGGGGACGACAGAGGATGAGATGGTTGGATGGCATCACCGACTCAATGGACATGAGTTTGGGTAGGTTCTGGGAGTTGGTGATAGACAGGGAGGCCTGGTGTGCTGTAGCTCATGGGGTCGCAAAGAGTAGGACACGACTGAGCGACTGAACTGAACTGAAACTGGCTACCCAACTGACTGCTCAGTGTTGTGGGCACATGCTAGGCACGGGGATATGCTAGTTTGCAGAACAGACATGGACAGACCTGGCTTTTTGGGCATGTAGACCATGCAGTTCTGCAACACTCCATGTTAGAAGGGCCTTGAGCTTGATTTAAAGCTCTGTTGTCACCATCTTGGAAGTCTCAATAATTTTCGAACAATAGGCTCTACACTTTCATTTGGCACTGAGCTGCATGAATTATGTTATCTGATCCTGTTAATATAAATTACAGTTTAGGAGGGGAATTGATCACATTTTCTCTCCTGAAGAATGTGAATTGGTGGCATGGATAGAAGGTTCTTGTGGCAGGAGAACAGAACAAGGCGATGAAGAATAGCAGCGTTCACAGTGCCTGCTGCTAGACGGATGACAAGATACATGGATGCAGCAGCAGGGAATCTTTTTTTGGTCTTGTGTACTTTTTCCCCCTAAACTAATCATAAACCCTGAATAATTCAGGTAAACTGAGTAGGTTTCTATTTTTTGAAACCAGATAGAATCTAAGAACACACATGTGGGAGGTGACTTAAATCATGGGAATGAAATAGAGCAAGAATAGGAGAGAGATGAAGATCTTCCGGGCCAGTGCTATGTCACACCACCCATAAAGGAATGAACTTTCAAATTTTAATTTTTTGTGAAAAATAAATTTTTGGAAAGTAAAATATGGAAAAGCACTAGAAAAATAAAATGAAAACAAAAATGGCACACCAAACACAAGCTCACACTTTTAAGTATTTCAAACAGACATAAAACTACATTTCGAAAAACAGAATTAAAATGAAAGATAACATAAGATAAAAGGAAAAAACTATAACAACTGCACTTTGTTCACTGAAATTGTACAGATAGGTGATTAATATAGAGAATAGCCAATACACCCTTAATTTTCCATCATTCCACGGTCTAAACAAAAGGTAGGCAGTGAAGTGACAATTTCCCATGTTAAATCCTATAACAATATTTACTATTTTAAGTCTGTTAATGTTTAAAGTTTTTAACATGATAAATGAATGTGTTTCTTCCTTGTTAAGTCCTCTAATGTAGCTTGGTTGCTGACAATGCCACAAGCATAATGTATATTTAAATTGTTTCTATTTTGTTGTTGTTGTTGCTATTTTCCTTTTATTTTTATTTTTTGGCCACACTGTGGGGCAGGCGGGATCTCAGTTCCCTGATCAGGGATCGAACTCATACCCACTGCAGTGGAAACGAGGAGTCTAACTGCTGGACTGGCACAGACATCCCTACACTGTTTCTGTGTTGTATTTAAGAACACTAATAGCAGAGCAATCAGTCTCTTAAAGGTGTGTTTCAGGAAATGGAAGAAAAGACTTTACTTTTTTTTTTTTTTTGCCACGAGGCTTGCAGGATCTTAGTTTCCCATGGAGGAATAGAAACTGGGCCCTGGAAGCAAACGTGCTGGGTCCTAACCACTGGGATTTTAAAGCAAACTCAGCAAGCTCAGATATTCATTCTTAACTTTTATTCCAAATGAAGCAAATGATGCTTTATTTTAAAAATTCATTTTCAATTCTTCATCAGTCGCCTGTTCTGAAGATTTATCCTATTATGTTAATAGTTACATTTAAATTATCTTTCAGTGAAAGAAATAGATTCTGGATTCATGAATTCCCTATGTGTGTCTATTTTCATAGAAAATAAAAATGCAAAATGTTTTCTCAAATTCATAGTTTTTTTTATATTTTATGTATAAATGCCACTGAAATTTAATGGCCTTCTTGCTTCATCAGTCAGTTCATAGTTTTAGCACTTTGCTATGAGATATGGCTGTGAACTCAGTAGGTGGGGAATTACACTTCTGAGCAAAGTTAATACAAACACTCAGATCTTTAATTCTTTGGACTTCTCTGGTTATTATTCAGTTTACTACTATCATTACTAACCCACTACTGATGTGTCTTTTCTTGACAAGACAGAAAAGGCTTATTTCACCATCTGTAATTTAGGGTTAAAAATAAATGACACAAATTTTACTTCCCAATTTTAGCTGTGAATTTCAAAAACAGGCTTGATTAAAAATGAAAATGGCTGCAAAAATAAAATGACTGTAAAAATAACTAGTTATAAAAGGAAAAATTTACATTTCCACATATTTTTATTCACTTTTGGCTTACAGTTGACAAACTAACCTTAAAAATTTCACTCTTTCACTAATGTGGTCCTACAGTACAAGACAAAGACTCAGACCTACAATTCGTGCCACTGACCTACAACTTGTCACGCAAGTTGGAGACATCTGAATCACTCTATACTCTGTTTAACCAGAGTATAATGATCACGTGCTTGGATACTGCTGAAATGTTAAACTCCTATAAATGCTGTGAAGCATTTACTCTTTTTTTTTCATGTTTATAGAATGCTAATTATATTTTTGTGACCCTCATGGACTGTAGTCTACCAGGCTCCTCTGTCCATGGAATTTTCCAGGCAAGAATACCGGAGTGGGTAGCCTTTCCCTTCTCCAGGGGATCGTCCCAACCCAGGGATCGAACCCAGGTCTCCTGCATTGCAGGCCGATTCTTCACTGTCTTAGCTAGCAGGGAAGCCTGAAACGTTTACTCTTAACTTCTGTCCTTATCTCCTTGTGTACTAAACACAAGTAGTTTGCAGATTGGCACTGGTCCAAGAACCATACTTTAAGCAGCACTACTAGGAGAAGAACGAGCAGAGGAGTTTATGAAGCAGCAGAAGAGAGGAGGGGAACAAGGAGACCATGAATTTGTGGAAGACTAGGGAAGCTTTAAGAGGAAGTAGTTCACTGTGTTAACTGCAATAAAGGTCAAGTAGGTTGAGACCAAAAGGAAGCCATGAGTTGACAATTAGGACACTGGTGACCTTTGAAAGAGTGGTTTCAGTGGAGTGCTGGAGGCAACACTAGTAGGCTGAGGAGTTGCAAGAGAAGCACAAATGAGGACTGCCCTTTCAAGAAGCTAGATGGGAAAGAAATGGAAACAGTGTGGTAGCTTACAAAGAGGTCGAGGGACTGCCCTGATGGGCCAGAATGGTTAACAATCTGCCTTCCAATGCAGGGGACAAGGATTTGATCCCTGGTCCTGGAACTAAGATCCCACAAGCCACGGGGCAGCTGGCCTGTGTGCTGCAACTACTAAGCCCTCCAACTCTAGAGCTGATGCTCCGCAACCAGAGAAGGCTCACACACCACAGTGAAGAGGCTGTGCACCAGGACAAAGACCCAGCATAGCTAAAAAAAAAAAAAGTCAAAGGCAGACTTCTTAGACTAGGGAAGACTTTAAAAAAAAAAGTCTCATATCACTGAAGAGGCCTCAAACTGAAGAGAGTTCTGTCTCCAGGTAGAAAATCTAGGACAGAATTTTTTTGTTTTGTTTTGTTTTACAGTAATCTTAAAACTATTATGAAGGTGTAGAAAGATCAGGGGAAACTTCCTTGGAGAATCTGTAGACTTTCTAACACTTCTTTGGCAATGCAACAGAAAGCTGTGGGAGGAATATAAGGATTTTAATTGACTCAATTTCTCCTGGGTTTCGTATAAGGACTTTATTTTGGCTGCACCAAACAGCCTGCACGACCTTAGGGCCCCAACCAAGGCTCGAACCCGTGCCCCCTGCTTTGGAAGCGCAGAGTCTTATCCACTGGATTTAACACTCAGAGACTTAACCACTGGGAATTCCCAGGACTTTAAATGTATCCATGGTAAGATACACATCCTTTTGTAAACTGAGATATCTCTGAGCTATCATAATTACGGTAAACCCGGGTATTGACAAGCTGGATTTAATAAAGTAAGTCATATCTATATATGAAGAGAGTTTACTTCAGTTCCTAGACTTTCTTCTGCTTTCCCTCCCTCCCCAGTTTTAGCAAAGAAGCATTTACGAGTGCCCAACACCATGCTAGGTACTAAGGCTACGTTAATGACTGGTCTCTATCTGCAAGGAGTTCACTGGTCTAAAATTATTGGTTTTGATGCTTTTTGGTGGAAACAACTGAAAACCCCAGCTCAATCAAGGTCAGCTCCAGGCCCAGTCAAATCAGAGGCTCAGTCATGTCACCAAGGACCCAGATTTTCTGATATTACTACTGAGCCATCTTTAGTATTTCTGCCTCATCCTCAGGTCAGCTTGTCTTAACTCACTATGGCTGCAGCAATTGCAAGTGACATATTCTCAAAATGGTTAAGGGGTAGAACTATGTCATCTGTATCTCATTTTAGAGACTCCAAGCAGACTATCTTTGATCTTGCAAAAAACAAAACTGCATCTTACAAAAACCAAAACTGTATCCTGTGCTCCTGACTACTGTACTCGAATCCTGGGAAAGATGAGTGGAATTACCGCTGTGATGGTATTTTCCCTCTGAAGCTGGGTCTGGGCATGGACACTAACTCCTGATAAACTTTGAGTTTCCAAGAGAGAGCTTCTAAACTTAGGCAGAATTTGTTGTTGAGCTGGTTTTAGAAAAAGCAGAGGAACCAGAGATCAAATTGCCAACATCCGCTGGATCATTGAAAAAGCAAGAGAGTTTCAGAAAAACATCTATTTCTGCTTTATTGACTATGCCAAAGCCTTTAACTGTGTGGATCACAATAAACTGTGGAAAATTCTGAAAGAGATGGGAATACCAGACCACCTGACCTGCTTCTTGAGAAATCTGTATGCAGGTCAGGAAGCAACAGTTAGAACTGGACATGGAACAACAGACTGTTTCCAAAGAGGAAAAGGAGTACATCAAGGCTGTATACTGTCACCCTGCTTATTTAACTTCTATGCAGAGTACATCATGAGAAACGCTGGGCTGGAAGAAGCACAAGCTGGAATCAAGATTGCAGGGAGAAATATCCATAACCTCAGATATGCAGATGACACCACCCTTATGGCAGAAAGTGAAGAGGAACTAAAGAGCCTCTTGATGAAAGTGAAACAGGAGAGTGAAAAAGTTGGCTTAAAGCTCAACATTCAGAAAACTAAGATCATGGCATCCGGTCCCATCACTTCATGGCAAATAGATGGGGAAACAGTGGAAACAGTGTCAGACTTTATTTTTCTGGGCTCCAAAATCACTGCAGATGGTGACTGCAGCCATGAAATTAAAAGACTCTTACTCCTTGGAAGGAAAGTTATGACCAACCTAGACAGCATATTAAAAAGCAGAGACATTACTTTGCCAACAAAGGTCCATCTAGTCAAGGCTATGGTTTTTCCAGTAATCATGTATGGATGTGAGAGTTGGACTGTGAAGAAAGCTGAGTGCTGAAGAATTGATGCTTTCGAACTGTGGTGTTGGAGAAGACTCTTGAGAGTCCCTTGGACTGCAAGGAGATCCAACCAGTCCATCCTAAAGGAGATCAGTCCTGGGTGTTCATTGGAAGGACTGATGTTGAAGCTGAAACTTTGGCCACCTCATGCGAAGAGCTGACTCATCTGAAAAGACCCTGATGCTGGGAATGACTGAGGGAAGGAAGAGAAGGGGACGACAGAGGATGAGATGGCTGGATGGCATCACCGACTCGATGGACATGAGTTTGGGTGGACTCTGGGAGTTGGTGACGGACACAGAGGCCTGGCGTGCTGCAGCTCATGGGGTCGCAAAGAGTCGGACACAACTGAGCAACTGAACTGAGGCCAATAACTGCTAACCCTTTTTCACATTCTGGCATACACCATAATATACACAGAAAATGATAATCCATTGTATGGCCCACAGGGATAAACCCAAGAGCTACCACTTGCCTGAAGGTGTTGGCTGCCTCAGCCTTGCTCGGTTGTTCCGAGGATGAGAATTCACATCAGAACACAGCTGTATTTTATTCACAGCACCTCATTTGGGAAGCTCTGAGTGGGCAACCAACAGTATCTGCCAGTGAGACAAAAGCAGGTACTCAAACTAGGCAATCTATTAGCATAAGTAAATACCAAGAGACAGGAGATACAGTTTCTAAGTCTGTGTTTGACCATGGTAGTTCCTGCAAACTCTTTTCTGATGTCTTTGTGCCTTGCACATGCTATTTCTCTCTTCTTGGTGTTTTCCTTAACATCACGTAATGGATAAGTAGAGTCAAATATATCTGGGTTCAAAAGCTGTAGCACCCATCGGCTGTGTGTGTTAAAGTCACTCAGTCGTATCTGATTCTTTGCGACCCCACGGACCGTAGCCTGTCAGCTCCTCTGTCCATGGAATTCTCCAGGCCAGAATACTGGCGGCTGCTGCTGCTGCTAAGTCGCTTCAGTCGTGTCCGACTCTGTGCGACCCCATAGACGGCAGTCCACCAGGCTCCACCGTCCCTGGGATTCTCCAGGCAAGAACACTGGAGTGGGTTGCCATTTCCTTCTCCAATGCATGAAAGTGAAAAATGAAAGTGAAGTCGCTCAGTCGTGTCCGACTCTTAGCGACCCCGTGGACTGCAGCCTACCAGGCTCATCTGTCCATGGGGTTTTCCAGGCAAGAGTACCGGAGTGGGGTGCCATTGCCTTCGCAGAATACTGGAGTACTGGGCAAAAGAAATAACTCCTCTGAGCCTGTTTTCCCTATCCAAAGTGTAATACGACTACAACTCACTTTACAGGGCTGTTTCTGAGGATTCGGTAAGATAATGAGGCAAAATGGCCAGAACAATCCCCTGTGCACATAGTAAGTCCTCCTTAGATGTGAGGTCCGTCTGGTAAACTGCTATTCAAATGCTCCTGCTCCTCTGAAGATGTCCTTTAGACGTTTCGATGGTGCTTCCTGGTTTTACGCTATTAAAACCGCGCAGCACCTTGTCATCAGTTCTTTGCCCGCAGCCCCCACCCCTCTTCCCTCAAAGAATTCTCAAAAGGCCAGTTTCGTCGTCCCATACATGGTCCCCGCTAGGAGTGGGCAAAATCCAGCTCCTCATAGGTGTTCCAGAGGGTGTTTGTTTTTGTTTTGGCAGACTTCGCTTAACGGATTGGGCGGGAGGAGCGCGGGCGCGAGAGGGAGGGCGCCGCCCACGGAGGAGAGGGGCGTGCCCGCCCCGGGTGCGCTCGCCCGATACTCCCCGGCGGGGGCCTCGGCCGCAGCCCCGGGTCCACCTGGCGATAGCGAGGGGGCCCGCGCGCACCCACCGGGCCGGGTAGCGCCCTTACCCGGCCACCCAGGCCCGCAGGGGCGAGTTTCGAGGAGAGGCGGGCTGAGGCGGCGGCGGCGGCGGCGGCGGCGGCGGCTGCCTCCGGGCGGGCGCCTGGGTTGCAGGCCCGGGGCTCCCCGCCGCCCCCCCGCGCCTCGCCTCGCCTCGCCTCGCCCAGCACCCCGGTGCCCTCCCGACGCCGGCGGGCCCGCGAGCTTCGCGGACGTGACGCCGCGGGCGGAAGTGACGTTTTCCCGCGGTTGGACGCGGCGCTAGATTGCCGGGCGGGGGAGGGCCGGCCCGGTTTTTTTTTCTCAGGGGAACGTTCGAATTATTTTTGTAACGGGAGTCGGCCGAGGACGGGGCGTGCCCGAGGTGCGCGCGTCCTCTCCTCCCCAGCCGTCCTCCAGCGCCCGCCGGCTCCTGCCCTGCGAGCGCGTCATGCCGCCCAAAACCCCCCGGAGAGCAGCCGCCGCCGCCGCCGCCGCCGCCGCGGAGCCCCCGCCGCCGCCGCCGCTCCCGCCGCCGCCCCCTGAGGAGGACCCCGAGCAGGACAGCGGCCCCGAGGACCTGCCTCTGGCCAGGTGAGCGGGCCGAGCCACCGGCGGCGAGCGGGGAGGGCGCCCCGAGGCTGCGTCGGCGGGCGCCGCGGCGTCTAGGCGGGGGCGCGTCCCCGCGGGGCGCCGGTCCCGGCGGGAGGGCGGTCCCCCCTCCGCCACCCCTCGCGGCGGAGCGCCCGGAGGGAGCTGACAGGGGTCTGGGTGCGGGCGCCGCCAGGGGAGGGCGGCCGGGAGGGGGTCTCGGCTCCAGCTTGACAGGTGTCGGGCGGGTGGGGCTCGGGTCGCTGAGCGAAGTGACAGGTGCCGCCTTTGCTCCGCGAGATGGCCCTGCGCATCCGGCGGGTGCTTTCGAGACCCCATCACACGCAAAAGAGAAAAAAAGAAAAGAACTAACTGGTGTCTGCTGGACAGGTTTTTCGCCCCGTTGAGATTTGTAGTCCTCCAGTGGTGTTTTGACTTTCTCTTTTGGTCTCCTGCGATGCAACAGTTGGAAGTGTTCCCCCCCCCCCCCTTCTGGGCGCGCAGCTGTATCTGAAGCCCAGTCCTGGGAGAGGCAACCAGAAAAGCCTTGGATGCGGCGGCAGAGATGCCCGCGGACGTGAAGGGCAGGCTCCTGGGTGTCAGTTACCCCCCAGGAAGCTCGGCTGAGGCGCCTTGTGGCGTTCTCTTAGAAGGGGGTTTTCGGTTCTTGGGGATTCACGGCCATCCGTAGTGACTGGTGGAACGTAACTCTTGAGAAAGAACTTGCGGCTGGGCAAAAATATTGTGAGACGTTTAGCCCAAAAGTTTAAAAGTTCCTAAACTTTTCTCTTGTTTTCTAGAACTCTTCTTGCGTATTTTCGTTGGCTTCAGCGTACCTCGTACTTCTTCCCTTTTGCCTTTCCGCTTTGAGCCAGCAAGGATCCTGGTGTCCCTGTTTTTTTTGTTTGTTTGTTTCGTTTGTTGGAGTACAAAACGAGTGTTTTTGTGCTCACGTGGAATTACTTTTCTTCTCCTAAGTGGATTCTAAATTTAAGCAAGTCCACGATAATGCTGTGGAACTTGACAGGGAGATAATGTATTGCAACATCTTATTTTCCTTGATTGTGATGCTTTATGGTTAGAACCAAAAATTGAACGAGTATAATTATCCATTATTATTGTCAGCATTGGCCCTGTTTTGAGACTGCACATCAATTACAGGGGAATGGGACGCCTTTCTGTCTCCCTCCCACAGTTCTAGTTGATCAGCAGGTCCTATTTCTCTCACCTCTCCGTGCACTAACAGAATTGGGGACAAATTGTTAAAGATTGGGAAAGGCTTTTGGAAATGGCTTGGGAAAGGCTATTAGAAATTCATATATTTAAATAGACTGTCTTATCAATTAAAAATCATTCTCACTAGTGGGGGAAAAAAAAAAGCCCAGGGATGTTCTAGGAGAAGACGTTAGTTTCTGATTAAACTCTGCTATGTCCAATATTTTCCAGTTTCCCTTTGTTAAGAGCAGTGAAGTCTACTGCAAAGGGCTCTGTTATCCGCGGAGCTTGGAAGCATTCTTGAATATTGTAGAGTAACCAGAAATATTGAAGTTCTGGCCATCACCTGGGAAAAGAAAGTCTTTGTTCCTTCTATTTTCCAACACTTCACTTTATATACTTTTAAATGATGAAACTATCACAATTCTCTAAGTCAGAACCATGCAAGATAAAGTCTGTTCTTGGTTATCCTTACCCATAAAATGTGTCCTTATGGGCTATCAAACTACAGGTTAACTACTTAACAAGGATAGAACCACTGCCTGGCAGTCTGAAGCCAAGAAATTTACCTGGGGTGGATTCAGGGCCCAGTCCAACTGCATTTCCAGTGATGGAGCCCATGTCTACTTTTAGAATTGAGAGTTTACTTAAGGGAAACAGCACACCATCTTCATTCTTGAGATAACCAAAAGTTAATTATGTTTCAGAGGAGGGTTGGCAGTCTGGAATAGTGCTCAAGGGCATGGATTATAGAGTTAGATTATTGGGTTTCTATCAGGGTTTCTGACATATGGTCCGATTTCAGGTGAGTGCTTTAACTTCTCTGATTTGCTGTTAATCTGTAAAACAGGGATAATAAGAGGACTTACCTAATAGGGCTGATGTGGGGATTGAATCTACCTTCATCTAAGGTACTTTGTGTGGGATCATAATAAATACTAAAAAATTATTAGCTATTCCTTGTACTACTACTATTATTATTAGAGGTCAAGTAGACATTAAGTGATTGAAAAAGAATTAGCCAAGAAGAGTTTTTTGACTGCCTGTCTTGGTTAAGGAAAATCAGGAAGAAAAGGCTGAATTTAATCATCATCTAAGAACTACTAGTAAGTAGATTAAATAAAACACTGTCAAGGGTAGACTGCATTTTAGCAAAAGTTAATGATATTGAATTGGTTTTGTAATATTATGTATTGATTTCCTCTTGCTGTTAAGCAACCCAACTTTCCCTAACAGTTTTAGCTGTTGTACTTACTTTAAGCTATTTTGCTGCTCTGAAGTATGTGGTTCACCAGACCAGCAAACATTTTTCACTGTGTGGTATTACCATTCTGGAAAGACTGAAAAAGATAAATGTATGTTTAAATTCTAAGTGTAATTTTTTCAAAGATAAATAAGATTCTAAAGTATTTAGTGATGCTGTCTTTCAGGATAGTGCTATTCTATGCAAACTATTGAAACAAATGTTTATCTAATTAATTTGATTGTAAATATGTGCCTATTACATATCTTTTCATTTGGTAGGCTTGAGTTTGAAGAAACTGAAGAACCTGATTTTACTGCATTATGTCAGAAATTAAAGATACCAGATCATGTCAGAGAAAGAGCTTGGTTAACTTGGGAAAAAGTTTCATCTGTGGATGGAGTATTGGTAAGGAGTGTCAAAATTTTTTGAAAACATTTTTTTAATTTCAGAAGTAATTTTTAATCACTGTAGAAAATTTGGAAAGGGGAAAATTACAAAACAAAGTTACTAATAATCCTGTCACCCAGAGGTAATTTATTTCTGATAACATTAACAATTTAAAAAACCCAACTCTCCATGTAACCCCCACACCAAAGTATTTTAAAGCAAATCTTAGGTTTCATATTTTATTCATGAATAGTTCACTATGCTGTAAAGACTTTTTAAAAAACAAAAAATGACTCAAAATAATTTTTATAACTCACAAAATAATTTTTAATATCATAATATATAATCAATATTGAAATTTCCTGATTGCCTTATAATTATTTATTTAGAATTCAGAATCTTTGATAATATTTTGATATTCCATTTTTTTCTTGAATACATATGCATATGTATTCAACATCTATGTAGATAATAATACTATTACTAGCAAATAATTGTTGACATTTTATGTGTACTGGGGAATATTGTAAGCACTTTGCAAATAGCTCATCTGACAAGCCTTTAAGATGTGAAGTATAAAATCTTTTATTTTAAATGTGAAAGGTAAAATCTTCATTTTATAAATGAAGTCACTGAAGCTGAGTGAGATTGAGTAACTTAACTAAGAATCCTGACTAATAAGATCTAAAACACAGATTTTGGATCGTACATATAGTTATATATGTAATTACATGTAATTTTGTATCTTTAAAAAATTTATTTTCTTAACATGAGCATATTATGTTGTTAAATATTTTTTGATATATTTGATAATGTCATTTCCAGTGGTATTATAATATTTTATCCATTAGATGTATTCTGATTTGTTAGCTTACTGTTATTTGACATTTTCCCCCCAACTTTTTGGAGCTGTAAAATAATGTGATAAACATCCTTATTCGTAAGAGTGATACCTGGCGCAAATTAAGTCTTAAATTACTTGTTAAATGGATTAATGAATGAATCTCTGATTATTAGGATAAATTCTTACAATTTGAATTACTGAGTTAAAAGCTATGAGCATTTATAAAACTATTGGTAATTATTGCTAAATTGCACTCTAATCACTTTTAATGAGTTTATGTTTTCATTCAGCATTGTATTAGAGTACACTGCTGTCTTTTTTTTTACTGATCCGATCAATGTAGCAAAATATGTTTATGTACATCCCATAAAAATAACTACTTATAACTGTTAAAAAAAAAAAAAGTCTCTAGTGTTTTAGTCTGTTTGAACTATTACAACAAATACCTTAGACAGCATAGCTTATAAACAATAGAAATTTATTTCTCAGTGTTCTGGAGCTGGGAAGTCCAAGATCATGGTGCAGGCAGATTCTGGGTCTAGTAAAGGCACAATTCTTTATTCACAGGGAATTCACAGATAGTGCCTTGTCACTGGCCTCGGTTGGCAGAGCTGGTGGGAGCTTTTGCTGGCCTCTTTCAGAAGGGCACCAATTCCATTCATGAGGGCCTTTCCCTCCTGACCTAATCACTCCTGAAGGCTCTACCTCCTGATACCATCTTGTTGGGCATCAGATTTTCAGCATCTGAATTTGAGGGGGACACAAGCATTCAGTCTATAGCACCTGGTAATGAGAAAACAAACCTCACAATTTCCAAAGATCTGAACATATTCTAGAACTACATACTAAAAAGGCATTCTTGAAGAATCTTGGATGAATGACTTTGGTATTATCATCCCAAAGCACCTAATATATGTTTCCACTGATTTGGGTACATCATGTACAAAGCCATTTCTTTGTGTGTGCTGTTAAAGAGAGTCATCACTCCTTCACTTCTCTCTCTCCCATAAATACTGGGCTTTTAGTTTTCAGAAAGTTGAGAAGGGGTAGTTGATTATAGACAGTATTGGTAAGTGCAGATTTTTAGTTGCCAATTTTTAAGTGAGTTGTGTTCCAGATCTCTTGAAAGTGAAAGTGAAAGTTGCTCAGTCGTGTGGAACCCTGATCCATGGAACTCTCCAGGCCAGAATACTGGATTGGGTAGCCTTTCCCTTCTCCAGGGGATCTTCCGAACCCGGGTCTCCCACATTACAGGTGGATTCTTAACCAGCTGAGCCACAAGGGAAGCCCAAGAATACTGGAGTGGGTAGCCTATCCCTTCTCCAGCTGATCTTCCTGACCCAGGAATCCAGATCTCTTAGTAAGTACAATAAGGTAGTTAGATTTGCAGGCTAGTTCACAGGAAACTTTTTTTAAAAAACTGAATTCTAGCAGTAATAGTTTTGGGCTTTGGACTTTCATATATACATATATAAATAAATAAATGTTTCTGCTTTTGTATCCTACCCTTTTCTTTCCCCTGGCTTTGTCCCTATCTTCCATAGCAACTGGCATAGTTTAAAACTCATCTCCTGATGATGCTCTTGATGGGGACTAGGAGATGAGAAGTCATTCCTAGTTGTGTGCTGAGGAAAATAAGAAAGGAATTTCATGTTACATTTGGGACTTGGGGCATCTTTTCGTTGGGTATGACAGGATGATGTTGTATTTTTCTGTTACAGTTCACCAGACTCTTCCATAGAAATGTTATTTTCAGTGATAGTTAAGTTTTTGAGAGTTGGCCTGATAATTTAAGCATCATTTATACAGTAATTTCTAAGGGAGAATGTGACACAGTGAGTGCTGAGGAGCCAGAGAGTGACAAAATAAACCTGTTTCTGATGCAGCCATTCTAGTTGCACGTGGCTATCTTCTTTGAAACAAGTAGAATGTGGTAACTCAGGGTAATTTTTGGCAACTGAAAATAGATGATGTTTATTGGAACAAAGGATGGGTTAAGAACAAGAATTTGTCATGAGACTGGACTGACTCAAGTTTCAAATCTACCATTTACTGCCTCTGTGATTTTGAAAAGGTACCTAAAATCTCCAAGTCTCAATTATCTTATTTGTAAATGGAGCTAACAATAATTTCTGGGTCTTGGAGTTATTTGGTAGATTAAATAAATTCATGCATATAAAGCACTTATTAGTGTAAATAAGTGCTTATATTTGGTCATGCAAGCAGAATATTTTGACTAATGAGCCACTGCAGAAAATCTTATATTAATATTTTTTAAAAGAATTTAAGGATCAGTTAAAATGGTTGAAGTTTTAAGTGGATGTATAATGATTCTGATGTGGCACTTTCATTAAAATTCACATTTTTAGGTTCTTGAGAGTAAAAAAAAGTTGTTTATACATGCAGTAAAGCATATATTAATCCTTTTAAAGGAAAGGTTTGTGGTATTTTGTCTAGAAATTTCTCCTTTTTGTATAAATGTTTAGTAACTGTGTAATATGTGATTGCTGTCATATAATTAAATTGTGTTCATGCTGTTTACAGCATATGAATAAAATAAGAAATTGGTCAGGTATACTTCTCATACTGTGAGTTACAGTGAATCAGTTGTTGGAATATTGGTTTTCTTTCTGCATCTTGAATGACAGAGTGGCAGAGAAGAAAAAAACCTTGGACCTCAGGGCAAAAAACTTTTATTGTAGTTGTAATGTAGCTATATGATTTTAGGCAAATTGGTTAATCCCAGTCTCAGTTTGCTCATCTGAAAAGCAGAAATGATGTCTGAATGTCAGCCTTTTAGGCTTTTGCATAGGGGTGTGTGTGTGTATTTGTATGTTTGTATGTTTATTTGTGTGTGTATATATTCAAGGGCTTTGAAATATATTACCCTTGATAGAAGCATTTTAGAGGTAATTACATTTAGAAAGATAGTTGAAGAGAATAGTTTGGAATTAGAGTAAAACTAGGCCTTCTATTTAAGCAATGCTGCAAAAATATGAAGAGGTTTCTTAATAACCTTAGCAGAATATATTTTAAAATTGTGTGTAATGAAAAATTTCTTTACCTGTAATTTAGTCCTTAGTTATATATATACTCTTTCTATTTGAAGATAGTGCTTATAGTCTGATTGCTTGTGGTTTTTGCTGAGCAAAATACATTTAAGAACATGTTTGTGTGTGTGTCCTCAGGCATGTCTGACTCTTTGTGGCCCCATGGACTGTAAACTGCTCAAGAACATGTACGTGAATGTTACATTTGTATTACAGATGTAGGATATCTGCAGGTTCTTTTATTTCTGATTCTACTTCTAAGATTAATTTTTAAAGACATTTTATTTTGAAGAGTTTCAGATATTTATATAAGTAGGTTAGAGAAAATAGTATGAACTCTCACATACCTCTTAATCTATACATACTTCAGTATGTATGGGGGGGGGGTAAGAACTCTTTAAAAAAGTGATTGATGACCATTGACTGGAGCCATTAGAGGTTTCTAAATGGTGAACTAATCTTTCCCTTTTCAATTATTAGTTGTAGTTCTTCTGTAAATAGAAACTTTCCTTCGTCAACTATGCTTATTCTGAAGTATAGATCATTCAGGAAAGATAGGATAAGAGCTATATTCTTTGCATTTATTGACTAGTTTTCAAGCTGATGAGTTTGTCTTGAAACATTCCCCAAAAGTGACCAATGATTATAATCATCTTTTCAAGTATTAATATTATCTTATAATACCAATAGACCAGTTTGACTATACGTAGACATTTAATAAGATCCTTACTCAAAGATAATATAACATTCAATTGATCTTTGAATAGTGTTGGGGTTAGCGGAAGCAAGCTTCAGCAATACGTGAACCGTGAACTCTCAGATGTTCAAGCTGGTTTTAGAAAAGGCAGAGGAACCAGAGATCAAATTGCCAACATCCGCTGGATCATCAAAAAAGTAAGAGAGTTCCAGAAAAACATCTATTTCTGCTGTATTGACTATGCCAAAGCCTTTGACTGTGTGGATCACAATAAACTGTGGAAAATTCTGAAAGAGATGGGAATACCAGACCACCTAACCTGCCTCTTGAGAAACCTGTATGCAGGTCAAGAAGCAACAGTTAGAACTGGACATGGAACAACAGACTGGTTCCAAATAGGAAAAGGAGTACGTCAAGGCTGTATATTGTGACCCTGCTTATTTAACTTATATGCAGAGTACATGGTGAGAAACGCTGGGCTGGAAGAAGCACAAGCTGGCATCAAGATTGCAGGGAGAAATATCCATAACCTCAGATATGCAGATGACACCACCCTTATGGCAGAAAGTGAAGAAGAACTAAAAAGGCTCTTGATGAAAGTGAGAGAGGAGAGTGAAAAAGTTGGCTTAAAGCTCAACATTCAGAAAACTTAAGATCATGGCATCTGGTCCCATCACTTCATGGCAAATAGATGGGGAAACAGTGGAAACAGTGTCAGACTTTATTTTTCTGGGCTCCAAAATCACTGCAGATGGTGACTGCAGCCATGAAATTAAAAGACACTTACTCCTTGGAAGAAAAGTTATGACCAATCAAGATAGCATATTAAAAAGCAGAGACATTACTTTGCCAACAAAGGTCTGTCTAGTCAAGGCTATGGTTTTTCCAGTAGTCATGTGTGGATGTGAGAGTTAGACAGTGAAGAAAGCTGAGCGCGGAAGAATTGATGCTTTTGAACTGTGGTGTTGGAGAAGACTCTTGAGAGTCCCTTGGACTGCAAGGAGATCCAACCAGTCCATCCTAAAGGAGATCAGTCCTGGGTGTTCATTGGAAGGACTGATGTTGAAGCTGAAACTTCAGTACTTTGGTCACCTGATGCGAAGGATTGACTCATTGGAAAAGACCCTAATGCTGGGAAGGATTGGGGTCAGGAGGAGAAGGGGACGACAGAGGATGAGATGGCTGGATGGCATCACCGAGTCGATGGACATGAGTTTGGGTAAACTCCGGGAATTGGTGATGGACAGGGAGGCCTGGCGTGCTGCAATTCACAGGGTCGCAAAGGGTCGGACACAACTGAGCGACTGAACTGAATTAGGGGCAGCAAACCTCCACACAGTTGACAATCTGTATTACTTATGGTTGACCCTCTGTATACACAGTTTCTTCATATACATGGTTCCTCCATTTCTGTAGTTTCACATCTGAGAGTTTAGCCAATCTCAGCTCATGTAGTAGTATAATATTTACTATTGGAAAAAAAAATTGCCTATAGTGTAGTACTATAGTCTTGCAAAGAGTTGACTGACTGGAAAAGGCCTTGATGCTGAAAAAGATCGAAGGCAAGGGCGGGGCAGGCAGCAGCAGAGGGTGAGATGGTTAGATAGCATCACCAACTCAATGGACATGAATTTGAGCAAATTCTAGGAGATAGTGAAGGACAGGGAAGCCTGGCGTGCTGCAGTCTGTGGGGTCACAAAGAGTCAGACACAACTTAGCAACTGGAAAACAACAGTAGCCTTTACTATTGAAGAAAAATATATAACACACAGTTTGCAGCCATGTTCTTCAAGAGTCAGCTGATTTTGTAATTTCAAGAATGAAATGGAAATAAGATCACGTAGTATTTAACCTTAGGGATTGTCTTTTTTTCATTAAGCATAACTCCCTGGAGACACATTGATGTTAAATGTCATTATATTTGTTTGCTAAGGGTGCCATAGAAAAATACCATAGACTGAGTGGTTTAGACAACAGAAGTGTGTTTTCTCACAGTTCTGGAGGCTGGAAGTCCAAGATGAAGTATGGGCAGGTTTGGTTTCTTCTGAGGCCTCCCTCCTTGGTTTGCAGATGGCTGCCTTCTCCCTGTCTTCTGGAATGGTTTTCCTGTGCACAAACCCCTGGTGCCCTTTTGGGTGTCCAGACTTCCTGTTCATGTAAGGATGCTAGTCAGATTCAATTAGGTTTACACTTTTGTCCTCATTTTAACTTATGTACCACTTGAGACCCTATCTCCAAACACAGTTATGTTCTCAGATACTTAGGGTTCAGGCTTCAACATAGGAATTTTGTGGAGGGAACACAATCCAGCTCATTGAAAATAGTCTGTTTCTTTGTTATTTTTTGGTAGTATTCCCTGGTATGTCTGGACCACAGTTTGTTTAACCATTTGTTTAACCATTCACTTATTGAAAGGTGGCTGTGTTGTTTGTAGGTTTTAGCTACTATGAATGAAACTGCTATATCTCTATCATTTGTTATAGATTTTTATTGTGGACATCAGTTTTCCACTCTTTAAACACCAAGGAGTGTTGTTGTTGGATGCTATTGCAGAGATCCTATGGTAAGAGTATGTTCATTTTTGTGGGAAACCTCCAAATTAGGTCCAGAGTGGTGGTACCATTCAAGAAAGCGCTTCTTGTTTCATATTTCTGCGAGCATTTGGTGTTGTCACTGTCTTGCATTTTGGCCGTTCTAATAGATATGATATCTCACTGGTTTAATTTGTAATTCTCTTAATGGTGTATGATGCTAAACATCTTTTCATATACTTATTTGCCATCTGTACATCTTCTTTGGAGAGGTGTTGACACCTTGTGCCAATTTTTTAATCTGTTGTTTATTTACTCATTGTTGAGTTTTAGGAGGAGTTTGTGTATTTTGGAAAACAGTCCTCTTTAGATATTCCCTTTGCCGGTATTTTCTCCCATTCTGTGGCTTAACTTCTCTTTCTCTTGACAGTGTCTTTTGTCGAGCAGAAATAACTTTAATAAAGTCTAGGTTATAAATTCTTTCTTTTATGAATCATGCCTTTGGTATTGTATCATTATCATTGCCATCACACTTCCTGATTTCAAACTATTACACAGCTGTAGTCAATAAAATAGAATGGGATTTAGCATTCAGACAGACACACAGATCAAGAGAAAAGAAAAGAGAGCCCAGAAATAAACCCCTACACATATATGGTCAGCTAATTTATGACAGAAGGAGCCAAGAATATTCAATAGAGATAAGACCATCTCTTCACTAAAGGGTTATGGGAAAACTGGACCACTTTCTCACACTATAGATAAAAATTAACTTATATTGGATTAAGAGACTTGAACATAAGAAACCACAAACTCCTAGAAGAAAACGTAGGTGCAAGCTCCTTGACCACCACCTTGGCAATGATTTTTTGAATTTGACACCAAAAGCAGAGCCAACAAAAGCAAAAATAAACAAGTAAACTTCATCAAAATAAAAAGCTTCTGTATAGGAAAGGAAACCATTGACAAAATGAAAAGGCAGCCTACCAATTGGGAGAAAATATTTTCAAATCTTGTATCTAATAAGGAGTTAATATCCAAAATACTTACAGAACAAACAATCCAGTTTAAAAAAAATGGGCTGAGGGACAGAATAGGTATTTTTCCATGGAAGACATACAGATGGCTAACAAGTACCTGGTGCGTAACCTCTAATAATCAGGGAAATGCACATCAAAACCACAGGAAAACACCACTCCCATCTGTTAGAATGGTTACTATCAAAAAGACAAGAACAAGCTTTGGTGACAATATAGAGAAAAGTACATCGTTGGTAAGAATGTATATTGGTGCATCCACTGTGAAAAACCATACCTGGGGAGGAGAGATCCAGATGGAGTAGAAGGATACGGGCTCACCTTCACTCACCAACATATCAAAACCACAACTACATATAGAGCGGTGCTTGGTAAAATTGATTTGGGAACTAGCCAGATGGCTGTTTTACAACCAAGGCTGTAAAGGAAGAACTACACAAAGCCTGGCAGGAAGGGAGGAGAAGCAGTCTGGTCTGGTCGGGACCTGCACCCGCTAGTGGAGCGTACAGAAGGGGAGGGAGATGGCACAGGCTGGGGGATTTTCCCTGGGGGAGTGAGGGGTTTGAGCCACGTATTAGGCAACCTAGCCCACAGGTCCAACCCTGGAAAGATGACCCCCTTAGCTGGTTTGGAAACCACTGGGGCTTAACCGGAGGGCTCTAAGAAACCAAGACTCGGCCCTTGAAGGACATGCACAGACTTGCCACCTCCCAGTCACAGCCCAGTCAGCAGATGGAAAACTTCCTTGGGCCCTGGCCGGCTTTCCAGGACCATCCCAGTGTATCCCGCAGCCTGCTCAGGGCTCCTGCTCCAGCGCCTCTTGCCCTGGCGCTGCACCCACTGAGGCGTGGGCTGCTCCTGAGAGTGCACACACTTGGAGGGCTGCGAGCCTGCTTGCACCCTGCCCTTGACTCTGACCAGTGTGGAGGCAGACATTGCCAGCCTGGGCGTCAGTGTGTACACCCTGCAGGGAGCAAAGCCACATCCCAGGCGGAGAAAGTTGACACTTGGTAGGCCGACCTTGCACACACTTGACGGGGAGTAAAACGCTCTGGGGTGGGGCCTGCCATCGCAGGCTTGTGTGTCCCTGGGCACATCTGGAAGGGAGTGAAACCGGGTCAGTGAGTGCGGGTGCCAGCTCAAGTCCTGACCCGGCCTCTAACCATGGCATGCACGCCGGGGGTTGGGAAGGGAGAGAAACCAGCACAGAAGTTCAGCCTCGTGTCCTCAGCCCTGGGCGCGCCCCCGTACCTAGACAGGGACTCCTGTCAGAAACCCACTTTCCTCCTCGCAGAAACCCACTTGCCTCGGTACTCCTGTTCCAGCCCCTGGAGCCCCGCCCCCATCCCTTATAGGGTGGAGACCGCCTTTGAGCGGAGAAGCCCTAGCTCCGACTGTAGCTGCTCCAACTTCAACCCATCAGAATGATGGCTGCCCGCACAGCCCAGGGGAAGACGGCCTGCGCTCGGTCACTTCAGATCCAGCAGCTCGCAGACCAGAGCCACTGGGCACTTGCAAGACTGCGTTGGGACACCCTCACATGAAGACATGCCTCCAAGACTGGGATAGGTAACTGTTTCACCTAATTTCATGGTGACAGAAGGCTGAACAAAATGAGAAGACTGAGGACTATATTTCAAATGAAAGGGCAAGAAGAAACCCCTGATAAAAATCTCTGATGAAACGGAGGTAAATACCTTATAAATAATCCAATAGTAATAAGAATGCTAGCTAAACTGGGGAAAAGAGTAGATAAACACAGAATTTTAACAAGGGATTAGAAAACATGTACAAAAAGAACCAGTCAGAGCTAAAAAACAGGATAACTGAAATGAAAAACACTAGAGAGAATTAACAGCAGGTTAGGTGATACAGAATGCATAAGGTATCTGAAAGGTAGAATAATGGAAATCACTCAGTCACAACAGCAAAAAGAAAATTTTTTAAAATGAGAATTGTTTAAGGGACTTTGGGGATGTTAGGTGTACTAAAAATCACATTAATAGGGGTCCCAGAAGGAGAAGAGAGGGAGAATGAGGTAGAAAATTTATTTCATGAAATTCTGGCTGAAAACTTCCCAAATGTAGACAGGAAACAGACATCCAGGTGCAGGAAACAGAGTCCCAGACAGTATGAAGCCAAGGCATATCATAATTAAAATGGCAAAAGTTAGAGAATTCAAAAGGCAGCAAGAAAAAAAGAGTCACATACATTTCTATTATAATAGTGTGTCTTTTCTTTCACTCTCTTTTTTAAAGTTAATCTGTAGGCTTTTTTGTTTTATTGATCTTTTTAAAGTATCAGCTTTTGGTTTCCTTGTTTTTTCTGTTGATTTTCTATTTTCAGTGATTCTTTTGGATTTAGCTGACTTTTTGTATTGAAATGTTTAAATTCCTTTCTTATTTCCTTTTGTGTATATCCTTTGTTTTCTTTGTCATTACCATGGGTATTACATTTAGCATCTTAAAGTTTTATACTCTAATTTGAATTTTTTCAAGCTTAACTTCAGTAATATAGAAAATTATACTTCATTAGCCCTGTCCAGACTCCTTTCAGTTATTGATGTCACAAAAGTATGCCTTTTTATATTGAGAGTCCAAAAACATAAATTAATGATTTTTAATGCATCAGTCTCTTAAATTATATAGAAACAAAATGTGGAGTTATAAAATATTATTGTAATAGTACTATCTTTTATAATTGCCTGTGTATTTACTTTTACTGAGATGTTTATTACTAATTTTAATCCTTTATTTTCAACCTGCAGGACTCCTTTTAGCATTTCTCATAGGACATGTCTAGTGGTAATGAACTTCCTCAACTTTTATTTATCTAGGAATGTCTTAATTTCTCCCTTACTTTTGAAGGACAATTTTACTGGCTATAGCAATCTTAGCTAATAGTTTTCTTTTAGCACTTTGAATATATCAGTCCACTGCCTTCTTCAGCATTTCTGATTAGAAATCTGCAGATAATCTTATTTAAGATTCTTTATACATAGTGACTTGCTTTTCTTGCTGCTTTAAAAATTCTCCCTTTGTCTTTGGGTGCATGCATGCATGCTAAGTTGCTTTAGTCGTGTCCAACTCTTTGTTCCCCTATGGACTGCAGCCTGACAGGCTCCTCTGTCCATGGGATTCTCCAGGCAAGAACACCAGAGTGGGTTGCCAGGCCCTCCTCCAAGGGATCTTCCTGACCTTGGGATTGAAACCACGTCTTTTAAATCTCCTGCATTGGCAGGAAGGCTCTTTACCACTAGCACCCCCTGGGAAGCCCTGTTTGAATTTTGACAGCTTAATTATGTCTTGGAATGGGTCTTTTAAAAATGTTATTTATTTATTTATGTATTTATATATTTTTTGCCTCTTCTGTGACTTTCTCTAGTTGCAGAGAGCTAGGGTCACTCTTCGTTATGGTACCCGGGCTTCTCATTGTGATGGCTTCTCTTATTGTGGAGTTCTGTCTCTAGAGCATGGGCTTAGTAGTTGTGATGCATGGGCTTAGTTGCTGTGCAGCATGTGGAATCTTCCTGGACCAGGTATCTAACCCATGTCCCCTGCATAGACAGGTGGATGCTTTACCACTGGACCACCAGGGAAGTCCCTGTCTTAGAATGGGTCTTAGTCATCAATATCTGGCTCCCCAAACGGGAAATAGAGAAAAATAAAGAGGAGGGGGAAGGTGCCAACCTTTTAAATCTTCTGAAAGTCACTTCAGCTTACAGGAGAGGTGCAACAACAACCCCCCCCCCCCCCCCCGCCTCTTGCCTACATTTCTGCGATGCACAGTGATCAGAGCACAGATCTATGAAATTTGGAGGACTGGCTCCCTTTTGGCTCACCCTGGCTCCTGCAGATTGCATGCAGGCTGTTCCAGGAACATGTGCACAGTCGTCTGCCATGTGGGTGACAGTTGGCCATGAGTAGCTGCTACTGTGCTAAGAGCTGAAACTGATAGAAATTAACTATAATTTACCTTCTATCCCTTCCTCTAGAAGCTGCAAGCCTTCACCACTAGACTCCAGAGTTCCAGAACAGTTAACATCAGACAGATTCTGTCAGTGCAGTTGTTGTCTGGGTAGGGAGACAGATTTCTCGTGCTTCCTACTCTGCCATCTTCCCAGCATTCCCTCTTAATATGAAGTTTGGGGTCAGTTTGTCAATTTCTTTTCGAAAGGCAGTTGAGACCTCAGTAGGGGTTATGCTAAATCTGTAGATTAATTTGGGGAGTATTGCCATTTTAATGATATTATCTTCAGGTGCATGAACATGAAATGTCTTAACATTTATTGAGATAGTCTTTAAGTTTTTCAACAGTATTTTTAGTTTTTAGAGTACAAGTCTTGCAATTAAAATATTATTCCTAAGTATTTTACTCATATTGATGCTATTATAAATGGGATTTATTTTCAATGTTTGGTTTATTCATTGCTGGTAGATAGAAATACAATTGACTTTTGCATGTTGATTTTGTATGCTGCGAACTTGCTGTGAATTCATACTTTAGTTCAAGTAGTTTTTTAGTGTATTCCTTAGGATTTTCTGTATACAGGATCGTGTTGTCTGCAAATAGAGATAGTTTTACTTCTTTCTTTACAATATGAATGCCCTTTATACAAGATCAGTTCAATTCAGTTCAGTTGCTCAGTCGTGTCCGACTCTTTGCGACCCCATGAACCGCAGTACCCCAGGCCTCCCTGTCCATCACCAACTCCTGGAGTCCACCCAAACCCATGTCCATTGAGTCAGTGATGCCATCCAACCATCTCATCCTTTGTCATCCCCTTCTCCTCCCGCCCTCAATCTTTCCCAGCATCAGGGTCTTTTCCAATGAGTCAGCTCTTCGCATCAGGTTGCCCAAGTATTGGAGTTTCAACTTCAACATCAGTCCTTCCAATGAACACCCAGGACTGATCTCCTTTAGGATGGACTGGTTGGATCTCCTTGCAGCCCAAGGGACTCTCAAGAGTCTTCTCCAACACCACAGTTCAAAAGCATCAGTTCTTCAGTGCTCAGCTTTCTTCACCGTCCAACTCTCACATCCATACATGACCACTGGAAAAACCATAGCCTTGGCTAGATGGACCTTTGCTGGCAAAGTAATGTCTCTGCTTTTTAATATGCTGTCTAGGATTGGTCATAACTTTACTTCCAAGGAGTAAGCGTCTTTTAATTTCACGGCTGCAATCACCATCTGCAGTGATTTTGGAGCCCAGAAAAATAAAGTCTGACACTGTTTCCACTGTTTCCCCATCTATTTGCCATGAAGTGATGGGACCGGATGCCATGATCTTAGTTTTCTGAATGTTGAGCTTTAAGCCAACTTTTTCACTCTCCTCTTTCACTTTCATCAAGAGCCTTTTTAGTTCTTCTTCACTTTCTGCCATGAGCGTGGTGTCATCTGCATATCTGAGGTTATTGATATTTCTCCTGGCAATTTTTATTCTAGCTTGTGCTTCTTCCAGCCCAGCGTTTCTCATGAGGTACTCTGCATATAAGTTAAATAAGCAGGGTGACAATATACAGCCTTGATGTACTCCTTTTCCTATTTGGAACCAGTCTGTTGTTCTACATCCAGTTCTAACTATTGCTTCCTGACTTGTATACAGGTTTCTCAAGAAGCAGGTCAGGTGGTCTGGTATTCCTATCTCTTTCAGAATTTTCCACAGTTTATTGTGATCCACACTGTCAAAGGCTTTGGCATAGTCAATAAAGCAGAAATAGATGTTTTCTGGAACTCTCTTACTTGTTTGATGATCCAGCAGATGTTGGCAATTTGATCTCTGGTTCCTCTGCCTTTTCTAAAACCAGCTTGAACATCTGAAAGTTCACAGTTCACGTATTGCTGAAGCCTGGCTTGGAGAATTTTGAGCATTACTTTACTAGCGTGTGAGATGAGTGCAGTTGTGCTGTAGTTTGAGTATTCTTTGGCATTGCCTTTCTTTGGGATTGATATGGATGCCCTTTATTTCTTTTTTTTACCTGACTGCCCTGGCTAGAACCTCCAATACATTGTTACCTTTTTCCTGATCTTAGTGGGAGAACATTCAGTCATACTGTTACCTATGATGTGGGCTTTCTGGAGATGCCTTTGTCAGGTTGAGGAAGTTCTCTTTTATTCCAGTTGTGTTGAGTATTTTGTCAGATGGTTTGGGATTTTGTCAAATGATTTTTTTCTGCATCTATTGAGACAACTGTATGTTTTTTCTCCTTACTGATATAATGTATTATAGTCTTCTAAGATTTTAAACCAACATTGTGTTTCTAGGATAAGTTTCACTTGTTTATGGTGCATAATTATTCTTACATATATATTTTTAAATTTGGTTTCCTTGTATTTTGTTCACAATTTTTATGCATTTGTTCATAAGAGATTTTGGTCTCTATTTTCTTTCCTTGAAGTGTCTTTGTCTGATTTTAGTGTCAGGGTAGTACTGATTGCCAAAAGAGATGGGAAATGTTTCCTTCTCTTCAGCTTTCATGGAGCATTTTGGTTAATTGATGGGCTTCCCTGGTGGCTCAGATGGTAAAGAGTCTGCCTGCAGTTCAGGAGACCAGGGTTCGATTCCTGGGTTGGGAAAATCCCCTGGAGAAGGAAATGGCAACCCACTCCAGTACTCTTGCCTGGAAAATCCCATGGATGGAGGAGTCTGATAGGCTACAGTCCATGGGGTCACAAAGAATCGGACACAGCTGAGTGACTTCACTTTAACTTGGTGAATTGATACTAATTCTGGTTTAAATGTTTGGTGAAATTCATCAATGAAACCATCTGAGCCTCAACTTTTCTCTGTGTAGAAATTTTAAAATTACTAGTCTAGTCTCTTACTTTGTTACAGGTCTTTTCAAATTGTCAGTTTCTTTTTGTGTGGGTTTGGTCATCTCTGTCTTTTTAGAAGTTTGTCCATTTAATCTAAATTATCTGATTTGTCAGCAGGCAGTGGCTCATAATATTTCTGTTATGATTCTTTTAAAAATTTCTATAAGGTTGGTCTTAATATCCTTATGTCATTTCTAATTTTAACTAATTTGAATCTTTTTTCTTGATCAATCTAACTAAAAGTTTCTATTATCTTTTTTTCAAAAAACCAATTTTTGGTTTTATTGATTTTTCTCTACTTTTATACTCTCTAAATTTAATCAAACCATTTCTTCCCTCTTCACCATTTAATGTCTTAATATATATGTCGGATAGCATTATTAAAGTTCATCATGAGCTTTCATCATAAACTACTCAGATATATCTAACATGTAATTACAGATAATTGTTATAATAATATATAATTTGACTGCTATTTTTTACTGCAGCATGTTTTCTTTTTTCTGAGGACCCATGGAAGGAATTTTACTCTCATCTCTGAATGAAGACCAACTAGGCTTCTTCTGAGAAGCAATTTTATTTTATTTTGTGGCCATTATGACTCTTGTAACTGTTTACAAATTTGAATGCCGACTTTCAAGGCATAGCATGTAGTTTTTCTCACTAACATCTTTCTTGTCATTTTTTCCACTATTTCTATATTTCCCTTTCAGTATTTCAAAGAAATATATATTTACATATAAACATGCATATATAAATGTATATCTATATATAAATACACATATATATTCAAAACTGAAATATACTTGTTTTTAAAAATTTTTATAGTATTAAAGTGAGAAGTGAATATCCATTGCTCTCTTTGTATTCCCACCTCTATAGAAATAACCAGTGATAAATTTTTGTTCACTCTGTCCCTCCAGCCCTTCCTCATTTCCCCCTTCTCACACACACACAGACACACACACAGGATTTTTATTTTTTTCACTGAGGTTTTATTTTTTATTTATGCTTTTTAACCAATTTAAGCAATTATTGATGCTTTTGGAATAGGCAATAGATTCAGATGGTTTAAGATTCAAAAGAAATAAAAACGTAAGCAGTGAAAACCTCTCCCATTCTTTCCCCTAAGCTACCCGCTTCTCCTCCACAGGCGGCTAATGCAAGTTTCTAGTTTTTGTGTTTTTCTGTACCTTGCTTTTTTCGTGGAATGTTATATCTTGAAGAGTACCCCTCCTTCTGTGTTTAGCTTAATCGTTTTAGTGGATGCATTTTCCATTGTATGGACGTGTAATTTATTTATATATTCCCCTATTAACAAACATTTAGTTTATTTCTGAACATTTGATACTACAAACTGCTGTAGTGAATAGCTTTATATATACATTAGTGCATAAATAAGAGTACTTTTGTAATGTAGGTTCCTAGAAGTGAACCCACTGGGTCAGAAGACACTCACATTCACAAACTTTCATAGAGTATGTCTTTGCTCGTAGGATAAAACCTTTGCTGATATCTCACTTTTCCAATAAGGCCTAACACTGTTTAATACTGTTCTCTGCCCTACTTCTCCCTCAGATTTTCTCTTCGCTTTACCCTGCCTTTTTTTTTCAATTAAAAGTGTACAGTGTTGCGTTGGTTTCTGGTGTACAGCAAAGTGATTCAGTTATGTGTGTGTGTGTATTCTTTTCCAAATTCTTTTCCGTTATGGGTTGTAACAAGATACTGAACATCTTGTTTCTCAAGCTCTTTCCCTGTTGGTGACCGTAAGTCTGTTTTCTGTCTGTGAGGCTTTTTCTGTTTTGTCTGTGAGTTCATTGGTGTCGTTTTATAGATTGCACACACAAGTGACATTATATGATATTTGTCTTTGTCTGACTTAACTTTGTATGGTCAGGTCCGTCCATGTTGCTTCAAATGGCGTTAATGATTTCCTTCTTTTCTATGGCTGAGTGACATTTAGTTCGTTATATATACCACATCTTCTTTATTCATTCACCTGTCTTTATTCTTCATGTTAGAAGTAGATACCAGAAGGATGGTAGGTACCAGAAGAACATATCACATACTGTATAGCACCTTTTTCCCATAGGATTGAAATGACTGTGGAGAGTTATAGGCTTCCAGGTTTGCTAGGGTATCTTCAACCTCAATTTAATAGGACCATTTGTTTTTCTGTACTTTAAACATCTTTATGCCCTGTATAATTTAGATACAACAGGGGACATCTTTATGCCCTATATAATTTAGATACAACAGGTGTTGTTTTGAAAGAAATGATTATAAATACTCTCCCAGTGAATCAGTTTTTTTCCTTATATGCATTATAATTTTAGAGGCCTGATATTCGTAATTATTGATGTTCAGATTGGTAGTTATTTCTATTACAAGTTCAGCTATAAACAAGTAGTCAAGTTTATATGAGACCTAGATATTTAGGAGAGTGTTGAAGTGAGTTATTTTGTCAAAAGTGCCTGTTCCTTTTCTGTTTTACCTCTTTTAGTATGTGCCTTGATTTTTCTTATTCTGCAAACCATTTTTAAGATAAGTTGAATCAGATTTATATTGCAGTCAGAAATCACCAAACTTTCCCCCACCTTGGATCTCTTTTAGAAAGTGTACCAAACTTCATTTATTAAATAATAATTTTTCCTAATTTTATTCAAGCCTGACAGCCAGTGCTTTTTATCAGTATAAAAGTAAATTGTGTTACCTTGCTGCATTGAATTCCAGCAAAAGTGAAACACTTGCTACTTTAGTTCCTGAGGCATTATTGAAAGTAAACATATGGGTTCGCTTAAGTTTTTAAAAATTTAAGCAAATTTGCCAAAGATTATCATTTTGTGATTTGAACCCTGGAGACTCCCAGACCACAGGACTTCAGTGATCAATGATCCCTTTCATTTTCCCTTCCAACTAAGATTCTTTTATTCTAATGCCAACTCATTTGTTCAATAGTTATGTTTTTGTTTTTTCAAATGATATTGGTGCAATGAATGGACATGCAAACTTTGAAAAATATCTTTTAAACACATAATTAAATCTGAGTTGTAGTAATTGGCTTCCTCACTGTTTTTCATCTTTGTTTCTAAGAGGGGTAGACATCAGTTAATTAGTAGTTGTTTTAATATGGTGGCTGTTTTCACTACTCTATGGCTCTGTCTTCTTGGGTGGATCATTTTTTGGGCCTTTAACTCAGTAAAGCAGAGAGCTTGACTAGAAACTAAATTCCAGGTCAGTTATGTATTACAAGTTTAGGAAGTGAAGACTGTAATTCATTTCTTTGTGTGAATTAATCGTGCTGATCCTCAGTAGCTTATCAATGTGTGATCAGGAGACAAAGAAATTGTGGTAGGACCAATATTCTCACCTTAAAACTTTTTACTCATGATTCAGTTGCTGCTTAGTTCTCTGAGCCTACTAGGGGGAAAAACAAGAAAGTCAAAAATGTCATTCTATCCTATACTGGGGTATGACTATTGATGCTGCTTTTTAAAAATATATACATTTAATTTCAAGTTAGTGCTGGCCATTGTACTAGGTTCTTGGGTGTTCAGCAGTGTACTTAGTGTGATTATGCCTTCAAAATGCTTACAAACTAGTTGAGATAGGGACAGTTGAACAATCTAGTAAACTGAACTTGAGTTTAGTTAGGTGCTTAAATAGTCCTAACCGCTGAATTCTGTAGAAGTTCTTAGTTCCGAGTACTCATCTCTTGGGCAGAAGACTAGATGAATCTGAACTTGCCAAGAACATATTTTTCTGGAAGTAGAGTCAACTCTTTCCCCACAAAGGCATTGTGTAACTGGATGGCTAATTCAGTTGGTGTTTACCCCTGCATGTTGAATCAAACATACGATCAAGCACAAGTAAAGTTAGCTTTTGTATTCTTCTTGGCTGTGCTACTGTTGCCTTTTGGTTCTTGTGAGCACATCAAGAATTTCATTAGCACTCACTGCTGTCAGCTAATATTATGCAAGCGAGAGGGAGGGTTTTCTGGCATATTAGCATGTTATTTCTTTTGTTCTTACATATAACCTTGATAAGGAAATCCCGGAAGGGAAGCTACAAAGGCAGCTCTTAGCCCCTCTACTTCTGTTATACATTTAACTTGTGACTTTATTGCTAATCACTCATTACAGTCTCATGAATCTGGTGTAAGGATGTATCCTTTTGACCCTGAGATAAACAGCGTGTTTCCTATAGCTTATTTCCATCATTTTCATGGTTGATACCTTAAAAAGTAAAGATAAGAGAGAGTAGTGTTTTTAACTTTTAAAATTTCAGGTTAAATTCATGCTAGTTATGTTAACATACTTTTCAGTAAAGATAACCTACTTTTCAGATGTTTCTAAGATGATTTATGTTACCACTTGGGGGAGCTCTTTTATAAGTTAGTGCATTGTAACAGAGCAAATGTTGGGTTGGCCAAAAAGTTTGTTCAGTATTTTCCATAAAATATCATGGGGGAAAAAACTCAACAAACTTTTTGGTTAACCCAGTAGAAGTCATATCACTAACTCAGGGTTACGAATTGGGTAGTTTAAGTAAACTAAACTAAATCATAGCTTAAATAAGTAGCGTCTTAAGTGTTGATTATAGATTTTGATTTAAACTGTAGTATATGTAATTAAAGTTTTACTATTTTAAAAAAGATTTTTCTCAAGAATATTCCTAATTTTTCCTCTCACCTGTTTTGTATAAATTTAGTACTTTTTAATTGACTTACTTTCCCCTCTATTTTATAATTGTAGGTAATTTAGAAAATATATCTAGGATTAATGAAAACCACTTGTAATCCTACCACCTAGAGATAATAGTTAACATTTTGATATGTTTTTGCCTATCCTTTCTTTTAAAATTTTTCACCAAATTGAAGTGAAAATATACACAGAATTTTGTATTCTGATTTTTTTTCTCTTAACATGTCTTTGTTTTTTTTTTTCCCATGTCCTTATAATCTTTGAAATATTTTCTAAGAGTTTTATGTAGCTCTTGATAGCTCTATCATAATTTATTTAACTGTTCTATTTAAAGATATTTAAATGTTTCTCATTATTTTTGTTGTTGTAAGTAATTCTTTGAACATTTATTATACTAAATCTTACTCAGTAATTATTTTCATTGGATAAATTCATAGAGATAGAACGGAACTGTTAAGGCTCTTGATGCAAATTAGCAAAATGTCCTTCAATTAACACTCTTCTGAGGTTCTTATTTTCAAAATATGTTTATTGGAAATTACTGTCTTTTTCTTTTGCAAAACGCTTTTTCTTATCCTTTCCTCATTTGTTTCTTCTTTCATTTATTTTTTTGTGATTCTTTTGGCTGAGTAAAAATTGCTTTTCCTCTGTTTTCACTGTTTCAAAGGTGCTATTCCAAGCCCCTTACATAATTCTCAACTAAATTTTTGAGGAAACAAATCAGTTACAAATTTTGGGTTGTAATTGCCATTGGAAAATAGGGCCTAGATCTTGAGACAGCAGCAAGGGCTGGAAAACAGGATGAGTCATATGTAACATCTGTATTGAGTTGGGGATGCTATGGAAGTGGATGAAACTGCAGATGGAAGAGGAGAAAAGAAGGTGATGGAGAAAAGTCTTTGGAATTAGGAAACTCTGAAACAGTTGGTAGAGATAAAAAAGAGAATGAGGATGTTAACTGTGTTTGAAAAGCTAAGGAGAAAAGTTTCATTTCAGTGGTGTCAGATGTTGTATAGAGGTCTCTGTAGATGAAACCAAAGAAAAGGCTATTCAGTTTAGAGAGAGATCTTTTCGAGACTTAGACAATAGCCTCAATAGAATAGCACTTACATAGTAGAAGTATGTGTTCAGTGGATGCAGTAGGTATGTACTGGGAGAGTGTATCTGGTGAGTATGTGTGTGAATAGTGAGAGGTTTGTATGTGTGGTTCGAACAGTAGCTTGATAAAGTCCAGAGATAGAGGGATAGCTTTTTTTTTTTTTTTTTTTTTTAAGTGATGTAAGCTTGTTTGTGGGACTTCCCTGGTAGCTTGGCTGGTAAAGAGTCTGAGTGCAATGCAGGAGACCTCGGTTCAATTCCTGGGTCAGAAAGATCCCCTGAGGAAGGGATAGGCTACCCACTCCAGTATTCTTGGATTTCCCTGGTGGCTCAGATGGTAAAGAATCTGCCTGCAATGCAGGAGCAACCTGGGTTGGGAAGATCCCTTGGAGGAGGGCATGGCAACCCACTCCAGTATTCTTGCCTGGAGAAGTCCCATGGACAGAGGAGCCTGGCGGGCTACAGCCCATGGGGTCCCAAAGAGTCGGACACAACTGAGTGACCTAGCCCAGCACAGCACAAGTTGTTTGTAGCTAAACAGAAGCACGTGTTTAGAAAGGACTGTAAAATAAATTATGTAAGACAGAGGGAGGAATTAATAAACTAGGTCTTGAAGGAGGTGATCCAAAGTGGGAAGAAGTGAGAGAGTAGATTTACTGATTTAAGAGTGGAGGAGGATGTTCATTTGTCCAAGTCAGAAGAGAAGAGGGACCTGATGATAGAATCAGGGACACTGGCAGTCAGACTGGAGTACATGGTAATTAGAAATTATTTGATGTGGAGAAACATGTTGAGGCCTTTGGAACTGTGATTCTCTAACCTTCTCAACAAAATAGAATAGAAGAGTACAGAACAGTAAAATAGTTAAGAGTACAGGACTCTTAGTGGGGTAGTGAGAGTAAAGATTTCAATAGTGAAAATGTTAGGAAATCAGTGTAGAAATGTAGTAAGAAAATATTCTTAAATAAAGGGAAGAAGACTAATTTGAGTGTTAGGAAACTTGGGCTTTATAGGTCTGTGGCATTGATAGCCTGTGTTGGGCAAGTCTGCACACTCTAATCTTCAGTTTCTTAATCTGCACAATGAGAACTGAATCAAATGTCGTTTTACGTATTTCAAAGTCTTGAATCAAACTGAACTAAAAAAAGAACAAAACATAGCTGTAGTAATCAAGTCATTGTAGTATTGGTGGAAAGAAAGACAAGTAGGTCAGTGGAACAGAACAGAGAATCAGAAAATAGAATTCACACATGTGTCAGTGTTTGCACACAGAGGTGCTAAGGTAGTTCAGTGGAGAAAGGATATTCCTCTCAACAAATGATACTGGAGCAGTTTGACATCCATATGCAAAAAATGAACTTTAGTCCCTATGTTGCACCAATCATAAAAATTAATTCAAATGAAGCATTGATATAAACTTCCAGAAGATGACCAAGGAGAAAAACTTTCTGACCTTGGATTAAACAAAGATTTCATGGGTAGTAACAGCAAGGGCATGATCTATAAAACAAAGTAATAAGTTGAGCTCCATCAAAATTAAAAACGTATGACCTTTGAAATACACTATTTAAGAAAATGAAAAGCTACAGATCAGTTGAAGATTTTTGCAAAACACATGCCTGTTAAGGAATTTGAATCCAGAATGTTTAAGTAACTGTTAACAACTTTATAAGACAAACAACTGAATAGAAAATTGGCAAAAGAAGAGATCCAGATGCTAAGTGAGATTTGAAAAAGTATTCAATGTTATTAGTCCTTGGGAAAATGTACTGCTACACACCTACTAGGATGACTGGAAAACAAAGAGAAACTAAGTGCTGGTGAGGATGTGAAGAAACTGGAACTCTCATTTGTAGCTGGTGGGGATGCAAAGTATTACAGCCACATTGGAAAACAGTTTAACAGTTTCTTACAAACTTAAACTTACATTTAGTATAGAACTTAGAATTCCCCAATGAAGTATTCACCCAAGAGAAATGAAAATATGCATCCACTTAAAGATCTGTAGTTGAATATTTCAGGCTAGGGTTAGTACCTTATTCATAGCAGTGTATTCAGCTATTGGAATAGATAAAATCGGGTATATTCATACAATGGAGTGCTACTCAACAAATAGAAAGAATAAATACTAATCGGTACAACAATATGGATGAGTTCTCAGAAGCGTTATGCTAAGTGAAAGAAGCCAGACAAAAAAGGCTACAGCCTATATAGTTCCATTTGTATGACGTTCTAGAGAAGGAATTGAAATCAGATCAGTGATTGCCAGGGACTAGAAGTCAGTAAAAATGATTTCTCACACACACAAAACTCCAGTATTCTTCAGCATTCCCAAGGATGAATATTTTTGGTGTGGAGAAGATTTGGTTGTGGACAGTTTTTGAGACAGATGATGTAGAGGAATGAGTGCTGATAATAGTGCTGCTGATGATTATTATTCAATGAGTATGATGCCTGGCACTGTGCTGATTACTTAAGAGCATCCTCACTGTTAAATTTCACAGTGATCCAGAGAGGATACTATTATCATTTCTATTGTAGTAAAAACTGAGGTTTAATTAGATTTAATCAGTTGCTCACAGTTATGCAGCTAGAGTACGTGTTCAAAGTCTTGAATGTTTGACACAAAAATTCATGTTTTTAACTTAAATAGAAGTATAACTCCCAGGGAGACAGGGAATTTTGTTTGTTTGTTTCTGTTTTCATTACTGTATCCTCAAAGTAACAAAACTGCGTTAGTTGCATAATGATTATTTCTTTAAAAATTATTAGATATGTCAAATTTTAGAAGATACTAAAAAAGCAAATTGGAAGAGATAAAGAAAACTGTACAAGATAAAGATATAATTTTTAAAATTAAGGAAAAGTTTAGAGTTGGATTGGAGAAGGCAATGGCACCCCACTCTAGTACTCTTGCCTGGAAAATCCCATGGACGGAGGAGCCTGGTAGGCTGCAGTCCATGGGGTCGCTGAGAGTCCGACATGACTGAGCGACTTCACTTTCACTTTTCCCTTTCATGCATTGGAGAAGGAAATGGCAACCCACTCCAGTGTTCTTGCCTGGAGAATCCCAGGGACGGGGGAGTCTGGTGGGCTGCCGTCTATGGGGTGGCACAGAGTCAGACACGACTGAAGCAACTTAGCAGCAGCAGCAGCAGTGATAAGCTTTGTATTATCCCTAAAATTTCATAATCTAGAATAATTATTTTTCCTAAAACTTTTATATAATTGAGATTTCAAAACAATATAAAATTGCATCACATACTTCTCAGCTCCATTGTAATCTGCAATTAAGAGTAAGAAGTAGTTCCAGCTGTTTAATAGAATGTTAGATAATTGGTTATTTCTTTTGTTTTCAGTTTAATATAATTCAATTTTACCTATAAAACACATATTTAGATAAAGATATATTTTTAGGGGAAAAAGTATTCTAATGATAATGAAAAAATATTCTAATGATAATGATAGCTGTCATTCATTGAGTACTAATTAAATGCTAGACATTGTGATAAGGGCTTTATATAAAGTCTCATTTAATTCTTACAAAGTGAGGTAAGTATTATTTCCATTTTACAAGGAAGGCAGTTAGGGCACTGGGAGATATAAATTTCATAAGGTTAAAAAATACTTGAATCAATAGATTGGTAAAAGAACAAGTGAATTAGAGCAAAAGGAGGATAATCAAGTGAGAAAATGGGCTTGTTTTTTAAAAACAATTTGTTATGAAGTAAAGTCTTTCACTTTGGCTTAGATGATGTTGTGTTATTGAGAAGTGAAAATGTTTACCTCAGAGAACTGACTGGCTTCTAGGTTTCTTATAGAAAGTTGTAATTTAACTTTTTTGACCTTGCTGGTAATTTTTTTTGCTTTACAATATAAAATTTAGTTACTAATTTTGTAACTAGTTTGTACTAGCCTAGAATTAAATGCTCTCATAAAGACTTAGGAACAAATTTATTTTGTTATGCTCAATAAGAAAAAAGTTGCATAGAATACAGTTTTAACACAGTTTTTGTGTGTAAATGATTTAACGAATTACTTGAACCTTTTTGTTATGTTTTGTTTTGTTCTCAGGAAGGTTATGTTCAAAAGAAAAAGGAACTGTGGGGAATCTGTCTCTTTACTGCAGCAGTTGACTTAGATGAGATGCCCTTCACTTTCACTGAGCTGCAGAAAAACATTGAAACCAGGTAAAATTTCTTGCATTAATATAGGCCTCTGCCATTAAAAAAAAAAAACAACTATTCCTGAACTATCATTTTAATAGACTTCAGGGAATAGGTGGGAAATGCCAAAATTAACTAAAAATGGAGAACATGGGTCAACTAGTGAACTCTCCTACTCTGTTGGGGCCCTTAAGTGTCTTCATGCTGCACTTTCTTTAAAATGTAGCAGTCTGTGTCCTGGGAAAATCTTCACTGTATCTCTCACTATGTTAACTTTCTTAATTGTAGCACTTGATAAAGTGAACAAAATAGGCAGATTTATTAAATGGGCTTATTATATATTAAAACCTTTGTAAAAGTAGTGTGAGTCCATCTTCAAGGAATTTAGTTGATTTATTAAAGTTTAAGACTTGTAATATATTAGATGTTGTAGTTACATATCTTTTGAGACTGTGTGTTCACTTAAGTATGTATTATAATATTTGCCCCTGTAATTACTTAATGTCTGTATTGAGTTTATAAGCTTCAAGAGAGTTTACTAATTGTTTCTAACAATCAAGAGAAGCCTTCTGATCATTTCTTCTAGCCATTTCTTTTGCAGTATATTTACAATATCTAATAGTAAATAATTTTACCAAAAAAAGTAGTATGTTTCTTCTTGGATAAAGCCATCTAGAGTTAAACATAATTTGTGTTTTGTGTAAATGAGATAAAGTTGTTTCACGTTTTAGTAACTCTTTCTTACTACCTTTAAATAAAATGTGGAAACAAAGACCTTCTATGTTCATATTTAACTGATTAAATTAGAAGTTGTTTACCTCTCAGAGATTTCAAAGTTCAACTTTATTAAATAAAATCACTAAACCAAAATAGGTTTTATATAACTGAAAACAATCTGAGTAAATTTTTACATCAGCAAATGTTTTAGTGACCTCAGAGGATTGGAAAGGGAATCAATGTTTGGGTTAAGATAGACTGGATATATTTTACAAGTTATATGACTTGTAATAGATTGCTATCCTTATTAAGTCTCGGGTTCCTTTCCTTTCCTGCGAAATAAAAATTATTAGTATTAGTCGCTCAGTCATGTTTGACTCTTTATGACCCCATGGACTGTAGCCTGCCAAGCTCCTCTGTCCATGGGATTTCCCAGGCAAGAACACTAGAGTGGATTGCCTTTCCTTCTCCAGGGAATCTTCCCGATCCAGGAATCAAACCCAGGTCTCCTGTGTTGTAGGCAAATTGTTTACCATCTGATCTACCAGCTTTTTCCTTTTTCCTACCCTTAAAACCATTGGTGGGGTAAAGAGAGAAGGTGTGTGCATCTGTGGTGAGCAAGAGCCATGGCTCCCTGAGAAGGGTGTTAGAGCCAAAGTGTGATGAGGAGGTCATCTCTCGAGGGTGTGGGGGGCTTCTTGACATGGGCTGCTTGGTGTGTAAGGGCAGACCGAGCAGGTGTGTGGGCAGCTGGTATAGGGAGTCACAGCACATGTGAGGTAAGAGCTGTCTGGGATGAGCAGTCAGATCCCTATGTGGAGGAGTGAGGGCAGTTAAGGGTGGGGGGAGTCAGTCCGAGCAGCAGAGGAAGGTGCCAGCATGGAGGAGTGGGTAGCTTGGTAGTTACAGGGGGATTGATTAAATGAGTAAGTTAGAGATAAGTGGATCCCAGGTTTCTCACTGTCAAAGAAGAGTTATAAATATGTAAAGGAAAACATTAGAGTGAAACAGGTAGTTTTTGTGTTGGATAAATGGATGTGAACTTAGGATTTTTAAAACATATAGCTAGATATAGAACTAAATATTTGTGTATGTCTGTAATAACCCTTATTTTTTCTGTGCTCTTGTTGATAAATAGATGTAGGCTTAGGTATATAGATACAGGGATATAGATTGAAGACTAGCTGATTTTTTTTTCCCTTTAAATTCTAGTAAAATGCAAAAACTTAATTCCTTCCAAAGGATATAATAGTGATTTGGTACAGAGCTAACAGGCCTTTTGAATTGAAATGTCTATGCTTTGAAAATCAAATAATGAATTTCTTAAGTTGTGGATTCACTTTTTTCTATTCTTTCCTTTGTAGTGTCTACAAATTCTTTGATTTACTAAAAGAAATTGATACTAGTACCAAAGTTGATAATGCTATGTCAAGACTGTTGAAGAAGTATAATGTGTTGTGTGCACTCTACAGCAAATTAGAAAGGTAAAGTACAAATTTTATGAGGATTGCACCCTGCTTTTTCATGTTATTGTTCATAATTAGATTCCATCTGGGAACTGTTACATACTTAGTAAAGTTGTTAAGTATTGCACCTTAGATTTGTCCCCTTAATAGTCTTGACTTTCTTATTTGTCCAGTCATATACATTCTGAATGTTTCTTCCAAAATTATTTGTTTTATTCATGTTTCACTTGTTTTAATGAACTTCGTTTCCACTTAGCCTTCTCTGCCAGAAGACTTATAGTTATGAATGGAAGAGTGATCTAAATTTAAGATTCTTCCTAGTGGTGACCTTGCTCCAGAAAGAATAAAGAGACAGAGCCAAAGCAAAAACAACACCCAGTTATGGATGTGGCTGGTGATGGAAGCAAGGTCCAATGCTGTAAAGAGCAATATTGCATAGGAACCTGGAATGTTAGGTCCATGAATCAGTGCAAATTGGAAGTGATCAAACAGGAGATGGCAGGAGTGAACGTCGACATTTTAGGAATCAGCGAACTAAGATGGACTGGAATGGGTGAATTTAACTCAGATGACCATTATATCTACTACTGTGGGCAAGGATCCCTTAGAAGAAATGGAGTAGCCATCATAGTCAACAGAAGAGTCCGAAATGCAGTACTTGGATGCAATCTCAAAAATGACAGAATGATCTCTGTTTGTTTCCAAGGCAAACCATTCAATATTATGGTAATCCAAGTCTATGCCCCGAACAGTAATGCTGAAGAAGCTGAACTTGAACGGTTCTATGAAGACCTAAAAGACCTTCTAGAATTAACACCCAAAAAAGATGTCCTTTTCATTATAGGGGACTGGAATGCAAAAGTAGGAAGTCAAGAAACACCTGGAGTAACAGGCAAATTTGGCCTTGGAGGACAGAATGAAGCAGGGCAAAGGCTGATAGAGTTTTTCCAATAGAATGCACTGGTCATAGCAAACACCCTCTTCCAACAACACAAGAGAAGACTCTACACATGGACATCACCAGATGGTCAACACCGAAATCAGAGTGATTATACCCTTTGCAGCCAAAGATGGAGAAGCTCTATACAGTCAGCAAAACCAAGACCGGGAGCTGACTGTGGCTTAGATCATGAACTCCTTATTGCCAAATTCAGACTTAAATTGAAGAAAGTGGGGAAAACCATTAGACCATTCAGGTATGACCTAAATCAAAACCCATATGATTTTACAGTGGAAGTGAGAAATAGATTTAAGGGACTAGATCTGATAGACAGAGTGCCTGATGAACTATGGCTGGAGGTTTGTGATATTGTATAGGAGACAGGGATCAAGACCATCCCCAAGAAAAAGAAATGCCAAAAAGCAAAATGGCTGTCTGAGGAGGCCTTACAAATAGCTGTGAAAAGAATAGAAGCGAAAAGCAAAGGAGAAAAGGAAAGATATTCCCATCTGAATGCAGAGTTCCAAAGAATAGCAAGGAGAGATAAGAAAGCCTTCCTCAGTGATCAATGGAAAGAAATAGAGGAAAACAATAGGATGGGAAAGACTAGAGATTTCTTCAAGAAAATTAGAGATACCAAGGGGACATTTCATGCAAAGATGGGCTCGATAAAGGACAGAAATGGTATGGACCTAACAGAAGCAGAAGATATTAAGAAGAGGTGGCAAGAATACACAGAAGAACTGTACAAAAAAGATCTTCACAACCCAAATAATCACAATGGTGTGATCACTCACCTAGAGCCAGACATCCTGGAATGTGAAGTCAACTGGGCCTTAGGGAGCATCACTAGGAACAAAGCTAGTGGAGGTGATAGAATTCTAGTTGAACTATTTCAAATCCTAAAAGAGGATGCTGTGAAAGTGGTTCATGCAATATGCCAGCAAATTTGGAAACCTCAGCAGTGGCCACAGGACTGGAAAAGGTCAGTTTTCATTCCAATCCCTAGGAAAGGCAATGCCAGAGAATGCTCAAACTACTGTACAATTGTGCTCATCTCACACGCTAGCAAGGAGAAGGAAATGGCAACCCACTCCAGTATTCTTGCCTAGAGAATCCTGTGGACAGACGAGCCTGGTGGGCTGCTGGTCAAAGAGTTGCACAGAGTCGGACGCGACTGAGCGACTTCACTTCAACCACTATGTGTTAGATGCTCGGAATGTGAAATCATATGATACTGTGATCATCAAGAAGTTTACAGTAAATAAATCAATTATAATAAAATTAAATGCAGTGATTGTTTGATGTCCTTTTGTAGAGGGTTGTTTGTAAGAAGCAGGAATTATGTAGTGGGTAACAATACTGTGTATTTTTAAGGTGATAAGAATAATTATGGGGTGAAAAAACTGTAGAAGAAGGCAATGTCTGAGGAGAGTTTAAAGGATAATTAGAAACTCATCAAGCAAAATATGTGGAGACTGGAACTGAGCATCCTGGGCAGAGTGGTCAGCATGTGTACAAAGCCAAAGCAGTACCATAAAGTACTTTGGATATTGCTAATGGCTAAAAGGTAGGAGGTTGATCGTGAGCTTGAACGTTGCCCAGCAGGTAATGGAGTCATTGACTTTAAGCTAGGAAGTGACATAGTTTGATTTGGCCTGTGAAAGATCACTCAGGCCTTTGTTAAAGGGATTTGAAATTTTTATTGACTAGTTATATGAGATAATTTAATGTTTATTGGTCTTGAAGTGAATCAGGATTTTTTTTTTCTATCTTATATGTACCTTTTTCTGAAGAACTGTTGGGGAAATTAGCTATGATACCAAAAGTGAAAATCACTCAATTGTATCTGACTCATGGACATATGGAAAAATAAACAGGCCTGCCAAAGCCTGTTTATTTCTGGGTTCACTATATGTATGTATATGGCTGCGTGCTGTAGTGATTAGGATAACTTTTAAAAAGCTAAACAGATCTAGATATGAATATTAGTTTTGTCATTTACCTATTTTGTAAGCTAGAGAAAGATACTTAACATCTTTAAACCTCAGTTTCAATCTGTAAGATATAGCTAATAATGCTCTCCTTGCAGAGTAATTGTAAGAATTAAGTAAGACAAAATTACTGGTTAGCTCACCTCCTAGCACATGCTGCTGCTGCTGCTGCTAAGTCGCTTCTGTCGTGTCCAACTCTGTGCGACCCCATAGACGGCAGCCCACCAGGCTCCCCCGTCCCTGGGATTCTCCAGGCAAGAACACTGGAGTGGGTTGCCATTTCCTTCTCTGTCCTAGCACATACTAAATGCTTAATAAACTAACTTTTAAAGCTATTACTGACTACATTAGTGCTGTCACATAGAAATATAAAAATGCAAGTCATATATTTTAAATAGTAGCTGCATGACAAGTATAAACAAGTAAAATTAATTTTAGTATTTTATTTAACTCATATATCCCAAAACATCAAATTTTGACATGTATCATTCATCCATAAACTTGTGTACAGGTGTTCATGGCTGCATTATTTGTATTAGCCAACAAGTGGAAACACCCCAAATATCCATCAGCTGACGAAAGGATAAACAAAACGTGAACTATCCATATGGTTAGGTGGCTTCCCTGGCTGCTCGGATGGTAAAAAATCTGCCTGCGATGCAGGAGACCTGGATTCTATCCTTTGGCTGGGAAGATCTCCTGGAGAAGGAAACGGCAATCCACTCCAGTATTCTTGCCTGGAGGAGCCTGGCAGGCTACAGTCCTTGGCATTGCAAAGAGTCAGACACAACTGAGCAACTGACATGCATATCCATATGGTAGAATACTATTCAGCCATAAAACGGAATAAAGTTCTGATACATGCTACAGTGTGGATGAACCTTGAAAACGTTAAGCTAAGTGAAAGATACCAGATACAAAAGGCCACATACTTATATGATATGATATGTCCAGAACAGGCATATCCATGAGATGGAAGGTACTATTTCAGTGAAGTCTTTTCTCCCAGTGTGTTACCTCTGATTTGCTCCTCAGTGTAGCCTTGGACAGGTGCACAGTCACTGAGCTGACAGTGTTTTTTTTCTCTTTAACCATCTTTCCTCCTGTTGTTAAGCTAACTGCCTCTGTTAATATCACACTTAATTGTTACCTCATTTATTGCTGATTACTTTCTTGTTTTTGACAACGCTCTGAGTCACAAATTGCTTCACAGTTTAATCCAGTTAAATTTGGCTCCCTTTGCAGGAGTAGTCTTTGATGTCAGGAGAGTTATTCTTAGCTGTTTCTTTCCCTGGTTATCCCCTCAGTGATCTAGAATTTAGCTTTTTGCTCTCATAAGATCCATTGGTTTTCTCTTTTATCTGCTTCTACCAAAATCTGCACTGCCTTCAACCGTGCTGTTATTCTTGAACACCCCCACGCCATTCTGCGTGAAGTTAATTCCCTGAGGGAGAGCTCAAGGCTCTATGTTCTTAAGACCTGCTTCTCCCCTAGGTGCCACTTCTGTGCCACTGGTTAGGAGAGCAAGATGATAGTGGTCTCTTCTCTTGCAGTGATACCTCTGCTTTAAGAGTAGGATGCTGAGAAGAGACAATAGCCCTAGTCTTCCCAGATCACCTTTCTTGGCTGGAACCTCTGTCCTGTGAGCCAGTTGAGACAAGACAGATCAGCATTTTGATGTGCTGTGTGCCTGGAATAAAACTTTACCCTACAAGTGGGTGCGAAGTGGAGGACATGAGCCCCAGACCGCTCAGCTCCTCTTGTCTTCTGCAACATAGACCTGTGGGTGATGAGAAACACTGATAGCCTGCTCTCACCAGAGAGAGTTCCAGGCTGAGAGCTGGAGAGAGAGGAGCCCTGTGTCTTGGCTACACCTGCCAGGCATAGAGCTGGAGAGGAGGAAGACATGAGTTTTGCATTGAATTCCTCAGACTCATTGTTCTTATCAAGATTTGCTAGATTTTCTTGAAGCTACGTTCCCTTTTTTGTTGTATGCCTTTAGAAAAATTTCCAGAGACTTTAAATGGTTTTTCAGAAATAGTTTTTACCAATTATAGTTATTATTTTAGGAAACAGGTCTGTAAAGATCCTTACTCTACCCACCATTCCAGAAGTCACTGTCCTAAATAAGTAGGTTTCAGTTAAGTAGTCCTTTTCAGTTGTGTTATTTCAGCAAGGCTTTATTAATATGACCTGGTGTGAGATTCTAACCAGATCAAGATTCAACTATAGAATGTATTCCAAGTTACAAATGCACACATGGACCCCAGTCATTTTGTAACTAGGTGTTACAGGGGTTTGTGAAATGTCATAAATTGGAAACATCTACTTTAACTTTGTTTTATAATGCTGCACTTAAAAAAAGTATCCTTCTTAAAATAAGATGAATAAAGCATTATAAAATTGACTTCTAAATTATGAAAAAATTTAAAAAGTAACTTTTAAAAAAGTCATGATGTTAACATAATTATTTCTTCCTTTCAGGACATGTGAGCTTATATATTTGACACAACCCAGCAGTTCGTAAGTACCTCAGAGCATGTTATTTTTCACTTTTTGGGTTTTTTAATATATGAAATAATCCCAGACACATCGATAATTTCAGGGTTGGTTTGATTGCTTATTCCACACTACTTCATAAATTAAGGTCATAGATTTAAGCCCTGTGTATATTATTTATCTTTTCACAAAGAAAGTGGTATGAAATACTTGCCTTTTACTGTAAGGGAGAACTAACTGGAAACTAAAGGGAGAAGTTGATTCAGAGCAGTTTTTTTACCAACTCTGAGAAAAATGCTACTTCATTGAAAGAATCTTTATTGAGAGTGTATTACAGCCATTTTATTAACTAAGACTCACAGCATAGTTTTTGTGTAAGAATAAACATGAATGTCTATATTAAAATTTCCAAATAGTCTTTTTGAATGTATGGTACATGTTCCAGCAGTATACCATTGTAAGAGCTCTACAGTTTTTCTTCAGAAACATAATGAGTAATATAGGAGATTTTCTGCCCCACTGAAGTAATGATACCGAAGACAGTTGATACAAAGAGAAATTGTATATTTATTATTTAACTCAATTAATCTAATTCCACTTGTTAATTCCAACAAGTGAATGATTTAAAGTTTATGAGGACATAGTGTTAAACTGGTAAGCTGGAGTCACCCAAACCTCTATATTTTCTGCTTACATAAAATTGACTTTAATTAGAAAACAGCAGAAAATAATCAGTTGGAAACCAAGTATGTCATATTATACTATTTCCTGTGCATATTTTTAGATTACAATAGAAGGCATTCAGTATTTTCTTTAAAAAAGGTATACTACTCTGTGGGAAAATATAAGTAACTTGGTAAAAACATGAACTAAATTGAGACAAAATTGAATTCATGTGTAAATTGTGCATTTAAAATGGACTGTATTCTATCATGCAGTCAACTCTAGTCTATAATTGTAAAAAATGGGGGGAAAAAAGGTATATTTGGAAAACTAATTTTTTTCTGTTTGCTAGGATATCTACTGAAATAAATTCTATGTTGGTGCTAAAAGTTTCTTGGATCACATTTTTATTAGCTAAAGGTAAAGTCATTGTTACATGCTAATGTTTCAAAAGTAATAATTGATCCTTCTTTTGAATAAGCTCAAAATTTTAATTCAGTTCAATGTTGCTCCTCCTTACCTCCAATTCTTGTGATTTTTTTAACTGTTAGCAAATTCATAATTCTGGTACTGGAGGCGACCTTGGAAATGTCTCATTTCACTTATTTTTCTAATATTTTTTCATTCTTTCCTACTTTCCTATTTTTAAGAATAGTTCAGTTCAGTTCAGTTGCTCAGTCATGTCCAACTCTTTGTGACCCCATGAACTGCAGCACACCAGGCCTCCCTGTCCATCACCAACTCCCGGAGTCCACCCAAACCCATGTCCATTGAGTCGGTGATGCCATCCAACCATCTCATCCTCTGTCATCACCTTCTCCTCCTGCCCTCAATCTTTCCCAGCATCAGGGTCTTTTCAAATGAGTCAGCTCTTCGCATCAGGTGACCAAAGTATTGGAGTTTCAGCTTCAACATCAGTCCTTCCAATGAACACCCAGGACTGATCTCCTTTAGGATGGACTGGTTGGATCTCCTTGCAGTCCAAGGGACTCTCAAGAGTCTTCTCCAACACCACAATTCAAAAGCATCAATGCTTTGGCGCTCAGCTTTCTTTGTAGTCCAACTCTCACATCCATACGTGACCACTGGAAAAACATTATTTTTAAGAATAATGTTACCGTTTTTATAAAAATGATGTATACTCATGATAAAGAATTCAATAATGCAGTGAAATGAAAAGAAAAATAGAAAAATTACCCAGAACCCACCTAAAATAATCATCAAAATTATGTGATTGTATGCACAAAATACATCTGGAATGACATTCTGATAAAATAGATGGGTGGATGAGTGCATTCACAAACAGATATAATTTTCTAAAAATAAGATCATATTGTGCTATTTAAAATAAAAATTAATTTTACTTGAATTTTATAGAAGAAAATAAACAAATGGAAGGAATTGCTTAAATTTATCTGAATGTTTTATCTCTTAAGCAATATTATTTCCTAAAATATTTCTCTAACATTATGAAAAAGCATTATGAAAACATTAAGGGGTTAGAATCTTTATTTTTATATAACTTTGTGTTTTAAGTTAAAGCGATATATATTAATCTGCTCTGAAAAAACAGAATCCTCTCTCTTCATGTCACCTTCCTGTTTCCTACTTACAGCTTTGCTTATTTTTTTTATCATCATTACATTATCCAAGATTATATTTATATTCTGTTCTGTAATTATAGTTATCACACTTTTTTTACCTCATTTATGTATTTAAATGAATTCTAAGCTTTTTGTCACTCGTATATCATAGCTTCTCCATTTCTCAGTTCCTCATTTTGATCTATCCTTAGCTGTCTAGATTTTACCATGGAGTTTTTCAAAAAAGCTTTTTGGTGCCATGTTTTCTATGTTTGGCCTGTTTATGAATCATGTCCATAGTTTTTATACTTGAAGGACAACTTGGTTGCATATTCTATTCTTATATGGTATTCCTCCCATCATCTCCCCACCCTCCCCATCTGACACTATTTTCTGGAATTGAACGTTGCTGTTGAGAAATCGGAGACTAGCTTAATTTTTCCCTCATTTTTTCCCTTGAATATTTGAAGAATTCCTTTTTTAAAAAAATTTGAGATTTAGTACATTAATAGGAAGTCTCTTGATTTTTATTTTTCTGTATTAGTTTTTCCAAACTGAAGATTCTGCTCTTCATTTCAGAGAAATTTTAGCATGCTACATTTTAAGATATTTCTCTGTTCCATTTTGAGAACATCCACCATCTTACCTTGGATTGATTTTGTCCTCCCTATTTATTGTCTTCTCTGATGTCATTTTAACCTTGGGCCTTTTTCTTAACTATTTTTATTTCAAACTTTTCTTCTGTTTTGAGCTAAACTATGTTTGTAATTCTTACTTGGTCTTGAGTTTTTCCTTACCTTGTCTAGCTCCTTGATTTTTGTAATTCGTGTTCTTTTGAGTTCTCAGTACAAGGACTCAGGACATTTTCTTCTGATAGATTATCTCCAAGATGGGGTTCTCTACCCAGTTTTCCCCCTTCTTATATTGTGATTCTATTTTTTAATTTTCTTTTTTATTTTCTCTAATATGTTTGCATAACCACTGTGCTTCCCACCCTTTTTCCATCCACCTTGTTGCTAGGACTTTGTTTGGGCCTCTCTGACCTGATGTTCTGTTTACTTTGATGTAGTGTGAATGCATTTCCCTTCACTCACTCTGCACTTTATCTGTGACTTGTTGTGTTCCCCAAAGAGCTATTGTATGAAAGCAGGCTTTTTAAAAAAATTATATTTACTTTTAGTCAGAGGATGAGGGAGAAAGTAGGGACCTCATCTGGAATGATATGAGTCATTGTTCTGAGATTTTTGTTAGAATGACCTGTAAAACAGGCACTTGTCCTGTTTCCATAACAGGAGTATGTTACGATTTAGATTGTTCCCTAATTCAGTGTATTATACTGGAGACTTTATGTTTGTCAGAGTTGCTGTAGTCATTTACTTCCTCCATTTTTCCCTCTCTCATCAGTGATACCTATTCCCTCTAAGTAAAAAGAGGGGAAAGATAAGGATGCTCTGAGTCATTATCTCTCAAATTTGGTATTGTTATTAGCACTTAACCAGTACATATTTTTCTTTTCATTTTGTTAGGTATTGAAAGAGAGATTCTTTGATCTGACCTCACTCTACTATTTTTGATCTGACCTCACTCTACTATTTCTTTACCTCTATGACATTTCTTTACAACTTCTAAGTGTATTATAAACAAATTTTTGCACCATACCTAGGGATATAGAAAATGATTTTTAACATGCTCCTAGTGATTGTTGAATCATGAGTATGTGGACACACTCATGTCCACAATTTTTCCTGACTTAATATCTCAATCTCTGCCTTAAAATGTGGACCATTTTTGTTTTCAGGACAAGTATTACAAATGGAAGATGATCTGGTGATCTCATTTCAATTAATGCTATGTGTCCTTGACTATTTTATCAAACTCTCACCTCCTGCGTTGCTCAAAGAACCATATAGTGAGTATTTTAATTTATACCCCTTCTACTTCATCATTCAAAGTTGTTTATTGACTTCTCCTAGATCCAAAACATAGTTCTAGAGCCAAAAGAATAACAAAAGAGAAATCAGACATAGCCTCTGCTCTTAAGTAGCATAAGATATGGAAGAAGAGATTAGACAAATAAGCAAGTTTTTAGATTATATGGTTAAAAGTTGTCTGGGTCAAAATACAGCAAATACTGTGGGAGTTTAGGAGATGAGAAAGTTTTCCCAGCTGAGAAAGACCAAGGAAGACCCATTTCGAAGTGGTGGCATTTGAGTTGAGTGTTGAGTGGTAGTTAGGGTTTGAGGGTTGTGGTAAGTTGAGGGAGGGCATGCCCAGTAAAGAGAAAATCAGTAGGCAAGGAACAGATACGAACTGAAGTGTATGGGAAAGGGTGGCCGGCCCATCCTACAGGAACAGACTAACTGCATTTTTTGTTGGATGCTGTGATGATTATGTGACTGGTTTTTGTTTTTTGGCACGTGAACTGTAATTGATCCGCTTCAGAGGGTAATGAGATGGAAAATGTACTTAAATAATAACTATTACTGAAATAATCAGATAGCAGTAAGCAAAGATAAGTATACTCCTCATAGAATGAAATTGCTTCTTTTGGTGGCATATAGAGTAGGATTTAAAAAAACACTTGTTATACTACAGAAAAATGTAAACTTAACTTAGGCTTAACTGATTCCTTGCTCCTAAAATGATAAAAGTATTAATAATACTAAAAATAATAGAGGACAGATCAAAACATGTAAGTCTCAAAGTATTGTCGAAGTGATTGAAAAGCTGAAGCCTAATTAATCTTCATGAACAATAACTTCATGGAAAAATGAAGTCTGGAGCAGAATTTTGAAAATGTGTTGAACATGATTTGACAGAAAAGGCATATCATTTAGCAGAAACCACATGCAAAACGAAAAAAATACAAAACAATATATTCAAAAACTTCCCGAATCTTTAAAAATTTCCTTTATATGCCTTTTCTTCACTTTAAAAATATGTTATAACTGTAATAAGTTGATGAAGAATGTAATTTTAGGTTGATAGCTTTTGTGCTTTTGGGTAATTCAGATGTTCATTTAATTCTCCAAGTGCCATGTTAAAGGAGAAACCAGGATAAAGTATTGAATTGACGTCTATAGCGAACTCTTAATTAGCTTTTTATTAAGAAGAATTTCTGTGAACATAATTAAGTCATATTATAAGCCCCCATGTATTTATCACCTGCCCTCAGCATATAACTTTTGATCAACTCATAGTCCTATCTACTGCTCGGTTCTACCAGCAATATTATTTTGAAGCACATTTTTGCATACCATGTCATCCTTATAAATTTCAATATATATCTCTGAAAGATAAAGTCTTTTTAAAAAGCATAATGACAATACCATTCTCACACCTAAAAACCAGTTAATACAGTGATTCCTCAATTCCACCAAATATCTAGTAGGTGTCCATGTTTTCAGTTGTTTTATAAAAGTAATTAAAAATGTTTATAGGTTGACTAAATCAGAATCTAAATAACATCTATACTTTGTGATTGATTGATATGACTTTAAGACTTAAAATATTCCTTCTCCGTCTATCTTTCTCTTTTTTTTCTTGTAATTTATTTATTAAATAATCAGGTGGTCTTTTCTGTTGACTCTTCCATGGTTTAATTTTTACTGATTGCATCCTATGGTATAGTCTAACATGTTCCTCTATCCTCTCAGTTTCTTATTGGGCATAGAGGCTGTTAATATTTTTTATACTTAGTCATCTGTAATCTCTTTAATAGCTCAATCCACATTCAGTTTGAATTGAAAATGCTCAAAATAATCCAGGGGATTTTTTTTTCTAAAATCACAATTTAGTGTCACATTATTCTATTTATGTGCTTATTTTTTTATATCATCATAATTTGTATGGTGTTCACTAAAATTTTAAAAACTTATTTTTATACTTTACCTCAAAAGTGAATCCATAAATAATTCTTAACATTTTTAAGACTCTTTCAAGATAGGAAACATTTTCCCCCTTGTCGACTGAGTAGAATACACTTAAAATTAGTTTATAAGTTGGCTATTTCCTTTGCCTTTTTCATACTTGTCTGTGGAGTTTCAGGTTTCTTTTCAGGCCAGCTGGGGGCAGAAGAGAATAGGGATAGCAAAACCTGTCACCAGTATATAATTTACAGTAGACATTCAGGACATAGATGAAGCTGTTAGCTTTTTCATGAAGCCTAATAAGTAAAAGTAGCAGAATGTTACCAAGATTATTTCCGACCTTCCAAGTTATAATTAGAATACTTCATTATTTTATACAATGGAATGTGCAATTGTTCTTATCTAATTTACCATTTTTACAGAAACAGCTGTAATACCTATTAATGGTTCACCTCGAACACCAAGGCGAGGTCAGAACAGGAGTGCACGGATAGCAAAACAACTAGAAAATGATACAAGAATTATTGAAGTTCTCTGTAAAGAACATGAATGTAATATAGATGAGGTAATTTAACTTCATGATTTCTTTAAAATAGTTACAGTAGATTTAGATGTAAGTTCTTCCTAACAATATATAATTCTTTCATGATGAGCTTGCTTTTTTGTAATTAGCGCCAACTCTTTTGCAGTAGCAAAATATTTAGAAAAAGTTTAATTTTCATATTCAGTTACTTTGATTTTAAAGAGAATAACTCCCTCATTCTGGAATCACTGAAATATACATGATTAAGGCAGTAGTTTTCAAATATATTTGTTCTTTGATTCTTCTGTGGTTATTGATACTCCTAATGTTTTAAAGTAAGCTACTAAGAAAACCCTATTCTTTTGATTTTACTTATCAGTGATACCAAGATTAAATTTCTGCTTGTTGTTTAGTCGCTAACTTGTATACAACTCTTTGCAACCCTGTGGACTGTAGCCCACTAGGCTTCTCTGTCCATGGGATTCTCCAGGCAAGAATACTGGAATGGGTTGCCATTCCTGTCTCCAGGGGATCTTCCCAACTTAGGGGTCGAACCTGTGTCTCCTGCACTGGCAGGCAGGTTTTTATTGCTAGCCACCAGGGAAGCCCAAATTTCTGTTCAGTCTTGTATAATTACTCTGTTTGTAAGTATCACACCAGATGTTAATGACTGGTAGAGGATACATTGAACACCCAGGAATTGCTTATCTTGTTAGTAAAATCTGGAATGTTAGAACTGGAAGGAATCTTACAATTAATGTACTCGGCCTCCTTTTACTAATGAGTAGACAAGCTTCTAGAGACTGATAGCTGATTACTAACAAAGTCTGTGCTTTGGAACATCTGCTACCAGTGCTTCTTTCACTGTGCCTTGCTCTTTCTCTCACAGATTGTTATATTGTCCACAATTCACTGTATGAAATGTTGCATCTTTGAAATTTCTCTGTGAACTCTAGGAAGGAATGGGGGTATGATATCAAAATCTAGTTTAATAAGTATTGGAGTGATTTATCAAGTCTGAATTTTGGCACTATGAGTTTTGTTAATTTCATCAAATATATAGATATAGACATGTAGATGTATCAACTTTACACATATACTGTTTTACTTTTCTAGAATAACATATTATCTTCACTAATAAGGTGACAAATGTAGTTGAATTTTTTTCTTTTTAACTCCAGTCTGCTGCTTAGTCCTTCAAAATAAAGCATGTAAATAAAGGCAGCTTTCTAATTCCTGGTGGTTAAATCTCTGGATTTCAGAACTACTTATATAATTGCCTGCCAAAAATCAGGAATAAATCATGTTTTTCCTTTTTATTTTAAATAATTCTTTCATAATTTACAGTGTAACAGTTACTTATAAAGTGTAGGTGATCAATAGCTTTGGTAATTTATATTAGTTAATTTGATACTTTATATATTTAAATATATAATATTATTTGCATATAGCATTTATAATTCTATAACTGTTGGTTAGTTATATTTATGGTCATATCATTATTGGTTAGTCATACTAATTGGTTAAATAGAACTACCCATCTTATAATTATTCCAGTTAAGTGGGAATTAATTAGAAAACAATAGTATTAATAAGTATTATAGAAGCTTAATTCTTATAGCTTATTTGTGAAGTAGAAGATAGAAACTTATTAATAGGCATATATTGAATTATTTCTACCTTAACACATGTAGACTCCAAAGTTGGAAAAGGAAGTTATATGAAGAAAAGTAAGTTGCTCACAATTCTGTGACAGTTTGTCAGTATAGAATAGTCAGAGATACAATTCCAGGTTTTCCAAATATGGTCTTTATCATCCATGTTAAATGTAGGACGGGGGGGAGTTGTATGAAACTGCGTAAATCCCAAAGCATTTTCATTCAGTTTTGAAGAGAATTGTTAGGTATATGTATGTGAAAATTTTTCTTATAAAAGCAGGTCCTTTTCCTAAATTTGTGCTAAAATAATTGACTCAGTATGCATTAAACTTGATATGTGTATGAAATGACCCAAAAATACTCTTTGGGGAGAAATCAGAGGCAGTGTAGAGAATTTAAAAGAGCCTTGGCTCTGCTAGGCAGATTGGGTTTCAATTCCAGCTCTGTCACTTCCTGGCTATGTAACTTTGGTCAAGTTGCTTAATTTTTTTGAGCCTCCGATCTTTTCACCACTTGTTAAATATGGGATTTTGAAGTTGGTTTCAATGGATTTTCTTCCTGTAAATCCCATTTCATTAACAACTCCCCCCTGCACCTCCATTTTAGGACCTGAAATCTGCCTCACATAAATTAAAAAGTGAATAATTGTATTAATTATAAATAAACATCACACTGAGTTGAATGTAACTTATTGATCAAAATGTCAGTTCCCTCATTCTAGTATTAATAGTGACAGTCAAAAAACCCGTCAGAAACAGTCAAAAACCAGTTTTTTAAAATTTTAATAGTCGTGTTGTAACTTTATCTTTTTCAGGTGAAAAATGTTTATTTCAAAAATTTTATACCTTTTATGAATTCTCTTGGAATTGTAGCTTCTAATGGACTTCCAGAGGTAATCTGAAAGAAAACATAATAAAAAGTTAATATGTTTTGGGACTTTGGGGAGGGAAGAAGAGTTGTCTAAATTTTGTAAGGTTACTTTACTGTATATTAAATATTTTTCACTCAAGGAAAGAATCTAAGTAGAATTGTGGTGAATCAATTTTATATAGTAACAGAAAAACCCTTTTTAATATATGCTCAAATGTATATATAAACAGTATTTTAACATTTGCACTAGAAATTGATTTGTACTGAAATTTTTCAAAAATCAAAATGTAGGCTTTTGAAATTCTAAATGCCTTAAATATTTAAACAAAATTTCTGCAATCTAATTTGATTCCGATTTGCTTTATTATGCTTCTTTAGGCATGGAAGCCTTGATTAATGCCATCAACATTATTGGCATTACTGAATTTTGGAGCATCCTTTTGAGTATTTTTTTTTCTTGGCTGTACCGTGAGACTTTCAGGATCTCAGTTCCTCAACCAGGGATCAGATCTGGGCCCCAGTGGTGAAAGCACCCAGTCTTAACTACTGGACTGCCAGGGAATTTCCTCTTTTGGCTACTTAATTGGAAATAGCTTTGATTGAAATGACTGTGATTGTATTGTAGAAATGTTTTAACTTAGTGGTGTGCCATCCATCTATTTCTTTTCACATTTTGCCTCAAATGTCTTGCTCTTCATTGAGAACGGAACAGCTGAGAACTTTCTGTGGTAACTTGTGGAGAAAAGGATGCTTAAATGATGAAGAGCAGGTTCTCAATGGTGCAGCAGTGTTTTAGACACACCTAATATCAGTCACCAAGACCAAAAGACATGAAATCAGAGAGCTAGATTGCTGATTCTGTGACCTGAGTTGGTAGCTAGTCCTTGAATTAACTAACTTATTTATTCAGCAGTTACTCAGTGAGTGATTAACATGCGCCAGGCATTGTGCTACGTGTCGTCAGTGTAGAGATTTAACTCACAGTCATTGTCCTTATGGTGCTAGTGGAAGAGATAGACATACATAGGACATGACTAATAGGAGTCTCCAAGAGTTTAATAGATGTATACACAGGGTGTGGTGACATCTCAGAGGAGGGCTACCTAATTCAAATCGGGCCAGGTAGATTTTACACAAAATTCTTTGGAGGTGGTGTGATTTCTGAGCGGAGTAAGATTTATGAGAAGTGGCATTTCCAGGAGTTGGAAATTATAGATTCAAGGGCACAATGATATGTGCTAGTATCGTCTGTTCACTGAACTCCAACTAACTCCTTAAGGTTGGGACACAGAGCAGGGGGTGGTAAGACATGGTACTAAAGAAGCAAGAAGGGGCCGGATGGTGTATTACTGAGTCCTGTTACCAACTTATCAACTGTTAGCAATATATCAAAAAATACAGTATTTACAACTCGAAAGAATCTTAGACATTCGTAATGTTTTTCCCTTTGAAAGGATTACAAGGTTAGAAAATTCAAGATAAACGTTACATTATATAGTCAATAACCTGTTGATATTTAGTGCCTCACTGAGACAGGGCAGGAACAATGATTAAACAAATAGGAATGTCTGCTTTGCCTAAAAAACTTATGCAGGCAAGCACAAAGTTTACATTTAAATGAATTTCTTCCTACTACTCCTTTTAGAATGCAATTTTAGTGCTTGCAGGTTAGAAAGTCACAGGAGAAGGCATGTTAAATAATTGTCTATCAGGCATTGGTTTTTATATTATGATTGGAAAATTGTGAACCCAGAACTGATAAAAGAATTATTTATTCTAGCATTTGGAAAAGTGTCTGAGATTGGAAATAAATTGTGCAAGTATGTTAATTAGGCTAATTAATTGAGGTTATATGCCCAAGATATGTTACTAAAGAAAGCATGAGTAAACCAAAGGATTTAGAAAAGATAGGCAAGATTTGTTAGTGTTTGAAAAACTATTTTATATTGATAAGTGGAGTAGAAGATTAAAAGTGAAAGATGTATAGAATGGAGGAGCTTGGCAATTAAGTGTTTATATATCTATTTTTATCTACATTTCCATCTCAGTATTGTTTTGTAGCATTGGTGATTCTTGTCTAGATAAAGTATGGGATATATCCATAAAACAAGATTTAAAATTAGAGATGAAAAAAGTGTGCAATTTTTGCACTAAAATACTTCACTTTTAGATATATGCCTTTATTTACATTGCATGTGAAGTCTGTGTAATATAGAATTAGGTGATATTGTACAAAAATTGTTTAAATCTATATACTGAGGTATAATGGCATTAAAAGGATAATCATCAATATTTTTTGGTTTTTGAGGTGGAAAATCTCTCTAAACAATATGAAGAAATTTACCTTAAAAACAAAGACCTAGATGCAAGATTATTTCTGGATCATGATAAAACTCTTCAGGCTGATCCTACAGACAGGTATTACACATGATATATTATTATTTGTTGATATACTGGTTCATTTTTTTAAAACTTAATAATACCAAAGTATATTCTCTTGAATTGTTGTATAGAATCCTAAAATAAGAATGGTTAAGATAACTACAGACAAACCTATGAGATATTATGGGTTCCATTATACATCATTGCAATAAAGCAAATACTATAATAAAGCAAGTCACACAAATATTTTTAGTTTCCCAGTGCATGTAAAAGTTACACTTACATTTTACTGTAGTCTGTTAAACGTGCAATAGCATTATATCCAAAAAAATGATGTACATACCTTAATTTAAGAACACCTTATTGCTAAAAATGGTAACTATCATCTGACAATGCAGGATTACAAGCCTTCAATATGTTAAAAAACAGATTCTGTGAATCACGGTAAAGCAAATTGCAATAAAATGAGATATACTTGTACAAAAATTTTGAATTATTGTATGATTCATTTTATGTCATTAAGCATGAAATCATTTAATATTAGCTAAAATACATATATGTATATATAATTTGGAAATTAAACACAAATAAAATGTTTCTCATTTTATTTAAGCCAAAGTAAAGTTTTTGGAAGGCATAATGATTGAAAAACTTGAGCTTTGATGTTTTTAAATACTGAACAACTTGGCTAGTAATATCATCAACATCTAACATTCTAGAGAAAACAAGCATCTAACTTTCACTTTCAGAAAAATTCTTAATGATTGCACACCTGTTTGTCCATAAACCTAGTGGAAAGAAACCTAACTTAAAAATGATGATGAAAAAGTGAAATTTTGTTTATGTAAACAGCTTTTGGATCATCCATTTCCTTTAACTTCTATTATTTACTTAACCATTTTGTATGATGTCATGAGGCAACAGAAGGTATTATACTGTTTTTTTGACTCATAAAGCCCAAGTTGTAAATTTTCAGTCTGAATTACTTTGCTTATCACTATTTAGTTTGGAAATGCAAAGAACACCACGAAAAAGTAACCCCGATGAAGAGGTGAATATGATTCTTCCACAGACTCCAGTTAGGTATGACTTTTCTTACTTTTGATTTTCATTATAATTATTTAATCAGTGCTTTATAGTGCTTCAGGTTTAATCATTTGTGAGGAAAAGACATTAAAAACAGTTCTAGTCCTTCTGGGTTATATACAGAGCAAATGATAACACTTTTCTCTTTTTTATTTACTAAAGTGGAACACATTCTCATTCTAGGTTATACTCCTTAAGGGCAGACAGACCTATGTCTAATAATCATATCGTTGGCAATTAGTAGCACATCTGGCACACAAAGAGCACTCAATATATACCTGTTACATGTATATACAAATATATAATGAAGATACCTTTCTCTCTGAAATTATTATTATTTTTCACAGCATCCTGTTCTTCCCTTCATAGTGTGTATCACAATTTATAATTATGAATTCATCTGTGTATTTACTTGTTTCTATCAATCCCATAATAGCCTTTAAGTTTATATCACAATGTACCGTGACTTTTTTGTTCACCATTAAATTAAATGGTTAGGACCTAAGATAATACTTGATACATAATTACCAATCATTAATTTTTTCAAATAACTACATAGACGTATAAAAATGCATTCTTGTTTGAATACAGTAATAGACTTAGATTTGGCGCAGAAGGGATCTTATGAAGTGATGTTTGAACTGAATTTTGAAACTTGTTAAGTTTGTGTCACAGAAGACCAACAGCATGTGCAGAGGAATGGACATATGAAACAGCAGATGTGTCAGGGGAACTGTAAGCAACTTTGTGCTGACGGAATAAATGGGAAGATGAAATGGCAGAAGAGGAGGGTGGGTACTAGATCATGAAGGGCCTTATTATTATTCCATACTCAGAAGTTTGGACTCAGTTTATGCAGAATATAGTCTGGTGCTATACATGGATTAAGCAGGGGTAGGACAAAATCAGACTTGGTTTTTGAAAATTTACATATAGTCACTTGTGAAGAGAGGGACTGAGGAGGGTGTGCTGAGAAATAGAGACCTATCAATCTGTCACCATGGTTCTTAACCATGGATGCAAATTAGATAACCTGAGGAGCTTTTTTTCCCCCAAAGTACATATGCCTTACCCCTACTGCCATAGACATAGTCAAAATCTCTGTCAAAATCCTGCATTGCAGTAATTCACTTGAGAGATGCTGAAGATCTAAACCGGGAGATAGGTAGTGGGGATGAAAGAGCAAGAACAGATTTGGTAGATAGTTGATGAATTCAAATTTAGAATATTATTCTTAAGGAATTTATGGGATATGAAGAAGATAATGTAATAAGTAGTAGGATATAGGGATCTTACATAGTAGATTTGGGAATCATCAGGGAGAGTTAAAACCAGAAAAACAGGTGAGGTTTTCTAAAGTGAGGGTTATAATAGCAAGGATGGATGACTAAGGACTGAACCCTAAGAGTGCTAGAGTTTAAGGACTAGATAGAAGTTAGATGAAAAAGTATGAGAGGTGTGACTGGGGAGGCTGAGAGTGGAGCCAAAGAAGCCGAGGGAGGGAGGGAGTTTCAGAAAAAAGCAAGTGTTCACGAGTGTGAGATGTCTCAAGAAAATCAAGTATCAGACTGAATAAGAAAGATCTTTTGGTTTTGGCAGTTGGTCACTTATGACTTTAGTCATTGTGGCTTAAGGAATTAGTACATGTACATGTCATAGAAGTGTTACATTTAAAAGTCGAGGCATTGTAGCTCTCAGTTTCGAGAGGCTTGACTGAGAACCAAACATGGATTATTAAATAACATTTAAGGAACCTTTCGGCCATAAACATTCTACAGGTTTTTGCATCTTTAAACAGTGCATACAGAGTAGCAATGTACTTCTACTCCAAAAGTGGATTATTAATGTTTACCATGTACCCCCCAATACACACAAAATTATAAGAGATTGACCTACATTTACATTTTAGTAATGATGACTTCTAAAATCATGTATGCCTTCATCTTGAAGATCTCTGTAAAAGAGAGTCACTTGGTTCTTCACTTGAATTATTAAATATCTTAGTCTTTATTTGACCAGTTTTAATATTTAATTGTAATAATGTTGCTTAAAATATTACCATTTTGATGCCATTTTGTCCTTAAAATAATGTCATTACTTTTATCAATTGTTTTATTGAGATATAGTTTTATTAGTAAATAAGCGTATCTGTTTTTTAATTATAAACTTAGTGATTATGAACGTATCAGTTCTTAAAGATCTAACTAAAATGTTAATTCCTTATAAACAACAGTACACTAAGGGATCTGTAAAGTCATATTTCAGAGAACTTCTTAAAGATTAACAAGAGACCATGAGGTTGAAGATAAGTGTAACTGATGGCATAGGTACACGTCATTTGTCCTTTTTGTTACTCCATTTCTTAACATTTCTTCATATTTTTTTCTAGGACTGTTATGAATACTATCCAACAATTAATGATGATCTTAAATTCAGCAAGTGATCAACCATCAGAAAATCTGATTTCCTATTTTAATGTAAGCCATATGTGAAACACTTTATTATGATATCTTGGCAAACAAATTTGAAATTAGAAGTTAAAATACTGTTTTTTTAAACACCCATTTCCGAATAAGTTGTCTGTTATCTTATTTCTTGCTTCTCTTTTTAACTCTCCAAATTAGATATTAGTAGTAGTACTGTTTTATTTGGACAATGTTATTTTCAGATTTTCTCATGTGTACTGTTTGTCTTGCTCACCATTCTTTCTTGCAGCTTAGACCTCCCTTCCATTATTATTTTCTTCTTTCTTCAGCTACATCTTTTTTTTTAATTGGAGGATAATTGCTTTACAATGTTGTGTTGATTTTTGCTGAACAGCAATGTGAGTCAGTCATAACTATATGGCTATCGCCTCCCTCTTGAGCCTCCACGCCCTGATACATCTTTTAATAATTCCTTTAGTGAGGGTTAGTTTGATATGAGTTTACAAGCTTTTTGTTTTATTTCTTGTCTTAAAATATCTTTATTCTTACTTTTTGTGAGGCCGTTTACCTAGATCTTCTATTTTAGGTTAACCTTTACTTTCCCTTAGTAGTTTGAAGGTATTACCTTACTGCTTCCTGACTCTCTTTGTTGCTAGTAAGAAGTTTTCTGTCAGTTCAGCTGTTGTTTCTTTATAGTTAATCTGTCTTTTCCTTCTGCTGTTAAGATACTTTCTTTGAATGTGACATTAGATAGGATTTAATATTTGTCATATCTCTGCAGTCTTTTTTATTTAGCCCATTTTCATTTATTTTTATTGTATGGCCCTGTGTGCATTACAGTATATACTCCTGATAGACCCTAAGTTTGATATCTGAAAGGCACCTGCTACCCTCCCCCCCTTAAAAAAAGGGAGCGAGAAAGAAAGAGAATGAAAACTAGTGTCTGTATTCCATTTTTGTTCCTTTTCTCCTTTAAAATTAGAGGAGGCTTGGGACCCACTGAAATGCTCATCTGTGGAAGCTGGATGAGGCTTAAAGAGTTATTAAAGTTTGGCTTATCCAGTAACTGTGTGCTTTGTTTGGTTAACATTCTATTTAATATCATAAGCTGCCCATGGTTTTGTTGTTGTTTTTGTTGTCTTCTTGCTTGTATTCCCCCCAGGGATTAACAAAGTATTTTTCTGTCATCATATTCATAACTGTGTTGGCTCAGAACTGATTTTCTTTGTCCAATTTGCATAAAGTTGTTTTTATTTCTGGGTAATTTGTAGCACAGGAATAGTTCCCAAACGTAGGTACTCAGTTACTTAGAACTCGTAGAAGGGATCATGATACAAGTAAGAAGAACGATAATCTCTGTTTCCTTAAATATTGATTTTAGTATTTCCTCCAACATTTGGGGTATGTAGGACCTCTTTTTTATTTTAAACAATTTCTGTTGAGCAGAAAATTCTGCCTCAGAAATATTTTCCAGAACTCAGTTTAAAGTTTAACATTAAATGGAGTGCAACAGTTTGACTGCAAAGTTTTGCATACACTACAAATTGCCTATCTCAGAGAGGGCATATCTTGAATATCATGAAGTTGTTCTCTGAATTTGTTTCTTGGTTTCTTTATTTTAAAAATTAATGCCATCTTTCCTTCCTTGTGTAAGTAAAATATTAGAAGCTATAGACATTTTTTTCTTCCAGTTTTATTGAGATATGATTGACATACTGCTCTGTATAAGTTTATGCATACAGCATAGTGATTTGACTTACATACATCATGAAATGATGACCTCAGTAAGTTTAGTTAACATCCATCATCTCATTTGTATACAAAATAAAAGAAACAGAAGAAAATTCTTTTCCTTGTAACAAGAACTCTTCGGATTTACTCTCTCAACAACTTTCATGTATAACATACAGCAGTGTTAATTATATTTATTATATTATGCATTACATCCCTAGTGCTTATTTATCTTATAACTGGAAGTTTGTACCTTTTGACTGCCTTCATCCCATTCCCCTTCCCGCCACCCCCTGCCTCTAGTAACTACAAATTTGATCTTTTTTCTATGAGTTTGTTTGTCTTTGAAGTATAATTGACCTACAAGACTTGGTTAGTTTCTGGTGCACAGTATAGTGATTCAGTATTTCTGTACATCTCAAAATGATCACCACAGTAAATCTAGTTACCTTTTGTCTCCATACAAAGACATTACATAATTATTGGCTGTATACCCCACACTGTACATTTCATACCCATAGCTCGTGTATTTTGTAACTTGAAGTTTGTACCCCTTAATCTTCCTCACCTATTTCTCTCTTTACCCACCCCCTCCCTTCTGTTTGTTCTCTATATCTATGATTGTTTCTGTTACGTTTGTTCATTTGTTTTGTTTTTTAGATTTCATATATAAGTGAAATCATAATATTTGCTTTCTTTGTCTGATCTACTTTGTTTAGCCTAATACTCTCTAGATCCATACTTGTTGTCACAAATGGCAAGATTTCTCTTTTCTGTATGGCCAAATAATATCCCCTCATAGGGAATGGGTCTTCCCTCATAGCTCAGTCGGTAAAGAATCTGCCTGCAATACAGGAGACCCGGGTTTGATTCGTGGGTCGGGAAGATCCCCTGGAGAGGGACATGACAACCCACTCCAGTACTCTTGCCTGGGGAATCCCATGGACAGAAGAACCTGGCAGGCTACAGTCCATGGGGTTGCAAGAGTTGGACATGAGTTAGTGACTAAACCACCACCAAATAATACTCCATTGTATGTGTGTGTGTATATATATATATATATATATACATACACACACACTTGTATGTGCTATGCTTAGTTGCTCAGTCATGTCTGACTCTTTGTGACCCCATGGACTGTAGCCCGCCAGACTCCTCTGTCCAAGGGGATTCTCCAGCAGGTGGATTCTTTACCATCTGAGCCACCAGGGAAATCCAAGAATACTGAAGTAGGTAGCCTATCCCTTCTCCAGGGAATCTTCCCCATCCAAGAATCAAACTGGGGTCTTTTATATTACAGGTGGATTCTTTTACCAGCTGAGCTACCAGGGAAGCCCATACATCTGTATCAGTTCAGTTCAGTTCAGTCGCTCAGTTGTGTCTGACTCTTTGCGACCCTACGGACTGTAGCACGCCAATTCCCAGAGCTTACTCAAACTCATGTCCATCAAGTCATTGACGCCATCCAACCATCTTATCCTGTTTCCCCCTTCTCCTGCCTTCAATCTTCCCCAGCATCAGGGTCTTTTCCAACATGTCAGTTCTTTGCATCAGGTGGCCAAAGTATTGGAGTTTCAGCTTCAGCATCAGTCCTTCCAATGAATATTCAGGACTGATTTCCTTTAGGATGGACTGGTTGGATCTCCTTGCAGTCCAAGGGACTCTCAAGAGTCTTCTCCAACACCACAGTTCAAAAGCATCAATTCTTTGGCGCTCAGCTCTCTTTATAGTCCAACTCTCACATCCATACATGACTACTGGAAAAACCATATTTTTGACTAGACGGACCTTTGTTGGCAAAGTAATGTCTGCTTTTTAATATGCTGTCTAGTTTGGTCATAACTTTTCTTCCAAGGAACAAGCATGTTTTAATTTCATGGCTGCAGTCACCATCTGCAGTGATTTTGGAGCCCCCTCAAAATAAAGTCTGTCCCTGTTTCTCCTGTTTCCCCATCTGATTTCCCATAAAGTGATGGGACCAGATGCCATGATCTTAGTTTTCTGAATGTTGAGTTTTAAGCCAACTTTTTCACTGTCCTTTTTCACTTTCATCAAGAGGCTCTTTCTTCGCTTTCTGCCATAAGGGTGGTGTCATCTGCATATCTGAGTTTATTGGTGTTTCTCCCGGCAATCTTGATTCCAGCTTGTGCTACATCCAGCCCAGCGTTTCTCATGATGTACTCTGCATATAAGTTAAATAAGCAGTGTGACAATATACAGCCTTGACATACTCCTTTCCCTATTTGGAATACCTGTATACCACATCTTTATCTATTCATCTATTGATGGGCACCTAGGTTGCTTTCATTCTTGGCTATTGTAAATAATGCTACAGTGAACATAAGGGTGCATAATAGTTTTTCAAATTAGTGTTTTCATTTTCTTCATATAAATACCCAGAAGTGAAGTTGCTGGACTTTATGGTATTTCTGTTTTTAATTTTTTGATGAGTCTTCAAATTGTTTTCTATAGTGGTTGCACCAATTTAGACTCCCACCAGTAGTGTACAAGGGTTACCTTTTCTCTACATCCTCACCAACACTTATTATTTGTTCTCTTTTTGATAATAGCTGTTAGACAGGTGAGGCAATATCTCATTATGCTTTTGATTTGCATTTCTCTGATGATTGGCCATTTCTCTTTGAGACCCCATGGACTGTAGCCCTCTAGGCTCCTCTGTCCATGGAATTCTCCAGGCACAAATACTGGAGTGGGTTACCATGCCCTCCTCCAGGGAATGATTAGTGTTGTTAAACATCTTCTCTTGTGATTGTTGGCCATTTGTATGTCTTCTTTGGAAAGATGTGTGTTCAGTTCTCTGCCTATTTTTCAATCAGCTAGTTTTTTGTTTTGTTTGTTTGATATTGAGTTGTATGAGTTCTTTGTATGTTTGGCTATTAACCCTTTATCAGATATATCATTTGCAAATATCTTCTCTTATCCTGTAGGTGGCCTTTCTTTTTGTTGATAGTTTCCTTTACTTTGCAGAAGCTTTTTGGTTTGAAATAGTTCCACTTGTTTATTTTGCATTTTGTTACCTTTTTTGGGGAGTCAATTCCAAAATATCATCTCCAAGACTAATGACAAAGAGTTTACCATTCATGTTTTCTTCCAAGAGTTTCATGATTTCAGGTCTTATGTTCAAGTCTTTAATCCAGTTTGTTTTAATTTTTGTGTGTAGAGTAAGATAGTGGTATAATTTCAGTTTTTTGAAACTGGTTTTCCAGTTTTAGCAGCACAGTTATTAAAGAGATTGTCCCATTCCTTACTTTATATTTTGTATTATTGACTCTTTTGTGGTAACTAATTGATCATATGCATGGGTTTATTTTGGAGCTCTATATTCTGTTCCATTGATCTATGTTTTTATACCAAAGCAAACTGTTTTGATTACTCTAGCTTTGCAGTATAGTTTGATACCTCCAGCTTTGTTCTTCTTTCTCAAGATTGCTTTGGCTGTTTGGGGTCTTTTGTGGTTCTACATACAGTTGCTTTACTCTGTGTAAATACCTTGAAATTTTGACAGGAATTTTTTGAATCTGTAGATTGCTTTGAGTAGTATGAATATTTTAATAATATTAATTTCCTTGAGTATGCAATACTTTCATTTGTGTCTTTTATGATTAGCTGTTTTTCTTTAGTATCAGTTGTAAAATCTGTGAGGCTGTTTTTTGATGGTTAAGGGAAGGGCTAACAAATCGTTCCTAACTTGCCAGCAGAAAATTTAGATAATAGGGGTTTTTTAGTTGTAGTCTAGTAGTTTCTGGTCCCTGTCATCCCAGAATGGAATGCTTTGTATTTCTCATATTTTCAGTAGTTGTATTTACTTATTTATTGTGAAGTGTTTTCACAGTATAAACAGTTGAAAGTAATAAGTCATGCTATTAGAGCAGAAAGTTTTAATTCTCTGGTTAGACAGTATCCTCTATGTTAATTTCTGTTTTTCCTTCTGAAAGAATTGCACAGTGAATCCAAAGGAAAGTATCCTGAAAAGAGTGAAGGATATTGGGGATGTCTTTAAAGAGAAATTTGCTAAAGCTGTGGGACAAGGATGTATGGAAATTGGATCACAGGTAACTTGAACTCATTTTGATGAGTACCACAGTATAGTAAATAATTTCAAATGCAGCATCTGTCCAAGTTGTGTAAATACTATCTAATAGTATAAAATTTTGGCAGCTACCATATCCTGGTTGCCTGTGTATGATGCTATTTGGAAAAACTTTATGCGCTAGCTCTCCTTACTCTATTACAGAAACCAAAACGAAGCATGCAGAAAATTTTAGAAAACTTATGTAAATTTTAGAAAATACAAGTAAAAAAAAATCAAAATCTTGTTGATATTAAGTTTTTGGTGTATATTCTTTAACTTTTACACATATGAATATTCATGTATGCATATACTTATATGAGTGGAATATTATACATGCCATTTATTAGTGGTATTATTGAATGATGTTACTTTTCCTATTGCTGTTATTATTTCAGAAAATCTAAAACTAATATTTGGCAAGAGTATGGGCTCTGGATCCGAGCCCTGGTTTTATATCTGGCTCTTTCATATATGAGCTTTCAGGTTTCTATATTTGCTATACTTTGTGGCATTAATGAGGTAATATATAAAATATATTTGAAAACTGTAATCTACTATACACATTTATTTTAGTGTAGTGATGTTACATTTTGATACCATCTGTATTTTAAACAATTATATTTAAAAGTTCTTTTGGTCATAATTTGGAATGAAGGATTATGGTGTATATTTGTGCTTATTTTGACTGTTTTTTAAACTAATGGAAACTATTTATTTGATTAAAACTTTTTGCTGATAAGATCCTGTAGATCTGATTTTTGCCTTTGCCAGCTTTATGGAAAGGTACTATTCTCTTAATCCTGGAGAGCTATCTTAAATACATGTACTAGGTCACAGAAGTGTCACATTCATGTGTAAAATGGTTAGAACAGTACCAGGTTCCACATTGGCTCAGATGGTAAAGAATCAGTGTGCAATACAGTGGACTTAGGTTCAGTCCCTGGATTGGGAAGATCCCCTGGAGAAGGGAATGGCTACCCACTCCAGTATTCTTGCCTGGAGAATCCCATGGACAGAGGAGCCTGGTGGGCTACAGTCCATGGGGTCGCAGAGAGTTGGACACGACTGAGCAACTAACACTAACATATATTCTTAGTACATATATATCTGTTATGATGTAGACTGAAGTAGGAATGTAGGAAAACCATATACTGGACCCCTCCTCTTGAAAATTTATCAGGAATATGAAAACCATCATTTTATATGGGGTCGCAGAGAGTCGAATTCAACTTAGTGACGAACACTTTCACTTTCCTCAGTTTTAGACAAGCTAGCTTTTGTGCTTTCTTGGTAGCCATATTTCTAAGAAGGGTCAGAGATGTGTTTCAGGGCAAAACTTTTTAAAAATTCGTAATTGTTATGTTTTCTAAAATAGTGGGATCTGATTTTTTTTATTTGTTTGTTTGTAGCGATACAAACTTGGAGTCCGATTGTATTACCGAGTAATGGAATCCATGCTTAAATCAGTAAGTTAAAAAGAACATGATAGAAAAAAAAAATTCATTGCTAACGCAAAGAAGGCTTCAGTTAATTTTTTAAATCTGTTTTAGGAAGAAGAACGATTATCCATTCAAAATTTTAGGTAAATTTTTGTTTTAGTAAAACAATTTCTTTTTTTGTTTGTTTTAATGTAATAGTAAATGTTACAGAAATCATTCTTTTTTTCCTTTAGCAAACTCCTGAATGACAACATCTTTCATATGTCTTTGTTGGCATGCGCTCTTGAGGTTGTAATGGCTACCTATAGCAGTAAGTTAAATTTTAGTAAATAAACATTCTAGTTCAATTTAAAGTTTAAAAAAACTTATCTGAGGTGTTGTGTGGGTTTTTTTAGGGGGGTGGGAGATGGAGAAGTTAAGGAGAAGAAATGCATGTTTTAGATTATCATATACAGAAGAATATAATTGGTTACCTTAGAATGGCTTGTGAACTTGGATTATTTCAAATTATCTTGTGAATAATTTAACAAGGCCTCTATTTTGATCTATACTGAATCCAGGAAATGTACCTATTTAACCCCCTTTAAAGACTTAGGAGATTGTAAAATCCCTGAGAAGTACTATTGAGCAGCTTCCACTGATAAGGAAGCACTGCCACATGTATAATATATTCAGTGTTATGAGACCAAAGGTTGGAACTGAAATCTACCAGATAAATGGAACAGAGGCCACCAATAGTGGTTTTTTAAAATACAATTTTCAACATGTATATTACTTTGCAAATAATGTTGCGACTGTCAAAAAAAGTTTTGTTTGTAAAAAACAAAAGAAAAAAATTTGTCTAAGGATACAAATATTACATAACTAATATAACCAAGAAATGCACAATTGAAACAGATTTTTCTAACCAAATTATCAAAATCTAAACAATCACTTCCCCTCTTAATCAACAATTAATGAGACAGTTAAAACGGATATGCCATCGCATTACTGGTTGGATGTTAAGCCTGTCCCTGATACAAGTTTAGAATATTTAAACCTTTGAAAATTTGATATAAGCTGTGAGCCTTCTATGTAAAAGAGACATACATGCATATGCACTCAGACTTGAGAAGCCTATTTGCTAGGAGTCTGTGGACCCCAGAATAAAAAATTCTGTTTTAAATAAAATTTTTTTGTTTAGCCTTTCTACTGTGTTTTAATTTTGTGTTTGATAAAACCTTTGAACTAAAAAATAATGTAATTCAAGACTTTCTGTTTCACTCCTAAGTTATGTTTTTCTTCTATTTTTAGGAAGTATGTCTCAGAGCCTGGATACTGGAACAGATCTATCTTTCCCATGGATTCTGAATGTATTTAACTTAAAAGCTTTTGATTTTTACAAAGTGATTGAAAGTTTCATCAAAGCAGAAGCCAACCTGACCAGAGAAATGATTAAACATTTAGAACGATGTGAACATCGAATCATGGAGTCCCTTGCATGGCTCTCAGTAAGTAGCTAGCTAAAATAGTTAAAGATATTCATATGCATGTGGATAACAGTTATCTGTTAGTGAGATACATTTCTTAAAATTTAACTGAAGAGCAAATATGTGATTTAATGAATAATGTGATTTCCAAGTAGAGCCAAGAATCAAGTGGAATATTATCAATAGAATGGTGTCCTTGAGCTCTCCAGACTATCTCATATGGAAATTTATTATGAATTGCTTTTCTTAAAGCTTGGCACTTCAAAAAAAGCAGAATTCTTTAAAGTATTTGGAAACTTTATTTAAAGTAGGAGTGTCATGTTTGAAAATTTAAATGTCTGGTCTTAAATTTCAACAGAATAATAAAAAAAAAAATTGACAGGCTATTGAGATGATTTAGAAGTACAGATTTTTAGTTCAATTTAATTTGATTTTTTTTTGTCCCATCGTTAAAGATAATCTAAAATCTACACAGGTGTAGTTATTGCTTATAGCATTGTATGGGCAAACAGAATATTCTAGGTGGTCTATTTATAGCATATAAGCTATTGATAAAGCTTTATTTAAAGAAAGGTTATATTTCCTATGTAGTAATAATAAAACATCTATATGAAGTTCTTTTGTTATGCTCTTTAAATCTTCATAGTTGGGCAATACTTTGTTAATCATCTGGTTTGTAGATTGATATACAGTTGGTTTCTTTTGAAACTGTTGCATGCTAAGCTTACATCTTTTCATTTATATCAGCATATAGAAATGACAATGAAAAAATTAAGGCTTTAGTTATATTAGAATCTTAATCTTCATGTTAACGTAGTTTTAATATTTTAAAAATGTAATGGCTAAGAGATAACTTGTTTCTTCGTACTTTTCTTGTATTGCCGTATAGACAGAGTGGATAGAAAAGGAGAGAAGTAGGGGAAGTTGATAGATATTGTATTGCTATGATTGAATTGGGTAAGTCTTTTGCACAAAAGTTTCTGCTCTGTAAAAAAAGGAGTAGTTAGGAGAAAACTCTTGGAATCTGGGGATTCAATGAAAGTAGCAAAAATAAATACATAGATCAATAAATGAAATAAATAGGGTACTTTTCAGAGGGTGCCATGCCCTCTTTTCCTAGAAATTGAAATCAAGACATTACTGTATCATCTGAAAGTGACTATTCTCATTTCTTTTAGAGAACTTTTATTTCTGTTGATACACATCTGCTATATGCCTTGTATTAAAGTAGATATTGTGAGGATATAGAAAAGACACAAGCTCTGAAAATTATGGAGGAAGTAGTAGAAATTTACTGTTGAAAAGTGCTGGTGTTCAAGCCTATTTAGTTCAGTTACTGGTATTCTAGGATTCTAAACAATATTCCTTTATTTTTGAGAATTTTTGGAGGAAAAGTAACATGCACAAAGTCTGATCAAGGGTACAGGTTTTTAATAATAAAGTAGTGTGGACTTCATAAGCCTCTGGATTTAAATTCTAAGTTTGGTATTTCTAGGGGATGAGATTATAGACCACTTTTAGTGTTTGAATTTTCAAAAAATCAATACATACAGCTGTTTTAATCATAAACAGAACAGAGTGGTGGTGGGTAGCTATGAAAATAAGTCATGCTACACAACATAATATGTGAGTCTTTCCTGTGAGAATAATTAACATTTTAGAGAGGAGGCGTGCCATAGATAAATTTGAGCTTTCACAGACTGTAGGATTTTTTTCTTTATTGAAGTATAACATATATACAGAAAAGCATATCACAAGTTGTAGTTCAAAGGATTTTTTTACAAATAGACTGTACCCACGTTACTAACATATAGATCAAGAATCAAGCAGTTGAGCACACCTATGATACCAAAATCCAGATCAAGAATCGGAGCAAACTTGCTTGGTGTTTTGATTCTGTATTACAGTCAGAATCTCTCATTGAACTCTGAAGATATTTATGAGAACATACAGGGAAACATCAAGTGAGATACTACTTACTTTGCTCATTGGTAATTTAATGAAGAAAGAACATCATTGTATCTTTAATGGTTGCATGGGGAAAGGATTGAGTACCTTTACTGCACAGTCTTCAGAAATACTAAATCAAGAACAGAGTAACTTCAAGAAGGCAGAAGCACACTTCTGTTTTTTTGATCCCAGAGAGATTAACAGGCAACATATGAATATAAAATGCTAAACAATCTATTGAAAAACCTAGTGAAATCTTGTCCTCTGGAAATCTGGAGGATTAGGGGTGGTTTAAAATGAACCATGCCTAAGCATTGGACCAAATGACTTACAGATGTTTAGGCCTCTTAAATCTGTTAAGCAGTTTATCATGCCAGTAGATGATAAGGTGAGATTTGGATATTTTACTTTCAGTATATTTAGACTGTGTTGGATTTTTTCAGTAAAATCTTTGTAAACCGAAATAGACCAGGTAGTTTATTCTCTAAATGGTCTTTTTTGTGGGCTTCTGTGGATTTTTCCTCTTGATCTACCGACATCTGTGGCTACCATAACACTGTTTCTCTCACAGCCACCAGAGAAATTTTTATAAATGCAGAGCAACTCTCATGATGCTAATTCCTCAGATGAAAAATTTTTTGTAGGGGACCTGTGCCTCTGGTAATATGGAGGGAGACCATACCATATGACTCCTCACGAAAAAGTACAACTATAAAGCCTGTGCACACTCAGTTGTGCCTGACTCTTTGAGACCCCATGGACTGTAGCCCACCAGGCTCCTCTGTCCATTGAATTTTCCAGACAAAAGTACTGGAGTGGGTTGCCATTTCCTTCTTCAGGGGATCTTCCTGACCCAGGGGTCGAACCCACAGCTCCTGTGTCTCCTGATTGACAGGCAGATTCTCTTTCACTGAGCTACCAGAGGAGTCGCCTGAAGTCCCTGACCTTTTAGAGCAGACAGCCTAGTTAAGAAATGTAGTAGGGGAGCTGTGAGCCTGGGTAGGAAGCTTTTAGCCTGGGGCTGTGGGGTGTAGAGGGAGGTGAGTGCCAGTGGGAAAATCTCAGGCTTTCTGACCAGCAAACTGGAAAACTGAAACCATGGACTCTTACCTGCCAGGTTCCTCTGTCCATGGAGTTCTCCAGGCAAAGTTACTGGTATGGGTTACCATTGCTTTCTCCGGGGGATCTTCCTGACCCAGAGATTGAACCCAGGTCTCCTGAATTGCAGGCAGATTCTTTGCTGACTGAGCCACCAGGGAAGCCTGTCTCAAAGTGGCTCTAATGAAAGGCAAAAGATCTGACTTGAAACAGAAGCTGCTGGTGAATAAACAATTTACAGCTCAAGTTCAGTAAAGATAATTACCTGCTTTAAGACAAACAAACAAACAAAAAATACTCATTTGAGAAAAATAGCAGAATCCAGAATCTTTACAACTTAAACATTTATGGTGTTCAGGATACAGTTCTTTAATTACCCAGCATACAAAGAGGGTCAAAGGAATCAAATGTATGTTTTTAGTGTGGGAATTTTAAGTAATTATTTGTTGCCTACAAGGCTCTCTTTTAGAAGCTTTGTCTTTTCCTTTTTTCTTATCAGCAGTTTAAACTGTGGTCTGTGATCCCCTGGTGATCCTGGAAAACATTTTAGGGGATCTGCAATGTGAAAGCTATTTTCATATTACTGTTAAGATGTTATTTATTTTTTTCACTCTGTTGATATTTATGCCAATGACATTTATTCCAAAACTTTTGGAACCTTTGCACTGTATTAGAGCAGTAGCATCAAAGTGTTTGTGGTTTTTTTTTTCAGCTTTTTATTTTGTGTTTGGGTATAGCTGATTAACAACGTTGTGGTAGTTTCTGGTGAACAGCGAAGGGGTTCTGGTGATCCGCCACATATGTACTTATATCCATTCTGCCCCAAAGTCCCCTCCCCTCCAGGCTTGTGGTCACTGTATTCTTCACCACCACAAACTCTCAGTTAAAAAAAGCAAAACATGCCTGTTGTCATTTAAAAACATCATTGATGAGCCAGTTAAAAGTATTTATTTTATATAATCTCTATTCTCAAGTACAGCGTGGTTGAAAACAACTAACAATAAATGTTGCCAATGATAAGTTTTGAGTTCTCAAGGGAAAATTAAAATTTTGATAATCTTGTAATCACTGTAAGCAGAATAGCTTCCCAATACATCAAAGACTTTTCTGATGAATTGAGTGGTAGTATTAGTAAATGTGATTGTTTAACATTACATAAAGAGATTCATCAGCATTGTAAGATCTATGTAATTCAGTGAACTGTTATTTCCAAATGACCAATGCATCATGCTATAAAATCATACATGAGTAAGAAGTTTATTCAGAGTTTAAGGTATTTGATAGATAGATCAATGGTTTTCAAGGTCTCAGAATGGGACATTTAATTCATGAATTAAAATTCATGAAAATTAAAATTAAAAATTCAATGAAAATTAAAATTCATGAAAATTGTTTCCAATTTCACATTGCAATTAACCTTTAAGAAACTACTGCTTGTTGAGTTTTAGGGTAGTGTCAAAAAAGAATATCCCTTATTATCTGAAAAGTCTATTAAAATACTCCTTCTTTTTTTCAACTACATATTGTGTGAGGCCAGATATTCTTATACTTCAACCAGACAACACATTTCAGTGAAGCAAATACAGAAGCAGATACGAGAATTCAGGTCTCTTCTATAGGCTAGATGTTAAAGGGATTTGCAGGATTGTAAAACTCTGCCACTGTTCTAATTTTTTTTGTTTATTTAGGAAAATAGAGTTAGGTTTCATAAAAATGTTAGTTTTGTTGACATATAGCAAGCTTCAGTTCACTTCAGTTCAGTCGCTCAGTCATGTCTGACTCTGCAGTACTGGATTGCAGCACGCCAGGCCTCCCTGTCCATCACCAGTTCCTAGAGCTTACTCAAACTCATGTCCATAGCAAGCTTATTTTGGTTATTTCAGATAAATTGCATTCTTAAAATTTTTTCAGTTTTAATTACACTTAATTAACTTTAAGATTAAATTATTAACACAGTAATATTGCATGTGTACTCAGTCATTTCAGTCGTGTCCAACACTTTGTGACTCTACGGACTGTAATCCGCCAGGCTCTTCTGTCCAAGGGGTTCTCAAATATTGATAGACACACTCACATGAACAACAACTTTTGGGTCCTCAATAATTTAAGAATGTTAAAGGACGCTGAGTCCAAAATGTTTTGAGAATACTTTCCTTATATTCTCTTCTTGATTCAGACTTCTCTGTTTACTATTACTCACACATCCATGTTTGTCTCTGCCTGTCTCTGAATCTTTGTTCACTTCATAGGCTCCACCTGAAATGCTGTCCCCTTTTTATTTACCAGATTTTCAGGTCTACTTCCACTTTGCCTTTTGCGACCATCCTAAGTCTATAGTCATTCTTTCCTCCTTTGCAGTCTTACAGTGTTGATCAGTACTACTTCCTGGTCATTTATAAACTTTGTATCTTATTACATGTGTGTGTTTCATTTTAAATGAGTTAATGTATGGGAAAAGCACTTGGAACAGCATCTCTGGCTTTGTATTATAAGATATGGCAGTTAATTACACGAGTGAGAATGAAGGACAGAGAAAGGGTCAATTTATGACATTAAGGTAGTATCATTCATTAAAGATACCCGGGATTGAATGAGATTTCCTTGGAAGGTGAAATTTGATTATGTTGAGTTTGAATTGCCTGTATGTCATCAAGTAAATGTGTCAAGAGGCAGTTGGATATGTGTGTCTGGAGTTTAGGAAAGAAATTCTAGGCCAGGAATAGAAACCTGAGAGCTGCTGGCATATATATATAATAACAGAAATTACCACCCTTATTGACAGTTTATCTTGTGTCACCCACACTATGGTGAGTACTTCTTATCATCTCATTTGACTTTTATGACAATCCATGAGGTATTATTGTTCTAAATGAGGGAAATAATGCTTAGAGAAGTTTAATAACTTGCCCTAAATGGCACCCCACTCCAGTACTCTTGCCTGGAAAATCCCGTAGACGGAGGAGCCTGGTAGGCTGCAGTCCATGGGGTTGCTCAGAGTTGGACACGACTGAGCAACTTCACTTTCACTTTTCGCTTTCCTGCATTGGAGAAGGAAATGGCAACCCACTCCAGTGTTCTTGCCTGGAGAATCCCAGGGATGGGGGAGCCTGGTGGGCTTCCGTCTATGGGGTCGCACAGAGTCGGATACGACTGAAGTGACTTAGCAGCAGCAAACCATATAAGCTAAACAGCAGAGCTTATGGCTCAAACACAGGTCTCTCTGGCTCCAAAACTATAAATCCCTGTGTTTTACCAAATGACTAAAGTTTAGGAAATAGAATAAGGTCACTTAACAGGAGAGTGTAGTACAAAAAGAGAATGTAATTTAGGATAGAATCCTAAGGTGCATCAACAGTTAAGAGATAGAAAACAGAAGCCTACAAAAGAGATCAAATCAAGGAATCCTCCTGTCACTAAGGAGAACTATCAGAAGTGGTGTCATAAAGAGACAAGGAAAAGGTCTGAGTGCTTGCTATTTCAGATACTGTAGAAGTCAGTAACAACTGAAGAGTGTTTATTAGTTTCAGCAACAAGGAAGCCACTGTGAAGGTAGCAAGGACTGTTAGAAGAAATGGTGTGGGAGCAGGAGTAGATCACAGTGGAATTTGGCTGAGGTATGAGTGAGAGATAAAGTGGAGACAGTGCTTATAAATAGTTTCTACCAGTCTTATCTGTAAAGGGAAGTAAAGGTAGAGCTGGAGGTATGTGAGGCAGCGGGGTAATTATTTTTCAGGATGGGAAAGGAAGGATTAAATGTTGATAGAAACAAGTTATCTATTGCTGAATGGCACATTAGTGGCTTGAAACAATCATTTTATTTTGCTTATGATTCTGCGGGTCAGGAATCTGGGAAGAGCTAGACTGGACAGTTCCTCCCAGACCATGCTGTGTCAGCTGGTGTCTGGGGCAAGATTCACTTCTAAAATGTTTCTTAGAAGTCTGGTACCTTGCTCCTGCCTGGTATGTGCTGACCTCGCCCTCCCTTTCTATTTTTTTCCTCCTCCTCATCTTATCCTCCTGAGCTTCTCATATGAGAAACTGTGCATCTCATAGCATTTTGGTTTTAGAGTAGTTGGCCTTCTTACAGAGCAGCTCTTTATCACTAGTTTTAAGCAATTTGATTAAGATGTGCCTTAGTTCAGTTTTCTTCATGTTTCTCTTTTTGGAGTTCTACTTCAAAATATGGGCTTATATGTTTCATCAAATCTGGGGCCATTGTTTTCTTGAAATGTTTTTGTCGACTCCTCTCACCCCTTCCTGCAGGGATTCTGGTCACACATGTATTAGGTCACTTAAAATTGTCCCACTGCTCACTGATGCTCTGGTTGTTGTTGATGTCCCAAATGTTTTGTTTCTGTTTCACTTGAAATTGTTTCTATTATACCTGTGTTTTCAAGTTCATTAATTTTTTCTTCTGAAATATCTTATTTGCTATTAATTCCATCTACTGTTGGAGAAGGAAATGGCAATTAATTCCATCTACTGTGCTTTTAATCTTAGGTATTAGATTTTTCATCTCTAGAATCTGATTTGAATCCTTTTCTAAATCTTTCATAGCTCTCTTCAGCATGTCTGTGCTTTCCTTTACGTGCAACATCTGGAATATAGTTATAATAATTATTTTAAAAGTCCCTGTCCACTAACTGTAACATCTGTGTCTTTTTAGGACTCGCTATTGACTGATACTTCTCTTTTGAAGAGTCTTTTTTTTTTTTTTTGGCTGCTTGGTTACTTTTTATTGGACATTGTGAATTTTACCTTAGTGGTCCTGGATATTTTCATATTCCTTTCACTATTCTTGTGTCTTGGGACACAGTTTAGTTACTTGGAAGCTTTTGATCCTTAAAAGGCTTTTTGTTGTTTCTAGACAAAGCCAGTCTTGAATCTTATGACTAATTTTTCCCCAGTCTTGAGGCAATCCCCTTCTAGGTGCTCTACCTGATGTCTCATACATTACAAGGTTTTTCCAGACTGGCTGGTGGAAATCAGAATTCTTCTTGGCCCTGTGTCAGCTCCTGGGATGGTTCTGCTTCTTCCCTTGCTTTTCCTGGCCTCCGGTAGTTTGCATGCTCTGATCAGGACTGGGGTAAAGACCTAGAGTAACTCTCTGCAGACTCCTGGAGCGCTCTTTTTGCAAATCTCTCTTTTCTGTGTAAGTCTCTACTCGGCTACTCTGTCCTGCTAATTTTCCTGATTTCTCTGTCTTGAATCCTCAATTCTGTTTCTTCAACCAGGGAGACCACTGAGGTCTATTTCAGTTTCTCCTCCCTGACTTGTAACCTGGGAACTCTCTCCAAGCAAAGGTGGAGCTTAAGCATTTGCTTTCCCCCCACCCAGGAATTACTGTCTTATACTGCTTGTCCTATTACTGGCCTGTACTCATTGTCTGAAAACTGTTATTTATATTGTTTGATTTTGTAGTTAAGGCAAATCTGGTCTCTGTTCCTTTATCACAGCCAGAAGAGTTATATATAGTATTTAGTGATTGATAAAGATTTTTTGAATATGTATACTTAAAGAATATTTAGGGTTTCATTTCTATTTTCCTGTATTAAATGCATCATATCTTCTGAATAATAGTATTTCGGAGGATACTTATTATATGGAGAACGTAGAAGTATTAGTAATTAATTGTTGTATTAAATTTTAATAAGTCTTAAGAAAGCTGAGCCTCCTCTAAATGTTGTCAAATATAGCTGACTCATTAAATTGGATTCTATTGTATTTTTTTTTTTTTGTAGTCACTACACATCAGCAAGTTTCTTCATTCAGTTGCAAAAATATTGGACCAGAGCACTTTTATATAAGAAAAGATTAAAAATGTTTCCTTTTTTATTGTTTTTCCAAAATTTAAATGAAGGCCTCTTTTATACGTCAGTACAGATGCAATGAATAGCTTTTATTTTTAGAGTCCGGATTTAATGACACACTTGTAAACAAATTTTTAAGCTTCTTTGGTATTCTTTTGAAATGTCAAACTTGACAGGAAATGAACACAAAAGGGAGAAAAGCCTGTGGCTCTGAAAAAGCCAAAAAGGATATCTGTTGTGTATTTGGATGGTAGATCATTAACCTTTGGTGCACTTTGCACAATGGTTTTAGTATTTACCATTAGACATTAGTTTTTTTCAAAAGTTATATTTTACGAAGAGCAATGTCTCAGGAAGGCAAATGAATTGTAAGATAATGATTAAGCTGTATTTAACACTTAAAAAATATGGATGGTGAAGTAATATGATGTCATATACTATGTTTATACAGCAACCATGCTACTATAATGAAAAATGCTTTATGTTGGGTTTTTTAAAAGCTTCTCATGAGTTTTTTTTTAAGTAAGCATATATTTATCTTTTTTCCAGCAAAACATTTTAGTTTTTAAAAATCTGATTCTTTCTGAAAACATCACTGTGGTTTTATAATGTTTCTCATTCTGACCCAGCATACTCCTAATTTCTTGCCCTTAATTCCCATGGTTAAGTTGGCGCTTTCAAGTGATTTAGAAGGTTTGACTTTACCTTTCAAAGCTAAAATTATTTTATTTTGTTCTAAATACACCTTTGCTTCCCAATATTGTATTTTTACATTTTACTTTTCAAGTCATCAAGGCATGAATACTGAACATTTTTTTCTTCTTTTTCTCTGTAGTTTTATGGAGTCTTGTAATATAAAATGTTGTTGTTCAGTCGCCAAGTTGTGTGCAACTCTTTGCGACCCCATGGACTGCAGCACGTTGGGCTTTCCTGTCCCTCACCATCTCTTGGAGTTTGCCCAAGTTCATGTCCATTGAATCAGTGATACCATCCAACCATTTCATTCTCTGTTGCCTTCTTCTCCTTCTGCCTTCAGTCTTTCCCAGCATCAGGGTCTTTTCCAGTGAGTCAACTGTTTACATCAGGTGGCCAAAGTATTGCAGCTTTAGCTTCAGCATCTGTCCTTCCACAAGATTATTCACAGTTGATTTCCTTTAGGATTGACTGGTTTGATCTTGCTTTCCAAGGGACTCTCAAGAGTCTTCTCTAAGAAGTTCTCTAACCACAGTTCAAAAGCATCAGTTAAAGTTGATCAGTAATTATAAATACAAAAACCAAAAAAATTACTACGTGTCATATTTATTTAGTATGTTAAATATCTATTTTCATTTATATTTTCCTAGATCATATCATTACCATCTTAGCTTGAACATACTATTATAGACTCCTTCTTGGTCTCCCAGCTTTGGCACTACCCTGCGTTCTGTAGTTTGGTGCTGACTGAATATTCTTAAATGCTTTTTCATGGAATATTCCTGTTCAGAAACCCACAGTAGCTCCCATTGCCTTTAGATAAATGCAGCCTCTTTACTCTGGTTGTGATAGTTGGACGCTGCTTTACCTTTCTAGCCTTCTGCTAGTCTTCAAGCACTCCCTATGTTTATTGTTGTTTTGGTTTGTTTTTCTTAATTTTTTTTATTGGAGTATCCTTCCTTTGCAACATGGTGAAACACTGTGTTCAGAGAGTTCTTTGATCTCTGGAGCAAACCACACTGACATAGTGAGAGGGAGTATGGCCTATTGTGGGAATCAGAAGACCTGACATTTAGAGCCTACCTCTTCCACGTACAAGTTAATGTCTTTATCTTAGTTTTTTGCTTTGTAAATTGAGACAGACCAAAAAGATTTTAGTATTTCTAGCTCAAATATTTTATGATTCTACAAAACTATTTAAATGCTGAGAATTATTTGCCACTGCTGAAGGTGTGCCACTACTTCAGATTGCTTCACAATATATAAAATGTTGAAGAAACATTTTTCAGAAAAGGATAACAGAGAGGCCTCATTCCCCTGCTCTCCTTTACCTCAGCTTTCCCCAGTTCTCTTTGGATCAAATCTGATATTTGCCTATCAGTTATTTGGAAGGCATTGTACTTGCCCCAGAGAGGTAGCTAATGACATGAGAAATAGTCCCTACCCTTAAAGAGGCTTGGAACCTATAGGAAAGTAAATCATTGTGATATACTGTGAAATAAGATAGGCCATGAGGGTCAAAGAAGGGAGTGATCAATTGTAAGTGGATGGGAAAAAAACCTTGAACTGGGTGTGGAAATGTGGAAGGATATTTGGGGGGAAATTATGGACCACATTGGCAATGGTACATGAGTGAGTCCTGATTTAAGACTAGTAAATTAGTCTCAAAAGTCTGTTTTTAGTCTCTTTAAAAGTGAAGAGCTAGCTCTCTTGGTAAATGAGATATTGTACAAAAATGAATGTACAAGATATTTTTATTGTTGTTGTTCAGTCGCTAAGTTATGTCTGACTCTTTGCAACCCCATGGATTGCAGCACACCAACCTTCCCTGTCCTTCACTATCTCCTGAAGTTTGCACAGATTCATGTCCATTGAGTCAGTGATGCCATCCAACCATCTCATCCTCTGTTGCTCCCTTCTCCTTGTGCCCTCAGTCCTTCCCAGCATCAGAGTCTTTTCCAATGAGTCAGTTCTTCCAATCAGGTGGCCAAAGTAGAGTTCAACTTTAGCATTAATCCTTCCAATGAATATTCAGGGTTGAATTTTTTTTATGCACTACTTAAAAATAAAATATATGTGTGTATATGTGTGCATGTGTGTAAACATACAGGGTTTTTGAGGGAAATAATTTTGAAAGAGAATATATATGCTTTCTTGTCTTCCTTGGCAGAGTATATATATTTAAAGTAATTGTACTTTTTGAGCTAGGGACATCATTATAGACATTACTATATTATTCAGGGGCAAGAGTGCCCATTTGCTTCTGGAAAATACTGTGCTCTTTACCCAGTGTTTTATTTTTTTTTTCTGCCTTCCCCCTCCCTTTCCTTGTGAATTATTCTGTATTTCTCACAATTTCAGATTCTGTCAATCCGTGATGCCTGTTTTCTCTAACTTGCTCTCCTGAGCTAATTAAATCAGTATGTTCTATTGTAAATGTCCTTTGTGCTTTTGGGTTTTGGGCACAGTTGATATTGATCAAGTTCTTTTCTTCCTTCCAGGCTGAGGATTATTTTCTTAGTAGTATTTTTCAAACTTTACTATGCATGGAGATCTTATTAAAATAAATTTTCTTATCACGTGGTTCTAGGGCAGAACTTGAGATTCAGCATTTCTCACAGGCCCCCAGGTGGTTCTGATGTTGCTAGCCTGTGGACCACTCTTTAGAGTGGCCAAATCCTAGATGACTTTAGGTGATTTTGACTTTAAAGTGAAATACTCTGTTGGTTCTTTACACTGACTCCACAAAGGAGAATCTAATTTCCTGTACGAGGAGGAACCTAGGAATCTGTGTCCCAGCTAGCAGCTAATTAGCCATGGATGGAAGGCAGCTAATAACTCCTTGACTAGTTGCAATGTGCTGTGCACCAAAAGTATTCGTCTAATTTAATTTTCATAATAATCCTGTGATGTTGTTAACACTGTTTTCGTTTTTCGAAAGTGGAAGCAGGCTCAGGAAGGTTAAGCAGTTTGTCTAGAGTCACCCACTTGGCATGTGAACCCAGATTGGTTTGATTCCAAATTCTGTGTTAGTCTAGTAAAGTTCCCCTTTCATTTTACCACATTATTTCTGTTTATTCATTCACACTGTTTTTATTACCACTGTAGCATGTAGTCCAGCATAGGAGACAGTATAAAATTTTATTCTAAATGAAAAAATAGCACGTATGTTTTTTATCTTGAGTAACAAAGGTGACTGTTGCCCTGGAGCTAGTCAGTACTGGAGAGGGGAGAAAGTGCAACCCTTTGTGAAGCACTCCTTTGTGTGGCTTACTGTCACTGTGGATCTACTAGATTCCTCAGGAAGGAAAGATTAGAGGACTTTACAAAAGGAGCAAACTAGATTTTAAAAGAAGTTACTAGTGCATCTGTATATTTCATTTATGTAACTCTCTGAATGATATTTTAATAGAGTAATGTAAGTATTTTTTAAATCTATAATTATATATATAGTTTAGGGTTGAGAAAATTAAATATTTGAATCAACTCTCAGGGAGATTGGGGGAAGGGTGAGAGTGAGGTGAAATGGAAAACTAGATCTCTTTTTATAGATTGAAATGTTAAAACTGAGTTTTTTCTGAGTTTTAAACAAAAAACTTCAGGTATGCCTAACGTCTTCTGTAAGAATGAAAAAATGTAAAGTCCAAGAATGAAAAATAAAGGAAGGCAATATCTTAGAAATAAAATTTTTGATAGGGACCTTGTATTCTACTAGTGAAGTAGCCTAGGGAGAAGTTAAAAAAAAAATACAGATATACAGCAAAAGCACAAAAATAAGGATAGTAACTAAGTTCATATGAACAATTATCCACTGAAATGTGAATAAGTGATTGCTTTATAAAGCTCTAAGACTATAAGTAAGCTCAATTTAATAAAATAACTCTTCATAATTGAGCCATTGAAGAAGCAGTGAGGCATTAAATGGTTTTTTATGTGGTTCTTCATATGTTAAAAAACAACAAACAGAAAACCCAAAGAAACTGAGACAGATAGCTGTTATAAATTGTTCCACATCTTCTCCTGTATTGAATGTTTACGTGAACCTGAGTTCTTGATCCAGATCTGTTTCTGGTTTTAAACATGAAATTTTTTCTGTATCTAGACCTTTGTTCAAGTGCCATCTCATCTTCAGCCTGGGGCTTGACTCCTCAGTGTGCTCTTTTCTCTGTGCACTTGTCTCTTTTTTTAATCTTTGGAACACCCTGACACACGTGAGAAATTGCGAGTTCACTGTGGAGGAAAAGTATTCATGACTTGTCCATTCATGTCTCCCTTCCCCTCCCCCATCACCCATAGGACACATTCTCCTTGTTCATGAATTGGCACAAAGGACTAAAGAAATTCAGGAACATAAAAAAAAAAATTGTCAAACTCAGAAATGTCCCTTAGGTAGCTCATAGAAACTTGCTTTAGGAAGCAGTGCTTGTAAGAAGCTCATCACTAGCTTCTTTGGAATCTGATCATCATGCAGACTTACATCAAAATGACCCTCACTTATGCATATTACATTCCAGTGTAGAAGTGACAGTAGGTAACATTCAGCACTGTTAAAAGTGCTGAAATGTGTTCACTCATTTGCTTCGCACAAATGTGTGAAGTAGATACTCTCATTATCACCACTTCATGGATGAAAAATCGGAGGCACAGAGAAATTAAGAACGTTTCCCCTATCCACAAAACTAAGTTGATAGCCGAGCTAGAATTTTGACTCAAACTGTCTTGGTCCCAGAGACGGCACTGTTACCCTTTGCGCTGCCTCGCGGTGTGTATTAATTTACCACTAGGTATATGCACCATTGTGATTAGTTTCTTTACTCATGGTTTATCTGTGTTTGTGTCACTGTGCTAGAGCAGATCCTTCTGTCTGGATTTTGGCGTCACCATATCCCATTTAATCTTTGCAGAAGATAAACATTGCTGTTCCTGTTTTACAGACAAGAAAAAGCTGAGGTTCATTTAGAGGTGCCATGTAACTTGCTTGGTGTGATTCTCAGCAAGTTGTGTCTGTAGCTCAGACGGTATTTTCCTCATCTGTAAAATGGGCATGATAATACTGATCAGGGTTGCTGTGAGGAATAAATGTACATTTATGAGAATGGTACCTTTTAGCAACATCACAATTAATCGTTAGTTTCCTTTAGTTCATTTTCTCTACTGTACAGTGATTTCCCAAGAACAGAGGACCGAGAACACAGGTAAACAGTATGGGATCTGTTTGTCCTGGCTTACAAGCATGTAGGAATTTTCTCTTCTGACGTACCTCTGTCTCTCTCACTGCCTTCTCAGCATGGAATAAGTTCAGGGAAAAAGACGTGTAACTGAACTCCAGCATTGTTAAATGTGGGCAGTGTTCTCTGTTATACTGCCGTCAGAATTTGTTGTGGTGCTTTAGTTGTGAATCATGTCACTAATTACCCTGAGGTCAGTGTTCATTAGTCAAGTACAAACAAGAGAAATGGCAGTTATAAAAGAATAGCTTGGAAATATCCTCAGTACTTAACCTGTTGAAATGGAAGCACTTGTCCTCTTGTTCAGAGAGTGTCTTCTATAAGGTCATGATGTTAGAAAATTACCTGAATATAGTCCAAGAATTTTCAGTCTCTAAACTAGTGTCATGTCATATCCTAACTGTAGTAGTGAGGAAGGACTCTAGAATCTGAATGTGCAAGGAACAAAAAAATAGAGGTATCTTATGAGATCTCATTTCTATTTAATGTAGTTTCTGAATTCCTCCAGCAAAATCAGAAGCTGTTATTAATAGTGAGTTTAATAAAATTTTAGAACCACTCTAGGGCAGTTGTTCTTAAACCGTGTAAGTTCAGTTACTTTCAATTGTAAAATAGAACCAACTTTTGACATCTATCTTTTCCAGATTTTTATGTCATGTTTTAAAAACTAAACTGTCACAACCTAGTCTGTTTTAAAATGCATTCAAATGGCCTTTGCATATGTGGCTTTATTAATTTGCATATTGGTTCTTAATATTTTCTGCTACTGTCAGAAATAGACAAATATCAAAAGTATTTTTGGTGTCTTCCTGTACATGCTAGATTTAGAACATGATAAGAAAACTTAGAATAGGAAACAGCTGTATTTTGTGTCTCACTCTTTCCAAAAAAAAAAAAATTTTTATTGTTCTTGCTCAGTTTCAGGCTCCATTAAGATAATTTCTCTTTAAGATTTTTATTATACTCTTTAAGAATTCTCCAAGACTAACATACTGCATTGTGTATATGTATTTATGTGTTGTAATTTATTCAGCCAATTTTCTGTGCTTGGACATCTAGGGAATTTTCAGTGTTTTCCAATTTCAAACAATACTGCATCCTGTACATATATGTGTTTTTATATTATTGAAAGCATGTCTTCAAGGTAAATACCTAGAAATCAGAATGCTGGGTTAACAGATAAGAGTGAGTGAGTGTGTGTGTGCATGTGCGAGCACGCACGCACACGCGCCAAATTCCCACCCATTCACAGTATACCATTTTGTTTCCCACAAGCAGTATATGAATGTTATCAGTTTCTCCAAAGGGCTGCTAACTTAATTTTTCCAAGTAACATATTAAAATATTCTTTCTACTCATCATCACCATCATTTCAAAAAGAAAGCCTTTTAATAAGGGGGAAAGGACGTAATCAAAATAAAGGATAAGAGAATCTCTTTAAATTTAAATAAATAAATATAGCTCCTATTGTGATTGTGAAGTTAAATGTATCTCTTCACTATAATCAGAGGGATGGGAGTTTTTTGAAATGCATAATCGTGTCTTTCCTTCTACTTGAAATCCTTCAGCGCTTTCCCCCTCTCCTCAGATCTTACCATGGCTGTGTCATGGCTTATGTAGGATCTCAGTTCTCCATCTCCAGACACTGGATTTGGTTTAATCCTTTCAACATACCAGGTTCTCTCCAAGGAGGCCTTTGCATCTGCTCCTCCCTTTATCACCATTAAAGGAGTAGACAAGTTAAAAAAAAAACAAAACTCTTGCCTGACTCTACCTTAACTTGTTATGTGACCTTATGAAGTTACTTAGCCTTTTACTTCTTCCGTTTCTTCTACCTAAGATAAAGAGGTTGTATAAATGACCCCCAGACACTTTCAGTTTTAAATTATGAATTTCCCACCAGTCATTTTGATAGGAAAATAATGAAACTCAACACATTCACCCTATGACTAATAACTGTAACTTGGCCATAAAAGCACATATTTGTTTCTCATTCTATTTTATTTCCATAGGTTATTCCTATTTTTATTTAGGTAAAATTGGTATATAACATTATATAAATTTCATGTGTGCAACACTGCAGTCTGACAGTTGTATACACTACTAAGAGATCATCACCAAAAACCATTGATCACCCTACAATAGATGCCCTTCACCAATTCACCTACCCCTCAGCCCTTACGTTCTAGCAGTCACTAAATGTTCTCGGTGTCTACAAGTTTTTATTTTTTTAAATTCATTTGTTTTGCTTCTTTTTAGAGTCTACACAAGTGAAATCATTTGGTATTTATCTTTTTTTCATCTGACTTATTTCATTTAGCATAATGCCTCCTGGATCTATCCAAGTTGTTGAAAATGGCAAGGTTTTTTTTTTTTTTTATGACTGAGTACCAGTTATTCAAACAGATATATAACAGACTATTCATTCATCTGATGATGGGCTGTTAGGTGTTTTCCATATCTTGGCTATTAAAAATAATGGTACAATGACCATAGGAATGTGTATATCTTTTCTAGTTAATGTTTTCATGTTCTTCAGATAAATACTCAGAAGCGGAACAGCTAGATCATATGGTAGTTCTAGTCATAATTTTTTGAGGCATCTCATGCTGTTTTCCATAGTTGCACCAATTTACATTCCCACCAGCACTGTGGGAGGGTTCTCTTTTCTTCTAGTACTCACCAACACTGTTAGTCCTTCTCTTATTGAGAATAGTCCTTCTAACAGGTATGAAGTAATATCTCATTGTTGTTTTAATTAGTGATGTTGAATATATTTCCACATTCCTGCTGGCCATAAATATTTCAATTATTTGCAAAAAGTATTGGTTGAATCTATATAAGTAAAGCAAATTTTGAGTTTGAAAACTGATCATTAAATTCGTGAATTATCTCTACTTCTGAGGTCCTGCATCTTGAATTCTGTTTTGGCCACTGCTTTTAGCACTGGTAATTTTGTTCCCCTTTAAGGAGTTACTGAAATAAATCTTTTTTTAAGAGATGGAAGAAGGAGAAAGACTTGTTAGAAAAGTTTGCCTAGAGTTAATGTCATATTCTTTTATCATCCTGGTTTATTGCCCTGTTTAAGTGATATTTTTTGGACTGTTATAAAATTGACTGTCAAAAAAATTGGTAGCAGACGTCATGAAAAAAAGGAAGAAAGAGATAAAAGAAATTTAAGAACTAGTGATTTTAGGATCGTGTAATGTTGACCTCTGGAAAATGTTGCTATTTAAGAAATATTGTTGATCATTAAATACTGTGGTTGATTTAAATATGTTCTGTGTCTTTACATTTATCCATTCGTTCTTTTAAATTTGGAGTTTATTTTTTAGAAGTCATATTATAAGTGGATTATTTGGTTTTTGGGACAGCTCAAAAGAACTTTTTAAAAATAATTTCCCTTAGAATTTCCTTAAGATTCATCTACTAGTAGGCACTATTTATAAAATGTTATATATAAAAGGGTCATATCTTCCCTCATTTGTGATATCTGGGGTTGGATGTGACATGCAGGTATTAAAAAGTTTTTGAGTGTCGGGAGATAGTAAAGATCAGTCCGCAGGGCAGGAATAACTTAATACAGTGACAAAAGACTGGGTACCTTGTTTATCAGAGGTCTGAAACTGCAGTTGCCTCAGACTCTTGCTAGCTGCATACCAGTTATAAGTTAAATGCTTCTCAGTTGCATATATGAAATTTGCTGACGTTCCATTTTCCATTCCTCAAATGAGTCACTAATTCTTTAAATACCAGTCCCATAGTTAAGGTTTATACGTCAGATTGACTCTCAGTATTTTGAATGTAGGATATGAAGATAAAACTCCTTGATAAACTAGTGCCTTAAGTTCCATTTAATTTTCTGTGGATGTAATACATATATTTACATACATTCTTTTGGTAAACTAGCTACTTGGTTGATTTTCTTAGAAAAGATCACTTCTGAGTTCGAAACCAATCCTTAGGATGCTGGAAAATGGTTTTACATGCTTCAAACCTTTTCATTTTACTTCTTTTACTTTAATATGGAAAGGAAGATTATATAAATCATCTACTCTTTTGTAAAGATGTAAAAAACAGCGGGTAGTTTTGGGGGAGGGAGGGGCTAGTATTGTCATTCTAAGGAAACAAAAAGTAAATTCTGAGTTTTCTTAATATACATTTTCTGGGTAAAGGGGAAAGAGATAATCCTCTGAATGTATAATTTACTTAAAAATGCAAAGCCAACAGAGAAAAATAACTTTTGTACCCTCTTTGTCCCTGTAGTTAAGATTTACCTAGGATTTGAAGTTCTAGTTGAGGAAAACTAATATTTGTCTGTTATGTATTCAAGAAGAATCTTTTAAATTTTTTGATTCATCTTCCTGTTGACAAGCAGGCAACAAAAATTTCTCCAGTAGTAACAACTATATGATGACTATTTTTGCTTATATTTCAAAATAATATCCACGCTTTTGAGGTCTTGCTCACAGATCCTTTTTTATTTTTTAATTAGTTTATTTTCTATTTTTTTAACTTTACATTATTGTATTTGTCTTGCCATACATTGACATGAATCCACCATGGGTGTACATGTTTTCCCCTTCTAGAACCCGCCTTCCACCTCCCTCCCCATCCCATCCCTCCGGGTCATCCCGGTGCACCAGCCCCAAGCACCCTGTATCATGCATTGAACCTGAACTGGTGATTCGTTTCACACATGATAATATACATGCTTCCATGCCATTCTCCCATATCATCCTGCCCTCGCCCTCTCCCATAGAGTCCATAATACTGTTCTGTTTATGAAAACTTCTGAGAAAGCTCAGTTACAAACTCTGCACCTTTCTTCTGTATTATTAAATTGTTAGTTGCTTTCCAACTCAAAAATATATGTTTAGAGTGCTAAATATATTTGTTTTTTTCTGAATAATGGTATCAAATAAAGGCACTTCAGGGTCAATTGAAGAAAACATCTTTACAACATATATACTTCTCTTGGGATATAAAGAACTATGTTTAATTTCTTCACTAGTTTTCTTTTTTAAGGATTTATTTTGTTTTAGGTTTATTTAAAGGAGACTATCACTCTCTAACAAGAAAATCCTCCACTGTTATTTTTTTGGAAGTGGGTTTACTTATTTAGCTTACTTCTATGATTTATTTGAAACCATTGCAGCTCAAACCCAGAGAACAGCAAAAATCAAACTTAAATCTTTAAAACAAAGAGTGTTTTGTTTATCCAAATTTGTATTCAGGACTTGAAAAATTGAAAATGTGAAAATCAGATAGATTGAATGCTAATTTAATTACATATCTTTTTTCTCAAGTGAAAATAATTTTTTTAGTTAACTTGGGAAAACTGCTTGAATTTGGGGGAAAAAAAGATATGTTGGAAAATGAAAGCGTTTCAGTGTAGATCGTGCTTCATATCTAAATTTTAGCTCAATGCAATACCTTATTTATGTTTAGTAAAATGAAAATGTAATTGTACTTAGTCATTTGACCCTGTAGTTTTGCTGCTTTTTACGGAAGGACCTATGTCTTTACTTCACAAGTTATTTTGACATACAATAGCATCTTGTCTACCTGAAATAATATTCTTCAGCTAGTCAGTATTTCACTTAACAGCCTTGCAATTTAAAGAAAGATGGGTCAAGGCTTCCAAAGTTCAGAAAGATAATGATTGTAAACCTAGAATTCTATATGGAGAAAAGTTCTAATTGACTGTAAAGGGAAAATACAAATTTCTAGACATTTAAAAATTTGTTTGTCTTGAATGATCAAAACATATGTACTGATCACTGTCTAAGTGTCAAGTATTATATGTTATTTCTCTGATCTAAAGTACTTAAAAAACAAGTTACTTATTGTGACATAAATATGCCTTTAAAATATACCTGTAGTAGTATTTTTTAAAATTTACTTAGCAAAATAACATTTTGTTAGTTTCCACCTCATTTTCTGTGGCATATATTGTTTTTAAATTGGGCGCTGTTAAATGCAGAAAATGAACCAAAAGAGTAATTTTAAAGTATACTATTCTATATAGACAGTATCTGCTTTTTACGAATTGCATACTAAGACAAAATCCTAAATATTATCTGTAAGTGTAACTGCTCGACATCCTCAAATAGTGTCAGTATGTCATTCTACAGAAAACATTTTTACTGTTTTTTTGAAAAATACTCTAAAGACACTTATGGATTCTTTAAATGACTCTTTCTCATTTATGTTATTATAGTTTAAGAAACATGATTAGTAGTTTCAATTCAGACTGAAATCAAAATTAGGTATATATTGAATAAAGATATTAAACACTTAAATGAAAATTGTAATATTTGTTAATTATTTAGTATAAAATCGCTGATAGTCAAAGACCATACAGATGGTTATCACATGACTTCAATCATGATTACTTTTATATTTTGAACAACTTTTCTAGAGATTTTTTTTTCTAATGAAGAGATAGGTACAAATCAAAGTGGCTCAGAAAAATAAAGCTGAGTGTATACAAGAACAGAATACATTTTAATGCTTAACACATCAAATACTTTTTTAATACTAAAAACTTTATAAAATGTCCACATGTTTATTTTCTGAGGTGGAGAAATTGTTGTCCAGGAAAACACTTTTCACAGTTGAAGGACCTTGGAGGTTCTGTCCCAGTAAAGTCCTGGTGTTCTTATTTCAGACAGCTTATATTGTAGATTCGTTATCAGATATCTTATTTTTCAATGTCTGTAGGTTATGTCGAATAAAGTTCTCTGTGCCTTGAACTTCAGAGAATCTGGAGTCACTTCTCCTGGTAGACCAGTTTTTCATTTTTATTGAATTCTGAATCGTGTCCGACGTGAAGTAGTAAATGATAGGGTCAAAGCAACAGTTTAAAACAGCAATGCAGAGAGTGATTGGGTACATGGTCCTTACTGCTATTGCTGCTGAGCAATTGACAAATGTCTGTGTTCTCATAAGAGAGTATAAAATAAGGTTGATATTGTAAGGCACGAAACAGAAACAGAATATGACCAAATGTACAAATATCATTCTCAAAACCTTAGTTTTATTTATTTTACTTCTACTTAATGTTACAGGTTTATTTAAAGTTCTCAGCACCATACTAGAACAAGTTACGTTTAAAATGAGAGGAATAAAAAACCCCACTATTTCTATGAAAATTACAATCCTCGAGAGAAAGGTTTTCCATGTAGCTGCTGGAAAATTTTCAAAGCAGGTTGCTGAAGTATTGCTACCCGGAGATGGAACAAAAACTGCTGGTGCACTTCCTCCCATCACAGTTAACCACACAGCAATGCAAACGATTTTTGCATTTCGTTTGGTTCTCAGCGTCTTTGACTTAAATGGGTAGACGATGGCCAGAAACCGATCAGCACTAATACAGGTTAAGAACAGAATACTTCCATACATGTTGGTATAAAAGAACATCACTGAAATCTTACAAAGTAAATCTCCAAAGGGCCAGTTCCTTGTTGCAAAGTAAAATATCCTGAAGGGTAAAGTAAAAACGAAAAGCAAGTCTGACATCGCCAAGTTAATCATGTATGTTGTTGTTTCATTCCGCACTTTGAGAGTACAGATGAAAATGTATATGGCAACACAGTTGGATATTAACCCAAGCACAAACACCATACTGAACATGCACCCATACAAGGTGTACTTAAAGGAGTCATTATATATGCAGTCGGAGCTGTTATTGCTTACCATTATAAAGGCACGTCCAGTTTACAGTGTTGAAGTCCTTTGGTCAGCAACAGTCTCCTTTGATACTCAGATTGTGACCACTTTGTAACCTCCAGGGTATTTGCAAATCCTTTGGATCTTTGCAAGGTTTTACAAATATTTCTTTTTCTTCCAAAAGAAACATGAAGTTTGTTGCTATAAAGTTTCCACTTGATTCTTCAACAAGAAAAATGTTTCATTTTCAAGTCTCCAGAAGATCTGTGATCCCAGGGCTTTGTACTAAAAACAAAATGAAAGTTTCTTTATGGTGCAGAATGTTTAAGCTGAAGTTAGCAATCACATTTTGGCAATTTCTTTCTTTTTGGTAGTAATCAAGAGAGAGGGAAAAAATATGTATATGATTGCTTCTGTGTTTGGGATTAGACTTTTTTGGGGGGTGGGGGAAACTAAAATGTGTAGGTATATTTATAAATTGAAATTGTTGGTGGTAACTTAATATAACGTTAAAAAATCTGTTGGCTGTAAAAGAGAGAAACTTAATCTTTAGTCGTAAAAAGGGTTTGAGTTGAGAGACCCAAATTTTGCCACCTTTGGCTTCTGTTTTCCATAATTGGTCCTCAAGATTTAATTTAATTGCCATGGTTGTGAATGGCTCCAATCCTGAATCTCTTTACTTTTTCGTAAACAATTCTCTCACATTCTTTCCTCATTTCTATAGAATTAAATTAATATTTTACAGCACTTCCAATTTTTTTAATAATCACTTTTACCGAAGAATAAATTTAAAAATGTTTCTGTTTGGTGTAGTAGTATTAATCTTACAGAACAAAATTGCATCTTTGTAAACAAAGATATTTTTTCCCTAAATTGCTTGAAATAAATTTTGGAAAATAAAAGTTACACTACTTGGCTAAATTTTAGGTTCAGAATTTTATTTTAAGCACCTCCCCCCTACCAGCCCTCCCTCGACCCCATTTATTATGACATTAACTATATATTGGACTATGGGTCAGATTTTGTTTTCATTTAAAAGCTCTTGTGTTTTCTCGCTATATATTTAAAGTGTACTCATTTTTAAAGCCCAAAGAAATCAGAAGAAAGTATACGTGGGAAAGGGGTAGCTGGATGTTACTTCCTCAAGGAGTGATGATACCACAATCTATAGACACATTTTCTTACTTTTTCTCATTTTATATTACCATTTTTCAGAAAAGGCTACATCTAGTTGTATTATATTGTTATTATTTTCTTGTTTGGTTCCATTTGGGCTGAAATTCTCCCTTTAGGGTATCAGTGAAGGAAATTTAAGAGCAATTTGTTTTTCTTTCATGAATTATGTAGCTAATTTAAAACCGATGTTTTGCAGTATGTTTTATGCTGAGTTTTAACCTTTTTAATTTGGACTGCACTCTCACCAAGATCAGCAACTTTTGTTGTTTGTTGATGACTATCCCCTGAATTACAGTCTCTTTTTGTTGTTTTGACTAGGAGATTTATAATCAAGTGACACACAAAAAAATAGGAATATTACTTGCACTCAATAAACTTTAGAAGGCTGAATTTCTTTGTATCACATTGGTATGGAAGAGAGGCAGTATGTGTTCATAAAAGAAGACAGGTGGAAACTTAGAGTGAAGAGTAATAAGGAGAGTAGTTAATGAGTTTGTATTCTCATTGGGGAAAAATTTCTGTTACAGTTTCTTAGTAATCTACTTTCAAATTGACAATCTCTTTAGGTATATCGTTAAATAATGAAATGTAATCAGTTATATGCCCTGATCTTGTTTACTTTTACTTTCATTTTGAATATGGGTTTGTCCCGTAAAATGAACTAATGGGACATTGGAATATTCTTCCACATACTGATGTTACTCACTTGACTTAATATTCAGTTAACTGTTCATTTGTAGTTTTTTCATGTTTCATTTGCTTAAAAATGGATAGATCACTATTCATTGAATTAAACTTTGTTATTATCAGTATATTAGTATATGTTTGTATTTCCAATTTTTACACAGTGCTTGGCCCTTAGTAGATACTCACATGTTTACTGAGGCATGAATTATACTGATAAACTGGAATTTATTGAGAATTGTTTCTCCTGAGGAAGAGCAACAGCAGAATGACTGTTTGAATGGGAAGACCATTGAATGCTAGATGTTTCAAAATATTTAATTTGACTTCTAATTAAGGAACCAAAGTGAAATTTGGTAACTTTAAAATTCCTTAGATTAAGATATGAAAATTTTGAAATAACTACTTAATAAAGGCAGTTAAATAAATCTAAGTACTCAAGTATATTTAATAGGTGCTTTTGTATTTGATAGGCTTAAGAGACCAGTTTATTATGAGATCTGTATACTTCTGAAGGGAGGCCTGGTGTGCTGCAGTCCATGGGGTAGCAAAGAGTTGGACACAACTGGGCAACTGAACAACAACATACTTCTCAAAGTTAAATCTGGGTATCTATTGGTTTCTTATATGGGTTTTTTAAGAGTTGATTTGAAATTTTATGAATCTCATTACTTTTCACTTTACTCATCACTTTTCAAGTTTTTATTTTATGAAGAAGCCAGGTCAGTACCTAGCTAGCCTTCAAAGTATATATTTTATTTATCACTCTAGTAATGGTATAGTTGTGTTTTAGTTGTGTAACTATTTTTTTTGTTATCAGTTAGAGAGAGAATTCTGTTAACTTATACGTGTAAAGATTTGAGTAACTTTTGAGTTCTTGACTAAATTTCTGCCATAACTGTGGCTGTGAGAAGGCAAGAAATCTGACTTTTTCATGTTGTTGTTTAGTTGCTAAGTCATATCCGATTCTTTTGTGACCCCGTGGACTGTAGCCCACCAGGCTCCTCTGTCTATGGGATTTCTCAGGCTAGAATTCTGGAGTGGGTTGCCCTTTCCTTCTCCAGGGGTTCTTCGACTTTTTCGTGCCTGATTCAAAATAGGCTTTCTTGAACACCACTATAAACAAATAATGTGTAAGGTGGACTCCTCAGCTATTCTTCCTTTCTGTTTTTTCATATTGGTTATTTCTAGCCTTGATAGTAATATCAGTTTTATCTTGTACCTTCTTTATTCTCACTGCTGTCTTCTTAAACTGACCCCGATGCTCTTATCTATATGGTTGTTGTAGTGTCTTACTTATCTTGTCTTATTTCCAGTCCTACCAGTTTACCCTGCCAGATAATCGTAGATCAAGGCATGAGTGAATCAGCTAACTATTTATTCATTTATACCTTTCATTTCATCCCAAAAGGACTTAAAGCAGATTATAATTTTAAAACTGTCAAAACTGATGGAAGTAAATAGTTGAGATTTTATTTTATGTAAATTATACCTACATTTTAAAAGTTTAAAAAGGGAGTTGGTGTGACACAGTTAAAAGTTTTTAAATGTGAGAAATGTGAGAGAAATTATTCTGAATATTAGTCATATCCATTATTCTAAAAATTATTCCTTTTGAATGCAGTAAATGTTTGCAAAAAGCAAAAAATAAAAATCTTAAAACATAAATTCTTGAACACACTAGTAAAAGAATAAAAAATAATACAACCTGGGAAAGAGAAGAATGGGGAGAGCAGAAAAATCTAGGCGAGGGGGGAGCTGCTGCATTTAGCACAAGGGAGAAAAGGAAAATAAAGTAGATTGCGTAGGTTTCATTTAGTGAAAGAAAACATTCCAGAGTGTCAAAGGAAAAAATTTGCTTTATCTCAGAAATACATTGTGAATCTTTACGCATGAACCACTTCATATTGTGATCAAATGGGAGAAAGTATGCCATTTCTTGTTGGCTCTCAATTTAGGAAAACCACCCAATGTCAAATTTTGGTTCTGGGAAAATATATTATTTGTTGGAAGATTAAGATAGTCCAAATATATGCAAAAAATTGAATGAGAAAGTATATGAAATAAATATATTCAAGTTTAAAAGAGAGTGTGGAACAGTGAAATTGTTAAATGTAAGAAAAATATTCTAAATCTATTTTATTCATTTTGAATACAAGAAATGTTTGCCTTGATAAGAAGTGATTCTTCAGGGTCCTTTTCCATCTCAAATTTACACCTATGAAAAGAGCCAAAGTTTTCTCATTTTAGATTTTTCCATGATAAAGTTTCTATTTAGATTTAGAAGCAAAACTTCCTCACTTTGAAAAAAGAACATTTATAACTTATGTTGATAGAATATATTTGTTTTATATAAAAAATATTTTAGCATAACAGGAACATTTATTAAATTTGTGATAAACTTAGTATTACTGTATTGATATCATTTGAAAATGATTTACCTTTCTGTTATTACTGCAGACACATAACACTTTATGTTACTCTTGACTGGAGCATGAGTCATCTGCGCAAGTTCAAACAGTGGAACCAGCTTGTAGGGATGGGTGGGATTAGAGGAAAGATTTAAAAGCTAATGGATGGAGGGGGAAACATGTACACCCATGGTGGATTCATGTCAATGTATGGCAAAAAAAAAAAAAATACAATATTTTAAAGTTAAAAAATAGAAAATAAACTAACTTAAAAAAATAAAAAAATAAAAGCTAATGGATGGTGATTTATAACAAAGTAAAAGTGTACAAGAATGATGGTTGTAGCAGGTTCAAGCAAAGAGGTGAAGTAAAGAGAAGCAAGAATGTGGTGTAAGACTTTACTTGAGTGAGCATGTGTATCACTGTTAACACTTGAGTTGTTCCCTTCCTACTTTTTTTCCATCTTCCTTCTCCCCATTCCTTCATCTGCCCCCTTAAAACTTTATTCCGTTTTTCTGTGGAGACCTTTCGATCTCATCAATTCCTCTTCTGTACTTCCACGATACTTAAAGTGTCTCACTTTTAAAATATATTCATACAATTGAATTAGGTTTAAAAAAACAAAGAAATACTTGAATATAGAGTCTGACAGTAGCTTTTGTACAATATGGAGATGAGAGTCAATCAAGTCAGTTAAAGGGCCTCCAGAGCAGATGATGTCTAGAGAAGGCTAGTCTTTAAAGTGGAATAAGTTTCAAATTTCAAGACTTGATGAGTAGAGCCATGCCTGGTAATAATGTCTTAGTGTAGTCCGTGGGGTTGCAAAAGAGTTGGATGTGACTTAGTGACTAAAACAACAAAAACAGCAATAGCCTCATTAGTATAGTCATGTCTTTCTCAACCAAAAGCACAGAAGATAGTTTAAGTGATTGTCTCCTCAGTTCTCTGAAGGATGCCACATAACTAGTTTCATTCTTAATTCCTAGAAGGGCAATGAGTATATACATTTCATTTCTTTCTTTCCTTTTTTTAACGAATGACATATTTTTAAGATCTAATACTATGAACACGATTGCAAATGCATTTAAAAGCAGAAATACATTTGACTTTAAGCATTTATGTAGATGTTTTGCTTTTAACCTAGCCTAACCAAGCCAAAATTCAAAGGAAAAGATTGGCTCTTTACTATATATTAAATGCAAAGGCATATGGAAGAATTAATCACTAATATTCTAAGCCACTAGTAATCCATTCTCAGAATAAAATTTTCATGGTCACTTCTTTTTATTGGTTTGCCAGTGTGTTCATTTTAATCAACTGATTTCACATTCTTGGGAATTTTGAGAACTTCCTGTCAATACCAGCTGTTACCAGTGCTGCCTCAGAAAGGTTACAAACAAAAGACCGGAAGGACTGACTACAAAAGGGCCCCCTTTAAAGCCAAACCTTTTGTTTTTGTTGTCGTTTTCAGGCTGATCAAAACAAAAGACAGATTGCTGGATTGTTGTCCTGGTTATGTGGATAGGGAAATAGGATAAGCACATTTAAATTATTTTTCCTGGTTATGCTATCTTTATCTCTGGTATGCTGTATTTATTTGTTTATTCAGGAACAGATATTTACTGAGTGCAAACTGTGTGCCAAGAGCTCTTCTAGGTGTTGGGAGTATAGCAGCAAATGAAAGAGAATTCCTGAACATATATTTTACTGTGGGAATACAGGCAATCAATAAGCAAACAGTTGTATGGTTGGACATGTGGTAATAAGTTCTCTGGGAAAAAAAACCCTACATTTATTAGGAAAAAGGAGGTTCTATGTCGAGGGCTTGTTCTAAGAAGGGCTTGTTGATCAGGGGGCATTTGAAGGAAAACTTGAAAGAAGTGAAGAATAAATCACATGGCTGTCTTAGAGAATTACCCTTTAACTATTAAATGATCTCTTTTTTAAATTTATTTTTAACTGGAAGATAACTGCCTTACAATGCTGTGTTGGAGGGAGAATTAAGAGAAACAATCTTATAAAAAGCTCTCCTCAGTCTCTGTTTCCCAGCTTTATCTTCCGTAACTTTACTCACCAGATTCCTGTCCCCAAGATTTTCATGGGAATTGGAAATCTCTAGATAGTGTTTCAATTTGATGAAATTCTGTGTGTCTGTTTCTGATTTTTGTTTGGCATGACACATCATAAACCGGGAGCTTTGTATTGTTTTGGTTTTGGCTACTTGAAAGTGTTCTTCAAGCTAAATACTTCTAGGAGACTTATTATCAAAAGAGCCCCAGGTCAGTAGTTCAGTTTCAAGTCAGATCTACCCTGACTTCTGTGTCCCTGTGCAGTTGTTATTTTATCTTTTCCTCTTGGTGCTTTGGCTAGTACCCTCTTACCTCAAGGGACTGAATTTTCTTCTGCTGAGTTCAGTTTTCCAATAAAGCAGTGACATTTGACAACCTGTATTAACTTGTTGATACCAATGCCAACTAAAAAATGTCTCTTGCCAGCAGTTTCTGCAAGAATTAAGTCCTTAGTCAGTGCAGTCACTGAACTTTAGCACCCCCTGAAAGGAGTCCAGGGCAGAATGTGCTCTGGGAAAACTGGCAGCAGTGGCCTCCTGATAGGTATTTTCAGGAGAAAGTTTTTAAGAACCTGGATTCTTGCATCTTTCCATGCTTAGAAAAGCACTGAAACCATTAACCTTCTACCCAGATATGTGCTTGGTTGCAAGATTCATCTTCACCGAATGCACATATGTACCATCCTCCCCCGTTACCTCTCCCAGGCTACAGTCCTCAGTAAGGTACTAAATAAACTTGACTCAACTTTAACGTTGTGCTTTTGTTTGTTTGTATGTTTTGAAGTAGGCACAACTAGGTCAGCTTTCTTGACTTCTGTTAATTATCCTACATATGGTTGAATGAGCATCTGGGATCTTAAAGGTAGTTCTATCCCACTTGTCTTTTTTTCCTTGATAACATAGTACCCTAAGTTTGGATCTACCTTCTGATTCTGGTTACCATGTCTGTCCTTCACAGTCAAGTCTTGGCCTTACTCTCATTTTCTAACATATGACCATTATCCAGCCCTACTTGTACCTGGAATCATGACTTCAGTTTTCTCTGACTAAACTCTACTTTCTAAACACATGTGATATCATTCCGTGAGGTTTAAGGTTTTTTTAGGAATACATTTTTTATTTATAATGTAGGAGAGATATTATTAAGATTCTTAGCAATAATAATGGAGAAGGCAGTGGCACCCCACTCCAGTACTCTTGCCTGGAGAATCCCATGAACGGAGGAGCCTGGTGGGCTGCAGTCCATGGGGTCGCTAAGAGTCGGACATGACTGAGCGGCTTCACTTTCACTTTTCACTTTTGTGCATTGGAGAAGGAAATGGCAACCCACTCCAGTGTTCTTGCCTTGAGAATCCCAGGGACGGCGGAGCCTAGTGGGCTGCTGTCTATGGGGTCGCACAGAGTTGGGCACGACTGAAGCGACTTAGCAGCAGCAGCAGCAGCAGCAATAAGAGAAACAGAAAAAGCTTAGAAGTGAACAGATGATATAACTCTACTATTCTAATCAGCTGTTTATAATTTTCCAGGTTAAAAAATGTTTTTTAATTGAGATACAGTTGACCTATCACAGTATATTAGTTTCAGGTGTATAACGTAATGATTCAATATTTGTATATATTGTGAAATGGTCACCACAATAAGTCACTCATCACTATATGTAGTTAGAATTTTTTTCTTGTGATAAGAACTTTTAAGATTTACTCTTTTAGCAACTTTCAAATATGCACTACAGTGTTATTAACTATACTCACCATGCTGTATCTTCTATCATTACTATTTTATAACTAGAAGTTTTTACTTTTTGACCCCCTTCCCCCTTTTTGCCCACCGCCTGCCTCTGGCAACCCTCAATCTGTTCTCTGTGTCTGTGAGCTCTTTTTTTTAGTCCACATATAAGTGAGATTGTACTGTAGAGTCGACCCTGTTGTCTGCAAGGGATTGGCTCCAGCACTCATACAGATACCAAAATCTGTGGATGCTCAAGTCCCTTATATTAAATGGCATACCCCAATCAGCTGTCTATATCCACAGGTTCCACATCCCCTGATATGGAAGACTGACTGTATTTGTCTTTGTCTGACTTATTTCACTTACCATAATGCCCTCAACTAAGAGATACCTGGCAGCCTGTCTGGGGACAATGTGCTGACTCACATAATCACCCTCACAGACAAGAAACTGAAGAGTTCCATCACACAAGGAACTATATTCATATTTCTCCAGCCTGACTATATCTGCCCTAACCCCTGGCCATTGTTAATCTGTCCTTTATTTCTAAAATTTTTGTTATTTCAAAATGTTGTATAAATGAAATCAAATAGGATTATCTTTATTCTCAGCCAGATTCTCTGGAGATTCATTTAAGATATTGTATGTATCAATAGTTCATACTTTTTTATTGCTGACTAATATTTCATAGTATGAATATACTGCAGTTTTTTTTAACTGTACACATATTAGGGAATATCTGGGCTGATTCTACTTTTTGATTATTACAAGTAAGGCTGCCATAAACATTTGTGTACAGGTTTTATATAAACCTATGAGTTTTCACTGTTTTGGACAAATACTCAAAGAGTGCAGTTGCAAAGTCATGTAATTATTGTGTTGTATGGACTGCCAGATATTTTCCAGAGCAGTTGTACCATTTTGAATTACCATCAACAGTACATGGGTGATCCAATTTCTTTGCATCCTTGCCGTTTTTTGGTATTGTCTCAATTTTCTTTTAGCCATTCTGATCATGTAAGGATAGCTCATTGACATTATAACTTACGTTGCCCATCAGGATGATGGCTAATGGTGTTGAATATCTTTTTCTGTTTACTTGTGATCTGTGTTTTCTCTCTGGTGAAGTATCTCTTCATGTCTTTGCCCATTTTCTAATTGAATTGTTTGTGGGGTTTTTTGTTTGTTTGTTTTTTACCATTGAGAGTTCTTTATATATTCTAGATTCTAGTCTTACGTTGGATATGTGACTTATAAATAATTTCTCAAAGTTTCTATAGACTCTTCTCTTCACGTGGTCTTTCTCAAGGCAAAAATTTTAAATTTTGAAGAAAGTGTTGTTTATCAGTTTTTTATTTTGCAGATCATGCTTTTGTTTGTCAGGTCTTAAGAACTCTAGATCTCCAAGGTTTTCCCCTATGTTTTAAAAGTTTTATAGCTTCACATTTAATATTTAGGTCACCCATTTCCAGTTTATTTTTGTACAAAGTTTGAGATTTAGGTCAAGGTTCATTCTTTTTCCATTGATTTGCTTTTGCACATTTGTCAAAAGGCAATAAAGAACAGATGGGACAAATAGATGTAGAATTTAAAGTAACCAAGTCAATGACTACATTAAATGTAAATAGTCCAAACTCCAATTAAAAGGCAGAGATTCTCAGAATGGATAAGAAATAAGACCCAGCTCTTTGCTATCTACAAGAAACCCGTTTTAAATATGAAGGTGTAAATATGTTAAAACTAAAAGCATGAATCAAAAGGATAAGTGCAGGGATGGCGCTGAGGGTAATTCTAGGACTTATTCTGTGGGTAATTAAGTGATTGATAACAGTTAACCGAAGAGGATATTGAAGAAGTCTTAGCTGATTGGTGATGAAGGTAATACGTTCATGTTAATATTTGAACATGTTAGCATTTGAGATACTTGCCACATTTATATGTGGAGATCTGAGGTGTCTAGTTGGAAGCACTGGATCTGGAATTTGAAAGAGTAGTTTTAGTCAGAAATGTATTAATAGATTCAGGAGTAAGCAGAGATAGAATTAAAGTCATGATCGTGGCTCAGCCAGCATATATATTAGCAAAAGAATCCTGAAAAATGTCAGTGTTAAAGAAGTAGTGAAGTTAAATGGGAAAGAACTGTCAGGTCAAGGCCTGCCCACAATTTTGTGTTTTGTATCCTAATTTCCTTTTGCAAGGTAAAATGGTCTTATAATGATTTGGCTTAAGATAGTACAAAAACATTTCCTGTAATGTAGGGCCAACAATATTTCTTAGAATGCCCAGAAAACAATAGCAATTCCTGTCTTCCACTTCCCCTATCGTTAACTTTTCTACTAGCACTGGAGACCTTGTACTTACTTGGATAATCAGAATCTTTTAGGAATACCTTGACCTGATAGCCTTGAAGTCCTTTACTCTCTGGAGACGTTCACTCTTGCTTTAGATGTATGTTAATATGAAAGATCATGTAGAATAGGCTTACAACTTCTACTTTTTCTATCCATATTACTTATTAAGTGGGATTTATACTAATCTTGCTGACAGGGAGAATCTGGTTTCCTTCACATGATTAAGTGGCAAAATGGAGTGAAATGTCCAGAGAGTGATTATGCTAAGAGTTAATATAAGTAGGTTAGCAATGACATAAAACAGCTTGCCTAAAACCCAAGAGTAAACTTCGGAATCCTGAATGCAAACAGTGCTATAGATACAAATACATAAATTTTCAAAAGTTAAATATTCCATTAAATATTTTCTTTGGATTAAAAAAGCCAGATTCTGTATTACTTATCCATTGCTGCATAAGAAATTATCCCACAGCTTAACAGTTTAGTAAAAGAACTAATGATTTACTTCGCACATAATTTCTGGAGGTCAGGAATCTGGGAGTGGTTTAGCTATGTAGTTTTGGCTCCCATTCTTTCAGGAGAGTTGTTCAAGTTGTCAGCCAAGGCTGCCATCGGGTTTGGTCTTTGCTGGAGTTGGAGAGTCCACCCCCAGGTTCACACACATGGTTGTTGGCAGCCCTCATTCCTTCACTTGTTGTTGGCCAGAAGCTTCATGTGTTTGCCACCTAGATTTCCCTATAGGGTTGCTTGCTCCATGGCAGCTGCTTTCCCCTAGAGCACAAAGAGATCCGTGAGAGAGAACCTAAGATAGAAACTGCAGGTTCTTTATAAGCTAATTTCAGACCTGGCATGCCATCACTTCTGCTGTATGCCGTGGACCACACAGACTAACCCAGGTACAGTGTACAAGCGTACAAGGGTGTAAGTACCCAGTAGGAGGAATTAATGGGGTTATCTTGGAAGCTAGCTCTACAGTTGATATTTAGTTATCAATTAGAAAGCAAGTCCTATCATACCCTTTCGTCTTTGTGCTCTGCTGTATTTAATCAAACCCATGATAAGGTTTTGTCATATAACATTCTAGAAATATTTATTGAGTGTCCACTATATGCTTGGCACTGGGATTTTAAGAACTCTCTAAAAATCCCACCTGGAAAAGAAGTTAGACTTGGGATATATTTTGAAGTTTGAGCCAATATAACTTTTGTGGATTGGATTCCAGTGGAGAGTAAGAGAAAGAATAATGTAGGCGATTTCTTTTTGCTTTGGACAACTGTATATAAGTGATAATGATGTGGGGAAAACTGGATAGGAGTGGGAGGTTTTTGTGGTAGAAGATGATTAAAGTTTATTTCATATGAACATGTTGAGTAAGGCAGAAGAGGACAAATGCTTCTGAAGTGACCCTATCAGTAGCTGACAACTGGAGGATTGCTTACTGTTCTGTTCCTACTTCCTAATACAGTGCCTGTTACAGAATAGACATGTGGCAAACAATGGGTGGATGGATGCATGATAACTAGGCATTATTGTCATTAGTATCTCCACTTTACAGTACAGAAAAGTGAATCATAACAAGGTAAAGCGACTCTCTCCAAGGTCAGACAGCCAGTACATGGTCAAGACTTGAGCACCTGTGGTGTGACTCCAGAGTCTGTGCTTCTGTGCATTGCGCCATACTTACTATTATTCTCATGGCATACTTCATTCTCTATATCTGTACACCTCTGTATCAGTTGGGTTGGGAGAGATGGAGTAATAAAAGTGATACTTGGGTGAAACATGAAGACTGTTGGTGAGCAGAATGGCACCTGCACTCTTAGAAGAAGAATTCACTTTGGTATAATCCTATTGTGATAATTCAACCACATAAACCATCTATGGGTTTAAATCATATTTGAAGAGAAAATACAATGCCCATCAGCCACATACCTATGTCCTATTAAAGGCTCAAGTTTACTTGCATATCTCTGTGAGTCTCGAGGTCTTCTGAAAGGTCTTTGTTTGAGAAAAGAATGGGATAAGGCCACTCCTGCCGAATATATGTGGATTCATCCCATATGAAAAGATATTCAGTTCATCAATGACTAGAAAATGTAAAACACTGACTATGACATACATGCATTAGCTGGTTATCATTGTTAGCCTTACTTTACTCAGATGAAAGCCATTATTGAGATTGCACTTCAGAGTGCCCCTAATGAATATAGGAAAGAATGACTTGACAATAGGAATTAGTACAATACATTATGGTGATTGTAGAATAAATCACTATTGTTTACTTTTTAAAGATTTTGTTTAACTTAGTTTATTGCTGTTTTAGTCACGCAGAGGTTTTCAGGCTTTATGTAGTCTGGTTGTTTCGTGTTTTTCTTTATGACTTCTGGGTTTTGGTCAAACCTAGCAAGGCCCTTCCTTATCAAGAAGTTATAAAGAAGGAGAGGAAGGGATGTAAAGAGAACAAAAGGTAACTCTGTGAGGTGATGAGTGGTGACTAGCTTGATTGTGGTGATTGTTTCACAATGTGTGTTTGTATGAAACCATCACATAGTACACCTTAAATATATATGGTTTTTGTCAATTATACTTCAATAAAGGTGAAAAAAGATTTTAAAAAAGAAGTTATAAAGATATTCTTTTGTATTTCTAATACTTCTTCAATTTTGTTTTTTAATGTAAGTAATTGAATTTTATATATTGTGAAAGTGTAATAGCCTTTTTTTTTTCAAATTATTAGCTAATTTTTCAAACACATTTTATTGAATAGACAGAAAACCTACATTCTACAGTGTTTCGTATTTTTATTTACAGATGCACCACTTTTCCTTTTTATATAAACCTAGCATCTTGGCAATTTGTCTGTTTTCCTTTCTTTCTTAGTTCAAACACTAAAAGAGTGAAATAAGTGTGGCCCCAGGTTTTATGGTCTTGCAAGGTGTCACCTCCAGAAAGTTACAGTTTTTGAGTCAATTATTTTAATGGCTCTTACTGCTAGTCTTACATTTTTATAAATGATTTTTAAATTATGCTTTTTAAACTTCTTGCTTGGTATATAGAAATATATTTTGTATGGGTTTTACAACAGTACTGAGACCTTGCTTATCTCTCTCATTCTAATAATTTCTCTGTAGATCCTTTTGAGTTTTCTTTGTTGTTTTATTTAGTCGCTAAGTCGTGTCCAACTCTTTCCTGACCCCTGTGGACTGTAGCCCGCCAGGTTCCTCTGTCCATGGGATTCTCCAGGCGAGAATACTGGAGTGGGTTGCCATTTTCTCCTCTAGGGGATCTTCCTGGCCCAGGGATTGAACCCACATCTCCTGCAGTGGCAGGTGGATTCTTTACCACTGAGCCACCTTATTGACATAAATCATTTGCAAATAATGGTATTTTTGTCCTTTTTTCCTTCCTGGTCTTTTGATCTTTAATTTCTTTTCTTTATCTTTTGAACTGACTGGAACATCAAGTATAATACTGAATAGAAAGCATGATAATGGGACGTCCTTCTCTTATCTCCGACTTTTTAAGGGGAATTACACATGCTGTTTGCTGTGGGTTTTTTGTCTATTTGTAGATGCCATTTATCAAATTAGGAGTACCCTTCTGTTCCTAATTTCTTAAGACTTTTCTTCTCTTTTAGCATAATGGGTTTTTAAATGAGAGCTTTTTCTGCATTGATTTTGACAATATTTTCCCCCTTAGATTTATTAGTAAGGTGAATTCCTTTATAGATTTTCTAACATTGAACTAATCTTGCAACCTGGATAAACTCATCTTGGTAAATGACATACTCTCCTTTTAACACTGCTGATTTGGATTGCTAATTTTAGAATTTTTATATCTGTTTATAAGTGAGAATGGGCTATAATTTTTCTTTTTGTAATGTCCTTGACAGGTTTTAGTATCAATGTTGTACTAGCCTCAAAAATCAGAGAGAGAATGTTCTTACTTTTTCCATTCTCAAAAGAGTTGAAGTAAAAGTGGAATTATCTATTCCTTGAATGTTTGGTAGAATTTATTGGTAAAACCAGAGGTACTTGAATGTTTTCTTTGTGGGGAGACTTTTAATTACCGTTTCAAATTCCTTAATACTTTATAGGTCTATTGAGGTTTATTTCTTACTGAGTTTTGTTAATTTTTATTTTTGTGGAATTTTCCACCTGGTCTACATTTTCCAGTTTATTGACATAAAAGTTTTTATAATTGTCCCCTGTTATCTTTCTGATCTTTGTAATGGTGGCCCTATTTTTGTTCCTAATATTATTTATCTGTCTCTTCCTTTCTCAGTCTGACTGGAGGTTTGTTTAATTTTATTAGTTCTTTCAAAGAAGCAGTTATTAGCTTTGTTTATCAGACCATGTATTTTGTCTTTGTTTTCAGTTTCATTAAATCCTGCTCATATCTCTATTATTTTCTACCTTCTATTTTCTTTGAGTCTTTTCTGTATCTCTTTCTCTAACTTTTAATTTCTTTTCTAATATAAGCATTTGAAGGTATACATATTCCTAGTTCTTTATTTTGTGCATGGTACAAAAATTGGCAGTCATTTTCAAAATGGAAACAAGGACCTTATTCTGACCTCAGAATTGCCGTTGTCAGTTACAGCTGTATTGATAATGCTCACACGGCTATATTGATAATGCTCGCCATGTCAAACAGTGTGATTCTGATACATAAATAAGAAGGTCATGCTTACCAGTGTTGTTTTAATGTCATCTTATTTCATGTAGGATTCACCTTTATTTGATCTTATTAAACAAGCAAAGGACCGAGAAGGACCAGTTGATCACTTTGAATCTGCCTGTACTCTCAACCTTCCTCTCCAGAATAATCACACTGCAGCAGATATGTGAGTGAAATCTGTTGTCCATTCAGCTCACAAAAGGATTCTGAGCATAGTGTGATACAAGCTGTTATGCAAAAGCTGCAAGGAATAGAATTTTGCATAAGACATTGTTCCTGCTTCCAAGAATCTGGAATATAAGCTACATGACCCAAATAAAGGTCATATACAGCGGTACAGAGTGCTATTGAAATCACTCCAGTTTAGTGTCATGAGGACAGTTTTCATGCAGGGATGACGATTTAGATAGTCCTCAAAGGTGGACTAGGATTTCAACATGGAAACCAGCGAGGTGGGAGAAGGCAGAAAGAGCATGAGCCCCAAAGTACAACAGCCAGGAAAGCAGGAAACATTTTGCCAGAAGTGCAGCTCAGTGCCTTTGTAGTGAAGCATAGGATGGGAATGGGAAGATCCCCTGTAGAAGGGCATAGCCTATGCTCTGAAACATTCCAGCTACATTGCCTTTCACAGGAATGTGTGTAATGTTATGTTTCTGTTTAGTTCTGTGTAAGAATTGATGTTACACAGCTCTGTGATGAGTGAAGGGGCTGTTTTCCAGAGGTGCCATTTCCATGCTAATTTGTATCCAGAGTATTTCTGGTGTGTGGAACCTCTGCCTTCATGTATAACTTAGCTTGCTAGGTAATACATTAATATAAATATGTCAAGCCTTATCTTTTTCTTTAACTCAATAAGCAGTTGACTGTCGGGTGCCAGGAAACGTTTTAGGCACTGGGAACACGAAGGCAAGTAAGATGGATTAGGTCCTTCCCTTCACAGAACTTTCTGTGAAGTTTCCATTCTGAAGAAAGGAAATCAACAGTGAACAAGGAAACTAATATATAAAGTGATCTTAGAGTATAATAAGTTCTGTGATGGAAATAAACAGAGTGATGTGAAAGAGAGAAGCTGAGAGAGTGATAGAATGTTTAGGGCAGCTTTCTCTATTGAAATGATATTTGACTTGAGACTTCAAGAGCAAATGGATGCCGGCCTGCCAGAATCTGTATGGTGTGCATTCCAGGCAGAGCAAACAGTGCGTGCAGCGTGCCTGGGTGATCAAACTTAACCTGATCTTAGGAACAGAAAGAAACCCCAAAGCAAACAGGAGGAGAATGGTACAAGGTGAGGCTGGAAAGGCAGACTGCGGCTAGACCTTGTAGAGTCTCATCAGCCACAGAGAGGAGTTCGGATTTTAAAAGGCTGTGGGAAAGCATTAAGGTTTTAAACAGAGGGGCAGCTTGCTATAATTTGTATTTTTAAAGGGCCGCTTTCTGGCTGCCATTTGAAGTACAGATGGGGTAGGAGGAGAGAAAAGAACAGGGCAGGGAAGAAAGTGGAAAGACCCAGTTTGAAGACAGTTTCAATAGTGCAAATGAGAGATGTAAATAAATGAGTTGATCTAAGATATGTCAGTAGAGATACAAAGAAATGGAAAATATCTGGTTATGTTTCTAGAGGGAGAACTTTCTTTTCCATTGGGTTTGAAGATTGGGAAAAGGAAAAAATTAAAAATATCTCCTAAGTTTTTGACTTAAGAAACTGGTTGTAATACGGAGCCATTTCTTGAGATGGGAAAAATGGGGGAGAAATGAAGAGCTCCACTTTGGCCTTCTTAAGTCTGAGGTTCAGGAAGCGAAGTCAGTATTATCCTACTTAGATTATAATTATTACCTATTATCCAGCAGGTAATATTTTAACCTGGAATTCAAGAGAGACTAACTTCTACCCAAGTTAAGTCAGTCTACAGTATTGCTAGTGAATTGAAGGGAAATTCAAGGGTGATAGACTAGACACTGGTACTTACAAAATCATGATACTGGTTCCCTTTTTCTAGTGTTCTAGTTAATATATTACATGTAGTAGAAACATCCATAGTAAGGTACAAATCCTACTTCCTGCTCAGAATTATTTCTCAGCTGTACTGAGTCACTTAGTCATGTCCAACTCTTTATGACCCCATGGACTGTAGCCTGCCAGACTCCTCTGTCCATGAGATCCTCCAGGCAAGCATACTGGAGTGGGTTGCCATGGCCTCCTCCAGCAGGTGGATTCTTTTACCATCTGATACTAAAACAGAATTAGAAGGTAGACGTGGACTATCCTCTGAAATAAAGGGCAACACAGAGCAGTGGTAGGTCAGAAACTGAGAGTTAATATGTACTAATATCTCTGTCTTGATTTATGCCTCACATGTTTAGTATATGGGTGTAGACCTGCCTTGATAATGTTACCTGAAATATTAATTCATATAATTCTTTACTATATAATTTAGGAAGATGTATGTATGTGTAACTTGTCTTATGTAAATGAACCGTAGTTATCAGTGAAACATTTTTAAGAGAAGAATCAGAGAAATTGATATTTTAATATCAATGGCTTGTTCTTTAAAGCTGGAGTCATTTTTATGATCTCAATCCCACTTTAATTATTAAAATCGAACATACAAATATATATAGCTATTTTTTCCAATAAGGCAGTAATTTCCAGGGAAAGCCAATTATTAAAATATGGTTAGAAATGATAACAAAAAGCTTAGTTTTCCTCTTAAGCTCTCTTTTCCAACTTGTATTTAAATAGGACTTTGGTGTAAAACAGTAGATTAAATAGACAAGATGTGTTTGTATGCATGTGTACAGCTGTGTGTGTTTGTGTATCTGTGAAAGAGAGAGATTCTTAGCAAACTTCACATGAAGACTTTTCCTTTGACTATATCTAGGTATCTTTCTCCTATAAGATCACCAAAGAAAAAAGGGTCAACTCCACGTGTAAATTCTACTGCAAATTCAGAGGCACAAGCAACCACAGCCTTCCAGACTCAGAAGCCATTGAAATCTACCTCCCTTTCCCTCTTCTACAAAAAAGGTTAGTAGATGGTTACTTTCCAGAGTGTGGACTCTGAAACGAGGCTGACTGGATTCAAATCTTGGCTCTTCAGCTTACTAGGTATGACTTTGGGCAAGTCACTTTAAAAGCTCTATGCCTCAGTTTCCTCATCCGTAAAATGGAAATAATAATAACCTACCTTATTTGGATTTTGAGATAATTAAATGAATGAATACATAAAATGCTTCCAACAGTGTCTAGCACATAGTAAGCACTCAAAAAATATCACATGTTGTTATTGTTGCTGCTTACTGTTATGCTTTCAAATTTATGCTCGGAAATATTTGCTCCTAACATTACTTCTGCTGTTGAGGTGTGTAAGTTGAGATTATACAATGGGCTGTGGCCTAATGCAGATGCATTTCCTGGTGACCAGGTTGTACAACATTTTCTGATTGTGTGTGTGTGATGGGGTGGGGAGGTCATTTGGGTGTCTGTGCATGTACATGCAAGTGCACACCCACTTGAAACTCTTTGAAGAAAGGTAAAAGGCAAGATTCCTCTGTGATAAATCTTATTTATGACTTGAATAAAGTGAATATACTGAGCTTTATAGGCATGTTATAAGTCCTTAAATTAGAGCAGTGGTTCCAAAGTGTGGTCCCCAACCAGCAGAATCCACCTCACTTGATAAGTTGCAGAAAGGAGAATTTTTGTTTGACCCCCAATGCTGGAACTACTCAATCAGAGACTCTAGTAGAATGAGGAAAAAAATCCTTGTTTTAACAAGCCCTCAGTGCAAGTCTGATGTAAGCCAAAGTTGAGGACCAGTGGAATAAATTATTAACTAAAACATTCTGATTACTTTATGCAAGTCTTTGACAGGTGCATTTAAACCAGATGGAGGAAAATTCAATTTTGTGGATTACTTTTCTCCAACCTGTGTTCCAGTAGTATTTTTAAATAAACTTGCTCAATATATTTAATATCACAGTCATATTACCACTTAGGTAATCTACAAGTCTAGCATTTTTATAGAGAAATACGCTATTTGTTTTTTGTTTTCAGGATTGAAAAAATTAAGGGAGTTCGGAAATTCTGTTGTTTTAAAAAATAATTACTCTCTTGAATATTGATAGAATATTCAACATCTGTGATGAGTGATTACCAATGAAACTGAAACAAACCGTATTTGGGTTGTCTAATTTCACAATATCTTAGGATCTTTCTTCCTCTAATTTTCACCTCTGCCTCAATTTTATGCTATAATAATTCAGCAAAAGAACTATTTTTGCTGAATAGTATTTTCAGCAAAGTACTGTTTTGCCTTCTATGTATGTAGGACAGTGCTAAGACTAGAAATCATAAGGAAAATAGTGGGAGAGATGACGTTAATGTTAAATGCTCTTTAACAGCATTTTGTTATAACAGTTTAATGTTTTGAAAATATCTCTACCTGTGATACAAAATTAAGAGTAAATATGATTAATTCCCCTTATTTTTACAGTGTATCGACTAGCATATCTTCGACTGAATACCCTGTGTGCACGCCTTCTGTCTGACCACCCAGAACTAGAACATATCATCTGGACCCTTTTCCAGCACACGCTGCAAAATGAGTATGAACTCATAAGAGACAGGCATTTGGACCAGGTAAGGATATTATGCACTTCTCTTCTCTTCTCCTGCTTACTTATTAGCTATGTATTGATTTCTTAAGAAAAGTTTGGATTCAAATGAGAAGCTGCATCAATTTAGTTAACATATATTTGCTTACTGGCTACCCTTTATATTTTTGCTGTATTTTTTACAAATGAGACTTTAGAGCTTGAGAATATTTCAGTATTTACTTATTTAATGTCATGAAAGATCTCGTTGCAGAAACCACTGAAGAAACTTTATCATAGGCATTTTCTGTGTTGTTGTAAACTAGAATTCATTTAGTGTGGAAGCATGAGACATAAGAATAGTTGTTCTAAAATAGTGCCAAATGAGCTCAGGATGGGAAAAGATAATTCTGTAGGAGATTAAATTTCTTTTTTTTTTTCAACTAAAAGAAAGATAACTGCATTTTAGAACACAGTTCAGTTCAGTCACTTAGTCATTTCCGACGCTTTGCGACCCCATGGACTGCAGCACACCAGGCCTCCCTGTCCATCACCAGCTCCTGGAGTTTACTCAAACTCATGTCCATTGAGTTGGTGATGCCATCCAACCATCTCATCCTCTGAGCACAACCGTGTAAAAAAACCCTGACTGTTTCTGTATTACATTTATTTACTAGATTATGATGTGTTCCATGTATGGCATATGCAAAGTGAAGAATATAGACCTTAAATTCAAAATCATTGTCACAGCATACAAAGATCTTCCTCATGCTGTTCAGGAGGTAGGTAATTTCCATGATAAGAATTTTCAAAATATATCCATATCTATAATATGGTAACTTTAGTCATTAATTGTACCATATGTTCTGACTGATTTGTATAAATTTACATATCCACCTTTAATTTTCATATTATTAGTTAATTATTTGTAATTAAAATGTAATTGGGAAGCTAACACTTTAATATTCATGTTATAAAATAAATAGGGAACACTGTATTGTGCCAATAAGCAGAATATTTGTAATAAACTTTTATACATATATATATAAAACACATACTGTATATATGTATGACTTTTCACTTCTAGTAGAATAGCTATAATCCAAGCCTAAACTGGCTTCTTTGGATTGTTTTTTCCTATAAAGTAATGCGTCTTTTTACTGTTAAAAAGTATCATGAACTATTAAAATAGAAAATCTAAAGAGATAAATTCCCAAATTCGTTTAACAAGTATTTTTGCTCTTCTTCCTCAGACATTCAAACGTGTTTTGATCAGAGAAGAGGAGTATGATTCCATTATTGTATTCTATAATTCAGTCTTCATGCAGAGACTGAAAACAAATATTTTGCAGTACGCTTCCACCAGGGTATGTTGAAGGCATCCTTTATTTGGGCAAATCTACTTATAAAGCAGTGGATCTCACTAAAATGTTAAGTAATCTCCTGTTCTTGTTTTTGCTGTAGCCCCCTACCTTGTCACCAATTCCTCACATTCCTCGAAGCCCTTACAAGTTTTCTAGTTCACCTTTACGGATTCCTGGGGGGAACATCTATATATCACCCCTAAAGAATCCATATAAAATTTCAGAAGGTCTGCCTACGCCAACAAAAATGACTCCAAGATCAAGGTTTGTGTTTTCTTTTTAGGAAAGCAGTAAAGAATAAGAGGGTGGGTTTTTTTTTTTAATCCAAGCATAAAAATATAAAGCTTTCTTCATTTACTACAAGCTAGTCTCTAATTTCCTAATTTATATTAAGTGATATGATAAAAAATAAAAATCGGGGGTGTTGGGGGTGAGATAATCTGTTTACTTAGATGGGTTTGCAAATTTAGTCATCAACTTTCCTGGCTTCTGGGGTGTTTTGTAAACAATCTCGAGTACCAGTTTGATCCTAAGTTTCAGATCACTCTCAGAGTTTTTTAAGTAGCCACTCTGCTAAACAAAGTAGATTCCTTTTGTTAAGAGTTTTTGTTCTAGAGTTTATTGCATGTCCTGTGAACTCCTTCTGTGGATCTGTTCATCTTGCTTATGAAAATGTAGATGACTGATTAAATGTAGATGATGGTAAATGAAGTCTTTAGAAGTCCATCCCTACTTCTGCCTGCGGCCTCCTTATATTACCTTGGGCAGGTCTCTACTTCAGAAGGCTGCTGTGGCTCAGGTAAATGATGAGTGTGAAGCTGTTTTAAATTCTCAGATGAAAGGCTCTGTGCACCTACAAATCATGTTATCTCCCGCATTCAACAGTGGGTGCTCTCTGGCTTTGAAGTACTTCAGCTGACTTATTATACGCTATCATGGGCTATTTGAAACTGACTTCATTTGAATAGTGGAGGCAGATTAATTAGTAAAGTTAATGTAGTCTCATCTCAGAAATTGTTAGCCCATATAGTTGCACTTAATGGGCAAGAAAAACAAACAAGAAGAAGGGGATCTATTAATCCTATGAAAACATTAGTGTAGTGTGTTTACTTATATAAGCAATGCACACTCATAAAAATTTCAAACTGTACAGTAAAAGAAAAAGTAGAAAATAACTGGCAATTGATATAAATGGTCTCATGTGCCCCTGTGTTATTTTCTATATATTTGGTGTTTTTATGGTTGAGTATCTATGTACTGATATCTACAACTTACATTCTAAGCTGCTGAGGTGCACACCATGTCTAATGTATACATTGCTACAGGAAAATGTATACTTAGGTAAATTTTTAATGATGATAATTAACCTATATTATGCTGATAATGATAGCTACTTGCTGATCTTTTAGTTAATTCATTTCTGGGTTGGAGTCCTTTAGCAAAAAAAAGTCACATTCTGAAAATACTGATCAGCTATTACGAGAGCATCTTAACATATTTTGCTAAATCATATAGAATGATGGCTACTTACCAAAGAATTAGAGAACAATAAAATCCATATATCTGTTGATTCCATGTGCATATGATCAAATCTTTGTCATATCAGGCTAATGCTGTTCTTCAGCTTTATTATCAAGTACATAAATTATATGATTCAAACAGGGACAAACTGAGAGATTTCTGATTCTAGGATATGTGTTAAATGTTGTTTTAGTCGCTAAGTCATGTCCGACTGTTTTGTGACGCCATGGACTGTAACTCACTAGGCTCCTCTGTCCGTGGGATTTCCCAGACAAGTATACTATAGTGGGTTGCCGTTTACTTCTCCAGAATATCTTCCCAACCCAGGGATCGAACCCATGTCTCCTGCATTGGCAGACAGATTCTTTATCACTGAGACACCTGCGGAGCCCACATGTTAAATAACCTTTACCATATATCAATATAGATCCTAAACAGAATTCGGATTATCACTTATACAGTTTTACCAAATATAACTTGAATTTTTAATGAGAAAATGTGAAAAAAATTTGAATTGTTTCCTTACTCATTGATTTATGAAGAATTAAGTATGGGTAAACTTAAAATTTTCTTTTACCCTCTTTCCTTGTGAGCAATGGCAAAATACATTCTTGTAGACATGCAGTTCTTGCTTTAAAAATCTAAGGAACCAGCTCAGTGTGTGACTAGACTACCACTACCAAAATAAGCCTTTAATGAGTATAATTTGTCAGTGGTTCTAGGGGTAGAGAAAACCTTTGATTTGGTCTTCCTGTGAGTTCAGAATGACGTGTGTATGTTCATCTCTGCATAGTTGTTTATGATTTGCATTACTAATTTGTGTTTTATATTAACTTGACAGAATCTTAGTATCAATCGGTGAATCATTTGGGGTAAGTATTTTTTCTGTGAATTACAATAGCATGATACTGTAATTATAAAAGAATTTGAAATTTTCTGTATTTGAATTTATAAATGCTTCTATTCAAGTACCTCATTCAAGCATGTTGCCTAAAATTTAGAAGATATATATCAGATTTATTTTCAAATCAGGTTTAATTTTAAATCAGATTCATAATTGGTATATTTCAAAACTGCTTTCTAAACGCCTTTGAGATTATATGTGTGTATACATTAATGTATATACATACAAATATATATGTGCATTATATAGTCTCAAAAGGAATGTTTTAAAAAACAGCTTTGAATTTTACTAATTGGGAGTATGATTTAAAATACTCCAAAATGTAGTCACCACGTCCACTTGTCACCAGCCAGTGCCTACTGGCCTCCTTCTGTACATATACACACTTTTGCTTTTCATTCCTCTCCAACTTCTAGGATATTCTTCCCTGGTAAATTGATTAGGAATTGGTTACATGCCCCAGTGTAAGTGACAGACTATGTGGTGGTCTTTGTTCCAGAGGAATCCAGGGGAAAGTTAAGCTTTGAAATGGTTATTCTATTCTGGGAGCCTACTACTCTCTCTAGCTGGCCTTTCCCTACTGTCACTAATTCACAATCCTATATTCAGTGAGCATTACTGAATGTTTCATCCCACAACCCCTGCCTATATTTATTATTTATTGCTGCATAACACGGAGAAGGCAATGGCACCCCACTCCAGTACTCTTGCCTGGAAAATCCCATGGACGGAGGAGCCTGGTAGGCTACAGTCCATAGGGTCGCCAAGAGTAGGACACGACTGAGCGACTTCACTTTCACTTTTCCCTTTCATGCACTGGAGAAGGAAATGGCAACCCACTCCAGTATTCTTGCCTGGAGAATCCCGGGGATGGTGGAGCCTGGTGGGCTGCCGTCTATGGGGTAGCACAGAGTCGGACACGACTGAAGCGACTTAGAAGCAGCAGCTGCATAACAAACCAACTGGAGACTTAGGTATTTAAACCTTTTTTAATATCATTCCTTGTGAGTCATTGAGCAGGCCTGGCTCAGCTGGGTCCAGGGTCTGTCTGTACGAGGCTGAAGTCAGCATGTCAGCTGGATCTGCAGTTATCTCCAGGTTCACCTGGAGGACCACCTCTCTCACTCAGACTCACTCGTATGGCTATTGGCTGATCCTTAATGGCTGTTGGCTCAAGCCAACATCAATTCCTTATCACCCAGGCTTCTCCCTTGAGTGGCTGGCTGCTCACAACATAACAGCTTGCTTCTCCCAGAGCAGAGACTCCAAGAGAGGAGGGAGGGGAAGAGGGAGATAAGAAGCAAAATTGAAGTCAGTCTTCTTGTCATATTGGAAATGACTTGCCATCACTTTTGCTACATTATTTTGTCAGAAGCAGGACAACACTAGGTCCAGACCCATATTCAAGGAGACAGTTAGTGAGAGCCATTCTAGTGTCTGCCTACGCGCTGCCCCCAATAAAATAACTAGAGAGAGATGCATGTTGTATACTAAAAGACCAAATGTTAACATGTGTGTTACAGATAGTAAATGCTATGACATTTAGCTCAACACAGGCTACAGCTGTCAGGCTTCACAAAGGTGATGTGGACCACATAAATAGGATTGGATCCAGATTAAGTATAGAGTAGTGGTCTTCAGACTGTTTTGCTTGCCATAAACTCTGAAAGAATTGAAAGAATGTTATACATACTTCCATATTTTAAAGCTGATAACTGGAAATCCATTTAATACATGTACAGAATTTCATTTCTATCATATTGTACATGTGGTCTAAATATATTTTCCATCAAAATCTGGTTTTGCATTTAATTTTTGGAAACTTAGTTCATTTAATTTTTGGTAATTTAGCTAATGAAGATTAGCTTTGCACAATTAGCAAAGCTAATCCTCAGTGTCAAATCAGTCAAATCAGATTTAACTTCTATTGGAAAGTCTGATTTCATTCTAGACTCCAAATAAACATGTTAATACACATCACTGAGGTAGTCACCTCACTCTGGTTCTGAAATAGATAAAACACAGTTTTTCCATGTGTTTGTCCTTTGTATAAAATAAGGTATTGTGCCCTCCTTAGCATTTTTTATCAAAGGTTTCTTTACTGTGAAAGGATTCTTCCTCAGGAGGTATATATCTCAAATTATCTCTAATAGTACTTGGAAGGACTCAAATGCTTTAAGTTTTTCAGATATTTAATATTTTATTTTAAACCTTTAAGAGTTAGGAATATCAACAAATACTACATCAACGATGATTTCAAATTTATAAGCTGTGTACTTGTCAGCATGATATTCATAAAGTGAATCCAAAACTATTATTCACAAGACACCTCTTAGTGAATTCTTGTAACATTTGCTCCAGTTATGCTATGCTTTAAAAAGAAAAAAAAAAACAAAGTTCCAGAAAGCTCTTCTAGCTTTGCATGCTTCTGAGAAGTAGCCCTGGTTTTGTGCATGGGTAAGTTCTAAAAATGAGGAACCAGGACTTCTGGAGTAGTAGTAAGAGTTGTTGGGAAGACACAGGAGGGTGTGAGAAGAGCGGGTATTTATTGGGGCAGAGTTAGGTGCAGTTAGTCTATTTTAACATTTTTCATATCTCCTGTTTGGTCCAAAAAAGCAGACAGTTATATGCAGATATTATGTCTGCCTGATTTTTGACCCACGTCAAACCTACAATTTGGGGTTGCTAACTACAAAATGATCTAAAATAAAGAATTCCATAATTTGTAGACTTCTGAGAAGTTCCAGAAAATAAATCAAATGGTGTGTAACAGCGACCGTGTGCTCAAAAGAAGTGCTGAAGGAAGCAACCCTCCTAAACCACTGAAAAAGCTGCGCTTTGACATCGAAGGATCCGATGAAGCAGATGGAAGGTAGGGACAGTGTTAGCACGTGTGTCAGTAGCTGAGCTGGTCGTCGGGAGAACCCAGAGTGGCTGCTCTGGTCCTGGCTTCTGCCAGTCTCTTTCATGCCAATTTTATTTTGGAAATTATGAGGCTTGCTCAAAATAAAAGATGTGACTGCATCCCAAAGTTAAAAAAGTACCACGTAAATCTACTGAAATTCATTGAAAATATCAGATGTTTACAAATCTAATCAGGCTTTACAATGCCATGGATAGAATTTTGTTAGTTTTGGTTAACATTAGATTTTAAAATACTCACTCTTGAAAAATGCTACCCTATTTTATAAGAACCACTGATAAGATATCTAGGTTCATAAATTTATGACATTTGTATTTTAGATGTTTGATCTATAATCCTTTGACAGTAAAAGCTACTTGCTGAAGTAAGAGCATAAATACTCATTGAAAATGCCATAGTTTTTGGAAATTTGAGTTTTTCGTTTATACATATACATATGAAATATTTTTCATTTTTAAATCTGCAGTAAACATCTCCCAGGGGAATCCAAATTTCAACAGAAACTGGCAGAAATGAGTAAGTACTTATCTGAGTAAGTAAATGAACAATTGTTTACATTGCGGAAAGCCTTTTCATTATAAAAGGATAAATTTATAGAATCCCTTCAATTAACAGACTTTTTTATGCATTTAAAATATAATTCAGTCAACAATATGTTATTTACAAGCATCTGTGGATTAAATGTATGATGCAAAGTGCAGGTCATCTTCATCCATCCCAACATCTGCCGTGCAGCAGGAAGACCAAGAAGTGAAACCACATCTTCATCACGGATGGCTGTGGTTAGAAAATATTTTAGGATAGCAGAACTGTAATGAGGAACTTTCTGAGTGCTGGATATAGGGAGGATGTTGGAAACTTGCATATATAAATATCATCACCCTTACTTAAAGAATAATCTTTTATTCTGCTATTACCGAACTTTCCTAATTTGCAAGTTTTAGAACTGAATTTCAAGCAAAAGTTTTCCATTACTAGAAATCAGAATTTTGATAAAGAACACTAAATCATTTTTAAACTTAGACTGACATAAGTTTGGAATGTTAGTTCAGTTCAGTCACTCAGTCGTGTCTGACTCTTTGCAACCCCATGGACTGCAGCACGCCAAGCTTCCCTGTCCATCACCAACTCCCAGAGTTTACTCAAACTCATGTCCATTGAGTTGGTGATACCATCCAACCATCTCATCCTCTGTCGTCCCCTTCTCCTCTTGCCTTCAATCTTTCCCAGCATCAGGGTCTTTTACAATGAGTCAGCTCTCCACATCAGGTGGCCAAAGTATTGGAGTTTCAGCTTCAACATCAGTCCTTCCAATGAACACCCAGGACTGATTTCCTTTAGGATTGACTGGTTGGATCTCCTTGCCGTCCAAGGGACTTGCAAGAGTCTTCTCCAACACCACAGTTCAAAAGCATCAATTCTTCGGTGCTCAGCTTTCTTTATAGTCCAACTCTCACATCCATACATGACTACTGGAAAAACCATAGCTTTGACTAGATGGACCTTTGTTGGCAAAGTAATGTGTCTGCTTTTTAACATGCTGTCTATGTTGGTCATAACTTTCCTTCCAAAGAGCAAGCGTCTTTTAATTTCATGGCTGCAGTCACCATCTGCAGTGATTTCAGAGCCCTAAAACATAAAGTCTGTCACTGTTTCCACTGGAATGTTGAGGCAAATGGAATTCTCTCCTAGACTAATCTGAGACTGTGAAAGATTAACCCAAGTAGAGTTAAATGGAAAGCACGTTAAAAAAAAGACCAGCAGACTTCCCTGGTGGTCCCATGATGGAGATGGCGCCTTCCAGTGCAGGGAGTGTGGGAGCTAAGATCCCACATGCCTCACAGCCAAAAAATCAAAACATAAAACAGAAACAATAACAAATTCAATAAAGACTTTTAAAACTGGTCCACATTTAAAAAAACAAAGGAAAAAGATCAGTGTGCATAAATTGTTTGTTGTTGTTTAGTTGCCAAGTCATGTCTGACCCTTTGAGCCCACCAGGCTCTTCTTTCCATGAGACTTCCCAGGCAAGAATACTGCAGTGGGTTGCCATTTCCTTCTCCAGGGGACCTTCCCAAACGAGAGATCGAACCCGCGTCTCTTGCATTGGCAGGTGGTTTCTTTACCACTGAGCCACCAGGAAAGCACAGACTGTTACTGGACTGTCTTAGAGAGGTAGCCACGAAATGTCACCAGGAAAAGGTGACATTTCCTGGTAATCTGGTGCCAGATCCATTAACAGGAAACAGAGCCAGGTCTTGGAAAGAAGACAAATATTTAAGAGAAAATAAGAATTAAAACTGTCATCCTTAGGTCATAGGACATATCGATAAGAACAATACCAATTAAAATGTGACTTTTTAAAAAGAGGCTTTCTCTCAGTACATCTCTGTATATACTAACTTTGAGATAAAAAGTTTTTAAAAATACTTTTGATTTTAAACCATTTTTCTATGTATATTATTTCGAAGATACTATTGAAACTAAATGTAACAAAAGTTTAAGTTCTTTGCTTATAAATGAATCTATTTTTGGATTCTACATCAACTAATATACTACTGTTTTAACTTTTCTGTAGCTTTTCCTTACCCAGTGCATGAAAATAGACATGAAGCTTATAACCTAAATCAGGCCTTAAAAACATGTGGAAGCCTTTTGGAGCCCACAAATATGCATTTTAAAAGAAGTGGAAAGATGTAAAAATATGTGTATTTTCTTACAGAGGAGCTCAGTTGCTGTAGTCAGTCCATTTCACACTGACACACTTAGCAGTGACTGTGAATTCCCTCTGCCAGGCTGAAGTTCAGGGCCTTCGTACAGCTAGAAAATGGAGGAGAAGTGGCAGGAGTTTTAACCCATAAGGGTAAGGGATTCTCCAGGTTGCTCCTTAGCTTTCCTTAAAAACAGATCATCACACAGTGCTGGATTGCTCAGAGTGGAAGGACCGAAGAGGAGACTGAGAGTCACTCTTTTTGTTCTTCACCAAGTGTGAATGTTCTTTGTGCTTCTTTATAAAGAACTCTTGCCCACCTCTAAAATCCGGTTAAGAATTTTGAAATAATTTAAAAGCAGCTTTCTGAAAGTTTTTGTCTATGTTATAATTAATAATGTATTTTAAAATGTCCACATCCAAATTAAATGAGCTGTTAGCTGGACTTCCCTGGTGTTCTGGCTGTTAAGAGTCTGCCTGCCAATGCAGGGGACATAGGTGTGATCCCTGGTCTGAGAAGATCCCAGATGCTGAGGAGCAAGGAAGCCCGTGCCCCACAACTACTGAGCCTGTGCTCTAGAGACCGTGTACCACAACTAGTAGTCCAGGCACCTGGAGCCTGTGCTGTGAACGAGAGAGGCCACTGCAGTGAGAAGCCTGCGCACTGTTAACTAGAGTAGTCCCCGCTCACCACAACTGCAGAAAGCCCTCGCAGCAATAAAGACCCAGTGCAGCCAAATTAATTAATTAAATTTTTAAAAAATGAGCTGTGAGCTGATGTGTTTACAGTACTTGCAGTGCATCTCCAAACACAAGGGAATTCTGAACTTCATGAAGAATAACACTCACTCCAGCAGATTCTGGAACAGCCCAGAATTGTATTTTGCTCAGATGCCAGACTTAACCACATCACCTCTAGAGCAGCAGTCGACAAAGTTGGGCACACTTGAGTATGTGTAAGATCACCTTGTAGGGGTACATAAGACAGTATTAGAATGCGTATTTATCTTTATCTCATTGATTTTTAATGTTTGGGGTATATATGTTTTATAATTTATACACATATACATAAATACATACATACTTTAATGGTACATATTTGGGAAAAAAGCTGGCTGATAGGGGTATATGATTTAAAAAATTGGAAACCACAGCTTGCAAGGTCCTAGGCTCCATCAGTTTGGTGTGAGCATAACAAATAGGGTAGCCCTTTACCAACTTACCCCACAGCATCAGTGCTGTTAACATTTCTTCATTCTTTTTTTAGCGTCTACTCGAACACGAATGCAAAAGCAGAAAATGAATGAGAGCATGGATACCTCAAACAGGGAAGAAAAGTGAGGACCCCACGGCCTTAGGGGGCACCCTGTACACGTCCAGCTTCATTGCCTCCTACAGATATGATTGTAGGACTCTCCCAGGTTCTGTTTACAGCCACAGTTAGTGAAGATAATACATATCTTTTTGTGGATAGCACAGTTGAGTATTTGTGCAGGGGATTCTTAAGCCACTGGCAACATTGTAGTCACTAGAACATGCATTGTTATTGTACAAGATTGAAAATCTTGTGTCTGTCGATCAAATCTTATGTTCTTATGTCGATCCTGCCATTGAAAAAGCTGTACCAGATGTTTCTATCTCCAAAGTACAGTAAGGCCCCTACATATGAACCTTCAAGATGTGAACTTTCAAAGATGTGAACAATTGAATCCAGCGAGGAACCAGAACCTGTGCCGTCAACATCAGGCGTGAAGTTGCAGCTTGCTTCCGTCTGCTGTTGCTGACGACCCTTCAGCTCTGCCGCCTCCCTCCTCCTGTCCCTTCTCCATCAGTAACTCTTCTTGCTGTTCACTCAGTGCCAGCCTGTGTGCCAGCTGTTGTACTGTACTACTGTAGTTTTCAAGGTACTGTACTGTAAGACTGAAAATGTTTTATTTTTATGTTTTTTTTTTAATGTATTATTTGTGTGAAAAGTATTATAAGCCTATTATAGTACAGTACTATATAGCCAATGTGTTAGTTGGGTACCTAGGCTAACTTTGTTGGACTTATGAACAAATTGGACTTAACACACTCTTGGAATGGAACTCGTTGATACGTAGGGGTCTTACTTATAAATTGTTCTGCTTTACAAATGGTGGCAGGATCCCCCAGGAGTGAGTCTCACAACCTGTGCCTATCCAAGTACTTTGTCTTCTCTTGTGGCACGTTCTGTGATGTTTGCTGTTATTTTTATTAATTTATATTTATTTTTTTAATTTAACACGAATACCCTTAGAAAATGCGTCTTGTCTTCCAAATGCAATTTGGCTGACTGCCCCCATTCACCCAAATGACCCTGAACTCTTGTGCTAAAACACATGCTAGAAACTTAGGAGAAAATGACTGATTTTTTACACATTAGAGTTTAGTTTACTAATGGAAACTAAATGGGTGTACTGTGTGTTTGTTTTATAAATTTTAGTTTTAAAATGCAAACAGAAAACAAAAGTATAAACCTATGAGATACTGCCGTACTACTGATACAGGTTTCATACCTCAGGACTTGTAAGAGTTTATTGATCCTTTTCTTTATCCAACTCATGCTTTAAAAATAGAGTTATTAATAGTACTCTTGGTTTTTATACCATTCAGATCACTGAATTCATTAAGTACCTGTCTAGTACTTGGAAAATAAAGTGTTCAGCTAGAGCTTTGCTGTCGAGGACCCGGATCCAGTACATCGCAAGGACACTTTCTGACATTTCTGGGTCCCAAAGAATCAAGATACAAAGTAATTTTACTCCACAAACAGACTGTTAACTATAGGAGCCTTAATTTTTTTCTTAGAGAGTTTCCTAATTGCATCTCAGCAATGATTCTCCTCTCCTGAATTTGAGAAGAGGTGTGTTTTTTTTTCTTTTTTCCTGGAATGGTACATGTCTTCCATGTATCTTTTGAACTAGCAGTTGTCTTTTTTTTTAATTCAGCATGGTCTTACACTGGCACATTCAAAGCCACATTATTTCTAGTCCACAGTGCAGGTGATGAAAGGTCTTTGGGTTAGGCATTGTTTCTCTCTGATTTTGTGCAGAAGCTTCAAATTAAAATAGCTACAGTAGAAAAAGAGGCGCTTCCCTCCTCCCCCTGACACCTAAAGGTGTAATTTAAACTATCTTGTGTGATTAACTTATTTAGAGATGGTATAATTTAAAATAGGTGGTATTTAAGGTAGAATCTACTAGCTTTTAGAAAATTACTTTGTTTAAACTGAGTTCTTTTTAAAAAGAAATCTGGTCTTATTTGTTTGAAAGCAAAATTTTATTTTGTGCTCAATTAAGTTGCAAACTTATTTTTTGACAGTTATCTTGGTAACACAGGCACTAGAAAGCTTTATCTCCATTCCTCATTCATTTTTGCATGAATATCATACAAATCAGTTAGCTTTTAGGTCAAGGGCTTACCACATTACTGGGTCTCTTGCTTCATGTTAGAATTAGTGTCAGAATTTAAGGAACTTCAGAGATCGTGTATTGAGATTTCTTATATAAGACTTCAGATACTGCTTTATTGCTTTTTGTATTGGTTAAAACTGTACATTTGAAATTGCTACATTACTATTTTCTACAATTAACAATAGTTTGTCTATTTTTCAATAAATTAGTTAAGAGTCTCAGTGGTCCGATGTGGTCTTTGTATTAAGTGCAATAACAGTCTCTTCTGTTACCTAAATTCTCTCCTAGTATCTCGTCCATTCTTAGCATTTAATGGGCTTTATATGCTGATGAATCCCAAATTTGTTTCTCCAGCCCTGACCTCTTCATGGAAGTCAGAGCTCTCACAGCCAAAAAAACTCAATTCCTACCCCACCCAGCTTCTCAAAATGTAAATCAAAATCAAACAAACAAAAACAGCTTGTTTCTACCCTAGTCTTTCCCCATTTTACTAAACACATACTTGCTCAAGATAAAAACTTGTCTTCTATTAGTTTATGTCTGGACCACTGTCTGAGACTTCTAACTGGTCTCTGCCTCCCTCCTCACCTTTCTACTCCTTGAAGAGTGAAAATGATCCTTTTAAAGTGTAAATGGACTGGCTGCGCTCCTCTCCTAGGGGTACTCACACTGTGGATTACTGCCTCCTTTCTCGTGCTCACTCGGCTTTACCTACACTGGCCCTTTTGTCTTGTGATGCCAAGCCCATCCCTGCCCTGGGCTTTTCCACTTGCTGTTCCTTCTGTCTGTAAGTGCTCTTCCCTCACAGTTTTGTTTAGCTTGTTTCTTATTTTCTTGCAGGGCTTTCAGCTCAAAGGTCTTCCTTGACATCCAAGCTAAAAATCCTTACTCTGTACTGTGCCACTCTCCTTTGAAAGTGTTAACAGCATCATCACCATCAGAAATGACCTTACTCAGCTTGCCTGTTGCCTGTTTACCCGTCCTGGGGTCAACCTGACTGGTCTCACCCCCTACTGTAGTTCTAGCATCCAGAAGTCCATATGTGGTGGGGGTGGGGGAGGAGGTCATCGCAGAAGGTATGTTTTCCAAGTATATGGAAACAAATCATATTCTGTCCCTCTTTGGAGGAATCTGGATGGAACTCCATCCACTCCTTCTTACTAACATGTACTCTGGCAGAGTGGTGACCCACTGTGGAGTCTCGTGAAGGGTAATGCATCTTTCATCCCTAAATAAACTTACCTGTTTTTCTCTCTGGGTGGTCCCATGTTTCCATGAAATGAGTTCATAAAAGAAGGCACTGAGGAACTTCAGAAGACTGTCAGAAAAGGGCAAGAAAGAGGAAGAGAAGGTTTGGGAAGACGTTGTAAAAAAGACGTTGGCTTTTGGTCAGTGACAGCAAGCATAGCAGGATGAGGAGAAGTCGGAAGTGAATGAAGCCTGTGGACATCTGACTGTGAGAACTGAAGCTGACTGGTAACACCCAAGCCTCGATGTTTCTTTGCTGGAGAGAACAGTAAACCTACCAGAACATTCAGACACATGGTGTGAGGCTGTTTTAAAATAACCCATCCTGTATAGTTCCAAAAATGGGATTCTGACTTAATTAGAGACATCCGGACTCCTTGGCCTCTACCAGACCAGGTCTGCAAACACAAAAAGAAAGATAAACAAAAAGCAACAAGGATTCAGGTGACCTCACCAGTAAAGACCATTCATTCGTAGGTAAGTGTATGAATAGTAATTAAACTGTTTGGAAGTCATCTATATTTTAGGGTAGGCTTTGCTATGATGCCTTATCTGAGTGACTGCTTTAAAAAATTAGCTTATATGAAACAGTCTGTATGTATCTAAGAGACATAAGGTTGGTAGAATCTTGCTGCTTCAGATGAATTAAAAAACACACACATTTGTTCTGTTACCTACAAATGAGCACTTTATTATCAAACAGTTCAGCATCAGAACAAGGTTTCTAATTCCAAAAGAGGTTTCTTCACATAGTATCATATTGTGAAATACATGTTAGGAGACTGAGCTGCAGCCTACATCCTGTTTCAGTTTCTCCTTTGCAGTGGGGTAACTTGATCTAGAAAGTATAAATTTACCTCATTCTTGCTAGTGCTGCCCATGAAATGTAAGTATTAGTTCCTTTTTGGCTGCTACTTTTATAATCACACTGTGCCAAGTTAAAAGACCTGTTTTGTGGTGACATAAAAGTCAACTACAAGAGAAAACCATTTTTACTTACAGAGGCAAATCTCTTAACACAAAAGTAAAAGGACATTATGCAATTATGTAAGGCAAACGAGCCCAGGAATAACACTCACTCAAAGATAGTATTTCATACTCAATAATTTCATATGAGAAATTAATGACTCAGAGTAAAACAGAATTAAAATTAGCCCTTGGATCTTCAACAATTTAATTGCCAAGGCCTTTTGTGAATTCTAATTAACGCTCTAAATTAGCCACTATTCCTCAGAACAATGTACCATAAGAATAGGAATCTCAGTTGTTTTAAACTTGTTTTGCCTAAGTTATAGCTTCATCCAGTGTCCCATAAATAAAGCTGTTCAGGCATGATTAAGATTGATAATAAGTTGAGTGCCTACTATATGCAAGGCACTGTGCTGGATGCTGAAAGTGTGCTAGTGACAGCATTCCTGGTCAAGCTTATCTGTGTGGTACCAGCCTGTTGAATACAGAAATTTGGCCAGAATAGCATACACGTAGACCCGTGTACCAAAAGTCTCCAACTTAAGTGACTTGTAAGAGGAAATGGTAAATATAGTTAAGACATTTCAATTTTTTCCCCTTGAGCTTAGTCCCATCTGAACAGAGCATTTAATGCCTTCTCTTGTAGACAGTGGATTTCAGAAGGTGGGGAAGACTCACCACCATCCCCTTGTTTTGACAGAACATGTTCAGCCCAAATGTAGCTCACCATCAACACTATTAAGGAGGAGTTATTCTCTGGCTGTTGCAGGGAGAGTGGAAACACTAAAAATCCTTTCCTGCAGGTGAGGGTCAGTTTTTAAAGGCTCCAACTCTGCTTGCTTTGCTGATAAAGTTCTTCAAGAGATCATGGTCCATTTCTGCAAAGCCCGAAGTCTGTGTTACTACAGTCAAATGGTTTATGCAAAACCTGAAGCAGAATTCTTCTAAGTCCTAGGGACGACAACAGAAATGTTTTAGCAAATTCGCATATCCTGATGCAATGCAACATAGCACAAAAATTCCTAAAACACACAGGTGAGGAGAGAGGATTTGATGGCCAACAGAAAGAAATGCTGGGATAGCAGTACCTAAAGAAGAGCGGTAAAACTATACAGCTGATGTGAGTCTATGCTTGTAAAAATATAAATAACAGAGGAAAGCATTCAAGTTCCTCCACACTAACCAATGCAAAAAAAATGAGACTTTTCCGTCCCAGAGATAGGCACCTATGTGTATTGTTCATTCCTTTTTCACTATTTATTCACAGTACAACACTCCTCTTTTTTGTGTAATAAATATTTCTTTATTGTGTGAATGCATAGAGTAAATTGATTAAAAGATTTTCTTTATGTTGAGCCCAACACTCCTGTTTTATATTCTTCCGGGGCTTAAATAGTTCTACCTGTAAAGAGTTTGTGAGGAAAGCTTATGCCATGAAAGAGTCATATGGAAACTGCTTCTCTGAAGTCATGAACAGACCACTGCTCTTTCTCCTTCACAAGAAGACAAGGCTGGGATGGTTAGGCTTCATCAGATCACACCGAGCTTCAATAGTCTGAAGCGGGAAAGTGCTTGGAAGAAATCACAACTTTCTGCTGAGAAAACTCCACAGATTGGTGAATTCTGGCTTATTGTAATGTATGCCGGGCCAAAAAATATAGTCCCATAGTAATTCCCTTGATTAATTCGGCAAACTTGAGAATCAGAAGTCAGGTGGCTGGACACACTTCTGGCCCCAGAGAACTGAGAACTAAAGGCAGGCCAGCCTGTGGAGACTCTGACGGCCTCAGCCCCTGAGCTACGCAGCCCGCCACATCTCTTCATGTCTGTTCTCAGCTCTCCTTGGTGAGACTTCCCTTCCTTCCTCAACCACGATTTAAACCTTCAGATTTAACCTCAGTCTGGCCTCCTCCCACTGCCCTTCCCTAACTTACTTTTTTATATCACTTATCACCACCTAACAGAACACATATTGTATTAGTTTATCTATTGCCCTCACCATCAGAAAGTTCCATGAGAGCAGAGATTTTGGTCTGTTTTGTTCACTTCTTGTACCCTCAAGTGCCTAGAACGGTGTCAGGCATTTAATGGGCACTCAGTGGATATTTGCTGAACCAGTGCATAAACACTGCCGATTTTAAAATATGGAGACATTAGAGAATTGTGGTAGAACATGTGCTTTTGAAATTGGTCCAATCTGGGATTGCATTCCAGCTTTAAAATTATTATTAATAGCTTACTAAGAATTTAATCTCTCAGATTCAAGCTTCCTCACTTGTAAATTAGAATAATAATGCCTATATTCTTATCGGGTTCTTTTGAGAATTAAGCACGATATGAACTGTGCTTTGAATAATCCCTGGCTTGTATTAATTATGTATTAAGTGTAGTCAAGCATGAGGGATGATTTGCTGAAAAGGTCCATTTCTTGCTTATTAGAGTCAGCAAGTAAGAATACTAGTCACATCAAATGTACTGTTCTTTATAAAAACTTTTATGTGACATATGCACTGAGTCAGTTTTATTTGTGGTCTGTCGTACTAATTTAGGGTACAAAAACTAGTTAGTCTACCTCTAAAGGCAAAGTTGGACATTCATTAAACAAACATTTAGTGAGCACCTACTATGTGTCAGGCACTATCCTAGGCACTAGGGATCTGGCAAAACAAAGTCCTTGCTATTCCTCAAGGTGCTTGCTTTCTAGAAAACAGAGGGCTGGATCGTAAGCATAAAAATAATTCACATAAATAGGGAATGTGAAAAAGTCTTGCAAATTAAGCCTAGTTCAGAGGGAAACAGTATGTGCCCACCATCTCATCATTTGAGGCAGTCCAGAAGAGTCCAGTATTATCGCCGTGACTGTAACAAACTCTTGAAAAAGCACATAGCTACTATTTGACCATGAAGCATTCTGCATGTTGTAAGTGCCCAGTGTATTATTACCTTGATGAAAGACAAATATTTACTATGCTTTTAAATGTCCATGCTTCAAGGTAGGGAAGATTTTTTTTTTTTAATGTTAAGTGAAAAAAACCTAGTATTTAGAGACATACACATAACCTAGGGAAGAAATCAGAGGAGCTGTATGAAATGTTTGTGTCCTCTGGTTAATGAGGCATTTCCTTCCTCATACTTTTTGTATTTTCTGAATTTTCTTTAATAAGCATATTATTACTTATATAAGCAGAAAAGAAGTTATAGCCTTTTTTCTGCTCACTGCTAAAATGTCCCTGTTCTTTGACAAAGGAAAGGATATCCTTACGGAAATCGACTCCAAGGAGTCTGGCCTGTTTCCTCAAGATTTAACTCTAAGACAAGTTTTCTTTATTATCAAAACAATACATGGTCACTGTAGAAAATTCAGGAAAAACTAGCAAAGATAACGAAATAAAAATCACCTACAGTCCCACCAATTCAAAGATAACCATTGACTATATTTTTCAGTCTTTTTTTCAATGTAGATAATAAATTTTGGTCTTTTTCAATTTAGCTATTTATACTTAAATTTTTAAAATATTTTTACTTAACAAATATACTTATTAAAAAATAGGACCACAGTTTTTCAGTCAATGATATATCTTGAATAGTATTAACGTTGTTGTTCAGTTCAGTTGTTCAGTCATATCCAACTCTTTGCGACCCCATGGACTGCAGTACGCCAGGCCTCCCTGTCCATCACCAACTCCCTGAGTCCACCCAAACCCATGTCCATTGAGTTGATGATGCCATCCAGCCATCTCATCCTCTGTGTCCCCTTCTCCTCCCGCCTTCAATCTTTCCCAGCATCAGGGTCTTTTCAGATGAGTCAGCTCTTCGCATGAGGTGGCCAAAGTACTGGAGTTTCAGCTTCAACATCAGTCCTTCCAATGAACACCCAGGACTGATCTCCTTTAGGATGGACTGGTTGGATCTCCTTGCAGTCCAAGGGACTCTCAAGAGTCTTCTCCAACACCACAGTTCAAAAGCATCATTCTTCTGCACTCAGGTTTCTTTATAGTCCAACTCTCACATCCATACATGACCACTGGAAAAACCATAGCCTTGACTAGACGGACCTTTGTTGGCAAAGTAATGTGTCTGCTTTTTAATATGCTGTCTAGGTTGGTCATAATTTTTCTTCCAAGGAATAAGCGTCTTTTAATTTCATGGCTGCAATCACCACCTGCAGTGATTTTGGAGCCCCCCAAAAATAAAGTCTGCCACTGTTTCCACTGTTTCTCCATCTATTTGCCATGAAGTGATGGGAACGGATGCCATGATCTTAGTTTTCTGAGCTTTAAGCCAACTTTTTCACTCTCCTCTTTCACTTTCATCAAGAAGCTCTTTATTTCTTCCTTTTCTGCCATAAGGGTGGTATCATCTGCACATCTGAGGTTGTTGTTCAGTTGCTAAGTTGTGTCCAACTCTTTGTGACCCCAAAGACTGTACCATTTTTTAAACAATTTTCTCGTATGTTTATGGTGTTGGAGAAGACTCTTTTGGACTGCAAGGCGATCAAACCAGTCAATCCTAAAGGAAATCAGTCCTGAATAGTCATTGGAAGGACTGATACTGAAGCTGAAGCTCCAATACATTGGCCACCTGATGGGCAGAACTGACTGACTGGAAAAGACCCTGATGCTGGCAAAGATTGAAGGCAGGAGGAGAAGGGGATGACAGAGGATGAGACGGTTGGATGGCATCACCGACTCAATGGACATCATTAGTTTGAGCAAGCTCCGGGAGTTGGTGATGGACAGGGAGGCCTTGCGTGCTGCAGTCCATGGGGTTGCAAAGAGTCGGACACGACTGAGCGGCTGAACTGAGAACTGAGATATTTATGCTGAATTTTTTTAATTTTTAAGAATTATAAACAATGTTGCAGGAGATGTCTTTGAAGCTAAATGTTTGAATCCACGATTACTTTCTTAAGATAACTTTCTACAAGTGAATTCCTTAAAGAATTAAATTTTTAAAGCTTTTAGAACATATTATACCAAACTGCCCCAACTGATACACTAATATGCATTCTCCTCAGCAATTTAGGAGAATACCCATTATCCTGAGCCTGTCCTATTTCTAAAAATAGATTCCCCTGTTGACAACGAAAAATTAAACCTTATTTTCATTTTCAGTTTTCATTTGTTCATAAATCCACTTGGCCCTTTTTTTTCCATCAAACTGCTCACATTTATCATTCTTTTTAAAGAATTATACATTAACTACGGTAAACTTGCTTCACTGTGTTAAAGATATTTTTCCCAGAGTATCATTTACTTTCTATTTGTGTGTGTGTGTGTAAACATTTTAATTTTTTGAGATCAGATCTACCAATCCTTTCCTTCATGGTTTCTGCCCTTGAGGTCCATCCTAACTTGATATAAACATTCCCTTATATATAGATATTTTTAGTACTTTATTTATTTATATTAAATCTTTAAGCAGAGTTTCTTTCAGTGTAAGGCATGAAGTAGACAGCTATTCCTTCGAGAAGGTGAGCTCGTTGAAAGGACGCTCTTCTTACCTGAGCTTCATACTTCACGGCGGCTGACAGCAGCGCAATGGCATTCTCCTCGCAGATTCCTTGCTTGATAGTTTGTTGGCAGAGTTTTTTCAAACGATTTTCTCTATAAAATGTAGCCAAATCAAGCAATCCTGGTAGAAAGAGATGTTTATTACGGGAGTGATCTCAAGCATCCTGATTTAAACTCATTCACCCCATCAGAGATGATTTTAAATACTGGGTTGACCAGAACTTTCTGTTCAGATTTGTCTGTCACATTGTATGGAAAACCCCAAACGCACTTTTTGGCCAACCCAATATAATCCTCAGCGAAGGGGTGTGAGAACTGAGGTTTAGGCTGACTTACACACTCTGAGTGTTTGGCTCCATCTAAGAACACAGCTGCACTGAGCAAATGCAACACATAAACAAGTAGCCGTGGGGAAAGCAGCAGCAAGTGAAAACGGCTCGCATCTTTTCCTCTGGTCATCCCTCCCCCCAAATCATCAGCACCTTCCCCAGCAGCATTCACACGTGCTGTGACAGCACCCAGCTTCTTCAAACACTTGCTCAGGTTTTCTTCTCCTTCAGAAGTTACTCTTCAGTCTGGTGGCTGGACCATTTTTCCTGACTTCGGAGTACTCGAATTCCCCAGAGTTCAATATTCAGACTCTTATCTCACGTATTTCCCTAAATGATCTCCAGCCTCACAGTTTTAATACTGTCTGGTAAAAACCTGATGATTCTTGTTATATTATCTGTCATCTACTTTCAAATAATACAACATAGAGTGATTTAGATGTTTAAGTTGATTTTTAAGCTACTCCAAGGGATACTGTTGGAGAAGGAAATGGCAACCCACTCCAGTATTCTTGCCTGAAATCCCACGGACAGAGGAGCCTGGCGGGCCACAGTCCACAGGGTCGCAAAGAGTTGTACACGACTGAGTGACTGAACGTGCACACAAGGGATACTATGAAAAGCAGTCGATTCAAGAGTCAGGGGACTTCCCTGGTGATCCAGTGGTTACGGCTCCAGGCTTCCACTGCAGGGGGCAAGGGTCCAATTCCCAGTCAGGAAGCTAAGATCCCACACGCTGCTCAGTGCAGCCAAAAAAATGAGAATGGTTAGTCAGTCAGTATTTGAAGGGCCCTTGTGAATGGCTTCAATTACAGGATGTGTTAATTAGCATAAAGAATGTCACTGGTGAAGTGAGCGGCACTCAAGTTATGTCGCTTGGCTAGAGATACTGCAAGAGTCCCCTCCACCCCTGCATGAATGGGATCCACACCATGGGCTCAGCAGTCCTACACCCTGGGAATAATGGAACACTTGCTAGGTCCAGTTCAGTCCTAGTTGCCACCTGATCAAAAGCTGGCTGAATACTGATTCTAGACTGTTGTCATGTTTAAGATAACCTTTTCATGGAAGGTAGAGGCCCCAGAGGACACAGAGCCAGGATTTCATCAACCTTACAACAAGTTACACAATGAGGTAGATTTTGGTTGGAAACCTGCTTTCATTGTAACATGACAAGTATTATCATAGAAGGCCTATGGCACACTGGGGGAAACAAACTGAAATCCTTTGAAATCTTGAGAGCTGTGAGTGACCTGATTGTTTCTAGTCGGTTTTCAACAACTCTCAGATTCACATCGACAGCTCCCCACACCCAAGGCATCGGACTCACCTATGTGTGTTCTCACAGGTACTGCCTGGATCCTCCGCTCAGGAGGGCCCAGCCCTGCACCCGCTCCAGGCAACCCCTCCCCACAGTGGCCAGGGAGCCACGTGCCCACTCCTAGACCACACTTTGTGCACCTGGGCTCTGGGAAAGTGTGAAAGTGCTAGTCGCTCAGTCATGTCCGACTCTGTAATCCCATGGAATGTAGCCCGCCAGGCTCCTCTGTCCATGGGATTCTCCAGGCAAGAATACTGGAGTGGGTAGCCATTCCCTTCTTCAGGGGATCTTCCTGACCCAGGGATCAAACCCAGGTCTCCTGCACTGCAGGCAGATCCTTTACTGTCTGAGCCCCCAGGGGCCCTGGGACTCCCTGCCTAATCAGCCCTGAGGCCACACACACAAGTGTTCCCTCCCCTTGACCCTGTCACCAAGGTACAGACCCCCAGTCCCAAGGGGCGCCAGGGCGGGATGGACGGAGTGTGGAGGTGCAGGCTGGGTGCCCGCGCACCTCTTGTGGTGCAGGATGCAGCTGGCGGTGGGTAAACAAAGATGGCAGATCCCAAGCTGGTGGCCAGGGACCTGACCTTCCTGTGCCGTGGTGTCCTAGCACGGAACTCCAAGAGACCTACCACTCTAAATTCCAAATGAAATGCCACCGTGGCCTCTCAGTTCTTAATGAAGGTGTATTTTTCAAAGTATGAGGATTTAACACATTTTATCTGAAGCTTTTAGCTTGACACATAACTTAAAATTTTTAGACATGTGGTATGTAGGCCTCCTTTAGACTCGCCAAGGGGCCTACAGAAAACCTGCCACACAGATGTCTAAAAGGCAGTTCAAACTCCTTTGATTTTTCAAACTCCAGAGCAAAACCTGGTGCTCTCCATGCTCAGGCCAAACACCCCATCCTTCTCTTTCCCTCACACCCCACGACCAACCACCAACAAATTCTGTCAGCTCGCTATGTAAGATGTGTCCAGACTCTGATCTCTTTCAACACTTCCATGCTAGACCACCTTAACCCACGGCACCACCACCTTACATCTGAGCCATTACAGTTCCTGATCTTTTCACTCCTGGAGTCGAAGCTGCGGCTGCCTCCTCCCTCCGTAACATACACAAGCCCATCCTCCTCCTCGCCTCAAATCCTAGATTATGTGGCTGAGCCACGGCCATCTAGAAGTGACCACTCCCCGCAACTTCCTATGCAGCTAATTAAGGCCTTGGTCATCTCTGGTCCCTGGTTTAAAAGAAGTGGGACTTCCTTAACAGACACCGGTGTTTGCCCTTGGCGCCTCATCACTGTCCTTTCCTCCGTCCTGCTGTCTGCAGTGCAGATGTGGCTGTGGATGTGAATCCAGGGGCCACACATAAGGATGCCTTGCACTGTGTAACCCTGGGTGACAGACAGAGAAACCACCTTGTTTAAGGCACTTCCTTTTTCCATTTTACTGTTAAAGCAAAAACTAAATAACGCAACCCTCATTGTCAAAATCTTCCAAGGCTGTCTATCACACCAAGACTGAAACTCGAGCCCTTCACCATGACCTCCAAGGCCACATCTGGTCTTGGCCAGACCCAGCTGCCGGGCCTCAGTTACATCCACTGCCCATCGCACTCTCTCTCTCCGACCACCCTGGCTGTCTCCTCCTCCTCCTCTTCCTGCGCTCTCCGTGCTCCTGTCTCAGAGCTCCACACTGTCTCTCATTTAGCATGCTCTTCGCCTGGGTGGCTGCTAGCTTTCCCCCTCTCTCTGCACAGCACACTTCCTCACAGAGGCCTTCCCTGACCGCCTGACTGACCGCTCTGATTTCTTGCTAAAGGCTGGCCTCCCTCCCCTGAGCACCAGCTCCACAGGGCAGGGCTCGGTCTGTCTCCCTCACAGGTGCCGAGGGGAGTGTGGCACACCGTGGCCCTGGCCCTCCAGCACTGTGGGAGAAAGGAAGGAAAACGAGAAAACTTCAGAAATCACACTTCGGTTCACCTGAGGAAAATTCAGTGCTGACCTGGTAAAAAGTGTTACTGGCTTTACACATGTAAAATGAATACCGAATTTAAAAATTTGAGGGTTAAACTCTTTCTTTGGTTCCTTACAGAAGCAATTCTTTAATTCTTCTGTCCCACTGGCCCATGATACTGACAGCTGTAAGCTGAGTCTGAGTATGTCTTTCACCCTGTGCCCAACTGGTCGCCCTGTGTTGCTTCCTTACCGTCAGTAACCCTGAAGGGCCCTGAGGCACTGGACCACGGCAGTCTGTCCCAGAGAGACAGTCACAGTTATGGAGACCAGCAGGGCGGCTATTACATGCATCTTACCATTTTCATAATGTAAATATCTTCAAGGCAGCAGGCTGTGGAAACTAAAGAGTTGTGTACGGTGTCGAGCAGTTCAGGAAGAATGGCACCCGCCCCACAGTGTTGATGGGTTGATAATTCACCCACCTCTCATTTTATCCATCAGGTCAACCTTTGTATGCGGTGGGAGGAAGGAAAGAGTTTGGGTTCAGCACACAAAAACAGAACTACTTTTGTGACTACCCTCACAGAGACTTCCTTTCAGGCTCTACACAAACCACCTTTTTGCCAAACTCTTGGTCAAGTCTGGTGGGAATTACCTACTGCCTCCTCGGGGGACAGGCTGATGCTGTCTGTGTACAGGTACTCCAGGAAGGCTCGGTAAACAGGATACGAAAATTCACTCATTTCTACAATATCATCCTCATTGTCTTCCAATGAAGAACGAAAATGCTCACACCTGAAGGAAGAAAGATGTCAGGTCCTGACCTCTGGGCAAGAGCTGATAAGCTTCCCAAGGAGCACGTGCTCGTAGTGGTTAAAGAGGAAACAACTAACATGCAGAGAGGAAAAACGCACACCACACACCTTCACGTTCTGGACTGGGTCCCTCGCTTCCTCTACTGGCCAAAAGGCTGCAAACAGTGGTTTATTGGAGGAGGCTGCAAATGCTAGCCTGCTGTGGGGCAGCCGCCTCTTTGGCCACAGACTCCCACAGGTCCCTCCCACACCATGTCCACGGAGCAGCATTTATAGAAATCAGGTGGCTTTATTTTAAAAAATTCTGAGTAATTTTGTTTCTTCTCCTGTTATGGGTTGAACTGAATCCCCAAACTCACAGACTGAAGTCCTAACCTCAGCATATAACCGTATTTGGAGAAGGGATCAAATTAAAAGGAGGTCATTAGGGTGGGCTCTAAACTGATATGACTGGTGTCCTTATAGAAAGGGGGGTTTGGACACAGGGAGAATGCCATGTGAAGACTGGAGTTATGCTGCCATAAGCCAAGGAGGACAAAAAACTGGCAGCAAACCACTAGAAGGTGGGACGGAGGATGGAACAACCCAATTCATTCAACAAGATCTTGAATTTCTAGCCTCCAAAACCACAAGAGAATAAATTTCTGTTATTGAAACCAATCAGTCTACAGAACTTTGTTACAACAGCCCTAACAAACCACAACCTCCTAATTTTTATGAAGGTTTATGGACAACAGTAGAAGTGAACAAATATTGCACAGCCTGGCCTCACTAAGAAGTGAACTTGAGACTGAAATACTATACTGTGTTTGTGATTCACTGTAAGAGGATTTGGATATCTGTTACACAACAACAAAATGAATTTCAAAATCATTAGGCTAGAAGAAAGAAGCCAGGCAGAGAAGAATACATACTATATCATTACATTTACATCAACGTCTAGAAAATGCTAACTAGTCTATACTGACAGAAAGAAGATCAGGGCTTGCCCCAGGGCAAAGGTCCCCTGTGGGATCTTTGAGGGGGGTGACGCCAATGTTCTGTGTCCTGTTGTGGAATGGTGGTTTCCAGAGAATATACAAATGTCAAAACTCCTCAGGCTGTACATTTTAAATGGATGCTCAAAAATCACCCGTTAATAAAAGTGAATTTTTAAAAGTCTGTCTGTTAGTTTTACCCCAAACCTCGCTGCTCTTGTCTTTTCCCAAGCGTCTAAGCCTGTGGTGTCCCACAGCTGATTAAGGAGAGTGACTCTCATGGGCTGCACTCAGCTCCTGGCCAGGGAGGTTCACTTAGGTCAAGCAGCCCCAACAGGGCTCAACAGATGTTCACCGCTGGCCGGATGGCTGCTCTCCAGCACCAAGGTGGACAAGCTGTCTACAGAGTCTCTGAGGAAGCCAACTGTGTATGCCCTGTACCACACCCCACCCACTGCATACTACGGCCTCTATGATTTCTTGTTTCACGTATAATGTGTTTTCCCTGCTGTACTGTCTGCTCACAAAGGGCAAAAAGAGCCTTACATTTTTTTAGTGTCACTGAAGTGCCTGACATAGGTCTTTGCAACTAGAAAATAATAAACATATTTGCTTCAATTCTCAAATGATGCCTTACCTGATTTTGAGAAGGACTTTATGCACATAAATGTACTTTCCATCCACCAGAAATTTCAGGTCTGCGGTGTTAGGGTTGTCAAACTCCCTCTTCAGGGACTCGGCCACTGTGAGGTGGTCGTCGGGTTCTAAGGGAATGACACCAGTGTTTTCCAATGAAAATGCAGGCCAAATATAGCATCGCTCTGCTCACCCTCATGAAAATACCAATTTCCCAAAATAACTGAGCAACTGAGCAGTGTGCTTTTTTCCCTAAATACAGATTTCCTGCTGCTGCAATCGTTATAAGAACCTCAGGCACAGCTGTAAATCTGGCAAAACAACTAAAGCCCCAACCACCTCACTAAATAAACATGTTGAAAGCTTGAGTAAATATACCCGCTAAAAATAAAAGCCACGGTTTCCCAGTCACATCAAAAAGCTATCCGAAGTTCTCTGAATTTTAGTATGAGATGCTGACTTCTAATACTTTTAAGGAAAATGAATTGGTGCAGTGAGTGCTGTTTCACAGGACCCTGTGAGAGGGAAATGAATTGCCTGATACTGCACTTAACAAAAGTCCTCACTATTGAAAAACAACAGAGTTTTCTTCCTAGCTCTCAGGCCATCACCCAACAGACAGCAGTCAGCTCACCCACAGAGAGGAGGCGCCACGTGACGGCGGGCGTGGCGAAGCAGGCGAACACGTCGTCGGTGGAGGAGAAGTGCGTGAGGTGCGGCAGGGTCACCGACTGGCCCCGGCACTGGCCCCACATGTACACGTGGCCGCCCTGCGTCTTGGCGGCCGACGTGTGGGCCGAGTGGCAGGCCGCAATCTCTATAATTCTGGGGTCACAAACACACACCAAGTAAGCAGTCAACAGGAGAAGAAACAAGTTGATTTTTCCTTCCCTTAGCATTAACTGATTAAAAAAAAAACAAAAAACTCTTCATTAAGCCTAAGTTTGTAAATTTTCAGGCACCAAACCGTCATTGACCTTTAAGCAATGTCTCAACAGCACTTATATACATCATGAAGGTCTGCTTATTACCACTTCTAGCCAGTAAGCCGATAAAAATATGCACCTATTTTGAAACTGAAGTACAAGAGAACAGAGACTAAAAGACCAAAAAAAAGGTGATTCAATTTTTTCTTAAAACATTGCTTACTTAAAGCAAATCAAAAAGATGTGCGGCGTCTCCACCCAGGGTCAATAAATATTTTTATCAAAACTTCACCAATTTTAGGGTTCCATGGAGCATGCTATGGGGCACCTCAACTCACACTGCAAGCAGTAAGTGTAATAGTTCTGACTCACTGAACAGTATCATCTGGAACCCCAGAGAGCAGTTTTCTGGGACCAACCATTATGTTAGACCCTACTTCAGTAAGTTCATGGCTGACAGGCGGAGAGTTCTCAAAACACTTCCTAATGGAAACCACTGCTTTGTTGACTTGAAACTAATTGTCTTCTCTAAGACCAAGCCACCATACAGACTTAAAATAATATTTTACCCCAAGTGAGGTGCCATCTTGATTCTCCCTCGGGCAATGGTACCAGCATTCCCAGAACTTTAGGAACTTTAGGGTCATCTCTGACTTCTCCTCCCTCCTCACTTAGCACTTTCTTCAGAATATCCAGTTGGCAAAATAACAACAAATTCTTTCTTTGTAATGTCTCCCACTTGCCAGAGCCTCATCAAGCACACCCCATACCCAGACCGATGTAACTCTTAAGTCTCCCTGTCGTAGACTTTCTCTCTCTTCTGACCTAAATCACACAATGCTGTCAAGTTAATGACTCTTGAAACACCATTCTCATGACTCCTTTCAAACCTTTCACTGACTTCCCACAAGACAAAAATCCAGACAGGTGTCCTTAAGGCCTACTATAATTTGCCTACCGTCCATGGCCAGCTTTCTTTCATATTACCTTTGCCCATACACCCTGTCTGAACAAACAGGAAGTACTCACTGCCTCCCAATGTCACTATGCACAAAGTCCTTGGTCAGGAATGTTCTTGTGCACTTTGGTGGACCTCTCTTTTCCCTGGTAACAAACGTTCCGTGCAAAATGTAACTGACTGGAACACAATTGTCAACTTCTGTACTAAACTACCCAGTACCAGAAAACCAAAATAACTTCACTCCTACATTCACTTCAGAAATGTTTACCATGACCCTCCAAGAATGGGAAGCAGCCTCTGCCATTCATTCGAGGAGGCGGGATGCTGCTTCCACAGCCAGGGAGCTAAAGATACAGAGAAGCTGGGAAGGCTGGCCCTCCCTGAGCATGGCTAGGGCGTTTACCTGGAACACCCAGTGCCACTAGGGAAGTCAGGGGTGGGGCTCGGGCTTGGCTGACCGCAGCAGCTGCTACAGCAACAAGAAAGGAGAAAGTTTAGAGGAACCTTCAGGTCTGGGCTTGGGACTCCAGCATCTGCCAAAGCGCCCTGCCTTTGTCTGAGGTCATCTGTCCTTCGTCTGATTTATATGAAGAAGCTAATATGGAAGCTCAAATTGTCTAGTCATATATGCAGTACACGATAAACTGAGCTAAGGTTTCCTGCCAGGAGTTCTGGCATTGTTGTTGTTTAGTCGCTAAGTCGTGTCTGACACTTTTGTGACCCTACAGACTAGCGTGCCACGCTCCTCTGTCCATGGGATTTTCCCGGCAAGAATACTGGAGTAGGTTGCCATTTCCTTCTCCAGGGGAATCTTCCTGACCTAGGGATAAAACCCATGTCTCCTGCATTGGCAGGTGAATTCTTTACTGCTGAGCCACCAGGGAAACCCAGGAGGTCTGGCGTACAGCATATTTTATTTTGTAGCCAGCCATTCTTACTGGAAAAAAAGTTACTATATGTTGACAATAAATGGATTTGGTGTCACCTCAATAAAACGATCCACCACAATGGCATGGCTTAATGGCTAAGAGGTACTAGAACTGAAAAGGCAGAGAGTGAGAAAGAATGCAAAACAGAAAAGAGAAGAGCGAAAATAAGGTAAGGAGACGGGATGCTGGATGTGAAGAAGAATAACAGAGAAGAAATCATGACCATTACAAGATCCAGAGCAATGTTTCTCAATTCTGCTTCTGTGAGGCTAACACATTACTAATTATTAACACCTCAAGAAGCTACAAAATTCACAAAAATTCAAGGCAAAGTGAGTTTTGAAATCAATTTAACTCAAAATATGTTTTTTATGGAACTTTAAATGCTGGTAAATCAAAGTATTGAAAATTCAGAAAGACTGGGAATGACTGAGTTAAAGAGAATCATTTTAACTACAAAATCACTTCTCCGTGAACATAAAATGTTAGCATTCTTCATCAATAAATAGGCTTCTGTGAAAAAAATTTTTTTAAATCAGGTTTTTCTTGGGTTGTTATTTGAGCAAATAAAACCACGTAGCCAGATTTTCACTTTCCGCTTCTGGGAACACACAACCAAGACCTGATGATCCACCCCACCGCGAGTTCAATCCTGTTCTTTCTAATTAGCCCAGCTTCCCCACAATGAGCCCTAAGAGTCAGGAGTTCCTGAGAGGTAAGTCATAATGTTCCTGCAAAGCTTCAGTCACTGAAAAGGGCGGGGAGGGGCAGAACAAGTCCTTGCAAACCTAGAGGTTCCTCCCTTGCAATATTCGTGCGACAGAGAGCCCACAAGCTCAAAATCACTGAACAAAATTCAAGCCTGGGAAACTGAGAAAAGCAGGAACGTCTCATTCAAAACACTCATCCTTGATATTCTAGCCAAAATCATGTTTAGGTGGGCAACAGTAAGTATGCACGTGTTTAGCAACTTCTACATTTTTTTACCTATATAATTTTAGAAAACAAATGTTTTTAAGTTGTGAAGATTTTTAAAAAAGACAGAAAGGAACAGGTAACTCTCCAGTGCCAGGTATCTGGACACTCACGTAACTCCCACGCCTGCGTCCCTCGCTCTCTGGCTTTTTCCCACTGAGTCGCCCTGCAGTCTGTCCATCCCAGCGTGACTATGGTGAGAAGGCCCGACACTCCCTCTGAGCCCATCAGGACCAACGGCGCAAGGTGGGGCAAAACGCAAGTGGGCACAAGGCAGCTGATTCCATGAGCCCAAGGACAGAGGAGTTCAAGTTTACGTGAAGCGAGGCAGCATGAGGAAAATGGCAAAGCGCCATGCAGATATAGCTTGTTTTTAATCCGCGCTAACTTTAGTCCTTTCACATTTCTGTGCCGTGTTGTCTAAATAAACACTAAATGTCCCGAGTGACTGGATTTGCTGGCCTGAGGCACTCTTCTCTTTGTGGCTCTGAACTACCTTTAAGAGAAATAAAAATGACACGGCTGCTTGCATCTCCTGTGTGCCTGTCATCACAGGATCTTCATTATCTTCCCTCCTCCCCAGTTCTTAAGGAATCTAGGGTCTTACTATAAGGTCTGCGGGGGCGGGGGGTGGGGGGTGGGGAGGTTTTTTAACCAATTTAACACAGGTTAGATAAAAGTAGCCAGGTTCACAATACTCCAATGAAAATCAAGGGGCTGAAAATGACTGGTTCTTCATTTTCATTGTTAAATATTCCGACAGGAATACAGAAAAAAACTGCATGTAAGTGCAAAATAACTTATCCATATATTTAAAAATCAGATGAAAATAGCAATATTGATTTCTACAATGATTTCAACCCTGACTTAATAGAATGGACAATGAAATGTTCATATTCCATGCTTCTGCGTCAAGAAATGAAGAGTGAAAAGGCAGTGATAAGGCCATGTTCGAGAAGTTCAAGAGACCTTCAAAAATAGTACAATAATTCGGGAAAAAAACTCTGTGGATATGCTAATCACTTATCACAACCTTGTGGTTCAATTCCTGGGTTGGTAGATCCTATGGAGAAGGGACAGGCTACCCACTCCAGCATTCTTTGGCTTCCCTGTTGGCTCAGGTGGTAAAGAATCCACCTGCAATGCAGGAAACCCAGGTTTGATTCCTGGGTTGGGAAGATCCCTTGGAGCAGGGAACGGCTACCTACACTAGTATCCTGGACTGGAGAATTCCATGGACAGAGAGGCCTGGCAGGCTACAGTCCCATGGGGTTGCAAAGAGTCAGATATGACTGAGCGACTTTTACTTCACTAACACAACCGTGCACACAAGTGCACAAAACTAAGTTTTAATTGAACCATTTTGCTCTTCCTCATAGTGATAGCCTAAGATTTAAGGTCATGAAAACAGCCCTATCCTTTTCAACTGGCAAATCTGATAAATAGCTGGGTGAATGGCATTATATTCTCATTGGAGGTACTTTCATCTTCCTAAACCACAGAAGACAGACCTCAAATGTTATCAACTCCTTAAGAATGTGAAACAGAGAACAATGGGAATGGGGGAAAAGGAAATTTCTGAGTGAGAAGAATAATGCCGAGGAGCTGTTGGAGGTTTAGTCATTGTAGTTTCTGTAGAGTAGCTATTACAAGTATAGATGAAATATGGGTGATGAAAACAGAAATATTTAACATGCACTCAACCTTCCCCCAAATTCTAAAGCTAATTTTAAAAAGGAATGAATGGTCTTGTTCAGGAATATTCTAACACTAGCAATAAATTGCCCATAATTCTGTATCATGCCTCAGTTTTGTTTAATCACTGAAAAACACTGAATTCATTTTGAAAATACGCATATTACCTGTCCTTTTCCACGACAACAGGGGTAGGGTAGGACTGGTTACTTTTATTGCCGGTGCCCAACTGGCCATAAGAATTTGCACCCCAAGCATACACTTGACCTTCATCTGTTAATACTAATGTGTGTGCATAGCCACAGGCAACCTGGAAAGAGAAAAACCAAATCCACTCAGGCCTGCAGACAGAGCGAAACATGCTTTCCACAAGATAGGTTAAGAATCAAAAATGAAAAAGGGGAAACGGCAGCCAGGGAGGCAGGCATTAAAGTCAGCCAACACCCCTCCAGATGTAGCTTAGGCCCCACGTGTGGTGAAAACTGCATTGAGATCAACATGAGTCCTGCAGTGACAAGAGTCCAGTTTAGCCTTTACTCTGGCATTCATCACACTCACAGAGATCAAGGCGTGTGAGAGGAACAAGAAATAGACTCTTCTCTTTTTCAAGAATGACTTCGTCTTTTTATTATGAAAGTAAAACATAAATTCAATGTGAAAAAGATATAGAAAAATATAATTATGAAAGTCATCTCAAGGTCAAGATTGTTTATTTATTAAAAAAAATACAAATATACATTGAAAGCTTTTTTAAAAATGATCATACTGTATAAGCAGTCCTGTATCTTTTTACTTAACAGTGCATACAGCACTATTAAAGTCCTTTCTAAGCATCATTTCTGTTAATATAGATTTAGTATCACTTATTTAACCATTAACTTACTGTCTGATTGGATAAATTATGCTACATCTATTATTTATCACTGTTTTCTTTTTCTTTCATTCTTTTTTTGTTTTGTCTGCTCTAAGAACTATACCTTGTATAAGTCACTTTCTCTTTGGTGCCTTAGGATAATGCCCTAAGAGCAGAATTACAGATGAAAGGGGGTGAATATTTTTAAGGTTCTTGATACATACTGCCAAAGTTTCCTTGGAAAAGACAATAAAAGTTTACGTTCCAACGGCTACGTGTGAGAGTGCACTAGAGATAAAAATTTTCTGATAAATATTACAACTAAATTCAGGAAAAGAACTTTAACCTCTACTTCAACTTTTCATCCTGCTAAGACAACTGACTTTTTAGTACACTGGTATGTCTGCCACCGTAGATTTAAAAACAGGCACACGTAAACCCACAGGGGACGTACCCGCTGGACACGAATGCCTTGGAGGGCTGCTACCCTGCAGGGGGTTGGCTGGTTGCCACTGCTGCCGAGTCCCAGCTGCCCGTTTCCATTGTAGCCCCAAACAAAGACCTGAGAGAAAACAAGAGGCTCGATGCCCACAAAAGCCAAAAAACAGTCACGGTCTCTGTCGTGAGGTCAGTAGGACAACTGACAAGGTAGATGGGCTTTTTGAAGCAACCTATGAAGTGACTTTCTTACCTCCCCGGTGTTCACCACTGCCATCGAGCACATCTGCCCGCAGGCTATGTTCACAACCACTTTATTCTGTAAGCAGCCGGTGACTCTTCGAGGGATCGGCTGATTGGCTGTTGATCCAGACCCTACCTGCCCGGAGTTGTTATAACCCCACGCAAATACCTATTTGAAAGAAGAGATCAGTAAATGAAACACACTAATATATAGTGTCTCAAGTGGCACTTCTGGCCTCATCTTTGCCCTCCAAGTGTTTGATATCCGTAAGTTCTCACAACCTTGGCAAGGAAGTTTTCACAGGATGCATTCTCATAAAATATATTACTTTATAAAATTAGGTTATTGCCATTATCTATACAAACAGTAATAATTACAATCAAATGTCATATAATCCTTATAAAATATCTACTTTGCCTCAGCCATATTTTCCAGCGTTTGGGGATTTTTCTTTTTGCAAATAACCCCCTTGAGTATAGCAATAGAGAAGTAACAATACATCCTTCAACATTTTGCAGTTATACAAATCCTTACCACATACAGGTACACATCATAATAGAAACGCCATGACTATGAACTGCTAACAAGAGCAAGACAAATGTGAGGTTGGTGGTTATTTTAATTAAATGATCATATTTCCACGTCTGCTATAGGAATCTATATAAATCTTATTGAAATCTTATGATCAGTGAGATTTAAGCTGACTATTCTCACCTCTCCATCAGATGTTAGCACCAAAGAATGGTAAGACCCACAGGCCACTTCAATGACTTGCTTGTTCGACAGATTAGTAGAGATATGATAGGGCACTAGACCAGCATTAGTTGTCCCATTGCCCAGCTGACTGTAAGCATTATGACCCCAGGTAAAGACCTCTCCTTCTGAAAATAAAAAGAAACATAACCAACTTTCAAAACAACTACTCATTATATGAAAGTATATATATTACACACTTCCACAAATGGAAACTAAAAATTCACATGCAAAAGTTAATCAACTTCCCTGTTCCACAAAACTCATTTTATAAAAGGAGTTAAACTACATTCTGCCTCAAAGCAACAAGATGAAATTTAAACGGATGCAATTATAATAAATAGAAGATAGGTTTTTGAGAAATAACAGAGAAAAGGCTACTAAGAGAAAAAAAAAAATTGAAATTCAAAAGACTGTAAGGCTATTTAACTTCTCTGAACCTTAATTTCCTTGTTTATAAATGGTTACCAAGTTAATTTTTTAAATCTTTATTATATTACTTATCGTGCAGTACAATACATATTCAGGGCTTTGGGGGTAATCATAAGATTATATTTCTTGATCTGGGTGGCAGAACATGGATGAGTACTTTGTAATTATTTATAAAACTGTGCATATATATTTTATGAACTTTTTTGAATATGTATTATACTACACAATAAGGTCTGTTTTAATGATAATGTCTTATCAGTCTGAATGGATGAAAAAGCCATGAAAATATTTAATTCCTTCTACTACTGACACCAACTAGAGCCATGAGTCATTGTTTAACATCAGAATCACAGAATGTTAGTTAGAGGGGATCTTAGGATCTAGCTTTAATCTCTTTGTTCGCAGATCAAGAATCTTAAGTTCAAAATGTCCAGAGTGAGGTTCAGCATTCTAATGCAAAATAATTACACTTCTCAAGTAGGCTTAAAGCACTGTCATTCTGACAACCAAAGTGACAATAACTGCTAGATTCCATCGGCTACCTTTTCTTACTTTGATACCCAGGTATGTTCATATTTCATACAGTCCAAAGCACAGACGAGTTCACAGGGCACAGCCAGAGAGGTCTGCCCAATCAAAGACTGTGTTCTCAGTGTTAAGGCGCGGCCCCAGTCTTGCTCCTCAACAAATGAAGCAGCGGCTAAAATTCTACCCTGGGTTCCAAGGTTACCTGTTGTTGCAAGGACAATGTGTGGCCCACTTCCGTAGCTGAGGCAGGCGATTTTTTTGCCACTTAAAGAATCCAGTCTCCGAGGTTCAATGGTGCTCTGGACATCACCTAATCCCAAACAACCACAGCAGTTTGTGCCAAGCACAAAAATCTGTGGGGAAAAACCAGTTAGCTCAAGCAGTTCTATTTCTGACAAACCTGTAATTACATTCAAAACAGGCATAGTCCCCTCACAGGAAAACTGCTTCATTACTTAATAAATAAGGATCTACTCTGTGCATTTTTTTTATCTTAATTCCTTAGTTCCCTGAAGATCTTCAATTTAGCAAACCCATTACTAAAAATATAAGTGGCTGAATTTTTTTCTTCAACATTACCTCATCATTTACTGTAGTATACAGAAGTTCATTGCTGGCACTGCCAAAGACACAGGCCTGACGAACTAACTGCAGTTCTTCCTCAGAACAAAGGGAGAAAATTGGCCACTTTCCCACATCTAACATCTTCAAAGACGAAAGAGTAGCCTGGACTGGCTGAAAAAGAATTTTTTAAAAATTATTAAAAAAATGATTCATAGAAAACACATTTTCTCTGCCCCCTTCATTTCTCTTCCCCCTTCTGTTTAAGAGTGCGCACTGGTGTGAGGAGAAACAAATCCTATCTATTTTGGGGAATTGCCTTTACAGGTTCAACCACTTCAGACCATTCTCACCACAACCAAGAGCCAGAGGCCCAGGATAGAATCAGATCTCACCTATTAATTTTCCTCAAGGACACTGGAACCATCCAAGGCTGAACTCTGGGGGCCTGAATGCCTGACAAGCACTTTCAGTGGTGACTATGTCTTATGTAGCTTTGGAAACCAGGCTAAGGGTAAAAGCAGGAAAAAAGAAGGAAGACTGCTGTTTCAACGGCTGCCTGAGTCTTAGCAAAAGAAGCCCTTGGGAAAGGACAATGCCAAAGGTGACACCAAGGAAAATGTACAGAAGTTTCAGTTCATGGGTCAGTTCTGACCATTCAGCTGGAGCAGTTGGTGGGTTCCCTCAGGCCCCCACTCAGATCTGGGGGCTGGCAGGAAGACACAGCCAGAAAGTATGTGCATATGCTTGCTATTACTGCTGTAACAAAGTACCACAAACTGAGGGGGTTAAACAACAGAACTTGATTTTCTCACAGTTCTGGAGGCTAAGTTCAAAGTCAAGGTATCAGCTGGCTTAGTTCCTTCTAAGGATTGTGAGGGGAAGATCTATCAGGCCTCTCCCCAAGGCCTGCAGAGGGCTGGCTGAATTCTCCAATGTCTTTCACATCATCTTCCCCAAGTCTGTCTCTCTCTGTGTCTCAATTTCCCCTCTTTTATAAAGACACCAGTCATACTGGGTTAGGTCACCCTCAAGACCTCCTAACTGAATGATTTACATCTGCAGTGATCCATTTCCAAATAAGGTCACCTTCCAGAATAATGACGTGTCTTAGTTCCTTTGGGCTGCTAAACCAAAATATCATAGATGAGTGGCTTATAAACAACAAAAATTTGTATTTTACTGTTCTGGAGACTGGGAAGTCCGAGATCAAGGCACTGGCATGACTGTGTTCTGATGAAAGTGCCCTTCCTAGTTCAGAGCCCGTGTCTCCTCACTGTGCCCTCACAAGGTGGAAGGGGCTGGGGGTCTCTCTGGAGTCCCTTTTATAAAGCACTAATTCCGTTCATGAAGTTTCTCCCCTCATGACTTAAGCAACTTCTAAAGGCCCCACCTTCTAATATTAAAACCATTGCCTTTGGGGGTTAGGATTTTAACGTATGAATTTAGGGGGAGGGGGATACAATCAAACCCAGCACAGCATCCATTAAGGTTACAAGCAGCCACACTCCCCTAAGAGCATTCAATGTGGACATGATAAAGCTTCTTTAAAGAGAGCTTTTACTTCTTTGCTATGTGGTAAGTCATTTCAGTAGTGTCCGACGCTGTGCGACCCCATGGACTGTAGCCCTCCAGGCTCCTCTGTCCATGGGATTCTCCAGGCAAGAATACTGGAGTGGATTGCCATTCCCTTCTCCACTTACTTGCTATACTGGAAATATATACACTTACATACTTTTCAACTTTCAAAAATGTTTAAGATTACAGTAAGATTACATAATGGCCAACAGCCTATCAAATGGCATTTCTCTCAATAATTACCATGTCCTATGCTGTGCTTAGTCGCTCATTCGTGTTTGACTCTTTGCAACCCTGTGGACCATAGGCCACCAGGCTACTCTGTCCACGGGGATTCTTTAGGCAAGAATACTGGAGTGGGTTGCCATGCCCTCCTCCAAGGGATTTTCCCAACCCAGGGATCAAACCTGGTCTCCCACATTGCAGGCAGATTCTTTACTGTCTGAGTCACCAGGGAAGGCCAAGAATACTGGAGTGGGTAGCCTATCCCTTCTCCAGGGGAACTTCTCGATCCAGGAATCGAACGAGGGTCTCCTGCATTGCAGGCAGATTCTTACCCGCTGAGCCACTCAGGAAGCCCCAATAATCACCATACTCTAGCTTAAAGTATGTACCTTTAAAGGAATAAAGAATTTTATAAGGCCTGTCTTTTCCATCAGATATTAAGTCCATCTTACCAGATATATGTTCTAGTAGAGAGAAGATCAGACTAGCTAAAGGAGTCAGGGGAAATTAATTAATTTACTTATTATTAGGACTTGGCTCACAAGATCATGAAGATGCAGAAGTCCTACATCTGCATTTGCAAACTGAAGACCCAGGAAAGCTGGTGACATAATTCAATCTGAGTCCAAAGGCCTGAGAATCAGAGGAGACAATGATGTAAACCCCAGCCCGAGGGCAGAGGAGGAAATGAGATCTCCCACATAAATCAGTGAGGCAAGGAAAAAAGGATGACTTCTTCCTTCTTCTGCCTTCTGTTCCATTCAGGTTGTCAATACACTGGAGGAAACTCGCCCACACTGAGAAGGGCAACCCATTTACTAAGTCTGCCAACTCAAGTGCTATTCTCATCTGGAAACACCTTCACAGACACATCCAGAGATGACGTTTAACCTGGGCACTGGGGGCCCACTCAAGGTGACACATAAAGTTAACTACTTGAAGACACACAGTGAAGGCCATGTGAAGATAGAGGCAGAGACTAGAGCGATACAGCTGTAGTCCCAGAACACCAAGGAGTGCCAGGAGCTGGCAGAAGGTGGGAGGAGGCTTCAGGACTTCTTCCCTTGAGACTTCAGAGAGTACCGTGACTTCAGACTTCCAGCCCCCAGAACTGTCAGAGAATAGATTTCTGCTGTTTTAAACCACCTGAATTGTGGTGCTTTGTCAGGGCGGAAACTAATGTGAAGAAACCGACACAGAGGGGAAGCGGTTTGTCAGAGCTAGCAGCGTCGCTCTCATGAGTGGCAGAGCATGCTAGTGCGGAATCTGGCCACTACTCCCCACTATGCCACTCAAGCTGCAAGATCCTGTCTGGACAGTGATGTCTCCTGTTATCTTTGGGACCCCTGTGGAGCTAATGACAGAATCTTGTTGTGTCAGCTTGGAGTCTAAGCTTCTACTTTAAATTACCCACCTCCTTATACTAGGAAGGAATCTTACTTTCTTTGAGCGGTTCATTTTCATGTGTTTTCCTTTTTAAGCCTGTAATTTTCAGAAAGAACAATGTTTGGGATATGACATGAAATATTTCATGGAGACATGCTAATGTGCTAGTTAAAGGGGTTCTTACATATTATTGATATTTCTCATCTTCACAAGTGAAGGACACACACAGTGCTGTCCTCATTTTACCTGGGAGGAGCCTGAGGGTCAGAGGGACTAAGAAATCCTCCAACAGCACTAGCTTCTGAGTGGATGGACCAGATTTCCTTCCACACATCATCTGTTGCTGAGTAAAAAGTTCACATAAAAAGTGACACTCCTGGCAGACCCAGTGTTTGCTCACATTTGTAAGGCCTGGCTGTTGTGCTCATGAAGTCTTTAGTGAACAAGGCAATGGCCACCATGCATTGTCTTTCCAAGAACAGGACAGATGGCGACATCCAACAAGAACGTAAGTAATATACAGTGATTGATTGCTACCTTATTTGTTCCTTTCAAGCAGATTTTTGGATTTTGATTGCTACAAAATCAAGTGGTTTCTTAGATGCCTAGAATCTGGCTGTCAATCCAGCCAGCTCCTTAACACTTATCTACAAATCACTAGTTCTGAGCTCTCCCCCTGGCCACCTCTACAAAACCTATGGTACCCAACCCATAACTCTACTGACCAGTGGGATTCCAGTGTGTGGGTTTGTGACATCACCCGCAGTGGTACATTTGGTAAAGAAGGCTACTGGGTGAGAGAACACTAGGTCTGATGGTATCAGTGAACATTTACCAAGTATCAGATACCAAGACAAAAGTAATACATAGTTATTGCCTTCACGGAGCTCACAATTTAATAGAAAACAAATAATTACAATATAACCTAAACACAACACAAGTGTGAATATTGCTTTTTAAATCTCTGCCAAAAGGCTGGCTGCTGGAGGTGAGTCATCAAAAATTCACTTTTTTCTAATTTTGTGGGGAAACTTTTTCATAGAGAACTGATGACTTCATTTATAAAACGCACTTTTTTAATATACTTTTCTGAAGTAAATGTTTAATATCACTCTCAAGGAAATGAGCATCTTTGTTCTTTGAAGAAAAATACATTCTTCTGTCTGACATAATCATGAGCATATATAGTTACAATTGTATATACTGTATACATATTCAGCATATATGTATACCCTGTGTGTGTATATATATTCATACACACACATACTTCAGGCTGCAGCAAACAGGGTGGCACAGAGTCGGCCACAACTAAAGTGACTTAGCACACATGCACGCAATACACTGTATACAGTAAGAGTGTACATAAGGATCCACACACTTTAGGAGCCTCAATCACACCACGGCCAACCTGCATAACAGCAGGCATCTCTGCAGAAGGCACCCAACCACCTCTGGGCCCAACTGTTAAGTTAGGGACTGGCTGAGCAGGAGCCAAGAGTGGGCAATTTAAAAATCTGTAGGGGAAAAATATACTACGAGGGCATGAAAGCTTGACATTTATTTACATCATTAAGATCATGTCCTCGGAGTCTACATCCTGGCCTGGACCCTCCTTTTCCCACATATCTCACCAACACAGGTGAGAATTAACCCTAGGCCAGCTCACCTTCACTACTTTGCTCACATCCAGGTCACCTCTCTCATCTTTCACAGGCATCTGTTTGGAAAGGCAAAGTGGTGAAATTTTAATATTAGCTCAAGGAGAACATAATTAAGGAAATACATCTCCATAAAGTTTGATACCAAAATGCATTTTATTATTCCTTTGCGTGTGTGCTCTCCATATTAACTCTGCTCCCGCATGCATACGAAGAACCAAGTGGATTATGATAATTAACTACGGACAATTATTAAGTTGCCACAATTCAATTTACAATACAGCATATAAAAACAGAATTAAGATTACATAGCAGGCATGCATAGTCAAAAAAAAAAAAAAAATCCTTCAAAAATAACAGCAGATACCTCACCCTTTAAGGATTTCCTGGCAGCATAACACCATGTAATAAAGTAATTTCGCCGCTAATGCTGTGAGCCTGTTATTTCACCAAATCTGTTCCCAGAAAACAACAATGAAATCTTCTATGAACATTCTGTAAGACTTTCAGGTTCTAGAGACTGCTTTTCAAGCTACTCTCCTACAGGAGCTCACAAACTAGCACTCAAGTCAGCGCACAGCAGTACTACGGCTCAGGTTGCTGCCTACGGTTCACAGTGCTGTCTTGTACACTATGCTGGCTGTGATAATGATTTACGTCTTTTATGGCATTTTGACTGTATTTTATTTTCTAAAAAGTGGGAAACAGAAAAATGAAAGTTAACGGTGGCAGTTAATATTAAGCTGTTAACACTGAAGAGGTATTATAAATTTAATAAAATTAACACGAGATGGAGATGGGTGTGCCTGCTGAAAGAAGTGAAACTTTCAACGTCAGTTGGGACACTGACCGGAGGTAAGCTGGTTGACTGTAATGTTTGGATGTGACAGAAACGAAATAAAGAATATCTGCGATGTATTAAGGATGTGTCATTGAAGATTAACTATTTTGTATCTTTTTTTTTTTAAATCTCTGGCAGTGGAGCAAACATTGTTCAGCCCAGACCCTTCTGTAGGACAGCATTATCTGTGGAGGGTTTCCTTGGTGATTCAGCAGTAAAGAATCCACCTGCCAATGCAGGAGATGCGAGTTCGATCCCTGTGTCAGGAAGATCCCCTAGAGAAGGACATGGCAACCCACTCCAGGATTCTTGCTTGGAGAATCCCATGGACAGAGGAGCCTGGTGGGCTACAGTCCATGGGGTTGTAAACAGTCAGACTCGACTGAAAGACTAAACAGCATTATCTGTGGAAGCAGGGGTGGCCTCCTCCTCATCCAGCTCAAACGTCACCACCTCTGGCAACCTAACCCTCAGACAATCCTCACATCCCCTGCCAGCCCCCAGGCATTCTCTACACCCACAACAGTGACCTGCCAGCATCTTAGCCACTACACTGTGAGCCCCGCAAAGAAAGACACTATCTCATTGATCTTCCTATTGAATGACCAATAGATGTTTGACAAAGTTTCTTTTACATGACAGAAAATACATGCTCCAGGGGCATGATTTTTTTAACCTTGCCACTTTTTCCATAGAGAGCATAGAGAAGGAAAAGTTCATCTTCCACATAGTCTTCCATGGTTCGGTATAGTCCCTGAGGAAAAAGTATGTGGTAAAATCAGGATACCATGTGTTGAGTGAAACTGGGCAGGTTAAAATTACTTTACTTCTAATTAATGCTTCCCTGATACCTCAGTTGGTAAAGAATCTGCCTATAATGCAGGAGACCCCGGTTTGATTCCTGGGTTGGGAAGATCCACTGGAGAAGGGAGAGGCTACCCACTCCAGTATTCTTGGGCTTCCCTTGTGGCTCAGCTGGTAAAGAATCCGCCTGCAATGTGAGAGGCCTGGGTTCAATCCCTGGGTTGGGAAGATCCCCTGGAGAAGGGAAAGGCTACCCATTCCAGTATTCTCACCTGGATAATTTCATCGACTATACAGTCCATGGAGTCGCAAAGAGTCAGACACGACTCACTTTTCACTTTTCTAGTTAACAGAAAAAAGAAGCTAAGTTCAAATATAGTGAAGGGAATTAAGTTTGGGGCATGGGTGTTAACAGCTATAAAACATAAAAAATGTTTTAACTGTTGTTCTCTGATGAGAATCCTTCAGCAGAGGTGTGAAAAATAATCCCAGGATAAACGTATATTCCCTAGTAGAAGATAAACATCTACCAGGGAATGAGTAGAAAATTTTCATTTCAGAGTTTACTTCCTAGAGATAAGAAAAAATAAATTTTGGACCTTGGTCAAACTTCCTCTGGGACTGGGAAGTTCCAAATCACTGTGAAGAGCAGACTCATCAATTCTTAGCTTCACTGAAGAGTATATGATTTGCTAAGTGGGGAAAAAAATGAACGAATCTAAAGGACAAAAGGATGAATGAACAAATGTGACTGTGTTACCTTAGACCTTAACAAAAAATCTGAAAAAACAGCCACCAAGCATGTAGCCATCGCACTGAATGTTCTTGCCTTAATTAACTGCCTCCACAATGACTACCTTCTACCGCATACAAGTAACAGCAGAAGCAGCCCTGTCACAAAACATGCAGGATGTCTGGACTCTGGTTAAATGGTTACACAATTATCACTAAAAATAAATAGGAATAAATATTCTCTCTCCCCCCAAAAGCAATTTAATGTAATCATGTCAAATAATGTTGATACTCTGATTTACTAGGTTGGCTTCTATCTACTCAAATAAAACCCAGACTCAAGTGCTAACATCAGAACATCTTACTTGATGTTACCTACAAGCAGTCAGAGCCTAGCAATAGATAAAAGCAATCATCTAAATAAGGCTAACTCTTAACAGTGTACTTATCAACGTTTTATATTCACTTGAGGATACTGGTAAAATTCTGTTTTCTTCAGCTGTAAAAAGGTCTCTTAGCATATACGGAATAATAAATGATACCTTCAGAATAATAGCTTTGGCAATGAATACAAATCATTACTTTTAATGTTTGGAAAAAATCCACTTGTTGAGAAAAGGATCACTTAGACTTTCCTCACTATAAATTTCTAAAATTTGATCTGGCTGCCAATATGGAAAAAGTCATTCCGTGTGGCAGTTATTCCTATGTCATCTGTCGTCTCTGTTAATCTGCAAGCTCTTTAAGAGAGGGGACCACGAGCCCACACTGCAGCTAGAGCGTAGCCCCTGCTCTCCGCAACGAGAGAAAGGCCTGCGCAGCAACGAAGATCCAGCACAGCCAAAAACAAACAGATGAGTTATAACAAAAAAGAAAGGAGGAGGAGGGGATCATGACCCAGCCACTGCTATTACCACCACAACACACGGCTCAGAGGAAAACATAAGATATTTGTCGAAAGCATCTTTTGAGTACAGCCTTTTGTTGACTGCAGACAGTCTATACTGGAGTTTCTTCTCTTTTTGTCTCATCCTAACTGGAAAGGTCTTTTCCATAGCTGCCCCCAGTTTATTGGAATAAAAGATAAAAAAGATAGGCGAGGGAAGAGAAGAGAAAGGAGAAGAGCAGAGGCAGGGAATTCAAAGGAAGAAAAACAAACAAGAGGAAGAAACGGGATCTAATCAGAGAAGTGACTGCCTCTTGCTGGACTTCGGGACACCTTTGTTCCTAGTAGAAGGAAATTCTGCTAATATGCTGAGATCGCTCAACAGTAATCCTGGGGTTTGTTTTGTTTCCCCACCACATCCCTCCACCACTGTAGATAACTAATTTCACTGATTTCTGATTTATTTCTCTGTTTCTTTTTGCAAAATAAGTATATGTATTTATGTGTTTTTACTTCCCATTTCCTCCTTATACAAAAAAATAGCATACTTTACATACTCTTTTGCAATCTATTTTTTTCACCTAACAATGTATCCTGGAAACTACTCCACATCAGCTAACAGAAAATTTTCAACACCACCATCTCCTGGGCGCTCAAGGAAACAAAGAAAATAGCTCTTTTCAGTGTCTTTGATTAATTGCAACTATCTTAACTCTTTAAAAATTGGAATGGTGTAAAACAGGTCATTCCATTTATTTGACTAATGAGGTTAAGACATAATTACATGTATGACAGATGAAAATTACCATACTCAAAGAAATAACATTCAGTATGATTCAATTAACACTAAATATTAACATCACTTCACTTTTGTCAGAATGCTTTTGAAGATTTAAAAATGGTTCACAATTAATTACTATTATGCAGTATTGTGAAAAAAATGTCAAAATCTGTAGCACTGTGGAAAATGGTTTTTGTTTTTCTTTTTTCTGGTCTTGCTGCATATTATAGCATCTTAGTTCCCCAGTCAGGGATTGGACCCACACCCAAGGCAGTGTGTGGACCACCAGGGAATTCCCTGGCTAGATTTTTAACATTACTCTGATGTGACACAAATATAATAGAGAAAACTAGCTTCCCCAGTTTATACTACCTGAGGAATACAGTTTGCGGAATATATGTGAGGATTATAATCATCTCATCCTGTTATCTATTTGATTTCACCGGCTATTATTAATAACAATGCTATAGTAATATATCAACATATACATCTTAAAAATCCATTAATACACATATAGAATACCACATTGATGATGTGATAAACATGAATTCTAAATAACAGGAACAATAATAGTAGTTAAAATAAGTAGTTATCCAAACTACTGCCAAACACTAAGTGCCTTATCTCATTTAATCTTTATAATAGCCAGAAGAAACAGATATCATCATCGCCTCTGTTTAACAGACATATTTCAATACTTTGACCAACAGTCACCAGCCAGTCAGGGTTGGAGCTAGGATTCATTTCAATGCCCTCGATCTTGGACTTTCCCCTGTATTGCCCGGATATTTTAAGTTTTCTTGTGTACATTCCAGATGGTTTCATTTTGTACTGACTGGTTAGGAATATTCCCTCCAAAAAATGTTTGTACATGACTGTTTTAAGTTTCTGGAGCCCAGTATTCAGTATTCAGTCATCTTTAAGCCCCTTCCTTCTAGATCTTTGTGAAGTTATCTTCTAGAGTAAGGTTAATGTGACTGAAAACAGAAATACATAAATAAATTCTATTATAGAAAAATAGAAAAGAAAAAGAACATGCCATCTTGCATAGAACATACCACTGGCTTCAAAAAGCCAGTATTTATCTGAGAAAAATATAGTTTAAAAATTGTGTCAGTTAAATTCACTATTAGAAAGTCAGCAGCAGAGGTGCTCAATTATGAAAAGAATTAATATTATAAAATATAACTTTCAGATATTATAAGTTTGGGGACAAGGCTTCAACAATATGGACACTGAAATTTACCAAAAGATACTTAATGTTTAATCTATAGTATTTCAACATAAACAATGCAAGGGAAAAGGGAAATTGCAAGGAAAACTGCATCTGGAAAAGGAAAAAAGCAAAATTTTCAAATTTTTGAAGAAGGTATAGAAAATATCTTTATGATCTCAGGGCAGGGAAAGATTTCTTAACTGAGACACAAAAGCACAAACCACAAAGAAAAGACTGGTAAATTTTACCACACTAAAGCTTAAAACTTTGGCATTATAAAAGACAAAATGAACAAAAGGAAAAACATGCCACAGAGTGGGAAAACATATTTTCAACATATATAACTGATAGCTGGCAAATAATTTGTATCCATAATATATAAAGAATACCTAAAAGCAGAAAAAGAAAGACAAACAATCCAATTTAGAAATGGAAAAAGGACAGAGGTGATTCACAGAAGAAGAAATCAACAAACATATCCACAGAATGTATCATGGAAATGTAATCACAAGGAGATAGAACTCACCAATCAGATCTGCAAAATTAAAGGGGATAATACACAGTGTTTGTGAGGCTGAAGATCAAAAGGCACATTTTACTCATATTACTGGAAGGAATGTAAACTGGTACAATCACTTTTAGAGCAACTCAACAATATTTAGACCAGAGCAGTATCTTTCAAGCTTTTTTGATACATATCTGTACCTGAAACAAAAGTTTCACAAAATAACTCTTACCCTTGCTACATTAGATATTAAGGGATATCCTCTTTCCTATTTTTTTCTATTTTACATTATTCTATTCTACCCGGGAGATAGTGAAGGACTCCAGGAGATAGTAAAGGACAGGGAAGTCTGGATGCTACAGTTCACAGGGTCACAAAGAGTCAGATACAACTTAGTGACTGGACAACAATTCTACTCCTACCCTAATTTATCCTTTTCTATTTAATTTTTCAATGTTGGTTTCAGCCCACTAAGATAACTTCAAGATCATTAATAAATCATGTCTTGGAAAACAATAGCCTAGATGAAACTCTAGAGCATATACAAAATTGTTTGCAATAGGAAAACACTCAAAATAGTTCATAGAACTGATCAACAGGCTCCACCAACAAAATTTACAAATCGTGCATACTGCACAATTAAAATAAATTATCTAGATTCAATCAACACAGATAAGTCTCCAAAATAATTCTGATCAAAAATCACTGTCATAGAATAATGCATATGATACACTATTTGATAAAGTTTTAAAACATGCAGAAAACAATACTATTTTAATGTGTAATGGATGCTGACATGCCCATGGTTGGACTTTGATGGAAATGTTTTCATAAGAAAGTTCAGACCAGAGGTAATGCCAAAGGCAAAGTTTGCCATGTAATTCTACCAATGAATTAGTGTAATTTGGTTTTTCCAACTGACAAGAGAATTTTCAAGATTTTAAGCTTAAGTTAAATTAATCATCTGAGTATGAAGGAAGGATAAGGTTACCCAATAGTAAGGAAAACAAAATTGCAGAATCATAATAAACCATTCTAATACTGTCTTTACCATGAACATAGGAATTCAATAAAGGCTTGATACTGACAATTCATAAACCACAATTTCTTTCATCATCAGTAAGATAAAATTCTACCAATAGCCCAGGAAGATATTAACTCAATAACAAAGAAAAAAGAGAGTATCTTAAATGCCAGGGAAGAAGGATCTGAAATAGAAAAAAAGTGCATTAGACTGTGATTTTACTTCTGGTCTCACTCTGCTTACAAATTTCCCCCTTTTCTGCACAGGAGGGAGACCCAGGGCAGAGGGTGGCATTTGTATTGGGAAGCTCTTCTTCACAGTGACAGTGTCAAGGCATAAGATCATCCCATATGATACCCACAACATATGCTGCTTTATTGTTTTTTCCTTATGTGTATTTTGGGATACATAACTTGGCTCATGTGTTTACTTAATTACTCAAATTAAAAAGTGCCTTGTGCTTGGAAAAATAGTTTCTTATGCATTTCCTCATTTTGTTGAAATGTAATGAAAGAACAATGCTATTATGGCATTTTAACATACTGATATTTTGCCTTGCAATATAAAAATAAATGGAAGAATAACTACCTTTTCCAGCCAGAAGCTCCTACCACTGATATCTGCCTTCAGAGGCTCCAAACAAGACACTCAAGAGCCAATGTTCCAAGTTTTCGTAAGAGTAATTTTCTTTTTTCCCACCACACCGCATGGCATGTGGGGTCTTAGCTTCCTGACCAGGAATTGAACCTGTGGCCCCTGCAGGGGAAGCACAGAGTCCTAACCACTGGACCACCAGCAAGTTTCCACAAGAGTAACTTCCAAAACCAAATATGTATCAACTTAGGTAATCTTTTGCATGGCATTTCCTATTTTGGCTGTTTCTCTAAACTTGTATAGTTCAATAATTTATTTCTAAACTATCCTTGTTTAGGACAGATAACTCCTTTTTGTACATACTGTATTTTGAGAGTTTTATCTGTACTTTTAATAATAACACAGTTGAAGATCAGTGGACAAGACGACAGACTTTCAGTAACTGAAAAGACCACAATAAACATACCCATTCCTAATCCTCTTGAAGAACACATCAAATAATTCATTTCTCTGTACAAAGCATATAATAAGCCATCTCTACATGTTATTACTGGTAATCAGCATTATTCAGTGTTTGTTAATATGGCAATGTATCGTATTACTTGATAATACCTCTGACCTAATTAGTTAAACTGATAAATGGACATTCATTTGCCTAATTCATTCAACAGATATTGATTTAGTGCCTGCAGTAGGCACTAAATTGAAAGCAAATATGTAAAAAAATAACATGGAGCAAAAGGATATCCAGCTCATGCTGCCTGTGTCAATATTACCCCAACCCAGTAGCAAGCATGGGCCTTAAGCACTAATAAACTAGACACACTATCTGAGAATGCATTTTCCATGGAAATTGTCATTGTGCAGTTAATTAGAAGCTCCTAAATGCTGGTATCCGTTCTCTAGAAGTGATCCCAGAAGAAAAATGAAAAATAAGAAAATTATTGTTTTGCAGAGAAAGCCTCAAAGCTCAGTTGGTAAACAATCCACCAGCAATGCAGGAGACCCTGGTTCGATTCCTGGGTTGGGAAGATCTCCTGGAGAAGGGAAAGGCTACCCACTCCAGTATTCTGGCCTGGAGAATTCCATGGAGAAGTCCATGGGGTCACAAAGAGTCAGACATGATTGAGAATAAGCCCAGTGTCACATATTTTCAAAATTCAACTTCACAGTATGAAATCAACTCTAAAGCTATGCTTGAGAAACTTAATACATAAAGAAGTTTTCTTGCAAAACAACGCTCAATGCTTTTTCAACAAATTTGCCCATCTGGGCACCACAGCTGATGATGCTTTTATAATCAAAGAAACAGGGCATGAAGGAAAACCAGTGACTTTTAGGACACCAGCATTCAGCTTACAGTATCAGTGTGTTATTAAGCTCCAGACCAAGTAAATGTCAATGGAGTAATGATGTTGCCCACCTGCATGCTTACCTGAGCCCTTAAATGGTATGTCATCTGAAAGTTAGAAATAATATAAATATGTATAAATGTAATATGAGATAATTAAACATGATTCCAATTATCCCTTGCCAAAAAGAATGGTAGGCATAACTTACCTCCACTTGAATGAGGTGTCATAAGTCAATGACAAATGACAGTAAGATCCCTCCCTACAAAACTGCCAACTAAAGTGGGTCAATTATAGAGACTGAAAAACTAAAAGCCAACTAAAACCAAACCACAACTTCAAAGGGAATGGTATTGCCACGTTTATGATAAACAGCAAAATGACTTATGAAACACAGAAACATAGTGGCCATTTTAATGATTTCATTGTAAACAGTTTCCAAATTTCACTAAGAGTGATGAAGCAGATCTTCAATCCAAAGCAAAGCTGCATTTAGTTGGAAGAGATTACCGAGCTCATCAGCATCGATCTTTTCAGACAAGCACAGCAAAAGTGCCACTTTCAAATATGAAAAATCATCAACATAAACTATACAAATATTTTTTGATTGTGGCTCAAGATGGTACAGAATCTGCCCACAATGCAGGAGACCTGGTTTTGATCTCTGGGTCAGGAAGACCTCCTGGAGAAGGGAATGGCTACCACTCCAGTATTCTTGCTTGGAGAATTCCATGGAAAGAGGAGCCTGGCGGGCTACAGTCCCGGGTGTTGCAGAGTCGGACACAACTGAGCAACTAACACTTTCACTTTCACACACTAGCTAAAATGAAGGGATACTTGAGACATTTGTAAATCCATTTGAAATTTAGATCCTTATAGATCCAATATAATTTTTTTAGCCCTTAACATGGCTATTAAATAGCATCCTGTTAAAGATCTCTGCCCCACAATGTAACTTCAACATGGTAGCCCCTTTTGGCCTTGGCTCATTTCCATTTGCAGTCAAATTGTTCAGTCAAATACACTCAGCATAATACAGAATATATTATAATGTGGTCACAATTCATGATTTACTCACATACTATCATCCACTGGTACATGTCAGCTCAAAATATCTTCCATAGGGACATACACATACTAGATATGAGGTTAGGTTAGATCAGCAAGGCTGAGATATATAAAAGGTACACTCCAATGTCAGATTAATGCTGAAAAAAACTATTAGGTCTTAAATTCCCTGGAGACTTTCACGTTAAGATAAGCTCAGCATGTGAATCAGACATGTTCCTTCTGAATAATGAAAGCAAGGAGGATCCTACCAGCCTTCCACTGAAGGACACTATGAATATCCCTTTCAGAAAGGCAAGTTTATCTGCTCCTTTTAAGTAAATATCCTCATTAAGGGCTTCACTGGTGGCCCAGTAGTTAAGAATCCACTTGCCAATGCAGCAGACACAGGTTCAATCCCTGGTGTGGGAAGATCCCACATGCCACAGGGCAACTCAGCTTGTGCATCACAACTACTGAAGCCTGTGTGCCTAGCAAGAGAAGCCACGGCCCTGAGAAGCCTGAGCACTGTAACAAAGAATAGCCCCCGCACAACAGTGAAGAACTGTGCAGCCAAAAACAAACAAGCAAACACACTTAAAAAAAAAACAAAAAAAAATCCTCATTCAGCCCTCCATGTTCAGCTGTGAACAGGAGTCCCTGATGTCACACTGCAACCCTTATCATTCCATTCCATTCCATTTCATAATTCCATTCCCCTTCAAAGAGATTCTCAAATCTTTCCTGGTCAATTCTGATTTATAGGAAGTCAATTTAAGTAAACCTCAAAGGTAACAGCATCCTAGGGGCATTTTAATTTCACTTTAGCCATGTGATAAATCCAAAATTAAGTATGACAAACTCCTAGAGTCATCAGCAAATCCCCTGGGTACTCTACATTTATAGTTTTAGATTAATAGCTTTTGATATTTAAACACAGTGTTTGTAATCCACTTAAGTAAAGGACCCAAAGGGAAAAACACTTCACTTTCTAAAACTGTTCCTCTTCATCAGCCTCTTTCTCTAAGCATCCTTTAATCATGGACTGCAATTTGGCTAGGCTTGTCTGGTTCATTCAGAAACCTCTAAGAGCAATAATTCAGTACCTTAAAGCATGACATCATACCAGGTGACTCTTCAGTTTCAAATAAAGAAAATCAATGAACACTCATACAAAACAACTTCACCTGGTCATCCACAGTCAGAGGGACATTAAGAAACAATTGCAAAGTGCAGTAAAATGTGAAGAGAATACACATTTTTCCTCCACCCATCTGTAGTATTTGTTTGGCTCGTCTTATCCATTCAAGAGCCCAGTCTCTTCATCTGATGTGCTGCATTAAACTGTAAAACCATGAATATTGTGAAATTTTGGGAAAAGATATTTTTTCACCTATCTATTACAAAGCACAGTTACATTAGCCACAAAGGACATGCTATGGGGTCCCATGAAACACACAGTAGAGAATGTGGGGAAAAAAAGTTTTCCCAGAAAGATAATTCAATTCTAAAAACCAGTTTTCCACCATGAACATCACCTTCAGTTTATCCTTCAGGCTTACCACAACCATGCTGTTTAAAATTGCAACCCACACCAAAATTCTCACTCCCCTTTCTCTGCTCTTTTTTCATTTTTTTATAGCACTTACAATTTTCTAGCACAATAAATAATTAAATGTTTGTTGTTAATCATTCTCTGCTAGAATTTAAGCTCCAGAGGCAAGAGATCTTTGTCTATTTTGTTCACTGACATACTCTAAACACCTAAGACAATCTTATACAAACTAGTCACTCAGAAAATGTTTTTAGAATGAATGAATGATGAATCTACATTGCGACTTCACTATAAAATATTCTAGAGCTAAATATCAATCTCATGTATACAGTTTACAATATCTACTGGGACTTCCCTAGTGGTCTAGTGGCTAAGACTCGATGCTCTCAATGAAGGGGGCCCATGTTCCATCCTTGGTCAGGGAACTAGATCTCAGACGCCTCCCTTAAGAGATCACATTCTGCAACTAAAGATCTCACATGGAGCAACAAAGATAGAAGATCCCGAGTGCCACAACCAAGACCCAGGGTGGACAAATTAATAAATAAATGTTAAAAAAAATCTACTGAGCTGCAGTTATGGGGAAGTGCTGCTGCTGCTGCTAAGTCGCTTCAGTCGTGTCCGACCCTGCACAACCCCATAGACGGCAGCCCACCACGCTCCCCGGTCCCTGGGATTCTCCAGACAAGAATACTGGACTGGGTTGCCATTTCCTTCTCCAATGCATGAAAATGAAAAGTGAAAGTGAAGTTGCTCAGTCGTGTCTGACTCTTAGCGACTCCAAGGACTGCAGCCTACCAGGCTCCTCTGTCTATGGGATTTGCCAGGCAAGAGTACTGGAGTGGGTTGCCAATGCCTTCTCCTATGGGGAAGTGCATATACATACAAATCCATAGTATCAGACAGTGCTAAGTGCTACAAAGCCAAATAGAGGATTTAAAAAAAAAAAAGCCTAAGGGGATGGAGAGTGAGAGAAGTGCCTTTTTAGATAAGGTAGTCACCTTCGAAGTGATGGCAATTAATTTGAGATCTTAATGAAGTTGGGTGCCATGCAGATTTGGGTAGAGGAGTTAAGTGAACTTTAAGCATGGAGGAAATGCACACGGCTGAGGGTGGAGGCCGGCCTAGTAAGATCAGAAACTAAAAGACCTGTGCAGAAGAAGTGGAGTGTGCAAGAATGTGGTATTCCATTACTTTTGCCTATGTGGGTGCTAAGTCCCTTCAGTCCTGTCAGACTCTGTGAGCCTATGGACTGTAGCCAGCCAGGCTCCTCCGTCCATGGTATTCTCCAGGCAAGAATCCTAGAGTGTATTGTCATTTCCTTTTCCAGGGGATCCTCCCCACCCAGGTATGGAACCGGGGTCTCTTAGGTCTCCTGCATTGGCACATGGATTCTTTACTACCAGCACCACCGGGGAAGCCTCCTATTGCCTTTACCCACACTTAATAACGTGTATATTGCCTAACGCCCTGGAAGAGAGATTACATTTCACCTAGAGTACTCAGATTCTCTGACAGTAAATGCTTCTTCTATTCCAGCCTCCAAATAGCTGTATCAGTACATCATATAAGATTACAAGGCACACAGCAAAATTGTTAAAAATCATTCCAAAAACAGCCACAGGAGTCACGAAACTGACTTAAGTACCACTGCCCAGGAAAGTGCAAAGCCAAGTAGGAACGTAGTACTAGAAAGGTGCAAAGCTAGGAGGCTCAATAAATATCAAAGTGACTGTCACTTCCTAGTCCGGGGAAAAGATCTTCGTGGCAAAGCACTGTTTGTGAACTCTACCCCTTTGACTCAGCTCTGACAAAGATTAAATCGCCAAGCGCAGTACCAGTCAGTTCTTCGACATGCATTTTGTTAACAGTCCTGGGCTCGAACTGTCCTGACATATTACGTAATTTCCCAAAGAACAAAAAGCAAAGAGTTCACTTTGAACTCGCCTTCCAACTCAGGCAGAAGTTCTTTCTCCACCTGGGCGGCGCACTTGGCAAGTTTTCAGCGTCTCAAAAAATCTCTGCTTCCGGGGCCGAGCAGGGCAAGTTATCTTACAGCTTAAAATAAAGACGGAAGGCTATTTCTCCCCATCCCTCCACAGCAGTTCCCAAACAGCTCGGCCTAGCTTTTAGTCAGACTTTCTGCACTCTCTCTTGACATCAGGCCCGAATGTTGAAGGCAAAGTGAATTTAGAGCGCCGGTTCGGGCCCGGAAGCTGGGGGAAATAGGGAGAGATGTACAGGATGGGAACCGAGAGTCGAGGTGACGGAAACGAAAACCGCAGCCTCAAGGGGGTGCGGAGAGCGGGAAAGGAAGGCGAAGCCCCGAGGCAGTTGCCTCACCCGCGCCGGCCTAAGGAGAAGCCTCCAGGCGGCTGACGAGCCCGGGCGAGACGCCACACGCGACCCTGGCGGGGCCGCGCCACTTCCGCCAGCGACTCACGCATGCGCACCCTACGCCGCCGCGGTCCGAGACCCGTGTCGGGGTGCGATCCCAGGGGCCGCGCGCCCTGCCACCGCCCGCGGCTATGCGCACGCGCGCCGACACCTGGGCCCTAGTCCCGGGCAAGAGTGTAGCCCCCGAGCCCCGCGCCCAGGCCTTGTCGGAGGACTTGCGCACGCGCAGAGACGCCTAAGCAAGCGGGCCCCGGGCGGGGCTGTCGCCCCAGGGGCTACTCTCACAGCGGCCGCGCCCGGAGAACGGGCGGCGGGGGCGGGGAGAGGTGGCTTCCAGCTGGGGGGATCTCCAGGGCCGGGATTCGAGCCCGGCGCCTCCTTCTGACTTCCTCCGCCATCCCCTCTGCCCTTACCTCAACGCAAGCCCGAACCACATCCGCTCGGCCTCCCGGGTCGCCGTTACTGCTCGGTGCGGGGACCGGCGCAACGACCGGCTGGCGCCTCCCCCAGAAGCAGCCGGGCCTTAGCGGGATGCGCCCGGATGCCCGACCGCTGAGGGAAGAGGAGGGGAGCGGACCCGAGGGGGGAGGGGGGAGGGGGCCGGGCGACGGCGCCTCGCCCCTCCTCCCCGCTGCCCCCCTGCCGCCCCCGCCCCCTTTCTCGCCTGTGAACGGACCCCCAGGACTGGGCACCGGCTTCTCCCGCTGTGTGCACCTCTGCCCTATTGTCAGGGATTCCCCTGTGGACACACCCCACCTTCTCCAGGCTTCTGGTCCCCAAAATCTTGGGAATTCGGGGATGCCTGACCCGGAAGGGTGAGGTGCACAAAAGATGCTGGGGCAACGTCTTGTACAGTCCCTCTCCCCAAGCCAGTGCTGGCTTTTCGACTGGTGGTCCCTCCATCAGGGAGTTCAGATCACTTCTACACACGGTTTCCCTGCTTTGCCTTCACTGCTGTGGGGCTGAAGTCCTATACCTTTCTAATCCAAAGGCCAATGAGTGATGGGAGCTGAGGCTAGGTTACAGGTTACCTTGGGACCAAGGTACTTTGGAACAACCGCGCTCTCCGTTTATTGATCTGCAGTCATTCCTTGTATTACACTGCACTTCTCTTGGTCTTCGTAGATGTTAGTAAAATGCATCACAGCTTTATGTGTGTGTTAGTCGCTCAGTCTTTTCCGACTCTGCAACCCCATGGACTGCAGCCCGCCAGGTTTCTCTGTCCATGGGATTCGCCAGGCAAGAAGACTGGGGTGGGTTGCCATTCCCTTCTCTAGGGGATCTTCCCCACCCAGGGATTGAACGCGGGTCTCCTGAACTGCAGGCAGATTCATAGCTTTGTAATCACAGCTTTATAATGTGCAATAGTTTCTTCCACCTTGCTACGCTGGCGTTGCGCCTAAGTGGGTTTTGGTATTGATAAAATGCTCTCTAACTGATGTTATTAAGCTGTTCCTATGAAGTAAACTGATTTCTTCTACACTGGCTTTTTAACACAGATTTTGAGGTAGGAGATAGATGGGCTCCAGGTTGGAAATTTAAAATCAGTCACCCTTCTGCTTGCAGTTTTTGAGATAAGAGATTGATGGGCTCCAGTTGAGGAATTTACAGCCAACAAAAACAGGATACATAGCAGTCTTTGTCTCTCACCTCAAGGGAATAATCATGGCCAGGACAAAGAAAGGGAAAAGAAAAAAACAAACCCTGTATGATAAGGGAGACCTATCTGATAAGGGAGACACTGCACACGTGCAGAAAGTCTCAGTTCAGTTCAGTTCAGTCGCTCAGTCGTGTCCGACTCTTTGCGACCCCATAAACTGCAGCACGCCAGGCCTCCCTGTCCATCACCAACTCTCGGAGTCTACCCAAACCCATGTCCATCGAGTCCGTGATGCCATCCAACCATCTCATCCTCTGTCGTCCCCTTCTCCTCCTGCCCCCAATCTTTCCCAGCATTAGGGTCTTTTCCAATGAGTCAACTCTTCACATGAGGTGGCCAAAGTATTGGAGTTTCAGCTTCAACATCAGTCCTTCCAATGAACTCCCAGGACTGATCTCCTTTATGATGGACTGGTTGGATCTCCTTGCAGTCCAAGGGATTCTCAAGAGTCTTCTCCAACACCACAGTTCAAAAGCATCAATTCTTCGGCACTCAGCCTTCTTCACCGTCCAACTCTCACATCCACACACGACCACTGGAAAAACCATAGCCTTGACTAAATGGATCTTTGTTTGCAAAGTAATGTCTCTGCTTTTGAATATGCTATCTAGGTTGGCCATAACCTTCCTTCCAAGCAGTAAGCGTCTTTTAATTTCATGGCTGCAATCACCATCAGCAGTGATTTTGGAGCCCAAAAAAATAAAGTCTGACAATGTTTCCACTGTTTCCCCATCTGTTTTCCATGAAGTGATGGGACCAGATGCCATGATCTTAGTTTTCTGAACGTTGAGCTTTAAGCCAACTTCTTCACTCTCCTCTTTCACTTTCATCAAGAGGCTCTTTAGTTCTTCACTTTCTGCCATAACGGTAGTATCATCTGCATATCTGAGGTTACTGATATTTCTCCTGGCAATCTTGATTCCAGCTTGTGTTTCTTCCAGCCCAGCATTTCTCATGATGTACTCTGCATACTCTGCTTAGAAAGCATCTCTACGAACAAAGCTAGTGGAAGTGATGGAATTCCAGTTGAGCTATTTCAGATCCTGAAAGATGATGCTGTGAAAGTGCTGCACTCGATATGCCAGCAAATTTGGAAAACTCAGCAGTGGCCACAGGACTGGAAAAGGTCAGTTTTCATCCCAATCCCAAAGAAAGGCAATGCCAAAGAATGCTCAAACTACCGCACAATTGCACTCATCTCACACACTAGTAAAGTAATGCTCAAAATTCTCCAAGCCAGGCTTCAACAATACATGAACCGTGAACTTCCAGATGTTCAAGCTGGTTTTAGAAAAGGCAGAGGAACCAGAGATCAAATTGCCAATATCTGCTGGATCATCGAAAAAAGCAGAAAGTCTCCTTGGAGTCAAAAATCAGAGGCTAAGTTCCAGGCCATAATGAGTCTTGCTCCTCCCAGAAGCCTTCACTTCAGAGATCCATCTTGGCTAGGGTGTGAGTGGGCACCCCAGGGGAGGATCCTGAGACAAATTAACCAGAGGGACAGAGCAAAGTGATTGGCCTGAGGGAAGACAAAGACCCGGAAAATTGCCCCTTTATGAAGAATTTAAACTTCCCAAAGGTGTGATTCTTTCTCTCAGCTCCCCATGCACCTTTCCTCATGTACTTTTCTTTTCAATAAACTTTTTACTTTACTCTTTACCTTCTGCCTCCTCACCTGAATTTGTCCTTGACTAGGAAGGCAAGACTAGGGACTTTTAGCCCTAACTCCTGGCCCCTGTGGTCCAGTGGTTAGGACTCCTGGTCTGGGAAACTAAGACCTTGCTTCCAGCCGCCACACACTGCTGTTTGCTTGCAAGCTGCCACTTACTGCTGCACGCATCTGAAATGTTTGACATAGGTTTGACGTTCAAATGATTTACCAAAAGCAGCATAACTGCATGGAGCAACTGAGATTTCAACTCAGAATAACCATGTCAGTCTTTTGTGTGGTTTGGCTTTTGTCATGTCACTGAAGAATCATGATTCTGGAACATTTAGCCACTTTTATGGCAGGTGCTATAGTTGGCAGGCATTTATGTCTATCATCAGATCATAGTCCTCCGAGCCCCATGGGGCTTGCATTTACTTGATTTTATGGGATATGAGCTGAGCAGAAGCCTTACATGCATGACAACATTGCATAAGACAAAGTCCCCCCACCCCACCCCACCAAACAACTAGTTATCCTTTGGCTTGCTTTTTTTGGCTGCACTGCTCAGCTTGTGGTATTTGAGTTCCCTGACCAGAGGTTGAACCCAGGCCCTGGCAGTGAGAACCCAACATCCTAACCACATTCCATTCCCTGGAATGCCAGGGAATTCCCCCTTTAGGCCTTTTGATATAAACTAATAAAACTGTAAGTGAAAGTTCAGCTTGGAATTTTGATTTGAAAAGGATAATCAAAAGGAACTTCTTCAAGAGTGTTTATCTAAGGGGGAGGGTGGCCAGATGAGGTGGGATTATCACTTAAACATACTTTCCTTATACAATTGCTTGTGATGTTTTTATCTCACTAGATTGTGAAACTCTTGAGGGCATAAGAAGAAAGAAAGTGAAGTCGCTCAGTCGTGTCCAACTCTTTGCAACCCCATGGACTGTAGCCCACCAAGCTCCTCCATCCATGGAATTTTCCAGGCAAGAGTACTGGAGTGGATAGCCATTTCCTTCTCTAGGGGATCTTCCTGATTCAGCGATCGAACCCAGGTCCCCTGCATTGCAGGCAGATGCTTTACCATCTGAGCCACCAGGGAAGCACCCTTGAGGGCATAGATCTTGCCTTATTATGTATGTATCACAAAATGCTTAAGAATTGTTTGTGGAATCAAATTAACCTTGATTATGTGCCTTTGGTTCCTCAAATATGCTTTGCTACTACATGAAAAGACCTAAACATAAACATGAATCCATAGTCTACTTTCATTTGGGATGGTTTGTGCCAGTTCTCCTGGACCCAATAGCCTGGTTAGACACACCTCTTTAGTGTTCAGTTCAGTTCAGTTTCTCAGTCGTGTCCAACTCTTTGCAACCCCATGGACTGCAGCGAACCAGGCTTCCCTGTCCATCACCAAATCCTGGAGTTTACTCAGACTCATGTCCATCGAGTTGGTGATGTCATCCAACCATCTCATCCTCTGTCATCCCCTTCTTCTCCCACCTTCAATCTTTCCCAGCATCAGGAACTTTTCAGATGGCTCAGTTCTTCCCATCAGGTGGCCCAAGTGTTGGAGTTTCAGCTTCAGCATCAGTCCTTCCAATGAATATTCAGGACTGATTTCCTTTAGGATTGATTGGTTGGATCTCCTTGCAGTCCAAGGGACTCTCAAGAGCCTTCTCCAACACCACAGTTTAAAAGCATCAATTCTTCGGTGCTCAGCTTTCTTTATAGTCCAACTCTCACATCCATACATGACTACTGGAAAAACCATAGCCTTGACTAGATGGACCTTTGTTGGCACAGTTATGTCTTTGTTTTTTTAGTGTGCTGTCTAGGTTGGTCACAGCTTTTTTTCCAAGGAGCAAGCGTCTTTTAATTTCATGGCTGCAGTCACCATCTGCAGTGATTTTGGAGCCCAAAAAAGTAAAGTCTCACACGGTTTCCATTATTTCCCCATCTATTTGCCATGAAGTGTTGGGACCAGATGCCATGATCTTAGTTTTCTGAGTGTTGAGTTTTAAACCAACTTTTTCACTCTTCTCTTTCACTTTCATCAAGAGGCTATTTAGTTCTTCTTTGCTTTCTGTCCTAAAGGTGGTATCATCTGCATATCTGAAGTTATTGATATTTCTCCCAGCAATCTTGATTCCAGCTCTTGCTTCATCCAGCCTGGCATTTCACATGATGTACTCTGCATATAAGTTAAATAAGCAGTGTTACAGTATACAGCCCTGATATACTCCTTTCCCAATTTGGAATCAGTCTGTTGTTCCATGTCCAGTTCTAACTGTTGCTTCTTGACCTGCATACAGATTTCTCAGGAAGCAGGTCAGATGGTCTGGTATTTCCATCTCTTGAAGAATTTTCCACAGTTTGTTGTGATCCACACAGTCAAAGGCTTTGGCATAGTCTTAAGTGTGAGTGATACTAATCTGAAAAAGCTTTAAGTCACATTTTTTTTTATACCCTGATCAACCAGTTTTCTCCCTCCTGCTTTCCTTGTCGCATATTAGCATAATACTGAGTCTGCATTAAAAGTCACTTATTTTTCTGTTCAGAAAAAGACTTTTCCTTTGATCACCACCAAAGCTAAAATTCATCACTAAACAAGTTTAGAGTTGATTCATGAAACAGGAATTCTTTCTTACTCAAACACTTGCTGTTTCCTGCCTCTTTTCCCTGTATCCAGACTACATTTAAGGCATTTTAAGTGATTCAGGGACTTCCCAGATGACACTAACGGTAAAGAACCCACCTGCTAGTGCAGTAGACTTAATGAGCAATAGGTTCGATCCCTGGGTGGGAAAGATCCCCTGGAGAATGGCATGGGAACCCACTGCAGTATTCTTGCCTGGAGAATCCCCATGGACAGAGGAGCCTGGCGGACTACAGTCCATAGGGTCACAAAGAGTCAGACATGACTGAAGCAACTTAGTACGCATGCAAGGGGTTTGAGTCACTGTTTAGAGAGCACAATTATAAAATAAAAATAAAAAAAACCTTTCATACGGAATGTCATACAGAATTTACAAATCAACCTATGTAACAATCCTTCCTCTGCACAAATAATACTGCTGACAAATCAGTAATTAATTTTTTAAAGATAGGGTATTTTTAAAATAAGATACATACGTCTTTAAAGTCCTGAGATTATTCCTAAATGTTGAAAAAATAAAAGACACTTTATAGTATAGACCGTCTGTGATTTCAGCCACTGAAATATATTGCTAATGGGGAATTTGATGTTAAGATGAGATTACTGCAAGAATGATTATAACAGAGGATTCAATAAGTGTTGATTATAGAATATACTCCTAGAATATAAAGTAGGAAATTTCCTGCAACAAATCTGACCCCTAGAGCAGTTGGATTGTGGAAAGAAATTGTTAGAATACCTCTATTTTTGTCTAAATTAAGAAATCAAACTTTACTAGTATTTAACATGGAGATTGACAATAGTGCCTATTTTTGGTGGTCATAGTACATGATCAAAAACGTGTAGAGGGCTTCCTTGGTGGCTCAGTGGTGAAGAATCTATCTTCCAATGCAGAAGACACAGCTTCAATCCCCGATCTGGGAAAATCCCACATGCAGCAGAACAACTAAACCCATGTGCCACACTACTGAAGCCTGTGAACCCTAGACCCTGTGTTCCACAACAAGATAAGCCACTGCAAAGAGAAGCCTGCACTCTGCGACTAGAGAGTAGCTCCTGCTTGCCACAAGTAGAAAAAAGCCCAAAAGAAGACCCAACACAGCCAAAATTAAATAAAATTATTAAATGTGTAGAGACCAACTTCCTTAGAGTACCATTAGCTCTGTAGGCAGGCATCTGATTTCACCACATATTTTGAATCTGTGTAATATTTTAAATGGGCTTCCTAAGTGTCACAATGGTAAAGAATCTGCCTGTCAATGCAGGAGACACAAGAGATGCACATTTGATCCCTGAATCAGGAAGATACCCCAGAGAAGGGAATGGCAACCCACTCCAGTTTTCTTGGCTGGAGAATATCATGGACAGAGGAGCCTGGTGGGCTAGAGTCCATGGAGTCGCAAAGAGTTGGACATGACTGAGCAACTAACACTTTCACTTTCTCAGAACTATAGGTTTTTTCCAGCAGTCTGATTAGAAGAGTTGAACTCAGCGTGACAGTGGGGTAGGCTTAAAGCGAGAGGAGATGATGAATTTGAGAAGATTTTGAGAAAATATTGGTTAACATATTTCTCTATAATAATAGGTCAAAAGACTGCAGTATAGTGTAAACATGACTTTTTTGTGCACTGGGAAACCATGGAATGCATGTGACTCACTTTATTGCAATTTTTCCTTTATTGTGATGATCTGGGACCCAGCTTCCAAGGTATGCCTGGGTGGGTTGCATGTCTTTTGGTTTCTCATTGCGTATAAGGGTTGTGTTTGTACCATACTGTTGTCTATTAAGCATGCGATAGTATTATGTCTAAAAATGTACATACCTTAAATAAAAAAGGACAAAAACTCCTAAATCTCATCTGAGCCTTCAGTGAGTCATAATCTCTTCCTCGTGGAGGGTTTGAAATACTGTGAGAATTACCAAAATGTGACACAGAGGCACAAAATGAGCAAATGCTGCTGGAAAAAAATGCTGCCAGAAGAGTTGCTCAATGCAGAGTTGCCATAAACTTTCAATTTATAAAAAACCAAAAAACAAGATATCTGCAAAATCACAATAAAGGTGTAGTGTGATTTTAAAAACAGGCCAAAAGAATAGGGTATGTTTTGATTGATGCTGAGAATATCTTTGATATAATTCAATCATGATATTCATTTTTGATAAAAAGAAATTTTAGTAAAAGGCCACATGCACACACTGAAAACTAGCTTCATGTTTAATGGTGAAATCCTAACATCATGTCCGTTAAATATAGTAATAAAATAATGATTACAATTAGATAAGAAAATAAAGTAAGGAACTGAAGACTGAAAAGGACACAGAGGAAAAAATAAATTATTTTTTTAACTGTGTCTCACAGCTTGAAGGATCATAGTTTCCTGACCAGGGATTCAACCCAGGCCCTGGAAGTGAAATCACCGAGCCTTCACCATTGGATGCCACGGAATTCCCAGGATACAGACAATTTATCATTATTTATCGACGATGCAGTTAGGTTTTTTGGCTGAGGGATGCTCACAGCCTCTTTTCCCTACCCCATTGCTCTATTCCAACTTAGAGACTGATCAAGTTCAAAGGCACTTTTTGGCTACTGCCCTCTGAGAATGGAGCTGTTGTACCATTCTGTCCAGTGGGAGGCACTGGGAGTGACTCTTGTGACTCCTTTTTCAGAAGGCTTGAGGGGAAAAAAATGTCAGAGCCCCTACTTGAGAGACAGCCAATAACGTACTAATTCCATTTGTGGCTTTTCATTCCTTGTGCCTGAAAGGCAGAAGCTCAGTGATAATCCTGTTGCCCCAAGTTAGTTCAGTCGCTCAGTCATGTTGGACTCTTTGTGACCATGGTTGTGGCATGGCAGGCTTCCCTGTCCATCACTGGCTCCCCAAGCATTGGAGCAAATGCTTTTATGCTCTAGTACATGCTTTTCTTGACCAGGTGCTCTGGCTTGTGCTTATCCTGCATTGCAGGAGCAAGAGCCAAGATCATGGTTCCATGCCTGTTTTGTTTATGTCATGCAGGCATATATAGTGGGTTAACATTTCCTTCTCCAGGGGATCTTCCTGACCCAGGGGTTGAACCCAGGTCTCCAGCATTGCAGGCAGACTCTTTACATCTGAGCCACCAGGGAAGCCCATAGTGTAACAGTATAGCCTAGTCTGCTTGAGTTCAAGGCTCTCAGCAAAAGTCATCAGAGAATAACAGTGCCCTGCTTTCTTTGTGTGTCTGTGTTCATGTACTCTTCTTGAGGACCTTAAAGAAAAGCAGGTTCAGAACAGGATTTGAGTTTTTCTGGTTCTCCTTGTCAAACACCACCTTAATCATTCATACTTTTGGCTTAACTGAAATAGATCTTGAACAGCCAAGAATAGAAACTAAAAAACTTTTAGAAATAATAGTTTAGCAACATAGCCAGTTACAAAATCAATATACAAAAATCAATTAGAAAAGTATAAAACTACTGAGACACAGGAAGGCAAAATAGAGAAGTAGAGAAGAATATTGTATTGTTTTTAGAGAGGAAGATTCAATAATGTAAGGATGTCAATTTTCCTAAAATTAATTTGTAAGTCTAATGCTATCCTAATAAAAATCTCAATATTTTCATTGAAATAACTTAAAAATCTGTTTGAAAGTGTATTTTGGCAGAACCCTTTTGAAAGCAGTTTGATTTTCTGTATTAAATTTATTCTTTGGCTCAATAAACCCACCTTTAGGAATCTGTTAATGTGAAAAGAGGTATGCAGATGGCTATAAATCACAGTATTTGGGCAGGGGTGGGGGCTGCTCCTAGTGGAATATGAGATCTTAGTTCCCCCACCAGGGATCAAACCCCCACCCCCTTTAATGGAAGCACAGAGTCTTAACCACTGGACCACTGGGGGAGTCCATCACAGCATCTTTATAATTAGGAGAAAAGGAAAAACAGCCTATATATTTTATGGCAAGTTGATTAGAAAAATTAAAGTATGAAGAATACTGCTGGTGGCCTACCTAAAAGCCACCCTCCCCTCCTTCCTTCTTTTTTTCTTTCTTTCCTCATTTCTTTCTTTCACTTTGTACTAGGAAAAATTTCAGACATGTACAAAAATGGAAAAAATGATTAATAAGCCCCCAGGCATTCATCATTCAGCTTCATCAATTAGCAATCCACAGCCAAAATGGGTCTCATCAATATTCTCTCCACCACCATATGATTTTGAAGCATCTTTTCATTTCATCTGTAAATATTTCAATTTGAATATTAAATATTTCAATACATAAGTATGTAAAAATTCTTAAATGATAAGAAATCTTTTGTAAAAAACGTAACTGAAATATTATCATCCTTTCACAGATTTCTTGATCAGAAGACATCCTGTCAGAGTTCAAATTTTTAATTACCTCACAAGTGCCTTATATACTTTTTTAACAGTTTGGGTGACTCAGGACTCAAAGTCTCCACGTTGCAATTGGTTGATACGTCTTTTAAGTCTCTTTTAATTCACAGGTTCCCTCTTCAGTTCCTTTCGTTTCCTTGAAATTTATTTCTTAAGTTATTTGTCCTCTGTTGTTGTTGCCGTTGTTCACTCGCTGTTTGTGACCCCATGGACGGCAGCAGGTCAGGCTTCCCTGTCCTTCCTTGTCTCCTGAGTTTTCTCAAATTCATGTCCATTGAGTCAGCGATGCTATCTAACCATCTCATCCTCTACTGCCATTTTTTCCTTTTGCCTTCTCCTTTTGTCCTCTAGATTTTCCAAATTCTGGGTTTTCCTGAATGCACTCTTCATACTTCCCATAAATTGATAATCTAGAGCAGCGGTCCCCAACCTTTTTGGCACCAGGGACCAGTTTTGTGAAAGACAGTTATTTCACGAATGAGTAGCGGGGATGGTTTCAGGATGATTCAAGCACATTAACATTTATTGTGGACTTTATTTCTTTATTATTACATCAGCTCCACCTCAGATCATCAGGCATTAGCTCCGGGAGGCTGGGGACCCCTTTTCTAGAGTCTTGGTTAGATTCAGGTTCATTTTTTTCCCAGCAAGATGACTTCTTCTTAGATAATGTTGTGTCCTTCCATCAAGAGATGTGTGATGTTAGTAACTGTTGATGCTCAGTGCATATATCCATACTATACTGAATGCGGTCTACTGATTAGACTAGGATCTAGTGTTATAAATGGTGATAATCCTAACTCCATCATTCCTCCTCCATCTATTAGTTGGAACACTTTTATAAAAGGAAACTACTTTCCTCAATGAGTTGGTTTCCGAGTGATATAGGAAGACCAGAAAAGCATTTAATTCTTTTTCTTAATTTGCTAGTTTGCAAAGTAATGAGCTGTTTCACTCACAGTCTCCAACGGTGATCAAATGAGTTTGTCTGTTGGTATCACTGTGAATTCACGGATTTAAGCTTGCTTCATGTGTTTCATTGCTCATGTGTTTTCTTGCTCACAGAACCCTGTTTCGTTTAGGTAGTAAAGCAATTAGTCACAGAGAAGAAACCTTGGCTTCTGTGAGCACACTTTATCTGTGCCTTCTCATTGGCAGTGTCTGTGGTGCGCAGGTGGCAAAGGTCACGTTAAAGAATGACCTCTCCACCCATTCAGCTGCCCTCTCTTCCCTTTAGGCTTTTCTCACATTGTCACATGAGGACTTGATGTTTGAAGAGCTGCTGCTGAAGCTTGGAACATCCCAATGGATACATATGATATTCATGCACACTTACGAATACACACTGCAGTTATAGACTTATTGATAGGGAAAGATATCTATGATATGTTGCTGATACACCTATTATTAAAATTATTTACATAAAATCGAACATAAATGTGTATATATGCACCAAGACCTACCTGGTCTTGGTTGTTGTTGTTGTTCAGTCACTAAGTCGTGTCTGACTCTTTGTGACCCCATGGACTGCAGCACTCCAGGATCTTCTGTCCTCCACTATCTCTTGGAGTTTGCTCAAATTCACATCCGTTGAGTTGGTGATGCTATTTAACCATCTCATCCTTTACTGCCCTCTTTTCCTTTTGCCTTCAATCTTTCCCAGCATCAGGGTCTTTTCCAATGAATCAGCTCTTCACATCATGTGGCCAAAGTATTGGAGCTTCAGCTTCAGCATCACTCCTTCCAATGAATATTCAAGGTTGATTTCCTTCAGGACTGACTGGTTTGATCTTCTTGCAGTCCAAGGACTTCCCAGGTGGCTCAGTGGTAAAGAATCTTTCTGTCAATGCAGGAGACCCAGGAAACATGGGTTTGATCCCTGGGTCAGGAAGATCACCTGGAGGAGGAAATAGCAACCTACTCCAGTATTCTTGCCTGGAAAATTCCACAGACAGAGGGGCCTGGCGGGCTGCAGTACATGGGGTCAAATAGAGTTGGACATGACTGAGTGACTAAGCATTCACACACCTGGAATTATGTTCATTTAAATATTAAGATAAATATTAATAGTGGTTATCTCTGAGTAGTGAGATGGTGAATTTCCATCTTATATATTTCTTATATATTCCATCATATATTTCTTATATATTCCATCTTATATATTTCTGTAAGGTTTAAGGTTTAGATTTTGATGTGAATAATAAACTTTTTAAAAAAGTGTGATTCTGAACAACTCTCATTTATCTCATGTTATTTGTAATGATTTTGCTTCAAATAAACATATCTCATCATAAAAATTCTTTTTATAAGACCCCATAACTGGCATCACATGATTTTTCTCCATGGCATAATCATTGGACAGGAAATGTTTTGATTCTGGAATAACATTTCCTGATAAACATTTGTTGGAGACTTTTAAGCATTTCCTGATCTTTTTTTTTTCTCTGTGTATCTTATCATTATAATTAACAATACTCTGTAGCCCAGGGGGACATAGTTATCCTGCTGGAGGAAAAAAAAAAAAAACTTTGAGAAAAACATGCGTTTTATTAGACAGACATTTCCCAGTCACCAAGAGAATAAAATTGGCACAATTTTCACTTAGTGGTAAAAATAATAAGTAGTCTCCCGTTAGCCTACACGTAGGAAATTTGTATTTGTTTGGCACCTTTAATTCTCCCAAGAAATTACATGTTCTTAAAGCCTAAAAGATGTTAAAATCTTTTCGGTTTTAAGAATATTCTTGGCCTCCAGAGTAAAACTGAAGAAGAACCTTTTTTCCTTTAGTTAATTACTCTTTGCATGGCTGATTCTACCAGGCCTTCAAGGCAGGGAGCCAGGGCCACGCTGACTGTGACAGTGGACGAAGGAAATAGAATCAACATGTATCTATGACCCATGTGCTGTGTGCCCTGTGTTACCACAGATGCTGTGGCAAATTCAGTGAACGAGATAACCTTGCTCTCACAGACCTCAGGAGCTAGTGCAGACACACCACGAAGGCATGCGCGGAGACAAGCTGAAGGTGCATCTAGAAAGGCAGTTCCTTGAGGTCACGGGTGAATTTTTAACAGAGATCAGATATGGTCTGGAGGATGGCATGAAGGGGCAGCTACATATAGGGAGACAGAATGAGAAGTGCCCCTGGAGTCTAGAGGAGACAACACAAGCATGAATTTGAGAGGTCATTTGGAGATGGAGAGGAGAAGAGAGGGATTAAGCAAACACTTACATTCCACGGTCTCTGGGGTCATTTCTCCCTTGTTCTCTCTTGACACCATGGAGCCTTTGGCAGGGCTGAATTTACTTCATCTGTGGGAAGGGAACAGAGAGCAAGCGTTTTCCCATCCATCCTCATGTCGGAGCTCTAAAGGAAGAGCAGCTTGCTCCTGGCAGGGAGCATGGAAGTGGTGAAACTCTGAGCCAGGTTACTGCAGGTTTTCCCTGCAATAGATCCACCCCATCACCTGATGACTGACAGTGAACTCTCCTGCCCACAGACACAGGGATGCGGCCCTGACCCCAGGACCAATACAGCAGGCCATCCATCCAAGGACTGTATTATACCCTTGGTGTCTTCTCCCTGTCCTGCCCTGAGTCTTCAGTGAGGTGATGGTCCTCATACCCTCCCCTGGGAGCATTCTTATAGCTTCGTGATGGGCCTGGTTGTCTGGGGTCTTCCTATGCCATTGGCTCTTCACTCAAATTGCCTTTTAGGGGACAGGCTGTTCTGAAATCTGGTCAGAGGTTAGACAAGGCATCCCTAAGGCTTTTCTGGGCTTCCCTGGTGACTCACCGGTAAAAAATCCACCTGTCAATGCAGGAGATGCCAGTTGGATCCCTGGGTAGGGAAGATCCCCTGGAGAAGGAAATGGCAACCCCCTCCAATATTCTTGCCTGGGAAATCCCATGGACAGAGGAGTCTGGTGGGCTACAGTCCATGGGGTCACAAAGAGTCAGACATGACTTAGCAACTAAAACAACAAACCAGGCTTCAACAGCAGGGACTCAAAACTGACATTACCACAGCAGTCAGACTCAATGTGCCTCTGAAAAAAATACTGTAGCAAATTTGTCTTCCCGCCAAGCCATTCAGGATTCAGGATCTCCGGTCTATTTTGGGTCAAGAATGCCATCCCCTCCGGTACAAACACAAGGCATGGGTCAGTGGTGGGAGAGTTTAAGAGTCCCACCTAGAAGTAAGGTTGTGGAGACTGTATTATTTAGTACCAGTGTCTGTTTAATCCTCTTCCCCTCTGAGATTTCTATCTAGTGTGCTAGTTCCTAGCTCAGGTTTGGCACCTCAGATCCAAGTCACTAGAGAAAACTTGGAAACCAATTCATGATCTTATTTTGCAGGGCCTGGTGTGATATTTCCAAGGCTTGGTAGTATAGTCTGACCTGATGATCTCAAACATACAGTGAAATGAAGAACACAATGAAATTTCTAACTTTTTTTTTTAAACTTTTTTAAATCCTGAAAATAGGTGATATTCCATTACATAAGTCTCAGGTGTACACCATTGTGATTATATGTATATTCTGTATCCACAACAGAGAGATCACCACCAAAGGTTTACTTTCCATCCATCACCATACAACTGACCCCCTTCACTCATTTTCTGACTCTTTTTGCACATTGAAATAAAATTACCCATGTAATGGGCTGTGATAAGGCCACCCTCAGGGTCCCTAAAATTAAAATTAGGAGAGAGGTTTGTCGGAAAATTCTGGCCCTGTTCCCCAGATCTGCTCAGCCTGGGTTATGGATGAATTTCTGAACCCTTGTCTCAACATCACCAAACCAAATGGCTATCCGCCCTTTCCCCAGTGGACTCCTGCAACGCGGGAGATCCAGGTTCGATCCCTGGGTCAGGAAGCTCCCCTGGAGAAGGAAGTGGCAACCCACTGCAGTATTCTTGCCTGGGAAATCCCATGGGCAGAGAAGCCTGGAGGGCTACAGTCCCTGGGGTTGCAAAGAGTCAGACACGACTGAGTGACTAACACACACAAAAGGAGAAATGAACAGTGAGGTTTTAGACAAATTGGGAATCAGTTGTTAGTCAGTGGTTAGCAACAAGCGTGCAAAAGAAGCAGGAGATACATCAAGAAACTAGGAATTTGTGGTGCCACGCTGCCTGCCTCTGGCTGTGCCCCATGATCTCAGAAACTCGCTTCTCACTTCAACCCACTTCTAACTCCGATCTCTTCCGCTCTTCTCTCTAATATGGATTTGACAGTAGCTCTTCTCTGGCTCAGCTCTGGGCTTCAGTGTCCTTTTGGTCTCTCAACACTCATTTCTGACAGCCGTGCTGACTCTTGTGACCTCCATCTGTGACCAAGCTCTGTCACCTAGTAAATTCATCAGAATGTCAGGCCCTGGTTTAACCAGTCGTCCTGGTTCCCTTGACCTCAAATCCTCCTTCCCTTTCTTTCCGCAGTGGGGCCACTCAAACTAGCTCACAGCTCAGACATGCCTCCCGTGTCTCCCTAAAAGCTCAGAGAAATCGCTGACCCAAATAGACAATCCTGAGAAAGCCCACAGCTTCCCTATTTTGGTTTCAGTACTTGGGACTTGAAGATGATTGTTCTGATGGGCTTCCATGGTGGCGGTAGTGGTAAAGATTCTGCCTGCCAATGCAGGAGACATAAGAGATATGGGTTCGATCCCTGGGTCGACACAGCTGACGTGAGTTACCACGCACAGGCACATATGGTAGGGAACAAATAGTGAATTTTAGATATGAAGAAATAAAATTAATTCACATTTGTGGTATTGTTGCATTTTCTCTTTATATGACTAAGAACTAGAGGACATATTTTTAAAATCTCATGTATGGATCACTAACCTCGTGAGCAAAGAAAAGAAGGGGAACAATAAAAGTGAATTTGCCAATCTTAATTTTTACTTAAAGTAAGCTTAGGATTGACATGAGATACATAGGAATTTCTGGAACAAGTGGAGAATGTTGTAATAAAGATTTTCAGTTAATGGTCGTGGTTGGTGATTTAGTCCCTAAGTTGTGTCCAACTCTTTGCGACCTCATGGACTGTAGCCCACCAGCCTCCTTGGTCCATGGGATTTCCCAGTCAAGAATACTGGAGTGGGTTGCCATTTCCTTCTCCATTTCAATTAATAACACCTATTTATTCTCTCCAAGGTAAGGACCAGTGGCTGCACTTTGCTGGAGCAGCCGTGAAGAGATACCCCACATATGAGATAAGAGAAACCCAAGTAAGAAGGTAGGTGTTGCAAGAGGGCATCAGAGGGCAGACACACTGAAAGTATAATCACAGAAAACTAGCCAATCTGACCACACAGACCACAGCCTTGTCTAATTCAATGAAACTAGGCCATGCTGTGTGGGGCCACCCAAGATGGACGGGTCATGGTGGAGAGGTCTGACAGAATGTGGTCCACTGGAGAAGGGCATGGCAAACCACTTCAGGATTATTGCCTTGAGAACTCCATGAACAGTATGAAAAGGCAAAAAGATAGGACACTGAAAGATGAACTCCCCAGGTCGGTAGGTGCCCAATATACTATGCGAGATCAGTGGAGAAATAATTCCATCAAGAATGATGGGAAGGAGCCAAAGCAAAAACAATACCCAGCTGTGGATGTGACTGGTGATAGAAGCAAGGTCCAATGCTGTAAAGGGGAATATTTCATAGGAACCTGGAATGTTAGGTCCATGAATCAAGGCAAATTGGAAGTGGTCAAACAGGAGATGGCAAGAGTGAACGTCGACATTCTAGGAATCAGCGAACTAAGATGGACTGGAATGGGTGAATTTAACTTAGATGACCATTATACCTACTACTGTGGGCAGGAATCCCTTAGAAGAAATGGAGTAGCCATCATGGTCAACAAAAGACTCTGAAAGGCAGTACTTGGATGCAATCTCAAAAACGACAGAAGGATCGCTGTTCATTTCCAAGGCAAACCATTCACTATCACAGTAATCCAAGTCTATGCCCCAACCAGTAATGGCGAAGAAGCTGAAGTTGAACGGTTCTGTGAAGACCTACAAAACCTTTTAGAAATAACACCCCAAAAATATGTCCTTTTCATTATAGAGGACTGGAATGCAAAAGTAGGAAGTCAGGAAACACTTGGAGTAATAGGCAAATTTGGCCTTGGAGTACAGAATGAAGCAGGGCAAAAGCTAATAGAGTTTTGCCAAGAGAACACACTGGTCATAGCAAACACCCTCTTCCAACAACACAAGAGAAGACTCTACACATGGACATCACCAGATGGTCAACACCGAAATCAGATTGATTATATTCTTTGCAGCCAAAGATGGAGAAGCTCTATACAGTCAGCAAAAACAAGACCAAGGGCTGATTGTGGCTCGGATCATGAACTCCTTATTGCCAAATTCAGACTTAAACTGAACAAAGTAGGGAAAACCACTGGACCATTCAGGTATGACCTAAATCAAATCTCTTATGATTATACAGTGGAAGTGAGAAATAGATTCAAGGGACTAGATCTGATAGACAGAGTGCCTGATGAACTATGGACAGAGGTTCGTGACATTGTACAGGAGACAGGAATCAAGACCATCCCCAAGAAAAAGAAATGCAAAAAAGCAACATGGCTGTCTGAGGAGGCCTTACAAATAGCTGTGAAAAGAAGAGAAGTGAAAAGCAAAGTAGAAAAGGAAAGATATTCCCATCTGAATGCAGAATTCCAAAGAATAGCAAGGAGAGATAAGAAAGCCTTCCTCAGCGATCAATGCAAAGAAATAGAGGAAAACAACAGAATGGGAAAGACTAGAGATCTCTTCAAGAAAATTAGAGATACCAAGGGAACATTTCATGCAAAAATGGGCTCTGTAAAGGACAGAAATGGTATGGACCTAACAGAAGCAGAAGATATTAAGAAGAGGTGGCAAGAATACACAGAAGAACTGTACAAAAAAGATCTTCATGACCCAGATAATCATGATGGTGTGATCACTCACCTAGAGCCAGACATTCTGGAATGTGAAGTCAAGTGGGTCTTAGGAAGCATCACTACGAACAAAGCTAGTGGAGGTGATGGAATTCCAGTTGAGCTATTTCAAATCCTGAAAGATGATGCTATGAAAGTGCTGCACTCAATGTGTCAGCAAATCTGGAAAACTCAGCAGTGGCCACAGGACTGGAAAAGGTCAGTTTTCATTCCAATCCCAAAGAAAGGAAATGCCAAAGAATGCTCGAACTACTGCACAGTTGCACTCATCTCACGTGCTAGTAAACTAATGCCCAAAATTCTCCAACCCAGGCTTCAGCAATACATGAACTGTGAACTTCCAGATGTTCAAGCTGGTTTTAGAAAAGGCAGAGGAACAAGAGATCAAACTGTCAACATCCTCTGGATCATCAAAAAAGCAAGTGAGTTCCAGAAAAAACATCTATTTCTGCTTTATTGACTATGCCAAAGCCTTTGACTGTGTGGATCACAATAAACTGTGGAAAATTCTGAAAGAGATGGGAATACCAGACCATCTGACCTGTCTCTTGAGAAATGTGTATGCAGGTCAGGAAGCAACAGTTAGAAATGGACATGGAACAACAGGCTGGTTCCAAATAGGAAAAGGTGTACATCAAGGCTGTATATTGTCACCCTGCTTATTTAACTTATATGCAGAGTACATCATGAGAAACTCTGGGCTGGAAGAAGCACAAGCTGGAATCAAGATTGCCGGGAGAAATACCAATAACCTCAGATAAGCAGATGACACCACCCTTATGGCAGAAAGAGAAGAAAAACTAGAGTTTCTTGATGAAAGTGAAAGAGGAGAGTGAAAAAGTTGGCTTAAAACTCAACGTTCAGAAAACTAAGATCATGGCATCCAGTCACATCACTTCATGGCAAATAGATGAGGAAACAATGGAAACAGTGTCAGACTTTATTTTCTTGGGCTCCAAAATCACTGCTGATGGTGATTGCAGCCATGAAATTAAAAGACACTTACTCCTTGGAAGGAAATTTATGACCAACCTAGACAGCATGTTTAAAAGCAGAGACATTACTTTGCCAACAAAAGTCCGTCTAGTCAAGGCTATGGTTTTTCCAGTGGTCATGTATGGATGTGAGAGTTGGACTGTGAAGAAAGCTGAGTGCCACAGAATTGATGCTTTTGAACTGTGGTGTTGGAGAAGACTCTTGAGAGTCCCTTGGACTGCGAGGAGATCCAACCAGTCCATCCTAAAGGAGATCAGTCCTGGGTGTTCATTGGAAGGACTGATGTTGAAGCTGAAACTCCAATACTTTGGCCACCTCATGTGAAGAATTGACTCACTGGAAAAGACCCTGATGCTGGGAAGGATTGGGGGCAGGCGGAGAAGGGGACGACAGAGGATGAGATGGTTGGATGGCATCACGGACTCGATGGACATGTGTTTGGGTGAACTCCGGGAATTGGTCATGGACAGGGAGGCCTGGCGTGCTGCGATTCATGGGGTCGCAAAGAGTTGGACACAACTGAGGGACTGAATTGAACTGAACTGAACTGATGGCCACTTTGCTGGAAAGCAGTTTTTCAATAACTTTTGAATAATTCTTCCTTCATGTGACTTCAAGGAATTTTTTGGTCTTCTACATAGAATTATTTACTGTCTTCTCTTTGGATTAATATCCAGTAATGGATCACATAGTAAATATGAAATAAACTGCAATAAAGTAAGGGACTAGAATGGTACAGTGAGCATTTGTAACTTGGGGCCACACAGAGCCTACTTTATTGTCTAACAATGCTACAGTTTCCTTCAGGGGAACCACTGCTTTCAGTATGAGCATAAACCATGCAGTTCTCAATGAATCCTTTCGCCATATTCAAAAATCTCTGAATTTTTGAAACACTTCTAGTTATTTTTATGCATAGATCTTCGATCTGAAAGATGATGAATTTTACCTGAATGTGCTTGTGATCATACCATAAATACTATAGCATGGGCTTTTCACTTAATATTTTGTTTTGGGGGTTTATCCATGGTGAATCATATTGGTTTACTTCACTCATTTTAGCTCCTGTATAATACTCAGTTTTATAAATTTATTAAGTTGAACCATATCTAAATGGTTGAATAGCAGCAATTTCATGTGCTTCAACTAGATATCACAATTATCTAGTTTCCAATTATGACTATTTAAATTATTTTCAATATTGCATTATTACAATGATGTGATGAAAATCCATTTATTATATACCTCCCTAAATACTGTGCAAAATTCTCTCATGGTTATGTACTGAAAATTAGGATTGCTGGATTTAGGGTATGTGAAAAAAGTGAAGTGAAAGTGTTAGCTACTCAGTTGTGTCCTTCTCTGTCTTTTTTGCAACCTCATGGACTGTAGCCCTCCAGGCTCCTCTGTCCATTGAATTCTCTAGGCAAGAATACTGGAGTGGGCTGCCATTTCCTTCTCCAGGGGATTTTCCCAACCTAGGGATCAAATCCAGGTCTCTTGCATTACAGGCGGATTCTTTACCATCTGAGCCACCAGGGAAGACCTTTATGGTATGTACAACTTTAATTTATCAGATAATACAAAATTATTTTTCAAAGTGTTTGCGTCAGTTTCTCATCAGTTTGTCAACACTATATGAAATGTCCTCATCTTGACCAGCACTTGGTATTGTGAGAATTCTTGCCAATCTGACAGGCCTAAAAAGATATTTCCGTGTTCTAATATGCATTTCCTTGATTACTGATCAGTTTGAACATTTTTTGTATTTATGTTAATACATTTCTTTGAATTTACTCTTTTAGCATCCCCAATTATCCATTTGTTATTTGACTTTTCCTCTTGATTTTTAGAAATTCTTCATATAGTTTGACTGTTGAATTATTGTTAGACATGCATTTTAGGTATCTTCTCCAAATCTCTGACCTTTCAATATCGTGTGTTACATTTAAATTTAAATATTCAAATTTAATTTAAATATATTTTAAAATTTTAAATATCTTGTTTTAAATTTGAAAATACTCAGATTTAACTCTACTTCCTTTATGATTTGTGGTTTCTGAGTCTTGCATAGAAATACATTCTACCTTGTGGTCGCAGAGATGTTCTCTTAATTTATCTTCTGTAAGTTTTAGAGCTTTGCTTTGTGTATTAGAGTCTTTCAGTTCAGAGACCCCATGAACTGCAGCACACCAGGCCTCCCTGTCCATCACCAACTCCTGGAGTTTACTCAGACTCATATCCATCGAGTTGGTGATGTCATCCAACCATCTCATCCTCTGTTTTCTCCTTCTCCTCCTGCCTTCAATCTTTCCCAGCATGAGGGTCTTTTCTAATGAGTCAGTTCTTCCCATCAGGTGGCCAAAGTATTGGAGTTTCAGCTTCAGCATCAGTCCTTCCAATGAATATTCAGGACTGATTTCCTTTAGGATTGATTGGTTGGATCTCCTTGCAGTCCAAGGGACTCTCAAGAGCCTTCTTCAACACTACAGTTCAAACGCATTAATTCTGCGGCGCTCAGCTTTCTTCACTGTCCAACTCTCACATCCACACACGACCACTGGAAAAACCATAGCCTTGACTAAATGGATCTTTGTTTGCAAAGTAATGTCTCTGCTTTTTAGTGTGCTGTCTAAGTTGGTCATAGCTTTTCTTCCAAGGAGCAAGCGTCTTTTAATTTCATGGCTGCAATCACCATCAGCAGTGATTTTGAAGCCCAAGAAAATAAAGTCTCTCACTGTTTCTATTGTTTTCTCATCTATTTGCCATGAAGTGATGTGACTGGATGCCATGATCTTAGTTTTCTGAATGTTGAGTTTTAAGCCAACCTTTTCACTCTCCTCTTTCACTTTCATCAAGAAACTCTAGTTTTTCTTCTCTTTCTGCCATAAGGGTGGTGTCATCTGCTTATCTGAGGTTATTGATATTTCTCCTGGCAATCTTGATTCCAGCTTGTGCTTCATCCAGCTCTGCACTTCACGTGATGTACTTTGCAAATAAGTTAAATAAGCTGGGTGACAATATACAGCCTTGAAGTACTCCTTTCCTGATTTGGAAACAGTTTGTTGTTCCATGTCCAGCTCTAACTGTTGCTTCTTGACCTGCATACAGGTTTCTCAGGAGGCAGGTCAGGTGGTCTGGTATTCCCATCTCTTGAAGAATTTTCCACAGTTTGTTGTGATCCACACAGTCAAAGGGTTTGGTGTGTTTAATCTGTCTATAGTTGAGCATGTGTACAAAATGAGATGAAGTTCTAAGCTTTTCCCTCCCTACAGTAACATCTTGTCCCTGCATCCTTTATGAATTAGTCATCCTGTCTGCACTGAGTTGTAGTACTTCTTCTGTTAGCTATCAAATTTCCACACTTGCCAAGCTCTTTTTCTGGACACTTTTTTTTCTGATTCATTGGCCTGTTTTTCTGCCCCTTTGTCAATGATACATTGATTTCCTTTCTACAGTTTGATAATAAATGTTGATATCTGAAAAGGTGATATCTTTTTACATGTTTTTATCCTTTCTTCTATTTTTTCCTTCAAAAATTTTTTAGCTGTCCTGAAGAACCTTGTCCTGTGGCTCAGAAGGTAAAGAATCTGCCCACAATGCAGGAGACCTGGACTCGATCCCTGACGTTTAGGCTCAACTTGTCAAAGCCCAAGATAAAGCATTAAATCTGTAGGTTAATTTGGGGGAAAAACTGACATCACTGTGGTGAGTCTTCCAAATCATGAGCATGGTCTATCTCCCCATTTATTTAGGTCTTTTATGTTACTAGTTAATACGTTATAAGGTTTTTCATATATTTCGTGTTAGCTGTATTACTATTGCATTTTGTAAATGGACATTTTTTTAAAAATTATAATCTGATTGGTCATCGCTAGTGTCCTGGAATGCCACTGACTTTTTAATACTGCCCTTGTAACACACCATCTTATTAGCTTGGACTTTATTATTAGCTTGAAAAATTTGTAGATTCTCTTGGAGGCACTGTTTGAACAATCAAGTTCTTCGGAACTGATTTTTTTCCCCTTCCATTTTATTTCTTTTTCTTTCTTTCTTTCTTTTTTTTTTTTTTAGCTCTGGCTAAGACTTCTAGAACTGAGTTGAATGGAAACAGTAATGGTGATATCTTTGTCATTTTCCTGACTTTAAACAGAATGCTTCTAACATTTCACTAATAATGATAACTGTGGCAGATTTTTGATAATTACCCTTTATCACTTGAAGAAATTTTCTTTCTGTTCCTAATTTCTAAAGTATTCTTTTTGATTATTTAAACATCATAGATAAATGTCTAATCTTATTGAATTTGAGAACATATATAGAGATTATCCCTTATTTTAAAATTTATTAAGGTAGAAAATTATCTTAGTAGGGTTTCATGTCTTAAACCATTCTTGTATTCCTGGAATAAACCCTAGTCAGTCATGATAATTTTTGATAAAAGCCATGAAGTCACTTTTATTGAAGAGGTCATACAGTTGGCAAATATATATAAAGGTGTTCATCATCATTTGCCATTCAAGAAATCCACGTTAAGACCATGATGGGATATCACTGTATACCCACAAGAATGGCTAAAATTAAAAATACTGACAACACCAGGTGCTGGCAAGGATACAGAGAAACTGGATCACTGATACATTGTTGGTGGGAATTAAAAATCTTCCAGCCACTTGGAAAACAATTTGGTGTTTTCTTATAAGCCTAAATATGCAGTAACCATCTGATCTAGCAATTGCACTCTTGGACAAACATAATGAACACCTATTCATGAATGTACATAGCAGTGTTCTGTAATAGTTAAAAACTGGAAACAGCCCAAATGTCATTCAACAGGTGAGTGGTTAAACAAACTATGGTTCATACATACCATGATATACTACTTTGCAATCAAAAGAAATGAAATATTGATACAAGTAGTAACTTGGATATATCTCCAGGGAATTATGCTCAGTGAAAAGAGCCGATCTCAGAAGGTAATTCTGTATGACTTCTTTAGACAGTAATTTTGAAATGACAGCATTTTAGAAATAGAACATGGATTAGTGGTTGCCAGGGGTTATTAACAGGGTGAGAGGAAAGTTGGAGGTTGTTAACAGAGAGCAACAGGAGAGATCCTTGTGATGATGGAATGTTCTATATGTTGACTGTGGTGATAGATACATGAACCTACATGTGATGAAATTGTTTAGGATTAAGTACACACCAATGTATACATGTTAAGCTAGGAAAATATGAATAGTGTCAGTGGATTGTATCAATGTCAATATCCTGGTTGTGATATTATACTAGAGTTTTGCAAAGTGTTGAGGGAAACTGAGTTGAAGATACTTTCTGTATTATTTGTTATAATGGTATGTATATCTACAATTATCTCAATAACAATTCAATGGAAAATGGTTAGTAATCTAAATTTCTTTAGTTTTTCTACTAAAGTTCCATTCTATGTTCTTCATCTGATTTATTTTGCACATAGTTGCAAGATAAGCAAATAATCATGGACAATAACAAGATAAACTTATTTTGTAGATTACTTCTTAAAGATGAAAGAAAGCAGGAAGATGGATGCACATGCTGCCCACTAACAATAACTGAATGTTCTTGGATGTAGTGTATTTTCAAGTGAGTCAGTAGCATTAAGGATCATCTTCTTTAATTAAAAGAGTAGAGTTGCAAAGAAGACAGGTATTTGGATGTGGTCAGGCAGCACTTTTCTCTGATAATGAAGTGCGTAAGAACTTCTGTTCTTAGAATTCATAACCCGCACAGCCTTGTGGAACTAAAGCGGTACAACTTTTCAGCTCTATCTGTTCCATCATCCTACCACTGCAGAATTGTTCTGTATGCTGCACTCATAATAAATGATGATTACTATGATTAATATTAATAACCCCAACAACATTATACAGTATAATGTCTCCAGTGATTACACGGAGAAGTTTGATAGGAATTATTTTCCTGAGCTCATCCTAAAATTTCTTCTTGCTCAGTATTATCTTGTTATTTCTGTTTATTTCTCCCCTAAAGTACCCTCCTCATTACTTCCCCTGTAATTACAAGCTCACTGAAGTGAGGTCCTTTCATTTTGCTTTCCTCTCCACTGCCTGAAGCATTGTGGGCTCTCAGTAAATGTTTCACTTTTGATGTTGACATCTTCAAATGGAGACAGGTGGCTTCACAAGCTAGGACAGTCATTGCGTCAACCAAGATTAATTAGATAATTTGCTTCAAGCTCATTATAATTTTGGCTGTCCTTCAAGCACCCTGAGTTTTAAGAGATTACTGCTGATAACCCAGGCTTTTTCATTCCTTTCAGATTTGAAAAATCTGACCCAAAATGTTCAGGAATTTTTTATGGTTCCATTGTTTACAGTGATACTTAACTTAAATATATATATATATATAAGGTTGACTTCAGTCAGTTAAACATTGATAAATATTAATATTACTATTTTCGGATTTATTTTTTATTAAATAACACAGATCCATAGCAGATTAGCATATGAATTGATTAGTTTACAAACTCATACACAGAAGAATAATGAGCATAAAAAAATCTACTAAGCAGCTATTGTACCACTTATTGCTCTGATGTTTTAAAAAACTGAGAAATGGAAGATAAAATGAGCAAACTACAGGAAATACATCTAAATTACAATAATACAACAGGTTAAATAAATTAGATTCCATTGCCTGAAGAGACCATGTTTTCTACAGCGCCTGTCAGAACAGTAAGCTCAGTGAAGGTGTTTAAGTGAGTGTTCATTGAAATGGAGTTACCAACCCACTGGATATATGAATCTGTTGTTGAAAGCAAATCCGTAATTATCCTGATGCTGAAGATGATAAATCAGAAGCCAAATCCAATGCAAGATGCATTTGTATTGACCAGTGTGTCTTGTTTGCTGAATGTGACCTGTAAAGCAAAAAGAATGATATACTCTGACTTGAGATGTTTAGTGCCTTATCTGCAGGAAGCACCACTAACCTGAGAGAAAAACAAAGAGAAAACATACATGAGAGAGATTCAATCAGAGGCAGCGAGAACTAGGTGTGAACCACAGAAGTGGTTACTCACAAGAAGTGTGGCTTCACATTTAGACCCACCTGGAGAGGTTCCAGGTATGGGTGTCCATTCTGCAATGTGGTCAACTGTTCTACCTTATGGTTACAAATTGGCAGACCCAAACTTGGTACAATTTCTCCAGATCAACCAAATAACTGATAACAAAATTAGAACACAAATGAAGAGCTTTCTATATGCCCAAACTTTGACGAAGTATGGGAGAACACCAAAATAATTATTTTTGGCTGCACCAAGTGGCTTACCGGATCATAGTTCCCCAACCAGGGATGAACCTGGGCCCCTACCAGTGAAAGCACCAAGTCTTAACTATTGAACCACAAAGGAATTCCCCAAAATGATTTTTTAATGTTCCTTTTACTTGGATAATGGGAGAAGCCTGATGATGGTAGTATTAATATAATAATTAATATATTAATATAACATGGGAGAAGATGGGTAAGGTTAACATACAGAGGATGCAGAATGAGGGCTCCTGACCACAGTTCCTGGCCTTGCCAGTGACTTAGATATTAGATTAAGATATTTTCCATCTCAATCCAGAATGGTTGACCTCTTAATCATAATGATCTCCACGCCTTTAATTCTTCCTATAGATCCCATTTTCAGTGGTATCTCAAGATGGCTGAAACTAAGAGCAACTGGCAGAAAACATTTAGTTCCCAGCGATACCTGACTGCCTCCTCTCTTGGCCAAGGGGCTTCCCAGGTGGCGCTAGTGGTAAAGAAGTGAAGTGAAGTGAAAGTATCTCAGTCATGTCAGACTCTTTGTGACCCCATGGACTATACAGTCCATGGAATTCTCCAGGCCAGAATACTGGAGTGGGTAGCCTTTCCCTTCTCCAGCGGATCTTCCCAACCCAGGTATTGAACCCTGGTCTCGCACATTGTAGGCGGATTCTTTATCAGCTGAGTCACAATGGTAAAGAATCCATCTACAAATGAAGAGAGGAGGTTTCAATCCCTGGGTCAGGAAGGTCCCTTGGAGTAGGAAACGGCAATCCACTCCAGTAAACTTGTCTGGAAAATTCCATGGACAGAGAACCCTGGCGGGCTACAGTCCACGGGGCCACAAAGAGTTGGACACGACTGAGCACACGCGCACACATCTGTTGACCAGAACGATTTCTATTGCTGCCTATTCTTCAGTGAAATTAGAAAATGTTGCCTATGATTTCTTCTGAATCCCTTACTGAACCTGAAGGCACTTAAATATTCCCAGAAATCAGTGTTTAAGGCCTAGAGCCATATGCCCTTTGGTCACATCTTTCTAGAGATCTTTATGATATTCAGCACTATGATTATAATAAGGATGCAATTTAATTAACACACATATTTCTTTCTCATCTAAAAGTCCAAAAATAATACAAATCCATGATTTAATGGAAAAACACTGGGTCAAATTTGTTTTGTCCAGCAGCTAATTGCTAGCCTTCAATGAGACATCAGAACTCCCCGGCCCCCAGCCTCTTCATCTATAAAATTAAATCAAATTAAATTAAAATGGACACGCCCCCCCAAAGTCCCTTCCTGCTCTAACACTCCCCGATTCTGTTGAGAACTGAGAGTAATCTTTTCCCTGATTATTTTGTAAGGTTTCCAATGATCAGATCCATTCTTCTGGTTCCTTTGTATCCAAACCCAAATTGCTTGAATTGTTTAAGGGTAATTATCATATTAAACATGTGCATGAACTACCAGGGACAGTGGCCAAAAGAATTTTAACATAAAGACATGTGAGCCTTCACTTAATTGAAAAAACTTCCTCTGTGTTTCATCAACTATTAAGTCAACTGCACTTACACTGGCCTTGAGATGCTTTTAATAAACTGTGTGACTCACCGGGAAGACAAAAATAATAGATTCTCTTAGTGTTGCTGGTAAAAGCATCCAAGGGAGGACATGATACATGGTGCCAACCAGTATCTTGGAAAGAGATTGAAAATGGTTGTGACAAGAAAGGCAGAAAGTAGAAAGAGTGATAAATAAGTGCTATCCTTTTTCTGGGCTAATAGGTGATAACAACTCATGAAAAGAATATTTATGCTATTTCAGCAAAGAAAAGTAATGATAATAAGAGGCCACGACAAATAAATAAGGATGTTTATACCGGTTTAAGAAGATCATCTTTCTTCCTCTGTATTTTACTTCCTTTTCGGGCTGCTGACTTAGTCTATTTTGATAGTGATAAGAGTCACTTTGAGAGGTTTTACAAATACTGACTCTGCACAAGTTTGCAGTTATCTGTAAGCTTGTCCCCATTCTCCTTACATAGGCAAAAAAAAAAAAGAAAAAGAAAGAAAGAAAACAAATGGTACGATGCAGTGTTTGCCTTGGAATTGAGTATTCAGGGAAGAAAAAGGGGAACATATGTGAGTGTGTGTAAGTGTGAGTAAGGGGGTGTGTGTGTGTGCCCTAGATGAGGCACGCTGGTGAGGAAGTTATTCTTCAGAGGACCATGAAATTTAGCCCAGGAACAGTGTGAGGCTTGAATTTCTGTAGGCTTCGTGTGATATTCCGTCTCTACATCTTCTGTAGACACCTTTACAACTGGGACCATGAAAGATGGGCTCATTTGATGGGGCCCATTTGACTTTGTCACAGTAAATAAAAATGTCCCCTTCTCAGAGGCATTACAGGTGGGTTCTAGATTTCTGAATAGGTGCGAGCAGAGTGACAGCCTCATCAATGGTATTCTGGCCTTTCATGCCCCAGGGTCTGTGACGTACAGGTCCCTTAGGTTTTATGAGACTTTAAGTTTTTTGCAGCAGTGGGGTAGGACATGATGGAGAGGGAAACTTTGTGTTTTTAATTCAGTTGCACTTGTTATTAAACTTCATTCAGTCTATTTACAATGCAGTATGAAATTTTCCCTGGTGACTCAGATGGTAAAGAATCTGCCTGCCATGCGGGAGACCCAGGTTTGACTCCTGGGTTGGGAAGATCCCCTGGAAAAGGGCATGGCAACCCACTCCAGTATTGTTGCCTAGAGAATCCCATGGACAGAGGAACCTGGTAGGCTACAGTCCATGGGGCTGCAAAGAGTCAGACACAACTGAGCGAGTAACACTTTCTCTTTTTCATGGAACCTAAGGTGATGTCTGAATCAAATGAATCAGTCTATTAAATTGCAATATGTATTGAAACTTTATTATACTCTTTCTCCCAAGATATTGCCTACATGCATTTATAAACCCTATACATCAACACTTGCACTTTTCAGTTCTTCCTATATATTCTATAATACATACATATGTAAGTATATTGTGTGTTCTTTCCTTTTAGAAAATTCTATACAGTAAAATCTGAAGATGGAAAACAGATAAGTCTCAAAGTGATTTTTTGTGTTGTAAAAAAAAATTCTTTACTTTTCAGAATAGTTTCCCTGTGTTTCACGTATTCAGTCAATCTTCTTCCCCACCCTAGATTGTTTTGTTTAGCTTCTCTATAGCTTTGCATTTTCCAGAATATTACATAAATGGAATTATACAGTATTTATGCAGTACGTAGCCTTTTCAGACCAACTTCTTTCACTGACCAATACACATTTAAGATCCTGAATGTCTTTGTATGATCTTGTCTTTTTTTAAAAAATTTCTCAGCCAAGCTGTGTCACATGAGTCATCTTAGTTCCCTGAAACCTGTGCCCCATGCAGTGAAAGTGTGGAGTCTTAACCACTGGACTACCAGGGAAATCCCTGCATGATATTTTTTATGAATACCTATAAGTCTTTGCTTTTCTACTTTCTGGCATATCATAGGCTTATCTTGTATTCCCTTCCCCAGCCCTGAAACTGTTCTTTTTCGTGACAAATCCAGGGGAATGGCATTTAGAAACCAATATCTGGGCACATGGTGTGTTTATTGTTACTGAGGTGTCATTGTTTCTAGGGCCCTTCAGTAGGGAAAATTATAATATATGTTTATTTAAGTCATGACTGAATCATACTGACTCCTCTCTTCCTAATCCAGAACCATCTAGTTCTTCCTTTGATGGGAAAGCATTCTACATTCATTCATTCAATTCAGTACCATCTAGTCAGAGGTACTTCTTGTTCTGCATTCAAGTTTGGAACCATTTATTTCTTATTCTGCTCCTAGCCTAACTCAGTAAGAGGAAAGTTGATCTGAAAACTTTTAGGGTGACTACTTTTCCCAAGCAGAATACAACAGTTTCCATCCCTCTTGCCTGGCTCTGAAGCTGTAATCTGTCATTTCTTTCAGTATCAATTTTAACCAAAAAAAAAAAGTTTGAAAATCCTAAGTACTTCACAAATCTCTAAGGTTCTGAGAATAACCCAAATTGTACAGCTTTCTCCGAGGAAAGCAGAGGAGAGGGAACAGAAATGACAGGAACTGACCATCTAGTGATCCCTTACAGCCTACATTTGTATTTCTTAATATTTGGAGTCCTGAGACTAGGAGAATTTATTTCTGTTACCAAATAATTCAGATACCGTATTTCTATTCTGTGGCAGGTCAAGGGTGTGCTGTGGAGAATATTGCCAAACTATGTATCTTCATTGGCTCCAAAAGGCTGTCCTGTTTCAACAGAAGAAACTTGCTTTTCATGACAAAGCTGGCTTAATTTTCAAGTGGCATGGCCTAATTAAAGTGACTGTAACTATGACAGAAATGCAAGTTTCCAGCTTCTTCCCTTTCTATGAAGTCAAAGGAGGAAACAATATAAACTGCAAACAAGCAAGCGGAAGATTTCTTTGTTTCAGGTTCCAAATTCAACAGGCAACTAATGTGAGGAGGGCGAGGCAAGTTTTCCAACAGCCACAGCCAGGATCAAGAGCAACTTGCTCCTTTGCCAATTCCACCTCCTAAACAAACATGAAACAGGCCCTGAACCTTCTTACTCTTTGGATGTGAGGCCGAATACACAGCGCAGAGAGGGTTGTGCTTGGGCAAACCTCAACTTGCAGCTGGTTTTACCACAGTGGCTTTCAGCAAAGCCCAGAGCCGATTTCCTTCTCTGCAAAAAGAGAAGAAAAAGTCACCACCTTGTTGACCTCATACGGGCGCCTGAGGCTCAAATTAAATGCGATAATGTCAAAGAGTTTTGTGAACTCAAAAGAGCTATAAATATAAGGTGTTATTAGAAGTGGTTGGAAGGGAATGATGAGACAGCTTAATTTAAGTAACTTCAACCCCCCCGGGGTGGAGAAGAGCTGTGTGAGGGCTGTTGTTTAGTTGCTCAGTTGTGTCTGACTCTTTGCGACCCTGTGGACTGTAGCCCACCAGGCTCCTCTGTCCATGGGATTCTCCAGGCAAGAATACTAGAGTGTATTGCCATGCCCTCCCCCTGGGGATCTGCCTAGATCAAACCCAGAGATCAAACCCAAGTCTCCTATGTCTCCTGCATTGGCAGGTGGATTCTTTACCACTGAGCTACCTGGGAAGCCCTGTGTAAGGGTTGTTGTTGCTCTATGGTGAGGTGGGGAAGGGAGCATGGGGTATGGATGAGTGGGGGAGAGGGCAGGGCTGGCAAGGGGAAGAGGATGATTTCTCCTCTCCCCCAGGAAGCAGGGCAGGTTAAATCCCTTTTAGAAGAAGGCAACAAATATCACCAGGGGTTTCAGATGACTACTATGATGATAAACCAGGATTTAACTGACAGGAGACAGAAAGATGGTAAGAGGGGCTACATGTGCTCCAGAAATACCGTAACTGGATCAAAAGATGGCGGAGAGTGGTGCCTAGAAATGGAAAGAAAAGAGAGGAAGTCAAAACTAATGAGGACAAAGGAGGGACAGCTTTTCAAGGCACTCAGGGGAAGCCATGCAACTGAGCTGAGGTGAGAAGGCGTTTCCAGACTCAGGACCAGAGGACCTGGGGCATCAGCGTTAGCAAACCCGGGAGCCAACCCAGGAGAATCAGCTGGAAAGGGGCTCCATATCCTAGATTAGTGGTTTGCAGACACATAGAAGTTTACTTATTTACAAGTGTCCACTGAGTGCCAGGGGATTCCCAAGTGGTGCAGTGGTAAAGAATCTGCCTGCCAATGCAGGAGATGCAAGAGTCATGGTTTCGATCCCTGGGTCAGGAAGATCCTCTGCAGTAGGAAATGGCAATCCACTCCAGTTTTCTTGCTTGTGAAATTCCATGGACAGAGGAGTCCAGCCGGCTACAGTCCAAGGGGTCACAACGAATCGGACACAATGAGCAACGGAGCGCACTGATTGCCAGGTGCTGGAAAGGGGACACTGCTTTTAAACAAAATTCCACACAGAACTCCACTATGTGAAGCAGGAAAAAAATGAAGCTGCTTTTTTTAAAAAACCAATTATGATTTATTCTCTACAATACTTTGTTAAAGAGTTCAATGATTTGCACTCAGATATTATATAGCCAAGAGGTAACCAAGCATAATACAAAGAATTGATCTAAAGTCTTCACACTGATGGCCATAGAGTCGCTTTGAAGCTGCTCTGTTGAAGTGAGGCTCAGAGAAGCCAGGGCCTCCCAGCTTCCCTCTGAACCTTGTTGGCAGCTCCCAAGTCACCTCTATAGGTACATAGGTTTCTATCAAGAAATGGAGATAAGCCCTCTCAACCTTGTTTTAGCTTTGGTGCCCAGCACCTGAGAGGTACTGGTGCATGCGTCCTCAGTCACTAAGTCATGTCCAACTCTGTGAGCTCATGGACTGTAGCCTGCCAGGTTCCTCTGTCCATGGGATTTTCCAAGCAAGAATACTGGAGGGGGTTGCCATTTCCTCTTCCAAGGGATCTTCCCGACACTGGGATCGAACCTGTGTCTCTTGTGTCTCCTGAATTGGCAGGTGGACTCCTTACCACTGAGCCACCAAGGAAGCCCCTAAGAAGTACTCAGTATTTCTCAAATGAATGAACATGACAGAGGATAGGTGGTCTGCAGGAGAAAACTCAGATAATGGGTTCAGGGAACTCTGTAACTGTCATGAAGCTGTAACTTATTATCCACATGTAGACATGAAAGTTTCTCAAGCTTTAAACATGGGATATGGCTGACTCGTCATGGGATGTGGGAGCCCCCTGGTTAGGGATGTGTGTCTAACCACAGGAGCCAAAGTTGTAGCAGGTAAGACAAGCCAGAACCAGAAGACATATCTATGGAAACAGTCTTGGTTATTTTGTGACAGGAAGTGGGGTCTGGCTGCTCAACAATCGAAAGCCTTCCCAGGTTGGTGGGAAGGAAAGTCTGTTTATTTTGGCTGCTGACAACCGAGGAGGTAGGGAAGGGCGGACTTCTGTCCGAAGGCCAATTCCCTACCCTGACAATCAGGGGGCAAAGGCTTTCATAGGCTCAGGGAGGGGGCTCCATGCAGAAACAGTACAGTGAACTCTGACAGTCATCTTCAAATTGGTCATTGGTGGTCCGACCAGTGTCATCTTGATTGTTTTTAATACAGTTAGTCTTCAGTTCCAGGGTTGGTTTGTTCCCGTTTCCTTGAGGCCGATTCTTAGAACTATGGCAACTTATGTCATGGCTTATAGTCTAGTCATCAAGTAGTGAACTTCTTTGACCTGGTGGGGGTTTCAGCAGTATCTACAAGACAGCTCACAGAACATAGCTCAGAATCTTATCTATAGCCTTTGAGAAGGAACCAAAGGTCCTTGACTTTGCTTAATGACTAAACTTTTATTATTTAGTCTTGTTGGACAGTTTTCCTTTGCTTCTGCATTTTCTCACTTCTCTGATTAAACTTATTCTTAGGCTAGAGTTTTTCCACAGACAAAGGGCAGGCTGAGGATGTGGAGGACAAGGCCCATAGGGTCCTTCTCTGTTTCAACTTCATCATGAAAACACAGCCACTCCACTGCTCTGCTCCTATAAAATAGGATAAAATCACCTAACATTTACTGAGTGTTGACTACTTGCCAGGCACAGTGATAACTCCCTAATGCCATGTGGTGGCCAAAAAATTGCCCCCTAAAGATGTCTGTGTCCCAATCCCTGGAGTCTGTGACTATGTTACATTACACAGCAAAGGAAGAATTAAGGCTGCAGATGGAATTAAGGTTACTAATCAGTTGACTGTGAGATGGATTGATTGTTTTGGATTATCTGGTAGGTAATCATAGGAGTCCTTATAAGTGAAAGCAGAAGGCAAGAGACAGTGTCAGAGAAGGAGATGTAATGGCAGAAGCAGTGGTTGGAATGATGTGATGTGAGGATTTGACTATTGCTGAGATTGAAGGTGGAGGGAGCCATGTCTCAAGGAGTGTGGGCAACCTCTAGAAGCTGGAAGCACAAGAAAACAGATTCTCCTCTGTGCTTCCTTGCCCTGCTGACACCTTGGTTTCGGCCCAGTGACACCCATTTCAGGCTTCTGATCTCTAGAACTGTAAGTTAAAAGTGTTTTTTCCTTGAGCCACTAACTTTGGGATAATTTATTACAGCAGCAACAAGAAAAAAATACAGATTTTTTTCATCCATACCCCTCTCTACAATAGGCCCATCAGATGGGTACTTAATATTGCTATTTTGCCAGTGAGTAAACTAAGAACTTCCCTGGTGGTTCAGTGTTAAATAATCTACCTGCAAATGCAGGATACACAGGAGATGTGGGTTCAATCCTTGGGTTGGGAAGATCCTCTGGGGAAGGAAATGGCAACCCACTCCAGCCCTCTTGCCTGAGAAATCTGATGGACAGAGGAACTTGGAGGGCTACACCTCATGGGGTTGCAAACAGTTGGACTTGACTTAGCGACTGAGCACAGACTAAGACTTGGGGTACAGAATGAAGCAGGGCAAAGGTTAATAGAGTTTTGCCACGAGAACACACTGGTAATAGCAAACACCCTATTCCAACAACACAAGAGAAGACTCTATACGTGGACATCACCAGATGGTCAACACCGAAATCAGATTGATTATATTCTTTGCAGCCAAAGATGGAGAAGCTCTATACAGTCAGCAAAAACAAGACTGGGAGCAGACTGTGGCTCAGATCATGAACTGCTTATTGCCAAATTCAGACTTAAATTGAAGAAAGTAGGGAAAACCACTAGTCCATTCAGGTATGACCTAGATCAAATCCCTTATGAGTATACAGTGGAAGTGACAAATAGATTTAAGGGACTAGATCTGATAGACAGAGTGCCTGATGAACTATGGACAGAGGTTCGTGACATTGTACAGGAGACAGGGATCAAGACAATCCCCATGGAAAAGAAATGCAAAAAAGCAAAATGGCTGTCTGAGGAGGCCTTACAGATAGCTGGGAAGAGAAGAGAAGCGAAAAGCAAAGGAGAAAAGGAAAGATATTCCCATCTGAATGCAGAGTTCCAAAGAATAGCAAGGAGAGATAAGAAAGCCTTCCTCAGCGATCAATGCAAAGAAATAGAGGAAAACAACAGAATGGGAAAGACTAGAGATCTCTTCAAGAAAATTAGAGATACCAAAGGAACATTTCATGCAGAGATAGGCTCGATAAAGGACAGAAATGATATGGACTTAACAGAAGCAGAAGATATTAAGAAGAGGTGGCAAGAATACACAGAAGAACTGTACAAAAAAGATCTTCACAACCCAGATAATCACGATGGTGTGATCACTCACCTAGAGCCAGACATCCTGGAATGTGAAGTCAGGTGGGCCTTAGAAAGCATCACTACGAACAAAGCTAGTGGAGGTGATGGAATTCCAGTTGAGCTATTTCAAATCCTCAAAGGTGATGCTGTGAAAGTGCTGCACTCGATATGCCAGCAAATTTGGAAACCTCAGCAGTGGCCACAGGACTGGAAAAGGTCAGTTTTCATTCCAATCCCAAAGAAAGGCAATGCCAAAGAATGCTCAAACTACCGCACAATTGCACTCATCTCACATGCTAGTAAAGTAATGCTCAAAATTCTCCAAGCCAGGCTTCAGCAATATGTGAACCGTGAACTTCCAGATGTTCAAGCTGGATTTAGAAAAGGCAGAGGAACCAGAGATCAAATTGCCAATATCCGCTGGGTCATCGAAAAAGCAAGAGAGTTCCAGAAAAACATCTATTTCTGCTTTATTGACTATGCCAAAGCCTTTGACTGTGTGGATCACAATAAACTGTGGAAAATTCTTCAAGAGATGGGAATACCAGACCACCTGACCTGTCTCTTGAGAAACCTGTATGCAGGTCAGGAAGCAACAGTTAGAACTGGACATGGAACAACAGACTGGTTCCAAATAGGAAAAGGAGTACGTCAAGGCTGTATATTGTCACCCTGCTTATTTAACTTATATGCATAGTACATCATGAGAAACGCTGGGCTGGAAGAAACACAAGCTGGAATGAAGATTGCTGGGAGAAATATCAATAACCTCAGATATGCGGATGACACCACCCTTATGGCAGAAAGTGAAGAAGAACTAAAGAGCCTCTTGATGAAGGTGAAAGAGGAGAGTGAAAAAGTTGGCTTAAAGCTCAACATTCAGAAAACTAAGATCGTGGCATCTGGTCCCATCACTTCATGGGAAATAGATGGGGAAACAGTGGAAACAGTGTCAGACTTTATTTTTTGGCTCCAGAATCACTGCAGATGGTGACTGCAGTCATGAAATTAAAAGACGCTTACTCCTTGGAAGGAAGGTTATAGCCAACCTAGATAGCATATTTAAAATCAGAGACATTACTTTGCCAACAAAAGTCTATCTAGTCAAGGCTATGGTTTTTCCAGTGGTCATGTATGGATGTGAGAGTTGGATGGTGAAGAAAGCTGAGCGCTGAAGAACTGATGCTTTTGAAATGTGGTGTTGGAGAAGACTCTCGAGAGTCCCTTGGACTGCAAGGAGATCCAATCAATCCATCCTAAAGGAGATCAGTCCTGGGTGTTCATTGGAAGGACTGATGTTGAAGCTGAAACTCCAATCCTTTGGCCACCTCATGCGAAGGGTTGACTCATTGGAAAAGACCCTAATGCTGGGTAGGATTGGGGGCGGGAGGAGAAGTGGACGACAGAGGATGAGATGGTTGGATGGCATCACCGACTCGATGGACAAGGGTTTGGGTAGACTCTGGGAGTTGGTGATGGACAGAGAGGCCTGGCGTTCTGCAATTCATGGGGTTGCAAAGAGTCGGACAAGACTGAGTGACTGAACTGAACTGAACTGAAGACTTGGGGGTTGACTCATTTGACCCAGAGGTGAGTGGTTGGCCTGACTCTCAAGCCACCTGAGGATGGTTTTACTTCTTCATTTCACAAATGAGGAAACTGAGGCCCAGAGGTATGTCCTGACCTGCCCCAGGTCATATTTGAGTTGGTGACAAGGCTCAGCTGTACCCTCATGAAAAGAGTGTAGACCAGCCCTTTACAAACACACATGCCCACAAGTCACAGGGGTCCTATTAGGAGGCAGGCTCCATCCAGCAGGTCAGGGCTAGGATCCAGGATGCTGCATTTCTTACCAGTCCCCAGGTGAGGCCAATATTGCTGGTCAGGGCTATGATCCAGGATGCTGCATTTCTTACCAGCCCCCAGGTGAGGCCAATATTGCTAGCCAGGGAATAGCAAAGCTGTGCCCCACATTGGGGATTCTGAGCAACCCAGAGCCATCAGAGTTTTGGGCATCTAGTGGGATGAGGGGGCCCTAGGGAGGGAGACTTAGGAGCAGACGCCTCACTGTTCTGTGGCCAATGAGATTTAGGGACTCAGAGGGAAAGGTCAAAGTTAAAGACAGAGCTATCACTCATTGGGCTTCCCTTGAGAAAGATGTCTCCAAACGTGATGATTATTTTTTAAAATAGTTTCTATGTTACTTTAAAATTTTTACTTATTTATTTCCTATTTTTGGCCATGCTGTGCAGCACAAGGGATCTTAGCTCTCCGACCAGGGATGGAACCCATGTCCCCTACAGTGGAAGCATAGAGCCTGAATCACTGGGCCACTAGGGAAGTCCCTGTGATGATTACTGTTGTCATTTGAAACGTTCCGGAGCCGGTGCTCTGTGACAACCTGGAGGGGTGGAGTGGGGAGGGAGGTGGGTGGGGGGCTCAGGAGGGAGCTGATTCATATTGATATGTGGCAAAAAACCAGCACAATGTTGTCAAGTAATTATCCTCCAATTAAATTAATTAATTTCTTAAAAAGTCATTCGAAGTTTGCCAGCATGGATCTGGCATCATGATTGCTTCTACTCTTTTATGGGACAAGGCATACAGGTCAAGGACCTCTTCCTGCCATGGAGACTGAAATAGCTACATGTGATTGTGTGGGAAAAAGCAACAGTCTCCGTCGCCTGACATATGTTTTATATATATATATGTGTGTATATATATGTATATATACACATATATATATATTTAGAAAAAGAAGACAATCTGCTTATTCTTCCAGAAACGTCTCTAAAGCTTTGGTGTAATCAAAGGACTCATGCTCCTGGCCCCCTCCTCTCTCAGCCCCCAAACCACTTGTCCGGTGAATCACAAAGTCAGGACAGGAAGGCAGTTCAGTCTGAAACCGCAGTCGTGCTTCTCTGAGTCTACATTTTGTGCTTCACTGAAAAATATGCATAAACGTGCATACACAGCGGATCTGTGTCGGGAACCTAGTGGGAGTTTCCCCTAACCTCTTCACTGTGGTTGCAGAATTGCCAGCTGTCTGTGGCTACTAGTGCTGCCTGAAGGCTGAGAATGTTCTGGTTTCGTTTTGAAACAACAACCAGGCAGGCAAGCAAGAAATATCAGCTTTTGTTTCAGATACCAGAACTCAGAGAAGGAAGCCAGTGTTTGCTTAACAGTTTTCCAGGGTATAGAGTGAAAATATGTCTCTATAATATTTACAATAGCTTCAAAATGAAAGGATTTTTTTTAAAAGTCATCCAACTCAGCATTATTAACCTTCAAAACTCCCTAATCTCTGATCTGAAAATGAAATTAAGTGTTTCTATTAATAAAAGAAGTTTTCTACAACCTTTCTTAGTTCTAGGGCTTGCTTCTGAGGATAGGGGTAATTCTTAAGAGAAAAGAAAAAAATCTATCCATTAGCTGTCAGGATCAATCCACAAGCTCTGAGCAGCCCTGTAAAGGACAAGATAGGTTCTTTGCTTTGGTCAGGGTCCGGATGCTCAGAGTGTGACAGGCCTGGACACCAAGCCCTTCAGTGGGGAGGACTCTGACCAGCCCGGGGACTTGATGTTGTGGGTGGTTTCCAGTGATCAGTGTGAAGTGGTGAGAAAACACAGCCAGGGAGTCAGACAATCTTTGTGTTATCTTGTTCAGACCCTGAACCTTTTAATTTTACTCTGGGCTTGTGTCCTTCTCTGCAAAATACGAATAATAACACCTCCTCTCAGGATTATTGTGAGATTAAAGAAGATAATACAAATGGCACAAAGTAAACCTCTAAAAATGTTCCTTCAAGTGCACGTTCAGTCGTTAGTTTGTGCCTGACTTTTTGCAATCCCATGGACTGTAGCCCACCAGGCTCTTTCATCCATGGGATTTCCAACAAAAATACCAGAATAGGTTGCCATTTACCTTCTCCAGGGGATCTTCCTGACCCAGGGATTGAACCCATGTCTCCTGCACTGGCAGGCGGATTCTTTACCACTGAGCCACCAGGGAAGCCCTTTGTTCCTCCAAGAGCCAGAAATAAACAGACTTTCTAGAATAATATCTGTTTGACTGTAGAATGTATTGTTACCTTCTGTCTGAAATCATCTTCCTCATTATATTTTCCTTGGTCCAGCAGTAATATCCTTTTATATTTCTTTTGCACGTACAATTGATGACAGGAGAGACAGATCCAAAGTACAACTGATGGCAAGCTGTTGTTGTCACAGTCCACAGAATGAACACATTCAGCCAAATATAGGAGAGATGCCCTGTTTGCAGATGACATGATCCTCTACATAGAAAACCCTAAAGACTCCACCAGAAAATTACTAGAGGTAATCAATGAATATAGTAAAGTTGTAGGATATAAAATTAACACACAGAAATCCCTTGCATTCCTATACACTAACAATGAGAAAACAGAAAGAGAAGTTAAGGAAACAATTCCATTCACCATTGCAATGAAAAGAATAAAATATTTCGGAATAAATCTACCTAAAGAAACAAAAGACCTATATATAGAAAACTATAAAACACCAGTGAAAGAAATCAAAGATGACACAAATAGATGGAGAAATATACCGTGTTCATGGATTGGAAGAATCAATATAGTGAAAACGAGTATACTACCCAAAGCAATCTATAGATTCAATGCAATCCCTATCAAGCTACCAACGGTATTTTTCAGAGAACTAGAACAAATAATTTCATGATTTGTATGGAAATACAAAAAACCTCGAATAGCCAAAGCAATCTTGAGAAAGAAGAATGGAACTGGAAGAATCAACCTGCCTGACGTCAGGCTCTACTACAAAGCCACAGTCATCAAGACAGTATGGTACTGGCACAAAGATAGAAATATGGATCAATGGAACAAAATAGAAAGCCCAGAGATAAATCCATGCACCTATGGACACCTTATCTTTGACAAAGGAGGCAAGAATATACAATGGAGAAAAGACAATCTCTTTAACAAGTGGTGCTGGGAAAACTGGTCAACCACTTGTAAAAGAATGAAACTAGAACACTTTCTAACACCATACACAAAAATAAACTCAAAATGGATTAAAAATCTAAATGTAAGACCAGAAACTATAAAACTCCTAGAGGAAAACATAGGCAAAACACTCTCTGACATAAATCACAGCAGGATCCTCTATGACCCACCTCCCAGCGTAATGGAAATAAAAGCAAAAATAAACAAATGGGACCTAATTAAACTGAAAAGCTTTTGCACAACAAAGGAAACTATAAGCAAGGTGAAAAGACAGCCTTCAGAATGGGAGAAAATAATAGCAAATGAAACAATTGACAAAGAATTAATCTCAAAAATATATAAGCAGCTCCTGCAGCTCAATTCCAGAAAAATAAACGACCCAATCAAAAAATGGGCCAAAGAACTAAACAGACATTTCTCCAAAGAAGACATACAGATGACTAACAAACACATAAAAATATGCTCAACATAACTCATTATCAGAGAAATGCAAATCAAAACCACAATGAGGTACCATCTCACGATGGTCAGAATGGCTGCTATCAAAAAGTCTACAAACAATAAATGCTGGAGAGGGTGCGGAGAAAAGGGAACCCTCTCACACTGTTGGTGGGAATGCAAACTAGTACAGCCACTATGGAGAACAGTGTGGAGATTTCTTAAAAAACTGGAAATAGAACTGCCATATGACCCAGCAATCCCACTGCTGGGCATACACACCAAGGAAACCAGAATTGAAAGAGACACATGTACCCCAATGTTCACTGTAGCACTGTTTACAATAGTCAGGACATGGAAGCAACCTAGATGTCCATCAGCAGGCAAATGGATAAGGAAGCTGTGGTACATATACACAATGGAATATTACTCAGCTATTAAAAAGAATGCATTTGAATCAGTTCTAAGGAGGTAGATGAAACTGGAGCCTATTATATAGAGTGAAGTAAGCCAGAAAGAAAAACACCAATACAGCATACTAACGCATATATATGGAATCTAGAAAGATGGTAACGATGACCCTATATGTGAGATAGCAAAAGAGACACAGATGTAAAGAACAGACTTTTGGATTCTGTGGGAGAAGGCGAGCATGGGATGATTTGAGAGAATAGCATTGAAATGTGTATATTATCATATGTGAAATAGATCGCCAGTCCAGGTTCGATGCATGAGACAGGGTGCTCAGGGCTGGTGCACTGGGATGACCCTGAGGGATGGGATGGGGAGGGAGGTGGGAGGGGGGTTCAGGATGGGGAACACATGTACACCCATGGCTGATTCATGTCAATGTATAGCAAAAACCACTACAATATTGTAAAGTAATTAACCTCCAATTAAAATAAATAAATAAATTTTAAAAAAGAATAAATATATTATAAAAATTTTTTAAAATATGCTCTACCCCTTAAAGAGTAATTCAAGGGGCATGAACAATAAATATGGTTAAATATATTGTTAAAAAAAAAAAAAACAAATACAGGAGATATGGCTGTCTTCAGAAAAAATGGTAATAATCAATGAATTGATTATCCCGGTGATGTGAATCAAAGATCCAATGCCAGAAGAGACTTTCTCTGGTGCCTGCTAGTAATTGTTGGGGACCAGGTTTTCCGTTTTTTCCTGCCTTCCCTCAACACTCCCCACCCTGCCTCCTCCCCTGCCAGCTGGCAGAGAAAGTGCTTCCAGGGTGACCTCCTTTGTCCTCTGCTCACATCCCTTAAGCCACACAGCCAGGGTCAGCTCAGGTGAGCCAGGCATGAGCCCTACCCCTTCACCTGCCCCAGGCCCAAACCTCCCCACCCCTGGCCTCAGGGCAGAAACTGTGACATTTCACATCAGGGCAGAAGGACTGGAGTGCTGGCCATTTTCCTGCCTAATTGCCAGTCAGAGGGAGAGAAGCTTAAACTACAGGGCACTTCCTTTGCACTGGGCCTTCTAAGGCTCTAGAAATAGAGCCTCGTGGTCATGTGGTTTTTAAAACAATAAAATTTGCAGGGCATATTTTAACCAGGCAGTAAAGACCCTGTTTCTTTTCTCATTTCCTTTCCATCGTTCTTTCCCATCTGGTGGGGACATTGTGGCTTTCCTTGGGCTTTGGGGAGGAAGTTGAGCTGGAGATACATGTAGTTTGGGTTTAGTGATACATGTTGTTGAAAGCTGTGGTCTCTGCCGAGCATGTCTAAGGGCTACTCCTATTGTTCACTGGCTGGGGGTCATGACAGTAAGATGCAGGGGACAGGGGCCATTTCATGACATGGAAAGTCCTGTGGCATTTAGCACTGGAAGTATGAGAACAGTGAGGGAGAAACAAGACTTGAAAGGTTGGAACTGAAAAACATCTTTCGGTTGGAAAGGTGTGGAATGTGGAATATTCTTCCAATCTTCAGCAAATGCAAGATTCAGCTCTCAAACAAGTTTAGTCAAAATGCATGTTCTTTCTTGTCAGGAATATACTTGAAAATGCAGCATAGACAATTAAGATACACTGTGTGTGTGTGTGTGTGTGTGTGTGTGTGTGCGCGCGCGCGCGCGTGCTGTGCACACTAAGTCACTCAGTTATGTCTGACTCTTTGCAACCCTATGGATTGTGGCCCATCAGGCACTTCTGTCCATGGGGATTCTCCAAGCAGGAATACTGCAATGGGTTGCCACGCTCTCCTCCACGGGATCTTCCAAACCCAGGTCTCCCGCATTGCAGGCGGATTCTTCACTGAGCCACCAGGGAAGCCCAAGAATACTGGAGTGGGTAGCCTATCCCTTCTCCAGAGGATCTTCCCCACCCAGGAATTGAACCGGGGTTTCCTGCATTGCAGGTGGATTCTTTACCAGCTGAGCTACCCGGGAAGTCCATATATATATGGTTAAATATATTGTTAAATATAAATATATATATTTATACATATATAAATATATATATTCTTCACTCTCTCTATATATATTATAAATATATTTATATGTATTTATAATAAATATATATATATATTTTGTTCCCTTTCCTGTATTGATGGAAATCGCATACAACAACATTTATCAGAATTCCTGTGTTTGCAGGCAACGTCTGAAGTAATACCACAAAAGTAAGGTGTCTGAAGTAGTTCATAAATAAAAAGAACAGAAAGACATTTCAAAATTCAAGACAACAACGTTAAACATGTACATGGCTTTACCAATAATGATTTAGATACCAGAGAAAACATTTTCTAAGCAACCAATTGTAAAAAAAAAAGGTTTCAATCAACCTTGCTAGAGAGAAGACTGAATTATCTTTCTATTCTCTCTATAAAAATATGATAAAATGTTGTTATAGGGATCAAAGATTATGCATCCAAAACAATACAGGAAAAAATTATTTTAAGGGTGTGTCAGGGAGCTAATTAATAAATGTACCATCACTTCTCTGGATTTTTAGCTTTTGGGTATTCAACAGCTTTAAACATTTTGAATTTATTGTGATATATTATCTCATTCTAAATAATAATAAGTAAATATTCCTTTGTATTATTTTTCTTAGCGAGGATCCCCAAAGTCATATAGGTTTTAGGTCCCATAAAATGTGGATCTGCCCCTCGTGCTAAGGCATGATTGCAATATTTTCAAACGTGTGAAGGATTCGAAGTCAGAGAGGCAGAGAGCACAGAATCGAAAACCAAAAATGATATTGCTGATGTACCAAAATAAGCCTACTACTCGACCCTGGACACAGTCTGGGCTGTTTCTCTCTGGGAAAAAGAAGGAATTTGGGATGGACAGATCACCTGTACACTGCCTCTCCATCCTCATATAATCAGCAGGCAACCCAAAGGACCCTGCTTGAGTCCTTCAAAAAAAAAAATTTACTTTGTATTAGGTCCGTATAGTCAAAGCTATGGTTTTTCCAGTAGTCATGTATGGGTGTGAGAGTTGGACCGTAAAGAAGACTGAGCACCATAGAACTGATGCTTTTGAACTGTGGTGTTGGAGAAGACTCTTGAGAGTCCCTTGGACTGCAAAGAAATCCAACCAATCAATCGTAAAGAAAGTCAGTCCTGAATATTCTTTGGAAGGACTGATGCTGAAGTTGAAGCTCCAATACTTTGGCCACCTGATGCAAAGACCTGACTCACTGGAAAAAACCCTGATGCTAGGAAAGACTGAAGGAGAAGGGGGACAACAGGACGAGATGGTTGGATGGCATCACCGACTCAATGGACCTGGGTTTGAGCAAGCTCCGGGAGATTGTGAAGGACAGGGAAGCCTGGTGTGCTAGAGTCCATAGGGTCACAAAGAGTGACTGAACACAACAGAGTGACTGAACTGAGCTCAGAGTATAGCCAATTAGGAATGTTGTCATTGTTTCGGGTGGATAGCAAAGGGACTCAGCCATACATATTTATGTATCCATCTCTCCCCCAAACTCCCCTCCCATCCAGGCTGCCACACAATCTTGAGCAGAGTTCCCTGTGTGGTACAGTAGGTCCTGGTTGGTTATCCATTTTAAATATCTGCTTGAGTCCTTTTGGAGTTACAACTACAACTTTTCTTCCTCTTCTTTTCTTTTTTAGCTGAATTTGTGTTTTGAAGATGTAACATGTGTCATAGCTTCAAAAGACAAAGAACACTATGATATTTCTTTCTAATGAGAGACAGCTTCCCCATTCAGAGGCCTCCTCTCTACAGAAAACTGATGGTGTTTTCAAAGTAATAACCTCCATACTTTAACCAAATGGGCTGCGTTGCAGTTTATCAATTTTTTAATCATAAGCATTACTTGTTGATTTTTTACTATAGAATGAGAGACCTTGGTTCATTTCCACCTTCCCACTTCCACTCTCTACCTCCCTATATGGACATTTCAGAAACTGGGGTTAAACCAACCTTTGGTATTTATGTGACCATGAATATGTACATATATTCACTTAGAAAAAGATAGAGGCCTCCCTGTCCTGGCTCCGATTGGGACTGGCTGCTCACTGGGCCTGCTGTCCACTTGTGACTCGACTTCTCTTTGTCAGCACCCAGGGATTTTCCTTTGTCCACACTCTGTGTTGAAGACTCTGTTTCCTAGAACCTGTATCTTCCTCTTTCATGGTTTAATTCCTTCCTTTGGTGGAGTACATCCTTCCGGAACTTTCTGAGAAGGAGGTACTCTTTGCCACTGCGTGGACTGTAGACCGTCAGCTTCCTCTCTCATGGGATTATCCAGGCAAGAATGCTGGAGTGAGTTGCCGTTTCCTTCCCCAGGGGATCAAGCCCGCATCTCCTGCGTGCAGGTGGATTCTTTACTGCTGAGCCCCCGGGAGGCTCCCGAGAAGGAGTTGGTGGAGGGAAATTTTGAAGCCCTTGCTGGTGTGAAAAAGGCTTTATTTTATCTTCATATTCAATAAATATTTTAACAAGGCAGAGAATTCTATGTTGGAGAAGATTTCCCTCAAAATTGGGAAGACATCGCTCCATTCTCGTCTAGATTTTGGTGTTGTCGAGAAACCCAATGCCAATCTTTCTCAGTCCTTTCTGTAAACTTTCAGGATCTTTTCCTTATTGCGAATGTTCTGAAGTGGTAGGTAACATACTTTGTTGGCCTCTGGTCCCTCATTTTTCTGTTTCAGAGGATACTTCAGTTCTGAGAAATTTATTCCCTTAATAAATTTGTCCTCTCCATTTTCTCTGCTTTCTCTTCCTGGAGTACCTAGCATTGTTTATATATTTTAATATATATTAAATATATTTTATATAGCATTCTTTTAAACCTAGCTCTGGTATACCAGAATCAGTTCTAGGCTCTTGGGACATAACAATGAACCAAAGAGATAAAATCTCTCCCCATGCTGAACTTGTGTCCTTACAATGATGGGCCAGATGTTGAATTTTCTGAATTAATCCTTCAATTTTCTCATCATTTGTATTTCCCCTCTTTTATAATTAAGACTCCCCCCACTTCTTTTTTTTGGACCACACTACAAGGCATCCCTCACCGGGGATTGAACCTGTGTCCCCTGCAGTGGAAGCACAGCGCCCTCGTCACTAGGGAATTCCTGAGACTTTACTTTTTTAAAAACTTGCATTATTTTATCTATTTATTTATATTTTTGGCTGTGCTGGGTCTTTGTTGCTGCACGAGCTTTTCTCTAGCTGTGGTGAGTGGGGGCTACTCTCTAGATGTGGTCTGCAGGTTTCTCGTTGTGGTAGGCAGCTTTTCTCTGTGGTGGAGCACAGGCCCTAGGCACATGGGCTTCAGTAGCCGTAGCACACGAGCTTAGTTGCTCAGCGGCGTGTGGATCTTCCTGGACCAGAGATTGAACCAGTGTCCCCTGCATGCCAAGGCTGACTCTTAACTACTGGACCACCAGGGAAGCCTGACTTTACTTTTTAAAGCAATTTTAGTTACCGAAAAATCAAGCAGATTGTGTAAAGAGGTCCCATATGCACCCCCTTCCCTGTTCCTCTCAGTTTCACTTTCCTCTATAATTAATAGTTCTCAGTAGTGTGAAACATTTATTATAATTGATGAACCAATATTGATATATTACTCCTAACTAGAGTCCATAGCTTTCATTTGAGTTCACTCTTTGTGTAGTACAGGCCTGTGAGTTTTGACAAATACGTGTCATATACTCACCATTATCATATCATACAGAATAGTTTGTCCTAAAAATCACCTGTGCTCCATTTATATCCCTCTCTCCCTCCAACAAGCACTGATCTTTTTTTTATTAGATCTTTAGTTTTGCCTTTTACTTCAGTGTCTTATAGTTGGATTCATATAGTATGCAGCCTTTTTAGATTGGCTTCTTTCACTTAGCATATGCATTTAAGGTTCTGCCCTATAAAGCTGTTTTTGGCTTGATAGCTCATTTCTTAACACTGAATAATATTCCATTATCTGGGTATATCACGGTTTATTCATCTACTCATCTGTTTAAGGACATCTTGGTTGCTTCCAGTTTTGGGCAATTATAAATAAACGTGCTACAAATATTCATGTACTGGTCTTTCTTTTCTAGAACACATGTTTCCGACCCATTTGGGTAAACATGAACGTGATTGCTGAATCTTGTGGCAAGACTGTTTTCCCCCCAGCTTTATTGAGAGATAGCTGACATATGAACTGTGTTTAGCTTTTAAAGATACTGCCCAACTATCTTCAAATGTGACTGTACTACTTTGCCTTCCAACCAGCAATGAAAGCAAATGAGGGGTCCTGTTGTTCTGTGTCCTTTCCAGAATTTGGTGGTGTTGGGTTTTTTTTTTTTTTTTCAGATGCTAGCCATTCTTAATCAATGTCCAGTGGTTTCTCATAGTTATTTTAATTTGCAATTCCCCGGTCACATATGATATGGGGCATCTTTTCATTTGCTTCTTTGCCACCTGTGTATCTTCGTTGGTGCGGTGTTTGTGCAGACCTTTTGCCTTTTTAAAACTGGGTGGTTTGGTTGTTGGGTTTGAGTTCTTTGTATATTCTGAATACAAGTCCTTTTATCAGATACGCATTTTGCAAATATTTTCTCCCAATCTATGACTTGTCTTCTCGTTCCCTTAATGATGTCTTTTGTGTAGTGGAAGATTTTGATTTTAATGAAGTCTGACATCGGTTTGGATTGTGCCTTTGGTGTTCTATTTTAAAAGTTATGCCAAACCCAAGGTCACCTAGATTTTCTCATATGTTATCTTCTAGAAATTTTATAGTTCTGCATTTACATTTAGGCCTATGACTCATCTGGGGTGGACCTCTTGTCTCTTCTACTTTCTGAGAGATTTTCTCATCAGCAACAGATATCTTCATCTTGATTTAGAGTGTTTTTTTTTTTTTAAACAAACCCTGTCTTAGCTGTGGAAGGACTAGACCCATGCCCTCAGTACCCTCCCTTCACCCCCAGCAACAGTGTGTGTTTCTATCTGCACCTCGTGGTCACTGTGTGGTGTCCATTCTGCTGGGCTCTACCTTTTCCCTGCTTTGTGGTTGATCATATTGGGTTGGCCAAAAGAATCAAACATTTTGGCCAACCCAGTATTTGCAGGTCTTCTGTAGGTATGAAAATTCCAACTGGTGAAAAAAATAGATCATTTAAATTCATTCCAGGACTAGGGACTGACTTCCTGATGCAGAGAAATGCTACACAACACGGAAAAGAACCCTCATAGAGTCACTGTTGGAGAAGGAAATGGCAACCCACTCCAGTATTCTTACCTAGAGAATCCTGTGGACAGAGGGGCCTGGGGGGCTGTCGTCTATGGGGTCGCACAGAGTCGGACATGACTGAAACGACTAAGCATGCATGCATTGGAGAAGGAAATGGCAACCCACTCCACTGTTGTTGCCTGGAGAATCCCAGGGACAGAGAGGCCTGGTGGGCTGCCGTCTATGGGGTTGCACAGAGTCGGACATGACTGAAGCGACTTAGCAGCAGCAGCAGCAGCAGAGTCACTGTAGTTTAGAGGTTCCAACTATAGACAGCTTGGGTTCAAAGAATGGCCCTGCCTCTGCCTGGCCATGAAAGCTTGCATAAGGCAGTTAAACCTTTTCTGCACCTGTTTCTTATCTCTAAAGTAGGGGTAATAATAGAAATTGCTTCCTAGGGTGGATTAAATGACTTATTTCATGCCAAGGGGGTAGAACAATGCCTAGCACTTAAGAAGAGGCATAAACATATTTGCTACTATCATTACCGCCTGACTAAGCATTTGAGTCACCAAGAACTCAGGATCAAAACTTTAATCCCCTTGTGCAACTTGTCACTGGATAAAAGGCAAGCTGGGGCTGGAATCACAGGGGTAGCTGACTCATTCCAGCTCTTCCAATCCTGACCAGCTTTCACATTTCAGGGCTAATTTAGAATGAGGAAGTACCAGCATCAAGGATAAGTGAAAGGGTTTACACTGCTTTAGCAAACTATTTTATTGGTGTTGAGAAATATTAAGACCCCAATTAAACTAGTCCTGGGAACTGGGACTGTTTATAAGTCACCATTGGGTTATACCAACTCAGTACTGGCTCAGCAATACTAAATCTAGGTACCAAGGAAACTTCAGGTTCTTCTCTGATAACCTGACCCTATTTTCTTGGTGCTACTCCTATCACTTCATCGCCCACACTACCTCTGCCCCTAGCTCCCACTTCCAAAAGTAGGATGTTGCCCAAAGCCTTGTTAATCTCCCTGGATGGACTCCAGTTTTCACATCAGAGTTTGACCTTTTACTGAATTCAGAGACAGACAAGCTCCCTAGAACTTGGGATCCAGCCCATGGTACTAAGTTCAAAGAAAATAATTGTGCCTCTGCGTGCATGCCCAGTCGTGTCTGGCTCTTTGCAATCCCGTGGACTGTAGCTTATCAGCCTTCTCTGTCATGGGATTATCCAGGCAAGAATACTGGAGTGGGTTGCCATTTCCTCTTCCAGGGGATTGTCCCGACCCAGGGATCAAACCCGCCTCTCCTGCATTGACAGGCAGATTCTTTACCACTGAGCTACCTGGAAGAAAGGAAATAATACTCTTACTTATAATGTCATCAAGTAAACAGAAAAGGTCAATATATATAGTTAGATGTCTTGGGAGAAAAAAATGAAATAAATTTTTGAAGAGTTCTGAGATGTTTTAAAAAGTTTCTTTAAGTGTTTTCCCTTCCCTTGTCTTCTGATCTATCTCTTACATCTGGATTCAGGGAGTGGTTGAAATGGAATAGTCTCGATTGCTGGGAGAAAGTCATCATCAAGTCGGGGTGTGTGAAACATGGGTCTCTAAGAAATGACGACTAACTCTCATTTTTTCAGTCCTTGACGGCAAGGTCAGAAAGAGGGGGAAAGTGAGTTAGTTCTTTTTAAAAGAGTAGAGGAGGAGGTTGAAAGGTTAGAAAGGTCAAGTCTCCTGGAAACTTTGTGTGGGAATTCCACCCCTTTATCTTCAGGACCCAAGGTAATGATGGTCATGATGATGATGGTGATGATGTTCACAGGAAAGCCTTTCATCTATAGACAAAAAGTGCAACACAACCACTAATTAATTCTGAGGGCAAGGTAGGCAAACATCATTATCACCAATTTACAGGTTAGGAATCCAGGCAAGAGGAAATTAAACCCTTTACCCAAGGCCAGAAATGAAGAGTGCCCGTCCTCTTGCTTCTCACTGGCTGCCCTAAAGGTGGCTTCAGAAGGTCTTTGGCTTATGCTGCAGAACAAGCTAGCTCCTTGCCATGTCTTATTCTTCTCTTTACAGAGTTTGATGAAGACGGGAAAGATATCTGGTAGAATGATGTCTCTACCAGAGAATGATTTTGAGGGCAGCTACATCTCTACCTAACCATGAAAGTGGAAGTATAGAAGGTGTATGTGAAACACTGTAATCCACTTGAAGGCGAGAACTGTATAACTCACCTTTTTGTGCCACCTACAATACCCAGCATAGAGTCCAGCCATAGATCTTCACCAATTCTGGTTCTTTTTGGAGTGATCGGTTCTTTGGCAAGGAGAAATTTCCTTTTTATCTAGAGTCTACTGAGTTAGTTTAATTTTCTTGTTCCAAAAACAATTTAGGGAGTGTGGCAGAGAAAGGAGAGCTGACCATTAAGGATTCATGTTCCTTCCCATATAGAGTTGCTTGGAGGAAGAGCGTGCCCAGTTGAGAAATATATTTCCAAGAAAATCTGCATCTGTGTGACTAGTGTTGGCCAATGGAAAGTGCAAAGAAATGGTGTGTGCTTTCCAGGTCAAAGCAGTCAATTTTCTGATATGCTTCCTATGTTTCTACCTCATGGTGAAAAGGACTTGGGTTCCTGTGTTCCCATAAGGAGGGGAATCACCACACATTATCTCCATTAGACGTAAGTGAGAGGCTGTGTCTCACTCTGTAAACCCATGGATTGTAGCCCACCAGGCTCCTCTGTCTATGGGATTTCCAAGGCAAGAATACTGGGCTGTGTTGCCATTTCCTTCTCCGGGGGATCTTCCCCACCCAGGGATCAAGCCCATGCCTCCTGTGTCTCCTTGCATTGTCAGATGGATTCTTTACCACTGAGCCACCTGTGAAGCCCAAGTCAGAGGTCATCCTCACTTATTGCTTTGAGATTTTGGAGCCATCTGTGATTGTACTAGGCCTACTCTGACTAATACAGGGAACCTTTAGAATATATCCAATGTGATCAACAACAACTAAGAGACGAAGCAATTAGGGCAAAAAGAAAGCAAGGGTAGGAAAACAGGATGAACACAAGTGCAAAGAGCATACAGACAATTCATGCCCTGGGGTACCGTACAAGTTGTTGGAAGTAGGCAATGTATTTAGCTTTGACTTTCCCAACATCCAACGTAGAGAGAGAAATTCCATAAGTTACCAGATTCATAATGCCTGGAAAAGAAAACAGGCTCACATTCAGGAGAAACACACATTTTTCTGGTTATTCAAACCTAGAGGCATTTCTTTTAAGAGGCCTGAAAAAGGGGATCAGTGCTGTCAGCTGGATTGGGCCACATCCTTAGTAGCACCAGTTTCCCAGGTGGCATTAGTGGTAAAGCATCTGCCTGCTGATGTAGGAGACATAAGAGAAGCAGGTTTGATCCCTGAGTCAGGAAGATCTCCTCAAGGAGGAAATGGCAACCCACTCCAGTACTCATGGCTGTAGAATCTCAAGGACAGAGGAGACTGGTGGGTTATAGTCCATAAGACTGCAAAGAGTGGGACATGACTGAACCAACTTAGCACTTAGTGGTATTACAGAAATGGTCCTACAGCTGGCATAGTGTTCCCTAATGCAAAAGGAGGCAGTCTATGAAAGGCTAGTTCAGAAATGGCCCTTTCAGGAGAGGCTAAGAAAATACAGTGCACAAAGGCGGCTATCCGATTGTCTGGCTTAATCCAACGTCCAAGAACCCAACAGGGTGGCTTCCTTGCTCTAGCATAGGCTCTGGGAGTATTACTAGAGAATCAGAACCATCTGGGACTTCCCTGGTAGTCCAGCGGTTAAGAATCTGACTTTCAATGCAGGGGACATGGGTTTGATTGCTGGTCTGGAAAGACCCACATGTCTCAGGGCAACTCAGCCGCAACTAGAGAAGCCCTCAGGCTGTAACAAAGACCTGAAACAGCCTAAATAAATACATAAATACCATCTGCTTCCAGATGAGCCACCAAATAGAAGCCCAACCACACCATCCTGCAAGAAAACAGCCTGACCCACTGGCTGGATGTGCCAGATCAGATGTGCCAGAAGGCGGCCCAACACCTGACTTGCTGACCATAAAGCGAGGAAGTTCTCCACCCTGACCCGTTTGCTTGAGCAGATGATCCCAGTGTGGATTTGCATTCAGTTTCCACATCTCAAGGGTAGTGGTGGGAAGGAAGTCAAGGCTGCACCTACTGAGGTCAGCCTAGGTTTCCTAAGGTCTGCAGGTGTGGATGACAAACATCTGGCCAGGAAGCCGGTCCCTGGAGTGAGGTTTCTCAGCCATGCCATCGGGAAAGAGGAAGGCTCCTTGGCGTCTTTCTGGCTGGCATTCAAATCCTCAGGGCTTGTGGAGCAAGGAACGGACTTCTAAAGGCTGCCCTGCCCAGGTCTTTAGGATGAACTGGATTACATCTCCGAATGTCTCATCCTTCCTGAAGCCAGGTGCTTCACCCCGCCAGCAGGAATCACACACCGCCCTCTGAAGGAGGTAACCAATTGTTCTCGGGGAGTGATGTGCCGTGTGGTGAATGACTTGACTTTTCTCCCAGAAAGCGTGCCCTCCACTTGCCTAGTGGGACAAAGAGTTGACTCGTCAAAGATTTCAAAGCTGGTTTAATTCCTGTCCTCCCCTCCTCCTTTTCCTTCTCCCATTCCCTTCCTCCATTTAAGACACAGTTGGAGGGACTTCCTAGCGGTCCAGTGGCTAAGACTCTGTGCTCCCAATGCAGGGGGCCTGGGTTTGATCCCTGGTCAGGGAACTAGATCCCATGTGCCCCAACTAACACCCAGTGCAGCCAAATTAATTAATTAAAAAACATTTTTTTTAAAAGACACAGATGGAAACAATGTTAACTATAAACCACAGATATTGTATTTACCAGTGATAGTAAGTAAGTGAGTGTCAGTCACTCAGTCGTGTCCGACTCTTTGCAACCCCATGGACTGTAGCCCACCAGGCTCCTCTGCCCATGGAATTCTCCAGGCAAGAATATTGGAGTGGAACGCCATTTATCTTCCCAACCCAGAGATTGAAACTGGGTCGCCTACAATGCAGGCAGATTCTTTACTGTCTGAGCCACTAGGGAAGCCCTGGTAAGCACCAGTGATACTTACTTACAAAGGCTGATACCTATCAGATGCAACAGCCTTCTCTTCTTTTTGAAGAGCTTAATGAAACCTTTCTTTTCCCCACTTCGAATATGACCAGGAAGTTGGTGGAACAGAGTCAGCTAAGAACACTGGCTTCTGGCTCATCAGATCTAGATTTGATCCCACCTGATTTCATCAGCTGCCAGATCTTGGCAAACTCTCCGTTTCCTCATGTGATTGTCTGGAGGTTTAGGGGAGGTGATGTTACAAAATGCTGAGAAGGAATAATTGGGGTCCTGCTCATTAGTATACTTTCTATTCAGGCTAGACAGATACAGATACATATTATTGTTGCTGTTTAGACACTCAGTCCTATGTGACTCTTTGCTACCCCATGGGGTGTAGCCTGCCAGACTTCTCTGTCCATGGGATTTCCCAGGCAAGAATAGTGGAGTGGATTGCCATTTCCTTCTCCAGGGGATCTTCCCAACACAGGGATCAAACCTGGGTCTCTTGCATTGCAGGTGGACTCTTTAACATCTGAGCCACCAGTGAAGCCCAGATATAGCTACAGATATACACTATATATAATATATATAAATAACTGGTATATGATTTTTAATGAATTCAATCATTTTATTATTGTTATTTTGGTTAGAAAGATCCTTCCCTATCTTCTTCTGAAAATGTTGTAAGACATACAGTAATTTTTCTAAGTTAAATTGGATTTATTTTAAGAATTTGTGTGAATTTCAGACTCCCTCTGAGATTGTAAGGGAAACCATGACTATTTGAAAAAAATTAGAATCAAAACACTAAGCTAAAGCTCTACGTCTGGTCATTGTATTCTTTAGAGACCTTTCCAAGACCTTTCATTCTTTGGGGTGGGGGGGGAGGGGTGTGTGGGCTGACGTCTTTCCTCTTCAACTGATTTTTCACAAGCTTCAAAGCCATTATCACACCCAAGGGTCACCAAACGTCCTAGGATCTGAGTCACCGAGGAAGTGCCTGGAAGGGTGGACTCCAGGGTTCCTGGGGCAAGCAATGCTTCTTCCAAAAGTTAAAAAGTGTTAGTTGCTCAGTTATGTCCGACTCTTTGTAACCGCATAGACTGTAGCCCTCTAAGTTCCTCTGTCCATGGAATTCTCCAGGCAAGAATACTGGAGTGGGCTGCCATGCCCTTCTCCAGGGGATCTTCCTGGCCCAGGGATCAAACCCAGGTATCCTGCATTGCAGACAGATTCTTTACCATCTGAGCCACCAGGGAAGCCCCCACTTCTTCCTAGGGGTATGTGTTATCCTGGGCAGAGTCTGGCCTGATGCTGCTGAGGTTTAGAATGTGGTTTTTAACCTTGAAAGTTCCCTCTTGAGAGTCAAAGATGCTGTCTCCCTGGCATCTCTGGGGTTAATCCCCTGGAATAGTCTTACTGAGGGTGAAGAAATGCAAGTAAGACTCTCAGGGAGCGTGGACCATAATGCCTTCTGTTCCCTCCTTCCCCTTGTCCCCTTGACTTAGAGACCACCCTGGCAACCGCTCTATTTAAGGTGGGCTAGGACTGAGTTTTCCAGTTAGTGGTAAACTACAAGCAATTTTCCAGTAGACTTCCAGTTCACCAATTTCCTGGTCCCTTTCTTCAGTACCCAGATGACAGTACTAGTTTCTGGGACTCTGAAGCCTATGCATAATAAACATGGTCTTTACCTTGGGTCTTAGTCTGTTCAAGCTGCTATAACAAAAATACCTTAGACTGCATGACTTCAACAACAGAAATATGTTTTTTACTGTTCTGGAGTTTGGGAAGTCCAAGATCAAGGTCCAGCGATGGCTCACTTCCTATTCACAGATGGCAAACTTCTTGCTGTGTCCTCACATGGTAGAAGGGGTGAGGCAGCTCTCAGGGGTCTCCTTCATAAGCCTCCTAATCTCCTTCCTTAGAACTCCACTCTCATAACCTTTCAAGAAAAATGCCATCTCTCAAAGGCCCCACTTCCTAATACCAACACCCTGAGGGTTAGAATTTCAACACAAGAATTTTTGGAGGATGTAACTATTCAGTCTGCTGTATTTGATGTTGCCATCTGGAAATAGGAAGACAGCGGTTTCAGAACTTGAATAAGCCAGCTTACCAGTAAATCTGGATCATCACCTTCCCAGGTGACTCAGTGGTAAAGAACCTGCCTGCCAATGCAAGAAACTCAGGAGACACTGGTTCGATTCCTGGGTCGGGAAGACCCCCCTGGAAAAGGGAATGGCAACCCACTCCAGTATTCTTGCCTGGGAAATTCTATGGACAGAGGAGCCTGGTGGGCTACAGTCCATGGGATTGCAAAGAGTTGGACACGACTGAGCGACTGAGCATACATACACATCTGGAAAGAGGAAAACAGTGGTTTAGTCTGGAATAAGCCAGGACCTGAATAAGTCAGGTTATCAGTTAACCAGGATCTTAAGTGGTATGTATTAAATGAAGAAATAGGGCCCAGCCAAGGCCGGAATGTCATGCAGTCTGGACGCTTGTCTCCACCAACCACAGAGTGTGTTTATATAAATTTGATCAACTCCTGGTGCTTGTTCATTTCTGTCTGCCTCTCCCTCTATGGAAGGGCCCACACTGGTATTTAACACAATGGTAAACTCAGGGAGAGCTGCAGGAGGTTTTGTATGCTCAGGAAAATGCCATGTGAACATGGACGTTTAATTAATAACTGTTTGCCTTTGGTGGTGGTGATGACAGATTCCTTCCTGGTAGGATATACAGTTCCTGATACAGCAAGCATTAAAGTTTTGCAGTTAATTGTGTGCTTAAATATATGTGTACCCAATATATTATATATAGTATTGATATGATATTTATGTGTATGTATATATACATGGGGGGCTTTCTAGGTGGCTCAGTGGTAAGGAATCCGCCTGCCAATGTAAGAGCCACAGGAGCTGCAGGTTCAATCCCTGGTCTTGGAAGATTGCCCTGAAGGAGGAAATGGCAACCCACTCCAATATTCCTGCCTGGAGAATTTCATGGACAGAGGAGCCTGGCGGGCTACAGTCCATGGCATTGCAAAAGAGACCTGACATGACTTCAGTGACTGAGAATGCATGCACATATACACACATACATATGTATACACATATATACACACACAGACACAGGCACGCATATGAGTACTTTGAGACGCTCCCAGTTTTAGAAAACACAAGAGGACCAGTGGTAGAATGCAGTCTTGTGGTTTGGTTGTTGTAGATTATATTTGAAACTATCAGTGCCTTGAAAGCGGCAGATCCCTTGACCTGACATTCTGTTTTGGTGGTGCCAAGGTGCTGAGGAGATGTCTGAAGGGCTGCGTGCAGTCTGTGGCCTTTCACACTTGCCCAGCCATCTCAGCAACAGAACTCACCCTCTGGAAGAGCCACCTCCCACACCTGTCTCTGATGCTGAAATTCCTTCTACTCAGAGCAAAATCATCTATTTCAGTTCCATTTAAACAAATATTCAAATACCCCAGTGGAGGCAACTAACACTCACAAGTTAAAACTTGCCAGAAGGCAGTTTTTACATCTAGAACGAGAAGTGTGTAGCCTCTTAGCTGGGAGTGGAAGCAACTCTGGAAAAAGGAATTGAGAAGAAACCAATACAACACTGCAGAGCAATTATCCTCCAATTAAAAATAAAAAAAGAGGAATTAAGAGTCTGAGAGTCAGAACTCATTACTTCACCCTTTTTCTTTCAACTTCATCTTGCTTCCCTGTCTCATCTTTCAAGAAGCTTCCAGTTCCCGACAGGGCAGTGTTTGATGTGAACCATGGATTATCTGTCTACATGCTGTATCTGTGCTTTCAATGTAAATTTTTGACCATTATTTATTCAAGACCTGGCAATAATTAACTCCCTATAAGGAAACCACATGATTTCCTTAGTGAAATGACATCAGAACATAATTTCCTGGAGTCATCGAGAACTGTAAACAGCTATAGTCACATTTAGGCCATTGCATGTCAGCCAGTGCCAAAGTCCTCTTTAATTATACGATGTGTCTGACCTCTCCAGGCACTGCTAGGCTCAAGCAATCTGAGTGAGGTGGGCTTTCAGGGGATGTGGGTGAGCCTTGCCTGGGATTCATGTCGACACAAAATTATCCTGCATTTTTAACCAAAAACTTCCCTGGAGTTGGAGGTAGCATGACTGTCCAAGCATCAAACACTTTTTTGAGCTGTGCTGTGCTTATTCACTCAGTTGTGTCCAACTCTTTGCAACCCCTGGGACTGTAGCCCGCCAGGCTCCGCTGTCCATGGGGATTCTCCAGGCAAGAATACTGAAGTGGGTTGTTATGCTCTCCTCCAGGAATTCTTCCCAACCCAGAGATCGAACCCAGGTCTCCTGCATTGCAGGTGGATCATTACAGGTGGATTCTTTAATGTCTGAGCTACCAGGGAAGCCCAAGAATACTGGAGTGAGTAGCCCAACCCTTCTCCAGGGGATCTTCCCGACCCAGGAATTGAACCAGGGTCTCTTGCACTGCAGGCAGATTCTTTAGCAGCTGAACTACCAGGGAAGCACTTTTTTGAGCACCTATTTGCTATTGGAACTCAAGAAATTGGTTTTTTTTTAAGCAAAAAAATAGTAATACTGTTTCAGTCTTGAAAAAATGTGGTTGACACAGACGCTTTTCTGTTCTGAAAAGACAGCTATTCTCTCCTCAAGCCTTCAAATGCTAAAGTTCATTCTTATTTGAAGTAAAATTATCTGAAGGCAAATAAGGAGAGTTAGCTTCAGTTCAGTTCAATTCAGCCGCTCAGTCGTGTCTGACTCTTTGCAACCCCATGGACTGCAGCACGCAGGCCTCCCTGTCCATCACCAACTCCCGGAGTTTACTCAGACTCACGTCCATGGAGTCGGTGATGCCATCCAACCATCTCATTCTCTGTCATCCCCTTCTCCTCTCACCTTCAATCTTTCCCAGCATCAGGGTCTTTTCCAATGAGTCAACTCTTCGCACGAGGTGGCCAAAGTATTGGAGTTTCAGCTTCAACATCAGTCCTTCCAATGAACACCCAGGACTGATCTCCTTTAGGATGAGTTAGCTTAGAGAGAACCATTAGGAAAAATATTTTTTCAGCTCTGTAACATTTTAGCAATGCTGCCCTCTTCAGGATAAAACTAGAATTTCAGCTCAGCAGTTTATGTTAATACATTTCCCAACACTGGTTAGTTTGAAGAGAACTTGAAGGTCTAGGGATCTTTATTTATAGAAATCCCTAAAACTGGGATTTTTATTCATTTTATTTTACTTTACTATTTTATTTCATTTCATTCATTTTTATTATTTGAATTTTTTTTTTTTTTAATCTTTGCCACACTGCACGGCATGTGGGATCTTAGTTCTTTGGTCAAGGTTGGACCCATGCCACCTGCGATGGAAGTGTAGAGACTAAACAGCTGGACCAGCAGGGAAGTCCCTAGATGTCAACTTTAAAATGTACAGGGGGCACATAATAGCTCACAACTATTTTAGGGGACTTAGGAAGGAAGCTTGAGGATCTCTTTGTTAGTCCCTCAGTCGTGTCTGACCCTTTTTAACCCCATGGAGTGTAGCCCTCCAGGCTCCTCTGTCCACGGAATTTTCCTGGTCAGAATACTGGAGTGGGTAGCCGTTCCCTTCTCCAGGGGATCTTCCCCACCCAGGGATCGAACCCTGGTCTCCTGCGTTGTATGCAGATTCTTTACCATCCGAGCCACCAGGGAAGATCCTGAAGATCCCTCAGTTCAGTTCAGTCGCTCGGTCATGTCTGACTCTTTGTGACCCCGTGGACTGCAGCACTCCAGGCCTCGCTCCTTCTTGGAGCAGCTCTGGGAGTTGGTGATGGACGGGGAGGCCTGGCGTGCTGCAGTCCATGGGGTTGCAAAGAGTCAGACACGACTGAGGGACTAACACAGGGGTCCTCAAGCTTCCTTCCTATGTCCCCTAAAAGAGTTGTGAGCAACTGTGTGCCCCATGCACATTTTAAAGTTGACATCTAGGGACTTCCCTGCTGGTCCAGCCGTATAGCCTCTACGCTTCCACTGCAGGTGGCATGGGTTCCAACCGTGGCCAGGAAACTAAGATCCTACATGCTGTGCAGTTTGGCAAAAATTTTTTAAATAAAATTTTTTTTGAAATGATAAAAATGAATTAAATGAAATAAAATAGTAAAGTAAAATAAAATGGATTAAAAAAATGTCCCCTGAATCTCCTCATGGGCAAAGTCAGCCCCCCACTGTCAAGCCAGTGGACAAATTAAAATTGCATTCTGACAGGGGGAAAAAAAAGTTTACTCGATCGTTTTCCATTCAAGAAACTGTTTTGTGGTGGCGACCATGGCACTCTTGTCTTGGATATTGAGGCAGGTGAATGGCTGGGGCAGGGCAGGCTGATGGCTGCTCTGCCCTGCTAGGATTTCCTTCCAGAAAGCTCCTTCCGCTCTGCTCTCCTGGGACTTTCCCGTCTCGGATCTGAAGTTTCCTTTGCTGGGTTGTTTGGAGCATGCTTTCATGCACTGGGACCGTGTAGGCGGGAAGGCATGTGGGACGGTCGGAGGTGTCTGTCTCTCTCTCTTGTTAAGTGGGAGAAGGTTATTGCGGAGACGTAAACAAGCGTGAGGGCACAGGCTGAGTTCCCACGGCTACTTCTGGGGCAGTTTTCAGAAGACTGCAGAGATGCTGAGGATGTGGGACATAGTTTCCGTGGCCTGGCCTGAGGGGTAACGTCCTCCAGTGTGCAGACAGTTGACCCAATTCCCCCGAGGAGCACAGTCACTGGAGAGCCACACTCTGACCACAGCCGGGCTCTAAGAATTCACTCGTATTCAAGTGGCTTCTCTTCTCTCTCACTCTGGCCTTTACAGGCAAAGGCTTTCCTTCAGGATCACCCGGAGGGCAGGCTTGTGATGTGCCTCTGTCACTGTTTAAAAGCTGTTGTTGTTGTTCAATTGCTCAGTTGTGTCTGACTCTTTGTGACTCCGTGGGCTGCAGCACGCCAGGCTTCTCTGTCCATCACTATCTCCCTGAGTTTACTCAAACTCATGTCCATTGAGTTCGGTGATGCCATCCAACCATCTCATCCTATGTCGTCCCCTTCTCCTCCTGCCCTCAATCTCTCCCAACATCAGGGTCTTTTCCAGTGAGTCAGCTCTTCACATCAGGTGGCCAAAGTATTGGAGTTTTAGCTTTAGCATCACTCCTTCCAATGAATATTCAGGACTGATTTCCTTTAGGACTGACTGGTTTGATCTCCTCCAAGTCCAAGGGACTCTCAAGAGTCTTTTCCAACAGTTCAAAACCATCAATTCTTTGGCGCTCAGCCTTTTGTATGGGCCAACTCTCACATCCGTGTGTGACTACTGGAAAAACCATAGCTTTGACTACACGGACCTTTGTTGGCAAACTAATATCTCTGTTTAAAGATTAGGTTTCTAGAAAGGAACTCTTTCTTCTCTGTCTCTCTTGAAGATTTGAAGATAACTTTTGGTCTCTAGCTACTTAGCAAAAATTAATGCCACCGCCTAGTGCCTCTGCACATATGGACGGGGCAAGAGCCCAGGATGGATGTAGATGACGAAGCCAGAGGGCCTGGGTGAGCGTGGGGATGTAAGGATAATCTACTCTCTGCCTCAGGGCACTTGAACACCAGACTAAGCCATTCTAGGCCCGGCAGCAGCTGACCCCAGCCTACCTTGCTAGGCTCAGCTCTTACTGTCCTCTGCATCCTACTGATAAGACCGAAATGTGCATCCTCATACACACTATACCATCCCCTGTTAGATCTAGCTTGCCTGGATCCTCATCTTGTTATCAAAAGCCACTTTCAAGGCTAAAATACTGTTTTCTGATTATTCCCCGGTACAACCCTCTCTCCCTCCTCCTTTTTTAAAATAGCATTTTATTTATTTGTTTATTTTTTATCTTATTTGGCTGCACCAACTCTAGTATTCCGGCCTGGAAAATTCCATGGACAGAGGAGCCTGGCAGGCTATGGTCCATGGGTGTTGCAAAGAGTCTGACTTAACTGAGCAACTTTCAATTTTTTTTTTTTAGGTCCTTGTTGGGGCATGCAAGATCTATTTCTCTGACCAGGGGTTGAACCTAGAGCCCCTGCACTGAGAGTACAGAGCCTTAGCCACTGGACCACCAGGGCAGTCCCTCTCCTTCCTCTTAATACTATGATACTCTGTGCTTTTTAAGGACACACCTTGTGCTATAATTAATTAACTACATGTCTCACGGCCCTTTGAGAAGAGAGAGGCAAACTCATCTTTCTATTTCTCAGCTGTCTATCTCAATATCTGGTATGGAGCATGGGCTCCAAAAGTATTTCCGGTCCCAGGGCCATCCCATACCACTGCTATGTGAGTTTATAAAATACACCTTCCACGTAAATACCCGATTCTGTTTTCTCAGATCCAAGCAAGCATTTCTTCTCATCACACATTTCAAGGATGACATGATAAGTTCTGAAATTTGGTAGTTTCTTCTGGAATTCCAGCCAAAGGCATCTGTGAGGTAAAGTAGTTGTGAGTGCGAGCAGGGATTTTGTCATGGATGATGATGATACTCTCTGGGTGACATTTGTGAGGCGCTCTCTGGTGCTTCTAGGTCAGTAGACCTGAGTTGAGAGAGGGAAGGCTGTGCCTCAAGGGAAAACCAGGAAGCTCAGTCTGATTCATCTTCTTTTCTTCGTCTCCTGTAAGAGATATTTGGAAGAAAAGCAATGACAAACCTAGACAGCATATTAAATAGCAGAGACATTACTTTGCCTACAAAGGTCTGTATAGTCAAAGCTATAGTTTTTCCAGTAGTCATGTATGGATGTGAGAGCTGGAGAACAAAAATGGCTGAGCACCAAAGAATTGATGCATTCAAACTGTGGTGCTGGAGAAGACTCTTGAGAGTCCTTTGGACATCAAGGAGATCAAACCAGTCAATCCTAAAGGAAATCAAACCTGACTATTCATTGGAAGGACTGATGCTGAAGCTGAAGCTCCAATACTTTGGCCACCTGATGTGAAGAGCTGACTCATTTGAAAAGACCCTGATGCTGGGAAAGATTGAAGGCAGAAGGAGAAGGGGGCAACAGAGGATGAGATGGTTGGATGGCATCACCAACTCAATGGACGCGAGTTTGAGCAAACTCTGGGAGATGGTGAAGGACAGGGAAGCCTGGCGTGCTGCAGTCCAAGGGGTCACAAAGATTTGGACACGACTGAGTGACTGAACAGCAAGGAGATACTCTGCTCAAAACTCAGACTCATTTATTGACGTAGATTTTGAAACATGCTAAGTACCCAAAAATGGATGTTTTCTGGGAATGCTTCTAAATTTTATCAAAGTCACAGAAATGTAATAAAATAAATAAAATCAAATAAATAAGTTAATTAAATGAAATAAATAAAATCAAACTTTAGGGTAATTCCCTAAGCATATTCTAACTCCCAAATAAATGTGTGAATTAGATTTAAATGATGGTCATGTACCATCACTTAATGGAGTTTGGATACATGGAAGATAGAAGAAGCAATAAAAATTTCTACCTAAATCATATCTAAATTGGCAGGGACCAAGCTCATTTAAATATTCATAAATCTGCAGATAAAAAGAGTAGCTGGAATGGTTCCACCGTGTGATGGTTTTCCAAAATAAATCAACCAAAACAAACCAAAAATTGAGAAAATGGAGGCTGTATAAATTGTCTTACACACCATGTGTAAAGAACAATGTCTATGGAAAAGCATGGTTTTATTTGACCCTGTGAGGATGAAAAATCTTAGCTATCAAGTAAGAAAGCAAACTGTTGAATGGAAACAGGTGCCAAGGCATATGGTACAGCACAATAGTTTCTTCTTCTCCTCCCAGCTCTGCCACGAAAGCTGCTGAGTGACCTTGTCTGAAGATCTGCCCATTTTTATACTTAAAAAACTGAACATTGGCCAATGAGTGCAGATAGAAACATTTTGGATGACTAATCTTACTAACAGTCACCAAGGAGGAAACGATGGGCTTCCCAGGTGGCGCTAGTGGTAGAGAATCCTCCTACCAACGCAGGAGACACAAGAGCCAAGGGTTGGATCCCTGGGTTGGGAAGATCCCCTGGAGGAGGAAATGGTAACACGCTCCAGCATTCTTGCCAGGAAAATTCCAAGGACAGAGGAACCTGGTGGGCTGCAGTCCATGGAGCTGCAAAGAATTGGACACGACTGAGCACGCTCACACAAGGAGGAAAGGGGTGGAGTGGGAGGAACTGGGAGACTGGAACTGATACATATACACTATCAATACAAAATACACAGCTGTTGGGAACATAGTGTGTAGCACAGAGAACTCTTCTTAAGGCACTGCGGCATCCCTAATGGGTTGTTGTTAGTGGCTAAATCATGTCTGACTCTTTTGAGGCCTCATGGACTGTAGCCTGTCAGGCTCCTCTGTCCATGGGATTTCCCAGCAAAAATACTAGAGTGGGTTGCCATTTCCTTCTCCAGGGGATCTTCCTGATTCAGAGATCAAAACTGCGTCTCCTGCATTGGCAGGCGGATTTTTTTACTGCTGAGCCACCTGGGAAGCCCATCCTAAACTAAGCAGAGGGGAAATCCAAAGGGGAGGAGATATATGTATATGTATGGCTGATTCATTTTGCTGTGCAGTAGGTGCTAACACAGCATTGTAAAGCAATTATACTACAATAAAGCTTAATTAATTAAAAAAAAAAAGAGTCAGCCACTTTTTTGATGCTAAAGTTAAGAGAATTCATCTACCAGCTCTCTCACCCAACCTCCCCTTCTTCCCTGGGCACCTACTATAAGCAATGCACACCAGGCACTTAAGTATTGGGCAGCCAGGGTGTTCCCATGGAAACCAGTTCTAATCCGAGAGAGTTTTCCAATCAGGCTATAAATTGGGGTTACTGAGGGCAGCCTTCATCCTGCCAAGAAACAGAACCAGCCTTTCATAGGAGCAAGAAGCTCTCGGTTTACCGGGTGTTTATTCAACATCCTGAATAAAAGCCCTTTGTGGAAGACCTCTTGCTGACCTTTCTCTTATATTCTAAACACCATTCTCATGCCAAGCTTATTGAGAGTTTTCATTCTTAATGCAAGAGTAGGGTTGTCAGATTTAACAAATGAAAATACAGGATATCTGGTTACATTTTAATTTCTGATAGCAAAAAAATTTTTAATATATGACATTTGGGATATACTTACACAAAGAACTATTGCTTATTTTTCTGAATGTGAATATAATGAGGTATCTTGTTGTCAACGCTTTATGAGGATTCAACCATCCTAATTTTCATAACCACTGAAATGTTTTTTTCTTCTGTTTCTCTCTCATAGCAGAAGACAAGGCTACACAACCCGCACTACTTTATTTATCTAAAAAGAACACGCACTCTCCCTCCATCAGAAGTTATCAAAAACACATGATAGATACACTTTCATTAGTGACGATCCTGAAGTGTGTGATTCTCTTCTCTCATAATTCCTCTAATGATTGCCTTTCTTTCTTGACCCCACTTCCATCTCTGTCACCACCTGTCTCACTTTCTTACATAAAAAAATAAAAATCCTTTATTTCAACTGTGGGATGTGAAGGACACTGGTTCTCAGACCCTTTATCTGTGTGGGCTATGGAATCCCATGAGGTCTGAATCCAATAATAGAACTGCCACTCGGTACTGACTCTGTAGCTAAGTAGCACTTGTATGAAGTAAATGTGGCCCTCACATTTATTTTTTATGTTTTTTAATATGATACAATAATGCTATCAGTTTGCTTTGTTTTAATATGAAATGTTCATATAATTTTTTTTTCTTCCAAACATTCTGTAATTACATATTTGATTTCTCATTGATCCAAGATTTAGGAGAGACAGTTTCAGTTTCCAAGTGGCTGCATTATTGTTTTGTGTTTCTGTAGCTTATACTCTGGCTGTTTATTGTTGGTTTTATCTAATATCTGCTCTGGGGTCAGTTGGCATGCAGTATCTGAGGTCCGTGACCAGGGATCGAACCCATACTCCCTGCAGTAGAAGCTCAGAATCTTAACCACTGAACAGCCAGGGAAGTCCTAGCCCTCACCTTTTAAGCATTTGGAGAAGGCAATTTATTTTCCTTTTCTTTACTTAACATGATTATCTGGGGCATGGTTTTGGAATCAGTGATAACCAAAGTCTTCACGGATGGCTTCTGCCCTAACTGTTGTCAAGCATTCCTGCCCACAGGAAGGCTGCATGCAATTCCCCCTCAAGAGTTTGGCCAATGGCCAGCCTCTATCTGCAGCAGAGTCTGTGTTGGAACCTGCTGACAGACTCTGGGTTAGCTGGCCTAACACGAGCTGGGGCCACAGTCTGGGAGGCAACAGGGGGCTAATCACAAGGAAACAGAACCAGCAGAATGGGCCACTGTCAAAGGCCACTGATTAGCTGCGTGGGGAGACACAACAGGAAGGTATAATCACAGGGGAGTGTTTGTACCATCAGAGACAAGCATCTATCAGTGAGGTGGATACGCGTACTTAGACTTCTTAAATGAAAAAAGTCATTTATAACTTGGCCATGCACGATGTTCAAAAACAACCACGAGGAAACAACAATCAGGAAGTGATCAGGGGTACACACTGGGGCAGAAGACGTGAAGGATGAAGGATGAAGGAAGCAGAATTTCCCCCCTGCCCACCCACCCGGGGGAGTACTAGAAGCAAGCTAGGTAGAAGGAACAATTCAGAAACACTCAGGAACAGCATATCAGTTGCACAGATCTCCCCGGATTGATTCATGACTCAGAGAGAGGACGCCCTCACAGGATCAAGTCTCAATGACCAACTCCAACATTCAAGGTCCACATAGTCCAGCACCAACTTCATGTCCCATCCTGTCCCCCACATTTCTCTTACTTGCAGAGGAGTAGGGTCAGCCAGGAGGTCACTGGGCATTGAATCTGTCTTTACGGGGGCTTCTGTTAATCCGGATCACTTATTGTATCCTCCACCCAGCCAGACAGCGTGGTCTTCTTGCATTCTCAGACCACTCCTGGGGCTTTTTCCTCCCATGCCTCTAGTAGGAAAGCCCTCTCCTTTCCAGCTCTCTCTACATAGCCCCTCCTTCATCCACCCCATCTTGTCTGCCTCATCCAAACCTTTATTCTTATTAGCTTGAATCTAAGTGTGGCAAGTGGGTGAGTATGTGTGGGCCTCCCCACTGAGCCTCAGACACCTAAAGGTGTCTCAGACACCTAAAGACACCTTAACCTATTTTTCTACCTCCAACTGCTGGAGAATACAGACTCTGGGACAGAATAGGTCCTTAGTAAATGTTTGTTGAACTAGATAAGTGGATGGATGAATAGGTAAATAGGTAGATGAAAGGGTAGGTGGATGGATGGATAAGTTGATGGATGAATTAGAGGGTAGGTGGATGGATAGATGATGGGTGGGTTGATGGGATGAATTTGTGGATAGTGGCTGAGTGGCAGCAATCCACACTGACCAGGAAACCACTCCCAAGTTCTTCCTGGGCTAGGGAAGCCACAGAGCAGGGGAAAGAGCATGCACAGAAGGCAGAGATGAGAGTTTTCACCTTAGCTTCTCCACCACTGGCCGTGTAACCTTAGATGAGTCCCTGTACCTCTCCAGCCCCAGGTACCATTCACTTACAATCGGTGACAAGATCACATGTCTGTCTGATGTTAGGGAGTTGTCCCAGATGGTATCTCTTGAAGTCTTTTTCAGCTGTTTCTCAGCCATTATTCTTTCCACAGCGCCTCCCGAGACAAGCCACAATGAGGAGGATTTCTATCACAGAGCTTCTGGCGTGGTATGTGGACCTGAGGAAGCAGCCTCAGGACGTTTTACTGAGTGATGGTCCACAGAGCCTGACATTTTCCAGCATCGTTGATGCTCAAATGCTAATAATACTTGTTAGCACTTTTTAACCTGTATGTCAGCAATACCTCAAAACACAACCTATGAATTTTTGCCCAACTTTTACTGTTTCTCCTGGACTGAACATGTTGAGCACAGTCTGTCTTGTTCCTGTCCATCTTGCAAGGCAGAGTCTTCATTTGTGAGAGATTTCCCCTTTACAGACGAGAAGAATGTGTCCTGACAGCGTGAATGTGTTGCTCAGTCTGTTCGCCTTACACAAGGGGGAGGATTAAATAATTAACTTGGTTTAACACCAAGAACCAACATATCAAGGCCTGGTGAACACAGTTTTCCAGAGCAGCAAAGAGTATAATAAAAATTCCAGTGATGCCTGCAACACTGGTTGTTGGCGTGACGAGGAATGGTGTGAATCATTTCCCCATGGAGCTCTAGGTCTAAGCCTGAAGGGTCCCCCTGCCGACCCCACTGCAGACTTTCTCCCCACCCCCGTCTCTCTTCCCCCAACCTCTTTCTTCTGCCTCTCTTAAGGAGGTAGCCTGGTGTGAGGTGGTTCTTAGTCTGTGTGGATGTATGGCTGGGGGTGCGTGCTGCATGCTCAGCCACTCGGTCGTGTCTGACTTTTTGCAACCCTATGGACTGTAGCCCCTCCTGTCTCCTCCATTCGCGGCATTTCCCCAGCAAGAACACTGGAGAGGATTGCCATTTCCTCCTTCAGGGTATCTTCCTGACCCAAAGATTGAACGTGGGTCTCCTGCGTTATCCTGCTCTGCAGACGGATTCTTTACCCCGAGCCATTGGGGAAGCTGAGGGGTGAGAAAGGAAGGAAAGGGGCAACCTGGGGCTTAATGGCAACTTTGCTTGGACCCCTGAAATTCAGAGAGAACCCTCTCTCAGCAGGATATTTTGGTGGCTGAATTTTGCTTCTAGGCAACAGGCTTTCCCCCGCCCCAAGCACCATGCCCCCTCCTTGTGTATCTTTGACGCTCCCACTTTAACCTCTCAGTCACCTCATTCTGGGCCCTAATGAAGGTGTCAGGGGATGTAGCCATGTTGAAAGTAATCAAACCAATACATGCTCTTTGTTTAACAAATATTTCAAACCTCCAGAAGAACGTGAAGTGATTTCTGCAACCCCAACAGCCTCCCTCTCCAAACTATTTCTCTGAGGTAACCCCTCAGTGAACAGTTTGGGGCTCAACCCCAATATTCATCACAGCGATTCATTTCTTGAAGTTTTCTGTCTCTTATCAAGTTTCTGCCTCAGGCCTGCCTTTCCTTCACTTGGTCACTTCCTCACAGCTTACCGCTGTGTGTCATGGCAGCTGGTGTCACGCTGGTGTTCTGTGACTCAACCTACCCTCTTGTGGTTTCTCATTTACTTTAGGAAAAATCTCTTTTTCCTTCTTTAAAATAATTTTTAAAATTTATTTATTGGCTGTGCTCGATCTCTGTTGCTGTTCAGGCTTTTCTCTACTTTCAGAGAGCGGAGGCTACTTTCTAGTTGTGGTGCGAGGGCTTCTCATCGCGATGGCCTCTCTTGTTGCTGAACATGGGCTCTAGAGCACAAGCTTAGTTGCTCCATGTCATGTGGGATCTTCTCCAGTTAGGGATCAAATCAGTGCCTCCTGCCTTGGCAGGCAGATTCTTTACCACTGAACCACCAGGGAAGCCCCTTAAGTCTTTATTGAACTTGTTACAATGCTGCTTGTATTTTATGCTTTGTTTTTTTGTTCATGAGGCATGTGGGATCTTAGCTCCCTGACCAGGGATTGAACCCTCACCCCTTACATTGGAAGGACCACTGAACCACTGAACCACTGGACCACTGGACCACCAGGGAAGTCCCGTTTTTTCCTTTTTAATCATAATCTTTTTGCTTAGGGAGTGGGTACAGAGGTGGGTAGGAGGGTAGCCAGAGTGGAAAGGAACATCACCTTGTGGGAATAAACGGACAGGTTTTCCCACAGAGAATGATTTCCTCAGGTTGTGAGGCTTGGGAGTCCTGTGGCGAGATTCTGTGAAATCATTCTTTCAAACAAGGTTTAGCTTTTTGACTTTCAGGGAAGGATTTGTCAGGTAGCTAAGTGTTCTGATTAATTAACACCGGGATTCTATAAAAATGCAAATTGTCACATTTCTCACGGAGTCCTTCTCACAGACAGAAATGAGTAATGTTGTTGTTCAATCACTCAGTCGTGTCCGACTCTTTGCGACCCCATGGGGTGCAGCACGCCAGGTTTCCCTGTCCTTCACCGTATCCTGGAGTTTGCTCAAACTCATGTCCATCAAGTCAGTGATGCCATCCAACCATCTCACCCTCTATTACCCCCTTGTCCTCCTGCCCTCAATCTTTCCCAGCATCAGGACCTTTTCTAACGAGTGGCCTCTTCGCATCAGGTGGCCAAAGTGTTGAAGCTTCAGCTTCAGCATCAGTCCTTCCAATGAATATTCAGGTTTGATTTCTTTTAGGATTGACTGGTTTGATCTCCTTGCAGCCCAACGGACTCTCAAGAGTCTTCTCCCACACCACAATTCGAAAGCATCAATTCTTTGGTACTCAGCCTTCTTTATGATCCAACTCTCACATCCATACATGACTACTGGAAGATCCATAGCTTTGACTATATGGACTTTGGTGGCAAAGTGCTGTCTCTGCTTTTTAATAAGATGTCTAGGTTTGCCATAGCTTCTCTTCCATGGGTGATAGCTTAGGAAAATAAGGTGGAGTTGGAATTACTGGCTGGCTGTGACTTCATCTAAAATGGTCTCTCAGAGTAGGGGGGGTGGGACTCTCCTTGTGCTAACGCCTTGTCACAAAAGGTGACTCACCATCAAGGCCGGCTGATGACACGGGCTGAAATGGGAACAGAAGGTGCTGATAAGGAATCTTAGATCTAGAGGGGGAAAAAATGTCACCAACATTCTGATCTCTGTAGATACAAAGGAACATGCACTCATGGAGTTTCCTAGTATATCAGATTCTGGCTTCACTATTACTGCAGACTGATGTTTATTTTTCTTTTCCATGCAAGGTAAAGTGTATGGTGGGGAAAGGAGGACTCAGACAGAGGGTGACAGGAGCAGGTGCATGGCCCCCACCACCCCCACCACCAGAAAGGTTGAGGGCAAGGTGGGAAGAGGCAGACTTGGTGGTCACACACCCCTGGGCTGCTATTGATGGCCTGGTTGAACTTAAGCACAAAATCTAACCTCAGGAGCCACTGGGATGTCAATGGACATGGGGCCCACCTCACAGGAAGGCTGAGGGAAGTCAAAGAGATGTGCCTCCAAATTGCTTAGCACAACACACTTAATAACTTCTTAGCAAACACCCGCTTACACTTGACCATGACTTTGTTCCATCTGATGCTTGTCTTTAATTTCCTTTTGACATTTTTCTCCCAGAACCTGCAGAGGGTGGTAGAGTGCTGAAGTCAGCTAATCTTCCTGCCATTTCTCAGGACCAGTGAAAATGCTGGTCATTGTTCTTCAAATCAGAAAAAAAAAACCCACATCTTAATGAACACATGTAACAATGAATCTAGATTGTTTATATTAATCTTTATACTAGTGTGATAAATATATATATATATATATATTTTTTTTTTTTAATGGAGGAAGGGGCCACAAGGGTGAAGTGCCTTGAGCCCATGAAAGTCACTCAGTCCTACGGGTTCTAGAACTCACGCAGCTTGGCGGCTTGGGATGCTTGGCAAAGACCAGAAGCACTGAGTCAACAAAATATCCCTTAGGGGTATGTAGGAGACATGCTTCATCACCTATGGAAAAGTACAAATCTCCTGGAGAAAACCCTTATTGCCCAGATTCGCAGAGCAGTTTGTTCACTGAATAGGTGGAGCGTGAGGAGAGGTTTTGTGCTGAGAGCTGGGGGTGTGGTAACAGTGCTGGGCTCAGTGTGGGGGAGAAGGGGTACCATGTGTGGGCATTTTTATTTTTTATATTATCTATTTATTTATTGGCTGGACTGCACAGCGTGTGGCATCTTAGTTCCCTGACCAGGGATCTAATCAGCAGCCCCTAAACTGGAAGCTTGGAATCTTTACCACTGGACTGCCAGGGAAGCCCTGAGTGGGCATTTTTCAAACAGCTGAACCTTACATCTTAAATTCTATATGGGTGCTTGCTGACTCCAGCCATTTTCGCAGGAAATTTCTTTATAATGCACCACATTCCCTAGCTATCTCTGTGCCTTTTTTCACTTTTATCCGTGGTATATATACACACATATTGAGTCCAATAGTACTAAGATATTAAGACAAGTAACAGTGGCTCCTTACTTCACATTTCTGTCTTTCTGTCTCTTCTCTCCATTTCTGCTCCTTGAAGGCCATCACCTTCAACCCTTCCAAGCCCCTTCTATTTTTCTGCTATTGAACTGAACATGTCTAAGGAATAAACCCATACAGCTCTTTCCTGACTTGTCAGTTTCTGATGGTAGCTATTGTTGTCCTGTTGCGGTTGATGAGGATTTAGCTGCCTGACATCCCTGCCTTATTTCTCCTCCTCCCTCCAGCTGCCAATTAGGTTATATCATAAGCTTTTTTGTTTTTGTTTTTAACTATGAGGTGGCTCAGTGGATAAAGAATTTGCCTGCACTGCAGGAGGCACAGGAGACGTGGGTTCGATCCCTGGGTCAGGAAGACCTCCTGGAGGAGGGCATGGCAACCCACCCCAGTACTTTGCCTGGAGAATCCCCTGGACAGAGGAGCTTGGAGGGCTGCAGTCCATGGGGTCACAGAGCGTCAAACACAAACGATGGGGCTGAGCACACACATATTTAGAATGTTCATTATTAGTGCTGTGTAAATGTCCCGTGCTGAGCCAACCATTACATTTCTTTTTATACATATTTAGATTGTCCAGAGTTAATTTTTGTCTCCCTTTTATTATTTGGTTATCTTTTGTGCCACTCTTTAATTCTTCCTAAAGATGCCAAGTAATCTGTAGAGCATGATCAGAGCCACCAGGCAATGTTTCTGTTCCTTTTATTCCTCCGGAGCCCTGCTGGGAGTGGGGTGGTCTCACGCTGTCAGCATCAGGGTCCCCCTCCTGACTGCTCTCCTTTGTGGGATCCTAGCATTCTGTATCCACGGGCTTGCCCTTTCTTCCTGTATTTACTCTTTCCCTTTCTTCTCACATTTACTCTTTTGATTGGTAGCTTCTTGAGAAAGCAGACACAAGACACAAAACTTCTTGAGTCATTGTACATTTGAAAATGCCTCAATTCCATGTATCAATTGATAGACTGAGTTCCTAGAATTTTGAAACATCTAGTATATCCTAGCTTCTCATATTGTTGAGAAGTCCAAAGTCATTCTGATTCTTAGAACTTACATTGGGTTGGAGGCTTTTAGGGTGTTCTCTTAATACCAGGGTTCTTGAAATTTCATGATGCTGTGCTGTAGGGGTCCTTTTTAATTTATCATGTTGGACATTTAGTGGGCTCCTTTCAGCCCAGAGTTTTATTTTCTTCAGCCTGGTTAAAAGTTCTTATTCTCTTTCCTTAAAATTTCCTTGCTCTGTTTTCTCAGTTCTGTCTTTCTCCCATGTCCTATTCAGTTCAGTTCAGTTGCTCAGTCGTGTCTGACTCTTTGCGACTCCGTGGACTATACAGTCCATGGAATTCTCCAGGCCAGAATCCTGGAGTAGGTAGCCTTTCCCTTCTCCGGGGGATCTTCTCAACCCAGGGATCAAACCCAGGTCTCCCACATTGCAGGCAGATTCTTTACCAGCTGAGACCCAAGGGAAGCCCAAGTTGATCTAAGTTCTACACAAATAAAAGTCTCTGGATCTCCACAATCTTTTAGCATCTTCTAAAACTAGGTGGGCGCTTCTTGTCTATCATTGTTTCCTCTTGGGTTCTCTTGATCCTTATGGATTTATAATTTTTAAATTCCTTGATGATCACTTTGGGGGGATTCTCAGCAGAAAGATTGGGGGAGCAGTGCCGATGGGGGTAGGGGCAGAATGGAGGTTTCAGCACTGTGGCCACCTGGTGGGTTAGTTTCTGTTTTGCTGGTCTCTTTATTCCTTAGGACCTGGACATACCCCTGGGTTCAGTCACTACCCTCCCCTCATCCTAATGACATCCTCAGTTTATAGAGGGCAAGGACATAATGGGAAATTTTTAGATTGGATTCCTACAAAGTCAGCTCAAACTCCAATTCTGTTCTTCAGTAGCAGTGTCAGCTTAGACCAGGCGGTAAAGCTGCTGCCATGTCTTCCTCTGTGGAATGGCTCTCTCATCCTGATTGTATCTATGACAGGTGGTTATATGAGCATCAGATCAAGAGATAAAACGTGTATACAGAGAACAAATGAGTGGTTCCCAGAGGGGAGAGTGGTGGGAGGAGGGGCAAAATAGGGCAAGGATATTAAGTGGTACAAACTTCTAAGTATCAAGTAAACAAGTTTGAAAGATATAATACACAGTGTAGGGAACATAGTATTTTATTTTTTATTTTATTTTGGTAGTTATTTTGTTTGTGTATTTATTTTTGGCTGTGCTGGGTCTTGGTTGCTACGTGGGCTCTTCTCTAGTCTCGGTGAGCGTGCGCTGCTCTCTAGTTGTGGTGCATGAGCTTCTCATTGCGGTGGCATCTCTAGGGAACCTGGGGTCTCAGTATTGTGGCATGTGGGCCTCTAGAGCACAGGCTCAGTAATTGTGACCCACATGCTTAGTTACTTCGCAGCATGTGGATCTTCCCAGATCAGAGATCGAACCCATGTTTCCTACATTGGCAGGTGGGTTCTTTACCAATGAGCCACTGGGGAAGCCCTAGTCAATATTTTATAACTTTGTATGGAGTACACTCTATATAAATAAAGAATTGCTATGTTCTACACATAAAACTAATATTGTAATTCAACTGTATTTTTTTCTTAAAATTAAAAAATTATAGTCGATTTGCAATGTTGTGTTAGTTTCAAGTGTACAGCAAAGTGATTCAGTTATCCATATACATTGGGTTGGCCAAAATGTTCATTTCAATTTTTCCACAACATCTTATATATATGCTATACATTGATATTGATGTGTGTGTGTGTGTGTGTATATATATATATATATATATATATCAGTGATACTTGATAATAAAAATGAGATTGATATCATGTATAAGAGTGTTGTTACACTGTAAGATATTATGAGCAGGTTAATTATACTTGACAATGAATGGCAGAGCTGACAGCTAGTTGCTCAGGAGAATCTCTTTTTGGAGGGTTTTTTATTTCCTGGCTTGTCCCATGATTCCCTCTGAATACTTGCTGCAGACAATGGCTAGATCACTGGGAGCTTTGAACTTGGAAACTCAGTTGCCCTTTGTGGAGGAAACAAGGATGAGTCAACATGTGCTGAAAAAGACTGACTCCCCCCAAGAGATACAAATGAGCAGTTGGGGAGATCTAGCAAGCCTCACCCACTTTCAAGCAAGGTGCCAGGTGCCAAAATGTAGTCACTAGGTGCTTGGAAGGTGGGTGTAATCAAGAAAGAGAGAACTGGCTTGTACCTTGTCCAAAGAAAGAATCTTACACCCCAAAGGCAGATCTGCAGAGTCAAGGGAGGTCAGGGAGCTAGTGTCTTATCAGTGTCTTATCAGCTGCATTTTCTTAGCAGACATGGTTGTATCTGTCCACACAAGCCTGTCACTGCCAATAGTGCAATTTTCCTTGTCCTGATTTTGTGTTAATTAAAGAGCTCTTCATTGAGCATGTGCTATGTGATGGACATTCTTTTAGGTGCTTGGGATACACTGATAAGAAGGAAAGGCAAAGATATCTGCCTGCCCTCTTGGAGCTTACTTAACAAGAAGAATAATTTAAAGTAATTAGTCACTGTGCTAGGGGTTGGACTGGGACACACAGTTAGGGGATATGGTTCCCAATTAGATCTTCCCACAGGGAGAGAACGGTTGATGAACTAGTCCAGATACCCAGTCACTCTGGCACACTATATATGAATTATCTGTCTTCTGGTCTCTTGTGAGTTTGGTTAGCTTGAGATGGTCCCAAAATTGAGCTTCCAGACACAAAGAATGTATGAGGAGAGCCTGGAGAGGCTGACCGCATCCCGTTGATGTTCCTTAGTTACTCCATGCCTGGATGTCCTGTGATTTCTCTCTCTTGTCCCTTTTTCTCTGTTCAACCACACCAGACATGTTTATTATGTCATCCATAATCACACTGCCTCTTGCAGGGCATATGGAGGAAAAGATAGCAAGTTTTCTCCTATTTGGTCCTAGCTACTTCTTGAGATCTATTTTGTACCAGCTGTGGTGCCCATCAGGTGACCGGGGCAGTTTCTCTCCACAGGCGCTCCGAGTCTGCGATGACAGGGTGGGTAGTAGGAAGCTCTCTTGATGGACAGAGTTGAATTCTGGTCCTGGATCTGCGGCTGACTTGGGAGAGTGACCTCTGCTTCCTGGGCCTTTGTGAGTGCCTCTGCGTCAGAGAAGGCCAACCCCTGACTTTCTGTGTTGAAGGTATGTGTGGGACCCTCTGGAGAGTAACCGTGAGGGAAAGGAGGATGCTGTTGGAAGACAAGGGGAGAGGAGGAGCGGTGTGGGGTATTGCTCTTTTTATACTTTTCCACCACCAGACACTTGGCTCTTTTCTCAGTCGCCTGAGGAGTCACTGAGCAGACAGTCAGTCTCAGACGCCTCCTCTCTTCCCCAACAGACGCTGGACTCGGGATGGATAAGCTGGGGGATGGGTAAAGTGAGCAAGGGCATTAGAGCCCTGACCACAGGCCCGGGGAGGAGGAGGAGAACCAGGTGAAAACCGCGAGGGGTTCCTGCCTTTCCTGAGCTGGGCTTCACTCTCAGCAAACAGATAGAGAAGGAAACAGCTTCTTCCCAATCCATGGTTTCCCTCCACTCCTTTCCCGCGCTCCTCAAATGCCATTTTCTCAAAGGAGGTGCAGAGAGGAGGGTCCTTTTCCTTGACTTGTAGCCACTCAACAATTATACCTCTTCCTGGGCTCTGATCCTCTCAAGACATGCAGACACATACGTAGACACACACACTGCACACCACAAGTGTATTTTGCATATACTACACACACACTACACATGACATACACACGCAACACACACTATGCACACACACTACACATATTACACACCATACACACTAAACACACTAACACACAATGCACCACCAACCCACACATCATGAACATTATACACACACACCCCGCCTTTAGCCAAAATCTTCACAAAACATGTTTTCCTCATTCATTTGCTCAGTAAATAACTATTTACTAAGACCCTGCCTCATAGCAGAAAGTGAAGAGGAACTAAAGAGCCTCTTGATGAAGGTGAAAGAGGAGAGTGAAAAAGCTGGCGTAAAACTCAACATTCAAAAAACTAAGATCTTGGCACCTGGTCCCATCACTTCATGGAAAATAGATGGGGGGAAAATGGAAACAGTGACAGACATTATTTTCTTGGGCTCCAAAATCACTGTGGATGGTGAATGCAGCCATGAGATTAAAAGACACTTGCTCCTTGGAAGAAAAGCTATGACAAACCTAGACAGCATATTAAAAAGCAGAGACATCAGTTTGCCAACAAAGGTCCATCTGGTCATTTATGGTTTCTCCAGTAGTCATGTATGGATGTGAGAGTTGGATCATAAAGAAGGCTGAATGCCAAAGAATTAATGATTTCAAACTGTGGTGTTGGAGAAGACTCTTGAGAGTTATTTTGTCTGCAAGGAGTTCAAACCAGTTAATCCTAAAGGAAATCAAACCTGAATATTCATTGAAAGGACTGATGCTGAAGCTTAAGCTCCAACACTCTGGCCACCTGATGCGAAGAACTGACTAATTGGAAAAGACCCCGATGCTGGGAAAGATTGAGAACAGAGGGAGAAGGAGGCAACAGAGGATGAGATGGTTGGATGTCATCATCGACTCAATAGACATGAGTTTGAGCAAACTCTGGGAAATGGTGAAGGATAGGGAAGACTGATGTGCTGCAGTCCATGGGGTCACAAAGAGTCAGACAAGACTGAGTGACTGAACAACAAGACCCTGCCAGGTTCCAGGCCTGTTCTCGATTCTGGGGACCCTTGTGAATGAATAAAATGAGACTGTCTTCATGGATCTTACTTTCTGTGGGAAAAAGACTATGAACATGTAAAAAAATAAATGCACAATGCAGCATCCAGTTGTGAGAAATGCTTTGAGATGAAGTAGAGCAAGGTTGAGGAGCAGGGACCAGGGATGGCAGGGTGGGGGTGGGGGTGGGGAGAGGATGGCTAAAGGGATGAAGGAAGTCTTTCCCCCTCCTCAGGAGGTCCATGTGCAGGGCTCCTGAGGAATGAATCTTCCCAATTTCCAAACCTTAGCTCTTTCAGTTCAGTTCAGTAAATGTCCCCAATTTTTATTCTAACTAGCTTTGACCAAAATTATTTTACAAGCTCTGTACACCTCTGCTTTATAACACAGAAACCTAGCATAGTCACATCTTTCTTTAAAAGATGCAACTGTTTACAATAGCCAGGACATGGAAGCAACCTAGATGTCCATCAGCAGAGGAATGGATAAGGAAGCTGTGGTACATATACACAATGGAATATTACTCAGCCATTAAAAAAAATACATTTGAATCGGTTCTATTGAGACGGATGAAACTGGAGCCCATTATACAGAGTGAAGTAAGCCAGAAAGAAAAACACCAACACAGTATACTAATGCATATATATGGAATTTGAAAGATGGTAACGATAACCCTATATGCGAGACAGAATAAGAGACACAGATGCATAGAACAGTCTTATGGACTCTGAGGGAGAAGGTGAGGGTGGGACGTTCTGGGACAATAGCATTGAAACATGTATATTATCATATGTGAAGCAGAACACCATTCCAGGTTCGATGCATGAGACAAATGCTCAGGGCTGGGGCAATGGGATGACCCAGAGGGGTGGGATGGGGAGGGAAGTGGGAGGGGGGTTCAGGATGGGGAACACATGTAAACCCAGGGCTGATTCATGTCAACGTATGGCAAAAACCACTACAATATTGTAAAGTAATTAGCCCCCAACTAAAATAAATAAATTTATTTAAAAAAAAAAAAAGGATGCAACCATCGGGAACATGTGGTAATGCCCTGGGCTAGTCTCTAGGTTGTTGCTGTTGTTCAGTCACTGCGTCGTTTCCGACTCTTTGTGACCCTGTGGACTGTAGCATTCCAGGCTTCCCTGTCCTTCACTGTCTCCCAGAGTTTGCTCAAATTCACATCAGTAGTCAATAATGCCACCCAACCATCCAATCCTCTGTTACCTCCTTCTCCTGCCCTCAATCTTTCCCAGCATCAGGGTCTTTTCCGATGAGTCAACTCTTCAGATCAGGTGGCCAAAGTACTGGAACTTCAGCTTCAGCATCAGTCCTTCCAATGAATACTCAGGTTGGCAGTTCTCAAAGTCTGTCCTGGGACCAGCAGCCTCAGCAACCCCAGAACGTGTTAGGAGGGCCCATTCTCAGCTCGCTGAGACCCACTGAATCTGAAATCCTAGGGGTGGGATCCAGGAAACTTTTTTTGACCCTCCCTGCCTTTTGAACTGTGATTCTAGAGAAGACTCTTGAGAGTCCCTTGGACTGCAAGGAGATCCAACCAGTCAATCCTAAAGGAAATCGGTCCAATGACTATCATTGGAAGGACTGATGCTGAAGCTGAAATTCCAACACTTTGGCCACCTGATGCGAAGAAACAATTCATTGGAAAAGATTCTGATGCTGGGAAAGATTGAAGGCAGGAGGAGAAGGAGATGACAGAGGATGAGATGGTTGGATGGCATCACCGACTCAATGGACATGAATTTGAGCAAACTCTGGGAGATGGTGAAGGACAGGGAAGCCTGGCGTGCTGCAGTCCATGGGGTCACAAACAGTCAGACGCAACTGAGCGACTGAACAACAGCAACAACTCCCCTAGGTGATTGTGAAGTTCACTCAAGTTTGAGAACGGCAGCTATGGGGATGCCCTTGGGGCATGTTGGGATGGGGAGGGGTGGAGCTGCATTCTGCCCCACACCCAGCAACTGCTTTGTCCTTTGCATGAGCAGCTCTTCCCACCTACATTTCTGCAGGTTCTGTCTCCCACTGGGGGCTGTCATTCCTCAGCAGAACATCTCTGTCTAATTTGTATCCCTTCTAATTTGCTGCTTCAATCTGCTCTGTGTTGACAAACCAGATCACTGGCCATAACTCCATTATGCAGAAAGTAGGCATAAATTCCAGGGCTGCTGGAGCCTCTTGTTAATAATTTGCTGTCTTGCCCTCCAGACATCTGGCAGAGTGGAGAGAACACAGGTTCTGGAATCAAACAAATCTAGATTTCAGTGCAGGCTCCCACTCACTTGGGGATTCTCTCAGCTGCTGGGTACATCTATTGCAATTATGCTTTCTCAAAATGAGATAACCACGGGATGAGTTCAGGGACCCGCTGTGAAACAGACCTGAGCTAAAATATCATTGGTCACCTGACCTCCATAAGCCCCCACTCTAACTGGTGAACCACAGTGAAGTGTTGGGTGTCTTGGAATTAGTGTTAATTGAGAGCTAGTGTCCAGTGATCCCTGAATGTCTGGTTATTTCCTTTTCCCCAATGCACAGTCACTTAGTAAAAGGCCAAAGATCCCTTTGGAGATAGCTGGGATAAAGAAGAACAGTATCCATTTTTAGCTGGGAGATATGGGGGAGGGATTAACCTACGTGATTTTTTTGTTTGTTTTGCATGTCATCAGTTTCTGTAATTTTTCTCAATCTTCATATTTTTTTAAAAGGCAACTTAAAAATATTTTTGAGAAATAGTCACATTCTGACCATTTACCCATCTAGAGTGCGTGACTTAATGACTTTTAGTATATTCACAAAATTATGCATCCATCATGATAAAAATCAATTTCAGAATTTTTTCATTACCCAAAAAATAAACTTCACATCCCCAAGCCATCACTACCCCCTACACTTGCCCCATTTCCTCCAGTCCTAGGCAATCACCTCTAGTCTGTTTTCTACTTCTATAGGTTTGTCTATTCCGGGCATTTTGTGCAAGTGGAATCATATGACATGTGGTCCTTTGTTTTCTTTCACTCAGGATGCTATTGAAGTTCATCCATATTGTATGTGTTAGTATTAGTACATTAGCATGTATTAGTGCTCAGTTTCTCAGCCGTGTCTGACTCTTTGTGGCCCATTGGATGGTAGCCTGCCAGGCTCCTCTGTCCATGGGGTTTTTCAGGCAAGAATACTGGAGTGGGTTGTCATTTCCTTCACCAGGGGATCTTCCCTACCCAGGAATTAAACCTGCATCTCCTGTGTCTCCTGCATTGCAGATTCCTTACTGGCTGAACCATCAACATGTATTAGTACTTCTTTTCATTTCCAAGTAATATTCCATTATATGGACAGATCACATTTTATTTATTGATTCATCAGATGGTAAATTTGGGTTGTTCTTCCTCTGGGGCCTTTAAGAATCATGCTACTATGAACATTCGCATACCAATTTTTGCGTGGGTGTGTGTTGCTATGGACTGAATGTTGGTGTACCCTCAAAATTCAGTGGTTGAAGTTCTAATTCCCAATGTGATAGTATTAGAATGTGGGTCCTTTGGGAGGTAATTATGCCATAGGATGTGGCCTCATTAACGGAATTAGTGCCCTTATAAGAAGAAGAGACTGTAGCGTGCACTTTCTCTCTCTCTGCCATGTGGGAACACAGTAAGAAAATACCATCTATAAATCAGGAAAAGAACTTTTGCCAGGACCCAACCATGCTGGTACCCTGACCTCAGACTTCCAGCCTCCAGAACAGTGAGAAATATATTTGTTTGCTGTTTAGGTCCCCCAGGCTATGGCATTTTGTTGTAAAAGCCCAAATGGACTAAAGTATGTTTTTATTTGCCTTGAGCTTATATCCAGAGATGGAGTTGCTAAATCATATGGCATAGAACTCATTTTTAAACATTTGAAGAGTTGTCAGGCTATTTTCCAAAATAGCTGCACCATTTTCTGTTCCCAATAGTGTATGAGGATTCTAATTTCTTCATATACTTGCCAGCACTTGTCATTACCTGACTTTTTGATTCTGGTCATCCTAGTGGGTGTGAAGTGGTATCTCATTCTGGTTTTGATTTGCAGTTCTCTGATGGCCAATGATGTTGAGCACGTTTGCATGTGTTTGTTGGCTATTTGCATATCTTCTTTGCAAAAATGTCTATTCAGGTCCCTTTCCTATTTTAAAATGGGCTTGTCTTCTTCTTATTGAGTTGTAAGAGTTCTCTATATAGCATATATTCAAGTCCCTTATCAGATGTATGACTTGCAAATATTTTCTCCCATTCTGTAAGTCATTTTTTTTGCTTCCTTTATGGTGTTCTTTGGTGCACAGAATTTTAATTTTGGTGCCGTTATTTTTCTAAGTCAATTTTTCCTAATGTCACTTGGGCTTTTGGTGTCATTTAACAAACCATTGCCCAATCCAGGGTCACAAAGGTTAACCACTACATTTCCCTCTAAGAGTTTTATACTCTTAAGTCTTGCATTAGCCTTACATCGATCCTTTGAGGTAGTTTTTGTTAGTGAAGGAGTGAAGGTCCAGCTCCACTCCCTTGCATGTGGTTTTCCATTTGTCCCCAGCACCATTTGTTGAAAAGACTATTCTTTCCCCTTTTAATTGTCTTAGCATCCTTGTCAAAAATCAGTTACTCAACCCCTTTCGTTTTAATTTTTCACCCCAACAATTTTGCTAGTGAAGACATTATTATGAGAAAAAACAAACAGATGAACAAAGAAGCAATGTTGAGTATTTCTGGATGGCAGAGTAGAGCTTCCACGCTATGTAAAGTGCTTCTAACCATCTGTTTTAGTGACCACTGCTCGATTTGTTGGGCAGTTTGCTGCTTGGCATTATGTGCTAAAAAAAAATTTATTCTCTTTCAAAGCAAAAGAACAGAGACCCCTAAGAAGTTTGCTAGCTCTAGATGGCTAGAGAGACTTAATATTTGCCTCAGTCAACCAGTTTTATTTATTCTAAGACTAAGATTTTTGACCAACCTTAAAGAGTCCACTAAAATTCTGGCTGTAAAACAAAACTCCGTTGAAGACATTGCTGCTTTTCTTGAAGAGTCACGGCATCTGTTTCAAGCGATTTAAGAAGTTGCTTATTCCCATAATTGCCTTCTCTGGGCAAGAACACTAGAGCGGGTTGCTTTTCCCTCCTCCAGGGGATCTTTGCTGACCCAGGGACTGAACCCATGTCTCCTGCCTCTCCTTCACTGGCAGGTGTGTTCTTTACCACTGAACCACCTGGGAAGCCCAGTATTGACAACAATGCTCACCTATGGCCTGCAAGTCAGCTCCAGTTATAGGAGAGTTTTTTTCAGTCTGGTCTCAGATTTCATGTCATTTCCATTTGCTCCTCATTGAACACATAGTACATTCAAAGCTCTGTATGTGTATTGTGGGGACAAGGAGATGTAAAGATTAACAGAAAAAGGAGCAATTTTCACTGTAATGGAGTTTCTGATTTAATTTAGCAGGACTTTGACAGAACTGAAATGCTAAAGGAAACAACGCACTGTTTAAAAAATTATAGACTTTTATTAGACAATAGTTTCTGTGTTCGAGGGTCCTCTTTAGACTCCCAGGGCCCAGCATGAGGTTCAGTGAGTCACTAGAAGGGCTTACAGAAATCAGCAAAGCTGTTATAATCATGGTTGGGACTTGTTACAGTGAAAGGATCTAGACTGAAATCGACAACAGAGAAAGGGTCATAGGATGAATTCTTGGAGAGACCAGGCATAAGCTTCCAGTTATCCATTCCCAGTGGGGTCACACGGACATTGAATTCTCTAGGCATCAAAGTGTGGCAGTGCACATGAAGTATCGCCAAGAAGGGAAGCTCACCTGAGTCTTGGGCCCAGGGTTGTTATTGGGGTTCTGTCACAGAGGCATGGCTGACTGCTTGTGTGGTTGACCTAACTGCAGAGACCAAGCTAATGCCATGTGGCCCAAGGGTTCCCTAAGTCAAGTTGTTTGCATAAACTATCTGGCATGGCTGAAGGCCTGAGGTGTGTATGTGCTGCATCCGTGCGAAGTCTCCTCAGTCATGTCCAATTCTTTGTGACCCTACAGACTGTAGCCAACTAGGCTCCTCTGTCCATGAAATTCTCCAGGCAAGAATATGGGAGTGGGTTGCCACGCCCTCCTCCAGAGGACCTTCTCAACACAGGGATCGAGCCTACATCTCTTAATTCTCCTGCATCGGCAGTCTGGTTCTTTAGTGCCAGCTTGGAAGTGAAATGTCTCTGAAATGTGCAGGGTTTGGACAATCTAGAATTGCTGAAATAATCCTTTACTGCACAGTCCCCAACATTTTTGACTCCAGGGACAGGTTTCATGGAAAACAATTTTTCCACAGGTGAAGGGGGGTGGTTTGGGGATGATTCAAATGTGTTACATTTATTGTGCACTTTATTTCTATTATTATTATATCAGCTCCACCTCAGGCCATCAGGCATTAGATCCCAGAGGTTGGGGATCCCTGCTTTATTGCAGAGCATCCAAATGAATTTTTGTTGTTAAAGAAATTCAGACACCACAGATAGTTCTAAAGCACTCCTTCCCATGTCAGGAGCATCTTTACAAATTCAGTAAGACCTTATTTGGAAATAAGGTCTTTTCCCTCCTGGTTCAGTGTTTGCCAGGGCCTCTGTTGTCGTGTGAACCCAGATTCTTTCTCAGAACATTTTCAGCACTTCATAGGAAGAGAGATTCTGCCAAACACACTTAACATTAGAATAACCCCCTACATACTTCCCAAGAAATTCTCAGAAGGACTTGACTCAGTTTATATTCCATTTGAGTACAGCTAAGCAATGGGAAAAGCAGAAAGGAAAAAGTTTTTTCCTGGGAAAGGAAGACAGTCCAGCAGAGGAACTTGTCTTCAAGCGTAGCTGTAAGTCTAGAGTGGTTTATGCAAGTTCCTCTTGGATCACTGAAGAAGCCTATGTGACTCAGAATTGCTACATTTATATAGAATTGGTTTTGAGTCTTGGCTTTGCCACTTCTTCGTGACTATAATGGGTTGATTTGTGTCCTCCCTGAAAAGACATGTCCAAGTCCTAACCCCTGATACCTATGAATGTGAGCTTATTCAAAAATGAGGTCTTTCCCCTGCTTGTTCAGTGGTAAACAATCCACCTGCCAAAGCAGGAGAGACACAGGAGACGCAGGTTCGATCTTTGGGTCGGGAAGATCCCCTGGAGAAGGAGATGGCAACCCACTCCAGTATTCTTGCCTGGAGAATCCCATGGACAGAGGAGCCTGGTGGACTATAGTCCATGGGGTCGCAAAGAGTCAGACACAACTGAGCAACTGAGCATGAGCACAAGCACATGCAGATGTCAGTACATCAAGGATCTAGAGGTGAGCTCATCCTGACTCAAAGAGGGATGCAAATCCAACATCTGGTGTCCTGAGAGAAAGGCTGCTGCTGCTGCTGCTAAGTCGCTTCAGTCGTGTCTGAGAGAAAGACTAGGGAGACTTAACCAACGCAGAGACACACAGAGGGGAAGGCCTTGTGAAGAGGGAGGTAGAGACTGGAGCGATGCACCTACAAGTCAAGCAATGCTTAGGATGCTCTTGCCACTGGAAGCTGGGAGAGAGGCAAGGAAGGATTCTTTCCTGGATGCTGCAAGAAAGAACATGCTGATGCCTTGATTTAGGACTTCTGGAAGTCCTAAAGACTGGCTGGGGATACATTTCTTTCTTTCTTTTTTAATTGGAAGATAGTTGCTTTACAATATTGTGTTGGTTTCTGCCGTAAAACATGAATCAGCCAATAAGTATACAAATGTTCCCTCCCTCTTGAGCCTCCCTCCCACCTCCCCCATCCCACCCCTCTAGGTCATCACAGAGGACTGGGCTGAGCTCCCTGTGCTACTCAGCAGCTTCCCACTAGCTATTTGTTTTATACATGGTAGCAGACTGATGCTGAAGCTCCAATACTCTGGCCACCTGATGCGAACAGCCGACTCAATGGAAAAGACCCTGATGCTGGGAAAGATTGAAGGCAGGAGGAGAACGGGATGACAGAGGATGAGATGGTTGGATGGCATCACCAACTCAATGGACATGAACTTGGGCAAACTCCAGGAGATGGTGAGGGACACGGAGGCCTGGCATGCTGCAGTCTGTGTGGTCCCAAAGAGTTAGACACAACTTGGCAACTGAACAACAACAGCTATATATAAGTCAATGCTACTCTCTTAATTCAGAGGATGCATTTCTGTTGTCTTCAACCACTAAGTTTGTGGCCATTTTTTTATGGAGCACTAAAAAACTAATACAGCAAAATCACGCCTTTTTTCTCAATTTATGCACTCCATTGTTTTCACCTATAAAATAGTAATACCCACCGCCTGAGACGATGAAGTGAGATAATGTATACACATAAGAGAGAGATGTCTTACTAATTTGGCATTTCTTTTTTCCTATTCAAAAAGCGTTAGTTGCTCAGTCTTGTCTGACTTTTTGCAACCCCATGGACTGTAGCTCCGCCAGGCTCCTCTGTCTGTGGGATTTTTCAGGCAAACGTACTGGAGTAGGTTGCCATTCCCTTCTCCAGGGGCTCTTCCCAACCCAGGGACTATTGAACCAAGGTTTCCTGCATTGCAGGCAGATTCTTTACCATCTGAGCCACCAGGGAAGCTCTAGAAGAATTTAAATGCTTCATCAAGGTACTGTACTGCTTTCAGGGGTTCCAGGGTATGGTTTCATATTTTATCGACATGGTGACCATAAATGGAGGACAACTTCAGAGAGAGAGTCTATGACATCTCACCTGATTTCAGTGCAAAAGGGTAAGAAAAGAGAAGTATGAATTAGAACAAGTGAGCTACCTAAGCTCTCCTTTAAGAGACACACGTCTCCTTCCACTAAGACAGTTATTGTTGGATGACTTCATTGCCTTCTGGAAAGGCCAGCCCCAGGGCCTGGGGGTCCCACGGTGGGAGCCTGTGTCAAGCAACTCATTGTGTCAGTGGATGGTGGTGAACACAACCACTGTCTCTTTCCTCTGGGTCCTCTGTGTTGATGCCATGCTTTGACACAAAATGCCAGAGGGCACTGAGGGCTGAGGACCAGGTCTTTAACAGTAAAAATTATCCCTTAGTGGAGCAAGAAGGTCTGTTGCAGGGACTCCCCTGGTGGCCCAGTGGCTAAGACTCTGAGTTCCCACTACAGCAGGCCCAGGTTAGATCCATGGACAGGGAACTAGACCCTACAAGCTACAACTAGACCTGAAACAGCCAAATAAATAAATAATAAAGCATTTTTTGAAAAAAAAAAATAAGGGGCAGAAGAGGAAGGAAAAAAACTCTTTGCTGCAGGAACCCAGAATTTCCACACATTATGACTATGGTTCTGCCTGTGCCTCATGTTGCCGTACTGGCATGTCATCCTTCTTGTCATCAGCTTGTCATGCTGGCAAGTCTGGAAGAGCAGTCTCTGGTGTAAGCGTCAGGAGCCATCCGATGCCATGACCCCACATAAATCTGTCCTTGTCACGAGAAGGACTCAAATTAAAGAGGCCCTCCACCCTCCTTCAGAATAACAAAATCCTGTGCTTCTCAGAAAGCGGGGGTTAGAAACTTAATTTATTAGAAATTATTCTGCACCAGGAACAGTGTTAGCTGAATGTACATATATTTTCTAATTTAAGGCTCATTTGATTAACTGGAAAAGATCCTGGTTTAAATTGGATCTGGGAGATATAGCTTAAAAATACATTGGCCAAAGAGTTTAGTCTTTATAAGCCATTGGGAGGAGGATTATCTGCCCTAAGATACCTTGTTATGGAATCAGTTTTGTCCCAATAGAATCATTCATTCATTTTCATCCACTCATGAAACACGTATTTACTGTTTTGTGTGTCAACTTTCATGGACAAAGCAGCCAGAAATCCCCATTCTGAGGCACTTACATTCTAGCTTGGGGAGAAGACATAATAGATTGGTAAATTATATGATATGTGAAAGGACACTGTGCAAGATGAAAAAATTAGAGAAGAATTTGGGGAGTATAGGGGTTGTTGTTGTTTAGTTGCTTAAAGTCATGTCCCACCATTTGTGACCCCATAGACTGTAGCCTGCCAGGCTCTCCTGTCCATGAGATTTCCCAGGCAAGAATACTGGAGTGGATTGTCATTTCTTTCTCCAGGGCATCTTTCTAGGATCAAACCCACATCTCCTGCATTGGCAGACAGATTCTCTACCACTGAACTGCCAGAGAAGCTCACTATTTGACCAGGCAAAGATGTATATGTTTCTGGTAGGTCAAAGAGACTCTAGTGAAAATAACCAGATTTGAATCATGTTACTGATATCAGATTGAAGCCACTTAACCTGTAGGAAAGAGGATCCCCAGGAGCAAGAGGTAATGGGATGGATCTTTGGTGTAGATAGGGACAACGAGAAGGGAGAAGAGGGAACTATTATAATTTACAGGGTCACGTGATCGGGAATATTGTCTCATAAATAAAACCTGATCTTGCTGGGAGACTCAAACCTGCTCTCAACCACAGTTGTAAAGATTGCATTTAACTTCACAAACCCCAAGAACCAAGCCAGGTTTACTTGTTACAAGTAAGATGAGGAAAAAAGAATTTGGAATGACTTTTGAGACAGAAATTTTGAAATGAACAGAAGTGAGTTTCAAACGCTGAAATGAGACTGTTTCAAAACAAGAATCCCTGAAGAATTATAAAATTTGGCCAAGATATCAATAAAGAATGAGCTGAAAGTGAAAGTCGCTCAGTCATGTCTGACTCTTTGAGACCCCATGGACTATACAGTCCATGGAATTTTCCAGGCCAGACTACTGGAGTAGGTAGCCTTTCCCTTCTCCAGGGGATCTTCCCAACCCTGGGATAAAACCCAGGTCTCCCTCATTACAGGTGGATTCTTTACCAGCTGGGCCACAAGGGAAGCCCAAAAGAAAGAGCTATCCATTGGTAAAATTTTACAGGGCCAGCTGGGCAAATAAAAAATAGGATCATCTTATGTTTTAGACACACGAGTTTAGACTCGTGAGTAAACTGGTTGTATATAGAAAATGGATAAAACACTGGTCTTAAATAGTAATCTATCCAGATGTACCACACACCCCCTCTCTTTTATCAGCCCTCTCCTTGTGGTTGACCAACCAGTATAGAAATGCCAAAGATCCTTCTAGCCATTGGTGAAACAGGAAGGAAGAGTGCAGAACAACCTTTAAAAGAATGACATGGCCAAAGGACATGACAAAAACTGGTTAGAATTAACTAGATCCAAGATGGTGGAAGATTCAACTTTCAGTAGATCTTGAGCCTTAGTATACACTCATTGTAATACATTAGCAAATACTAAATAACACACTCATAAACATCATGACAGTTCTGAAAATGAAAGTGTTAGTCACTCAGTGGTGTCCAACTCTTTGCAACCCCCTGGACAGTAGCCCCCCAGGCTCTTCTGTCCTTGGAATTCTCTAGGCAAGAATACTGGAGTGGGTAGCCATTCCCTTCTCCAGGGGTTCTTCCTGAGGCCTACCATAAAAGGCCAAAAATTGGGTGGTGGCCCAATTCTGGGAAATCCCCACCCTTTCCCCAAAAGAGTTGGAATAATCCTACCAACTCATTAGCCTATGAAATTATCCACCCCATAAAAACTAATCACGCCATATTTCAGGGCCTCTCATCTTCTGAGATGGCCCACACTGTCTGTGGAGTGCACTTCTTTCTAAATAAATCCACTTCTTACCTACCACCTTGTCTCTCAGTGAATTCTTTCTGTGATGAGACATGAAGAACCTGAGCTTCATCAAGTCCTAAGACCAGGTGTGTGATCTCAATGAAAGGACCATGAGTTCAAGTCCCAATCTACGTTGCATGGTTTTACTGGGATGACAGAAAGAGAACCAGCTTTTCCTAGAAATTTCCAAAGAAGTGAAGAAAAATCATCATCAGTGACATTTGAGGATGTGTTCACCTGCATCTGCCACTGCTAAATCACCTAGATCCAGACTAGTAGGTCAGTGAGCAGATGCCAAAGCTGACCTCGCGCTCGCTGTGTGACACAATCCCCCATGACCCCATCTTTGTGAGGTTGCCATCTTGTTCCAAGTCTATTATTTGGAAGGATAAATGGAAGGAATGAAAGAATGAACAAAGGAAAGACGGAGTAGATTATATTCACAACAGTCAGAATATAGTTTAATTTGCCTTGAGCCGCCTTATCTAAATTTGAGTTGGGCAGTAGAAACAAATAGTGACCTATTTCCTGGTTGTAATTATCAGTTCAGTTCAGTTCAGTCACTCAGTCGTGTCCAACTCTTTGCAACCCCATGGACTGCAGTACGCCAGGCCTCCCTGTCCATCACCAACTCCCTGAGCTTGCTCAAACTCATGTCCATCGAGTCAGTGATGCCATCCGTTGGTTGTAGTTATATTTGCCATTGTATGTATTGTCACAAAGAAAACATCGGGGTTGTGGGGGGTGGGGGTGGAGATGGAGGGTACGTGTAAAATCCAGTCAGATTGGCAGCCCGAGTCCTTGAGGGAGAATGCCTGGGTTCAAGCTCTGACAATTCCATCCATTAGCTGTATGACCTTGAGGACTTTTTGTTATCTCTCTATGCTTGAATTTCCTTATAAAAAGGTGGTGACTACCTCATTGAGTTTCGTGAGGCTTAGAGAAATAATCATATGTAAAACACATATGAATAAATGTTGGTTGTTGTCATAACAATGCTAATTACTATGATCTTAAAAAACACTCAGGCACAGAGTAGGGGTGGAAGTGAGAGCGGAGGGAAAAGAAGGGCTGGCTACTGTCACCAGTAAGTGAAAACCCAGCACTGAGAGTCGAGTGAAGACAAGCCAGAAGCCAAAGTCAGACTGAGGAATTTAACTGTGTCCCCCATGAGAGGTCCCGGCATTGATGGAGAGTGAAGGCAGTGTCCAGCGCGGCCCGGGACTGGAGTGTCAGGGTTGAGTAGAATGGAGGGTGCCTGGTGGACATGTGAGGCTGCATTGTATTGGCTCCAAAGAACATAGAGCCATAGCCCAGGCCAAGAGGCCGTGGCCTGAAGCTCTGACACCTGCCCTAGAGGTGTGGAATCGCCTTGGAGACAGGTGGTTCAGCCGAGATAGAGGCTATTCTTCTCTGGTTATTTGGGTCCAAGCGCTCAAAGTCACCTGCTCCAGCTGCCGGCTGATGGGTCCTGACGTCACAGCTTGGTAAGTGTTCCTTTCTGAACAGAAAATGGTTTAAACTCACCTATGGGTAATACAGACCCACTGTCAGAAATGAGGGGTTGAGGGTAATCGTTAGTTAAGAATAACAAGATGTTTGGGCTTGACACAAAATTAGAGGACATTGGAAGTATAATAGTTTTTGAGAAACGTACCCCATATGAAAAGTCCTTTCCTTGGACAGTGCTACAAAATGAACACAGACACTCATGAGCTTAAATAACACAGTGCCCAATTTCTCCAACCCTATCCTCAGACAAACTTGGATTTGAATCTTGCACTCAGCTTGCCTTCCACTGCCTTTACGGACAAGGTGCCACAGAGCAGACCTAGCACGCAGTGGAGAGGGTGGGGACAAGCAGGGAATCTGGCTTTTGTGGTTGACATTGGACTCATGATAAATGTCTCCAGGGCTCCTCCAGGAAGCTGACAAAGTGGGGAGTTTCATTTTACTTTTGTGGGCAGCCGAAAGTGTCACACTTGGTACTGTTACATTCACTTGTGGGTTTTGACTCATGGTTTTCAAACGAGCTACAGCTACAGTTTCTTATATAATGGCTAAGTAAGGGCTTCCCTGGTCCAGTGGATGGGAATCTGCCCACCCACGTGGGGGACACGGATTCAATCCTAGTCTGGGAAGATCCCACATGCCTCAGAGTCACTAAGCCCATGCACCACAAGTACTGAGCCTGCACTCTAGAGCGCCTGAGCTTCAACTCCCGAGCCTGTACTGCAACTACTGAAGCCCCAGCTCCTAGAACCCATGCTCTGCAACAAGAAGTCACTCAATGAGAAGCTCTTACACTGCAACGAAGAGAAGTCCCCGCTCACTAGAGAAAGCCCGCACGCAGCAGTGAAGACCCATCACACCCAAAAAAAATAAATGAATTTAAAAAATAATGGCTGAGTTTTGAGAATGATAACTCACCTCTAAGTGTATTCATAGGCCAAAAAGAGAAATAGAGAATCATGTCAGTATTACCATCCTTATGCCAATAAGTGTAACCCTCATTTAGAGATGCCCTTGCTTACACAGTGGAGGATCTTTTTTGTTTCTGGCTGTGCCCCAAGCTCTCAGGAATATTAGTTCCCTGACCAGGAGTGGAACCCAGGCTCCCTGCAGTGGAGGTACAGAGTCATAACCACTGGACTACCAGGGAATCCCCACGGTGGAGGGGCTTATGGGAGTGGTTGGGATGCCGTACTTGCCACTTAACTTGAGGCTACATTCTGCACATGGAGCCCACGGAGCTCATCTCTTGAGAGCATTTTTTGTTTTGCATTTTATTATTTAAAAAAATTGAGACATTTCACATACCGTAAAATTCACCATTTAAAAGTATGCAGTTCAGTGGCATTTAGTAAGTATACAAGGCTGTACAACCATCACAGATGTATCCAAATACAGATATACCACATTTTGTTTATCCTTTCAGCTGCTGATGGACATTGAGTCGTTTCCAGCTTTTAGCCATTATGACTAAGGCTGCTATGAACATTTGTGTACAAGTTTCCTTTCTCTTGGGTATAGTCAAGAAATGGAATTTCTGGTCAAAGGATCACTCTATGTTTAACTTTCTAAGGAACTGAAAAATTGTTTTTCAGTAGCTGCACCATCAGCGTCTAAGCATTCTGATCCCCTAACCAACACTTGTTATTATTAGCTCTGTGTGTATGTGAGACTACCGTCATCCATCCTTGTGGGTGTGAAACGGCACCTCACTATGGTTGTGATCATTTTTAAAAAATTTTAAATATATTTTTGCCATGCTGTGTGGCATGTGGGATCGTCATTTCCTGACAAGGGATGGACTCTGTGCCCCCTGCAGTGGAAGCATGGAGTCTTAACTGCTGGACCACCAGAGAAGTCTTGTATTTTTTTTTTCCCTAGGAATATAGTTTATTGAATATACACTGTAGTTTTAAAACAATACTCCCACACATGTTAGAACTGTGGTTTGCATATAGGAGTTCCTCTAGCCCATAGTCTATCAGATAAGCTTAACCATACACTCATTCAACCAAGATCTGCTACATCTGCCGTGTTCCCAGAACTTCTGAGAACACAAGGCAGGGGGAGCAGGCAGACCTGTTCACAAGGCAGGGGGAGCAGACAGACCTGTTCAGCCCTGGGGGAGCGGGCAGACCTGTTCAGCCCTGGGGGAGCAGGCAGACCTGTTCAGCCCTGGGGGAGCTTATGTTCAGTAGAGACACTGAAGAAACAGATGAAACAATGAGCAACACAGCTGCGTGTTGGTGCGGGCTTCTGAAGGGTGTGAACAAAGACTGAGGAAAAGAATAAGGGTGTGTGTGTGCACAGAGGGTGTATTGGTCAGGGTTCTCCAGAAAAACAGAAACAATAAGGATGTGTGCATATAGACAGAAGGGCTTCCCAGGTGGCATTAGTGGTAAAGAACCACTTGCCAATGCAAGTTTGATGGGAGAGACACAGTTTTGATCCCTGTGTTGGGAAGATCCCCTGGAGGAAGGCATGGCAACCCACTCCAGTATTCTTGCCTGGAGAATCCCAGGGACAGAGGAGCCTGGTGGGCTACAGTCTATAGGTTTGCAAGAGTCAGGCATGACTGAAGCAACTTAGCATGCACATAGACAGAAAGAGACTTACTTTAAGGAATTGGCTAACCCAACTGTGAAGGCTTGGGGAGTCCAGAATCTAATGCAGTAGGGGGTTGGGGAAGAGCAAGCTGAAGGCTCAGGAAAGACCTGCAATCTGAGTCTATAGGCCGTCTGCTCTAGAACTGGGAGGAGCTGATGACGCCAATGAAGTCTGGAGGCCATCTGCTGGCAGAATTCCCCATTGCTCCTGGCAGGTCAGCCTTTGGCTCTATTCAAGCCTTTGACTGGCAGAGGTCCACCCGCATTAGGGAAGCCCACCTGCTTTAGTCACAGTCCACTGATCTAAATGTGCATCTCCTCCGAGAACACCCTCACTGAACACATCCAGAAAGATGCTTGACCATATCTGGAGACCATGGCCCACCATCACCTGTCACGGGGATATTTCTATGGTAGACAGGCAATTGGGAAGTCCCCTGGGCAGGTGGTACTTAAACCAAGCTCTAAAGGATGAGAAGAAATCAAGCAGGAAGAGGGACATTTCAGGCAGAGGAAACTGGCTTTAGTGTCACTTTCCCTCAGATTGTATTTTTCTTTCTTCCTTCACCTGCCCTCGAGGTCAGTACATAACAAAAGGGGAGTAACAGCTGGCCCTGAAGTGGAACCAGGATTGTGGCATCGAGTGACATCGGGGTCATCTCTGTCCCAAAGCTATTCAGCTTGGTTCCAAAGAAGGGAATTTTATCCATTTCCCAAGCTGAACACCAAAGCAGGTTTCTAAGGAAAACAATGGGAAATAAAAAAAAACACCTCAAAAGTTTCAGAGAAGATGATGATTAGCACTGAAGACGAAGAAGGCAACGGCACCCCACTCCAGTACTCTTGCCTGGACAATACCATGGACGGAGGAGCCTGGTGGGCTGCAGTCCATGGAGTTGCTAAGAGTCAGACACGACTGAGCGACTTCACTTTCACTTTTCACCTTCATGCATTGGAGAAGGAAATGGCAACCCACTCTAGTGTTCTTGCCTGGAGAATCCCAGGGACGGGGGAGCCTGGTGGGCTGCCGTCTATGGGATCGCACAGAGTCAGACATGACTGAAGCGACTTAGCAGCAGCAGCAGTAGCACTGAAGATTCAACTTGGTCATTTCCTCGGAAAATATCTAAAATTAGAAATTATACTTGAGGGGCAGGAATTTGACTCATTTCTGAAAAGGCAGTCTGTTCTCACTGGGAGGCATCCCCAGATCCAGGCTGTCTGCACGAGAGCAGGTGGCACCCTCCTCCCCCGGCCTTGAGTGCCTCCTCCACGCTTCCCAGAGCCTCTGGTTCTGGACGCACTTGACTCTGGATTTGCCTTTTTCCATTCTCTTGAGGTTCCAGAGCTCAAGGAAAACCAAACCAAACCAAACCCTACCAAAAACATTTCCTGCCTTCCATGCAGCTCAGATGGGACCGTGCCCAGCCCTTGCTGTGGTTGGAGAACAGGGTACCTGGATGTGCTGTGTTCTCAGCACAATTCTTCCTTCTTCAGGAAGGCCAGGCTGGTCTCTCCTTGACCACCTTGCTGGTCTGCACTTTTCAGGTGCCTTGTAGGAGGCGCTGCTGGGCAACTTCCTTGCTAACCAAAGGCAGGTAATTATTTGTATTTCTGGTATGTCTATATAGCAAAAACATGTGTCTTTTCCCTTTGGCTCCTGCTCTAAGAGTCTCTCTCTCTCTCTCGATCTCTCTCTCTCTCTTGCTTTCAAGACTGTCCTCTTCTTCTCGAAGGCTAGGGGTTGACCGAACCAGTAACTCAACTTTCACATGTACATGTATTCACCCGCCAGACTGTAACACTTCCAAAAATTGGTCCTGAAGCCAGAGAAGCTTGTACCATTTGAAAATACTTGTGTGAATACTTTAAATTCCGGCCAAAATTTTACATATGTGGATGGGTCCTAGGGAATTAATTCTGTCCTTGAATGTTAACTCTTTCTAAGGATAAAAGAAAACCAAGAAGGAGGTCATGGGACCTCTTTTACCTTTCCTGAAATAAAAGTAATAACCACTAACCTATGTAGCACTTGCATATGTGTGTGTGCTAAGTCGCTTCAGTGCTAAGTGTGACCCCATGGACTGTAGCCTGCCAGGTTCCTCTGGCCATGGGATTCTCCAGGCATGAATACTGGAGTGGGTTGCCTTGCCCTCCTCCAGGGTATCTTCCCGGCCCAGGGAATGAATCCATGTCTCCTGCGGCTCCTGCAATGCAGGCAGATTCTTTACCGCTGAGCCACAGGGGAAGCCCTATGTACCATTTACTATGTGTCCAATACTGTTCTCAGACTCTGCAAGATTAACCCACTCAGTCCTCACACAGGGACTTCTCTGACCATCCAGTAGTTAAGCGTCCACCTTCCAGTGCAGGGGATGCAGGTTCAATGCCTGGTCAGGGAACTAAGATCCCACATGCCACAGGGCAACTAAGCCTGCATGCTGTCATGAAGACGCAGCACTGCCAAAATAAATTAGAAGGGGAAAAAAAATAAACCTCACATGGCCTCAGGAGGCAGGTACTATTATCCCTGTTTTCAGATGAGAAAACTGAACCAGGAGGTGCTTAAGAAACTTGGCCAAAGAAAATGATGAAAACCCAGAGAGTTGTTTAGAGACCACTACACAAAATTGTAAAATAAGTACCAAAAATATAAAGTTTCCCCTTCCATGCCAAGAAATAGACTTGAGAGGATCCCTGCCACTCTTGTCATTGTGGCCTCAAATGAGAGCTTTCTGAGCCTGCCAGGCCCTAAGGCAGGAGGCCCTTGGTCCCTTTTCTGTGTCTGGATTCAGCAAGAGCTTCTGAGGCACATAGACCTTCCCCCTCTCATCTGCAGCAAATAAGTCTTCTTTCAAAGTGTTGGCCTTCCCAGATGGCACCAGTGGTAAATAACACGCCAATTAATGCAGGAGACATAAGAGACTCAGGTTCCATCCTCAGGCTACAGTCCACGAGGTCACAAAGTTTTGGACATGACTGAAGTGACTTAGCATGCACACAGCACATAGTCCTGCCTTTGAACACATATCAACTTGTGCTGTGCTTAGTCATTCAGTCATGTCCAGCTCTGTGCAACCACATGGACTGAAGCCCACCAGGCTCCCCTGTCCATGGGATTCTCCAGGCAAGAATATAGGAGTGGGTTGCCATGCCCTCCTCCAGGGGATCTTCCCAACCCAGGGATCAAACCCAGGTCTCCTGTGTTGCAGGTGGATTCTTTACCATCTGAGACACCAGGGAAGCCATATCTGAGTCACCAGGGAGCCAGCATATCAATCCCATTCCTATTTGTTGTCTCTGTTTTCACTCACAAAGGTTAGACATTTTTTGGTTTGGAGGGTGCTGGTTGAATTGTTGTTGCTTAGTCACTAAGTCATGCCCGACTCTTTTTATGACAGCATGGACTGCAGCCCGCCAGGCTCCTCTACGCACAGGATTTTGTGGGCAAGAACGCTGGATTGGGTTGCCAGTTCCTTCTCCAGCTGGCCGAAATATGTCCATCCCCGAATTCACATGTTGAAGCCTAATACCCAGTACCTCAGAATGTGACTGTGTTTGGAGATAGGGTCATTAACACTGTGATTAAATTAAAGTGAGGTCATTAGGAAGGACCCTAATCCTATTTGACCCAAGTCCTTATAAGAGGAGAATTGGTTCATTTTAATTTTTATTTTAAAAAATTTATTTATTTTAATTCTATTTGGCTGTACCAGGTATTAGTTGTGGCATGTGGAATCTTCAATCTTAGTTGAGTCATGTGGGATCTAGTTCCCTAACCAGGGATCAAACCCAGGCCCCCTGTATTGGGAGTGTGGAGTCTTAGCCACTGGACCACCAGGGAAGTCCCAAGAAGAGGAAATGTGGATGTACACGGAGACAGCACAGTGGCACTCACGTAGAGGAAAGACCATGTGAGTTCACAGAAGGAAAGAGCAGCCTCAGGAGAAACCAAGCCCATCAACACCTTCATTTTGGGCTTTCAGCCTCCAGAACTTTGAGAAAAAAATGTCTGTTGTCTAAGCCACCATCTGTGATATTCTGGTACGGCAGCCCTAAGAGATGAGCGCGTGTGTGCATGTTAAGTCATTTCAGTCGTGTCCGACTCTTTGCAACCCCGTGGACCATAGCCCGCCAGGTTCCTCTGCCCATGGGATTCTCCAGGCAAGAATACTGGAGTGGGTTGTCATGCCCTCCTCCAGGGGATCTTCATGACCCAGGGATTGAACCAGGGTCTCTTATGTCTCCTGCATTTGTTCTTTACCATAGTGCCACCTGGAAGCCCCAGACAGGAGTACAGTGGGTACCAATTATCTGAACTCCCCTCCCATGTCAAAGGAACTAGGTGCTGGATGAATGTTGCTGGGAATCAGGGTTCCACCCACTAGTAGGGGACCTGAAAAGGCAGGTGGGTGCTTTTCCTGCTTCTTCAGCAGCTACCTAGGGGGCGCATGGGCCAAGTCTGGCCCATGGTGGGGTGAGGTGTGAAAACGAGAGCAGCTTGGAATCAGCTCTGGTGGCGGTAGCGGCTCCCTTTGTCAAGGGCCCAACAGCCCTTGGGCAGTAGGAGAGGCCAGTATCTGGCGGGGCTGGGGAGCAGGCCTGGGGGGCCATGGGACATTCAGGGGCAGTGGCAGCGGCAGCTTCCCCCGGCCCAGGCTGTCCTTAAGGACCCAGATGCGGTGAGTGGCTGGGCGCCCTTTGTCCCTCGCCCTTCTTCCAAACCTGGTCCTCCAGCCATCCTAACAAGTCTCTCAGGTCCTCCAGGGGAGCTGGACTTCTGATAGATTCCCCTTCTGCTTAAGCTCCTAAAGCTGGTTTCTCTCTTTTGCAGTCGAGACGTTGGACTGGTACAGTCATAAAGATTTTGAGTAATTGGTCTCACTTTCTAGCTTAAACATTCTTCATCTGGAATTTCTTTTACTTTCCCATCTTTTATTGTCCTCCCCTAAAAAGCAGAGTGATGAGGTTTCCTATTTCCCGTCTGTATTACTTCCAAGCAGACTCTGGGACTGTGGATCACTTTGGTCCTCATAGGCTGCCTGAGAGTAATCACTCTCTTCATTCATGCCGGGGTCCAGGGAGCCATGGTTGGACATCATGCCTGCATCTTAATCTTCAGCCTTAAATCAAATGTCTCACAACGCTTCCTCAGAGCAGTGTGTTTGTACTGAAAATGAAGAGGAAAACAAACCAAGTTTCCTCCAGTGGAGTTCATGCAGAGCTTTGGCAGTGGTAGAAGCATCTTGTGTGATTGTGGAAACACTGGAGTCGAGCCAATCACCCCACTGACATCAACATCCAGATCTCTAAAGTCCCACCCCCTACTCCAATGCCCCTCAGTTATCAGTTTTAAAATCTTCTACTGCAAAGGTGTATTAATTAATTATCCGGCTTTTTTTATTCCAATGCCTGAAGTCCAGTCAGACCAATTAAATTTGGCCTGGAAGTGTGACTTGGCATTGACATTTTATTTTATTTATTTATTTAAGTTTCTAAGTTTTTAAAAAATTTTTTTATTTGGCTGCATCTGGTCTTAGTTGCAACATGCAGAATTTTCTTTGCATCATATAGGATCTTTCGCTGTGGCACGTGGACTCTCTAGTTGTGGCCTGTGGGCTTAGTTGCTCTGGGGTATGTGAAATCCTAGCTCCCCTACCAGGGATCAAACCCTAGACCCCTGCATTGCAAGGTAGATTCTCAACCTCTGGACCACCAGGGAAGTCCCTTAATTGATTTATTTTTTTTAATTAATCAAGACATGGCTACAGAGCTTTGAATGAAGCCTGTTCCAGTATTTATGAGAAGAGAGTCATGGGATCAACTTTACAGGGTGCTTTGAATTTACAGGATCCTAAGTTCTATCCACCACTGGGGGTCAGAAAAGGTCCAGCACATTTGGAAACCTGATAGGCCCAGTAAAAATTTAATTTGCCAAGACGCTTGACAAGCCTCCTAAGCAAGAATTCCCCAGGACCCAGGCACAGAGAGTCTGCCCCAGTCACATGACCACATCCATGGAAGGAGGTGTAATTCCCAATACAGTGCATGACTCTGCCTCCCATGTCCAGATCTCATGGAATCATACGGATGAAGGCAGGACAGGAGGGGAGGTGGACACTAAGTGCCAACAGAAATAACCGTTTCACTGAAAATGTTACAATATTGGGGGATGAATGTCATTGTTTGGTGTTCCTCTAAAGGAGTGTGGGCTTCCCCGATGGCTTAGTGGGTAAAAAATCTGCATGCAATGCAGGAGACACAGGAGTCTCAAGTTCAATCACTGGGTTGGGAAGATCCCCTGGAGGAGGAAATGGCAACCCATTCCAATATTTTTGCCTGAAAACTCCCTTGGACCGAGGAGCCTGGCTGACTACAATCCATGGGGTCTGTAAAGAGTATGCCAAGAGTTGAACATGACTGAACGGCTAAGCATGCTAAAGAAGTATAGAAATAGACATATTCTCCACCTCTTGGCCATAGTCAACCATACTGCTAAGCCCCTCAAGGTCAGGTGACCACTCCTGAAAGAAAAAGGCAGAGGTGTCCATCCTGGTCAGTTGGCCCCAAGGACGTGGCAAGGATCAGCAGAGGGAGCTGAGACAGATGAAGAGACTAGAAGTGGCAGAGAGCTGAGGGGACTTGAACCTCTGTGAGACATCCCCAGGGATTTCCTGGAAATACTTAGGTAGAAGGCTTTTCTCAGGATTGTTGTCTGGCATGAGGAGGTGGGAACGTTAGTGAAACTTGGATCATGTAAGAGTTAGGAGCAACAGAGGAAAAACTATGCATTGGTGCTTATTTTATGGAAGTTACTAGCCCATAGAATAACCACAGAGATGGTGACTAGCCATTAACCTTATCTGTTTAAGGAGATAACTGATGTTTTAGCGTGGAAGGCACAAGTGAGTGTTACAGCTTATATTAACATTAGCAATTTGGAAATATTGAAAATGGCTCTAGGACTCTTGACTCTATTTATTTATTTATGCGGCTGTGCTGGGTCTTTGTTGCTATGTGGGCTTTTCTCTAGTTGTGGTGTGCGGGGGCTACTCTCCAGTTGCAGTGCTTGGGTTTCTCACTGCAGTGGCTTCTCTTGTTGCAGAGCACAGGCTCAACAGCCGAGGTGCATGGGCTCAGTTGCTCCGTGGCATGCGGGCTCTTCCCAGATCAGGGATTGAACCTGTGTCTCCTACATTGGCAGGCAGATTCTTTACTACTGAGCCACCAGGGAAGCCCAGGCCTCTCATTTCTATCTTAACGGACGCCTAGGGAAGGGGGAGGAGGTCATGAGGTCAGAGGTGATGAAGGATGGGAGTGGGCTAAGGCATCATTCCCCCTTCTCCTGTGCTGCAGGCTAACCGGTGACTCCTGGGGAACGACAAATTCATGCGCGATGGGCAGTCGGCCCAGCCAAGTGACCTTGGGAATGATTTATTTGTTTGCTTGTTGGTGCAGCCAGTGACCCGGTGAAGCCCTAGGAGACCTCGGGCTAAATAAAAAGGCCCAAACACTTCTGAGTTAGGAACATAGGGTTGAGAAAAGGAAATAACACTGAATGTTGGGAAAATACTTGTGGGCTGTAAGTGCTATTCTCGGACTCCTGGAAAAGATTAAAACACCATCTGTGAACTGTTTGCCACCAGACTGATCAACAAACATGAGAATGAATTAAAGGAAACAGTGTTGCTAAGGAAAGTGAGATACCTGTAATTTTCTTTCCATCTCAGCTTTCATGGTAATTTTTGTTGCCTTTGTGTTTAGATAAACCCCTCTGTATACACCTACTCAGGGCTTTGGTCCTCAAACTGAGCCAAACCTGTAGTTTAAAATGTTCTTAAGGATCCCCAAGGAGAAACCTATGTGTGCTTCCCTCTGTTAATAAAACATCCAGGGGATGTGGCTGCAATATTGCAGTAAGGAAGGTTGGGAAGGAAAAGGAGATTGGAAGGGGCAGGTTCAAGGTCTTTTGACAAGATGTAATATTCCAGTTGATTTCAGGGCCTAATGGAAGTGGGCGGAGATCAATGCTTTACCCTTTTTATTTTCCGGTTGTGCAGGGTCTTTGATGCTGCCTGAGGGCTTCCTCTAGTTGCCGCTAGTGGGGGCTACTCTAGAGTCGCAGTGCATGGACTTCTCATAGTGGTGGCTTCTCCTGTTGCCCTGCATGGGCTCTAGGTGTGTGGGCTCAGTAGTTGTGGTGCATGGGCTTAGTTCCTTGTGGAATGTGGGATCTTCCCAGGCCAGGGATCAAATCCATGTCCCCTGCATTGGCAGGCAGATTCTTAACCACTGGACCACCAGGAAAGCCCTATTTCTTTATTCTTAACCCCATCCAATACTTTTCTTGTAACTCAATTTAGAAAAAGTCACAGTGAAGATTTTGCTAATCCATCTTCATCAGCAAACAAGATACCTAGCCTCCTACTTTACTGAAAAGTCACAGAAAGTCTTTAAGGGAAATCAAAGACAAACAAGATGGTGATATAAGTAGCTCTGAGCTCCCCTCCTCCCATAAATAGTTAGTAATTCTTTATATGACACATTGCCTGTTCAAATTCTGTCTCCAGATGGGACAGTGTATGATACACATACAGCTCACTGTTAGGGCACCGTAAGATGTAACCCTCATCCTTGTGGTCCAAGGCAGCACCACTATTCAAAACATCGAGACAGAAGAAATGATAAAGAAGAGATAAAAAGTGGTCCCTTAAAACTTCTATTTACATCCAGTTGGCCAGAACTAAGTCACAAGTCCACAGTTAGCTGCAAGAGAAGCTGGGAAATGTAGTCTTCATCCTGGTTGCACAGGTGCCCAGGAGGAATTTCTATTACTATGGAAGAAGGTGAAATAGAGAGAAATAGGAGTCCCCATCACATGAGACAGAAGTGAAATAAAAGAATCAAGGTTAATTGCCTGATTTTTGCCTGAGCAAAAAATATAGAGGGCAGTGCCGTTTATAAGAATGGGTGAGACTGGGAGCTGAGCAGGTATGGGGTAGAGGGTGCGTGGGGAAACAATCAAGGATCCTGTTTTTGCCACAACAAAATTGCTGTTGTCTTTAAAAATTTAAGTTAAACCACTGACCACAGAAAGGTGGCCCTCAGGGGAGTCTAAGCATAGAGATGGCATTTAAAGCTCTATAATTGGATGGGGTCATCTAGGGAAAGAGTATAAAAAGAGATGTGAATAAAGTATGCAGCTTGAAGTTCCAACATTTAGAGGTTTGGTAGACAAGGAGATACAGCAAAGACAGCCAGTAAGGAGTAGTCATTGATATTGGATGATATTAAATGTTATTCATTTTTTTCTCAAGTGTGATAACAATGGTGTGGTTATGTTTCTTACCAAAGAGTCCTTATTTAGAGAGACATACTGAAATATTTAAGAATGAAATAATATGTCTTGTACTTGCAAATAATTTAGAAGGAGGAAGTGGGTGGGAGATAGATAAAACAAGACACATCATGAATACAGCTGACTGATAAGACCATGGGAATTCTTTAGACTCCTCTGTGTACTTTTATTTTTATTAACTTTTTTTTGTTTTGTATTGCCATAGAGCCGATTAACACTGTTGTGATAGTTTCAGGTGGACAGCAAAGGGACTCAATCATACATGTATCTTTTCTGTTTACTTTTGTACATATCAAAAATTTTCTATAATAAAAAGTTTTTAAAAGCCAGGAGGGGACTTCCCTGGTGGTCCTGTGGCTAAGACTCCATGGTCCCAATGCAGGGGGCCCAGGTTTGAACCCTAGTCAGGGAACTAGATCCCACGTGCTGCAACTCAGAGTTCACATGCTGCCTGCTGAGACCAAGCACAGCCAGATAAATAAATAATGCAGGTGGGTGGAGAGTGGAAAGTAGCCACACAAGTAGGATGACAACCAGTGTAAGAAAAGACTGTGGTGCCATGAAACCTAGAGAGAATGTGTCCGTGAAGGAAACAATGGTCAATGGCCAGTGCTGCTGAGGGTGAACAAGATGCGGACAGAGAAGTGACCACGGGATCTGATAAGAGAGCTGTCACTACTGATCTTCTTAAGAGTCATTCAGTGGGCCGATGAGGACAAAAGCCTGGCTGGAAGGGGGGTTGTGTAAGAGAATGGAGGATGAGAGGGTAGAATGAAAAAGACAGACAGTGCCTTTGCTCTAAGAAGAACAGAGAAATGGATGAGTAGCCAGAAAGGCATGGGGTCAAGAAATTCATTGAACCTGCCTGTAATGCTGGAGACCCCAGTTCAACCCCTGGGTTAGGAAGATCTCCTGGAGAAGGGAATGGTAGACTACTCCAGTATTCTTGCCTGGAGAATCCCATGGACAGAGGAGCCTGGAGGGCTACAGTCCATGGGGTTGCAAACATCAGACATGACCAATTAACACTTTCACTTCCACTATTGAAGGCTATCAACATGTTGACTGGAATGATGAAGAACTTGATGCTGTACGAACAGGAGCTTGAGTAGAGAGAGATGGTTGGAGGAGAGCATAGGAGAGAGCTGGTTTTGGAGAGAAGTGCTCATCTTCACTCCCCACTATCAATCAAGAAGGCAAAACGTGTGGTCCCAACACAGGTCCTGGGTTTGGTGGTGGGAAAATGAGGCAGTTTTCATCTAATTTATCTATTTTCTCCATAGAGTTTGAAATGAGGTCACAAGCTGAAAGTGAGGGGGAAAGTTTCTTGGAGGTTTTAAGATGAAGGCTGCTGCTGCTGCTAGGTCGCTTCAGTCGTGTCCGACTCTGTGCGACCCCATAGACGGCAGCCGACCAGGCTCTGCAGTCCCCAGGATTCTCCAGGCAAGAACACTGGAGTGGGTTGCCATTTCCTTCTCCAGTGCATGAAAGGGAAAAGTGAAAGTGAAGTCGCTCAGTCAAGTCCGACTCCTAGCGACCCCATGGGCTGTAGCCCACCAGGCTCCTCCGTCCATGGGATTTTCCAGGCAAGAGTACAGGAGTGGGGTGCCATTGCCTTCTCCGTGAAGATGGAGGAGAAGATGCCAAATAATCTGATTCAAGAGAAGGGACTGGATTCATGTGGGGAAACGGAACGCCCAGTTAAGCTGTTGTTGTTGTTTAGTCCCTCAGTCATGTTCGATCCTTTGGGACCCTGTGGACTATAGCCTGCCAGGTGCTTCTGTCCATGAGATTTCTGAGGCAAAAATACTGGAGTGGGTTGCCATTTCCTTCTCTAGGAGATCTTCCTGACCTAGGGATCAAACCCACTTCTCCTGTGTTGGCAGGTGGGTTCTTTACCTCTGAGCCACCAGGGAAACCCACCCAATTAAGAGCTATCACAAATTTAAAGTAAAACAAAACAAGCAGTAGGATGTTTGCTTTTCTTCATCTGGTTTTGGCAGCCAGAGTGCCCGCACAAGGTAGGCAGACAGTTGAGTTTAATTAGGGCTGGAGTTTTGCCAAGTGACTTCAATGGCATAAGAGAGACAGGAGCCCAGGGTTGTTGGTAGGAGAGGGGCTAGAATGCTGAACTCTGAGCTGGGAAAGGAAGGGATGGAGAGGGTGGCTCTTTTGTATGCTGTGTGTGTGTCTGTGTGTGTGTGCGCATGTGTACTGAGCATCAGGGCACCTCGTGATTTTGAAGCAGCGGAAACAGGAATGAATGAGTCAGGAGCTGAGGAAGTGGTCATCACACATGAATAGGATGTTTGGAATACCGGATCTGGAGAACACGTGGTTAATGGTGCAGACGGAGCTGACGCTGCTCCTGGGGGATGGCTGAGACCGGGTGGAGAAAGTGAACATTGGAGCCAAGAAGCCAAGAGACTGGAGTTCAGGTCCTTTCTGCTCCCACCAGGCCCTACATTCTATCAGTCCTTGGGAACTGTTGACTAAATGTTGGGCCAGAAGCCAGGTACAGAGGGGAAGAGGGAGCAGGGATGAGTTTAGTAATGAATGGAGGGGAGGGAGAGGGGGGGAAAAGAGGGAAGAGCAGTTTCTAAATCATCCCCTGTCCCCTTGGGCCTGCCTAGAAAGCTGTCACTTGAGAGACTTTGATAGCCTCTAGCAGAGTAATCTGAGGTCCATGGGAAGACATATTTGATTCCATTCAAGTTGACCAATTTTACTGAGCACCTACTGTGTTTCAAATGGCAGGTTCTATGTTGAGAATATCTAGAGAAGTTTATACCGTAGTTGGAGAGAGGGAGTAAACCAGGCATTAGAATGTCAAGCAGCTTCAGTGAAGTGCCAAACTGTAAATAAATAGCCTTACACACTGTTGCCGGCTTCTCAGGTGGTGCTAGGGGTAAAGAATCCACTCACCAATGCAGGAGACATAAGAGATAAGGGTTTGATCCCTGGGTGGGGAAGAGCCCCTGGAGAAGGAAGTGGCAACCCACTCCAGTATTCTCATCTGGAGAATCCCAGGGACAGAGGAGCCTGGCGGTCTATAGTCCATAGGGTTGCAAAGTGTCAGACACGACCAAAGCAACTTAGCACACGCTGTTGGCAGTGAAGTAAATTCCTTGAAAGGTTTGTTTGAAATTGTAGAGTCTCTGGAAGGCCTGAATTCTTTTTTCTGTTGTTGTTTTTTAATTTTATTTATTTGCTTGCACTGGGTTTTAGTTGCTGCATGTGGGATCTAGTTCCCTGACGAGGGATCGAATCCAGGCCCCCTGCATTGGGAGCATGGAGTCTTAGCCATTGGACTACCAGGGAAGTCCCCATGGAAAACAAGCTTCAATGCAATGTGGAACTGAGATTGAAGGGGCCCCAAATCAGAAACTTGCAAACAGAGAGTTGGATTGATTGCTTGGTAATTATACACCCCCCACCTCACTTCAAAAATGCTCTGAATTGTATTCCCCAGAGAGAGCAGTTTTTAGCCTACTATCTCCCCTTGTATATCAATCTCACTTATTTCTCATACATTTATGTCAGATGTTATACTTATCAAGTTTTCTCCAGAGAAATAGAGCCAATAGGACACAGGCATGCACAGGCACACGGAAGTTTATTTTAAGGTACTGGTTCACATGAATGTGGGGTCAAGTTCAAGAACCATAAAACAGACTAGTAGGCTGGGAATTCTAGTAAGAGTTATGCTGTGGTCTGGATCCAAATCCCCCAGGGCAGTAGGCTGGAATCTCAGGCAGGGTTTCTGTGTTGCCACCTTGAAAATTCCTCCTACTCTGGGGAATCTTAGTCTTTGCTCTCAAGGCCTTCAACTAATAGGATGAGGCTCACAGACATGATATAGGATAATTTGCTTTGCTCAAAGTCTGCTGATTTAATTGTTCATTTCATCTAAAAAAACACCATCACAGCAACATCTAGACTGGTGTTTGACTAAACAACTGAGCACCATAACTTAGCCAAGTCGATACATAAAATTAGCCATAATACCTGTCTAGAAGATAATTCAGCATTAAGGAGTCTAAATTTAATCATCTCCTCTGTAGCATTTTCACATTCTACTTGGAGTATAATTTTTTTTTTTTTTTTTTTTTTTTTTTTTTTTTTTTTTTGGAGTATAATTTTTGTATAAGTATCTTATCTGAACTACTAGACTTTGAGCTGACTCATTGGAAAAGACCGATGCTGGGAAAGATTGAGGACAGGAGGAGAAGAGGGCAGCAAAGGATGAGATGGTTGGATGGCATCACCGACTCAATGGACATGAGTTTGAGCAAACTCAGGAATAGTGAAGGACAGGGGAGCCTGGTGTGCTACACTCCATGGGGTTGCAAAGAGTTGGACAGGACTTAGCAACTGAACAAAAACAACCATGCCTTAGGAGACAGTGGGGCTAGAGAGACACCTTGGGTGTTCTAATTCTGGCTCATAAGAAAAAACTCATTTTTTTCTTTTCTATCACTTTACACAGAGAGAAAAAACATCAGCCTTACATCAATTTGGTTCCTTAACACACTCTGCTAGGTTTCCTGGGGTTTCTCCTTCCAGGCTCCCAACTACTATACATGATCAAAACAGAAGAGTGTTTCTATGTGCACCAGTGGAAAGAATTTATAAACACTGACATCCATAGAGTGTGAAAAATTCAGAATGCCTTCCCTGGTGAATTCCCTGGTGGTCCAGTGGTAGGACTCCATGCTGTCACTGCTGAGGGCTTGAGTTCAATCCCTGTTCATGCAACTAAGACCACACAAGCCTTGTGGGGCTGCAAAAAAAAAAAACAAAAACAAAAACCAACAAGAAGAATGCCTTCTCCACTGTGCATTTCCTATCTGTTTGTCTGCAGCACCCACACCTTTACCAAACCCACCTCCCTGCATGCCACCAGGATGGAGTCCAGGCTCCTTTCCTTACACAGCATCAAACTCCCCTGCTCCCTATCAGTGCAGAGAGCAGCATCTAATTGCACCCTGGCTTGTCATCAACAGGAGCCTCCTGGCTTGTCTATGAGAAGCAAAGTGAATTGGCCGGTCTGGGCAGTTCCAAGGGCTTGGTACTTGGACCTCCCTAATGACTTGGATGAAATAATACAATTTCCTGGGCTTTGCAGATTTCTGAAGTCTCCAGCTATTAGAGCAACTACAAAGTACTCTTGAGATACTTTATTAAATATATAATTTTATTTATTTAGGGCTGTGCTAGATCTTCATTTCTGGGTGGGTTTTTCTCTAGTTTGGGGGCTCTGGTTCTCACTACAGTGGCTTCTCCTGTTGTGCAGCATGGGCCCCAAGGCACAGGGGCTTCAGTTGGAGCACGTGGGCTCAGTAGTTGAGGCTCCCAGGCTCTAGAGCACAGGTTCAATAGTTATGGTGCATGAGCTTAGTTGCTGGCAGCACGTGGGATCTTCCCTGATCAGGGACTGAACCTGTCTCCTGCACTGGCAGTTGGATTCTTTACCACTGAGCCACCAGAGAAGCCCTCTTTAGGTACTTAAATGATACATGATACATGTTTTTTGTTTTGTTCTCTTCACCCATCTATTCTGTTGCACATGCCCAGTTTCATTTTAGTTTGGCCTGTCCAAGAGGCCCTTGCTGCTCGCATCCTCAAGCTGTTAAGATGCACAGAAGCCTGCTTAACTGAGGGAACAAAGGTGCCCAATGAATGTGAGTGTCACGTAAATGCTCAGTAAGGCTAAGAGAAGATATTGGTTCTGCTAGTAAACAGAAATTCCTTAATATGGGCAGGATGGGTTTATCATAGCCAAAGGAACTACAGTTGGTATTGTTAGTATTTGCTAATAATAGAAGGATGTATGATTACTCAGGCTTCCCAGGCTAGAGGTAATGAACCCGCCTGCCAATGCAGGAGACAAAAGAGACTCGGGTTCGATCCCTGGATGGGGAAGATCCCCTGGAGAAGGGAATGGCAACCCACTCCAGTATTCTTACCTTGGAGAATCCCATATACTGAGGAGCCTGGCGGCCTACAGACCATGGGGTTGCAAAGAGTTGGACACGACTGAAGTGACTTGGGACATATGCATGATTACTCAACTTTTCTGAAATGCAGGATCCTTATCATTTAGATATTATCAGATAGGACTGTATTTCACTCTCACTGCAATCACTACATGAAATCTGTGTGTGGCAGTGCCTGGCACGGGCCTGGCACGTGAAGGGTGGCCATCAGCTGACTGCTGGAGAAGTGAGTGTGGTGAACACATCCCTCAAAGATGAGGAGCTCGTTAGGGAAGCCCCTCCCTCAGCTTACCTGGACCTTGGTGACACAGTCACCAAAGACTAAACAGAAACACAGAAGCCATTCTGAATATTTAAAACAGGGAAGGTTTGGGGACTTCTCTAGCAGTCCAATGGTTAGGACTTCACACTTTCACTGCTGTGGGCCTCGGGTTCAATGCCTAGTCAGGGAACTAAGATCCCACATGCCACGTGGGACAACCAAAAAAAATAAAATAAAATAAAAACAGGGAAGGTTTGCTCAGGTGATGCAAGAGCTGAGAGTCCAAAGGAGGGAAACACAGACTAGGGTAACTGAGACTAACAGCCCATGTGACCATAATGGGCTACATGGACAGAGGGCAAACATGGCCTTCCCCAAGCTCAGGGGTCACCCAGCAGAAGTTGGACTCATGGCAGGTGGGGGTGGGGGTGGGGCAGAAGCTGGAGCCACAGTGGAGACACAGCTGCCATCAGAAATGCCACCTGAGGGACTTTCCTGGTGGTCCAGTGGTTAAGACTCTGCATTCCACTCAGGGGGGTTGGGTTCAACCCCTGGCATGCCATGCAGCACTGCCAAAAAAAAAGAGAAAGAAAGAAATGCCACCTGAGGAGCAGATGAGAAGAAATACCATGGCTTTTTTCTCCCTTTCTTCCACTAGTTCCAAATCCAGTCAGAAGCTGGGTGGACCTGGGAGTCTGAGCTGTGCTGCTTTTAGGGGAGATACTCACCCCCCAACACCACCCCACTAAGAGCAAGAACAGGAGAGAGACAGGAACACAGCTGTGAGTCAACAGGCCCGGGCCCTGGGCTACCCGGCTGGCTCCAGAGGCTCTGGGGCAGAGGGACCAAGTAAAATGGTCTGGCCCCCAGCTCTTTGTCTGGGGTGAGTTTGTTTCCAACCCATCTCCTCCTCTCCTGTCCTTGCCCCTAGTCGGCCACATGTCTCTGTTTCCCTGATGTCCCTGAGGTGTTCTGCTCAAGCTGGGTCATTCTTCCATCTACAGATGGGAAAGGAGAACAGACAGCAGGCCCATTGCGCCATCAGAGCAGCACCGCTGTCTAAATGTCAGCATGCGTGCAAGGTCTGAGCCCGCCGAGTAACATGGAATTCCGGCAACACCACGCCCTTGCAGCTTATGCACTCTGCCCAGAATTGGAAAGAAGTAGGATTTTTCAGATCCCTAGGCGCTTGGACTTGGGGAATCGTATCAGGGGAGACTCTGCTCCCCGAGCCACCTATATTAGTAGTTCTTAAAACCCTGGCCTCAGATTCAACTCAGGGAATGTGGAGAGCAGAACATTTTTTAGGATTTTCTGGTGGCTCATTTGTCATTTATTTCAAGAGCGTCTCCATTATCTGCTGTGTTGAGCTTAGTGTTTACAAACTCCCTCCTTACATTCTGTTATTGAAACTAAGCTGGAGCCATCCACAGTGGTCTCTCACCTCAAATTTGGGAAAAGCTTCATGCATCAGGGGAAAACAGATAACAATGAAGACAGTTTATTCTCCCGACTGTAGTGCATCTTGTTGATGAGTTCAGTCATTAAAATGTGTATACTGATGTGGGAAGATCTGTTAAAGTGTATGGTGAGGGAAAAGTGGAATGAAAATTTATGTCAAACACAGGAAGTGACAAATGAGCCAACAACATAGTAAAATGTCCAGAAGGCAGTGCAGGAAAATGCTGTGTTTGGGGGCTTTTTAGAATGATTGATGATGGGGTTCCCTGGTGGCTCACCCAGCAAAGATTCTGCCTATAATGCAGGAGACCTGGATTTGATCCCTGGGTTGGGAAGATCCCTTGGAGAAGGGAATGGTTACCCACTCCAGTATCCTTTCCCTGGGAAATCCCATGGACAGAGGACCCTGGCGGGTTACTGTCCTTGGGGTCGCAAAGAGTCAGACACAAATGAGCGACTGACGTTACTACTATGAGTCATAGGACTGATATTTGTGGGAGGAAACTAAGTTTATCCTAGAAATCCTTGTGTTCAATAGTAACTGATCATACTTGCCTTTGTATCCTCAATTTCTTCCCCTTGCCCCATGGAGGAGTTCCAGTGTGTTTCCAAAACCACATGACATAGCCTGAAGACATCGCACCAGACTATCTCTTGACTCTCTTTTCAGGGTTCTTATCTAGCCACCTGTCACCTCAGGCAAAGATGGGAATGAAGAAGGCAGTCAGTTGCCGGGATAGAAGTCACAGAGGGCAGGGAGAGAGACTTGAGAGCTGGTCAGGCTGCGCTCATGATGTCATGGCTGGGATTTAGGGTTTGGGTGGACTCCAGGAGTTGGTGATGGACAGGGAGGCCTGGCATGCTGCGGTTCATGGGGTCACAAAGAGTCGGGCACGACTCAGCGACTGAACTGAACTGAGAAGGCAACAATGAGCAATTCCAGATTTGAAACTAAACAAGTGAGTTTAGATTCTCTTCTGTACATGTATTTTGTTCAGGCTCTAATTCTGTGGGCTTTTTCCAGAATGCTGTTATGTTCTAATACATTCTTAGGCCCTAATTTATCATAAGCAACTTTGTTTCCTCTAAAAGGTCTAGGATGAGCAACAAGAGATTTTCAGGGGCTCAGAGAGGGGAGCCTGAAAAGGAGGGGGGGGTCTGATAAGGGAATGAAGAGTGGGGAGGGGCTTCTCCATCTTTGTGTGTTAGTCGCTCAGACGTGTCTGACTCTTTGTGACCCCATGGACTGTAGCCTGCCAGGCTCCTCTGTTCACCCCCTTCACAAAGAAACCTCTGCGTAAACTCGATTGTACACATGATACTGAGGAAAACGAACTTGCTTCTTTGCCAAGACTGTCAGCTGGGCCCCTTAATGTCTAGACCTGGAGTCTCCTGACTCATTATCATGCAATATTCTGCATGGAAAATTAACCTCCTGTTAGACTTCTCAACTCAGCAACGCATCACTGATTTGCTCAACGTTTTTTTTAAAAAGCGCTTTACAGGGTTTCCCTGGTGGCTCAGTAGTCGAGACTCTGCCTGCCAATGCAGGAGACATGGGTTTGATCCCTACCCTGGGAAGATCCCACATGCCTCGGAGCAGCACAGCCTGTGCTCCACAACTACTGAGCCTGTGCTCTAGAGCCTGTACTCTGCAATAGGAGAAGCCACGGCAATGAAAAGCCCCTGAAGTGCGACTGGAGGGTAACCCCCTGCTCCCGGCAACTGGAGAACAGCTTGTGCAGCAAGGAAGACCCAGCACAGTTAAAGATGCATAAATAATTTTTTTTAAGTATTTTGCAATAGGATAAGTTTGTATGTGTTGGGGTGGGGGTGGGGCGCTGTATACCTATCACGTGACTGACCAGCAGCATGGTTCGCCTCCATCTCCTTCCTTCCCTCTGATTGGCTGGACTATAGCGGCCGATAATGTTCACGTCGGGCTTCCGAGGTGGTGCTCGTGATAAAGAACCTGCCTGGAGACACCAGAGACATGCAGGAGACACAGGAGACTCGGGTTCGATCCCTGGGTTGGGCAGATCCCCTAGAGGAGGATGTGGCAACCCACTTCAGTATTCTTGCCTGGAGAATCGCATGGACAGAGGAACCTGGATGGCTACAGTCTATGGGGTCACAAAGAGTTAGACACGACTGAACTGACTTAGCACAGCACGCAGTGCTCCCTCCAGCCTCAGCATCTGTCCACGGAGCCAGCCCTCCTTGGGAAGCTAAGTCGTTCCTCTGAAGGGAGGATTAATCATGAAAGACTGAAAATCAAAATATTAAAATAAGAGAGTTTTTATCTTAATAAAAACAAAGTAAGTCCTCTATGGATTAAACCTTTGGATGGTTCATGGCAACCAACCACTTTCTTCCTGAATTTTAGGTCCTCGAGGTTGGAGAAGGTAGGTGTATGAGCTCCCTAAGACTGTCGTACAAGTTGTCATTAACTTGGCTTAAAACAACAAAAATTTATTCTCTCACTGTTCCAGAACCAGTTTTCTGTCATCAAAGTGTTGGGAGAGCACCCTCCGGAGGTTCCAGGGGAATCCTTCCTTGTTTTTTCCAGCTTCTGTGGCTTCCGGTTGGAATCAAGGACAGCGGATCCACTCTGTCCACTTCAGGGGGCCTTCTCCCCTGTGGGGTTCTGTCAGAAGTCCCTCTGTTATAACAGTTCCTATGATTGCATTTTGAGCCCACCTGAGTAATCCAGGAGTGATCCCTACTCTTGGGATCCTTTTATCAATCACAACTTTTGCCATATAAGGCAGTATTAGGTGATCTTGCTGAACAACAGAGAAGCCACACTGGAGAAGAGGAAGAACTTGAACTTTTTGGCCATGTCATGTGGCATATGGGATCTTAGTTCCCCGACCAGGGATTGAATCTGCACTCCTTGCACTGGAAGTCTTAACCACCAGACCACCAGGGAAGTCCCAAGGATGAAGTACTTTAACTGTCAAGTATGCTTTCTTTTTGCTACTTTTGTTTTTTAAATTTTAAGTTACTGGGACAAGCCCAGGCACTGCAATATTAAACTCTGGTTGTAGATTTTGTTCTACTTCAACATCAAGGGATGCCTGAAGAGTGGGCACTCGAGAAAGGGCCTGGAAGGAAGGAGGTCCTAAAGGGTTTCTGTGGATTCCTCACTTGCCAATTGCTGGGTCAGAGTCTCCTCACCACACTTTGCATCACAGTAAACCACACCAGCATTGCCTTTTGTAATTAAACTGATGTGTATCAGGTATAACATCAAAACCAGTTAAGTGTTTTAACACCAGTTAAGTGTTTTAACACATATCCAAGACTTCTGACTTGCAAAGAACTGAGCCATACTGAACATAATCTGATTCAGAATCAATTTAGAACATCCCTCCAAAACATGTACCGATTCTGGGGTTAGGATGCAGACATATTTTTGGTGCCACCATTCAGTCCACCACACTGGGTAATTCTTTTCTCTTATCACAGAATGAGTCCAACTGCACATGAAGTTTGTTGTTTTCTAAATTGCATGAGTTTTCAAGTTTTGTTTTCATTTTTTTCCCTTTGCTAATTACCTAAGTGGGATTGAGAAAGGGCATAGAAACCAGAGATCAAATTGATAACATAGAAAAAGCAAGGGAATTCCAGAAAAACATCTACTTCTGCTTCATTAACTATGCTAAAGCCTTTGACTGTGTGGATCACAACAAACTGTGGAAAATTCTTCAAGAGATGGGAATACCAGACCACCTTACCTGTCTCCTGAGTAACCTGTACGCAGGTCAAGAAGTAACAGTTAGAAATGGATGTGGAACAACAGACTGGTTCCAAATTGGGAAAGGAGTACATCAAGGCTGTATATTGTCACCCTGCTTATTGAACTTCTATGCAGAGTGCATCATGAGAAATGGCAGGCTGGATGACTTACAAGCTGAAATCAAGATTGTCGGGAGAAATATGATATGTAGATACCACTTTAATGGCAGAAAACAAAGAGGAACTAAAGAGCCTCTTGAAGAAAGTGAAAGAGGAGAGTGAAAAAGCTGGCTTAAAACTCAACACTGAAAAAACCAAGATCATGGCATCTGGTCCCATTACTTCATGGCAAATAGACGGGGGAAAAGTGGAAACAATGAAACATTTTATCTTCTTGCGCTCCAAAATCACTGAGGATGATGAATGCAGCCATGAAATTAAAAGATGCTTGCTCTTTGGGAAAAAAAAAGCTATGACAAAACTAGACAGCATATTAAAAACAGAGACATCACTTTGCCAACAAAGGTCTGTATAGTCAAAGCTATGTTTTTTCCAGAAGTCATGTATGAATGTGAAAGTTGGACCATAAAGAAGGCTGAGTGCTGAAGAATTGATGCTTTTTAGCTGTGGTGTTGGAGAAGACTCTTGAGAGTCCCTTGGAAAGAAAGGAGATCAAACAATCCTAAAGGAGATCAACCCAGAATATTCACTGGAAGGACTGACGCTGAAGCTGAAGCTCCAATACTTTGGCCAACACATGGTTCAATACATGGTGCAAAGAGCTGACTCGTTGGAAATGCCTGCCTGGTGCGGGGAGACTGAGGGCAGGGGGAGGAGAGGGCGACAGAGGATGAGATGGCTGGTTGGCATCACCGACTCGATGGACCTGAGTTTGCGCAAACTCCAGGAGATAGTGAAGGACACAGGGAAGACTGGTGTGCTGCAGTCCATGGGGTCAAAAAAAGAGCCGGACACAACTTAGTGACTGAACAAAAACAAATGACCTAAATAGAAACATGACTCCAGTTAACTTCTTCCTTGTGTTCTGAAAATAAGCGACCCTCTCTGGTTCTGATTGTTTAAAAATCCCAGATTTGTGTTTGTGAGGACATACATGCTAGAGTCAAGCTTGCTGGTGGTGGTGGTTTACTTGATCACTTGTGTCCGACTCTTTTGTGACGCCCGTAGACTGTAGCCTGCCGGGTTCTTCTGTCTATGGGATTCTCCAGGCAAGAATACTGGAGTGGATTGCCATTTTCTTCTCCAGGGGATCTTCCAGACCCAGGGATCAAACCTACGTCTTGCAGGCAGATTCTTTACTGACTGAGCCAAGCTTATGCCTAAAAGTGTGAGTAAACAACCCTGTGACTAGTGCTTTAGTGTAATTAGCAAGAAATTGGCCCCATTTCTCCTTAACTCACTTTGTCATCCAGGAATAAACTTTAAGATCTCCTTCAAAATTAGAGTTGATCCTCATCTTTGATGACTCCTTCAGGCCCTTTAGGGTTCCAGAGAAGCTCTCTGTGCACTGTGTATATTGAATATGCTGCCATTTTTGTTGTCGCTATTTATTTCTCAAGGTCATCAGGAGTAACAAGTTGAAAAATGTGTTGATTCATTTCTCTGCTGTCTTAGGATTATCTTCTCTTCAAATCCATGGACTCTTTCCCTGTCTACTCCAAACAAACAATTTCATTTTTCATCCTGGCAAATCTGATTAAAATGAGATTTTATTTCTTTATGTCCTCAGATCAAGTTGTACAAGGAAGGAGTTTATAATGGGTACCTTTCATCCTGTCTATATAGCTATTTGAAATCCTAGGCTGTTCTAAAAATAAAATCTTGAAGAGATTTCTCCTCTCCCTGAGGTTAACATGTTGAGAGGTAGGGAGGAAAAAAAAATGAATAAGAAACTTTTCTCTCCTTACCGTTCGTAAAAAAGAGTCTTGTTCTGCTCCTTGAAAACCTGACATGCAGAGTTAGCTCTGGAAGTAGAGGGTTGAATTTCTTTTTTACTTTATTTTAATGAGATGTACCTTAGTCAAGACTCGAGAGTCCCTTGGACAGCAAGGAGATCAAGTCAGTCAATCCTAATGGAAATCAATCCTGAATATTCATTGGAAGGATTGCTGCTGAAGCTGAAACTCCAATACTTTGGCCACCTAATTCGAAGAACTGACTCATTGGAAAAGACCCCGATACTGGGAAAGATTGAAGGTAGGAGGAGAAAGGGATGACAGAGGATGAGATGGTTGGATGACATCACCGATTTGATGGACATGAGTTTGAGCAAACTCCAGGAGATAGTGAAGGACAGGGAAGCCTGGTGTGTTGCTGTTTATGGGGTCGCAAGAGTCAGACGTGACTTAGTGACTGAACAACAAGATTAGTCAATCTATTGGACTTGTGGGGAAAGGAATGAAACCCTATAGTGGTCTTTTATAGAATTATTTTTTCAAGCTTTTTTTTTCCCCCTAAGAGTAAGAACAGTAATGCTGTAATATTTGTACACTGTGGATTTCCACTTGAATTAATTAAATATTAGAAATAGAGTCCCAGGCTCAGGAAGAATCTTGTTTTCCGAGCAACAGGCTTGGCCTCAGCCCCTTCTCCACAGCTCCACGAAGAAGCAGCACAGAGAACTGCCCGCCCTCATATTCAGTTCTTCAGTGTGAAGATCAGACCACCACACTGTCCTGGCCACAGTCATGGCTAGAGAGCAATGGGACATTCAGGCAATGGATCCAGGAGCCTCCTCCCTCTCCATCTTTGCAGCAGCAGCCCAGAGCTTTCAAGGAAGACCTATTTTTCATTGCCTCAAGTCTTCCCTGGTGGCTCAGACGGTAAAGAGTTTGCCTGCAATGCGGGAGACCTGGGTTCAATCCCTGGGTTGGGAAGATCCCCTAGAGAAGGAAATGGCAACCACTCCTGTATTCTTGCCTGGAGAATCCCATGGACAGAGGACCCGGCGGGCTACAGTCCTTGGGGTCACACAGAGTTGGACATGACTGAGCAACTAACACCACGTACCACTATGTACTATGTAAGTCTCAAGATTTTTGTCATTTTGGGGGAGCTACAGGTTGGATGAGGAAAGTCAGGACCAGGGCTGGGAAGGACTGGGGCTGGGTGCTGAATTGACTGGTTTCCAGGGAGGGAGGAGTCCAAGGATGAGCGTGTGTCCAGAGATATCTTGTCTTTCCTACGGCCTCTAGGTCAACAGAGGGCAGAAGGGGAAGCAGGCATCATGGACTCTTAGCAGCTTTTCAGACCCCTGCTCTGGGATCCAGGCTTAGAGGAATATTTACTAGCTGTGTGCAGGGACTGGGGAGGGGAGTGAAGGGTTCAGCAGGTCTGAGCCTCTGTTTCTTCATGTGGATCATGATATTTTTTTTTTCAGATCTTTTATAGTTCCAGCAAATAAACTATAAACAAGCAAAACAACCAAAGCCTTCTTACAGTTCAAGGAAAGATTTGTTATTTATTTTTATCCAACACAATAAATTCCTTACCATTTTGCACTCCTATCAGGCCTGAAAATAGTGCTTTTTATTTTGGGAGATGAACAAATAGTTCAGTTTGACTGGAGTGTGGGTAAGAAGCAAGAGGGCTCTTTAACAGGAAGCGTGACCAGAAAGAAAGGCTGGGGTGGGACCTTGAGGGTGGAACTGCTGGTAGCCTCGGGCGTGAGGAGACTCTTCCCTGGGTGTCAGCCTTTGGTCCACCCTGCCCTGGTCCTCTCCCAGCCCTTTCTGTCAGAAGGGGTCTGAGAGTCCGTGGGGCTGAAGGCTGTGCCCATCCCCTCGGCCCCTTTCCTGAGAATTCCCCAGTCAAATATTCCCAGGGGCTGTGTGCTCTCTTCCCTGGATGTGTTGGAGCACACATCTTGTGTACCTCCGTGGCCTAAAGGTGGCCAAGAGTGGCTGTTTGCAGGGGCAGCAAAACAGACACGAAGGCTGGAGTGTCCACAGGCCTAAGTGTGTGGTCTTGGCAATCTTGACAAAAATGATTGTTTCTGAGCTCTCTATGCTGCACCAGTAAGCAATATATCTGTCTTTATGCTAACCCTAAACATTCTTTATTACTGTGGTTTTGTGGTAAATTTTGAAATCAGGAAGTGTTTGACCTCCAACTTTGTTCTCCTTTGAAAACATTGTTTTGGCTCTTTGGGGGTCCCTTTAAATTCTCCATTTTGAATGTTCAGGAATAGCTGAAGCAAAACCAATGAATCCCTGAAGCAGTAATTAGTAAAAGTTTACTGTGCACGTATTGAAAAGATACTACAGACTGGGAGGATTCAAATCAAAACCTGGAATGAGGCGCAAAAGTATATTGTTATAAAGCAGCTTCTATAGGGAGAAAGTAGTAACTGCTCATTCTTCACAGTGATTGGTTCATTTTTCACAGTGATTGGTTACAATATTAGAATTTTCAGTGATTGCCTCATACCAGCTTGGGGAAACAGTTCAAGTTTTGCTTATGATTTCTAGAGGCATAAGCAAGAAATGACCCCAGAAGTGTTAGTCTTGCCAGTAAATGAAATTAAGCTTTATATAACTAAACTGGTTTTGTTTTTCAAGGCTGGTCTCCACTTATTTTTTATTTTAATTGTTGTTTAGTCACTAAATTGTGTCCAACTCTTTGCGACCTCGTGGACTGCAGCACACCAGGCTTCCCTGTCCTTCACCATCTCCCAAAGTTTGCTCAAACTCACATCCATTGAGTCAGTGATACCATCCAACCATCTCATCCTCTGTCGTCCCCTTCTACTCCTGCCCTCAATCTTTCCCAGCATCAGGGCCTTTTCCAGTGAGTCTGCTCTTCACATCAGGTGGCCAAAGTATTGGAGCTTCAACTTAAGCATCAGTCCTTCCAATTTATATTCAGGGTTGAGTTCCTTTAGGATTGACTGACTTGATTTCCTTGCTGTCCAAAGGACTCTCAAGAGTCTTCTTCCATGCACAGTTCAAAAGCTTCAATTCTTCCATGCTCAGCCTTCTTTTGGTCATGGGGTGGTCTTGGGGTGGTCTTGGTCCTTTTGGTCATTCTTTCGCAGCCTGAGAGTATCACCAACTGATATAGCATTACTCTCATTTACCTACTGTTGATGAATAGTCAGGCCAAAGAATGTCATATTCACTGTGTCCATTAGTTGAATCATAAGGCCAGAGGGCTATATGGTCATTATCTTATTTATGTGGTTATTGTTGATTTCACCCGGTTGTCTGATTGTGATGGATATCACTTCGCGTGAGAGTGGCTCCGACAGGCTTTAAAAATCCTCAAGAGAATGCAATGTCCTCAGGAGGTTATTATGATAACTACAAGGAAACTAATAGCCAAGAATTGGAAAGTTTCCTGCAGCATAGATCCCCAGGAGACAAGATTTAAGCAATTAAATAATTCAAATGGGTTATAATCAGATGCAAGTTTTACCTCTAAGTCTATCTACAATTTTTTGGATAATGTGTAATTGGGTTTAAATTTTTAAACTTATTTACATGGACAGAGCATGATGTAATAGCAAGCACATATCCTTATATTCTCATGGTTGCAAGATGAACATGAGGATGTTGTAATCCAAGAGATGGTATCGAAGGTGAGTTTCCACTAAGATTAAGCTTCTATAGGGTGTAAACTGGGCTTCCCCACTGGCCCAGCAGTAAAGAATCCACCTGCAATGAGGGAGACTTGCAGGAGATGTGAGTCCAATCCCCGAGTCGGGAAATCCCCTGGAGAAGGAAATGGCAACCTACTCCAATAGTCTTGCCTGGAGAATCCCATGGACAGTGGAGCCTGGTGGGTTACAGTCCATGAGGTCACAAAGAAGTGGACACGACTGAAGCGACTGAGCACACAGCACAGAGTGTGAGCAACCAGGTAATTTGATGAGAGTAGTTTCCATGGAAACGAAAGAAAAATAAAGGTTAATATAAAATTATAAATTCCATTTCTGAGCAAATTATAAATTCAGTTTCTGAGTTTGGAGAGCACCCAGTTGGGAAAATTTCCAGGTGTTGAGTTTGCCCTTCTTCAGGTGGAAGGCGGGCAAGCAGCAGCAATCAGATAGATAGGTTTCCCTGGTTTGCAGTGATTTTTCTAAGTGATCGCATAGCAACAGGACAAAATGTTGTGATGATTTCTCTGAAGTTTATTTTAACTTGTCCAGCTTTGGCTTGCATGACTTTGGGAAAAAGGACAGTCTTTGTTTACAAGTCAAAATGGGAAAAAATCAGAAATGTTTATTTGGGAAGTTCTAGCCAAATATTGGAGGAAACTAGAAGAATTCAGTTTTCATTCCAGTGAATAGGTAGAAAACAAAACCTTAAAGATGACAGCACTATAGAAGCAGCCTAGATGCCCATCAGCAAATGAATGGATAAGAAAGCTGTGGTACATATACACAATGGAATATTACTCAGCCATTAAAAAGAATACATTCGAATCAGCTCTAATGAGGTGGATGATACTGGAGCCTATTATACAGAGTGAAGTAAGCCAGAAAGAAAAACACCAATACAGTATACTAACACATATATATGGTATTTAGTTAATTGGTAAAGATAACCCTGTATGCGAGACATCAAAAGAGACACAGATAAATAGAACAGTATTATGGACTCTGTGGGAGAGGGCAAGGGCAGGATGACATGGGAGAATGGCGCTGAAGCATGTAAATTATCATATGTGAAATGAATCGCCAGTCCAGATTCGATGCATGATACAGGGTGTTCGGGGCTGGTGCACCGGGATGACCCAGAGGGATGGGATGGGGAGGGAGGTGGGAGGGGGGTTCTGGAAGGGGAAAACATGTACACCCATGGTGGATTCATGTCAATGTATGGCAAAACAAATACAATATTGTAAAGTTAAAAAATAGACAAATAAACTAATTTAAAATTAAAAAAAAAAAAAAGATGACAGCACTAGAATCTGATATCCAGAAAGGTGTATTAATAAAATACAATTTTTTCTCTCTGTAATCTTCCCCTTTTTTTAAATCACAGCTGATTACAGTAAGACTAATTTGTTCGCAAATTAAGCTTAGTTTCAATAAACTTGACCTGATTATTTATATGAGTGCAGCATGAATAGTGATTGACTATATTATCTTAAATCTCTGCTGGAACTTTAGTCAGGAATCTCAGCTTGAACTTTCAAAAGATTCTCAAAATAAATAAATAAATAAATAAATAAAAGCAAAGATGTGGGGGGGGGCTCTCAAGACTAAGAAGTCAAGGTAAGAACTTGTCCAATTGTGTCCTGGCTCAGTGGTAAAGAATTTGCTTGCTTATTCAGGAGACTCGGGTTCGAGCCCTGGTCCATGAAGATCTCCTGGAGAAGGAAATGGCAACCCACTCCAATATTCTTGCCTGGGAAGTCTCATGGACAGAGGAGCCTGGCAGGCTACAGTCCATGGGGTGGCAAAAGAGTTGGACATGACTTAGCCACTAAACAACAACAGAAAGGAGATTAGATTCCTATTGACCACAGACAATACAAACATCGTCATGAAAAATAAAAATCTGTAATAAGAAATTCAAAGTTCTGGAGGGATCAGGTAAGGAGAAACATGTAAGTGTGCTAAATTTTGTTGCAAAGATACCCTTTACCAAATTGTCATAAGTTATTGATCGATTGCTTTAAAGTGAGGAGAAAAGGGAGTCTTTTGAATCCCAGAAGTAAAACATTAAAGAAGCAGCAGTGGTTTATATGAAGTCATAAAAATTCTAATTGTCCTCATCAGTTCATTTAATAGCCTGAAATTAATTCTTATTTATCTGGATCTTTTGTTAGCAGTTTTATAAATTCATCAGTTTTCCATCAGAGTTTTAGAAATTCTTGCTTGGTTTATTGTTATGAGCTTCAAGTTATCAGAAAACTGCATTCTAAAGTACTTGTCATGGTCTTCTCCATGAATTTTTTCGAAGATACTTTGCAATATCTTTGAAGCAATTTTGCAAGAACACTTTTGCAAAAGCATCAGGGTAAAGCAATAGCCATCCACAAATGACAAAAGACTGAAAAACAGCCATCGAGCAAAAAGGCACAGACACAAATAATGGCAATTGACAAATAAATTTAGTTATTTCTGTGACATACATTTAAAAATTATGACTGATAATATTATGTCGACTGAAAAAGATATACAACTTGAGAGTTGTGAATTAAGTTTTATTTGGGGCAACATGAGGACTGCAGCCCAAGAGGCAGCATCTCAGATAGCTCTGAGAGACTGCTCCAAAGCTGCAGTGGGGGAAGGTCAATATATAAGATTTTGGTGAACCGAGTTCAATACCATGAAGGACTCATTTTACAAAAGGTTTTTTGTTAGTCACGAGGATCTGATGTCACCATGAAGGGATTTAGTGCTTCTCTAGATATGAGGAGATGCAAGGATTGAGACCATAAAATCTGTTCCTAAAAACATCCAACTATCTAAAATCCTGTCCCACCAGATTCCCTGGGGCACAGAGTGCCTCACTCCACCCTGAACTCCCTCAGTGGGTGTTGAAGGTCAACAGCTATAGCAACATGGGGTTCAATCTCCATGGCAGATGGCAAATGCCTTTGTTGTTCAGTCATTGGCAATGTTCTTGGTAAGTGCCAATTTGTAGTTGACAATTATGTCAGAATTTTAGGAATTTTATATTATTTAATTTCTAGAATATGTTGTTGTTGTTCAGTTGCTCAGTCATGTCCAACTTTTTGTGACCCCATGGACTGCAGCATGCCAGGCTTCCCTGTTCATAACCAATTTCCGGAGTTTACTCAAAGCCATGTCCATTAAGTTGGTGATGCCATCCAACCATCCCATCCTCTGCTGTGCCCTTCTTCCACCTTCGATCTTTCCCAGCATCAGGGCCTTTTCAAATGAGTCAGTTCATCACATCAGGTGGCCAAAGTATTGGAGTTTCAGCTTCAACATCAGTCCTTCCAATGAATATTCAAGACTGATTTCCTTTAGGATGGGCTGGTTGGATCTCCTTGCAGTCCAAGGGACTTGCAAGAGTCTTCTCCAACACCATAGTTCAAAAGCATCAATTCTTTGGCACTCAGCTTTCTTCATAGTCCAACTCTCGCATCCATATATGACTACTGGAAAAACCATAGCCTTGACTAGACGGACCTTTGTTGGCAAAGTAATGTCTCTGCGTTTTTAATATGCTGTCTAGGTTGGTCATAGCTTTTCTTCCAAGGAGTAAGGGTCTTTTAATTTCATGGCTGCAGTCACCATCTGCAGTGATTTTGGAGCCCCCAAAAATAGTCTGCCACTGTTTCCACTGTTTCCCCATCTATTTACCATGAAGTGATGGGACCAGATGCCATGATCTTAGTTTCCTGAATGTTGAGCTTTAAGCCAACTTTTTCACTCTCCTGTTTCACTTTCATCAAGAGGCTCTTTAGTTCTTCTTGACTTTCTGCCATAAGTGTGATGTCAACTGCATATCTGAGGTTATTGATATTTATCCCAGCAATCTTGATTCCAGCTTGTGCTTCAACCAGCCCAGTATTTTGCATCATGTACTCTGCATATAAGTTAAATAACTAGGGTGACAATATACAGCCTTGATATACTCTTTTCCCTATTTGGAACTAGTCTATTGTTCCATGTCCAGTTCTAACTGTTGCTTCCTGACCTGCATACAGATTTATCAAGAGGCAGGTCAGGTGGTCTGGTATTCCCTTCTCTTTAAGATTTTTCCACAGTTTGCTGTGATCCACACAGTCAAAGGCTTTGGCATAGTCAATAAAGCAGAAGTAGATGTTTTGCTGAAACTCCCTTGCTTTTTCGATCATCCAACAGATGTTGGCAATTTGATCTCTGGTTCCTCTGCCTTTTCTAAATCCAGCTTGAACATCTGGAAGTTCACGGTTCACGTATTGCTGAAGCCTGGCTTGGAGAATTTTGAGCATTACTTTACTAGCATGTGAGATGAGTGCAATTGTGTGGTAGTTTGAGCATTCTTTGGCATTGCCTTTCTTTGGGATTAGAGTGAAAACTGACCTTTTCCAGTCCTATGGCCACTGCTGAGTTTTCCAAATTTGCTGGCATATTGAGTGCAGCACTTTCACAGTATCATCTTTTAGGATTTGAAATAGCTCAACTGGAATTCCATCACCTCCACTAGCTTTGTTCGTAATGATGCTTCCTGAGGCCCACTTGACTTCACATTCCAGGATGTCTGGCTCTAGGTGAGTGATCACACCATTGTGATTATCTGGGTCATGAAGATCTCTTTTGTACAGTTCTTTTGTGTATTCTTGCCACCTCTTCTTAATATCTTCTGCTTCTGTTAGGTCCATACAATTTCTGTCCTTTATTGAGCCCGTCTTTGCATGAAATGTTCCCTTGGTACCTCTAATTTTCTTGAAGAGATCTCTAGTCTTTCCCAATCTGTTGTTTTCCTCTATTTCTTTGCATTGATCGCTGAGGAAGGCTTTCTTATCTCTCCTTGCTATTCTTTGGAACTCTGCATTCAGATGGGAATATCTTCCCTCTTCTCCTTTGCTTTTCACTTCTCTTCTTTTCACAGCTATTTGTAAGGCCTCCTCAGACAGCCATTTTGCTTTTTGCATTTCTTTTTCTTGGGGATGGTCTTTACTCCTGTCTCCTGTACAATGTCATGAACCTCCGTCCATAGTTCATCAGGCTTCCCTGTCCTTCACTATCTCCTGGAGTTTGCTCAAACTCATGTCCATTGCATCTATGATGCCATCCAGCCATTTCACCCTCTGTTGCCCCCTTCTCCTATAACATATAACATGTAACTATAAAAAGACAACATAAAGAAAGCTTAGTATCACTTAATTTACAATGATTCTCATATAATTTAACATATTAAATAAACCTAATCAGTTTAACTTATCTCCTTTAAAAGACAAGACAAATCGTTTGCAATGTTCTAGGGGCCTTCTACAAATCTCAACTTGTTTCCAGGTCCAAAAGACTCCAGTTTACAATTTGCTTTTGGGAAGTTTGTCAAAACGATTTTACTGAGGTTAAGTTCATCTTGGAAAGTAAATTAGGCTTAATTAAAATTATTTTAGTTTGGCTTTAGTTGTGCAATATGGTTTTGTTTGCTGTTGGGGAATTTTCAAGGAATTTTTTCACAGCATGAATTTTAGGATGGATTTTTTTCTGTTTCTCTAAAAAGCATCATTGATAGGGATTGTGCTGAGTCTGTAGATCAGTTTGGGTAGTATATTGATAATATGAAACCTTCCAATTCATGAACATGGGATATATTTCCACTTATTTACGTCTTTCATATTTTTCAGCCATGTTTTATTTTCAGTGTACAAATCTTTAACCTCCTTAGTTAAGTTGATTCCTATGGGAATTTTTTGATACTATTATAAATGAAATTTCCTTGTTGGATTGATCATTGTTAGTGCATAGGAATGCAATTGATTGTTGTGTATCCTGCCATTTTGCAAATTTTTTTTATTAGTTCTGTCAGGTCTCTGCGTGTGTGCAATCTTTAGTGTTTTCTACATGTAGGATTATATCATCTATGAACAGACATAATTTTACTTCTTTCTTTCCAATTTGGATGACTTTTGCTGTGCTTAGTCACTCAGTCATGTCTGACTCTCTGCAACCCCATGGATTGTAGCCCGTCAGGATCCTCTGTCCATGGAGATTCTCCGGGCAAGAATACTGGTGTGGGTTTTATTTCTTGCCTAATGTTATTGGAGCATTAATGCTGAAGATATTAATGAAATGGGGAAAGTGAGAAATGGTTAGACTTAGAACATATATTATAGGTAGAACAAATGAAATTGTTGGCCTGTGTGCTGGCTGTGGGAGAAAGAGAGAAGTTAAGGATGACCTCTAGGTTTATGGTGAGATTGACTGGCTGAAACAGTGTCAGACTTTGTTTTGGGGGGCTCCAAAATCACTGCTGATGGTGATTGCAGCCATGAAATTAAAAGACGCTTACTCCTTGGAAGGAAGGTTATGACCAACCTAGATAGTATATTTAAAAGCAAAGACATTACTCTGCCAACAAAGGTCCGTCTAGTCAAGGGTATGGTTTTTCCAGTGGTCACGCGTGGGTGTGAGAGTTGGACTGTGAAGAAAGCTGAGCGCCAAAGAATTGATGCTTTTGAACTGTGGTGTTGGAGAAGACTCTTGAGAGTCCCTTGGACTGCAAGGAGATCCAACCAGTCCATCCTAAAGGAGATCATTCCTGGGTGTTCATTGGAAGGACTGATGCTGAAGCTGAAACTCCAATACTTTGGTCACCTGATGCGAAGAGTTGACTCATTGGAAAAGACCTTGATGCTGGGAAGGATTGCGGGCAGGAGGAGAAGGGGATGACAGAGGATGAGATGGTTGGATGGCATCACCGACTCGATGGACATGGGTTTGGGTAAACTCTGGGAGTTGGTGATGGACAGGGAGGCCTGGCGTGCTGCGATTCATGGGGTCGCAAAGAGTCAGACACGACTGAGCGACTGAACTGAACTGAACTGAACTGACTGGCTGAATCATTGTGGTGCCGTTTCATTAGATTGGGTAAATGAGAGGGTGTGCACTTGGGTGGGGAAGAGAAAAGCTCTGTTTGGCCACATTATGTCCGTGAATGTGGATAATATAGGCTTCCCAAGTGGCTCAGTGGTAAAGAATCTGCCTGCCAATTCAGGAGACACAAGAGATGCAGGTTCAGTTCCTGGGTCAAGAAGATCCACTGGAGGAGGAAATGGGAACCCACTGCAGTGTTCTTGCTGGGGTAATCCCATGGACAGAGGACCTGGCAGGCCACAGTTCTTGGGGTTGCAAGTCAAACACGATGGAGTGACTGAGCATGCATCCAGGTGGGTAATATAGATAAAAGCAGAATATGATGAGAAAAGATTAGAAGACAGACTGTTGTGTCTTCTGATCTTGTAGCCCATTTCTAAAAGCTCACATTTAGAAAAAGGAGAGAAGGAGAATCAGGAAGGAAGCAAAGAAGAAATAATCCAAGGAATAGAATAGGAACCAAGAGAGTCAGGGAAACAAGGAAGAGAAAGTTTCAAGAAACTGACAGTGGTTAACTGTGCAAAACAAATTGAGGAAGGAAGATGAGGACTGAAAGAGGACCTTTAAGGTGAGCAACGAGGACACCATGGATAACTTTTGACAGCATTTTCACCAGAATGGTTAACATCTCCACCTATGTACAAGTAAGTTGAAAAAGCAAGTGGGTGTTGGAATCGCCCTGAACAGCTTTGAAGTGCTGTACTAATAAGGTGGTGTTGATTTTAGTGTCATCACAGAAACAAAAAACATGTAGGAGAACTAAAGCCACTTAAAACTCCTGACTCCAGCCCATCATGTCCCCTTGATTTGTTGTGAAAGATGCCAATAAAAACAATGAGAGGGGTGGAGCTAACACAGATTTCTTCCTTTAGTTGTGGTCCCTAAGTAGAAATCTTGCACTATCTTGAGAAGGAAGCCAGCACCAGCTCTGACACCAAAGTTCCTTACAGCACAAAAGGCTGTCTGACCAGAGTTCCTTCTTCTCTTGTCATTGGCTGACACTGTTCATAAAATACAATTTGCTGTTTCGCTTCTTTTTTTAAACAAGCAAACTGAATTACTTGGAGGAGGAAGACAGCAGAGACAGAGGAGACAGAGCCAAGGCAGCTGAAAGAAAACTCAGGTGAGCATTTTCATCTTTGCCCTGTTAACTTGTTGTTAAAAATTGTGCTTTGCTATGCTTCATAGAAAGAAGAATAATTTTTAAAAATAAGTTTATTTTGTTCTACTATAAACTTTTTTCTACTACATGGTTCTTTAAAAAATATCAGGAAAGTACAAAAAAAGTAGAAGGAAGCAAAAACTACCACTGAGATAGCTGCTATTGACATTTTGGGAGTTATTACTTTCCATTTATTATGTGTGTCTACCTATGATTTTAGTTAACGTTCATAGTCATGCTTGTACACAACGGATATGTTTATATTCCTTTTTTCCATTACAGTGTACATTTTCCCACATTGCTGTAAAGCTTTATAATCATAATTTAAAATTGCTGCATGGTATTACATGGAGGAAATTTTCTGTACTTTGCCCAAGCATTCCCCTATATGGGGTCATATAGCATCTTTCCTCTTTTCATAGAGCGGGTCATTTGATAACATAAGATATATATTTTTTCCTTTCAGAGTCTTGTTTTTTGAGGAGAGGAGGTTAAACTTGAGAATGTAGATTTCAGCTCTCAGTTTTACTGAGTTTCAGCTTTACTGAGAGGCACAGTGAGAGGGAAGGCGTGTATGAGACCATGTGCTTATAATCTGCTTGTTACCCTTTGGGGATCTCAGCCAGTGGTTCTCAACTCTGGCTGTACAGTCAGTCAGAATCATTTGATTCTGGGGAGATTAGAAAATTATCTTTAGAATAATTGAAAATTAACTTTGCTGAGGAGCCATTCATCTGTTGTTGTTGCTGTTTTAACTTTTAAAAATTTCTCAGGTGGCTCTACCATGTGAGAAGCATAATAACAACCAACCTAGGTTCTCTGTAATATTTCTCTCTCTCTGACCCGTACCTGAAAGCTATACATTTTAAGGGAAAGGGGATACTCTATCAAGAAAGCTGTCTAAGTCTCCTTTTCAATACTGCCTTCACTGTTTATGAAATGCCTTCACATACAGTCGTTCATTTGATTCACAGGAGTGCTGGAGTGTGTAACTCTTACTTTAAAATAAGAAAGTGAGGCCAAGAGGACATAGGATATTTCCTAGGGTCGAACCAGAACTGGCCCAGTCTGGTTCAGTTCAGGGCACATACATCTTGAGTAGCGGTTATTGTAGAAAAAAATTGTTCATATTTTGTTATGTCTATAGAATTGAATATTCTTTTAGGTTTTTACATGACATTGACATGCAATAGTTATTTACATGACAATGATCATGATTTAGCAAGAAGAAAAAAGCAAGGTTACAAAATAGCATTAAAATATGGACTCATTTTTGTTTGAAAATATGTATATTTGAAGAAAAGTGAAAGGAAGTAAAGGCACAAACATTTGTATGTGTCTGGTTGGTTGTAAATCTTGTAATTTAAGTTAATTTCAGCTGGTATTACTTTATTTTTTTTTAACAAGATTCATTGCTTGTGTAATAAAGATATGGAGTAAATTGAATGGAATTGTTCTTGTCTTTCTGGTTGGCTCTTTTCCAGATGAAATGGTACCAACTCATTTTACTTGGCCATAAGGAAGCCTTTCTTTTAATTCTTGATGAGTTTTGTTCATACTTGTCACAAATATTCCTGTTACTGTTAGCTAGCATGTTCTTATTATTGTTAGCTAGCATCGCCTGGAAACTTACCAACTGTCAGGCATTGAGTTAATTGTATCAGTTTTCCTCATCAATGCCCAGTCTTCCCTCTGCGGATGAAGGTCTTGAAGCACGGGAATAAGAGTGACCAAGAGCCGGAGCTGAGGCTCAAACTTAGGTCCCCTCTAACTCAAAACACATGTTTTCATTCATTATACCATCTTTCCTCCCTGACCTGAGATCATCAAGGGTACCCCGCATCACATACACATCACTCATTTGGGAAGAAGGTGATATATTTTCTGGTGTACTCATTGCATTGGAAAAGACCCTGACGCTGAGAAAAATTGAAGGCAAAAGGAGAAGAGGGTGACAGAGGATGAGATGGTTGGATGGCATCACTGACTCAATGGACATGAGTTTGAGCAGACTCTGGGAGACAGTGAAGGATAGGGAAGCCTGGCATGCTGCAGTCCATGGGGTTGCAAAGAGTTGGACATGATTAGTGACTGAACAACAACATTGCTATATGTCAGGATCACCTGGGGCATTTGAGTATCTCATGTGTGTTCCAGACTCAGGGACTCCTGCTTTCCTAGTTTGTCTTGCTCACCAGACATCTGAGGCATGCTAAGCCCCCAAGGCTAAATCTGGAAGGTAGAAGCCTAACAAGGGATTGTGCAATGACCCAGTGAGCTCTGGTTAATACAGCAGCCAAGCTGGGCAATGTTGAGAAAGTCAAGAATTGGCCTGGGTTTATCAGCTTTTCTGTAGAGCCTTATCAAATCCACAACAGAACACATAGCACTGTATCTATGGTGTTCTCACGGAACTGCCCACTACTTCTTTGTGTGGGAATTACTTATGTGTGATTCTTATTCCTTCTGGATGAAGAACGGCTGAAGATGGAGTCTCTGCAGACAGCCCAGTACACAGGCTCCATTAAGAATAAATGTTGTTTATCGCTAAGTCGTGTCCGACTCTTTTGCGATGCCGTGGACTGTAGCCCACATGGCTCCTCTGTTCAGTGAATTTCCCAGGCAAGAATACTGGAGTGAGTTGCCATTTCCTGCTCCAGAGGATCTTCCCAACCCAGGGATCGAACCTATGTCTCCTGCATTGGCAGGCAAATTCTTTATCACTGAGTCACCTGGGAAGCCCTAAGAATAAATGGGCAGGTGTAAATACATTAATTCATCAGCGAATGTGGACTTTAGTTATCAGCTTCTTTTTATCTCTATTGAACCTATTAACCTCTTTATGTGAATTGACCCATGGAGAAAGTGGTGCAGTCTTGGACAATCTTTAAAGGAAAACTTCTCCTGTTGCTTGGTGGCAGTAAGGGCTGACCCCTTGGACAGAGAAAGTAATGGAAGCTAGAACAGCAACCTGGAACCAAAGAATCTTAAAGTTGGAGCATCCTCAGGAAGAGCCGGGGTTAGTGCAGAAGCTTTTTACATCTTCAGTGTTTCAAGGAGAGGTTTTAAAGAAGCAGGCAGATCTGAGGAAGAACAAGAAGGGAGGATATGTGGATAAGCCAGTGGAGGAGCAGCGAAAAGAAGAGAGAGGAAGGGGTAGGATGGGAGTCTATTTGCTCTAGACGTTCATCAAGCTGGGAGAATCGAAAAGGGTCCAGTCCATGGTTATTATTTCTATTGCATATTATGAAAACAAGAATATGTTTATCATAGAAAAAACAAAACACCATTTCCCAAGTAAGTGTCTTCCTGTGGGATTATAGTTTTATCTTGTTTGTTCCTCTAGTACAGGAAACACAATCATCTACAAAATGCTTGAAGGCATCACAGATTCTTTGAAGTAAGTTTGTTTCTTTTTAATTTGTATCTTACCTCGACTAGAACTTTGTTCTCTTGCAAATTCTGAGAGATTTGAAAGCTACTCCCCTTGTTAGTTGCAGTGGAAGTTACTGACCCAGAGCCAGAAAGACAATTTGCAACCCTCAGAGATAAAAAGCCAGTCACCCCCTATGATATTTGGCTGCCTTTCGCAACCTTCCTCTTGCCTCTAGGCCATTGAGCCAATGTATTTCTGTCCCCGATGGCTCAGCAGGTAAAGAATCCACCTACAATGCAGGAGACACGAAGATGTATGCTTGATCCCTGGATGAGCAAGATCCTCTGGAGGAGGAAATGGCAACCCACTCCAGTATTCTTGTCTAAAAACCCCATGGACGGAGGAGCCTGGCGGGCTGCATTCCAAAGGGTCACAGAGTTAGACACACAACTGAGTGGCTAAGCACTCACATGCATTCCTGTCCCCAGATCCTAGATTTGATCTTCAGAGACAAAAAGTTTATGAGGAAAAATGCCTGGACATCATCAATCAGTTCAGTTCAGTTCAGTAACTCTGTCGTGTCTGACTCTGTGACCCCATGGACCGCAGCACGCCAGACTTCCCTGTCCATCACCAACTCCCAGAGCTTTCAAACTCATGTCCATCGAGCCGGTGATACCATCCAACCATCTCATCCTCTGCCGTCCCCTTCTCCTCCCACCTTTGATCTTTCCCAGCATCAGGGTCTTTTCCAATGAGTCAGTTCTTCAATTCTGTTGTAAAAAGATCATTGAGAATTCTTCTTCCCTGGAAGATATCTATCGTGAGACATATAATGAACAGGGAGTGGGTGAATCACAGCTTCATTCGCTCACTCACTGGTTCTTTGTGCACATTTATTTCCACGAGCTATGCCAGGGCCCAGGATACAGAGGTGACAAGTAAGGTGTTCTTGCTTCGCTGAGCAAACGTTCTGCAGGGTAGGCATAAGCAGGAGCTAGTGGCTGCCCGGTGGGTGGTGTAAAGACAGGAAGAACTGGAACAGCCAAGACCTGAAGGGCTCAGAGAACATTCTTTCTAGAAGTGATTCGGGGACGAAACTTAAGGCTGGTAAGAAAGAGCCTAGAGTAGGAAATGGCAGCCCACTCCAGTATTCTTGCCTGGAAAATTCCATGGACAGAGGGGCCTGGTGGGCTACAGTCCATAGGGTCGCAAAGAGTCAGACCTGACTGAGCACACACACACGCAAATAAAGGGCCAGGTGAGGAACTGGAGCTCAGATTGAGTAGGTAAGACAGTCTGGTATGTCCAGAGCACTGAGCTAAGTTATGAGGCTGGAGTGGATTTTACTGAGGACAGCGGTGGAGAGACGGCAGCCTGTGGTGGGCAGCCTTGAGCGGGTCCCTGGGTGGAAAGAGGGGCTGGTGGGAACCTCGGGTAACAAGGGCAGACCTTGCTTGAAGGAGACACGGGGTGGCAGGACGATCTGGGGCTGTGGGCTGAGCGGCGGGGGGAGCCGGCGGTGTGCTTTGACCTCTCCCTTTTAGGTCACCCATGTCCACTGTCCCCCAGGCTACTGGCAGCTGGTTAGGGCACCTTCCTGGACAATTCTCCTGCTTTGAGATCTAGGCAAACATTTTCTTCTTATCCTTTACAGGTTTCCTACTTTCCTTTACAGCAGGGGTAACCCTAACCTTCAGGATCTAACGCCTGATGATCTGAGTTGGAGCTGATGTAATAATAATAATAATAGAAATAAAGAGCACAGTCAATGTGATGTGCTTGAATCATTCTGAAACCATCACCTCCCAGCTCGATCCACAGAAAAATTATCTTCCATGAAACCCGTCCCTGGTGCAGAAAAGACTGGGGACCACTGCCTGACAGTTTTCTTACCATTCTTTACAGGTATCCTGCACCTGGCGTACTGTTTTCCCCCTGGCAGTAGGCAGGCTTGCACAGGCTGCTGATTGATGCCTTGAAAGTGTGTGACGTGCAGGCTCCATGCAGCTGTGGGGGTCTTTCACCGTGTTGTCTCCCAGGTCCTCTCAATGATGCCGAAAGGCTGACTACTTGCTGATAATGCTCAGGCCACCGCTAAGGACTAGAGCTAGGGTTGGGATCCTGTTGGGTTTTACTCCCCAAATTTTTCTATGACTTCATCCAGCCACTGTATCCTGCCAGGAATCATATGACGCTTAACTACCTACCTTGGTCAATAATTCCTTTGCTCCAAGAAGTGGATTTAATAATGGAAGGTGAAACGCTAAGGTGAAAGGGGAAAGACAGAGAGGGAGTTTTCATTTGAAATAAGTGGGCTTTAGGGGAGCCCCTGAGTCGTGTCTCATAGTCACTTGGATTGTGGACAGCGAGAGTCCTGATGCTGACACAACCCCTGTGAAATTACTGAGGTGAGTGGGGCAATGGCCTCTGAGATCACACTTGCTGGTTTTCTGCCTTTGGAATCAGAAGACTTGGAAATCAGAGGCTCAGCTGCAGAATGAGTCTATTATGTTTCTTGGATGTTTCTTGGATCAGAAATTGGATTAATAACAGATACTTCCAATCTTCAAAGACTGATGAAGTGCATTAGAAAACAATTTTTTAAATGCTCAGATTCTTATGAAATTAAATCCATAAACAGCTTTGTTGCTGTTGTTGTTCAGTCACTCAGTCGTATCCGACACTTTGCAACCCCATGGATTGCAGCACACCAGACCTCCCTGTCCCTCACTCTCTCCCGGATTTTGCCCGAGTTTGTGTCCATTGAATCGGTCCACTGATGTGAGCCATGCATCTCGCTCTCACAGGCAGAAAGGCCCCTCATGGGCTTGGGTGTTAACCCTCCCCTAGGGTTCAGTCCCCTGCCATGTCCCTGGGATAAACTGTTCTCTGGGAGCATTATTCTCCTCCAAAGAACACATAAAATAACAAAATTGTGCAGAGACTCCAGTTCCAAGGCATGGTTCTCCCCACATATGTCCATTGCCCACAGGCACCTTTGGGCACAGGGAAATTCTCGAGAATGGAATTTCGGAAGAGAATGTGCAAACTGACCGATCAAGTGAACAGAGGGGGGACAACTGGTTGGCAAAAGAGAGAGAAAAGGCAGCTATCGCTAAACCATCAGCAAGACGCTGCAACTTAAAGGAGCTGCCATTTTGACAACGCCAGTGCTCTCCAAATTGTGACCTTTCATGTACCTGTGCTGATCTTTGCCCTGATGGGGGCCCTGGCAACACGCTTCTTCTCGAGGTTCTTTTCCTGCATCTGCCCATGTGCATTTGCGGTGGTGAGTGTCATTGACCACATACTCTGCATCTAAGCCAAGTTCTCCTTTCGATGGGAGCAGGCCACAGCTGCTGTGCACCGCATGTGCACCCCAGCCCAATGGGGCCTGACAGACAGGATTTCAAGCAGCCTGAGGCAGAGTCCAGGCAAGGAAGGTTCTGGTGGCTCCCAGGGCTTCCGTCCCTAGATCAGGAAGATCCCCTGGAGGAGGGCATGGCAACCCACTCCAAGCGGCAGAACGCTCCAAGATGCTGACTCCATAGAACAGGGCTCTGAGTGGTTCACTCCTCTGCCCCCTGTTTATTTTAGAAGCCCAGAGACCAGCTCAGTTCCTCATTCAAAAGATATGGTAATCTCAGATCTGTTCGTTTATATTCCTGTTTTGATCTGTAAGTGTCTAATTCATGTTAGCCCTTGAAAAACTCTAAAAGTATTAATACAAGACTGTTTCTGGGAGGCTAAAGAAGTCTCCCAAGCTATACATTTCCACCTGGACATTTGGAGCCGGTTACAACTGAGGGCTGAGCTAGCAAGGTTGGATTTCAAGAACAAGGCACTCATTGATACTTCTCTGTTTTGGAGAGCATATTAGCTACCACTCTGAGGCCTCTGGGATTTTGAGGCTGTAGAACCTTTCAGTCCAGAGTGTTGAGTCCTCTCTGCACAACTTCAGGGAGCTAAGTCTGTGAAGTTTTGCAGTAATAACAGCTAATGATACAGAAGGGCTTTCTAGATGGCTCAAGTGTAAAGAATCTGCTTGCAATGCGAGAGACCCAGGTTCGATCCCTGAGTCGGGAAGACCTCCTGGAGAAGGAAATGGTTACCCACTCCAATATTCTTGCCTGGAGAATTCCATGGACAGAGGAGCCTGGTGGGCTACAGTCCATGGGTTTGCAAAGAGTTGGGCATGACTGAGCTACTAACCCTTTTAATTCTTCAGTTCTTCCCTGGTTGCTCAGACAGTAAAAAGTCTACCTTCAATGCAGGGGACCTGGGTTAGATTCCTGGGTTGGGAGGATACCCTGGAGAAGGGAACGGCTACCCACTCCAGTATTTTTGATGGTGAAATGATGCTGAAAGCTCAGCATCTGTGCACTGGTGCTGAACTGAATCTTGGAGACAAAGTTTGGGGTGAAGTAGAAAAGAATAGCTTTATTGCTTTGCCAGGCAAAGGGGGGCACATAGGCTCCTGCCCTCAAAACTGTGTATCCCAACTCGGAAGGATATGATGAGGAGTTTTATAGCAAATGATTCAAGGGTGGGAGTGCTGATAAGATTAGCGTGTGTTCAGAGCCTACACTCTTCTAATCTGGTCTCAGTTCAGTTCAGTTCACTCCCTCAGTCGTGTCCAACTCTTTGCGACCCCATGGACTGCAGCATGCCAGGTCTCCTTGTCCATTGACAACCCCTGGAGTTTACTCAAACTCATGTCCATTGAGTTGGTGATGCCATCCAACCATCTCATCCTCTGTCGTCCCCTTCTTCTACCACCTTCTATCTTTCCCAGCATCAGGGTCTTTTCAAATGAGTCAGCTCTTTGCGTCAGGTGGTCAAAGTATTGGAGGTTCAGCTTCAACATCAGTCCTTCCAATGAACATTCAGGACTGATTTCCTTCAGGATAAACGGGTTGGATCTCCTTGCAGTCCAAGGGACTCTCAGAAGTCTTCTCCTACACCACAGTTCAAAAGCATTAATTCTTGGCACTGAGCTTTCTTTATAGTCCAACTGTCACATCCATACATGACTACTGGAAAAACCACAGCCTTCACTAGACGGACATTTGTTGGCAAAGTAATGTCTCTGCTTTTCAATATGCTATCTAGGTTGGTCATAACTTTTCTCCCAAGGAGTAAGGGTCTTTTTATTTCATGGGTGCAGTCACCATCTGCGGTGATTTTGGAGCCCCCCAAAAATAAAGTCTGACACTGTTTCCCCAACTATTTGCCATGAAGTGATGGGACCAGATTCCATGATCTTAGTTTCCTGAATGTTGAGCTTTAAGCCAACTTCTTCACTCTCCTCTTTCACTTTCATCAGAGGCTCTTTAGTTCTTCTTGAATTTCTGCCATAAGGGTGGTGTCATCTGCATATCTGAGGTTATTGATATTTCTCCTGGCAATCTTGATACCAGCTTGTGCTTCCTCCAGCCCAGCATTAAAGTTAAATAAGCAGGGTGACAATATACAGTCTTGACATACTCCTTTTCCTATTTGGAACCAGTCTGTTTTTCCATGTCCAGTTCTAACTGCTGCTTCCCGCATACAGGTTTTTCAAGAGGCAGGTCAGATGGTCTGGTATTCCCATCTCTTTCAGAATTTTCCACAGTTTATTGTGATCCAACAGTCAAAGGCTTTGGCATAGTCAATAAAGCAGGAATAGATGTTTTCTTGGAACTCTCTTCCTTTTTCAATGATCCAGCGGATGTTGGCAATTTGATCTCTGGTTCCTCTGCCTTTTCTCAAACCAGCTTTGGAACTTAGGGAAGGTTGTGGAGGCCTGAGTCTGTTCCCTACAAGAAAAGAATGACAGAAAGGCTTTTATGCCCAGGAGCCCCACTCGGGGCTCAGTTTCACTAACACGTGTGGCTTTGTCCAGGGTTCCTCTGACCCAGGTTCTAACCTCATGGGTTGTCTTGCTGAATTCTCACAGCAACCCAGACAAGTAAGGACTATTGTTTTTGTTATCTCCATTTTATTGATAAGGAACTGAGGCTCAGTGGGATAAGGTCCAAGGTCACAGATCTGGTGAGTCAAAGAACCAGGTTTCAAACCAAAGTTTTAGCTCTCACCTGCTGCTCTAGTACTGCTTGCCTGTAGCAGAGGGGAACCCCGGACAACCTTTCACCATCTTTATCATTAAATCAAGGAAATGGCACCCCACTCCAGTATTCTTGCCTGGAGAATCCTGTGGACGGAGGAGCCTGGTGGACTGCTGTCCATGGGGTCTCACCGAGTCGGACATGACTGAAGCTACTTAGCTGCCTGCATCATTAAATCACCTCTTGGCCTTTCATATTTTCACTAATGCTCTGAGATCCTTTTCATCTCTTTGTCAGGGGTCTAAGCCCACACTTTGAGATTTAATCATGGTAGCTGATGTCATTGAGTGCTCACCTTTAAAGTGTGAATCACTTTAAAGTCATCATGCCACTTACAGATGAGGAAACTGAGACTCTGAGAAGATAAATTGTTTGTGCAAGATTCCCAAGCTTGTAAGTGGCAGATTTGGCTCTTTGACCTTACACTGACATTTCTGTGAACTTTAACAAGGATGTTACAAGAGCTGCAGGAGTGATGAGAGAGACCCGTGAAAAGTGTCGGTTGGGTAAAGCGACACGCAGAAGGTGATGCAGGTGTTGAAGAAGAAGATTTGGTTTGACTAGAGTTGGGCTTCCTGTTGGCTCAGTCAGTAAAGAATCTGCCTGCAATGCAGGAAACTTGGGTTCCATCCCTGGATTGTGAAGATCCCCTGGAGGAGGGCAAGGAAACCCATCCCAGTATTCTTGCCTGGAGAGTCCCCATGGACAGAGGAGCCTGGCAGACTACAGTCCACAGGGTCACAAAGAGTAGGACATGACTGAGCAACTAAGCAAACACGGAGTTGGGTACCTTGCAGATTGGGGAGGAGGGACATAGAGAAGAGGGGAAAAGATAGAGATAAAAGAGAACAGAGTAGACAGTCCAGTGTTCAGGACTCTGTGCTTCCAATGCTAGGGCCACAGGTTTGATTCCTGGTTGCGAAACTAACATCTCACAGGCTGCAGGACATGGCCAGGGGGGAAAAAATGGAGCAGAGTGAACAGCAAGCCCGGGTACATACCTGAAGAAGTGCAGAGCCAGTCCCCAGCTGCCCGGCATCGAGGAGCAGCAAAATAATAGCGATAATGCCAGCTTCGTGGTTTTCAAAGTGCTTTACCTGCCTTTGCTTCTCTCAGAGCTCTTTTCAGTTACAGAGTCAGTGGAGAACATTATCCCCATTTCATAGACACACTTCCCCAAATAAGCTAAATGATGTGTTAGCCAAGACCACGTGTATCTAGAAACTGACAGAGCAGGACCCAGACTTCTGTGATTTTTCCAACGTCTGTTGCCTTGTGGGATGGCTCCATTAGCTGACTCTCATTTATAAAAATACAGGTATAACTGGGACCAGTGGTGCAAGGTTAACAGCTAGACATTGGGAGAGCTGGGAGTCAAATTTCAGGTTCAGTGTCCATTCTACTCTAGCCTGGTTCAGGTGTATGAAGTTTGAGGATCTAGGATGAGAAACGATTGGAAGAAAAGATGGAAGCCCATTTGAAGATAGGCTGAGAGTTCAGAAGGTGTCTGCAAAGAAAAGATATGTCTTTCCTCCCTGACCCTCTCCAGCAACAAATGCCTCACAGAAGCTGACTGAAACATTCTCACCTCTCAGAGTGGTCATTTATTTAATCCCTGCTCCGTTATCTCTCTGGCCTTGGGCTCCCAATCCACCACACTCGCTCTCTCCCAGGAGCACTGATAAGCTTACTGTGAAATCTTTCAACGCTTTTTATCCCCCATGACCACTCCCTCCTCCTTAAACTCCTTAAAGCAGTCTTGGCCTCCCTGAAGTTGCGTTCTCTCTCTCTTTTTTTTAAGTTCTCTGATTTTTTTTTAGGGGGGCGGGAGATGGGTGGTGCACTAGGTCTTAGTTGTGGCATGCGAGATCTAGTTCCCTGACCAAGCATTGAACCCAGGTCCCCTGCATTGGCAGTATGAAATCTTAGCCACTAGACTACCAAGGCTGTCCCAAAGTTGCAATTCTGATTCATCTCTTATCATTCAATCACTTTCTTGGTTGTCTTTCCAGGTCCCCATTCTCTCTTCCTGTTCCTTAATTGTTGATGTTCCCCGAGGTCCCTGTCCCTGATCCTCTTCCATCTCTGCTCTCACACCCCTGCGGGAGTTTGTCCACTCTTCTGGCTTCAATCATCAAGTGCTGATGGCCCCTAAACCCAGCAGGCTTGCCTGTCTCCTCCTCCCTGGCTCTGGACTGTGATCAGACACTTCTTGTGTGTGTTTCATAAATGCTTCAAATTCAAAATGCTCAGTTGAACTCATTTTACACACCCCTTCCCAAATAGCAACTTCCTCTTACTCCGTTCATATTCTTTTTATTAACATAAGGCACCGTTCTCTCACAAAATAAGAGAATATTGACCATCCCCTACCCCAACTTTTCCTGACCTCCCAACCTCCCATAATTAATCCATCCCCAACTCCAGTCGACTCTCATTTCTTTATATTCTCAATCTCATTCAAATATGTTCGCGCGCGCACCCACACACACACACACACGCCGGCTTTCCTGGACTATCGCAAGAGCATTCCCAGGAGTCTCTCGGGACCTAGGCTTGTCCTCCATCACACCTGTAAAATGCAAATCCACTTTCCACCATTCGAGGGCTCCCATTGCCCTCAAGGTAAAACCCAAACTCCTCTGTGTGGAGGTAAGTCCCTCCTCTCACCCTCTGCCCACCTCATCCTCCCTTCCATGCCTCACCTGGACTATAATGCTTGCAGTTTCTCAGACTGTGTCACTGTGTCCTAGGGCCTTGGTCTTTGGGGTCCGCAGCCAGGTCACAGGCTCCTACCCGAGACGCAAAGATAAGCACACCTGTGGGCTCCCTGTCCTGGTCACTGCTGAGAGTGCGGACAGGATGTGTGACAGGTCTATCAAGCTCCTGGCAAAGCATTAAAAGATTCTGGGATGGGGACCTCCCTGTCGAACTGGTGGTAAGACTCCAAACTTCCACTGCAGATCCCTGGTCGGAGAACTAAGATCCTGCAAGCTGTGAGGTGCAATTCAGCCAATAAAGAAAAAAGAAATAAAAGATTTTTTTCTAAGTATAAGTAAAAATAAACTTCTGTGAGGTTTTGAAGAGTTGCAGCTTTGCAGTGACCATGAAGACGTTTTAATCATGCAGGTAAGCTCTTTGTCCTCATCAGAGGACATGCAGCATGTTTAGTTTAACTGATCATGCAGCATGTTTAGTTTCTTCATAACTGCAACACGGAATCTCCATCTGCTGCTGCTTTGCACTCTTTCTTCTTTGCTGTTTTAGTACCATTAAAGCTGCAGGAGACAAAGACTCAATTCTTTCTTTCTCCTGAGATCCCTTTCAGTCCAGGAAGCTATGCGCATACTCAAGCTCTCCTCTCTATGCTTGCACGTGTGTTAAAAAGTCACTTCAGTCGTGTCCGACTCTGTGCAACCCTATGGACCAGAGCCCATATGGACCAGGTTCCTTTGTCCATGGGATTCTCTAGGCAACCATATTGGAATGGTAGTCAAGCTCTCCTCCAGGAGATATTCCCAACCCAGGGATGAAACCCGAGTCTCTTACATCTCCTGCGTTGGCAAGCAGGTTATTTACCACTAGTGCCACATGGGAAGCCTCTCCTATCTCTCTAAGGGTGTGTAAATTATGCTGTCAATTTATTACCTAATTTTCCTTGAATTTGCCTCTTCTCAGCTTCCTGTCACATACTTAATTGGTCTGGCTGATTTTTATAGCCACATCTAGGTGACTTTCTTTTCCTTTCCGTTTTTTTTAAACAGTCTAGTGAAAGGTTCCAATATGGTATAGTGAAGTGCATTTTTTTACGGGCAGTAAAGAACAAAGTGTTTTAAAGGTTTCTCAAAGCAAAGCCATGCGCTGAATGGAATTTTGGATTTGAGCTGGCCCTGCTTTTAACCTGTGGCTGTTAGTTAAATGAGGCTTCTAGAAAGGGTTGTTGTTTGGTTGCTCAGTTGTGTCTGACTTTTTTGCAACCCCATGGACTGTTGCCCGCCAAGCTCCTCTGTCCATGGGATTTCCCAAGCAAGAATACTGGAGTGGGGTTACCATTTCCTCCTCTAGGGTATCTTCCCAATCCAGGGATTGAACCCACATTTCCTGTTTTGCAGGCAGATTCTTTACCGCTTAAACTGCCAGGGAAGACCCTCTAGGTAGGGTGTGTGTGTTTTTCTTTCTTTAGCTTTCCAAGGATGAAGATGCTCTTGGAACCAAAGCCCCGGCTTCTGTAGCCTCAGCCCCTCTGCCTCCCACTGGGGCAGTTTGACAGCCTTGGACCATGCCTGCTCCCACTCCCCTCCAGCGCCTCTGGGGCCCAGAACACATCTCAATCAGAGGCAGAGGACTTGAAGTAACTCTGGGACTCAGTGTTCGTTACCCTTGGGGTTGATCTCATCCTGATCTGGTGCCTTGATTCTAAAAATGAGCATCTCTCTCATTCCTGAGATTTGGTCCTCTTAGCAAAGGCAAAGGGCCCCTGTCTTGGCATCCCTGGCCCAAGTCTCTGCACCCAAGATGTTGTCCAGCATTCAGATTCTCCCGCAATGACTGGGGCCTGCCTGCAATGGCCAGGCCTCCTCTCAGAGCCAAAGTCCTCTCTTTCCATCGTGGCCTGGCAGTACAAGCGCCTTGCTGCCTGCTGACGGACCCTCCCTCATGAGTTCTGCCTTCTTCCCCAATTGCTCAAAAAGTTCCTCTTGCCAGGGGCTCTTGTTGGTTCCCTCACACCCATCAATATCTTGGGGAGCAACTGCTACCATCTTTTTTATGCTCTCCTGTCTATGCTCATACCTGCTGGGTCCCATGCTCTGCCTGGGGTAAGGGACTCTCCCAGCATCTGTCGCTCTCCTTGCAGGCTCACCGTCCCCAGTGATGGAGAGGACAGGGTGGAGGGCCAGACTGTTTTCCTCATTGCAAGTCACAGGGATCCTGTTGGTCTTGAGATGGGAGAAGCAGTTTTAAGTTCTTTATGGTCAAAACGTTTGACGATTGCTTTCAAGTCTATTTCTACTATTTTAGATCCTCTCCTTATATAAACTTTCCCTAAGATTCTATCCAAATTCTGGCTCCAAAGTCAGGGCTGTATGGATAGGACTCTGTCCTTTTCTAAAAAGGCCATTGGTAATAGAACACATGGGCTTCCCAGGTGGCTCAATGGTAAAGAATTCGCCTGCCAATACAGGAGAGGCGGGTTTGATCCCTGGTCAGGAAGATCCCCTGGAGAAGGAAATGGCAAACCACTCCAGTACTCTTGCCTGGGAAATCCCATGAACAGAGAAGCCTGGTAGGCTACAGTCCGTGGGGTCTCAGGAGAGTTAGGCAGGACTTAGCGACAAAATAACAACAACCCATGTAAGACATCACAGTGCATTAGAGTTCCCCGTGCTACACCCTGTGTTCCCAACAGTTGTGTATTTTGTACATTGTATTGATAGTGTGTATGTATCAATCCCAGTCTCCCAATTTCTCCCACTCCACGCCTTTCCTCCTTGTGTGTGCGTGCTCAGCCGTGTTCGATTCTTTTCAACCTCATGGACTACAGCCCACCAGTCTCCTCTGCCCATGGAATCCTCCAGGCAAGAATATTGGAGTGGGTTGCCATTTCTTTCTCCAGGGGATCTTCCCTGACTCAAGGATCGAACCCATGTCTCCTGTATTGATAGTAGTAGTAGTAGTGTTATTCGCTCAGTCGTGTCTGACTCTTTGTGGCCCCATGGACCATAGCTCACCAGGCTCCTCTGTCCATGGGATTCTCCAGGCAACAATACTGGACTGGATTGCCATTCCCTTCTCCAGAGGATCTTCCCTACCCAGGGATCGAATCCGGGTCTCCTGCATTGCAGGCAGATTCTTTACCGTCTGAACTACAGGGAAGATCATTGATAGGCAGATTCTTTAACACTGAGCCACCAGCAAAGCCCTGTGTGTGTTTTTTGTTTGTATGTTTGTTTATTTGTTTTGACTGCACCGCATGGCTTTGGGGATTGAATCTGCGACACAACAGTGAAAGCGCTGAATTGTAACCACTATACCACCAGGGAACTCCCTGTGGTACTTTGCTAAAGAGCCCTAGGAAACTAATACAACTCTCATTTCACAAAGTAATGGATGCTTAGAAATGCTCATTCCCCCAATAGTAAGTGCTTAGAGCCCTTTAATTCCAGACACTTGAATCCTGGCTTGTTGATCTGGCCCATTAAGTAGGGATCCTCTTCATCTTCTATCAAAATCATATTCTAGATAAATTATATAATAACATCAGCATTTCACAGGGAAGATTTTATAGAACATTAGTTCTGTGGAATAGTAGAATGTTTCAATGTGCAAAAACGCTTTCAGAGTCAAAAAAAAAAAAAAAAAGAGGGACACCCTGTATTAATCAGACTTTTTTTTTTTCTTGTAGGACCTCCTAGAGCTTTGACGTGTGTTATGAATCTCCAAGAGAGGGATACTAAAGCTTGCTGTGTCTCTCAGGCTGATTTGAACACAGAAGCCTTTCCTTACATAGAACATATCGTGGAATTCGTAGGTTGTGGAAGATACTTTGGGAAGCGCTGAACTAAAGGAAAGACTTTTTTCCTTTTACATCATGTACTTACCAACTATGTTTTCTGAGTTGCATCTTCACGTCAGTCTCTGAAGGAGAATTGAAAAACATATTTGCCACATCGGAAATACATTTACAAAGCATCCATTTGGGTAGGTTAATTTAACTAATATTTTACCATACTTCTTTTAATCTTTAGATCATTCTGTGACTTCTCAGAGTCAGTGTCTTCTAGTCAAAGGCCTTTAGGAACAGCCCTGTAGTTGAACACCGTTGTGTTTATTGACTTGTTGTATCAAGGAGAATGCACACCGTGGGAAATCAGAATATCTCAGGAAGAGGGTGTTGGGAAATAATTATTGTAGGAATTGTGCTTGTGTTAGGTAATTTGGGGGTTAGATTAAAAAATGGAGGACTTTGCAGAAACAAAACTGGTTATTAGTTCTTATAAAAAAAACTCTATAAAATAAGGACCAAGACTACCATACTCAGGCAATGAAAATATGTCCCCCCAAGCTACCTGTTTTTCCCCTAGACATCCAGAAGTCTGCCCCTACGTCTGCAGTTATGGGCTGTCCTGTAGTATTTATATAGGTAAGGCAAGAAGTGTTTAGTATAAATTTCTCTTTGACTAGAAAAGAAGAAATTAAGAACCATGTGATTATCCAAGACAACTATGCCTAGTAAATTTACATTTAAATGAATGCTTGGTCAAAGATAAACAAACCTGCACACTTCTAAGAGTGGTAAGACAGATTTTAATAATACACTATTGCAATTTTTTCAATAATATACTAGTCCAACATGAACTGAACTCAGAAGTAACGGGATGTTTTATTTATTTATTTTTTTAAATACTTAACTTATTCATTTATTTGGCTGTATCAGGTCTTAGTTGCAACACACGTTATCCTTGTTGGATCATATGGGATCTCTCATTGCTGTGCTTGGACTCGCTCCAGTCATGGCATGTATGCTCAGTAGTTGCAACGCGCAAGCTCAGTTTCTCCATGGCATGCAGGATCTTAGTTCCCTGACCAGGGATCACACCCACATTCCCTGCACTGCAAGGAAGATTCTTACCCATTGGATCACCAAAGAAGTCCCTGGGTGTTATAAAAAGAGAATGAGAGAAAGGAGAGGGGAGGGAGTGAGCAGGGGCTCAGTAGAGTCAGGGAATTTAAAAAATTACAAATAGGAAGGAGGGGTTGGGTCCAAGTGGAAAATATTTTGGTTTTCTAACTGGTGCTTAAGAGATTAGGCTCCTACCCTCCCACAGAGGCTTGAGACAGAGGCCCTATGTCTAGGTGTTGGCTGGAACAAACACTGAATTCTTTTGGCAGCCTTGAGTTTTCTCAGGCTATGTAAGAAGGAGAGGCTATGGTCATCCTAGAGATGCAGCCTTGAGCTGTTCAAAACTATGTTAGTGTTTTTATGTTAGTTGTTATTGAAGTCAGTGTAAGCCAAGGTTGACACCTGGTTGACAAGAGGACTCAGAGGAGCCTGGCTAAAGTTTGGTCAAGAAGACAATCTTTGTCAGCTTCTAGAGCAGAAGATATATAATTGATGACTTTCTCCAGGGTCAGAGATAAGCTTTAGATGATCTTCATCTGGACACTGGGCAAGAGTTCCCCTAGTTTGAGACTTCAGCTTCACTCAAATAAATGAATGGTTAGTCTGCATTCTAGAAGTTTATCATGAAATGAAATGAGGCATATAGTAAAGACAGATGGTAAAAGTGTAAGCACATGGTAGAATATAGCCAATATTTTTTGATTCAAGTTTCAAGGTAAAGCTAGTATTTCTCTCTGTTTCATTAAAACCTGGATAAATGTAAGCAGTGAGCAGGAAGCAACTTTTTGTATCTGTTTCCTTTTGATTCAGTGTGGAAAGAAAACTTGTGTCCTTATATCCATCCATCTCCACATCAGAAATGGAAACCAACAGCACCTTCAGCGATCACTATAGCAACAGGAACTGCACAGCTGAAAACTTTAAGAGAGAATTTTACCCCATCGTGTACCTGGTAATATTTATCTGGGGAGCCTTGGGAAATGGCTTTTCCATATATGTTTTCCTCCAACCTTATAGGAAGTCCACATCTGTGAACATTTTCATGCTCAATCTGTCTATTTCAGATCTCTTATTCACAGCCACACTGCCCTTCAGGGTGGACTATTACCTCAGAGGGTCCAATTGGATATTTGGGGACCTGACTTGCAGGATTATGTCTTACTCTTTGTATGTCAACATGTACAGCAGCATTTATTTCCTGACTGTGTTGAGTGTTGTGCGTTTCCTGGCAACCGTTCACCCCTTCCGGCTCCTTCATGCCACCAGCATCAAGAATGCCTGGATTCTTTGTGGGGTCATATGGATCTTTATCATGGCTGCCTCAACAACGCTTCTGAACAATGGCTCTGAGCTGAAGGGCAATGTCACATTGTGCTTGGAGCTGAATCGTAATAAAGCTCCTAAACTGAAGACCATGAACTACATTGCCTTGGTGATGGGCTTTCTGCTACCCTTCTGCACCCTCAGCATCTGCTACCTGCTGATCATTCGAGCTCTGTTGAAGGTGGAGGTCCCAGAATCAGGGCTGCGGCTTTCTCACAGGAAGGCACTGACCACCATCATCATTGCCTTGATCATCTTCCTCCTGTGTTTCTTGCCCTATCATATACTGAGAACCCTCCATCTGCTCCAGTGGGAGGCGGATACATGCAGAGACCCACTGCATAAAGCTGTGGCCATCACACTGGCTTTGGCGGCAGCCAACAGCTGCTTCAACCCTTTGCTTTATTACTTCACTGGGGAGAATTTCAAGGACAGACTGAAGTCTGCACTCAGGAAAGATAATCCACAGGAACCAAAGTGCAGCTTTCCTTTCTGTGTGTGGCTGAAAAATGAAACAAGAGCATAAGGGGTTCTTGGGTGAGGCTGTTCCTATGTCTTGTGTCGACCTTCATTCACATGTGGTCTCCAAAAGACCGTGTATTTACACCATTCCCAACAAAGGTTGATTCCCAAGATTTAATTGACCATGATTTTATTATAAGATCTACTTCAATTTTTTCCTTAGGTGTATCTTCAGTGTTTGAGCCTAAATAAGGAGTACAGCAGGAAAAATCCCCTTTAGTGTCTTACAACAAGAAACGTCAGACTGGGAGAAAATGCTGAGCACGGTGACTGCTGCTTCTCATCAAATTCTGTATCAGTCAGATCTCTGGCCCACTAGGCATTTTAATGCTTAGTTTTAAGACAACCCCAACGTTTCCAGCTTCTCTTGTTCCTCATCCTTCTTCATTCTCCTGTTGTGATTGTTGTTCAGTCACTAAGTCGTGTCTGACTCTTTGCAATGCCCTGGACTGCAGCATGCCAGGCTTCTCTGTCCTTCACCGTCTCCCAGAGTTTGCTCAAATTCATGTCCATTGAGTTAGTGATGATAACCATCTCACTCTCCTGAGATCAATTATCAAAGCTACTGGAGGCCTCAGAACAGATAAGAAAAGCTTCTTTAGAATTCAGGGGAAAGACTATGAAGAGGAAGTCTGCTGTCTAACAAAGCAGAGTCAAGGTCCCCAACAAGAACTGAGGGAGAAAAACAGTGAGAAGCCCTGGGACAAGAAAGAAAGGGGAAAAAGAATTTCATTTTGCAGTAGGAGAGGATTTCTAGTGCAGAATGAAAATCCAAAGGCAAAAGCTATGCCTTTTTCTTGTCAGGGGTTTAGGAAAGACAGGAAGATTAGGAGAAGGATGCGGGGCATTGCCCTAGAGGTGGAAGGATTATGTGCAGGATACGAAAGAAGGTGGTCAATTTTACTCTTGAGATTTGGGTTCGGGCTGTTTACTGTCGTTCTCATCCTACAAGCTAATCCATTTGGATGGGATAAATCTCCAGAATAAAGGAGATGGTGCTAAGGGTTTGGTTGGGCACTCAGAGAGAGGGTGAGCTGGAAGGCAAGTTGCAAAGATTGTGGTACCCCTGAAATTCTATGAAATTCGATGAACATTTTGACAGAACATGAGAAGGGTGGCTTTCTTCTGAAAGAGTGTAGAAAAGCACTGGTTTGTGGGAGGTGGGGTCCTGTCTGCCCACTGAAGCAAAACCAAGGAGACTACCTACTGCTACCACCATGACCACTGTACTGTCAACAATCGAGTGCCCTCTCTGTGCTGGGCAGACTGTGCAAGGCACGGTGCTGTGCTGTGCTTAGTCACTCAGTCATGTTCGACTCTTTGTGACCCCGTGGACTGTAGCTCACCAGGCTCCTCTGTCCTTGGGGATTCTCCAGCAAGAATACTGAAGTGGATTGCCATGCCCTCCTCCAGGGGATCTTCCCAACCCAGGGACTGAACCCAGATCTCCCACATTGCAGGTGGATTCTTTACCATCTGAGCCACCAGAGAAGCCTGTGCAAGGCACTACTCAACCATTAATCCCACTTAACCCTCACACCAAAGCCCTGTATTTTCATTTTACAGATGAAGGAACTAAAGCCCAGAGAAATTAAGAATTTTATTCAAGTTCATACAGCTCCACAAGAATTTTAAAAACATCTGTGCAGAGGAGTTGGCTGAGTGCTTCACCCACCGTTCCCCTTGACCTCCAGGGACATTTACTTGAGCGTCTAAGTGAGAGTTTTCTTCCCTCATCAGGTACCTACCCCTTCTTACTCTCATGAAAAGACTGAAGGCTGAAGTTTCTCTCTTTGGAATTGTCAGCCCCAAGATAGAGTGGAGGGTGGGAAGGAGGTGGTGTTCTGAAACTAGGAAGAGACTGAGGGAAAGTCCTCAAAGTGAACAGGAGCCTCACAGTTCTTCGGTCACTCAGATGCCAGAATGCAGACAGACTCATACCTTGTCAAGACAGATGCCTGGAGGATCCTCCTACAGGACAGCAGTCAATGACTACTACACATCAGAGAAAAGGGCCAGAACATGAAAAAGCAACAATAAATGAGAGGGTAGATAGAAACATTTTCAGTAGGGAAGGTCTCAACATTTTCAACACCTTCACATTTTTTAACAGAAACCTACAGGAGAATTTGCTTCTCCAAAATAAGAGAGTAAACAAAGATACAGGAAAACACGACATCTAGAAAGCAGAGACTCCAACACAGGATAAAGATGAAGAAAATTCCTAGGACTTTGATGTGTAGCAGAAAAACAAGAAACTGATTGATTCACATGTGTTGGAGAGGTTTATGTCTTTCTTGGGAAGTGTGGAATGAACTGGTAAAAATACACAGGAAAATAAGCAAGTTAAAAGACAAGGCAATGATTAAATACTAGGGGGAAAGAAACTGATGTTCAAGAATGGAAATAAAACCATAGTACACTACATGGTTCAGCTGTGAACAATATTTACATAGAGAATGTAAATAGCAAAATACGGTGATATAATTTTTTTCAGGAAATGAGGGAGAGAGGTTGTGTATGTGGGGGGAGGGGTATAAGAAATCTATGTCCCTATTTTTTATTACAGAAAATGCATAATAACTAAAGCTAAAGAATGATAGCTACCTGTATAAAAATGTTATTTAACAATAGAAGCTAAAGCCCGGAATAAACAGTAAAAATGATGGATAGGATTGCTTTTGGAGAGAAGTTGGGTGTGGGAAAAAAGGGTGGGGACTTCTCTTTTCCTTTTAATAACTATTTAACTATGTAACTTGTGAATATGTATTGCTGAAATAAAATAAAAATTAAGTCGAAATTAAATTTTAAAATTCAAATTAATTCTGCCTTAAAAAATAAAAAAGACAAGGAAGAAAAGAAAGGCCACCGTAAATGGAAACTGAACACTGAGTGAAGAAAGGGAAGCAGGAAAGGAGTACATTTGGATCTGGGCCCCTGAGGGTAGCCCACCCAGCCTTGCCACGGAAAGGAAGCTCCATTTTGAGGTAAGGGGAATCTGAGGTCAGGGGTGATTTGGCAGGATGTAATTTTTTTTTAGTTTCAAGTAACAGAAAACCCAACTACAAGGGGCTTAAACAGTCACTATATCACATAACTGAACCATACAAAGGAAAGCTGGGCTTCAGGTCCTATTCAGCCAGGATGGGCTTGGTCCCAAGGCTGAATCACCTCATGGAAATAAGCTGATTGCAAAATAGCCAGGGGCTGCCTGCTTCCTTACTCGCATCCAGGAAAAGAAATAGTGTCTCCTGCCCAAGTCATGTAACAAAATCACTGGCTTCCTTTTGATAGACCTACTCAGATTACATGGGCTTCCCTGGTGGTTCTATGATAAAGAACACTTCTGCCAATACAGGAGACCCAGATTCCATCTCTGGGTTGGGAAGAGCTCCTGGAGAAGGAAATGGCAACCTACTGTTAATATTTTTGCCTGGGAAATCCCTTGGACAGAGGAGCCTGGTGGGCTACGGTCCATGGGCTCAAAAACAAGTCAGACATGACTTAGTAACTAAACAACTCAGATTACACACCAGCTCCTTAATAAACCAAGAAATAAGGGATTGCTCTGACTGAGTGAGGACGAACCGAGTCTACACCTCAAGAGGCAGTTGAGGGGAGGAGATCAAAATGGCGGAGTAGGAGGATGCAGACCTCACCTGCCCCCACAAACACATCCAAAATTCATCCACACGTGGAACAATTCTGACTGAAAACTAACTGGAGACTGGCAGGAACACTCGTCTACAATCAAAGCTATAAGAAAAATCCACACGGAATCAGGTAGGAAGGGAAGAGAAACTACTGGGACTCGGAAGAGAAGGGAGATTACATGGGTGGAGACCCTCCCTGGGGAGTGAGCAGTTAGAACCACATATTAGGCACCCCTGCCCTGGGGTTGGACACCAGGAAGACGCGTCCCTTTGGCTGCTTGGAGGCCTGGTAAGGCTAAGAGGAGGGCTGTGGGAAGACTGGACTCCACTTGTGAGAAACATGTACGCAATATTTTATTCCTCAAACAGGGTGGAGAGGGTGGATTGAAACTGCAGGGGTGACCGGGTGGTTTTCCACAGTCGCCCCAGCCTGAACCACGGAACTGCTCCAGCCCCGCTTGCTTCACAACGCAGCTCCACGCTGGGGCAAGGGCTGCTGCAGTGCGGCCACAGGGCGGCCAAGGTCAAGGGAGAGCTAGGCTGTGAGGGACAAAGGAGGCTCAGACCCCCAGTGGTATCTGAGTTGGGGTGGGGAGGGCAGCCATTATTTCCACAGGCAGCTCATCAGAAGCGGTCTGGATCCCACAGCCAAGGCCACCAGCCATGCTGAGCGTCCGCACAAGCCCCTGTTGCTCCAGCACTGCTCCCCTCTGGGGTGGGGTACTAGTGCTGGGAGCTGGGAGAACACACACTTACAGGGAATAGAGCCAGCTTGGATCCCACCCTCAGGGCTTCCGCTCGAGCAACTGGGGACCTACCCCCACCCCCAATAGGGAACTGAGAGCCACTGAGCAGAGAAGAACCCCCCCCCCAACACACACACACACAAACACACACACACCCCTGGCTGTGACTCTCACCCCTCCACCTCCAGCCCCACCTCCTACCAAGACGATAGCTGCCAGCACATCCTGAGGAAGATGGAACTTGTGTTCAGATCCCCTGGAGGAGGGCACTGGCAAACCACTCCAGTATTCTTGCCTAGAGAATTCCATGGACGGGGAGCCTGGTGGGCTGGTACAATCCATAGGGTCGCACAGAGCAGGACATTACTGAAGCAACTTGGCACGCACGTGCTCGGATCCAGGTCTCCCACCAAAGCCAGTGGCACATGCGGTGGGTACAGGGGTGACTCAACACTAGGATGTCCCTTCAAAACCCCTTCACATAGGCAACTGTTTCTCCTAATTTCAGAGACAGAGAAAGTTAAGCAAAAGGAAAAGAGAGAAGTTTGTTTCAATTGAAAGAGCAAGAGAAAACCCCCGAAAAAAACAACTAATGAAGCAAACAAAGAGTAGTAGTAAGTATGGTAACTGGATTAGGGAACAGAACAGATGAAAACAGTGAGAATTTTAACAAGGAAACAGAAACTATAGAAAAAAATCAGTCAGAAATGAAGAATATAATAACTGACACGAAAAACACTCTAGCAGGAATTAAGAGTAGACTATGTGATACGGAAGAATGAATGCATAAACCACCCAATCAGAACAGCAAAAAGAAAAATAAATTTAAAAAATGAGGACAGTCTGAGACGGCATCAAGAGTATCAATATTTACATTATAATGATTCCAGAAAGAAATGAGGGAAAGGGTTTGAAAATGTATTTGATGAAATAATGGCTGAAAAATTCCCCAAACTGAAGACGGAAACAGATACCCAGGTATAGGAAACACAGAAGGTTCCAAACAAGATGGTCCCACACAGACCCACGTGAAGACATATACTAATTAAAATGGCAAAATTTAAAAGACAAAGAGAGAATTCCAAAGGCAGCAAGAAAAAAACAGAATCATGTACAAGAGAAACCCTAAAGGCTATAAGCTGATTTTTCAGGAGAAACTTCACAGGCCAGAGGGAGTGGAATGATATATTTTAAGTGTTGAAGGGAAAATCCTGCAACCTAGTATACTCTGCCCAGCAAGATCATCATTTGGAATAGAAGGAGAGACTTCCCTAGCAGTCCAGCGGCTAAGACTCCACACTCCCAATGCAGGGGGCCCCAGGTTCGATCCCTGGTCAGGGAACTAGATTCTGCGTGCCACAGCTAAGACCCAGTGCAGGAAAATAAATAAATAATAAAATCAAATAGAAGGAGAGATCAAGATTTCTCAGGTGAGCAAAAGTGAAAATTGTCCATCAATGCTAAACCTACCCTACAAGAAATTAAGGGGTCTTATCCACGTGGAAACCACAAATCAATCACAAGTATTTAACAAAACAGAAACCAACTCATGGTATAGAGAGCAAACTAGTGGTTACCAGTGGGGAGAGGGAAGGATGAAGGGGTGAGATAGAAATAAGGGGATGCTACATATAAAATAAACAATTAACAAGGATGTATTATGCAACACAGGGAAATATAGCCATTATTTTGTAACAACTTTAAATTGAGTATAATAAATAAAAATAATGAATGACTATGCTGTACTCTGAAACTATACAATACTGTAAATTAACTATACTTCAATAAAAATAAATAGAGAGATGGATGGAAAAAGAAAGAGGGATTAGGGTTGCGTGCATGCTAAGTCGCTTCAGTCATGTCCAACTCTTTGTGACCCTAAGGACTGTAGCCTGCCAGGCTCCTTTGATTCTCCAAGTGATTCTCCAGGCAAGAATACTGGAGTGTGTTGTCATGCCCTCCTACAGAGCATCTTCCTGACCCAGGGATCAAACCAGAGTTTTCTGCATTTCAGGCAGATACCACTTATCCATAGCAGAAGGCTACGGTTAAAGCCATTGAAATCTCAGCTGAGAACAGGTTGAAATGGTGCTTACAGAGACCACATATTCTGTTGTAAATGAAGTGGAAAGAGACCCCCCAGCCAGCCAGCCATCTATAATGGACATAATCTGAATCCATTCGACAGACCCAGCAACTGAGCAGGGTGAAAGGAATGATGTTCTCAAAGAAGGGTGAAAGCTAAAATATATGTTTTTATTGTACAGTCTTAGAGATGTTAAAATGACAATTAGAAATCTCAATGGGGGCTTCCCAGGTGGCTCAGCAGTAAAGAATCCACCAGCAATGCAGGAGTCTCAGGAGACATGGGTTTGATCCCCTCATCGAGAAGATGCCCTGGAGGAGGGCATGGCAACCCACTCCAGTATTCTTGTCTGGAGAATCCCATGGACAGAGAAGCCTAATGGGCTGCAGTTTATGGGGCTCAAAGAGTCGGACATGGCTAAGGCAACTGAGCACAACACAGCACAGAAATCTCGATAGCTTTCCAAGGGTCAGCCTAAATAAAGCCGGGAATACTGAGAGCAACCAATGATCCTTGGGATGAGTAGTAATGGAAGGACTGTGAGTTAGTATCTTTAAGTCTATGGTGTGTGTGTGTGTTTATAAGAGAGAGGAACTTAGTGATTTACTTTTCTTTTTTCCCAAGACTTCCTTTTCCCAGCGGGGTGAAGAACGTTGTCCTTGAACAGTAAAACAAAAGGGAGCTCTTCATTTACCAACATGAAAGCCAAGAGTGTCTGGGGTTTTAGATACGGTCCTTTTTATTTGAGAGGTTAAGTATTTCCTCAGATAAGTACCGGAGAAGGCAATGGCAACCCACTCCAATACTCTTGCCTGGAGAATCCCATGGACAGAGGAGCCTGGTGGGCTACAGTCCATGAGGTCGCAAAGAGTGGGACACGACTGAACGACTTCACTTTCACGCACTGGAGAAGGAAATGGTAACCCACTCCAGTATTCTTGCCTGGAGAATCCCAGGGACGGGGGAGCCTGGTGGGCTGCCATCTATGGGGTCGCACAGAGTCAGACACGACTAACGCGACTTAGCAGCAGCAGCAGCAGCAGCAAATAAGTACATATATTGTTCAATGGAGAGAAAAGATGTTTGTTGTGTAAACTTTAGTAGAATTGTGGTACTGGGACTGTGCTTTTACCATGAGACCTAAAAGGCAAATGCCATTCTATTTTGTCACTATTTTAAATGACCAATTCTCTGTTTTTGATTTAGTTAAGCTGATTTGTAATTTATTCTGGAGTAGTGATGTGATAGTAGCTCAATCGTGTCCAACTCTTTGAGACCCCATGGACTGTAGTCCGCCAGGATCCTCTGTCCATGGAATCCTCCAGGCAAGAATGCTGGAATGGGTAGCCATTCCCTTCTCCAGGGGATCCTCCCAATCCAGGGATTGAACCTGGGTCTCCCGCAATGCAAGCAGATTCTTTACCATCTGAGCCACCAGGAATTGGAGTAGAGACCATATCAAACTAGTCAGACATGTATTAGGAGGGATATCAGTAAGGGAGATGGCTTTCTATAGAGAATTCATTTTTCTTCTTGGGAAAGATGTTGAAAATAGAGGTCCTATTTGTAGAGAATGGGAGTGGGGAGGGAGTAATCTGGGGGATGTAGTGACCATGGGCTCCTATTCTTTGGACTTTGATCAGTGAAAAAATTTTGAGGCTCATGCTGACTTTCCTCCAGAGAGGTTTTGCCCTTATTTTCTGCCAGGTTCTTGAATGCATTGCAATCCTATGACCACATTAGATTAAATTCTTTACTAGATTTCTTTTTTACACCACACAGATAATGAAAACTCTGGCCATAATTCCCCAAGAAGTGGCTTGTGATTCAAATTTTCCACCTGCACCCCAGGGGTCCACACAGACAAAGTCTATTACTTCTGTCTGATGTCTGTTTCTCATTTGCTCTTACACTGAGAATGTAGCCTGTGAAACCAAGTAGGACCCTATGGGGCTCCTGGGCATGAAAGCCTTTCTGTGTCCCCTGTTTCTTGTTTGTAGGGAATAGGCTTCAGCCTCCGTGACCTTCCCTGAGCTCCAAAGAGCAGGTTCAAACGGCTGCTAATTAGGGAAGGAAGGCAATGCAGAAACAAGGGAGGAGCAGTCAAGAAACAATAATTCAACCCTGGGACAGGATCCTGGTCCCATCTCAAAGGATAGATATAACAATATCTTTGAGCTCTTCTGCAGAACTAAAGCCCTCAACAAATGGAAAATGTTAACCACTTGATGAAGCACTCTTCGTTCCAGAGAGAAGGTCACAGTCTAATAATCCTGAAAACCATGGAAGCTCATCAGGAGACCACCAAAGCCCAGATTAAAGGAATGTAGGCCCTGCACACAACCTGACCCTTATCAGCAACCCCCCACCCCGCCCCCGCCTTGAACCATTGCTGTAAAGCTCCTCACCAAATTCCATGTTGGGACATATAGTTTTGAGGCCATTAGCTGTGTCCCCCTTTTCCTGGCAAAGCAATAAAGCTACTATTTTCTACTTCACCCAAAACTCTGTCTCCGTGATTCAATTTGGCACCGGTACACAGAGGCCAAGTTCTGGCATCACTTACAGCAGTGTTTTAGCTTTATTCAAAGGTATTGTAGACCTTCTCCAGAAAGGTCACCGTTGAGTCCTTCTCGATCTGTAATTGCATAGTGTTCATCACATCAAAAAATGGAAACTAATTTCCCATCTCTTGAATCTGGTCTGGGCTTAGTAACTTGCTTGGACAACAGGATACAGCGGAAGTGACATTCTGGAACTTCCAAGACTCGGCCATGACAAGCCTTGAGGCTTCTGCCTGAGTCTTTTGGACAATTGTTCTTGAGATGTTCACTCTTAGAAGGTGACTGTCATTCTGTGAGAAGACCAAACTACCTGGAGAGATAACATGAAGATGTTTTGGTTAGCAGCCCTGGCCAAGTTCCAATCCAGAGCCAACATCAACTGCCAGCCACACGAGTGAGCCTTCCCTGGTGGACAGCCAAGCTTTCAGATGACTCCAGCCCCAGTTTCCCTCCAGATAGCACCCCAGGAAACTCCCCAAGTGAGAACTTCCCAGCTGAGTCCAGCCAACCCACAGACAGAAATTAGTAGGCAGACATTGAGGAAGAGAAAAGTAAAGGGAATTTTAATTGAGGGACATGGATAAAGACACAAATAAAATCTAGTGCTTTTTGAACATTGTAAGCACTCTAATGTGGACTGGTGGACTTACAGGTATTTAGGGGGCCATGGGAGACCATGAGAAACTTCTGAGAGAAATAGTATTAATTAATATAATGACTAAGCCACCTGTGTGTGAGAACCATCACTCTAGAAGTAGCTTATAGGCTAGATCTTCAGCATAAATATAGAACAATGCTGCTGCTGCTGCTGCTAAGTTGCTTCAGTCGTGTCTGACTCTGTGCCACCCCATAGACGGCAGCCCACCAGGCTCCCCCGTCCCTGGGATTCTCCAGGCAAGAACACTGGAGTGGGTTGCCATTTCCTTCTCCAATGCATGAAAGTGAAAAGTGAAAGTGAAGTCGCTCAGTCGTGTCTGACTGTTAGTGACCGCATGATCTGCAGCCTACCAACCTCCTTTGTCTATGGGATTTTCCAGGCAGGAGTACTGGAGTGGGTTGCCATTGCCTTCTCCATAGAACCATGTTCTAAAGCTAAACAGAACTTATTCTTGATTGTCTTCAGTTATAAATGATTCATTCTTCTCTGCTAGAGGAGTTAAGGGCAAATTAATTTTATTAAGTTTTCCTGCAAGGAAATGGCATAAATCTATGAGCACAGGAGCCACTTACTTTGAAAATCTCAGTCTTTTCAGCTATCCTCAGATTTCCTCACTCTGGCCACGTTTGAACTTGTGCTTTTTAGTTGTGGCTGACTCCACTCTTTAAAGAAAAACAAACAAACCCACACCTGGCAATTCTTATTGAGTAAAATTGTAGTCCGGGATGATCATCCTTTTTTTTTTTTTTTAAAGCTTCATCAGTTATCTGGATGAAGTATATTTTTAGATCTTCTTTTCAGAACCACACAGATCTCCAGTTACCCTCTTTGGAAGAAGTCAAATCATTTTTTATAAACAGTTCTCCATTTCAAATTTGACTATACTCCAAAATGCTCTTAAATATCTGAGTTCTGCCACAAAGGGAAAAATAACTCTTAAAAAGGAACTGTGCTTATAAAGGAAAGAGTGTTTTAACAAAGAGCCCTATGAGCTGGAGTCTAACCTCATCTCAGACACTTTCCAGCTATGTGACCTCAGGCCAAGGACTTAGCTCTCTTGGTTTGGTTTTCTCATCTGTAACACAGGAATGACAATACTCACCCCCATCTTGCAAAGTGATCCTGATGACAAAATAAAATATGAAAACCCACATCAAATCCATTTGAAATCTACCAGCTCCCTCAGAAATGTCAGCTATTCTATGCTACTAAATGTTTTGCATAAGCGGAGTTCATATTAATCAACTTACATGTTAAATGCCTTTGGGGAGTCTGCCCCTTAAACGAAGTGAGGCAGTGACTCGTTCCTTAAAGCAAATAATTAATTAGTGATGAGTTAGTCCCTAATTTTTCTGTTCTTTGAATTTTGCAATTTTGAGCGTTCTGAAAATAGGGCGCACTCGAGTTCCTGCTTAAAAGATTTCGGTGATTATGCTGAGCGTAATGCAGCGCTGGACAGAGGGAGCTCTGATGTTGGCATCAGCTCTCATGATGAATGACCAGCAAGCCTCCTGGAATGCCTCCACGTGCCCCCCAAGGGCTCCTGGAACATGACTTCGGTCCTCTTTACGTAAGAAGTGACGTCACTGGAGCCTAATTTATGACTCAAAGCCACTCTGAGTCTCCTTAACCTCTTCTCAAATGTAGCCATCTATAAACAGGGGGTGGGGGTGGGGAGAGTGGAGGGGTTGGGGGTGGGGATGGGGAGGGTTTGTGGACTCGCAGTCTGGGAGACTAGCATTTGAACTGTGGCTCTGGATTCACAGGCAAGGAAGGCAATCTCTAGAACTTTGATTTTCTAATCTATAAAACTGAAAATATTGAAATCACAGTGTTGTGAAGATGATAACCTGTATAAAAGCAGCTAGCAAAGTACTGGGTACAGAGGAGGCATTCAATGCGTTGTGCTTATTTTAATAGAGTGAACCTGTAGGGGAGAAAAGAGATTTTTTTTTAGGGTCCCTGAAAATTAAACTGACAAAGATGAAAAAAAATAAAATAAAATAAACTGATGAAGATGGATGCAGTAAAATAATAAATCTATTTGTTCTTTGTCTCCTGGTCCTAGCTTGAAAGAAAAGTGAAAGTGAAAGTCTCTCAGTCACTTTTCGACCCCATGGACTGGATAGTCTATGGGATTTTCTAGGCCAGAATACTGGAAGTGGGTAGACTTTCCCTTCTCCAGGGGATCTTCCCAACCCAGGAATCAAACTGGTATCTCATGCATTGCAGGTGGATTCTTGACCAACTGAGCTAATGAAGCCCCTTGCCATTACCTGAGCTATAGGAGTATCTGTTTCTCACAAGCGCCCCTTTCAAGGACGCAGAGTTTATGCTAATGAGGTGCCTTAGGGTAGGATCCCTAGATAGCCTTGGGGTGACTGGGAGGGGGCAGAGGGGAGTCATTAGAAAGACAAAGTGATTAAGGGTTGGAAATTTCAGCACCATCCACTGGACGGGGAGGCGGAGTAAATGGGGCTACAGATTAAGCTCTGGAAACGCCCTTGACCAGTGAAAGTTGATGAGCATCTGGGGTGGTAAAGCAGACACGTGCTGAGAGGGCAGTGCGCACAGCTCCGTGGAGACAGAAACTCTGCACTCGGGACCCTTCTGGACCCCTCTGTACCTCTTCATCTGGCTGTTCATCTGTATCCTTTAATATTCTTTTTTTTTTCCCCAAATGATCAGAAATCTGTCTCTTTTTTGTTTTTTGGCAGCCCTGTCAGGCATGTGGGATCTTGGTTACCTGACCAGGGATCAAATCTGGGCTCCTGCAGTGAAAGCTCAGAGTCTTAACCACTAGGATGACCCGGGAATTCCCTAATAAACTGTTGTTGTTGTTTAGTCTCAAAGTTCTGTCCAACTCTTTTGCCACCTCATGGACTATAGCCCACCAGGCTCCTCTGCCCATGGGGTTTCCGAGGCAAGAAAACTGGAGTGGATTGCTATTTTCTTTTCAAAGCTATCTTCCTGACCCAGGCATTGAACCCAGGTCTCCTGCATTGGCAGGCGGATTCTTTACCACTGAGACACCAGAGAAACCTAATAAACTGGTAAATATAAGTAAATACTTCTCATAGTTTTGTGAGCCACTATGGGCTTCCCAGGTGGCACTAGTGGTAAAGAACCCACCTGCCCATGCAGGAGACATGAGAGATGCAGGGTCAATCCCTGGGTGGGGAAGATTCCCTGGAGAAGGACGTGGCAACCCACTCCAGTATTCTTGCCTGGAGAAGCCCATGGACAGAGGAGCCTGGCGAGCTACAGTCCACAGAGTTCCATAGAGTCAGACATGACTGAAGTGACTTAGCTAACACTTCAGCAACTTAACCAAACTGAAGGAGGAGGTCAGGGGACCCTCCAATGAATAGCCAGTTGGTCAGAAGCACAGGTAACAACTTGGATTTGCAATTGACATCTCACATGGGGTGGGGGATGGCAGTCTTGAGAGACTGAGCCCTTAATCTGGGAATATGACGCTCTCTCCAGGTAGATAAAGGTCTGTATAGTCAAAGCTATGGTTTTTCCAATAGTCATGTATGGATGTGAGAGTTGGACCATAAAGAAGGCTGAGCACCGAAGAATTGATGCTTTTGAACTGTGGTTTTGGAGAAGACTCTTGAGAGTCCCTTGGACTGCAAGGAGATCAAACCAGTCAATACTAAAGAAAATCTACCCCGAATATTCATTGGAAGGACTGATGCTGAAGGTGAAGCTCCAACACTTTGCCCACCTGATGCAAAGAGCCGACTTATTGGAAAAGACCCTGATGCTGGGAAAGATAGAAGCCAGGAGGAGAAGGGGATGACAGAAGATGAGATGGTTGGATGGCATCATCAACTTAATGGACATGATTTTGAGCAAGCTCCAGGAGATGGTGATGGAAAGGGAAACCTAGTGTGCTGCGGTCCATGGGGTCGCAAAGAGTTGGACATGACCGAACAACTGAACAATAACCAGGTAGATAGGGTTAGAACTGAGTTAACTGCTTTGCGGTGTTGGAAAAACACACATTAGAACAGATAAACAAGAAAGAGCATATACACAATTATTAAATATAACTGTTACATGTCACAGGAACCTTTATAAGGAAATGAAGACCTGGAAGAAACATTTAGACCTGAGTGTTTTTATGCTAGGTTTGATAAAGAGCTAGCCGAAATATGACAGGTTAAGGAATATGAGATGAGTGGAGTAAATGGAGAAACCTGGCAAGTCCTATTCAGATTCTTCTTGGAGTCCCTTTATCTTCAGAGATAAGCATGCCTCTTTCTTCTGGGTATGAGAAGGGCACCCCTAACATGAAAGTTTTGTGAGAAGTTTTCAGGGAAGAGGGGTCAAGGAAAGCATTGGAGTGACCTTCCTGCTTTTGCTGTTCTTTCAAATTTTCTCAGCCCCAAATATTCAATATGCCAAGATGCCATATTTTGAGATATTGTGTCCTGAATTCCATCAAACCGCAGGGTCAGAAAATTTGAACTTTCATAGTATTGCAAAAATAGTAATAAAAGAGGTAACCATAAAGAATCCAAGCTCAGTGTGTGTGTGTGTGTGTGTGTGTGTGTGGTCATTTTGTAGGTCAAAACAGAAACATTTCAAGCATTGGATGAAAGTTCCAGCCTTTGTGGTTTTTGTGAAATGTTCTGATCTAAATACCATCATCCTCTATCTATAAATCAACTTGGACATAGTCATTTTGCAGGAATTTTAGGTTTAGTCCATTTGTGGTGGTAGTGGTAGTTTAGTCCCTAAGTCATGTCTGACTCTTTTTCGAGCCCATGGATTATAGCCTCCAGGCTCCTCTGTCCACGGGATTTTCCAGGCAAGAATACTGGAATGAGTTGCCATTTCCTCCTCCAGGGGATCTTCCTGACCCAGGAATCCAATCCAAGTGTCCTGCATTTCTGCATTGGCAGGTGGATTCTTTACCACTACGCCACCTGGGAAGCCTGAAATGATCTTACACATGCAATTTGTTAAGTGATTACCATTTATTTAAATGTTAAGTAATCAACAATCCTCTAAATATTCTCAGACTAATTACATAACTAATAAATCAAATATATAAATTTAATAAAGTGAATTGTTTCAACTGTTTAGACATTGCAAACCTATCTAATCCAATACTTCTAAATGTTAAATTGAAGTCACAAATATATTAGTCTTGTAAATGCTTTAACACCTTAAGAGACAATATTTAAGCATTATAATGATTAAAAATCAGTTAAGTTTACACTAAGCAAGTAATAAGATTGTTAACATTATGGAAAAAAAATCCTCCTCTTCTAAAAATGTCAAAAAATAATTCTTTTAGTCTCAAAAACATACAAGCAGCTCATGCAACTCAATACCAGAAAAATAAATGACCCAATCAAAATATGGGCCAAAGAAATAAACAGACATTTCTCCAAAGAAGACACATAGATGGCTAACAAACACATGAAAAGATGCTCAACATCACTCATTATCAGAGAAATGCAAATCAAAACCACAATGAGGAATCATCTCATGCCAGTCAGAATGGCTGCTATCAAAAAGTCTACAAGCAATAAATGCTGGAGAGGGTGTGGAGAAAAGGCAACCCTCTTACGCTGTTGGTGGGAATGCAAACTAGTACAGCCACTATGGAGAACAGTATGGAGATTTCCTTGAAAAACTGGAAATAGAACTGCCATATGACCCAGCAATCCCACTGTTGGGCATACACACCGAGGAAACCAGAATTGAAAGAGACATGTGTATCCCAATGTTCATCGCAGCACTGTTTATAATAGCCAGAACTTGGAAGCAACCTAGATGTCCATTGGCAGACAAATGGATAAGAAAATTGTGGTACATATACACAATGGAATATTACTCAGCTATTAAAAAGAATGCATTTGAATCAGTTCTGATGAGGTGGATGAAACTGGAGCTTATTATACAAAGTGAAGTAAGTCAGAAAGAAAAACAGCAATACAGTATATTAATGCATATATATGGAACTTAGAAAGATGGTAACGATGATCCTATATCTGAGACAGCAAAGAGACACAGATATAAAGAATAGACTTTTGGACTCTGTGGGAGAAGGAGAGGGTGGGATGATTTGAGAGAATAGCATTGAAACATGTATATTACCATATGTGAAATGGATGACCAGTCCAAATTCGATGCATGAAACAGGGCACTCAAAGCTGGTGCTCTGGGACAACCCTGAGGGATGGGATGGGGAGGGAGGTGGGAGGGGCGTTCAGGATGGGGGACACATGTACACCCATGGCTGATTCATGTCAATGTATGGCAAAAACCACCACAATATTGTAAAGTAATTAGCCTCCAATTAAAATAAATTAATTAAAAAAATAATTCTACAGCTGTTGAACAATGCACCTTACTATCAAGAAAAATTTCCCAAAAGTGAAACGTACATATTTACCCTTACATCCTTCCCAGCACAAGACTTTATGCATAAATATGTCAACAACTATTTATTCAACTGAATTTTATATTTAGAACTTTCCACAAAGCACTGGTATTATCTTCTCCAGTTTTACATATGAAGAAATAGAAGCATAAACAAGTTATAGCATCTTGGATTCCAAACAACCCCTTGCTCAACCCTCCTGCAAGCAAAGCTGCATTTCCTAGAAGTCAGAGGGTGCCTTCTTCTCTAAGTTGATGGAAAGGTAAGCCATTGCCAGGCCTGCCAGAGGTCAAGTGATGCATAATAAACAGAATACACAAATAACTCACTGGGATGTGTATGAGCTAAGGCAGCCATAACAAAATTCCACAGACTGGGTGGCTTAAATCACATTTTCTTACAGTTTTGGAAGATAGAAGTCCAAGATCAAGGTGCCACCAAGATTGGTTCCTGGTGTCAACTTTAAATTCTCAGGAGGCAATGATCAATCAAACTGTTTATCTGGGATCAAAGAACTGCAATTCAGGGTGCACAGATTTGATTAGCAACGCAAAGAGTATCCCATTAGGGAGTGACAGTCAGGGTGTTTTTAAAGACAAAAGGAAATGCTTGCATAAGTTGTTTACAAAAAATTTTGATTGGTGTTGGCGCAGAAAGCTTGCCTTGGCTACACAAGATTGGGTTGCTAAGGTGGTCACTAGGCAGAAGTCTGTTACTGGAGCACGTTGCAGGTAGTCTTGCAGAGTTGTCGGAATATTTGCAACTTGAAAGTGAAAGTGAAGTGAAGTCTCTCAGTCGGGTCCGACTCTTTGTGACCCCACGGACTGCAGCCTACCAGGCTCTTCTGTCCATGGGATTTTCCAGGCAAGAGTACTGGAGTGGGGTGCCATTGCCTTCTCCCTATCACATGAGAAATGGGTAAATAAAATGTGGTAGAGTCACATAATGGCAATCTACATAACAATTACAAAGGATGAACTGCTTCTACATTTAGCAACATGCATAGATCTCAAACTGCAACTTGGCCCAGTTCAAAAGTTCACAGTCCCACCGACTGAGGACATGTTTCAGGCCCACCTTGATGTCCTCCCAGCTCCACTGAAAGCCCCTTAATATAAGTGATCCCATTTTATTTCACCTTTCACACTGGTGAGGTCTCTCTTCCTGACTTGTAGACGACTGCCTGCCCCTTGTGTCCTCACATGGCCTTTTCTGTTTGCACAGAGTGGGAGGGAATGGGGGGAACAGGGTGGGAAGGGGGTCTGCTCTCTTCTTCTTACAAGGACACCAGTCGTATCAGACTAGGGCCCACCCTTAGGACCTTAGTTACCTCCTTAAGGTCCTATCCAAGTACAGTCCTTTTGGCATTAGGGGTTGAACATATGAATTTTGGTGTTGACATAGTTCATCCATAAGAGAATGCAACAACTAACTGGAGGCCAAGCCTCTGAAGGTAACAGGACCCTCCTCAGCCCAGTGGTTCTGGACGCTTCTTGATGGCAGATCCCACTCTCCTCGTGGGCTGTAGGAACTCAGAGCTTGGGATATGCCTCTACGAAGTCTAAGGAAGGTGTTAGGAAGCTTTGTTCTTTGTATTTTTGATCTTGTGCATAACTTTCACTCCAATTGTTGGTTGGTTTGCAAGTAAACTGAAGGGAAGAAAATGTCCAGAGTCCAATGCATCATTTCTGCTGATATTTAAAACCTGCTGCTGCTGCTGCTAAGTCGCTTCAGTCGTGTCCGACTCTGTGTGACCCCATAGACGGCAGCTCACCAGGCTCCGCCATCCCTGGGATTCTCCAGGCAAGAATACTGGAGTAGGTTGCCATTTCCTTCTCCAATGCATGAAAGGGAAATGTGAAAGTGAAGTCGCTCAGTCGTGTTCGACTCTTAGTGACCCCACGGACTGTAGCCTACCAGGCTCCTCCGTCCATGGGATTTTCCAGGTAAGAGTACTGGAGTGGGGTGCCGTTGCCTTCTCTGGATATTCAAAACCAGACTCTCTCTTTTGACAACTTTTTTTTTTTGGCCTTACCACAAGGCATGTGCGATCTTAGTTCCCTAACTAGGGATCAAACCCATGGCCCCTGCGTTGGAAGAGCAGTGTCCCAATCAATGGACCTCCAGGGAAGTCCCATGATAACTTCTTTCGGAGGCAGTGTGGCACAGTGTAAAGAGCCCTCTACTTGGGAACAGAAGTCCTGGGCTCAAATCCTAAGAGCTTTCCGTAACTCATAAGCCCCTTCATGGTTGGGGCTCTGGCTCCATGTCCCTCCCTCACCCTCACTCCTGACCCCTTTTCTCTCTAACTACCTCTTGCAATACTGCTCTCCTGCTTCCTTCCACATGAGGCCAACAAGCATGCTCCCACCTCAGGGACTTTGCAACAGCTATTTCCTCTGCCTGGAATACCCTCCATCAGGTATTCACGTGGACCACTCTCTTACTTCATTTATTGTTGTTGTTGTCGTTGAGTTGCTAAGTTGTGTCTAACTCTTTGAGACCCCATGGACTGCAGCACACCAGGCTTCCCTGTCCTTCACTACCTCCCAGAGTTTGCTCAAACTCACGTCTATCGAGTCGGTGATGCCATCCAACCATCTCATGCTCGGTCAGCCCCCACCTCCTCCTGTCCTCAATACTTCCCAGCATCAGGGTCTTTTCCAGCGAGTCAGCTCTTTGCATCAGGTGGCCAAAGGTAGTTGTCTACAAGTCAGGAAGACAGACCTCACCCGTGTAAAATGAGGTCGCTTCTGTCAAGGGGTTTTTCAATGGAGCTGGGAGGATATTAAGGAGGTGGGCCTGATACACGCCCTCCCTAGGGGAGAGATGAGGGTTATAGAGAGGACTAACAGAGTCCAAAGGATCAAGGAGAGGGAGTCTTGTCACAGGATGGCCAGGAGTGAGGAGGAGGGAGTGGGGAGGAGGGGAGGAAAGTATTGGAGTTTCAGCTTCAGCATCAGTCCTTCCAACGAATATTCAGGACTGATTTCCTTTAGGATGGACTGGTTTGATTTCCTTGCAGTCCAAGGAACTCTCAAGAGTCTTCTCCAACACCACAATTCGAATGCATCAATTCTTTGCTGCTCAGCCTTCTTCATGTATTACTTCACTTAAATGCCACCCCTGCCCCTGAGAAAGGCTGTTCTCTTATGACACTATGCAAAACAACACCCTCCCCTCATGTCCATCAGCTTTGTCCCCACACACTGCTTTATTTCTCCTTGTATTTATCACTATCTGACACCCTTGTATATATTTATTGGTTTATGGTTTGTCTTCCCTGGTATACTATAAACTTCCCAAAGGCAGATTTGTTGGTTCTCTTCATTGTTGTAGCCCAGGCCTAGAATAGTCCCTGAAACAAAGAAGGCACTGAATGAATGAATGAGGCCCTTAACCTGTTGCCTGTTTCCTGAGCTGGCTCTTCCTCACTTAGGTGCTGCTCTCAGGGGCCTCTGCCTGCCCTTGGCCTCATGGAGCTCTCTCATCTCAGATCGACCTTGACCAGCATCACCCCACATCCTCTAAGGCCGGGTCAGCTTTCTGCTTTCAGCAGACAGTGAGTGGGTGGCGGGCTGCCGTGAGTTGTGTGAGAGGTTCCAGAAAGTCCAGATTCCCCGAAATGGTGGCTTTCGCCTGAAATGGTAGGGGGCAGGGGGATGGATGAGGAAAAGCAGGGGGCTCAGGGCCAGCTGACCTCTTAAAGACTGGGAACCAAACTGGCATTGGCAGGCGTTGCCTTGAGAGAGGAGAGGCTGGGAGGGGTTCGCGAAAGACACAGCACAAGGCAATCCATTGTCCTATCCATATCTGCCCAGGGTAAAAGTGCCTCTGGAATTAAAGCAGAAGACAGCAAATGAAGCAAAAGTGCCTGAATGAGCCCCAGGATCAGTGCAGAAAGGAAGAGACTAGAAGCTCTGTGAGAGAAGGCCTGCTCACCACTCTCTCCCAGGTCCGAGGGCAATTCCTGGCACATCACACGGACTCCATCAACTTGTAGTCTATTGGAAGATTTGTTTAGAGGCACCTGGTAGGTGTGTGTGAGATGAGACCTATCAAAGATAGCACTAGTGAAGACAAAGACACTGAAGATGGACAGTGCCCAAATGAAAGAGCTACTTAAAAGAGGCATCAGTGATGAAATGGAAAGTCAGGCAGCCATAGGGACACAGTCTGGTCCCAGTGGTAATGGCCGAACCTGATTGTTGTTATTCAGTTGCTCAGTAATGTCCGATTCTTCGCTACCCCATGGGCTGCAGCATGCCAGGCTTCCCTACCTTTCACTGTCTCCCAGAGTTTGCTCAAACTCCTGTCCATCAAGTCCGTGATGCCATCCAACCGTCTCATCCTCTGTCACCTCCTTCCCCTCCTGCCCTCAATCTTTCCCAGCACCAGGGTCTTTTCCAGTGAGTCAGTTCTTTGCATCAGGTGGCCAAAGGATTGTAGCTTCAGCTTCAGCATCAGTCTTTCCAATGAATATTCAGGGTAGATTTCCTTTAGGATTAACTGGTTTGATCTCCTTGCTGTCCAGGGGACTCTCAAGCGTCTTCTCCAGCACCACAATTTGAAAGCATCAATTCTTCAGCACTCAGCCTTCTTTATGGTCCAACTCTCACATCCAAACACGACTCCTGGAAAAACCATAGCTTTGACGAAGTAACCTGGGCAAGTTACTTAATTTCTTTGTGCCTTATTTTTCTGGTCTGGAAAATAGGTACAAATGCTACTTACTGTGCATCTTAATTACTGTATATGCAAGAGACCAGCATGGCCCTGGCATGCGAAGGGCAGTCAGTCTACTGCAAGCAGAGGAGAGAGGGGGTAAGAAGGGCTTAAGTGGACAAATGGGGCTGGACAGGGAGAGAGCCAGAAGTCGGTGGAGAGGATTCAGGCTGGGGTCCCCCCACGCACACACACCCACCATGCAAACAGAGGAAAGGCTGAATGAGGACATAGTGAGAAGGTAGTTGTCTACAAGTCAGGAAGACAGACCTCACCCGTGTAAAATGAGGTCGCTTCTGTCAAGGGGTTTTTCAATGGAGCTGGGAGGATATTAAGGAGGTGGGCCTGATACACGCCCTCCCTAGGGGAGAGATGAGGGTAATAGAGAGGACTAACAGAGTCCAAAGGATCAAGGAGAGGGAGTCTTGTCACAGGATGGCCAGGAGTGAGGAGGAGGGAGTGGGGAGGAGGGGAGGAAGAGGAACCTGGCAACCGATGTAAGTGGGACCTTGACAGAGCCCCAGGACGCCACCACCCACACCGCAGCTGAAGCATGGCTCGGCCGGCTGGTGTTCTCCTTCGTGGAAGGCAGCAAGGGGAAGCCCTCGTGCCCACCTGGGCAGACCCGCGATTCAGGCCCACAGAAGTCACAGAGGTCTCAGCAGGAGTCAGAAGTTCATTAACTCAGGACGTATCAGGCTGGGATGCCTGCTGCGGAGGAGATGGAAACACGGTAAATCGATCTCATCATTCAAAGCAGGAAGAAAATGAAACATTTTGGAAGTTGTTGAAAGGCAGATTTTATGTTAATTGGAATTAAATGTTTGGTTAACCAGTTGCTCTCTGACTTCTTTTTTTAATTTGAAGAAGGGTCACAAAGAAGCAACACGCTGAAGCGACTTAGCATGCACGCACATAGTTGATTTACTGTGCTGTAAATGTACCTTTGTTGCTTATCTATTAATATTTTATATGTAGGCATTTTGTATCTCTTAATTCCATAGTTCTAATTTTTCTCTCCTCACCTTCCTCTTCCTTTTGGTAACCACTAGCTTGTTTTCTGTATCTGTGACTCTGTTTCTGTTTTGCATGTTGCTCACCTAATATCTTTTAGATTCCACATGTAAGTGATATACAGCAAACTCTGTCTGACTTATTTCACTAAACATAATATTCTGTAGATCCATTCATGGTGCTGCAAATGGCAGTATTTCATTCTTTTTATGGCTGAGTAATATTCCAATACACACACACACACACACACACACACACACACACACACACACACACACACACATCTTTTTAATCCTATCTGTCAGTGGGCACTTGGATTGCTTCCATGTCTTGGCTTTTATAAATAGTGCTGCTTTAAACACTGAGATGTTTGTATCTTTTGGAATTACAGTACTGTTCTCATTTTTTTCCAGATATATATCCAGGAGTAGAATTGCTGAGTCATATGGTAGTTCCATTTTTAGCATTTGTCCTAAGTATGGTGCTTGATTACACTGAACACTCCGTTCATCAAAATCTTATATATTGACCTTTCCCTACTACCTCTTTGGAGCAGGCTCTCAGAACTGAGGTGCTCTCTCCCAAGTTTCAGTTCTCATTTTGCCTCAAACAAGACTTAACTTGAAACCTTCAAGTTATGCATCTTTTTTTAGTTCACAGAAACAATGAGTCACTATCACTAATGAGTACCTGGATCAAAACCATTTCCACAGAATGTGTGTGTGCATCCTAAGTCACTTTGGTTGTTTGTGTCTGACTCTTTGCCACCCTATAAACTGTAGCCCCCCAGGCTTCTCTGTCTCTGGGATTCTCCAGGCAAGAATAGTAGCGTGGGTTGCCATGCCCTCCTCCAGGGTATCTTCCCGATCTAGGGATGGCCCAGACATCTCTTCTGCCTCCTGCATTGGCAAGCGGGTTCTTTACCACTAGCACCCCCTGGCAAGCCCTCACTAGGATATTATTTGCATTTTTCACTCCCATTGTTTCACTAGTCTACAATAAGTTTTTCTGAGATTACTGACATGTGACATCACAACAGTCTGCATGTACAACATACGTGTGAATATCAGACATTAAAGACATTTGCAAATATGGAAAACACCTCTCTTCTAACTATTTTTTTATTTTGAAAATATAGTTATTTTTCATAAAAACATATTTTTAAGTCAGCATGTGATGGGCTAATTTGATATATATTTTTGCTTACTTTAAAAATTGATACATATTTTTTAAATTGATATATATTGATACATGTTTTGGGTTACTCTTTTTTAAATATTTGCTTTACAATTTTTCTTGCTAAATTAATATTTTTTCCTAATGAAATAGATATTTTAATGAGAAATTTAATTGAAAAGTGAATCTTAGTTTTTAATGTAGTAAATATGATAGAAGCCTGGCATGCTGCAGTTCATGGGGTCACAAAGAGTCAGACACAACTTAGCAAATGAACAACAACAACAAAATACGATAGAACCCACATAAACGAAAGGTCTTTGAGGAAATTCCGTGGCAGTCCAGTGGTTAGGTCCAGCGCTTTCACTGCCGTGCATCTGGGTTCGATCCCTGGTTAGGGAACTAAGATGCTTGCAAGCCTCACAGCACGGCAAAAAAAAAAAAAAAGAAGAAAAAAGCTCTTGGAGTGTTCCATAACTTTTTAAGACTATAAAGGAGTCATAAGACCAAAATGATTGCAAATTGAGTGAGACTGCGTACTTACTTCTGTGCCTTCTCTTCAGTCTTCAAAACAGACCTGTAAGATAAAGCCTTTGCTCTCCAGCTTACAAAAGACACAAGGAGGTTCAGAGAATACTCTCACTTCTAACAAGGGGCACATTTGGGATTGGACATGCCCGTGTTCTCTCTTCCGCCCACTTTTCTGCAGTATCTGCTGACATCCATTGTGGCAAAAGGCAGTCTTACGGAAGAGAAAGAAACCCACAACATTTAGCAATTTTGCAGGAGACAAACTTCACTCTCAAAAGACTTCTGAAAAGTATGTTGTGCATTATTTTGTCTCAAGAGAAAGAAACAAATTTAATTCAAAATGACCTCTCTCCACCCTTGACTGGGCACTCGCTGCGCCTGAACTGGGCAGGGTCCTGTGGTTGAGACGTGAGCTCACCGTGTCTGTACAGCGCCCTCTGCCGGCCCGCCTCCGCTCCAGCACCGCTTGGTGTCCTGCGGCGGCCTTAGACCCAGGTTCCCGCTTCCGGCGAGAGCCCCCAGGGACCTCAGGAATCTTCAAGGGATGGGAACTCTTCCAGTAGCAACCAGACTTTTATACGAATATGAAAGGCAGCCTTCACCAGTGAACCCCGCCCTTGGGGCCGCTCCTGGTTTGCAGGTCCATTTTTCTGTCTGTTTTCCACATCCAGAGCTCAGAACACTCACAGAGGACTGTCTTCCCCTCTCTAGTGACTTGAGGGAGAAGCCTGGCATAAGCTTTGGGCCCACACAAACCTATGTTTGAATCCAGGCCCTCCGACCTGTAGCTTGGCAAGTTACTTAATCTTTCCGAGCCCTACTCTTCTCATTTTAAAAATGGAGATATTAATATTTCCCTTGTAGGGTTCTTGTGAGCCTGAAGGGGGATAGTTCAGATGTGCTTGACAAGGTGCTGAATACTGCTGATTTCTGGTTTCCTACTTCTGCTTCTGGCCTGGGGTGACCTTGAGTTGCGTGAAACTTCACCACACCCTGGTTGCCCTATGGTCTCAGTGGTAGATTCAGCTCCCAGGGGCAGGAATTTGTGTAGCTCTCAGGATATAAAGTTGAAATAAGGTAGGTTTAATGCAGTACCTTCTAATCTTTTCACAAACATCACACAGCTCATTCTTCCCTTAAAAGACTTAACCAAAAAAAAAAACAGTTTTTTTTTTTTAGCCACGCTACTTGGCTTGCAAGATCTTAGTTCCCCTACCAGGGATCAAACCTGTGCCCACTGCAATGGAAGTGTGGAATCCTAAGCACTGCACCACCAGGGAACTCCCAAGATTTTATTTTATTTTTCAAAGTTGTTGTTGTTTTTATGTGAACCATTTTTCAAGTCTTTATCGAATTTGTTGCAATATTCCTTTTGTTTTTTTGGCCAGGAGGCAGATGAGCTCTTACTTCCCCACACCGCTTGCTTTGGAAGGTGAAGTCTTAACCCCTGGACTTCCAGGGAAGTCCTGATAGCTTACGGTGAACGATGTTGGATTTGTGATCTCTGAAGAAGATTTAGCTTCGGGACCAGAGACCAGGCTTGACCACTCAGGGCTCCTGTGGCAGAAGTTTCATTACAGTGAAAAGGGACAGAGAACGCTTCTGACACAGACATCAGAGGGGCGGAGAGTGTCAGCAAGGGAGCTATGTACTTTTTTAATTAGTTATTACAGTAAACAACAGACTGGTTCCAAATCGGTAAAGGAGTACATCAAGGCTGTATATTGTCACCCTGCTTATTTAACTTATATGCAGAATACATCATGAGAAACGCTGGGCTGGATGAAGCACAAGCTGGAATCAAGATTGCCAGGAGAAATATCAATAACCTAAGATATGCAGATGACACCACTCTTATGGCAGAAAGCAAAGAACTAAAGAGCCTCTTGATGAAAGTGAAAGAGGAGAGTGAAAAAGTTGGCTTAAAGCTCAACATTCAGAAAATTAAAATCATGGCATCTGGTCCCATCACTTCATGGGAAATAGATGGAGAAACAGTGGAAGCAGTGGTAGACTTTATTTTGGGGGGCTCCAAAATCACTGCAGATGGTGACTGCAGCCATGAAATTAAAAGACCCTTACTCCTTGGAAGAAAAGTTATGACCAACCTAGACAGCATATTAAAAAAGCAGAGACATTACTTTGCCAACAAAGGTCCATCTAGTGAAGGCTGTGGTTTTTCCGGTAGTCATGTATCGATGTGAGAGTTGGACTATAAAGAAAGCTGAGCGCCGAAGAATTGATGCTTTTGAACTGTGGTGTTGGAGAAGACTCTTGAGAGTCCCTTGGACTGCAAGGAGATCCAACCAGTCCATCCTAAATGAAATCAGTCCTGAATATGCATTGGAAGGACTGATGCTGAAGCTGAAACTCCAATACTTTGGTCACCTGATTGGAAGAACTGATTCGCTGGAAAAGACCCTGATGCTGGGAAAGATTGAAGGCAGGAGGAGAAGGGGACAACAGAGGATGAAATGGTTGGATGGCATCACCGACTCAATGGACATGGGTTTGAGTAAACTCCAGGAGTTGGTGATGGACGAGGAAGCCTGGTGTGCTGCAGTCCATGGGGTCACGAAGAGTCAGACACAACTGAGCGACTGAACTGAACTGAACTGAACCAGACCCAATCCCATAATATACATTTTAAGATAACAGGAAGGAGAAACTGTCCTCAAGCTGGATATATTGTTGTTATATATTGTTGTATAATCCTTATACAGAGTTTAAGCTGAGCTGTGTTGTGTAATGATTAGTTCTGGGTTTAAAGAAAAAAACATTTTCTGTGACTAAGACTAAGGAATGTAGAGAAAATAAAGGATGTTTGTCCTTTCCTCTTTCTTGAGAATTCTAGACCCCTATCTCCTCTTCGAGAGCCCCAGACCCCTCTTTCCTCCTCAAGGACCCCAGACTTCTTATCAACCTACCTAGAAATTGTCTCAGTCCCAAGATTTAATTTTTAAAAGCTGCTTTAGGGTTCACAGCAAATACTGAGCAGAAGGCACAGATATATCCTATATACTTCCTTTTCCTAGATATCCACAGCCTCCTCCACCATCAACACCTCTCATCAGACGGTACATTTGTTACAACTGAAGAACCTACATAGACACATCATGACCATCCCAAATTCATAGCTTACCTGAGGGTTCACTCAGGGCTGTACTCCTATAGGTTCTGACAAATGTATGTAAGCTAAATGCACATGTGCTAAACTGAAAACAGGAGTTGGAGGGAGAGAAATACGGAGCTGCTGGCTTGGAAGATGGAGGAGGGGGCTATTCGCCAGGAATGTCAGTGGCTTCTAGAAGCTGGAAAAGGCAAGGAAAGAGAACAAAAGTGTATACTGTTTGAAGCCACTAGGTTCCTGGTAATTTGTTACAGCAGCAGGGGGACATGAATCCTGGAAGGGGGACACACCTCTGTGGGATCAGAACACTTTTAGTTGGTGGAAAGTGAGAACCCACCCAGTGGTCAGAAGCAAGACTCCTGCTGGTTTGGCCTGCAGGGCTCACTTCATTATCGTCAATACCCTTCTCTTCAAAACTTGGATAGTTTTGCATTTCAGCAATCCTCTAAATAATCCCCAAAATTGAAATGTTTGTTTCCCTTATGTGAAGGATTATTTATCGAATTAGCCTGTTGAAGTGATCATTCTCATTCATCAAGTTGAATTTAATTAATTTGCATATTTCAAGGGTTTGATAGCTGCTAACTATATCCGCTTGGCCAATCGCTCCATAAAACAATCTGTGTTTTTCCCCTTTACACTTCTTTGCAATCTAAAAGGCTGTATTCACTTCCCTGGAGTAAAACTGTGAGGGATGCCAGGCCAGATGAGCAAATTCTCTGGAGAGAAGAGAATCCGTTAGTAAAACACAGCCCAAGGATTTGTGGTAAACTGATGAACACGAAGCACATTGCTCCGGCAGATGGAAGAGGGTAGAAGAGAGAGGGTGCTTTTCCTTTAGACTCTGTGAGGATCCTGAAAGAGGGGCTGGGGTGCCGGACAACCCCACCCCCACCCCCAGAGCCCCAGCATCTGCCCGCAGTCTGGGAAAGCTTTCGAACGGCTTTTCCAGAGCTGGCTTCTGGTTGCCTCAGAGGAGGCCCACGTCTGTGAGTGTGTTCATACCCATCCTGGCTTTTCAGATCTCCAGTTCAGGGACATGCTGCCTTCAGAGCCGACTGTGTCCTCAGGGCTGCATCGGAGTGTCTGTCTGGCGGCCCAGCTTTGCAGTGTCAGGCTGCATTTTGAGTCAACATGTACAGCAGCACTTATTCCCAGACTGGCCTGAGAGCAGTGCTAGAAAGTGCTTCAGAAGAAAAGGACAAACGAGACAGAGAAGGAGAAATACAGCATGACATCCCTTATATGCGGAGTCTAAAAAGAAATGATACGAATGAACTTACTTACAAAACAAAAAGAGACTCACAGACTTAGAAAATGAATTCATGGTTGCCAGGGGAAGGGATAGTTAGGGAGTTTGGGATGGACATGTACATCTGCCATATTTAAAATGGACAACCAACAAGGACCTACTGCAGAGCACAGGGAGCCCTGCTCAATGCTATGCGGCAGCCTGGATGGCAGGGGGATTTGGGGGAGAATGGATACGTGAATATGTATGATTGAGTCCCTTCACCTGAAACTACCACAATATTGTTAATCAGCTCTACCCCACTACAAGATAAAAAGTTCAAAAGAAAAGGACAAACTATTCCTGGATTTATGTGATGCGTAATCAGACTGATACCATCACTCAACTTACCATTGCACGTCTATACAATTTATGTGTCTATTTACATGAATACACACTAAAAGAGACATAGCATTAAGGCAAAATTTCTTTACAGCTCAGACAAGCTTCTGCCATCAACATTCTGTGACCTGTAATTAGTGCTCTGGTCAATAAGGTTATAACCATAAACTAAACATAAATGTGCTTACCTTGCACTTTCAAATATCCACCCTCCCTGCATATTGACATAGATGTTCCTATGTTACAAAGCATGTTATTTCACTTGATCCTCACGATCATCAGGTTTTACAATGAGGAATCTAGGGCTAAAAGGGTAAGTGATATGCTCAAGGTTACAGAGCTCCCAAATGGTGGGACTGAAGTCAGCTAATCACCTTTCTCTATCTTCTGTATGATCACGCTTTGGGGAACTCAAAGATATTGAGAAGTTGTGATAGTCATAAAAAGAATGCTTATCATGGATTCTGCATATATTATATGCCAGGCCCTGTACGGGGCACTTCTGTGTACTTCTCATGTAATCTTTCTGCTCACCGTTAGATGTAAGTAGTGTAATTCTTACTTTGTAGATGAGGAATCTGAGGCTCAGAGAGGTGAATCAACAAACCCAAGGCCACACAGCTCACGTCTGGTAGAGCCAGGTTTGAACTCAGTTCTGACTCCAAAGCCCACGCTCTTCCCATCTGGCTGTGTTTCCTATTTTCCCTTTAGTGCAAATTTAAATCAGTGCTTCCACCTTTTGTAACAGTATTTGCATTTTGCAACATCTCCAGTTAAGGAATGGGAAGACTTGTTTCTTTGGTTTTGGTTTTAATTCCAAGTCTCTGGAAATAGGTGGGGGTGGGGAGGGTCTAGGGGGTCAGCCTGCAGCTCCCTAGTATCTCTGAAATTCACACCTCAGAGCCAGCCAGCCCAGGCTGCTGAGGGTACAGCTTCAGTTCTCCAGGAGGGTGAATGGGTTCTTCTGAAAAGTGTTGCATCTGCAACAGAGCAGTCCTGAGCCCTAGAGGCAGAACACTTGAGTCTGAGAGGCCCCGGAAGGAGGAGCCTGGCAGGCTGTAGTCCATAGTCAGCCCAGAGTCAGACAAGACCAAAGCAGCTTAGCACAGCATATATGCATGTGGCCCTGCTCTTGAGGAGCTGTACGGCCTGAACATTCCTTACCCTCTTGGAGATTCTTCTTCCTTTTATTGAAACAGGGATTAAACTAGATAATATGTGTGTGTGCGTGTGTGTGTGTGTGTGTGCGCGCGCATGTGTGTGTGTCTTTGGGGTGGGGTGCCAGGCAAAAGAGGGGAGCTATTCTTTTGTGTTCTCTTCCAGGGAGTCAAATTTCCCTTGACCCTTCTCTGAGCAAGCACTCTGCACGAAACCTCAGTGCCTGCCAGGGCAGGCCAACGATCAGAGTCTTTCCCACTCTACCTTCTAAAGGGTTTGTGCTGTGCTGGTTGGTACACATGTCAATTCTTGCAGAAGTTTCCAAACCTCATCACCAAGGAGCTGTCTCCCAAGTAAAGGCTGTTGTGTGTGTTAAGAAACGACTTTGCTCATCCGCAGACCCTGCTGGTTGGATGGCATCACCGACTCAATGAACATGAGTTTGAGCAGCAGTGTTGACTACTTAGTCCTTGTTTTCATAACTGCTTAAAGTGTCTTTTTTTTTTCTTATTAAACTTTTTATTTTGTATTGGAGCATAGCTGATTAACAATGTTATGACAGTTTCAGGTGGACAGCAGAGGGACTCAGCCACACATACACATGTATCCGTTCTCCCCCAAACTCCCCTCCCATCTAGGCTTCCACCACATTGAGCAGAATTCCCTGTGAAGTGTCGCTTTTAAGTCCTGCATCTTTATTGAATTAATGTCTGCAAAAGCCAGTCCTGTGCAAATGCTGGGTGTCGCTTCTCAGTCTGGACCAATATGGACCCCATCTGGCAGAACCATGACGCTTTCTGAGAGACAGTGTTCAGATAATTCCAGAAAACCAGCAGTTCATTGGCATGAGTGTTAACCACTTCATATCCAATTTTCCATGGTTTCTTCATAGTCTGTATGACTTTGGACTCAAAGTTAAGAAAGTATGAAGCATGATAAAGCAACTTAGCTTTTATAAAGTCTTATCATCAAGACACATAAGTGTGCCAAAGCTGTGTCCTGAGCCCTGGCTGTGTGCAGGACGGTGTGAGGTAAGTTGGTGAGTGTGTGTGTGTAGGTCATGGCCCCTGCTCTCAGGGATCCTATAATAGAGAGCTGGATGCAGATGTAATGTGCTGGATGAAATGGGGAAAGTATACTTGGTCAGAGTTAGCAGTGTGGCCAGTGAGAGAGAAATCAGTGTGTGTGTAGGTTCAGGGACGGTATCTGGAAACTAAGAATAAAGTGAGGGATATTCAAGAATCTACAGGTCAATAGGGGAAGCATTTTAGGCTGAGGAAACAAAGGCACCCAAGTGAGAACTTGCCCCAGGGTGATTAAGGCATTGAGAGTGTTCTAGCCTATTTGGTCGGCTGTTTTAGAACAGTGGGAGTCAAGTTTGCAAGGGTAAATTGGGCTCAATAACAATGAGGTTGAATTCTAAGCTGAGGAGTTTGGCTTATTCCTTTCAATAGTGAAGTCACTGAAAGCTTTTTGAGCAGACAAATGACATTGTGAGAGTGAAGTTTTAGGAAAGTTATATTGGTGGTGGTGTTTAGAGGGGGTTTCATTACGGAGAAGAGATATAAGGTGGGGGAGTAGTTTGAGAACTATTACAGAGAGCTGATACGAAACTGTAAGAACCGAAACTAGGATGACCACAAAGGGAAAGAAAAACAAGGGACAAGTAAATACAAGTTGGAGAGCAAGCAAATAGTAGGCTTACAGAAACAGCAAGAGGGACAATGACATCACAGGGTGAAGGTGGAAAATCTGGAACTTGTTGGTATAGTTGGCTTAACCAAGTTAAAGTTGAGGTCTGGTGAAACAACCCCAAGTGAAAGGTGAAAACAGCCAGCAAGTTACTGGGGATTCCAGAAAGCAATTGAGAATGAATTCCAGGCTGCAGGCATGGTTTGTGTGGCATTTGTGTGGCATTGAGTGGAGAAGATGGCTGATGTTGAGTGCTATAGTCTGCAATAAGTTTTAAAATTAGGTAGAGTGAGTCCTTCCACTTTATTCTTTTTCATAATTGCTTTAGCTCTTTGAATTCTTTTGTACTTCCATATCACTTTTAAAATAAAATTGCCTATATCTACAAAAAAAATTTGCTGGGATTTTGATAGGAATTGCATTAAACCTGCAAATCAGCATGGGGAGAACTGACATCTTTATTACATTGAGCCTTCCAAATATGAACATGGTATGTCTCTCCATTTCTTCATATTTTCCATCCTTTCTTTCATCAGTATTTTGTGGTTTTCAGCACACAAGTCCTATACATGTTTAATTTTATTGGAAAAAAATCCAATATAATAATTTAAAAATCATTTATACAGATGATAAGTACAAAGACAAAGGGTTATGAAATGGAATTAGGTGTCTAAAGCAAATGTTATGTATTTATCTTTTCTCTCCAAAGCAGCAAGAAAGAAGGGAAGGAAGTGAGAGTTGACAAGGGTTAAGGCGTAACAGCAAAGGGCTCTAGGAAGCCAGAGATTCCACAGGAGAAGCAAGCCCAGGGTGGGGCAAAGGGTTCCCTGAGGGCGATGTGCAGACGTACCCCTAGATGGCCTCTACCTATTTCATACATTGTGCTATCGAGGAGTACCCAGGGCCACCACCAGCTGAGGGTGAGACATGGAAGCCTGGGATCTCACGAACAGGAAACACATGATCCCATTTACTGAGGAGGCCCAAATGAGATTCCCAGTTTCCCATCCAACTATGGGAATGTAGTGTTAATGAACTGAAATCATTCAATGATCAGGAGACTCAATCTAGAATGTACACTATGGCAACCTGCTCTGAAGTCATATCCACTGTATTAATGCCTTTTTCTTAATAGCTCAGTATTTCTTGTTGCTGCCAGTAGTCGTGGCTGTAAACTTACCCTTAACATTTCCCAGCTGCAAAGCCACTAGGACACAGCGTCCAGGTAAGTCTATTGTGGTCCCTACCGCAAAGCAGAGGGGCTAACATCAGGAAAGGTCATGTTGTCCCTTACACTCTTGCAAATATAAAAGCAAAGCTGAGCTCAAGCATTGACAGTTTTTGCCTTAAAAATCTCATCTCTTCCATGAAAAAACAGAGAGAACTGAAATATTAGAATTCAGAAAAACAAAGATGAAAATGTAATATCCGTGAAGAAACCAGCAAATCAAATTATATTATCCCCAGAAAGAAATAGAATTTTGTTTTTAAAGGCAAATATGATCTTTCTGCAGCAGGATATAATTTTTGGCCCTTTTGTCACAAACAAATCACTAAAAAGCAATAGCATTTTATTATTGCACAGAGCAGTTCTTGAAGAGAAGGAAGTGATGGGTGTGCTGTGTCGTGTCAGGCTTTTGTTCAGGCTTACGGAAGATACTGAAAACACCAAGGTAGACATTTACCCAAACTCTGTGCAGAAATCCACAAATAAACGGAGCAGGCTCCAAGATAAAAAAGTGTAAAATAGCACACGATGGGACACTGGTCTCCAGCATTGCGTAGCCCACCAGTCTCCTCTCTCCATGGGATTCTCCAGGCAAGAGCATTGGAGTGGGTTGCCATTTCCTTCTCCAGGGGATCTTCCCGACCCAGGGATCGAACCCAGGTCTCCCACATTGCAAGCGGATGCTTTACCCTCTGAGCCACCAGGGAAGCCCCCATATATATAAAACTATCTGGTATAAATTACTTACACCTACTACTCAAGATTACTTGAGAGGGTTCAGAACTAATACTGGAAGAGAAAATGGGTGCCGTAGAAGAGTCTACAGCTGGGCGTTTGGAAGGGGGCTCTAGAAAAGGTGAGAGCGTGGTTTTGTGGGGTAGGAGGGGTGAGCTGGGGGCCTGTGTGAGCAGGCACTTTCCTACTGTCACGTGGGCTTTCTTGAATGGGGGCAGTCTCGGTGAGGAACGGCACTCCAGAATGAATATGGTGAACCTCCGCATGAGGGAATTTTTAAAAAATATTTAATTAATTAACTTATTTAATTAATTAACTTACTTAGGGTCCTTTTTTTTTGGAAGATTTTCCCTAGATTTTCTGGGTTTATTTACATATTGTCTTAATGCTTTGTTTTTTCCCTCTTTATGTAAATCTTTACCTCGTCTGGAATGAATTTCATTTTAGATATGGCATACTGTCAATATTTTCTGCAAAATAAGGAGCTAGAATTGTAATTATCTTATTAACTAAAGTGGTATTGAGAAAATTGGTTTAAGTTCTCAGCTCTTTTCTCCACCTGTAGCATGGTTAATTGCTGAGCAGGGGCTTTCTCTAGCTGTGGTGAGCAGGGGTTCCTCTCTAGTTGAAGCACAAGGGCTTCTCATTGCGGTGCTGTCTCTTGTTGTGGAGCACAGGCTCTGGGACACACAGTCTTCAGTAGCTACGAAATGTGGGCTCAGAAGTTGCAGCTCACGGGCTTAGTTGCTCTGAGGCATGTGGGATCTTCCCGAACCAGGGATAGAACCAGTGTCCCCTAAATTGCAAGGCAGATTCTTAACCCCTGGACCACCAGAGAAGCCTGACACAAGGGAATTAAGTGATGATTTGATCAAGGTTAGAGGGACCACGGAAAGTAGTCAGAAAAGAGAACAGTAGCAAAGTTTCAATAGTCTCTGTGCTTCCACTGTAGGAGGCGTGGGTTTGATCCCTGGTCAGAGAACTGAGATCCTGCATGCCGTGAACTGTGGCCCGCCATCCCCCCCAAAAAAAGACTCCATAGTGCTTACTCTGGGCCAGGCACTGGTCTCAGGACAGTTTACAGATGAAGAAAGTAAGGTATGAAGAGGTTAAGTAAATTGTCTAAGAGTATTCCACCGGCAGAACTTAAGTCACTGTTCTTCACCACCACATTATGAAAGTGGTTTAAGAAGATTCTAAATATGAGTCACAAATAGAAAAGTTGGTGCCAAGTCCTCCCTATTTCACAGCCAGTTGCCATAGCAAATTCCTGTGTTTGGGACTTAACGACATGGCCCCTTGTCACTGCCATTAAGACTAGAAGATTTCCATTGCTGCTACAAAGACTTAGGGAAAATGCAATCACTGAGGGAGAAATTCTCCATGAGGAGAGAAAGGGCCTGCGAGGGAAGATTTGGTTAAGAGACACAGTAAAATACGGAAAAACAAACCAACATGGGGCTGGGATTCAGGAGGTTATGGAACAACCATTCAACCTCAATCAAAGGGTTAAGTCTGGAATGTCTAACAAAAAGGTTGAAAGTGTCACCAAAGTAAAATAACCCCATTAGGCAGCTAGTAAACAGAAGAGAAAAACTGACTAAGCTATAGCCCAGTCATTGTGTGAAGCAAAATCGGAATTCACTGCATACTTGTAAATAACCTTCTTCATCATTTACTCATAATTTGGCCAAGTGGCTTTGCCCAAGAAGCATCCAACTAACAGTTAGTCATACTGAAAACCACTAGGGGGCAGTTCAGTTCAGTTCAGTTGCTCGGTCGTGTCCGACTCGTGCAAACCCCATGGACTGCAGCACACCAGGCCTCCCTGTCCACCACCACCTCCCGGAGCTTGTTCAAACTCATGCCTTGGTGATGCCATCCAACCACCTCATCCTCTGTCGTCCCCTTCTCCTTCTGCCTTCAGTCTTTCCCAGCATCAGGGTCTTTTCCAATGAGTCAGTTCTTTGCATCAGGTGGCCAAAGTATTAGAGTTTCAGCTTCAGCATTAGTCCTTCCAATGAATATTCAGGGTTGATTTCCTTTAGGTTGGATCTTCTTGCAGTCCAAGAGACTCTCAAGAGTCTTCTCCAACACCAGAATTCAAAAGCATCAATTCTTCGATGCTCAGCTTTCTTTATGGTCCAACTCTCACATCCACACATGACTACTGGAAAAACCATAGCTTTGACTAGACAGACCTTTGTAGGCAAAGTAATGTCTCTGCTTTTTAATATGCTGTCTAGGTTGGTCATAGCTTTTCTTCCAAAGAGCAAGCGTCTTTTAAGGGGGCAGTACCATAGAGACAACAGCAGGAAGGGTGTCCTCCCAAGGTCTCACCCACTAGAGAAGAGCATGTAGTTGGTTCTCACCATCCGTGGAAGGTCCTAGCAGTGCACAGCAGGGAGCCTTCTCTTCTATCACAGTGGTTTCCTTCTTCTCTGCAATTATGTTTAATAGAAAAACAAGGAACTTCCCTGATGGTCCGGTGTTTAAGTCTCTGCCTTCCAATGCTGCAGGCGCAAGTTCAATCCCTGGTTGGGAAATTAAGATCCCACAAGCCCCATGGCATGGCCCAAAAATTTAAAGATAAATAATAATAATAAAGAAAACAAGGCTTATCCTTTCAAACTTTGGCTTTGAGATTGACCCAGGGTGTAACATGGGGCGCTGTGCTGTCTTGACCACACGACATGGGGCCAGTCCTCCAGGTCCACCAAGGCCGAACTTGGCGCTTTATCACAGGGCATCTTTATCAGGCCTCTCAGGGCTTCTGGTGAGGCTCAGGACAACAGTAACACATCTGTTTCAGGCCACAAGGTGGAAGAGAAGGCTTCTATCTTGCCTCTCTCTCTCAGAGCTTTTGCTCTGCAAAGCAGTGTTCCTTTCAGAATGAGGCTGCCAGCATCCTGCCAGACACAGATAACAAAAGTCAGCACCCATATGAGCCAACTCCTGGGTCCCTTCCTGAAACTCTCCAATTGTAAGAGTTCTCCCAGTGCTCAGCTCCCACCTGGGACCTCTGGTCACTCATGTTGGCTGCTTATTTTTTCTGAAATGTCCTTCTCTAATTCCCTCCTTCCTTGGGCCTGCCTAATTCCCATTCATCCAGTAGGAATTACCTTGGTCACTTCCTCTAGAAAGTCTATCCTGACTGCCCCCCAGGTTACATGGTAAACTACTCATATATATGGCCCCCAGCATCCTGTGCTAAGCTCATTACAGCATTTATCAAGCTACAAAGCATTTTCTCTTTTCTCCCACTAGACTGTAAGCTTCATCAGGGAAGGGTCTGTGTCTGGATCATTGTGAATAAATAACCAATATTCAAGAGAAGAAACATTTAGGGCCTTGACAAATATTTGTGTGCATGCATGCTCAGTTGCTAAGTCATGTCTGACTCTTTTGCAATCTTATGGACTGTAGCCCACCAGACTCCTCCGTCCATGGGATTTCCCAGGCAAGAATACTGGAGTAAGGTGTCATTTCCTTCTCCAGGGGACCTGCACTACCCAGGGATCAAACTTGGATCGAACTGGTGTTTCCTGCATCTCCTGCTTGGTAGGCGGATTCTTTAACACTGAGCCACCTGGGAAGCCCTGACAAATATTTGCAGGATGAACTGATGGTGGAACCAGGCAGGTGCAGAAAAGTAGTCATTTAGGAGTGGGATGGTCAAGAACACAGGTACTGGTGTCAGACAGACCTGGGTTAGAATCCCAGTCTTGTCACTGAGTCCAGCTAAGTGATGTTACACCTCCCTAAGCCTTAATTTCCTCATTGATAAAACGACAGTGACAATAAATAATAATTATTAGCTTTGTTATTATTACAGGACCTACCTCAGGATTGAGATAAGAATCAGATGAGATGTTCTGAGTGCTTACAACAGAACTCAGCCCGTTCTAAAAGCCTGACAATCCTTAGCAATATGCCCACCCATCCCCCAATGCTGGCCTAGCCCTTCCCCTGCAGGAGTGGATTTGAAGAGAAAAAAAATCATGAATTTGCTTGGAAAATCCTGAGATTCATATTTGAAGAAAACAAAATCGGATTGTTTTTCAAAGACAGCCTCCCATCAGCCAGAAGCCGATTACTCATCTTTTAAGAAGATGAGTAAATATCTTTTGCACTGTCATCCTGGAATGAGTCACAGCAACGGAGGGTCTCGTTTCCAAGGGCGCATTTGAAGCGTGTCTCAAGAGACCTTTGTTACAGAACTCGCCACTAGGTGGCAGCCGAGCCGGGGACCCTCGGAGAGGAGAGCGGCCTGACCCTTAAGAGGGCTTGCGGAGGCCGCAGTGCTTGGAAACGAATACCTGACTCACCCAGGGAGCGTTAGCCCAGAAAATGACAAGGGCTTATTTCAACAGCGTGTAATATATACCGTCCTCGGGCCCAGAGTAGTACTATAGACCTGGGAAGCCTGAGCGTCACCTCTTCAGAAATAAAAAATTCAGGCTGTCGACAAATGAAGACCCAAGAGCTTATGAACTATTTTAGACACGTTATAAATTTGATCCCAAGATAATTAAGTGATACTGCAACAACCTTATCTAGCTGTGTGTCTTCCCTGTTTAAAAGCCTGCCATGACCCCGTGGGGGTTTCTTAACCAGAGGTCGTGGGGTGGAGGCTGGAGTCTGATGTCAGGATCTCCAGGGGAGCAACCCTGGTTTGAGAAAGAATATCCAATATGCCTGTTTTTGTCTTTTCTTTCCTTTTTTGTTTTTGGCCGCTTCACAAGGCATGTGGGATCTGTTCCCCAGCCAGGGATGGAACCTGGCCCCTCCGCATTGGAAGGTGAAGTCTTAACCACTGGACCACCAGGGAAGTCCATACGTACTTTCTTCATAATACAAACACAGGAAGCAAAGCTCGATGGAGTCTATCTAGTGGCTGTATGCAAATGATAGAGTGAAAAAGCACTGAAAGGGTATGACATTTTTTTAAAAAAGGTATCAGAAACATGGACATAGTATTAACAACAATAACGATAATGAACATCTATTAAGTATTTAATATGCACAGTTGATTTCCTGTAGGATTGACAGGTTTGCTCTCCTTGCAGTCCAGGGACTCTCAAGAGGCTTCTCCAGCCCCACAAAGTGAAAGCAATATATAGTAATACGTTACCATGTGTAAAGCAGATAGCTAGTGGGAAGCGGCTGTATCACACAGGGAGCTCAGCTCCGTGCTCTGTGACGACCTAGAGGGGAGGGATGGGGGTGGGGGAGGCTCACGGGGGAGGACACATGTACACTTATCGCTGATTCATGTTGTACAACAGAAACCAACACAGCACTATAAAGCAGCTATACTCCAATAAAAAAATTTTTTTTAAATACAGTATTGCTTGTCTTGAAGGCTTTGGGAAACCCTCCTGTCCATCTTCTTTCAAGGGCAGGGCCCCAGGTCTCGCACACACGCAGGCTTTGCTCAAGTCCTCCTGGCCGCTCATCATCAGCTAGGACATTGCTTCCTCTACGGAACCCCAATGGCCACCATCCGCGTTCCTGGCCCTCTCTTCTCTGCTGCTGGGGGACTCCATCACAGCTAGAGCCCTGGAACACTGGAACGTTCCACTTACTGCCTTTGACCCATCTGTCTGCCTCCCGCACTGGACAATGAGCTCCCTGAGGACTCGACTTGCTCCTGTTCATCCTTGGCTGTGCAGTCTAGCCCAGCGCCTGCCACAAGAGATGCTCACCATTCCAAACGTTTACCAAATGATCTTAAATATCCTTTTTTTTTCCCTCAGGTTGGAGAGTGGGAACACCTTAAACCAGGCGTATTCTTGCCTAGAAAATTCCATGGTTAGAGGAGCCTGGCGGGCTACAGTCCATGGGGTCCCGAAGAGTCCGATACAACTGAGTGACTGACAGTTTTCACTTTCCCCAACCCCTGGTGCTCGGCCTGTTAGGAACGAGGCCGCCCAGCCGGAGGTGAGTGGCACCCTCAATGCTTGCATTACCGTCTGAACCTCCACCGCCTTCCATGGAAAAATAGTCTTCCACAAAACCTATGCCTGGTGCCAGAAAGGTTGGGGACCAGTGCTTTAAACCATACAACTGACCCATATTTAAGAGCTGGGGTAGAGGGGATCCATGCAATCCCAGTTGTTAGCTCCTGTTCTCAACTACGTTCCAAGACAGGACACGAGTCTGGGACACTGGGCACGGTTGAGGCTGTTAAAGTGACATTGGCAACTTCCCCCATGGGGCTTCTTTAGGAGCCTGTGTATGCCTGACTAGAGACCCCTGTTTAGAGCAAGGAGTTGGGGGCCGTCCCTCTGGCCCCGTTCTTGATACTCCCTCTGGTTCTCAGTGAGGGCTGGGAATTCTTCCAGGGAGGAACTCCACAGTCAGCAAGCTTTTTCACAATTTATTTCAGGCCGTTTGTCTTCCTCTAGGTGCGCGGCACTGTAGGGCTGAAGCTCACAGCCATTGTCCTAAATCCCTTGCAGATACAGCTGTGTGCAATTTTTAGATAATAGAGATGCAGTGTCAAAGCAGTGCTCCCAGTGTCAATTTAGTGCTCCCCATGGGCACAAAATCACTACAGTGAACTTGCTGCCTTGGCAAGAGATACCTTCCAAAATCAGCCTCTCCTGAGAGCTCCATCTCCTGAGTTTATAGCAAGTGTTTAGTATGCCTCCTCTAAGAGCCGAGTCAAATGCCTGTTTCCTGGTCCTGTCTTGCTAAATATCTCAAAAATGCATTGTGACTATTTTACGCTCATGGTAAAATTGAGAGACTAATATAACAAACATCTCTCCTCTGTCACCCACTTTGTCACATGTTAACATTTTACTGTATTGTTCCCAAATTCTTTTTCTCAAGATGTAAATTACAGATATGATGAAGATTCCTTGGGGGCAAAGCTCCAAATCTCATCCCCGTCTCTCTTCACAATCTTGAATTTTAATGTTTATCATCTTCAATAGTTTTAAACATTGACTACATATGTATGAATCCATAAACAAGATTTAGTGCTGTTTTTGAACTGTTTTAGCAGTATAAAAATGACATACTACTGAACTGATCTTTCCGTAAATTGCTTTCTTCACTCAATAATATTATTTTTTAGATTTTAAAATATTGATACACATAGGACTAGCTCATTCACTCTAACTACTGAATTGTAAGAATAGATGGTTGCTGTATTTTTTCTGTGATTTGTGAACATTTTGTTATTCCTCTTTTTTTTTTCCCTGCAAAAACAATACCACAGTGACCTGTCTTATACACATCTACTGTGCAATTTGAGAAAATATGTCCAGAGCAGAATTGGTGGGTTATAGAATTAGGTATCTTTGACTTCACTAGATATTGCCCAATCATTTTCTGAAGTGGTTGTATCAATTTATATGGCCAATAACAATGACAAGTTTTCCATTTTTTCATGCTCTTGCTTCCTCCTATGGAAAAAATGTCAAACTTACAGAAATGTTGCCAAAATGGTACAGTGAACACATGTACCTACTTTCTTTCAACAGTTACTAACATTTTGCTACATTTGCTTTCCCTTTCTCTTCAAAATTTCTTGGCCTTTTGTGTTCTGTTTCCAAATGATACATATATTGAAACACATGTATACATACATAAATAAAGATGTGTAATAAATACAAATAAATTTTTAAATATGTATGTATCTATTCTAGAACAAAGATATTCTCCTACACAACATAATTATTACACTCAGGAAATTAAACAATGAGATAACTCTATTACCTATCATATAGGCCAGATGCAAAGTTCTCCATTGAGCTAATAGTGCTCTTCATAATTTTTCTTCCAGTCCAGAATCTAATCAGGGATTGACCATTGTATTTAATTGTCATATATCTTTAGTCTTCTTTAATTTCCTTTAATCCAGAAAAATTCCACAGCTTAAAAAATAAAATTCCATGACATTAATATTTTTTCTCCTTGCCAACTCTTGATAATATCAGACTTTTTCATGTTTGCCCAATTGACAGGGAGTGAAATATCTCATTGTGATTTTTAATTTGTTTTCCCTTGATTCCTAGTGCAGTTGAGAAAACTTTCATATGCATATCGGCAAGTCAAGCATCAAAAATATTTTCTGTTTAATATCTTTTACCTGTTTCAGTACTTTGTAGTTGGCATTTGTTTTTACAGATTTATGAAAGTTTTCTACGTATTCTGGAAACCAAATGATTGTCAGTTAAAGGCCATGTTAGCTATGATGCTTGGGTAGGTTGTTGAACAGAGGTTTTTAATTGTAATAATCAAATGTATCAATGTTTCCCTTCATGATTTGTGACTTTGCAAAAAGTCCTTTCCCATCCCCAATTCATAAGACATTCTCATAAAGATAATTTTAGATCTTTCATCCACTTGAAATCTATTTTGTACATATGATAAGTATTTAATTTCAATTTTTTATATGTAATGTACTAGTGCTACTTATTACAGAGTCCATCCTTTCTCCACTGATTCTTAATGCCACCTCTGTCATAATCAGGTTTCCATATAACTAGCATTATGCTCTTTTCACTCAAGAGTGGAATTGGTGGGTCATAGGTCATAGACACCTATATCCTTACTAGATATTGTATAATTGTTCTATAAACTGATTGTATTGATTTATACTTCCAATAACAATGACAAAATTTTCATTTCTTCATGCCCTTACCAACTCTCTCTTGGGAAAAATTCCCTTGCTTTATTTATCTGTCCCTATTGGGTTTCTCTGGAGGCTCAGTGGTAAAGAATCCACCTGAGATATGGGTTCAATCCCTGGGTCAGAAAGATCCCCTGGAGAGGGCCTGACAACCCACTCCAGTATTCCTGCCTGGAGAATTCCATGAACAGAGGAGTCTGGTGGGCAACAGTCCATGGGGTCCCAAAGGGTTGGACATGATTGAGCAGCTAAACAACAATAACAAGCCAATATTACACTATCTTAGAGTAGGTACATCTTTGCAATAAGTGCTATTATCTGGTAAGAGTGGAGGTCCGAAAAGGAGGATGAGAGACAGGTGAGGCAGAGCCAAACTTCCTCACCTATACCTTAGCTGACCTCTGTCTCCCACTCACAGGCACACATTGGCTAATTAATGCTTGTTGATGAGTCTCCTGAGATTTTTCGGTTGTTTATCATCTAGCATTAGAAGAATGTTTTGAAGATGAAATGAGCAAGCCCCAGTGAAGCGCTTGGTACAAAGTAAGCCCTCTGTAAAATATAAGCTATTATTCAATTTCAATTCAGTTCAGTTCAGTTCAGTCGCTCAGTCATGTCCGACTCTTTGCGATCCCATAAACCACAGCACACCAGACCTCCCTGTCCATCACCAACTCTCGGAGTCCACCCAAACCCATGTCCATCGAGTTGGTGATGCCATCCAGCCATCTCATCCTCTGTCATTCTCTTCTCCTCCTGTCCTCAATCTTTCCCAGCATCAGGGTCTTTTCAAATGAGTCAGCTCTTCGCATGAGGTGGCCAGAGTATTGGAGTTTGAGCTTCAACATCAGTCCTTCCAATGAACACCCAGGACTGATCTCCTTTAGGATGGACTGGTTGGATCTCCTTGCAGTCCAATTTCAGTTAATGGCAGTGAATTAGCTGAGTCACTCAAGTTAGAGACCTGGGCTCATGAATGATTCCTGTTCTGTGCATTCACACACAATAACCAAGTCCACGGATCCTGTGTGCATTCCAAGTTGCTTCAGTCATGTCCGATTCTTTGCTATTCTGTGGACTGTAGCCCACCAGGCCCCTGTGTCCATGGATTCTCCAGGCAAGAATACTGGGGTGGGTTGCCACTCCTTCCTCCAGGGGATCTTGCTGACCCAGGGATTGAACTCAAATTTCTTATGTCTCTTGCATTGGCAGATGGATCCTTTACCACTAGTGCCACCTGGGAAGCCCCCACTGATTCTACTTCCTTGGTATTTCTCACACTGGTTACTTCTCCCCTTCCTTGGTCCCGGCTTCCCTGATGGCTCAGATGGTAAAGCGTCTGTCTGCAATATGGGAGACCCGGGTTCGATCCCTGGGTCAGGAAGATCCTCTGGAGAAGGAAATGGCAACCCACTCCAATACCCTTGCCTGGAAAATCCCATGGATGGAGGAGACTGGTATGCCACAGTCCATGGGGTTGCAAAGAGTCAGACATGACTGAGTGACTTCACTTTCCTTTTCCTTGGTCCCATGTTCTGGTTCAGGTCCTCACTGCTGCTTATCTGAATTACTGGGCTCCTAGCAGCTCTTCTTGTCCTTCCAGTTCTTCCTCCTTGGTACTACCAGAATAATATTTCTAAGATACATTTGATTGTGACAGTCCTTGGTGACTTCAGAATAATATACTAACTGCGTGGCTCTGAGTAAGCTACTTAACACCTCATGTCTTTGTTTCCTAATCTGTAAAGTGGGGATCATTACAATATCTCTTACAGCTGTTGTAAACGTGGGATCCAATTCAGGTGTAGCACATGGTATATGATAAGCACTCTGAAAATATTACTTCCAGTCATTAGTTTCTGATTTTCTTTACGTGATATCTGATTCTGGTTTCGTCTCCAGCATCCTTATTACTTTCCTTCTTTTAAACAGTGTCTTAAGTCTCAGTCATGTAGTTTGGGTTGGATTGACCCCATCCCACCTCCAGACATGAGTCCCAATTGACATAAGAGTGTTCCATCACCTTAAGCCAAGTCAGACCAATGAAAGCCAAACAGGTTTAATTCCAGTGATTCAGTTTGCATTATTGGAAAGTAAACTCTCCTTACCCCCACTCCAATATTCTTGCCTAGAGAATCCCATGGAGAGAGCCTGGTGGGCTACAGTCCATGGGGTTGCAAAGAGTCGGACATGACTAAAGCGACTTAGGACAAACATGCACAAACTCTCCTTTCCTGGAGATCCTAAACAAGAATGTTCGCAGCTCCAGGAGTTACAGGCTACCATTGTTGGATCACAAGTGAAAAGCTGAGTTCATAAGGAAGTAAGCCTATGGAGAGCAAACTGTAGGCTTGCAGTGAAACATGATTGAGCTGCTGGTTCAAGCTTCACCTGAAGGTAGCCCTCTATCTTGATATTTCATGAGCCCAAAAGTTTGCTTTCTTGTTTAGGCTGATTTTATATGGGTTTCCAGCTATTTGCAACATAGAATCTAACATATGGTGTCTGAAAATGGATTCTTGAGCACTTGTTTGTCTTCAGACCATATTGTTCTAAGTGAAGCTGACTCTGAGGTCCACACCTGCTATGGTAGATTGAGGGGTGGCTCCCCAAAAGAAATGTCCACCTAGAGTCTGTGAGTGTGACCTAATTTGGAAAAAGGGTCTTTGCCAATGTAATTAAGAATGTTAAAATGAGGTATTACTGAATTAGCAGAGTGGGCCCTAAATCCAATGACACATGTCTTTATAAGAGACAGAAGAGGATGCAATGTGGATGGAAAAGAAGAGACGGCCATCTGAAGGCATGAGCAAGTGCTGGACTGACGCAACCACAAGCTGATGCCTGTCAAGAGCCTCCAGAAACTTCGAGGAAGGATTCTCCCCTAGAGCCTTCATCACTAGAGCCCGGGGCATTTGAATTCAGACTTCTAGCCTCCTAGAACTGTGACAGAATCGATTCCTATTTCTTTAAGCCATCAAATTTGTGGTAATTTGTTATTTAGGAAACGAGTACATCTTAGGTGGGCAATTTGCATACCTAGAACTACCTTAATGAGGGGACCCTCCTCCCCAGCAATTTCTATCCCTTATAGGAGAAGCTGCTGAGCTGTGCCAAGTTGCTTTAGTCATGTCTGACCCTTTGTGACCCCGTGGACTGTAGCCCACCAGGCTCCTCTGTCCATGGATCCTCCTGGCGAGAATACTGGAGTGGGTTGCCATGCCTTTCTCCAGGGGATTTTCCCAGCTCAGGGATTGAACAGGAGTCTTTTATATGTCTCCTGCATTGGCGGGCGGATTCTTTACCACCAGCGCCACCTGGGAAGCCCTAGGAGAACTTGCCTGAATGTATTTATTCACATCCAAATAGTCTTCACTATGGTTCTTCCTCCTGTGACACAGGATTACTTTCCATATCCATATCCTGAAATTTTATCTAGATCCTTTTCCCTGCTTTTCTATCAAAATTTAAGCCAAACTAGGATGACCATACCTAAATAACAAATTACCACAAAGTGGTACCACTTTGCCCAGAACTGTTCCATTTATACCTCCTGCCCTAATGTTATTATTGCTGTTATTTTAATATTATTTATTTGGCTGAGAAGGTCTTGGGGCTTCCCAGGTGGTGCCAGTGATAAAGAACCCATATGCCAATGCAGGAGACAAAAGAGACACAGATTCGATCCCAAGGTCGGGAAGATCACCTGGAGGAGGTCATGGCAACCCATCCCAGTATTCTTGCCTGGAGAATCCGGTGGACGGAGGAACTTGGCGGGCTACAGTCCATAGGGTTGCAAGGAGTCCGACTTGACTGATGTGGCAGCACCCATGAACACTGCCACATCTTCGAAGTACCCTCAGGATCATTTTATTAATTGTTGCCGCATGTGGGATCTCAGATCAGGGATCAAACCCAGGTCCCCTGCATTGGAGCATGGAGTCTAACCACTGGGCCACCAGGGGGTCCCCCAGTGTTATTGTTAATAGCAGACTTTCACTCTCAAAGTGTCTTAATTTGGTCAATTAACTCTACAGTGAGCCTTGTGAATGAAATCGGCCAGCCTCTGCCAAGCTCATTGTGTTAAAGATATCAGTCATCACCTTCCTACCCACACTTCCTGAGGGAAAATTTCATGCCCAAAGCTCTGGGCCCTTAATGACCAGCATGACTTGTTGCCCCACTCTAGACTTAGCAGCAGCAGCGGCGTGATGGACTGGGGTGGTCAGAAGCAACCGATTTTTTGTCATCTGTTTTTAAAAGGTGAGCTGGCTATATAAACTCTTTTCTTAGGGATATGAAGCTGGGAAATGGAGAGACTTAAGCGATTAGGAACATAGCTATCATGAAAGAGCGTGAGGCAGCGTTCAAGACTTGAGAACAATCAATTCCCTGTCCCCAAGGAACAGGATGGAGGAACCATCAATACGACTGTAGGCGTACACATCCAGAGTTGCCCTCCAGGGGGCGCCATTCACACAGAACAACTCGTGACTAATTCTCCTGAAGCCGTGTGATGCGGGTAGCCCTGATTGTTTTGCTTCCTGGAATCTTTCTATTATAGTTCCGGTTCTTATATATTTCTATCAGTGGTTCTCAGACGCGGCTGTCTGTCAGAATTACCTGAGAAGATTAAAAAAAAATATCCTGCTCCCCAGGTCTCACCCCACACTGAATAAATGAGAATCTCTTAAGTGAGAACCAGATTTCAGTAGTTTGAAAAACTTCTCTCAAGTGAGGTGAATGTGTAATCAACATTGTGAATCACCTGATCAGGGAGTGATTCCTGGGCCCCTTCTCTGAGGTCATGTGAGTGGGTCTCAAGTTGCAACCAAAGGATTTGTATGCATGGCTCCTCCCAGGCTTCTGAAGGAGCTTGGGCACTCCCTGGTGTTCTAGATAGTAGGATATGGCCTATGACAGTCTTCTTACTGACCAGCTGTCATAATCCTTATCTAGAAAAATCTGGTGCACTTTGCCTGACACTCTAAATAATGAGGTAGTTAAATTGCTGGCTAATTTCATGACCAGTTGGAATAGCTCTTTGCATGAAAATGAGAATTATGTAAAATAGAATCTTGTTTTTGTTCATCCCTCCTGCTTTGCCCCTCTTGATGCTTCTGTGGACAGGATGAGTCATCTCTCAGCTACAACTGGACTGGAATTTCTTTTAAACTACACAGCAAAAAGTTGATTGTGCGTTTTCTTTTTCTTTCAGTATTTCTCACGGCTTCAGGCTGTTCATTTTCAATCATGCTTTTGCCCTTCTGCCTGGATATAAACATTCCTGTCTCACCAGCAGCAGCTGGCAGATGCCAAAGGTTTATAAAAGAGCATAGGGACATAAGAACTATATTTGGGAATGGCCGCTTTGAATGACAAACTGATTCATGCTCTGGAATTTTCTTAATTAAATAGACCTGGAGGAACAGACTTTTCTGTCCACTAGATGACTTCCTCCTGTCTTTGCTGGAAGAATCATTGATCATTTGTTATTATTAGCAGCACCTACCCACCCAACACCTGAACATCACTTCTAGAAATGAGATTAAATGATCTAATTTCAGAAAGAAAAATCTCTCATGATCAATAGTGACAGGCAGGCAGGACTGCCACACACCACCATGGTGATTTACTTAGTTTTCCCGTGAAAAGGTAACAGAAAAGGACAAGCTAAGTCTTTTCCAGGGAGACGTGGAGCCCTGGGCTCATGCATGAAGCTCCAGCCTGCGATGGGCTTTAATAATCCCTGGCTTCTCTGTTGAATGCAGTGCCCAGAGATTTGAATGGATGCCAGCTAGAGGAAAGACTATGAGAATTCTGGACCAGACACTCTAGAAGAAAGAAAAATACTCATTGGTTTTAGAACTCTCCACGCTCTTTCTGTCTTTGCTTTTTCACACCTGTTCTTCTTACCTGCCTGGTGAACTCATTCCCATTCTTCAAGACCCAGCTCAAGCAACCCCTCTGTGAAGGTCCCTCTCATTTTCTGTGCTAGGACGTGTGGCTCCTGGCCATAATGTTATTATCGTACTTATCATTCTCTTAACTTAGCCATAGCCTTTTTCACTAGTTAAAAAACCCTCTGGAAAATTCCCTGGCAGTCCAGTGGTTAGAGCTCCATGCTTCCATTGCACAGGGCATGGGTTCGATCCCTGGTCAGGGAACTAAGATCCTGCAGGCCATGTGGCAAGGCCAATAAATAAATTAATTAAATAGTTAAATAAAAATGCTCCAAAGGTGGGACTGACTCTCTGACATGTCCGTTTGACCTGAAGCCTATAAAAGTCCTGCTGGCCCAGAGCTGGTACTCAAGAAATAGATGATGAATTTAAAATGACACTGGAAGGAAGACAAGAATGGACGGTATGTCTCTGAGTGCAGCACTTCGTACATGATCTTATTAAAGCTTAACAGCCTTATGAGGTAAATATAAATATAAGAAATATTACAGTGCTTTCTTTCTCACTGCTAATAATGGGCAGGGGTCAGAGCGGCTCTCTGAGTCCCAGTCACATTCTTTCTCCATCCTGTGATAGCCTGAGTTACCCAAAAGGCCTCTTTGAAAATGGGAACATATATTACTTTTCCTTAAACAGAGCATGCTAACGAGCACAGTTCACTTCATTTGAAAATTGCAATTTTGAGGGCATTAGCTTAATTTTCGCCTCTTATATGCAAAACCTTTGAAAAGTAGAAGTATCTGCAATTACACAGAGAAGTGGTTCTTTCAGGAAAAATTTAGCAGGAAACTCATGCCTATATTCAGCATCTTAAATTAAAAGTATCAAGTGGTCTTATGAGACAGGAGCACACAGTCGGTGGGCTGCTTTCAAAAGGTCCGTTTAGAAATACAGCCCAGGGACGTCCCTGGCACTCCATGGTTAAGACGCCAAACTTCCAGTGCAGGGGACCCAGGTTCGATTCCTGGTGGGGGAACTGAAATCCCATGTGCTGCCAAAAAAAAAAAAAAGACCGAGATTGACTCGACCCAATCGACTGTGTACTTGAAGATCTCAAAATAAGGGTTTTCATTTCCCCAAAAGAATTATTAAAGGAAAAACAGTGTAGCAAGGAGTGCATTGGCATCTCTCAAAAGCAGACACACCCTGCAGTAGTGACAAAATGATCTCAGTCCCGCAAGACTGTAGTAGAATACCCCATCTACAGATGAGCTAGAGGGTCGAGGAAGAGTAGTAAGGGCCACCGTGTGTCATCACTGACAGTGTGCAAGACTGTTCCGGAGACTGTGATAAGCATGACAGGCCTCAGTATCAGGGATACCCTGCAAGCATATGCACAAGAGCATTATTCACAACAGCTAAAACATGGAAGCAACCCAAGTGTCCATGGATGGATGGATAAGCAAAATGTGGTGTACAAATACAATGGAATATTGTTGTTCAGTTGCTCAGCCGTGTCCAACTCTTTGAGACCCCATGGACTGTAGCCCACCAGGCTCCTCTGTCCGTGGGATTTTCCAGGCAAGAATACTGGAGTGGGTAGCCATTCCCTTCTCCAGGGGCTTTTCCCAACCCAGGGATCAAACCTGGTTGTCCTGCATTACAGGCAGATTCTTTACTGTCTGAACCACCAGGGAAGCCCTACAATGGGATATTAGTCATCCTTTAAAAGGAAGGAAATTCTGGCACATGCTTCAACGTAGATGAACCTTCAGCACGTTATGCTAAGTGACACAGTGAAATAAGTCGGCCACTAAAAGACAAACAGCATATGGTTCCCCTTACATGAGGTACTTAGAATAGTCCGAATCGTAGGGGCGGAAAGCAGAATGGTGGTTGCCAGGGAGTGTGGGGAGTGGGGAGTTAATATTTAATAGATGAGGAGTCCTAGTTTGTGAAGAAGAAAAGAGTTCTGGAGATGGATGGTGGTGATGGAGGCACATTATGAAAGTGTTTAATACTGTTAATCAGTACACTTATAAATGGTGAATTTATGATACACATTTTATCATAATAAAAAAATTGGAGAATCAAAACAAAAATAGAATGTATGTATGTGTGTGCTCAGTCGCTCAGTCATGTCTGACTCTTTGTGACCCCATGGACTGTAGCCCCCCAGCCTCCTCTGTCCTTAGGATTCTCCAGGCAAGAATACTGGAGTGGGTGGCCATTTCCTCCTCCAGGGGATCTTCCCCAACCCAGAGGCACAGCAGTCTGATAGCACTGGTTCCCTTTGGGTTGGGGTAGGGAGGAAAACAGGATTGGTGGGGCGGGGTTGGGGGGGAAGGAGGTAGGAGGAGGGGGAAGGGCGGGGGAGGCGGAAAGGAGAGGCAGATGGAACTTGAGCCTTATTTGTAACGCAAAATGAATGCCTGCTTCCTCCTTTTTTCCCCCTCTGCCTCCAAACTCTGTTCTACCTGTGATTGGCACCCTAAACCACATCCTGGAGCCTAAGTACTAGGAGGTGTGGGAAATGTCAATTTTATCTTCCCACCTCTCCCTGCTGTGATAGAAAAGGGTTGGGCAGCCTGGGGAGCTTATCAATGCACACAATAATACTCCAGACAATGAAGGCTTTGGCCAATTGCCAAATAAAATCAAACTAAAGCGAAAAGAATATAGTCTGAAACTGCAATAGTATAAGCACACAAGAGACAGAAGTGTGCACACAAGCTGTTGATCTCTATGAACCCTGACATTTCTGCCCTCCTCCCAGGGGGTCTCCCCACCATCCAACTTCCTGAAAGACCCACTCTCATTTCCCCTTGGGATGTTTTCATTCTCTGTCATGAAGAAAGGCATCATGATGAAATAATTTACAGAAATATTTGGGAACAAAAATGTTCATCACCAAGTTACTTATCATCATAAAGTTGAAAATATTTTGCATATTCAAAACAGGAAAGGAATTTTATTTGTGTATTTATGATGAATTCTTTCTGTGGGTTTTTTTTTTTTGACCACAGCAATCAGCTTATGGGATTTTAGTTCCCCAGCCAGAGATCAAACCTAGGGCCCCAGCAGTGGAAGGGTGGAGTCCTAACCACTGGCCCACCAGGGGAAGTCCCTATTTATGTATCTAGGGACTGAGAAAAAAGTCAAAACCAACATTTCAAAATGTTATATATGACTGTGCTAAGTCACTTCAGTCATGTCTGACTCTGCGACTCAATGGACTGTAACCCACCAGGCTCCTCTGTCCATCAGAGTCTCCAGGCAAGAATACTGGAGTGGGCCGCCCTGCCCCTCCACAGGGAATCTTCCCAACCCAGGGATTGAACCTGCATCTCTTAAGTCTCCTGCACTGGCAGGCAGGTTCTTTACCACTCACACCACCTGGGAAGCCCCATTTTCCTTATGAAAGTAACAAGTGAAGGTGGCCCAGTCATGTCTGATTCCTCACGGCCCCATGGACTGTAGACCGCCAGGCTCCTCTGTCCACTGGAACTCTCCAAGCAAGAACACTGGAGTGGGTAGCCGCATTATGAGTATTTTCTTTGTAGTTCTTTTTTTTGATTTTCCAAATTTTCCACAGTGAGTTTGTAATGATAATTGGAAATCTTGTTATTTTCATTTTTTTTAAAAAAGAAACACATACGACCATCCCTTTCTTCCACCACTCTTGCTGAGTTTCATCTCTTCATCATGTTCATTTTCCAGACAAGAAGTTACGCTCTGCTCTTCCTGCTTCCATCTCACTTCCCCTATCTGAAATCCCTTTATTTCTGTTGAGAGCAGCTCACTTCCCACTCCCCACCCCTATCCCAGGGGAAGATTATGCTTTTAGGATTTAGGGATGGAGAATTTTCAGATGCTCCCCACAGGTTAGCCCCACTGGCAGAGGCCATGCATGGGTGAAGAGAGGGGCTCCGGTACAGAGCTAGACCGAGGCACAGTCTGAACCCCACGAACACCCGTGTCACCTCCCCTGTAAGGAACTGTCCAGTGCCAATCAGCTGAGTTCTCAGTTCCCATCTTCCATTGTCACCCGGGTCAGTAAATGGATCAAACAGAAAGTGAGAAAATGTGAGCTGTGATGACTATGAGAACCCCTGTTGCGAAGAGACAACTCATTGGAAAAGACCGTGATGCTGGGAAAGATTGAAGGAAAGAGGAGAAGAGGGTGACAGAGGATGAGATGGTGGGATGGCATCACTGATTCAATGGACATGAGTTTGAGCAGACTCTGGGAGATAGTGAAGGACAGGGAAGCCTGGCCACCTGCAGTCCATGGCGTCGCAAAGGGTCCTATGCGACCCTTTTCGACTGAACGACAACAAGGGAGAACATCCACGATCCCCTTTTAGACACAGATCCTCTCTGCTATTGTCATTTAAGGTCTCCGGGCCAGACCTACCACAGTCTGGTAATTCAGGCCTGGTTGGCCATGTTAATTTCACCTTTCAGATCAAAAGTCTAGTCAGTGGTTAGAAATTCTTTTTTCTCATTTTAGATAGAATCTGCATGGCAGATTACTCTGCATAGCAGAGTAAGTCTCCCGCAGGCTGGAGTCAGAAGGCTAAGCTGTCACCTGCAGACATCTCCAGGGGGGCTGGGGGAACGTCAGTGATAAGGAATTGTTTACTGGGTGCCTCCAGTCTGTAGTACCCTCTGGGCAGCCCAGCCCTGGAGGAAGAGCAGTAAGACAGGCACTAAAGAGCAAGAGATGGTAGGATCAGAAATGGGCTTTAGCTCAGAGAACTAGGCTTGCTGACCAGTAAGCCCGGAAAAAAATTGCTAAATGCTTTCAGGCAGGGCTTCCAGTGCAGAATAATAAGCCTGGTGACGAAGGTGCTTTCGGTGTGAGCTCCACCCCTTGGGGACCGAACCCCGCCCCTTGATGATAGCTCCGCCTCTTGATAACCGAGCCCTGCCCCCTTGGGGACCGAGCTCCAGCCCTTGATGACCCCTCCGCCCCTTGGCTGCACAATAGCCAGCCCTGAGAGGTGACCAAGACTCCAGTAGCTCAGGCCACAGGAAGGAAGGTGTGGTGAGGAAGGAGACCAGTGACACAGACTTTCTGAGGAACTTCTGACTGTTCAGTTCAGTTCAGTCGCTCATTCATGTCCGACTCTTTGCGACTCCATGAACCGCAGCACGCCAGGCTTCCCTGTCCATCACCAACTCCCAGAGTTTACCCAAACTCATGTCCATTGAGTCGGTGATACCATCCAACCATCTCATCCTCTGTCGTCCCCTTCTCCTCCTGCCCCCAATCCTTACCAGCATCAGGGTCTTTTCCAATGAGTCAACTCTTCGCATCAGGTGGCCAAAGTATTGGAGTTTCAGCTTCAGCATCAGTCCTTCCAATGAATATTCAGGACTGATTACCTTTAGGATGGACTGGTTGGATCTCCTTGCAGTCCAAGGGACTCTCAAGAGTCTTCCCCAACACCACAGTTCAAAAGCATCAACGCTTCGGGGCTCAGCTTTCTTCACCGTCCAACTCTCACATCCATACATGACTACTGGAAAAACCACAGCCTTGACTAGATGGACCTTTGTTGGCAAAGTAATGTCTCTGCTTTTTTAATATGCTGCCTGGTTTGGTCATAACTTTTCTTCCAAGGAGTAAGGGTCTTTTAATATCATGGATGCAGTCACCATCTGCAGTGATTTTGGAGCCCCAAAAAATAAAGTCTGCCACTGCTTCCACTGTTTCCCCATCTATTTCCCATGAAGTGATGGGACCAGATGCCATGATCTTAGTTTTCTGAATGTTGAGTTTTAAGCCAACTTTTTCACTCTCCTCTTTCACTTTCATCAAGAGGCTCTTTAGTTCTTCTTCACTTTCTGCCATAAGGGTGGTGTCATCCGCATATTTGAGGTTATTGATATTTCTCCCAGCAATCTTGATTCCAGCTTGGGTTTCTTCCAGCCCAGCGTTTCTCATGACGTACTCTGCATATAAGTTAAATAAGCAGGGTGACAATATACGCCTTGACGTACTCCTTTTCCTATTTGGAACCAGTCTGTTGTTCCATGTCCAGTTCTAACTGCTGCTTCCTGACTGTTAGAACACATTAAAGTCCGCTGCCAGCGAGAGAGGGCAGAAACAGTAGGATCCAGCACACTTGTGCTTAATCCGGAGGAAACAAACACACTGGCTAAGGAGGGGGCTGCTGCAGAGGTGGAGAAAAAGTGACCAGGTGCCCTTTCTGTCCTTGGACCAGTTGGGAGAAAGCCCTCCCTCACCAGTTTATCACGAGTGGCAGTAAAAGGGAATGCTCCCCCTGCTTCCCCACCCCACCCCTCCAAAGCCAGACTATAAACACTGCTAGGTTCCAAGAACGCAGAGAGACCCTGTGTTGTTTTTTTTTTTAACCATTCGCTCTGCAGCCCCAAGGCTGTGTCTGAAACACCATAGATGCTCAGAAAATATTTGCTGTCCTAAGGGAGAAACAAGAAAACTAGAAGCTAGAAAATCTGCAAGTGGAGATTTCTTACTTCTCTCTGTTCACCTGACCTGGGTTTCAGGCCCTTCTGAACACGTGATTTTGGATGAGTTGCCACTTCTCATAACCTCATGCTTAGTTTTGGTTTGGTTTTTCATTTGTAAGGTGATGATAACAATACTTCATAGGGTTCTTGTCAGGGTTAAATGAGGTAATGTATATCAGAGAGATTTGTAAACTGTAAAATGTTAGATAAATGCTAACTTTCTGCTGTTTTGTGAGGAAGATATGATGATGTTGAGGATGGTGATAGCAATGATGAAGAAATTCTTTCTTTTGGAAGAGATGGTTGTGAAACTGTGAAGTGAACTTTAGAGAATTTTGTATGTGGAACCAGAGTGGATGTGTTGATGGAAAGAAAGGTTCACAAGAGCCAGAGACCCCAGTGCAGAATTTTGCTCACATGGCTTGTGTAGTCCCCCTTTATGTTTGCTGGATTTGAACTCCGGATTAGGAAAGCTCATTTAAGAACAAGGACCGTCTTTTACTCCTGTTTGTTCTCCATGCCCCTTACACAGTACATTGTTCATAAACAAGTAGTAAACATTTGTTGGGGAAAAATAACGAATGAATGATTTGATGAAGGGCGACATAGCTGCAGTGGGCAAAGAGAAATGAGAATATTACCTGGGCAGAGATTGCTCCCTGAAAGTAATTTGTTCAGGCAGAATCAAAACTGATCTTGTCACTTCCTGATTTAAAAACTCCATTGGTTCTTCGCTGCTCAAAAAATGAAGTTCAAGTGTATTAGGAGGGCATACAAGGCCCTTCAGAAACTAGATCCAACCTCTCTCTCTTTTTCTTAAAAGAATATTTATTTACTTATTTAGCTGCATCGTGTCCTAGATGTAGCACACAAGCATTTTGTTGCAGAGCACGGGCTTCTCTCTAGTTGTGGTTCAAGCTCAGTAGTTGCAGCACAGCCTTAGCTGTCCTGCTGCATGTGGGATCGTAGTTCCCTGACCCGGGGTCAAATCTATGTCCCCTGCATTGGAAAATGGATTCTTAACTACTGGACCATCAGGGAAGACTCCCAGTCTATCTCTCTAGTCTCATCTTCCTTCCCTCATTTCATCTCCGCAAACCCTAATTCCTTCCACAGCTGTCTTTACTCACCCATGCTCTAACAATGCTGATCTCCCTAGGGTTCCCTGGACAGGCCAAGTCTTTCCCTAGGCTATTTCCTCCTGTTGGCACACTCCCGTGCATCCATGGAGATACAGCTTTGTGCTCTCTGTTTCGGAAAGTGGTCCCTGATGTCCCAGGCATTTGTTCATTCACAGAACTAGTGTTTCCTTAGCACCTGCGTATGAGCAGGCCATCCAAGATGGCCGTTCTCTTGCTCTCTGTGCAGCTCCTGCTCAGCCAGTTGCTGCTTCACCTCTACCCTACTCACCTGACTGACCTTTCCTCTTAATCATGAGCCTAACCAGGAAATGCCTGTGTACTTGCCCCCGGCCCCAACTAGTGATGGTTCTAATCTTTACATCAGCACTATCTACCCTGTGATGGTTTATCAATGGGGCAATAAGGCACAGCAGTCTGCTGGTTTCCCTGGTAACCCCCATAACAGGGAATCTCCCTCTTCCCCAGTAATGAAGACTACTGCTATGTCCTGCCCACCATCTTTCTCAGTGGGCTGTCACTCCAGGTCTTTGCTTCAGACACGTGAGATTCCCCCATCCATCAAATCACTGATGTCTCTGTCGCTGGCGCTGGGCTCTATCTTAAGTCTTGTGATTGGGCAAGTACAGAGCTTGCAGGCCTGCGGGTGCAGCCTAACAACCTGCTGTGAGCCAGACACTGTTCTAAGTGCTGGATACAGCAGTGAACATGTCCGACCGCGTCTCTATCCTCATGGAGCATTCATTCAAATAAAAGGGGGTGGACATTCAAAACAAAGCAAAGAAAATCATTATATACTATGCTGTTTTTCAGTCTCTAAGTCATATCTAACTCTTTGCGACTGCAGCACTCCAGGCTTCCCTATCCCCTACTATCTCCTAGAGTTTGCTTAAACTCATGTCCGTTGCATCAGTGATGGTATCTAACCATCTCATCCTTTGCTGCCCCCTTCTCCTTTTGCCTGTGTATACTGTTAGGATGTTGTAAAAGTAAGAGGGCTGAGGGACTAAGGAAGAGGTTGAGAATTCTATTTTATTTAGGGTAATGTATCAGTCAGGATAAGATGGCTTATGTTGCAATAAAAAAACAGCCCCCTAAAATCTTAAAAACAAAGATTTGCTTCTAGTCATGCTCCTTGATTACTGAGAGTCATCTAGGGCTTAGCTCCACATTCCTCACTCTGAAGATAAGCCCAAGCAAACATTTCTTTTTTTTTTAATTTTTATTTTATATCACAACATAGCTGATTAACAATGTTGTATTAGTTCCAGGTGTACAACGAAGTGACTCAGTTACAGATATACATGTATGTATTCTTTTTCAAACTCTTTTTCTATTTAAATTATTACAGAATATTGAGCAGAGTTCCCAAGCAAACATTGCTTTGGCAGAGGCTAAAGAAAAGGAGAGGAAGCAGGCACTGGTGCTAAGAATTTCACCTGAAAAATGGAGAAATCCAGGTCCTCTCTGCTCACATTTCACTGGCCCAAATGAGTCACATGATCACACCTGAGTTAAAAAGGTGTGGAAAGGATGTGGAAAGAGCAATCCTACCATCTTCCTAGGAAGAGAGAACTGAATGCGTGTGAGCAGCCTTGAAGATTGCTACGCATGGTCAAAGAAGGCCTCTGATGATAAAGAGACACTTAGGCAGAAAACTCAAGAAAGTAAGGAGTTAGCTGGTAGATATTGGGGGTGGGGGACATCAAACTTCTGGGTTCTCAGGCCAAACAGCTTAGAGTCATCCTGACTGTTTCCTCTCTTCCTTTCACTGCCCATGTCAAATCTATCAGCAAATCCCATCAGCTATACCTTCAAACTGTTTCCAGAGTTGAGTGCTGCTCACTGCCTGCAGCGCTGGTTCAAGCCTCAGCATCTCTTTTCTGCCTTTTTTTTTTTTTTGATTGTTTGGCTGCACTGCCAGGCATGTGGGATCTTAGTTCCCTGACCAAGGATCGAACCTGTGTTCCCTGCATTGGCAGTGCGTAGGCTTAACCAGTGGACCACCAGGGAAGTCCCCTCTCCTCTGGATTATTGCAGGAGCCTCTCACCTGCTCTCACTGCAGTCTGTTCTCCCCACAGCAACCAGAGGCACACTTTCCAAATTGAAGTCAGAGCATGACACTCCCTTGCCCAAACTCTTCTATTGTTTCCCATCTTTCTTGGAGTGAAAGCCCTATATCCCCCACAGAGCCTCACGCCGTCCAAACTTCACCCACCCAGTTCCACCCTGCCTTCTCTCTGCCCTCACCCACAGCGCTCCCTCTCTCATTCACTTCGCTCCAACGACACTGGCCTCTGTGATTTATCACCAATTTTCTCAATAATGATTTGAGTGCCTGCTCTATTCTAGGCACCAAAATGTAAGACTGAAATCAGAGTTAAAAGCAGAGACCAACACTATACTTTCCGTGCTCATGCTTAGTCATGTCTGAGTCTTTGCGACCCATTGGATTGTAGCCCACCAGGCTCCTCTGTCCAAGGGATTTTCCAGTCAAGAATACTGAAACGGGTTGCCATTTCCTTCTCCAAGGGATCTCCCCAACCTAGGGATCGAACCCAAGTCTCCTGTGTCTCCTGCATTGCAGGCAGATTCTTGACCTGCTGAGCCATCAGGGAAGTCCATACCATAGTCTGTTTTCCTGTCTCTCTCCCTACTACACTAGTATCTCTGTTTTCATGTTATTCAGCTGTATATCTATATGCCCAGCACTATGTTTGGCATAGCTTGTTAAGTGAACAATACATGTTTGAGCGGAGGATAGAAAGATGGATAGACAGATAAATTAGATAAATAGACAGACTGACTGACTTCCACTTTATTGAAGTTGTGGCATGTGCTATGGGTTCTTTGAGGTGGAATATACCAGCCTCTAAGAGCTGAGGCCATTTGCAAGCAAAGCCTGACAGCAGAGGGCCCTATCTGAATCTGATTGGTTTTTTCAAGGAGACTATAAAAGTAAGCAGACTTTCTTGTATGAAGGGAAAAAAATAGATTCCAAATCTGAAACAATTCAGCCTTGCCAGATGAGTCAACCATAGGAAAGAAACACGGGCTCATGTGGTCAACCACAGCCCATTTACATACCCCTTGGTTTGACTTGAACTTTAAGGAGAGGAAAGAGGATGGGTTGATAAGGTCAGAAATAAGACTAACAGATGACCCACAACATTGGTGGAGAGCATTCCAGGGCCCGTCAAAACTCTATTTAAACTAATAAGTTTTCTGTTTACATCTTGTGGTTAAAATCCTCAAATGTGAATATGTAATCTTGCCACTTCCATTCATGTCAGTTTCAGAGAACTCAAATTATTAATGTGTCCCAGAAGCCAGTTTACCTAAATTGTAGGCTGTAACTTCTGCTAAGAGAAATGCTAGTATTTAATGTAAAAACTAGAAAAGAAATTCATCCAAAAGTTACCCCCCCAAAAAAAAGATTCTTAATAGATCCCCCCACAAAGATGATTCCTTTCCTCTTTAGAAACATGAAAGTTACTCCCTCTGATTGGGAAAAAAAAGACAGCATGCGGTCATACTGCATTTCTTAGAGGTGAGCTACTGTGGCTGGCTCACCTTCTGCCACGTGATTGGGAAGTTAGCCTTCCTAGTGCCAGTTGAAAGGGGGAGAGTTGGAGCATTTAGGGATGTGGAGAGACCGCCAGCTGAGTCCAGAAGTTCTGGGCGCCCAGCTGTTGACAGAGAACTCACAGCCAACACAGGGTAACAGGGGTTGTCAGTGACCATGTGCTACTTCAGAGTCGTGTCTGACTCTGTGTGACCCTACGGACTGTAGCCCACCAGGCTCCTCTGTCCATGGGACGCTCCAGCCTCCTCCAGGGGATCTTCCTGACCCCGGGATCAAACCTGTGTCTCTTATGTCTCTTGCATTGGCAGGCAGGTTCTTTATCACTAGAGCTACCTTGAAAGGGTGTGTCCTACAGATTATGTAACAGCAAACACAGATGATTTTTATTTCTCTGAACACACAGGGGATGTGTTTATATGATTACATTGTATTCTATGTGAGCTCCAGTTGTGGCTCACAACCCAAGAAGGTGGTAAGTCCTGATTAGAAAGCATCATTTTGTCTCCTCTTTAAAGAAATATTCATTTTTATTTATTGATTGTTTTGGCTGCACTGGGTCTTAGTCACAGCACGTGGGATCTTGGACCTTCATTCTGGCACCCGGGATCTTTAGTTGCAGCACTTGAACTCTTCAGGTGTGGCATGTGGGATCTAGTTCCCCAACATGGGATTGAATACAGACCTCCTGCATTGAGAGTAAGGGGTCTTCGCCACTGGGCCGCTAGGGAAGTCCCCCATCATGTCTCCTTTTTAAACACAATGCCGTTTTATATAAGGGTGAATCCTTAGCAGAAATTAATATATGCCAATTGAATGAATGAATGAATGAAAAACATTGCCTCTGAGAGGAAGCAGCAAGGGTAAGAGCTGCTAGAATACCTGGATTGATTCTCTTTAGAGGTGAACAGTATATCTCATGCATCATAGAAACCTATAATTTTGGTTTTAAAGTATAGACAATATTTAAAAAAAAAACCTGGAAATGCTTTGCTATGCAAAGAGCAAACTACAAAATACTGAGGACTTCTAAGTTTCCGAAAGGGTAACGTAGGTAGTGTAGGGTCTGCTGGTAAATTTCAGATGGTGGCAATGTAAATTAAGTGGCAATTTCAAAGATAGGTGGGTCCCAGAATAAAGTCAGAGAGTAGGAACTAAAAGCAAACTCAAAAGGGATAAAACCATGCATGTGCACAGCATGCAACTGAACAGCCTAAAAGGTTTAGGCTCCCTTTCCGTAGACTTTCAGAAAAGGAGGCTTTCAATGAGAGGTTTGTTTTCATGAGACTTTTGTTCCTGTGGTGATCTGCATAATTTTGCTACTGTCTACTTGGCAATAAATCATTTGTGAAGAGATGAAAATGTCTCTCCCTAGCTGACACAGAACCTCTTTGAACCAGCTTGCCTCTGTGCTTCACCCTCTGTGTTCTGAAAAGAGTGAAATCTTCCACACCACACGTGGGCTCAGTGTGTCATCCCGGGGTGCTGGCGCACATGGCGTTGACTTTGTATGAATCTGGCTACTGCAAGGGCAACCTAAAAGTTACATGAAGATGAGAATCAAAGGTTACCAGACACCAGAGCAAAGACAATTTGGGAGCTCAAAACAGCACAAACAGAAACAAGCAGAGGACACAAGGTGTAGAAGCCCTCGAGGCACCCAGAAGTAAGTTACACTCACTTAAGTAGCTCTCGCGATTTCCACAGGTGTTTTTTGATGGGCGTGGATGGCACTGGCTCCATACACGAGCATCCCCCCATCACTGTGCCCGCTTCGGATTTGATAAACGAAGCAAAGCACCCTCTGCGGTAGGCTGATCCATGAATCCAAAGACCCAGGTTCTGGGTTCTGATCTTCTTCTTACTAGTTTGTTGATGTATCTTTTCTGTAGTTCTTTTATCTCTAGCTGGTTGAATGATGGTGGTGGTGGTTCAGTTGCTCAATGGTGTCCAACTATTGCGACCCCATGGCCTGTAACCTGGCAGTCTCCTCTGTCCATGGGACTTCTCAAGCAAGAAAACTGGAGTGGGTTGCCATTTCCTTCTCCAGGGGATCTTCCCAACCCAGGGATTGAACCTAGGTCACCTGCATTGCAGGCAGTCTCCTGCAATGCAGGTGGATTCTTTACCAACTGAGCCACCAGGGAAGCCCCAGCTGGTTGCATGCTTAGCTTTCATTGTTCACCTCTAGGCTGTAGGTATGGAGAAGGAAATGGCAACCCACTCCAGTGTTCTTGCCTGGAGAATCCCAGGGACGGGGGAGCCTGGTGGGCTGCCGTCTATGGGGTCGCACAGAGTCAGACACGACTGAGGTGACTTAGCAGCAGCAGCAGCAGCAGCAGCAGGCTGTAGGTAAAAATGCCTGCCTGTCTTGTTGTAGGGGAATACATGAGGGAAAGCACATGAATGTACCCTGGAGAGGTGAACTCCAGGAGGCAGTCATGGCATGATTTTTGGGCTGAAGATGAGAGATCTTAGTTGATCAGAGGCAACCACTCAGACAGAACCTCATAGTCAGCTGTCACAAACTCACTGGGATTTTATTAGTGTACCCAGAGCATACTAGACTCAGATGGTTGGACTCATGTAAACCACGCTTACAAGAGATCAATATTTAAATTAGAATGTCAATTTATTTAATATGCAGTGGGAGATAGCCTTATACAGTGACAAGAAGGTTTGTATCTACTACCCAAGGAATCCCCCTCCTAATTTATGACGGTGGCCAGTGGTTGTTTTAATGAGAAGACTGGACAGGATTCTCAGTGAGAGGCAGTAGAAAATAACTATGTAAGTGGGTGTAAGTACAAAAGCAATTTATTAAAATTATATGGGACATTTGGAATTGTGATCGGCTCTGGACTCAAGTTCAGGTACATGGGCAAGAGCAAGGCTCCAGAACATGCCTGAGAACTGGCATAGAGAAGACCTTCTGCTTCAGCCACTGGGCATTAGGTATTGCCCTCTGCACTGAGAAGAGCATGAGGTATTGTTAGTAGAAATGACAAATGCCCACCACCGTCCACCCCTTTGTTTATCCAACATTAACAGACACTCTTCCTCATCCTAAATGGTTCTACCTGACAAAATGTAACCCTCCCTCATTCAACTGGACAATCTTTCACTCCTTCCTCAAAAAGATAGCAACACCAAGTCTTGCCAGGGACTGCATCCAGCTCATGACCTGGAAGTCTGAGTGGGACTCTTCTGTTTCTAGAAGAGGAATATCTGTGTTGATTTTCTAGAATACCTATAATATCCCATGGGCTATATATTAAAAGAGTGATGATTTAGTGGTAGTTAAAGGGAGCTTCCCTGGTGGCTCAGAGGGTAAAGCGTCTGCCTGCAATGTGGGAGACCTGTGTTCGATCCCCGGGTCGGGAAGGATCCCTGGAGAAGGAAATGACAACCCACTCCAGTACTCTTGCCTGGAAAATTCCATGGAGGGGGAGCCTGGTAAGCTACTGTCCACGGAATCGCAAAGAGTTGCACACGACTGAGCAACTGGTAAATTAAATTAATTAAAGGAGGCTTCCCAGGTGGCTCAGTGGTAAAGAATCTGCCCGCCAATGCAGGAGACCCAGGAGATGTGGGTTTGATCCCTGGATCCAGAAAATCCCCTGGAGTAGGAAACGACAACCCACACCAGTATTCTTGCCTGGAGAATCCCATGGACAGAGGAGCCTGGCAGGCTACAGTCCGTGGGGTCACAAAGAATTGGGCATGACTGAGCAACTGAGGACATGCACAATAGTTAAGACAACTACTACCAGCTCATTCTATACAAAACCATGGAGAATGGAAGAGAAAAGAGGAAAAATAGTTAAAATATGAACATGACACTATAGTGAAGAAAATACAGAAAAAAATATAACTAAAGGGTCGAGACTATCTGGTTGCCTATTGTCCCATTATCAGTGTCTTTTTCTAAATTTATGTATTTAATTGTCTGCACTAGGTCTGCATTTCAGCATGTAACATTTTTAGTTGCAGCCTGGGAGCTCTTAGGTGCAGCATGTGGGATCTCATTCCCAGACCAGGGATCAAACCCGGGTCCTCTGCATTGGGAGCATGTAGTCTTTTACCCAGTGGACCACCAAGGAAGTCCCCCACTATCAGTCTTTAACAGGGCTGACCAGCAAGCAGGAGATATTTTTCAAAGATGAACAATGCCTTCACTTGCTAGAAAGCCTTAGGGACCACCTCTGTGGCAATCCCCTTGAGATTCCCTCAGGCTTCATTCCACGTGACAATTCGCAACAAACCCTTGGAGCCTTGTTGCTCTGCCGTCACAACCAGCTGGAGAGAATTCTCTTGCCCCTGGCTCTACTGAAAGCTGCTTGTCTTTCAATGCGTGTGAGCAGAAACAGAACACCCGAAGGTGGTATATGTTTTCTACAAAATCCAACATTTCCACTAAGCGTTTTCTTTTCCCTTAGTGGTAGGGGTTACAAAATGTAGCAACAAGTCGTTGACTTGTAATGGTATCCCATCTTGCGTCAGACTTCTGACCTCTCAAGCCTAGTAGTTTCATGAGTGTCTATCTCCCAATCCCCTCACTCATAGCAAAGCATATCAAGCTCCAGAAACTTTCTGCTCCCAGAAATCTCTCTCATCAGTGTAGTGAAACGGTGTGATCTTCTGTGAGATGATGACAGGGATAATCAAAGCCCCTGCAGAATGACTTGTGAGACCCAAGGACCGGAAGTTGGCGTGTCCCTGGGCAATGCGGCCTCCTCCCTGTTGTCCAGTTGCTAAGTCGTGCCCGACTCTTTGCGATGCCATGGACTACAACACACCAGGCTCCTCTGCCCTCCGCTATCTCCCAGAGTCACTAGGTGAAAGCAAACTACTCCACATATTTTCTGTTTGGGGGGATAGAGACCAACGGCTGCCTTCTGACACCATGGGATGTATATATTTGCTTTACTGACCACATCCAGAAGAGTAGTTACAATTGTCATTATTTCCTGATTAAGCTTACAACAAATTGTTGTGATGATCCAAAATCTACCACTTGTAATACTACCAAAAGGGCAATCCAATGAGAATGGGAAAATAACTCCACTCCTCTATCATTCCTGGTCCATAATAATGGTATTTATGTGTTCAGTTTTATCAAGGATGAGGCATTGCGTTTGATTTACTGAATCAGAGGTTTCTCACTGAACTTTCCAATGAGAATAGTTTTATTCCATGGGTCAAGGACCCAGTGAGGGGATTCTGAAGATTGCTAAGTAAATCTATGATATCAATACACTAAAAAGCTAGGGCAATAACTAGGGGGTCTCACTGAGTCTACTGTGAGGTGACTTTAGGTTAAATTTCTATCTGTTGTGTGGCCCTGATAAGCCTCCACTCCGTAGATGAGAGTGGCATTCTGGGTCCCTGAAAATTAATGTTGCTTAGAGATAGTGTCTAATGTCCCAAATAGACTAGGTATGTTTTCTTCTTCTAGTAAGTGACCGCAGGACCCTTGGGAGAAGCTGCAGGAAGATATAGAATAAAGGACGCATCAGACTCCTTCCGTAAGTGGTCACAGCCTTCCTCTACTCAAGGAGCATCTTGTCTGTAAATTGTCTCAACCTGGAAATACAGTGAGAGAGAGTGACTCTTTTGTAATGGCTAATGTAAGACTTTATTTGTAATTCTTGGAGTTTGGTAGGTTTTACAGACTAAGCAGTATCTTTATGGTCAGCTTATCTATATTTGTTCTCAGGAGTCAAGAGTAATGGTTAGATCAATGGTTCTAAAAGTGTCCCTGGATCTGCAACATCAATATAACCTAGCAAGTTTTTAGTTAGTAATGCCAATTCTTGGATTCCGTCCATACTTTCTGCATCAAAAACTCTGTGCCCATGCCCGCAACCTCTCCTTTTTCCCTTCAACCAAAAGGAAGTCTTCATCTCCATCACCTACAACTTATTGGGGTCCAAAAGAAGTCACTCTGTTTCCACAGTCCAACTTCCACATAGGTTTGGCCAAGACCACCCTGCTACATTTGATTTAAGAAAGTTATAAATAAAAGAACTGGGGAGATTTTTAATTTTGGAAGCATCATAGCCAACAATGACTTTGAGTATAGGAGGGTAAGGGTTTCAATATATTTTGTTATAGTGGTTTGTCATCATGACTCACACTTAGGAAGCTTCCATTTAGCAGTGCATCAGCATCATATTTTTTTTTTTAGCATCATATTTTAATCCAGCAAGCAAGCGGACTTTAGTCATTGTCCCAGTGCTACGTAAATAGATTCATTCTCTCTAGCTCAGAGATCAGCTTTTCCTGCTGTCATCAGTCCTTGGGAGCTCATCTCAAGGATGACACCCATCCCTGCCCACTCCACCCCCCCCCATACACACACAAACACACACATCCATGTGTGTGCATTCTTCCCTCACCCTCACTCCTCTCCAGAAAGTTCTGTTCAGGCACCTGACTCACTTCCAGCATGATGCAAGGACATGTTTGTTAGTTGTCCCTGAGTTCCAGGTCTGTGCTCCCTGAGCAACATCATGACCCATATCTCCATAGTAAACTTGTGCTTCCTCTTGAGAACATGATGATCTTTTGAAAGGTACTCAATGGCACGTCTGTGAATGAAGAGCTGTGTTCTGACAACATACTTTGTGACTGGGAGCTTCATTACCAGGATCAAAAATAAAGTTGGACACATAGGTGTATGCCCCTTAAAATCAGGAAGGGTCACCAGTTCCTCCTAATAGCCAAATTCAGTGGATGCTTTCTGATCATCCCACTTGATTCCTCTTCTACCTCTGATAGGATGGAATCAGGGAATTGGGAGAGAGGGATGGAAATACACAAACTAGGTTCAAATCCTTACCCCCATCTTCCTAGTCAGGGGACTTTAAACAAGATACATAATTTCTGAGACTGACTTTTCTTTATCTGTAAAATAAGTTAAATGATTTGCAAGAAAGATTATAATTCATATGAGGCTTTTGGAATACAGATAGTCTCTGTTTTTCAAAAAAAATATTTATCTATCTATCTGTCTATTTGGCTGCATTGAGTCTCTTTTTTTGTATTGAGTCTTAACTGTGACTCAGGATCTTCATTGCAGCTCGTGGGCTTCTCTAGTTGTGGCACATGGTCTTAGTTGCCTGGTGGTATGTGGGGCCTTAGTTCCCCCACCAGGGATCAAACCCACATCGCCTGCATTGGAAGGCAGATTCTTAGCTACTGGACCACCCTAGTCTTTAATAGTGAGTAGTTACTACTACTCTTGTTGATGAGTTTTCATTTGTAAACTCTTCCCCTGGATGTTGTGACACATCCATACATGATTCTCATTCTATCTCAATTTCTGTTTCTCATTCATTCAATCAACAATTTGTATTGAATGTCTCCTATGTTCCTGTCATTTTATTAGGCTTTCTTGGTAGCTCAGCTGGTAAAGAATCTCCCTGAAATGAAGGAGACCCAGGTTCGATTCCTGGGTTGGGAGGATCCCCTGGAGGAGGGCATGGCAACCCACTCCAGTATTCTTGCCTGGAGAATCCCCATGGACAGAGGAGCCTGGTGGGTTACAGTCCTTGGGGTCACAGAAAGTCAGGCACGACTGAGCGACTAAGCATAGCACAGCACGGGGATACAAAAATTACTACTATACAGTCCGTATCCTAGAGAAGCTCACAGACCAGTGGAGAGAGAGACATACAATTATGACTCAAAACTGCTATACTAGAGGTCCACACATGGCAGTCGGAACACAGTGGCCTAAGGTGTCAACAGGATCTGCGAAGTCTTCTGGCCTGAGCTAAATCTTGAAGGATGGCTTTAAATTTGCCAGGCAAACAAAGAAAGGAAGTGTGTCTGGATCCAAAGCCAGCATAGCATCAGTGAAAATCACCTAGCTGGTTCAACATCAAAAGCCTCAAGCAGGAAAAAAAAAAAATGTTTAGCCACAGACCAAAAATGATATCATCATTTTTGTGTACAAACTTTGGATGTGGTGACAGTCTCACACATGATCAAAGTGTTTCTTGAAACATCACTTAGGAATACATTGCAGCTCTCAAAACAGTGGCCAACTGCGTTGTCTTGGCTCTGGGAGGCACGTGTCATGAAAATCGATCTAAAAACTGTATAATCCCAATATCTGCATGAATGAGATGCTCATACTGTAAATGGCATATTTACTTACAAAACAGGAAGAGACTCACAGAGAATGAATTTATGGTTGCCAGGGGGATGGGATAGTTAAGCAGTTTGGGTTAGGCATGCACACACTGCTGTATTTAAAATGGATAACCAACAAGGACCTACTGCAGAGCACAGGGAACCCTGCTCAATGTTATGTGGCAGCCTGGATGGGAGTTTGGGGGAGAAATGGATATTTGTATATGTATGGCTGAGTCCCTTTGCTGTACATCTGAAACTATTATAACATTGCCAATTGTCTATACTTCAATATAAGATTAAAATTTTTTTTTAAAAAAAACCTCAGACAACTGAGGAAAATCACATTCAACTTTCCATCTCAAACTCACAGATATTCATTGAGCAGAATGTTTAGAAAAAAATCACTATAGGTTTACATTTTTTCTCCTTCTCCTGTCCAGGGATATAATTGATTTTGCTCAAGTCAAATCCAAGTATGCTGGGACTTCCCCCATATGAAGCCCCTGTATCAGAATTTGCAAGTAATTTGCTAAGATTTTCCTTTTACAGACTGGAACATTAACAATGAAGTCCTGTAGTCCATTTTTTTATTACAAAAACTATAGAGGAATTTAAGACAGTCTTGTTTAAGAACCTTTTAAAATAATTACTGAGTTTGGTTGGCAAAGAAGTGTTTACATGGGCACAGTTACTTGTTGCTGATGGCATTGAAGCTGATCCCCTTTGGAAGAGCAGCTTGGCAATACTTATCAATGTCATGATGGTGATCACAATGATGGTAGTGAGAATATTTACTGACTTAACTTATTGTGCATCAGTTACAGTAGGTTACGTGTGTTAACCTACCCTACTCCTCTCAGTAATACTGCTAGTGTTATTACTATTTGACAGATGAGGACACTGAAACAGACAGTTTAAGAAACTTGCCTGAGGTCACACCACTAGCAAATGGCAGATCAAGCATCCAAACAAAGGCGCTCTGTCTTATATACCAGAGACTGCTTTGAACTCTTCACTATACAGCCTTTTACTGTATCAAATTCTAATATCTCTCTACCCAGTTATTACATTCTGGGAATCAATCCAGAGGAAAAAAAAATCTAATCATGAACAATGTTATATGAAAGAAGATTTACTGCATAGTATTATGTGTCATTGGAAGCAACCCAAATGTCCAAATTGGGGAACAGTTAGGTAAATGATATATGTCCAGATAGTTGACAACCTCACACTGTTAAAAATGGTGGTCACGGCTTCCAGGTAAAGAATGTGGGTTGGATACATGCATCCATTATTACTCCTTCCCTAAGTGATAGTGAAAGGATCTTTTTAAGAGGCTTAAGTCCACAAGGACCAGAGTAAAAGGAGACAAGAGCAATTTTATTAGCAAAGTCTGAAAGTAGTAGATCATCAAGAAGTAAATGACATAGCACATCAGAGAAAGTAGATTCCTAAAAGGGCAGTGGGGGTAAAGTATGAATCAACCTATTGGAGGCTTCTTTTTGTAAATCATATTTATTTATTTCATGTTTGGCTGTGCTGGGTCTTCACTGCTGCTTGAGGGCTTTCTCTAGTTGCGGGGCACAGGCTTTTCTCTGTGGTGGCTTCTCTTGCTGCGGAGCACAGGATCTATGGGGCATGGGCTTCAGTACTCGTAGCACAAAGGCTTAGTTGCCCCCATGGCGTGTGGAATCTTCCCAGACCAGGGATAGAACCCATGTTCCCCATATTGGCAGGTGGATTCTTAACCATCGGACCACCAGGGAAGTCCCAAGGAGGCTACTTTTTAAGGCTCAGAAATCGGTGACATTCACTTAAAAGTGAAATGAATGGAGGGGGCCATTAGAACAAGGGGAGGTGTGGACAATCTAAGAAGCACTTTGATATCCTATTTCCCATTATTCTCTCCTGTTCTGCACAAGCCGGCGACTGTCCCTCCTCCGACCCTGGTAGATGGTTGGAGGTTTGGTCCAGGAGAAGATGCCACACAAGCTCTCTGGACCAAATGGATCAAAGTATCTCTGAACTAGAGGGCTCTTCCAGCAGCACCTGACACAGTTCATCACTCTTTCTTGAAACTTTTTTTTTTTTCAGTTGACTTCTAGATAATTCTCTCCCTTGATTCTCTATCTTCTTAACTGGTCCTTCCTTCTCTGTTTCCTGGGCTAGTTACTTCTCATCTCCTCATCCTCTGAATGTTGATGTACATTCTATGCTTAGTCCACTGCTCAATCTGTATTATTCCCTAGGCAATTTCACCAGCCTCGTGACCTTCAATGCCATCTCTGGAATTTATGTCTCCAGCCTCTTCCTTGAGTACCTATGATATTGCGATTTATAAGAAATTTGCATTTGGTCATTCAGATGGCCAAAATATATTTTTCATATTTATTTGGTCTTTGTCCACAGTTCCTGGCTCACAGCTCCCCAAACCCTTGGAGTTTCCTGAGCTGTAAGAGCAGTGGGAGCATCTTTTGTTATATTTGGTCTCTTGTGCTCAGTTCCTGAAAACATGTCAGGGCCGTAAAGGTGAAATTCACATAAAAAGGCTTTTCTATCACAACTGGGTTTATGTTAATGAGACAACTTCTGGAAAGCACCTAAGAATGGATGCTGGTTGCCAGGGTAACCAACCAGAAATAGAGGATTAGGACTGATTTGCAGGGAATGAAGAGGGGCTGGAGGCTGAATCAATCACCAATGGTCAATGATTTAATTAATCATGCCTATGTAACGAAGCCTCCATCAAAAAACAAAAAGAATAAGTTTTCTGAGAGTTTTCAAGTTGAGGAAACAGAATGCTTCCATATGCCACTGTGCTGGGCCCCAAAACTCCATAAGAACAGAAGCTCCTTTGTTTGCAAACTTATACTATGTATCTCTCTCTCTCTGTCTCTTGTTTTTTAATGGACCATTTTTAAAGTCTTTATTGAATTTGTTACAATATTGCTTCTGTTTTGTTTTATTTTTTGGCCACAAACCATGTGGGATCTTAACTCTCCAATCAGGGATTGAACCCTCACCCCCTGCATTGGAAGGTGAAGTCTTAACCACTGGACCATCAGGGAAGTTCCCTTTATGTGTCTCTTCATCTGGCTATTGATTCATATCCTTTAATATCCTTAATAATAAACAGGTAACCTAGTGAGTAAACAGGATTTCTGGGTTCTGTGAGCCTTTCTAGCAAGTTAATTGAACCCAAGTAGGGTCATGAGGACCTCTCACTTATGGCCAGTTAGTCAGAAGCACAGGGACCAAACTGAACTTGTGATTGGTACCTGAAGTGGAAAGTGGTCTTGTGGGATTGAACTCTTTGCCTGTGGAGTTGGACGCTATTTCTCAGTCATGTCCAACTCTTTGCAACCCCTTGGACTCACCAGGCTCCTCTGTCCATGGGATTTCCCAGGCAAGAATATTGGATTGGGTTGCCACTTCCTTCTCCAGGGGATCTTCCTGAGCCAGGAATCAAACCTTGCATTGCAGGCAGATTCTTTATGGCCTGAGTCACCTCTGCATAGACAGGGTCTGAACTGAGTTGGGTTATAGGACACCCAGCTGACGCCCCCAGCATTCCTTGACGATGGGGGCGGGGGGGGGGGAAGCTGCCCCTTCACACATTGGAATTGGGTGCAGAACCAAGTAACCCGAGACTTATACAGCCACTTGTTACTCCACGCATACATTCCATAGATGTCTCAAATAGGGCGTGTAAAATCTAACTCATGTCTCTTTCAAACCTGCTTCCCTAGAATCTCCCCCGTGTCAGCAAAGAGCAATTCCATTCTTCCAGATGCTCAGACTAAGACCCTTGGAGTCAATGCTTGATTCCCTCCTTTCTCTTTCTCCTCAGAACCAATCCATTAGTGAATCCAGAAAACATATCTGGAAACCAGCTAATTCTCAGCAGCAATTTGGTCACAGTTTGGCCCTGGTCCAAGGCACCACCATGATTTGACTGGAGTGATACAATGGTTTCCTAACTGGGTTACTCTTTCTTCTCTTAGCCCATGCAGTCTATTTTACACATAATAATTAAAATGACTAGTCACCTCCTTATGCACTATGCTATGTTGTGCTGTGCTTAGTCGCTCAGGCGTGTCTGACTCTTTGCAACTCCTCTGTCCGTGGGGATTCTCCAGGCAAAAATACTGGAGTGGGTTGCCAAGCCCACCTGCAGGTGATCTTCTCAACCCAGAGATCGAACCCAGGTCTCCTGTATTGCAGGCAGAATCTTTACCCTCTGAGCCACCCAGGGAAGCCCAAGAATACTGAAGTGGGTAGCCTATCCCTTCTCCAGGGGCTCTTCCTGACCCAGGAATCGAACTGGGATCTTCTGCCTTGCAGGTGGATTCTTTACCAGCTGAGCTACCAGGGAAGCCCACACATTATGCTATAGCCATACCCAAAGATATCAGGCACATTCTTGCCTCAGGGACCTTGCTCATTCCCTTTGCTTATGAGGCTCTTCCTCCAACACCATCTATATCCCTCAGGTCTTTGCTCAATGTCATCCTCACGGTAAGATCTTCTCTGATCACTCTATTAAAAATAGCCTTAAATTCATATGTGCGTGTGTGCTAAGTCACTTCAGTCATGTCCGACTCTTTGTGACTCCCTGGACAGTTGCTCCCCAGTCCATGGGGATTCTCCAGGCAAGAACACTGGAGTGGGTTGCCATCCCCTCCTCCAGGGGATCTTCCCCACCCAGGGATCAAACCCACATCTCTTATGTCTCCTGCATTGGCAGACAGGTTCTTTACTCTTAGCATCACCTGGGAAACCCTAAATTCGTATGTGTGTGTGAGTGTTAGTTGCTCAGTTGTGTCCAATATACCCACTACTATATATAAAAAAGGGGTTTCCCCAGGTGGTGCTAGTGGTGAAGAACCCGCCTGCCCGTGGACGGGCTACAGTCCATGGGGTTGCAAAGAGTCCAACACGACTGAGCGACTTGCACTCCACTTCACCCTAGCTCTATCTTTCCTTCACTCCTGTTTTTTTTTTTTTTAATTCAAAGCATTTATCTCTTTTTGACAAATCATAATTTTAAAAAATTAACTGATTGATTGATTGCCTGCTTTCCTACATGCATCACAGAGGCAGATATTTTTGTGTCTTATCCTCGCAGCCTCTCCCGTGCTTAAAAACAGTGCCTGCCACAGGGCAAGCTCTCAGTAAACAGTGAATAGGAAAATCCAGACACAGCTGAAGTGAGATTAAGAGGCTATTTTCTTATTGGAGGCTGACAATCCCTGCTGCACTCCCTCAACTAAAGTCCAAGAATGTTCGAAGGCAGGGCTTTGACCTCCATGCAGGAAATTGAAATAGTATGCTTTGGGAAATCTCCCAGCTCACTGAAAAAGGAACTGAAGACACTGACATTGGGCTCCCTAGGAACTTTTCCAGACAGTTCACCCTCTAGAGGATCTTACATCTAGAGGGTGACCTTAGCTAGGACTGAGGGGTTCCCTAGTCCATGGGATATTCAGTATTAAAACTTAGGAGTCCCAGGCAAACCACAGTGCTTTGTCAATACCATCCACATTCTCAGAGCTCCCAATTTCTCAGTTACAAAAAAACTTACTGAAACATCTAAGTGAGCACACATCTGGACAATCGTTATCTTGAAAGACTAAGACCAAAGTAAATACTCAGTTAAAAAGTAACTCGGAGAAAACAAAGACTATGCATGGAGAAGGAAAAAAAAAAAATCATCGATATCCTCAGAGAGATAAGAGAATATCCCAACCATGAAAAGGGACAGGAAGTCAGACATTGAAGGTTAGAAAACTAGAGAATTAATCCAGGAGATCTGATAGTAGGAGTTCTAAGTAAGTGAGAACAGAGAACACAGAGGGCAGAAACCATTAACAAAAAAAGAACACTGTGGACCCAAAGTCAGTCAACCCACAGTGATGAAACACAGAGAATAAGGAAGAAAGAGATGGGGCCTAGACTGTGCTGAAGGCTCTTGGCAGATCAGGCAAACGAGGACTGAAAGGAAGCCTCTGAGGCCATTGGTGACTTGATAAGAGCAATTTTGGTGGCCCGGTGGGAGTAGAATCAAGTAGGGTGAGTTAAGAATGAGTGGAAGGTAATGACATGAAGGAAAAAATAACTGGAAGGAAATGCATGAAAATAAAAAATTGTGTATCAAGTTAGGATGAGATTATATATATCTTTTTTTTCTTCAAACTTTCTTTTAGATCTATCATCTATTTATCTTTTTTTTCTAAATTGAAAATTGAACTAACCCCTTCAAATTGAAAGATTTGCATGAAGGTCAAAAGTTACTGTTGTTTTTTGGAGGAGTACGCATATCAATTTATTCTTAATCTTTCTGGATTATATTAATATCCTGCCTTGTAAAAATGAGGTACTTTGAATATATCCGAGATACATTGTTTTCACAGAATTGTGAAAACATTGGTAAATGTAGGAATAACAAAGAATGTGGGGCCTGGGGAGTCCTCATTTTCATGTGCTAAACACACACACACACACACACACATACACACATGTGCACACAAATTTTTAATACAAAACACATGGTATGGCGAGGTCAGTCAATCTGATGATTCAATTTTGACCCAGAATCAGGGACAACTTCGCACCATCAAGAGCCTTCACAACACACGGTGGAAGCAAAATGGAGCTGACTGTCTCAACGAAGAAACACAGTTGTGTGTGAAAATGTCCTCTTTCTCTGGGGAATGCATACCTTTGCCGGAAATACTCTCTACATATTTATTTATTCTAAAGGCTCTATTGAGAAGATGAAAGATTTTATTTTATTTGAAAACCAAGGCATTAGTAATCCAAGTAATAAGCAATATTTAGAGTAAGATTATTCTCCTCCTCATGAATCCTCATACCACTGAACACTATTTCTCTTGTGGCCCTTCATACTTTCTTTGTTATATGTTTATGCGTCGTCTCCCTTGACTTAGTAACTCATCTCTCATTTCCTTCAGCACTAGATCTTGCACGGGAAAGAAACTTAATAAGTTCTACTAAATTTATTCATACATACATACATTCATCTAGCAAAGCAGTTGACAAGAGATGGAAATCTTTACCTTTCACAACTGTTGGCTCTTCCTTTTCAAATCTGTCTTGGTTTTCCATGTCTCCTTTGGCTACTAGGTCATTGGCGTTACTGAATCTGCAGAAACCCAACACAGCTTACATTCTGTCAAACTTTGGTCTGAGGTCCTCTGTGTCATAAACAATAATTTTGTTCACCAGAATATTGGCCCAAAATTTGAACCAACTGCTCATGTAACATTTCTTTCTTGGGTTAGTTTCATCAACAGCAGCTATATCTTATAATTAACATTATAATGATAATAAAACAGAAGACTTTGTAATTAATTTGTTCATGCACTCTCTATTCCCACGAAACACTGACTCATTATCCTTAATTTGCAAAACACACTCTATTTTTAATTTTTATATTTAGTATAATGAGATACAAAATCAATTTATTCATGGTCTTACCAAACAGGATTGCTGAGATAGGATTAGAAAAAAGCTACCAAGTCTCAGACATTAGTGTTCTGTCACAGTCACTCTTCCACTAGTCAGAGTTATCCGTCTATCCATCCGTTCATGCATCCAAACATCCATTTATTTATTCGGTATAACTTTATTGTGCTAGGCACTGTGCTAACCTCAAAAGAAACAAAAGTTATTGCTACTGCTCTCAAAGAGTTCACAATGGAAAGTATACACAAGAAAACAGGCAAGTCGTTGGGAAGCCTACACCAGAAAACAAGCAAGTTAAAAAAAAAAAAAAAAGGAAAAAATGCAATGGTTAGAAATATGCATTTTACAAGCACATCTGTAACTTTCTGATGTTTGAACTCATAATGATTTGTGCACTTTCTAGGAGACCAAGCTGTTGTTTTCCAACGAGAAGCAGATGCCACCATCAATTCTCAGGTAAGAAATTTACATGTAGGAATATTGTAATTATTTGAGAACAGTGTTAGGTTGTTATCTGACATTGGGTTTTGTTTTTTTTTCTTTTAAGTCACTGAACTTGTTCTTCAAAGGAAATTTTACAAGTATGTAAACACAATAAATACAGATGAGTTTCACTGGGTGAAGGCAGAAGTAACAGGTCAGAGCCCCCCCAACTGGCTCGCTCAAGATCCCCAAGAAACCCCAAAGACTCGGCGGAACATCATTGAAAACCAGTGAAGAAAAGCCACCATCCCTTCTAGTTTGAGTATTAAAATGTCAAATTTGTCCAGTCTTGTTGACTATGAACATTAATTTAGGGTCTAATATCTGAATCAAACTTGTCTAATCTAAAGATGGTCAGCCTGTAGGTAAAAACACTCTACTGTATAATGAACCATAGTGGGAACCTGCCTGGCAGTCCAGTGGTTAAGACTCCTCATTTCAGAGCACGAGTTCTATCCCAGGTTGGGGAGTTAAGACCCCACATGTCTCACAGTGCGGCCAAAAAAATTAATTAATTAATTAAATATATAAAATAAACCTCAGCAGTACTTCTGAGGCTCTTCAGTTTCATCAGTGGCATACTTTGTTGCTGTTGTCGTTCCCTTACCTGCAAAACATGCAGAATGCTTTCGGAGTTTTTAATAACTTCACCCTCTTCTTTTCAAATCGGAGCAAGTATTTAAAACAGCAAATTTACTGAGGTATATCTGGCATATAACATTATATTGGTTTCAGGTGTACCACATAAAGGTTTTATATTTGTGGATATTGTGAAATGTTCGCCACAGTAAGTCTAGTTACCACCTGTCACCACACAAAGTTAACTTTGAGGACTTACTCTCTAGGCAACTTTCAAGTACACTCATTGACCCTTGTCGCCATGCCATACTTTATATCCCCGTGATTTATTTAGTTTGCAACTGGCAACTTGTACCTCCTGAACCCCTTTTCATGTTTTACTCATCCCCAACCCTCCTCCCCTCTGGCAACCACCGCTCTTGAACAAGTATTTTTGAACTTAACCATATATCAGGATTGGAGAGAGGCAGTAGTTGGAAAGATAGACACACCCCTTCCTTAAAAGGAGCCACATGCAGAAATACACAGTGCTTAGGAAGATCACGTAAAGTTTAGGCAAGCATAAAAGAACCCAAGTTCATTATAGCCAGCATTCACACAACTGTCTTATCATTCAATTCAGCAAATAATTATTGTTACCTACTAAATGCCATACTTTATTTAGATGGAGAGAGACAAAAAAAAAAATGAATGCTACCCTCACCTTCAGGAAGCTCACAATATAATACATAACAAGGAAAAGACAGGCTGGCAGGCCATTAAATGGAGAAGCAGATCACCATCACGGTTCCTACAAAGGGTGAGATTAGAGTGCCATTTACAATCAGGAGTGGAAAAGCCTGCCCAACAGGCTTTTTCTGGACCTTCTTCCTGGCTCGTTGAGATAATAATTTTCTTTAGGGGAATCAAAAAAGGACTTTCAGTTCTCTTTTCTTTGCGGGGTGGTGGGAAGGAAGATACTGGAGAGAGAGAGACAGAGACAGAGAAAGAGAGAGAGGGAGAGAGGAAGGGATATCGGTATGGGATATCTTCACCCAGAAAAAGTTCCGTTTCCCTTGGCTTTTTTCTTACTAGTCTGTTCCTCCTCCATCTTCCCCTACCATCCATCCAGCTAATCCATCCGTCCAGTCCCATCCTTGACCCCTCACTTACCCTCCCATATCAAATACTACCCCCACCCATATCAAATGAATCACCAGCCTTGTTGATTCAGCTCACATATCCATTGAATGTATCCATTGCTCTCTGTCTTCCCTGTTCAAGCGCTTTACATTTCTATGCAGTACTTATAAACATTATAATTAATTATCTACATAATTCCAATCAACCCATCCACTATACTCTCCCACCTCAACTGTAAATTCTGTAAAGCCAAGGACCTTGTCCATCGTATTCACTACTGTATCCCCAATACTTAGAGAAGGGTCTAACACAAAGTGTGTGTTCAGTGGGGGGAAAGAGGGTGGAAGGAGGAAATAAGTCCATCCAAACTCAGTAATCATCAACTCTTCTGCTAAACTCCTTCATGATTAGGTGAAGACAAAATGCATATAGAAATGCATGTATATTCTTATGTACATCCTTATTTCACTGAAGTGGTCAACTTCTGACAATGTCAAATGCTTCAGCTAACTCTATTTTATGATAGATTAAAAATAAAGAAACAATGCAATGTATGAAAAGTGAAAGTGTTAGTCACTCAGTTGTGTCCAGCTCTTTTCAACCCTCTGGACTGTAGTCCACCAGGGTCCTTTGTCCATGGACTTCTCCAGGCAAGAATACTGCAGTGGGTAGCCTATCCCTTCTCCAGGGGATCTTCCCAACCCAGGGATCAAACCTGGGTCTCCTGCATTGCAGGCAGATTCTTTACTATCTGAGCCACCTGGGAAGCCCAATGCAATGTATATGTATATCAAATCACTGTTCTGTACACTATGCACATCCTACAATTTTATGTCAATTATGCCTCGATAAAACTAAAATTAAAAAAAAGGAAAAACAAAAGAAACAGAACCACATGTCCCTTTAGGAGTTGATAGAGTGCAGCAGTATAATCCAGTTGTTCACATTTTGAGTCTTTTAATTAATTGACTGGTCTGTAAACACTGGATGGCTTGTGCAATTGAATCTGCTGTGCTCATATGTCAGGCTTCCCTTGTGGCTCTGCTGGTAAAGAATCCTCCTGAAATGTGGGAGACCTGGGTTTGATCCTGGGTTGGGAAGATCCCTTGGAGAAGGGAAAGGCTACCCACTCCAGTATTCTGGCCCGGAGAATTCCATGCACTGTATAGTCCTTGGGGTCGCAAAGAGTCGGACATGACTGAGCGACTTTCACTTCCTTATGCTCATATGTCAGGCCAACACTTAACCAAGAGTATATCCTAGACACATGTATGAGTGAATCTAAACTTAGTATCTCTAATATTCACTGTCTTTAGTTTATCATTATGTTTATTTCATTTCCCAGAAGATACAATAAGCTCTTGTGTCCGTTGTTGCCTCCTCCAGGGGATCTTCCTGACCCAGGCATTGAACCTGAGTCTCTTTTGTCTCCTGCATTGGCAGGTGGGTTCTTTACCAGCTGAGCCACCAGGGAAGCCCATTTGTCAAGCTTGTCTCATAACAGAGTCTCAGGTGTGTGTGTCTGGAGCCTACATTTCCCAGATTGACACATTTTAAAACAGATTTCAGAAGGGAGGAGCCTCCATCTCACCTTTCAAAGAGTGGAACATCTGCTTTGATTTGGTAAACAGTAGTGCTTCATCCCCTGCCTGCCTGCTCAGAAGCCCACATATCACAAAACCCTAAATGCCACTGGAGGATTCAGCCTCCAGGCTGGATGCGTTGTGTCTGGTCCAACCCAGCAATTCCCACGAAGCAAAGTCAGTCTTATTATGGCCTGTCCCATCTGCCTCAAGTACCAGAAAAGGTTAAAACTTGGCAGAAGCTTTGATGAACCATGGCCTGCCCTGGAGAAATGCAGATTTGTTATTGCTTTGCACAGAAATGAAACAAGTGGAAGAAAAACAAGAGTGGGTCCTCTGAGTCACAGGATGTGGGTGAAGAGCTCTTACTAAATTGAGAACTTAAATACTAATTCATTAAACAGAGGGAAGAATATTTGAGGTCAAGTTCCTGATCTGCCGCAATGAGCTGTGTGAACTCAAGTAAACTGAAGTCCTCTGGGTCTCTGCTTCCCCATTTCTAAAATGGGAATCATATCCAACCCTCACTTTGCTTCAGGACTGATAAAAAGTTGAGATGACAGGTGAGAACACACTTTATAAAGAAAACTATAATGAGGGAATTCCCTGGAGATCCAGTGGTTAGGATGTGCTGCTTTCACTGCGTGGGCCCAGGTTCTATCCCTGGTTGGGAAACTAAGATCCCACAAGCTACGCTACATGGCCAAAAAAAAGAAAACTGTAACTAAAAGATATTCCAAAATGGAGGAAAACCTCCCAAAATCAGTCCTACTGGGAACTTGAAACTCACAGGTAGGTTCCTTTGCAACAAGCCTGTTTTTCCAGGTGTATACTAAATTTAATGTTTCCTGAGTATGAGTCTGTGTTTTAGAAAGCAATTTTTAGAACTGACAGAGGCACAGGAGAGAAGGCAGTTCATGATTCAAAATTTCTGACAGAAAATCCATAAAGCAGATAGTCGAGTCCACTCATGCCTGTGCTCATGCAATCATTCTTTAAACAATTGCTCAATGCCACAACAGTTTATTGAGCACCTACTATGCTCAAAGTATGGTGCTAGCCACTATGGACCCAATGAGAATAAAGGCAGTCCTGATCCCTGCCCCGATGGACCTGATGTCCAAGCACTTTTTGAAATGCAGAAATGGATCAGCTATGATTTCCACCTTGAAACAGTTACAAACTAGTAGAAAGGGCAGTGGCCATGAAGTGAAATTGAATCCTTCTCAACGGACTTTGCTTTTTTAAAAGCAAGAAAAAGAGACGAATGAGTCTCATCAGTTCTCCCTTTTTTCCTAAATCAGCAAACAGCATCAACACCAGCAAACAGATATTCTTTAGTAGCTTCTAAAACCCTCCCTTGATTTCATGCCTTTTGACAGTGAAAAACTCTTGTAAGACTAGCCCATAATCAGTGTCTCCACTTCCTTCCTACACTTGCCTTCCTCAAACCAACTTAACTGAGATCCTCTCCCCACCACTCCATTGTGACTACTCTTGGCCACCCATGACCTCCATCTTGCCAAATTAAATGGTCCCTGAATTCAGTGGTCAATATCTTCTGTTGATATTTTGTTCCATTTCCCTCAAGAGCTTGAATTCTATAGCTGTATCTTAAAAGACATCTCTTTTCTCATGGAGAGTCAACCTTACGCCATTTATCGAGCATCATCTCAGACATTGTGTAGGGAATGTCAGTAATAAGAGAAGGGCAAAAGCATCATCAGGAAGTGGGGGATGGGGAAGAGGGTAGAGAAGAAGTTAGAGATGAAACAAAACGTTGAAACGCTACCCTCCATTTAAGTGATTGATGTATATATGCTGCTCTCAGGCTACAGTTTCTGTGAATCACAGATGCAGTGATGGGTAGTAGGTGGTGGTTTTAACTTTCACTTTTTGTTTTCTCAGGAGCCATGGGGAATGGTGAGCCTGAACCCCTCTTCCAAGCTGGAGCCTGTGGAAGCAATTCAGCTTGCCGACCCCACCATCCCACTCCAATAAACCCTCCCCCTGACATCAGGGTACCAGTAAAGTTACCTCATTTCCCAGGGAGCCAGTGAAAGAGCACTCTGACTGGAGGCAAAATAACAGCGTTGTCTGCCTTCTGTGATGGCCAGAAGATGCTGTGTTGGCAGGAGGGGAGATCTCAGTGGGATAGGGGAGAAAAATCAGCTTGAGTCACTTGTGACAGCCTCAAGGACCCCATCAGTCTGACGCAGCTAGGGCATGAAAACACATCTGCTCCTACCCAGAAGGCCCCCATCTTTTCCATGGCTCTCTTTATCTGTAGGAACCCAAGCTATGTCTTATTCACAGCAGCAACATGTGGATAACAGAAAGAGTGTGCAAGTTGAGATGATAAGAGTGTTTTATTTGCTTTTCCAGAAAGCATACCAGGGAAATGAGCTACCAGAAAAACTTGCTTGTATATGATGGATGCAAAAAAATCTCCGAGGCTGTGATTGAGAAATGGTGTCCCTCCCCCGGGACCGGAAGCTTGTGAGACTCAGCAGATGTTCATGGAAGCTTCTCTGCCTCTACAAAAGCCTGCTCCTGCTCTTTGTAACAGACTACGTGTAGCCAAGAGTGACTGGATCAAAGAGCATACTCAGAATCAGAAGCACTGGATTCATCATATCAACAGCTGCCAAGGCCCATGCGGGTTAGCAGGAATGCCATAGGCCAGGCCCCAGTCCAAAGAGCCAGGCACCCAAAGGAACGCACTCTGTAGTTCTCCTCCAACTTCCCAGAGCTCTGAGCAGGGCAGTCTATCATTTTCCTGTGTGTTACAGTCACCAGCTTGACCTAAGAATGTAAAAATGAAAAGCTAAGTGGGAAAGCCCTGTACAGTCATTGATTTTTTTCACCAGGAGCCACGACCCAGGGCTTCAAAACTGTTTTTCAAATCACAGAGCCATAGATCTGGTAGAAACCTGAAGTAAAGTGTTATCCTGCCGAGAAGGCACACCAGCCCTCCAGCCTGATATGTATTCCTTTCTCTGTAAGAGATTCTATGCCAGCCCTCATGGCGTGTTCTAAGATTTACTGGCTTCTCAATCAAAAGGCACTGTATCTTGTCTAATTTAGGTCTCCCTTACCACACACATTCAGATCATCATGCCCATGCAAAGGGGCTGCTTATTCTCCTTCATAGCAATTAATTTTATGAAATTCCCTTGTGGTCCAGCGGTTAGGACTCCGTGCTTTCACTGCCAAGAGCGCAGGTTCGATCCTTGATCAGAGGAACTGAGATCCCACTAGCAATCCCTCAATGGTTTTATACAGACCATTATGTTCTGAGCTGCCCCTCCAATCCAGGAGATCCACCCCTGCCTGGCTTCACACTACCTGTCCAAACCCATCTCCTTACTACCTCTGCCCACACAGCTCTGGTGAGCTCATTTGTGTTGGTCCTTGAGCAGGACTCCTTCAGTCCTCCGTTCACTCATGTTGCCCCCTCATCTGTAAGGTGCTCATTTTCTCATCCAACGCTCCGTGAGACCTTCCATCTCAGCCCTGACTAGTCTCTCTCTGCCTTGAATGCCTGAAGAACTCAGTCTGCACTCCACAACTGAACACTCCTAATATCATCACCATTCACCACTGTTTTACATGTTTTCTGTTCCCCCTCCGATTTCATTTTTTAAATAAACACCTTATCGTACTTTAGCACAGTTTTAGATTTGCAAGAGAATTGTAAAAATATTACAGAGGTTTCCTATATTCATTCCCCACACCCAGTTCCAGCACCCACTTGCTACCATCCTACACTATGAGACTCCATTAGTCAAAATTAAGAAACCAACGTTGGCACATTCTATTAACTGAACTCCAAACTTATTCTGATTTCACCAGGTTTTCCTTCAAGTTATTTTCCTGTTCCAGGAACCAATCTGGAATACCACTTTGCATTTAGTTGTCATGTTTCCTTAGTGTGTATTCCACTGAGAATTTCTCAGTTTTTCCTAGTTTTTCTCCACCCCCTTGACCTTGATAGTTTTTGAGGCATATGAGTTAAGGATTTTGTAGCATGTCCCCCTATCTGGGTTGGTCTGTTGCTTTTCTTAAGAGAAAACTGTGGTCATAGGATTTTGGAAAGAATACCACAGAGGTGAAGTACCTTTCTCATCATATTATTGGGGGTACACATCAGTTATAGGACATCACTGGTAAAGTTAACCTTATTCATCTGGTTAAGGTAGTATTTGCCAGTTTTCACCACTATAAATTTTATATTTTTCTCCTTCTAAATTGGGAAAGGAGTACATCAAGGCTGTATATTGTCACCCTACTTATTTAACTTGTATGCAGAGTACATCACAAGAAATGCTGGGCTGGAATAAGCACAAGCTGGAATCAAGATTGCTGGAGGGAAATATCAATAACCTCAGATATGCAGATGACACCACCCTTATGGCAGAAAGCAAAGAGGAACTAAAGAGCCTCTTAATGAAAGTGAAAGAGCAGAGTGAAAAAGCTGGTTTAAAACTCAGCATTCAAAAAACTAAGATCATGGCATCTGGTCCCATCATTTCATGGCAAATAGATGGGGAGACAATGGAAAAAGTGAGAGACTTTATTTTGGGGGGCTCCAAAATCACTGCAGATGATAACTGCAGCCGTGAAATTAAAAGACGCTTGCTCCTTGGAAGAAAAGCTATGACCAACCTAGACAGCATATTAAAAAGCAGAGACATTACTTTGCCAACAAAGGTCCGTCTAGTCAAGGCTATGGTTTTTCCAGTGGTCATGTATGGATGTGAGGGTTAGACCACAAAGAAAGCTGAGCACTCAAGAATTGATGCTTTTGGACTGTGGTGTTGGAGAAGACTCTTGAGAGTCCCTTAGACTGCAAGGAGATACAACCAGTCCATCTTAAAGGAAAGCAGTCTTGAATATTCATTGGAAGGACTGATAGTGAAGGTGAAACTCCAATACTTTGGCCACCTGATGTGAAGAACTGACTCATTGGAAAAGACCCATATGCTAAGAAAGATTGAAGGCAGGAGGAGAAGGGGACAACAGAGGATGAGATGGTTGGATGGTATCACCGACTCGAAGGACATGAGTTTGAGCAAGCTCCAAGTATTGTCGATGGACAGGGAGGCTTAGCGTGCTATAGTCCATGGGGTTGCAAACAGTTGGACACAAGTGAGCAACTGAACTGAACTGAAATTTCATTCTTTGGATACATGTCTAGCTCACATTCAAAGTACCCCTCACAATCCTTTTTAATCACCTAATTATTTTGGCTGCATATTGGGGGAGCTTTCTAAATTCTCCATGTCTCTTCCCAAAGTTCATCTCTAAAAGGCAGAGAATCCTTTTATACAGATTCAATCAAGAGGATAAACATCTTTAAAACTTCTGCACGTTATCCACTGGTCCATTGTGTTGATTCTTGTCACATTGTCCTACCCCATAACTGTTTTGTAGTAATTCACATAGAATTCACATAGAAATTCATATAGTAATTAATTGTCTCTTTCAATGTGTTTTTAAATATATATAGAAAGGAAACCATCTTAGATAGATCCCTTAAGAAACAATTTCAGGAAAAAAGCAGGAGCGCAAGACTGTGAAATGGAAGGTTTATCAATATTTTCAGCAACCTCAAAGCAATGGAAAAATAAAAATAGAATTTAGAGTTCAGAGTGAGTGGGTTGAAGCAGGAGCACAAACACGCTGCAGCGTCAGTGTGGGTGGCAGAGTGGCTTCGGGGAAAGAAATGTATGTGGAGGTGTTTCCAGACGCGTTTCTCCTCTGCAGTTGTGTTTTTATTGATTGGATCTACTTTGGGTAGAAGATTGTGACTGAACAGCCAATAAGGTCAACTAAATCTTTAATAATTTTGTGACTCTACAGCATTCAAATTAATTGGAAAATCACCAGATTTTTTGCTTTTGTTAATATGGTTTTGACCTAGCTGAGGTCAGTGTTTCCTGGTGTTTGTGTGGCAGAAATCAAATGCCATGAGACCACCTTCATCCTAAAGGCTCTGGGATCAATTTATTTTGAACACCTTTTAGACTAGTGATGGGCAAACTTTTCCTAGAAAGGGTCAGACAGCAAATATTTTAGGCTTCGTGGACTACGTATGATCTCTGTTACATATTTCCCTTCTTGCCCCTCTTCCTTCCTCTTCCTTCTCTTCCTCCCCTTGCCTGGCTGCATCTTCTTCTCAACCTTTTTAAAATGTGATAAATACTACTTGCAGGTTGTACAAAAAAGAGACCACGGGCCAGTTTTGGCCCATAGACTGGTGGTAGTTTGCCTAACCCTGCTATGGATTCTCCCTGAATGTTCAAAATGTATACTAGTGCATTAAAGACTCGGAAAAGATATGTAGGGTAAAAGTGTATTTGCCATCGTTTAATCGGATTTATCTCAAATGTTTTTAACCATGGAACTCTTTTTTTTTTTTTTCTGCTGCCCACTTAACATCTCACATGGTTCATCTTCTATGGGAAATACTGTGGGAAATTCTGGCCTTTTTCACATAATGAGAATAATGAAGTTTATTCCTACCTCACTCACTCTAGTACAAAGAAACATTCTAGATTGCTTAAAAATATAAATAGAAAAGTGTCAGATCCTACCTCTGTCACGTTGGAGTACAAATAGTTTCCCAGGAGAGACTTCAAAAGCACTAAACACAAGACAAAAATTATGGATCTGACTACATCAAAATTAAGGAATTCTTTTCAACAAACAGCACAATAGAAAAACTTAATAATTGAGTGTAAGATTGGGAGAAAGTATTTGCAAGTCAAAAAATCATAAAAGATTAGTATTTCAAGGAACTCTCATAAATTAATAAGAAAAAACTTGGGATCCCAATTTTAAAAATGGGCAAACCATATGAATGAACCATGAATGTATAGAAGGGAAAATCAGAATGGTTAACTTGTATATAAATAAGATATCAACCTCACTAATAATGAGAGGAATGCAAAATCAAAGAATAAAATACTCCTTTATATTAAACATAAGTTGGCAAAACATTTTTAATTGGATAATAGTCAATGTTGGCAAGGACGTGTGTAGACTTCTTTTTTCCACACACACCGTCAGAGCCATAAGACCACTGAAATCATTCTGGAGGGGAAAAATGTCAGTTAATTAGCATTCAGAGCCATTTTCCCAAGCAAGCACTAATGCTTATCCAATATCTTAATCAGGGCAAAGTAACTATAGCAATGCCGTCAAAATGTTAGTGGCTCAACATAGTAGATGTTTTTACTGCTCATGGTGGCTCAGCTGGTAAAATCTGCCTGCAGTGCAGGAGACCTGGATTTGATCCCTGGGTTGGGAAGATCCCCTGGAGAAGGGAATGGCTACCCACTCCAGTATTCTGGCCTGGAGAATTCCACGGACTGTATAGTCCATGGGGTCGCAAAGAGTCAGACACAACTGAATGATTTCACTTTCACATTCCAGTGGGTGTCAGCAGGAAGCTCTGCTCCGCGCAATCACTCAGGGGCCCAGGCTCCTTTGAGTCACAGGTTCTGCCGTCTTAGAAGAGCTCTGAGGTTCACCACTGGATCCTCTGCAATTAACCAGCTGCTAAGGAAAAGATTGCACAGAAAGAGCACCCCAACTTTTAACTGCCTGGTCTGCGGGTGACACCTCCATTTCCCTCAAAGGCCGCTAGTCATACTGCCCCACCCAGAGGCAAAAAGTCTACAAAATGTAGCCAAGGAAGAAGAGAATGAGAATTTTAGTGAAAAATTACCCTGTTTTTGCCACAGCTAATAAGAGGTTAGAGAAATTTTTAGATTTGATAAGAATTGTTTAAAATACAGATTTTCTTTGCCATTTGCAAATTATTTTTAAGACTGTAAATTAGTTATGGCTATAATTTTTAAAATTGTCCACCATGATTTATGGTTTGCCCAAAAAATACATTTTCCTAAGCACATGAAGTGATAATTTTTGTTTGTTTCTTAAACAAAATTGACTTTTTTGGTGAAACTGACTTTTCATTTATTCTGTTTTTAAAATATTTGTTTATTTATTTGACTGTGCTGGATCTTAGTTGTGGCATGTGGGATCTAGTTCCCTGACCAGGGATCAACCCTGGGCCCCCTGCATTGGGAGCATGGAGTCTTAGCCACTGGGCACCAGAGAAGTGCTTGGAGTGATAATTTTGTCAGGGAGTTTAGACTATATTCTGAGCAGTCGGGAAAAACTAAAGTTTATGTTATTTTGATGTTGTTGTTGAGTTGCTAAGTCATGTCCCAACTCTTTGTGACCCCATGGACTGCAGCACACCAGGACTCCCTGTCCATCACCAACTCCCGGAGTTTGCTCAGACTCATGTCCATTGAGTTGGTGATGTCATCCAACCGTCTCATCCTCTGCCGTCCCCTTCTCCTGCTCTCAGTCTTTCCCAGCATCAGGGTCTTCCAGATGTAAACACAAGTTGACATTATGATGCACCCTCATGAGCCCATCACCCAACTCCAACAGTTATTAACTCATGGCCTATCTTGTTTTCTTGTTCTATCTGCAGCCCCTGCTCTCTCCCCAGCTTCCCTGGTGACTCAGTGGTAAAAAATCTGCCTGCCAATGTGGGATATGCAGATTCAACCCCTGGATTGGGAAGATCCCCTGGAGAAGGAAATGGCAACCCACTCCAGTATTCTTGCCTGGGAAATTTCATGGACAGAGGTTCCTGGCTGGCTATAGTCTGCGAGGTCACAAGAGCTGGACACAACTGAGCGACTAAACAACAATCCCCTGAACTATTTATGTCTCATATGTAAACACAAGCTCCCTGTGAAAAAGCAGTTCATATGGGGTGCCTTATCATAAATGTGAGGGTATCTTGAGTGTGGAAATAATGTGGATCAATTTTCCCAGATGAAGATGAAGCTAATGCCCCTAAGACTTCATCATTCATTCTATATTTGTATGCGTGTGTGTGTGTGTTCAGTCATGTCCAACTCTTGCTACCCCATGGACTGTAGCCCACCAGCCTTCTCTGTCCATGGGATTCTCCAGGCAAGAATACCGGACTGGGTTGCCATTTCCTCCTCCAGGGGCTCTTCCCGACCCAGAGGTTAAAGCCGTATCTCCTGTGTCTCCTGCATTGCAGATGGATTCTCTACCCTCTGAGTCATAGAGGAAGCCCCTCTATATTTGTATATTTTGTATCAATTTCAAGTGAGATCCCCAACTATTACCTGCCTAAGACAGGATTCTAAATTCAGAGTAAATTTCCTATTGCAAAATAATCAAGGCAAAAAAGAAGACAAATGCACACATGAGGAACTCAGCAAAATCAGCTGAATTTGAGCTTTTCAGCACATACTCTGAAAAACATAAACACAAAACGACCACGAGCAGGCTGTGAATTGTCCTGAGTTGCACAATGGAGTGATAAGACAGATGACCTGGAAAATGTGAGCTGGCGGGGCTGTCTGAGATTGATTAGCTCTCTGCCCTAATGCTCAGGTAATAGGATGCCTTTCAGCTCCATTCTGCCTATTTCAGTCTAAATTTGTTTTCCCTGCTGCCTTAAAAATTAGACAAGATCCTGTCACTTTCACCACACAATCATACAGAAGCTCACTTTCCTTGCATTACCCCAAAATACACAAATGCAATCCTTTTTTCTTTGCAACACAAAATGCCATTCACGTTCATCTAATGTCATCAACACAAAATCTCACCAAGTACTTCCTGAGAGATTGATTCCAAAGCAAAGCAAAATGTCATGAATCAGGCAGGAGGATGAGGAAAAAAGACAACAATCTAATAGATACAAAGTAGGAAATCATAAACAAACTGTAAACTTGGAGAGAAGATGCGAAACTGAATCAATCTCTGTGCTACAGACTTCATAGCAAAACTGAAAAGCAAACAGTCACTCCAGACCCACAGAGTAGAAGCATGATGAGGTATGTCCATAAAGGAGAGAGTTTGAGAACCAAGTTTGTTTTGGGAGTGGCTGGAAAACCAACAAAACAAATCAATTCAGAACAGAATGGCAGGTCTTGACACAGAGCTGACAATGGTAAGGATGAATTGAAGGCCACTCTTGGGAGTAGATATGTGATTTGCAGCACATCAGAAATCTCCAACATGAAAAGTTATGTGTTGGGCAGTCTTCTTAAAGTCTCCATCTGTGTAATCCTATTTAAATTGCTTTCTGCTGGAGAGAACTCTGAGCTAATCCAGCCCTGAGCTTTCCCATATAAGTTTGTGAGCTGTCAGTGTGAGTATTCTGCTATTGGAGTGGGTACACAGAAAATAACATTTATAGTTATCAAGTTTAAAATTAAACTACTGATGTTCATGCATGCTTAGTTGTGTCCAACTCTTTGTAACCCCATGGACTGTAGCCTGCCAGTCTCCTCTGTCCATGAGATTATCCAGGCAAAAATACTGGAGTGGGTTGCCATTTCCTTCTTCAGGGGACCTTCCCAATCCAGGGATCGAACTCACGTCTCCTACATCTCCTGCATTGGCAGGCAGATTCTTTACTACTGAGCCACCTGGGAAGCCCATAAAATTAAACTAGTTGATGAATAAATTTAAAACGTTGTTTACATTATGGCCTGAAGTTTCACTTACAAATCTTATTAGGCTATTTATAAGTCTGGTAAACTGTGTAAAATAAAAACAAGAAGTCCTTTGATGGGTACTTGATCCACTCACACTGAACATTCTAACAATAAATCCCATTTACAAACTTAATCAGATCCCTCTAAACATTTTACTTATTTATTTGGCCATGCCTTGCCACTTATGGGATCTTAGTTCCCAGACAAAGGATCGAACCCATGCCCCTTGAGATGAAAATGCCAAGACCTAACCACTGGACAACCAGGAAATTCCCCCTTTTAAAATTTTAAACTTCATTAATTAAAGAAGAAATTAATTTTAAAATATTGTATTCGATTGCTTTTTAAGCCCTTCAAATGCCTAAAGGGAAGACTTACAACCAGAAGAAGTATTATTAGAAACTTTTGTCCATCTAGTGAATTAAAATTTAAGTCCTTTTAAACAGTATAATATCACTTACAGGCTAGGTCCATTTTTCCTATGCTTTTTGCTTAAAAGGCAAGCCTAAAACCAATTATACGTTTTCAATCAAGTGCATAAGACTAACCTGTCAGTTTCTCTAATACACTAAATTCTCTAAGATAGCACACGTACTTTTATTATCAAGCATCGATGACATACTCCCATACTTAGTGCGCATGTGTTCATATAAGGGTTTGTCATCTCTGCTTTCAGTTCTTCTCATCTTATAGTTTCCTATGGTGAGTTGAGGTAATTGCCTTGCCAGTGACCACAACATGATCATCATCTTAGGCAGCCTGAGACTGTTATTGATCATAGATCTGAAGTCAGTAGGCAGGAATGGGGGATGAATAAATCTAGGGGGATTCTTTCTGAGTCACTGAAAGACATCCTGAGCCTTTTGGGGATAGACTCTATGACAATAAAAGACGTCAAATCCTATATCCTGCAGATGAGTTGAGTTGATCCAGGTTTAAAGTTACACTTTATGTCATTCCCTTATGTGATGATCTCAAGTTTTCAAACCCTAACCCAGGCTAAGCTATTTTCTTATGTACCTCACTGAATTCTAGATTCTCTTCTGATTATTCGTAGACCACACCACTTCCTGGCAGATCCAATTAGATTCTGCACTCCTCTCACACCTTCTTCATGCTGTGTGGTTACAACTTTACAGCTGGTTTGAGACAAGAGGAAATGAAGCAAAGGAGGTGGCTTTGCAGGTGGTTTCATTCTGTCCCTGGTGTTGAACTGGGTGACTCAGCCGAAGAGGGACCAAAGAGAATGTTTAATCCAAACAACCTCCCCCTGGGAGTTCCACTCAAACTTCCTTCTCCTCTGAGATGTCAATTCCACAGCAGTACAGCACATGTGCAAAGTGCAATGTGTCCTGTTTCACTGTGATGACCAAGGTCTCAGGACTCAAGCTGTAAAACAAATGCCTATTTCCAGTCCCAAGGAAGACCCATAGTTTGACTCAGCTCCAAGTATTCACACATGGTAGGCTGAGTAATGGCTCCCAGAGATGTTCATGTCCTAATCCTGGACACTTAGAATATGTGACCTTATATGGCAACAAGGACTCTGAAGATATGACTATGTTGAGGGTCTTGAGATGGACAGATGATCCTAAATTTTCCAGATAGGCTCAATGGAATTACAAAGAGTTCTTATTAGAGGCAGGCAGAAGGTGAGTGCCAAAGAAGGAGGTGTGATGATGCAAGGAAGAGGTTGGAGTGATTTGAGGAAGGGGCCACAAGCCAAGGAATGCAGGCAGCCTCTAGAAGCTGAAAAAGGCAATGAAATATATCTTCCTCTGAAGCCTCTAGAATAAACTAACCAGCCCTGGTGACCCTCTGACTCTAGCCCAGTGAAACTGATTTTGGACTTCTGACTCCCAGAATGTGAAAGAATAAATGTGTAATGTTTTCAGCCAATTTATTTGTGATCATTTGTTAGGAAATTAATAGGAGCTATCTTTTCCAGACAGCTCTAGTTTCAGTCATGTTATATGACTCCTCTCCAGATCTTGTCTTTGAATATTACAAGGCCTCTCTGGCTAGACAACTCCATTTCTACTCAGTGGGGTCATTGTTTATTGGCTCTCATCTGCCTTTCCCTGCAGGCTGAAATTTCCAGATTCCCATCATCTGGTTACCAGCAGGGTTCAGTCAATGGCAGGCATTAGAAGACCAGAAGGCAGGATGGGAGGAGAAGCCAGTGCATTTTCTACCTTCTCTCCAGACCATGGAAATGGTACCTCTGGGAGTTAGTACATCTCCGCAATTCCTGCTCCCACTTGTCAGGTGGTCTCTCCAAAGTTCTTGCCTTCACAGTGCAGGAATCTCCCCCACCCATGTCCCACCCATAGTTCTACCACCTCCTTCCTTTGTCCTTCCAGCCAGAGGTGGGAGGTAGTTGCTGCTTCCTGTTGCTTATCTCTGCATTGCCTCACCTTCTTCTAGTCACCATTTTTTTTTTTTTTGGCCACACCTCGCAGCTTGTGGGATCTTAGTTCCCCAAAGAGGGGTTGAACCCAGGTCTTTGGCAGTGAGAACATGGAGTTCTAATCACTGGGCCTTGGGGAAAGTCCTTTTATTTTTTTATTATTTTTAGGTTTTTTTTTTTTGGAAGTGGTTCACTTTTTGAATTATTCTGAACACAATGTATCATTTTCCATATTGATTCCACTATGAAAAAACTTGTCTTTTCTGTCTTGCTGCCACAGTAGTGCTGTTTTCCTTTGTGTCCTTGATGACTCAGTGCGGGGATGTAAGGTAGCTTTATTCTGACTCTGAAGTCTACCTTGAAACCTGAAAAGTTTCCTGCCTCTTATTTCTCTCATCTTCATGGAAACCTGACCCAAAAGTGCCTTCTGACTCTGGCCCCAAATTTCCCCAGCCCTGCCGTTTCCTCCTGAGCGTACACTCTTGAGTCGTTTTTTAATGTCTTACCATCTCAACAACCTTCTTAGTGATTTACCATTTGTATATTAGTCAGCAACTCATAAAGAAGACTGAGCACCGAAGAATTCATGCTTTTGAGGTGTGGTGTTGGAGAAGACTCTTGAGAGTCCCTTGGACAACAAGGAGATCAAACCAGTCAATCCTAAAGGAAACCAACCCTGAATATTCATGGGAGGGACTGATGCTGAAGCTGAAGCTCCAATACTTTGGTCACCTGATGCAAAGAGCTGACTCATTGGAAAAGACCCTGATGCTGGGAAAGATTGAAGGCAGGAGGAGAAGGGGGCAACATAGGATGAGATGGTTAGATAGCATCACCAATTCAATAGACATGAGTTTGAGCAAGCTCCAGGAGATGGTGAAGGACAGGGAAGCGTGGCATACTGCAGTCCATGGGGTCGCAAAGAGTCGGACATGACTTAGTAACTGAACAACAACAACTCTGACAGTCTTAAGCCAAAGGCATTTCTTGAAAGGACGTGAGGGCTCAGAGAATCAACAAGGGGCTGTAGGCATTAAACCATTAAAATCGGCAGGAACCGAGAGTTTCCTGAAGACCAGGTAAAAGAAGAGCCACAGCCACCCAGTGTTATGGGTTGATGGGTCACTGCTTCAGGTCCCTGTGGTCCCTTTCTCATGTCCTTTCAACACTTTGTCAAGATTCCAGTTCCTGAGACAGTGAGTCTGATTGGTTGGGCCCAGACCATGTGCCATCCTACCCCTGGGGAGAGGGAGGGGTAGGTTCCTTTCAGGTTCCTTAGAGCAGTTGTCCCCAGCCTTTTGGGCACTGAGGACTACTTTCGTGGAAGACAAGTTTTCCATGGCCTGGGGGGTGGGGGGCTGGGGGGGTGGGGGGTGGCTTTGGGATGATACAAGTGCATTATATTTATTGTGTACTTTATGTGTATTATTATTACATCAGCTCCACTACAGAGCATCAGGCATTAGATGCAAGAGGTTGGGGACCCCTGTGGCTTAGAGGAAGGAATGTCTTCCCTATGCCATGAGGACAGCACCCATGGGGGAAGGACATTTCTTTCCAGTGAAATCAGGATGCTGTGGAAGGGCATTGATGCTGGACAGCCAAAATCAATAAGTGGCCATTATCTACCCATTATCATATGTTTCAAAATCCGTAACTGATCCTCAAGGATAGAGGCTCTGCCTGTTCGAGATATATGGGAAAACTCTGCTCAATTTTGCTATGAACCTAAAACTACAAAATAGAATCTATTAAAAATATTTTCAAACCCATGACTGATCCTTTTGATATTAAAATTCTCACAACTCCACATTTCCATGGTACCTCACAAACTCACAGTTACCTTGGTTCACTTCTTCATCCACATCTTTTGAAAGGGTATTAATCTGGGGCTGAATCGTCAGTGATTTGGGGTTTTTAAAAAATATTTGAGAAATTAATTTCATGCTCTCCAAAATACTTAATGAATGTGAAGTGTGAAGAGATAGTCTATTCAGTTCAGTTCAGTTGCTCAGTCGTGTCCAACTCTTTGCGACCCCATGAATTGCAGCATGCCAGTCCTCTCTGTCCATCACCAACTCCTGGAGTCTACCCAAACCCATGTCCATCGAGTCAGTGATGCCATCCAACCATCTCATCCTCTGTCGTCCCCTTCTCCTCCTGCTCCCAATCCTACCCAGCATCAGGGTCTTTTCCAATGAGTCAACCCTTCACATGACGTGGGCAAAGTATTGGAGTTTCAGCTTCAACATCAGTCCTTCCAATGAACACCCAGGACTGATCTCCTTTAGGATGGATTGATTGGCTCTCCTTGCAGTCCAAGGGACTCTCAAGAGTCTTCTCCAACACCACAGTTCAAAAGCATCAATTCTGCGGCGCTCAGCTTTCTTCACAGTCCAACTCTCACATCCACACATGACCACTGGAAAAACCATAGCCTTGACTAGACGGACCTTTGTTGGCAAAGTAATGTCTCTGCTTTTTAATATGCTATCTAGGTTGGCCATAACCTTCCTTCCAAGGAGTAAACGTCTTTTAATTTCATGGCTGCAGTCACCATCTGCAGTGATTCTGGAGTCCAAAAAAATAAAGTCTGACACTGTTTCCACTGTTTCCCCATCTATTTCCATGAAGTGATGGGACCAGATGCCATGATCTTAGTTTTCTGAACGTTGAGCTTTAAGCCAACTTTTTCACTCTCCTCTTTCACCTTCATCAAGAGGCTCTTTAGTTCTTCTTCACTTTCTGCCATAAGGGTGGTGTCATCCGCATATCTGAGGTTATTGATATTTCTCCCGGCAATCTTGATTCCAGCTTGTGTTTCTTCCAGCCCAGCATTTCTCCTGATGTACTCTGCATATAAGTTAAACAAGCAGGGTGACAATATACAGCCTTGATGTACTCCTTGTCCTATTTAGAACCAGTCTGTTGTTCCATGTCCGGTTCTAACTGTTGCCTCCTGACCTGCATACAGATTTCTCAAGAGACAGGTCAGATGGTCTGGTATTCCCATCTCTTTCAGAATTTTCCACAGTTTGTTGTGATCCACACAGTCAAAGGCCTTGGCATAGTCAATAAAGCAGAAATAGATGTTTCTCTGGTACTCGCTTGCTTTTTCGATGATCCAGCAGATGTTGACAATTTGATCTCTGGTTCCTCTGCCTTTTCTAAAACCAGCTTGAACATCTGGAAGTTCACAGTTCACGTATTGCTGAAGCCTGGCTTGGAGAATTTTGAGCATTACTTTACCAGCATGTGAGATGAGTGCAATTGTGTGGTAGTTTGAGCATTCTTTGGCATTGCCTTTCTTTGGGATTGGAACGAAAACTGACCTTTTCCAGTCCTGTGGCCACTGCTGAGTTTTCCAAATTTGCTGGCATATCGAGTGCAGCACTTTCACAGCATCATCTTTGAGGATTTGAAATAGCTCAACTGGAATTCCATCACCTTCACTAGCTTTGTTCATAGTGATGCTTTCTAAGGCCCACTTGACTTCACATTCCAGGATGTCTGGCTCTAGGTGAGTGATCACACCATCGTGATTATCTGAGTCGTGAAGATCTTGTTTTGTACAGTTTTTCTGTGTATTCTTGCCACCTCTTCTTAGTATCTTCTGCTTCTGTTAGGTCCATACCATTTCTGTCCTTTATTGAGCCTATCTTTGCATGAAGTGTTCCTTTGGTATCTCTAATTTTCTTGAAGAGATCTCTAGTCTTTCCCAATCTGTTGTTTTCCTCTATTTCTTTGCATTGATCGCTGAGGAAGGCTTTCTTATCTCTCCTTGCGATTCTTTGGAATTCTGCATTCAGATGGGTATATCTTTCCTTTTCTCCTTTGCTTTTTGCTTCTCTCCTCTTCCCATCTATCTGTAAGGCCTCCTCAGACAGCCATTTTGCTTTTTTGCATTTCTTTTCCATGGGGATGGTCTTGATCCCTGTCTTCTGTACAATGTCACAAACCCCTGTCCGTAGTTCATCAGGCACTCTGTCTATCAGATCTAGTCCCTTAAATCTATTTGTCACTTCCACTGTATACTCATAAGGGATTTGATCTAGGTCATACCTGAATGGACTAGGGGTTTTCCCTACTTTCTTCAATTTAAGTCTGAATTTGGCAATAAGGAGTTCATGATCTGAGCCACACTTGTTGACTGTATAGAGCTTCTCCATCTTTGGCTCAAAGAATATAATCAATCTGATTTTGGTGTTGCTGGTGATTCCACGTGTGGAGTCTCTTTCTTGTGTTGTTGGAAGAGGGGGTGTTTGCTATAGATTTGGAATTACTGTGATATTTTGAAGGTGTTTCTTGTTTGCCTTGGACAAACGAACAGAGACTTCATTCGGCTATCGATTTTTTTGAGATTGCATCCAAGTACTGCCTTTCAGACTCTTTTGTTGACCATGATGGCTACTCCATTTCTTCTAAGGGATTCTTGCCCACAGTAGTAGATATAATGGTCATCTGAGTTAAATTCACCCATTCCAGTCCATCTTTGTTCGCTGATTCCTAGAATGTCGATGTTCACTCTTGCCATCTCCTGTTTGACCACTTCCAATTTGCCTTTATTCATGGACCTAACATTCCAGGTTCCTATGCAATATTGCTCTTTACAGCATCGGACTTTGCGTCTATCACCAGTCACATCCACAGCTGGGTATCGTTTTTGCTTTGGCTCCGTCCCATCATTCTTTCTGGAGTTATTTCTCCACTGATCTCCAGTAGCATATTGGGCACCTACTGACCTGGGGAGTTCATCTTTCAGTGTCCTATCTTTTTGCCTTTTCATACTGTTCATGGGGTTCTCAAGGCAAGAATCCTGAAGTGGGTTGCCATGCCCTTCTCCAGTGGACCACATTCTGTCAGAGCTCTCCACCATGACCCATCCATCTTGGGTGGCCCCACACGGCATGGCTTAGTTTCATTGAGATAGACAAGGCTGTGGTCCGTGTGATCAGATTAGCTAGTTTTCTGTAATTTTAGTTTCAGTGTGTCTGCCCTCTGGTGCCCTCTCGCAACTATTACCATCCTTGGAAATCAGGTCCAAATGAGATTACACTGGGTTTCCAGTAGACATCTGGAATAAATAAGTGTGTGTGTGTTTTCTTATGCAACTGGTTTACCAATCAGCAAAACAGCATGTTCTCCACAAAAAAATGCTGTTAAGATGCACAGTATTTCTCCAATAAGACACACATGTTGTTCAACAGGCATCAGATATTTACAAAGTGAGTCCTTGCTTCACTGTAGTTCCCCTGGCCATCAGGGAGGGCTTCAGGCTCAGCCTGCATTCCAGGCTCTTCTGTACCAGCCAAACCTCCTTCCCAGGAAGGAGGAGGTTTGTCTACACAGTGCCTGCTCTGGCCAACAATATTGTGTTGTTGCATATGGGACACATCAGTGCCTCGGTACTCGGACCAAACTTAACGTTTGGTAAACAAGCCTTCTGCCTTAAATTCCCCTTGAATCACTTTTGCTGTTACACAACCACTCAGTAAGTTCATGCAGTCCACGCTAATGAGTGGTGAAAACAGGGCACGCCTCTAAACTAGCAGCAGCCTATAGAAGGGGAATGAGACAACTGTTCCCTTTGTTTGGGGTCACAGGCCTACAGATGGGGACCCTCTCCAGGGTCCTGCTGGAGAATGGCTTCTCTCTCTCTCCTGGTGAGAGAAACTTACAGCAACTTTCACTGGCTGCCTGTGATGTATTATGTAACGCTCGCTCCATACTCCTCGCCATGTGTCCCCAGGTCACACTACACTTGCCTAGAACAGAGAAACTCTTAACAGAAATGTACAAAGTGGCTGAAGGGAGCAGGAGCAGTTGGTAACTTTCCTTCCATTACTCTGAGCTCCATCACTCACTTGTGTTATTTTTGGAAGTGATTTCATTGCTTGTTTGTTGGTCTCTGGTTACTTCTTTTATGCTAGCATGTTGCGTAAAGAAGATGAAGAAGATCAGCCTCTTACACCTTATTTGTGTACCTTATTTGCCTTCCTCAGAATCACAGCACAGAATTCACATACCACAACCATGGGACTATTAAAAAATAGAGCAACAAACAATAGTCTCTGCCTCATACAAGCTCGATAAATAGTTGCTGATGAACAGCCAAACCCCATCCAAAAACAGGAAAGAAAATGTCAGTTATGCAATGATTCTGCTTTATAACCAATACAAGGGCATTCACTCATTCACTCATTACATTTGTTGAGTGCCTCCCATGGCTAAGCACCAAGCCAGGCACAAAGGAAATGAAAATAAGCAAAACAAGCCATTGTCTTTGCCTTCATGGAGCAACAGATACTGATCAAATAATTACACAGACATACGAACGACAGGGCTTTCCAGGTGTTACTAGTGGTAGAAAACCCACCTGCCAATGCAGGAGACATAAGAGACATGGGTTCAATCCCTGGGTTGGGAAAATTCCCTGGAGGAGGACATGGCAACTCACTCCAGTATTCTTGCCTGGAAACTCCCCATGGACAGAGGAGTCTGGGGGACTATAGTCCATGGGGTCACACAGAGTCAGATACAACTGAAGTGACTTAGCATGCACACATGCAAACTACAATGGTGACCAATGTTAGGAAAAGATACAAGATGCTGTAAAAACCTACACTGGGATTTGAGTAGTTAGACAGCTCAGGAACATCTTCTCTGAAGAAATGGTCCTTGAGCTAAGATCAGAAAGATGCATGCAAGTGATGTAGCTGAGAAAAGCAGAAAAAAGCATCCTTGACTAAAAGAGCTCTGGGGTGGGAGAGAGTGGCAGATACACAGAATCAGGAAGTCACTGGATCTGGACAGAGGGAGGGAGGGGAAGCAGGGCAGGACAGGAACATGAAAACCCAGCCAAGGACCACAGGTGAGGAGTCTGCCTTATCCTAAGAGCCATGAGAAATCACTGAAAGGTTTCTTAGGCCTTGGAACGAAGACTGGGCTTGTGGGTAGGAACCATGAAACCTGTGGGCCCCAAACAATTCCCCTCACAAGCACTCTGAAGCACCATGGTGGATATAAGAACAACATGGACAAAAGACACCTCCTAGGACTTCCCTGGAGATCCAATGGTAAGACTTTGCCTTCTGGGCACTTCCCTGGTGGCTCAGTGGTAAAGAATCCACCTACCAATGCAGGAGGCACAGGTTCGATACCTGATCCAGGAAGATTCCACATGCCGCAGAGCAACTAAGCCTGTGTGCCACAACGACTGAGCCCACATGCTGCAGCTACTGAAATCTGGGCACCCTAGAGCCCACGCTCTGCCATGAGAGGAGCCCCTGCAATGAGAAGCCTGTGAACCACAACCAGAGATTAGGTCCTGCTCTCTGCAACTAGAGAAAAGCCCACGCAGCAACCAAGACCCAGCACAGCCAAAAAATATAATAAATTAATTAATTAAATTATTTTTTTTTAAAAAAAGACTTCGCCTTCCAATGCAGGGGGTATGTGTTCTATCCCTGGTCGGGAGCTAAGATTCAAAATATAAAACAGAAGGAAAATGGCAACAAATTTAATAAAGACTTAAAAAAAGACACCTCCTGAGTCTCCCTCTCTGCTTCTCAAGGTATCAGCTATGGTCAGCAGCCTGTCAGACAGGTCAGTCCTTTAAGTGTGAAAGGCCCTGAACCGTGCGCCTTCCAGTATTTATTTGCCCACCCAGGTAAGGCAACAATTCTGCCCACTCAGAAGTCCACATTACCCAGTCCCGAGTGATGAAATTCTTGCTGGGCTATATTTAAGACTTCTCTGCATCTTTGTTGCAGAACCTGGAAATTCTCTCTGTCCATTTAGGGGCTTTCCATGGGCAAGGCCTCACTGTCCTTTGGCCACAAGGGTTTCGAAAGAGGGTTAGTAATACAGAGATTTCTGCTCTGAAAGTATTGCTCTGGCTCCAGTGTGTGGAACAGGAGGTCCACAGTGCAGGTGCTGAGAGCAGTGAGGAGGTGAGGGGGCTTGGACCAGTGTGGAGACAACAAAGGAGGCAAAGGGAACAGTCCAAGGGATATTTAGGAGGTAAGTGTCAACAGGCTCAGGGGGTGATGTGATGAGATTCTAGTTTATGAATTGCACAACTAGATGGATTCCCAAACTCATAACAGGAGGCCTGTCAGTTTCCAGTTCTGCATGTAAGGAGCTTGGGGGTTCCCAGTCCATTTCAACAGCAAATAGCAAGCTGAACAGGCTGAAAAATCACCAACTCTTCTTGGATCCATATGAGAGAGGGGGACACAGAGCAAACTGCTGAACCAAGATTAGAGAGACAGGAGAATATAGAGTAGTTTGGCTTATGGGGCCAGGAACTTGTGAGCAGAAACCTATGCAAAACGGTACTGATGAACCTATTTGCAGGGAAGGAATGGAGACACAGACATAGAGAACAGACTTGTGGACACAGCAAGGGAAGGAGAGGGTGGACCGAATTGAGGAAGTAGCATTGACATACACACACTACCATGTGTAAAATAGATAACCAGTGGGAAGCCGATGCATAACACAGGGATCCCAGTCTGTAGATGACCTAGAGGAGTGGGATGGTGGGGAGGAGAGAGGCTCAAGAAAGAGGGGGTATATGTATATAGTTATGGCTGATTCACGTGGTTGAATCAACATTGATTCACGTTGTTGCACGGCAGAAACCAGCACAACATTGTAAGGCAATCATCCTCCAATAAAAAATAAAAACATAAATCCAGCATATCGAGCTGAATTTTAAAAAAGATTTATTTTTTATAATACAGCTTTCAATAAATTATAGGAAAAAAAGAAGAAGAAATAGAGAAACCTATGGAAGCCAGTGGTGGGGTTGGAAAATCTGAACTGTCATAAGTGAGTTGCTGGAGACGTGGAGTGAACAGCTCCAAGAGTTAAAAACTCCAGGGTGAGCAGTCACACAGGGGCCCCAATTGTGGTGAGACTTACCTCCTGGAGCTTGATCAGGTTCCCACAGTAAACATCAGAGGAAAAAATGAAATCCCCTTGTGCATCCAGCGGGAGGAGGAAAGAAACCATTGTGAAACAAATCAGAGCACTGTGTTCTCAGCAAAGCCTGCCCTTAGGGGCAGCTAGTTAACCAGACCTAACCTGCTGGGATGCGATCAGAGTCTAACTGACCTGGGGGAAGGGAAATACCCAACTCAGACTTCTTTAGCCATTCGGTCACACTAAAGGGGGAAGAAAAAGCAGAAACTGCAAAGCTCACAGTTAACAGACACAGGCACTAAAAAACACTGAGATCCACCTAATCACAGGACGAGAGAACACACCTGCCCCCCACACACACATGCGCACACACACACACACACATATATGTCACCATCAGATTAGTAAAGGATTATTTACAGCAGTTTCTTCTACCCGGAACATCATGTCCACCCACCAAGGAAAAATTACAAGCAAAACACACAAGCATCAGAACCAGACATGGTAGGGATGTTGAAATTATTGGACAGGAAACTTAAAACAACTATGATTAATATGCTAAGGACTTTGATGGGTAAAGTAGACAACACGCAAGAACAGATGGGCAATGTAAGCAGAGAGATGGAAATCCTATGAAAGAATAAAAAAAAATTGCTAGAGATAAAAAAAGAAAACACTGTAACAGAAATGAAGAATGCCTTTGATGGGCTTATTGGTAGATTGGACATGGCTGAGAAATAATCTCTGAGCTAAAAACTCATAATGGTGCCATTCACTGAGACAAGCGAACATAGGAGGAGGGCCAGATTAGGCTTTGGATGTGTACATCATCCAATGGAAAAACTTTAAAAGATGAAATGTTTTTCTTCCGGCTAGGAAGGAACCATGGTGGTTTTGCCCTGTCTACAGAGAAGCATGTGGGAACTGGATGGGAAAACAAGACATAGAAAAGATGGTCTAGTGGAAAAAGGCACAGCTTCAATGGAAACCACAGGTAGTTACTATTTCCCACACCATTTTATTCAGATTAAAAAATAAGACACATAAAGATGCTATGCAGATAAAAGTGGAAGAGGCCCTAAAATGGAAAGAACTTCCTAAGTAGTCACCATGGGTCAATTTTTTAAGTGTTTTTCTCTGAGGCTAAGGCAGAGAAACTAGAAGAATCTAACAGATGACAGCTGGAGTTTAGACATCATGCTTTATGGAACCTCCACGCTGCTCCAGGCATGGTTGATAAGGTTCTTAGTTTATGGGAACATACCAAATCCCTCCAGGATCTCTGGAGTTCGTTCTACTCCTAAAATTTGGTGATGCTGAATTCACTCCAACAGGACTCAAAACACAGGCCATCATATCCTTGATGGCTTCGTATGTTTTTGATCCTCTGGGTATGGATCACACCTACCTTCTGAAGGCCACTAGCTTAAGTTGGCCTAGCATTGGAGTCCTGGGCACAACCAGCTGGAAACTTCCTAATAAGCCTGGGGATTCAAGAGGCGAAGGTGGGGCCCAAGGGCAAGGGAAGGCAATGGTTCTACAGAAGCACAGACCCCAGCAGGGTCTCAGAACAGGTCCAAGTCTAAGACTACACCTCCCACCTAGTATTCGGTCAGCACTGGCATCATGTTTGGCAACAGAAACACACAGAAATGTAAGGTAACTTACACGCTAATTCCAGCTACCTCTGGCAAGTATCATCAGCTCCTTCATTTCTACTAAATTAAACAGAATCAGACTATTTTTATTCAGTAACTGTACTCTAATCTCAAACAGTTACTAGAAGCTAAAACCTGGCTTTTAGCTTCGGAGTGATGCTGCGTCATTAATTTTTAATTAGCCTGCTACATTCATGTGTCCATTTACAGATGACAGATAATTTAAATGGTAACGCACTTTTTAATACGTTTGTGTCTGCAGATGTATGTCTACAAGTGAGAAAGGAACAAAAGGAACTCATTTGCCAAGAAGTAGAAGAGTTGGACCATTTTTCCATTTAGAAATAAGCAGTGTACCCCTGTGGGTGGACAAGGTTTTGACATCACCTGCAGGATAGGAAAGAGAGGCTCTGAACTGAGTATGTTCCCAGCATAGTGATGTTCATGAGCGTTTTTGTACTGTCTTGTAAGACACCATGTCACAGGCAACCCTGTGAGTATTACTTGCATCACAAGGGATCATAATCTTATTGTTAAGCTATAGACTGAGAACTCTAGGTTCATTTTAGCAGGAACAATATATGTAAGGCATTTTATTCCTTAACCCAAGTATCAAAAGATGAAATGAAGCTAATCAAAGGCTATAGCTGGCATGATGCTCAAAAATATGGGTCACTGGAAGTTGAGAGGAGGAACTAAGAGAGTGGCTGACAACCAGAAAACAATAGGATCTTGGCAAACTAGAAGGATGGATTCTATCTGTCAAGTTGAGGTTTAATAAGGATGATAAGTATAAGGGATTTCCTTTGCATTCAAAAACCCATTCCACAAGTATAAGTTGGAAGCTATGTTGTTTAGCAACAACACAAGAAAAAAATGTTGTAAGGTTTTAGCTTACTGTACAGCCAGGGCTTCCCTGATAGCTCAGTTGATAAAGAATCCACCTGCAATGCAGGAGACCCCAGTTCAATTCCTGGGTCAGGAAGATCCACTGGACAAGGGACAGGCTACCCACTCCAGTATTCTTGGGCTTCTCTTGTGGCTCAGCTGGTAAAGAATCTGCCTGCAATGCAGGAGACCTTGATTCAGTCCCTGGGTTGGGAAGATCCCCTGTAGAAGGGAAAAGCTACCCACTCCACCTGGAGAATTCCATGGACTATATAGTCCATGGGGTCGCAAAGAGTCAGACTTTCACTTTTCACAGCCAATATTATGTGACTACACAAGAATAATTAGTCTTAGATTCCTTTCTTAAATTCCGATAGTATCTGGCAAAAGAAAAATAAGTGTCTTTGCTCTAGTGAAACCATACCACCTCCTGATTATTGCACCCGTTTCTTGGGAACACCTGAAGAGGACCTGTCTTAGTTAGGGTCTACTAGGAGAGCCTAGTGTGCTGTGGTCCAAGGGGTCACAAAGAGTCAGGCACAATTTAGCAACTGAACAACAACAGGCTGCTGATACAATGAGATCTTTTGAGTCAGTGGCTTAAGAAACAAAGAAACTTGCTTCTCTGGCGTTAACAGTCCCAGGCAAGTATTCTGAAATGGTAGGTGGCTCTGGTCCACGTGGTCATTTGGAGAACCAGTTTCCTTCCTCAATCAGTGCTTCATCATCCACCAGAGCATTATCATCTACTAGGGCTTCCCTGGTGGCTCAGTGGTAAAGAATCTGCCTGCCAATGCAGGAGATGTGGGTTCAGTCCCAAGGTTGGGAAGATGCCCTGGAGAAGGAAATGGCAACCCACTCTAGTATTCTCGCCTGGGAAATCCCACGGGCAGAGGAACCTGGAAGGCTACAGGCCATGGGGTCACAAAAAGAGTTGGACGTGAATTAATGACTCAACAACAACAGTGGTGTTGAAACAGGGTTACCACAATGACCAGGTTACAACTGAGGGAGCTGAGGAAGGACATTTCCACCGTCTGGAAGCGCTGACCAAGAATTGGAACTTTTCTGCTCACGTTCACTGTCACCTGGTATACCCATACCTCACTGCGTGACAGGCTGGGAAAGGTGGCTCAGCTAATTAACTAAATCTCAGTTCAGTTCAGTTCAGACACTCAGTCGTGTCCGACTCTTTGCAACCCCATGAACCATAGCACGCCAGGCCTCCCTGTCCATCACCAACTCCCAGAGTTTACCCAAACTCATGTCCATCAAGTCGGTGATGCCATCCAGCCATCTCATCCTCTGTTGTCCCCTTCTCCTCCTGCCCTCAATCCTTCCCAGCATCAGGGTCTTTTCCAATGAGTCAACTCTTCGCATGAGGTGGCCAAAGTATTGGAGTTTCAGCTTCAACATCAGTCCTTCCAATGAACATCCAGGATTGATCTCCTTTAGATGGACTGGTTGGATCTCCTTGCAGTCCAAGGGACTATCAAGAGTCTTCTCCAACACCACAGTTCAAAAGCATCAGTTCTTTGGCGCTCAGCTTTCTTTATAGTCCAACTCTCACACCCATACATGACTGTTGGAAAAACCATAGCCTTGACTAGACGGACCTTTGTTGGCAAAGTAATGTCTCTGCTTTTTAATATGCTATCTAGGTTGGTCATAACTTTCCTTCCAACGAGTAAGTGTCTTTTAATTTCATGGCTGCAATCACCATCAGTAGTGATTTTGGAGCCCCCAAAAATAAAGTCTGACACTGTTTCCACTGTTTCCCCATTTATTTCCATGAAGTGATGGGACCAGATGCCATGATCTTAGTTTTCTGAATGTTGAGCTTTAAGCCAACTTTTTCACTCTCCTCTTTCACTATCATCAAGAGGCTTTTTAGTTCCTCTTCACTTTCTGCCATAAAGGTGGTGTCATCTGTATATCTGAGGTTATTGATATTTCTCCCGGCAATCTTGATTCCAGCTTGTGTTTCTTCTAGCCCAGCGTTTCTCATGATGTACTCTGCATATAAGTTAAATAAGCAGGGTCACAATATACAGCCTTGACGTACTCCTTTTCCTATTTGGAACCAGTCTGTTGTTCCATGTCCAGTTCTAACCGTTGCTTCCTGACCTGCATACAGATTTCTCAAGAGGCAGGTCAGGTGGTCTGATATTCACATCTCTTTCAGAATTTTCCACAGTTTATTGTGATCCACACAGTCAAAGGCCTTGGCATAGTCAATAAAGCAGAAATAGATGCTTTTCTGGAACTCTTTTGCTTTTTCGATGATCCAGAGGATGTTGGCAATTTGATCTCTGGTTCCTCTGCCTTTTCTAAAACCAGCTTGAACATCTAGAAGTTCACGGTTCATGTATCGCTGAAGCCTAGCTTGGAGAATTTTGAACATTACTTTACTAAATCTACCTAACTATAATTCTATAGTAATAAAGGGATGGAAGAATGGATTTAGGTAGCTAGATGACAGTTCTCTGCTATAAACTCTTAAAGAAACAGCCATCAGAATGATGGGAGAAAGTCGCATATCGCATTAGGAAGAAAAGTATTGTGCTTCCCATGAAGTGATTAGACTAGTTTATTCTCTGTGGCTCTAGGAGCTCAAACTGAGACATATAGGTAAAGGACTTTCCAAAATAATTATCAGAAGATTAAAATATTGCTTTCTATGGGACTTTCCTGGAGGTCCAGTGGTTAAGACTGTGTTTCCAGTCATGGGTTGCAGGTTCAATCCCTGGGTGGGGAACTAGGATCCCACATGGCATGTAGCACAGTCAAAAAAATTTTTAAAAGAGGACTTCCTTCTAGAAATGGAAATTCCCTCTTACTAGAGGTGTTTGAGCAGAAACTTTGGACTCCTTTTAGGGGGGTTAGAGTTTCTTGAAGCATTCCAAGTGACCAAATGCCCCTTTCTAGAGCTGGGTTTATATGCCTTTTATCTAAACTTGTCTTTATAACTCATCGGAGAAGGGACAGGAATGCCACAATTTTCTAGGAGCAGGCTCTGTGTAACTCCTCACAACAACCTTTGACGTAGGCATTGTTCCCATATTACCCATGCTCAGAAAGGTTAAGGACCCAGAGCCATTACCTGGCATTCTTGGGATGGTAACCATCACTGATCTGATTGCTAAACCCATGATGTTTCCATCAAGCTGCTGCCTCCCAGGATGAAAGTCTAATCTAAATTGTATTCTCTCTTGTCTCCTACCCCCATCTCGTGCATTCTCAGTTGCTCTTCGCGACCCTACGGACTGTAGCCCATCAGATTCCTCTGTTCACGGGATCTTCCAGGCAAGAATACTGGAGTGGGTTGTCATTTCCTTCTCCAGAGGATCTTCCCGATGCGGGGCTCAAACTCTTGGCTCCTGCGTCTCCTGCACTGGCAGGCAGATTTTTTACCACTGCACCACCAGGGAAGCCCGGTTTCCCATCCCAAATCCTTTATCTGGCTTATCAAGATTGACTGCCTGAATGGGACTGGCTGTTCTGTAGGATTTAGCACAGGTTAGGGGCATTTTAACATCCAGTCCTTTCCCCAGCTCTTTCTGCTGAGCCAAATGTCTGATTTGTCACCCACGCTTTTCTTCAGCCCAGAGCCACCTAGGCAACCAGCAGCTTCTGCCTCTGTCGCTCCTTCCCCCAGCAGAGCAGAGGGATTCCTATAACCCCAGACCAGACTGCAGTGAATCATTTTGTACTTTCACCTGCCAGTGTGGTTGAGGGGCGGGGCGGGGGGGGAGGGGGAGTACAGTTTAATTTGAAATGAATTCATCTCCTGTGCATTGAAATGGATGTCAAAAGTGATTTAATCACCACTGAAGCTTCCACCCTGGAAAATTTACCCAGATTCCCTCCAAAGAGGATGACTCATGCCAAGCACCTGTTTTGTCTCCTTAGTAACTGCTCTTAGATGTCCCTCTTATGTTTGCATCCAGGCGAGCACAGTAAATTGACTGGGGGAAGGGAAGAGGTTCGCCGCATACAGAGTGTGCTCTAGGCAGAATGTCGCCTGTAACACGGTCTGCGGACCGGCTCGCGCTTTAAGGGCTCACTCTGCATCTCTTTTATAACCCCAGCATTGATTCAGCTGCAGACTCAGTGTGGGACCAAAGTCTGGAAAATTACTAATGGCCTCAGGGAAGGTTTGGTGACACACAATAAAACTGGTTCTGGTGTAATCTCTGCATTGGGAAGTTGGATTTATCTCTGTATTAGAAATGGGCTTCTCTAGCCTTTGACCTTTTGCTGCAATTAGAGTTAGACACACAAATCTATCAAGAAGGAGGTGGGTGGGGTGGATGGGAGAGGTTTCAATCAAATGACTTTTCCTGCTCAAGCACAGGAAATGATATTCTAAGAACTGGGTGCGGGAGAGGGGCGGGGAGGAGGGGATATGGGGGGGGCGGTTACGGTTCTCTGATTTTTTGGTCTGTCTGTCACTGGCGCTGGGGTAAAACAGAAAGGGTGTTTCGATCAAGAGATGAATACTCATGTCCCAGTGTGTTCCCAGCCACTCAGGAGCTGCTGCCTGTAAAGAAAGCACAGACATTCATGGCTTCTCTGGGTTTCCTGTTTGGAATCTGAGGGATTTAACTCCATGACGTCATTAACCCTTCCAAGTCTAAATTTAACGTCATTTCCTGGGATGTTAAGCATTTTGGAGTTAGAACTAAGAAGCTTAACACAAATTTATTGGGCCAGAGATCATCCAGAATAGAAGATTACTTATCCTTTTATTTTACAAATCATGTCCTGAGAAGTTACTTGTCCAAGGTCACAGAAAATTCAAGTCTTTCCATAGTTTTCTTTTTTGTTTGTTTCTATTTTTACCACAATTTAACATGCTTCCAGTCAAATAGCTCTACAAGACTGTTACAAAAAATAGCCATTCTCACCCGCCCTCCTTTTCCTAGTCCCCCCAAATAGTTACTTTTCAAAATGTTTTTAACTGATTCTATTATTTACTTTAATATCTCTAAATACTTTATTGTTTCAATTTCAGGCATACCTTGAAACAGAAAACACACATTTTCCAATCCTCTCCTCTCTCTCTGTAGTTATATTATAATTCTGTTTAGATCGGTAATCAATATTTAATTTGATGACATAAATATTATTTACAGTTGAGCTATGAAGTGTATCATAATTGCTTTTCCTTTCCGTTTTCTTTTCCCTGAAGTTAATAATTACTATGTTTTTATTTTGCTTAATTTTCTATGTGTGTGCATATGCGCTCAGCTACTCAGTCGTATCTGACTCTTTGTGACCCCATGGACTCCTATGTCCATGGAAATTTCCCAGCAAGAATACTGGAGTGGGTTGACACTTCCTACTCCAGGGGATCGTCCTGACATAGGTATACAACCTGGGTCTCTGGCGTCTCCTGCATTGGCAGGCAGATTCTTTACCACTGCGCCACCTGGGAAGCCCAATTTTCTATGCATAATCGCAAATCCAACTCAAATTCCCTATAGATGTGTCTATCTTATATTTTAAAACTCCTAAAGGTGTGGAACAAATTTCATCTTCTTGAAGACAAATCTCCCAGAAACTTCTGAGCTGCTTCAGTCTGGACCAGCTGTTTTCACAACCTGCTAAACACTGGTCTCCACTATGCTCCCCATTGACTATTCTCCCGGGAATACCTGGCACCCCATCTTGTGTAGGCTCTTTGGTTTTCCAGATTCTACATCGTCCTCTTTCTTGGTTTAATCTCTAACTTTAGCAGAACACTTCCTCTAGAATACTCCTAAGAAAAGGTACTTGGGGGGTACTTTCTTACCATGACTTTAATTTTCATTTACCTCAGAACTAATGATGTTGAGCACATTCTCATATATCTGTTGACCATTTGGATATCCTCTTTGGTGAAATGCCTGCCGAAAACTTTGGTCCACTTTTGGGAAAGGAGAGTGAGTAATAATAGCCATCTTTTCTTATTAATTTATAGGAGTTATTACATACACATATATCAAGTCTAGATATATCAGATATATGTATTATAAATAGCCATATCTGAGGCTTGCTTTTTCCCTCTCATCTTTTTTTAGTAAAGTTCTTAACTTTAATAATTGCAATTTATCCATTTTTTCATTTATGCTTAATACTTTTGGTAATCCATGAAAGATATCTTTGCATATTCCAATGTTACATTCCTATGTTATTTTCACATTTAAGTCCACAATCAACTTAGAATTGGTGTAATGAATGGTGCAAAGTAGAAATCAATATTTATTTTTTCCAGTTAGATGTCTAATTGGCTTAGTATTATCTATTGAAAAGACTATACTTTTCCCCTGCTTTTCAGTAGTTATCTTCGTTATGAATCAAATGACATAACAGGTGTTTCTCTATTTCTGAGCCCTTTTTTCCCCTTTAACCTGTTTGTCTCTCCTTGCATAATATCACACTGTCCTAATTACTGTGTGTGTTAGTTGCTTAGTCATGTCCAACATTTTGTGACCCCATGGACTGTAGCCCACCAGGCTCCTCTATCCATGGGATTCTCCAGGCAAGAATACTGGAGTGGGTTGCCATTTTCTCCTCCAAGGGATCTTCCTGACCCAGGGATGGAATCCGCATCTGTTACAGCTGACCTACATTGGCAGGCAGGTTCTTTATCACTAGCGCCACCTGGGAAGCCCCTGTAATTACTGTTGCATTGTATAAGTCTTTATATTCATTAAGATAAGTTCCCAGTTTGATTCTTCAACATTGTCTTGATTATTCTTGGCCCTAAATTGTTCCCTGTAAAATTTAGAAGCAATCTGTTAGTTAACACACATATGTGCACACAAACTCTGCAGAGTTTTGATTGAAATTGCATTAAGTTTATAGATCAGTTTGGGGAGAACTGACAGCTTTTCAGTTTTGAGTCTTTCAATACATGAGTATGGTATATTGCTCTATTATTTAAGTCTTCTTTGATTTCTCTTCCTAGTGTTTTGTGGGTTTGGGTATAGAGGTATAACACATATTTGAATAAGTATGTTTTATGCTAATATAAACAATATCATTAAAAATGTTTACTTCTGCTTGTTTCTTTCTAGTGTTCAGATACACAGTTGAACTTTGTATATTGATCTTGTATCCAGAGACTTTGTTAAATTCACTTTAAAATTTTAAGTTTATTTTTATGAGTTTTCAATGTACTAAATTATATTATCTGCAAATCATGATGGTTTTATATATTCCTTTCAAGTCTTTATGATATTTCTTTATTTTTTGGTCCTTATTTCATTGCCTGGAAACTCTAATAGAATGTTGATTAGAACTGATGCAGTCATCTCTGACTTATTACTGATCTCAGGAGAAAGGCTTTTAATATTTCCCCATTAAGTACAAAGTTTGATGTAGGTTGTTGCAGAAACATTTTTAATTTTAAATTAAAGAACTTCCTTTCTGTTTCTAGCTTTCTGCAAGTCCTTTGGGAAGCTGAAACTTACCAAATAATTATACTGCATCTATTGAGATGATCATATAATTTTCCCCCTTTATTCTGTTGAGACAGAAAATTGCATTGGTTGATTTTTCTAATGTTAAACGATCATGCATTCCTAGAATAAGCTCAACTTGGTCATGATAATGAATTCATTTTATATATAATATTGAATTCTGTTTGTAAATATTTTGTTTATGATTTTTACAACTAGGGTTGTGAGTGTGAGAAGCCTGTAACATTCGTTCCTTGTTCCATTTTTATCAGATTCTTATGTCAAGGGCTATCTCTGGAATTTTGGCCCTTGAAGTCCTGGCTGCCATGGTTGTTTTCTGATATCTTCAAATAGCTGAATTCTTTTAAAAATTGCTCTTCAGCTCTTATAATTGTGCTCAAGGGAAGGGTTTGTCATAAGCTACTCAATAATAGCCACAAACAAAACTTTTGCCTTTTACAAATGTGATGAACCAACAGAACTTCAAGCAAATTTCTAACCATTAGCTCATCTTTTGACCTCTTTCAGTTCCTGAAAAATTCTTTGGTTACTCAAAGTGTAGTTTTGACTTTCAGTGGCACTTAGTGCTCACATCTGGTAAAATAGAGTTGTAGGGGAATAAATGAAAATTAATTATAGACACAATATTCTGTCCCCATAAAGAAGAGGAAAAAATCCAATTTAGTTGAAAAATGTTAATGTGTCTGTCTTTGATATTCTTCAAGTATTAATCAATTATTATAGTAAAAAGGCACCATAGTGCCCTCAATGATAGAACTCAAAAATTTCATTGAACGAAAGAGGGGGGCCTAACTACTCATATCCTATAACAACTATCAGGAAGAGAAAGACTTTATCTGGGCAGCAACATGAACAAATTATATTTGTTAATTTTAAGCAGATGTTACATGAATTTCTTGGATTTGGCTAAGGAATATGGGACTCATTCTATAGTAATGAAATATATGGAAAGGTCAATCTGAAATAGAAATATCTACAAAGAAGAGGGTGAGGTGAGAATAGAGAAGTTGAGATAATTCTTTTTTTTTTCAACTCCTACTATTTGCCAGGTGGTTTGTGTGGGGCTCTGCTGGCATTCTCACTTAATCCCTGAAAACATGAGATATTTTTGTTTTAAGATTTTCTTTGATGTGGACCATTTTTAAAGTCTTTATTAAATTTGTTACAATATTTCTTGTTTTATGTTTTGGTTTTTTGGCCACCAGGCATGTGGGATCCTACAGGGATCAAACCCTCACACCCTGCATTGGAAGACAAAGTCTTAACCACTGGACCACCAGAGAAGTCCCCCATAATGAGGTATTTTTATTCCCACTTTATAAAAAAGGAAATTAATCCTCAGTTAGAATAAACAACTTTTTCTAGAATCACAAAAACAGTAAGTGGGATTCAAATCAAGCTGTTTGACTTCAGAGTCCATACACTTCCTACTACACCAGGCTGAGATCACACAGAAGACAAACTAGGTTTTCTTATCAGTAAAGATTAGATTCTCTATTAGTAAGCCCTGTAAAAGGGAATTATGCGAAGGAAGAGTTTAGTTATGTGTTCAAGGTTTGTTGGGTAAGGATTTTATTTGGGGTGTGTATTTCCTTTGTCTCTGGAGTTCTTGCTATATTCTCAAATAAAAACATTTCCTGTTTACTACTGACTGGGCTAACATCCAATAACCAAGGAATATAAACAAATTCCAACATTTTTCTATCCAATGTGGATTCCATGTGTCTGTGACTGACCTGCTCAGTGATCGAGGAAACAGTGCCAATTAAGGCCAGGTCATGGGTTAGATCTGTATTTCCTAAATGTGTTTTACAGAACACACTAGTTTTACGTGATAGGGATGGATATTTTTCAGGAAAGATTAATTTTTTTAATTAGGGGTGGTTTGTGGCCAAATATGTTTAATAAACTCTGGATTAAACCAAGTTAAACAACTTATTTCAGACTTTTCTACACCTGAAAACATTAATATATACTCCTTAGAGGTAGGTATAGTGTAGGTATTTTCAAAATTTATTTGGCTCCAAAATGCTGTATCTGAGGAGCATCTTCTAGAATGGTTGTTACAAGACCATACTTAGGGGAGGGAGGGGTTATATGTTTCATAGGCCAATTCGTTTTGCAGCAACACACTACACCATCAGCCACAGGAGGAAGATGCAAAAGTATTGTGTACTAGAAAATCTGCACAATCTAAAAGTTGAGAATCACATTTCATTCAGTGGATTTACTGAGGACTTAAGCCCAGGAGACAGCCTTTCTGATTGCTCTGAGAGGAAGAGATCAGGGAAGAGCCAGGATATATAGGAATTTTGCAAAAAACCAAACAAAAAAGCAGGTAGTGGGAACATTAAAAGATTACTGTCGATTAAAGAAAACTGGATCTCAAGTTAACGGATTTAGTGCTTTTCTGTGTATGGGAAGATGACAGAGTCTGGGCTTATTGACCTTGTTCCTTTGGTAAGCACCTTAACTATCTAAGGCCAGTATCCTGCTTTTCTCCCTCCTGAATCCCCTCAGGGTACATCTTTGGGGTTAGCTGCAGAGGCTGGTGGCTTGATGGCTGCAACATCCTTTGTTTACTGACATGGTAGGCGACATTCTTCATCCACAGTATAGACAAACTAGCCCCATGGTCTGGGCCACCTGGTGAAGAGGTATAGATCCCATCACAAAAGGGTTAGAGAGCCTGAGTGACCTCCTGAAGGCATAGTGTAGAGGGGACTCCTGCATGGGAGTCTATTCTACATTCTAAGATTCTCTGTTTCTGTGAAAACCATAATTCCTTCTAGAAAAAAAAAAGTGGCAACTTATAACTATGTATATTAATTAGATAATGACTCTGCAGTCATAACAAAGAGATCCACAATACAAGGTTTACATAAAACGGAAGTTTATTTGTTATGTAAAAGTCCCAAGGGGAGTACTTCCAGTCGCTAGGTTGGCTGGATTCTGGGCGATGCCTCAGGGTCCCAGGTTCCTTCCATCTCATTGCTCTGCTCCTGTGGGGCATTAGCCTCTTCTCCATGGCTCAGCTGGCTCTCTGGTAGGTGTGCTTTCCATTTAATGAAAGAGAGTCCTAGGCAAGCAATTTTCTTTCAATTAGCTTAAGCTGAAGTCACTAGCATCAGATTGTCCCCAAATTTACTGATTGAGGGACAATAGAATCACATAGTCATGCTCACTGCAAAGTTGGCTAGGAAATCCAGTCTCTAACTAGGCAATTAGGTGACCAGTTAACAAGAAGGGAAGAAGAAATTTTTAGAAGAACAACTAAGACTCTGCCACACTGTAGTTGAGATAAACACTAGCTGGTAATCACTACCTGGGCTTGACTCCATTTACTAATGAACAGCCAGTTCAGGCTGACCAAATCCTTCCAAGAAAAATATTGAGTTCCTGTCAGTGTGATACTCAAGTACTCCAATTTACAAAGCAAGGAATTTCTCAGAACAGCTCTGATTATCTGTCCAGGCTGAGGACCAGTGCAGAAAGTCTGAGCTTTAAGGGTCAGTAAACAATTCATAGCCTATTTCCTTGCAGGCTTGTTTCTTATTGTCCTTTAGTTTCCTTAGCTAATTTTTTTTTTAATGTCTCAAGACAGGAGGAAAATTGGCAAATCTTCTAGATTTTCAACAATTTCAGCAACCTACCACACTATGAGGACCAGCTCATGGGGCATGGTAAAAAATAAAATAAAATAAAGTAAAGATAATAAAAATAAAGTCCCTCGGATATTATAATGTTTTGACATCTTTAGAAAACCTTTCTGGCTGGGGAGAGACTATGTCTCCCTGGGCTAGCTAATTTGTAGAGACATGAAAAAGGACCCAGTTAGGAACATGCCCTTGTTATGCAAACTAACCGGTCCAGAGCCTTACTTCCTCTATTGGGCCCACAGGCTCCAGGAGGCAATATTCCTCTGCCTTAGTCATCCCAGAGCCAAGTTCCAGGCTTCTAGGGACCACCCCTAGAGCCCAAAGCCTGCAGAACTTACTCAAAGTAGCCAATCCTAAACTGTTGACCCTGCTCTGCCTTGCTTTTGCCAAGGAAACGCCAATAAAGTCTCTGGGCTAAAGCTTCCCCTCCCTCTTGCCTTCTGCCTCCGGGCCACCCTGATGATTTTCCCATGTAACCTTGCGTGGCGTGCTGTGCTCTCACGGACCTGTGAGTGTAACAAACTTTATTTTTTCCTGAGCCTTTCCGCTGTTGCCTCTTCTGGCCACACCTAACTGGCCATTTCATAAAAGAATACAAAACAGCAGGTGAGAGGAGTTTACACAACCCATGCAGAGCTCCCAAAACAGTCTGCTGGTCTGCCTGCCTTGCATTTCACTTCATCCCTCCCTAAGGACCGCTGTCACTTGTTCCAGGATTTTCGGTTCTGCTCCTTTCCTTAGAATTATTCCCATGCAAGGGCGACACTCCCCTTTGCAATGCCAAGGTCATGACCAAGTCTGCAGAGTAGGTGGAGTCCATGTGGAACAATTCAGGGGATGAAATCCCCAAAATCACTACGCTGACCACCTGCAGCATGGATTTCACCATCTCGGAATTACTGGGGATTTGAAACTCTCTGAAGTCTTTAAGAAATCCTTCTTAAAGTGAAAATACCTCAGGAGAGGAAAATATCACAAGTTAATTATCCTCAGACCTGGTCATCGGGATCACCTGGAGAGTCGGTTTTTTTCCCCCACCTATTAAGTAAGAAGCTCTGGAGTAAGACCTAGACTTTTATATTTTATTTTCAACTTTCTGGATAATTCTATGCCCAGGTTTTGGAACCAGGGACTTATGCCATCCTCAGTTAATAATTCTGAGGAGTCATCAACACCTGAGAGATGTTTTCAGAAATGATAGTCTGGGAAAGTGAGAATGGGAAGGCTTTGGAATTCCATGGAAAGGCTTGAGAAACTAGCATGGCTCCTTCTCAGTCTCATGTTTAGCCAAGACTCAAAATGGCTATTTGCAAAACAAGACCCTTCATTAGCAAGTTCAGATCAGACACCTTATGGAAATGTCTGATCCCATTCTATTTATGTAGCTCCAGCTTCCCAGGTGGCTCAGGGGTAAGGAATCCGCCTGTAATGTAAGAGACGCAGAAGACATGGGTTTCTTCCCTAAGTTGGGAAGATCCCCTGGAGAAGGAAATAGCAACCCACTCCAGTATCCTTGCATGGAAAATTCCAGGGAGAAAGGAGCCTGGCAGACTACAGTCCATGGGTTCACAAAAGAGTCAGACACGACTTAGCAATTAAACCACCACAATTCTGTTTATAATTGCCAGGAAATATAAAGCAGCATTTTATTTTTATCTTTCTGTTTTCCCCTCATTTGTAAGATCAAATAGAGTAAGGGTGTTGGGGTTGGAATAATCTCCCAAATACTGGGAAGAATCCTTAAAAGGTTTAAATGACTCCATCCTCACTTGCAGCCAGGTCTACAGAACTTCTAGGAAAGGCGTTGGTTCCCTTTCCTGAGACTGAAAGAGAAAGACAAGCCACAGGATCCTGCAGTTTCCTCTGTCTGTGTGTATTAGACCTTCAGATCAGGGGTCTGTTCCTTACATCTGACTTCATCTTTTCTGCTTGATATTCAAGTCTATTTTCTCTGGTTTTCTACCTTCTGGAGAAATGGAGAACAGCTGTTGGGGGACCTCCTGATCCCTGAAGACGGAAGAATTCCCCCATTAACATTCTTTTTTTCAGACTAAATAACTCTGATTTCCATAACCTTTCTTAGGGTCTCATTTCTTATTCCCCTATTTTTATAGCTCTCTTTTGGATGTAGTTTCTTATAACAAGAAATGAATCAGTGCCAAATATAACCAGAGAGTTCTTTCCCGTATTTTCTGAGACGTTCTCCAATTAATATGGTCATCCCCATTTTTAAAACAACAGCTTTGCTGGCTATTGCTAATTTAGATTCAATTTGTGGTCCACATGTTCTTGACTTATTGGGGAAAGCTGCTTGGTGTAAAGAAAATAGCTCCAGGCTAGAAATGCAGGGGCTTATGTTTTAGACCAATTTTGTCACAATTAAACTGTATATCTCCTTTTTTACTTTTTAAAATGCATTTTTTTGGCAACCGGAGAGGGCCTGTTCGCAGGCACCAAGGACCTAGCACAGCCAAAAGTGAAAATAAAAACCAAAATAAAATACCTAAGTATTTGAAATCCACTCTTAACATACTTTTCTTTTTTAACTTGGTGCATTTGCTCTGTAATATAATATAATTACTAATAAACTTGGGTTTGTGTCTAGCTTCTTAAAAAAATGCATTTGACACTGTTTGTTACATCTACAAAGTGAATCAGATGAACTAGATGACCTTTAAATTCACTCCCACTATAAATTCTTATTCCTACTTCTTAAAATTTTGATTCATTTCAGATTTTTCAGTGAAGTAATCTAGACACCCATGGCACTTTATTTGTACATTTCCTAGAGCTGTATCACTTTCTGCCTATAATACAATCTCTTTTTTAAAGTTTTTTTTAAATGTGGATCATGTTTTAAAGTCTTTATTGAATTCATCACAATATTGTTTTATGTTTTGGCTTTTTGACCATGAGGCACATGGGATCTTAGCTCTGGGACCAGGACTCAAACCTGCACCGCCTTCATTGGAAGACAGTGACTGCTCCTGACTGCCACGGAAGTCCTTGTAATACAATCTTTGTGTTGTACAATGCATGCCACGGCTTTTCTGCTAGGCCAAAAACTCCTTAAAGGCAGAGCCCAAGTAACTCCATGACTGGCTTTAGCACAGTACTTTACAATAAACATTTGTTGAATGAGTCTGTGTGTGAATATTTAATGTTCCTCTGGCAAGTCAAAAGTAACAATTTGGGAAGCAGGCAAATTTGTCCTCTGTGCCCCTGTAGCTTTATTTTTGGATCCCTGTCCCTCTCCTGTGGTGAGAAGCATCCACCGTTGCACTGGTCTCTTGTGGATAGTTTACTACATGTTGCTGCATCAATGACAGGACTGATAACTATGGATAAACAAGATCGTTTTCCCCAGGAGGGACTCTGAGACTTTTAAGACTTTCAGTCAAAGAGAACAAAGACTCCACAGTGCTGGTCAGAAAGAAAGAAAGGCTAGGTTAGGAAATCAGAGAAAAGTTTGAGATGAAAAAGAAGTATTTGAAGTAGAAGGAGAACAGATCCCCTGAGCAGCCCAAAACAAAGAGATTAAACTCTTCCCGAAGGTTGCAGGCAGAAGCACGATATTAGGGGACTTCCCTGGTGCTCCATTGGCTAAGACTCTGCAAACCCAGTGCATCAGGCACAGGTTCAATCCCTGGTCAGGAAACTAGATCATGCATCCTGCAACTAAGAGTTCACACAACACAACTAAAATCTGGCACAGCCAAATGAAAGAAAAAAGATATTTGGACTCAGGGAAATGGGGGAGAAGGGTCTCAAAAGCTAGACACTTACCAGTTCTATTGACTCACTGGCTGGAGACAGCCTGTATTAAAGCAGACCAGAGACCAGAAGGGCATGGAGTGAGTATTGTCATAATGACAACTTACAAATTGGAGTCAGGGGTTGGAGTGAGAAATTGGAGGGCTTCCGGGCTGAAAGTGCAACATGGCAGCCTCCAGCGCTCCGGGGAACACTGATAACGAGCTGTCTCCTGCTTCTGCCTCCATCCCAGAAGGTCAGCATTAGGCACAGCTAACTGCTGCTGACCATTCTTCATGCTCTTTTCTTGGAAGAAATTGGGTAGGCCTAATAAAAGACAGGTTGCAATTTATTTTTAGTCTTTCTTAGATCTTTGACTCAGTGGAATAGAATTCAATATGGATGAGAGTACCAGAATTCAACAGAGACACCACAGACAGTGACATTCACACAGAGGTTGCCACCCAGTACCTTCTATAAGCCAGAAATTCAGGGGTGACCTGGCCAAACCAATAAAATTTTGTGTGTAATTTTGTGACAACCTAGAGGGGTAGCATGGGGAGGAAAGTGGGAGGGAGGTTTAAGAGAGAGGGGACAAGTATACACCAATGATGATTTGTGTTGATGTATGGCAGAAACCATCACAATATTGTAAAGTGATTATCCTCCAATTAAAAATAAAATTAAAAATAATTTGTGTGTAGAATGAAGATATGTTCTGAGCACAGAATCACACTCCACTCCCCATCCCCCTTGTTTTCAGCTCATATCGAAACAATTTGCTGCTTCTGATGAGCTTGAGGCCAAGGACTCTAAAGAACAGTACAAGAAGCACCCTCTTATCTGAAGATGATACAACTTTATTAACACAGGCTAGAAATGGCCTTCCAAGAAAATTGTCCTTGTCATTTGGTAACTTCCAGAAAGAATGGTCACAAATGAACTGTTCTAAGATCAAGGGCACCATTTCTAGCAATCAACTCCTAGCTTCCTCCAGATGTATTAGCTAGTTACAGAGTCAATGAAGCATCTTGTTCTAAGCATGGTCTCTGGGGTTACTCTACCAGAGTTTGAAACCTGGTTCTACCTCGTAGTCATTGGATGACATTTATTTAATAGCTCTTGGCCTCAGTTTGTTCATCCGTAAATTGAGAATATAATAATAATGATTCATATCTCATAAGGCTGTTGTCAAGATTGAAGGTATTTACACATAAAATGTTTAAAACAGTGCTCAAGAAATATTGCTCAGTTGCTTCAGTTGTGTCTGACTCTGCGACCCCACGGACCATAGCCTGCCAGGTTCCTCTGTCCATGGGCTTTTCCTGGCCCGAATACTGGAGTGGGTTGCCATTTCCTCCTCCAGGGGATCTACCCAACCCAGAGATCAAACCTGAGTCTCTTGCATCTCCTGCACTGCAGATGGATTCTTAACTTCTGAGCCACCAGGGAAGCCCCAAGAAATATTAACTATCTTTATATGGACCACGTCCTGTCTACCAGATGATACCATCTGTTAACACACAGTTGCTCACCTCTCGAGAAACTGAAAAACCCAATGACTCAAAGCAAAGGATTCTGTGGGTTTTATTACTGTGTAGCTTTTGTTTGGCAATTTCAGTTGCTGCTGTTCAGATGTTTAACAGTCTACTTGGTTATGTCTACTTTAAAATAATTCTCAAATTAGAATTATTGTGGCAGTGCTCAATGATGTAAAACTTGGGAATCTCCCTCATCTATATGTCTGTGAGGTGGTGAACATTCAAAATAACATCCCGAGGACACTCTTGGCCCTGCCCTCCCCTGGCTCAACTCAAAGCGACAGTGGGGGTGGTTTCTAGTTAGGCATGGTCCTTGTCTGGTTCCTAAATTTTTGTAACAGTATATCAGTGCTACCTCCAGATTGACTGATTTTTAAAACGTATGGTTTTGTATTAGACTTGTAATGTTGGAGAGCTGCATTCCAGATATTCATCAGAGGGTATGATTTCTAGCATATTGCTGAAAGTTATAAAGATACCAAAAACCTTGCTGAGAAAAATAATATTCATGGAGGATTGTGTGTCTTTCCATTCTCTTAGGTCAGTGGTTTCCCAGATTTTTATATTTCACGGGCTAGTTAAAACAATTTTTTTTTAATGCTGTTTAATGACATAGGTTGCTAACTTATTTTTACCAAGTAAGGATATAACAAAAAGACAATCTTTTTTTTTCTTTTAAGGACAGTATTTTAAACTGAAGTCTTATGGAAAGTTAAGTGTTATGGAAAATTCACTAGTGACTGCACTGTTTTTTTAATTTTCATCATGAACCCATGGAACTTTCATCACTGCCTGCTAGACTGACACTTGAGAACAGCTAGATAATTTATAACTTATCCCTGGATGAAACCAGATCACTAGTGACTTTACACCTGGGATGTATCATGGCAGGTACCTGAAAAGTACTTCTACTGAGTTGAACTTTGATATAATCCTCTTGGCTAAGTGAAGAGTATGATCAAAAGGGGTCCTTTGAAGTGAGTCACTTCATTTAGTCCAAAGATGTTGCAAAGACATAATTGTTTATATTATCCGGAGTTTTCTCTTGGAAGACCTACTGAAGAAATCTCACTCTGGCCTTAATGACCAAAGGACTTGGACTTATCTTAGCAACAGATTAACTCTTTATCTTTTATGTTATATGACTCCCTTTAGCCCCCTTCACACATTCTCCTAGAAGTTTTTAACTCAACTGTATGACACACCTCCAGAAGCACATAGCTTTCAGGAGATCTAATCTGCACATTTGCCTTGCTCCTGGTTCCATCCTCTTCTACCATCATTTTCCCTTTGCCTCACTTTTTTTCAATCCCTCTGGCCTTGCTGCACTACTTATTTCTTTGAAAGCCATCTTAAATCCTTTCCAGAGCTAGTCGGGATGTACTTAAGTACATAAATTAGTGAACAGAGGCCCACCTGTGTCCTAGATAGGGCTTCATGAGGACTTCTAGCTGCCAGGGGACCCAATAACACATTTAGAACTTGTCTGCACAGATTTCTCAGGGGTGATTGGACAGAAAATCTGCACATATAGCCCATTAAGATGCTGACAGGTGATACTAGCCTGATTGCTGTCCTGCTCCATATTTTAACAGGAGCTATCAAGGCCTTAGGGGCTTCCCTGGTGGCACAGTGGTAAAGAATCAGCCTGCCAATGCAAGAGACGTGGGTTCAGTCCCTGGGTTGGGAAGATCCCCTGAAGGAGGAAATCTCCAGCATCCCCTGGAGAGGCAACCCACTCCAGTATTCTTGCCTGGGAAATCTCATGGACAGAGGAGTCTGGTGGGCTACAGTCCATGGGGTCTCAAAGAGTCAGACATGAATTAGCACCTGAGTATGCATGCAAGCATCAAGGCCTCACCTTATGTAAATGAGGTAGGAGTTTCAAGTGCTGCAGAAAAGCCAATAAGAGGATGCTTGGGGGAAAACGGCCCTTAAATTAGTCTTCGTCCAATCACAGATCTCAGTCTATTACAGGGTTACAAAGTTAGAGTTATGACTAACTTTTTTATTGGGATGGACTTTTTGGCCAACCCAATATTTTTTTAAAAAATTTAAGTTCTATGGAAAATTAGCTTTATGGAAAATAAATAGAACAAACCGACAGAGTGTATGTGTGTGTATATGCATATACATTTGGAGAGAGAGAGAAAGCAAGCTGGGGGCCAGGGGCAGAGGGAGTCAGAGAGAGAGAGAGAAGGGGAGAGATTATTTTAAGGAATTGGCTCACAAGATTGTAGAGGCTTGGTAAGTCCAAAAGTTTCAGAACAGGCTAGCAGGCTGGAGACTCAGAGAAGAACTGATGTTGCAGTTTGAGTCCAAAGACAGAATTTTCTCTTCCTCAGGGAAAGTCATTCTTCACTGAAGACTTTTCAACTGATTAGATGAGCTTCACCCACATTGCAGGGAGCAATCTGTTTTACTCCAAGCAGATTTAAATGTTAAATGTCCACTGATTTAAATGTTAGTGTCCTCCATAAAAACATCTTTACAGAAATACCTAAAATACTGTTTGACCAAATATATGGACATGTGGCCTGGCCAAGTTAACAAGTAAAATTAACTATCACATCCACCTTAGTTTAGATTCACACAGATGAAGGAAAATAGTAAGTTTTGTGTAAACTACAAAAGTTACTGTGGTTGTGAAGACCAGATTCTAAAAGACTGAGCCAGTGGTGTGATGGAGCCAGCTGCTGTTGGCTCTTGATTGCTGACTGTGCCAGCAATCAAGCAAAGTCAAGTCAATGACATCTCTCTGGTAGCATGGAATCATCCATGGGCAAGAGACTCTATAAACTGGGAGAGCAGGGAGGTGGGAAGCGGGGAGCCAAACAACTGACCTACCATCATGCCATTGGATGCATCAGGTTTTTAATATGTGTTAATAAGCCTGTTATTTGGCATAACAGGCATGCTAACAAGTCCAAAAAATAGGGTATTTATAATTCTAACAATAAAAATAAAGTCCAAGTAGTTTCAAAACATCCACTGGTTTCTCTTCATCACACTTTCAAACTGGCAGAACAAACAGTAACTAATACTGTCAACTGATAGTGGCTCATTATGCTAACTGTTGTGATACCTTATGTGAATTGATCCATATGGAGAGAGCACATTTACTATTATTCAGCTTGCTTAAAAAACAATTGTTGCATTACTATAGGAATACAACTGGCAAAACCCAACCTATGGAGAAGTGTATAATGACCATACAATCAGTTTCTTCAACAGATCTATTGAGAGAGAGAGAGAGAAGCCTAAAGATTAGAGCAGCACTTTATATCAGAATCACCTAGAAGGCAGCTTGCAGTGTCCCACCTTCAAAGTTTCTGACTCAGTAGGTCTTGGCTAATGCCAGAGAAACTGCATTTCTAAGAAGATCCTAGCTGGTACTAACAATGCTTGTCTGGGATCCACACTTTGACAACCACTGGATTAGTGACTTAGGAGACCAATTTACAGATTACAATATATGGACCTTGCATGCATGCATGCTAGGTCACTTCAATTATCTGACTCTTTGCAACCCTATGGTTGCTCCTCTGTCCATGCCCTCCTCCAGGGGATCCTCCAGACCCAGGGATCAAACCTGTGTCTCTTATGTCCCCTGTATTGGCAGGTGGGTTCTTTACCGCTAGCACCACCTTATTTGGACCCGAAACAAGCTGTGGGAAAATTTAGCTAATTGGAAAAATATGACTACTGACTAGTTGCTAACATTAATCAATTGTTCTCTTCTTTAGGCATAATAATTATATTCTGATTGTGCTTTTATTAAAAAGTACTTACATTTTAGAGATATATACTAAAGCACTAGAGTTGAACTGGTATGATGTGTGGGATTTACTGCAGAACAATCTACAGAGTGGTAGTGAGTAGCAGAAGCACTGCAGAAAAAAACAAGATTGGCCAGAGTGAATTACTGTTGATTGTGGGTGATGGGTAATTGTTATTGCATGTTGTTCTTTCTGCTTTTGTATAGTCCATTGTAAAAAGTTTTAAAAAGAAAGAAGTGCACACGAATCCTCTTCAAAGTCCCTTTCACTTCTCCAGGCATGTCATCTTTATTTTTTAATCACTTTTCATTATAAAAAGGGCTTCCCAGGTGGCTCTAGTGGTAAAGATCCCGCTTACCAAAGCAGGAGACATAAGAGACAAGGGTTTGATCCCTGGGTCGGGACGATCCCCTGGAGGAGGGCATGGCAACCCACTCCAGAATTCTTGCCTGGAGAATCCCACGGACAGAGGAGCCTGGCGGGCTACGGTCCATAGGATCGCAAAGAGTTCGACACGAGTGAAATAACTGAGCACACACACATTATAAAAACCAAGGCAGAGATGTCATTCTTAAAAAGGGCAAAACTTAGAAAAGCAAACCACCCAATCAAAAAGTGGGAAAGGGACCTGAAGAGACATTTCTCCAAAGAAGACATACAGATGGCTAACAAGCACTTGAAAAGATGCTAAACATCACTCACCATTAAAGAAATGCAAATCAAAACTACAATGAGATACCGCCTCACATCAGTCAGAATGGCCATCATCAAAAAGTCTACAAGCGATAAATGCTGGAGAGGGTGTGGAGAAAAGGGAACACTCTTGCATTGCTGGTGGGAATGTAAACTGATACAGCCACTACGGAAGATGATATGGAGATTCCTTAAAAAGCTAGGAACAAAACCACCACGTGACCCAGCAATCCCAGTCCTAGGCATATACCCTGAGGAAACCAAAATTGAAAAAGACACATGTATCCCATTGTTCATTGCAGCACTATTTACAATAGCTAGAACATGGAAGCAACTTAGATGTCCATTGACAGATGAATGGATAAAGAAACTGCGGTACATATACACAATGGAATATTACGCCACCATAAAAAGGAACACATTTGAGTCAGTTCTAATGAGGTGGATGAACTATTATACAGACTGAAGTAAGTCAGAAAGAGAAATATAAATATCATATACTGACACATACATATGGAATCTAAAAAGATGGCACTGATGGATTAACTTTCAGGGCAGCAATGGAGAAACAGACATAGAGAACAGACCTATGGACATGGTGGGAGGAGAGGCAGGAGAAGGGGAGATGTATGGAGAGAATAACATGGAAATTTACATTACCATATGTAAAATAGATAGCCCATGGGAATTTGCTGTCTGACTCAGGGAATTCAAACTGGGGCTCTGTGACAGGCTAAAGGGGGGGATGGGGAGGGAGATAGGAGGGAGGCTTGGGAGAGAGGGGACATGGGTGTACCTATGGCTGATACTTGCTGATGTATGACAGAAAACCACTAAACTTTGTAAAGCAATTATCCTTCAATTAAAAAATTAAAAAGATGTACCCCAATGTTCATCACAGCACTGTTTATAATAGCTAGGACATGGAAGCAGCCTAGATGCCCATCAGCGGACGAATGGATAAGGAAGCTGTGGTACATATACACAATGGAATATTACTCAGCCATTAAAAAGAATACATTCGAATCAGTTCTAATGAGGTGGGTGAAACTGGGGCCTACTATACAGAGTGAAGTAAGCCAAAAAGAAAAACACCAATACAGTATACTAACACATATATATGGTGTTAAGTTAATCGGTAAAGATAACCCTGTATACGAGACATCAAAAGAGACACAGATAAATAGAACAGTATTATGGACTCTATGGGAGAGGGCGAGGGCAGGATGATATGGGAGAATGGTATTGAAGCATATAAATTATCATATGTGAAACGAATCGCCAGTCCAGGTTCGACGCATGATACAGGGTGCTCGGGGCTGGTGCACTGGGATGACCCGGAGGGGTGGGATGGGGAGGGAGGTGGGAGGGGGGTTCTGGAAGGGGAACACATGTACACCCATGGTGGATTCATGGCAACGTATGGCAAGACAAATACAATATTGTAAAGTTAAAAAATAGATAAATAAACTAATTTAAAATAAAAAATAAATAAATAAACAAAATTCAACATTCAAAAAAGTAAAAAAAAAATTAAAAAGGAAAAAAAGGGCAAAACTTTCCTTAATTATATTTTAATCAGAAAAAGCAATAAATGCAATCATATCCTGTTATAACTCAGAGTCAAGGATGATAAGTGATTACAGCACTTCCACCTGTCAGGATACACATGCGGGCATCATCTGCCCAGTATAGACTCTGCCCTCTCTACTCCTCACTTCTCCCCTTTTCACAGCAAATCTGCCCTACTTACTCCATGATGACACCCAGGAGCCCCACTGAGCCAGGAGGCTGCTTCCCAACAATTTGCAAAGACTGAGAGTGAGAGGGACCCAAAGATTGATGCCCCTTCCTGCTGTGACATCACAGATGGGATCTGATCAGGTTTACAATACTCACAAATTTTATTGCAAATAGAAAAAAAAAATGAACAGAAAGATATGGTAAGAAGAAGAAATTAGATTTAAATAGACCAGGGTTTTTCTTTGTGTGAGTGTGTTTCCTTCTTCCCCAGAGGTAAGCACTGACCACAGCATTTTAGAACTGGAAGAAGCCCTTAGATTATCTATAGTCCATACTCTTCATTTCATAAAGGAAGAAATTGATACCCAGAGAAGGCAAATGATTTGGCCAGCATGAAAAAACTAGCTATTGGCAGAACATTTCCTGCATTTTCAAAGCTTTTTGGTTAAATGAAAGGAAAAATAGGAAGGAGAAAATGAAGGGTAAACTCCTGGAGTACTTATATTCCAGCACTTGTCCATGGATTGAATTTTTAAAATGAAATTCTAGGTACCTGTTAATTTTTTGTTCTATAATTGGAAATAGAGTTGAGAGTATAGTCTATAAATGAACTCAGCTGAAAGCATTTGCAGGATTCCCCTGGTGGTCCAGTGGCTAAGACGCCACACTCCCAATGCAGGAGGCCTGGGTTCAATCCCTGGTCGGAGAACTAGATCCCAAATGCTATAACTAAAGATCCCCTGTGCCTCAACTAAGACCTGGAGCAGCCATATAAATAAATATTTTTTAAAAAAGAAACAAAACACTTGGTAATTTAAGAGTTAAAGAGGGAACCAGACACTCCTGGATTGCTGCTGCTCCTGGGATACAGTGCTGAAAATAACAGCACCTGTAATACTTTTCAGCCAGTAAAAACAATTACTAACAGTTTGGAGCACTCTGCACATTTTGGAGCCTCTAAATGTGTGTTGCTGCCTGCCACACTGTCCCCACAACTCAGCAAGGTAAAGTCTATTGTCCTCACTGGGTAGATGTGCAAACAGAGGTTCAGAGAAGTTAATATGGTACCCAGGTTTAGTATTGAGAAGGGGTCTAAGCTGTCCTTCCCCACTCTTGATAACAGTGCTTTTCCTAAAACCATTGGGCTGTACCTACAGGTTGTATCTGACAAAAGAGCCCCAAGCTGCGAGTGTAGGTTGTGGGGGGATTGGAGATGAAAGTGTATCCCCAGCTTTCCAAGCCATGAGCTGACTGGGTCTAAAGGAGGCAAACTTAAAAAAAAAAAAATTATTTATTTGGCTGAGCCAGGTCTTAGTTGTGGCATTCAGGCACAGTTTTTAAATCCACTGAAAGGCACTTCATGAGTGGCACAAGAACCTCTCCAATCAATTTCCATGCCTTGGGTATCCTTATGGGAGTCAATGTTTCTGTAATTTTGCCCTTGTGTCTGAATCACTAGTTGCTTCATAGTCCCAGAACTGCCACTGCAAATTTGTCCAAAGAGGCTGCTGTATAAATATTTCACGATGGGAAGTGATACCTGGGTTTGGGTGGGCATGGAAATGAACTGCTGTGGGCACAAGTAACTTTAAGGGGTGATGATGGTGTTCTAAAATCGGATTGATGTCATGGGTGCACAACTGGATACATTTGCTAAAAATGATCAAACTGTTCATTTGCAGTGAGTGAATTACACCTATGTAAAGTTATGGAGAAGGAAATGGCTACCCTCTCCAGTATTCTTGCCTGGAGAATCCCATGGACAGAGGAGTCTGGCAGGCTACAGTTCATGAGGTCAAAAGGAGTCAGACACGACTGAGCAACTAACACACGCAAAGCTACATAAAGTATACTTTAATGGGCTGATTTTCTTTAACGCGATGACCAGATCGGCAATTCCATAAGTTGGAATCACTCTAAAAAGCCACTCTGCAAAGATAGAACATGTCCAGGAATAAATAAAGTCAAGATGCAATCAGATGGTTATATGAGATCTAGAGACTTCCAGGGAGAAGGAAATGGCAACCCACTCCAGTATTCTTGCCTAGAGAATCCTGTGGACAGAGGATCCTGGTGGGCTGCTGTCCATAGGGTCGCATAGAGTCGGACACCACTGAAGCTACTTAGCAAGAGCAGCAGCAGAGACTTCCAGATCAGGACCGCCTCCTGGGCTGGGGAGACCTGTGGAGCCACACAAAGCCCAGCTGCTCAGAAGGGCCCCACCCTCTGTTTTATGCTGTGTGATTGCCATCCGTCTTGAACTTCTTAATTATTTCCTCTTTTAACTTGTGTTTTGTAAGCGAAGGCCACAGGATATCGGAGGAGAGGGGGGACGTGCAGTATGTGTGCCCAGAGTCCCCTGCCGCCCCCTTCACACACAGCAAGAAGACTCCTGACGTCCCATAAGCACAGAGTCCCAGGGACCCACGAACGCACGGGGGTTCTGCAAGGCTCAGAAGGAGCAGGAGGTAAGCGGGTTCCTTCTACAACTAAGTAGGTGGGGGGAGGGGAATGACAGCCCCCGAGAGACCACCCTTTTTATTTGAAACGGAACTCGCTTCCAACACAGAAAGATGGCAAAGGAGTTCTAAGAAGTAGGAACAACCAAGAAACCCTGCCACTTCCCCTCGGACTTGCGTAACTTCCGTGTATCCGCTAACTACTTCCGCTGAAGATGACGACGTAGAACAAAGGGAAAGACAGGACCCTCCCTGGGTCCCTTTCCTTTGCCTCCTTTCTTACTCATCAGTAAAGTGAAGACAGAGGGTGTTAACCGGAGGTACTCATATGAAGAAGTGAAATGAAAACAGCTGAATTCGGTTTGTGCACTGTTCCCACCATTCTAAGAATGAAAGACATATGCATGTAACCCCTGTATCTAATTGCATATCAGTGATTCCACAGGAGTTAAACGCTCTCACATTTGTATTTAAAAGTTGCACAATGTAAAGACGAATGATAAAATTCACATTAATAATTTAAAATTCTGATTTCACTTAGAATGACATTAAATAGCAAATTTAAAAGCACCATCACTGGAACTTCCCTGGTGGTCCAGTGGTTCAGACTCCTCCACCCTTCCTCTGCAAGAGGCACAGGTTCAACCCCTGGTCAGAGAACTAAGATCCCACAAGCCACGCTGTGCAGTAACAACAACAAGCATGATAGTAACAACAACAAGCATGATATTAACAACAAAAATCCACCATGACCACTTGAGAACCCTTGGAAGAAGGGAAAATGTGTCATGTTACATACCTTTCATAGCTCCTGCCTTTGAACAAAGGGTCCTACATTTTCATTTTACACTGGGCCTCACAGTGAAGCCAGCCCTGTTAAAGACAACTGTTCAACCTGCATTTCACGTCTGACAAAACTGAGACTGGAAGACACTGTGCCCAAGATCAGTTAGAAACAGGCCAGGTTCTGCAGCTCAGGTCCAGCTCTGGGCCAGTGCTCTTCCTGTCATTCTTGCAGCTGGGAAAAAAAAATCCTCAAACAATCAAATTAGCTTAAAACTAGGGATTCCTATGTGCTGTACTCAGTCACTTCAGTTGTGTCTGACTCTCTGACCTCTGTGACCCCATGGACTCCTCTGTCCCACCAGGGGCTCCCACCAGGCTCCTCTGTCCATGGGATTCTCCAGGCAAGAATACTGGAGTGGGTTGCCATTTCCTTCTCCAGGGGATCTTCCTGACTCAGGGATTGAATTCGACCAAGTTAGACACATTTGCTTCAGATGGTTCTCAGAGGGTTTGCTGATGGCATTGTGGCATTTTGTTTAGAGCAAGTAAGCATATTTCCAAGCCTTGAATTTCCCCTCACCAGAGAGCTTAAATAGTATATAAATACAGCATTGAGAGTGATCGTGGGAAACCATTAAAGCTAAATATCCGGTTGTAAAGCCAGTTGGTTTCCAGTTAAATTTGGAAAAGAAAAATACGTATGCTGTATTTAAATGTGGATAGGGGAGGGCCTCGGCCCTGTTCCCTTGAGTATTATATGGTTGCTGCCCATAGTGGACACTGGGGTCAGATGACCACACTGAACAACAAGGGACAGAAGATTTACGCCTCCTCTGATGTGAGCGACAGTCTTGGTAGTCAAAGACAGAGATGTAAATACAACCTACACTCTCCTTTTTGAATTCACAAGCAGTAATTATCAGAAGCAAACTCTTTACCACCTTCAGAGAAATCTGCAGACTTCTTGTGTATTTAGAATCATAAGATGTGATTTATAAAAATAACCAGAATGAAAACCTAGATAAATCTTGTCTGAGTTTTAAAGATTCTTCTTGGTTAAATGTGTTGCTGATTAAATCACCCTGTAGCCCTACATGCTTCGAGTCCTATCCTAGTATGCTGTATTCCTTCCCCACACTCCAGTTTCCCTTCCTCTTCTCCCTGTACCCCATGTGGTGTCACAGACTGACTATCAGCTCCTACAAAGTGGCCAGTAAAGACTAAACTACAGTCAGGGGCTGGGAGAGGGGAGTGACAATCCTGAAAACTTTTATTGAACACTCACTGCTTGCTGAGCACTGCACCAAGGGCTCTATGTCCATTATCTCAAGGAATCCTCACAACAGCTCTATAAGGGGCGTGTGGGTTCAGTTGTGTCCAACTCTTTTCAGCCCCAGGGACTGTAACCCACCAGCCTCCTCTGTCCATGGGATTTTTCAGACAAGAATACTGGAGTGGCATTTCCTACTCCAGGGGATCTTCCTGACTCAGAAATCAAACCTGAGTCTCCTGTGTCTCCTACATTGGCAGGCAGATTCCTTACCGCTGTGCCCCCTGGGAAGCCCCACAGCAATTCCATAAGGTAGGAAAGATGAGGAATCAAAGTTACAGACAGAAGTAACACAAAGAGGCTCCCTAGATCACACCAAATCTGGAATTCAATCAGATATCAGTTATCCAACAGTCACGTTAACACACCATTGGCTGGGGGATTTTTGCAGAAACTAATGCCTGTGGCGTTAATGTCTCCAGTCAATAATGTGTTATGATACTCAGATGTCTGTGCATTCATTTTTCCTTTTACCTCCACCTTATATCTTTTTATTTATTTCCCCTGCCCATCATTATAGCATCCTAACAGTGAGATATTGTTCACCCAGGTGGTTGAATATGAACAGTGAGGTACCAAAACCACTTCATCCAAAGCCATCATAGGCAGAGTCTTTGGAGGAGTTAGAAAAAGGCACCTTCCCCCTGAGCTGACATGGAACAGGCTGCATTCACTCTAACTCTCTGCTACCACCCTTAGTCAAGGCACAACCTCTGCAGTATATACAGAGACCCTGAGCTTAGCCCAGTCATTATGAATAAAGATCATTTGAATGTCCAGTCATTTTGAATGACAGTGATATGATTACACTTCATGTAATTACTCACAGACTGTCATATGTTCTAGAGAGAACAAGCCTGAACTTAAAAGCAAATATAAGGTTATTCAACAAATTAGTAGGTTTCTTTCTGCAGTCCTTTCTCTGAGCTCCAACTCCTAGGAGATTGTCTGAGTAAAGACTGGAGAGTTGGGTGCTGTTGAATAGACTCATTAAACTCAATAACACTTAATCGGCAGACATGCAGGGGAAAGCTCTGTGTGTCTTGTACATTAAAGATCCCGAGAGAGAGCAGAACGCAACCATTAGGAAAATAAACCCAATCAATAACAGTTCGCCTGCACACAATCCAAGTCAGTGGGTAACGGTAAGAACCAGGTCTGCTTTCAAAACAATGACCTGCTTCTGACCCTAATGATACTTGCCTCCCATCCAACCAAGAGCTATACAGCATTCAACTTGTCTGAATCTCCATGAAGCCATTAATGTAGGAAACAAAACCAAAAAAACTGAGTCATTTCCTTTTATTGTAGGAGACTTCATTACTGTGGAAGTCTGGAAGTCTCCAGAATTTACAGCATGGAATCAAATCTTTCTTCTCACTGACAGAAAGAAAGAAACAGAGAGAAGGGAGGGAGGGAGAAAGGAAAAAAGAAAGGAAGGAAGGAATCAGTCTTTGGGGATGGCTCAAAATTTTTCCAGTAGTTATGTATGAATGTGAGAGTTGGACTATAAAGAAGGATGAGCACCAAAGAATTGATGCTTTCGAACTGTGGTGCTGGAGAAGACTCTTGAGAGTCCCTTGGACTGCAAGGACATCCAACCAGTCCATCCTAAAGGAAATCAGTCCTGAATATTCATTGGAAGGATTGATGCTGACACTGAAGCACCAATATTTTGGCCACCTGATGTGAAGAACTGACTCATTGGAAAAGACCCTGATGCTGGGAAAAGATTGAGGGCAGGAGGAGAAGGGGACGACAGAAGATGAGATGGTTGGATGGCATCACCGACTCGATGGACATGAGTTTGAGCAAACTCCGGGAGATGGTGAAGGACAGGGAAGCCTGGCGTGCTGTAGTCCATAGCATCTTGAGGAGTCAGACAGAACCGAGCAACTGAACAACAACAGCACCGTCAAAATTCTAACATTTCCCAGTATGTACAATACACACTCTCATTGCAAGGGCAGATGGTCAAGACTCATATATTAAATTATATTCCGGCCTTGATTTTGCAAGGAAGATTAGATTAAACTGTCTTTTCACACTGTCAAAATCTGAGTGTAAAACCAGTGCTTCAAATCCACCATGGACTTTGGGAAGATTCCTACCAGTTTCAGAATTATGTAAAGCACAAAAATGAAAGGGCTTCCACTGTGCAGCGTTGTCATGGTTACCTGATCTCTTATCAAAAAGAAGAATCAGACAGAGAAGGGAAACCTAGAAGAGGCAGTAACCAGAGAGGCCTGCCTCCACCCACCCCCAACAAGTGCTTTTCATCCAGTTGAGGTTGTTTATGAGGGTATAAAATAGAGGATGACATTTTGCTGCTCCAGATAATTTTTAAAGGATCTTGTTTTGCAATGCAGAATAAGGACTTCATCCTGCTATGCTTTCTAAAACGTGAAAACACGAGGGTTAAAACATCATTGTTTGCAGGGATCTCTAAATGAACAGGGGGGAGAACATCTACTTTAAAATCTCCTCTCCGTTGTTTAGTGAAACAACAACAAAAATAATCTTTCCCCAAACTGCAAACATAGACTATAGCCTGAATTGTTTTCTTAAGAGAGCTGCATGTTTCACCTCCAAAATATTTTAGAGGATTTTATTTGGAGGCTCTAGTTTTAAAAAGGAAGTGGCATATTGTTTCTAGAGATTAAAAAGAAAGCCTCCTTGGTTTCTGCTTTATAGTTAGCATAGGGTGCTAACAGCATAAATAGCCGAGAATGGAGGAACTATTTACCACCTCTCCTCTTCTCCACCAGCTCTACCTGCCCCTACAAATGGCTCACCCTCATAAACCTTTATCCTAGAGAAGCAGAGACTTCAGATTGCTTTCCAAATCACAATCCAGTCCTCAACCACCTAACAACAGCTTGCAAAGTGCCCTTACCTCCCATGACAGGTAGTTGGAATCTGCATAAGGTCCCTAGCATGAAAAGACTGGGCTGGGGAGAAGCAAGGGCAATTTGACCCATGTTAATTTCACCTACTTGGAGAAGGGGCGGGAGCAGTGGGGAGCAGTAAAAGTCACTGTTTCTTTAACAGTTTGGTCTTTGAATTACTCCACTTCTCATTTCCCCTGGTAGAAAAGCACTAAGCCCAATCAGGTAAACCTTGCAAAGAGGACAGCTAACACTTGGATTCGCAGTAACTTTGACTCCTCCAAGAAGGTAATGAGAATCAACATTCACTGAGATCCTACTATGGGCTATGTGGTTCTAAGTGCTTCGAATGTAATGTTAAGTGATACAGGCAGCATTCCTGTGAAATAAGTAGTGTTCTCATTTCAGTATGAGGACACTGCAGCTCAGAGAAAAAAGCAACCTGCTCTAAGTCACAAAGAACTTACTTGTGAATCACTTGTTGCACCATCCAGCACAGTGAGAATGGAGCACTAAGTGGTCTCACTCAGCGGAGTTCTCCTCCCCATGAAGTGTTTTGGAAATTTGTAGAATTTATCTTTAAGTTTAGCCACATACGTGTTGACATACATATCAGGTTATATTCTTTACATTTCTCTTTCATATGACAGGAGGTATTTCACATTTATTTTTTTTATCTGTATAGTTAGATTGCCTTACCTGTGAATTTCATTTCAGAATAGGAAAGGGATATCTCAAAATGCATCGTTCTTTAAAGGGAGGCTCTGAGTCTAAGGAACCCAAGAACCACTGGACTAACTAGTTACTCCCAAGTTCATGGAAAGTTGACTAAATTTCCTTTAAAAGTTAGGACATCGAAGCATTTTTCAAGTCTCAACTGAGAGTCTTAGTTACTGATATACAAGTGCAAAGTTTCTTAAAATAAACTAAACATATTTCTAAACAGTTAGAGACAAAGGAGAGGAAAGTAAAATCCAAATTCATTTGGAAGGATAAGTTTCCTTTTCACTGGAAAGTCCATTTCTGTGATATATTGTCCTTCACAACTCAGATGCTCATTTAGGGTCAGAAACCAAGCCTAAAGCCCTGCCCTGTAGGGGTGAGAGGGTAGACTGACTAGAGAAGCAATAACTACAGTGTGGGTGCTATACACAAAGCTGGAAATAGGAGATAATTAAGGCTTCATTTAGCCCTGGGAAAATGAGACAAGAGGTAGCTTCTCATTTTGCTGTTGTTTCTAAATCTCATGTGGCCAGAGCCATGAAAAGGGCATTCCCTATGTTACTTGTCTGTAGAATCCTAACATATTCACTGGGGCATTACTCCAGGGAAACCTGGACTTTGGGCTACTTTAAAGTATTAATAGTAAGCATTTACCTATTTGCACGTTTGCACATTTACCAAATTTACCTATTTGGTTTTCTATCTGATGCAGACAGAAACTGCCCTCCCTCCAACTCTTAGAAAGAAGAGTAAAGAGAACACTGGGAATAATAAATTCTCCTCCATTCTTCTTTTGTTATTTTGGGATCAATGCCTTTCAACAAGTGCCTCATTCAACATGTATACAATATAAGAAGAAACCACGGGATTTCTCTAGAACCAAACTGACTTTTCCAAGTTTATTTCTTTTGATGAGAAACCATGTTTTAATGGAAGGAGGGAGCTTAGTGCTAGGAAGCTGAAGTTTCAAATTTTATTCAGGCTGTATTTGTACAAGAAACAATATTGTTTTTCCTTTATAGAATACTGAAAGATTAAATTTCACATTTCAAATCCTGCAGAGGACCCAAGATCCAAATCCAACATTGAATGTGTGTGTTTGACCCCATATCATCTTGAGATTAATAATACGGCTTACATATGAGTATGAAGTGACCAAAAACAGTCACACAGAGCTGCCCACCACCAGTAGGAACAACCTGTGGGGCTTACAGCTACATGGTATAGAATGAACTCTAGTATCTTGACCACATCTAACTAGGAAAGGATATTAGAAATAAAACACGGGCCACAGTAAGGAAAGCAAATGAGGTTAATCTTTAATATGCCTCCATTTTATACAATTAGGAACTTAAGACTATTGTTCTGTGTCCTATTCTTACAGAATAGAATCTCAGTATTTAAAACTGAAATATACAACCTTTATAACCCTTTATACTTAGGAGTTTTAAAAATAAACTTCTCATTTTCCATAAAAGAGGCAGCGCAGAGTAATAAATTGTGGGTTATGTGAAAACTCATCTAGTGCGATTTTGAAGGGACTTGATTATGACGGTCACATTGTACTGTCAATAGAACAATCTTCTTAGGTCTACCACGCAGGCTTTGCATAGCAAGTAGCAATCACAGGGTGTTCCTGTGATATTACCAGAATTCAAAGAAAGGATGTGTAGCCTGAGTTGTCTAATTTATCCTTTTGAGGGTACCTCTTCCAAGAATTTTCTTCTCTGAAACTGAGAGACCTTAAGGTCAAAATCTATTTGGCATCAAAACTACTAGGGTGGACCCCAAACCAAGTTCATTTTAAAGTCCTTTAATATAGGTCCTTATGGTGCATCAACGAAACACAATGAAAATTTCAGAACTTTGATGTTGCATCATTTCAGTGTTTTCCAACCTCAACTAGGGCGCCTGTGCATCTCTTGCTTTACTTTACCACCATGACTCCTCACTTTCATCTCATCCCTATTTGCTTGTTGTTGTTGTTGTTCAGTCGTTCAGTTGTGGCTGACTCTTTTGTGATCTCATGACCTGTACCCGCCAGGTTCTTCTGTCCATGGGATTTCCCAAGCAATAGTACTGGACTGGATTGCCATTTCCTTCTCCAGGGGATCTTCCGGACTCAGGAATCGAATCTGTGTCTCCTGAATTGGCAGGTAGATTCTTTACCACTGAGCCACCAGTGAAGTGAGTGATAGTTGCTCAGTCATGTCGGACTCTTCGCGACCCCATGGACTGTAGCCCCCAGGCTCCTCTGTCCATGGAATTTTTCAGACAAGAATACTGGTGTGGGTTGCCATTTCCTTCTCCAGGGGATCTAACTGAGCCACCAGGGAAGCCCATTTGTTACTATGTCCAAACAAACAGAAGCATGAAAAGGTCAAAATGATCTATCTTCGGCAGCAATACAAGCCATTCACAGCAGAAACCTGCTAAGTACTCAGCAATCTACTGACGAAGTAAGGGTTAAAATCCCTTGAACTTTATGAGTTCACCTCACCCACAGAAGACCATGCTTCTCTGTGGTTTCCTGAGAATACTCCCTCTTTATTTTCTAGTTGCAAAAACTATGCAGTCTCAAGAATATGAAGGACGAATGCAAAGTAATAAAACCAATATCAAAAGTGGCTTATATATACTTAGCTCTTACAGAGGGTTCATGGATATACTTAGATAAAACTTAGAATAAAATTAATCTGACAAAGAAAATCAAGCACAGACAAGCTTCCTCAGTTTCCTGCTTACTCCTTTAGGCATGCAGTCTTCTTCGTGATCGTCTCTCCTTCCATCTTTGCTATCCCCTACCCCTACAGTTGTCCTTGAGCAGTTATGTAATTGCTCACTTCTCTTAGGGTTAAGTGTTAAAGACCGGAGGTCAAAGAAAATCTGTGATTTGGGGCTTGTGATTGTTTGTGGGGATTATCAGCAGGATTTTCATGTTGAAGGGGAAGAAAGGGACAGTCAGAGAAGAAAAAGAGTTTAGCAACATTAGCTCTGATTCCTCTGGATATGATGAGTCTTGGGTCCAAAGCTGGAAAGGTTACAATGGGACCAGTGCTTAGAATGTCTAGAGTTCAGCCTCACAAGTAGTGGGCAAGCCAACACTAATACTACTACTACTACTACTACTAATAATAATAATAATGGTAATAAAAAGAAGACTTGTTTTATGCTTTAGGATGACAGGTCTTCAAGAATAAAGCTGGTTTACTTCAGGTGTAAGACAATGTCAAGGTCAAGAAGGCTTCTGTGCTTTGTGAGTAAATTTCCACCAATCTTCTTAATAGCACATGCAATTCCTTTAACAGAGGGACAAAGGTTTTGTCCCACCACAATTAGAGATAAAAGCCTTAAAAAAATAGAAATGTATAGGAAAGGTGACATACTGGTATTGATCTGCCTCAGTCGACATGCAAATGATGGTATCAGGAGTTTTCTTGGTTCCCTACTCTGCCCTGTCTCTTTAGATAAAAGTGTAGTATTTTTTTTTTTACATCTGTCTTTCCACATGCTCCCTCTGAGCCTTCATCTATTAATAATCCCTCTGTCCTCCAGTGGGATCGCTCTCATTCGTTCAATACCCTAAGTGCCAAGCAAGGGCCTAGGTGCTGGATCAATCACAGGGGATAAAATAGAAGTCCTTTCCCCAAGGAAAAGACAAAGCAGAGGATAGAAAGTCATGTATCCAGGAAAGAATGCTGCAACTTTGAATAGAGGGGTCGGTGTCACCCTAAGAAGGTGATGCTTAAAACCTTGCAGGAGGCAAGGGAGTGAACATTTCAGGCAGAAGTAGCAAGTACAAAGCCCGTGGATTAAGACAGATGTGCGCTCAAGGTATGTGAAGGAGCCAATGAAAGGAAATCATGCCAAAACTGGCTTTTCTTCTGAGTGATCTGGGAAGCCAAGGGAGGTTTTGGCCAGAGGAGTAATGTGATCTGAATAGCACTGTTATTTTTTTAATGTATTTCTGTATTTATTGGCTGTCTTGGGTCTTAGTTGCAGCACACGGGCTCTTCACTACAGCACTCAGGATTCTCTCTAGTTGTGGTTCAGGCTCCAGAACTCAGGCTCAGTAGACGTAACATGTGGCCTTAATTGCATGTGGGATCTTAGTTCCCTGTCCAGGGATTGAACCCATATCCCCTGCATTGGAAGGTGGATTATTAACCACTGGACCATGAGGGAAGTCCCTGAATTACACTTTAATAGGAACAACCTAGCTGCTGTGCTGAGACTAGATTGAAAAACACAACGGTAGAGGGAGGGAGCCCAGCTAGGAGGCTGATGCAGCTAATACAAGTGAAAGATGATGGTGGTCTGGAAAGACCCTAGTCACTAGGGTGTTAGCAGTGGAGGTGGTAGGAAGTGATCAGGTGCTGGATATATTTTGAATGGATGCCAACAGTACCTGCTAATTAATAGACACAGGGCATGAGAATAAATCGTGTTAAACTCTTTGCAACCCCATGGACTGTAGCCTACCAGGACCCTCTGTCCATGGGATTTTCCAGGCAAGAGTACTGGAGTGGGTTGCCATTTCCTTCTCCAATGAGAATAAAGATAACCCTGAAGCATTGGGCTTTGACAGTTGCAAGAATGGAGTTGTTATCTGCTGGGATGAGGAAGGTCTTGGAAGGATCAGGTATGGGGTGGACTCTCAGGAGCTCAGTTTTGAATGCTCATTAGACATCCAAGTGGAGAAGTTTAACATGAAGTTGGAGCCCTGGGGAGAAGTCCAGACTAGTATTTAAGTCAGGAGATCAGGGTGAAATCACCAAAGAAGTGAGTATAGACCAAAAAAGACAAGAGGACTGAGAACTGTAGGTCAAGTGAACAGAGTGTGTCAGGAGATAGGAATGATCATACCTGTCAAATGCTGCAAATACGTCAGCAGGAAATGAGGACTGTTCATTGACTGTTGAATTTAGACATCTGATGTCTTCGATAACCTTGATGGGGAACTTTCAGTAGAAAGGTGGGCACACTCCCTGACCCCACCAGCACTCACTAGAGTTAATGGAAGAGAGAATGAGAGATGAGGAGTTAGAGACAATAAATACAGTAAACCTCTTTCAAAGTGTTGTGTTGAGAAGGAAAAGAGAAACCAGGCAATGGCTTGAAAGGGGAACATGAATTCCAAAGATTTTGTTTCTAAGATGAAAGAAATCTCAGTGGGTTTGTATGTGGCTGGGAAAGATCCAGGAAAAAGGAAAAAACTTGTGAAAAAATGAAAAGTGGAAGTGTTAGTCGTTCAGTCTTGTATTACTCTTTGCAACCCCATGGACTGTAGCTTCTCTGGGCTTCTCTGTTCATGGAGTTCTCCAGGCAAGAATACTGGAGTGGGTTGCCATTCCCTTCTCCAGGAGATCTTCCTGACCCAGGGATCAAACCCAGGTCTCCTGCATTGCAGGCAGATTCATTATCGTCTGAGCCACCAGGGAAGCATCAATCCGTGGGGTTGCAGAGTCCGACGCAGCTGAGTGACTAACACTTTCACTATTCTTTTTTTCACAAGTTTTTTCCTTTCTCCTGGATCTTTCCCAGCCACATACAAACCCACGGAGATTTCTTTCATCTTAAAAAAAAAATCTTTGGAATTCATATTCCCCTTTCAAGCCATTGCCTGGCTTTCTCTTTTCCTTCTCAACACAACACCTTGAAAGAGGTTTACTGTGAGGTAACAGAAAAAGAACATTACTGGAGGAATGTCCTTGAGTACAGGAGCGATGGGACTGAGTAGAAATAAATGGGTTGGCCTGCGCTGAGTATGGATAACTCATGCTTTCCATGACCCATGCCATGCTTTCCACTGGCTCCTTCCCCTCAGCCTCCTTGAGCATCTTTTGGCTTCCCCATCACAAATCAAAGCAAACTGCAATTGCATCTAGTTATGCCCCATATCTCTCCTTTCTTCCCTTAATAGTCTAGTGTCTTTAAAATATTGTCTACACTTAGTCTGCTCAATTATCTCCCTCTCCTGTATCATCTTGAGATGACCTAGCTCTGCCCACCAATGGCTCCTAAATTGCCTATTAATGAACTATTTTCCATTTTTTTCATACCAAACCCCTCTTTCTATTGGCTTTTTCCTTGTTAGAAACCCTCCACTCTTTACTATCTGGTATACCTCTAGCCTCTTGGCCCTCTCTCCAGACCCCTATTCCTCTGCCAGATACTTCAAATGTTAGGGTTCTGTTGGATTTTCTCAGCCATCTTCTCATTTGACAAAGGAACATCACTGATCCAAACCCAGCAGAGACACCAAAATTTCTCTACAGGGAGAAGTAGGAGATTTGCCTTGAAGCTGAGTTTACAGAGGAGTCTAGATACCTTTACTGGCATAACTCTCTTTATTTGGGACCGCTTATTGGGTGCTGGTATAAGAAGTATTGTATCTTTTCAAATGTCAAGGAAATATTTGAGAGAGAAGGGGAAGGAGGAAGGAAAAGAAAGAAGAAGGGGGGAAAACTGAAAACTGAAATGAATAAATGTTTAATCAGGGACTTCCCTGCCAGTCCAGAGGTTAAGACACCGCTCTTCCACTGCAGGGGGGACAGGTTCAATCCCAGGTGGGGAACTAAGATCCTGCATGCCCCCGCAGTGCAGCCAAACATGAGAAAAAAAAATTTAATGTTTAATCAACAGTCTTTAAATCATGTGAGTGGTCTGCAATGTAACTCATGTGATCTACCTATTTAAAATATTGTACATGAGTTATTCTGATATATTTTATATGATGTGGAAAAGAGCTTCCAAAGCTAAGAGTGCTCTGTGTCTACCAAACAGAGTTATTTACTGAAAACCAACCCCAAACTGCTTCCCGAGTACACACTCTCCTTTCCAATTGTCTACTGCACACAGTCACCTCAGTGACCCCAGGCATCTCAAATACAACACACCCCCAGTAAAATCGTCTTTCTTCCCAAATGTGCTTCTACAGTTTATGCTGTAGAAGCAGCATGGGCTTGAGTATCAGCCAGTTTTCTAGGTTCAAGCTTTAACTCTCTGAGATAGTCATGTTGTGGAAAGCAAGAATTTAAATGGGTCCTTGAGGGACTTCTCTGGTGGTTCAGTGGCTAAGACTCCACGCTCCCAATGCAGGGGACAGGGTTTGATTCTTGGTCAGAGAACTAGATCCAATATGCCACAACTAAGAGTTTGCATGCTGTAACTAAAATTCCTGCATGCCACAACAAAGATCAAAGGTCCTTTGTGCTGCAGCTAACACTCGGCAAAGCCAAATAAATATATAAAAATAAGTGTTTTTTTTTTTAAATCCTTTAAAAAAAAAAGTAAAACAAAATGGGATTTTGTCAGTTACTAAGAATTGTATTGCAGAAAGGCAGGGAAAAGAGTGATCACAAGGCAGAGATGTGAGCACATGAGTGCAATAAACTCTGGTAAGGGCTGTAATGGGGCTTCCCGGGTGGTGCTGGTGGTAAAGAACCCACCTGCCAATGCAGGAGACATAAGAGACTCGAGTTCAATCCCTGGGTCGGGAAGATCCCCTGGAGGAGGTCATGGCAACCCATCCAAGTATTCTTGCCTCAAGAATCCCTATGGACAGAGAAGCCTGGCAGGCTACAGTCCATAGGGTCGCAAAGAGTCGAACATGATGGAAGTGATTAAACATACATGCACACACAAGGGCTGTAACAGAACATTTTCAGGATGCCGTGAAGAACAGGGGAAGGAAAGGTCAACAGTGCCTTTAGAGAGGTAACAGGAGAGGGTAGTATTGCATCTAGACTAGAAAGACCCGTGCAGTCCAGAAAACGGCTAGGAAAGGGAGGAAGAGAAGATGAACATGAACTAGCGTGGTCGCCCAGGGCCACCAGCAGATTCCTGGGTGCGATAGAGGAGGTAGGGAAAGGGGTTTGCACTGGATCAGGGGTCCTTGTTTACCGGGAGCCAGAGTTGTCACTTTTCGCTGAGGATAATGCGAAGTCACAGAGGACATCTAAGCAGAGGACAAATAAGATCCGATTTGCATTTGGGAAAAATAACTTTGGTAGCCACGAAAGGGATAAATGAGGACCAGGTTGGAGTGGAGAGAATCCTAATAGATGATTGCAAGCATCCAGACACGAGATGATGAGACTGAATGAAGACAGAGCAGTGAGGAGGAAAGGAAGGGAGGGTGCGGAAGGAATTAAGGGGTAAACTGACGGTCACAGTCACGACTGATGGTGCACAACATGGGGTGGGAGAACAGAGCTGGCGTGGACTGGTCTCTGGCTCAGAGGCTCATCTGATGCACCAGAGGACTAAACGAAATCATGTGTGCTTGGGACATGGAAGAAGTGCAAAAAATATTATTTCTCTTCATTTTCCTCCCTTATTCCTGGCACCATCACCTACCCAGTCTCTGTGGCCAGAAATGTGGGAATGATTCTACCCTCCTCTGTCCTTGACCCACCATAGGCAGAGTCACTCACAGCAGATGCCACCAAATGGGTAAAGGAGATGATAGAGACGAACAAGAGAGTGCGTTCATAAGTCTAGACTGCAAACAGAGTCGAATACAGTTTGGGGTCATTTTTTGAGGAGAGGGTGTTTTACTTTTATAAATAATAAGGACTGTCACAGATGTATTAACAGAAAACAAATTTATGGTTATCCAGGGGGAGAGCAGAGGTGGAGGGCCAAGGGAGGGATAAACTGAGAGTTTGGGATCGACATATACACAGTACTATATATCAAATAGATAACTAACAAGGTTCTACTGAATAGCACAGGGAACTGTACTCAGTACTCTGTAATGTCCTGTATGGGAAAGGAATCTAAAAAAGAGTGGATTTGTGTATGTATAACTGATTCACTTTGCTGTACAGCAGAAACTAACAACATTGTAAATCAACTATACTCCAGTAAAACATTTAAAAAATAATAATAAGGACTGGAAAAGGCAAAAATAATGGGGACAGAAAACAGGTGCATTGTTGCCAGGCACTGGGACCATCCCCAAAGTGAAATGTTTAATACCTCAGTTGTAGTGTTAGTTACATGACTGCTGTATTTTTTCCAAAAGGCATGGAACTAACGGTACATTAAAAAGCATAAACTTGACTGTATGTAAATTATAAACCTGACTTTAAATAAACAGACAAATGAACAAATAAATATATAAATAAATAAGTAGGAAGTACTCAGTAAATGTTTGCTAAAGTGATTCTGACTGATAGTGATCAAGTATTAACTGTCAGCACTGCAGACTTGACTCCTTCCTGGAATGCTTGCATTTTAATGTGCGAACATGCTCAGTCATATCCAATTTTGTGACCCCATAGACTATAGCCCGCCAGGCTCCTCTGTCTATGGAATTTTCCAGCTAAGAATACTGGAGTAGGTTGCCATTTCCTCCTCCAGTGGACCTTCCCAACCCAGGGATCGAACCCGAGTCTCCAGCATTGGCAGGCGGATTCTTTATCAATGAGCCACCTGGGAATCCCATGCATTTTAACAGAGAGTTCTTAAAGAAAAAACCTTGAAATCCCAAAGAAGTTAGTATTCAGTAGGATGAGCTTTTTTCAAATGCAAAGTATTTCATTACAATCTGAAGGGAGAGTTCTAGATGAAAGGAAAGGCCTGGAGGCAGGGAGCAGGTAAGACCTTGCCTGTCTCACAATTTATAAACCACGGAAAGAAGATATTTTCGTAAGTAAAGTCACCCTCAACCAATTCTCCACCATTTCCATCAGAGGCCTGAGTTTTCCTAGATTATTATCCTGGCCTTTGATGTCAGATTGTTACTGGAAAAACAATTCTTATTTACTGGAGGTAAAAAGATGCAGGAGACATAAGAGTTGCAGGTTTGATCCCTGGGTCAGGATGATCCCCCGGAGAAGGGAATGGTTACCCACTCCAGTATTCTTGCTTGGAGAATCCCAAAGACAGAAGAGCTGGGTGGGTTACAGTCCATGGGGTCGCAAAGAGTTGGACACAACTGAGCAACTGATCACACAAAAGGATACTACAACTAAATTCAGACTGGAGAATGAGAATCAGTGCCTGGCAGCTGGAACAGGCACTATTTAAAGTCCACCAGGATGTATAAACTGTTAGGTATAAAATAAGCTACAAGCATATGCTGTACAATACAGGGAATATAGCCATTATTTTATAACAACTATAAATGGAGAATATAAATTATAATATATATAAATTATATATAAATATATAAATGGTAACTAACTATTGTACACCTGTAGCTTATATAATATTGTATAGCTATACTTCAATAAGAAATGTAAAAACAAAGATAAAAAAGTAATTAAATAAATAAAGTCAACCCAGGCTGAAATTTGTCCCTGACCCACTGCATATGGGCCAAGCCAAATGGTGGCTTTGAGCTGACCATATTTCTCCGGTCCCGCTGAGCTGCCACTCAGGTGGCAAATGATTAGACTGATTTTAGCCTCATTCTGCTTCTTGGGTCTGCCGAGAACCAGCGGAACTCCCCAGACATCCTTAAAAAGGAAATTTGATTTCTCTAAAATTCAATCTCCTATGCTGTATTATCAAAGCATGTCACTTTTCTTTTTAATTCAAATTTTCTCATCACAGAGGACAAGGATCCTCTTTTACAAACCATTCAGGGAACTACTTTTTTTCTAAGCAATTCAAAACCACAAATGTCAAATTCCTGACTTTTCTACCGCCCTGGACACTTCTCACTGCTTCGTTTCCCCTGAGTGCACGTGAACACACTTTTGAACCAATGAAACAGCATCTATCACCCTTGGCAGCAAAAAGTGGAGGAGTGACGCTTTCCACAGCTTGTCCCCGACACTCCGCCCTGGTGAGGGGTGGGAGGAGGGTACTGCTTGTTTCCCGCAGGTTAAGTAGTTCATCAGTGTGACCAGAACCATCTATTCCTCACCCTTCCTGAGAGGCAGGTTCAGAAGGCAGTGCTGTGCTGGAGAGGAGGGGACAGTGACCAGGGGTGGCCTTCTCTCCTTGTGCACTGGGTCAAGATGTCTGGGGAACTCAGGAACGCGAGCAGCTCTCACACTCCCACTCGGCTGTCCCTAAAACATTTGTCACCTAACTCTGCCCAATTCTGTCCCTAAACTGCCTCTCCAAAATTGAATCCTCTTTTACAACACTTGATCTGGCGCCTCCAACTCGGTGCTTCCCCAGGCACAGCCCTTAAGGGGCTTTCTGAGCCCCACCTCCTTTCTCACCCCCAATAACAACAAAATACAAAGAGTCAACCTGTTAATTGCTTCCTTCCTACCAAGAGGGCAACTAGTTGACTACACCTGCTGAGATTGCTCTAACTCTTGCCTGCAGAGTTGATGAAAGGGTTCTACTTCTTTTGAAGTTCAGTAAAAGCTAACTTTTATGGGCTTCCCTGGTGGCTCAGTGGTAAAGAATCTGCCTGCAGTGCAGGAGACAGGGGGACAGGGGGTTCGATCCCCAGGTTGGGAAGATATCCCCCAAGGAGGGAATGGCTACCCACTCCAATATTCTTGCCTGGGAAATCCCGTGGACAGAGGCCCCTGGAGGGCTTTGGTCCATGGGGGTCAGACACGACTAAGCAACCAAGTGAGTGTGCACGCATACACATACATGAAAGCTAACTTTTACTGAGTGCTTACTATAGTGCCAGACATCATCATGCTAATCTCTATCATGTCAGTTAATTCATGCATGGAAACCAAGCTGCAGAGAGGTAGTGGCTAGTGACAGACGCAGTTGGGATTGAAACCCATGACCTACCATAACCACAGCTACTAAACTCTCTTCACTAAACTAAGTCACCAGTCCCTCCTGCCTGCCCCACCCACAGCCCCAGTCTGTTCTAATTGGGATTGAGGACCCAACAAAGGGGGACATGGAAAGTGCTTTATTGGTCTGAAGGATTTATGGAACTCTTCCAGAAAATTCTGTGGTCTATCCAGTCAAGTGGACATACAAAATCAGGAAATAAACATGTATAGGAAGCCATCTCAGGAGAAATATAAAGCTTTCAATGTTTTATCATAATGTAAGAATCTGACAGTGTTGAGTTCAGTTCAGTTCAATCCGTCAGTCGTGTCCAACTCTTTGCAACCCCATGGACTACAGCATGCCAGGCTTCCCTATCAATCACCAACTCCCAGAGCTTACTCAGTGATGCCATCCAACCGTCTCATCCTCTGTCATCCCCTTCTCCTCCTGCCTTCGATCTTTCCCATCATAAGGGTCGTTTCAAACGAGTCAGTTCTTCCCATCAGGTGCCTCAAGTATTGGAGTTTCAGCTTCAGCATCTGTCCTTCCAATGAATATTCAGGACTGATTTCCTTTAGGATAGATGGTTGGATCTCCTTGCAGTCCAAGGGACTCTCAGGAATCTTCTCCAACACCACAGTTCAAAAGCATCAGTCCTTCAGCCTCAGCTTTCTTTATAGTCCAACTCTTACATCCATCCATGACTGTTGGAAAAACCATAGCCTTGATTAGACAGACCTTTGTTGGCAAAGTAATGTCTCTGCTTTTTATTATGCTGTCTAGGTTGGTCATAACTTTTCTTCCAAGGAGCAAGTGTCTTTTAATTTCATGGCTGCAGTCACCATCTGCTGTGTAATAACTGTAAATATTGTGTTAGGCATGTTTAAAGTAACTCTTTTTTATGATTGTAAATTTTTTAAAGTAATTTATTTATTTTAATTGGAGGCTAATTACTTTACAATATTGTGGTGGTTTTTGCCGTACACTGACATGAATCAGCCACGGGTGTACATGTGTCCCCCCGTACATGTGTCTGATTGTAAATTTTAAACAGTCTCATTGCAGAAAATCTGGGAAATACAAAAAAAATTAAACCAAAAATGAATCTTCCACATATATCCATCACCCACAGTTAACCTCAATATAATGTTATATCACTATATTATATAATAATATAACCTCAATCACTAATATATTTGTGGGTTTCCTTTCAGTTGAGCTTCCTTGGTGGTTTAGCTGGTAAAGAATCCTCCTGCAGTGTAGGCGATCAGGTCTGATCCCTGGGTCGGGAATATCCCCTGGGGAAGGGAATGGCTACCCACTCCAATATTCTTGCCTGGGAAATCCCATGGACAGTTGTTTTCTTTCTACATAAATATGTATATATTTTCTAAGTAGGATGCCTATGATATAAAAATATATATACTTGGCTTTTCAATAGATATTATGTTAGCCAGCATTTTTTCCTATAATTAATTTTTTGGAAAATAGCATTCTAATGGGTGCAATTTATTCAATAAACAATAACTTATTTAACAATCTCCCTAAAGTTGGGCCTTTGAGTTTTTCCCAATTTTTCACTATTATGAGAAATGCCATCTCTCTCAATATTTCCTCAAGATTGTTTACTAAAAACAGAATTACTGAGTCAAGAGAACTTTTATAATTTTGTAAACATTTTTTCCTACGGACAATTTAATGATTCTAAGTATTCATTTTGTTCTTTATATGATTGTCCAAAAGAAAGTGTTGAGCTTCTACTAAATATATCATTGTTAGCTTTGTATAGCTAAAATCCTTTTGGTAAAACCATCATCTTGACTTGAATGAATAAATCTTTAAAAAGAAAAGAAGACCGTTGCAAATCATACTTATCTTTGAAGAGTAGTAGGTGTTCAAAGGCTTCAGAATTTCTTGAGAGAATTTGTTATGATTGAAGATACAGTCTACAGGAATTTTTTTTAATTTTAAATTAGTTTATTTATCTATGTTTTAACCTTACAATATTGTATTTGTTTTGCCATACACTGGCATGAATCCACCATGGATGTACATGTGTTCCCCTTCCAGAATTCCCCTCCCACCTCCCTCCCATCCCATACACAATGGAATATTACAGGAATTTTTTAAAACAGAAAAATTTTTCCCCAAAACGAAAAGTTGATTATAAGAAAAACTAAAAGCACAAGAAGGCTGAATTTGTGGTGAATGTTATATTTGAAGAAATTCTTGAATCTTTGATTCATTCCTTTCTAAAAGCTTTTTCAGATGTCAGCTTCCTAAGGTTTTTATGTTCTCTGCTGCATTTAGCAAACCCGGTTAAATGTCGATGATAAAGACTGTTAGGAAGAACATTGTGCTTTGGTGAGTCACCATACTTAACCTTCAATAGCTAAGAAGCCAATTATCTGCAACCTGAGCTGTGTTGACCCTTACTTTCTTTCCTCTTCCTAATAGTTACCCAGATTTATGCTCATTTAACATCTCCTTAGGACCTAGAGCAAACGTGGACAGAAAACATGAAAGAATATAAACCTCAAATCCATCAATTTCATTACAGTCAACCCTAAATGAAGCAGATTTTCTGTATGACATGGGCAATACTGATTAGTAGCACCTACCACCCTGAAGAAACACTGCTGGGTGCTGGGGAGACAAATGAGCTTAGGAGACTGTCAACCATCCCAGGATGCTGGGCCAGAAAAGGCACTGTGTCAGCAGCTGACATTGAAAACAGGAGCAATACTCAGATATACTTCACATTTTGTTGTAATTGTTTAGTCGCTCAGTCGTGTTCAACTCTTTGCAACCCCATGGACTATAACCCACCAGGCTCCTCTGTCCATGGGATTTTCCAGGCACGAATACTGGAGTGGGTTGCCATTTCCTTCTCCCGGGGATCTTCCCAACCCAGGATGAAACTCTTGTCTCCTGCATTGGCAGGCGAATTCTTTACCACTGAGCCAGCTGGGAAGCCCACTTCACATTTAGGTAGAGTTTTGCAGATTTCAAAAGGTCTTCACGTGTATGTGGTCATTTAGATCCCCTAATACTCTGAAGAAATAATCATCCGTATCCCAGAAATGCAGCAGCACAGACGCTCAGAGAGGTTAAAGGCCTTGTCCAGTATCACAAAGCCTGTAGGCAGCAGGATTAAATATCAAAACTGATGTTCTGATTGCAACCCTTGTAAACTCACCAGCTGCTCTCTTACAACAAAATTGTATTGAGTCCTACTGGATGCCAAATCCTCCACTAGATAAAAGAGGATAACTGAGCTCCTTCAAGGAGCTCAAGATTTATCAGAAGGGACAGACCGAAACTGAAGCTGTAATACTAAATGATGGAAGCCATAACTGAGATTCATGGTAGGGAAATACTTTAGATTTCAAGTGTGGCCAAACTGTCTTATAAGGAAACAGTCACTAATGTAGTGATAAGGAAGGACTTTAGACTTATCACATCTCTTCTCTCTTGCCCTAAATTTCATGGTGGTGGTTTTGTTGCTAAGTTATGTCCTACTCTTGCAACCCCATGAACTGTAGCCTGCCAGGCTCCTCTGTCCACGGGATTCTCCAGACAAGAATATTGGAGCGGGTTGCCATTTCCTTCTCCAGGGGATCTTCCCAACCCAGGAATCGAACCTGGGCCTGCTGCATTGCAGACAGATTCTATAAATCCAAACTAATTCTTTTGGCAGTACTACATGGTGGGTTAAGAACTTAGGCTTTGGGTTTAAAACCTGGTTCTGCCACTTACTGGCTCTTGAGCGAGTTGACCCTGAGCAAGTTGCCAACCATTCTAAGCCTCATTGCCCAATTCAGTCCAGTGGGAATGACTGCAATAGTATCTGCCATCTAAGTAGCTGTGAGGGCTAAAAGAGATAATGCAGTAGAAGTTCATTATACCTTGCCAGGTGTACACCAGGGCTTTAATAATAGGGTGACAATGATGACTGGGTACCTTGATTATTAGAGAGGAGGAAGGGAAAATGCCATCACGATAGGCAAAGATATCTTAAGGAGGACACAAGGAGCACTAGCTATAAAGGAAAGATAATTTGGATTAGTGGCAAGAACAATGGGCCACCGAGATCTAGAGTGTTAGATCAGAGTGAGAAATGTTTGTGTTTCAATCAGAGGCAGATCTACCAGGAAGCTAAGCTTTAGGACCCTTCCTTTGCAAAGGCCCCTTCCAAGGCCCGGACAATCTGTTTGTGTGGTCATGTCTTTTTGTAAACTGTACAAATCTTAAGCTTTATCAATCTTGGTATGTCCCAGGGGGTGCTGGCTGCAGCATCTTTTCCTATCCTATGGCATCTCTTCATCTGAACTGGAAGCTACTGCCAATCAAGCAGGGTAAGCATCTCTGAAATCTGTTTGCCATTCTTGTGATTGCTTTTGTCCAGATTCAGGCTTGATGTTGGAGAAGGCAATGGCAACCCACTCCAGTGTTCTTGCCTGGAGAATCTCAGGTACAGAGGAGCCTGGTGGGCTGCCGTCTATGTGGTCGCACAGAGTCGGACACAACTGACGTGACTTAGCAGCAGCAGCAGCAGCAGGCTTGATGTAGAGACTGGGGACCATCAGCAGAAATGGGTGAGTGGTTCGGAGAAAAGAGAACTGTGGCAGGGGAAAGATGCTGGGATATGAGGCATGACAAAGACTATCTCCTCGGGCTTCCCTGGTGGTCCACTGGTTAAGAATCTGCCTTGCAATGTAGGGAACACCGGTTCAATCCCTGGTCCAGGAAGACCCCACATGCCGTGGAGCAAGTTAGCCCATGCACCGCAACTACTGAAGCCCACCTACTCTAGAGCCCATGCTCCACAACCAGAGAAGCCACTTCAATGAGAAGCCCGTGCGCCACAACTAGAGAGTGGCTCCCACTCAACACAGCTAGAGAAAGCCCATACAGCCACGAAGACTCAGCACAGCCAAAGATATATATTAATTAATTATTTAATTTTTTTAAAAGGAGACTGTTTCCTTGACCAAACTTTGGTCAGGTTCCTCAGAACTTTCTTCTCAACTAGGAGGCAACCACTAAAATTCTGTGTCCATCTTTTCAACACCCAGTTTTAGCAAAAATGTTACCATGTCAGTTGACCAAGAACCTCACCCTCCATATCTGAACAAATTCTTCATCCCCGGGGCCCTGCCTTCAGCAAAGATCTTATCAAGTTGGTTTAAGCAGAATGCATTCATATCCCTGTTGTTTCCCCTGGGTGATTTTCCATCTACTGACCCCCCAACCCTGATCCTTGGCTATTGAGCCCCACTTGCCCACGGTATACTCAGAATTGAGCTCAGTTCTATAGACTGAGCATCATTTATACTTAATTGCCATTCAGCACAATAATTCCTTATGTTATTATTAAATATGTGTCCAATTAACTTTGATGACAACCCTCCTCTTAGCCTCGCTCTCTCCGTTTGGTAATTCAATTGTGACGTTAAAAACTCAAGAGGATGTTGCTCCCAGGCTACAGTAAGGAAGCTGTGCTACTACCGTGTCATAGTTCCCACGCAGGGCTGGAAGTGACTCATTTTCTTGTTAACCTGTGCTATATATACTCCAGAAAAATGAGTTGGCATTTCTAAGAATACCTGAGAGAAAAGAACAGACGTTTTTCTTTCTCTTCCTGTCATCTGAAACTCTTAAATCATAGACTGTGCAGTATGGGGGTTGGGGGGAGCTGAAATACACACTTATCCCCAGAAGGAGGGGCCACCACAGGCTCCCCACCCCCACCGCCACCCTCGACAACCCAGTTATCAAATAGCCTCTCTAACTCTGAAGACATTTTCTTCACAAAAATACAACAGTGGTTGTTGACATCCTTCATCGTGCAAACCAACAAAGAACCATTAAATCCCTGAAACAAACAGAGCTTGTTTCTTCTTTTCCTCAAAGCTTGTTTTTGATCCTTTGATGGAGAACTTGGGCTAGATAAAAAGGAAGCACGGAACGACAAGCCATCATCCCGCAATTATTTCATTCTCTCACCTCACAGCTCTAGATACACCTGGGAAAGACAAAGAGGAATAGTTGAAAGAGTGACTATGTACTTGAAGTCATTCATATCAGTAATCTAAGATGAATAAAAAGAGGAAAGCCATGAATAAAACCCACATTAAAATGCAATTTATGTCTGAAGGTAGTTCCCCATGTGGAAACTGGAATTATGGAAGAATCAGTGGTAAGCCCTCTTGGGGGTGAGATTGGTCGATTTATGTCTCACGGCAACCCACTCCAGTATTCTTGCCTGGACAATCCTGTGGACAGAGGAGCCTGGCAGGCTGTGGTCCATAGGGCACAAAGAGTAGGACATGACTGAAGAGACTTAGCACGCACACATGGTTGTGTTGCTAGAGTGAAACTGGACTTATGATATTATTTCTTTCAACTTCTCAGGACACTTCTTTCTAGTAGAGAGGCATTTAACAGGAAGTAGGAGGAAATGTTGGAACAACAATGGCTAAATTAAAATGAGTTTGGCCTTTGAAACGGTAAATTCCCGTTAGATCCATGCCTTGGGGAGGGCAATGGACCCAGTTTTCCTCGGTCCCATGGTGGTGCTACACCACGCTCTTCTATTTTGGAACATTTTAAAATTCAATGTAAAAATTTCTGTCTTGAATAAAGATAATCCAAGGGGCCTATGAAAGATGCTGGCAGAGGGTCTCCTTTCCAGTGTGATTGATTATCTCAGGAACCTACACTTACTGGGTTGCCCAAGGCCCTTCACCTTGGGGAAGTCCTGACCTTATTTGGAAAACCCATCTCATTCTCTGAAAGTGTCAGGTAAGTGAACTTTTCAGTAGAGATGCCTGTTAATTTTATATTTGTGCAAATTCCTTGATCTCTGGGAATCCTATTTGAGCAATGCATGATTTACTTACTAGTCACCAACTACTGACGGGGCTAAAAGAGGTTTTGCTCCAGAAGTGCAATAAGTAAATGCTAAATAAAACAAAACAAGAGACTTGAAAGCCACGTTTCCAGGCTAAACTAGGAAACAGGCCACATTCATCATTAGTGCTAGTCCTTATGGATAGACCTTTATCCTGCCCCATGGCTGTCTCTTTAATCACTAAACTGACTTTCTTGGTGGTCCAGTAATTAAGACTCCAGACTACCAGGGCAGGGAGCACAGGTTCAATCCCTGGTTGGGGAACTAAGAGCCCACATGGTGAGTCAATTATTTGCTCTAAGTCACAAGCACCTTAAATAAGTCATCATCTTTGGCTCTACCCTGTTGACCATAGTCTATTTCACCAAGATGGCGCCTCACTTCAGTCTATGAACTTACATTTGTATGTGATAAACACCATCAATAAACCCTGTGTCTAGATGTCCTTACCTTCATTCTCAGATCTGTGCTCGTTTAAGTTTTTTTTTTTTTTTTTTTAACAATTTGAACAATTCTTTGAGTACCAATTGTGTGTGTGCTAAGTTGCTTCAGTCACGTTTGACTTTTTGCCACCCTATGGACTATAGCCTGCTAGGGTCTTCTGCCCACAGGATTCTCCAGGTAAGAATACTGGGGTGAATTGCCATGGCCCTCCTCCAGGGGATCTTCCCCACCCAGGGGTCGAACCTGCATTGCAGGTGGATAATTTACCCACTGAGCCACCTGGGAAGCCCAGAGTACCAGTGAAGCATATTTTATTCACATTCACTAGAGTAATACCTGCAATGTCACCACACCTTAACAACCAAACAGGTGATGATAAGACTGAATTCTAAATGCAATCAATAAGCAAATGGTTATCACACTGACTTCATTTCTGAGGATCTGATGTACAGCACGGTGACTATAGTTAATAATACACTATTGCATACTTGAAATTTTCTAAGAGAATAGATCTTAAGTGTTCCCACCACACAAACAAAAAATGGTGACTATATGAAATGATGAATATCTTCATCAACTTGACTGTGGTAATCATTTCAAAAGATATACATATATCAAAACATCACATTGCACACCTAAAATATATACAGTTTTTATTTGTCAATTTTACTCAATTTTACTCAACAAAGCCAGTTGAAAAACAGTTATTTTCTGTTTTCTAGATTCTAATCATAATTATCTTTAGAGCTGCATAAAAAACATAACTTTCCAACATATTTTTCAGTGACAATATACTTCATATGTATTTCCAAACACTAATCTATTGAAAAATATTGCTTATTATTTTCATATAATTTTGCAGCCACCACTCTCATGACCGATACCTATCTTATTTATCTTTCTTTTTCTCCCCAATAATAAGCCATTATGGAAAATTTTGAATACATGTCTGAATTCTGTTATAAAGCTTTCCTGATTTTTTTCCCCCAATCTTTGGTTCTTGATATGAATTTAAGCATTATCAATTTGATTTTAGCACTGGTATGTCTATAGTGTGAAAAAAGTGTAAAAGACTCTGACTTCGTAGAGTAGATTCTAAACAACTCTTCAGGTTCACTGTTCCACTCCCCTTAACATCTTACTTTGTCTTTCTTTCAATTTGTAGATAAGTACAGCCCAGTAGGTAGATAACAAAAGGAAAACTCAGGAATGCAGAGTTGAAAATGAGGTAAAACCTATGTTTTTCTGTAGCCTAAAACAAAGTCTTCACCTTTCTCCCACTCTTTAAATTGGAGCCCCTTATGAAGATTTACTTAACATTTATAAAATCTAGAAGAAGAAAAAGAGTCGTAGTATTGAATGAAAGTCAAGAGAAGTGTTTCATGTTGAAGAACGATCACAGTGTGTATTTATGTCTACTAGAAAAAAAGCATAAAGGATTCCCAGGAGGCTAATCCTACAAGTTAGTCACTGTTAATTCCAGTAGAAGCCATCCTCACAGCTGCCCTTATTCCTCAGCTGAAAGTCCCTAAGGGTTCCAGCCACACCGTTGCTGTGGTGACTGCTGCAACCATGTGCTAGTTTCAACTGAAAAACATATTCAGGTTGTCAGCCTGTGCCACCAGATGATTCTGGCTCAGAACATTAAGGTTCTGACATTGCCTTCACGAAGCATGTTATCAATCCAACATGTGGCAGTAAAAGAAAGCTGAGACAGAGCTCTTGTCTAGGCTGGGAGCCAGTCAGGGTCTCGGGGGATGACGATGTCTTTGGTCATCTCATTTAGAATCTAGTCCTCAACTTTAAGACTAAACGTTCTGTTCTGTTGGTATGCCTAGAGACTGTTAGGCTTTAGGGTGCCAATTAACATTAATAAAATTCACAAAGGAATAATATATAAACTGGAACATCTATTATTTTTCATTGAGAAATGTAACCATCAAGAACACTGGAATTCCCATTCCCATTGGTCTCTGTGTGGTACCTAGAGAGTCAAATTCAAGTGAGAAGATTACTGTTATCCGGGAACAAAAGACAAAGGAATAAGAGAGATGATTTTGGTGGCTGTTATTATCAAACTCAACAACTTCCCTTCAAATATTTTCTGAGTTCTTTGCAGTGTATTTCCTCATGTAAACCATCTTCCTTCACACGGTGCAAATACCAACGAACTAGCCTGTATCGTCAAACAGGCTAATATGGGTTTATAGTTTAAACTAATCTGATGAGTTTACAGTTTGATTGCCTTAATTTAGCATAGTACGTACCCAAATTTTCAGGTTCACAATTACAAGTCATTACTCAGGATGCGTCAGCTCTACAGATGGCAGATGGGAGGGTGACTTTTCCTAATCTAGTCTTACGTACAGTTTTGGGGACACTTACACCAAACAGTAGAAACAGGCCAGTGTTTCCAACTATAGAAGAAGCAGGAAGACAATATAGAATAAAGACTTGACAACAGTTTAATATTTGATTTCTGGCAAGAGATTTGATTTTTTTTTACATTCCCATATCAGATAGTCACCATTTGTTATAAGATCTCAGAAATGTAAGCCCTTAAGAATCATGATATACAAACAGAATAAAACTCAACCACCACCATAACAAAAACAAACAACCCAGTTGAAAAATGAGCAGAAGCCCTAAATAGACATTTCTCTAAAGAAGACATACAGATGAGCAAAAGCACATGAAAAGATGCTCAACATCATTAATTATTAGAGAAATACAAATCAAAACCACCTTACACCAGTCCAAATGGCAATCATTAAGTCTACAAATAAATTCTGGAGAGGGTGTGGAGAAAAGGGAACTCTTTTACACTGTTGGTGGGAATGCAAGTTGGTGCAGCTACTATGGAGAACAGAATGGAGGTTCCTCAAAAAACTAAAAATAGAATTACTATATGATCCAGCAATCCCACTTCTGGGCATATATCCAGACAAAACTATAACTCAAAATGATGCATGCAGCCCTATGTTCATAAGCACTGTGCACAACAGCCAAGACATGGAAACAACCTAAATGTCCATCAACAGATGAAAGGATAAAAAGGATGTGGTACACATATACAACAGAATACTTCTCAACCATAAAAAAGGAATGAAATGATGCCATTTGCAGCAACACAGAGAGACTTAGAGATTATCATCCTAAATGAATAAGCCAAAAAGCGAAAGACAAATACCATATGATATCACTTATGCTTGGAATCAAATGTATCCATGAAACAGACTCACATAGAGAACAGCCTTATGGCTGCCAAGGGGGAAGGAGGCTGGGGAAGGATGGATTGGAGTTTGGGATAAGCAGATGCAAACTATTATATATAGAATGGATAAACAACAAGGTCCAACTATATAGCAGAGGAAACTGTATTCAGTGTCCTGAAATAAACCATAATGGAAGCGAGTATAAAAGAGAATGTGATGTACATATATAACCTAATTATTTTCTGTACAGCAGAAATTAACACACTGTAAATAAACTATACACTTTAGTTTAAAAAAAAAAAAAGAATCATGAGCGATATTCCATGGCTGCTGGGACATCCCTCAAAGTAGGATAGGCTTTGGAATCATTTTCATTTAAAAATTATAATTAAAAATCATCTAATTTAAAAATTATAATGGGGTGCCCACCACCATGTCCCTGGCCAGGCCAAGAGGCAAAGGGGAGGGCGTCATGCAGCAAACCATCCAGAAGGTGCTGGAAGAGAGCCGCCACCTGACCCAGTGCACCCTGGACAACCTCAGCAAGGGCACTCAGTGCCAGGAGATCCTGCACAGGAACCCAGTCTACCTGGCCACAATATGGGACTCCAGCCAGAACATGCAGTCCCAGCTCCTGCCCAGCCAACCTGGAGCACGATGCTGGGCCCCCAAGGTCTGTCCCCGAGCGGCTCTGCCCAGGAACTGCACTCCCCAGGGCAGCCTCACTGATCCGTGGGCATGGCCCAGATCTGCAGCCATCCGAGCCACGTGTCCATGCAGTAGGCTGAACAGAGCACACTGCCCGCCACCTCCCCCGTGAGCTTATTCAGCAGCAGCCATGGCTCAGGGCCTGGCCACATCCTCTTGGGACCGGCCTCACAGAGCATGTCCTTGCCAAGGGCCAACGCGCCATCAGCAACTAGGTGTCTCAGGCCAACACCAATGTGCAGTCAAACCCCAGTGGGCCTCATCCCGCTAGACTAGGCCAGGGAGGGAGCCAGGACCTCTGAGAGCCAGGCCATGGCCTTGGATGGTGGGAGCCAGGCAGGGAGCAGCAGTCAACAGGGCCCTACAGGGCCCCCCAGCTGGGCTCCTCCTAGGGTACCTGTGCCAGGAGAACTATAGCAGCCAGCAGTTTTCAATTGTTAAAAACGCATTTTAAAAAATCTACCATTTTAACCATTTTTAAGTGCACAGCTCAGTAGCATCAAGTACTTTCACATTGCTGTGCAGCTGCCTCAAACCACCAACTCCAGAACCTTCTCATCTTCCTGAACTGAAACTCAGTCCCCAGGAAACACTAACTACCCGTCCCTGACCCCTGGCCACAAAGATCCTCTGGAGAAGGAAATGGGAACCCACTCCATTATTCTTGACTGGAGAATTCCATGAACAGAGGAGGCTGGCAGGCTACAGTCCATTGGTCACAAAGAGTCAGACATGACTGAGGGACTAACACTTAGGGCTGAGTGATATTCCATTGTACGTTTAGATTACACTTTGCTCATCCACCAACACTTGGGCTGCTTCTGCTTCTGGGCTATCATGAATAGCGGTCTGTGAATGTGAGTTTACAAATACCTCTTTGAGACCCTGCTTCCTATTAGTACAGGCAGACCTCTGAGATACTGTGGGTTCAGTTCTGACCACTTCAGTAAAGCAAATATTGCAATTAAAAAATTAAAACTATAATGGAACAAATGAGCCAATAACACTGAAAGACTTGGGATACCCCAGCCAGTTGATATCTGTTCAAAGGACCTGCTGTGTGATGCTGCAGCGCTCTCTCCACCACCCTAATCTCAGCATCTGTGGCAGCTTTCCCCCAGTGTGAGCAACAGGCGCCATGGCAAGAGGAGGAGATTTCAAATTTCTTAAGGTAGGAAGAACCACTGCTTTGTAAGATGTGAGCTCTAAACAAAACCTTGGTGCAAGACCAGTGATACCACTACACGGCCTGTACACCACCTCTGGACATGCTCCTGGCCACAGAGAATGAACGGCTCGTGTGTTCAGAATCCATGGTTCAATTACTGCAGCCCCATAATCATCATCTGAGTTGGACATCAGCACATTGGTGAAAAGCCCCTCTGGGGGCAGTGGAGGCCCATTAACTTTGACCTAAAAGTCCCTCTGATATAGGTTAAACTCTCCCCACACTCTCATCTCGGGTAATTGGCAATGCCAGTGTGACTCCATTACTCCCATCTGAGTTGGGGCAGTTAAGCCCTGTGTTAACAAGACCTGTTTTAGCAATACCGCATACAGCATCAGACTCCTCTCCTGTAAGATTCCCACAATTGTATTTCTTGAGCAGTGACCCTGCATGATCCCATGTTTTACAAGGAAAAAAAAAAAAAACCCTCAGATCCAGAGACTAAAGTAATAAAAATAATAGGACTTCTCTCTGAATCATCTCAACCATGCACAAAGCAGCTTTAAAAATAAACATCATAAGGGCAGAAACTTTGGGTACATCTGGTTCACCATTATCTCTCAGAATCTAGCTCAGTGCCTGGCAAACCACATGACCTCAATGACTACGTTTTTTCACTTTTCCTAAAGGTCGGGCTTCATTTGCGTGTTCCGGTCTCCAGTCTTCAAGCACTACGTTTTAATCCATCCAGGCAGCTGGCTGCCTCCGTCTCCCCAAAGACTTCCAGGACAAGAGGCTACATCGCCTCCTCATGCTGCTGAGTCATCTTCCTATCAGGAAATTGTTTCTGCCTTGGCTAAATAGGTAAGCAATTTTATGACTATTTCAGACAGAAAATCTAAGTTTTAAAAAGATTACGTGAATAGCTCAAGGTTATACACAGACTCTGACCCACTTAGGAGTAGAATCCGAGTGGTTCCTAACGTTCAATCCTAATCGTTTCCATACTGCTTATTTTGCAGGGGAACCTATCTTTATCATTTATAGATATTGTTCCCAAATTGCTCGCTAGGAAATTCTGCCTAAACATTGAAGGTAAAACAGCTTCACATATCCAATAGAGAGAGAATATATATACAAAGAAATGTTTCCCACATGAAGAATGAATCGCTGTAAAAAACATTCATTCGGTTGTTTCATTTTAAAATAAGAGCCTTCCTCCCAGCTGCCACAATATCCAAATGCTCCATTTTTGTTACTAAACAATCTTTTTAACACCAAGCCAAAAATAAGTCACAATGTTAATGCAAGCATCTTGCAATCCGAATGAAAGGATCCGTGCCAGATTGATCTGAGAGGAAAACTGTGTCACAGATCTCTCTGAGAAACTTGCTATCAGATCACCAGTCAATAGGGTACCAACATCTGCTGATGCTCACTGAAAGACATGAGTCATAACAGACAGCTTTAGAAAATACACTTTTCTTCCATAGTTAGCAATGCATGACTCACTAGAACTCTCCAGACACTATACTGCATGAATGACTCAAAACTCTACCAAGGACAGAGCACAATCAGTTCTCTTCCTGCACCAGGATTTCTCATTATCAATTATCACTGATCTGTTAGCCTACCTTAAAGGCAGAAAATCTTGGTCCATTCTCCTTCCACTTTTAAAAACAGCAGAACCACAAAACAGAAAGAGACTTACAGGCTTAGAGAATGAACTTATGGTTGCTGGGGGTGTTGGGGGCAGGATGGGGAGAAGGGATAGTTAGGGAGCTTGGGATGGACATGTACACACTGCTGTATTTCAAATGGATAACCAACAAGGACCTACTGTAGAGCATAGGGAACTCTGCTCAATACTCTGTAATAACCTAATGGGAAAGAATCTAAAAAAGAGTGCCTACACTGCTATATTTAAAATGGATAACCAAAAAGGATCTATTGTATAGCACAGGGAACTCTACTCGATGTTATGTGGCAACCTGGATAGAAGAGGAGTTTGGGGAAGAATGAATACATATATATGTATGGCTAAGTCTCATCATTGTTCACCTGAAACTATCACAACATTGTTAATTGGCTATACCCAATACAAAATAAAAACTTAAAAAAAATTTTTTTTAAACAGCAGTACAAATATTCTGATATAAAAATTAATATTGGAGGTGGGTGGGAGGGAGGCTTCAGAAGGGGGGATATGTGTATACTTATGACTGATTCACATTGCTGTACCACAGAAACCAACACAACATTGTAAAGCAATTATCCTCCAATTAAAAAAATAAATTAAATATAGCTAATAATAAATAAATATTGAATGCTGCAGGAAAATAGAAATTACACGTTATAGAGAATGCTGACAACAGTCTTCAGCTGGCCCAACTCCCACCATTCGGGAGGTCAGGTTGGACAATGATCATGATTAATCTCTTTCTAGAATACTGAGTGATGAGTAGAGATTATTGCAATTTGAGAAATATTTTATTGTTAAAGATCAATGACCTGCCCATCCAAATCTTCAATAGGCAATAACAGTCATCAAAGAGGACTTCCCTGGAAGTCCAGTGGTTAAGAATCCACCTGCCAGTGCAGGGGACATGGGTTCTATTATAGGTCCAGGAAGATCCCACTTACCATAGGGCAGCTAAACTGGTGCGCCCCAACTACTGAGCCCAAACCCATGCTCCACAAGAGAAGCCACTGCAGTGAGAAGCCCTCACACCGCAGCAAAGGGTAGCCCTCAATCGTTGCAACTAGAGAAAGCCCACACACAGCAACAAAGATCCAGCATAGCCAAAAGTATATAAGCAAATAAACAATGCTTTAAGAAACAAAACAAAAATAATATCAATGAAAGATTAAAATTTTATTTTAAAAATAGTACTCAAAGATACTTTGAGAAATAGTTTCAGAGTTGTTCTCTATGACAGAGAACATTTGATTTCTCTCAAATAATATTCTCTTTGATAATCACAGTAGCGTCCCAGTCAAGGACCACACTTTCATGCTCTTTCCCTTCCATTCCATCTAGCAGTCCAATTCCAGATTAATTTTCCTGACAGATTGTTCTGATTATAATGTTAGCTCAGTATGGTAACAAAGAGCACAGGCCTTAAAATTAGACCCCTGATGTCAAAACTTGAATTCACCAATTAATTTTTAAATCTCTCTGTTTTGTCATCTGTGACAGAGAGTTGGTGAGATGCTTGCATAACTCTTTGTGTTAAAAATGAGTGTGTAAGGAAATAGAGCACTCATGGTTAAGAGCATTTTGGAGTCAGACCTGGGAGAAAATCCTGGTTCTGCCATTGAACTGGGGCTTCCCAGGTGGCACTAGTGGTAAAGAACCCTCCTGCCAACACAGAAGATATAAGAGATGCAGGTTCGATCCCTGGGTTGGGAAGATCCCCTAGAGGAGAGCATGGCAACCCACTCCAATATTCTTTCCTGGAGAATCCCATGGACAGAGGAGCCTGGTGGGCTACAGTCTGTGGAGTCACACAGAGTTGGACATGACTGAAGTGACTTAGCACACACGTGCCACTGAACTGTCTACACGTTATCTATTTCTGTGAAACAAATTACCCCAAAATTGTCAGGCTTACAACAGTAATAATCATTTTTCATCTTCCTCAGCTTCTGTAGTTCAGAAATTTGGGAGCAGTTTGGCTAAGTGATTCTGGCCCAAGGTCTCTCATGGGGTTGCAATCAGCTGAAGCCTAGACTGGGGCTGGGAATTCTGTTTCCCAGGTAGCTCACTCATACGGCAAGGTGCTGTAGGCTATTGGCAAGGAGACTGGTTTCCTTCCATATGGGCTCCCCAAGCGGCTTAAGTGATCTGATGACTGGGCAACTGGCTTACCCCAGAGCGAGTGAGCCAAGAGAGCAAGGCAGAGGCCACAATGATCTTGCTTTGGAAGTTACATGACCATCACCTCTGGCATTTTCTACCGGTCTCACTGGTCAGCCCTGATTCAATGTGAGAGGGGACTTCACCACGGTACTATCACTAGAAGGAAGGATCATTGGCAGCTATCTTGGAAAATCACTGCCGAGAAGACCTTGGACAATGTTTTTTTATTTTTAGTTCTTTAAACCTTGTTCTCCTTATTTGCCTAATACAGACAGTAATAATATGTCTGTTTCATAGGATTGTTACGAGAATTAGGTGAGATAATGCATGTAAAGTACTTAGTACGTAGTAAGTACTCAAAAAATACTACTTAGTATTATTACGATCCACTGTTGTTGTTCAGTCACTCAGTCATGTCCTACTCTTTGCGACTCTATTAACTGTAGCCTGCCAGGCTCCTCTGTCCGTGGGATTCCTCAGGCAAGAGTACTGGAGCAGGTAGCCATTCCCTTCTCCACAGGATCTTCCCAACCCAGGGATCGAACATGGGTCTCCTGCATTGCAAGCGGATTCTTTACCATCTGAGCCACAAGGGAAGCTCCATTAGTAAACAAGATGGATACAATTCCTGAACTAAGGGTTTAAGAAAAAAATAAGTAACTAGCTAAGTCTCCAAAATAGACTTTGACAAGTGCTATATTAGGGGCAGCATCACAAGCATTATGGAATTGCTGAGTGGGATCACCTAACCTGGTCCAGAGGGTGGTGGCAATGGGTGATGTTTCCCAAAGGAAATAGCATTTAAGCAGAAGATAGAAAAGGATGCGATATGGCCAGAGCATTCCAGGCAAAGAGAACCACTGTTTCAAAGGTCAAGTGGAAAGTAAGCCCATGGTACATCTCAAGGACTAAAAGCACCTCAGTGTGGCTGCAGTATAAGATACAAGAGGGCAAGTGGCAGGAGATGAGAGGTCCAGACAGGAAAACATCAGTATTATAGTGAAAGTCAGGATGGACAGACAGCTGGAGAATGATGTTGATAAGACATGGTGATGAACTGAAAATGGAGAAGGGCAGAAGATATGCCAAAGATGCCACTCAAGTTTCCAGTTTATGAAATTAGTTATAAACCTGCAGAAAGGACAATACTTTGTTTTATCCAGGGTAGGGGTAAAGATGAGTTTGATTTTGGACAAACAAACTTGAGTTGCCCATGAAACACCTGCATAGTGTCCAAGAGGCAGTTGAATATCAGGGTAGGGAGCTTAGGAGAAGTGTAGATTTGGGAGTCATCAACATGTTACTTCTTGTTTTTATTTTTAAATTAAAAAAATATATATTTTGGTCATGCCATGCAGCACTGCAGATGGTGTCTGCAGCCATGAAATTAAAAGATGCTTGCTCCTTGGAAGAAAAATTATGACTAACATAGACAGCATATTAAAAAGCAGAGACATTACTTTGCCAACAAAGGTCCATCTAGTCAAAGCTATGGTTTTTCCAGTAGTAATGTATGGATGTGAGAGTTGGACTATAAAGAAAGCTGAGTGCTGAAGAATTGATACCTTTGAACTGTGGTGTTGGAGGAGACTCTTGAGAGTCCCTTGGACTGCAAGGAGATCCAACCAGTCAATCCTGAAGGAAATCAGTCCTGAATATTCATTGGAAGGACTGATGCTGAAGCTGAAGCTCCAATACTCTGGCCACCTGATGCGAAGAACCGACTCATTGGAAAAGACCCTGATGCTGGGCAAGATTGAAGGCAGGAGGAGAAGGGGACAACAGAGGATGTGATGGTTGGATGGCATCACTGACTCAATGGACATGAGTTTGAGCAAGCTCCTTGGGTTGGTGATGTACAGGGAGGCCTGGCATGCTGCAGTCCATGGGTCACAAAGAGTCAGACACGACTGAGCAACTGCACTGACTGAACTGCATGAAACATTTGGGATCTTAATTCCCTGACCAGAGATCGAACCCATTTTCCCTGAAGTGAAAGTGCAGACTCAACTACTGGACCACCAGGGAAGTCCCATACTTCCTGCTTTTAAATGATAAATCTGAAACACAGAAATGTGAAGTAACATGCCCAGGGTCATACTAATAGGTGCAGGGCAGAGATTTAAACACTAGTTTCCCCATACCCCCTGTCTTTGCCTTTTCCATGGAGATTTGCAGCTGTAATGATGTGCTTTGATTAGGAGTGTCAGGAAGATGTGATAGCAGAACCATGCTCTTTCATTTCCATTGCAGATTTCCATTTCTAGAACATATAGAGAAATGTAAGTATGTCTTATTGTGTAGCTATGCAGATTCTGCAGCTTGTGCAGCCACCAAATCACCTACTGACAACAGCCAGCTACTCATCCTAGTCCTTTGGATGCATTTCCAACAAGAACTCTCTATTAAACTGAAAGTAATCTAGTCACATCTGAAAGTTCCCTTCCTCACTTCTGTAATCCACCCCAAAGAGTACAAACGGTCAGAGAAGCCCTCCTTTTACAGGTACCTTAGTACCCCTGTCTGTTTCCTGTGCTACCTAAGGAGCCTGTGTGGGAGGAAGCGCCAGGCATCAGTATGTCAATTGCATCAAGACCTGGAGCCCAATCAGTCATTCATCCAGCCATTAAATGGAAGTCAAACTTCCCAGGTCACTGAGTAAGTGGATTAAATACGACTTTTACAATAACTTTACACTGAATATCAAACAATGACCAGAAAAGACCTAGGGGTGAGTAATCATTCTGGCTGCATTATTTTATGGTCTTCAGAACACAATTAAAAAATGGAAGATGCGCAGCTATAAATTAAAACTCTAGGGCTTCTCTGGTGGCTCAGTAGTGAAGAGTCCACCTGTCAATGCAGGGGATAGGGGTTCAATCCCTGATCCGGGAAGATCCCGCGTGCATGGAGCAACTAAGCCCGTGCGCCACAATTATTGAGCCTGTGCTCTAGAGCCCGGGAGCCGAGACTACTGAGGCACCTGCTGCAACTACTGAAGCCTCTGTGCCCCAGAGCCCGTGCTCCACAGCAAGAGAGGCCACCACAGTGAGAAACCTGTGCGCCACAATAGAGAGAAGCCTGTGCAGCAACCAAGACCCAGGACAGCCAAATATAAATAAATAAAATTATTAAGAAAAATACTAAAAAATAAGCTCCAGAGGTACCACTGAGAGCTTTCCCTGGCAGGGAGGTTGGCCCACTTTCCAGCCTCCTTTCGTTCAACAAGCATTTCCTGAACCCGTCCCTATCTCCCTTCCGTTCTGATTGGTCCCGTCTTTTCTGCTTCTCTGCCTCAAGCCTAACGAGCTTTTCCCCAGATTTCTCAATCTTAACTTATGACTTGAGGAGTCATTTGACACCATTAACCCTGTTCCTCCTATAATTCCGATCCCCATCCTACAAAGCTGATCCCCTGCTTTGACTGACGTCACTCCCCTCCCCCTCATTTCCTGCCTCTCCGTCAGCTTCATCCGTACTCCTGTGATTGACAGCGCTTCTTCTTTATGCCCTTTGAGTGATGCATTTCCTGAGATTCTCATCTGAGTCTGTCTTCTGAAATCCTTATTCTTAATTCCTTAGTGATTTCATCAACGTTCCCCTTTCCCCATCCCAGCTTTAACTATTTGGAGATGACTTCCAAATCCACTTCTCCAATCCTGAGCTTCAAGTCATGTATTTTCAGATACCTGGTAAATATTTCTCCTTGGTTGTCCTGACGACCCCTCTAGGGCTCAGATGCTCAGTCATGTCCGACTCTTTGTGACCCCATGGACTGTAGCTCACCAGGCTCCTCTGTCCAGGGGATTTTCCCAGCAAGAGTACTGGAGTGGGGTGCCATTTCCTCCTCCAGGGCATCTTCCAGACCCAGGGATCAAACCCACTTCTCTTACATCTCCTGAATTGGCAGGCGTATTCTTTAGCACTATCAGCCCCTCTATTTCATGGGTTTTTGCTGCTTATCCATTCTTGAGGATAGCCCACTAGTCTTCCACCCACTCAGGCTTGAAATCTTGGAGCCATGGCTCCATTCACTTTAATCTTCTCAATCTCCGGAGCCCACTGTCTAGAAAATAAAGCCAAAACTCCTTAGATGGCCCTCACAGGTCTAGAAAAATCTAGCTTCAGCCCATGTTTCCAGCCTTTCTAACTTCTTACTCACATTTCTCTTCTCCCGCCTACCCTAATCCTTTCCTCATGCTGTTGCACTTTTGTTGTACCCTGGGTTATATTACCCCTGTATCTTTCATTTTCATCTTTTCCCTTACCTTAAAAGGCCATTTCTCATCCCAACACTCATCCTTTAAAAAACAAAATTTTTTTAAATTTTGTATTGGGGTATAGCCGATAAACAGTGATATTATAGGGACTCAGTCATACATATACATGTATCCATTCTCCCTCAAACTCCCCTCCCATCCAGGCTGCCACATAACACTGAGCAGAGTTCCCTGTGCTCTACAGTAGGTCCTTGTTGGTTATCCATTTTAAATACAGCAGTCCAACCCTCATTCTTAACTGTTGGTATAGAAGCCATTCTCAAGCTCACCTTGATAAACATATTCCCAAAATATGGTGTTTCCTCCACCTGTGAGAAACCAGTCATCCTTGAGGTCCAGATGCACACTGTCTCTGTATTCAATCTACCACCAGCCCCAGAAATTCTATTTTCTCAGTATCACTTTAATCCACCCATTTTTATCTCCACTACAACACCTTTGTCTAAGTCAGCACCATTTTTCACTTGTATTACTAGTATGGTCTTCCAGCTGACCTGCTAGGTCCTCTGTAGCCCATCCCCAGCTTGCACCTCATGATACAGAATGGTTTTTCTGAGCACAAATCCAGTCAAACCCCCACACCATCTTCAGTGCCATCCCCTGCTGCCCAAGCTCGCAGGCCCTTGTGCTGTGGATTCTTCCCCCTTCCACAGTTGCTCTGGCTTTTCTCAATCTAGACCATGCCCCCCTCCTATTGTGGGGCCCTTTCATCTTCTGTTCCCTCTGCCTAAAATTCTCTTCCCTTTTGACCCTGCTCCCTCACATTTAGAACTCATTTTAAATGTCCCTCCTTCAGAAAAGCCTTCCCTGACTGCCTTCCCCCAGTTATCCATGGTTCTGTACGTGGACTTTCCCTTCATGATGTCTTCCCTGTTCATTATGTTACCATATATTTCTATTATTTGCTTCACACCAGCCTTCTCCACTAGATGCTCACCATTTTATGTTTTTATCCCAAATTTCCAACAATGCCTGAATATAGTAGGAGATACACAATAGATACTCATTCATTGAATGAGTGAATTGTTACTCTCTGTTCTCCGATTCCCTGATGAACAGGAATCCCTACTTTATCCACTATTTCTTTCACATTAACCATTCTCAAAATTAACCTTCTCAAAATGAAGGTGAGAAATTTTAATCCACTTTGTTTAACAGGCCCTGTGTGTCTAATAACAGCCATAATTCCATGTTCCAGGTTTCATTTTTTAATAATTAATGCGTACAAAAACTGGTTGCTAGAGGGAAAATATTAGGTGGATCTGAATGAGATTAAGGGAGTTGTATGCTTTGACTACACAGTGGACAAAAGTAATTTATATATCGTTCCTTCATCCCACACAAAACTAGTTTTCAGAAATTAGAACCAAACTAGGCCCTAATAAATGTGATATTCACAGGTCATAATGAAGATTTTTTTAAAGAGATTTTTCCCCCTAGTCAGCTAATTGATTTTAAAGCGCAAGTGACTCACACTGATTTTAAAACTAAAAACTTTCCAAATCTCTTTATCTCTGACGTTTGTGCTTAAGCCCAAGAAGAGAGTGAGAGCGACACTGACTCGGGAAAAACATTCAGAGCAAATACAAATACATTATCTGTTCTCACATCTGGCTCTAATGAGATACATGCGCAAAAATCTGCTTGTAAACATTCCTGCTCAGCTGTCTCGAATTCCACTGATAAGGACTGAGAGGACAAGAGGTGGTAAAAAGGTACAGAGAGATGGAAAGAACACTGGGGGACAGAAAATGGGATTCTAGTTTTCACCTCCTCAGCTTACTAGTTATTAGACAAAGCATTTAATCACTTGGTGCCCATGTTTTGGGAACTAGAAAATGGCAGTGATCAAGCTCTCATTCAGGAGGGTAGATGACACACATGTGCTGACCTCACTGTCCTCCCAGATATCCCTTAGATCAATAATAAAGATGTATGATGAGGACACATCCATAGCAGTACCAAAAACTAAAGCCTTGGAAATGACTCATGTTGAGAGAGGAAGTCACAGCCCAGGACCCAAGCAGGAGACTGCAGCAGAGACAGGAGTTGAAATTGTTCCTCCCTGTAAGATCAAAAGAAACTCTAAGCCCAGAGTTAGCAGATATGAGAACAAAAGTGAGCTGCAGATGACAATAAGCATGATTCACCTGGGTGGGGAAGATCCCTTGGAGAAGGAAATGGCAATCAACTCCAGTATTCTTGCCTGGAAAATTCCATGGACAGAAGAGCCTGGCAGGCTTCAGTCCATGGGGTTACAAAAGAGTCGGACACAACTGAGTGACTGAGCATGCGCACACTAAACATCCATTATAGAAGCAGACTAGTTTTCTCCCTCTCCATGAACCTCACATACCCCAGGGGCAAGTCGTACCAGATCTTCACAATAATAATCTAGTACTTTATTCATAAATATAAATGGAAAGCTAAGGAGTCCTCATAATTGAGAAAAAAAAAAATCAAAACAGCCCCAAAGAAGGACCCCAAGATGAAGGTAAAATTGTGAAAACTTCCCCGAGAGTAGAGCATAATTTTAAAATACAGAGTGGAGGTGGGGGCTAAGAGAAATACAGAAGATAAATCCAGGAGTCATTATGCATCTAAGAGGAAATCCAGAAAGAGATAGAAAAAAACAAAGGAGCTTTAACAATTAAAAAAATAATTCAAAGAAATTTCCTAGAGCTGAAGAAAGGCTGGAGCTGTCAGAGTGAAAAAGCCCATTGAGTGACCAAATAGATGAAAGTTCAGAAAACTGAAAGGGATTAAAAAAAATTTTAAACTTCAGGGGCAAATAATAGATTTCCTACCCACCCCCCAGAAAATCAGATTGACACTGGATTTTTCATCAGCAACCTTAGCAACTAAAACACAATGTAGAATTGCCTTTTAAAGGGTGAAGGAAAATTATTTTGAAACAAGAATTATATGTTTGGCCAAACTGTCAATCATAAAGTCGGTGAAAACAGATTTTCATACTTGTTATGACTCACAAAATTAAGCCCCTGTCCAACGTTTGTGGCAATTGCTTTAAATTTTATTACAGTTTTTTAACACAAAAGGGAACCCAAGAAATAGAAAACTGTACTGTATGATACAAATATTAGGGGATATAACCCAGAAGTGAGGCAATCAAAGAAATTTCAGTATTTTAGATGCATAGTATACCTAGAGAGCAGTTGATCCAAACTTAGAAGTCAGAGGATTCTAACAAAAAATGTATTCAAGAAGAAAGTGGATTCCTTTAAAATACATAGTAAGGTTTAAAAAAACAACTATGTAATTTTAAGTGATTTGGTGAGGACTGTGATCTTCTATCAAAACTGTCTTAAACTGGATATCCTAGCTGTCTTCATCAGCTTGGGCTGCTATCACAAAAAATCATAGACCAGGTGAGTTAAACAACAGACATTTATTACTCACAGTTCTGGAGGCTGGGAAGTTAAGATTGAGGTGCTGGCAGATTTGGTGTCTGGTGAGAGTCCTCTTCTTGGCTTAAGATAAGAAAATTTCTTGCTGTTTGTTCACATGGCTTTTTTGTGGTGTGTTTGGATGGAGAGAAAGGAAGCGCTCTGGTCTCTTTTTCTTTTCTTAAAAGGACACTAATCCCTTCATGAGGGTGCCAACCTCATGACCTCACCTGAACTTAATCACCTCCCAAAGGCCCCACTTCCTAATACCGTCACAGTAGGGATCAGGACTTCAAAATAAAAATTTTTGAGGAGGAAAAATATTTAGTTGATAATGCCAGCAGAGCTTAAGACAAGGATTCTGTTACAAGTGATTTATTGAGGAAATGCTCTTTGGAGAAGGAGAATGAGGGAAATAATAACGGATAAAAAAAATAAAAAGTTAAGCAAGAATGTGGCTCTGCTCAATACAAGCTGTATAGTGACTCCACAGGGAAATAGGGATCACAAATTGCAGGAGAGAATGGGCCCCATCTTGCAGCAAACTGGTCTACTGCCCCTGTGTCAGTCATTCAGGCAGTCAACCAGCTACCGGCTTGTGTGAGAAGGGGTAACCTCCCCGGAAAGGCAGCTTCCATTAGGCCCAGGACAATTCTCTGGAAAAGCAGGCATTTATGAGCTCTTAGGAGCCAACGCTGATTGCAGCTGAGACATGGCTGTAAAGGGAAACGACAACACAGGGGAAAAGTTAAGCAATTTAAAATTCTAGGAAAAACAAAAATCTGTAAAAAAACAAAAATCAATAGATCCAAATGTGACCCAAATTGCAGCATTGTAGTCCAATTTTGGACAATCAATATCACCTAAGTCTCACTTGACTTTGACACTTGAAACATTGTCCTTTAAATTACATAGGTTTAATTACAAGACTACCTTAACCATTGTGTAACTAATCACTAATTAGATGTTGTTGTTGTTTAGTTGTTAAGTTGTGTCCAACTCTTTTTTGACCTCATGGACTATATATAATGCATGGTATTTTCATAATCATATTAGAATAAGTATCATGTTTTAATTTTTTTAATCAACCCATAAACAAAGCATGAAGACTTAATTATAGTTACGGGACACAAGGTAAAAATTTAAAACCTTAACATTCAAAAGTAATGATAGGGCTGATAGAAGTTTGGAATAAAAGGGAGAGAGATGAGGTAAAGGGTAATATAGAGTAAAAATTCTTCGTCTGCCATAAAATGGGTAAACATATTTTTTCTAAAAATGAAACATGAAGCATTCTAGATTTTAAGCGCCATATTATTTAGTATTATAAAGATATACAATGAAGAACTAAAATAAATATGTAACTAGCAAAAAGTTGAATGAAAGAAGAAGGTATTATAAATAAGATAAATTTCTCACTTTCACAGAAAGGAATCCATTTAGATTTTTAGATTCTACCTAAGACTGACAGGCAAAGAAATGACCAGATACTATCATTTGAAATTTTAGAGAAAAATACCAGAAGACGTGAAAAGAAAAGCAGTTGAAAATGGTAACATACGAGGAAAGGTCTGGGAAGAGATTTTTTTTTTAGTCGCTCAGCCATCAGACTCTTTGCAACCTCATGGACTGTAGCCCGCCAGACTCCTCTGTTCATGCCATTCTCCAGGCAAGAACACTGGAGTGGGTAGCCATTCCCTTTCCCCAGGGGATCTTCCCAACCCAGGGATCGAACCCAGGTCTCCCACACTGCAGGCGGATTTTTTTTTATCATCTGAGCCACTAGGGAAGCCCTTTTTTTTTTTTTTAATTTTTAATTTTTATTTTGAAACTGTCTGTATTGTTGGAGGGGGTTCTGTCTTCATGTATTGTTTTTGTAGCACTAATAAAAATGGCACTAAGAATACTTTCTAGCCTATCCCATCAAGTAATCGAGAAGGTTCATTAAAATAACGTATAGGAAAGCACTTTGCAAACTCTTAAGTGCTAAGATAAATGTGAACCGTTATTAAGAGGGCAGTCTTAGGCAGTTCAAGATTGCGGAAGGAACTGTAGCACTTTCCTTTATCAAGCCCTATTTTTAAGGTGCCAAGATCCAAATTAAAAACGAAGCTGTCTCTAAAATGCTGACCATAAAATATCTGAAAGAAAAAATGTGCTGAGAGAAAGTATTTGGCAGAACGATAAGAAGAAAGTTTAAATAGTGTTTTGAAAGAACTACTAGGTTTCCACCAAGTTCTTTCTATAAAACAAAAACACCAGGGGAACTAAACATCAACAGCAGTACTATCATCTTAGAAAACGGCATCACAGAAAAAAAAATTATAGTTAGAATAAAGACATATCTCCTTACACCTAAACCATTTTCAGATACTTTTGTAAATAGTCTCATAATTAGCATCATAAATGTTTTAGAATGCTGTGTTTTCATAACTTGTTAATTAGGCAGGTAGTTCTGCTCAATAGTACCATTCAGTTCAGTTCAGTTGCTCAGTCGTGTCCGACTCTTTTCGACCCCATGAATTGCAGCACGCCAGTCCTCTCTGTCCATTACCAACTCCCGGAGTCTACCCAAACCCATGTCCATTGAGTCGGTGATGCCATCCAACCATCTCATCCTCTGTCGTCCCCTTCTCCTCCTGCCCCCAATCCTTCCCAGCATTAGGGTCTTTTCCAATGAGTCAACTCTTCGCATGACGTGGCCAAAGTATTGGAGTTTCAGCTCCAACATCAGTCCTTCCAATGAACACCCAGGACTGATCTCCTTTAGGATGGACTGGTTGGATCTCCTTGCAGGCCAAGGGACTCTCAAGAGTCTTCTCCAACACCACAGTTCAAAAGCATCAATTCTGCGGCGCTCAGCTTTCTTCACCATCCAACTCTCACATCCATACATGACCACTGGAAAAACCATAGCCTTGACTAGACGGACTTTTGTTGGCAAAGTAGTGTCTCTGCTTTTAAATATGCTATCTAGGTTGGCCATAACCTTCCTTCCAAGGAGTAAGCGTCTTTTAATTTCATGGCTGCAATAGTACCATTAAGGGCTTTGAAATAAAATTGTTGGTTCACGTGTCCTTTGCATAAAAAGGAGTTTCTCAAAACAAGGAACTATGTCTTAAAACACTTTGTTCTGTGTCTATTTCTTATTTTGGGGCCTCCTAGCACATAGTCCTAGCACTCAATAAGAGTTTGTTAAATGGATAAATTGATGAAAGAACTAGAAAACACTGTTTTTTTTAATTATCCAAAGCATACTCTTGGTCTGTGATGATAAGGACATGCTATTCAGATACTCTGTAGGGTTCCTGATCTCTGAGAGACCCGTCTGAAAAATGAAAATAGTGGTATTTACCTCAGAAGGACTTTTGTAATGATTTGCTGAAAATAGTGCATGGAAAGTTCTGGGCACATAGTGAATTTTCATTAAATGGTTATTATTATTGTTGTTGTTGTTTGGCTGTGCTTCAGTGGCCCCGTGGACTGTAGCCAGCCAGGTTCCTCTGTCCATGAAATTTTCCAGGTAAGAATACTGGAGAAGGTTGCCATTTCCTCCTTCAGAGAACCTTCCTGACCTAGGGATCGAACCCGCATCTCTGCGTCTCCTGCATTGGCAAGCAGGTTTACCACTAGTGCCACCTGGGAAGCCCCGTTATTATTAGCAGCAAATGCAAATAATTGCTGAGAGAGCAGTATGTACAGTCACTGCCCACAGACCTAGATCAATAAAGATAAACAAGATTAGTACTTTATTGTCAAGGAGGGGAAATGAACAAGCTCCCAGGTCACCCTACTGTACCTCTCTCTCCATGGGCTCCATGGCCAAGATCCTCAAAGAGAGTATCTCCACTGGCCTGACAAGAGAGCATGCATAGGCTAAGAGGGTTAGTTACAGAGGTGTTTGTACAGAATTCTCTGTGATCATCCTTTCCCATCCCCAACTCCAAACCTACCCAGGGGCAAAAAAAAAAAAACACCTTATTCATCTTAGTTCCCCCCAACCCAGTTCCTAGTATGTGTGTCCCAGAGTACTAAATGAGTATTGGTTCCATGGCCCTAAGTTAGTCAAAGCAAGAGACTGATTGATGAGAACAATCCAGAAAGTGGTGGTTGGTAAAGAGGGTTCTGATCTCAGTGACTCACAATGCAAACAGCAGGAAATCCCATGAACCTGAAGGAGTTGTAATCTGACCATGGGCTCAGAGGTTCTGATTCTACAGGCCCCAAAACTACCCCCAAATAAAGAGGCCAGAAGCAGGTCCTTATTTAAACCATCAGGCTTTACGTCTTGTGGTCCCTTCCATCCTGGCTCTGACATACTGAAGTTGGGAATTGGTGACCAAGCCTTCATTTAAGGTCTCCACTTAAGGCACCAGGGTCTCCAGGAAAAGATGAAGAAAGGACCCATTTCCTCCCCACAGCTCTTGAATTTCCATCTGTCCCGAGCCTTAGTCTTACAGCTGTTGGTTTGTATGATACAGCAAGAACAGTGATGTCTTCCTATTGGAGTCTCCTCAGTTCTATGATTTTTCTGATTGCATGGGGAATATTTTATCTTTGCTCTCTCATTGTTTTCTTGGAGCCCAACTTCATTTTTTAAACCAAGGAGGGTAGCACACCAAAAATAGTTGACAGTAGATTGACATCAGTTTATACCTGGGTTCAATTTCTTATGATCACATGCTTCATCTTTAGAATGTTCTTTTTATTTGGGAAAGAAAGATTTAAAAGACTCTGCGAGAAATTGAATGTGCAAAAAATTTGTGATTCTGTGCATTACAGAGAGTGCATCAGAACACCATTTCCTTTGAGTTCATTTTAGAGCCAGGCTTGAGACTGAACGTGATCACATCCTTCACGTCTCTGAGTGGCATACTTCATTCAGACCTTTATCACACAGTACAGTATCAATGTCTCCTTATTTTCCAGCACCCCCGCTGATTAAACAGCATGGATCATTTTTCTTGGCCCTGTAATGATGTTGCAGTAAAGGGCAGAATTGATTTCAGAACTATGACTCAGGGCCTGGTAAAAAGTATTGGCCAAGAAGTGGGTGTAAGCGGCCACTGGCACTCTGGAGACTTCTATACCTTGAACAGAAATCTAAAAATATGCATGCAATCAAAGCTGCTAATTTAAGGAAAACCATTTAAGGTATTTGACAACTATACCTTTCTTCTTGGGAATCTTTAAAGGACTAAATAGTTTGCTATATTAATACTCTTTCTTCAGCCATTTTGTGGGGAGGAGAGTGGGATGGTATAAAAAATAAGACCTTTTTCTTGCAAGCCTACTATGCACCTGTCACCAAATAGGGGTAAACAAAAGAAGCAAAAGAACTGACTCGTGCCTCCCAGGAGTTTATATCTAGTTCAGGGGGCTGAAATCAGTTCATTAACGAAGCAAAAGACCCTAACGGAGTGGTCAAAGAGGCCAGTGTTGATGGGGCTCAAGAATGAAGGTGATTGTATTCCTGGGCTGGGGGGACATGGTAGTGGAGAAGGGGCTTTGCAGAAGCTGAGCACAGGCCATGCGCAGTCACCCAGACCACGGGGTCTTCAGCCATGGGCCTCTGTCACTGTGACCTCAAGAGACAGGGGAGGCTTGAGAGGGAGGGTCTTGAGAGAGCTGCTTCTTTTTTAAGAATTGGAACACAAGTGTTTTACAAGGTTGTGTCAGTTCCTGCAATACAATGATGTGAATCTGCCATATGCATACATGTATCCCCTCCCTCCCCTCTCCCATCCCACCCCTCTAGGTCCTCACAGGGCAGCAAGCTGAGCTTCCCAGGCTTTGTAGCAGGTTCCCACTAGCTATCTATTTTCTCCCCGGTAGTGTATATATGTCAGTCCTGCTCTCCCAGTTGGTCCCACTCTCCCTTCCCCTCAACCATGTCCACATGTCCATCCTCTACGTCTGCATCCCTACTCCTGCCTTGGAGATAGGTCCATCTGTACCATTTCTCTAGATTCCACATATATGTGTTGCTGTGCAGTATTTGTTTTGCTCTTTCTCACTTACTTCTTGCTCCGAGCCTCGAGCTCCCAGCTCCAGCTTTCTCCGATCACGTGGAAGGAGCAGATGCTTTTCCAATTTGGGCAGCAACACTGGCTATAACGCAGGTGCCACAAACTGTTCCTCCCCCACATCTCGCTGCCCACAGGTGAAGCCCTAGGCATAGCACCCCACAGCCTAGCTCCGGGCTCCCTGCCTAGGGTTCTTTCCCATCCCAGTCCCTCTCCATCTCTGCACACTTCAAAACCTGATTCTTGAAACCTAACGTGTCCTTTCTTAAATATTTATTCATTTATTGGCTGTGCTGGGTCTTCGTTGCTGTGGGAGGGTTTTCTCTAGTTGCTGCAAGTGGGGGCTGCCCTCTAATTGCGGTGCACAGACTTCTGGTTGTGGGGGCTTCTCCTGTTGGGCAGCTTGGGCTCTTGGGTGCATGGGCTCGGTAGCCACAACATGTGGGTTCAGTAGTTACAACTCACCAGCTCTAGAGCACAGGCTCAGTAGTTGCTCTGCGGCAAGTGCGATGTTCCCCACCCGGGGATCAGACCCATTGCTTCTGCATTGGCAGGTGGATTCTTTACCACTGAGCCACCAGGGAAGCCGCTAATAATAATGTGCTTTCTTAACCTGATGCTTTCACATACACTGTCCCCTCTATAATCCAGAGAAGTCTTCCTTGTTATCTTTCCCCATTGAAATCATACCTATCCTTAAGACTAAGCTTCCATATTCTTCGTTTACAAAATCTTCCCTGATTCAACCCCTAGCCACTGACTGCCAGGCTGAAAATAATCTCACTCCACCAGTGCTTGCAATACCATTTTGTTTGTAGTTTTTATCACTTCACATTGTACCTTTACCTGAATTCTCTGTGAACCCCCTTTGCACCCCACCAAACTCTTGGAGGGGCAAAACAAATGCCTCTTTCATCTCTGCCCTGACCCCAGTTTCCTTGCCTGTTTCTCCTATAGAGCACCAAATAAATATGGGTTGTATGAAAGTGAAAGTGCCAGTCGTTCAGGCATGTCCAACTCTGCAACCCCATGGACTGTAGGCCACCAGGCTCCTCTGTCCATGGGATTTTCCAGGCAAGAATACTGGAGTCGGTTGCCATTTCCTTCTCCAGGGGATCTTCCTGACCAGGGATTGAACTCGGGTCTCCCTCATTGCAGGCAAATTCTTTACCATCTGAGCCACCAGGGAAGCTCCAAATATGGGTTGCATGGCCCTAAAGTTAGTCAAGTCAAAAGACTGAGCAGCAGAGAACAATCCAGAAAGTAGTCAAGGAGGCTCTGATCTTCGGCAACATGTTCAGAAGTGGCCATGCCAAGGCTTCAGTGATTTAGTCTAATCCAAGAGGGCTGCCTGCCAGTGATTCTTTTATATAAACAAATAGTGGTTAAATGTAAACAGGGCTTTGAACATGTTTAACTTTTCTTTTTTTTTTTAATAAATTTATTTATTTTAGTTGGGGGCTAATTACTTTACAATATTGTAGTGGTTTTTGCCATACATTGACATGAATCAGCCATGGGTTCTGAACATGTTTAACTTTTCATTTGAAATTAAATGTGAACTGTCTGGTTTAATGTGGTCCTTCCCCTGGAATGTCACCCCTCTCCTAGGCAGCATGCTCCCGCTCATCTCCTTGCAGACCCAAGCTTGTGGTGACTCTGACAGGCAGGAAAAAGGCTCTGGTGCCTGTATCTTTCCCCGACCCTGCCAGCTAACTGCTTGATTTAAGTTGTAAAGACAGTTAAAAGAGTTTTTTTAAAAGATAGGGTATTTTTAAAAGGCAAAATGTAAGTAGTAGTGATTTTAAGGAATATATAGTAAAATCACAAAACCTTGCAAGGAATTACTAGAGCAGATTATTTTAGGATACGGCAGTACATTTCAAAAGAAAATTTTAGCTACCTTAGGTGGCAGTTTTTCTAAAATTAATTATAACCTGCTCTCTAAGGCAGAGCACATGGAACTGAATTTAACCTCCTTTGTCAATGACCCATTATCATCACTGAGAACGTCAGTGCAACTAGCTAACTGTGCAAAGCTGACCAAAGCTGGCCAGCTTCCTTGCCTTCTCACGCAGTGGTCTCAGTGCAGCTGTGATTGGAGCTTTGGAACCCACTGCTAGTTTTTATGATTCTTTCCAGACTCTCAGGATTCTAGCCATTACTTTTTACTGCTCCTAGTAAGGGCTTCCCTGGTGGCTCAGTGGTAAAGAATTTGCTCGCCAGTGCAGGAGATATGGGTTCAATCCCTGGGACAGGAAGGTTCCCTGGAGAAGGAAATGGCAACCCACTCCAGTATTCTTGCCTGGGAAATCCCATGGATAGAGGAGCATGGCAGGCTACAGTTCATAGGGTTGCAAAAAGAGTCAGACACAACTTAGTGGCTAAACAACAACTCCAGTAAGCCTGCCTGAAATAGCCCTCTAACTCTCAGGTCTTTCTCTGATCCCACCCCATATGACTGTCTCTGATTTGCTTTGTTAGAATGATGTCTGTAATAACCAGAAAGAGGCTCTGACTGAATGGTTCTTCATTAAGCAGAGACACTTTGCAGCGAAACTCTTGGCTACCCTGATGTCTTTGTCTGCTTATTTCTTGATGTTTAGCTGTGTTCTCAAGAGATAGGAATTCTAAATAACTGGGTTATAGATAGGAAAATCTTGCTTTGACATCATTAGTCAGTGTAACGTATCTCAGAATAGATAAGAAAGGAAATACTTTCTCTTTGATAATTCTTGAAGAAATTCATTCAGTACTGGGAAATCTCTCTTCAAAGAAAAATAAAAAAGAGTTTATATGCTGTTCCCTCTGCCTGAAAGTGTCTTCTTTCCTTTTCTACCTTGAAAAAATCTTAATTATCTGTTAAGACCCAAGTGTCCCCTTATTTGCCAGGGAGAATCAGGGAAGCTTTTCCTTGGTAAAATTATCTTTTCTGCCTTTCATACTCCCAAAGAGTGGAAGCATTTGACCAAATAGACTATGAGTTATTTGAGATCAGGAATTATTAATATTCCTTGTTCATCTTTGGATGTCCAGATCCTAACATGGACACTGACATTTAGAGCTTAAAATTATTTGTAAATAAATGTATGTATTTTAGATTATTCCATTCCATTTTGTGGCTACCTTAAGGTGTGAGAAGAAGGTGTAGAGAGTTGAGGATGGTACCAGGAAAAAAACAGGTGTATGAAAGGAACAGGTAAGAAAGTCATGGAATGGAGAAGGAGAGAAAAGAAAGAGAATTTATGAATAATGGAGAGGGATATGTTGAAAAGGAGGACAAGACTTGATAGGTTCTTGAGTGTTGGAAAACCCAGTTTTACCAGCAGTTCTATTTGTTTAAACCATACATTTCAGTTGCTAAGTTGTGTCCAACTCTTTCTGACTCCATAGACTGTAGCGTGCCAGGCTCCTCTGTCCTCCACTACCTCCTAGAGTTTGCTCAAATTCATGTCCATTGAGTCAATGATACTATCTCACCATCTCACCTTTTGCCTTCAACCTTTCCCAGCATCAAGGTCTTTCCCAACAAGTGAGCTCTTCGCATCAAGTGGCCAAAGTGTTGGAGCTTCAGCTTCAGCATCAGTCCTTTCAATGAATACTCAGGGTTGATTTCTTTTAAAATTGACTGGTTTTGCAGTCAAAAGGACTCTCAAGAGTCTTCTTCAGCACCACAGTTAGAAGGCATCAATTCTTCAGCCCTCAACCTTCTTTATGGTCCAACTCTCACATCCGTACATTTCAGATCTTGGTTCTTTTCTTCACTGTCCTCTGAGATGGGAATTAGCTTTCAAAACATTGTTCATAATCTTTCATTTTTCCTAACCTTAATTCTTAAAGCTTCAAGGCTGTTCATCCATCACTCTTACTCTCCTGACTCAGAATTTCACATCTCCTAACTGCTTCCTCTCTTTCAATATCAGAATAACACGATCAGAATACAGAAAACATTTCTGTCATCAGAATATTTCAGATTGGGTGAGAGGGAGACGTTGCTTAAGGAGTTGGGAGTTATCCTTGATCAGAAGAGATTTATTGTGACCATCACTCAAGGAAATCAATTTCACTTGATTCTTTGGATTATATTCAGTATTTAACCAACTACCCATTTACTTGAGGAGAGGTTAGAAAAGAAGAAGGTGGAGATGAGGATGCAAAGAGTTTATTTCATACAATCTATAAAATCAAAAGGCAAACAGCAGGGAGTCACAGAGAGCAGACTGAGATTCAAAAAAGAAAATACCAAACATTTGAATTCCACAGTTTCAAAGTAATTTATTCACCATGACCCAATCTCACAATTCGTTAGTTTCACCCCAGAGACAGGACTGAATGTCAACTATTTTCCTGACCTGTAAATAATAGGTACCACTTGCTGTGAAATGAAACTTAGTTAGAACATAATACCAAAGTGAATCAATATGATTGTTACAAAGCTAAAGTACAATAGGCTAGGTCCTGAATCTTTGGGGAGAGAAGATTCTTATTCCCGCTCTTTATGAAAAAAAAAAATTTGACAGGAAAACTGATAAATTATCTGAGCCCCTGAATGACTGCAGGGAGTATAACCCCCACCAACCACCTGGGAACCTGCCCTCTGCTCCGTTACATGAGCAAGAACTGCAACTCTAGCTCTCTAAGCCAGGATATGTTTCAACTTAATTTGTTAAGAGCATCTCTATTTCACACAGGTGTATATATATATGTATATATACACATGTAAATACACATAATTACATATATATTATATACATAATTTTATATATATAAATTTTTTTCATAAAGAGCTGCTGTACACACACACACACACACACACACACACACACACACACACACACACACAAATGGGGCTTCCCAGGTGGCACTGGTGGTAAAGAACCCGCCTCTCATTGCAGGAGACATAAGAGACTCAGGTTCGATCCCTGAGTGGGAAAGATCCCCTGGAGAAGGAAATGGCAACCCACTCCAGTGTTCTTGCCTGGAGAATCCCATGGACAGAGGAGCCTGGTGGGCTACAGTCCATGGGGTTGTAAAGAGCTTGACACGACTGAAGCGACTTAGCACAGCACAGCACATACACATATTCACATACACAGATATATACTATACATTCCACCTTTATTTCATCTTTTAAATTTTTTAATAAAAATAATACAATTTTATTGAAAAAAAATATTGTAATACAAATAAGTCAAGCAAGAGGAAATAAAAATCTGTAATTATTCAACATGATGAGATCTACTATTATAATCAAGGGGTCACACTTGACCTGTCATTTTGGAAGGCACTTTTTTCACTTAAAAAATATCATGAACATCTTCCCTTCTGTGTCATTAAGTAGTATTCTGCCCCATAATTTTTAATGCACGCATGATAAAAGTTACACACGTCATTGGGAAATCACAGTCGAATGAACAGCAATATTTCTGTTCACAAACTAATGAACCTAGAACATCTCTAGGCAGCAGTTGTTCTCAGAATGCTTGGATCCTGAATTCATAGGTGACTGCTTGGAATATTATATTCGATTCTGGTACATGACTATTGAACCATTTGATGTTGTGGTAGAAGTTGAGCTGCTGTAAGAAAAAAAAAAAAAACATCTTTGCCAGAAGGCAGGAAACATTTGTCATTAGAATACTTCAGATGATGTGGGAGAGAGTAAGGGCTCTACTGAATGATTAAGGGCTATGACTTATCCTCAGTCAGAACAAATTTGGTATCACAGTCCAGCAGATCCAGACCAGCTTGGCAACTCTGCTTTCCCCCACAGGAAAGAGAGAGTCCGGCCGGGGTAAGCAATTTTTTGATAGAAATTTAAGACTCGCCTCTGCTTACATTCCGTTGGCTAGAGCTTAGTTGAATGGCCAAATCTAGCTTCAGGGGCATCTGGTTAACAAAGCCCATACAGAGGGGCCTGTTCTTCACCCCAAACTCCACAATAGGGAAGAAGGAGGCGAACAAACTTGGGTTGTGAGGAAAAGCAATCTGCCACATCCTCCAAAGTTAGCACAGAGCAGTGTTTAAGAATCGGAGCCCTGGTAGTCCAGTGGTTAAGACTCCATGTTCCCAGTGTACGAGGGTTTGGTCCATGGTTGGGGAACTAACATCCTGTGTGTCATGAGATGCGGCCAAAAAAATAGGAAAAAAAAGAGTAGGAGCCCAGCAGACTTCTCTGGCCATCCACTGGTTAAGACTGTGCACTCCCAACGCCAGTGGCATGGGTTGAGTCCTCGGTGGGGGAAGTAGAATCCCATATGCAAAAAAAAAGTGAGGGGGGGGAAGAATAGAAGTTCTGTCTCTCTAATAGCTACTCTCACCTTGGCTACTTAATTGCTAGGGACTTAGGACTTTTACTTAACCTCAGTTTGCAAAACAAAGACATTGAAATTCACACACCAGTTAGTTATGGGAATTAGAAGAGAAAAGTGAACATAATAAACCAAGGAAGCAAAACCCTAAACTACATTAAGTATGCGCGCTTAGTCGCTCAGGCATGCCCAACTCTTTTGTGACCCGTGGACTGTAGCCCACCATTCTCCTGTGTCCATGGGATTTTCCAGGCAAGAATACTGGAGTGAGTAACCATTTCCTTCTCCAGGGGATCTTCCTGACCCAGGAATCAAACCCACATCTTCTGCACGGGCAGGTGGATCCTTCACCAGTGTGCCACCTGGGAAGCCCTACATTAAATATAGTATAGTGGCTAAAAGCATAACTCTAGAGCCAGGCTGCCCAGATTTACCCACTTGGCAAGTTAAGTTACTGCCAGATCTCAGTTTCCTCATCTGTAAAGTAGAGCTCTCCATTAGTATCTACCCTGTACGGTTGCTCTGATGATTACATGAATTACGCAGAAAGTGTGCAGCACGGAGCCTAACAGATAGCAAGCACTCTGTAAGTTAGCTTCTACTCATGATTAGTGTTGCCCAAGAAAATAAACCAGCATTTTTACAAAATTCACTAACTCACCTGGGTATTTGCAAGTGACTTCCACCTCCATACATACTGACCATCACACAAACTATCACACCATTTCCATTCTGTTACCCAGTACTAAGGGCTCCGTGCTTTCCAAAATCAATAGATTGGTATCCAATAGCATAGGATCTGGGAATACATTCATCATGCAAATCAGACAGGAATAACATCTACACCCAATTTCATTTCCTTTTGGAGAGTCATGCATATTCTCATACGTCTTCCTTGGCTCTTGTAATACATGTTCCTGAATGAACAAAAGTGTCCTTTCAGGTAATGAATCTTCCCAAAGAATGTCCCTGTTGATTCTGAGACCTTCAGATTAAAAATTATTCTCAGAAGCCAGAACTGAATTAGGTTTTGTCTTTCTTTTCCATTGTTTTTAATCAATGCATTCTTGCATAATGACATATGCCCCAAAGTCCTTTAGTATGATGGCCACACTTTAGCTGCAATTAAGTTTATCTATCAAAATCGATGATGATTTGTAATCAGGAAGAAAAAAAATCAAGATGGTCAGAACCTCCCTGCAAGTCAGATTCTATCAATCTACTCAGTCTCTGATAAATGTAATTCATTTGTGGACCATTCCCAGTTTTGCAAAGGATTGCTTTTCTAGGAACAGTGGCTTAAGTCAAAATTATGTAAGCTTAAAATTGTTTCTTCACAGACTTAGAGTCATATTAGGGCATTAAATTCCTAATTAAAGGTTTAATATCCAACTTTGTTTTAAAATGAACCTATAGACTATGTTTCATCAATTACAAATTATATACCCAATATATGCTACAAAATATTTAATGTCATATACCAAATTTTTTTCTTGTGTATAATTTCTGCCCTGCTTCATTGAATAAATCTAAAGGTGAAGGAATATCTTCCCAGAATTCAGAAAGACTTTATTTTCTAACTTTTAATTTTAAAACAATTTTAGACTTCAAGAAGGGCTTCTCTTGTGGCTCAGCTGGTAAAGAATCCACCTGCAATGCAGGAGACCTGGGTTCAATTCTTGGGTTGGAAAGATCCCCTGGAGAAGAGAAAGGCTACCCACTCCAGTGTTCTGGCCTGGAGAATTTCATGGACTGTATGTACAGGGAGTTTCATATCTCCTACACTCAGTTTCCCCAAATTTTATCATTTTACATAACTATAATAAAACTGTTAAAACTAGAACATTGACACTAGTACAATAAAACTAACTAATCCATAGATCGTATTTGAATTTCACCAGTTGTTCTGCCTATGTCCTTTTTCTGGTTCAGGAACCAAGCCAGGATCCCATGTTACAGTTAGTTGTCATGTCTCCTAGTCTCCTCAATCTGGAAAAGTTATTCAGACTTTTATGAAAGTGTACAATAGAGTCCATTATTTTGTAGGATATCTCTCAGTTTGAATTTGTCTGATCTTTCTTGTGATTAGTCGAGTTTATGCATTTTGGGGGCAAGAATACAAAAGTTCAACCATCTTAGTGCATCAGACCAGGAGGTACATGATATCTGTATGTTTTATTGTGGTGATGTTAACTTTGATCATTTGGTTAAAGGGATTTCTGCCAGATTTATAATTTTAAAAGTTACTATTTGGGGTTTCCCTGGTGGTCCAATGGTTAAGACTTAGCCTTCCAATGCAAAAGTTGTGGGTTCCATCCCTGGTCAGGCGGCTAAGATCCCACATGCCTTGAAGCCAAAAAAAATCAAAACGGAAAACAGAAACAATATTGTAACAAATTCAATGAAGACCTTAAAAATGGTCCACATCAAAAAAAAAAAAGTCTTTAAAAAAAATAAATAAAAGTTACTATTTTCCTTTTACATTAAGAATATCTTGAGAGGGAAACTGTACAAATATCTGTTTCTCATGATGTCTTCACCTCTGATTGTACCATCCACTGATGGTACTTGAAATAACTATTACAGAGGTGTTTGCAAAAGAGTGGTTTTTCTATTTCAGTCATTCCTTCTCCATTCTTTAACTGGTAGTCCATAAAGAAGAGCAGTTCTCTCTCTCCCTCTCATTGTTTACTCAATTATTTATTAACATCAATATGGATTCTTGGATATTTGTCTTATTTTATGCATTATAATCAATCACTATCATTATTTATTCTGTTGCGCAAATTGTCCTCAGCTTGGCCATGAGGAGCTCCAGAAAGGCTTAAAGGTTTCAGCTGTCTCTGACGAGACCTGCAGGGGAGATCTAAGTTCACTTGAGGGCTTTTGAGAAACCCAACCAAGGGATGTGTTTGTCACTCTTTTAGGAAGACAATTCTGGGCAAGCATAGGTATTAGAGAGGAAGTTTGGATTCTGTTCAAAATTGCCTGGGGAACAGACATTCATTTATGTTTACTACCGTAAATCCAGGAAGTATTAACATGGGTTAATATCCTTTGGAGTTTCTCTCTTCAAATGTACAAAATCACTTTCATCCCTTTTGGGAAGTCAAATTCTCCCATAGATAAAGGAGTGTCCAATAACATTTCTTATTCCTCTCTCCAGCTTATTACCAGCTCCTCCCAAAGGGAAGGAGAATTGCCAATCTGATTAAAGATTAAATGCTAACTGCACTGTGTTTAATAGTGGGCCAACTTACTGTGAGATATAAAAGATAGATAGTCATGCTCTGCTCTTTCTCTTGCTGAACCTGTGAGGTAAGCTAGCCTGCAAGGTTTGCTGCTGAAACAGCCCAGTCAAGGCCTCTCTCAGGCCCATTCTATTCTATTCCAAATGAACAGAGACACTGCCTTTCTGTTTTCAAGCAGAAATGAATCCAAAGCCTTGCTGGAGCCTCCCAGTCGAAGCCACATTTGAAAATACAGCTTTTGACTAGAGCACCCTACTTTGGAGAATGTTGGGTGCTCCTTGTGTTGTTGTTTAGTCGCTAAGTCGTGTCCGACTCTTTTGTGACCCCATGGACTATAGCCTGAACCCTAACCTGCTCCCTACTAGTTTCATTTGGCTGAGAGCTCAACCCACTCTTTAAACTTTCCCCACATATACACAGGGAAAAAAAAAAAGGCCAAACTCTGACATGTGGGGATTATCCTGACCTCTTACCTTCCACCAAGCTTTTTCTTTTTTTGGCTGCACTGGGTCTTCATTGCAAAGTGTGGGCTCTTCCTTGCATTGCGTGGGCTTCTCTAATTGTGGCATTCAAGCTTAGTTGTCTCTTGGCGTGTGGGATTTTAGTTCCCCCACCAGGGAGTGAACGTTCAACCTTGCATTGAAAGGCAAATTCTTAACCATTGGACCACCAGGGAAATCCCTCCATTAAATTTTTTTAAGACAGGGACCAAGTCATACTATTTTTTAATAATCCCAGAAATAATTAGCATCTTCCCTTAAAATTTATGATACTAAACTGTATTGAGAGGTTCCAGTTTCAGATAAGATGGAATAAGCACATGCTACCTGTTTCTTCCACTGAATACAGAATGCATGGGGCAGCCATTCGAGGATTCTGTAAACAGTGGTAGGCAGATTAGGGGAGAAAACAGATTTCACAGTACCCTCAAATCCACAGTGAGTTCACTATATTTCCCTTATATTTCCCCCCTAGTGTCTCCCCTGGTCTAGGCTAAAGGCAGCCCAAAACCTGGAAGTGGGCATTGGTGTGGATAGAGAGAGCTCCAGGAGAAATCCTGTGGTTCAGACTCAAGGAGGAGTCAGTCCCAGCAGTGACAGCAGGGGTAGTGGGGACCCACAACGTCTGCTGTAGAGTTGGTGCTGAATTTCCCAATAATGATGGTGAAATTATATAATGATGATATTAAAAAACACTAGCTAGTATTTATTAAGGTCTTACTATGTGTCAAGAACTCTTCTTGAGTTCATGGCTAACTTCATCTTCATAAAAATGCTATGATGTAGATAATATCTTTTCTATTTCAGGGATCTGCAAGCTTTCTATTAAAGGGTGAGATAGTAAATATTTCAGGTACTATGAACCAAATGATCTCTGTCACAGCTACTCAACTCCGCTGTTATAGTGTGAAAGCAGCCATAGACAGACAATATGTAAATAAATTACATGGCTGTGTTCCAGGTAAACTATATTTGTAAAAAAGAGACAAGAAAATGGGTTTGGCCCCAAAGCCATAATTGTCATACACACACACACACACACACACACACACACACACACACACACACACATATGTGTATGTATGTGTGTGTGTGAATATTTACTTATTCTTAACTTTTCACTTTGTATTGGGGTATGCTGCTGCTAAGTCGCTTCAGTCATGTCTGACTCTGTGCGACCCCATAGACGGCAGCCCACCAGGCTCCACCGTCCCTGGGATTCTCCAGGCAAGAACACTGGAGTGGGTTGCCATTTCCTTCTCCAATGCATGAAAGTGAAAAGTGAAAGCAAAGTCGCTCAGTAGTGCCTGACTCTTCGCGACCCCATGGACTGTAGCCTACCAGGCTCCTCCATCCATGGGATTTTCCAGGCAAGAGTACTGGAATGAGTTGCCATTGCCTTCTCCGTGTATTGGGGTATAGTCAATTAACAATTCTGTGATAGTTTCAGGTGAACAGCAAAGGGAGTCATGTATCCATTCTCCCCAAACTCCCCTCCCATCCAGGCTGCTAAAGCCCATAATTTTCTAAACCCTTTCCCATTTCAAAGATGGGAAAATTGAAACCCAGGGTGGTTAAGTAACTTGCCCAATGTCACAGAACTGAGAAATGGCAGTGGTCGTGTGTGCTCAGTCATATCTGACTCTTTGTGACCCCACCAGGCTCCTCCATCCGTGGGATTTCCCAGGCAAGAATACTGGAGTGAGTTGCCATTTCCTTCTCCAGGGGATCCTCCCAACCCAGGGATCGAACCCGAGTCTCCAGTATCTCCTGCAACACAGGTGGATTTTTACCACTGAGCCACTGGGGAAGCCCATAAAGTTCAAACCTGGTTGAGTCTTAATCAACTGTGCTACATTGACATTTTTGAGTTAATGAATGAAATGATGACATAGAGATGGACCCAAGAGATATCTTTGGTATGAAACTTTTCAGAGCCCATGAGTAAATGCTGAATGTCAGGACGTGCCAAAGAAGATAAAATTGCAAGCCTGAATAAGACTGTACTTGTTTCCCATTGCTGCTCTAACACGTCACCAAAAACACAGTGGCTCAAAACAACACAAATTTATTATCTTAATGTTCTGGGGGGTCAGAGGTCAAGAATCACTCTCACTAAGCTGAAATGTTGGGAAAGATTGAAGGCAGGAGGAGAAGGGGATGACAGAGGATGAGATGGTTAGATGGCATCACCGACTCAATGGTAATGAGTCTGAGTAAGCTCCGGGAGTTGGTGATGGACAGGGAGGCCTGGCGTGCTGCAGTTCATGGGGTCGCAAAGAGTTGGACACGACTGAGCAACTGAACTGAACTGAACTGAAGCTGAAATGAAGGTATGCACAGGGCCACACTCCTTCTGGAGGTTCCAGAGGAGAAGCCACTTCCTTGCCTTTGTTTCTACTTCTAGAGGCTGCTTGTATCCCTTGGTTGTAAACCCTTCCTCCATCTTCAAAACCAGCAGCGTAACATGACTGGCCCCTATCTCTAATAAAACCCTGGTGACTTCACTGGCCCACATGGATAGTCCGGGATAATCTCCTCATCTCAGGTTCCATGATTTAATCACACCTGCAAAGTCTCTTTTACCATGCAGGTGACACTCACAGGTATTTAGAGATTAGGACGTGGACATCTTTGAGGGGCTGTTTTTTCCACCTACCACAAAGATCTTTGGGACAAATAGAACTGACTCAGCTGCCTTTTTCCTCTCATGTCTGCTCACAATGCCTCTGGCAATTTGAGTGAAAGCAGAACTCATAGAAACTGTGCTGTGCCCTCATGTCTTCGTGCATAAGTGTGCCCAGCACAACCCACTGTCGGAGGAAAAATTAAACACTTTAGGACCTGAGATAAACCAAAAATAAAAGAACATGACACTTTATCTGGGTATTTCTGGTCTAACTGAAACTGTTTACCTCACACTGGGACTTGAACCCATGTCCTGGGACTCAAACCCAACCAAAACCCATGGTATCTGGTTTCAGGACCTAATGAAGCTCAGGTTCTTGATGCCTCATTGCAGAAAGAATTCAGTGAGAGACAAAGTGATAGGTAAGAAGTGGATTTATTCAGATTCAGAGAGAAGCACATGCCATGGACAGAGTGTGGGCCATCGCAGAGGGCAAGTGCAGCCATGAAATGTGGCGTGATTAGTTTTTATAGGCTGGGTAAAATATGCTAATGAGTGGGAGGGTTATTCCATCTATTTTGGAGAAAGGGTTCAGATTTTCAGGAATTGGGCCACCACCTACTCTTTGGTCTTTTGATAGTGCCTTGGAATTGTCATGGGTTTCCCCAATAGCTCAATTGGTAAAGAATCTGCCTGCAATGCAGGAGACCCCGGTTTGATTCCTGGATGGGGAAGATCCACTGGAGAAGGTATAGGCTACCCACTCCAGGATTCTTGGGCTTCCCAGGTGGCTCAACTGGTAAAGAATCCGCAGGCTGGAGACCTGGGTTCGATCCCTACATTGGGAAGATCCCCTGGAGAAGGGAAAGGCTACTCACTCCAGTATTCTGGTCTAGAGAATTCCATGGATTATATAGTACATGTAGTATAAATATTTCTGCTTTATTGACTATGCCAAAGCCTTGGACTGTGTGGATCACAATAAACTGTGGAAAATTCTGAAAGAGATGGGAATACCAGACCATCTGACCTGTCTCTTGAGAAACCTGTATGCAGGTCAGGAAGCAACGGTTAGAACTGGACATGGAACAACAGACTGGTTCCAAATAGGAAAAGGAGTACGTCAAGGCTGTGTATTGTCACCCTGCTTATTTAACTTATATGCAGAGTACATCATGAGAAATGCTGGGCTGGAAGAAACACAAGCTGGAATCAAGATTGCCGGGAGAAATATCAATAACCTCAGATAGGCAGATGACACCACCCTTATGGCAGAAAGTGAAGAACTAAAGAGCCTCTTGATGAAAGTGAAAGAGGACAGTGAAAAAGTTGGCTTAAAGCTCAACATTCAGAAAACTAAGATCGTGACATCTGATCCCATCACTTCATGGCAAATAGATGGGTAAACAGTGTCAGACTTTATTTTTGGGGGGGCTCAAAAATCACTGCAGATGTTGATTGCAGCCATGAAATTAAAAGACGCTTACTCCTTGGAAGGAAAGTTATAGCCAACCTAGACAGCATATTTAAAAGCAGAGACATTACTTTGCCAACAAAAGTCCTTCTAGTCAAGGCTATGGCTTTTCCAGTGGTCATGTATGGACGTGAGAGTTGGATGGTGAAGAAAGCTGAGCGCTGCAGAATTGATGTTTTTGAACTGTGGTGTTGGGGAAGACTCTTGAGAGTCCCTTGGCCTGCAAGGAGATCCAACCAGTCCATCCTAAAGGAGATCAGTCCTGGGTGTTCATTGGAAGGACTGATTTTGAAGCTGAAACTCCAATACTTTGGCCACCTCATGCGAAGAGTTGACTCATTGGAAAAGACCCTGATTCTGGGAAGGATTGGGAGCAGGAGGAGAAGGGGACAACAGAGGATGATATGGCTGGATGTCATCACCGACTCGATGGACATGGGTTTGGGTAGACTCCAGCAGTTGGAGATGGACAGGGAGGCCTGGCGTGCTGCAGTTCATGGGGTCGCAAAGTCAGACACGACTGAGCGACTTTCACTTTGGAACTGTCATGGCGCCTCTGTGTGTGTCATTTCACTTGCTGATTGAGGATCAAGGTCTAGTCTTGTCTGCCATCTTGGTCCCATTTGATTCTAATCGGTTTATGTTGTGTCCTTGGGCTATGTCATTCTTTCAAAAGTTGTGCCCTGCCTGTTTCCCTTCTGTTACATAACTACCAAAATAAGTGAAATCTTAAGACTTTCTTTAACAGAATGGTGATGTTTCAGTTTTGTTTTTCCCAGCAAAAATGTCAACCCTGACCTGTTGCTGGTCTCTGAAGATATCAGTGTTGGTTTGGGTTTTCTGGGAAGCAGGGGTTGAGACGGAATTAGAGATGCAAATATTTATTGAAGGAGATTGTTATAAAGAATAAGGGGGCAAGGGAGCAGGAAGAGGTTGAGAGATATCTATGCCAGGAGAGGAGAAAGAAGACACTGTCACAATGAAGAAGGGGGCTTCCCTGGTGGCATAGAGGAAAGGAATCCACCTGGCAATGCAAAGGACATGGGTTCAATCCCTGGTCTGGGAAGATCCTACATGCCTCAGAGTAACAAAACCTATGCACCACAACTACTGACCCAGTGTTCTAGAGCCCATGTTCTGAAACAAGAGAAGCCACAGCAGTGAGAAAATAATTTTTAAAAATACATGTTAAAAAAAAGAGATGAAGAAGAGAGCTTTGCATCTCCTTCCTGCTCTTCTATCTCCCACCACAGCCTCCGCTTGGCCAAATCAAGTCAGACACCAACTGGCAAGAAAGCCTAGGAGATGCAGGCTTCAGGGGTCAGCCCCTGTGAAACAGAACTGGACAGGGAAAGGGCAGAGCATCCTAGTCTAGGACACACTCAAGCTCTGTGCCCTGGCCAGCTCCCTAGAACCTTCTAACTAGCTTATAAGGAAAGAAATTGTCGTCGAGACAGATAAGGACTCACAGGTTAGAGGTTTCTTCCTCATATGATGTTGCCTCATTTTCAATAAACCGGCTTCAGATGGAGTTATGTAGCCTATAAGAGGAACTCTTTGTTTTTCTACAAACTGTTTAACTTCTCTAAATGAACAATGCTTCTTTGAAAATCAGTTGCTCACGACTTCATGGTCATTCTTTCAAAGAACCGATATTGTGCAATGGTTACCTTACCAAATAAACATTTTTCAGGTATCCTTTTAAACTGTAATTATAGTAATTATATTCAAAAAAATTTCACAGCTTTTCAGGATTTAAAATAATCTGGGATATTCAATTCAATACTTTGGCCACCTAATGCGAAGAGCTGCTCATTGGAAAAGACCCTGATGCTGGGAAAGATTGAAGGCAGGAGGAGAAGGGGACGACAGAGGATGAGATGGTTAGATAGCATCACTGACTCAATGGACATGAGTTTGAGTAAACTCTGGGAGTTGGTGATGGACAGAGAGGCCTGGCGTGCTGCAGTCCATGGGGCCACAAAGAGTCAGACATGACTGAAAGACTGAACTGAACTGGGATATTCAAAATATTAGAATTCTCAAGGACAGTAGGACAAAATATTTGAGTTATACCCTTCCTCAAATTTTTAAATGTAGAATCCTCCCACTAAGATTACATTTGCTCCCAAGTAAAGCATATGCCTATAGGAAAATGCATTGTAGTCCAGCTCAAAAGACCAAAATATATTTCTATCTCCTGTGAAATTCAAAGTGGGATTGTTTATTAAATATATGGATTCCTTTTAGAACTGAGGATCCAGGTAGATAAAGGAACATTTACCTTAAACAAATACTATCTTCATCTATGTACCAGAAAATGGGCTAACAGTAGTCCAGTCGTGGAAGTAGCCGTGTCTTATATTGTACAGTAATACACAGTCACAAGGACTTCCCCAGTGGCTCAGAAGGTAAGGAATCCGACTGCAATGCAGGAGGCACAAGAGATGCCGATTCCATCCCTGGGTCTGGAAGATCTCCTGGAGAAGGTCATGGCAACCCACTCCGGTATTCTTACCTGGAGAATTCCATGGATAGACGAGTCTAGTGGGCTACAGTTCATGGGGTCAAAAGAGTTGAACGTGACTGAGCAACTATCACTTTCACTTTCACACAGTCACAAACAAGGTCAGAAGACTACCCGCACCTGTCTATAAGCCAAGTTATAGCTTGGGGCACTGTTGGGAGGATTCACATTCATGTCAACAACTGCAGGTCACCATTCTAGGATTCCTTTGTCTGGATTTCACTGTCCTCTTTCACCCCTGGGCCTGCATTTCACTGAACATCCAGACTCCCAATCACCATAGGAATTTTTAAACTTCTTTCTGGCTCTCCTTCTCAGATTTCATTTTTAATTTGTTCCCTTTGCTTTGGCCCCTGATCATGGCTTCATACTCTTTTTTTTTTTTAATTGAAGTATAGTTGATTTACAATATTATGTTAGTTTCAGGTTTACAGAAAAGCAGTTTCATTTTTTTTTTCAGATTATTTTCCATTATAGGTTATTACAAGATATTGAATATAGTTCCCTGTGTTATACAGTAAATCCTTGTTGCTTATCTATTTTATCTGTAGTTGTTCATATCTGTTGCACTCATACTCCTAATTAAGCCTCCTTTGGTAAACATAAGTTTGTTTTCTTTGTCTGTGAATCCGTTTCTGTTTTGTAAATAAATTCATTTGTGTATTCCTTTTTAGATTCCACATATAAGTGATATCATATAATAGCTGCCTCTATCTCACTTGTTCCAAATAGGAAAAGGAGTACGACAAGGCTGCATATTGTCACCCTGCTTATTTAACTTATATGCAGAGTACATCAGGAGAAATGCTGGGCTGGAAGAAACACAAGCTGGAATCAAGATTGCCGGGAGAAATATCAATAACCTCAGATATGCGGATGACACCACCCTTATGGCAGAAAGTGAAGAAGAACTAAAGAGCCTCTTGATGAAGGTGAAAGAGGAGAGTGAAAAAGTTGGCTTAAAGCTCAATGTTCAGAAAACTAAGATCATAGCATCTGGTCCCATCACTTCATGGGAAATAGATGGGGAAACAGGGGAAACAGTGTCAGACTTTTTTGGGGGGGGGCTCCAGAATCACTGCTGATGGTGACTGCAGCCATGAAATTAAAAGACGCTTACTCCTTGGAAGGAAGGTTATGGCCAACCTAGATAGCATATTTAAAAGCAGAGACATTACTTTGCCAACAAAAGTCCATCTAGTCAAGGCTATGGTTTTTCCAATGGTCATGTATGGATGTGAGAGTTGGACGGTGAAGAAGGCTGAGTGCTGAAGAATTGATGCTTTTGAACTGTGGTATTGGAGAAGACTCTTGAGAGTCCCTTGGACTGCAAGGAGATCCAATCAATCCATCCTAAAAGAGATCAATCCTGGGTGTTCATTGGGAGGTCTGATGTTGAGGCTGAAACTCCAATACTTTGGCCACCTCATGCGAAGGGTTGACTCATTGGAAAAGACCCTGATGCTGGGTAGGATTGGGGGCGGGAGGAGAAGGGAACGACAGAGGATGAGATGGTTGGATGGCATCACCGACTCGATGGACATGGGTTTGGGTAGACTCCAGGAGTTGGTGATGGACAGAGAAGCCTGGCGTGCTGCAATTCATGGGGTCGCAAAGGGTCGGACACAACTGAGCGACTGAACTGAACTATCTCACTTACTTCACTTAGTCTGATATTCTCTAGGCCCATTCGTGTTTCTGTAAATACCATTATTTCATCCTCTTTCATGGCTGAGTAATATGGCGCTACATATATCACATCTACTTCTGCTTTATTGACTATGCCAAAGCCTTTGACTGTGTGGATCACAATAAACTGTGGAAAATTCTTAAAGAGATGGGAATACCAGACCCCCTGACCTGCCTCCTGAGAAACCTGTATGCAGGTCAAGAAGCAACAGTTAGAACTGGACATGGAACAACAGACTGGTTCCAAATCGGGAAAGGAGTACATCAGGGCTGTATATTGTCACCCTGCTTATTTAACTTATATGCAGAGTATATCATGAGAAATGCTGGACTGGATGAAGCACAAGCTAGAATCAAGATTGCTGGGAGAAATATCAATAATCTCAGATATGCAGATAACATCAACCTTACGGCAGAAATCGAAGAGGAACTGAAGAGCCTCTTGATGAAAGTGAAAGAGGAGAGTGAAAAAGTTGGCTTAAAACTCAAAATTCAGAAAACTAAGATCCAGGCATCTGGTCCCATCACCTCATGGCAAATAGATGGGGAAACAATAGAAACAGTGACAGATTTTTTTTTTGGTCTCCAAAATCACTGCAGATGGTGACTGCAGCCATGAAATTAGAAGACACTTGCTCCTTGGAAGAAAGGTTATGACCAACCTAGACAGCATATTAAAAAGCAGAGACATTACTTTGCCAACAAAGGTCCATTTAGTCAAAGCTATGGTTTTTCCAATAGTCATGTGTGGATGTGAGATATGGACATAAAGAAAGACAAGTGCCAAAGAATTGATGCTTTTGAACTGTGGTGTTGGAGAAGACTCTTGAGAGTCCCTTGGACTGCAAGGAGATCCAACCAGTCAGTCCTAAAGGAAATCAGTCCTAAATATTCATTGGAAGGACTGATACTGAAGCTAAAACTCCAATACTTTGGCCACCTGATGCAAGGAACTGATTCGTTGGAAAAGACCCTGATGCTGGGAAAGATTGAAGGTGGGAGGAGAAGGGGACGACAGGATGAGATGGTTGGATGGCATCACCAACTCTATGGACATGAGTTTGAGGAAACTCCGGGAGTTGGTGATGGACAGGGAGGCCTGGCATGCTGCAGTCCATGGGATCACAATGAGTCGGACACAACTGAGCGACTGAATTCAACTCAACTCAACTCAACTCATATATCACATCTTTTTGATGTGATATATACATATATATCAGGCTTCCTTGATAGCTCAGTTGCTAAAGAATCCACCTGAAATGCAGGGAATCCCTGTTTGATTCCTGGTTTGGGAAAATCTGCTGGAGAAGAGATAGGCTACCCACTTCAGTATTCTTGAGCTTCCCTTTTATCTCAGCTGGTAAAGAATCCACCTGCAATGCAGGAGACCTGGGTTCAATCCCTGGGTTGGGAAGATCCCCCGGAGAAGGGAAAGGCTACTCACTCCAGTATCCTGACCTGGAGAATTCCATGGACTGTATAACCTGTGGGGTCACAAAGAGTTGGACACAACTGAGCAACTTTCACTTTCATACATATATATCTCACATACATACATACATATATCTCATGTATCTTTTTGAATTAGAGTTTTCATCTTTTCTGGATCACATGGTAGCTCTGTCTTTGGTTTTTTAAGGATATGGCTTCATACTTTTGATTCACAGTACCAAGTCTGTCTCCTCCCTCTTGTTCCAACACACCTTCTTGTCCCTGAGTGGGCTTCTAGCGCCAACCTTTCCTGGCCTGGCCCACCCTACCCCCACTGTCCCCACAACAGGATACCTTATATTTACACAAGTATTGATAACTTTGCAAGATTGACCAGGCCAACCCCTTAGTAGTGACTACTTAAAATCTACTTTTGGAAAGTATTCTGAGGCCAAGCTGTAGTATATACTGTGATTGATAGGCAAGATCTGCCATGGGCAGGGTACTTTTTATATTAACTGTGATGCCAGAGAGAGCTTCTTAAGTTTGAATGCTTGCTGTGCATCAGGCCCTGGGCTTAACAGAGCACCTGCATGTTTTCTTATTTAATCCTCATGAAGAAAAGGAGGCTCTAGCAGTTAGCAACTTCCCAGAATCACACAGTTAGGAAGGGAAAGGCCTGAGACTTGAGCTCAGGTTTGTTTCATCAAGAACCCTGGCTTTTAGATCAACACTTCTTGATATTCTGAAAAGACATGTAAGAGAACAAGTGCCCATTCTTGTGGATTGTACACTCATTAGGTGTATGATCATTGGTAAGCCATGTGCTTGTCTATTGAAATATACCTGTTCAGACCTATAAGGAAACTGGAAAAAAAACAGAAGCTATGAAACTGAACCACTGTGGTGGGGCATCAAATGGAGAAATTCAATGGAAAAATCAAGCAAGAAAGATCTAGAGAAGACAGTAACTGATATCCTATTTTAAACATGGTGTTGCATGAACAGCGTGCAACATGAACAAAGCATTCCTCTTACTCCCTTGATCACTGCTCCCTGTGTTGCACACACTAAGGCCCTGAAACTTGAAGTCTCCCACTTGGGATTTCTGTTGGAGAAAAATGCAGCAAAGGAGCTTCAACATGCAGCTATCTGTTACCCACCCAAGGATTTGTCTTTGCGTGCATGTTCAGTCATGTCCAGCTCTTGGTGACCCCATGGACTGTGAAGTCCACCAGACTCCTCTGTCCACAGGATTCCCCAGGCAAGAATACTGGAGTGGGTTGCCATTTCCTCCTCCAGGGGAATCTTCCCAACCAAGGGATCGAACTTGCATCTCCTGTGGCTTCTGCCTTGGCAGGTGGATTCTTTACCACTGAGCCCCCTGGGAAGCCCTAAGGAGACTTAGTAACTGAACAACAACTCAAATTTTCCAGCCACTGAAACCTGGGGGGCCCTTCCAGTACAAAAGCCACATTTCTTGTCTGTAGGTAAAAGGCTTCAGCTTTCTAGACTTTCCCTGAGTTCCGAAGGGTAGATTCAAACAGTTACTAATTGGGAAACAGGGGGATGCAGAAACAAAGGAAAAGCTATGCAACAATAGAGCAGCAATAAAGTAGAGTCCTGGTTCCTCCTCAAGGGATACACATATAAATATGTCTTTGAATTTTCCTAAAGGAACTAAGGCCCTCGCCCAGAGGGAGGATGGTAACTTCAGGCTGAGGACAGGATTCCTGGAGCACCACCCCATTATCTCACCACCAACCAATCCAAAGACAGTTACACATCCTGCAACCCTCACCCCGAATTTTGCCTTTGAAAACTCTTCCGCCTAAACCATCAAGGAGTTCAGATCTTTTGATCTTGAACTGCCCGTACTCCTTGCTTGACCCTGCAATAAACACTGTGCTTTCCTTCACCACAATCTGTTGTGAGTAAATTGGCTTTGCTGCCTAGTGAGCAAGCAGACCCTAGCTCGGTTTGGTAACAGCACCATGTGACTGCACCCAAGCAAAGGGATCTCAAGGAGCCCAGAAAGGGTGGAAGGGTTGCCAAGTATGGGTCTGACTCCACTCACCAAACCGGATGCTCCAGTCTCAGCTCTGTCAATCTCGGAGGAAGAATGACTGTTTTCCAATTCTCACCCAGAGGGCACACATTTTTTGAATGCAGGTAATAGCACGACTACATGGCCTGCAGCACGCCAGGCTTCTCTGTCCCTCGCCATCTCCCGGCGTTTGCCCAAGTTCATTTCAAATGAATCAGTGATGCCATCCAAACATCTCATCCTGTGTCACCCTCTTCTCCTTCTGCCTTCAATTTTCCCAGCATCAGGGTCTTTTCCAATGAGTCAGCTCTTCGCATCAGGTGGCCATAGACAACGTTTGTGTTGTTGCTTTGATTATTTATCAACAGCCTCAGCAAAGAACTTGGTAGACTCTCTGGAAACCCTATTGATATCTCTGAAAAATACATTGAATTGTTATCAGTAGATCAAAAAGATATGCTGGTAGATCTCTAAAAGAATTACAGAGAAACAAAAGAAAAATTTGAGTATTGGTTTATCTGCTCAAAACTATAAAATTCTAGAGAGAAAACCATTCTCCACTGCAGAGACTGGCTTTAGTGTCTAACAGCCTCCCTACCAGCAGGGGAGACTGTAAAAAAATTTCACAGAGAACTCTACAGTATTCCAGGCTCCGAGCATGAGGAATGCAGAAAGTCAACAGTCAGTCTTACAGAGGTCTCCACAGTGAACATCCAATGACTACATGAACCAATGACCCAGGTTCTATTTCTGTCTTTTAAAACACTTAACCGTATTGCTTTGTTCAAGGCAACGTTTAGTGATTTTGATTGATTCAATTCCTACTCTCATAATATCCAGATGAAGGCTAATTAATAAATATTACTTGCCTTAAACTGTCAAATTCCAAAAATATTTCATCATTTTCAAATGCAGATATAGTGCTGAAATGTTTAAAAGAGAGGGATCAGCATATTTATTTAATTAAAAATAAACTACCTTGTTCACTTTCTTTGCTGGTTTTTTTATCTCATCACTGTAGCAACATGGAAGAGTCTATGTTTGGGAGCAACTCAACTGCATTCCACTGCACTCATCTCCCCAGTCCTACACAAAATGGTACTGGCGACCAAACATCCCTACATCACAGCAGGAGCAACTCTGGTTCTGCAGGGAGGAATCTCAGAAGCCACACTCAACATACACAGGACACAAGTGACAGGCTGGCACGAGCTCTTCAGATTTCCACTGGGCTAATTCAGCTTTAGCTATTTTACTAACACTTGGTCAGCCCACTACTTCGGGGGCTCATGCTCTTAGTTCATTTGCTGGATTCCAAATTCTTGGCCATGGCTGGAAAGCTTACACCATGGATGTGGTCCTGGATACTGCATCTAAAAGGACTTCAGTGACCTTTGCAATGTTGTTTTCTTCTCTGAAGGGAATCGTTTGTTCATACAACAGATACTTTAAAAGCATCCAGTAATGTACCTCAAACTATTCTAGGCTTTGGAGATAGAGCAGTAAACAAGAAAGACACAGTCATAGTAGAAGGGGGAGTCAGATAATATACAAATATAACATGCGGTGATGATAAAATGAGCATGGAGCAATGTGAGAGAGTGAAGGGAGAAGGTACCATTTTCAAAAGAGTTAAAAGGCAAGACCTCTTTGACAATGTGACATCTGAGCAGAGAACTGAAGGAGTGAGAGAGTAAACTATAAGGCTCTTAGAGGGCAAAAAAGCATTTCTTACAGAGAAAAGGAGATACAAAGGTCCTGAGACAAAAGTGGGCTTGGTGTGGTCAAGGGACAATCGGGAGACCAATATGATCGGAGAGACCAGCAGCAATCTGTAGGAGAGGTCAAAGTGGTAATAGGGGCCGGGGGGCTGAGGCTTTTGTTCTGGGGTAGATGGGAAGCCAATGGAGAATGTTGAAAAGACATAACCTTTGATTTTAAAAGAATCTTTAGGTTTTAAAAGGCTGCTGAGCTGAGAATAGACTAAGACAAGGAGCTGGGAGGAGGCAAGAGTAACATCAGAAAGAAGAGTTAGGGGGCACTTGCAATAACCCAGGAAAGAGATCATGGTGGCTGCAGTCAGGGCAATATCAGTTGAGGTGAAGAATTGGTCAAATTCTGAATTTGTTTGGAAGATGGTACCAATTGGATTTGGCCAATGGATTTGATGTGAGATGAAGAAAGACTCAAAGTTGACTTTGAGTGCCTGAGCAACTGGAAGGACAGAGAAAGATGAGGTTTGTAGGTGGAAATTAGAAGTTAAATATTGTACATACTACATGTGAAACACCTATTAGTCTTTTAAGAGGAGGTGTTGAATAGAGTAACTGAGAAAGTGGTCTGCTGGAAGGCCTTGTGTCAAGGAGGAAGAAGATTGTTTTCAAAAGCTGCTATGAGAGTAAGTAAAATAAGGACTGAGAACTGACCTACAGATTTGGCAATTTGTGGGTCGATCGATAACAGTGTTTACAAGAACTGTTCCAGTGGAGTAATGGGGCAAAAGCCAGATTGAGATAAATTCAAAGGAGGATGGGAAGAGATGAAAGTCTCAATGGAAACAGTGAGTGGAGACAATTCTGCCAAACAGCTTTAATGGGACAGAGAAATGCAGTGGTAGTTGGAGGGAGATGGGGAAGTTATAGGGCAGTTATTTTGATGGAAGACACTATAACTTCTTTGAATGCTAATCAGAATGATCCAGGACTTCCCTGGTGGTCCAGTGGCTAAGACTCCATGCTCCTAACTCAGGGGGCCTGGGTTCGATCCCTAGTCAGGAAGCTAGATCCCACATGCCGCAACTAAGACTTGGTACAGCCAAATAAATAAATAAGTTTTTTTTTTTTTTAATTATTATTATTATTTTTTTTTATTTTAGTTGGGGGCTAATTACTTTACAATATTGTAGTAGTTTTTGCCATACATCGACATGAATCAGCCATGGATTCACATGTGCTCCCCCTCCCTGTTTTGTTTTTTAATGAGAATGAGGGCTTTCCTGTGGTTCAGTGGTGAAGAATCCACCTGCCAATGCAGGAGACACAGGTTCGATCCCTTTTGTCCAGGAAGATCCTACATGCTGAGCAGCAACTAAGCCCATGCTCCACAAATACTGAGCCTGTGCTCTAGAGCCTGGGAGTCACAACTCCGGAAGCCCACACACCTAAAGCCCGTGCTCCATAGGAAGAGAAGCCACGGCAATGAGAAGCCTGCACATCACAACTGGAGAGTAGCCCCCACTAGCCGCAACTAGAGAAAAGCCTGCACAGCAATGAAGACCCAGCACAGCCAAAAACAATAAATAAACAATTTTTTAAAAAAGAAATTTTAAAATTGAGAATTATCCAGTGGTAAGGGGAAAACTGATGATACATGAGAGAAATACCCCTGAAGAGGAAGGAGGTCTGTATGCAGGTAGTTAGGTTGACCTAGACAGGAGCTCCAGCTGGGCTCTTATCTTCCCATTCTAAGAATAGATAAACATCTCTTACTGAAATTCTTTGATTCTTTTCCTTCACCCACCCACACCCAAGCAGGTTTTTCTTATCTGCCCACAGCAACTCCAATATGTAACCTACTTTTCCCCTATTTCCTAACTAACTGACATTGCTGATTTTCCTTGATTTCAATAAACTTTTCTCTATCACAAGTCCTTTGCTTTACTGGCTTATTCAGTCAACAAACACACCCTTCTAGCTCTCCAGTTCTCACCATCCTTAAGTCGTGGAAAATAACTAACCATCCTAGAATTCTACATCCAGTGAAATTACCTATCAATAAAAAAGTCAATGTGAAAACATTATATAAACAAAAACATTAAGAGTCAGCCACCAGAAGGACCTCAAGGAAGGAAATGCTAAGGTATTATTGTTGTTCAGTCACTAAGTCATGTCCAACTCTTTGCAGCCCCATGGACTGCAGCACACCAGGCTCTTCTGTCCTTCACTATCTCCTGGAGTTTGCTAAGATTCATGTCCAGTGAGTCAGTGATGCTATCTAACCATCTCATCCTCTGCTGTCTCCTTCTCCTTTTGCCCTCAATCTTCCCTAGCACCAGGGTCTTTTCCAATGAGTAGCCTCTTCGCCTCATGTGGCCAAAGTACTGGAGCTTCAGCATCAGTCCTTCTAATGAATATTCAGGGATGACTTTCTTTAGGATTGACTGGTTTGATCTCCTCACAGTCCAAGCTTAAGGATGTACTTCAGGCCAAAAGAAAGTGATTGCAAATGGAAGAAATGAAGTGCATTGAAAATAGTAAATATGTACATAAATGTAAATTAAGATCATATGAAACAACAGTAATACTTATATAGTAATAATTACTATATTACTAATAGTAATAATACTATAGTATTAATGTCTAAAATGAAGCAAGAATTAAATATTTAATTCATATTGGTGAATACCATATGGTGAGGAATGTGAACAAATGCAGTGTAAGAATCAGAAGTCTTCGTATTATTTAGAAAGAAAGTTAAGCTATTAAATTTAGACTGCTGTCAGTTAGGGTCCATGGTGTAATTTCTGGGGGAGTGAAAAACAGCGCAAGAATGAAAATGAAGGTGTGACTGTCAAGCTAGTGTGTTACTTCAAGTTCTTGGAGAATCAGATACCACAAGAGGATTAGGAAGACAAGAAGTTTGCTGGAGAAGAAGTCTGTGAAAGAGAAAGAGGCTGAAGTCAGAGACAGCAGAAAGAACCTTAGACAGACTAGGATGCAGATCTGATATCCATGAGGGATGGGGGAAGGAAGGACTGGGCGAGACCCGAGCTACTACTGGGGGAGAATGTTCCAGGAAAAGGAGAAACAAATACAAAGGCAGAAAGGAGAGCTCATGAAGCATTTGTTGTCATTGTTCAGTCGCTCAGTCGTGTCTGACTCTTTGTGACCCCATGGACTGCAGCACGCCAGGCCTCCCTGTCCATCACCAACTCCCAGAGCTTGCGTAAACTCATGCCCATTGAGTCGGTGATGCCATCCAACCGTCTCATCCTCTGGTGTCCCCTTCTCCTCCTGCCCTCAATGTTTCCCAGCATCAGGGTTGTTTTTTTTCCTTAATGAGTTAGCTCTTTGCATCAAGTGGCCAAAGTATGAAGCATTCAGCAACCTACAAAAGGTTCACTATAACAGGAATATTATACAAAGAGCTCCGAATAGCAAGACAGCAGGAGACAGAGCAGCCTGATAAGGGTACAGTCCCAAGGACCTTACATGCCACCCCAGGAAGTAGTACAAATTTTAACCTGAAGTTGATAGGAAGTCACTGGGTGATATTTTCTAAGAAAATGGCTTCTGTTCAACAAGTATTGGAGCACCTACTACACACTAGGCACTCTGGCTGCCTCGGAACGAGACAGACGCAGACCTCACCTTCCAATCAGGACTGGCAAAGGAGGTCATGGGCTTTTGGGGAGGGCCAGTCAGTGGATAGCAATGTGGGGAATTAGGGTTATGAAAATGAATCAGTACAAGTAAACAAAGGATAAGACTCAAATAAAATGCAAGACCAGGCCAGTGGCAGAGTTCCATCATGTCTCTGCAGGGCCTAGACTAGGGAAAGGCAAACAAGATACTCAGGGGTCAAAATTTAATGAGGCATTTACTTCTAGGCTCATTCAAGTGTGGGGTTCACATCTGAAATGAATGCCACCTTAAGTTTTTCTTTTAAATAATGGCTTTATTGGGAATTCCCTGGCAGTCCAGGAGTTAGGACTCGGTGTTTTCACTGTTGAGGGTGTGGGTTCAAACCCTCTTTAGGGAATTAAGATCCTGCAAGATTTTCAGCCAAAACAAAACAAACAAAGAAAAAAAGTGAAAAAAAAAAAGTACTAGCTTCATTAAGATGTAGTTCAGTACCCTAAAGTTCATCCTCTTAAACTATGAACTTTAATTCTCAGTATTATTCACAAAGTTTTGTCTCCACTACCATTCACTCCAGAACATTTTCATTACCCTAAAAGAAATCTCATACCAACCAACCCTCAAGTCTCTGTCAACCACTAATCTATTTTCTGTTTCCATGGATTTGCCAACTTGGACAGTTCATATAGATGGAAGCAGACAATCTATCTGGCTTCCTTTAACTGGCTTACTGTTTTCAAGATTCAACCATGCTGTGGCAAGTATTGGCATGTCTTTCCTCTTTCTTGCTCAATAATGTTTCATTGTATGGATCTACCTTTTCTTTATCCATTCATCCATTAACACTTCAATTGTCTCTACTTTGGGGCTCTTAAGAATTCTACTGCTGTGAACATTCACGTACAGGTTTTTGTGTGTACATTTATTTTCAGGTCTCTTGGGTATGTACCTAGAATCATACAGTAACTCTATCTTTAACCTTTTAAAGAACTACTGAAGTGTTTTCTGGGCTTCCCTGGTGGCTCAAACAGTAAATTGCAGGCTCCTGCCTGCAATGCAGGAGACCTGGGTTCAATCTCTGATTTGGGAAGATTCCCCTGAAGAAGGAAATGGCAACCCACTCCAGTATTCTTGCCTGGAGAATCCCCATGGACAGAAGAGCCTGGCAGGCTACAGTCCATGGGGTCACAAAGAGTCGGACACGACTGAGAGACTAACTTTCACTTTCCAAGTGTTTTCTAAGGCTGCTGTATCACTTTGCATTCCCATCAGTAATATATGAGAGTTCCAATTGCTCTACATCCTGACCAACATTTATGTTTCCTTCCTTTTCATTATAGCCAAGCTAGCTGGTGTAAAGTATTATCTCATTATGGTTTTGGTTTGCATTTCCCTAATGACTAATGATGTTGAGAATATTTTCATGTGTATCTTTTCAACACACTCATCACCCAACCATCGCCTTAGAATCTAAAGAAATTAGGAAGACAAAAGCATCTCCTCCTCAATAATGTAAGAGACTCTTGGCATACCTGTCCTGTGTCACTCCTACACACAGGAGGTGCTTAACTAATTCCTTCTAGCAAGAGAAGTTCAGGATGTACACATTTTACCAATAAGTAACCAAGCATCCTTAGGTTTCAGTCACAGACTCATGCTTACATCAAAAGCACCATATGACATCATTTCCCTTATCAGGAGAAGACTTGGGGTTTCCTTACAAACAACTTGCCTAGAAAGACCCATAGAAAGTATGACTCCTTAACCTCATTATTGAACTTAGAGCTAAACCACAGTTTACTCTTCTCAGACACAGGGGAATAAACTCCAGCGTTTGTTTTTGTTTGTCTGGGTTGAGCTGAAATGTCAAATATTCTCTGTGCAGACAAAAACACTTGCCAGACTATCAGGCTAGCACAGCTAAACTTAAATGTTCACATGTGATTTATTCAGTAGTAGAGTAAATTACACAGCTTGTTTATATCAGCCTTGTCAACAGCAAAATGAAGCCACTTAACCAAAAAACCATATTGATAGAGGTCGCTGCTATGACACAGGACTGAAATCTGACTGAAAGATATCAAGAAACACCATCTGTGTTATGATTTATGACAATGCTGAAAAAAAAAAGATTGTAAGACTGCTTTGGAAATCCTAAACACATTAAGGGCTAAATGCAGCACTTGGTACTACATTTTACAATTTGAATGCATTTTAAGTATATCTGTCTTTGAAATGCACTGCAGTTTCAGGGAAAAAAATATTTTTCTTAAGTCTGATTTGTTTTGAATAAGGATAATCATGGGAAAGTTAGACATCAGCTTATTAAAACTTAAGCCAACATTCAGAACAGTTTAATTACAGAGAATCCTTGCAATTAGACCCTGTAGGAAACTTCTCTATGACTAAAATGTTTCCATATTTTGTTCCTTATTTTTAAGGCGAACTTTATCAGCCATGAATCTACTATGAATCACTGAATTGGAACAAATGTATCTTAAGTTATAAAGAATGAGAGCCTCTTTCTATTAGTGTGGTATCAATTAAATTTGAATTTTGCCTTTTAGAAGAGTTTTCTCACAATAAGTTTCACGATTTTATAAGGAATCAGTAGAATGTCAAATGGCTGCAAATTACACAATAAGGACACAAATAAATCTATGTTTAAATGAAATTCCAAGTTGCATTTTTCTTTATTATTTTTCCTTCTAATTAAACTATTCAATTCTACCTTTTTTCCAGCCTTCAGGACTTCTGTCATTGGGATATAAATTCCAATTCTTATAAGCAAAAAGCACAATCCTTTAAAGGCTTTTGTTTTATAACACTGGATTTCTGAGTAAATAGTTCCGTCTACTAAAGTGATAATTATTGCTAATGGTTTGTAAATAAATGTTTCTTCAATTCTCTCATTGCTTTGCTCTCTCATACACTCAGAGTAATAAGAAAATTGTAAGAAAGAGAGTCAAACAGGGGTCTGAACAGTTGTCCCATAACTTCGAACATATCCTTCCATTCTCTGCTCTGTGGTGCCCATGCCAGGACTTGCAAACTCCATTTCTGCTTTGCCATCTAGTTCCCTGTCAGACTCACCATAAGGCAGTGCTAGAGGGAGACTGCAAGGCTGGAGGAAGAAGAAAGGACTTGCACTTCCTGTTTGCTTCCTCTTTGCTTCTTGTCTGCTTCCGGTTCCTGTGACTATCATCCTACATCTTGGCAACTTCAGTCCCTTCCCGTCACAGTAGTTCGATGAGTTTGCAATTTTTCCAGCACTCGCAGGACAAACCTCGTTACGCTCCCTTAGAGACACCAGCACCAAGTGGCTAGTGTCCCCACCTCAGGGGTCTGGGCCCCACCTCCACAGAGCTTGTCCTTCAAGTTCAGAGACGTCACAGACAGTCACACTGTGTCCCCTTCCCAGTGGCGTGAGTTTCTGCTCACAGTTGTGTGTCTCCTCCAAATTTTTGAGTTTTAATCATTTCAGCTTCTTCCCTTTGACTGCCCAGCCGTAAAGATGGAAACTTCCCCCCCAGTTGCTGTCTTCAGGATGTATTAGTGTTTTCTCTCTGCCTCTTCTGTTACCTAGTTATAAAAATTTTCTTTCAAGATTATTTTGGGACCTTCCTGGTGGTCCAGTGGTTCAGAATCTGCCTTGCAACGCAGGGGGTGTGGGTTCGATCCCTGGTTGGGAAACTAAGATCCCACGTGCCTCGGAGCAACTAAGCCTGTGTGTTCTGGAACCCCTCTGCTACAACTAGAGTCCACGGGCAGCAACTGAAGATTCCACATGACACAACAAAGATCCCCCATGCTACCTCTAAGGCGGGACACAGCCGTAAATAAATATTTTTTTTAAGATTTTTTTTTTTTAATGTGGACCATTTTTAAAGTCTTTATTGAGTTTGTTACATTTTGTTTCTGTTTTATGTTTTGGTTTTTTGGCTGAGAGCCATGTGGGATCTTAGCTCCCATGACCAGGGATCAAACCTACACCCCCTTCATTGGAAGGCGGTCTTAACCACTGGACCACCAGGGAAGTCCCACCTAATTATCAATTTAATACCTAGTTAATCACTCTTTATATTAAATTATCTCTGTTGAAATAACTTGTATAAAGTCTGTCTCCCGAGACATCAACTACACATGAATTAATACCAGAAATTTCTAAGGGAAAATTTTAAAACTATTATTTAGGGGATTGATTTGGTTGTGTCCTTGAGCTTGAATGTAGTGCTTTGACCGTGGCACTAGTGAATACTAGTGGTTCATGCATTCAGTTCAGTCGCTCAGTCGTGTCCAACTCTTTGCAATCCTGTGAACCACAGCATGCCAGGCCTCCCTGTCCATTATTAACTCCCAAAGTCTACCCAAACCCATGTCCATTGAGTCAGTGATGCCATCCAGCCATCTCATCCTGTGTCATCCCCTTCTCCTCCTGCCCTCAATCTTTCCCAGCATCAGGGTCTTTTCCAATGAGTCAGCTCTTCACATCAGGTGGCCAAAGTATTGGAGTTTCAGCTTCAACATCAGTCCTTCCAATGAACACCCAGGACTGATCTCCCCTAGGATGGACTGGTTGGATCTCCTTGCAGTCTAAGGGACTCTCAAGAGTCTTCTCCAACACCACAGTTCAAAAGCATCAATTCTTCGGCGCTCAGCTTTCTTTATAGTCCAACTCTCACATCCATACATGACCACTGGAAAAACCATAGCCTTGACTAGGCGGACCTTTGTTGGCAAAGTAATGTCTCTGCTTTTTAATATGTTGTCTAGGTTGGTCATAACTTTCCTTCCAAGGAGTAAGTGTCTTTTAATTTCATTGCTGCAATCACCATCTGCAGTGATTTTGGAGCCCAGAAAAATAAAGTCAGCCACTGTTTCCACTGTTTCTCCATCTATCTGCCATGAAGTGATGGGACCGGATGCCATGATCTTAGTTTTCTGAATGTTGAGCTTTCAGCCAACTTATTCACTCTCCTCTTTCACTTTCATCAAGAGGCTCTTTAGTTCTTTGCTTTCTGCCATAAGGGTGGTGTCATCTGTATATCTGAGGTTATTGATATTTCTCCCGGCAATCTTGATTCCAGCTTGAGTTTCTTCCAGCCCAGCATTTCTCATGATGTACTCTGCATATAGGTTAAATAAGCAGGGTGACAATATACAGCCTTGACGTACTCCTTTTCCTATTTGGAACCAGTCTGTTGTTCCATGTCCAGTTCTAACCGTTGCTTCCTGACCTGCATACAGGTTTCTCAAGAGGCAGGTCAGGTGGTCTGGTATGCCCATCTCTTTCAGAATTTTCCACAGTTTATTGTGATCCACACAGTCAAAGGCTTTGGCATAGTCAATAAAGCAGAAATAGATGTTTCTCTGGTACTCTCTTGCTTTTTCATTGATCCATCGGATGTTGGCAATTTGATCTCTGGTTCCTCTGCCATGAATCTCTGGTTCATGCATTGGTATTACAATTAATCAAATTATACTTGCGGTTGGTTATGATAAGTTCTCAATGGATTAAGTACTTTGGAGACACAAATGATTGCTTTGCTTGATTGGTATGTTGACTACAAGGATTGTGGCATTGAATGGATTCTTCTGAGTGCAAATGGAGCAGTTACAGAAAGAAAATTATGAGTCCAGGTCTCTACACACTCCAGCTTGTCACAGATTATCGGATAACTTCTGTTCTATCCCTGAAAGAATCTCTTATATCTGGTAGCCACAGGCAAATATCATTGAAAACTGAACGCAAAAGTTAACAATACAGGTTGCAGAATTACAACGTAAATTAAATTCATAGTCTGCCTAAGTCTCTCATGTAAAAGTGAAGGAACTGATTGGATAAGAGTGAGATGAGATTTGGAATGAAGACGTCTGCTTGGATTCAGAAAATGAGAATTTTAACCAGCTCCCCCACACAGGCCCTGCATCATAACTGTTACTAAGTCATTTTGAGAGTCTCTCGCCAGTAGAAGGAGCCTGCCCTACATGTCTAAAGTGAAGCGAAAGTTGCTCAGTCATGTCGGACTCTGCGACTCTATGGACTATACAGTCCATGGAATTCTCCAGGCCAGAATACTGGAGTGGGAATCTTTTCCCTTCTCCAGGGAATCTTCCCAACCCAGGGATTGAACCCAGGTCTCCTGCACTGCAGGCGATTCTTTACCAGCTGAGCCACAAGGGAAGCCCCTCCATGTCTAAGGAGACTATCTATTCCTTGCTTGAATACCCCATAATAACTTCATCTGAGGCAGCTGCCTTATAAAGTGGCACTCATCCTCCTGAAGAATTTGCCTCAATGTTCCTTGTTTTCACCAGGTACCTACAAGATTAGATCTCATCATGTTCAAAGGGGGAAAGTACATAGGCTGATTTAGGAGAAAATGGCTTAAAGAAGTGCAAGGGTTGTTGATTGTGCTGACATAGACATGGAGAAAATGTATGAGAATGTAAACCAGAAGGTGAAAGATGAACCCCGTGAAAATTCAGGAGCCCATCTCCTCAGTAAAGTTTCCGGATTCCCATGAACTAGAACATGCTGAGACATCCATCAAGGCCAAAAAGAAAAACAAGTTGCTGCACCTTCTACTACCAACCACTAAAAAAGTGGCACGACACGTGGTGGGCTTTTATTTTGGATTTTGGAGGCAATTTATACGAGTTTTTTTTTCTTTTTTTGGCTGCACCAGATCTTAGTTCCTGCAAACTAACACAACACTGCAAATCAACTGCACTTCAGTAAAAATAAAAGAAAAAACAAAAACAATAAAAAGGAAAAAATGTTTTTAATTTTCAGCAAACCAGAAAATATAATTTAGAAATAGAAGCAAGCTAGAAACTTAAGAATAAATGTAATACATATATATAAGAACTTTATGAAAAAAAACTTTAAGATGTTATTAAGTGTTCTTTAAAAAACCTAAAGAAATAGTTCCCCCAAGCACAATTTAAGACAGGGATGTGTTTTTTGGAGGGGAAAAGGGTGTGGTTCTATGAATCTTTGCCCTGGAGGACTGGTGGGATTTCTATCAACTTGGAGAGACATAAATAACCTAGCTTGATAAAATTTATAGTCTGTAAACAATATTTAAAGTCCTTACTGCTCCAACCAAGCCTTTGGCAGCCCCTTGAGGAATGTATACTATGCTCTTGTCGTAGGAGCAGAAGTTCTGGGGTCCATATGGTTTCTGCAACTAACAATATTGGGGGAGTGATTCATCTGCATGGTGGGCCCTCTGTTTCCCTCTTCTACTCCTTTTAGAGGTAAAAGATCTCCCAAACAAAAAAGGCAAGGGAGGTAATTATGCAAGTAATCACAATATTGATAAATTAGAAATCAACTTGAACCATAAGTACGGTAATAATGATTGCCAACACATATGGAGCTCTCACTGGGTGCCAGAAGCACTTTACAAGTATTATCTCATTGAGTCATCACAATAAGTCTAGGAGTAGGTAATATTATCCTCTTCTTTTTATAGAGGCAGAGACTAAAATATAGAGGGTTAGTTAACCCCAAAGTCACATCTAGTGTATTGGTTTCTTAGGGCTTTCATAAGAAATTATCACAAACTTGTTGGCTCAAAACAACACAATTTTTTTTTTTTTTAACAGTCCTCGAGGCTAAGAGTCCAGAAATCAAGATGTTGGCAGAGACGATTCCCTCTGGAAGTTCTGAGGGAGAATCCCTCCCATGCCTCTCTCTTAGCTTCTCTGCAGCCCTTGATGTTCTGGGCCTTGGGACTGTAGAACTCCTGTCCCTGCCTCTATCTTCATGTAGCCTTCTTATGTATCTCTGTCTCTTCTCCTTTTCTGCTTCTAATAAGGACAATCGTCATTAGATTTAGGGCAATGCAGGAGAACCGGGTTCGATCCTTGGGTTGGGATGATCCCCTGGGGAAGGGAATGGTTACCCACTCCGGTATTCTTGACTGGAGAATTTCATGGACAGAAGAGCCTGGCGGGCTACAGTCCATGGGGTGGCAAAGAGTTGGACATGACTGAGCAACTAACACTTTCACTTTCTAATCCAGGATGATCTCATCTTAAGAGCCTTACCTTAATTACATCTGCAAAGACTTATTCCAAATAAGGTCACTTCCTGAAGTTTCTGGTTGGCATAACCCAGTACAATTAGTAAATAGTAGAACCAGGGACTTATATACAGTCCTGTTTAAGATCTCAGTCTCTTATCCATTATTTTACACTACTTTTTTACCAAGTGTTAAGTATAGTAGATGCTCAATAAAAGCTTCATGGCTGAACAAGAAGTAAAGAATAAATAAGATACTTAGTCTTAGAGTTTGTTGTACTGGAATTTATTATCTGGTCACTTCTCAGAAGACTGATTCTGATTAATCATGCTGTGTATAGTTACTAGTCCTTCTACAAAGATATCTCTAACTTGCCACTTCCTCCTTGTCATTATCCAGTTCCTCTTTGATCCTTCACAATCTGTTGTTTTAAAAGCAGAAACCAAAAGCAAATTACAAATTCACTCAGGAAAGAATTAAAGAGAGAGGTGTGGTCAGTGAGCCCCACTAATGAGGTAAAATGGTCAGTACCAGGCTTTATTCCCACTGATCAAAAGGCAAAATGAGCAGTCACAGGCCTCTCTTGGCGTCTCTGTTTTTGACTCTCGAGTAAACACTGGACTGTAACACTAATCCACTTCTCATGTTTTCCAAGAACTAGAGGGCAGAGCTCCTAGAACAAAAAAGGTAGCCGGGTCATGGGGTGTTCTTGGGCTTTACTGTGATTTGAGCCTCAGGATGTTTCTGAGGTGGTTAATCTCTCATGTCTATGTCCCAGAAGTGTAAGGACGTGGAAAAAAGAAGAGAAAGAAAAAACAACAATTCCACCCTAAGTATCTTTTTAATTGAAAAATGTGGTCATGTGAATGATGAATAAGATGTTTGAGATGAGGTTACCAGTGAAGGCTATCAGCTCTTTCTTTTTGAAATGATTTCTCAAATCTATGAAAAGAAAGATTTAGGTTCAGAATCATTAACCATGTGAGGTCATCTCAGTATTTGTACACTGAGGAGGCAGGGTGTATTCCCATAGTCAGTAAAACCGTTTCAAAGTCAATTTAGTGCCTATAGGTTATTGTGAGCTATCTTTCTAATTATGATATGTCAAGTGCAATCATGTTGTTAGAGGATGACAACGGAAAATTATTTTGGGGGCTATATGGTATGGAATTAAATTCTTCTCAAATTGTCTGATTGCCTCCTCACCCCCACAAAAGAAGGGCTGGGGAAGGAAATTGAGAGACACGGTTAGGAACTGGTGGATTGGTTGGTTGCTTGCTTGCTTTTATCTGTGATGTCAAGCTTTCCAGAAACTTTGTATTTCCAATTTCCCCACCAGAAAGAATTGGTTTGACCAAAAAATTCATTCAGGTACTTTTCCATAGGCTGTTACAGAAAAATCTGAACAAACTTTATGACCAAGCCAATAGACAGTGTTTGGAGAAGGAAATGGCAACCCACTCCAGTATTATCACCTGGAGAATTCCATGGACGGAGGAACCCACAGGCTACATTCCATGGAGCCGCAAGAATAGGACAGGACTTAGTGACCAAACCGCCAACCACCAACAGACAGTGTTATCTTACTGAGAAATGATGTCTTACAGTGATAACTTATTAAGTCAATGTCTATATGCTTCTTTAAGACATATATCCACATTTTTTAATTAAAAAGTGAAGCCATGGAGTTCACAATTCCACCACTCCAAAGCACACGTTTGCTATCCAGAAGTAACATTTGGTGCATCCTGAGCAAGACCTGGATCTCAGATACAACAAGAACTTCACTTCTTTCTCCTTCTCACCTCAATCTTCCTTAAGTGGTCTGGGACTCATGGTTGAACTTCAGCTTGCATTATCCCAGTTCCAAAATTTTGTCCACCTTTGTCACAATTCGCAGTGGTCTCAGGATGGTTTATGCCCAATTTCACCCAGATTCAACACTCTTACTTCATCTCTACGTTGTTGTTATTTAGGTGCTAAGTCATATCTGACTCTTTGCAACCCCATGGTCTGTAGCCTGCCAGGCTCCTCTGTCCACAGGATTTGCTAGGCAAGAATACTGGAGTGAGTAGCCATTTCCTACTCCAGGGATCTTCCTGACCCAGAGATGGAACCCACGTCTTCTGTATTTCCTGCATTGGCAGGCGGGTTCTTTACCACTAAGCCATCTGAGAAGCCCTTCATCTCTCTGGAAGCATTTGTTAATGATGCAGGTACACTATTACTTTGACTTCCAGGAGACTTCTATATTCTAATATTCTCCCTGCCTCTCTGACTACTCTTGCTCATTCTCCTCCTTTGAATTTCTTTCCCAAGTCAACAACTTTTAACACTGATGTTCCTCTGGATTCTTTCCAGAGCTTCTAGCTTTTGCAGCCTCCCGCTGCAGGCAATCTCACCCAAAGCTATGGTTTAAACAAGACATCAGCAAGCTGTAACTCCCAGGCCCAATCTGACCCATTGCCCATTTTTATAAAGTATTATTGAAATACAACCACGTTCATTTACTTATGTATTGTCTATGGCTGTTTTTGTGCTACCACAACAGCACTGAGTCGTTAGACCTAAGCAAGGGAATATTGGTGGAGGAACAATTTTAACAGGAATGAAAGGTAGCAAGAGAACAGGTTTAACTTTGCAGTCTTTTCAGTTGGGTGCCAGTGGGACAGCCAGTTTACATTGAGAAAAAGTCAGAAAACAGAAACTCAAGGGGGAAGTGTGAGCATACAGATTTGGGAGTCATCACAGTTTACACAAGACCTGAGTCCTGAACTAGGAATGAGATCAACTGGCAGGCATGTGGAAAGTGTATTCAGCAACCCCAGGCAAAGGAGGCCAAGAGAAATGAATATCTTCTTTGGTGTAACCCTAACTCACTAATTTGGTAAATGCTGATACTGCTTAAGAAAAGAGATAAGTTAATCCACAGAAGAAGACAACAGAGCTGTGCCCTAAGTGCTCCATGCCAGAGATCAAATGCTCGAAATCTTTGTTGCTGCAGTAGCCGCTGTTGCTTTAGGCAGCCAACCTTGTAACTTTAGATAGTTTGATAGAAAGATAAGCAATTCCCTGGCAAATTTAATCCATGCAAGCCACCAGTTCAGATCAACCTTAGCATTCATTCTCAGTGACAAATTCTTTTATCCGAATTTCCTGGCTAACCATTCCTATACTCACTAGATTTTTTTCATTAAAGAATTTTTGTGTGTTGACACATATAGTTATATTTCAAATAAAAGCATATTATTTATGTTTACATGTAATGGATTTATTTTTTTAAGTAAACTTTTCATTTTGGAGTGATTTTACATTGACAGAAAACTCATAAAGATAGTACATGGTTCCTATACACCCCTCAGTCAGTTAACCCTGATGTTAATATGTGACTCTGCTATTATTGTTTAGTTGTGTCTGACTCTATTGTGACCTCGTGGACTATAGCCTTCCAGGCTCCTCTGTCCATGGGATTTCCCAGGCAAGAATACTGGAGTGGGTTGCCATTTCCTTCTCCAGGGCATCTTCCAAATCCAGGGACTGAAACCACATATCCTGCCTTGGCAGGTGTATTCTTTACCACTGAGCCACCAGGGAGCCCCCAACATATGACATTACAGCGGAACATTTGCCAAAACTAAGAAACTGACATCAGTACATCACTATTAACATTCTGAACTTTATTTGGATGTCATCAGTTTCCCCACTCAGATCCTTTTTTAAAAATTTGTAATTTTTGGCTGCACCGCACAGCACGTGGGATCTTAGTTCTCTGACCAGGGATCGAACCTGTGCCCCCTGCAGCAGAAGCTCAGAGTCTAAACCACTGGACCACCAGGAAGTCCCTCAACTCAGGTCCTTTACCTGCCCCAGAATCCCAAGCAAGTTGCCACTTGGCACTCAATCATGTCTTCTTTGTCTTTTCTGATCTAGGACAGTTTCCCAGTCTTTTGCTTTCTTTCCTAACCCTGACAGTTTTGCAAAGTATTGATTAGGCGTTTTGCAGAATGTCCCTCTATTTGCATTTATACGATGTTTTCTCATGATTAAATCAGGGTTATGGATCTTGGGGAAGAATACCTCATAGGTAAGGTGCCCTTCTCATCACATCGTATCACTGGGCACACGATCTCAACATGACTTACTGCTGGTGATGTTGACCTGGATCATTGGCTAAGATAGGGTTGCCAGATATCTTTATAAAGTTACTATTTTTTTTCTTTCCATATTCTATTCTTTGGCAACAAGTCACAAAGTTAAGTCCACACTCAAACTTCACCTTATGGAGAGGGGAATATCTACTTATATTATTTGAAATTCTTCATTAAGGAAGACTTGTCTCTTCTCTCCTATTTATTTGTTTATTCAATTATTTTTTTCATTTTATTGATTTCTTTATTTTTGGTTGTGCTGGGTCTCCATTGCTGCATGGCTTTCTCTCGTTGCAGAGAGTGGGGGCTCCTTTTTGTTGCGGTGCTTGGGCTTCTCATTGCCGTGGCTTCTCTTGTTGTAGAGCACGGGCTCTAGGCAAGAGATCTTCAGTAGTTACGGCACTTGAGCTCAGTAGTTGTGGTTCCCAGGCTCTAGAGCACATGCTCTGTAGTTGTGACACCTGGGCGTAAGCTTCCCTGGGGCATGTGGGGTCTTCATAGACCAGGGATCGAACCCATGTCTCCTGCATTGGAAGGCAGATACTTTACCACTGAGCAACCAGGGAAGTCTCTGTTTATTCAATCACTTATTTATATCAGTGTGAACTAACACATACTTATTTTATATTTGGATAGTGATCTAACACTGTGCTGTTTCCTTTGTTGTTCAAATTGTTCCAGGTCATTGGTATCTCCTATAGGTTGGCTCCTGTGTCCCTTTAATATGTCTTCATCTTTTATTTTTTTAGCACTTCCATGCTTTCTTGCACTACAGATACCTTGAGCTCATCTTGTATTTTCTCTGCTAGAATCATCCACTTCTTAGCTGTTTAGAATAAAGAAAACAGCTTGGCAGTAGCTTAAAGCATTCAAATACAGTTATCATATGACCCAGCAATTTCCTTTGTAAGAGAATGGAAACATACGTCTACATAAAAACCTGCATGCAAATGTTCATAGCAGCATTATTCAACATAGCCCCAAAGTAGGAACAATGCAAATGTCCATCAACTGATGAATGGTTAAACCAAATGGAATACCCTGTAGAATAGTATTCAGGCATAAAAAGGAAAGAAATACTGATATATGCTCTAATATGTCTAAACCTTGAAAACATTATGCTAAGTGAAGGAAATTAATCACAAGAGGCCACATATTATCTGATTCCATTTATGTGAAATGTCCAGAATAGTCCAGTTCACAGACACAGAGAGTAGGTAAGTAGTTGCCAAGGGCTAGGGAGAGAGGGATCAGTAAGTGACAGCTAGAAGTTATAGGGTTTCTTCAAGGGGTGATAAAAATTTCTAAAGTTAGTGGTGCTGCTGCTGCTGCTGCTAAGTCACTTCAGTCGTGTCCGACTCTGTGCGACCCCATAGACAGCAGCCCACCAGGCTCCTCTGTCCCTGGGATTCTCCAGGCAAGAATATTGGAGTGGGTTGCCATATCCTTCTCCAATGCATCCACGCATGAAAAGTCGCTTCAGTCGTGTCTGACTCTGTGAGACCCTGTGGACAGCAGCCCACCAGGCTCCTCCATCCACAGGATTCTCTAGGAAAGAATACTGGAGTGGGTTGCCATTTCCTGCTCCAAGTTAGTGGTGAGAGTGGTATAATTCTGTGAATATTCTAAGAACTACTGAATTGTGTACTTTAAAAGGCAATTTTATGAAACATAAATTACATCCAATAAAGCTACTGTTGAAACAAAAAACTTTATGTGATTGCCCTTTGGACACCTAAAGGCCTTCATCAATATATAAATGTGATAAGATTTTTCAAGTAAACAAATCTTTAAAATACTGAATGAGCATGGAAATAATAATGGCTACTTTTTTTTTTTTTTTTTTGGCAGTGTGGGGTCTTAGTTTCAGCACTTAGGATTTTTAGTTGCATCATGTAGAACCTAGTTCCGTGACTAGGAATCAAACCCAGGCCCCCTGCTTTGGGAGCACAGAGTTTTAGCCACTGGACAACCAGAGAAGTCCCAATAATGGTTACTTTTAACTGAATACTCACTGTATCTGGAGAAGGAAATGGCAACCCATTCCAGAATTTTTGCCTGGAAAAATACATGGACAGAGGAGCCTGGTGGGCTACAGTCCATGGGGTTACAAAGAGTTGGACACAACTGAACATTCATGCATGCAAGTCAAGACTAGGTCTTTGAATGCATATCATTTTCAGCACCATAAATGTCCCCTCCAGCTAGCAAATAGTTCCAATGAGGTGAAATGAGTTGCCTGAGGTCAATGAATACCTGGAAAAGCCAAGATTCAAATCCAAATCTGCCTACTGCCAATGCTGAGCTCGTTCTGCTGGTCCTTAGTGGCTCCCAGAGTAAAGGGGGTTCTTGAATTTTACATGTGATGATTCTAACCATGATTTTAATGAAAATTAGTCATAAACAAATATACTTGCTTTTAAAGGGGGCAGGGAAAATTGAACTAGTCAACTTTCAACTTGGCGTAGACTCTTAAAAGAGCCCATATCAGAGCTTAGTGTCTTCTGATTTTAGACTTTTCAATTTTAAGGTGTTGGTGCATCTCTCAAATTGCTAATAGTCCTGACATCTCTAGGTAGGCAGAACTTAATATTTTTAACCTTCTGACTGTTTTCTAGGACCAGAGGGGATGCAGAAACTTTATGCAAAACAGAAACAATCAGCATACACAGGTTGGATACGACTGTTGATGCTGACATAAACTGCTCTTTAAAAAAATTTTGTTTTGTGTATTTCATTTGCTTTTTGGTTTGCTCTGTTTTGGTTTTATGGCCTCCCAGCATGTGGGATCCTAGTTCCCGAACCAGGGATTCGACCCACACCCCCTGCATTGGAAATGTGAAGTCTTAACCACTGGACCACTGGGGAAGCCCCTGACATAAACTGCTTTTAATCTTCCTTGATTTGTTTCTAACTTTATCTCAGGATTTCTCTACCCTATAATTTGGTCTTGCCCCAAATTCTCAGAGTTTGATATGAATGCAAATTTTTAGCGACTAGAACTTTTTCTCCTCTGTCCTATGCCAATTTCCTCTCTTATTTGATGCTTTATCTCTCTATATCTATTTCTTCCAAGTTTCTCCATTTGAGAATTAGCATCAAACCTCTTCTCTGTGTTGAAAGAAAGTGAAAGTGTTAGTTGCTTCAGTCGTGTCCAACTTTTTGCGACCCTATGGACTGTAGCCTGCCAGGCTCTTTTGTCCATGGGATTCTCCAGGCAACAATACTGGAGTGGGTTGCCATTCCCTTCTCCAGGGGATCTTCCCCACCCAGGGATCAAACCCAGGTCTCCTTCATTGCAGGTGGATTCTTAACCATCTGAGCCACCAGGGAAGACTCTTACTTGTGTTGTCATGTTAAATGTCATACGAATGCTATGAAAAAATAAAGTTTAGACTGTATCTCTAAATATATACTTACAGGTTGGGTTTTTTGTGGGGGAGGGGTGGAGCATGTTAGCATTTTCTACATGGTCTTACAGAGCGCAGAGTGAGTATGTGTGTGGTTGGAAGAAAATCGAAAGGAAATAATAGCTTCCCCACCCAACCCCACACTCCCAACACTTACCCTGGTTTTTCTCCTTAGACCTCAGCATCATCTGACATAATATTCATTTGTTTATTTTCTCTCTCCCCACATTCAAATGAAAATCCCAGAAGGGCAGAGTGGTTTGTTCCCGGTTATATCCCCAGTCTAAAACGGAGCTCGGGCTATTGAAGGCTCGCAATAATTATTTGTCATATAAACAAATGAATTAGCAACAAAAACACAAAAGAAACAATTACATTAAGGAGAATGACAGGCCTTTTTTTCCTCTAAAATTGTCTCTACAGTTATGATATCGTATTTAACAACCAATCAAAAATGAAAGGAAAAAAATGCTTCTTATTCAACCTGAAAATGTTCAGTTCCAATGCTGACAAGCTTTGTGAGGCTGGCTGACTGGTCTGAAACATGAGAGGAGGGTAGAGATTCAGTGATTTATCTCAGGGAGAGGGGCAAGCGTGGGGGCCCCTGAGCAGGATGACAGAAGGAAAGAGAAGTTCATTTGACAAGACCATGGAACACATTTTTCCTTCCTTTATTTTTTTTCTCTTTCTCTTCCTTTGATGCATAGCTGATTCCTTTGTCTTAAAATTAATTGCAATAATCAGAAAAGATCCTAATTAAGAGCAAACTCTGTTTAAGCAGGGCAAGTAGATTATAACCTGGTTTGAAGGCATGTGGCCTTTGGCTGGGGGAAGAAGTGATTCTGAATGGCTGAGCAAGTCAGGCCACATGCTCAGAGCCAATTAGATTTGCCGGATGTCCAAAATGTAGCAATTTCTAGTTTAAAAATGAGCTTTTTTCCCCCAACTAAACAGCCTTACTGCCATTTAAAGACAAACTCCTTATTATTATGAGGGTTTTTTTTTTTTTTTAGTAACTATAACCTGTCATTCACCAAAATGACACCTTAAAAAGTCAATTTCAAGAATCACCTTGGCTGTCACTCAGTCTCATAAATCTTTCCAAATCCCTTTAGAGCCTGCCTGACAGCACAGCCTCACACAATTTAGGATGTAAGTCAGCTACACCTGTTGCCTATAAAATATGGTTTATTACAACAAATACAATTGTAAACCTATATGCCCCAATGCTGTTTTATGGCAAGAAGCAAGCACTCTTGACTCTTGTATTTGAGGCTGAATGGTTGTCTTGAATAACACACAACATTTAATCTCTCTCAAAATGGCTGTTCTTGATGCACATAGATCATAAGCTGGACTTCTGTGACTCATGGCTTCCCTAAGATAAACCATATTGCCTATGAAATGATTAAAAGGTAAACAAATCCATCGTGTGATCTCTTTAAAAGCCTTGCATTTTTCTCAAATAAGAATACAGTATGTCTCTGACATAAGTTTCCTGACTGGATTACAAATCTAGTAATTATATCCTGATGATATAAATCTACCCCCCTTTCATTTCAGATGAATGAATTATATTCATCTCATCTTAAATGCTAGAGAGATTTGCTCTGCACAGTTAAATTGCTGCCATCCTTCTCCCCAGAGAGTAATAATAATTTACATTTGTATAACTTGTCACAATTTGAAAATTCCTTGCACATAGCTTTTTTTCTTTTAATTTATCATAGAATACCTCTGAGCCAGGTCTTATTAGCTCCAATTTTACAGAAGAGAGAATTGAGGCTAAGAAGAGAGTGTTAGTTGCTCAGTCATGTCCAATTCTTTGCCACCCTATGGACTGAATAACGGAGTAGGTTGCCATGCCCTCCTCCAAGGGATCTTCCTGACTCGGGGCTAGATTGCAGATCTCCTGCATTGCAGGCAGATTCTTTAGCGTCTGAGCCACCAGGGAAGCCTAAGAAGAGTTAAGTAAGTTGCAAAAAGTCAGACAATGATTATTCTCATCATTTTGGCCTTAGGCAGTGCTATCTTTTACCAGTAACTTCAGCCCTGTCTGGGTTCTGACCAAGGTAGAGGGTATACATACATTAGGAACCTCAGACACTGATCAAGAGAGGTTTGAAGCTGGTCTTGCTGCAGACCAGAGTCAGTCAATCCTGGGCTTTCTGATGCCCTGGGACCTGCTACTCTTTCCTGCCTCTGCTTCAGCTCCATCCTAGCCCCTGGTTCCCATCTCAGTTCTCCCCCTGGTACTGGAGTTACAGTGACAGCCCACTCCCGCTCATCTTGACTTAAAACCTGACAATATGCCAAACTCATGCCAGCTTCACCTCTTTAGGAATTGAATCCAGTACCCTTAACTGCTGCTGGAAACTTGCCCTAATCCATCTATCTTGTCTGTGTGCATGTTCAGTAGTGTCCGACTCTTTGCGACCCCATGGACTGTAGCCCGCCAGGCTCCTCTATCCATGGGATTCTCCAGGCAAGAATCCCGGAGTGGGTTGCCATGTCCTCATCTGGGAGATCTTCCCACCCCAGGGATCAAACTTGCATCTCCTATGTATCCTGCATTGGCAGGCAGATTCTTTTAACACTGAGCCACCTGGGAGGCCCTAACCCATAGAATTCCCCTAAAACTACAATACAATAAGGCCAACACTGACCTCCAAAGAAAGAGCCACTCTCTGGAGAATCTCACCAACGAGCTCCAGATACCAGATAAGACATGATCCCTGTGAAGACTATGGAAAGAGACCAATCACTAACATAGCTCCTGGAAAGAAAGCTCCTACTGTACAAAATTGCACACATTTGTCTTATTTAAGAATTGATTATCAAAACCGAAACTTGCTCTCAGCTGTTTCTTAGCAAGTGATAGAACATCATGGTCTTGACAGATCACCACCTCTTTTTGGGATCCTTCAGATATATGCATATAGAACAGGAAAATCCTCTGAGTCAGTTGGGATTAGGTTCAGCTTTAGTATTAGAAAACTCAAATTAATAGTAGCCAAAACACGAAATACTTTATTCTAAAGTTCTGAATTGACACTACAGAGTTGGTATGAAATCCATAAAGTTCTAAGGAACATAAGTTCTGTCCAGCTTTCTGCTCTGCCATCTATAACATATGGGCTTTATCGACCTGGATCAAAATGACTGTTTGAGCTCCAGCCAATGCTTCCATATTCCAGCCACTAGCTACAAGGAAAGGATCAAGAAGAGGACACCTCAACCCTTTGAAGATTTCCCGGGAGTCACGTATGACACTTCTGCTTAAATCCCATTGGCTCTATTTTAGTTACAAGCCTACATCTAACTGCAAGAGAGATTTAGTCTTGATTCTAGGTAACTGTATGTCTCTCTGACAATTTTCCTGACAGAAAATTAGAATTCTGTTAATAAATAATAAGGATTCCCTGGTGGCTCAACTGGTAAAGAATCTGCCTGCAATGTGGGAGCCCTGGTAATGAATGTGTTCAGTTTGTGAAAATTCAGCACTTATACTTAAAATATATGCATTTGAAATGTATACTATACAGCAGAAACTAACACAACATTGTAAAGCAATTATACTCTAATAAAAAATTTTTAATATATATTATGCCTTAATAAAAAGAGTTTCTCTTAATGTTTAAAAATATTTCCAGATGATTCTGTTGCATGTCAAGCTATGGAAGCACAGAAAAGAAGCTTAATCAAAACTTGACTATAATTAGTTTCTGGAGTCAGAACCTTTATCTATGCTATTTCTCCTGGCTTAACTGCCATTATTTTTCACACCAATTTTACTGAAGGAAGCAAGCACTCATTTACTCACTTCTTGACAACGGAATCTAGGTTTGAAACAGATGATAGGAGAAGAATGTGAGTTGGAATATTCTGCATTTTTTTGGAAAATCTGAGTTCATGCTACCAATTTTCAGCCTCTAGGAAGCTTTCTAGGATATGTTTTGTTTATATTTTTTGATTTCCATTCATTTTCCCCTCTCTCTACTGGCTTCTCCTCTCTGTGTGGTCTACCTTTCGCTTGGAGAAAGACTGGCCGTTATCACAAAAAGCAGTAGAAGTAGGGGCTTCCCTGGTGGCCCAGTGCTTAAGACACCACGTTTCCATTGCAAGAGACACAGGTTCGATCCCCAGTCAGCGAACTAAGATCCCAAGTGCCAATGCAGTACAGCAAAAAAAAAAAAAAAAAAAAAAAAAGGTAGAAGTAAAGAAAAGGCCAGATGGACAGGAAAATGAGTTGTAAAAGAAGAGATTCTATCTACCTAAGCCAATCTTGCTCTGCACATGTGAGAGATGAATGCAGGCCTTCTTGCCCCCATGAAATGATGGGAAAATCACTAGGGCAGGGCATGCCATCAGCAATTCTGGGCTCCACTCCTATTTTAAGTGTCAAGACACTGTACAAAGACGTGACCCAACCTAGGCCTGTCTTGAAGTTAAAAATATTGGAAAATTCCCTGTAAGAACCAGCATACTGAGCAAAAACTACCTCACAGTCCACCAAGCCTTTTTTTTTCCACAAAAAAATATGGGTGGAGATGTTTTGAAATACTTGCCTATCTTATCAACTCCAAATAAAACTTTCACTGCAGTCATAACAATTTTTACCTTAGATTCATTTTGAAATGTTTGCTGATGATGCAAACATTCCTGTTGGAAATGTGCTTGCCTTTAAGACAATGCCAAATGAAACAATTTTCTGTTCATATAGAACATTTTATTTTGAAAACCCTTGCTGATATATGCAGGGTCTGTGCAATGTCAAGAAACGTATTTAATCAAACATCCCTGAGAGAGCAGCTTAGTACCATTAGCCTCATCATACAGATAAGAACACTGAGATCTAAATAGGTTAACTAGGGGTGGCAGAATGCTCCATAACAGCAGAGTGCTCTAAAAATACTGTGCACACAGAAAGAAAAATGTGATCTCTTGTAGGAAAGAGACCAGGGAAAACAGCTCAGAGGCGAGAAGTTATATTTTTGTTTTAAAAGCTTTCATGGCTAATGTCAAAGAATACATTGTTCTCCTGAGCCATGTACAATTTTCTCATTCAATATTTTGGGGAATTATAGCACTTCATCTCCAGAATTCAAGCAAATTAGATGCATATCTGTGGCTTTCCTCTATGGAGCGCAAAGCATAGTAAGAAAAGTCTGGCTATGCTATTGCTATCAATATCATGCATTACCAGCACATTGCTGATGGCACTGTATTCCATACACACCTAATAAATAAATTCCAGGAACATATCAGTTCTTGTTTCTCCATTCATCCAACATTTATTGGGTGGCAACTTTGGATCAATCAATGAGTTAAGCCTGGAGATTCAACGACAAATAAGATAACCTCCACTCTCTAGTAGGGACTTTCCTGGTGACTCAGTGGTAGAGAACCTGTCTGCCAATGCAGGAGATACAGGTTCAATCTCTGACTCCAGGAGATCCCCTGGAGAAGGAAATGGCACCCTCTCTAGTATTCTTGCCTGAGAAATCCCATGTACATAGGAGCCTGGCAGGCTAAAGTCCATGAGGTCACGAAGAGTCAGACACAACTTAGCAACTAAACAACAACTCTCTAGTAGCTTAGCATGTAGGAGAGAGAAACAAAACATAATCAAATAATTGGAAGATAAAATGATTAGTTAAATTAGAAATACATACAAAGTAACCCAAAAGTACAGAGAAAAGTACAGTCTTCTCTGGTTAGCTGCTAAGCTGCTGCTGCTAAGTCACGTCAGTCGTGTCCGACTCTGTGCGACCCCATAGATGGCAGCCTACCAGACTCCGCCGTCTCTGGGATTCTCCAGGCAAGAACACTGGAGTAGGTTGCCATTTCCTTCTCCAATGCATGAAAGTGAAAAGTGAAAGTGAAGTGGCTCATAGTGTCCAACTCTCCGCGACCCCATGGACTGCAGCCCACCAGGCTCCTCCGTCCATGGAATTCTCCAGGCAAAAGTACTGGAGTGGGGTGCCATTGCCTTCTCCGTGTCTGGTTAGAGAAAACAGCAAAAGAATTAGAGGCTGTGACATTGAAACATTAAAACAAAATAAGGCAAACAAGGTCAAAGGCGTTGCACACAGATTAGAGGTATACATGAAAGGGCAGAGAAGTACAAAGGGCATGCTATGGGAAGAGACGGGAAATGAAGATAAAAGAACAAATAAAGAGCTACATCATCTACAAAGAGCCAATGAGCATTGTGAAGAGGAAAAGGACACCATCACACTTATATCTTAAAAAGACAAAGCTGAGTATAGGACAGACAGACTGAAGAGGGACACACTGTAGGTAATGGGGCCCGCGAGGAAATCCTGGGTCTGTGCAGAGATTCATGACAGAGGTGATGAAAACTCAAAGCTTCTCAATGGCAGTGAGGGTAGAGAACAGAGAATGGATTCAAAAAATGGTTGGATGGTAGAATCCACACAACTCGGAGGGCAAAGCTAGAGGCAACGACTTGGGTTTTATGGGATGCTGGTATCATTATCTGAGTTAGGATTATGGGTAAAAGAGCAGGTTTGGGAGAAGATAATCACTTGGGATTTTATGTATTCATGATTTTCTTCCTGAGTGAACAGAGTACAGGAAATATACCTGAACCCTTTATTGACTGTCTTGCAATAACCATACAAACATTGTCCTGAAATGAAGAGCTCTCCAATTCCATCAGAAATGTGTAAGTATATGAGCTCAGCAGTGCTTGTTTTGAAGTTTCCTTTTTGCTTGGCTTGAGAGAGAGGCTTCCTTCCTGGCCCCCAAATATAAGCTTTGCAGAGCTATTTCTTCATTTATTGAATATAAAGCCTGACAGAAGTCAACATAGCAAAGGTGCATGTGAAATGGGAATTGAAAGAGACAATTCAAGACAAGCCTTTCCGTCCTTGTGTTCCCAGCTTCTAGTAGAGGATACAGCCTGTGGACCATGCTAATGAAATTTGAATCTCGTTATGATCCGCTAAGATCTGTAATAAGTCAGTGTGGGAGGTCTTGGCTTTGACCATTAGAAGCAATTAATGACACAGATTTGGAGATACTGTTATTCAGGAAATGCTTCAAAAAGAAAGATTCATAACACACTGACCTTGTGAGTGACTTCAACCATGGAAAAGTTTAAGCATAAACGTCCTTGGGTAACCGCAATTGTGTTTAATAATCTGACCCAGAAGTCGCCATGGCACCCATGTTTCTGCCTAATGGAAAAGTTGCTTGCAGTTTAGATCCAATTAAGAAATTATTCTGCCCATCCCCATGACACAACAGATCACAGCAGCTGGCCAGAACAATTAGATTAAAGATAGAAAAGGTATAGAGCCACACAGAGAAGAAAATTATTCCCAGGTAATGACTAATAGTAGTGGAAGGCATTTTATAGATCATAGTGAGGTGAGTAACTTCATTTACATATTATTAAAATAACATTTATACTCTGAACAATCACATAAGAATTGAGATTTTTTGTCAAATAATGAATTTGATTTTAAAATAGAGCCATTTTAATCTCTCATTTGACTAAAATTTTGAGATTATATAGCACACATGACTAAAGACTTCTGTCTCTCAAAACTGTTCAAAGCCTGCTCTAATTAGGGGACTGTAGGACTCACCTGTTTACCTTCACAGGCATGATACATACAGAAGGACGCAAACGTGGTCTTTCTGTTCTTCAAAGGGGAAATTCTCTATTCTCCCCCAAATTTAGATGTGTCAGTTTGTTGAACACTCTATAAAAACTTAGACCAGCTTCCCTTCTCAAACTACAAATCTGGATTTCTCAGTTCATCATTTTGTTCTTATTCAAGGGCTTCCCTGGTGGCTCAGATGGTAATGAATCTGCCTGTGATGCACAAGACCTGGGTTTGATCCCTGGGTTGGGAAGATCCCCTGGAGAAGGGAATGGTCACCCATTCCAGTATTCTTGCCTGGAGAATTCCATGGACAGAGGAGCCTGGCAGGCTACAGTCTATGGGGTCACAAAGAGTGCGATACGACTGAATGACTAACACCAAGGAGCAAAAGGATTCAGGTACAATTAGACATTTACTGATTGTTGTCATATTATTTACCTTGTGGAGAAATTTGTCAAGAATCACATGATTCTGTAAACATTTTGTTACCTTTACTTGCATTGGTTTGAGAAACAAGAGTTAATTACAGACAATGCAACACAAACACAAGTTCAGTTATTGATCCTCATAGATGGTCTGCACTTTAATATTTCTGGTCAAATGGGAAATAACCTTGCAGTGTAGACAGAATAATTCAACTTTTATTTCAATTATTTGAATTCATGATCTCCATTCTCCTCTAGTAATCCTAATGATGTTTTTATCTTTTTTTTTTTATTCTACTTGTTCACTTGTTTATTTTACTTAACTATTTCTGGTGCCTGATTATCTTCAGGAACAAAAAAAAAAAGACTTCATATATGTCCCTGAAACTAAAACTATCTTTAAAATATGTCCTCCAAAGGGTAATTGACTCATATTTCCTGATTCCAGGCAAAACATTAATCCATGTAGTAACTTGAATTACATGGTGAGTTCATCAGAAAGCTATTTTGTTTAAAAAAAGAAATATTCCATGGGAGCATTACTGAGATTTTTCTTGGCCAAAATTATTTGTCATGCTCAGTGGGTTAAAACTTTCAGGAATTCAATCATATATTTTTCATGGGCCTAAGAGGGCTCACTCTTTCTTGAAGAAAGCTTTTCCTCTGCAAGTTGCTTTTGATATTAAGTTACTATCTTCACCAGCTTTTCCTGTAGCTTGTCTCAATCACCCAACTACAAAGTGTAACAAATGCATTTCAGGTTAACTGATGTTTCTAGATAATTGAGCTCTTACTATTATAAATGATTAATAATTTTTTCAACATAGATTCCATGTATTGAGTGTGACTTTAAAAATGTCTTTTCAAAATAGCTTGTCCTATTTCAAATGAATAATGTCATTGCAGACCACCTCAAGGATTGTGGCTGCAGTTCAAATGAGGTTTCTTCAAACATAAATGCTTTAACCTTTTAAAAAGAGATCATTATTTGTTCTCTGTTACAGCCATTCACATTTCTGTCTGTTTTAAATAATCTTACACTAGACGTTAGCCCACAGGTTTTTACTTTATGAATAGATGCACACTGATTTCAATATTTTTAGTTCGATGTTTTATTTGGAGGAAGCAGTAACTGTGGAGTGTTCTTAATAAGCATCAATTAAAGAAGAAATTATCTTTCCTAGAAAAGTGAGTGTGGTAGAAGCAAATGGTTATTCTCCTCATTTCAAACTATTCCTAGAAATGTTTTCACCTGAGTATTTTGGTCAGTGGGATTAAGGGGAAGAAAGGAATGTATCAAGACTTTGTCCAAGAGAAATAGGATCCGAGTCATTTAGTCTGGAAGTGGAGTCGGTTTACAGCCAGGTCAGCCTCCAGACAGAAGTGCTCTGCCATCTGCACCTTTGTTCTCTTACAAGGCAGAACCGCGTGTTCAACAGGAGGAGGAGGTACCTCAACAAAAAGAACTCATTTACCGCTCAGCGTTTACAAAAAGCATGGAACTTTTCAGTAAGTCTCTTTGCTCTCACTGAGCTGTGGCATATACTGAAATTACATGAATCTATTGTTTCCTGTGACAAGATATTTACATTGCTATGACTTTGAGATTAAAATTGCTCTCTCAAAAATATTGTTTGGATTTGGTCAACATAAAACGATGTCTACCCCTTGCTCCCTATCAAAAACATTGTGTTAAAAAAGCAAAGCATTGTGTTAAATCCCACATTTAAAAGTTTCCAAAACCATTTATTTAGGACCTTTGGATCACAAGGGTTTGTTTCTAATGTGTTAACCTTTCCATCTTACGTTTATCCAGTCATTCATCCATTCGACAGTACTTACATGTATAGTTGTGTTGGTACCATAAGGTGTTCAAAAGAAGCATGAGGAAAGGCACACTCCTATTAAATATTTAAGTGACATAAGACAAAAATTTAGCAATAACCTGAGTGGCGAAAGGAATTCAAAAGAGAAAACTAAGTGTGTGGGCAGGAGTAGTCTAGAGTAGCTTCATTGTAGAGTCATCTTAAAGCCAAGATTATGAACTAAGATCATGGCATCCGGTCCCATCATTTCATGGCAAATAGATGGGCAAACAGTGGAAACAGTGTCAGACTTTATTTTTTTGAGCTCCAAAATCACTGCAGATGGTGACTGCAGCCATGAAATTAAAAGACGCTTACTCCTTGGAAGGAAAGTTATGACCAACTTAGACAGCATATTAAAAAGCAGAGACATTACTTTGCCAACAAAGGTCTGTCTAGTCAAAGCTATGGTTTTTCCAGTAGTCATGTATGGATGTGAGAGTTGGACTGTGAAGGAAGCTGAGTGCTGAAGAATTGATGCTTTTGAACTGTGGTGTTGGAGAAGACTCTTGAGAGTCCCTTGGACTGCAAGGAGATCCAACCAGTCCATCCTAAAGGAGATCAGCCCTGGGTGTTCATTGGAAGGACTGATGTTGAAGCTGAAACTCCAATACTTTGGCTACCTGATGAGAAGAGCTGACTTATTTGAAAAGACCCTGATGCTGGACAAGATTGAAGGCAGGAGGAGAAGGGGACGACAGAGGATGAGATGATTGGACGGCATGACCGACTCAATGGACATGAGTTTGTGTAAGCGCCGGGAGTTTTGACGGACAGGGAGGCCTGGCGTGCTGCAGTCCATGGGGTCGCTAAGAGTCGGCATGACTGAGCAACTGAACTGAGCTGAAGACTGTTGTTAATTCCCTGAAAAGGGTAAAAACTTCCCAGTAACTAATCTCTAGAAGTATATGACTCTTGTAGGAATACCTAGACAAAGTGACATCACCGTATTGCAGTTAAAGGACCTGCACAATGCTTTATGAGACCCCAAACTAAACAGCCACATGTTCTTGTATTATTCACTCAACTGGGGAGAGAGGGGCAAGTAGTACCACTTATGAGAATATTGTTAAACCTCATTAGCAGAAGCAACCTGACTCCTCGAAGATACAAACAAACATGCAGGGAAACCCTGTAATAAACTGTGTTTATTAGAGCTAAGAGGAAAATTAGAGGTTAGATTCCTGTCTCTCCCCACGTGTAGATTTGACTGAAATGTAGCAGCAGGGTTAGTGGGGACTCGTAGGAAAGATTAGATGGTTTGGAAATAATTTATCCTTCCCAGTTTAATTGGAAATACTAATAAGAACAGGTCCTTTTGTCTTTCCCTTTGAGCTCTTAAAAGGCAGGATGTTCATAATAATGCTTAATACCTAAATAATACCTTTCTTCTTCAAAGTGTTTTAAATACAGTAACTACCTGCTAGAATCTGTACCCAGCAGGCCAGGGGAGCCTCTTACCTCCAACCTCATCAAACTGCTGAATGGCACATGTTAAAGTGCAGTGAGAGTGGAAAATAGGTAGGAAATAATTGATGTACAATCACCCCATACCATAAAATCATAGAGTGACTGGTTAAAATCCTGAATGCTTTTATATCCTTCCAAACCTACTGTATTTTCAAATAAAAGTTTAGGATTCTTTTTTTTCTTTTTACGAAAGGAACATATGCTTATTGCAAAAAACTTAAGAAGCTCATGCAAGGGGGAAAAAAAGCTTAGTGAATTGCTAATTCACTTTATATGTTGTGATAGTTGGCCTCATGACCTTTGTCCCTTTTTTGTTTTTAAAAGTGCAAATGGGCTTCCCAGGTGACTCAGTGGTAAAGAATCTGCCTGCCAATGCAGGAAGCACAAGAGATGTGGGTTCCATCCCTGGGTCGGGAAGATCCCCTGGAGTAGGAAATGGCAACCTGCTCCAGTATTCTTGCCTGGAAAATTCCATGGACAGGGGAGCCTGGAAGGCTACAGTCCAGAGTCAGGCACAACCGAGAGACTGAGCACACACAGGCACACACACACACACAGTGAGTCACAATAAAAGACTGAAGGTTTAAACCTGAAAGCAGTTGCAACATAACTAGAGAAAACAATGAATATGTACATTAATGAGAAAGAGCAAGGGACATTTAAATCAAGCAACTTGATGTTTTTGTATGTAATTTTAAGCCAACTATTCTTAAACAAGATGCTTTGGTTTCAATTTCAACAGCCAAAATATTTACTAGAATGTGTTAACCAGGTTTTGCAAATTCTTTTCCCCTCTGAATCTTCCTTGTTCTTTATTCATGTAGTTATTCATTCAGCAATTAAGTACTGAGACTATCATGTGTGAACAGCTTGTGCCAGGAGCTAAAAGGTATTTAAGCCTAGAAAAAACTGAGAACCTGACTTCTTGTTCCCTGAGTTGGATTCATCTAATTGTTAACATTATAAGTAAATAATACTAACATATGAAAGAAAGATTTGAGTAAGTATTTAGAAAATAAAAACCTTTAAAGGTCTCAGATTTCTCTTGTTTTGTTTTAAATGTAATATTTTACAATAGATTCTAGATCAAGCTGATTTAAGGATTTATTTTTCATACTACATACTTGAGCCTTAACTAAAGTACATAGACCTGTGTCCTCTGTTGAGAAACTAACTATAGAGCTTCATATATAACACTTCATGGAATGTGAATTTCACTGCTAAGAGAAACATTAAATAAATTATAGGGTAGGAAAATTTTTAAGGGTAAAAAAATTTTACTTGACTCTTACTAAGTAAAGAATTTCTAGTTCAATGAGCTCCTTTGGAACAGGGAAGGTGTTCTTTTCCCCTATTGTGTGCCTATAAGATTTCCTGTCTACTTTCAAGGACCAACAGGATAATGCTCTTTCCAGGTGCTTTCTAGATCATGCTGGCCTACAGGGTTTGTCTCCTGTCCTTGAAATTCTATGGCACTTATTATACATGTGTTGTACATAAGACATGCATATAAGACAGAAATCTTATTGGTTATCTTGCTGTCTGAATATATTTGCCCTCTCAAGCCAGATTATAAGTCCTTGGAGAAAATATTGTGATGGATGATGTTACTAAAACAAACAAGCCAAAAAAACCCCATTATTTCTGGGTATGTCTGTGAAGGTGTCTCTGGAAGACATTATCGTCATGGTCCAGGCATGGGTTGGAAAAGAATTTCCAGACGCAAGGCAGAATGAAAGAAGAATAAAGTTGATTAGAGTGGGGAGGGGAGAGTCACTGCCAGCACAGAGGGCCGGCTTCCTGACAGGCAGGGAGAGCCGACACTGACCAGGGGTTCTTGATTCATTCTTATACCCTGGGTGTAAGGAGTGGGAAAGGGGTCTTACTTGCTGATCGAATGAGGTAGGTATATTGGGTGGGGGGTGAAAAGTAAGGCAAATACCTTCTCCCTATACGGGGAAAGGGGTTGGGGGGAAGGTTATACTGGTCAGAAGGACCTGAAATTCGTTAATAGTTACATCATTGGGGATGGGAGGGAAGGTCAATAAAGGTCTGGTTTTTCTGTTCCTGCATTCCAAGACCCTCCTTGGTTTTATCTGCTCTTTCGTCCTTGGGTCACCACAAATATCATTTAAATCAGTAGACTGAGTAAAGAAGATCACTCTCACCCATGTGAGTGGATGATGAAATGATGAAAGCCATTCAGTCATGTCAGACTCTTTGCAACCCCATGGACTGTAGCCCTCCAGGCACCTCTGTCCGTGGGATTTTAAAGGCAAGAATAATGGAGTAGGTTGCCGTTTCCTACTCCAGGAGGAGTCTTCCAGACCCAGGGATCGAACCCGAATCTCTTGTGTCTCTTGCAATTCGCAGGCAGATTCTTTACCACTGTGCCACCTGCAGGCAAATTTGTTCTCTCTTTGCTAAACCTGGCACATCTGTTTTCTCCTGTCCTAACACACCCGGTGCCCCTGGTTCTGGGACTTTTTGATTCAGACCAAGAGCGGCACCATCAGTTCCCCTGGTTCTCAGAACTTCAGACAAAGCCTGAATTACACCCAGGCTTTCGGTTCTTCAGCTTGCAGACACAGATCATGGAATTTCTTGGCCTCTCTAACCATGGGAGCCAACTCCTATAATAAATCTCCTCTTATATCTATACATCCACATATATCCTGTTGGTTCTGTTTCTCTGGAGAACCCTGCCTCATACAGCTGTATCCCTTACATTTCATTGTATTTTCCCAAAGTACCTCCCAAACCACTGTTGCTATGTAACTACAGAGGTTCTGTTTACATAAAATCCTAAAAAGCTCCAACACTGTAGCCCTGGAGATTTTCACAGTGATGATTGTATATGTTAGTACATGTTCTCTTTAGAACCACTCTAGTGAATTATCTGGTGGTCCAGAGGTTAGGACTCTTTGTTTCCACTGCAGGGGGCACAGGTTCAATCCCTAGTTGGGGAACTAAGATCCCACATGCCATGCAGCACAGTCAAAAAATAAACAGTGAAAAATTTTAAAATAAACTAAAAAAAAATGAACTATTTTAAATCCTGTCTATTTTATCCAATATCCCCATTCTTCTTCTTAAACATACTGATCACTTTGTAGCTTCCTGTGTTTAACTATAGAAAGATTTTAAGATGGCTGCTTGTAAAACAGGTGGGACAGGACAAAAAATAACGCTGGCACAACGCCTTCAGTCCCAAGCAGGGCCGGGACACTGTGGAGGAGAGTCACCCTTAGACAGTAAGTCTCCAGCCTTCGAAGTGGATTCCAGGGTAGGTAAGACCACTATCCCAAGAGAAGAGAATAGTGAGAACTCAAGATCTTCTCTTTTTCTCTAACAAAAATCATTTTATTATCTATCACGATGTTCTAGGTCAAGGATCAGCTGGGTGATTCCTCTTTTCCACGTGGAGTTGATAGGGTCCAAGATGGCTTCCATCACTGCCTGGTGCCTTGGTGACAATGGCTAGAAGCCTGGGCTCAACTAGGGCATGGACCTGTACGTGGCCTTTCCATCATAGTGGTCCAGTCAGACTTTCAGCGGCAGTTCAGGGCTCCCAGGGGGAATAGTACAAGACCCAAATCCCTTCTGATGACTTAAAAGCTTGTCCTTTGCTTCATCCCTACAGTTGTGGTTTAATTAACTAATATTCTTAAGAAAGATGTTTTGTTTTTAATAATAAGAATGTTCTTACTATTACATTTAACTTTTTAAAAGTTGTTATTATTTTTGGTATTAAAAGTTCATACATCCCAGTCATGTAAGAGATGCAAGAAAAATATAAAATTACAAGAAATGAAATAAAAATAATCTAAAATCCCACCACTGTCAATTACTGGGGGCACTGGTAAACATCTTTCTAAATAGCTATATATTTGTATACATATATACTTACTGTATATACACACACCATATATGACTTTATAAACATGACATTGATTTTATAAATGCCACTTTAGGACTTCCCTGGTAGTCAAGTGGTTAGGAATCTGCATGCCAATGCAGGGGACATGGGTTCAATCCCTGGTCCAGGAAGATGCCACATGCCATGGGGCAACTAAGCCCAAGGGCCACAACAACTGAGCCTGTGTCCTACAGCCTGGGTGCCACAACAAGAGAAGCCACTACAGTGAAAAGCCCATGCACCACAACTAGAGAGTAGCCCCTACTCTCTGCAACCATAGAAAGCCTGCACATGTCAACAAAGACCCAACCCCCCCAAAAATGCCACTTTATAACTTAGTCATGGAGAAAGCAGATAGGATATATATTTGATCTCTATAGTGGTCAAATAAACAACCAAGTAATAACAAGTTCTTTCAGTTTTCTGTTGCACTAACATAGATTCATAGGAATGTAACCTTACTCATTGATGAGGCTAGGTAACTATCAGCCAAATGTCTGTATTCTACTGCAGAAACCCCCAAAAAAAGAAGGTAGGGAAAGGAAGGAAGCAGGGGGAAGAGGAAGGAAGGGGGGAAACAAGAGAGAAAGAGAAGAGTAACTTGAATAAATTGGGGTTTTATTTTTCTCTAGCTGCAGGAAATTGAGAAATAGAAATTCTAGGGCTGGTCAGCAGTTCCATGATGTAATCAATGTCCAAGTTCCTGTATCCTTCACTCAGCCATGCTACCCTGTTCATTACTTTGGGCTCCCAAGATGGCCACTTCACTTCCCAACAGTGTGTCCATGTTCCTGATGGAAGGAAAGTAAAAGTCAAAGGGGAAAGGGCATAAATGTTCAAACCAGCTAAACCTGTCCTCCTTCTACGGGTTTTCCTGGAGGTCTTGCTCAATAATTTCTGTTCCCATCTCAGCACTGGGAACAGGATTGTCCTATTCTGCAAGGAAGACTGGCAAATATGAGTTTTTGTTTTGTTTTTTTTGACAGCTTGCTTGTAAGAAGGGACATTCTCACTTTAGGAAGGCAACTATCTCTGCCACAATAACAAATATGTGGTATTTTTAATACACATTGGTGAATGTATATGTACATATTCCCAAGAAACTTGATCAAAGAAAGGAAAAGATGAAATGAATAAAACTTTTTTTTGCGAGTCAAGTTTTATTTGGGGCAAAATGAGGACTGCAGCCCTGGAGGCAGCACCTCAGACAGCTCTGAGAGACTGGCTCCTAGGAGGCAGTGGGAGATCAATATATGTGACTTTGGTGAAGGAGGAGTTCACATAATTAAGCACTTATCTTACAAAGGTTTTCTGCTAGTCACAAAGGGGTGATCTCACCATGAAGGGATTTGGTGCTTTTCTAGATATGAGGAGATGCAAGGATTGGGATCATAAAATCAGTTCCTGAAAATATCTAACTATTTAAAGACCTGTTCCACCAGTTTTCCTGGAGCACAAAGTGCCCCAAAATGAACAAAACTTTTGTATAGATAGAGAAGTCTGAAAGTCTGAGATTGATTTTAGAATAAAGTCTATGAGAATTTTCAATGAAAAGAGAATTTCTTCATTTTCAATTCAAGTTAACAAACATCTAAGATATGAGAAGAAAAAAACCCATGATGGATAGAAATATTTTCCTGCCCTCAAAGATGTTAGCTTAGTGACACAGGTGTTCAAATAAATAATTTAATATAAAAACTCCTTTCGCATGAGAAATGCATAAAGGAATATGTGAGGGGTAGGAGAACTTTGGAAAGGAATAAAGATCGGGTCTCCCTGTGCAGTAGGCTTAACAGATAAGTAAAAGTACATCAAGGGGATGAAATAAGAGAAGGACTTTTCAGGGCAATGGAGTGGGAAATTGCAATGTATATCAGGTACTGACTGGTCCCTTTAAAATATTGTGTAAGAAGTCCATGTGTAGCCCGGGTTGCTCAGAATTTGGTCTATGAATCACCCATATCACCAATATGATACTCCAACCCCTAGTGATTCTGATTCAACTAACTCAGTGTTTCTGAACTTACTCTTCAGAATTCTTAGGCACATCAAAGTTTGAGAACCGTAGGTCTAGCTTGACGGAAGAGAAACTGGGTCAAAGAGACTATTACCTTATCAGTACCTTCTTGTATTCCTGTATTGTACAGTCTAACTATATTTCTGAGTTATGTTGACTTTTGACTCCTTCTTGGACACCCCCTCACTAAGGTCTTGGTTCTGAATCCCTATCATGGAGCCAATGTAGGCAAAATAATTCAAAGATGTTAAAGCCCTGGGTCTGAGATTTTATCCACTTTTTGGGTGAAAAACCCCTTTGGTAATCTAGTGAAGATATGGCACTCACTTCTAAAAATAATGTTTTAAAATACATAAAATTAAACACATAAAACAAAGTACACTAATTATGTTGAAAATAGCTATCAACATATTGAAAGAAGGAAGTAAATTTGCCCTACCATTATATGCTTTTCTTAATGTTCTATATAACAACCAAATGTATATAAATTATACGCAGAGAGATAAAAGTTATATAGGTTATACAGTAATAAATAGATGCAGTCTTTAAGTTCTCACATTATAGACCAATGTGAAGGTTGTTATTGCTGGGCTTGAACAGAGCATTAATGGTGGTCTTTGACAAAGCAACAAAGTATGTCGTATCAAGTGTGAAAGTCTATGTATTTTTTTTCCTTTGGAGTCCATGGATCTCCTGAAATCACATGAGCTTCTGTGGACCCAACGTGAAGAACCACTATCCAAGAGATTAACTAGTTGAGTTGGCCTCAAATGGGGCAGTACTTACGGTGTATGTGAGAAATGTGAGGAGGCAATTTGACTTATCACACAGAGTAATTAGGAAGATACTATTGGCCATTAAAGGACAGGAGGGCCAAGAATGCTGGATGGTCAGCTATATGCTAGGAAGTCCCATTCAACCAAATACTGTTCTGTCTTGAACGACTCTCTAATGTTCTACCATATATACACATAGGTGAAAATCCTCTCTATAATATTCTGAACCTAAGATCTATCTCCATTTTACATAGGAACACAAAAATTGTTCAGTCGCTAAGTCGTATCTGACTCTCTGTGACCCCACGGACTGCAGCGTGCCAGGCTATCCTGTCCTCTACTATCTCCTGGGGTTTATTCAAATTCATGTCCATTGAGTTAGTGACTCTATCTAACCATCTCATCCTCTGTCGCCCCCTTCTCCTTTTGCCGTCAATCTTTCCCAGCATCAGGGTTTTTTCCAGTGAGACGTCTCTTTGCATCAGGTGGCCGAAGAATTGGAACTTCAGCTTCAGCAACAGTCCTTCCAATGAATATTCAGGGTTGATTTCCTTTAGGATTGACTGGTTTGATCTCCTTACTGTCCAAGGGACTCTCAAGAGTCTTTTCCAGCACCACAATTCTCAAAAACATCATAAAAATAATATATGTTGAATTACCCAGAAAAACAACTATGATGCAAATTCAGAGAGGGACCATTGTAATTTGTGTCATTTAAAACTCTGTACTAAAGATTTTTCACTATTTTGGAAAACTATGTCACCAATAGCAAGGCCATTGAAGAACTTTGAGTCCCAGTATACAACACATCTGTACCCTGTAGCTATCATAGTCATATGGTTCTATGTATGGATGTGTATATGTGGATGTGAACACATATTTAGCCTCTTTATTTAAATATGAGGTAAAATATAAAATAAGCAGTAAATAACATAAATGAGAAAATGTAAAATTAAAATGTGAAATAAAAATACTGATAATATTGAGTTAAATATTGCTTTCCTTCCCTTAAATCCAAACTTAAACATGATAAGTAAGTATATGTAAGCACATGATTACTTCATCATGCCTTCTAGTGGCTGTATTCAAACTTTTATTTACATAAAAAAAGAGTACTTTTTAAAAATTTATTTATTTTTGCTGTACTGGGTCTTTGTTGCTGTGCGCAGGCTTACTCTAACTGTGGCGAGCCAGTGCTCCTTTTCCTTGCGGTCCCAGCGCTTCGCATTGCAGTGGCGTCTTTTGTTGCTGAGCACGGGCTCTAGGCACGCGGTGTTCACTAGCTGTGGCAGGCGGGCTGAGTATCTGTGGCTCCTCTGCTCTAGGGCACTGGCTCAGTAGTTGTGGCACACGGGCTTTGTTGCTCCACACCCTGTGGGATCTTAGCAGACCAGGGATTAAACTCATGTCCCCTGCATTGGCAGGCAATTTCTTAACCACTAGACCTCCAGGGAAGCACCATTATTTTTTATAATTTACTTTCCTTTTACTAAGCAGTTGTGACATTATATTGATTGCTTTAAAATTTTATATATTGTTGTTATATTATCTATGTATTTTATTTCATGAAGTAAAGAAGGCACTGCTGCTGCTGCTAAGTCGCTTCAGTTGTGTCCGACTCTGTGCGACTCCATAGATGGCAGCCCGCCAGGCTCCTCCGTCCCTGGGATTCTCCAGGCAAGAACACTGGAGTCGGTTGCCATTTCCTTCTCCAAAAGAAGGCACTACAAAATACTAATTACAAAAAGATGTATCTGGGTCAGATATGGTTAAGAATCACTTGATCCTGTCCAAAATTTTCACCAAAAGAGCTATTAAAGTACATGCTTCATTCCACTAGAAGAGAAGTGAACTTACAGGGAAAGTGTAGGATATGAGATGTAATAAGGAGAACAGAAATAGCTAAACATATGCTAGTAAATATGAATAACAGTATAAATTAATGCACAAATGTATTTTTTGCTCAATTAAGAAATACACTAAAACTTTAGATATAACCCAAAAAAGTAACAAAATGAGAGCTCTGAGAAAGAGGAGTTGTATTTACTAAAGAGTAAAGTTTGCCAAGGTGGCACTGGTGGTAAAGAACAGCCTGCCAATGCAGGAGACACAAGAGACACAGATCCGATCCCTGGGTTGGAGAGATCCCCTGGGGGAGGGCATGACAACCCACTTCACTATTCTTGCCTAGAGAATCCCATGAACATAGGAGCCTGGCAGACTACAGTCCATAGGGTCACAAAGAGTCGGACACAACTGAAGCACCCTAGCACGCACACAAGGTCTGCCAAAATTGGAACTATGCTCAGGGGGAGGATAGAAATAGAAATAAATAAATAAATCCACTCAAGAACAGGAAAATAATCTGCAATTTCCAAGCCAGCAGAGAAAATTATGGGGCATATGGAAAACTTTGTTTAACCCATTAGAGAGCAGAAAAGGAGAAAGCAAAGAAAAATACAATTTAGAAAAATACAACTAGTGTGTAGAAATATGTCTAAATAGATGAGTAATCACGATAAATATAAAAAAATTACATTCACCTATAAAATGATAGAGATAATCAGAATGTATAAAAATACAGCCTCTAGATGTTTATACAAGACATAAGTAAAACAACTGCACAGAAAGACAAAACATAAAGGGACAGAAAAATGATATATGCTGAATCAGACAAATAGAAAAACATTTAATAGCAACAGTAAAATGAGCCAAAAGAGAATTTAAGGCAAAGATATTACTAAGATAAAGAGAGACATTGAATCATAAGAATTATCTACCAAGAAAATATAACAACCTTCAACATGTAGTGTGAAAGTGTTAGTCACTTCAGTCGTGTCCGACTCTTTGTGACCCCCTGGACTGTAGCCCACCAGGCTCTTCTGTCCATGAAATTCTCTAGGCAAGAATACTGGAGTGGAGTGCCACGCCTTCCTCCAAGGGATCTTCCTGACCCAGTGATAAAAGCCCGGTCTCCTGCATTACAGGAGGATTCCTTACCATCTGAGCCATCAGGGAAGCCAATGTGTACTTAAAAACATAGCTCCAAAATTTATAAAGCAATATCTTACTAAATTACTAGGAGAAATGAATGAACTGATAATCTCAGTGGGAGATTTTAAATGAAGAGCTCAAACTCAAAATGACTAATAAGAATTTTCAAGAGTTGAACAACAAAACTAAGAGGCTTAAGCCAATAGATATGAATAGATTTTTGCATCAGATAGAAAATATACATTCTTTTCCAGTGCACGTTTTTAAAAAAATGACTACATATACATCACCAAAGAGAGTTCAACCACTTCAATGAATCAGCTATTGTATAAAATATGTTCTCTGCCTAGGATAAAAAATATTAGAATTCAAGAATAAAATGTGAATTTAAAATGTTTGGGAAGAACAAAAAGTACTCCTAAATAACTCTATGGATCATAGAGAAAATCGTAATAAAAAGTAAAACATTTGTAGAACTGAATGGCAATGAATGAACTACACAAAAAGGCCCTCAGGAAGTACTTGTTGAAAGAGTAAACTAGCATCTAGAATTTTTGACTCCCAGCTTGGTGGCTTTCAACTGTTATTATGAAAAATACAAAATGAAGAATTTTGAAAACAATAGATAAAAATAAAGGACCAGGTAAACTCTAAATAAAAAATAACAATTTTCAAACTGTCAGGCTGACTTCAAAAGATACTTAGAGTATCTAATAAAACAAAAATGTTTTTAAGATCTCACTATAAAGGGTATTATCCCTACCACCTACATGATAAATAGACCAGGAAGAAATCTGGTTTATAAAAGAAGCAAACAAAAATTCCAGGGGTAAACAAATAAGCCACCATTAAGAATGAGCTACCTAACTGATGGAAAATCAGAACTTCATATCATATACTGTCCCAAACCTATCAGCTATGAGTTTAAAAAGCTTAAGTAAGTCTTCAGTTGAGAAAGTAGCATAGACATATATACACAACCATGTGTAAAATAGATAGCTAGTGGGAAACAGCCGTATAACACAGGGAGCTCAGCCACGTGCTCTGTGACAGCCTAGAGGGGTAGGATGGGGACGCTCAAGAGGAAGGGAATATAGGTATACATATGGCTGATTCATGTTGTTTGGCAGAAACCAACATTGTAAAGCAATTATCTTCCAATTAAAAATAAACTTAAGCAAATACATGTCTTCAATAAAGTACAAGCTGAAAGAAAAGAGAAATATCTCTTATTTTGCTGTATCTATTTCAATTCTTTCCAAAGAGGAAAAAATAAATTACTTGAAAGAGTAAAATTAACTGGAAATCCAGCCAACTGTTTTATATCCTTTTCCTGAACAACAGATATTTCATTCCCTGGAAAAGAAAAAAATTTAACACCAGGTTTAATTTATAGGTGTTTGCCTACATCTTTTGATGTAGTATTCAATGGAAAATTACTGCAACAATCCCTACACTTCTAGTCTAGAAAATTTTCACCTACAGGATACAAAGATCATCATTAAGAATAGTTTAAGAAGGCTTTTTAAGATTAATGGATGCAGTTCTTTTCTTTGAGTTACCATTGCATTGTAGAGAAAAGCTATGCAAAAAGATAACAAATACTGTTTTCAAGAGATAAATACTCAGGTGTTTTTTTAATTCATAATTTTACTCTTTTTACTTATAGACAAAATGCTTGCTTCCTTATAATCGGGCCATTAATGGAAAAAAGTCATTGGGTTTGCCTTTTCTTCACACTAGGTGGGTTGCATTTTTAAATCCCCTTTTCCCAAATAAGGTATTGAATTTGAAAGAAAGATAATAATTTGAAATCCTCTGAGATTCAGTAGAGTTAAAACCATGTTATAATAGACAATCTACATTCAAAGCACAGGCAGTCCCTAAGTTGCAAATGGGTTATATTCCAAAAGTTAATTTGAAAGTCTGCTGTTTAGAACTTATAAAGGCATTTTGCCATGGAAACAAAGTTATAAATGACAGTTGAATTTCCAGACTAGCCCACAAAAGTCTATCTAACCCATAATGTGTCTGAATCCAATTGCTTCAAGGAGAGGTTTGTAACAGAACATAAGAGTCCACTGACAGGTTGACGGGTGGCCCACTTTATTGGTGTCTCTCAATTTAGCGTTGCTGACTTGTCATTTTAATACTTCTTCATTTTATCCCCGAAAAATGTATTAGTCAAATAATAATACCTTTCTACAAAAAGTACTTAACATTTTTCACAGCCATGTAGATTATTTTAGGACATTGATTTATCTTACAGTAAAGGATAAACAAGTACTCTTTTTTTTCCTCTGTGATAAAAACCAGTTTCTTTCTCTAAAGTTTTTCTTTTTTTTTTTGCTTGATGTTTGCTTTTTTGCTAACCCTGAAATCTATGAAAAGTTAAAATTCCTTTTCTAATCACTTGTTTTGATGGTTAATCCATAAAGGTTTTTCTCTTGTCTTGTTTTTATTTGCTGGTTCTTTAAAAAGCCTTTGATAACAACAGCAGCTTGACAAATAACAGTGATGAAGTCCATTAATCAACAATACCAAATTGCTTTTCACTTCGCCATTTCACTTCTCTGACCCCTGATTTAAAATATGTGGTTTCTAAATTCCTCATGTGCCACCCAAGGTCCTTCTTAATCTGGCCCCAACCTACTTTTTCTGCCCTGTGTGATGGCTTTCATCACAAACTTTTGCACAAGTTTTATTTCTTATCCCCAGGAATACTTGGCATTTTCCCAATCTCATGCCTTTGTTAGCTATTGTTCCCATTAAAGTGCTCTCCTTTGACCATTCTATTTGAAGCTTATTCTTCAAGATCCACCTCAAGTATCACCCCTTCTGAACTAACATGGAATAATGGAAAGGACGCATACACAGACCTAGGATATGAATCTCAGCTCTGCTACCATCTTAGCTGTATGTAAGCATATATTTAGCCTCTCAGAACCAGTACTTCTCATCTATAGAATGAGAACTAATAGTACTTTGATCACACTGTTGAAGATTAAATCCACAAAATTTAATTGAAAAAGCATGGGACTTCTGCAGTGGTCTAGTGGCTAAGACTCCTTGTTCCCAGTGCAGGGGACCTGGGTTTGATCCCTGATCAGGGAACTAAGATCCCACAAGCTGCAGCTAAGAGTTCACATGCTGCAACAAACATTGAAGAGCTCATATGCCACAACTAAGACCTGGTACAGCCATATAAATAAATAAAATCATTTTTTAAGAAAGAAAAGCTATGATGCCTGTGTTTGATCAACCCATAGCAACTGATTGGTTGTTTTTTTTAATCCCTGCAGGATATTTTATCAGAGTAGTTTATTTCAAAGGTTATTTTTCTGGATGTTTCTTTTTTTTTTGCATTAGTAAATATTGTCTCCTTAACCAGATATTTTAAATCTACCTGATTAAAATCTACCAATCGGAGTCCAGGCAGGAAATCAGAAACCATGCTAGGTATTTCAGATGGAGGAATTTAATTCAAGGAATTAGTCACATGTATACTGTAAAACTGAAAGGGCAACAGGAATGGTAAAGAATCTATCTGCAATACAGGAGCCCCAGTTTCAATCCCTGATTCAGGAAGATCCCCTGGAGAAGGAAACAGCAACCTACTCCAGTATTCTTGCCTGGGAAATTCCGTGGGCAGAGGAGCCTGGTAGGTTACAGTCCATGGGGTTTTAAGAATGGGACATGACTTAGTGACTAAATCAGTCACATGGGTATTGAAAAACTAAAAGGGCAACAGGAATGCTGAAAGTATTAATAGCTAGCAACTGCTGGGTTGGGCTGGGGCAGGGCAGAGAACTAAATGAAAAAACTTCTTGCTTATAGGAAGAGTCCTCATATTGTTAATACCTGGATCTATGAGGAAAGTACGTCAAGGCTGTATATTGTCAACCTGCTTATTTAACTTATATGTAGAGTACATCATGCGAAATGCCGTGCTAGATGAAGCACAAGCTGGAATCAAGATTGCCATGAGCAATATCAATAACCTCAGATGACACAACCCTTATGGCAGAAAGTAAAGAAGAACTAAAGAGCCTCTTGATGAAAGTGAAAGAGGAGAGTGAAATAGTTGACTGAAAACTCCATTCAAAAAACTAAGATCATGGCATCCAGTCTCATCACTTCATGGCAAATAGATGAGGAAACAATGGAAACAGTGAGAGACTAGTTTCTTAGGCTCCAAAATCACTGCAGATGGTGACTGCAGCCATGAAATTAAAAGACGCTTGCTCCTTGGAAGAAAAGCTATAACCAATCTAGGCAGCATATTAAAAGGCAGAGACATTACTTTGCCAACAAAGGTCCATTTAGTCAAAGCTATGGTTTTTCCAGTAGTCATGTATGGATGTGAGAGTTGGACTATAAAGAAAGCTGAGGGCTGAAGAATTGATGCTTTTGAACTGTGGTGTTGGAGAAGACTCTTGAGAGTCCCTTGGACTGAAAGAAGATCAAACGAGTCAATCGTAAAGGAAATCAATCCTGAATATTCATTGGAAGGACTGATGCTGAAGCTGAAGCTCCAATACTTTGGCCACCTGATTGGAAGGACTGACTCATTGGAAAAGACCCTGATGCTGAGAAAGATGGAAGGCAGGAGAAGAGGGATGACAGAGGATGAGATGGTTGGATGGTATCACTGACTTGATGGACATGAGTTTGCGCAAACTCCAGGAGTTGGTTATGGACAGGGAAGCCTGGCGCACTGCAGCCCATGGGGTCGCAGATTCGGACACAACTGAGTGACTGAACTGAACTGATGAGGGAGGTGTTGTACGGCTGGTGTTTACACTAATAAGGAAGCAGGAGTTGACTAGTCCTAGTAGCATTGGAAGGGTGTGGCATAGCTAGTGCTAAATATGCCCAAAGATATTGAAATTATTTTGGAGCCATTTTATTTTGACAGGAATAAAAACTGAAAGCAAGTCCTGTCTCCCCTTCGCCACCCTTCCAATATCTCTTTAATTACCACAGCCTCCACTGGGTGACCCTAAGATGAAGGTAACTGGTAAGGGAGTCTGGGAAGTGTAGTTTCCAGACCCAGCCTCAGCATCCCAGAACAGAATATGAAAGGGTGGGCATGGAGCTGAGAGCACAACATAAATAATCAGCACAAAAAGTAAACTTGTTAAGGTCAAGGCATTTGGTTTTGTACAGAGCCTTTAGTATAAAAGCCTTTAATATAAAATATAAACATTTCTTGATTGATTCTCTCCTTTGCAATGGAGAGCTTCCCGGATGGCTCAGTGGGGAAAGAATCCACCTGCAGGACACCCTGCTTCGATTCCTGGGTTGGGAAGATGTGCTAGAGAAGGGAAAGGTTACCTACTCCAGTATTCTGGTCTGGAGAATTCCATGGACTGTATAGTCCATGGAGTTGCAAAGAATCGGAAGTGATTTTCACTTCATTTTTTTGCAATGGACTTCCCTCTGAAGCAGATTTGGATTACCAGTTTAAATTCTTAGGAGGAAGTAGTTGTTCTTTTTTAATGTTGAGTAAGATGTCTAGTCTAATATCCATGCTTAATGAGAGTGAAGTGTTAGTCGCTCAGTCATGTCTGACTTTTCGTGACTCCATGGACTGTAGCCCACCAGGCTCCTCTGTCTATGGAATTCTCCAGGCAAGAATACTGGAGGGGGTTGCCATTTCCCTTCTCCAGGGGATCTTCCCGACTCAAGGATCAAACCCGGGTCTCCTGCACCGTAGGCAGATTCTTTATCATCTGAGCCACCAGGGAAGTCCAATGTTCAATAGAAGCTGTTAATTAAGAATATTAATATAGTAAATCATCTCTTTAACATCCAAGACCCTCTTCAGAAGTTGTTTTTGTAGCTGGGGTCACAGTTTGAGCTAAACTGTTTTTTGGTCTAGGATTTGAGCACGTTTGGGCACATTAGCAAAGCAGTAGAGCAGTCTATTTACAGAGGAAGGGAAAAAACAACTCACCCTAAGTGAAGCGAAGCACGAAAAGTTCACTTTAAGGTCAGTTGCCCAGTGTTAGAGGAAAAGGCTTAGTGGAACATGCTGTCTATTCCATGAACTCATGCCTAAGTCCTAGAGCTACAAATAAATTATATAATTATATGTTTTGCAACCATGTACATGGGAGTTTGGGAGCTAAAGACAAGAGCAAGGGGAAATAGTGCCGATGGCAAACAGTATCTTGGTACAGACATGAGCGCCCTTCAAATTAGGGGTTGGCAGCTTTGGCACAGACAGAACTGCAGCGGGGGAGTTTTGTTGGGTTTGGAAATAACAGGAGAAAATACCTCAGTACACCAGGGGAGGGAAGGAGGAAGTCGGTGAATGCCATGGCGTTTCTCAGAGGACTAATTTCTTGGACTGTACCTGTGCAAATCCCTGGGGATTGTTAGAATCCTGTGGAAGAAATTTGCATGTGGATGGAAGAAGAGGGTGAGACTACTCTGCGGGTTCTACCACAGCCCTGTTTTTTAGTTTGCTGTAACTTGGGAAAATGGGCTACATCTGAATTTCTAATGATTTAAGTCAGTAGTTTCTCTAATTTGAATCTAAGTATGTAGTTGGTGAAGTCATCTTTCATTATTTTTAAAATGAATCTCTTCATTTTACTTAATTTTAGTAATGGTAATTACTTCTAGTAATTAATTTTAGCTTTTGTCTTTTCAATAGAATGGTACTGCATTTATATCTTAGATGTACACTGTAAAGAGAAAACAAGACCAAAGGTCATATGTGTCTTGATTTTTAAAAACTTTATACATGAAAATTTGAAATTAAATTAGTATTTTATTTACCTCACTAAAAGCACTCAATTTATAAACAATTTCCCTAGTTTTTCCCATTTCTATGCCTCATTGTCCTTATTTAAAAGATGCCTGTTTCACTTGTATATGTAAAAATTAATGACAACTTATTGTATAAAGATATTTGCTCTACTTACCACAAATAGTTGATTTGCCTGTTAGTTTGAAAATGCAACTCAGTTTAAATATTTACTTCTGAAATTTGCAGAAGAACTTTGGTGAAAATTGCATTTAGATTATCTGAATTTTCATTTCCTAACTCCTTTAAATTTTATTTTTATTTTTTCCAGATTAACATCCCATTGTTGATAAAGTATTACTCTGGTTTTGAAATTTGACTTTTTGAGAAACAAAAGGTAGGTGGTTTGGAGATAGGTTTTTTTGAATCCTAAGTCATCTTTGGCCTTATTATCCTTATAGATGGCTATCTCCTTCTTCTGTCTTTAAAACTGATTCATATGTCATCTGGTTATGCTGGATAATGATTGTGGTGTGTTCAACTCCAGGGCTGCTATCACTGCCTCCTAAACCTGTACAAAACATCAAAGACCTGTTGACAGTCTAAAAGACAGATACAGAAACCTTATTTTCTCAACCTAGAGAAAATCCTTGTAATCTGACTATTATTGTATGGCCTTTTCAAATCAGGAACCTATTCAATAAGTCCTGGCCAGTAACCAGATAAGACTTTTCCCTCTTTGGAAGTAAGACTGTCTCCTGTGGCATTGCTTTGAAACCGTATCACTAACATGAACAAATTTGGACTATTAGGATATCATTTTGTGATTAAGGAATTAGGAATTAGTCTTTCCTAATCGGTTTCTCTATAAAGAAACAACATGAAAGACTTGAACCATAGACGATCAGTTTTCTTAAACAACTAAGTCAATCCTAGTTTAACTCCATGTCACAGAGAGAAAAACCATCTCATTTGTGAAAGCTGACTGCTGTCTGAGCTGCTCTAAGATGTTCAAAGTATGGCCCATGGACTGCCTTTTTCAGAAACTCTTGGAGTGCTTATAAAATACAGATTCATAAATCCAAATCTTTGTGTGGAGGACACATGGTAGAACCACTATATCTTAAAGAAGCACTCCAGGTGATTTTCATTCATGCCAAATTTTAAGAACTACTTCTGTTAAACAGAGTTAACTCTTTATCAAAAATCACTGAATGGATCTTTTTGATTTTTTGAAAAGAAAATAAGGCTTCCAAAGCTATTTGGGATATAAATGAGGACAGAAAACAAAAAGCAAAATTTCTCTAAGTAATAAATTAACAAAAATTTGGGAATTCTCCCAAGACAGATGTGGTGGAGCAGGTCCCAGAAATTTAAAAAATCGTGGGGAACGTTCTTAGCAGAGTGAGGATCCAAGACAACAGAGTGGCAGAGTGGGATCTGAGGAGAATGATGGCCTGTGAGAAATTTCCTGTGATGAGAATGGCCAGCGTTCAATGTCAAGTTGCTTTCTATTTTATTCTGTGTTTCCTTTGCTTTTAGGGAAGCAGCTATTTCATCCACACAGGAAAGCATGGGTGGGAAAGTGCAGTGAAGCATGGAAATTGCAATAGGATCAAGAATTTGAAGCAAAATTTGACTCTGACCAACTCCTGTCTTTGGAAATACTGAGGAAGGTTCTGAACTTTTCTACCCTCACCAGGTCACAATTATCCAGGACATCCTAATCATATAGTTAGTAATATTACTTATTTATTGAGCACCAGGTGTATACCAGGCATTTTCACGCATCATGCCACTTAATCTTGCAAAGTAGATATTTTATCTTTAGATTACAGGTGAGGAATTGAGGCTCTGGAGGATAACATGCCCAAGATCAATCAATCAGTCAGAAACAGAGCTGAGATTTAAGCCCAGATTTACCTGATTCCAAAGCCTTTCTCGGGCTTCCCAGGTAGCACCAGTGGTAAAAGTACCCACCTGCCAATGCAGGAGACATAAGAGACTTGGGTTTGATCCCTGGGTCAGGAAGATCCCCTGGAGGACGGCATGGCAACCCACTCCAGTATTCTTGCTTGGAGAATCCCCCATGGACAGAGGAGCCTGGTGGGCTACAGCCCATAGGGTCACAAAGAGTCAGACATGACTGAAGTGACTTAGCACACTCACACGCAAGCCTTTATCTCCTCCCTGACATTACATCACACCCCTCAGAGACAAATGAAAAACTTCAGGCTGCTTTAACTGGTGTACCTCCAGATCAACTGCTTTCACCTCCCTTTCCTCTTCCTGACTTGCAACAGTTCCCTATCCAAAAAGAGGAGCAAATGACAATTAGTGTTCTCTCTGGCTCTGTTCTGAGTTATGACTCCCGGGGTTGCTCAGGTTTGACCAGCAAAATGCTTCCACCTCAATCTCTTGTCCCAGCTCTCTTCCTCATGAGACTTTCCCCCCAAATTTCCCAAAAGACAAATCTCCACCTGCTGTTTGACCTTTTCATCTCTTTCTTTCGCTTCAACGCATTGTATCTTGTTAAGAGCTGTGAAGGGTCTGAGATTTTATGCTCTTTGCAAGCTAATAACTTAGCCTGCTACAGTTTTTTGGATGCTAGCAGATCTGAGTCTTCTGGATCAAAGGACTGTATTACCCATGGCACAGGCTTCCCTTGTGGTTCAGCTGGTAAAGAATCAGCCTGCAATGTGGGAGACTTGGGTTCAATCCCCAGGTTGGGAACATCCTCTGGAGAAGGGAAAGGCTACCCACTCCAGTATCCTGGCCTAGAGAATTCCATGGACTCTATAGTCCATGGGGTTGCAAAGAGTCGGACACAACTGAGTGACTTTCATTTTCACTTTTTCACAGCAAGGAGCACCAGCTTCCTGTTCATAGCAGTTCCCTTGCCTCCCAGTTCTCAGCCAGGGAAACATGGAGTAACCCAGGTGATGCTGCACATGCAGTGGGTTTGCATCAGAGCTGAGGAACCTCAAGCTTAAGAAGCCTATATCTTTTACAATGAGCTACAGGTAACACATGCGGAGTACATCATGTGAATTGCTGGGCTGGATGAAACACAAGCTGGAATCAAGATTGCCACGAGAAATATCAATAACCTCAGATACGCAGATGACACCACCTTTATGGCAGAAAGTAAAGAAGAACTAAAGAGCCTCTTGATGAAAGTGAAAGAGGAAAGTGAAAAAGTTGGCTTTTCACTTAAAACTCAACATTCAAAAAATGAAGATCATGGCATCTGGTCCCATCACTTCATGGCAAATAGATGGGGGGAAAATGGCAACAGTGAGAGACTTTATTTTTTGGGGCTCCAAAATCACTGCAGATGGTGACTGCAGCCATGAAATTAAAAGATGCTTGCTCCTTGGAAGGAACGTTATAACCAACCTAGACAGCATATCAAAAAGCAAAGCCATTACTTTGCTGACAAAGGTCTGTCTAGTCAAAGCTATGGTTTTTCCAGTAGTCACATATGGATGTAAGAGTTGGACAATAAAGAAAGCTGAGCACCAAAGAATTGATGCTTTTGAACTGTGGTGTTGGAGAAGACTCTTGAGAGTTCCTTGGACCAAAAGGAGATCAAACAAGTCAATCTTAAAAGAAATCAGTCCTGAATACTCATTGGAAGGCCTGATGCTGAAGCTGAAGCTCCAATACTTTGGCCACCTAATGCGAAGAACTAACTCTTTGGAAAAGACCCTGTTGCTGGGAAAGATTCAAGGCGGGAGGAAAAGGGGACAATAGAGGATGAGATGGTTGGATGGTATCACTGACTTGATGGACATGAATTTGAACAAGCTCCAGGAGTTGCTGGTGGACAGGGAGGCTTGGTGTGCTATAGTCCATGGGGTCGCAAAGAGTCAGACATGACTGAGTGACTGAACTGAACAGGTAAACCCATTCAACCTTCACTACAGAAGAAGTTATCATATTGGATGGTAAACAAGGTGTGCCTCCTGCTCCACTGGGAAACACGATCTCAACCTTCTAAGTCTGATATACAAACATCTGGAAAAGATAGTCTAAAGCAAAACTGCTGGTGTCTCTGCTTACTAGATGTTCTGAAATATGACAGCTCGTGAGGAATTGTCTGCCAATATATACCATATCTCTTTCTACTAATCATACAAAAGTTTCCTCTCTCAGATCTCCTAATTGCATGACTCAACAACTTTACAGAATGCCAAAAGGAACCTCTGAGGACAACATTCATTTAAGAAATATTTATTGGGCAGCTATTAAATGCCAGGCACTGTGTAAGCAAAAATAGGTTCAGTCCTTCTCCTCTTGAAGGGAACAACAGACACATATGCAGTATATATGCATACCAAATGCTACATGTGTGTGCTCAGTCATGTCCGACTCTTTGCCACCCCATGGACTATATAGCCTGTCAGGCTCCTCTGTCCATGGAATTTTCCCAGCAAGAATACTGGAGTGGGTTGCCATTTCCTTCTCCAACCAAATGCTACAAACTGAGGTAAGTCATAGAGGGAAAGGTACATTAGTTGTAGAAGGGCTTCATCAACAAGGGGTCTTGAACTTGTTTGGGAAGTTAGAAATGTTTTTTCCTTACTTAAGTTAAAAGGGAGAAGAGGGTCATGTGCACAGAGCCTGTGCTGTTGGGACTACAGCATGTTTGAGAACATAAAAGGTGGTGGGGAAGTCTTCCACACATGAAGCCAGGGGAGAGTGGTGTCAGATCAGACTAGAAAAGGCAAAACCTCACATGCTCTGTTAGGCCACCTTAAGAATGCTAGTCTTATCTTAGAGCAGGGAGATGCTGTTTAAGGGTTTTATGTGAGAAGAGGAATAGTCTTACTTGCTTTTAGAAAAACTGTTTTAGCTGCAAAGTGGAGAATTGATGGAAGGGCTCAGATCATATGCAGTGAGACCAGATTAGATTGGTGACAACAGGAAAGAAGTAGGCCAATTTGAGAGATTTTGGAGAGAAAATTGCCAGAACTTGATGTTGCAATGAATCTAAGGGAGATGTCAGGGGGTGACTACTGCCTGTTTGATTTGAATAACTGGATAGATGAGGATAGGGCTTCCCTGATAGCTCAGATGATAAACAATGTGCCCGCAATGTGGGAGATCCGGGTTCAATCCCTGAGTTGGGAAGATCTCTTGGAGAAAGGAATGGCTACCCACTCCAGTATTCTTGCCGGGAGAATCCCATGGACAGAGGAGCCTGGCAGGCTACAGACCATGGGGTCATAAACAGTCTGACACAACTGAGTGACTAAAACGTGCACACACACACACATAGATGAGGAGAAAGGAAAACAAGAAGAGCTTATCAACTAAGTTGGTCTAAACTTTGTAACTTTGAGACTTTAAGTAAATAAGTTAATGAAGCAGTTGATTTGGAATTTAGGATAAGGGTCAGGGCTAGAGACACATACGTGGTAATCATAAACTTATGGATGATAACTAAAGTAACTGGGGTGGGTGATGATGTTCAGACAAAGAGATTATAATGAAAACAGAAAAGAACCCAGACTAAATTGTGAGGTACTCCAGGGAGAGGAGAAGGAATCTGTGAGGGAATTAGAGAAACAATATCCAGAAAGGTAGTGGGAAAAGCCAAGAGAGTATAGTGCCAAAGAAAGAAGAACTATTCAAGGAAATAAGTGATCCAAGTGTTGGGTATTACTCAGAGCTCAAGAAAGATGATTTTAACTAACTTTTATTGATAAGGAAAATGAAGCACTGAGAAGTTACTTGTTCAAAGTCAGTGTAAATTCATGTCCCTCTCTGGATTCCCAAAGAATTCATACTGGTGGCCATGCTAGGGTTATTTATGTGTGTGATTCAGTCTCTCCACAGAACATAAATTCCCCAGTCCACTTGACTCAACCTTACAGCATTGCATATTGTAGACTAATCTATGTCTACTTCGATGGTATTCTGAATTATGTCTTAGTCTCCTCCAAAATAGCTGTTCTTTTCTTGTTGTGCCTATACATGTAGGTATGCCCCAAATATAATTTTTAATAACATAGTTTTTAAAAATGACATTTTTTCCCCTCACCTCCACCCCCAATGCCAAAGGAATTAAATCTTGAGGGATAGATTACAAGATTCTGTCTTTTTAAAAAGCTCCTGAATAGGAAGCTTTGGAAATTACTTATTGGGTTTGGAAACCACTAGCTTAGTCTCAGACCAAATAGAGCTAGGGAAGCAATATGGAGAAGCCACCCAACTCGCCCACACTCTGATAAATCCTATTTTAAAACATACAGCTACGCTTCAGTTATTCAGAGATCAGCTTTCCAGCAATTGTCTGGAAGAGGGCCAAATCTGGAAATTAAGAAAAGGAAACACCTCTCTCCCGCTCAGGAAAAGAACTTTTGAGAGTGAACAACAAAGAAAATATCTCAAGATACCACTTGATATAGTCACTGTCCTATTTACTGATGGGAAGAAGAGGAAGAAAACAAATCTCTCATTGGCTGATTGTGGCTATAAACACCTCATCAATCATTACCTGGAGCCATAGAGAAAAGCACACAAGAAAGGAGAAAAGAGTAAAAAATAAACAGTAAAGTAGAAAGGATGAGAGGAAGGATCTGAGTGGTTCAAGAGGCAGATGAGAAGATGAGAAGCAGTAACAGCTATTTGTGATGAGAACATTCCAAAGAGGAAAAAAAAGAGATCACCTAAGTAGAGACCCAATATGCCTCAGCAATCCTTTGGGACTTTAGGTTATGGCCAAGGTATGGCATCTGATGGTCAGTCATCAACAAAGGATTTCATTAACCATGTATTCCTTAAGAAGGTAGGGAATAAATACATTTTCAAAGGATTTCTGTTAAAAGGTGGAGGAAAAAAGCACTGCTATTTTTGAAAGGCAGCACAATTAATAAACCGAAATAAAGCCCGACAGAGAAGCCTGGTTACATCGCCATTGTTTGTGAAGGGACAGTTCCTGGGTTATACTCCCCGTCCCAAGGACTACCCCCATCCCAAGTCTTCTACTAGAACCCGCAAGAGGAAGCAGCCCAGGGGAGCCCTCAGGTATTATTGCAGCGCCCCCAGTCGCTGGAGGTTCAGGGAAATTTCGGCTGCGTTCCCTTCCAGGTCTTCGGGCTGTTGCACAAATTAAGGTAATGGGTTTCCACGCGATTTGACTGGGGAAGAGACTAAAAAACTAACCCCCACATTTTCAACTGCAGTAAATATCTAAGTATTTTTGCTTGCCGAGGAGATCCCGGGCACTAAAGCGTTTGGAATTGAAAACATCCAAGCCCACTTCGGTTGGCTTCCTATTCCTTGGGAGAGTGTCTTTAAAAGCACCTGCCGGCACTAAGTTTTGTGCTTTCGGAAAGAGACAGGCCCGGTGCGCCTCACAGGGAGTCTTTTAGAGTTTGGACTGAGAATTGTGTGAGTGGTCCCAGGAACGTTCATTATTAACTCATTTCCCTAGTGTCGCCAGCAGCCTGGCCGCCGCGGCTGCTACGACGACTCGGGCGCAGCCGGGCCTCGGGAGAGAGCCCGGAGCTCGGGAGGGCGGTGGGCGTCCCGGGAGCGGCGAAGTGGGGTTACTCGGACGCCCGGCGCTCCGGGGAAAAGACCCGCGGGGCGGCGGGCGCGGGCGCGGGGGGCGTGGACGCGGGGTCCGGGCCGGCCGGGGGCGCCGTCGGCGGGGCTCGCGCAGCCGCACTCGGCGAGCCGACTCCGGGCTCCTCCTCCCGGCTCCGTAGTAAGCATGGCGGCGGCGGCGTTCGCGGTCCCTCGGGTGAAACAGAAAGCGGGAGCTACGCGGAGAGGGGAGCGAGGAGCGGGGCTGAGGCGGCGCCGTCACTGCCGGGAAACCACCCCAACAGTCAGTGCGCCGGCGGCTGCGGCGGCCCCGAGAGCTGGCTCTGCCGCTGAGGTAGAGCGAGGACGATCAGGAACCCGAAGAAGAGGCGCCGGGGTAGCCGCCTTCCTCCGCCTCAGAGCGGCGTGACTCGGAGGTGAGAGCGCGGGCGCTCCCTTCGGGAAAGGCGGGCGAGGCTGAGGCGTCCCCGCGGCAGGCGTCACGGAAACCGTTAGGCTGGGTGTGAAGGGCCGTGGCGCCGAGCCGGGGTTCGGGCCCGTCGAGGGGCGCGGCCCACCCCGTCCTGGGGGCGCGCGCGCTCTGCCGAGGGGTGGGGGGCAGTGGGGCGCGGGCGGGACGCATCTGCTTGTCGAGCACCTGCCGGGCCCGAGTCTCTCCGGGAGGCGCGCGCGGGGGCGCGGCCACGGCCCCGCCACCAGCCCGCGGAGGCGGCGCGGGGGGCGCGGGCGGCCCTCCCTCCGCCCCACTCTGGCCGGCGGCCCGCGGCGAGCAGCGCCGCTCCTGGCGGCGCGGGGGTCGAGTGCCGGAGCCCTCCCGGAGAGGATCGCCGAGCGTCCGCCGCGCCCGGGGTTGTGGCCGCCCGGCGGCCGCCGAACTTGAACGCCCCCCTGAAGAGACTTTTCCCCCTGCGCCTGTTGGGGTTCAGACCTCGAAAACCCGCCCCGGTGTGTCTGATCTGGTTTGGCTGCTGCCGGTACCTGGCCGTTCCTTCAGCCGGCTGAGTTAACCACCTGTTCAGTCGGGGGTGGAGGGTGGCGGGTGGGTTGGACTCCAGGCTGCAGTCCTCGCCCTGTTTAACAACCTGGATCTTTGAACTTTTGACACGGCGGTGGAAGGACGTCATGTGTTAGGTAAAGGAAAATGAACTCATAATTTAGCCGTAAAATCGCGAGCAGAACGGCGGCTATTTTAATTAATGTTAGTCGTTCTTTTATTAAACTGTTAGCGTTAAAAAAAAAATCTTGGGATATATTTTTGTGGGGGGCAGGGGTGGGTAATGGATAGTGAGGGGTGCTAGGAATCGTAAATTCGGGATTTTCTTTTGTGAAATTTCATTTAAGTTCCTTCGGACACCTTTGTGTCTGAGCATCTATTAACTAAGAATACCAGGCTGACAGAGTTTTTTTTTTTTTTTTTTTTTTTTGACTCTGTAAAGCTCATGTGCATGTCGATTTGTGGACTCAAAATTGAGCGGCAAAATGATTTTGCTTCTTTCCGTGTTTTTATTTCTTGAAAGCAAAATTGGTATTTTTCTGTACTATAAGAATGAAAAGTTGAACTGTTACTATAATATTTTATCACCATGATAGTACCAGCACTAGTGCTAAACATATGCCATCCAGGAGTTGGAGCCATATGTTAGGCAGAAACTAATTGAATCTTATGGCTATGATCTTGTATTTGGATAAATATTTAGTTTTTGTGTATTTGCTAAATCTGTAGTTCTTGCCATCGTGTAAGCTTTTAAATCACCTAAAAATAGTCCAGAGAAATGTGTCTCCTGCCTTTTTGATATTTTCTTGGTTGATTTGATTTTGCTCAAGTAATGAGATAAAAGTGCACACTGAGACAGATGGTGGACTTAAAACAGTGATAAAAAGGATTTGTTGTAACACATCTTTTATAATGTAGTGCCTAAAATTTTGCTTTCAGCTTCTTAACCCACTGATAATTCTTGCCATCACCACTTATACCAGTTAGTGGGAAGAGAGGATACTGACTTGACAGGAAAAAAAACATTGTTAAAATTTTTATAAATAATTTTGTTTCAGAATTTTAGCACTGTCACAGTAAATTTTTTGAAATTTTCTTTTTTCCTTTCAGAGAACATCTCTCAGTTTTCTTGGGTAGGTTAACTGAAAATTTTTTTATCCCAGGCTGGCTGCTTTTAACCACCTGTATGCTTCTGAATGAACTCCCTCTTTTTCCATTTTGTCTGAACCCTCAAAAATCATTGACTGTTTAGGAAAAATTAACTGCTGGTTAACATTGGTTTCAATCAAACATAGGGGTAATTTACTTCTCCCAAATTAGTGATATGCATTCAAAAAAACAGATTTAGGATTACCTTTTGATGTCGTCTGTGTCATCACTTTCCCCCTTTATATGAGTAACTGAAAACTGATTTATTTTCTCCTGCATTTAATAATTATGTTTTAATTTTTTAAGTTCTATGGTATAATATTGAGCATATTTTATTACTGATTAAGAAAAAATTTCTTCCTCTTTGGATTGAGAGGCTACAAAACCCAGAAAAGAATAGGGATGCATGATTAATATTCTCAACATCTTTTGTAGCTTTACTTAGGTAAAGAGTATTTAATTTATAATTGTAGTTTAGATTTATGGGTAATAGTTGTGTCTATTTAAAAAATATTTGTGTATTTTAATGTGTATATACCCAAGGCTTGTGCATCTTCTATTTTGCCTGTATTTTTAAAATACAGTTTGATGAGGTAACCTAAAGGTTTTGCTTTTTTAAAAAAATGTTCTTGGTGCATTTTTCTATGAAAATGAGTCTAGATGATGTCTTTGAGAATGATGTAGGGCTGTGCATATGATTTCCAATTTTATTAGCCAAGTGATCAAAAGATAAATGATTGCTTTCTTCCCCCGAGCAGTCTCTAGCAGACTTCAAATAAATTCACAATATTGTAAATCCAAAGGTTTAGAATGCTCTGCCTGCAATTCCACTGAGTCTTTTTCAGTGCTTCTGTTTATCACATTGCAAAAAGAAAAAGAAAAATGGCCCCTATGGATATCATGTCGAGAGCTGCTTGCTTGAAAGAAATGAATGACCAATAATGGTGAAAAACAGTTTTTTTTTAACCTGTATTGGGAGCTTTTACTATTTTCTTAATATTTTGGCCTCATTTTATTTCAGAGTGTTATGCTGTGTCCTCTTTATCCCTTGATCTTATCTCCATCCTCCCACTGTGGTAGTTTTGCTTACCTTTCACATATACTTCATAAGTTTGTGGTGTAACCTATGGTCTTACATCAGGTTCCTTTGTAGGTGTCTTCCTTTGATATTTCCAATCACTTATCACCCACTACCAGGCCTTAGGCTTTTTTTTGTCAAGATAGAGAGTTGCATGTGTCATCTCTGGGGAGATGACAAGCTCAGAGGATGGTGAGCTATTAAGAGTGGGGATACAAAAGCAATGGGATGTGTTTCCTTCCTTCAAGTAGTTTACAGACTAGTTGGGGATACTAGACTAACAAGAAATCCTTAACAAAAGAAGAAGAAATCCTTAACAAAAAAAAACAAGATGGCCTTATTAAATTATGTGGCAAGGACTGAATTTAAAGGAAAGTGAAGCTACTGAGGGCAGAAATGATCTTGGAAGGCGTTCAGAAGAAGTCAAACTTGAATCTTAGGAAGGATTTCAGGATCGAGCAAAAGGAAAGACGTTCAAGGAGACCAGTCTGAGGGGGTAACTATCAGGAGGAAGAAGAAAAGAAGTTAAAGTCAAGATTTTGGCTAAGCGCTATGACATGGTCAAGAAAGGAATAGGCAGGGCTGAGCAGGACAGTTTGGCTGTATCATTGTGAAGCCATCACTGGAAGAATGCTGCATCTTTGACATATTAATAACTTAAGCTTTATGTTTGAGGAATAGCTTATATATTTTATATGTGTGTGTTTATTAAAGCTTAGATCAGGGATCAGCGGACTTTCTGTAGAGTGCCAGATAGCTAATACTTTAGGCCTTGTGGGCCACTTACAGTCTCTGTTGAATATCCTTTTTTATTTGTTTTCTTCCAATCGCAGAATTTGACAAGCAGGCCTACTTTGCTGGCTATTGGCTAATAATCGGCTAGTTAATTGTCCATATAGCACATAATGTGAGCTGCCTTACATCATTTGTGTACATGGTTGTTTTGTGTGTTTTGAGTATCATTTATGTTTTTCCATATGTTATAATAAAAATAAAGAGAACATGCAGAAATAACTTCTATTGTAATTGTTATTTTGTGACCAGACTTCTAGCAACTGGCTAGACTGAGTCTCAGAACTAGGAAGTGAAAATAGCTACTCCAGGGCTTGATTTAGAAGCTGTGTAAGGTTAAGTATATCAACTGCCTATTCAGGTTGTGCATATTTTAAACTACAGCTGGCATTTTAGAAGCCTTGGCTAGGGTGCGGGTGGCCTGTAAGTGACAACTGGGGAGCAGGCAGCAGGAAACATTGTTTTAAAAGTAGTTTAGGATGAGTTAGTGAAGAGGACAGTTGCGACATCCCTCAGTAACTCCAGGAGTCACTGTGCTATAGAATAGTCTAATAATTGACATTTACATTGATGAGCTTGAGTCATCAAGAAAAGATTGTATCACATGTAGATTGAGGCAGAGAAAAAAGACGTAGAAGTCTCTTTTAAAATATTTTCATTATGATTGTTTAAAGATAAGCTATAGTGATTTAAAGGGTAAGTATCAGTTATTTTGAAAATTCCTCTACATGAAATATCTCTTTTGGAAGTTTCTAAATTTATAGGTGTGTGTTTCTAAGGCAGTTCTTTTTCCTTCAGCATGTTGTGTTTCATGTACCATTACCAGATAAATAGTGGTGCTTCAGGTTATGGTTGCATGAATAAAATTGGCTAGGGTTACTCTATTTTGTCTTATCAAGAAAGTAAGAATATAGCATGAGAGGGTTCTTTGAATCAGTAGGTATTAGTAAATACATTCTGTATGTCAGAGATAGCATTAGGTGCTGGAAAAAGTAAAGATATATAAGATGGAGAGCTGTCTGGGTAAAATCAATGGAGTTTCTTTTTTTCTTCTTAAAGACATTAAAAGCGGACAAACCAACAAAACCCCCAAACTGAAGTTAACTTTTGCCCTTTTACTTATACTAGTATTTTCCATACTTTGTGTATGTGTGTACTGTTTTCAGTTTTAAGGCGTTATAGACCTTTTGAACTAAATTTCAAGCCTTCATGAATCACTACGTAATAAAAGTTCAGCTTTTTAAATTTCGCTTTAAGGAGAAATTAACGATTCACTCTGCCACCCTGCTTTTGTCAGTATTTGAAACAGCTTCATTATTCCAGCTGTTTCCGTTTCCTAGATAGGAGATAAAGTACTTTGGATCTTGTTCCAACTTTACCCTTATTAGCCATATGATTTCAGATTAGGTTGTTTTTTTTTTCGGTCTTAGGTTCCCAGTTCTTAAAATGGAGAGTAATATATATCCTGTCTTCCCCATAGAAATATTGTGAGCACCCAAAGAGATGTTGGAAACCATGATGATATTAAAGTACCATATGTTTTTACATTAATACATTGGAAGCAATGCAGCCTTTTTTTAGTAAGACAGAAATCATGAGTTCAAGCTTTATCCTCCAAAGTTCTGTAAATATTAGTATTCCAGTAAACATTTAGTTTACTCAAAACTTTTAACTGCCTTCTTGGCAAAGAGAGTGCACATTTTAAAAGCTTTCTTTCCATTCTTATTAATCTTTCATTGTCCCTATCCAACGCCTGTGTTCCTCTTTGCAAGAGAATACTGATCTATTCCAGGGAAATTCAGCTAGTCTTTCCGCAGTGGGATAGAACTATGCAAAAGTGAATTCCTTATGTGTTTTTTTTTTTTTTCAAGTGATGACTATTTCTGTATGTATAATAATAAGATCCACTTGAACTCTGACTGGAAAGTTGATTATATTTTTTTAAATCCTATATAGACTGCCAGATATGTGGTGGTACTCTCATTTTACAGATGAAACTATTCTGATTGACTTCCATCTCCTCCTGCCTCACTTCGTGAGATTGCTTATGTGCTAGTTGTTAGAAATACAAAATAAGTATGATACGTGCTTTGAAATAAACCTTGGTGTAAAAGATCTCTAAATTTGATAGATTGTTAATCAACCTCAATCAAAAATGTTTGAAAGTTACTGTGTTCTGCTTTCCTTCTTCAAAATCCACATTTTAGCATATATTTGAACAGAATAATTTGAACAATTTAAGTGATTTCTTAGTGAAATCCAATTCCCTAGTGAGGAAAAAAATTCTGCCTTCTTCTCTGGCAGTTCTAAACAGATGTTTAAGTACATTTTAAAGCACAGTTAAGACTTTTCTTTAAAAAGTAATTATATGCTTTCTTTGCAGGAATAGATGTCAAATACAACGGTGTACTTTTGTTGAGTTCTAGCTTGCAGGGAGTAGTGATTTCATATACTTCAAAATCCATTTGTCTTAAGATTGGCTTAAATAAAAATAGTGAAGATGTAATTTTAATTTGTGATTTTATTATGTTTTTATTCTCTAATGTTAGTTTCGGGTGTACAGCAGAGAGATCAGTTATACACATATCTATTCTTTTTCAAATTCTTTTCTCATTTAGGTTGTTACCGACTACTGAGCAGTGTTCCCTTGCTGTACAGTAGGTCCTTGTTGGTTGTCTATTTTGTATATAGCAGTATATACATGTCAATCCCAAACTTCATTGTATCTCTCCCTCCCACCCTTCCTGTCAGTAACCATAAATTCATTCTCTTAAGTCTGTGAGTCTTTTTTGTGACAGTCATTCTCAATCACAGTTTCATTCTTAGACTTGATTTTTTTCTATGTAATATTTTCATTTGCAATATATATTTTCCCTTACATTTTAGATAGTAGTTTATGAAATACATTTTTGTTTCTTCTGTATTAGGACAAGCTCTTTCCAATACTTCAGATCATTATTCCTCAAATGCCATAGTGTGCTAGCAATTAGATTTTTTTATCAATTACTTGAACCTGACCACAACTGGTCTAATGTGTGTGATGGAGTAGACTTTGGGTAAAATATGTGGGCAGCTGTCCCTCTAGTTCACCTTCAGGCTGCTTCCAGACTATTCCTTCAAAAATACAAATTTATTCAAATCATTGCTCAGTTTTAGAAATTAAACTACACTACAGTTCCTACTGCATCAATTATAATGTATTCTGTCTTTATCTTAGAGTTTGTGCTCCGATGGTGTCCTGTGACTGGGCTTCCGGGGTGGCTCAGTGGTAAAGAATCTGCCTGCAATGCGGGAGATGCAGGTTTGGTCTCTGGGTCGGGAAGATCTCCTGGAGAAGGAAATGGCTACCCACTCTAGCATTCTTGCCTGGCAAATCCCATGAACAGAAGAGCCTGGCCGGTTACAGTCCATGAGGTCTCAAAGAGTCGGACATGACTTAGCAACTAAACAACAACAAATTGTTTGACTATATCATTTCCCACCACTTGCCAACTTTGTAGTATAAACAGCATGTATTTTACGTTAGGCAGGTATAGGTGTGTTTGTTGACTTCTTCCCTTACTGGCTGTTATGAACATGAACATATTACTTTACCTCAGTTTCTTCACTTTAAAGAGGGGTAATACAGGGATCTGTCTCCTGGAATTAGCTGTTATAGGGTTTAAAAGAAAGAGCCTATTTAACATGGCAAGTGAAATACTTGCCGTGGGATACTTACATCTAGACCTTTGATAGGCATTTCTGATCACTGTTAGGGGATCCATTCACTTACGTATCTATCATTTTTTAAAAAGGTTAAATGTTCTGGATACTTAGAACATGAAATGTCACAGAAATCAACATTGTATTCCTTTCGTATAGCAATTCACACACTTGGATGAGAGAGAAAGGCATATAAAAATATTTTTAAATGAAAAGTAAATAAAATACCTCTTCTTTTGTCTCTCTTCTCTCGTGTGAATTCTTTCTGTAGTCTATTACTGAACTGCCGTATGTTTCCACAGTGTGCTCAGAATATCATGAATGTGTATGTAGTGTGCCTGTCTCATCTGTTAGACTGGACTCTGTGAGTTTGAAGAGTAATTCACAGGTTGGAGTTTTGTTTTGTTTTTTTCTGTAAAGGAGCAGATAGCAAGTATTTTAGGCTTTGTGGCCATATGAACTCTGTTGCAACTACTTAACTGTGGTTTAGGAGCCTTAAAAATAGCCATAGATAAATTATAAACATTGGATATAACTGTATTCCAATAAAAGCTGGCAGGAGGCCAGATTCAATGCACAGGTCTTAGTTTGCTGACCCCTGTAATGCTGCATACCTTTTGGCTGGCAAATGTAAGGCACTCAGTAAATGATAATAATTATTTATGTATTAAATGGTGTCTGTATTCTGTATACTATTGTAAACAACTTTATATATATTAGTTTACTTAATCCTTAAAATGACTCTTTGAGGTAGATATTATTGTCATCATTTTTAAAATGAAGAAACTGAAGCACAAAGAAGTTAAATAACTTACTTAAAATCATATAACTAGTTAGTGAAAGATTTGGGCTTTGAACCCAGGTATCTGACTCCAGAGCCTAGCTTTGAATCATACCAATTCTGATATGTAGAATTCCAGGAGTGTCATATTGATTCAGTATTAGGAAATATATTAATGTAATTCACTATATTAATAGGTTAATGGGGAAAAGTGTATGTTTCTCTCTTTGGTGCTAAAAAAAATCATTTTCTAAAATTCAGTTATCCCTGACAACTTTTTATCAACCAAAAATAATCTTATAAAGAGACTCTACCAGAAACCTGTATTAAATGTCATAGTGAACTATTAGAAGTACTTTCATTAAAAGAAAGGAACACTGGTCAAAGTCTTAGCCAGTACATTAAGAAACAAGAAAAATAACCTCTAAATAATGGGGAAGAGGAGTGAGGTGGAATATATTATGGTTACTATTTGCAGTTGATATGATTATCTACTTAGAAAATACAAGTCAGGCAACAGAAAATGATTTGAATCAAAAAGAGATTTCAGTAAACCAAGTGGCTATCAGATAAACTTAGAAGATTCATTATCTTTTTTATAAACCAGCAATAACCAACTGTGAAAAACAGTAAGAAAAGTAGAAGCCTAAATTATAAAACACTTAAGAAATTTTTAGAAATATGTTGCACCAGCTGAAGAAAAAAAGTACAAGAAGATCTTAAACTGATAGAAAAATAGCATATTCCTGAATGTGAGAACTTAATTACCAAATTAATCAGTAAAGACAGTGTAATCCTAATTAGAAATCCAACAGAATTTTTAAAATGGGATTTGACCAACTGATGTTTCAAGTTTTGAGAAGGAAAGTGCACCAGAATGGACAGATAAGTTTCAATATGAAGCATAACAAAAGGGAATTTACCCATCAAAGATAAAAAACATACTGTAAAATTATAATTATTAAAATAATAAGAGTTTGGAGTAAGAATGAGCGTGTTGATCAAAGGAACAGAATAAGGAATTCAGGAGGAGCTCCGTGGTTACAGAAGAATTTATTATATGGTAAACAAGTGAGTAATGGAAGAGCTAGTCTGTAAATGATGTCAGACAATTGGCTATCCTGTTGAGGTAAAGATAGTTAAGAACTCACTTTGTGGCACTCTCAAAACTAAGTTCCAGTTGGACTAACTACATTCAGTAAGTAAAAAATAAAATAGCAAAAATTTTGGAAGAATTGAATTTTAAAAAAATTTTGGGGCAGTGAAAGCCATTTCAAATGAGATGTCAAACTTAAATGGCATTAAAAAAGACAAGCAGTGGCCTGGGCTAAAATATTTGACATATAATAGACAAAGTTAATATTCAAGGTAAACAAGGTGTGCCTACAAATCAACCTGGTAGAAAATGAGAAAGAATGTAAGTAGGAAATTCATAGAAGTAGAACTATAGCCTATACAGTTTTGAAGAGATACTCAAACACACCAATAATAAGAGAAATTCAAAACATCAGTGAGATATTTTTAAATCTTTGCTAATTGCAAAAATTGGAAAACCTTAGCTAAGTATCAAATTGGAAAATAACCACTCAAAGTGTTGAACAGAGTATGAACAGTTTTATCTTTTTAGGGTGAAAATTAAGCTGTATCTATCAATTTTCAAAGTGTATACTTCTAAACCAAAAGTTTCATTTCTGTGTATCTATAATACAGAAATAATACCATAGGTTCATAGAGAATATTACATGATTTTTCCTTGAAGAAAGGGAACTACATGAAGAAAGATGAAAGCATGTTGTGCTCATCATTGGAGTAAATCATAGTATACCCTCCTGGTAGAATATTAGACAGTCATGAAAAAGGACAAAGTAGATACAGATACACTTCTTTAGAAAACTCTTAAGACATTTTACATGAAAAAGCAAGACACTCACCAGTACACACAGTTACATTTAAACCACTCCCCTAAACCTCATACAGGCTTCCCAGGTAGTTCAGTGGTAAAGAATCTGCCTGCCAAGCAGGAGACACTGGTACACAGGCTTCAGTAGTTGTGGTTCCCAGGCTCTAAACCACAGCCCCAGTAGTTATGAAACATGAGCTTAGTTGCTCCATGGCATATGGTATCTTTGCAGACCAGGGATCGAACCTGTGTCTCCTGCATTGGCAGGTGAACTCCTTACCACTGAGCACCAGGGAAGCCCTGGCTGTGTCAGGTCTTAGTTGCATCTTGCAGGATCTTTACTTGTGGTGCACAGACTCTCTAGTTGCCATGTGTGGGCTCAGTTGCCCTGTGACATGTGGGGTCTTAGTTCCCTGACCAGGGATTGAACTTGCATCCTCTGCGTTGCAAGGTGGACTCTCAACCACTGGACCACCAGGGAAGTTCCAAATTACATACATTTTTAAGAGTCATTTTTCTGGAGTACCATTAACATCAAACAGGGTAATTGAATTAATTAGTCTTAGGAAAAATATAATCTAAAATCATGTACTTATTGTTAAATCTGTGAAATGTTTAAGTTTCTGGTAAGAAATAAGATGATCTTGCATAGTGATTCCTGTGACTTTCATCTCGTTAAGTTTCACTGCAGGGGGATTTTAAAATGCTCCCCTTCCTCTTTTTTAATATAATGTAGTCAAGTTTAGAAAAAATCCAGATTGGAAAAATACATTTTAGGATATCAGTTCATAAGATGAATTAGTAATTTGGATAAAAGTCCAAGTTCAGTCAGAATTTCTTGAAATTTCGGTATTTAGATAGTTTATTACAGCTGGATGTGACTCGGTAGTTGCCTTGAGAAGTTGTGGCTTCTCAAGACTATTCATTTTTAAATCAGAAATTTTGATAAAAGTGGTATAACCATACCCACATTACAAAACAGTTGAAGAAATAGAGAAAAAATACTGTAATTCCACTATCTTAATATAGTTGCTACTGTAATTTTAATATTTTTACCTAATGTTTTTTCATATGTATATTTTCAAGTAATCCTAAAATGTAGATTTAAATGTACTAAATCTGTCTTGGAGTGTATAAGAGTCTTGTGATTTCATTTGTGGCCTTGGAATCCTGTAATTTTTAGTTTCATTGATTTAAACAAGGCAAAAGACCAAAAAAAATTAGATTTCTCAATCTATTAATAAATGTACATAATTTTCCTATGTGTCTGTCAGCTACACTCTGGCTGTAATCCAAGTAGGATCCTTCTTTGTATTTTCCCACATACTTTTTGAACAAGTAGAGCTGAAGTTTCAAACCCCCGGCCAAGCTTATTTCATGAGTTATCTACCTTGGCTTCTAGGTCTCGACTGTTATCATTATGACAGCAGCATCATTAAAATAGAACAAATTCATGTAGAATGGATGGCTGTTAATAAGAAAGTTAGGAAGAGAAACTTAGATAAAATGTATGCACAAAGAGACTGGTACAGTTTCAGAATTATGACAGGGACTGAGTGAGAAAACAGTACTGTTTCTAAATCTAGTAGTGTTGTAACTGAATATCTCCTCCCCCCACCCATCCTCACAAATTCATATCTTGAAGCCCTAAACCTCAATGTGATTGTTTTTGGAGGTGGAGTCTTTGGGAAATTATTAAGCTTAGATGGGGTCATGAGGCTAGAGCTCTCATGATGGATTCACTAATATTATTCACTAATAATAAGACATAGAAGAAGGCAGAGCTTTCTCTCTCTTAGCCATGTGAAGATACAGCAAGAGAGTAGCCATTTGCTGAGGCCAGGAAGAGGGCCCTCACCAAGAATCTGTGCTGGCACCCAATCTTGACTCTCAGCCTCCAAGAACTGTGAGAAATAGATGTGTGGTGTTTAAGCCACCCAGTCTATGGTATTTTGTTCCAGTAGCACAAGCTAAGACAGTAAGTGGTATGATAAGTAGAGTGCAACGGTAACGTATTTATCTAAAAATGTGCAAGCGGCTTTGGAACTGGGTAATGAGTAGAGGCTTGACAAACTTTGATGTATGTGCCAGAAAAAGGCGTGCTGCAGTCCACGGGGTCGCAAAAAGTCAGACGCAACTGAAAGGAACTAAGGTCCCTAGTGCAAAGACTGGGCTGGGGAGAAGCAAGGGCAATTTGACCCATGTTCCTACTTGGAGCACCTACTTGGAGAAGGGGCGGGAGCAGTGGGGAGCAGTAAAAGGCACTGTTTCTCTAACATTTTGGTCTTTGAATTACTCCCACTTGTCTCCCAGTGGTCTTTGAATTACTCCCCAGTAGAAGAGCACTAAGCCCAATCAGGTAAACCTTGCAAAGAGGACAAATAACCCTTGGACCCACAGTAACTTTGACTCCTCCAAGAAAGAAATGATGAGAATGAACATTCACTGAGATCCTACTATGGGCTAGATGTGGTCCTAAGTGCTTCGTATATAATGTTAAGTGATACAGGCAGCATTCCTGTGAAGTAAGTAGTGTTCTCATTTCAGTATGAGGACACTCCAGCTCAGAGAAAAAAGCAACCTGCTCTAAGTCACAAAGAACTTACTTGTCAATCACTTGTTGCACCATCCAGCACAGTGAGAATAGAGCACTAAGCAGTCTCACCCAGCTTGGTTTTCCTCCCCATGAAGTGTTTTGGAAATTTGTAGAATTTATCTTCCAGTTTAGCCACTACGTGTTGATATACATATCAGGTTATATTCTTTACATTTCTCTTTCATATGACAGGTGGTATTTCACGTTTATTTTTTATTATCTGTATAGTTAGATTGCATTACCTGTGAATTTCACTTCAGAATAGGAGAGGGATATCTCAAAATATGTGATTATATGAAGGGAGGCTCTGAGTCTGAGGAACCTGAGAACCACTGCGCTAACTAGTTACTCCCAGGTTCATGGAGAGTTGACTAAGTTTTGCAGGCAAAGTCTACCGACTGAGCCACCAGGGAAGCCCGAATTGTTGTTAAGGGACTGCTTGTGGCAAATAGAGCTTAGAAAGAAGAGAGGAGAGCTGGAGGAGAAAAGCTCCATCATTTTAGAGAATTCGTAAATAATCATGAACAGAATGTTGGTAGAAATATAGACTGTAATGGCCATTCTGATGAGGTCTCAGATGAGAATGAGGAACTTGTTATTGGACAATGGAGAAATGGTGATCCCTGTTATAAAGGAGTAGAGAATGAGGCGGTGTTGTGTTCGTGTTCTAACATTTTGTGGAAAGTGAAACTTGTGAGTGATAAAATTAGATATTTAACTGAGGAGATTTCTAACCAAAGTGTTGACGGGGTGGCTTGATTCCTTCTGACTGTGTATAGAAAAATATGAAAGGAGAGAAATGAATTGAAGAAGGGTTTGTTAAGCAAAAAAGAACCAGAAGTTAAAAGTATTTGGAAAATTCTCAGCCTATCCAGGCTGCAAAAATGAGAAAGCACCTTCAGAAGAAAACACCAAGAGTGTGGCTCACCAACCATTTAGTAAGGATATTAGTGTGGACCTGAGCCAAGAACCTAATCAGCATCTCAACAGAAGCTAGGAAGAGATGGAATTATACCATTAAAAACACTGCCAGGTGGGGCTAAAGGGCCAGGTGTGAGATTCAAGGAAGCAAGGAGAGTGCAATGAAGGAAGGCTTTAAACATGTGTTATTCTTCAAGAATAGACAAGTATCCCAAAGGTGACTCAGGGTCATCAGGGCTGCTACTACCACAGGTTCAGAGTGCACAGGCCTGAAGGGCAGGGTACCTCCACCTTGATTTCACAGAATGGGACTTCTGCTCTACAGAGTCACGTGGGCAAGACTCTGCCAAGTGAAAGGAATGTCTGTGGAAGTGATGGCACATCCCTTAGGGTCCAGAGGGCAGAGCCTGGAACCAAAGATATTCTTATTCTCTGGCCTGAAAATCTAATGGTATTTGCCTTGCTAGATTTTGAACTTCCTTGGGACCTGTCACTCTTTTCTTCTGATTTCTTCCTTTTGTAATGAGAATATCTATCTTATGCCTATTTTACTGTTGTAGTTTGGAAGCATGAAACTTAACAGGTTTCACAGGTTCACAGTGGGAGAGGAATTTTGTCTCAGGATGAATTGTACCTCAAGTCTCACCCAAATCTGATTTAGATGCAATTTTAGACTCTATGTTGAAATGGGTTAAGACTTTTGTGGCTATTGGGATGGAATGAATGTGTTTTTCTGTGTGTGTGTGTGTGTGTGTGTGTGTTTTAATTTACATGAAAAGAGGATATGAATTGGGGGAGCAGGGGCAGAATTTAGTATGGACTAAATGTTTGTGTCCTTCCAAAATTGATATGTCATAGCCTTGTACCATTATGTGTCAATATTAAGGAGTGGGGCTTTTGTGAGGTAGGTGATTCATGAGAGTGGAGCCCCTATGATGGGATTAGTGCCCTTTAAATCCAGGAGGAGGAAGAGAGACCAGAGCTTTCTCTCTCTTGGCCATGTGAGGGTACAAAAAGAAGGTAGTCCTTTGCAAGCCAGGAGAAGGGCCCTCACCAAAAACCTGACCATGCTGGCATCCAGATCTTAGACTTCCTACCCTCTAGAACTGTGAGAAATAAATGTCTGTTGTTTAAGACTGTCAATCTATGGTATTTTGTAGCAACTGGAGCTAAGTTTGCAAGTATTTTTTTTTCCCCACTTCCATAGGTTGCCTTTTCACTCTATTCAGTGTGTCCTCTGATGCACAAAAGTATTTGAGTTTGATGTCCTATTGGTCCATTTTTGTTTTTGTAGCCTTTACTCTTGGTGTTGTATCTAAGAAATAATTGCCAAGTCCAGTGTCGAAGTTCTCCCCCTGTTATCTTCTTGGAGAGTTATGGGTTTCACATTTGGGTCTTTAATTCATTTTGAGTTAATTTTTGAATGTGGTGTACAAGATAAGGGTCTAACTTCATTTGAAAAAAAAAAACAAAAAACTTTTTTTGGCATGTGGATATGCAGTTTTTCCATCACTGTTTGTTGAAGAGACTGCCCTTTCTTTGTTGACTGGTATTGGCATCATTGTCAAAGATCACTTGACCATATACATAACAGTGTGTTTCTGGGCTCTCTGTTTTATTCCATTGGTGTATTTGTCTTTATGCCATTATCACACTGTTTGATTACCATGGCTTTATAATGTGTTTTGAAATCAGGAAGTTTGAGTCTTCCAACGTTGTTCTTTTCAAAATTACTTTTCTGTTTTGGATTCCTTGAGATTCCATAGGAATTTTAGAATGAATTTTTCTGAAAAAAAAATGCCATTGAGATTTAGATAGAGATTACACTTGGTCTGTAGATTGCTTTGGGTGTTACAGATATCTTAATAATATTAAGCCTTCTAACTATGAACACAGGGTATCTTTCCATTTATTCATGTCCTCTTTAATTTTTTTTAGCAATATTTCATGGTTTCAGTATACAAGTCTTTGTTCTCTTTGGTTAGATTTATTCCTAATTATTTTATTCTTTTTAAAAGTACATGGAACAGATATCAGATTGTTTCAGTTAGTGTATAGAAATGCAGCTGATCTTTGTGCATTGATTGCATGTCATGTATTTTTACCAAATTTATTTGTTCTAATGGTTTTTTAAAAAAATCTTTAGGGTTTTCTACATGTAAGATCCTGACATCTGTGAACAAAGATAGTTTTACTTATTTATCCCCAGTTTGTATGTCTCTTATTTCTTTTTCATGCCCAATTGCTTTGCCTATCACTTCTAGTACTGTGTCCAATACTATGAAGAGGTGTGGTAAGAGTGCGCATTCTAACCTTTTTCCTGATTAGAAGAAAACTTTCAGCCTTTCACTACTGAGTATAATGTTAGCTCTGAGGTTTTCACACGTGGCCTTTATTATGTTGAAGTAGTTTCTTTCTGTTCCTAGTTCGTTGAGTATTTTTATCATGAAAGTGTGTTGAATCTTACCAAGTGTTTTTTTTCTGCATCAATTGAGGTGATCATGTGTTCATTTTAACTTTAAAAAATAATTTTATTGACGTATATGCAGAGAAGTACGTACATAGTATACAGCTAAATTTATAATACACTGAAAGTGAAGTCACTCAGTCATGTCCAACTCTTTGTGACCCCATCGACTGTAGCCTGCCAGGCTCCTCTGTCCGTGGGCATTCTCCAGGTAAGAATACTAGAGTGGGTTCCCATTTCCTTTTCCAGGGGATCTTCTCCACCCAGGGATCGAACCCAGGTCTCCCACATTGCAGGCAGATTCTTTACCCTCTAAGCCACCAGGGAAGCCTATAACACACTAGTAATTGGATCATCGAAAAAGCAAGAGAGTTCCAGAAAAACATCTATTTCTGCTTTATTGACTATGCCAAAGCCTTTGACTGTGTGGATCACAATAAACTGTGGAAAATTCTGAAAGAGATGGGAATACCAGACCACCTGACCTGCCTCTTGAGAAACCTGTATGCAGGTCAGGAAGCAGCAGTTAGAACTGGACATGGAACAACAGACTGGTTCCAAATAGGAAAAGGAGTACGTCAAGGCTGTATATTGTCACCCTGCTTATTTAACTTATATGCAGAGTACATCATGAGAAACGCTGGGCTGGAAGAAACACAAGCTGGAATCAAGATTGCCGGGAGAAATATCAATAACCTCAGATATGCAGATGACACTACTCTTATGGCAGAAAGTGAAGAACTAAAGAGCCTCTTGATGAAAGTGAAAGAGGAGAGTGAAAAAGTTGGCTTAAAGCTCAACATTCAGAAAACTAAGATGATGGCATCTGGTCCCATCACTTCATGGGAAATAGATGGGGAAACAGTGGAAACAGTGTCAGACTTTATTTTGGGGGGCTCCAAAATCACTGCAGATGCTGACTGCAGCCATGAAATTAAAAGATGGTTACTTCTTGGAAGGAAGGTTATGACCAACCTAGATAGCATATTTAAAAGCAGAGACATTACTTTGCCAACAAAGGTCTGTCTAGTCAAGGCTATGGTTTTTCCAGTAATCATGTATGGATGTGAGAGTTGGACTGTGAAGAAAGCTGAGCGCCGAAGAATTGATGCTTTTGAACTGTGGTGTTGGAGAAGACTCTTGAGAGTCCCTTGGACTGCAAGGAGATCCAGCCAGTCCATCCTAAAGGAGATCAGTCCTGGGTGTTCATTGGAAGGACTGATGTTGAAGCTGGAACTCCAATACTTTGGCCACTTCATGCGAAGAATTGACTCATTTGAAAAGACCTTAATGCTGGGAAGGATTGGGGGCAGGAGGAGAAGGGGACGACAGAGGATGAGATGGTTGGATAGCATCACTGACTCGATGGACATGGGTTTGGGTGGATTCTGGGAGTTGTTGATGGACAGGGAGGCCTGGCGTGCTGCAATTCATGGGGTCGCAAAGAGTCAGACTCGACTGAGCGACTGAACTGAACTGAACTGAATTACCATGTAACAGCCTCCCAGGTCAAGATGTAGAACAGTAGCAGCACCCCCAAAACTGCCTTCATCCCCCTCCCAGTCCCCATCCTTTCTTCCTTTCCAAAGGCAATCACTACCTGATTTTTAATACCAGACAAATTTAATTGGTTTTTAAGCTTTCTATAAATTGTTCAATATGTGCTCTTCTGTGTCTATTTTTCACTCACGTTGTATTTGTGAAATTCATTTTTGTTGTTCTCTATCACTAGTCCATTAATTTGTATTGCTGTATAGTAGTCAGTTGGATGAATCAGATACAGTGTTCCATTTACTGTTGAGGAACATTTAGATTACTTGTAGTTTGGGGCTGTTGAAGATGAATGCTGCTGTATACTTTCATGTACTTATCTTTTGATACACATGTGCATGCATTTCTTTTTGGTATATACTAGGAGTCTAATAGCTGAATCATAGCCAGGTCATAGAATATTCATATATGTTCAATTTTGGTAGATAATATCAAACTGGTTTCCAAAGTGATTTTTATGAGTTTTCATTCACATTCCTTATGATTGTGTCAGTTGCTCTGTAGCTTTGCTAATACTTGAGATCATCAGTCTTTTCTATTTTTATCATCCTAGTATGTGGTAGCATTTCACTATGATTTTAATTAACTTTTTCCCAATAATGAACTTGAGAATCTTCTCATATGTTTATTGGTCTCTTGAATTTCCATTTTTGTGAACAGTGTATTCAGGTCTCATCTCATTTTTCTTTTTTTTAAAAACTCAATTTGTTAGGAGGCCTGAATTTGCTAACTATGTGCTCTTTTACAGTTATATATGTTGTAAATATCTTTCATTCTGTGGCTTGCCTTCTCATTCTCTTAAAGATTTTTTAAAATGAATCATAGTTCTTAATTTTAATGAAGTTCAGTAGGTCATTCTTTTACTTTATGATTTAACAAACATAATTTATATCCTATTTAAAAAACCTTTCTGTCTCGTAGTTATGAGATTTTCTTTTGTGTTATCTTTAGGAGCTTTTTTGTCTTACCTTTTGCATTCAGATATGCAATCTATCTGGCATCAATTTTTTAAACATTGTTTAATTTGACATTAGAAAAAAAATTGCAATAGTACAAAGATGTCTAGCTATTCTTCACCTAGACTTGCTAGACATTAATATTTTATTGTATTACTATCACATAGATGGTCAAATGTTAATATATAGATATAGAGAGTGATATGTTGGAACCATCTTGTACTTGTGTACAAAAGTGATTGTTTAAAATTCAGGCATTTTCAAGTCAGTTTTTAAACCATGATGGCTTGAAATGGACCATGGGGGAATGTGTATTCATTCCATAGAAATTAGCAAGTGTGACAAATCACTTCTCTCTTTTTTTTTTTCACATATCAAATTTATTTTAAAACAAAAACAAGTGAAAATAGATGCATAATTTAAAACAAGTGGGTATTTGTGGTCACAAGATAAGATGAGAACATAGGAACTGAGTAGTAGCAAAATGAAAAGAAATTGATTGAAAGAAGCTGCCAGTGTTCTCTGGGCAGGAATGAAAGGAACTTTTAGGTTTCCAAGTGTAACATTTTAGTTGCATGACTGAAGTTTCCAATTTGCAAGCTGAAGTAAAACCAACTGCTTTGCATGTATTGTGAATATGGCCATACAAGAAAGCAATACAGGAAAACTGCAGGGGGCGAGGGTTTGATACTAGTTGTGGAACTGAGATCCCACATGCCGTGCAGCACAGCCAAAATGAATAAGTAAAAACAAAATTCCATTTTAAAAAGCTAAACATTTTGACCCTACTGAATTGTAGACTACTGCAAGCATCCAAAAATGTTTATTTTACCTTTCAGTATAGATTTGATAGAATTTATGATTGACCTCAGTTGTACTCATTTTGACGTGTAATTTGCTGACATTGTTTGATGTTATATATGGTAGATTGATACTACCTCAAATCTTTTACTTTTTATAAAATATATAACAAGTGATCCTGTGTATACAGTTAAAATGTTCTAAATGTATGAGCTTTTATCACTGAAATGATTTGGCTTATTGTAAGGTTCTTAGGAAGAGATAATAACACCAGAATGACAGAAGACCAAAGCCAGAACTTAACACTTAAAGCTTGAATTTTCTTTTTCTAATCCTGAGGAAATTTTTCTACCATTTTACTCTGTCTTAGGAATCAATGAAAGAGTGTAGTTTTTGTGTAGTTCCTAGAGACTGATAGGGTGATGAGAGTTAATTGTTTCTTCATAAACACCTTCTCAGCTCAAATTAAAAAGAATCAGTGATAGAGTTGCCTCACTCAGTCATGCATTTTAATTCTTATTCCAGGGTTTAGCTAAAGTAGTGGTGGTTAAATTAAATAAATGGTATATAGAGATGGAAGGAATAGAGAGACAGACAGACATGGAATTTAAATAGAAGCTCCTGATAACGTATCTTGATTTGCTGTCTACATTGACAGACAGTTGGTAAACAAGAAATGTGTTTCCTTAAATGATCTGTTGACAGAAGAGTTAGCAGAGTATAAAAGATTTCCTTTGACAAGAATATCTCTTTATCTTGAATGTATTGTATTTTAGTGTATTTTTAAGGATGTACATACAAATGGCTATATATTTTTGTTTTTCAGAGTTGGAGGGTTATCCGGTATATTAATGTCTTATTGATAATGGCAGAACATCCACCACTACTGGATACAACTCAGATTTTAAGTAGTGATATTTCTCTTCTGTCTGCCCCTATTGTAAGTGCAGATGGAACACAACAGGTAAGGAAACTGAAATGTTTATTTTCTGATGTCTAGTACACGTGTATTTCTTTCAGAAGAATGCAAAATTTAGAACATAATGAGGCATCACAACAGTGGGTTCCTGTTAATATTTTAAAATCCAGTTCACATTGTTGTTCTGGTTTCATAGGAAAATGAAATGAGACTATTTTTGAAGCTGCTTCTAAAATATCTTACTAATTAATGGTTAAATTTCTTGTGTTTCTGTTTAGTTGCCACTGAACTTATTTTTTATTTTACTTTAGGCAAACAGTATACTAGTCCCTGAACATTTTTTAACTAAGTTTAACCTTGTGCCTTAATGATTATTATAGATCATTACTTCAAATCATTATGAAATCATGATTTAATTATATGATTAAATGACTGCCTGCATTATAATAAAATGTTTTCTTCTCACCAGAATCCCCCTCCCCCCTAAAAGCAGACATACAATTCCTGGTGTGTTTTTCTCCCAGGGCTTTATAAATAAAGTTCTCTTATTTCATTGATACCCCATTCCCTCAGAAATCCTAAAGGGATGAGAGTGATGGGCTTTCACAGGTACCTGTGATGTGCCAAGCTATGTACTTAATTCTCACAGCTACCTTGTATGGTCCGGATTTTAATGTTGTGAGTAAGGAAACAAAGATTAAGGACATAATAAATAATAATGAGGGAAGAGAAGGAACAATTTGAGTTCTCACTATGGAAAAAAACATGTGCTAAGAACTTTATGATCTTATTTAATTCTTTCAGCAATCCTGTCCCTATTGCAGATGAAACAAAATGAGTTTCAGAAAGGCTCAAGATCACACAAAGCTTTTTTGCTCCATTATGCATATTGGGAAACTAAGAGAAATATAATTGTGTTTTGTTACTTTATAAACTTTGTATCTACAGTGGGCAATTATTTGCTTACCAGATAACAGACTACTCTGTTCACTTTGCTATTGAAAAATCGAGTGATGAGCTTGTGTTCTACATTTTTCTGTTTTGAATAAACGTGGTATGAAAAGTATACAGTGGTTGTTATTTTCACACGTGCTCTGATAGCTTTTAGCAGCAACTTCATTTCATTAAAGTTGCTTTTTATGATAAAATTCAAGTCTGTTAAACAGGTTTTTTTCTCCCTTAAAAATAATAGATGTGGCAGATATTCGTTTACTTTAAGGCTCTGGGAGTGCCTTTTATCATTGTTGCCTCAGGCAAATCACTGGCTTCAAGTTGTTTATAGTGTAATACAAGAAAGAATCTCTGAAGCAGTAAATTACAGTACACTGATGTAGTTCCTATAGTGTATATATAGTCTGTTAAAGGGAATAGGCTGAAACAAGACCAGAATGCCCTCTTAAGACTTATTTCTCTCTTTTCTTTCAAAAGGAGATTCTTTTGGCAGAATTTTTCTTGAGATCTTAAGAGCACCATGGCTAGCATATAGTAATGATTGTGTAGATGGATGGGCTTGCCAAGGAGCTGAGAATATAAGAGCATACTAGATGCAAGATTTGAAGGATCAGGTGGAGTCAGTAGTTCTAGAAGACAGGTTTTTAGGTAGGTTTTGAAAAGTCAGGTGTCAAGAGGTGTAATAAAGCCTTAAATTCTAACCAGCACTCTTTGCTAGTTAGGGGAGAGGTATCAGTGAGTGGAACGAGCATAGGATTGGCTGATAGATTTGATTTGGGTGACTTAAGACAAATTACTTAACTTCTCTCTGAGATAGAGGTAATAATAACTGCTTACAGTAGGTAAGGGTGAAATGAGGGTGAAATGAGCTTCAGTAAATATTTGCTGAATTTGAATTGAAGCACTCAATGAATGCTTAAAAGACTGAAGAAACTCTATAGGTATGTCAGTCAGGACTTAAGTCAACAGATGTAGTTGTAGGAAGCTGAGAAATAATTATGACTGATACTGAGTATAAGTGTAAGAGAATGGACCAGTAGCTATGGTAGACTGTAAGGAACTGAACAAAAGTAGCTAACAATAAGTAGGTAACAATTGACAACACACATCTCTTTGTCTTAGCTCAGGAACTTACTGCTATGCCAAGCATGGCCAAATTAGATCTTGCCTGTGGTGATATGATACCACCTGGTTGGTGCCCAGAGTAAAGAAGCAAGCTGAAGACAGTTCCTGACAGAAGGAAGTCTTGTGTATATGCATGATGTTAACAATTTAGGATAACAGTTAGATTGTCCTTTGTCTTTACTCTCTTGGGAATATCATTCTGTTTCTTCTTGGGATCCTCTTGAGATCAAATTAATTTTCTTATGGTTGACCATCCAGATTATCTAAAATATTCATCAATATTTTCTCATTTTTTAATAGCAAACATATTTTATACAATGTGACATACATAGTGGGTCTTTTGGCTTATGAATTACACTGGAAGGAATCACTCCTGACATCATTACTTGCCAGTGTTGCTTTTAGGGAAGCTATGATAGACATTTATCTTCCATTTTGACTGGCAGCACCTGAACTGTTCCTTGTGTTTGAAAAGTTTCATTCATCTTTTTTTATTTTTGGAGTGTTTTAGGTTTACAGAAAAATTGAGCTGAGAGGTTTTCTCATTTACATCTTACACACAGTTTCCCCTATTATTAACGTCTTACAGGTATATTTGTTGCAAGTAATAAACCAGTGTGCTTCATTGCTTGGTGCTGTCCGACTCTTTGTGACCCCATGGACTGTAGCTTGCCAGGCTCCTCTGTCCACAGGGATTCTCCAGGCCAGAATACTGGCGTGGGTAGCCTTTCCCTTCTCCAGAGTATCTTCCCAACCCAGGGATCGAACCCAGGTCTCCCACATTGCAGGCAGATTCTTTACCATCTGAGCCACCAGGGAAGCCCAATAAATAAACCAGTAATAACCAATATTGATACATTATTGTATCAATAAACCAATATTGATACATTATTAAGTTCCACAATTTACATTAGGGTTCATTCTTGGCATTGTACAATTCTGTGGGTTTTGAGAAATGTGTACCACTGTGTATCATTATTATAGTATTATACAGAACAGTTTAACTTCTTTAAAACTCCCCTATGCTCCATTATTCCTCTCTCACACCCCACCCCCTGAAACTTTGGCAAATAGCTGTATTTTTACTGTCGCTATAGTTTTTATCTTTTTCCGGAATATCTTATAGTTTGAATCATACAGTATGTAGCCTTTTCAGACCAACTTCTTTCACTTAGCAATATGATCTAGAAAATTTCTTTTTGTGGCTGTTTCAGTAGCTCATTTCTTTTTATTACTGTATGAATGGTACGGTTGTATCATTCATTGTATGATTGTATTGTGTGAATAATACATTATATGAATGATACTTCATTGTATGAATGTACTGGTTTATTCATTTACCTATTAAAGGACAGCTTGGTTGTTTATAGTTTCTGGCAGTTATAAGTAAAAGTGCTTTAAACATTTATGTGTAGGTTTTTGTATAGACATAAGTTTTCAACTAGTTGGGTAAATATCTAGGAACATCATTGCTTGATCTGTGTTTAGCTTTATAAGAAACTACAAGCTGTTTTCCAGAGTGGCTGTGTCATTTCACATCTTCAGGCATGTGCTTGATCTGAGGTTGTATCCTTTCTTGATAAAGCCCTTATGAGTGCTCCTCCTACCCTGTTAGAACCCCCACGTGTGCTTTAGGGAATTTGAGCTTTAAATATGTGAAATGCTCTCAGTTCTAGTCACTTTTGGTACCAGAGTTCAGATATTTTGGTTTTTTGTGTGTTTCAGCAGTTTCCTATTTTAACGTTACCTTCTCTAATTTCTATTCATTTACCTTCCAAAAATATTGAATGCATGTAAACTTTTGGTAATCTAATCACACGGACCACAGCCTTGTCTAACTCAATGAAACTAAGCCATACTGTAGGGGGCCACCCAAGACGGATGGGTCATGGTGGAGAGGTCTGACAGAATGTGGTCCACTGGAGAAGGGAATGGCAAACCACTTCAGTATTCTTGCCTTGAGAACCCCATGAACAGTATGAAAAGGCAAAAAGATAGGACACTGAAAGATGAACTCCCCAGGTTGGCAGGTGCCCAATATGCTACTGGAGATCAGTGGAGAAATAACTCCAGAAAGAATGAAGGGATGGAGTTAAAGCAAAACAACACCCAGCTGTGGATGTGACTGGTGATAGAAGCAAAGTCCGATGCTGTAAAGAGCAATATTGCATAGGAACCTGGAATCAAGGCAAACTGAATCATGGCATGAATCAATCATAGCATGGTCCATGAATCAAGGCAAACTGGAAGTGGTCAAACAAGATGGCAAGAGTGAATGTTGACATTCTAGGAATCAGCAAACTAAGATGGACTTGAATGGATGAATTTAACTCAGATGACCATTGTATCTACTACTGTGGGCAAGAATCCCTTAGAAGAAATGGCGTAGCCATCATAGTCAACAAAAGAGTCCAAAATGCAGTACTTGAATGCAATATCAAAAATGACAGAATGATCTCTGTTCGTTTCCAAGGCAAACCATTCAATATCACGGTAATCCAAGTTTATGCCCCGACCAATAACGCTGAAGAAGCTGAAGTTGAACGGTTCTATGAAGACCTACAAGACGTTTTAGAACTAACACCCAAAAAATGTCCTTTTCATTATACGGGACTGGAATGCAAAAGTAGGACATCAGGAAACACCTGGAGTAACAGGCAAATTTGGCCTTGGAGTACAGAATGAAGCAGGGCAAAGGCTAATAGAGTTTTGTCGAGAGAACGCACTGGTCATAGCAAACACCCTCTTCCAACAACACAAGAGAAGACTCTACACGTGGACATCACCAGATGGTCAACACCAAAATCAGATTGATTATATTCTTTGCAACCAAAGATGGAGAAGCTCTATACAGTCAGCAAAAACAAGACTGGGAGCTGACTGTGGCTCAGATCATGAACTCCTTATTGCCAAATTCAGACTTAAATTGAAGAAAGTGGGGAAAACCACTAGACCATTCAGGTATGACCTAAATCAAATCCCTTATGATTATACAGTAGAAGTGACAAATAGATTTAAGGGACTAGATCTGATGGACAGAGTGCCTGGTGAACTATGGACGGAGGTTCGTGACATTGTACAGGAGACAGGAATCAAGACAGGAGTGTCTTGACATGCTTGGCCTTCACGTTACATACCGATTTTAGAAATGGCCTCTCAGTACACACAGACACAACCTTCTGAGATTCGGATTTGGATTACTTTGCGTCTGTAGATCAAATTAGGAGAGAATTGACATCTTTACAGTATTGAGTCTTTCAATCCTTAAAGTTCAAGTTGGTATATCTAAGCTATTATAAATTGTATGCATGTGTATGAAATTTCATGTTCTGTTGTTGGTAAATACAGTTTATTTTTGAATATTGCTTTAGTATCTAGCAACCTTGCAGGATAATAATCTCTTGTTACATTTTTATTACAAGAGAGTGGTACCCCTCCCGTTTTTATCCCTTGATTCTTGGACTTGGACCGGCTATGAGAGAAACAGCAACATATATTGGACACCAGTTTAGAGCATATGCCACCTCCTAGGAAACCTTGCTGCAGCCCTGTATTGACACTTAGCTGTTTCTATAACTTAAAACATTAAATTTTTTACAGTATTTTAATGAAATATTTATGAGTATATACACACACTTAAACCTGTTGTGGAAGACAGAATCATCAAATCTAAAGGGAACAGCATCTTAGGGAAATAAAGCATAATAGTCATGGAATTTTGATGGACTCTGATCTAAAAACAATAGATATTCTATTAAATTAACTCCTGGATAGTCTACAGTTAGAATAATTCCTAATTCTCTAGTTAAGGAATTCTGTACTTAGTCAGCTCCTGTGCCCCAGAATCATGTAAGAATTGTTGACTTTTAAGAAATGTAAGTTGGACTGAAGTGAGGAAGAAATAAGGAATAACTGGTAAGCAGCACTGAATAAATAAGGAAATGCATTCAACTGAAATTTTTCCATGGGATACTGAAAATTCTTTAAAGTGAATCTGAGTATAAACTTCTGTAATAAGAGACACTAAATGAAAAGGAGGCTGCTTATAAAGATGATTTTTCCCATGATCTTTTGTATGTTCTTACGTTAGCTTAATACAAAGCGAGATTTTTTTTTGTCAAAAATCATACAGATGTTTGTAGAACTAGAAGTTGAATTCTGCTTTTTCAGTTCTCATGTTTCCTTTTCAATAATAAACTTACGGTTGTTTTATACTCAAGTACTGTTGTATATCTACTTACCGCGAGATAAAACGCCCAGGATTCAAATTCCTGAAATGCATTTATGTGATATTTCAAAAAAGAACATTTTGAAAATCAGACAAATATGCACACATATAAACACATGACAGAAAATTACACAAGAAATTATAAGCAGGGACTGACCCCAGAAAAAGAGTTTATATTTTATACAACCTTTTGTACTGTTTGAGTATTTTTTTAATCTTGTGGATTTATTACTTTTTAAACTTAAAAAAAAAGTTCTAACAATTTAAAAAAGGAAAACAACCATGCAGTTCCAAGTGTACATACACATATATCACAGGAAGAAAAGCTCTACACATATATATCCGTTTATTAACAGTGGTTCTTCTTAGGAAAGAGGAGTTTGTTGGCAAGAGGTTAAAATTTTGCTTTATCTGAACTGTTTAAGATTTTAAGAATGTCTTTATTTAAAACCATCATAAGTCAGAAGAGTGCACAAATCATTCCTGTACAGGCCAATTAAAAAAACTGAAAGGAGCATAACCCCTGTAACCATCCTCAGGTCAAGAAATAGAACTTTACCAGCACCCCCAAGAGACTGCTTGGGAAGGATTTGAAAGGTAATCCCAAGAAGTCTCTTGGGAAGGATTATGCTTTTAATCCTTCCTAGAAATATTCCCTCTCTCCCAAAGAGTATCTATCCCTTTTTACTTCCCCAAACCAAAGATTAGTTTTGCCTGTCTTTGAATTTTACATAAGTAGAATTATACAGTGTGCATTATTTCGGTCAACACAATACATATGACATTCATTCCTGTTACCATTCATAGCATACATAGAATTTGCTGTATAATATTCCATCCTATAAATATGCCTCAAGTGCTTCAATGTATTGTTGATGGAAAATTGGGTTGTTTCTGGTTTTTGCTTATCACAGGTGATTCTTCAAGAACATTTCCTGTACACAACTTTTGCACATATGTATGCTTTTCTTTTGGGTACATACCTAGTAATGGAGGGCTTGGGTCATAGGGAATATATTAATATATGTTCAAGTAGTAACTGCTATGATTTTTGTTTGTTTATTTCTACTTAAACATCCCCAATACCTCAAATACAATTGAACTCCTCTCATATTCCCTCAAACACCAAGCGTTTATTACTGCTTCACTTTTCCATTATTGTAGAGGACTGTTATTTTCCCCAAATAGCTGCTGCTTCCCTCTAGGGTGAGATTATTTTTTCCTGTCCTACTATTGGCAAAAAACAACAACAACAAAGGTTTCCAAAGAGGCAGCACCAGTTCCACAAGCAGTATGTTTTTGGCTGTTGCTCTGCAGTCAAATCAACATTTGAAATTGTCTGTCTGTTTCATTTTATCTATTATCTTGATAGATACATATACTATTTGAATTTTAAAGGAAATATCCACGTGCCTCCTGTGTGAACAAAAATATATATGCCTCCACTTGGGGAATATCTGAATAAAATACCTATTGTTAGTAAACATCAATTCCAGTGTCTCATAAGTATTTGTAAACATATAATTGACCGCTTATTGGTCTGTGTACCTATGTAATATGCTTCCCTAATGGCTCAGTAGGTAAAGAATCTGCCTGAAGTGCAGGAGACCCAGGTTTGATCCCTGAGTCTGGAAGATCCTCTGGAAAAGGGCATGGCAACCCACTCTAGTATTCTTGCCTGGAGAATCCCATGGACAGAGGAGCCTGGTGGGCTTGGTCCATGCTGTCACAAAGAGTCAGACACGACTGAGCGACTTAACACACACCTATGTAATATAAAAACTGATGTTTTAAAGCTAAAACCATTGGTAAACTTAACTGGCACATTATTGAGTTCTTAGTGTATAAGGGAAGAATTTCATGTTAGCTGCAAAGTTGGCAACAAAGTGCCTGTATGTAACAAGGTACCCTATCTTCTTGGGGATGATTCATTGGACTAATTAAGGGTTTTGGGAGAAAAAGGAGTTTGGAACTGTTTTGAAGAAGGGAAGTGCTAATTAAAACCTTAGTGATAATAAATATTAAGAAACCTGAAATATAGTAAGTCTGTGGAGCAGTGGAATCCCTCGTACACTGCTGGCACAATTATTTTTGAAAGTGGTCTGGCAATATTTAATAAAGCTGAAAAAGTGCAGACCTAAAATCTAATATAATATTCTTCTAGGTAGTTATCCTACAGAAAATCCTATACATGTATACAAGGGCACATGTGCATGCCTGTTCATTGCTTTGTAATAACAAGAAAACAAGAAGTAATATAAATATCTAACAGTAGAGAAATGAATAGGGTTTGGAGGATTCATATGATAGAATGCCTCTGTGTGTGCTGTCACTTCAGTCATGTCTGACTCTTTGAAACCCCATGGACTGTAGCCCACCAGGCTCCTCTGTCCATGGGTTTCTCCAGGCAAGAGTAATGGATTGGGTTGCCTTGCCTTCCTGCAAGGGATCTTCCCAGCTCAGGAATCAAATGTGTCTCTTATGTCTCCCGCATTGGCATGCAGCTTCTTTACCATGAGCGCCACCTGGGAAGCCTTCATATGATGGAATGCTAGAATATGATTACCAGTATTCCATTGTATGAATCTATACTATGGTAAATCTTAAAAAGTAAAGGGTGCATAAAACAGCAAATTAGAAAAGGATACTATATATGATCATTATATTAATATAATGATCCCACTGACATAAACTGGAAAAGAAAAAGCCTTACAAATCAATAGTTATGTATCAGTACTGATATTGGATATATACAGACATGAATATTGAACAAAAATGAAGAAGATACACTGCAAGTTTAGGAAAAAATGAACTATAAACATACTTCTTTTTTCAAAAGAGCTTCTGATGCAACATTGTAAATCTGCCGGATCTTGTATTCAGAATACGTACAGAACTCTTAGAGAACTCAGCAGTGAAAAGACAATTAACCCAATTAAAAACTGGGCAAAGGTTTTGAATACTCATTTCTTTAAAGAAGGTATGTACATGACCAATAAGTACATTAAAAGTTGTTCAACATCATTAATGTTTCAGTTCAGTTCAGTCGCTCGGTCGTGTCTGGCTCTTGGTGACCCCAGTGGACTGCAGCACACCAGGCCTCCCTGTCTATCACCAACTCCCAGAGTTTACTCAAACTCATTTCCATTGAGTCAGTGATGCCATCCAACCATCTCATCCTCTGTCGTCCCCTTCTCCTCCCACCTTCAATCTCTCCCAACATCAGGATCTTTTCAAAACAGTCAGTTCTTCGCATCAGGTGGCCAGTGTATTAGAGTTTCAGCTTCAGCATCAGTCCTCCCAATGAATATTCAGGACTGATTTCCTTTAGGATGGACTGGTTGGATCTCCTTGCAGTACAAGAGACTCTCAAAAGTCTTCTCCAAAACCACAGTTCAAAAACATCAATTCTTTGGCGCTCAGCTTTCTTAATACATCCACACATGACTACTGGAAAAACCATAGCTTTGATTAGACGGACTTTTGTTGGCATTAATGTTCAGTTAATTTAATTAATGTTGGCATCAATGTTTAGAAAAATGCAAATGAAATCACTTCATACCCAGTAAAATGGCTAGAATCAAAAAGTCAAATAGTAGCAAGTGTTAGCAAAAACATGGAAAAATTGGAACGTTCATATGCTGTTGGTGAGAATGTAAACTGGTGTATCCACTTTGTAAACAATCTGGCAATTGCCTAAACAATCAAACATGCAGTTGTGATGTGACCCAGCAGTTCTTCTCCTAGATATTTACTCAAGAAAAATGAAAACATATGTCCATATAAAAATTTGTACAGCTTTTCTATTAATAGCCCAAAGGTGGTAACAATCCAAATGTCCATCAACAAATGAATAAACAAAGTGTGATACAGTGAAATGTTATTCTGCCATAAACTAATGAAGTATTCCACAGTCTAGATAAAAAATTAAATGTAATACAAAAAGAATCCTAATTAAAGGAAATGTTAATTGTTTTTGAGGGTCTGCTGTATGTCAGGCACTGTGCTGGCATTTTACATACAGTGTTTCTGTTAATCCTTCAAAAACACTACATTTTAGAGAAGAGGACACTAAAGTTCATGGAGTTTAAATAATTTGTCTAAAAACCACATTTATTAAGCAATAGAGCAGAATTTTAGTATAGAATTGTCTTATTCCAAATTCATATTTTTTCTCTTATAGTGCTTTTATTTCTAAAAAAGCAATTGTGAAGACAGATGACCCTAATAGAAAGTATTTTCTGTTTATCACATTATATTGCATACCTTGTATTTTAGCTTAGCATTGTAATTGGCTGTAACTAATTTCCCTTAATGATTCATCCGTATATCCTCAGCTCTGCAAAACATGCCTAATATTTAGTATTTGCTCATTAATTACTTGTCAGTTAAAAGAGTGGATGGTTAACAGATTTCAGTTGTTTGTCTATATGGTGGTATTCTTACCTGAGTTTGAAAATGATTTTCCTTCATAGGACTAAGAATTAAACTCAAATTCATTAGTTTGATAGCTGCCCTTTTATTTACAGTTATTAATCTCTGTGTAGACTTTAGCTGAAATATGTTACATCAGCCAGCCCACCCACAGATTGACAGGATCCAGTGAAGAACAAAGCATGATGCAAAGTTCTTAATAGTGAAGTCAGCTTAATAACATTTTGATGTTTAAATAATTCATACTTGTTTGTGAAATCAATTTCCTGGCTTAATTTCTTAGGAAAATCATATAATGAGTTCAAATTTAGACATAATAAGATTGGGTATCTGCAGTTTATCAAGGTAAATAAATCCAGAAATTAGTTGGAAATACAATTTTGGAGTTTGGGGAATCTAGAGCTATACTCAGTAACCATTAACTACATGTGGCTATTTAATTAAAATTAAGAATATTAGAGAAGATGAGTTCTTCATTCTCACTGGTCACATTCCAAATGCTCAGTAGCACTTGTGTACATTTTCAGGCCGTGTATAGCCAAATACAGCTAGGGGCTATCACCAGACAGCACCATTATAGAATCCTTTCATCATCACAGAAAGTTTTACCAGCTAGCCCTGTTCTCAAAGCCAGAAGAAAAGATTTAGGAGCTATTTAGAGACTGAACAGTAGTTAATTCAGCAAGCATTTGTTCATCTTCTGTAGTCTCTGCGTATAAAAATAAATAGACTGAAGTAAAGGGCTCAGGTATGTTGTAGCAGATGCAAACAAGTGAATACAGTCATGTACCAAGTATTGTAACAGAAGGACATATAGAGTGCTGTGTCTCTAATACAGGAATCACCTAACTCTGCTTTAGGGTGTCCACTTGCTGAAGGATGTGTAGTATTTCCTGAAGAAGGAAATAGTTCCTCATAGGAAAATGTCAGCAGAAGTCAAGTGTGAATCACATTGTGCTGGAGAACAGTAAATAAATCATTGGCCAGGAGATGAAGATGAAACTTTTGACTGTGAAATACTAGATTGAACGGAATCGAGCAGCCGGATAGCTGAAAAGCTATAGAGTGGTCGGTACAGGAAAATATGGAAAGCAAGAGGCAGGCAGGTGTCCAGCATCAGTTCCAGAGAAATCTTATAAACCTTGTGTCCTCTGTATGTTCTCTCTCTGTCCTGTAAATTGGTGCGTTTCTCCTACGCTAGAGGGCATATCCTTAAAGCAACAGATCTGCACTGATAAAAATAATAAAAAATTGTTCACTCATTATTGTGTTTCCTTTAAAATATATGTAGATATTATTAATAAATGATTATGCCCTGACATTTGGATAAAGTTTGGCACTTTTGTGTAGTAGTTCAGATTCCAAGGTGGTAAATGTTCATTTGAAATTGCCTCACTTTAAGTAGTTAGTTGATAAGTTTTAAGTCCACTGCACTGGGAGTTTGCCTTAAGAGAAAGTTTGTTTGAATGGTCTTGTAAAATGAAGTAACTTTTCAGTAACAACAATAATCTCTTATTTTACTTTAAAAAAAATAAATCTGCATTGGACTAAATGATATCTCAGGTTTCCTTAGCTCTAACTTTCCCCAGGCTGTATACCCTGTTTGTTTAGAGGTGTTCGTGTCAGGCTTGCTGATTTCTGTTATCTGTCTATGCATCTTGGTCCTTCTCTTTCCTTCTCACTCCACAGATGTCTTTTTCTGCTGTCTTGCTTTTTTTTGAAAATTATTTCTTTCTTTCAGAAAATAATTTTATATTTGATCCTCTTAAATTTTATCTGTTTTCTTCCATAACTTCTCCAAGCCACTGTATTTTTTTTCATTATTTATTAGGAAATTTAGGAAATGTTAAATGTTAGTTACATTTTTCTAGATTTTTCTAGTCTTCATTAGTGTATATGCTAAGCATGGTTATAACTTTAATCAGGGACATTTTCATCACACTTTTTTGTGTTACATTTATGTAACATTTTGTATTAGTATTTGCATGTATCATCATGTTGTTGTTTAGTCACTAAGTTGTATCTGACTCTTTTGCAACCCCATGGACTGTAGCCCTCCAGGCTCCTCTGTCCATGGGGTTTCCCAAGTAAGAATACTAGAGTAGGTTGCCATTTCCTACTCCAGGGGATCTTCCCAACCCAGGAATTGAACCCACATCTCCTGCATTGGCAGGTGGATTTGTTACCTCTGAGCGCCCGGGAAGCCCATGTATCATCATAGCCTACTTGTAAGAATAATTTAAAAGTCTCCATGGTATGGCATTATTTACAGTCACTGTCAACTTTAATCTGCCCTTTGGTGGTAGCCATCTCATCCAAAACATATGTTTCAAGCATATGTTTTATCTGTTATTCAGGAAGTAATATAAATATTAGTAGTATGAATATTTAAGTTCAGAATACTTAACGCTCAATAGCTGTATGTATTTCTGTTCAAAATGCTAAGAGCTAGAAGTTAACTATTGGCACATATTCAGGCAATTACTTTTATCGGTTGTCCACTCACCCCCTGTTGACACGATTAACTGAAACCAGGCATTAAAAGCATTTTCTCTAAATAATGACAAAAGAAAACTGCCTGGCTGATCTGTCCTGTGAATTGGGTGAGGTCTTCAGCATGGCAGCATGGATACGAGGATGTAAGAAATGAAAGAAGCTGAGTGGAGAAGAGAACCTATTCAGTAATTTTACAGAGCATAGTGTAACTGTCAGATCTGAACTCTGGTTTTTTAAAGGGGTTAGGAATTGGAAGGTCATCAGTGCAGTGTCTTTTTTATTCCCTTACTTTTGAGCTCCAGCAAGTGAAGTAATTAATTTTTTCAACAAATGTGTAGTCCCCATTTTCCTTCCCTATTAAATAGCATACATCTACTCTCTTAACTTGCAACATTAATATCTTGATATGCAGATTTAATCTGCTGTTCTTATAATTAATACTTCTTCCCCTCATTTTAAGGTTATTCTGGTACAAGTTAACCCAGGGGAAGCATTTACAATAAGAAGAGAAGATGGACAGTTTCAGTGCATTACAGGTAAGAATGGTAATTTATTATCATTTGAGACAAGACTAAAGTTTATGCTACATAAAAGTGTTACATGCTTGTGGTTTCTTTCCTTTCTTTCTGACTGCCACCACACCAAGGTGTGAACTTTGCATACTTTATGGCTTAACTATTGTAGTAGCATCCTAATTAGTCTCTTTCCCAGGGTTTCTTGGTTAAGATACTATAATGCTGTTCATGTCACTCCCCTGCTCAAAGATCTTTAGTGAATCCAGTTCAGTTTCCTTAGTCTTTTTGAAAGATCATTTCATCATTCTCACTTGCTTTTTCCCACTTTCCTTTCAATACTGTTTCCCTTTAGTCTTGCTAAGTTGGTTTATCTGCTATCTCTGAACCTTTTTTATATTGAATACTTTCTGTACTGTTCTTCTCATCTACAGTTTACCCATATCACCACTACCTCCAGCCTATCCAAGTGCTTCCAGACTGAGCTCAGATCTTATCTTTAAAAGGTTTTTTTATAAAGACCCATCATTATGTGTACTCATGTACTGGTTGGATGAATTACTACATAATTCTTGTGTAGTAAAAGAATTTTGGTTGTGTAAGTTCCAGCATTCATTCTAACTAAAGAGTCCTTGATTCCAAAGTAACCTGTTAATTAAACTAAAATCTTAGTTAATTTTGGAAGTGAGTACTCTGAGTGAGAGTCCTAAATTTAACAAGTATATCTGTGCAGAGGCGCATTTCAAAGAGTAATCGAGCTAGTGAACAGTTATTGCTCCTAATAGACCTATATAAATAGGATGCCCACTAGCTAATTTACTAACTCGAATTCCTAATGAAATAAACACTTGTAAGAGAATCTTTCACTAAACTTCAAAACTTACAGAAATAATGATGCTGTCTTTAGCTTGGTACATAAAACCCTACTTAACAAAAACGTTCAAGGAGTATTAGCTTCCTTCTGTTTTGATTTCTTAACAACAAAAATGGTGTCTTTTTTACTTTTGATTCTCTATGCTAAAATAATGCCTTTTGCTTAGTTGTGCTGTTGATATTTATTAAAACTAACTGCTAAAATATTTTTAAGTATATTGGTATGCTTGTTTGCCTTGGTAACTACTATGGACTGAAAATATATTGTTATACTCAGGGGTATTTTAGTGTCTTAGAGTTTTCAATATGAGCACCAATTAAGATTGCATGGTAATATGGAAATTTTAATGTAAAAATATAAATGTAGTGAGCCATAAGTAATGCCTAGATGTTAATCATTTAGCCAAATCCTGAATTTCTGGCTATTTTTTTATGATTTGACTCTCACGTGTAAAAAAAAAAAATTGTTAAAAAGTGAATTCAGGTTTGTGGAAAGCTATAGCTCACCTTACCTCGAGAAGTCAGGAACTAATTGGCAGTTGCCCAGTGTGCTGATTCCGAGCCCCTTCACCCACTAGAGTTAGTATGCCATTAATACTACGTCTACCTCTAAATCTTCCTGCTTTCCTTTTTGTTTCCAGGTAGCTCTGAGCAGCTTCTCAGTAGTTACTGATGTGTATTTCACCATTGCTGCTGCTGGTGTCACTTTCTAGTCTGCCAGTGGGAGGTTATAGGACCCTTGTTGCTTCTGCTGTCATCTGACTCCGAGAGTGACCAGCGCTGTTGCTCCTGGGGCAGTTATTGTCAGCACCTCTGTTCCTGTTTGTCTTCCCTTTACTGCTACTGCTCTTTATTACTGCTTTTCTGCTGTCACATTATCTCCTCATACACCTGGTCTTGACTCTTCCTGCCTTTATAGGGGCTTCTGAAGTTAGGGAAGGTTTGTCCCCACTAGTAAGTACCACTCTGTTCTCCACGTATTTTGGGATCATGGTGAGGATAAGCACACACGTGGTCAGCTCTTTCATATTTGCCATCTCCTTTGCAGAGCATTTTGTTAGTAAGTCTCCTCCCAGACTGAGCCAGATGACATTTAGGTCCTTAGTAAAACAACATTGTGTTAAATACTTACCAGCTCTGTATCCCAGTTATCCCAGCTCTGTTACCCTAGAGTGAGTTCTCTGCACTCCAAACGTTGGCACTTCTGGCCTTGCTCGTCTCTGTGTTCTAGTCTGAATCCTTGTGCTCGTTAGGTCTGTTCAGAACGCTTTTGGCTTTATGGTTTTACCTTTGCTAGTAGTATCTCATGACTGAAAGCATATACAGAATTTCACTTTGGCTTCTTTTCACTTAGTGTAACAAGTTTGAGAGCCATCCATGTTGTTCACGTGCCATTAGTTCGCTCATTTTTGTTGCTGAGTTGCGTTACGTTGCATGAGCACCCCCTATTGTGTCTGTTTAATCATTTGTTGACGGACCTTTGAGTTGTCTCCAGAGTTTGGCTAACATAAATTAAATGGTTGCAAATATTTGTGTTTTTAAAAAGGGCCCTTTTCTCCCAGGATGTCTTTGTTGGGGATGGGAGAGGAAGATTTCATCCAAGTAGGACCCCTGGTGACCTGCTCTGATATCCTAGAATCGCTGAGACATGTGTACAAACTACACCTCAGGCCCAATGAATCTTGTTAGATATGTCAGATCTTTGATATTAACAATGTCTGAAATTTATTAGAAGTTAAATGTCTGTTTTATGTATCATGGTCACTATATTGTTTGCTATAATTACTATAACTCGCAGAATGAAATATAATTTTTCTTACTAAATTCACAATAAAACCTTAAAGAAATATTAATAACAAAATGTATGAATTAATTAATGGTGCATTTTTAAAGGTACAAGTCTGGGAGTAGGTCAGCCTGGGTTCTGGGACTAGTGGGTGGGAGTTAAAAGAAAGCAGATATAGCTCAGTATGAGGAACAACTTTGTAATAAACAGAGCTGTTAGAGAGACTCAGGAGCAATCAGTTTCCCATCTGCCTTCGTAGGTGGTAATGCATCTACTGAGTCTTCACTTGATGGTGCCATTAGCAGGTTTAATTTCTCTTCAGTGGATGGTTGGAGTTAATGCCTTTTAAGGTTCTTCACAAGTCTAAAATGTTCTGATTCTATATCCTTCAGTAGATTACTTAAATTCTGCCCATTATTTTGCACATCTGTGAAATGAGGATGCACTAGTGTGAATTAGATTCAACAATTTTCTACCAACTCGCAATTTTTTAGGTATTCATAATTATGGTAATATCTTATGCCATATCTTAGATTTGTTTTAATAGTAAGCAGATCAGTATTCCAATAATTTTTTTTAAAAGACCCCTGATTATCTTTGGACTAAGGACTTTTTTTTACTACAAATCTGACTGAACTAAATGAAGTTCTTTAAGGTATATGGAAATTATAATTAACTCAAGTCCAACCCATATGTAGTAGTCTCATTCCCATATGATTAGCTATTATTTACTTTTTCTCATAATTTAACGAACTAAATCATGGAGAAGTAATATATTTTATATGTTATTTAGGAAATCTTAACTACCCTTAGGAAATACTCTAAAAGCATAAGTAACTATGTGGTGGAAATCCATTATTAAAAAGTTTGCCCTCTACATTTTTCCTTCTAAAATGAAAACGTCAGTTTCGCTAGAGAGGCTTGAAAGACTCATTTTGAAATATTAATGAGTCTTGTTTTGAAAGTGAATCATAATGGATCATCCATTCATAAATTCAGCCCATTTTAGGTTAAGTGAATGACTCATCCTGAGTACTTTGTGTAATAGTCCCAGATTGTCCCTAAATGCTATTAAATGTTGCCTTTCAAGAGAAACCATGTTATATATGACTTAGTTAAGAGAAAACTGCAATGTTTATGCTAAAAAGGAAAATTCAGGCAAATTAAGTTATGTTCCTAATGAATAAAATATCATTGTTAAAGTTGTTCTCTTGAAAATAGGAAATCTCAACTAGTTCAGTGAGTTCTGTTTTTTTAAAAAAGTGATAAGAATCTCAATTTAAAAAATTTTAATGAGTGGTGATGGCAAAAGGAAAGTAAGACCTAGAAATATAATTGTGTAAAATAGCTAGCAAGGAAATGAGAATCTTAGTCCTAGAGCTGTAAGAGTCTCTATTCCGCCACAGCCTCATGAGATTGGGAAAGGACTCCAGCCTTCAAATGAGAACACACCCTAGCCAGTACTTTGATTTTCACTTTGTGAGACCCTGAGTAAAAACCCAGTTTATACAACACTCAGATTTATGAACTACAGAACTGTGGGCTAATAAATGGGTGTTTCTTAAAACCACTAAGTTTGTGCTAATGTTAACAGAGCAATAGAAAACTACGACAATTATAATGTGAACATTTTTTCTCTCATGTGTCATGTTCAGAGGTCTGTTAGTACTTGTATGGAGTTCTTTGCCCCATAGGTAGTAAAGGAACTCAGGTTACTTCCATCTTGATCTGCCATCCCTAGAATATTACACTCGTCTGCATGATCCGTGGTGGCTCACCACCATTACTCATGTCCCAGACAGAGTGGAAAAGAGGGAGAGAAGAAGAGATAAAAGATGTGCCCTCTTTAAGGACATACTTTGGAGATTATACAGGTAACTTCTGCTCACTGGCCATAGCTTAGCTGATCACTTCTAACTAAATAAGAGAACTAAAAGTTGCCTTTGGATGAGGTGCCCATGGATCCAACTAACATTCAGAAGATTATTACTATGGAAGAAGTGAAGAAAAAATACCAGAAAATAACTGATAGATGCCACAGGCTATTTTAACTAATAACAATAATTGAAAATCTTCAAAGATCCTCCAAAAATAATTACAGTGTTTACTTATGGACGGGTGGTTCATGAAATTGGGAACGGGGATGGAGGGAAAGTTTTTCTTCTCTTCTTTTTTATACTTTTTCATTTTTGAATCTTGTAAAATATAAGGGTTGCATATAAGAACCGCCCCCCTTTCTTTTTACCCAAAGGATACTTGTCTGCCTTCCCTTAGCCACATTCTACCTGTCCTGATGTGATTAGTATTTCTCCACTGTTCCTCCTTGTCCCTCTTGAGATTTTCATCATTTGGAGTTTGTTCAGTCAGTGACCTCAGCCCAGTGGAGGCCATGTCAAATACATAGATACATATATGTCTATATACACTGCATATACATATAATGGATTAAGTATATAAGGTCTTTTTAAGTATTTGATACATTTTGATATATTTTACAGTAATAGGAAAAGATCATTCTACTCTGTTGTCATTGCACATGCACAATATTTTAACTACTTTTTAGGCCATATCAGTATTTTGTGAGTTTTTAATCATAGCAGAGCCTTTCTACTGTTTATAAAGTTGAAAGCATGGAGTAGTACATTCTGCGTTTGAAATACCTATTTTTCCAGTTGACTTTCTAATAAGTTGAGTACTGTTTGCATGAAGCAGCTTCTTCCTAAATGAGGAAACCAAGGCTGATGATACTGTAATTTATCAAATCAATCTGACTAGCTGTATAAATTGGGGAAAGTGAAAGTATTAGTTGCTCAGTTGTGTCCAACTCTGCAACCGCGTGGACTGTAGCCCACCAGGCTCATCTGTCCATGGAATTCTCCAGGCGGGAATACTGGAGTGGGGTTGCCATTCCCTTTCCAGGGGGATCTTCCTCCCCCAGGGATGGAACTCAGGTCTCCTGTATTGCAGGCAGATTCTTTACCATCTGAGCCACCAGGAAAGGCCTTGATAAACTGGGGAAATTTCCACAAATAGCCACATTAGAGAGCAATACTTTCTAACTGGATTTGATTAAAACTTGTCACAGAAATCTGTGTAAGTATGTATTATACCTAATTGAGTAGTTTCATGCCCTTTTGAGCACATTACTGTGAAAGTCGCTCAGTCATGTCCAACTGTTTGTAACCCCATGGACTATACAGTCCATGGAATTCTCCAAGCCAGAATACTGGAGTGGGTAGCCTTTCCCTTCTCCAGGCAATCTTCCCAACCCAGGGATCGAACCCAGGTCTCCTGCATTGCAGGCAGATTCTTTACCAGCAGAGCCACAAGGGAAGTCTTTTAATAAGCACATTAGTCCCACATTGATTTGGATTCAAATTTCTTTACAGAAATGTTATTTTCCATATTTGTTTCTATAACTACAAGTTCGGCCTTCCTAAAACACGACTTTTTTTTTATTACTATGCTAAAAACAAACTGAAAAACCTTGCCTTCTTTCATTTCATACAGCATAGGACTCTTAGCCTCATTTTCTAGGCACTCCCATCAACTCATTCCAGTCTTTCTTTCTAGTTTTAGTTTCAGAAACTTCTATTCCAGATATACCAGAATTAGTAGATACTCCAGTTTCTACCCCTGGAGGAGAGCATGGCAACCTATTCCAGTATTCTTGCCTGGAGAATCCCCATGGGCAGAGCAGCCTGGTGGACTTTAGTCCATGGGGTCATAAAGAGGTGGACATGACTGAACAACTAAGCACAGCACCAGTCTCCAAATATTTCTTACAGAGACCCCTCTTATACCTTTGTTCACATTGCCCCTTCATTAAAAATTACACAAGAGTGTGCATTCACATGTGTACACACGAGAGCTTTCTGAATTTTTGCAATTCTTCAAAACGCAGTACAAACTAGTTCCCCATCTCTTGAGATTCTTTCTGACCACTCTAGGGTTAAAACGTGCCCCTCAGTTTCCTTTTGCACTCATTGTCTGGCCTACATCTCTAACTTGGCATATGTCTTTTATTGGTTTATATGTCACTTACTGATTTTTGTCTTTTTTCTATTTTAGAGTCTACCACTAATCATGTAATTGAGTGCTCGTTGTCTGACAGCATTGTGATGTGTACAATTAATCTTACTTAAACCTTAACAGAGTGAGAAACTTGAGGTTCGTTTAAGTCTCATAGCTAGTTACTGAAAAATCTGGGACTCAAATGAAGGTCTTTCTGACTGTAAAGATTATAATTTTTATCCCTCCACCAAGGGATCAGACTCAACAGGGAAGTTTAAACATGCAGGTGTCTAGACCCACATCAGCCTTTCTCAAATGATTATGGTACAGACCATACTGTGTCTAGATCTCCTTTCCTTCCCCATTAGCACCTGGAACTGTCCCTTGCATTTATAGAAACTCTAAATGTTAATTGACTTATTTTAGGAATAAGCAACAGAATTGTCTTTATTTCAGCACTTATTTCTAACTGCAAGACCAATGCTTTATAGAACTGCAAGTAATGGGAAAAAGGGCAGAAAGTGACTTATAATTTAATTAGCATGTATGATACTATCTAATGGTTATTGAACAATTACTGTACCAGTTACTTTTGTAAACATTCTGCATGTAATTAATCTATTTAATTCTCCTATCACCCCTGTGAGATAGCTATTACTGTCCTCATTTTATGGACAAGAAAACTGAGACCTAGGTTAATAACTTGCCCAGTTACGGGTGACTGAACAGCTGAGCTGGGAGCTGAACTCTGGTAGTCTGGCTGCAAAATCCACACTTTACAGCCATTTTTCAAACATAAGTATCTGAGATGGCACTCTACTCATGACTTAACAATAGTTAGCTTCTCTCAACCACATACTTTTTTCTGAAATATTTTCATATATTTACTATAAGTCATTCAAAATTCTACTCTAGAAACGGGAGTGTCTTATTTCAAAAGATCCAAAACCAAATTACTCTACCGTAAGAACTTTATAAATTCATCTCTGAACCCTAAGACCAACCCTATCAAAAAGTACAACATAGCTTTATGTATGTTGTACTACATGATGCCAGGGGGAAAAAAAACCTCTTACTTTTAATTGTAAGATATAATTTTTTCCTCAGAGCACTGAGAAAGCATGTTTCATTTCATTTATTGATCTTCTTTGAGGAGAGAATCTACCATAAGAACTTTAAGGAGTAAATAGTACCATATTTTATATTAAAACTCTCTAAATATTAGAATTTGAAAAGGTTCTTTTCTCATTTATACTTGAGAAAGATCTAAGTTTTGTTACCCTAAAATGATGGGAATGGTTGACAGGAAGATTTGTATCTTTCAATTCTACCTTCTCATCTTTTGGGGAAGAAACTTTCATCAGTTGGATTTAAGTATTTTTGCTAAAGATGATATTATTAGAGTGTTAATTAAGCAGTCTTAGCTTAGTATGGCATAAGGTATATGCCTTAAACTTTAACCTGGGGCAAGGTGTTTTTGTTAAAATACCTTTCTGATTAACTGAAAACCAGAAAATCTTTTTCCAAATCATGTAACTGAAAATATTTACAAAATAAACACTTAAATTTAGCCTTAGTGAACAGAATGTACTGAAAATAATTTAGAATCTTCCAGTGCCCTAAATCATTATAAGCATTAAAACTGATTGTATGGTAGTATAGTGTAGATTATTTAGAAGACTGAGTTGCTGAGTAAATTGCTGAGTCTAGATTAGGATATTAGGTTTCATTTAAAAGCCATTCTTTTATTTAGCAAATTATTATGAACTTGATATGGACAGTCACTATTCCAAAACTCTGGGGATTTACTGGTGAGTAAGATAGACCCCATCCCTGCCCTCCACAAAGTTTGTGATCTTGTAGGGAAGATTGTCAGTAATATGAGAAAAGGGCTGTGATGGAAGAAAACAGGAAGGGTGCTATAGAAGCTCTGGTAGGAATATCCAAACCAGCCCAGGGACTAGGAAAGACTTCCTGGAGGACACACAAAGGATAAGCTCTGGTTTTACTTTTTATTTCCCCAAAATGGAAGATTAAAAAGATTATTAATTAATAGTTTTATTTAATCAGGACTTGAATGTTGAAGTCTCTTTATTGATTATACATTACTGAGGGTATCAACGTAATTAGCTTTTTTGTAATAAGGAAAAATATTACTTTTAATGAGTACATATGCATCAAAACTAATTTGAGTACATTTCCTTCAAGTGCCTGCCCCTCTGTGGTAGGATTATAGGAATCTCTTTCCTTCTTTATGTTTTCTCTATAACTTGATAATTTTGATGAATATTAATTGCTTAATAACCATATAAATGTTGTAACTACTTTAAAATTTAGTCCCAATTTTATTTTATAAAATATAGAGTTGGGGTTTTTTTTTAAGCTGAGACACTGAGCTTATTAAGGAAAATGGTGGACCATTTTGGTGCAGATAAGTGATTTTTTAACTAGTGAAAACTAAAAGTATGGAACATACTAAGCTTACAAGTATATAATATTAATAATAGTCTGACAATTTTTGAAATCAAGGGGGTGGAAAAAAGAAATGTGTAAATTTGATAACATAATTTAGAACTGGCTTAGGCTTAAAGAATTCTGACATTCAAATGGACAGATATGAACCCAGGGCAAAAACCATTAGATGTTGAGGATTTTGTCAGCCCCCAAATAGTACCAGTATAAGTAAGCTAGGCTGTATTTATGAAAGAAGAAGTGTTTGTTTGGATGCCCTCTATTTAACCAAATCATTCTGTGAAGGGATGCTAGAAAAGGAACAAGTATTTACTACAAACCTACATTGCGCTTTGCATTCTTTTTCTTAACCTTGTGTCAGAATGTCTAGAAAGATCACTTTCCTTATTAAAAATAAAGACCAGACTCTCTAAAGTTAGCATCACTGGAAGGATCTCCTGGTGAGAAGAGCAACTGAATACAAACTGATACAGAGAGTTATCTTATTTTAGCCCTGTAGTATCTGCAACCACAAATTTGGACTCAGGAAAGTATTAATTAAGCAGTCTAACTTGGGCATAAACATTTTTGTTTTTTTCCCCCAAAGCGTAGCTAGGACAACACAAGGCTAGGATCTTCAATGAACATTTATATAAAGTTATAAAGAGCCTACCATGAATTAATTATATAATCTGATTTATATATCCTTGTACCTATTGTCCCAGGAAAAAAGAAAAGATCTTTTCTGGTTCCTTTCTTTATATGGCAACAATATTGAACGTGATTTTTAGTACCTACCTAGATATAAAGGGCTGAAAAAAACCATTCTTATCACAATTGTCATTTTCCTGTGTCACAGCAGCTAACACAAGGCATAATTTCATATCTAGTACAGACCCTTCTTATATTTATAAAAGTATGACTTTGCCCCTGAATGTGGTTATGGTATTATATTAAGGCACATCCAAACATGCTGCCATTAACCATAAGAGTCAGTCAACAACATAATAAGGGTGGTGGTAGAAGTTTTCCTTGCAAGTCTGTATTAGTTTCTCTAAGGCTCCAGAGGCAAAGTTACTGTCTGCCAGAGTCATAATTTTAACATAGGACTCTGATCTCAAAATACGTGCAGTAACATTATTTAAGGATGTTGGTTCACTTTTAGAAAGTGAATTTTAGTCAAATCCTGTTCCCCATTATTTATGGATCAGCAAAGTTCTCTTGTCTTTGACATCCTCTTCTGCTTCACTTTATCATATAATCCCTCAATATTTTTGGAAAAACCCTTTATCATTACAATGAAAGATCATATTTCAATATTTTAATTTATTTTTAGTCTTAATATGTTGGAATTTCTCACCATCCTGTACTGAGTCTCCCATGCTTGGGTGTTGCCAGAACACAGAAAACATGATACCTAAAAGTGTGTGCATGCTCTTTTCCTGGAAAGAGAATTTGCCCAAATCTCTAACTGTTCTGAAGGACAACTCATTGTTGACAGCCATTTGAAAGACTTAGACCCTGCCTCACAGCATAGTGGGGAAGAAAGGCAAGTAATCTACAGTTAAAACAGAGAGGGTGATATGTACTATGATGGAATTAAGTATGCCCAGATATATGTGGGAGGCCAGAGGAGACATACCTAACCCAGCTAGGAATATTTGTTGAGTACAGTTCAAAGGGTTGCACAGAGTCGGACATGACTGAGCGACTGAGCACACACATATGCAGGAAAAAGCTTCCCAGGTGGCACAATGGTAAAGAATCTACCTCCCAGTGCAGGAGACGCAAGAGATGCGGGTTTGATCCCTGGGTAGGGAAGATCCTCTGGAGGAGGAAACGGCAACCCGCTCCAGTATTCTTACCTGGAAAATTCCATGGACAGGGGAGCCTAGTAGGCTACAGTCCTAGAGGTCACAAAGAATCAGACATGACTGAGTGACTGAGGACACAGACACACACGTGCAGGAAAAGATGATGGTTAAAGAAATAGTTGTTTAACCAAGAGGAAAAATAACTGAGAAATATGTTAGAAGCACAAGGAATAGCATGTGAAAATGCATAGCACAGAGAAATTAGAGGAGACTGAAAAGGTATGAATAAAGAAATATATTGGAAAACAGAATACACTGAGGAGTATCTGAAAATGAGACTAAAAATGGAAACATAGGTACTCAGTCAACCCAGAAGTCAAACCCACGTCTCTTGTATTTCCTGCTTTGGCAGGTGAATTCTTGACCAATGCGCCACCTGGGAAGCCCCATAGGGTGTGTTACAAATACCTTTATAGCATGCTAAAGAGTTCAGATGTTATCCTGAAAGGAACAAAGAGCCACTGAAGGATGCATTTTAAACAGGAAAATAGCAACAACAAAAGCAAATAAGTAATAAGGATAAGACCTGGGCACTTAGTACAGAGGGTAAGACGAAACTAGACTGATGTACAGATCTCACAGTCAGTTGAGCATGAAGATAACTGACTGTGCCCTTTGCTGCAGCTGCAACAGACACAAGGAAGAGGGAAATATTGGTTTGGGTAGAAGGATAGCGATGATTAATTTATTACTGAGCAGGTTAAGTTCAAAATGCTTTTTAGTTTTACAGCTCTTTCTCATAAGAAATGTTTGGAATATGTCTTAGGGCTCTCTAGGAAGTCCCAGTTTGATAACTTCTGGTAAGGGTGTGTTGATGAGAATATAAATACAAACTCTGAGATTTGATAACTTTAAAAACAAATTCTCTTTGATATAGCTGTTTCACTTCTAGTAATTTAGCCTGTTGACATACTGATACATCTACGAATTATGTTTGTGCAGAGATGATCATTACATCATTGTCTGTAATAGCAAAATGTTGAAAATAAGTTGAGTACCAATAGGGAAATGTTAAATTATGGGGCATTGTTATGGTGGAGTACTATGCAGCCATTAAGAGATTGAAGAGGCCTGTGCATATACCCACATGGAAAGCTCTCTAAGCGAAGTATATTATTAAGGTGCAGAACAATGTGTGTAGTATACTGTCATGTGTATTTTTAAAAGAGTATACACATAATTGCTTTTGTATGCATTAAATACCTCTATTAAGATTTATACACTCGAAACTAACACAGCATGGTTAATCAACTATACACCAATAAACACAAAACTAACACAACATTGTAAATTAGTTATACTCCAATAAACACTAAAAAAACACAATAACAACTCACCAACCTTTTCTAAATTCTCATAAAAAGCACCATTAGTTGAGGAAACCACATGAAAGCAGGTGCCTGAAAGCTTGGGAAAGACATGTTTCATGTTACCTGATTGTCAAACAGTGATAGAAGGAAACACCTCCAGCTCTCATCTCCTTCCAGCCTTCCAGTTCTCCTGGGAAATGATAGTCCTTGAGGAGAACATGAGAAATGAGAAGGAAGGGTGATGCTTTAAGTGTGAGACCAAGTTCCTTTGCAGAAGAACCTGAACATCCTTGGCACATCTTCAGGGATGGGTTCTGTTCCTGTTACACGGGGAGAAATCTCAGACCCCAGGCGGGCACGCATAATTCAGAGAGGAGGCATTTTGAAACCTGATACATGGTTATTCTTAATAAGCTATCTTTTCCAATCTATCTGTAACCATAAGAAATTAATATGTCGATGCCAATAAAACTAAAAACAGTAAATGCTCAAAGAGGAAGGAGACAGTGGGAAGAAGACTGAGGCAGCAGCTAACTGTGAGGCCATGGGGTGGTGCTTCAAATCTAAATCCGAGTGTTGTTTGTTAGGCATACATTATATAAAATACTTAATCAGTGATGGTGTAGTCTTCAAAAGATTGTCTGAAGGGCCTGGCTACGGAGGCCATTTTCCAGATAACACATGTGGCTGGCGGAGCCTTAACATATGTTTTAAAGGTCCAGACCTTAAGCCACAGAAGCTGTGAGGAAACTTAAAGCTAAATATAGAGTCTATATGTGGGAAATATATAATTTAAAAAGTTCAACTATTGTATAAAAAGGACCTAACACAAGCGTCTTCATCCGCAGCAGTACTGATTTAATGCAGTCTGTACATGTTGGATGACGGGTCTGCCCTGCCATGCAGGCACTTTTTTTTTTTTTTAACCTCTGTGGCCTTAATGTTTGATCCTGACAGGATTTGCGTCACTGATCCATATCACTGCCTGTGTGATGTCAGCATGTGGGTGTACAGTTAGTGAGACCTCATTAACCTCATGTGCTATAGTAAATCCCAAGCACTATTTCCTACTAGAATAACAAAGAATGATTCTTGGTTGTTCACATTGGACTGGTACTAAAAATAGTAATGTTCACAACCTGCTGCATCCATGCATATTAATATCAGAGCCTTTGTAGCTTTCTAAACAAGAGCCCTAAAAATAACTCTTGTTTAGAAGCAGGTGCTTGCTTGGTAAACATATCTACTGTTTTCTATCTATATACAGTTTGATTTAGTGCTAAAGATAGATTCTAACCATAGTATGATAGTCATTCTTCATCCTTTTCCTACTCGATATGCTTATCATTGATACATCTAAATGCTTAGCAAGTCTGATTATAGAAATTTTTAGTTACCTGTACACAGATAAATGAAATTACCCATAATTCTGAATCATCCTTAGACCCCTGATTTTAATAGTCTGCTTTATCCAGCCTTAAAAAGGAATAATAAATTTTCAAGGAAAAGAAAGACCTCTAAAGCAGTGAATAATAATTACCTTGATCTTTTTTCTTTCTTCTCTAATTTCCTACTTCATTCTTTTCCCAAATTACAGTTGTCACACACTTCTAAAGCCTAGGATTAGTGTTAGAGTCCATACTTTCAAGGACCTTTCAGTTACACTAAGAAAAATATACGATCAAAAAAATACATACAATCAAATTATGATCGACTAACTCAGTTCAGTTCCAAGACTATATAGGCTTGGCTTTACTGTGCTGATTGCCGGCCTCATGTGAATAAACATTGTCAGGTGTTTTGTAACCTTAACAAATAACCATCGCTTATTAATAGGGTGACCTTATGTCCCATTTTGTCTAGGACAATCTCAGTTTATTCCTCTCATCTTGATATCTAACTGGTTTAACATTTGTTCCAGACTTTTCATTTTTTAACAGAGTATAATTAAGTTCCATTAAAATAAGCTCTGATGTATATGATCTGCCATCATTTTGTGTTGCCAGTTTCTGCCATGATCTCCTCTAAGCAGTTCATCTATCTCTTGTTTTTACTTTAACCCGTGGTTAAACTTGAAGACAACCAGAATAAACCATTTCTCTTTTCCTGACGCCTGTCAGAAGCAAGTCAAGCATGGCAGTTAAGGTACTTGGTAGTGGAGCAGAATGTTCTTTGATGAGGCGGGCTAAGGACAGAGCTCCTGCCAGTCTCCTGCTGGTGGCCACAGCAGTATGTGATGCTCGTGCCCCTAATGGCCACTTGGTGTCACCAGGCCTCCAGTAACCCTCTGCAAACATTTGAGGCAGTGTTGAGAAAATAAAAACCAGGAGCTTTTTGTTTGTTAAAGTTGTCATATAGTCAGGTACAAAAAAAGGGAAAATGAAAAATGTATTCATCACTGCATAATGTTTTCCTGTAATTGTGGTGTTCTCAATGGATTCTCTATTTCTGTGGGAAAATTGATGCACATTGTTAAATTAACATATCTTTAGAAAACGTGAAATAAACTTAACTTTTATTTTTCTATTATAACTGAAAAGTCCTTGAAAGTATGGACCCTAACATTAACCTTGGGCATTAGAAGTGTATGGCAGCTGTGGAAATAGTTGAGGGTAGTGAGGGAATAGAGCTGAATCTTGTTAGGAGGGTACTGAAGACAGATCCCGTGCTTCCCAGGTGGCGCTAGTGGTAAACCAAATAGGAAAAGGAATACATCAAGGCTGTATATTGTCACCCTGCTTATTTAACTTATTTAACTCTCATGCATCATGAGAGATGCTGGGCTGGATGAAGCACAAGCTGGAATCAAAGATTGCCGGGAGAAATATCAATAACCTCAGATATGCAGATGACACCACACTTAATGGCAGAAAGTGAAGAAGAACTACTAAAGAGCCTCTTGATGAAAGTGAAAGAGGAGAGTGAAAAAGTTGCCTTAAAGCTCAACATTCAGAAAACTAAGATCTTGGCATCCGGTCGCATCACTTCATGGCAAATAGATGGGGAAACAGTGGCTGACTTTATTTTGGGGGGCTCCAAAACTCACTGCAGATGGTGATTGCAGCCATGAAATTAAAAGACGCTTACTCCGTGGAAGAAAAGTTATGACCAACCTAGACAGCATATTAATAAGCAGAGACATTACTTTGTCAGCAAAGGTCCGTACAGTCAAGGCTATGGTTTTTCCAGTAGTCATGTATGGTTGTTAGTATTGGACTGTGAAGAAAGTTGAGCGCCGAAGATTGATGCTTTTGAACTGTGGTGTTGGAGAAGATTCTTGAGAGTCCCTTGGACTGAAGGAGATCCAACCAGTCCATCCTAAAGGAAATCAGTCCTGAATATTCATTGGCAGGACTGATGTTGAAGCTGAAACTCCAGTACTTTGGCCACCTGATGCGAAGAACTGACTCATTTGAAAAGATCCTGATGCTGGGAAAGATTGAGAGCAGGAGAAGGGGACGACAGAGGATGAGATGGTTGGATGGCATCACTAACTCAATGGACATGAGTTTGGGTGAACTCCGGGAGTTGGTGATGGACAGGGAGGCCTGGTGTGCTTCAGTCCATGGGGTTGCAAAGAGTGGGATACGACTGAGCGACTGAACTGAACTGAAGACAGACCCCAGTAGAGGAGGAAGTGGAGATCAGATCAAGACTAGAAGGGGAGAGATAGCTTTAATACAGTGTGAAAGAACAATGATTCCTCTGAAAATAGAAGAGGTGAGAAGAGTTTGTAAACAAAATTGAAAGAGTTCGATTTTATGCTGAGATATGTAGTTGAAGTTGAATTGGGGGACATCCATAAAGAGTGGTGGGGATCTCTGATAATCCCTGTAGAAAACAGGATTTAAGTTTATTAACCAGGAATAAATTCCTGAAAGGATTCCTGAGCAGTGCTGATGGCTGAGTTAAGGTTGGATATAACTAAATTCATAAACATGCTAGTCCACATAACATTTGATTTCTACAGTTCAGGTCTATGAGAAGATAATTAAATCTGATTTATTAAAATTGGGTATTTTTAGTGAAGGTGAGGTAAAAGGAAGACATGGATAGGAAAAAAAGATCAGGCCATGAAGACACAGGTGGATCGGGACAAACAGGAGATCACTATGAGGAAGACCTAATGTTGTAGAAGAAAGAGAACTGGTGAGATGAAAGATAGATATGGTGAACAGAGACTGAAACATGAAAGTTTTAACATTTCAAAGATGAGATCCTGTAGTGGAACTCTTAAGTGATAAATTCTAAGATATATCATTGAACATGCTTTACTAAAAACAGAATAGAAGAGTTCAAGAAAGGTATAAGTTAGGTTTTCTTGGACATGGAAGTCATCTTGCTGATGGGCAAGAGCTGGGAAAACCACTGTCAACATGGTGCCGAAGTTCTCAATAAATGACAGCAGTGAGAAGGGGCAGAGAGTGGTGTATTACCATGTATTACTATGGCATGAGCTCAAGGAAGAAGAAACTGAAGCATGAAACAGTAACAGCAGAGGCGTTGGGAAGCAGCCCTTCGGGTGTGTGGCGCCTGCCTCGGGAGGGAGTGAGAAGCCGCTGCTCCCAGCAGCCACTGGAAAAGCTGTCCTGGAGACGAACTGGGTTTCATTTAAAGAAAGCCCATGAGCAGGTGTTCTGTGAAAAGGCTGAGAATCCAGGGGAATTTATAGCAAGGAAAATGTCCCAGTGAGCACAACGGGAAGAAATGAGAAGATCATCCGTTAAAGAAAGAGTCAAGAAATGGAAACACAGCTGTGTGAGAACGTGAGCCAAAATGAGGAAGTGGGCTGCCGGGACCTGCTTTTTGTTTAGGGGCTAAAGATCAGAGGCATGGTTGGATTTACTGGGAGCCTGAATCCAACATTTATGAGAAGACTCTGTTGAGACCAGGAGACTTTTAGGTATTAAGCTATGCTCTTCTGGGCAGCTTTGCCTTTTAGTGGGACTTAGAAGGTAACAATTACCCTTCCCCACTAGTGAGAATCATACTTCAGTGTCTTATCTCCTCTGAAATGTCTGGCATGTATTTATTGAAACCTCCTGGTTATCCCTTGCCAGTTCTTTTCCAGCTGTTTGGAAGACTGCGTCTTTGAACATGGTTTATATATGTTTAAAATGTTGCCGTATTGTTAAAATAATCCTGGCTTTGCCTCATTGTGTGTTCTTGGCAAGTTACTTAATTGCATTCTGCTTCAATTCCCTTACCTATAAGTGATGCCTATTTCAGTTATTGTGAGGATTGAGTTAACACATGTAAAACATTGAATAGTACCCTGTCCATTATTAACTTTTTCAAACATATGGTGATCATGTATGTGTGTGTGTTCAATCATGTCTGACTGCATCCCCGTGGACTGTAGCCCGCCAGGCTCCTCTGTCCATGGAATTTTCCAGGCAAGAATACTAGAGCAGATTGCATTTCCTACTCCAAGGTGTCTTCCTGACCGAGGGATTGAACCCATGTCTCTGTTGTCTCCTGTATTGGCAGGCAGATTCTTTATCACTGAGCCACCTGGGAAGCCCCATAGTGAGCATTCTTATAATAATAACTATCATTTATTGAGTGGTGCCAGCCAGTGTACTTGGTACTTTAAATTTATCTAGTTTGATTCTCACAACAATGCTATGAAGTTGATTGTTTTGACCATTTTATAGAAGGAAACAGTCTCACAGAAGAGCAGTAAATTGCCTTGCTAATAAATATTGACGCTGTTGTTAAAACTTACATCTTTTGATACCAAAATCCACTTTCTTTCCACTGTTCAATTACAAATCACAGTCATTATCATTACCTGTATATTTATACTAGCTATAAATAAATTTCCTTAACTACACAGCACCATAAAGTAATGAAAAGCCCTCCAAAGTTCTTACAGTCTTGTTCCCCTCTCTTATAACTGAACATTTAGTCTTCTTCCTGGTCTCTGCACATGCTTGAGTAAAGTGCTTGAAGCCGCAGTCATGACCTGTCTTCAGATTTCATGAGCATGAGTGAAAATGCCATCTATCAAGTATCTGTATTAGTGTCCAGGTTAAACCTTTAGAAACAACAAGAAAAAAATCAGAAGAAAAGAAAGTAAAACCAGTAATAAAATAGGAATCCCATGTTTAAGGAACAAGTTGATCAAGCCTGTATTCTGTAGATAATTCTTTTGTGTACTGTGGGCTTTCCTTAAGAGTTGCCCATAATACACAAAAGAATTTTAAGGGTTGAGTATGCAGAGTGCATCAAGTTACACAAGGACATTTCGGAGTGGATCTTCTAAATTAGTGTTATATGTATCCTAAAATTTATAAATGAAAAGCAGCCAGCTGGGGTAATAAAATTTGAATTAGTAGGTAGCAGGTAGGGCTTTCCAGGTGGCTCTAATGGTAAAGAACCCATCTGCCAATGCAGGTAGACTAACGAGACGCTAGTTCGATCCCTGGGTTGGGAGGATCCCCTGGAGAAGGACATGGCAACCCACTCCAGTATTCTTGCCTGGAGAATCCCATGGACAGAGGAGCAGAACAGGCTGCAGTCCATAGGGTCGCAGAGTCCGACACGGCTAAAGCGACTTAGCACACACGCCTATTATGTTATCAGAGGAAAATGAGAACAAAGGGAATTAATTTACATCTGATATCTATTTTGCCATGAATATCTTGATGAGCTTTTGAGTTGGTTCATAAAGGAGTCTGAAAATTTTCAAATCCAAGGCAGAATCAATAGAAATCTTTTAATCATTTACTGTATGCCAAACACTGCCAGCAGGAACGCTTGCTTTTTTCCCCTTCCCTTTCCGCGGGTCACTGCAGGTCACGTGGTCGGTATCACGTGACTCGGTCAAAGGATCTTTTCCTCGTAGCTTTGCAAAAAAAAAAAAAAAAGGCAGCAGCGGCGGTTCTCCAATTAAAGCTGTTAACGTGTACTACGCTGTTTCCTTGTTGGATTTTCTTGCTCTCTGCTGCTACTGTAAAAACAAAATGAGTGGTAAGATTTACTGGTTTTGAACATTCTGGTTTTATTTTAAAACGTAGCAAGTATTGTATTACTCTAAAGTCATGCTGTGTGTTTTTCAATAGATGCCAGATCTGTCGCTGTAAAAATTTTACATTGTGGCCGTGTAGTTATAAAAAGATTAGACTCTGTTTAGAGTTGGGTTGATTTTATATTCCACAGAATATTCCTTTCCAGAGCCTTTACTAGTCTTTTCTTTTTACAACTAAAATCTGCAAATTGGCATCAGATTCTTTGGAAGCCATTGTGAAAGCTTGCTTGTAAAGAGAATGTGTGGCACGTCAGCAGCCCGTTGCATGTTACGAATTTGAACCCAGACAGATCTCTCGTTTTGTTTTGTTTTGTTTTGTTTTGTTTTAATCAAATGTCTGCTAATAAAGAAAAAATTTAAAAAGAGGTGAAGTTTTATTAGATAAAATACCATCTTTACTAAATCATTGATGGCAATTTTTAAGGAATTGAGGCTTCTCAAATTTCTTAAGGCAATTGGTAGAGTTGTTTACTCTTATGCAAGATTTTAGAAAAGGAAATATGCCCTTAAAAATCAATAGGTATATGATTTGTGGTAGATTTTGCTCAAATCGTATATATTATTAAGGAGTTACTTGGTGGATCTACAGTGGTTCAGATACAGCTACTCTCCTGCCAGATGTGTGTTTAATGGTACAGTCTGTAACAGACTTAGCTTCTTCACTGGGATAGGAGCTCCCTCACTGCCCTTAATCAAGAGTTTGTAGTTAATCTTTTCATACCTCCTAAATTAAAAAGTATTGTTGGAACTAAGGAGGTGATGGAACTTCTGCATCATCAAGTATGCGAGGTTTTGGAGTTTTGCTACTATAGACAGAAATAGCAACAGAAATGGTGCTGTAAATATTGTAGGTTCTAAACAACAAAATAAATAGAAGTATTTATACAATGGGAGTTTTATAGGTTGTGTTGCATGTTACTTCACACCAATATTTTAGATATTAAGTAATGCTATACATGAACTGTATTTTTTTTTTTTTTTTAAGGAAAAAGTCTAACCTTGTACCATTTTCCCTCAGGGTAAGAAAATTCACTTGCTAAAGTGAAAGGATTACTTCATAGGGATATGAGTTAATCATTATTCCTGGACTGCAACTAGTTATGGGTTTACTGCTGGTTTATTTGAGATTAGGTTTGTTTTGTGCTCTCTTCAGTAATCACACTTAGACATAATTAAAGAATAAAGGAGAATTTTGTACTACTAAATTATGAACACTTAGCAGCTTTCGAAGTATATTATGGTTTGAATTGCAACTACTTAGTATTTATATATTCATATCTTTAGTGAAAAAAGAGCAACCCAAAGCAGTTATGTAGTTTTTTTTTTTGTTGTTGTTGTTATTTTAAATTAGTTTATCTATTTTTTAACTTTACAATATTGTATTTGTTTTGCCATACATTGACATGAATCCACCATGGTTATACATGTGTTCCCCTTCCAGAGTTATGTAGTTTTATAAGTTTAAATGTAATTGGTAATAACTTATTTTTTACTCTGATGGCTAAAAAACAAAAGCTTGTTCTGATAACTTGAAATAGGGATTAAACTTGACCTCGTATACAAGGAACCAGTCTCTGGCACATACAGTAGAAACTCAACAAAGTAATTTCCTTTATTAAGATTACAGATAATAGTTTTCAATGAATGCTCTTTCTGGTTCTCAGCTAAATTTCACACATTCTGAATGATCTCTAAGCCATATCTCAGGATTCAGAAAGCTAGTTTGCTATACTGCTGCATCGCTTCAGTCGTGTCCGACTCTGTGCAACCCCATAGACGGCAGCCCACCAGGCTCCGCCGTCCCTGGGATTCTCCAGGCAAGAACACTGGAGTGGGTTGCCATTTCCTTCTCCAAATAGTTTTCTATAAATTAGCTAACAGGAGTAAACCAGCATAACTTTAAAACTGCTGTCATTTCTTGAGTCCAGCATATAGAAGTTGAAAGGTGAGTTTTGGATAAGCCTCTCTTGCCTAGAGGTGTAAAGCACTTCACAAGTATTGTTTAGTAAATTTATAGGTAATGTTGACTTAGATGTAGAAAAATTTTGTTGGTTTTGTTTTTCAAGGATATGAAAATAAACAAGGCCTTACTTGTCCTTAGAAGCATCAGAGCATATTTCTTAAAGCTTGTTGAATCAGTTGCCAAAAAATACGTATTTTAGTGTTTACTAAATACATAGTAGAAATATATCCTTTGATGTGAAACAGCTTTTTTAAAAGTTGTTAGAAAAGAATATCACTATAAAAATGAAAGGAAATGTAGAATAAGACAAGCTGAGTTTTCTTTTTTTTTTAAATGACTTTTCAATGTAAGAAACAAAAAAGTTTTCTTTGGGTAAATACTCGTGTGTTTTTCTAACTGTTCTCAAGCCCTCAAAGGCATGGCTTATGCATTACAGGGTTAAAAGAGATTTTTAACCCTAAGAAAACAAGTTCCAAATTTCTAACTATTCTTCCTCTTACTGCTTCTTCCTCTTGACTTTTTCTTGATTTTTCCTATTGTTTTTTCAAATTTTGCCTTTTGTATTTTTCATTGATTTTATATGCAAGTTTGGTTTGATTTTCCACTGGTCAGTGTTTCTTAATTTGCACAATTTGCACAGAAATTACCTGGGACATTTGTAAGTAAACTGATTCAAGACCCCCATTTACTGTAAGTGTACTAAACAAGAATCTCTAGCTCCCTGACCAGGGATTGAACCCGCAGCCCCTGCAGTGGAAGTGCAGAGTCCTAACCGCTGGACTGCCAGAGAAGTCCCTGTGTGCTTTAAAAATCTCTCCAGGTGACTATTATGATCACCAGGCATGGTTTGAAAAACACAACTGTAGGTAACGAGCAGTCAGTGCCCTTTACAAGATAAACATTTCTATTTTTTAGCAGGTGAATCATCTGAATTTCTTTTCATGGTTGTACACTATTAGTTTAAGGGTTTAGTTTAAAATGAAGAATTCAAAATGTAGTTCAAATTGTTTTCAATTTTTCCTTGTTAAATAACCCAGGATTAATACATGATTTCTCTGATCTGTTCAGGTCCTGCTCAGGTTCCAATGATGTCTCCAAATGGTTCTGTGCCTCCAATTTATGTGCCTCCTGGCTATGCCCCACAGGTACGTTTTGTGTTACTTTTGTCTATATATGTGTGTGTTATTGATCATAACGTTACTATTTAATGCAAACAAAATTTAGATGCCAAAGCTTATTACCCAGTATAGTATATCTTTGGTAAATCTATTTCAAATATTTTAGCACATTCAGTGCTATTTGAAAAGGAGGAAAAATTAAGTTAGTAGCACTCATCATTTAGCCTTGTCTTTGGGTGTTGAATTATAACGAAGAATTAATTTTAGAGTTTTATCTCCTTGGATATGTGAATAATATAATTAATATCATAAGGTTTAAAGGCACCCATGCTAACATTTTAAAATTAACCATTTACTTAAAAGTAATCCAAGCCAGTGCATCCAGCTTCTTTTTTACACTCGTTCACAGCTGCCCATAATCACTGGATGGCACATTGTGGACTATACAAGAGAATTTAGACCCGTAGACCTGCAACCCTAAGGGCTAAGGTGGTCAGTATCACCACATACCTGTAGCTCTTTCTTACATAAAAGTTGAAAAGCTCTGACTTAAAGAAAAAAAGAATAGCTTACTTATTTGCACAGGCAAACTTAGTAAAACTGTAAAATCTATAGGTGTCAATATCTGCTACAGAGATTCTACATAGTCAGCACTCACTGCTTCAAAAGGTTTTTGGAAATAGCCAGTTTCTTATCCTAGCACTGAATTTATACTTGAAAATTTTTTTAAGATATATTCATTTATCATGAACTATGTTCTTGACCATATTGGGGCATTTTTGAACCTGGTTTAAAATTAAATGAATATCAACACTATTCATTAAGATGATATTCATATTTTCATCAGCATGTATTCATATTCATGGCGTGTACTCTTGACCATAATGGGAAATTTTGAGCTCAGTTTAAAATGTAATGAATATCAATTAATTTGTTAAGAATATTAAAAAAAAAAAGATGTATTTATTTATTTAAATTACGGCTGTGTTGGGTCTTCGTTGCTGCACGCAGGCTTTCTCTAGTTGCGTTGAGCGGAGGCTGCTGTTTGTTGCCGTGTGCGGGCTTCTTGCAGTGGCTTCTCCTGTTGCCACTCCTGGGCTCCAGGGACACAAGCTTCAGTAGTTGCAACACACAGGCTACACGTGTTGTCCTGCAGCATGTGGGATCTTCCCAGACCAGGGATTGAACCCATGTTCCCTGCATTATAATAAGGCAGAATCTTAATATAATATATTAATATGTTAATTATATCTTAATATAATAAGACAGATTCTTAACCACTGAGCCACCAGCAAAGCCCTTATACTTGGAATTTTCTTCAGAGCCTCTCTTACATCCTCCCTGGTTATGCCAAAATACTGGTGGACTATTGTGGTAGACTCACTGGCCACTATCTGAAGCCTACCCCACTATATGAATGACAGCAAAAGAGGACCATGATGCTGGGGAGAATGTAAATAGTATGAGAATTAGAGTCAAAAAGCTAGATCCATATTATGTTTAAAACCCTTGCTGGCTGCATGGCCTTGGACAAATCAACTTCCTTGAGCCTTAGTGTCCTCACTGTAAGATAAGATGATAACATATATGACATAACATAGTTGAAAGTGGAAAAAGAAATGGCAGCTCACTCCAGTATTCTTGCCTGGAAAATCCCATGGACAGAGGAGCCTGGCGGTCTACAGTCCATGGTTCGCAGAACTGAGTGACTAATACTTTCACTTTCTTTCATATTTGAAAGTACTTTGTAAGCTTTCCAGAAGAATAATCTGCTCATTATTTCTGCTTTTGTTTAGCACACTGACTCCTTAGCCTGCCTGCCTTTTTTTACCCTACTAAATCTACTCTCCGATATACACCAAACCAAAGCCCTTTTTCCAGCATAATCCTCTTTGACCTTTAAACATTTGTTAAAAACATAGTCATGTATAGATGTGAGAGTTGGACCATGAAGAAGACTGAGCACTTAAGAATTGATGCTTTTGATCTGTGGTGTTGGAGAAGACTCTTGAGAGTCCCTTGGACTGCAAGGAGATCCAACCAGTCCATCCTAAAGGAAATCAGTCCTGAATATTCATTGGAAGGACTGATGCTGAAGCTGAAACTCCAATACTTTGGCCACCTGATGTGAAGAGCTGACTCATTGGAAAAGACCCTGATGCTGAGAAAGATTGAAGGCAGGAGAAGGGGCTGACAGAGGACAAGATGGTTGGATGGCATCACTGACTCAATGAACATGAGTTTGAGCAAGCTCTGGGAGATGGTGAAGGACAGGGAGGCCTGGTATGCTGTAGTCCGTGGGTTTGCAAAGAGTCCAGCATGACTGAGCAACTGAACAGCGACAGTCCTCTTTGACCTCTAAACATTTGACCCTTCCCTGGTGGCTCACTGGTAAAAGAGTCCGCCTGCCAATGCAAGAGCCTTTCCTGAGTCAGGAAGGTCCCCTGGAGAAGGAAATGGCAACCTACTCCAGTATTCTTGCCTGGGAAATCCACGGGCAGTCCATAGGGTCATAAAGAATCGTACACTACTTAGCGACTAGATATTCATATGATTTACCCCAGATTTTCTTGAAGTAATGCTGTCCTGATTCTTCCTACTTCTCTGGTTGCTCCTTCTCAGACCTTTCTCCATCTCCATAAAGAGGATTACCTAGTCTTTTCTCTCTAGCATAGTTCAGTTTAACAAACATGTTGAGTGGCATCATGTGCCAAGCTCTGTATTGGGTGCTAGTGACATAAAGATGATTAAGACAGATTATTTGAAGGCAGTTGTAGGTATTCTACTGTTCTCTCAGCTAACAGCACCTTTCATTTTTATGGCAAATTTCTACTCTTCTCAATTCACTCAATTATGACCTTCTAGAATTAACTTTCCTTGAACCTTTTCAGGTGCCTTTCTGTTTGGGTTCTTGTAGCACATTATGTATATCCCTCTTTTAACAAATTTTTCACATTGTTTAGTTAATACATTCTCTTTCCTGAGAAGAGAAGATTATGAATTCATACAGTTCCTGTATTTAACAGTGGTCCACAGATATGTATTAAGTGCTCTTACATGTTAGGGACTCTCTCAGTGCGTGAATAAAAAGAGGCAGGGACCTCTGTACTTCTGTAGTTTGCATTCTTGTGGGGAAAAGGAAACAGTGAGCATAATAAATGGATAAATTCTATAATGTATTAAGTGGTGAGTAAAATGGGGGGAAAAGAAAGAAAACAGAGCTAGTTAACATTTTTAGATACGGTAGTCAGACTGGGCATCATTGGAAAGGTGCCTTTGATCCAAGTCTTGAAGGACAGTTGGGAGTTAGCCATGCGTTTATTCAGGGAAAGAGGATTCTGGGAATAGAAACAGCTGGTGCAAAAGGCCTAAGATGAGAGAGCACGCTTGGGAACAACAAGGGGGCCGTTGCAGCTGGACTGAGTCCTTAAGGCAGAATAATAGTAAACAGTGAGGTCAGAGAGATCATAAGACTAGATCATACAGAATTCTCATTCATCTTTACTTTCCTCTGTGCTGAGTACAGTGCCTGTCATGTATTAAGGGCTCAATAAATACTAGTAAATCAATCAAATGATCATCCAAGTTGAGATTCTGTATCCTTTTTTAAATGTATTTTGCCATGCCGCACAACACGTAGAGTCTTAGTTCTCCAACCAGGGACTAAACCTCCATCCCTGCATTGGAAGGACAGTATTAACCCATGGACCACCAGGGAAGTCCGAGGTGCTGTATGTTTAGGGCAAGAGCCACTAAAATAATCTTCCTATATAACTTCTTTAATTTTTTCACTTCTGTGCTCATTAGTTGGCTTGGCCACTCAGTGAGGTCTAGATTTCTTGACATATAAGGCCTTAACACGGTTCTGTTCTGGTTTGTCTCCGTACCCTTCTCTTGATAAATCGAATCACCTATCTATTTTTTCAGCCAAACATGCCTACTCACATGCTCACTTGATGTTCTTTCTCCATGGTTTTCTTAATGCTGTTATCCAGGGAATGTTATTCATTCCCTCATTTCTGCCTTTTGAAATTCTACTGATCTTTGAGAACCTAGATCAAGTTATTTGTACCATTCTTTAGTTACATATATGTACCTGATACTATAATTGTGTGTCTATATATTCTCCTTATATGGGATTTTAAGTTCCTTGAGTGTATGGAGGTACCTTTTATTATTATTTTTTTCTGTAGTAACTCAAATATTTTCCACAGTTTATTGTGATCCACACAGTCAAAGGCTTTGGCATAGTCAATAAACCAGAAATAGATGTTTTTCTGGAGCTCGCTTGCTTTTTCAGTGATCCAGCGGATGTTGGCAATTTGATCTCTGGTTCCTCTGCCTTTTCTAAAACCAGCTTGAACATCTGAAAGTTCACGGTTCATGTATTGCTGAAGCCTGGCTTGGAGAATTTTGAGCATTACTTTACTAGTGTGTGAGATGAGTGCATTTGTATGGTAGTTTGAACATTCTTTTGCATTGCCTTTCTTTGGGATTGGAATGAAAACTGACCTTTTCCAGTCCTGTGGCCACTGCTGAGTTTTCCAGATTTGCTGGCATATCGAGTGCAGCACTTTCACAGCATCATCTTTGAGGATTTGAAATAGCTCAACTGGAATTCCATCACCTCCACTAGCTTTGTTCGTAGTGATGGTTTCTAAGGCCCACTTGACTTCACATTCCAGGATGTCTGGCTCTAGGCGAGTGATCACACCATTGTGATTATCTGGGTCGTGAAGATCTTTTTTCTACAGTTCTTCTGTGGAAAATTCTGAAAGAGATGGAAATACCAGACCATCTGACCTGTCTCTTGAGAAACCTGTATGCAGGTCAGGAAGCAACAGTTAGAACTGGACATGGAACAACAGACTGGTTCCAAATAGGGAAAGGAGTACATCAAGGCTGTATATTGTCACCCTGCTTATTTAACTTATATGCAGAGTACATCATGAGAAACACTGGGCTGGAAGAAACACAAGCTGGAATCAAGATTGCCGGGAGAAATATCAATAACCTCAGATATGCAGATGACACCACCCTTATGGCAGAAAGTGAGGAAGAACTAAAGAGCCTCTTGATGAAAGTGAAAGAGGAGAGTGAAAAAGTTGGCTTAAAGCTCAACGTTCAGAAAACTAAGATGATGGCATCTGGTCCCATCACTTCATGGGAAATAGATGGGGAAACAGTGGAAACAGTGTCAGACTTTATTTTTTGGGGGCTTAAAAATCACTACTGATGGTGACTGCAGCCATGAAATTAAAAGATGCTTACTCCTTGGAAGGAAAGTTATGACCAACCTAGATAGCATATTAAAAAGCAGAGACATTACTTTTCCAACAAAGGTCCGTCTAGTCAAGGCTATGGTTTTTCCAGTGGTCATGTATGGATGTGAGAATTGGATGGTGAAGAAAGCTGAGTGCCAAAGAATTGATGCTTTTGAACTGTGGTGTTGGAGAAGACTCTTGACAGTCCCTTGGACTACAAGGAGATCCAGCCAGTCCATCCTAAAGGAAATCAGTCCTGGGTGTTCATTGGAAGGACTGATGTTGAAGCTGAAACTCCAATACTTTGGCCACCTCGTGCAAAGAGTTGACTCATTGGAAAAGACCCTAATGCTGGGAAGGATTGGGGGCAGGAGGAAAGGGGACAACAGAGGATGAGATGGTTGGATGGCATCACCGACTCGATGGACATGGGTTTGGGTAAACTCCAGGAGTTGGTGATGGACAGGGAGGCCTGGCGTGCTGCAATTCATGGGGTCGCAAAGAGTTGGACACGACTGAGCGACTGAACTGAACTGAACTGAACTCAAATATAGTATGTATTTCATAAATATTTGTCAAAAAATAAGTGAATGAACTTTAACAGTAATCATAATCTCTAGGAAATGTATCATTTTTAAGCACACAGTAGTAATCCAAAGACAAAAATCTAGTCTCATCATTATTGAAATAATTTAAGTACTTAGTGTGTAAGAATGAATTCTAACATTTTGACATCACCGTTGAAGTACAACCCCTATTGCCTGACATACACCATGTTAGAAAATACTTATCAAGAGCCAAGTTCTCGGCACAGCTAAGAGCTTGGTAATTGTCCAAAATTTGATGCATAAGCAAACATAATTATATTAGCAAAGATAGAAGCTGGGAGTTGAATCAAACATTAAGACACATAGATGGCTGTTACAAAGTGCATGTTGTATTTGGCTCAGTGGAGGAGCACACACACTAAATCCAGGAATAGCTGTCATCTGCAGTCTCTTTTTAGACTTCTGTACACTGTTCTCCCCTTGGGGCAGCAGTTTAATCAACTCCATCCCTGCCTTCTGTGTATCTGTTGTCAAAGGCCAGTGATCGAAGGAGGGTCAAGTAATGTTTTTGCTATACCATCATGTAATTCAGTACATACACGAACAGGATTCAGCAAATGTAAATATCCTAAAACATTTGGTCAGGCAAGCAAGGACTGCAAAAATTAAAATCCAATATGGCAGAAACCAACCCAATGTTGTAAGGCAATTACCCTCCAATTAAAAAGTAAATAAATTTAATTTAAAAAATTAAAATCCAATGTTGGGACTCTCTAGCTCTACCACTGAGGAAGCAATCATGCTACAAACCAAAGAGCATATTGAGGCCGAAAAATGAAAGATTCAAAAGATAAGTAATCTTAGATGAAGATCAATATTTAACAAAGTACTTAAGTAGAAATGAAGAAATCATTATTTACCCAGGATAAATCAACCTTCAAATTTTTTATGTTTGTATGAATGCCATTAATTGAGAAGCACTTCAGATGTGCACTTACCAATAATTCACATATATTTTAACTTGATTTTTGAGAATAACAGACAGGGTGTTATATATTAGGTAATTTGGGGATTTATTGGCTCTGTTTTTCTTATTTGCAATTTGCAAAGGCCATAGTTGCTGTTAAAATTGCCAATTTTGTTATACTTTCTTTGCTTCTTTATCCAAGAGTTCTATAATATTGTTAATTTATATTTGTACCTTATTTCTCTAATACTTTAGCATTCTACTTAGCAATAATGAGAATAGTCAGACTTAATTTTTTAGTTACATAGCTTTTGTTGTTGGATCAGAAAAATGGATCATCATTTTAAAAAATTTTTTATTAACCATAAGATACTGGCAATATGATTGGGAAACCTAAAGTTAATTAAAATTTTACGCATAAAAGTAAAGTGTAACTGTTCACCAGAAGCTTAAATGTCAAGGAATATTAATTTTGCACGCAAGCCAATGGGAAATATATGTAGTGATAAAGAACAAATATAGTTGTACATTTTATGATCATTATTATATGAAAAACTTGGAAAACATGTAAAAGGGTAGGGAAAAAATTCCATTGAGTGTTATAACCCAGAGATACTCTCTGTAAACATTTGGTATGTTTCCCCTTAGCCTTTTCTCTAATTACAGACATAATTTTAGACATAACCTTAATGAACTTGATTATTACAGTTTAACAAATAAGAAAGGAAATTTATGAGCGATTTGACATACTGCATAGAGACAGAAAAATGTGCCAGCTGAACTCAGACACCAAAGGGAGAAACAGTACAGTAAACAAAAGCAGTGAAAACAAATGATGACACAGAAAGCATATGGTGACAGGTGTAGAAGGAACTTAGTTTCCTGGCAAATAATAGCAACTTGTAGTCTCTAAGGGCATTGCAGCTCAGAATAACACTGGATATTTTAGTGATGAAGTTAATGAATTACCAAGAAAATAGTGTAGACTTAACCTGAATGGGACTCCTGCAAGGTAATACCAAAAGCTCCCTCCTTCTACCTTTCTGTAATGGCTCCTTGTTTTTTATGGAATGTAGGTTGTTACGGTGATGAGAGGGTACCTAACAGGGAGGGGATTGTAGATCTCATAATGTGCGGAAAGGGCCTGTGTCAGCTTCATGAAAAGTTTCAGATTACTCCTTTGAGCTGGACTTGGCATGCCTTTATGTCAGCGCGCGGCAATGAGGTTAGTAAATCTTTCAACGATTGTACGAACAAGTCTGATCTCAGTCTTTGTCTCTCCTGGAAAGAACAACCAAAACAGATGGACAGCAGTGTAAGAGACTGAAAGGGGATTGAGAGGTTTAGATGAGGATGAAGAGACACAGAGCTGGAGAGAAAGGTTGTAGTCGCTTGTGTTGCTGTGTGCTTGATTAGATGTTGGATGAATCTGTGAGATGAATGGCCAGAAATATCTGTAATACTATTCAGTAGCTTAAATTTGGAGTAGTTCAGAATGATGCAATAGAAGTAGGTTGCTAGAAGTAGCGGGGAAGCAAAGGTTGTAGGAATTGAAGAAGTCACAAAACCCTAGTAGTTGGCTATTGTTAAGGGGGGTGGGAGATTCGAATAGAACTAATAGCATTTATTTCTGGTCATGTCAGTCATCAAACAAATATCTTTTGAGCATCTGTCGTACACTACATGTACCGTACCAGTTATTGGGGAGAAAACAGGATACAGAAGAGATCTGTCATGGAATGTCCATTCTGGAGCACAATATAAAATATTAGATAGTAAACACAACCTCGTTTCTCTGCAGCCCCTCTCAATTACATCTGTGTTCAGTGAAAGAAACAAAACAGGGCTTTTGTCTAATTAGATATTGCGTGGTGTATGTGGTTAGGTGGTCAGACTGTGTTGATATTTCCATTTATCTCATCATCTTTACTTTTTTTAACATAGACTGATTTGGATTATATTTTACCTTTTTTTCCTTCTCAGAACTTGTTGATTTTATCTTAATCTCTGCCATCATTGCACCCTGTTGGTATAAAATTCAGTGTCTTGGCTATTTCTTGGCAGCTAGAGACTAGGCGGATAGTTTTGAGGTCTCTGGCCTCACCCTGAAGTTACTGGCTGCTCAGATGATTTCTTGAAGTGGTGGAGTTCTCCACACCCTCTTGGTTCTGATCTGGCTCTTTTTTTTTTTTAATCTCTGTATCTTAATTTTTTTTCCTTTTAATTGTGGCAAAATACACATTAAAAATATACCATAACTATTTTAAAGGTACAGTTCAGTGGTATTAAGTACATTCATACCATCCCCAGAACTCTTCTTCTTACAAAACTGAACTCTGTACCTTATCAACCTTAAAAATAAAATACATAGTTAACAGCAAAATGATGTTATTCAGGAATAGCAGAGAAATTGCAGTGCAGGACATGCAAACTATGGCAAACCATAGGCAAGTTCCCAAAACAAAGAAGAGGACCATTCTTTTATAAAGAAAAGAGGAGAGTTGGGAAGGGGTGATTTTTGAGCAAAGTCCATTGGAGGAAAGAGAGTTGAGGGTTATGGCTGCTTCTGATTAGGCTAGTTGTGGTAGCTTCTTATTGGCTATACTAAGCAAGGAGAAAAATTTTCCTTCTCCAGCTGGGGTATATAAAGTAAGCTTCCTTCTGGTTGGCAAATGCAAGGTATGTGATTCCTGCTAGAGTCTGCAAGGAACAGCAAACAGTAGTGCATTAGAGTTCCCCCTCTTCAGGGCTTCCAGACTATTTTAAATCAGGTTTCTTGTACTCATTTCACAACCTTTTAAAACAATTAACTCCCCAGTCTCCCTTCCCTCAGCTTATCTTTATATTTGAAATGTTCCTTTTCAGCAGAAAAGTGGTTTTAATTTCATAAGCAATTTAGCCATTTCTTTTTTAACTGATGAGATCTCACTTGTGTTTGTGAAATTTAAAAAGGCAGTAGGAGGCAGGTATTTGTGGATTCTGTGCCCCCAAAGTGAATAATAACATGGAATTGAAGCCAGCTTACCTGAGTTCAGTTACTAGCTCCTCCATTTACTGCCTGTGTGACCTTGCAAGTTATTTAACATCTCTATGCCTCAGTTTCCCCATCTAACAAAATGGAAATAATAATGCTACCTATTTTAGCATTGTTTTGAGGATTAAATAGTTAACACATGTCCCTTGAGAAACTTACAGTTAAATTATAGAGTAAGACATGTTGGAAAATTAACAAATACTACAATGTTATGGATACCAAACAGATGATAGAGAGTAAATCCAATAGAATTGATAGGAAGGAGAGAACACTGAGATTCTGGTATCTAGGAAAGGGTTCACAGAGAGCAATCAAGGAAACGACAGACTCCTAACCCCACATCTCGATCAGCATCTGAAGTTACATTCTCTACCTTCTCATCTCATCATTCCGTACTTCTTTTTCATCTAGATCAAAGAGAGACTTTTCTGCTCCTATCCAAATCCTGTGCCCCAGCTGGAGCCCTGACTGTCCTCTCCTTTTGCCTGCTCAAGGACATTACTCTGCCTCTCTCTCTCCCCCCACATCATCAGTTTCTTACTCTCTGATGGATCATGCTCATTAGTATATCAGTATGTTGTAACTGCTCCCGTTAAAAACAGCAACAGATTTTTTAAGCTGCTTGACTCTTCCACTGTCAGTTACCACCCTACATATTCCCTTCTACAGGAAAACTTTCCAAAATTGTGAGAAGATTTAGCTCTCTAATTCTCCTCCCCACTTTCTCTCTTAAATCCACTCCACTCAGGCTTTGCCCCTACGAATATGCTAAAACTGCTCTCATCAAGGTCCCTATGACTTCCAAACTGCTAAATCCAATGATCAGTCCTTAGTCTTCATCTTATTGAACCTATCAGCGACACTTAACAAAATCGATCCATTCTCCCTGATATACTTAACCAAACTTCCAGACTCCACACTCTTAAGTTTTCTTCCTGCCTTACCTGTTTGTCCTTTCCTATCTTTCTGGAACTGCGGACCACTATTCTCTAACTGCCTACTCAACATTTCCACTTACAGACTTACCAAACTTACATGTGCAAAACCTAAAACTCCAGATTTTCTCCCTACTCTGCTACAGTAACTTGTTCTAACCTATAGCTTTCCCTTTCACTGTTGGTGAAATACCATCATTCCAAAACTTTTTCACACTTCTCCAATGGAATTATCAGCTAATCTTGTTCTACCTTTAAAGATATGCAGAATGTAGGCAACTTCTCACTACCTTCACTGCTGCCACCATGGTCCAAGCCAGCACCATCTTCTTACCTAGATTTCTACAATGACTTCCTGAATGATCTCCCCATTTTTGGCTTTGCCCTACAGTCTATCCTCAACTCAGCAGCCAGAGTAACCTGATTAAATATAAGGGTACATCAGGATTTCTCAATCTTGGCACCATAAACAGTGTAAGCCAGTAATTTTTTGTTGTGGGGGTAGGGTTGTCCTCTGTGTTGTAGGGCATTTAGTGCCATCCCTGACCTCTACTCACTAAATAGTTAGTACCTCCAACTCCAGGTGTGAAAACCAAAAATGACTCCAAGCATGCTCAGTCGCTTCAGTCATGCGACCCCATGAACTGTAGCCCACCAGTCTCCTCTGTCCATGGGATTATCCAGGCAAGAATACTGGAGAGAGTTGCCATTTCTTTCTCCAGGGGATTGTCCCAACCCAGGGATTGAATCTTCGTCTCTTATGTCTCCTCTGTTGGCAGGCAGCTTCTTTACCACTAGCACCACCTGGGAAGCCCTAAAAATGACTCCAGATACTGCCAAATGTCCTTTATAGCAAGGATCCCCAACCTCCAGGATCTAATGCCTGATGATCTGAGGTGGAGCTAATGTAATAATAATAGAAATAAAGTGCACAATAAATGTAAATTTGCTTGAATCATCCCAAGACCATCCTTACCCTAAGTCCATGGAAAAATTGTCTTCCATAAAACCAGCCCTCCTAAAAGTTGGGGACTGTTGCTCTAGGGAGTAAAATAACCCCTTGATGAGAACCACTTGTTTCTGTGATGGTCCTCCATTTCCCTGAGTATATATAAGTCCTTAGTAGCCTATACAGTACAACCTGCCTGACTTGGCCATCATCTCTACCATTTTGTATATGTTGATCTGATCTGCTTCTGTCTTTTCTCCTCCTTTACGCTGATCTAGTCACACTGGCTTCCTCGTAGCCACTCCTACTTTAAAGGCTTTGTTCTGACTGTTCCCTCTTCCCAGAACAGTCTTTCAGATTTTTGCCTGGCTAATTCCTTCAATTCTTTCACATCTCTGCTCAAATTTCACTTTGCCAATAAGGCCTATCCTGATCATTCTTTTATACTACAACTGTTCCCCTTTTGCGGTACTTCTGATCCCCCTTACCTGGTGTGTTGTTTTTTTTCCATAATGTTTATCACCATGCAGCATGCTAAATAATTTACTTTTGCTGTCATGTTTGTCTGCCGCTGTTAGTGTGTGTGCCCACACAAATGTGTCACTGTTTTTTTCTCTCCTAAATTACCACTATCTTTTTGTTCAAAAGCAAATTTTTTTTAACGAATGGAGGTGGTTAGTGCTAGATTTGGAAGGATAAATGTGACTTGCATGAAGAGGGAAGATGGCATAAGCCAAAGTACAAGATAAAGAAGTACGCAGGTAAGTATGAAGATAGGTGTTTTAGTATACCAGCCTGGCTGGAATGAAGGGTTCAGAATTTGGTGTGGAAGGAAGATAAGAGCTATAATGAGAGGTTGGAGCCAGATGGAACGCTAGATTGAAGAGTATGTGCCATGCAATCCTATCAGCAATGGGTATCATTTAAGATTTGTGAGTCAGACAGTTGATAAAGGTGAAAGTGGTATGTTAATGGCAGACACTGTGGTTTGGCTCACTCAAAATCCATTTCAGACTTCCTCTCAGGTCTCTTCCTATAGGTTAGAGGCTGAAAAATGGTAAACAAATTCCAGATTATCTTCAGCTAGGGTTCCAGATAGGACGTTTCCACCAGTCATGGACAGTTGTCCAGGCTTGAATCCAGAACTGCGTTAAATAGGAAGACATGGGATATGAGGTCTGCATTGTGCTGGAAACAAACGTTGTAGTCTGCACCTAGTGTATCAAGACAGTGATTCATTTGCTCTTCTGGTTTGGTGTTATCTCACAAGTCATCTCACACTTCAGCAGGGAAAGCTAGTTTAATAGCCTATTTAATAGCAACTATATTTTTTCTAAAGCAGTAATTTATTTGTAAGTTAGGCTTATCTGTATCCAGGTAACTGTGTTTTCTAACATCCCTACCAAGCACCTATGTTTATAAACAAAATTTGCTATTCGTTTAGGCTTAGTAAAACTTATTCTTCCATAGTAACATGAAAATATTAGGATTTGCCTTTAAGTTACTGCTTTACATTTTAATCATTTTCTGTTATTAGCTGTTTGTTATACTTCAGTAGTAATTATTTAAGTCTAAAAGATAAAGAACTCTTCTCATAGAAGGATTTCTAATTTTGAGGTAAAATCTTGTATCTTTTTAGTCCTTCCTGTATGTTCTTGTTGTTCCAGTGAGGTTCAAAGGGAGTAAATCTGTCATTTTAAAAAATATTTTTCCACAGTGTGACCCCTATGTAGAAATGTGTAATTTCTAAGACCTAGAGCCACAGATATTTTCCTTAACTGGGAGTTAATATGTTAGATGTTTGCACCCCTTGACAGAATCTTCAACTATTAAAATTGTTCTGGTCATGGTCCTTAGAGTTTTATGCCTAAATTCAATATACAGTTGATCTGGGGAGTTTGGATCCAGTTTTTTTCCCCATTGCTATTTTCACAATTTCTGTTCTTTCCATATCTTATTTTTCCCCTACCCCAAAAAAGAAATTCCCGACCCTGTTATATTGAAACCAGAAGGTCCTTTGAGACATTTGGTCCCGTTCCTACATTTTTACTGTATCACTAAATGCATGTCACACTTAAGATAAATACTGAATATCATAACTCACTGTGTATATTGTTATTTAGCTAATCTTGTCAGTGTTTTAAGATTTATATTGCATTGTATAACAAAAACTACTTCATATTGTTTGGTGCTAATTCATATGTGTGTAATGTATTTAATAAAATCTTTTCATGTTGGTTCTGTAAAATTTCTTAATTAACTTCTAATTGGTGTAATACTTCTTACTCTCACATATCTGGGAAAAAACTGCTTACGTCCTATGGAAGAAACTTTCAATTGGTTGTTCATTTTATAGGTTATTGAAGACAATGGTGTTCGAAGAGTTGTTGTGGTCCCTCAGGCACCAGAGTTTCATCCTGGTGGTCACACAGTCATCCATCGTTCTCCACACCCTCCTCTGCCTGGTTTCATTCCTGTCCCAACCATGATGCCCCCTCCACCACGCCATATGTACTCACCGGTAACCGGAGCTGGCGACATGGCAACACAGTATATGCCACAGTATCAGTCTTCACAAGTATATGGAGATGTAGGTAAGACATCTAAAAAGTATTCTTGTTTTATGGAGTTGGCTGTTCTTTGCTTGAATGTAATAGGTGGTGGTATCACATTATATAAAAGAAACAAAAAAATGGTAACTATCACAATAATTTTCTATCACTCAAACACTGTGTTAAGGGAATTCTAGTCAGTACTCTGTAATGACCTATATGGGAAAAGAATCTAAAAAAGAGTGGATATATGTATATGTGTAACCCATTCACTTTGCTATACAGCAGAAACTAACACAACATTGTGAATCAACTATGCTCCAGTAAAAATTAACTTTAAAAAACATGTTAAATGTTTCATCTTCATGCCCACCTTTCAAGGCAGGTGAGTAAACAGAAAATCAGAAAGGGAAAGTAACTTACATCGTGCAGCAACATTCACTGGGGACACATTCAAACAAGAGGTCTACTTGTCTGTCCTGCTGCTCTCTGAGGAAATTTTTTAGCCAGGAATGATCATGCTACTATTAAATTCTGAAGCCTCTGATGCCACTAACTAACATTGCTAGGTTCTATAAAAGACTGGGGGAAAAAAAACAAAACATAATCTCTGCCCTCAGGGAGTTAATAAATTCTTGGGAAGAATGGACAGCTACATATACACAAAATAATCATCTTACTCTTTCCTGTGTCTTTAAATACCATCCATAGACTGACAGCTTTTTTTAAATTTGTATCTTCAGTCGAAAAACTCTCCTCTGAGCCGCAGACTTTTATTTCTAACTGTCTGTGTTTTTTTTTGGACTGTGCTGCATTCCCGAGCCAGGGATTAAATCCAGGCCATGGTGTTAAAAACCTGGACTCTGGAATCCTAACCACTAGGCCACCAGGCCACTCCCCTAATTGCCTTCCTGATAACTCCACTTAAGTGTCGCATACATCTCAGTTATAGTGTTTTAAAACATAATTATGGAACTTGATTTTCTGTGTCATCTTCATGTCCATGGATGGTACCGCTGTCCACTCAGTTTGCACAAGTGAAAACCAGATGACCAATTTGACTCCTCCTCTTTGAACCCCGACATCAGTTGGTATCTACTTTCAGAAGATTCCCCAGATGTGACTGCTATTCGCCGCCGCTACTCAGACTCATTCCACCATCACCTCTTGTCAGGACACCTGCAGCAGCAGCCTTCCAGTTGGTTTTCTGCCGTCATTCCTGCCCGCAACCATCCACACTCAGCCAGAGTTATCATTTTAAAATCAGACCATTCTTCTAGTTCATATATTGAGTTCCGTGACTTTCTACTACATTTAGAATAAAATCCTAAACCCTTCCCCTTGACCAGAATTTCTCAACCTCAGCACTTTTGATCTTTGAAGAAGGATGAGTCTTTACTGTGGAGGACAGAACTGGCTTTGTAGGATGTTTAGAAGAATCCCTGTCCTCTACCCACTAGATGCCAGTAGCACACAACTCCACCCCTCACCCTCATCCAACTCAGCTGTGACAACTAGAAGTATCTCTAGACACTGCCAGATGACTCCTGGGGGCCACAGTTGGGCCTGGTTGCCGACACTGCCTTGGACAAGATCCTGCTCTGTGGCCTCCGTCTGCCTTGTCTTACTTGTTCCCATGCACGCACCCCACCTTCGGTTTTTCAGAACCAAGCTCTTTCTTGCCTCAGTGCCTCTACACATGGTGTTCTCTCTCCCAGAAGGGCTCTTCCCCCCTTTACATGCAAGCTGCTGGTGCTTTGGTTTTTTTTTTTTTTGCTTTAGATTTTAGCTTTCAGAGATCTTCCCATAACCTTTCCTTGTCAATTTCTGAAACCTATTTCTTTCACAGAACTGAACACAAACTTGATTTTTTGTTTGTTTATTTAGAAGTCTTTTTCCCTTGTTTAACTGTAAACCCCTGAAGAACTGAATCTGTTTTTTTCATCACTGTTTTGCTTGCACTTAATCAGTACTTGTCATTCAAGCTTAGTAAATTTGAGGAAGAAATAACTCTAAATACAAATTTTAAATTATGCAACACAGCCTGTAAATAGTAGATATATCACATATTATGTCATATATTACTTTTTTTTAAACTTATTTATATTACCCAAGTAATGCATACTAATTCTGTAGGTCTGAGTGTGGTTTGGTTTTCTGCATTTCTAACAAATTCCCAGGTAAGTCTTGTGCAGTAGCCCAATGAACATACTTTTGATAGCAAGCGTTTATACTACAAATCAGTCTCTTTCATTTTTTTTACTCCTAATTATGACCTAGTTTTTTAAAATGTGAGAAAATTATAAGAAAAATCTTAACTGTTACAGTATACTACTATTTTACATTGTTAAAGGCCACTGTTATTCAGAGGAGATGTTTGAAGTTGAAAGAGATGCTAAAATTAATGGCTACAAAAGAATAAAAGAACTCTACACAGCTCAGTTCAGGTCTTATTCCCCTCCTGTGACAGTCATAGCTTAGGACCAAGCTGTTTCTATGGAGATTAATACTTGAGAAAAGAGGAAGGAAAGAAATATCTGTAAGATTATAATTATAATCAAGTCATAAAGCTTGGTTCTCTTCAGCTAGTGGAGACACAGAAATAGATTTGTGTTTGCAAGATTTTTCTTTGAATTATTTTATAAGTTTTATATAATATAATGATAGATTTATTTCCTACTCTTTTCTCATGCCATAAATGTATTTGGAGAAAGCAACCTGTTCTAAATGATTTTTACTTTATTTTTTCTTAGATGCTCACTCTTCACATGGAAGGTCCAACTTTAGAGATGAAAGATCTAGTAAAACATATGAACGTTTGCAAAAAAAATTAAAGGATCGCCAAGGAACACAGAAAGATAAGATGAGCAGTCCACCATCATCACCCCAGAAATGCCCTTCTCCTACAAGTGAACATAATGGGCTTACAAAAGGGCAGAATGCTAGTGGTGCAAGCACAGGATCAGTGAAGAACAAGTCAGGAAAGGGGAAAGGTGGTGCACAAATTGATACAGAAATAGAAGGTAACTATTTAAAATATATTCTAATTGTCTTTTTATCGTCATTTAACCTACTAAAAGTATAGTCTGACCTTTAGTCATTTCATCATGCTTCACATGAACTGTAGATTAATAGCATAACACTGTCTAAATGTGAGGGGTAAGTTTTAGAGCCTGAATCGTTACTAGGGTGTTTCTTTTTATATTTTGGGTAAGCTCAATTAATACTTACACCTATATCATAAATTTTACCAACCATGAGAAATTTCTGTTTGATAGGAAAACTCAAAGTTCATCCAGATTCCTTTCTTCTTTCTGAACCTAAACAAGGCTAAACTGGTTTTTAATCAAAACTCTTATTCTTTCCAACTTCTTATTATGCAAGTCTCTGATAGCAACTAGTTATGTAGTTCACCAATCCATTTATATACTCTATAAATAGTACAGTTAGGATAGAGTCTTGTCCATTTCTTTGTTCAAAAGTTCTTTTCTGTTTCCCTTAGATCTTTCCTTTAACCTGTGACTTCCACCATATGAACTCTGAGCACTACTTCCTTTTCTTTAAAATTTCTATTTCCCATCAATTTAATGCTTTAACAGCCTCTTGGCTTGTAATATAAACATTTATTAAAATCTTCTCGCATATTTTTGAGACCTTCTGATCATTCTTTTCAACACTGATGTTTCGGAGGAGTTAAAGCTAAAGTTTCAGATACTTCACTGGTGGTTTTAAGTTATGGTCAAGTTGATTATATTCCTATTTTGGGAACCACAATTAAGGCATATATGAAACAAATGCTTAGTTAACTTGTCATTAAGACGTATGAGATTGGCAAATAAGGACTTTTGAGAGAGAGAGTACTTTATTTTTTTAAAGGGATATATATAGTGGTACTATAACTAGTTATTATGGTTAAAAGGGAAATAGAAACTGAGGCAGAAGAACTCTATAAAAAGCCACAAACTGCCGAATATGAACTAAGTAGTAAAAACTAGAAAATAAAATTCTCAAATACCAACCTCTTGTTACATGTTTTAGAAGACATATTGTGAAGGGAGCAGGATGATTGCATTTAAGTTGTATTTTTTTTATTCCAAAAAAAATTTTTTTTTTTTTTTTAAAGAAAAAGATGAAGAAACTAAAGCTTTTGAAGCACTTCTTTCCAACATTGTCAAGCCAGTGGTAAGTATCGCATGTATTTTCTTGACATTTACATTTAGTGTATTCACATAGGATTTTGGTAGGTTCACGGCTTACTTATAATTTAACTATATGTAAGGAATGTGGGATCAGTAATAATAGATCAATACAGATCTGACATAAGGAGAGCGAGGCTGTTAATCAGTGTGGCAGAATACTCAACCAGCAATTCATTTTTTAAACAAAGTTTTAGTATATGCTCAATGACATTCAAAATCACTGGACCGGGCAAAGATCTAATGAAGAGTGTAGATACAACTGAGTATCATTTAAAAAAAAAAAATTCTGTTATTTCTGTATAAAATACATCCAATTAACTCCAGTTGCAAAAAGAGTTAAAATCAAACCATAGAAGAAAGTTAATATTCCCCAATCCTATTTGTGTGCAGATGTAATAGAAGAAATCAGAAAAATGTATGACAGCAAAACTGGCTACGTAAAATTTTCTGTGTATTTTGCATACATGCATGCTAAATCGCTTCAGTCGTGCACAACTCTGTGACCCTATGGCTATAGCCTGCCAGTCTTCTCTGTCCATGGAATTCTCCAGGCAAGAATACTGGAGTGGGTTGCCATGCCCTCCTCCAGGGGATCTTCCTGGCCCAGGGATCAAACCTGCGTCTCCTGCATTGGCAGGCGGGTTCTTTACCACTAGCGCCATCTGGAAAGCTTCTGTGTATTTTAAAATAGCCTAAATAAAGGCTATCGTTCTAATAGGAAAAATATTTCCATCAGATAAAAGATTAAGATGAAGTAAAATTCTCATACAAACTGAATTTTTAGACCCATTAAGACCCCAAAGGGTTCTTCACTAGTAATTAAAAGAAATATAAACTTTTCTGAAATAGTGAGGTCTTATTTCTCAGTAAAAAACTTAGACAAATGAAAAGAAGAGAAAGTTATGCTCTGTACAGGTTGTTTAATTATGAAGGTAGTTAGATATATTTTTATTTTTTAAATACGATTCAGTTATATTTCTTTGGACAGTCCCAGTCTTTGGTCATTTTTCTCTTAAGGTTTTGGTCTTTTTCTTATTGTTAGACACGTTCTAAAGTGAGGAAATGAATCCTTTCAAGTATGTTACAAGTGGGTTTTTTCTGCCATTCTTTCAACTGTATATGATGTTTACACTAATTGTTTTAAACAGCCAAAAAAACGGTCTTTGAACTTTGTCGAACCCATCTACCCTTTCATGGCAAATTGTATCTCATTTACAAATGGGCAGGTTTCTATTGGTGAGTCATTTTATGTAACTACAGATAAATTTTATTTAATCTTGAAACGCTATTAGATTTTGTGCTGTTTGTTGTGCACATTACAGTTGTTTCAGAGAGCTTTTAAATATTATGTTTTTGCAGGCCTCAGACATCCAGGCAAGGACAGTAGTTCTTACCTGGTCACCACCTTCCAGCCTCATAAATGGTGAAACAGATGAGACTACTGTACCAGAGCTCTATGGTTATGAAATTCTAGTCTCAAGCACTGGAAAAGATGGGAAATACAGAAATGTGTTTGCGTAGGTATTTGTTTTGTTTTACTCCTTCCCGTTATGTAAGTTAATGGTTTATCATAAAGAGCTTAATACTAGTTCTGTGCTGTTTTCCCTCTTCATGCTTTTATTTTGAATTTATAAGTTGACCAGTGATACTGATTTCAATGTAAATAGTCCACATGCCAGCTGGTTCACATTTCTGTCTACAGCTCCCTTGGAATAATTCACTTTCATTGGCCACATTCAGCTTTTTTATTTTTCAATAGGCTCCCTAATAGATATTTCACCATCCACATATTCCTGAGACATGAATGTAAATTGTAGTATGTAGAAGCCAGGACCAGAAATGGAGAACTCTTACATTGTGAACTCATGCAACGTTGCTCCTCTGAGGGGTTGGATTTCATTCTTACATATACAACCTCATGTCCTATTGTGAAATGAATTTAGTACCATTGTTCCTCATTTGTGTGTTGAAAATGCCATAGTTCTCTTTTCTTGGTTCAAAAGTGTATTATACCCCAACAAACCTTGGAAAGTGTCAGTGGCTAAAATTGTGACTTTGTGATTGACAGCTATAAAATAAATTATTTTTCTGTTCTTGTTCATATAGAAATTGTTTGTTCTGGTGAGAAAGAGTAAAATTGATTACTGTTGGATAACTTCACCAGGAAGATTGTAAAGGAGGACGTGGTTAGCCATTTGAATGATCGTAATTAACACAAAACACTGAATAAATCGACCTTCTTGTTGTATTTAAAAAAAAAAAATAGCTAGTATGGGGAAGAAAGGGAAGTGAAACTGCTTCAGTGACTGTCATCTAGTAACAGGGTCTCCTCCTCTTTGTGGAGACTCCCTTGTGTGTATTGTATTTCATTTTCTTAAAAGAGCAAACCTACCTATGGGGTAAATAGAGAGTAAAGGACCATCAACGTAAAGGTTTCTTTTTTGTGTTAATGGCTGTTCTAGTTTGATATGACTGCTTCCTAAGGGAAAGAATTCATCTCCATTTGCAGCCTGACCAGAGAGCACAAGAGGGACATTAGTCAACCTCCGTCATCTCGTTATCCTGCACCAATTAAAGTCTCTTTCTGAGGCTGCTACTACAGCTGCCCCGATTCAGTAAGGTGTCCTTCCGTCAGTGAGACATGTTTCCTTTCTCGTACTATTCACTGGCTTTGATTTGAGAAACAGGATGCCTGGAAGGAAAGTGGGAGGGGACGGGAGGAAGAAGTCCGTTAAGTGGAGAGGAGAGGAACTTGACTGAAGGAAATGGAACAGAGAACAGTGATTTAAAAGAAAAGGAAGAGAAAACAGACTAACTTGTTGGCTACATGCCCAAATAATGGTGGTAGCAGACAATTATTTAAGAAAATATGTGCTATTATATTTGAAAATGTAATAGTGGCTATGAAAAATGCTTTACCTTAAATTGTGATTCACTTTTTAGAAATCTGCTCATTAAATTGCAACATTTTAAATAAAGTTCCACATTATATTTTAAATAAAATCCAATTGTGGCAGACTCCTTGTAAAAATTTGATGGTTTTGATTTCATGTGTTACTTAGCATTTTAACTCTATGCCAGTAATTGAAAATGGTTCCATTTCTTCAGTTAAGCTAAATATCTACCCTAACTACACACACACACACACACACACACACACACACACACACACACACACAGTCTTGCTTACACAGTCCATTTACTTAGCACACCTTTTTGTTTTCAAGTGTTATGCAGGTACATACCTAAGTGTGGCATATATCCTAAATACGCAAATTGCTTATTTATACAGTCTGAATGTGGTTACAGTTGGGAAAGTAAGAAGCAGTATAATTTCATAAAATACCACAAACTGTAGTATACATAACACACATCCTCTAAAAATGCTATATTTATCAAATAATGATATGTTACCTTTTTCCCCCCCAGAGGAGAAGAAACCAGTGTCACTTTAAATGATCTCAAACCAGCTACAGATTACCATGCAAAGTAAGGAATTCCTATATGCTACTTTTATGTGATACATTGTAGCATAGGGTTTGTTTTTAATGATTTCCTTAAAAGTCTAGAATATAATTTCAATGTTACTTTGGATTAAAACCATAGAGTTTGTGGATTTTGATTTTTCTTTTGCTATAATTATCAACACATTCCCCAAAAGAACATTTAACTCACATGTTATATTGAAGGGTAAATGGCCTGGTTTTAGGACCTAGGGATTAGAATGAATATACATCACCAACTCAATGGACATGAGTTTGAGTAAACTCTGGGAGTTGGTAATGGACAGGGAGGCCTGGCATGCTGCAGTCCATGGGGTCACAAAGAGTCAGACACAACTGAGCGACTGAACTGAACTGACAGATAATATGTATAATATATCTGTAATACCTGATTTAGCACTGGAAGACTGTGCCAACTTTTGAAATTTTTGCAAAGCAAAATCATAAATAATAATTGCCACTTATGTATTTTTATTCCATCCTATTTTGTAAGAGTTTGGAATATTAAAACTCTTAGAATTTCATAACATTTAATTGGGATAGCTTAGATACTACTGTTTTACTCTGCACAGTTCTTCTATTATGATTTCACAAAATTATTTTTTAGACTATAGGGCCTCCCCAGCTGGGACTCATATAACAGTTTATTCAGTCACCTATTTTTAAAAAGAACACTTGTACTTGAGATTATCCTATTAAACTGTCTTCAATTATACTCCCTGTGGATGAACCCTAAGTGTTATCCAACCTAATATTTTTCAAACTGTGGATTGTAACCACTACTGAGTCATGAAATTAATTTTGTGGGTTTTAGTCAGAATTTTTTTAATTAAATCAAATGGAATGGAAAATATCAGTATATTACCCAATTAAGGATATTGTTTCAGGATACTACTTTTGTTGTGTGTGTTTGTATGTGTGTGTATGTATATGTGTGCGTATGTATAAATACATATTGCAGACACAGAGTCATAGTTTAAAATGTATTTCTTTCTTTGAAGAGTTAGAAAAATATGAAAGCCACTGGTTTATCCTATTTTTCTTTTTTTTTTAAGGGTTACCCTTTATTTCTGATATGCGTATTTCTCGATAGAATATTTAGAGGGCATTTTACTGACTTGCAGATACTTAAAGGTGATGCTATAGAATGGTAGAATACAGTGATTCTGCAGGATAAAACTACAATTTATTTTATCACCATAGAGTCCAGGCAGAATACAATTCTATAAAGGGAACTCCTTCCGAAGCTGAAACCTTTACCACCTTGAGCTGTGAACCTGACGTACCTAATCCACCAAGGATAGCCAATCGGACCAAAAATTCACTTACTTTGCAGTGGAAGGTAAGACTATAAAGTGTTTCTAACTGGACATTTGTTTCCTTTCCCCCCCCCCCCATACTATTAAACTTCATTTGTTTTTGAGACAAAAAGAGGTTTAAGCTAACTTGCTCTTCTTGCTCTTCACATATATTAGATAGGCATTTGTTCCTTGTATCCTAAAATAACATTCTAACATTCTTATCAGTTTTTCTTACATAACACAAATATAAATGTAACATAAATATAACAAACATTGTTTAAAATAAATTACGGATCTAACCAACCCAGGGGTCAAACCCACGTCTCTTAAATCTCCTGCATCGACAGGCAGTTTCTTTATATTTTTTTTAGTGTATAAATATTTGGACCCAATGTTACACAAGATGTCATAAAGTGGATAGACACTAGATAGAATTGGATCCTATAACAGGCATTGTTGTTATTGGTGACATGATTTTCTGTCTTGGTAAATTTCTGAATAAAATTAAGTACAGTCGTTCCCAAATTGCATAGTAGTTGCATTTAGGGGAATACACCGTTAAAATTATACCACTGATACCTTGGAAAATGGAATTAGGTTCTAGGCTATAATAATTATAAACAGATATTCATCTATATGGATATCCAGGAATACATTCAAAAGTCCTGGAGGAAGAAACCAACACAATATTGTAAAGCAATTATCCTCCAATTAAAAATAAATAAATTTTAAAGAAATTACCAAAAAGAGGATGGAAAAAAAAAACAAATTTAAATTATCATAGGCTCTAAAAAAAAATGTCCTGGAGAAAAAAATACCATTTTTCATTGTACTGAAATAAAGGTGAAATTCTTTAGTTCTAGAGTGACCAAATCCTGCGGGGAAATGACTAGAACTGAAATTTTCCCCACTGAAAATTAACAGATTGATGAATTAACAGTCTTAGGCGGTCAACACATGGAGCCTAGAAGTGGAGATCCAGATAGTATGCGCCCTCGGAGCTCCTCCCAGCACACTTGCTCTTTTACTTCTTAGTGTATTACATGGTATCACTTGCAGATTGTATTGATGAGTTGAGTTTTAATGAAAATGAGGATCTATCCCAGAAGTTTAAAGATGATAAAACCTTCTGATAAAAGATAGTTCTTGATAAAAGAGATTGTTCAGAGTTCAGAAAAATCTGAGTAGCCTCCTGCTTTGTTTTCTTTTCTGGCAGTTAAAAGGATTATAGGATGTACATGTACATCTCTATTCTCTGTGCAGATTTTTCTGGGGCTAAATCCCAGAGAACATCTATAGCACAATAGATGCCTTAGATTAGATCATCACCAGTACCTTCTATAAAAGTACTAACTTGTACTCATTTGGGGTTTTTTTGGTGTTTGTTTTAGGCACCTAGCGACAATGGCTCTAAAATCCAAAGTTTTGTTTTAGAATGGGATGAGGTAAGTATATTTGAACTTTTTAAATTAGCCTAAAATGTGTGTATACCTTCAGGCAGAAATAGCTTTCTGTTTAATCATTTTTTCCTCTTTAAAAACAGTATGAATGATTTCATGTGGTGCTTGATCAGTTGATGGTGTTCTTAGAAAATGTTACTGACCAGACCTCCTGATGTTTTAGTTTTTTCCAACTAAACCAACCGTCAAAGCAATCACTTGGTTAATTAACTTGATGGAATATTTTCTTTCATATCAGCCTTAAAGGCAAGCATGTTTGTTTACTGTGACTGCTTTAACAAATTACCACAAACTGGGCGCCTCAAAACAACACTTTTATTCTTATCATTCTGGAAATCAGAAATCCAAAATGGCTTTCACTAGGCCAGAATCAGGGTGGCACCTGAGCCCTGCTTACTCTAGGGACTCTAGAGGAGAACCCATTGCCTTGCCTTTTCCAACTCCTGGAGGCTTCCTCATTGCTTGGTTCATGGCCACATCAGATTGCCTTTTCTCCCCCTGCTGCCCTTATCACATGGCCATCTTCAGGTCCTTCTCTGCCTCTCTCTAGAAGAGATACTTGTAATCCATTGAGGATGCACCCAGATGACCCAGCATAATCTCTCCATCTCAGGAGCCTGACTTTCACCACATTTATGCAGCCTCTGCTGCCATCTGCGGTCATATTCACATGTTCCAGGGGTCAGGATCTGGGTATCTTTGGGGCCTACCACAGCAAGCATCCTGGGTTTTACTATTTAGTACTTTGTTTTACGTCATTTGTCATGTTCTCTTTTGCCCTGCTGCTTCACTGCAGCAAAGAGGAGGGGCCAGAGGGAGTAGAAGAAATTCCAGCCATATATTAAAACAGTAATGAGGTGCAACGCAAGGAAGTTTTATTCCAGAAGTTCTAAGTGAATACAGAATTGGGCAATCTATTGCAGTATCAGAGTAATTGAGAAGAAAAACCATATCATCTTGATAAATTTTGACAAGTATTTGATGAAATTTATTACCAGTTTCATTTAAAACTCAAAATAGGAATAAAAGGGTAATCCCTTATTTGATAGTTTTATAAGTTACCAGTTTTTCCCACCTTTATTTGACATTACTCGGGAAATTATAGCTAAACAGTATCAAAAAAAGAGGTAGAGCTATGGTGGCTGGCCTGGGGGGCAAAATTATCATTGTTTAGAGATGATAAGAGTTTCTATTTAGATAACTCAATAAAATAACTATAAACATCATTAAAACTAACATTAGAGTTGAACAAAGCAACCAAATTCAGACTAAAGATTTTCTCTGACACAGAGGTCACTCTAACCACCCTTTACATGTGTGTGTGTATGTGTGTGTGTTTTAAGTCACTTCAGACTTTTTGTGACCCTGTGGACTGTAGCCCACCTGCAGGGGTCCTCAGTTGAGGAGATTCTCCAGGCAAGAATACTGGAGTGGGTTGCCACACCCTTCTCCAGGGGACCTTCCCGACCCAGGGATTGAACTCGTGTCTCTTATGTCTTCTTCATTGGCAGGCGGGTTCTTCACCACTAGCGCCACCTGGGAAGCCCTACCACACAATAAAGAGAAATGGTAGAAAATGAGAAATTTGTCGGTTTTATATAACACTTAAATTTCTAAAACTCTTCACTTGTCCTGAACTGCAAACTTTTCTCCCTCCCATCTTAATACATATAATGGGGTTTTTCTATCTATTTATACTTTTTCAGTGTTAAATCTAATCAGTAGTAGCATCAAAGTCTTTACTTTAAGGACATTTAGCAGCTATCCAGGTAGTTTGAAGATGCATAGGAGGGACCTTTTTTTAAAACTGTTTGCGTAGAACTTTTCATAGGTTGAGGAGAGCAGCCAGATACTCGTGTTGAAGATCAGCCTATTTCTATCACAACCAGTCCCCCCATAGAGATTCTGGGGTCCATACCCAGAAAAAGTTTCTTTTATTAAAAGCCAGAGGTTTAGCATCAGCTCTAAAATGGAATGTTTAGTTCAAGAAGCTATACAGCTATGCCTGCTCTTTGGTTTTTTAATTTTGCATTAATGAACGAGTATCGTATAAAAGATGTGTTAATCTCAACCTTCTCTTGAGATTCATGACATGTATGTAACGAAGATGACTTTAAATATATACTAGCTAATATGTTACTGTCAGGAATTAATGTGGATTTCTTTTTACATTAATGTACAGTGATGTGTAAAAACTTTCTTGTAGGGAAAAGGAAATGGAGAATTTTGTCAGTGTTATATGGGCTTACAGAAGCAATTTAAAATTACTAAACTGTCACCAGCAATGGGTTGTAAATTTAGACTATCAGCCAAAAATGACTATGGTACAAGGTAAGATACATTTTAATATAGGTATTTTAGACTGTTCATTTGTATAAATTATTCATAGTCCAAATTTACCACTAAAAATTCTGCCTTAGTTATTATCACTTTTTTGATATGGTTAAGAAGTGTTACTGACCTAGCAAAAGCTATAAGAGAAATTTAATTATGTAAATGGCAGTTTTAAAAGAATAATAATTCATCATTAGGTATCTGACCTAGTTACCATAAAGATATCACATCAAAGATACCTTATTGGATTATAATTCATTATCAAATTTATCATTTTCACCAAAAATGTCATTTATCAAAACTGTGTTCTTTGGCTTTAGAAAATTAACTTTTCTTCATTCCATCTTAAAAACTATTTGTTTCAACAGCGGTTTTAGTGAAGAAGTCTTATATTACACCTCAGGCTGTGCCCCCTCTATGCCAGCAAGTCCTATATTAACTAAAGCCGGGGTTACTTGGTTATCCTTACAATGGAGTAAACCCTCAGGAACGCCATCAGATGAAGGAATTTCTTACATTTTAGAGATGGAGGAAGAAACTTCAGTAAGTATATATATTTTAAATAGGGTATTTAGAACATTTCAATGTGACTTTAATCCTGATACAGTAAATACTGCCACAATAGCTAGCTCCTTCCCCGGATCCTTTGAAACCTTGGTTGGTTACTGTTTGGAAAGGACTGGAAGTGAGGAACAGCTCAGTCTTTTTCTTTCTCAATATGTTGGAGGGGGTTTTGTTTTTTATGTGTGTATGTGTATACGCACTTTGTGCCTGGGAACAATGCAGACCCCATGTAAGTATATATGTTTTGGGGAGAATAAAGAGAGGGCAAGATCACCACAGCCTTAGACTAAGCAACTCTAAAAGATAAGAAAAAAGCTTATCTGCATTCTCCAACTGTGTGCAAACTCTGCTTCCCAAGTGCCACAGAGACTTTGAAGAGCCTCACATGAGACTATCCAGTTACAGTGTCTCATCTCCTATGAGACAGCACTGAGCTGAACAAGTGTTAGACTGTCCTCTGTTAGTTATGTATAGCTCCATAGCTTTTCAGAGTTACTTTGAAGCAATATGAGTCAAAAATAGCTTGGTCCATCCTAGATATATACCCAGAAGAATTGAAAGTACGTTTATACAAAACTCTATACCCCAGTGTTCATAGCAGCATTAATCATAATAACCAAAAAGTGGGAATAACTGAAATGTCTGTCAACTAATGTTAATAATTGGATAAAGAAAATGTAATATATCCATGTAGTAGAATATCATTCAGCCATATAAAGGGATAGAGGACTGACATATGCCACAATGAATGAGCCTTAAAAACGTTATGCTAAATAAAAGAGCAGTCACAAAAGACCATACATTATGTGATTCCATTTTTATAGGTATTGGCAAATCCATAGAGACAGAAAGTATATTAGTATATAAGAAAAGAGAGGAAGTGACTGCTAACCAGAAAATAAAAGTACTTTATTTATTTAGGCTTTATTCTGGAACTAGGAATTAAATGATGGTTTTACAAGCTTATGAATATACTATAAACCATTGAATTTTATACTTTAAAATGGGAATTTCATGGTTTGTGAATTATATCTCAGATTTTGTTTAACTTTTAAAAATAACATTGTGAAAGTAGTGAAGCATTGTCCCTAGGGCTAGAAATAATAATGCCAAACCTAAATGACATCTCAACCTGCCAGCCCAACCAATCACTCATCTTTCACCTAAACACAATCGTGTGTTCAGGGCAAGTTAAATATGTTAAATAGTTATAGTTTTGTTTAATTCTTGCAACATCGTCTGGGAAATTCACCTTAGTTCTAGGGATAAGCTTACTGATGGTGATGTTACCATTGTCTCTGATTTTCCCTCAACACAAAGATCTTCTCTTGGTTACTGTATTTACTGAGAATAAGTGGTCGTCTTCATCCTCCTATAAATGGTCAGTAGCATTTCTTCATCTGTCTTCTCAAGATAGAAACATCAAGGAGAAGATTACAGTCAACCAGGCATTACTCACATTGCACACAGCAGAAGATGAAGAGGACCTGAATCTTTTCACATATTTCTTATTCCCCATATTTCTGCTGTTAGGCATCTAATGAAGACTTTTTTTCTCTTTCCAGGGATATGGTTTTAAGCCTAAATATGATGGGGAAGACCTTGCTTACACAGTGAAAAATCTCAGACGTAGTACAAAGTATAAATTTAAGGTAAGCTTTGAAAGCCCTTGAAAGATTTATTGTTCTTACTGTTCTGTTTTAAAACCAAGTACATGCCTCATTCCCATAATTTTAAATCTTAAATATTTTGGCCTTTTCTAATGAGCTTTATTGTTTTACTCTCTTAATATATAATAATGCTTCTCAAACTTTATGTATTTAAATTCAAAGCAGTCTTAATGTTTAACAAGACTCTCTAAAATGTGAACAAAACATCTTTTAAAATGTGGGTGTCATTGAACATAGTCAGAATATGCTTTTTTGGCAGGTATATCAGAAAAAAGTAATGCTGTTATGCTCTTTGAAGTGGTGGTCCACTTACTAGTAGCTACTTAAGGTGATATCTACCATGTTTCTTTGCTGTAAAGTTGTTCTTTTTCCCTTTGTAATAAGTATTTTGTAAATACTATATAGACGTCTTGTTCCTCATCAAAGTCTCACTCACTGGTTTTAACATCCATTGATAATTTTTGCCCTGGATCATTCAGTAACCATGATTAATGGTTGCTAAGTGGCGGTTTTTAAAATTTCTTCTACATTGATTAGTTGGCATTATACTATAAGGAAAAGCTTTCTCTTCTCATTTATATTAGTATGAACTCAGGATTCCTGTTTACTGAGTGGGTTATATTTTGTTGCTGTGGTTATCAGTTATGAGGTTCAAATTGTCTTAGATTTTGGGAGCCCTTGTCAAGCTGACTTCTAATTTTTTTGACATGTCCCCACCCCATCATTCTTTGAGCCCCTCCTTTCTGGCATATGATACTACATTCACATCTTCAAATTTCACATTGACCATTTCTCAGAGTACCTGGGTCCTTTAAGCGGACAGTGGTGTTTAGAAATCAGGATCTGGGTAGTAAGTATACTTAATGCTATAGGATTTTGCTACTCCTAGGCCTCCTCTCAGTGGACAAAGCCAAGAACTAGATGTACCTGTGTATGTTTTGTGTGTGTGTATAGACACACATAGACCCTTTACATGCAAGAACACATATTTATATATATATATCTATTTTTAAAAGTCATGAGTTTGCACCCTATACCTCCATTTGATCTAGTGCCACAGATTAATTCTAATTTTCTCACTTTCCTTATTTCTAACTCCCATCATCATCAGTGAGAAACTTTTCCCCATTTATGTTCACGGTATTTTACTTACTGGATGAAACCCCTCTTGCCCTCGTAGGCTTCCCTAAAGTCCTATCCAGAGCACTTGAGTTGGTGCAGGGTGAATGCTGCTGCCTCCACCCAACCTTCGTCCATCCCCCAGCACACGTGCTTGTCTCACTGTCCCATCTGATGTCCTTCAGACGTAATTATTTTAGGAAAGTAGAGATACTCTATATGTCATTCTTGCTCATTTGAGGCCTGGAGACTCTGCATATCATTCTTGCTCACTTGAAGCAATAGCAAGCTTTGAAAATTCTCCTATGGAGACTCCTGAAATCCTGAATCTTTCCAAGCATCCATTCTAGGATATATTCTAGCTTTGACTTGGTCGGTGATATACACTGCTATTGCTTGGCAGACAGGGCCTTGAATTAGCTAATATACAACTTAATATAAGCCAGCCTTCATTTTTGTGCAGAGGTTTTCCCAAAAATGTAACAGGATGCTTACTAGTTGACAAATTCAGCAGTTGAATTTTCCTACCATTGCTTGCTTATTCCAAATAAATGATAGAAGCCATTGTAAAGTGTTTTCACTATTAAAAAGAAAAGTTTTATTACTCCTTGAGAACCTAAAAAAGAATATTTTAGTGATATTGGGAAATTTGTAGTGCATAATTATATCTGTTATGTTTTATTTGGGGCTTCCCTGGTGGCTCAGACAGTAAGGAGTATGCCTGCAATACTTATTTTGTATACTAGCTTCATTTTCAAAACTTCTGATAGCACTGGGTCATTTTAATTTTCAAATAACAGTTTTTATATTGACACAATTTACAAAGTATCTAAGGAATACATACATTTATTCCAGTTTGCCTCTTACGATGTTGGATTGCATTTTTGCTTCAGTTATAATTATAAAACCTCACCACATGGGCTTCTCCATAGGGAAGCTACACACACCATCGTTTCTGCTACACTCTGTTAGAAGCAAGTTGTTAAGGACAATTCAAAAGGAGGAGGAGTTAACCTTTACCTTTTAAAGAGAGGAAATTCAGAAAATCTGACTTTTTTTAAATCCCTGAAGAATATTAAAAGAATAAGTTAAATCAAGTCTTGCCAAGTATCATCAGATTATATAGCTTGTTCCAGTGATGACTCTTGTTTAGTATCAAAATGTTAGACTCACTTGTATTTTCAGGACTGACTGAAAGGGGATTATACCTGAATTTTCTTCATATGTGCTGAGTTCCTTTTGAAGACAAGCAGTTCTCACATAAATCATTTGATTGACCCTATTTGTCTCCCATCACTTTGTTCATTAAGCCAGTATCATTAAGTATCAGACATTAATTATGTCTTTGTGTTCTCATCATAGGTTATTGCTTATAACTCAGAAGGTAAAAGTAGTCCAAGTGAAGTAGTAGAGTTTACTACCTGTCCTGATAAACCCGGAGTCCCTGTAAAGCCTTCAGTTAAAGGAAAGATACATTCACATAGCTTTAAAATAACTTGGGGTAAGATATTATGCATATTTGTATGTCATTACTTTTATATTTGATTTAAATGATTTGAATATTTAGATCATTTTTAAGATACTTGAGTAAATTTGTTAGGTCAGGTAAGTTCAGTGAGAAATGTGAGACTCACTGTTTGAGAATCTGCTTTGTGGAGAGCATTGTACTCATACATACAAAGTTCAGGTTTGATGGAGGAAGAACTTGGGGTCAACTGTAGAACTGTGAGCAGGGGCCGCCTGTGTGAGATGAAAGGTTATTGAACTTGTAGCTAAAGTTTTCATGGCTCATTCTGGTTTTCATGAGAAATTAAAATCACTTATTCATTTAAAACAAAAATTTATTTAGAATCTGCTTGTATAAAAACAAGAGAGTAAATAAGATGCTGGTATTAATTTTTAAAGTCATTGCAGGTGATTCTTCTTTCTTTTAGAGCAATCCTGAGTTTGCTGTTCTGTTTATTATGAGTTTATGTCATGTTTTGAATTGTATATACTCTGCCTAATACCACTTTTGCTTCTCTGGATAGACCCACCAAAAGACAATGGAGGGGCAGCCATCAATAAATATGTAGTAGAGATGGCAGAAGGTTCTAACGGTAAGAATAACTATTAAAACTGATAATTTTTACCAGTCAGTCTACCTTTACTCTTCACGGTTCTAAATTTTACATGATGTCTTTTCTTTCCTCTTGATTTTTTTCCTTTGTTTGTAGCAGATAAGATTTTGCCTGTCATGACCCACTTTAAGTTGTAATCTCCAGATATACAGTGACTCACATGTAAGACTGCTGTATACTTCAGTTCAGTTCAGTTGTGTCCGACTCTTTGCGACCCCATGAATCACAGCACGCCAGGCCTCCCTGTCCAACACCAACTCCCAGAGCCCACCCAAACTCATGCCCATTGAGTCGGTGATACCATCCATCTCATCCTCTGTCATCCCCTTCTCCTCCTGCCCTTAATCTTTCCTAGCATTAGGGTCTTTTCAAATGAGTCAGCTCTTCGCATCAGGTGGCCAAAGTATTGGAGTTTCAGCTTCAACATCAGACCTTCCAATGAACACCCAGGACTGATCTCCTTTAGGATGGACTGGTTGGATCTCCTTGCAGTCCAAGGGACTCTCAAGAGTCTTCTCCAACACCACAGTTCAAAGGCATCAATTCCTCAGCGCTCCGCTTTCTTTATAGTCCGACTCTTACATCCATACATGACCACTGGAAAAACCATAGCCTTGACTAGATGGACCTTTGTTGACAAAGTGATGTCTCTGCTTTTTAATATGCTGTCTAGGTTGGTCATAACCTTCCTTCCAAGGAGTAAGCGTCTTTTAATTTCATGGCTGCAGTCACCATTTGCAGTGATTTTGGAGCCCCAAAAAATAAAGTCTGACACTGTTTCCACTGTTTCCCCATCTATTTCCCATGAAGTGATAGGACCAGATGCCATGATCTTAGTTTTCTGAATGTTGAGCTTTAAGCCAACTTTTTCACTCTCCTCTTTCACTTTCATCAAGAGGCTCTTTAGTTCCTCTTCACTTTCTGCCATAAGGGTGGTGTCATCTGCATTTCTGAGGTTATTGATATTTCTCCCAGCAGTCTTGATTCCAGCTTGTGTTTCTTCCAGCCCAGAGTTTCTCATGATGTACTCTGCATATAAGTTAAATAAGCAGGGTGACAATATACAGCCTTGATGTACTCCTTTTCCTATTTGGAACCAGTCTGTTGTTCCATGTCCAGTTCTAACTGTTGCTTCCTGACCTGAATACAGGTTTCTCAAGAGGCAGGTCAGGTGGTCTGGTATTCCCATCTTTTCTTATTTTTTTCCTCATTGGTTTGCATTGCTCAATCCCAGTATACCTAGACTACAGTCTTCTGAAGGTTAGCTCACTCAGATTTATACCCAGATGTATCAGAAAAATCTTCTAAAATTTAACTTATAGTAGTTTTAGTAATAAGTTCTTTGCCTAGTGAACTTTATTCTTGAATCACACATTTTTATCTTTATATCAAGTGGCCTATTTCCTTGCAAAGAATAAAGATGTCTTTTACTTATGACTAAACTTCCTGTGGTACTGGTTCTTTCTGTTCTTTGTGTGTTATAATGTTATTACTGGGCCAGTAAGCACATTTAAAATGCTTAATTAAAAGCAAATTATCGATCTACATCAGAGTCTGTACAGAGTTACAGAGATATTTCACTTCAACAAAGCCATGCAAATTTGTCTAGGAAGCTGTACACATAAAGAAAATTAGATCATTTCCAGGAAACTCAAAAAACAGGCTTAAATCGTTTCTGACAAATTACATAAATGCTTACTTAGTGAAGCTAGGATACCTGCCATGTCCATGATACCAAAATGTTAAACATTACCGTGTTGCTGATGGAGCATAATTCTTCCATTTTACAGGAAACAAATGGGATATGATATACAGTGGAGCTACTAGGGAACATCTTTGTGATCGACTGAATCCAGGCTGTTTCTATCGTTTTCGAGTTTACTGCATCAGTGATGGAGGACAGAGTGCGGTAATACTTACGTGTAGATGTTTTTTCTCAAGTTTGGTCAAATGAGATGAAATCATCAGATGCCACCTCAAATATTGAAGTATATCCATAAAATGTATAACCCAGGTGGTTAAATTTTTAGTGACCAGACCAGCCTAACATAGCATTTAGCTTGTAGTGAATATCTGTTGTCTGGTTGCTGTTTAGCTTTGGAAAAAATAGGTATACAAAAACATTGCAGAAAATTTTATAAAGATAAATTTTAGTATGATGCTCAATAACCCTAACAGAAATAGAAACAAAATAATTATTTAAACACAAATTCTAAATATACGCTTATTTCAGAAAAGTTTGGCAATTATTTTATTTCTTACTAGAGACAGAAATGGACTTAAATGTGCCATTGATTATATGAGACATTTGTAATGTTCTGGAAAAGTATAATGTTTTTTAATAGGAGTGATTTTTTTTTTTTAATGAATTCAACCAATAATGTATCTTAGAGCATTCATAATTGTTATTTTTTTTCAAATGAGATTTAATGCAATGAAAGTAACTTTTTAAAATAGGAGCATTTTGTTGAAAACTAGAGTACAGTGAAATTGAGTTGCAAGTCCTACGCAACAGGCTTTGGATCCAATTGCTTCATTTTCTTTAATAAGAAAATCTTAAGTGTGAACCTTACTGTTTATAAAATGTTAAGTATAAACCTTAATACAGTGCAGATAATGAATATAGCATTGAGTTTGTGTCAGTGCTTTTAAGAGAACGTCTTTTAAAATAAAACCAAAAGGTTTTTTTGGTAGCATAGAAATGAAAAGTAATACCAAATACCTGGAAAGATGCCAAATACTTGAGAACACTTATCTGATTTTTTAAATTATTTTTAGGGTGAAAGAAAAGATTTTTTTTGGTTAATATTAAATTAGCGTTTAGGTTGAAAACTACAGTCAAGTGGTCAAAATAATCTAAACCTCCTGAAAACACAGCAAACAGCATTTGTAGAATGTTAAAACGTTGTTCTTTAGAAGAGATTTGTAGATCCATTTGGACACCAAAAATAATGTCCATTAGGTTATGAGGGAGGTTTTTTTTTTTTATTATGGAAAGAAGAAAAAGAGTTCTTTGTTGGGTTTTTTTTTTTTTTCTGGTAACTTTATATCTAGTAGGCACATAATACTTGTCCTTATTTTACTTGCCTGTATAAAATTTGTGTTTTAATGATTTAATTAGATTTGATTTTATTCAGAACTTTATTCCTTTTCTGTTGATACTCAGATGCAAATTATTAGTGCAGTCTTTGTGTTTGTCTTATTTTCCTTTAACAAAAGCAGTCTGATTATTTGGGGGCATTTTTGTCTTGTTTTTGCTTTTGTTTTGGCAGGTATCTGAATCTTTACTTGTGCAGACTCCAGCTGTGCCTCCTGGCCCATGCCTCCCTCCCAGATTACAGGGTAGACCCAAAGCAAAAGAAATACAGTTACGATGGGGTAATTTTCATTTTGGTAATAAATTATAATTAAGTCGGTACTAAATATATTCCTCTTGTTAAACTGCATGAATCTTTCCACCTTTAGGACCCCCTCTGGTCAACGGTGGATCACCCATTTCTTGCTATGGGGTGGAAATGTCTCCTGCAGAAAGAGATGAACCCAGAGAAGTTTACCAAGGTCCTGAAGTAGAATGTACAGTGAGCAGCCTTCTTCCTGGAAAGACTTACAGCTTCAGACTACGGGCAGCTAACCGAATGGGGGTAGGAAAACCAAGCTGGCTGAATAATAGGTCCCAGTGGTGTTTCATACAACATGTCATTGTGCCCATTATTGGACCATTTTGCTTTCAACATGTAACTCCAAATTTGACAATTTTTAATAAGCCTCTGTTGATAAATGAGAAGATAGTATGTACCGTAGCTTAACTGTTACAGACTCGCAGTACTTTCAAACTCCAGTGACTAATATGTGACACTGTGAACTCGAGCTGAGCCTTTCAGGCTGTGCTGATGGAGTTGCCTTAGTAAGAAGAGGAGAAACATGACCATCCGATGAAACGCTGAAGAGGAAGCGAGTGTCTGAGGCTGGTTGTCTGCAGTGTTTGTTTCCAGTTGGCAACTACTTATGATTCAATTTTTTTGCCTAAGGGAAAAAACTTACATTCTAAGCATTTCTGGTTTTGTGTATTTTTTTGTTTTTGTTTTCAATTATCTCTGTATCTGTATAACTCCATAAAATGGGCAGAACAGGTGATATCTCCATTTTACAGCTGAGGAAGCTGGGGCTCAGGAAAGCTAAACACCTGCCCCAGCGCTCACACACACTAAAAAGCGGGAGACATCAGTCACCCTGTCCAACTCTGGAGCAAAATCCTTTCCGCTCAACTGTGACATCTCTCATCTCTCTGAATTAAAAGTTCTCTGAGGACCAACCAGTCACTTCTGACTTTGAGTTAGCACTGTGTTTCTTAAAACTACAGTATAATTAAAATTTCATGAAATTAAACTGACAAGTCTTTCCCCATTACTTCAGATTTTAGTAAACTCGGATGATCTTGTCAGCCCCACAAGGCTGCAGTACATGGGATAGCATCTTTAATACTAGTGTCTATAATCTGTATTTTCAGGTTTGTGATAACTTGTCAGAATCATCTTAAGTAAATATATGTTCCTATATTTTTCACAGAATGCATTTTTACACCCTACTAAAGCTGTTACTTAAGTTTAAGATATAATTTATGCCTATAATCTCTCGTGCCTTTAATTGGTATTCATTTCTTCACTCTTGACATGATTTCTTCTTTTTATTTGATGTAATTCCTGAATTCCCCTCCCTTCCTACAAAAAACCAATTCATGAAGGAATAAGGGGAAAGAGAAACTATAGTAAATGAAACTTTAAAAATACCTCACATATTTACTTCCATGATCATTAATTAAATCTTTACTTTCTGTGATTTCTTTTAGGAGAATTTTATTATGACTAATTAGTCTTAAAGGAAAGGGATGATGAATTTAGTTATCTGTGAATATTTATGGAGAGCTGTGCAATTGGTAGATGAAAAATGAAAACACTGATTAATATTTGTTTTTCTAGTTTGGGCCATTTTCAGAAAAACATGATATTACTACAGCCCCTGGACCACCAGATCAGTGTAAGCCCCCTCAAGTGACGTGCAGATCTGCAACTTGTGCACAAGTGAACTGGGAGGTATTGTAATTTCCTTCACTTACATTTGCTTTAAATGATTAACATAATTTTACATAAAAGAATGAAGATACTGTTCATTTCATCTCCATAAATTATACCAAGCATAAGTCCTAGTTAAATCCACTTGGTAAAAAGTAAATTCTTTCTTCTCTTTGAAGTATTTAAATAAAGTATATGTTTACAAGTATTTAGATTCTTGTTGATGATGGTGCCCCATCTCAGTACTGAGATATTTAGCCATGGTGCACTTAATGTTCAGAACAAACATTCACGGGAATTAGTGTGTACTGTTTCTCTCATGTTTTTATCTCCAGTGTACTTACTGCATATAGTAGTAATCAGTAATGATAATTACATTTTCTGTTTCCTTTGAAATTTAACAAAGAAAATATCCTTGTATAATTTAACATTTATATTACTTAATAGAATTCTTTTAAAGTATATTTACCTTAAGATACTCTTTCTAAAGTGATTGACTCATATTTCTATGTCTGATTGAAAACAAAGTTATATTTTTTGACAGATCTTTAATTCATGTGGCCTTAATGAATAAAAATGTAATATTAAACAGTTTATATTCTGTTAAACATTTTTTTAGAAATCCAAAAACAGTTCAGTTTTTTATGTGCTCGAGTAAATAACATTTTTGCCCCAAAACTATATAATCATTGTCAGAACTTAAGACAACAGACTTTATCCCCTTTTCTTAACTTAAAGGTCCCTTTGAGTAATGGAACAGATGTCACTGAATATCGATTGGAATGGGGAGGAGTTGAAGGAAGTATGCAGATATGTTACTGCGGGCCTGGTCTCAGTTATGAACTAAAAGGACTTTCACCAGCAACTACCTATTATTGCAGGGTCCAGGTAAAGGTGGTCAGGGTCTTGTCACTCTATCTAGAGTTTTGTGTTTTGTGAGCATTTGCATGATTATGTCTTTAACTTTGGGGCTCTGTTAATTTGTAGGCTCTGAGCATTGTGGGTGCAGGCCCGTTTAGTGAAGTAGTAGCCTGTATGACTCCACCATCAGTTCCTGCTATTGTGACTTGTCTTCAAGAAATCAGTGATGATGATGTAGAAAATCCCAATTATTCACCATCTACATGCCTTGCAATAAGTTGGGAAAAGCCTTGTGATCATGGTTCAGAAATCCTTGCCTACAGCATAGACTTTGGAGATAAACAGCCGTTGACAGTGGGAAGGGTTACAAACTACATTCTAGACAATCTGCAGCCAGATACAACATACAGGTACACAGTAAAAACTATCTTAATTTTTGCCTAGACCAGAGAGACACTTTAAATAGAACAATCGTAAACTAAACTTTTTTGTTTTTTAACATGGCACTTAGAATACGAATTCAAGCCTTGAATAGCCTTGGAGCTGGTCCTTTCAGCCACATGATAAAATTAAAAACTAAACCCTTCCCTCCTGATCCACCTCGTCTGGAATGTGTTGCCTTCAGCCACCAGAACCTTAAACTGAAGTGGGGAGAAGGAACCCCAAAGACATTGTCGACAGATTCGGTTCAGTACCACCTTCAGATGGAGGATAAGAATGGAAGGTGGGTGTTTCTAATTGCTTCTTTGTATAGTTTCTTAGGTCTTAAGTATATAAATTTATAAATTAAGTTTTCAAAAACCGAAGTCTCATAAGAAATAATTTTCAAGTATGCCATTTTTGAAACATCAGAAGACATAGTGAAGAGAGAAAATATTAGGGGAGCTGTTCTTTGGCTCTCTAACCCATTCACTCTCTTCAAGCTAGTTAAAAGGAGCAATCTTTACTGCAAAATAAGTTCTTCAATGCTGATTTCCAGCAAAAAGCAGTTTTTACAATAAACAGTTGATTGGCAAAAGGCCTTTGAGATCCTTGAGGCTTATGTCTCACCCTCCTCCACACTCTCACAGGGCGCGCACACCATGTGAATGCAGGAGGTCACTTCCTCACCATCAGCTCTTAGACCCTCTGATAAATAGCCCAGTCCCCTGGCTACTCAGGTTCTTCTCTGTCCTGCCGTCCTTTGCCATCTCATTACATGCATGCTGTTTTATTCCACTAAATCATGCATTTGAATTATAGTGTTACTCACAGTAATTAGTGTAAATTATTCACAGTCCAATCTGGGGCAGTATATTGATATTAAATCCAAAATAAACAATGCCATATATCTTCTTCAGTTGTTACTTTAATCTTTTAAGAATTTTGTTTTTGTTTTTTATGTTTCACTCAATTTGTTAAGAAGGAAATGTGTATGTCTGATAGATTCAGAGTACTAGTGAGTTTTTCCCAAGGTTACTTTGTTTTTTTGCATTGGGTTTGTATGTCAGCCAAATTTTCAATAATGGAATACTCAAGGTACTTGTATATCAGTACTCTCTATCAGAAATAATTACACATTTAAAACAGCATACAGAATTAAACATACTGTATCAATCATAAGAGCATTACACAGAGCAAATAGTATTGATGATTTATTTCCTGAAATCTGTGCCTCTCTGAATGTTAGCCTTTGCTCCTGGCAGAATTTTATGTGCTCTTTGTAACCTTATATCTGGAAGGAAGTTTTTTGCCTTGCTGCACATTTTTAGTGTAGCCATTTATCTTTAATATATGTTGTTGTTGTTAGGTGAATTAATTTACATTTAGGGTCGTGCAAGATTTACTAGAAACAGATTTAATTGGTATTTGGTTGAAAAATAATAGAACAAAGATTCTATGAAGTATAAATGATATTAGTCTATATTCTATTGTAGAACTTTAAGCATGATTGATGTTTAGCTGGCATCTAGAGAACTGTTGCAGGGTATGGGGTTTGGCTTATGGGTCTTTGTGGAAAATAAAGAAATTAAAGTATTTTATGATATTGTAAATTTACCACATAAATTTCATAAATTAAATCAATTTAATATCTTTACTTTCCTTTGACTTTTCACAACTCTTCACATTTGTTGTGGGATCCTGTTGGAATGCTACCTCATCTGTTCCCTGACCACAGGTTTTTTATCATGGTTCAGCTTTTTACAACAGTGGCTTTGCCACTGGTTTTTTTAATCCTCTCAGTTGAAAAAAAAAAATGGAGATTCAAAAGGCAAGGCTTATTCAATTACTGCTTCTTGGAAACAATGTTACTAATGATCATTAAGTATTCCTTCATTTTAAACTAACTACAATTTTCAGACTATTAGAACTACATGAGTATTCATCATTCTTCAATTTCCAAAAATTTTTAAAACAGCCAATTAAAAATTTGGAGAACATTCAGCCATATGTATGACATATATGACACTAAACTTTCCATTGAACAGTTTAAGTGGGTAATTTATGGGAAATTATATACAATATTATCTCATACTGTTAGGTAAATATTAAGAAAACCTCACAAAATTAAAATTATGCCTGGGAAAGGGAATTATCTTTTTTGTGTGACAAACCATATGCCTGTAGCTCTAGTTAGAAATAATTTATAATGAAAATTGTGATGTTCTGAGTATCTTTTAAGATGTATACATTCAAAAACAGCAGTCAGAAGCAAAGCTATACCAGAAACCTGAAAAGAAGCAGTTACTGTGGTTGGATATAAAATTTAGCAATAAATTTTCAGGAAACTATGGCAAATTGGGAAATTAAGTAATTCTGTGATTTTCATCTGATGAAAAATAAGGATTTATTGAGTGACAAACCATTTGTGGCATTAAACTCTAGGAGTAACTTATTGCTCCTAAATAACATGTGAACTGTTCTTTTTTTAGTGGTTTTTCAACATTTTTCATAAGGTAGTCAAGGTTTATTTTTCATAAGAGTCGTTTCCATTTTAGGTTTGTATCCTTATACAGAGGTCCATGTCATACCTACAAAGTACAAAGACTTAACGAGTCTACGTCCTATAAATTCTGTATTCAAGCTTGTAATGAAGCAGGGGAAGGTCCTCTTTCCCAAGAATATATTTTCACTACTCCAAAATCTGTCCCAGCTGCCCTGAAAGGTAAGTTCCCCATCCTCAAGTTACTTTCTTTAATAGTAAATTAATTTTAAATGCTCTTTCATAATGTACTTTTTGTACAGTTAAAATTTATCATCTAGTATCTAGTATGTGTCTAACATTTCAATTATAAAAAGGAAGTGAGCTAGACAAGCCTACTTACTGGGAGTTTCGCTTAATAATAAACGCTATTTTATCTGGCATATTGATAATCAGACAAGTGCTGTTTTTTGTCACTCATCTTTTAAACAAACATAAAAGTACTGAATTGAATAGATAGGCTGGTTTTCTAATAGGGCCATTTGCCGTTTTCACTATTGTTACTTAAAAAAAAACACAGTTCTTGTTGTTTTGAGTCATTGCTATTTCATTCATTTGGATTTCAAGGGGAGAGTCAGGTCATCTGTTTAGCAAAACATAAATAAATACTCAGTTAACTTGAATTAAGTCAAATTTACATACACATTCACACATTTGTGCATATATTATATATTTGAGATTAATTTCAGCAGAGTTCTTATTTTAAGATGACCCTGGCAGGTATTGTACTTTGTGCATTTAGCCAAGACAAAACTAAAATTCCTCTCCCTCTGAGGACAATCACAAACACTTCTAGTACAGTGTCCTGGATCATATACTTGAATGTACCGTCTGTTAACCAGACCCATAATAGCAAGATTGTTCTTGAATACTCCTAATAATGTTGATGGATTTCACAGAGTTATTTTTCTGTTCCTTCATCTGGTTTAGTTGTCTCTTAACCTTAAGAAGATTGCTGGTTTTGATACCTTCTACCCCACTACTGAGTGAGATAGTCATATGTGTGGTCAAGAAGTTGGAGGTGTTTTTCAACTCATTCTCTTAGGAAAGTTCTTAAATTATAAAATTTCATGTTCTAGTTATGCTCTTTGAAGTACCATAAAAGATGTTGTAGAACTACCACTAGCTTTTTAGCTCAGTGAAAACAGTACTTGACAGATCTTTTAATCAGTCTGCATTGTAATGCTTAGATTGTATGGCCTGGAGGATAGTAAGAGTTAGCCATTGACCATTTCTCTGCAAATTTCAGAAATTCACTTACTTCAAGTTTATAACTAGGTTTTAAAATCTGTTGATTTTGATTAAAACAAATGTCTGTTTGATGTGCCAAGTTAAAAGTCAAGCAGATTTTATTTATATTTCTTCTCTACAGCCCCCAAAATAGAGAAAGTAAATGATCACATTTGTGATATTACATGGGAATGTTTACAGCCAATGAAAGGTGATCCAGTTATTTACAGTCTCCAGGTTATGGTGGGAAAAGATTCAGAGTTCAAACAGGTATGTGTCAAAATATAATTCTATAGATACATGTTTTTACCTTTTTTCACTTGAACATATTTTCAGTGCAAGATTTGACTAGCCTTTATCTTCCTAGTTCAGAAACATTTGTTCAGTGCTTACTGTGTTCCAAAGATTAGTAACTACACAATATATCAGGATTCAAAATCTTTTAGGTATGAGCTGTACTAAACCGAGTATTCATTCATTTGATAGGCTTTATTGAACTCTGTGCCAGGCACTCAGGATATGCACTGAACAAAAAGTCCTTGACTCCATGCAGCTTACATTCTAGCAGAAAAAGATACTAAAAGCAGATAAACACATCACTGTATCAGTGTTAGACAGTGATGAGCACAATGGGAAAAAAAAAAGCTGGATAAAAGGAGTAGGGAGTACTAGGGCAAGGGACAGATAGTGCTGTTTCATACAGGACAGCAGGTAACATTTGAACAGACTCAAAGGAAGTGAATATGGGGAGAAGAGTGTTCCAAAAAGCAGAAACATTAGGTGCAAAGGCCCTGAGGCAGGAGCATGCTCGTTCAATTTAATGGACAAGAAGAAAGTCACTGTGGCTGGGGCAGTGTGACCAAGGGGAGGAATAATAGATGAAGTCAGGGAGTTAATCATAGAGGGTCTGTGAGCGGCATGGAGGTCATGCAGGGTGTTATAGGCCACACTCCAGTATTTACTCCACATGAACTGAGAAGCCAGTGGAGGGTTGTGACCAGAGTAGTCACATGATCAGACACAAGGTCATTGTGGCTAGAGTAGGACGAGGACAGATGCAGAGACGCCACTGAGGAGGCTTTGACAGTGTTGGTAATAGTCACAGTTAGAGTGCAGAGTTGCAGTATGGAAGCCTAGAGGAAGCATCACCTTCCTGGCCGAGAAATTTCAACAATGGATTCCTGGTACAGAGTGAACAGCCGATGGAGTGAGGAGCTGTCAGTGTTCATTATAGCTTATAAAAGCAGTCTTTATGCAGCTCAAAACCCTTATTTCTTTAGGCATTTCATCTGCTTCTCCCTTTTTGCTGTCAAACTTCTTGATTTTGGAGGGCTTTTAAACTGGGTTGTTTGCAATTTAGTATCTTACCTTGTATTTTCTTTTCCCATAGAAAAATCAGTCATTCATCTGTTTTATTTCACTCTTGTGCTGTTATAATTATTAATAATAGATAACTTCTCAATATAGGTATAATTTTTTGCTTTCAAGTTTTGCTAAATATGGAAGCATAATTTCTTAACCAAAATTATAGAAGGCCCCAAAGGGTCAGATTAAATTTGGAATGTGGTTGTTTTTCTTTATTAAGTCATCTGCAAATTGACATGATAATTGGATTTGAATATAATTTACAGATAAGCAGGTTTCCTTCCAAGGAAGAAATAAAATTAATACTAAAGAAAATGTAATTGCATTACATGTTTAAAGGAAATAGGGATCCCACATTTGAGTAGTATGTGAACACATCACTACATCAAACAGCAGTGCTAATTCTAATTTAAAAGCTAAATTATCCCCATCAACACTCTTACTTTAGATTGTAAGCATATTGTAAAACTGATTTCCTTAGAACTTCTCATATATATGCATGTACATATGCTAATCTAAATCTCTTAAATGTTTATATAATTTTATAATTTACTAACAAATTATATTCCAAAAGTTTGAAGGTCATTTTTTAAGAGTTTGATCTCATTTGTGGAATTTAATATTTTACTTAAAATTTACTTGATATTAAATACACACGTATTAAATACTACATATGAAGAAATTGAGGGGGCTACACTATTAATATTACTGTTCTTCTTTTCCATTTATTACACATTAGCAAGCAAGCAGAAATACTATAATTGACATTTTATGTAAGCAAACAAAACGTCATAATAAAGATAAAACATACTTTATAAAAAGGAATGATTTTTTTTTTTTTTTATCCCTGGACTTCAGAATGTTTTCCAAAAGGATTATCACTGAAGGGGCTCTTGAGGGGGCTGGTGACCTCTCAAGAGTGACTTGAGTAAGGCTCAAGAATGGAGTGTCGGGTGGAGGAGGTCTTGGTGGGTCTTTATTCTACAGCAGTAGGAACTGTTGATGTTTTTAAGAAGGGGATTATTTTTTTAAAAGTTGGTGGTTGACTCTTTGGGCTAGCCTAGAAAAACCTGTTTAACCTGTAATATTGCTGGTTTGGGGGATCTGAAAGCAAATTAGCATGGCAGCAACCAGTACTTCTGACCCTGGACCGCACTTACAGTTCTTGACCTTCTTCCCTCCTCTGCCCTGTTTGATCGGTCATTGGCTTTGACCAGACTTGCCGCTCTGCAGCACCTCACCAAGGCTTGGCCTGGTTCTCTAAAATTACACTCTTGCCCTGACTCTTGCCTCCCTCCCTCACATACATTGTAACTCTCATGTCCACAGTATAACTGACCTTATGGGCATTAGGAGAAAAATTTTTTGCTTAGGAAAATTCATATCAAAAGCCAACTGTCTGCTGGCTCTTTGATTCTCGCAGCAGTGTTTACATTTTTAAAGCAAGTGCTTTTTAGCAGCATTTCAAGTGGTATAACAGGGTGAAGTAAAAATATTGGGGAACAGTAGACCACCTTCAGAGTAGATAATTCCCATCTGGGAGTCTGTACCTGAGACAGTTCTTGTGTCCAAGCTCATTAATGTTACAGGTACCAGGAAAATTAATTCAAATTGGCGTACAAAGTATAAATCCTCTTAGAGTGAAGCCTGTAGGTAGGCAGGTTGATCCAGGAGCTTAATGCAGTCATCAGGGACATAGTTTCTCTCAGTGTTCATTGCCTGCCATGGGAAACTTACTCTTCCTTTTTCACATTCAGCAAAGTCCTGTATCTGCAGTCACCTATAGGATGTCTCCCTGTTTAGACATCTTCCTGACATCTAAGACAAATGATCTCATCATCTTCCTTTCCAGTCTCTTCTCTCCAGCTTCCTCCTCATTTATCACTATCATAAACACTTTGGTATCCATAAACACTTCCCTGGTAGCTCAGCTGGTAAAGAATCCGCCTGCAGTGCAGGAGACCCTGGTTTGGTTCCTGGGGTCGGGAAGATCCCCTGGACAAGGGAATGGCTGCCCACTCCAGTATTCTTGCCTGGAGAATTCCATGGGCAGAGGAGCCTGGCAGGCTACAGTCCTTGGGGTCACAGAGAGTCAGACACAACTGAGCAACTAACACTTTCACTTGAAACCTTGTGCTTTTATCACCAAGAGCCCCTGTCATGCCCAACCTTCTCAATCCCTCACTCAACCTTATGATCAGGATTCCTTAAACACTGTTTAAATAGCACACAGTAAAGTGGCCCCTGTGGAATTAGACCTAAATTTCCAGTTCGTGTATTAACATGGTCCTCTTCTCGGTGTCAAATCGCCTCACCTGTCACCCTCATGCCACTTGTTGAGGTTTTTTCCCAAATCATTTTACCATGATCATTTGGAGACAAATGCAAAGTAAAGAAAATTTCAAAGGCAAAAATGAGTATCATCCACTGTACCTTTAGGACAAATACGTATTTTTTAACTTTTACTAAATTGACCCATTGTATGTATATTGTTTCACACTGCTTTCTAATGCAGTCTTCTGATTTACTTTTCATCCTTTTACCATCGCTGAGACATAAATCATTTCTACATTCCCACTCCCTGAACTGCTCATCTGCATCTTTAGGACTAGGGCATATTCAGCATTTTTTTAAAGATTCATTTTTCAATAAAAATTCATTTATATATCTTTTCAGTATCTACCAATACACATTTTGATATATACATAGTCAATGCTAATATAGTGGCCTTTTATTAATAAGTACCTATTATATGCTAGAGACACAGAATTGAGGGAAAGATCTTACCTTGCTCCTTTGGGAGCAAACCAGTATGTAAAAATTTAGATTTATAACACAGATACAAACAAGGCAGCTAAAATTGCTTGACCTTACTTGTAACCCACCAACTAGCTGGGGAAACTGGGAAACCACTGAGTCTTGGTCTTTTCATTTAGAGAATGAGTGAAGGGATTCCGTAATGGAAGTGAGAGCTTCCATATATTGAGCACTCTCTATATGCTGGGCACTGTGCTAAGTGCCCAGTTTACTTCATTCTCGTAATTACCATACAGGATGACTATCACACCGTCACAGTGTGTGCAGGGGTAGACAAGAGCTCGGAGCCTGGTCACTGCACTCACTAGCACTCTGCCTTGAAAATCTGTGGAATTCCATTCTTGTTATTGCCCTTCTGGGGGATTGAGCAGAGGAGTTGGGTTTTAAGATCTAATTCTTTGGTTCTAAGTGATCTCTCATTTTAAAGTTTATAAAATGATTTGCCACAGACACCTGTACCGAGCTCTCCTTTTTCATTTATTGTTTCACCCATCACATCTGTTTGAAACATTACAGAAACCAGTTTTACAAAGATACCATGGGAGAGGAGGATTCGACACTGTTCCTCTTTTCATGGAGTGATTTCACACAAGTTTGACTTCTTACATTTGGTGAAACCAGAGAAATGCCTGTGGACTGACTGTGGTTATTCTGTAGCTACTCTGGGGGCACATCTTCCCTCTTCAGCTGGTCTGTAAGCTCTGTGAGGGGAGATAGCATACCCCGACTCTTCAGAGTTCCCCTGCCATTATACAGCGAACGCTTGAGTTAATATATAGGTATTTTAAAATCTCATTTAAAAGAGCCAGGCGGTGGCTATCACAAGCTTCCATGTCAAAAATAACTCTAAACCTAGCCAATTTTAACATAGATTTTCTACCCAGCCTTCACATACAATTCTTCTTTTTCTCATGTCTTACTGTCAGATTTACAGAGGTCCTGACTCTTCATTCCGGTATTCAAGCCTTCAGCTGAACTGTGAATATCGTTTCCGCGTGTGTGCCATTCGCCAGTGCCAAGACCCCGCGGGGCATCAGGACCTCGTCGGCCCCTACAGCACGACAGTGCTCTTCATCTCTCAGAGGACTGAGCCTCCAGCCAGCGCCAGCAGAGACCCTGTGGGGAGCGCGCGGGCCGGGCGGGCGCTCAGCGACGAGCAGTGTGCAGCCGTCATCCTCGTGCTCTTCGCGTTCTTTTCCATTCTGATTGCCTTTATCATTCAGTACTTTGTAATCAAGTGAAAATATAACTTTATTTTTAATATTACATTTTATTTTGTCATGTACTAAAATTATTTCTGTATTGCTTTTACAAAAACAGTGGCATTTAGCACTGGCATTGAGACTCTAGTACATCATTTTGGCCATTTTTAATGCTTTATATTGCTAGGTAGAGGCTCGCACCTTATTAGAATGCAAGCCACAGAAATAGCAATTTTTGGCTTTTTGTTTGGTTGGGGCTCTTCTTTTCTTTTTTTCTTTTTTTTGACATGCCTTCTTGTGAAACAAAATTTCTGAGAGGCAACAATACAATATATAACTGATATTTTGACCAGTCGGCATGAGTGTAACAGTGACATCCTGATCTGTTTGCTCTAAAGATTATTACCTAGTGAAAAATTCAGAATGGTTAAAATTCACACTAACATGCTATATAAAAATGTTAAAGTATGATGATGCTGTGAAAGCAATCTAGTGCTATATTTCTACCTCCTCATTTGTCTTAATTTGGTAAGTGGGATTATGATGAATAACTGGAGGGGCTTAGCAGACAAAAACTGGATGAAAGAATATGCATGGAAAAAAAGCTTCTTGTTTGATAAATGTGGAGTTCTTCATTACAAGTATATATTCATGAATTCACAGATAAGTCACTTGAAGAAAGCACAGACAGTTTACTTGGCCTAAAAATATTTTAACGTTTACTCAGAAACACATCTTCAGGTCTTGAAAACATGGAAAAGAACAGAGGGCTTTTAGACAGTTAACTGTTTAAAAGTAATTCATAATTCTGAATTTCAAACTTATTTGATTTTTGAGCCTTTGAACTATATGTGTGTGTATAAGGACATGCACGTACATATGGCTTTATATATACCAAGTGTAGAAATATATATATATAATATATACACACACACATATACACTCTCACTCCATCTATCTGGTATAGGCTGATTTTGAAGAACTCCCATAAGTTTTGCTGCTTCTCCCATAACTACTGCCATCACCATCCGAATTCATAATCAAACCTAACCTTTTTGTTTGGGGCACCAAATCTGAAGACAAAATTAATTTGCACCAGTAAACTTCAAGCTGCTTTCTTTCTTGAAAAACTAATGTTTAATGTAATGTCTGTTTGGATACTGTTCCAGTTGTTGATTGCATGTGGTTAATGTTGCATTAGAGCACTTTGCAATTACATAATTCATTAATGTTTTGTGAGCTTGCATTTGTGAGTTATTGGATGATCAGACTGAATCTTGTCAAGTATCACATTGTACATCTTGCATAGATGTCCATGACTGCCAGTAATAATACAGTTTGTAATGAAACTATCTAAAATTCTTGTTTTATCACATCTGTTATCTGTAAAACACTTGTAACTAGCCTTCTTAATTTATTATTTGAATTTTAGGATAGTGAATCACTAATTTTTAGTTGCTGAGGTTAGCATTTTAGTGATTACTAAGCACTTCTGTCAGTCTTTGAAAAAAAGGACGTTATGTTTTGTGCTTTGAAGATCTCTGAAGAATTCCTTCTATTAGAATGGGCATGTGTTGTAATTGTTTTATGTCAAATGATCTGTGCTGTAGAAAAAAACATTAACTTTTGTTCAAAAAAGAAATGGATAAACTTGGCCTTCCCAAGTGGTAAGAATGATCTGTCACTATAAAATACTGTATGTTTACATTTTATTTAAATTTAATCTCTTATATGTAGGCTGATAACTTCCCCCAAAACAGTGATTGTTTTCTAGAAACTTCTTAAAAGTGCCACATTTGGCAGTACAAATGAGTTTGAGTGTAATAGCCCAGAGATTTCTATACAGCTGAATGTCTGAAATGGTAAAATGTGCCACTGTGGCAGTTACACTGTGGCTTATGTTTTTCATAGTATCTCAAATGAACTCCTATTTTTGATAGTAAATGTCATTTAATAGTGTACTTGCCATTTGAGCCTCACTGCAACATGAGTGCAGAGGAGAAACAATTTTTAATGTAATCTTGATTTTACCTCATATACTGTACATTCCAAAAACTCTAAACTTTTTAAAGATTATAGATACACTACCAAACATATCACCTTAAAATTGTGTAAGGCTGAACTTCATACAGATGAAAAAATATAATCTCATAAAAATACATAAACTATGTAGCAAAAGTATCTTTAAAATCCATGGAAAATAAAAGTTGTATCATTCTTTTTTTGAGATATGTTTATTGTATTCATAAACATGATTTGCTGCCGCTTTTGGAGAATGAAATGTTAAGGCCTCCCCTCTTGCAGTTGGCTTAGGACAATTTTCCCAAAATAGTTAAATCTTCAACAGGAGAGGACATGTTTAAGAAGGTCAAATTTTATCCTAGTGAGCTGATTTTGTGCAATTCATTATATATCTATATATAAAGAACACAAGATATCTAGTGAATAAAGATGGGTCTGAGGTAAACTTCCCATTGGAAAGAAAATCTGACCTCTCCTCACCTATCCTGCATTCTTTGCCTTCTTTCCCACCTACAGGGGCCCAGAATCAGGTCTGCTTTCCACTAGAAGTTTCGACATTCCCTCCTACTTAACACCATCAAGTTCTCACATGTACCAGGACATTGAACATCCCTTCTCATTTATCTCAAAATTTCCATCCCACAGACCTCATCCAGGGATACATTCCTTTTTAAAATCCGAGTGGATCTATAATTGCTGCAACTGTAAGCACCACGAGAAAGTTTAAAATGTTAGGCTGGAGAAGAGGAGAAAGTGGACATAGGGGCATTGCTGCATGGAAGCAACTGAGTTGGAATCCAGCCTTGAGAAGAACAGGATACCGGACTGACGCTTCCACGTCACCTCATTTTTTTCCCTATAGATTGGAAATAAGAATGTTACATGTTGTGCTTAAGCATTTGGTGGGTTGGTTTCCAACACATGTATGTACCTCAACATCATCAACAGATTCTCTGCAGGAGGATCCCATGTCTATGGTGGCTCAGTTAGGCAAACAGACTGCAAAAAGGAAATGGTTCCCCTAAACCTAACACTTGTCATCCTACAATCTAAACACCTACCATCAACATAGGTGACCGTAGTGCTTTGTGTTTTTTAAACGCCTAGGTCTCCCACATTGCAGGTAGATTATTGTCTGAGCCACCAGGAAAGCTTTTAAATATTACAGATTGAGAATAATCTGCATGTGTCCCTTTACTCATTTGTTTTCCGCCTGACTCTCTTAAAGGAGAAGTTGAAAGAACTAAGATTTTAATAGTTGGGGTCAGCAAACCTTCAGTGTCTGCAGTGGTGCCTTCATATGTTTAGATGTTATAAAGACTGTTTTTCATCTTATATATATAACAGGATGCTGTGGGAAATTTGCCAAGAGAAAAGTGTCAAAAATATTCTAAAGCCACATGACCCATTCAAATCATAATAGCATCTATTGACCACTCAGTGTGTTAAAGGTGTTGTATTCAGTGTTTTACCTTAGTTATTTCACAATCCTCTTAATTGCTCTGTTAAGTATAAACTGAAGCACAAGAGTATTATCTGCTAAAGATCACATGGCTAATAAGTGAGAAACCAGAGATTAGATATTTGAATCCATGTGACTGGTCTAGTGCCCCTGCTTGACCACTATCCTCTGCTGTCTCCCACAGAAGCCCTAAACTCAAGGAAATCAAGATAATAATTGACTTCAGTTAACTGCATTTATGATAGCATTTATTGAGTACTTCCTGTATGTCAAGCTGAACACCTCACCACATCCAAAGCAGCCCACAGTCTCCTTAAAATTGAACAGAAAGAAAGCAGACTAGGAGAGTCTGGTACAAAACAAAAACAGAAGAACCCTGAAAAAGAGCAATGAGAGGGGATTAGCTGCACTAAATTATAAAGCCTTAAGAACTGATAATACCAACACACACACACACACACGAATAGAAAGCCCGTAGTCCCAAGTACATAGAGAATCTGGTACAGGCATTTCAGACCAAACATAAAGCTCTAATTTCTTTCCTCCAAAATTTCACCTTTTGATACACTTTGATACACTGATTCCCATTTTGAGCCTCCATACTGCCCTAGGTTTAACTCATTCTCTTAAACATTCATTCATCCACAGGTGAGACAAGCTCACTTGTTCAAAAAGGGAATATAGCTATTGGGTTGGCCAAAAAGTTCATCTGGGTTTCTCCGTGCCATCTCACAGAAAAACTAAAACGAACTTTTTGATCAACTCAATACAATGTGGCTGAAACTTGAAAACAGGCTGAGTGAAAGAAACTAGACACGGCAGGTCACATATTGTGTGATTCTATTCATTGAAAATATCAAGACTATATAAATCCATATAGATAGAAAGATCAGTGGTTACCAGGAACTGGAAGGAGTAGGAAATGTGGAGTAACTGCTTAACGTGTATGGTGTTTTATTGGGGAAATGGTTTGGAACTTGATAGAAGTAGGTGGGTGTTGCACAACACTGTGACTATACTAAAAGTCCCTGGCGGTCCAGTGGCTAAGACTCCACGCTCCCAATGCAGGGGGCCCAGGTTTGATGCCTGGTCAGGGAACTAGATCCCACATGCTGCAACTGAGACCCGGCACAGTCAAATAAATATAAATAAAAGCCACTGAAATGCTCACTTTAAGATGGTTAATTTTCAGTGACTTTTTTACCTCAATTTCTAGAAGGGACTATAAGACATTCCAAAAGACTGATATACAGATAGTACATGACTAGAGAATCCTGGACATCGAGTCAATAAAATAAATTGACCTAGTCATTAAGTCCACCTTTCTAAGGACACAGACCACCTTCTCACTTCCTTTTCCAACTTCCCTGATGTCCTTGGGTGTTCCCACTCCCTTTAGTTGGTGGGTTGTGCCTGGTAAAGTGGAGTCTTTTATGGGTGTCATCAATAGCTATTAAATGATTTGGCCTGCCCACTAGTTACCAGCTCTGTCTGACTCTTAACACTTCTAGGATGACCCAGGGATGTTGGAGAGGAAATTACGTTTTACAGTTTCAGTTTACCAATGACAGTAGCTGTGCAGTAAGAAGTTCATACAGGGTAGCATAAGACCTTTCTCCTTACAGCCTGTATTCTGAAAAACAACCTAAAAATCATGTGAGGAAAATTCATGTATTAATGCTTCCCTGGTGGCTCAGATGATCAAGAATCTGCCTGCAATGCAGGAGACCCGGGTTCGATCCCTGGGTTGGGAAGATCCCCTGGAGACGGGAACGGCTACCCACTCCAGTATGCTGGCCTGGAGAATCCCACGGACAGAGGAGCCTGGTGGGCTACAGTCCATGGGGTTGTAAAGAGTCAGACACGACTGAGCAACTTCCACTTTTTTCAAGTACTAATACTCATAGAATTAATTTATGATTCTCTGAATTTGATTCAGACCATTAAAACCAGCATGAAGTCTAGTATCCAGTCATGCTATGAACAACGTGGATTCCAATCATTGTAAATCTGGCTCAAAATGACCTCAGAGGGGGACTTCCACAGTGATTCAGTGGTTGAGAATCCACCTTGCAATTCAGGGACCCGGGTTCAAACCCTGGTTGGGGAACTAGGATTCCACATGCCAAGGAGTAACTAAGCCCACATGCCACAACTTTAGAGCCCACTTGACAGAATGAAGATCAGAGTACCGCAACTGAGATGCGAAGCAGTCTAATTAATTAACGAAAAACATTTTTTTAATTACCTCAGAGGGGTGACAAGTATAAAACTACAAAGGATCCAGGAAGTACACATTATTCTAGAAAGAGCACACACAGTTTATGAAAATATCATCAACATTTTAAAGGGACACCAAATTTTAAAAGATAGTGTAAATCTACTGTAAATAAGTAAACTGTCATTCATTTGGGAAAACAAAAATAGAAAAATGCTGAAAAAGAGCAATGAGAGGGGACTAGCTGCACTAAATTATAAAGCCTCAATAATAATAATACCAGCAGAAAAGATTTGTTTGGAACCAACCAGAAAGCCCATAGACCCAAGTACACAGGAGACTTTAGTACTTAATAAAGCTGGCACCTCAAATCAGTGGAGTAAAAATGAACAAGGTAAAGAATCCGCCTGCCAAGCAGGAAGCACAGGTTCAGTCCCTGGGTTGGGAAGATCCCCTGGAGGAGGAAATGTCAATCCACTCCAGTACTCTTGCCTGGAGAATTCCATGGACGGAGGAGCCTGGCAGGCTACAGGCCATGGGGTCCCAAAGAGTCAGACAGAGCTTAGCGACTAAACCACACCACAAATGATATTGGTACAACTGGGTAGCCACCAAAAATTAAAGTTGGAGCCACATCTCACACCTTATACCAGGATGAATTCCAAATGAATATAAATGGAAATGATGAAACTAAATGAGAAGATATGGGAGAATTCCTTTATAATCTTGGAGTTGTGGTGGCCTTTCAAATTGTGCCTCAAGATATACAAGTCACAAAAACACTGATCATTTTAACGCCATAAAAATAAAGACTTCCATATAGCAGTAAATTAAAAAAAAAATAGCTAAAGCAAATAGCCAACCAGGAAATATTTGCACTAATATCCCAGAAAAAGGGCTAATCTTTCTAATAAGGAAAATGTAAGCTCTGAAATATGGAAATTAAATAAGAAACACAAAATAAAAACCCAGAAAAACCATTTTCACTCTCACTGGCAAAGTGCAAAACTTTGATTACACACCATTGATAACTGTAGAAAAACAAGGTAGTGCTGGTGGAGCTTAAGCTATACAATCCTTATGCTGCTGCTGCTGCTAAGTCGCTTCAGTCATGTCCGACTCTGTGTGAACTCATAGACAGCAGCCCACCAGGCTCCCCCGTCCCTGGGATTCTCCAGGTAAGAACACTGGAGTGGGTTGCCATTTCCTTCTCCAATGCATGAAAGTGAAAAGTGAAAGGGAAGTTGCTCAGTCGTGTCCAGCTCTTCACGACCCCATGGACTGCAGCCTACCAGGCTCCTCTGTCCATGGGATTTTCCAGGCAAGAGTACTGGAGTGGGTTGCCATTGCCTTCTCCGGTATTTATGCTTTAGACTTTCTAAAAACCAAATTGTGTTGTTTCTCCACTGGACCATACAGCACCACTCTGTTAATTTCCACACCCGTTTCCAAACATGCTCAGGTAGAATGATCTATAAGTCATGATGCTCTTTGTGAAACAATCTGCTCTTTGTAGAATCACCCAGGAATATATTGATAAGCAGGAAATATGCTTATACATGCAAACATTCTCAAATCTTAACTATGAATCACATGAACTTTTGAATTAAGCCCTAGGAAAACCTTCTGATGTTGCTACTTGTTCATTCACTTTGGCATCTGTGAGTGCTCACTAGTAAGTACCAAATTTTTAAGAAAAACTTAGGAATATTTTATCCATTAACGTAAAAAAAATTATTCCCAATAAATTGCTAAATGTCCAGTTATTCAATTATTAGATTTAATACCTCTTCGGCACAGTTGGAAAATTATTGACAATCCTTATGAAGGGAAATTAAATTTTGTTTACACTCTTCGAGAAGGCAGTCCACTAACAAATATTTATCTACAGACATGACACACTGGACAGTACCATTCATTGCAGACCCGTTTGTACCAGCAAAAGACCAGAAATGACCTAAATGAGCAACAATTTGAGACTAGTTAAAAAAATTGTACACCCGATGCAATGGAATACCATATGCAGCTATAGCAAAAGAGATTAAGGTAGCCTCCTATTTACTGGTCTGGAAAGAGCGCCAAGATAAATCATTAAGCTAAATGACAAAGTGCAGAATAATACAGGTACTCTGGTCAGGTGCCCTTGTCCTCAAATTTCCTGGATCCAGGCCAGACAATGAGAGAATGAGCTTTCAGCGATGCCATTCCCCATGTGTCTCCCAGCCTTCGGGGTGTTAGGCTATTGGTTGTGTTACCGAGTGCAAGCTCGCAGTGCTTGCTGCACGACAGGTCAGTAAACTGAGAGACAAGTTGTTAGGGCAAGTAACAGCAACTTTAGTTGGAAAGCCAGCAGACCAAGAAAGAAGATAGTAGATGTGGGTCCCAAAGAACCATCTTGCCTGAGTTGGGATTCAGGCTTCTTTTATACTAAAAGAGAAAGGAATAACGTCAAACCTTTCCTGGTTCCAGCCAGCTGCTGGAGAGAACGTGTTAGTTACTTCTTGCCTGCAGTCATTCACAGGTGGGCCTGGTCAGGATGTTTCCTGTGAGCTAAACAAAGGTATTTACCTTAATGCTCATGATCTGGGAGGCAGGGTTCCCAGAAATGAGCCATTTCTGTATAATTTAAGCTTATAGGCAACATCCCTCTAGTGATTAATTTGTAGTAGAATACAAAGGTTCTCCCCTAATACAATTCCCCAGTGTCAGTTCCAGAATCTTGTGGGAAAAAGGATGAAGATGGTTCAGGCTACTTCTTACTGAATGGAGGTGATGAATATTCTTAGAATCTCTAATCAATCCTTTTTTTTTTTAATCTACAACTATTTGAACCTGATGAAATCCTGCTTCTTCGCAAAATAGGTATGTGTGCTGGGCTTAGTCACTCAGTCATGTCCAACTCTTTGCAACCCCATGGACAGACACGACAGGTCAGTAAACTGAGAGACAAGTTGTTAGGGCAAGTAACAGCAACTTTAGTTGGAAAGCCAGCAGACCAAGAAAGAAGATAGTAGATGTGGGTCCCAAAGAACCATCTTGCCTGAGTTGGGATTCAGGCTTCTTTTATACTAAAAGAGAAAGGAATAACGTCAAACCTTTCCTGGTTCCAGCCAGCTGCTGGAGAGAACGTGTTAGTTACTTCTTGCCTGCAGTCATTCACAGGTGGGCCTGGTCAGGATGTTTCATGGGTTCTTTGGGACCCCATGGACAGAGGAGCCTGCAGGGCTACATACTGTCCATGGGGATTCTCCAGGCAAGAATACTGGATTGGGTCGCCGTGCCCCGCTCGGGGGGATCTTCCCAACCCAGGGATCGAACCCAGGTCTCTGCATTGCAGGCAGATTCTTTAATGACTGAGCCACCAGGGAAGCCCAACAATACTGGAGTGGGTAGCCTATCCCTTCTCCAGGGGATCTCCCTGACCCAGGAATCAACCTGGGGTCTCCTGCATTGCAGGCAGATTCTTTACCAGCTAGCTGAGCTACCAGGGAAGCCCCAGTATAGCTAGAGAGTCATTCAAAAGCCACTGTAAAGCCATAAATAGCAATTGCTCATCTCTAACTATTAAAAAGATGCTTTTTTGCTTTGGCATCAACCAATTAGGATTACAAAATCATTGAAAAGACACTTGGCTACTGCTGTGACATACAATTTAAGATAATTACTAAAATTATGATTTATTATCATTTACCAGGATATACCAGAATTTTAGGAATTTCACATAATTTCTAAAATGTGTATATTAACATTTACCCATAGATACAATCTAAGAAGTTCTGTGATACAATCTATTTCATCACCATTTATTTGACAATGCTTCTTATGTAGTTTAACATACCAAACAAGCCTAATTAGCTTGATATTCCTCTGAGATGGAGAAAATAATGTGAGCTATTCCAGGGACCCTTTGGAAAGCCTCAAACTTAGCTTGAGATCACGTGAACTTCATTTAGAATTTGATCTTTGGGCAGTTTGTCAAAAATAATCAAAAGTTTTAACCAGTGATAAAAAAGTATCTCAATGACAAATACAGATCACTCAGGGAAACACACAATTACCAAAAGCAGTTCAATAAGGTTAAGAAAACCTTGTCCTCTTAGAGAACGAAACTCAGGTTTTGTACATTATTTTTAAAATTCATTTTCCTCACTCAGTTCAGTGTTATCTTAGCCAGTCCTGACCATGCACAAAACTCTTGCAGTGTTCCTGCTCTAAGAACCTTCTACAATTTCTGTATCTGTATTAATCTATCCCTCACTTTCTTTTCCATTCAGACACAATCAGCTCAGGACTTTCCTGTGGTCCAGTGGTTAAGAATCTGCCTTCAAACGCAAGGGATGTAGGTTCGATCCCTGGTCAGTGCCACATGGCAACTAAACCCACACTCTGTAACAAGAGATGCCCATATGCTACAATGAAGGCCCAGTGCAGCCAAAATTTTAAAAGTAAACTTAATGTATAAAAAAGAAACAGTCATCTCTAAGACAAAAATCACTTTTTTTGCTTTAGCAAAATGCATTTTCATTCCTCATACCTTCTTTGCTGAAAATACATGTACTACATCTTTGCATGCTGAAATTTTACCTTGCAATTCTGAACCTTAAAACCTTCACCTCTAGTGAAAAAACAAGAAGCAAGTAATTGGAAACTGTCATACCGCTTTTCCTAACTGACAAACTTGAGCTTTAGTCTTCCTCTCCTGAGAAGGCAAAGGTAGGTAAACTTAGACATGCTCAGCAATTTATGTTCTAATGTTTTATCCCATTTGAAATGATCCATATGTTCAATGAATCCTCTTCATTTAACTTCGTTGAATTTCAAGTTACATAAATCTGGAGAAACTATTTTAGATAGATATTCCCAAAACATAATTATTCCTATTTGTTGTTTAGTCGCTAAGTCATGTCTGACTCTTGCGATGCTTTCTAGACTATAGTCCACAGACTATAGTCCCTCCATGCTCCTCTGTCTATGGGATTTTCCAGGCAAGAATACTGGAGTGGTTTACCATTTCTTTCTCCAATGGATCTTCCCAACCCAGGGATCGAACCCATGTCTCCTGCATTGGTAGGCTGATTCTTTACTGCTGAGCCACCAGGGAAGCCCCAGCTATTTCTATAGTGTTTACCAAAAACTCTTACCTCATTTATCTCTGTTTTGTTTACTTAAAAAGCTTTGTCATATTGTTATTTTTCTTGCGGACAAACTTTGTAATAGGAATAATAAGGTCTTATAGTATTTGATTTCTAGCAAACCTAGGCACAATAAAAGTATTATACTTGATGTTGATGACCTAAAACATGTCTGTATTAATCAAACCAACAAGCTTAAGCTAACTTTAACACCGGACATTAATTCGAAACTGAATATTTCCTAGGTCACATGAACCTGAAATTCCTTCTGGCTTGTGTTTTAAAAAATATTTGAGTGTTTATTTAAGCACTTAAATTCCTTTGAAAGTGAAAATCACTCAGTCTCGTCAGACTCTTTGCGACCCCATGGACTGTAGCTCAGCAGGCTCCTCTGTCCATGGGGATTCTCCAGGCCAGAATACTGGAGTGGGTAGAGGTTCCCTTCTCCAGGGGATCTTCCCAAACTAGGGAATCAAACCCAGGTCTTCTGCATTGCAGGCGAATTCTTTACCATCTGAGCCATCAGGGAAGCCCGAGAATACTGGGGTGGGTAGCCTATCCCTTCTCCAGGGGATCTTCCCGACCCAGGAATTGAATCAGGGTCTCTCACATTGCAGGTGGACTCTTTACCAGCTGAGCTACCAGGGAAGCCTAAACTCCTTTAGGTCAATTAAATTCTTTTACAAATTAATTCTGGCAATGCCAGATATCTGTAACATGTACAAACAAACAAACACAGTTCCCATTCCAAAATTTCAGTCATGAATCAGGTATAACATTGTAAAACCCATCAGTTACAAAAGAGAGTGGATTCAGATTGGGTTTCTGTCAGAATAAATCCTACCTGTCTAGATGGCAAAACCCCTTACTAATATTCATGGAAAACACACGTCTATTTCTATTTGTAGCTTTTGGTAATTTTAGGAACCAAGTGGAAGATTTCTCTTCTTCCTGGGAATATCCCACTCTTGGAGAAAAATAGAGTTTGTTTTCTCTTTGCTTTTTTTTCCTGTTCCTTTCCTCCACTTGACATCAGTAAAAAAGTTTTAAATATCACAAAAGTGAGCTAGCTGTAAATGGGAAAAAAAGAGTATTAAGCAAAAAAAAAAAAACAAAACCAAAGGACAATCAGAAAATCATAAATAAACTCTCAATTTTGGTCTTGGGGGTTTTACATACGCCAATGACGTAGGAGACCCTAAGTGACCTAGTTAGCACAACAAGGATAGCAGTACAAGGTGCCCAGGGTCCCCAGATAACCCTGCCTCAAACCCTCGTGGAGATCCTAACAGGCACTGTGGCCACACGTTGTTTCAATAAAATATCTTCCTCTCACTCACGGGTTCACAGCTGTAATCAGAGCACTGATCCAAAACGCACCTCAGAGGACTTTCTTTAGGGATAGTTGAAACATTCTCCATTTTTAAAGACAGAAATTCAAGACAAACAAAGCATTCTGTAAAGCAATTATCCTTCAGTTATACAGGTAAATAACTTTTTAAAAAAAAATACAAAGTACAAACTGCACATACAAACAGTAGCACCCAAAGAAACAAATGAACTGGTTCACAAATCAGGTAAAAGCCCAACAGCTCTTTCCTTTCTCCAACACGGTTCCCCACTCAGAAACAAAACAAATTGGCTTATCCTGGAGAAAAGCCCCAAACGGAGAGGAAATAAATTTTTTGGCAGTACACACCAGAGCAACTTACCCTACCCAGCCTCCAAACGCTGATTCCCTGCTCAAGCTGCCAAGCGCTGGGGCAGCCAGAGCCACTCTGGGGCATTTTGAGGGGAAGATTTTCAAGACAAGTGGTCCCAGCAGCTGCTAGGGCCTGACCCGAAAATTCCCCAAAGGGGACCAGCTAGCCATGAGTAGCAAGGCTCCTGGCTGAATGCACCAAAATTTGTTATCAAGTCCAAGCTGGTACTGCTCGCCACAAGACAGGCCAAGTAAATGGAGCAACTTTATTCAGAAAGCCAGCCGCCCAAGAAGATGGCGAGCCATCTTGCCTGAGTCAGAATTCAGGCTTCTCTTTTGCTAAAAGCATAGGGAGTAAAGACAAACACGACCCGTTCCAGGTCAGCCTCCAAAGGGGATGTGTTCGTTTCTTCCTCCCTGCAGTCATTCACAGGTGGGCCTGGTCAGGATGGTTCAGCTACCCAAAGGTGTTTTAGCTTAATGCTAATTACCTGGCAGGCAGGGCTCCTTAGAGGTGGGCCATTTAGGTTGATAGGCAACATCTCTTTAGTGATTAACCTGTAATAGAATACAAAGGTTCTACTCTATTACAGCTGGGCGGAGAACCTCCACGCTGACCCCTCACTCTGTCTAAGGACCAGGCTGGGTTACTGTGGCGCAGTCTCCAGGCACCTGTGCAGATGGGAGACGCTGCCCCCCAAGGGCAGCTCCTGAGGGAAGGTGAGTGGCAACAGCCTGCTCAATTATGACTCAACCCTACAAGGGCTCCAGGAGCACGGCAGATGGCGCTGTAAATGTGAAACTAACACGCCATGGTAAATCAACTATGCTGGTTGTTTAGTCGCTGAGTCATGTTCGACTCTTGTGACCCCCTGGACTGTAGCCCGCCAGGCTCCTCTGTCCATGAGATATCCCAGGCAAGAATGCTGAAGTGGGTTGCCGTTTCCTTCTCCAGGGGATTGTCCCCATCCAGAGATCAAACCCAAGTCTCCTGCATGGCAGATTTTTTACTGCTGAACCACCAGGGAAGACCCCAAATCAACTATACTTCAATTAAAAACAAAAAAAAACACCTTCTGTTTCCATTTGTCCACAAAAATCTGGTTTATGGAATACAAATTAAAAGATACTTTCTGAGCAGAAGCTGATCACACTAACCTAAGTGTGTTTCCTAAGACTGGTTGTGCTATGGCCTACCAAGCAAGAGGCCCTGGCACAGAGATGGTGCCTTTGGCCTTGGGAAGTAGACACTCACTGGCTGCGTGACCTAAGGAGCTTCTCTGTGCCTTGGTCTTCTCATCTATAAAATGGACGTACTGAAAGCACCTGCTCAAAAGGCTATGGTTAAAGACTCAATGAGTTACCATATGCAGGTACTTGAAAATGCGCCTCACACACAGCACAAAGTTAGCTTTATTTTTTTTCCAGAACATTCCAGCCTATGAGGCTTCCAACCAGGGGTGAAGTGCCTATCAAGGACACCAGCCCCTTGCTTCCAGGGAAGCTGGGGGATAGCTGGGTCAGACCTAGACTCGGTTTTGCCCCACACAAGCAGCAAATGTGAAGGTGGATACTTCACATCTGGTAGAGGAGGAGGGTAGCCACACACCTGGAGTATTGAAAATTTCTCCCTCTCCTCCAATGAAATACAACATCATGAGCTGGTGGATGGCTTAGAAATACAAAGTAGAAAGAGGGTTTAGTCATTCTTCAGATATCTGGACCCATTTCTTCCTAAAATATGGAAGGCAAGCCATCATGATAGGGTTCAGATCTGCCCCCGGGGCCAAGTCTACTTGAGCCAAAACATAACAAAAACCTGGCTGTGAATCTAATTCTCCGTATCAGTATTCTGTCTCCAACCAGACTATCAAGGAGTGCTTGCTGAACACCCCCTGTAATCAGAGTACTGTTCTCAACTGCCAGGAATTGTAAAGAAAATAGTGGTGCCCTGTTCTGGAGAGGCTTATTCACGCCCTGAGATTTAAAAATATTTATTGAATTCTCACTTTGTACCGGGCACTAGGGAAAGATGAAATCCTGTCTTCCAGAGCATGTGATGTCGGGAGAAGGAGAGGGCCAGATAACAAATAGCTAAGTAGATTCAATAGCAGGTCAGTTGGTCATAAGCTCCATGGAGAAAATACAGCAGCGCAGGGGAGGGTCTGAACGGAGGTGTGCAGTACAGACGAGACGGAGAGTTGGCTTTTGTGAACCTGATGTGCAGACACGCTCTGAGCCCCGGTGGGCCTTTCTCAGAGCTGTCACGTGGCGGAGAGGGGTGAGGGAGCCTTTCAGCAGAGGTGGGCAGACCACCAGGCCAAGGAGCAGAATGGACCCAAGGACAGAGACTTGGGGGGCTGCAGCCTGTGACAGTCTACAGCTGGTACCTACCAGGTGCTCCCGGGAGCATCACGGGAGTCAAAGAAAAAGACAACAGGTTCACGCACCACAGACCTCTGCCTTCAGGTTAGCAGAGTGCCTGGTGATCAAGGGGGACGAGGACCCTGAACTGGAGTCCAGCAAGTGCCGGCCCCCCAGGAACCAACACAAAGCTAGGCACCCCTCTCCCTCCTGGTTTCCTAAGGCCCTTCCCACCCACCTGGGCCCTCTTAGGGAAAGACAGGGCAGAAGGAAGAAGCCATCGGAGAGAAGAGGACTGCGCACTGCTGAGAGGAGCTGTCTAATTCATTCAACCAGACAATGCTTTACGCAGGCTAGATGATTGTTTCTTGCTACCCAAGGGAGTGAGGGAGAGTTCAGACCAACTAGAAATGGAGAAATTACATTTCCGCTGCTTAGGCAGAGAGGGAGGGGGGCGGGAGGAAAAGGGGAGACAGTGGATGCAGAAACTCTTTTGAGTTTTGCTGAAAACATGGAAATGATCCAGAAGAGGGAGGAAAATCTGATGATGCGTGTGAGAGAGAACTTCCAGAGCGATTTCTAGGATTTTGAGGAGGTGAATAAAGTGCTGAGTGGCAGAGTTGAGTTCAGGTACAAGCACCATCCACTCATTCATCTGTCCAGGGGGTGGAAGGGGGTGTGTGTGTTTAAAAGCAGAGATATTACTCTGCCAACAAAGGTCTGCATAGTCAAAGCTATAGTCTTCCCAGTGGTCACATACGGTTTCGAGAGCTGAACCGTAAAGAAGGCAGAGTGTCAAAGAATTGATGCCTTCAAACTGTAGTGTTGGAGAAGACTCCTGAGAGTCCCTTGTACAGCAAGGAGATCAAAACAGTCAGTCTTAAGGGAAATCAATCCTGAATACTCATTGGAAGGACTGATGCTGAAGCTCAAGTATTTTGGTCACCTGATGTGAACAGCTGACTCATTGGAAAAGTCCCTGATGCTGGGAAAGATTGAGGGCAGAAGGAGAAGAGGGCATCAGAGGATGAGACGGCTGGATGGCATCACTGATGCAATGGACATGAACTTGGGCAAACTTTGGGAGACAGTGAGGAACAGGGAGGCGTGGCGTGCTGCAGTCCATGGGGTTTCAGAGGCAGACTGGGTGACTGAACAACATCCACCCATTCATCTGTCCGGGGGTTGGGGGGATGGGGGCTGTGGTGATGGGAGCATGTAGTTCTCTTCCAACTGTTTCTATTCTTCCCAGGAATTAAAGTACAAGGTCACCACCTGAGAGTGAGGATGGGAAGGAAGTCTTGAGGATCAAGGAGAGAGGAGGATGTACAGAGTGGTCTGGAGGGTGGGAAAAGCAAATGAAATAGGATAAGGATGAGGATGGTGGAAGAAAACTAAGCCCCCAGCTAAAGGTGGTGAATTTCAAGAGATGCAGCTCTACTCAAGATACCTGTAAGCCTGCACAGAGTAAGCAGAGGGTTCAGCTTCACCAGGGTTATGGTTGAGCTCTGGCCAAGAAGACCAGAAAGAAAAGAGCATAGGTGTTGAGAGTATTTTCCTGGAAGTCATTAGTATTGCTCTTGGAGTTTAAATCCTTTACAGTCGGGAAGTGTGGACCTGAGGCTCGCGAGGGACAAGGTGGAGGAGAGGCTAAATGGAGGTGCCACGAAACTCCTGCAGTTGGAGGACTGCAGGAGTTGAGGTATTAGAGAAAGTGAGCTGGAAAGACAGGGGGTGGAGGTCAGAATCTGGAGTGGCTGAAACTGAGATGAAGGCAAGCTCCCAGGTCCTGGGAATGAAAAGGCGTAAGGGATGTGTTCACAGGGGCCACTGCTTGAGGCGGGGTGGAGGACAAGACCATGGACAGAAAGGAGAGGCAGAGGAATTATGTAGGGGTGTGAATCTTATTAATATCAGGAGTGTCTGAGACAGTGAAGGTCAGGCACCAAAATTCTCAAGAATGAGGGTGAGTGAGGGGGGAGGGGCTGGAGAGGGCACAGTGTGAGGTTAGATTTAAAGATAGGTTTTAGGACGACCCGTACCCCTCCTCCACGCCCATGGCTCTGCCTGTGAGGGAGGGCTGAGCGGAGCAGGGGGAGCCAGGCTAGAGCAAAGCCTGCTTTCAGTTCCAGGAAGAGGAAGGGAACTCGGGAAAAGAAGTTGAGGATTTAAACCACGGTAGGATGGATGGAATGGCACCCCACTCCAGTACTCTTGTCTGGAAAATCCCATGGACGGAGGAGCCTGGTAGGCTACAGTCCATGGGGTCGCTAAGAGTTGGACATGACTGAGTGACTTCACTTTCACTTTTCCCTTTCGTGCACTGGAGAAGGAAATGGCAACCCACTCCAGTATTCTTGCCTGGAGAATCCTAGGGATGGCGGAGCCTGGTGAGCTGCCGTCTATGGGGTCGCACAGAGTCGGACACGACTGAAGCGACTTAGCAGCAGCAGGATGGATGGAAAAACCGCTAGACGATGTCCATCCACAAAGAGCTCAGTTCCAAGGGCTTGAAAATTAAATGGAAAGCACAACAGCGGGCACATCCTGAGCTCTCAGCGCCAGCTACTGTCGAGACCACAATGAATGGACTCATGACTCAGTTTTCAGTCTTTCCCCCAGGATTTTAGTTCTTCCTGTGTGACTGTTGCTCAGTGGGGTCCGACTCTTTGCAACCCCATGGACTACAGCCCGCCAGGCTCCTCTGTCCATGGAATTCCCCAGGCAAGGATACTGGAGTGGGTTGCCATTCCCTTCTACAGGGGATCTTTCGGACCCAGGGATCGAACCCAGGGCTCCCTCATTGCGGGCGGATTCTTAACCGTCTGAGCCACCAGGGAAGCCCCTTAAAACGAGTAGACATGGTCATGTCCATAGATTTCAGAGTCAGAAGAGATCGTTCAAATTACTTGGTCAACTCCATCACCATTTGAAAATTTACAGAAGAGGAGAACTGGCTGTTGCCCCCTCAGGCTGGGGCTGACCTGAGATGACTCGGCTGTCGAGCCACCACCAGAACCCAGGCGGGGCTCTCGATTCTGGTCTAAGCTCCTCTCCCGCTATTAGTCCTGCGGCTCCCTCCCGAGCCGTCAAGACGCAGCCACCAGTCGAGGTCCCTCAGAAGGTTCGTCTCAGAACCCAACCGAAAAAAGGCGCACGCACTCCGCTGGGTGCAGTAACCTAAGTCGTTGGGGGCTCAGAAATCGCTTTCCCGAGTCGGGGCAAGCGTCGTCCAGGACGGCAGCCTCCCGCGTTCAGTTGGGGAGGGAAGCGCCTGGAATACGACGGGCCGGGGAGCGGGAGCGCCCGCGGGGCTGGGGCGGGCCGGGCGGCGACCGGGGGCGGGGGGACTGCGTGCCACCCGCTCTGCAGCCCTCAAAGCGGACCCTGCGGAGTCGCCTTCCGGCGCGCGGTGCAGGGGGGTCGAGCCGTGCGGGCGGCTGGAGCTCCGCGCGCATTGCGCGCGCGCCGGCCGCCGAAGGAAGCGCTCTCGCCGCAGGGCCAGGCGCTAGGCTCCCGGCCCTGCCCGGGGACCCCACGCGCGTCCGTGCGTCCGCCCCGCGCGCCGCGCCCATGGGCAGCCCCGGGAACCGCAGCCACGCTTTGCGGGGCTCCGGGGAGCCGCCGTGGGCCGCGCTGCTGCCGTGCGACGAGCGCCGCTGCTCGCCCTTCCCCTTGGGGGCGCTGGTGCCCGTGACCGCCGTGTGCCTGGGGCTGTTCGCCGTCGGGGTGAGCGGCAACGTGGTGACGGTGCTGCTGATCGGGCGCTACCGGGACATGCGGACCACCACCAACTTATACCTGGGCAGCATGGCCGTGTCCGACCTGCTCATCCTGCTCGGGCTCCCCTTCGACCTGTACCGCCTGTGGCGCTCGCGGCCCTGGGTGTTCGGGCAGCTCCTCTGCCGCCTCTCACTCTACGTGGGCGAGGGCTGCACCTACGCCACGCTGCTGCACATGACGGCGCTCGCCGTGGAGCGCTACCTGGCCGTCTGCCGCCCGCTCCGGGCGCGCGTCCTGGTCACCCGGCGCCGCGTCCGCGCGCTCATCGCCGCGCTCTGGGCCGTGGCGCTGCTCTCCGCCGGGCCCTTCTTCTTTCTGGTGGGCGTCGAGCAGGACCCCGGCCACGAGGCGCTCCGGGACCTTAACGGCACCGCTAGCCCCCTCCCCCTTGCCGCCGCCCTTCCTGGGGTCCTCTCTGGCTTCCCCGCGGTCCCCGCCGTCGGGGCCCGAAGCAGCAGCCGCCGCCGCCGCGCTGTTCAGCCGAGAGTGCCGGCCGAGCCCGGCGCAGCAGGGCGCGCTGCGCGTCATGCTGTGGGTTACCACGGCCTACTTCTTTCTGCCCTTCCTATGCCTCAGCGTCCTCTACGGGCTCATCGGGCGCGAGCTGTGGAGGAGCCGCGGGCAGCTGCGAGGCCCGGCCACCTCCGGCCGGGAGAAGGGCCACCGGCAGACGGTCCGCGTCCTGTGTAAGTGGCGCCGCCTCTGTTCCAAACACCCCAACCGCGCGGTGCCCCTTCCCTGGATCTCCCAGCCCTCGACGCCCCTTCTGGCCACGCTTCCTTTTGTGGTTCGACCCCAGCCTCCACCTGCTTGTCCCTCCAGTCTCCGTAGAAAACCATCTCCCGTCTTCTAGGAGCTCTGTGTCACCCAGGGAGCCCCCCTAACGGTGGGATATCCGGGTCTGGTAAATGACTATTATTTCCCAAAGCCTCTGTGAGCAGAGAGCTAGACTGATCCAAGATGAATGATTGCAGGCTCTTAAGCCCACTGCCTGTGTCCGTTAGATGCCGCAGATGTGGAATTACTCACAGAACCCTGGAGAAGACGGGATACCTCACGTTAAGATAAAGTTTCTTTACTAAATGTTATGTTATCCTGAAGACTAAAGTGAATCGTGCCCGTATCAGAAAAAATAAAGATCGTGCAGACGTTGCATACTTCTTTTCAACGGAAAATAGAGAACATGTTTCTGAAATGGGTTTGTGGAAAGAAACGATTTCTACTTGTTAGTACTTGTTAGTAAAAATCACTCTCTCTGGTTTATGTCTGGCCTTGGTAGTATATGCATGAGCTGAATATTCAGTTGTTGTTCTCGAGTATTCAATTTCAAAGCAAACATCCATGCTGTCTGTAACCTGGTAGTTTTTCTGGGGTGGGAATCTGGCTAGGCAAGAGTTTTATTTATTTCGCTGTTAATTATTGCTTCAGTGGGAACTCTTGTTTTCGGATGCTTTAGCTAATTCTGGTGCCTGTGTTTTGTTTTGCAGTGGTGGTGGTTCTGGCATTTATAGTTTGCTGGTTGCCTTTCCACATTGGCAGAATCATTTACATAAATACCAAAGATTCCCAGATGATGTACTTCTCTCAGTACTTTAACATCGTTGCTCTGCAACTTTTCTATCTGAGCGCCTCCATCAACCCCATCCTCTACAACCTCATTTCAAAGAAGTATAGAGCAGCGGCCTGGAAATTGCTGCTGGCCAGATGGTCCAGACAGAGAGGTTTCTGCAGAAGCAGGGAGGCTGAAGGGAACCCCGCTGGAGACAGGTCTGGCTGCATGGAGAACAGCGCTAACGTGCAAACGTCAGCAACCAGCACTGCCAAACCCAGTGCCCTGTTCCATGGCTCCGGGACCTAAGGGAAAACAGGTCTGTAAGGAGGAAAGAATCGCGAGGGGGGAACAGATGCTGTTAGGGAGAATTGGAAAGAGTAGTTGACCTTTTGCAATATAAGGAAATCAACCCTAAATACTCATTTGAAAGACTGATGTTGAAGCTGACACTCCAATACTTTGGCCACCTGATTGGAAGAGTCTACTCACTGTTAAAGACCCTGATGCTGGGAAAGATTGAGGAAAGGAGGAGACGGGGGCCACAGGGGATGAGATGGTTGGATGGCATGATCGACTCAATGGACATGAGTTTGAGCAAGCTCCAGGAGATGGTAAAGGACAGGAAAGCCTGGCATGCTGCAGTCCATGGGGTTGCAAAGAGTCGGACACAACTTAGCGACTAAACAGCAACAAGAAAGAGTGGTTGACGTTTTGCAAGTTTGTCAGCAACTTAGCATGAATTTTTTTTTGTAAACAAAGGTATGAGATGTATCTGTACCAATCTCTCTGGCTTTCCTTTCATGTACCTTCTTGGGGAAGTTCATTTCATCCTCCTGAAATCCCATATCACAAAATGTGCTCTGGGGAGGTTTTTAAGTCCTCACTCTCCTACTCTTGGGATGTGACACTCATTTTCCAATTAACAAGTAAGCCAGACAGATGCTGCCATAAAAACTGTTACCTGTGAGGTCAGAGGTGTATTTTGTTTTAAATATATGTGTTATGTGTTGTTTTTGTTCTATGTTTTAGATAAATGTGATGGTGCATCTACAAGGAATCCAGGATAATGAGAGTTTGATTCAAGAAATTACTTAATGTTTACATATGGCAGCAAAAACGTTTAGAAACAAGGGAAAGGAATTCTGAGTCGAGTCGAGTGATCGGGGTCCCACCTCTCTCAGCCTCAGAGAAAATCATTTACTTTAGGCACAGTACTCTCTGTTCAGAACCTAGTCACTGAAGCCTGAGGGCAGGGAGCTGCAGCAGGACTTGGCTTCCACAAAGAGACTGCTGATCTCATTGATAAGAGCTTTAATATGCCTTATTCACCTTGGCTTGGTGGGATAAGTAGTGATGGATTCAAGTCTCAGGTCTGAGTCTGATCTCTTAAGAGCCTTACCCACTCCCACCCTGAGAAGCTACACTTACAGAAAAACATGAGTCAAGGGAAAGACTGGGGGCGTGAGGAGAAGGGGGCGTGAGGAGAAGGGGGCGACAGAGGATGAGATGGTTGGATGGCATCACAGACTCAATGGGCAGGAGTTTGAGCAAGCTCCAGGAGACAGTGAAGGACACGGGAGCCCAGTGTGCTGCAGTCCATGGGGTCGCAGAGTTGGACACGACTGGGTGACTGAACAACAATGGATGCAGTCAGGGTGAGAGAGACTGTACTGGATATTCTGGCCAACAACTGTGTAACATTGTTTTTTACAGTTTGAAACATAGACCTGTTTTTAGAGGGCTGCTGCTGCCTCTGGGAACTCCAAAGGGCCTCAGCCACTGCCAGGGTCTTATGAATGGTGGCCCCTGGAGGTAGGCAGGATACAAATAGCTCAGCTGTGAGCTACAAATGGTGACTCCGTAAACAAAGGTCTGCTCCACATGCTGACCAGGTCCTTTTTCATGCTTTTTCATGTGATTAGCTATGTACATGATGCCTTCAAGTCCCCTTGAAGCATCCTAACACCCTGGCCCTGCCCTCATGTAGCAGCGAGGAAGCCTCCTGTCTACAGTGTGTTTCTTCCAGCTAGTGGAGGAGGCATACTGGTCACTTGGGGCAGCAGTCTCTAAACTGTGTTCTGCAGATTTTAATCCTTGAAAGAAGGATTCTGTGGTCAGCTATGATAGAAAAACACTGCATGCCATACCCACCTTCCCAAGAGGCACACAACACAAAAGATTGTGTCGGAGGCTCTGAGAAGTTGTTGGGGACACTGATGCGGGGGCGCTCACTGGGCTCTCAGTGCAGCCCTGTGCCTCTGCCACTCGTTTGCTTGGTGGCACTAAGTGGACACGTGCTGGAGCTGCAGCCACACAGTCTTTCTTCTCAAGGGAGTTCCTCTCTGGGGCAGTCAGAAGTGGCTTCTTCCCTGTGGAAAATCATGGCTAAGAATTTTATTGATACATTATTTATAGTATAATGCTTTCATGTTTTTATTTATAATGTTTTATGTATGGTATAAAGTTTAGAAGCAAAGAGCTCTCCTTTGAGCTTTCTTGGTCAGATTCTAGAAAAGAGGGATCTGCATCACACTTTCCTGTGACAGAGGTGTGTTTCCAGGTGTCACAAGGAGCATCACCCTTCCTTACCACTGGGTCTCTGAATTCTATCGCTCCTGTGGATAGCTGGACACCTGCTTTCAAAATGCCCATCTCACCCATCGGTGGATTGTGAGATGAGTGCAGTCTGTCACATGTTTATTGGAATATGAATAGAATAATCCGTGTACCACGTGTAGTAAGGCCAACTATTACGTTGTGAAACTTTTGTTGCAATTATATATCAGTATCTTTCATGGTTCGCAAAATAAAATGGTATTCTCATTGTGGGTCATGGTCAAAAATATTTGAAAAGTTGTCCTAAGGTCTAAAATTGTTCTGTATTTAGTCATGTCCAACTATTTGCAACCCCATGGACTGTAGCCCATCAGGCTCCTCTGTCCATGGGATTTTACAGGCAAGAATACTAGCTGCTGCTGCTAAGTCGCATCAGTTGTGTCCAACTCTGTGCGACCCCATAGACGGCAGCCCACCAGGCGGCTCTGGCCCTGGGATTCTCCAGGCAAGAACCCTGGAGTGAGTTGCTATTTCCTTCTTCAGGGGATCTTCCTGACCCAGAGTCAAACCCATGTCCCCTGCACTGGCAGGTGGATTCTTGACTACTAGCACCACCTGGGAGCCCCCGAAGTGTTCTCTAGCACGGCAGAAAGTGTCCTCTTGTGTTGCCCACTAGCTGTAAAGGGGAGAGGCATCATGGGAGGACTTGAGGAGTGGCCAAGTCAAGGGTCACTGGAGACGGATTGGTGGTTGCGATTAGTCCCGGGCCTCCCTCTGCCCTGTGGATGGTGTCCTGGACGCTCTGACTGGAACCTCTCGCTGCCCCCCGAAAGAGCTCTCTTTGAGCCCCCCAGCTTGTTTCAAGTGAGGCACCAACCTGGGGGAAGGGTTTGTGTTTCATTAATTGACTCCACAAATACTCACTAAGTGTATGACAAAATACTCTAGAAACATTAATTTGTGTTACGGGGTTGAAATCATCTCGACTTTTGAATGGCCTTTTTGGCCTTGAAATGTATGACTGTTATCATCTAGACTAACCACAGATTCAGCTCACAGGCCAATAAAAGCACTGACATCAGAAAGGCCTGAAGATTCAGGTGATTAAAAAAAAAAAGGTGGTTCTGTACAGATTCTGCTTTGGGCTTTGGTAGGTCTGAAGTAGGGCCAAAGGTTCTGCATTCCTAATAAGCTCCTAAATGGTGCTGATATTGCTGGTCCAAGGGCCTTAGTTTCCTTGCCTGTAAAATGGAGATGATGACAATCTGCATCATAGATGTTGTATTAAATGAAGTGACGAGCATTTAAATCTTTTTCCCACCCTCTCAAGCTGTGTCTGCTTGATTAAGGCACTCAATGTCTCAGCTCCTATCAGTAGGGATAAAAATAAAAATACCTACTTCATAAGGTTGTTGGAAGGAGTAAATGATATAACATATGTAAAGGGGCTGGGCTTCCCTAGTGGCTCAGTGGTAAAGAACCTGCCTGCCAACATAGCAGACGCAGGTTCAATCTCTGGATCAGGAAGAGCCCCTGGAGAAGGAAATGACAACCTACTCCAGTATTCTTGCCTGGGAAGTCCCATGGACAGAGGAGCCTGGCGGGCTGCAGTCCATGGGGTCGCAAGAGAGTTGGACATGACTGAGTGACTGAGCATGGAACACATGCAAAGTGGCCAGAACAGAGCCTGGAACGTAGAAAACGCTCTGTACTATAAGACACCATTAGTATTACCATGATCATTTTTACGAAGCTAACTGATTCAAGTAGCTATCCCACCAGCATTAGTTCCCTCTCTATTCCCTGTCTTACCTGTCCTCTCATTCCTACCCCTCCCTCCAGTCCCTTGACTTCTAACATGAATCATCAGAGAACCTCTTCAGGCTGCTGATTCAGAAATGCCCAAGCCCAGTCCAGATGGTGCTGCACACATAGGGACCCTCACGAAGCATGGTCGTGGACCCTGATACCAGGCACACTGCCTGCCTGCTCCCAGGCCGCCGATGGCAGAGAACCCCAGGACATCACAGGAGGCAGGCCTGCCTGTCCTTCCTACCTTGTGGGGCACAGACGTCCTCAGGGTCCCTGGACAGTCTTACTTTGTAGCACATTGATCTATGTGGCACCAAGTTTACTTTTCTGAGGACACCAATAGGGACAATATATGGGAAACTTGAGAAGTGATTTCTCTCTGGCAGCACTGCCCTCCATAACAAAGCAAATGTACCGTGAAGAGCATCTGGATTTTGTTTTGGCTTCTCTTTGCTTCTTTGAGGTTGAAGTACTGCCAGGAACTGCCTTCCAAGAACTCTTCAGGAAACCTCAATTTGTGGATTCAGGGTGGTGCTCATGGTTACGTCTTTGCCTGAAATGACCACATGAGGGCCAATCCGTTGTACAAGGGTGCACTGGCCACCAGGGGTCCCTATCAGTCCAGGCATGCAGGAGGCACGGTCATTGGTTGTGGTGTGCCTTCCACATAACAGAGCAAGACCGAGGGTGAGGTAGGTTTTCTTCTACAAGCCAGGTATTCAGTCTCTGCCAAACTTCACCAGTACCAACAAATCCAGCACAGACACGATGTATGGGTCATGAGCTCCATGGGACCTCAGCTTGTTTTATTGTAAGGATTCTATCCAAACACACACACTGCTAGGACCAATGTTCCCCATCAACAGGACCTAGAATAAAAGGAAGAGACCCGGGTTATCTACAGAGAATAAGTAAATGAACACAAAGAGGGGACGGATACTAATTAGTGATCTTGAGCACCTATTCTTTTTTTTTTTTTTTGGAGGACATTCACTTCTTTAATCTCAGTTCAGTTCAGTCGCTCAGTCGTGTCCGACCCTTTGCGACCCCATGAACCGCAGCGCGCCAGGCCTCCCTGTCCATCACCAAGAACACCTATTCTTTATGGGCACTGCTCTACCTGGGATCATTGAGCTTTTAAGAAAATCTGTGATAAATATAATAACCCTCCCTCCTTTCCTCCACCCCCTCCATCTGTCTCTCCCTCCTTCTTTCCCCATTCTCTGAATAAGTTGGTCAAAAAGTCATTTGCCAGGACTTCCCTGGCGGTCCAGTGGTTAAGACTCTGCCCTTCCAATGCAGGGGGTGTGGTGTGATCCCTGGTCGGGAAGCTAAGATCCCACTGGCCACAACTAAGACCCAGCACAGACAAATAAATATATATTTTAAAAATAAATAAATAAAATAAAACTTACATGGAAGATTAAAGGGTCAAGAATAACCAAGATACTCCTGAAGAAAATAAGGTGGTTTTTTTGGGGGGTGGGGTGGGGTGAGGGGAGTTAAGGGAGCAGAGGTATAATAAACCAATAATATACGATACAGAACCCAGAAACAGATTTACGTATATATGGAAACTTGATACATGACAGAGGTGACATTGCAGATCAATGAGGAGATAATGATGGGCTAACTGATTATCCAAGTGGAAAAGAAAGTGTATTCTGACCTAACATCATACACAAAACTAAATTCTAGATGAATGATGATATAAATATGAAAGGAAAAACTTATGGCTTTTAGAGGAAATATAAAAGTTACTGTTAAAAAACTGAGATATAATTGACATAAACAAATAAAAGATATCTTTATAAACAGATAAAAATGCTTTTTGAAAAGATACAAAACCCACTTAAAAAAATTATTCTTATGTTTGGAACATTAAAGAACTATGCACTGAAAAAATAATTAAAGTGAAAAAGTAAGTGACAAATGGGGAGAAGATATTTACCATACACATTCCCACCCAGGAATGAGTATCAAGGATGCATTAAGAATGCTTACAAATGAATAAGAAATAACTACCAAATAGAAAAATGGTTAACAGGTATTTCATAGAGAGGACACATGTATGGCCAATGCACCTAAGTAGAAATCAGGGAAAATCATAACCACAAGATATCATTTTATGCCAACCGGATTGGTAAACATTAAAAGTTTGACAATACCCAAGAATTAGTGGGGATACAGTGCTATGTAAATTGGTCCAATCTCTCCGGAAAACTTTTCAGCAGTATCTGGAAAACTTGACAACTCAAGAATTCTACTCCTAAGTTTAGTCCCTAAAGAAGCTCATCCACGTGAACATAAGAAAATGTATACAAAAAAGTTTAAAGCAGCATTGCTTGTAATAGCAAAAAGCTGGAGATAGAGCAAATGTCTCTTGACTCAAATATGGGTAAATAAATTGTGGTATATAGCTACAATGAAACACTACACAACAGTGATAATTAATGAAACAGTCATATCCATCAACACTGAAAATTTTCTTCAGTCTTTTACAAAATAATGTGCTTTTATAACGTTGGCTTTTGCTTTCATAGTCTTGGAGCGGTTTTTGTGCCTATTTTTAAATATTTCAAATTTATGATAACAGGTTGGTGACGGAAAATGGGCTGAGTCACTGCGGGGAGGGAGGAGCTTCATTCTGAGTCATGCCTAGGACACATAAAATAATAAAACCAAATTGCACTGAACACAGATCCACAAAGTCTGGTACCTCTCAGATTTTCCAAGGGCCGCTTCCTCCATCCTCAATTTCCTGAGGACAGTTCTACCCTCAATGTCTTCATGTGTTTAAGAAGCAGCAGAATGTTCTTGTGGCGGTCCCTGGCACTAAGCTGCCCAGGACTGGCTGGCCAATCTTAGAAGATAACCACCTGGGACCGCCCAGCTCCCACCTCATTCGCCTCTCAAACTCTTTGAGACCGTGACCGCTAACTGTATGGGGGCTAGTTTCCATCTTAATGGCTCAGACAGTAAAGAATCTGCCTGTAATGCAGGAGACCTGGGTTCGATCCCTGGGTCGGGAAGATCTCCTGGAGGAGGAAGTGGCAACCCACTCCAGTATTCCTGCCTGGAGAATCCCACGGACAGAGCAACCTAGCGGGCTACAGTCCATGGGGTCGCAAAGAGTGGGAGACGACTGAGTGCTTAACACTGACTTCCATTTCAATTCTTCCCTCTCGGGCCAACTCTCACGTATGCGAAGCCCTCATCGCCCTTGCCGAGTGTGCGCAACTTGGGACTTCGAGCCAAGACATCCTCAAGCGACCAGACTTCATTCAGCAAACCCTAAGAAAGCAGTCAAACACGAGCGTCAAATAATTCACGGTACCGTGTCTCCTACTACTCGCCGGGTCGCCCCGGGAAGAGTAGCCCCTGCCCCACCGCGGCCGCGCCTCGCCGTGACGTCACACAGGGCGCCCGGAAATGGCCGCCGAGCTCGTGCGTCATCTGACAGCGCCGAGCTGGCTGTCGCTGTCCTGTCTGTTGCTGGGAGGAGGCAAGAGGTGGGGTTGCTGGGGCAAAGATCATGCAGGACAGCGAGAGGTTTCCTGGGCAGCAGAGGCCACTAGGCTGGGGTTGAGAGAAGCGGGGCAGATGCAAAATCTGGAGAGCGCGGGGGCCGGACGGTCAGTCAGCACCCAGACGGGCAGTATGACCGGTGAGTGCCCCGAATCCTGCTCCCGCTGTCAGCCTCTGGCTCTGCTCTGCGCGTCTCCCGCCGTTTCACTCCGGGTTTGCTGCTTGCTCTTCTTGGCCTGCGTTTCTGCTCCTGGGTGTCCCATGCCTGCCCCGGGTGCGTCCCTGCCTCCGTCACCGGGATCTCCTGGCCCGGCTGCACTGGCTTCTGAAGTTGCACTCACTCCTCACTCCCCTTTACTTTTTCCTCCCAGGACCTGGAGCTGGGATCTCTGGGGATCGGCGACCCTGAAAATTCCCTAGACCGTGTTTTGTTTTGTTAATTTGATTCCGAAATTAACCGCACGCGACGCTTTCCTGTATTTCAGCTCCTTTACCTTTTAAGGTCATCGTATTTTTAGTTCTATGTTCTAATCCCTGCCCTTGTTGCAGCGCCTCATCACAGTGCAGAGTAAAGCTTGCTCCACCGTGATCTCCGATGCTAGGGCTTTTCATAACTTTTTTTTTGATAGTTCCCATAGCTACTTGCATCACTTGAACTTTTTTTTTTCCTGCTGGGTGAAAGAGAGCCCAACTTCGGAAGGTGCTAGAAGAAGTTGCCCTTAAGGAGGCTGAAACTTGCTGATAAGAAAGTGCTTTGATTCTTTTACACACAAATCCTTTTTCTCTGCCTCTTGCTAAAACAGCCGAGCCAAGGCTGCAGCACCCAAGTGGCAGTGAGCTTAGTTCTTATTTTCATCATCAGTAAAAATTTTAAGTGTTTGCCCTCTCTTTTTGTAGGTGAAATACCAAGGCTTTCTAAAGTCAACCTTTTCACTCTGCTTAGTCTCTGGATGGAACTCTTTCCAGCAGTGAAAACCCAAAGACAGAAATCTCAGGTATAATTTGTTTCGTAGATAGTTTTTCAACCTTTAGACAAGTGGTGGTCTAAAATCTGATTTTATTGCTCTAGTTTCGGTCACACTTAAAAACAAACTCAACAAGCCTTCAAATTTGCAAAATACTCTGGCTGTTTAGTGTGATGCTTGTAGTTCATAGCTGTGATGGTTTCGCTTTCCATACTAAAAATAGAATATTAACAGTTACCCTCTCAGACTGCCATCTGTATTTTCTTTGGTCAGCTGGCTGTTAAGGTCTTTGGCCCACGTTTTAATCAGGTTGTCTGTTTTCTTATTGTTGAGTTTTAAGAGTTCTTTGTATATTTTGGAGAGCAGTCTTTTATCAGATTTGTCTATTATAAAGATTTTCTCCTAGTCTGTGACTTGTCTTCTCATTCTCTTGAGACATAGTCTTTTGCAGAGTGGTTTTTAATTTTAATGAAATCCAATTTACCGTTGATTTCTTTCATGCATCATGCCTTTGGTGTTGTATTTAAAAAGTCATTGCCATACTCAAGATCATCTAGGTTTTCTCCTATGTTTATTTTCTAGGAGTGTTATAGTTTTGGTCTGTGACTCATTTTGAGTTAATTTTTGTGAAGAGTGTAAGGTCTATGTGTAGATAGGGAATTTACTTCATGATAAAGTGATAGTTCTTGGAGTGGTTTTCTCCCAATACCTATGTGAAATGTTTTATAAATAAAACATTTAAGATGTTGTGCATTTTTATTTACTATTTTTCAACCACTTACTATTACTGACTTTGAGAAAGTTCTTCATTTTCTTCATGGATTTTGAAGTCCTTTATTCTTCCTAGTTGTTAATAGCTTAGTATTATTTTATGAAGGTAGAAGATTGCCAAGCTGTTGGTTTTTTTGGTTTTGGGATTTTTTTTGCTGATGGAATTTGTCTTAAAGAGACAGAAGCAAATGTTTAAGGTTTAAGCCTTTTAAAGTGCATTTAAAAGCTGGACTTTACATTGCAGTGTTATTCAGCTGTGAGAAGGAAGGACATCCTCCTATTTGCTGCACAATAAATGAACCTTGAGCACATTATGCAAAATGAGTAAGTCAGACTGAGAAAGACAAGTACTGTATGGCCAAACTTGTAGAGAGTAAAATGGTGGTTACTGGGGGCTGAGGCCACAAGACGGATGTTGTTGAAGGGTACAGACTTACGAGTAGTAAATAAGCCCTGGAGATCTAGTGCACAGTCGCAGAGAATGCAGAAAACAATACTCTTATAATCATCAAACATGCTAAGAGACTAGGACTTAATTATTCCATCTACTAGAAAGAAGTGAATAGTTGTGTAACATGATCAAGGTGCTAATTATTGCTATAATGGCGATCATATTATAATATACAAATGTATCAAATTAATGTACACTTTAATTTTTTACAATGTTGTATGTCAAATGTATTTCAATTAAACATTAATTAAAAGCGGGGCTTTTTACAAATTGAGTAATAATTTTGAAGAATCTTTTTTAATATAAAGATTTGGTATCATTTTAATTCATTCATATACACCACACACACACATACACACACACCCCAAAATATATCTTGTCATCAGACAGGCACATTAATTTATATAAATAATTCCACTATTAATTGCACATGATGTTCACAAAATTGATACGATCTTTTTCCTATTAAGAAAAATGTTCTCTAAGCTAAAGTAATAGATTTGTTTCACTTAAATTCTTCATCCTGCATTTGCTATAGAAAGTAAGCCACCGAAACTCTAAGATGCAATTTCACATGTACTTGTATTGGAAACACTGCTTTTGACACTCTAAAAATCTTTGTCTTTTTAAAAATAAAATAGTTTTATGTGTTACGAAAATAATACTTGTTTATTATTTACAAAATAGAAGAAAAAAAATCCCTCATAATTGCACCACTTGGAGACTACTAACATTTTTGTGCTGTTTCACAATCTTTTTGCTCTCTTTCCTTTATTCATTGCATTCTGTTTCTGTGGCTAAATAATATTCCATTGTGTGTGTTGAATGTTGTTTTTTTTTCATCTTTTGCTGTTGAGCTATTGTGTGTGAGTTCTTTATATATTTTGAATATTAGCCTTTTGTCAGATATATGATTTGCAAATATTTTCTCCAACTCAACAAGCTTTTTAGTTTGTTGTGTGTCCAGTTGTTTATTTTTGCATTTGCTCTTTTGCTTTTGGTGTCAGATTCAAAAAATTGCCAAAAACCTATGTCAAGAAGCTTACCACCTGTTTTTTTCTAGGTTTTTATCATTTTATTGTCATCTTAATGATTGCATAACAATCCTCTATCAATGTAACATGTCTATTCCCTTATTATTGGGCATTTAAATTATAATTTTTGCCAACCTTAGGGAATCATTAACTACAACCATTTCTGAATATAACTGCTACCTGAGTTTTCTGTGTTGTCAGATATTTACACTGTATGAATGTGTCTTGAGGATTGTTCGGCAAAGTATGCACAGTGTAAAGAGTGAGAATTCTTAATTATCCAGTCTAAACTAGATAAATGAGGGGGGCTTATGAGGAAAAAACACCACAAGTACTTACAGATTTTGGAATAATACACAGTGGAGTATTACTCAGCCATTAAAAAGAATGCATTCGAATCAGTTCTAATGAGGTGGATGAAACTGGAGCCTATTATACAGAGTGAAGTGACAGAAAGAAAAACACCAATACAGTATACTAGTGCATGTGTATGGAATCTAGAAAGATGGTAACGATGACCCTGTATGCGAGACAGCAAAAGAGACACAGATGCATAGAACAGTCTTTTGGACTCTGGGAGAAGGCGAGGGTGGGATGGTTTGAGAGAACAGCATTGAAACATGTATAGTACCATATGGGAAACAGATCGCCAGTCCAGGTTTGATGCATGAGACAGGTGCTCAGGGCTGGTGCACTGGGATGACCCTGAGGGATGGGATGGGGAAGGAGGTGGGAGGGGGGTTCAGGATGGGGGACACATGTACACCCGTGGCTGATTCATGTCAATGTATGGCAAAAACCACTACAGTATTATAAAGTAGCCTCCAATTAAATAAATAAATTTGAAAAAAAATTTTGGAATAGAAATTGAATACTATTGAACATGGCTATCATTTAAAAATAGTTATCTCTCCTACTGGTTCATAGTTTTAAATTTCAGTTAAGTAAGACTTATCTAAAATTTCCCAAATATTACTTCAGTAAGACTTTAGAATGACTGCGTTGTTCCCTCATATTTCTCTATACATCATATATTGTCGTTCTCTCCCAGCTCTTCCCATGGTGTCCTCTGGGACCTTACCTTTACGCTGAAAGACCTTACATACTTTTCCAGAACAGAAGTAATATAGCATAATGGTGAAGACAGTGGATTAGGGGCTCAGATCCCTGCTTACACATTTATTAGCTCTGTGACCGTGGTTGAGGTAATTTATCTCTATCCACAGTTTCTTCATCTGGAAAATGAAAATAATCATAGCCACTTTGTAAAGCTGGGATAATTAAAGAGGGTGATTTAGGACCAGATACATGGCAACTGTTAGGTATTATTATTATCATCGTGCATATAGTCAGCACTACCACTACTGCCATCCACACCCCCATCATTTCATTACCAACATCATTACTTCCTCCACTTCCTGTTCTTTACATAGGAAATATTGAATTAATCACATTTTATGTACTAATCCTTTTTCTCCCCCCTTAATCTGCTTTTAATTAGGAAAAGGAGGAAGGAAAGCATGGACCCTTAGGAGACAATGAAGAGATGGCTAGAGTATCTGCTGACAAAAAACAGGTGCATTTTTATGATTTTAAAAAAAGACATGTTCATAATAACAAAGCAAAAGGGATGATACAAAGTAGAATAAAAGTTTCTTTTATATTCAAGTTCCCCATTCCCATTTCCAGGAGAGTTTTTATGTCCCCTTCTAAAAATCATACATTTACAAGACTACGTATGTCTCTCCGAAGGCTGGGGGTGGGGAGGTGAGACCAGATAGGATTACATAGTCTATAAGCTGTTCCTACATCCTGTTCTTTTTTTTTCTTTTTTTTACATTTTCAAATTTCACTCTAGTCACCTTCCCATATGAGTTCATATAGAATGTGTTGAGAAACACTCTTCCATATTCTCTCAAACTCCAACACATCCTGCTGGTCTTGCCAAGAATGTGAGGCCCTCCCTGTGCTTTGCCCAGGCCATTTCTCAGGAGTTGAGTTTGCAGCAGGTAAGCTTGAGGGTTGAAGTAATGTCTCTTTCTGGGACAGAACAGGTTTGTACACTATTCTCAATAAAACACAGCAGAATTCCCAAGTACAGTCTTCCTTTCCTATAACACAGCTCACTTTGTGTCCAGGAATCTATATAGGCCCATTTGCATGACCCCTTGTGGGCAAGGGAACCGTAGCAGACATGAGGCTCACACTGCTTGCTGTACTGTGAACCATAGTTGTTTCTGACTTAGGATGTCTTCTGCTAGCATTTATGAAACAGTACCAGGCCAACTTACTAGCTTATAAGTAGAGTAACATCAAAGCCCAAACCTGACCAGATGAGCCTTGTTCTTTTTAATATGCATAGTATTTCCTTGCTCTCTTAATCTTTTGAGTTTTCCAGAGAGACTCTGTGATTCATTGGGTGTGGAGTGGAGACAAACTATTCATATTTTGAAAAAAGTTACCTTGATGATTCTGATGTACGTTCCTGGAGACTTCTGGTTATTTCTGAGAGTGAATCTCAAAAACGCCCAACAAGAATATAGAAATAATTTGTTTTAGAATATTTAGATGTTTTTAATTATAAGAAAGGCAAAAGGAAAAAAGTAGTGAATGCATACAAAACAGCCCGTCCTCTTTCACTTCTGTTTTACTGTAAAACTCTGTGATTAGGATTATGTAGACGACTTGCCAAGGTGTTAGTGAAGTGAAGCAAAATCAGGATCCAGAACAGTGACTCACTGCAAAGATTCAGTCTTGTGGGAATTGGAGTAAGCGGAAGTCCCAGAATGGAATGCAACAGAGGCTTTTATTCCCTTTAAGTTGGGAATGGAAGAATCCTGGTCTCAAACTTGAGATTTTGGCCCTAGCTAGAAACAAAATGGGAAGAAAAAAAAGATATTTTCGAAAGTAAAAAGTACTCTCAACAAAAAAGTGATAAATGTGGCCTAAAAGATTGTTCCAATAAAAAAACTAATTGATGAGTAATGCTTCATTTTTTAAGAATGATTTTTAGATGTTCCACTGAGTCTCATTTTCCACTGTTACAGAAATTTATACTCATAATTGAAACCGAAACTTGGCTCTTTTAGTTTGGTCTTGTCTTGAAAGTGATTTCAAACGTGTCCTCTTGGGAATAACTTCAGAGTAAAATCTTTTTGAAAGGGACTAGGGAATAATGGACACTGTGTTCTCAGCCCAAATCCCCCTCATATTGTAAAATCCCTTAGGGTTAGGTTTACATCCCTTCCTTCAGAATCTTTTGCTGTGAAAAGGGCTATTTTGTGGCACACACAGAACTGATTTTTAACCTTAGTGTGTTTTATCAGATGTAATATTGTTACAGCTGCCTTTTTGATTAGTATCTGTATAAATTAGGTCACCTTAGGTTTAAAGGATCCACTCTTTAGCACTCCAGCCCGTGCCTAGCTTCTGGGACTGAAAAAGAAAAGCCAGCCCAGCCCCTTACTGTGGGCGGGAGACTGCTGAGACGGCTGTGGCTTAGTGCTCTTGCTTTGAGTTCTCTCTCCTTTCTAACACCCGAGGTTATGTCTTCCTTTCCTTGAGCTTGACTATACGTTTTAAAACATTTTAAAAATTATAAATAACCTATATATTTGTGGGAGATAGATCCTAACCACATTAGTCTAGACTGCCATAGTCTTGAAAATTAGTAGAATCATTTGTTAGAAAGAAGTTGAGAATTATCTTTATTTTAGTCAGCATTTAAAATATTTTAGGGACTACCCTCGTGGTCCAGTGGTTAAGGCACTGTGCTCCCAGTGCAGAGGGCACAGGTTCAGTCGCCGGTCAGAGAACTAAAATCCCACGTGCCAAAGCCAAATAAGTAAATAAATAAGAATAAAAAGTAAAATATGATCAACTAAAAAATTTTTAGTTAGGGTTAGGGTTAGATATAAACTTTTATCTATATAGAATGGATAAATGGCAAGGTCCTATTATATGGCATAGAAAACTATATTCAATATCCAGTGGTAAACCATAACGGAAAAGAGTGTATATAAAAAAATGAATGTATATATGTATAACTGAATCACTTTGCTTTACAGCAGTAACTAATACAGCATTGTAAATCAACTATACTTCAATAAAGAAATTTTTTTTTTTAAATTTAACATGACCTCTGATTTAGTTCTAGCTTTTTCCATCTCTCAGTCTTTCAGAAAGTCATGTAAATTTTCTGGGCTTCACTTACCCATATGTAAAATCACAGGGTTTGCCAAATTTTTCCTTCTTACTATCTAGAACCTTAATAAAGTAGTCTTAGGCTAGATGCTATAAGAAACAAGTCGAATCAACTTCATTATTTCCCTTTACTAGGGTAAAAAGTAATTCATTTTTTACCAGGATAAATTTGTGATAATTAAATGCTTGTTTGGTTAAGAAAGCCTAGATTTAGAAAATTTCTGGTATAAAGTCAACATTTTAAACCTTCAGAAAATTTTTTGGACCTAATGAGAAATGTACATTTGTTTAAACTATGTTCAGATGAATTAAATTTTCATTTTATTCATAAATCAAGTATAATCCATGATATGGTCATTATATATTATAAAATAAATTACTATTTTATATCTTAATATAGGTGAAGAGAACTGGTCTTGTGGTGGTGAAAAATATGAAAATTGTTGGTCTCCACTGTTCAAGTGAAGATTTACATGCTGGGAAAATTGCTCTGATAAAACATGGGTCAAAGCTGAAAAACTGTGATCTCTATTTTTCCAGAAAGCCATGTTCTGCTTGTTTGAAAATGATTGTAAATGGTAAGTGCAGATAAGGCTTTGTTGGGGATTAATAGCATTTATCTGAGAACAAATCAAATTGCCTAATTTAAAAATACATGTATGTATCTAAAGACAGTTTGACATACTGTAAGAAGAAGAAGAATCGGAAAACATGTATTCTGGTCTCAGCTGTGTCACTAACTAGTTCGGTGACCCTCAGTGTATTGGTAGACTAATGCTAGCTGCTTTAACAAACACCAGCAACATTTCAGTGGCTTAATATATTAGACACTCATCACGCATGAAATAGTCCAATGCAGGTGTTAGCAAACAGCAGCCAGCTGTTACGTGATTGATCTGTGGGCCTCGGCATCTTCTGTCCTATTGCTACTGGGATCGAATCCCTACTGGCCTCTCCTGCATCTAGAGACAGAGTAGAGGAGGCATGTTATTGTTTAGTCACTAAGTAGTGTCCGACTCTTTGAATGTTTAAAAAATGTTGCTTTGTTATTGTTGTTTAGCCTCTAAGTCTTGTCTGCTTTTGCGACCTCGTGGACTGGAGCCACCAGGCTCCTCTGTCCATGGGATTTCCCAGGTATGAATACTGGAGTGGGTTGCCATTTACTTCTCCAGGGGATCTTCCCACCTCAGGGATCAAACCCGAGTCTCCTGTGTTGGCAGGCGGATTCTTTACCACTGAGCCACTAGGGAAAGCAAGAGAAAGCATACCTGTTTCTTAAAAACCCTGGCCTGGAAGTCGCAGACATCATTTCTGTTCGCGTCCATTGTGGGAACTATAATTCCTGGCTGGGTGGCTGCCTCCCAATGACTGCTCTACCCCTTGGAAGGAGGAGCACAAAGAATTAATGTATAGCTATCTGTACACACTGGGCTATTCTCTAATCTTTGTGTTTATGATTCTGTTTTGCACCTGGGTATGTATCCAGACCATTTTCCTATTTAAAAAATGGTATATCTTTTACATGGGCTTCCCAGGTGGCTAGGGGTAAGGAATCTGCCTGCCAGTGCAGGAAAGTAAAGATCAGATTGGTGGTAAGGGCAGTTCCCTTGAGCTATAGGCACTTCCAGAAGAAGTGGTCACGTGGCTAGAGCCTCCTTCAAAGGAGGCCTTCACAGTTGGTTACCTTACAGCCCAAGCCACAGTAAGAGTCTGTAGTAGCAAGGAGTAGATAGAAATGTGCGTTTGTTCAACTCAAATGTTTATTATTTTGAATATAGAAAACCTGTGGGCCATCTGTCTATTCACCAGTGGGCGCAATGATAAACATAAATGCCTTTTCTAATGGAAATTATATGAGACATGAGCAAGGGGTTTCCTTGTTTTAAATACTGATTAATTGATGAACATTTATGTGTTTAGTTCTGTGTCAGGCATCTTGTTGTTCAGTTCCAAACACAAATTTAAAACTGTTTTTATGTTTGTTATTCAGTTTTGCTTTCTCTTTTGTAAATTTGCTTTCTCTCTTCTCAATTAACACGTGCTCTCAAGAATTTCAATCTCTGTATGTTAAAGATGGGACTTGCTTGGTGGTTCAGCGGTAAGGAATCCACCTGCAGTACTGCTGGATTTGATCCGGCTTCTGGGTTTGATGTGGGTTTGAAAGATCCCCCTGGAAGAGGGCCTGGCAACCCCCTCCAGTATTCTTGCCTGGAGAATCTCATGGACAGAGGAGCCTGGCGGGCTACAGTCCATAGGGTTGCAAAGCGTTGGACACGACTGAGCCACTAAGCACAGCAGCCCATATTAAAATGACTAACTTTTCCTCTGCTACATTGATTGAAAAATGTTCCTTCTAGTTTGTTGTTTTGTTTTTAATTTTGTATTCGTAAAAGCAGTTCACACTTCTTCCTCTCCCCCTGCTTCCCTGCTCCCATCCCGTTATAAATTCTTTGTGGATGTTTTGGATAACTATATTTTATTATGAGGAGGACTGTAATGTGTTAAATTGTTCCCCTGTTTTAGCCATTTAGATTTCTTCTATTTTTACTGTTCTAAACAATGCTGCACTAAACATATATGTACATGAATTTTTATTTTTTGTCTTGTCTTCAAATATTTTCTTAGACGAGCTTCCCAGAGAAAGAGTTTAAAGTACCAGTACATTTTTCATGCATGGATGAATTGTTTATTTTAGGTTCAAAACTCTAGTCAATATCAGCTATGCTGTACTATTTCTAGAAGCAGCCATTTCATTACTTGGAGGACTGGTACATCTTCCTGGCTCTGGGCTTTGGGACCACACTTAGCAAAACCATTGATTCCATAGTTACTTCCCATGGGCTTTGCTGTCAGCAAACATTTCCTATAAAAAGCCACATAGTAAGTATTTTAGGCTTTGCAGGCTGTATCGTATTCATACAGCTATTCAGCTCTCAGCTCAGCTAATCCGTCGTACAGAAACAATGAGAATATGTCAATGATTAGGTGTGTCTGTGTTCCCACAAATCTTTATGGGCACTGAAATTTGAATTTTATATAATTTTCATTGTGTTACAAGTATTTTTCTTTTGATTTTCTCAACTATTTAAAACTGTGAAAGCCATTCTTGACCGCAAGCTGTACAAAAGTAGGCAATGGGACAGATTTGGCCTGTGGCCATAGTTTGCCAACACTCAGGCTATATTACTGGTGATTTGGTAGTAGACATTTATTACATTGGGACCTCAGGATCTACTGCAGTGATAGGATGGATTTATCAAGAAAACCCTTAATTTCAGCAGGCATCTGCTAACTACCTTTCATATTTTTGTATTTCAGCTGGAGTTAATCGAATTTCATATTGGCCTGCTGACCCAGAAATAAGTTTGCTCACTGAGGTTTCTGGTTTCGAAGACGCAAAGTTAGATGCCAAAGCAGTGGAAAGATTGAAGTCAAACAGTCGGGCCCACGTGTGTGTCTTACTTCAGCCTTTGGTTTGTTACATGGTGCAGTTTGTAGAGGAGACCTCTTACAAATGTGACTTTATTCAAAAAATTTCCAAAACATTGCCAGACACTAACTTTGATTTTTATTCTGAATGTAAACAAGAGAGAATAAAAGAATATGAAATGATATTTTTGGTTTCCAATGAAGAAATGCATAAGCAAATACTGATGACTATAGGTTTGGAGAACTTGTGTGAGAATCCGTACTTTAGCAATCTAAGGCAGAACATGAAAGACCTTGTCCTTCTCCTGGCCGCAGTAGCTGCCAGCGTGCCCAGCTTGAAACACTACGGATTTTATTGTGGCAACACCGAACACAGTAATGAAATTCACAATCAAAGTTTGCCACAAGAAATTGCAAGGCACTGCATGATTCAGGCCAGGTTACTGGCATATCGAACTGGTGAGTTATACGCTTAGTTCCTAAATTGGGGTTGATGGGGTCGTATTTGTGTCAGACACAAAGTGGTGTTCATTTCACTTCTGGTAGCGTTTATTGACTCTTAGATACTAAAGTGTTGCTGCTGATACCAGTATAGAGAAGTGAGTGAGACCCTCGAGTAGACATCTCTTTTAGAGCAGTTTTAGGATTTCTTGTGGCCTATATTGGATGCTGCATTTATAAATCAGGATCTAATTCAGCCCTTTCTGCTTCTTGCTTTTATCATTTCTCAGTTGAATGAGCCTTCCACTAGAGAAAGGACAAAAAGAAAGAGAGAGAACCAGAATTATTCCTCTTTTTTAACTGCTCAATATTCTATATGTATTCAATATTTAGTAAAAACTTAAAAAAAATCTTTAAAAATATGAATTTCAAATAACCAGTAGAATCAAAGTAAAGAAAATTTGGCAGATTCTTCCAATTTCTGGTATGTTTTCAAACACCAAGGGGAGAAATCAAACATTTTTAGTTTATTAAGTTGTACGAGTATGTATGTGAAGGAGGAAAATATTACTTGGGAATTTTACCTTATCATGATAAAGGGTGGTATCTATATTTCCAGTTACAGGATAGTGTTTTTACATCTTACCAGACATAACATTTTTGAAAGTAGAATGATGATCACTTTTTAAAATGTGACTTTGAAATAGGGAAAAGAAAATGCCGGCAGGAGGAATATCTGGTGAGTGGGCTATAGTAGGAATTTTTAAACTTATACCAAGAAGAGAAGGAGGAGAGAGAAAATCTTCAGAGAAAGTCCATACAGATGCACTGGTCTGCATTACATGCTCAACAAAGACCATGGGTTGAAGTAATTTCGGTAAAATGGAGGTTTTCAAAAGGCAGCTTGTCAGGATCACCATAGAAACCTTTATTAAAAGTGAAAGTGAAGTCGCTCAGTCGTGTCCGACTCTTTGCAACCCCATGGACTGTAAGCCTACCAGGCTCCTCTGTCCATGGGATTTTCCAGGCAAGAGTACTGGAGTGGGTTGCCATTTCCTTCTCCAGAGGATCTTCCTGACCCAGGGGTTGAACCCAGGTCTCCCACATTATGGGCAGATGCTTTACCATCTGAGCCACCAGGGAAGTCCTACATATAAATGCTCAAATTCTAACCCAGACCTACTAAGCCTGATCCCTGTGGGTGTGTCCTAGGCCTGTGAATTTTTAAAATTCTGCAAGAGATTCCAACATTCAACAGGGTTAATCATCACGTGATTCTTAAAAGAATTTTATTCTACTACAGGCACAAACTGTATGATGCCAAACAACTGTAGGGTATCGCATCTTATCTAGCTGGTTTAAATGTGAGTTTTGATTTGTTTTTTTTATGTCCTGTTTTCCATTAGACTAGGCATTTTCCAAAGCTGACAATTATGCCTTCCTCCTGAACCACACAATGTTGATGATGAAAGTAGGGTGACATAGCCAAGAAAGCTTAACTGTTTCAAATCATAACTCAGCGGTTCTCAACTTTCATTTGAGGCGATGCTCATGAGAAGTCTAGGTTCCCAAGTCTGCTGCCTCCCTTGGAGAGGTTAATTCAGGGAGTTTCCATGGGAGTCAGAAGTCTGCCTTTTGAACAAGCTTCCAGTGATTCTGATGCAGTTGGTCTGTGGACCACACTTGGACAATCCCTGATGTGACCACAGTATTGGGAGTGAAAATAACCACGCCTGTGTTCCAAAACAATAGCATAAAGAGTCCTCTGACTTTTGGGAGCAAAGGGTCCGCGGAGTTGGGCTCAGTGATTACAAGTTGACCTTTCCTTCAAGGGTATACAGAGAAAACCCTGTGAATGAGCAGATCCTGGGTGGCAATTTATAGACATGAAAGCTTTTTTTTTTTAAGAAGTTTAACATAAAAATTACAGATGTGAAAAGATTTTTGAGAAATGACCTCATCTGTCATCCAACCTTGAGGGCTGGGTGAAACCTACTCCATTGTATATGGATGAAATTTTATTCCGATTTCAAAAGACATGTAGTAAAGTGTATTCTCTTGGTGAAACTAACCTTAGCTAAACAGTGGAGCTTAGTTTAAAATTCACGTTTTGGGGGCTTCCCTGGTGGCTCGGTGGAAAGAACCCGCCTGCCAATGCAGGAGACACGACTTCAATCCCTGGTCCAGGAAGATCCACATGCCGTGGGACAACATAAGCCCATGTGCCACAGCTGTTGATCCTGTGCTGTAGAGCCCGGGAGCTGCAGCTGCTGAGCCCATGTGCCCCAACTACTGAAGCCTGGGCAACCTAGATTAGAGCCCATGCTCTGCAACGAGAAGCCACCTCAATGAGAAGCTCTCGCACGGCAACTAGAGAATAGCCCCCACTCACCGCAATTAGAGAAAAGCTTGCACAGCAATGAAGACCCAGCACAGCCATAAATAAAATTCTAAAACAAAAAAATCACATTTTTTCACCCTCTTGACAAGATTTAGTCTGTCCTTAGACTGAAACAGAAAAGTGGCTCCTGGACTAAAAATAATATGAAGAATACTTAGTGGTAGGAAAAGTAGACTTGATATGAAGAATTTCTTCCCCTCCCCCCCGCCTAGCAAATAGATATTCTTATTTCATTAAAATCATATTACTCTGTTTTTTTCATTCAGCAAATGGTTTTTGAGCTTGTACCATATGTTAGTCACTGCCCTGAGCTCTCTAGATAAAGTTAATATTTTTAACTTTTAAAATTAAAAACTTGGGGTTTGAAGAATTTCTATGAGTTTTTCATTTTTTGTTCCAGATTTATGCATGTATTAAGTACAATTTTACTTAGAGGTTTTCATTTTTAGCTTCTGCTACTTGCCTTAGAAATGAACATAAAGCCATAATTATGTTCTTTTCTCCCCATGTTATATTCTGAAGATCTTGGAAGGAACAAAACTTTATTTATCCCAAAATCCCTTTCCTGACAGTCTCCACTTCTAAAGTGCATTCCTGCCACACTGTTCCTCGGTATCATGCTGCTTTCCTTTATAGCCCAGCACACCGCCTTTGCTTTTGGACTCTTTCTTGTTGCCACCGTCCTCCCACACCAGACCATGAGCTTCATGAGTGTAGGGACTCAGGTATTCAGTAAAGGGAATTCTTGGTTATGAAATGCTTCACGTCAGAGGGAGGGAGGCAGGTTGGGTGAAGAGACCTAAATCTTAATCACTTAATTGGAATATGTAGAATTTCTGTTTTGGTTTTGTATTTTCTGTTTAAGGTTAATAGTTTAAAGAAATACAGCTTTGCTTGTTGCAGAGAAATTGGTTCTGCAGGGAAATTTTAATCTAGTGCTTATAACTTCTGCCACTTGATTTAGAAATGAGCATCATGTCACCAACTTGGCATTCTTTTCCCCACAAGGTAAACTCTGAAGGTCAGGGAAAGGACATCATTTTGTGTAAATTAAAATTCTTTTCATGTACCTTCGGCAATATATATATATATATGTTATATGTGAAGGCCCATAACGATATATGTTTATGAGTTTGAACTTTTTTCATAGCAAGAACACATCTGTGAAATGTATTTTCCTTGATGAGAGCACAAAAAATGCTAGGAGAAGACAGATTTGATTGCTGTGAACGGTTATTACACCAAATCCATTCTATCTTACTTTCATCATCTATTAGAAATAGGTATTTAAAAACTGACTTGGTGGAAATTCAGTAAAGCTACCCTCAAGTCTGGTTACAGCTTTGAAGTCATCCAAGTGTGGGTACTGCCACTGCAGTGATCTCTGCACACGTCATCTATGACTGGGTTGGTAGTGACACAGTCTATAGTTAGTTCATACCTAGCTCCCATATTCTGTGCCTGACAGTATTTATTCTCATACTTTTCCATAATTAGTGAGGTTGTCAAGGATTGCCACTACATTTTAGAAGTGTATTTCAATAAATACATGTTTATTATTTTGGGGAAAACAATCTGTTTCTGAAACTAACAGATAATTGGTTTTCACTGAGTCACATGCCATGTATCTTTCAGAGGATCATAAAACAGGAGTCGGGGCAGTCATCTGGGCAGAAGGAAAATCTGTAAGTATGAAATTAATTCTTTATAATCATTTAAACGGTTTTGTTTACCATATTTTGATCTTAAGTGCATGACATTTTGTTGACCCATGGGGATTAATGTTTCTTATTGGGGTATTTATTAAGTTCTAAAAACATTTGCACTTTCTTTCAGCAGTTTTCTAGATAGATGCAAACCTTCATTCAACGCCTTCCACAGGACAGGGTAGACTCTGTGCCCCAGTGAACAGTGGGGAGTTAAAGGCCACATATTCCAGCCTTCATGGCCTTACACAGTCTAGTGATGGAGACAGAGGTGAAAAAGAGACGGGTATATAACTGTAATCATAACATGACACCGTGAGAGCATAGAGGAGGCCTCTTTACTCTGCTTGGAGAAATGAGTAAAGCATTCTTGGAGGCGGTCAGGTGCTATTAGTGTTGAAGAATGAGGAGGAGTTCATCAGCAGAGCAAGTTAGTGGGACTCGGAGGGGTAACACGCAGAGGTAGTGTGTGAGAATATGGGGAAATGCAAGTGATTTAGCACATTGGAGTCCAGAGGCCTGTCTAGTAGAGTAGCAAAAAAATGAGGCTGCACCATGAAGAACTTTGCATACCATGGAGAGTGTAGACTTTATCTTTTACAGAGTGGGGATACCCTAGCATAGCACTAACCAGCAGAAATAAAAAGCAAACCACATATGTGATTTAAAAATTCTTAGGAGCCACATTAAAAAAAATAAGAAACAGGTGAATTAATTTTAGGAATAGACTCAATCATCTGTCAAGAAATATTACCATTTCAGCAGGTAACCAATATAAAAATATTGGTTAGTATTTTTAATAAAATGTTTGCGTTTGGGGGAAGTATTGAGTCTTCATAATTCTGTGTGTGTTTCATACTTACTTGCTGTTGTTTACTCACTTCAGTCATGTCAGACTCTTCTGCGACCCCATGGACTGTGGCCCGCCAGGCTCCTCTGTCCTTGAGATCTTCCAGGCAGGAATCCTGGAGTGGGTTGCCATTTCCTTCTCCAGGGGATCTTCCAGCACCTCTCAGTTTGCGCTGACCCCATGTGGCTAATGGATACTATATTGGACAGTGCAATCCAAGAATACTTTAAGTGGAAAAGTGATCAGATTTGCATTTTAAAAATAAAGTGGGGCTAGACAGGAAATAGGGAGATTAAGAAAAGAGATTATCCTGGAGAAGGAAATGGCAACCCACTCCAGTATTCTTGCCTGGAAAAGTCCATGGACAGAGGAGCCTGGTGGGCTGCAGTCCATGGTGTTACATGACTGAGCACGCGTGCATGAGGGTGGAGGGAGATGGGTTGGTAGCAATAAACTGGTAGAACTAAAAAAAAAAAAAAAAAAAAAAGATGAGGACTTGAAATTATGGGGATGTGTTGCTATTGATACTATCACATGAGTAATTATAATATTAATATATTGAATTTAGTGAGGTTTATAGCATTTTCCAAACTATTATGAACAGGTTTGGTTTATTAAATATTTCACTCTTAGAGTTGATAAAGCATTTATATTAACACCTAATATGCCACTGACCAGAAGAAATAAAAATGCCACTTATGTAGGAAGTTCTATTATATATATATATACACACACACACGTGCACAATAGAGGCTCAGTAAACATAAAGATGAAAGTACATTATTTATTTTCCAACTATATATAATAGCACATTTTTAACCCCAAACAGAAATTGTTTAAAATATTTTTAGAATTTCTGACTTGCTAACCAGTAGCACAGCACAGAGCGTATAATAAATCAACAATAATTTATAATAACATAGAGTACATGCTCTGTATGGACCACTATAATAGGTGTGCTTTAAGGGCCAGAAAAAAGGTATAAAACATGGTTTCTGTTCTCCAGGATCTTATAACCAATCAGGGAGGGACATGTGAGTCAAGTGAAAACAGTTTGTGAATTAAGCTAATATTTAACTAACTGCTAAAATGAAGAACTGTCTTGAGATTATATACTAAAGATAATGAGCCTGCTTGAAATTTAACTTTGACAAGATCACCCTGCTGAAGGAAAATCTAATACCGCATTTTTCTGATGGCGCAGTTTATCACTGTTGTTCATTGTTGAGTAGCTAAGTTGTGTCCGACTCTTTGCAACCCCATGGACTATAGCAGTCCAGGCTTCCCTGCCCTTCCCTATCTCCCAGACTTTGCTCAAACTCATGTCCATCAAGTCAGTGATGCCATCCAACCATCTCATCCTCCGTCACCCCCTTCTCCTCCTGCCCTCAATTCTTCCCAGCATCAGGGTCTTTTCAAATGAGTCGGCTCTTTGCATCAGGTGGCCAAAGTATTGGCACTTCAGCTTCAGTCCTTCCAATGAATATTCAGGATTGATTTCCTATAGGATTGACTGGTTTGATCTTGCTGTCCAAGGGACTCTCGAGAGTCTTCACCAGCACCACAATTTGAAAGCATCAATTCTTCAACATTCAGCCTTCTTTATGGTCCAACTCTCATATCCGTACATGACTACTGGAAAAACCATAGCTTTGACTATACGGACCTTTGTCAGCCAGGTCTCTGCTTTTTAATACGCTGTCTAGGTTTGCCATAACTTTATAGTGTATTATGGAAAAGTGAATCCATTATACAAAGTGTGATACTAGGCTAGGCTTTAAAGATACAATGTAAGATGCCTTTACAGAATGTTGAACACAGCTTTGTTGGTTCGCTCACTTTCCATAGAGAAGTTGTGATGGGACAGGCGCCATGTACTTCATAGGATGCGGATATAATGCTTTTCCTGTTGGATCCGAGTATGCTGACTTCCCGCACATGGATGACAAACAGAAAGACAGAGAAATAAGGAAATTCAGATACATCGTACATGCGGAACAGAATGCCTTAACATTTAGGTATGAAATCCGTTTGTGTGTATTTTTTATAAAATGTAGCAAGGGTTAGTTGAAATTAACTTACATTTTGCTGTAATTTATTGCCTTTTTAAAAATTCCAAGAAATATCCTTTTCAGAAGTATAGCTCCAGTCTTACTTGGTTTTTGCTACGTGACCAGAGGCCATTGTCAGGGATCCTCCAGGCCTTCAAATTTATCAGGCAAATCTTTTTTCCTTTCTTCCTTCTCTCTCCAGGATAAAACTGCTTGAAGTTTGTCCTTAGGGTCTTGCATATTTCTGCATTATAAGATCACCTGTGTTTTCTAAATTCTGAGCATGTATTTATGAATACATAGATTTTATTATGAACCAAATTGCTTTAACATAGTTTTTGTTAGAGATTATCGCTGGCATTACCTCCTTCTAATGTTAATTTAGATAATTTCCACAAATATTTCTCAGCATTTACCATTTAGTGGGTGCTCTTGGGAGATTCAAATCTATATGAGTCATGGTTTCTGTCCTGAGGAGTTTATAGTCCAGTGTGGGATATAAGACTGTACTCAACCTAATATCGGAGAAGGCAATGGCACCCCACTCTAGTACTCTTGCCTGGAAAATCCCATGGACGGAGGAGCCTGGTAGGCTACAGCCCATGGGGTCGCTAAGAGTCGGACACGACTGAGCGACTTCACTTTCACTTTTCCCTTTCATGCACTGGAGAAGGAAATGGCAACCCACTCCAGTGTTCTTGCCTGGTGAATCCCAGGGACGGTGGAGCCTGGTGGGCTGCCGTCTATGGGGTCGCACAGAGTCGGACACGACTGAAGCAACTTAGCAGCAGCAGCAGCAGCAACCTAATATGGTCAATTGTGTGGGAAGGGCCAACACAAAGTGGGTGGAAATTCAGGGGCTGCAATAGATGGAGAGGGGGTGTGAGGGAAAACCTTTATGGAGAAACTGGCATTTGAGCTGAGCTTCAAAGGTTTGGTAGGATTGTGGCAATTGAAGATGCTTACTTCAAGGGAAACCATTCTTGCCTGAGGCATAGAAGTGGGCTAGAATTCGGAAAATGCTTCTGTGTTTAGGAACATAGATGTTCCAGTTAGGCTGGACCACAGGCTAGCTTGGGATTGACAAGGGAAGACCTCGAGTTTAGACTTCATTTGGTAGTAGTGGACAAATGGAAAGACATTGACAGAGCTACAGTAATGATTCCTTAGGTTGCAGGTGTACAGTTTGAACAGGCTAGATGCATACAATTCTGCTTCCCTGGTCCAGGGGAACAGAGTCTAAACTGAGGACATGGATGTGGAAGGCTGGTGATGGGGAGCTTAAGACCGAGAGCTTTGTAAACCACAGAAACCAGAAGTACAACTCCTCTATCCTCAGTCCTAAACTACCCCGGTGTACAAAATTTCACTACACAGGTTTTTTTCCTTCAACTCTTCATTACAGATTTACTTGCTTCATTTTGTCAAATCCAAGTGTTTGTTAAATAAATTATCCTATGTGAGGTAAAAACAGTAAGGGAGCTATAACTCAAAACAGAACTCTAACATTAATCAATTTAGTAAGCATTTATTAAATATCTGTTACGCACCAGATAAGAGGTAGACCTTCTGGCTACCATGATGACTTAATGTCTAATCACACATGGTACATTTTCAAGGAAAGCATTAGTTCTGGCCCCTAATTCTGGCTTTATAAAGAGTTTCCTACTTAGAAAGCATTATTCCCTCTGTTTTCATTTCCTTTATAGTCTAAATACTGAAAATCTTGGCATTGACTAATTCAGCAAGAATAAGGCTTGATCATTATTGTGTATAATGTTGTAAATCTGTTTCCAAGTGCTCAATTTTAATGTTTAAAGATTTTTCTAAAACATAACTTACCCTTTTAGAAACTACCCTCCTAATTTTTCATATGTGTATATATTTTTGTAGGTGTCAAGAAATAAAACCAGAAGAAAGAAGTATGATTTTTGTGACCAAGTGCCCTTGTGATGAATGTGTACCTTTAATTAAAGGTGCAGGCATAAAACAAATCTATGCAGGGGATGTAGATGTTGGAAAAAAGAAGGCAGACATCTCTTACATGAGATTTGGGGAACTTGAAGGTGTCAGCAAATTTACAGTAAGTAGATACACATTTTTTCAAATATACTTTGTATCATGTTGATAGCTGTTGTTTAGTCGCTAAGTCATGTCCGACTGTTTTGTGACCCCAAGGGCTGTAGCCTGCCAGGCTCCTCTGTCCATGAGATTTTCCAGGCAAGAATACTGGAGTAGGTTGTCATTTCCTCCTCCGGGGAATCTTCTCAACCAAGGGATCAATCCCATGTCTCCTGCATTGGCAGGCAAACTCTTTACCACTGAGCCACCTGGGAAGCTCATGTTGTTAAGTTACTCTGCTGCATATTTGAAATTAGTGATTCTTACCCTTTTAAAGAGTTTCAACAAAATATTATCATTGAGTTTATTTTTATGTGCAAGCACTTGCCTAGTCACAGATGTTCAGCTTAGGATCCGCCTTATGAGTATATATCTCTAGAGAGGGACTTTTACCTTGACCTTGTACTGTGCTGTGCGAGTCTCTCACTCGTGTCGTACTCTGCGACCCCATGGACTGTGGCCCATCAGGCTCCTCTGTCCGTGGGGATTCTCCAGTCAAGAATACTGGAGTGGGTTGCCATGCCCTCCTCCAGGAGATCTTCCCAATCCAGGGCTCCAACCCAAGTCTCACATCGCAGGTGGATTCTTTACCAGCTGAGCTACCAGGAAAGCCCTTGACCTTACAGACCTTGAATTAGTTGGTTCTATAGTGCCATCTGGTGGCTAACGCAAGAAAGTCCCTGACCCACCTCTTCCCGTAGCCTTTTTTTTAAATTCACTAGTTCAGTTCAGTCGCTCAGTTGTGTCCGACTTTTTGCGACCCCATGGACTGCAGCACACCAGGCCTCCCTGTCCATCACCAATTCCCGGAGTTTACTCAAACTCATGTCCATTGAGTCGGTGATGCCATGCAACCATCTCATCCTCTGTGGTCCCCTTCTCCTCTCGCCTTCAATCTTTCCCAGCATCAGGGTCTTTTTAAATGAGTCAGTTGTTTGCATCAGGTGGCCAAAGTTTTGGAGTTTCAGCTTCAACATCAGTCCTTCCAATGAATATTTCAGGACTAATCTCTTTTAGGATGGACTGGTTGGATCTCTTTGCAGTCCAAGGGACTCTCAAGAGCCTTCCCCAATGCCACAGTTCAAAAGCATCAATTCTTCGGTGCTCAGCTTTCTTCTAATCCAACTCTCACATCCATACATGACCACTGGAAAAACCATAGCCTTGACTAGACGGACCTTTGTTGGCAAAGTAATGTCTCTGCTTTTGAATATGCTATCTAGGTTGGTCATAACTTTCCTTCCAAGGGGTAAGTGTCTTTTAATTTCATGGCTGCAATCACCATCTGCAGTGATTTTGGAGCCCCCGAAAATAAAGTCTGACACTGTTTCCACTGTTTCCCCATCTACTTGCCATGAAGTGATGGGACCAGATGCCATGATCTTAGTTTTATGAATCTTGAACTTTAAGCCAACTTAAATTCAGTAGTAGACAGTAGTAGATAGAGGTGAATGTAGTTTAAGATTACACAAAAGAAGGGTACACACACACACACACACACACACACACACACATACATTTCTCATGAGAAAAATCAGGAAAAAATTAGAAGCAATTAGTATTTGATATTCCCAAAGAACTGCTGAGGTGGTAATTGTTTTGTGGAAAACTCAGAACTTTAATTCCTCATGGTTTTTTTAAACTACTCTGGTTTCTAAAAACCTTTCTCTTTTTAGAAATAATCTCAGGCATACAGAGACGTTACAAAAACACTACAAAGAATTTTTTTCCAGAAACACTTGAGAGTTAAGTTGTTGCCATGATGCCAAGTCACTCTTAAATACTTCTTGTGTATTTCCTGAAATAGTAGATTATCCTACATAACCACAGTACAACCACAAAACTCAGGAAATTTTCATTAATATGTTGTTACCATTTAATCCAGAGTTCAGTCAGGGTTTACCAGTTGTCCCAGTAAAGTTCTTTATAGCAAAAGGATCCTGTCCAGAATCATGTGTTGCTTTTTAATGATAATTCTGGCACTTAATGTAACTTTTATATGCTATAGTTTGTAGTAAGTACAAAAGGCATATAATAGTACTGTTTATAGATTTCAACTTGACTTTTCTGAGTCCAGGGTGCCTGGAACATATAAAGCACCTAAAAAATACTTACTAAACCATATATATAAGACTCTCTAAGAATATTGATCCTTAATACAGCAGTCATATCATTCAGGGTCATCCAAAGTTGTTTTTAGTGCTTGGTTGGTATGACACACTAACTTTTCTTACTGTTTTAAGCTGTTTTGATATTTGAAAGCACAACGCTGAAATGCTATTTATTAAAACCTTTTAAACATATACATAAAATATTTGTATCCTTTTATAGTGGCAACTGAACCCATCAAGAACTGGTGTTCTTGAGCAAAATGAGCCTGAGAGCAGAGAGAGTAAGTATCTACAAGTCCTTTATTGAGGTTGACTTTGTTGCTAAGAAAAGAAAAATAGTGACTTATAATGATCAGGTGTTGGAAATTTCTGTGGTTGGAGGTGGAGCATATTCTTTTTGCAGATTAGATTTTTGCCATTCAATTTGTGCACAAACACTTGTGTGTCAACTATATGCTAGATGTCATGGGAAGTGCTGATTAATGACTAGTCCTATGAACTCTGCAGTTTAATACAAATAATCATGCACAAATTGAATTTATAAATTAAATTTATATGAGACTATAGGCAACAGTGCTCTTCTATACCAAAACAAAAGCCTTTTGGGCAGTTAGAAAGGAAAAATACATATAATTAATACAGATGGATCTAGGGTCAAATTGTGTGGCTATGTACATTCTTGTTAGAGTAAAGCCACATTAGCTCAGATTGGCCAGAGAATGGAAATATCCTGGTTATTTTAATAATCTAATTAAGAGTCATCACAGTTACCATAAATGAATTACTAGTCTGCAGAGTTTTACTGCTTGTATATTAACACATATTTTTAATGTAATATAGCCTTTAGGAGACCTTGCAATTCCTCATGGATATTATTTTGAATATGAATTATTACTGTGCAATATTATTTTTAAATATTAGTTATGTTATCTTTCTGTTTGGATTCAAGGTAAGTAGAAGTTCAATATAATAAGTAAAATTTTCTTGATAATAACAATGATTTGATTACTCTGAAAAATCAGTAAATATGAAAGTCTTTATGAAAATAACGTCTATGTGAATATCCGGATTTTCTGTGTTCTAACTTAGCTTTATTTTATTCAAGTAGTGAAATTTTAATTTGCAGTCTGGAAAAAAAGTACATATCCACTCCATCTTTCTTTTTAAAAATTTATCGGGGGGGAAAATGTGGTTAAAGATAAAAGGAAGGGAAAAAATATGGATCTGATTAAAGAATATATATTCACCCCCCCCCAAAAAAAAAAAAAGAATATATATTCAGTAATAGTGTTCGAGGGAGGTGAGTTAATAATTCCCTGTTGTTAGGGAGAAGACACAAAAAAGCATTAAACATAAAAAATGAATTCATTTATCTGTGTTAAAATAAAGAACATCTGTTTGTCAAAAGATAGCATTAAAAGAGTACAAAGGCAAGCCATGAAAGAGGAGATTTTTGCCACTTACAATCAAGATATATAGAACAGTATTATGGACTCTATGGGAGAGGGCGAGGGTGGGATGATATGGGAGAATGCCATTGAAGCATGTAAATTATCATATGTGAGATGAATCATCAGTCCAGGTTTGATGCATTGATACAGGGTGCTTGGGGCTGGTGCACTGGGATGACCCGGAGGGATGACCCAGAGGTTGGGGGGGTTTCTGGAAGGGGAACACATGTACACCCATGGTGGATTCATGTCAACGTATGGCAAAATCAATACAATATTGTAAAGTTAAAAAATAGATAAACTAATTCAAAAAATTAAAAAAAAGAAGAGTCTTGTAGCCAGGATTCCCTGTCCCTAGATCACTAAGGAAGGGGAGATGTGCTGTCGGGGGATGTCCTGAGGTGGGAAGGAGGGGTCTTGATGGTGAGGGGATGAGAGGAATGCTTTCATTTTGCTGGCAATGCTTTATTTCTTGACCTGGGTGATGGTTAAATATGTTTGCTTTATGACTGTCCACTGAACTGCAGGTTTATGTTCTGTATGTATTTTTTAACAAATACATATTTGTTAAAAAAATTTGTTAATATGTATTTTTTGTATGTATTCTTATATCAGTAAATAATATCCTTATCTCTTCTTCAATTTTATAAGAGCTTGATTGAGGTATAATCTGTATACCATAAATTTGCCCTTTTAAAGTACAGAATTGGGTGGGTTTTGGTAGATTCAGAGCTGTGTAACCATCACCACAGCCTAATTTCCGAATTTTCCATCAGCTCAAAGAGAATCCTCTTACTCATTTATTAGTCATCCCTGTTTCCTCCTGCCTCCAGCCCCAGGCTACCAAAATCTACTTTGGTTTTTTGGATTCATATATTCTGGCCATTGATTTTAGATTGTTCCTCTTTTCTCATATATACATTCACTGCTGTAAATTTCTCTCTAGCATTTCTTCCACTGAATGCTACAAATTTTGATAAGTTGCATTTTTATTTAGTTCAAAATATTTTAAAATTTATCTTGAGTTTTTTGGGTTTTTTTTTTTTTTTTGACTCATTTGTTATTTAGCAATGTATTATTTAACTTCCACATATATTTTGGGATTTTCCAGTTATGTTTCTATTAGTCATTTCTAGTTTAATTATATTGTGGTCTGAGAGCAGATATTGTATGATTTCTATTCTTTTAAATTTATTAGGGTGTGTTTTATGGTCCAGAATGTGGTCTCTCTTGGTGAACATTCCATGTGAGGTTAAGAACAATGTGTACTCCAGTATTCTCGCCTGAAGAATCCCAGGGACAGGGGAGCCTGGTGGGCTGCCATCTATGGGGTTGCACAGAGTCAGACACGACTAAAGTGACTTAGCAGCAGCAGCAGCAGCTATATGGTTAACACCAGGCTATGGTTAATTTTAAAAGCTCTTTATGTTGGGAACAATTAAATCATACTAAGAATGATCAGCCTAGTGTTATTATAAAACTAGGCTGGGTACTTTGTGAACTATGCCTGTTATTACCCTTAGAGAGAATGATTGATATGACACTCAATGGATTTGTGGCAGTAACTTATAGCCTTGGCATCTATCAGGATGGATAGGAAGGTGTAGCCTGGGATTCCCATGAACTCAAGGTCATATATACAATAAATTAGAGGGAAAGGATTTACAACAGACCATAGAAATTGAGACAGGCTATGAGGAGACAGATGCCTGGCTGGAATGGATTAAGTATTCTGTGCGCACTTGAAATAAGAGCAACTGTTAACGCTTGCGCAACAGGTAGGCCGGAGTCTCAATGGTACCATTCCCACTCGTCGGACCTCAGATGCTATGGGCATAGAATGCATGAAACTCCTCTTTCAGGACAATATGGCTTGGGGTAATAAATCCTGCAGGACCTTGTCACTAATGTTTGTGACTGTGAAGGGTCCTAGGCCTAACCCCCAAGGACTGTCAAACACCCATTCCATGATGCGAACTATACCTCGTGCCTCTCTAGTGTTGTGGTCCTTTAATGGACCGGAACTTGGGGTTACAGAGTCCACCGATAAAAAAGTGAAAGAAAGAAGAAAAGAGGCTGAGCCGCATGAAGGGGACAGAGGAGAGAGAGGGGGGGAGAGAGAGAGAAAGAAAGACACGGGGGCCAGTGCTCTGATGCAACAAAGGCCTTTATTCAACATATTGTGGGCATATATATGCTCTCCTACAAGATAGCCCTTTTTAGCGGAGACAGGGATCAAAAATCTAACAAGTCATCCAGAAAGCCAGAGGCTAGAATCATTCTTAATAGAGGGGGTTGTAAAAATTACTTGACGTATAGAAAGGGAAGAGTTGTAAATGGCTGCTGTTCACCATATGGAATTTCCATACGAATGAGATACATGAATTTCTATTATTCCCGAAAGCCGGCTCGCCAGCTCTGTGGCACCTGTATTCAGGTGCTGTTAAGGAACATAGAATTCATACAAGACTGAAAACAGAACACAGGAAGCCTCCTGTTAAGTGTATCCTGACACTCTACGTGGGGGGAATAGTTAGCATTCTTGGGAAATATGTCCGGGTGCAGTGAAGGCCTGTCCTTTGAGGGAATGAACAACCATTCTGCATTAACTATGGCCTGGGAAGACATCTCGTGTTGTGGAGAACCATTGCTTGAGACTCTACCAGCCAACTGGAGTGGAATTTGCACCCTAGTTCCATTGGCTATCCTTTTCACCCTGGCATTTCGACACTCGGATCCATCTCTTAAGCAGACTAACCATAGAGCCAAAAGGAACACTCTTGCCCCAGGTGGGTCATTTGATCCATATATATATATATATATATATATTCTATTGGGTCCCTGGAGGTATTCCTAATGAATCCAAGGCTAGAAACCAAATAGCAGCAGGGTTCGAGTCTGTGTTATTCTGGTGGTCCACCGTTAATAAAAATGTTGATTGGATAAACTGTATTTACTATAACCAACAGAGGTTTGTAAACTATACCAGAGATGCTCTAAGGGGAATAGCAAAACAGTTAGGTACTACCAGCAAAATGGCATGGGGAAAATTGACTGGCCTTAGACATGATTCTGGGCTTCCCTTGTGGCTCAGCTGATAAAGAATCCGTCTGCAATGCAGGAGATCTGGGTTCGATCCTGTGTTGGGAAGATGTCCTGGAGAAGGGAAAGGCTACTCACTCTGGTATTCTGGCCTAGAGAATTCCATGGACTGTATAGTCCATGGGGTTGCAAAGAGTCAGACACGACTGAGTGAGTTTCACTTTCACTTTCAGACATGATTCTGGCAGAAAAGGGAGGAGTATGTGTTATGTACTTTCATACCCAACAACATGGCCCCTGATGGCACAATAACAAGGGCCTTGCAAGGTCTGACCACCTTGGCTAATGAGTTGGCCGAAAACTCAGGGATAGATGACCCATTGTCCTGTTTGATGGAACAATGGTTTGGGAGATGGAGAGGCATCATGACCTCTACCTTGACGACCCTTATTATCCCACTTGAAATACTCACCCCAGTAGGGTGTTGCATCATTCCTTGTGTCAGGAGCCTAATACAAGGATTAGTAGAAACAGCTCTCACCAAGCAGTCCCCCACAACCTATCATAACAACCTTCTATTCCTGGAGGAGTCTGAACATGAAAGTCATTTGATGCTACATTCAAAGAAAAGAATAATCAACCATCATAAAAAGGGGGTGGGAACTGTAAGAAAAATATGGTCTTTTCTACCAAGAAGAAAGATTGAAGAAATGGATTCATATTAATTTTTTTTAGTTAAATAGAAAGATATATATATATATATATCCAGCTTGTGAGTAAAATTCCTAAGATAGTGAAAAAAAAAAAAAGAAACCAATGTGTATTTTGCTATTGTTGGATGAAGTAGTCCGTGGTTGTCAATTATATACAGTTGATTAATGGTTGAGTTCATTTGACAATGGGTAAAAGATAGTTACAGGTATTTCACAACAGAAGAAACACAGACATCTAATAAACACATGAAAAAATGCTCAAAACTCATTAGCAGTCATGGAAATGCAAATTAAAATCACTTGGCAACAATGTTTACACCCCTATTGCTTTACCTACTGGAGTTGCAAAATTAAAGTTTGATGACACCAAGTGCTGGTGAGGAGGTGGATCCTTAGAAACTTCTGTATATTGCTGGTTGGACTGAAAATGTATACAGCACCTTGGGAAAGCAGTTTAATGTTATCTTTGTTTGACCTCTAAGCATATGCCCTAGGAAAACCCTTACATGTTTCGTAGAAAAGACAGAGATAGATAATTCATTGCAACATTGCTCTTAAAAGCAAAAACTGGAAATAGCACAAAAATTTATCTCTGGAAATTAAAATATTACAGTGGAATATTATAAAGCAGTGAAAGTAAAATGAATTACATCTACATTCTTAAACATGGAAGGATCTTAGAAATATAATGCTGAATGAAAAAATCAAGTTTCAGAAGACTAAATACATTATAATGCAACTTCTGTATAAAGTTCAACAAGAAGGCAAGTAGTGTATTGGTTAGTACATGTGGCAAAATTATTTTTAAGAAGTAATGGAATGATAAACGATTCAGCACAGTGGTTACTTCTGAATAGGGGTGACAGAGGGGTGGGATTAGACTGGGGGGCACCTGGGAGGTGGTGACATTCTAGTTTTGGGGGTTGGGTAGTTGGTTCTTGAGCAAACTGAGAAGGAGTGGAGGACAGAGGAGCCTGGGGTGAAAGAGTCGGACACGGCTTAGGGACTGAACAACAGCAAAGTAGGTTCTTGAGTGTTATTATTAGGCTTTAGGACTCCCATCTGTATCACACACAGTCTTCTTTTTTTTAATGTTTCCAATATTACATAATAAGAGAGAGAGAAGGCGTTCCGATCTATTCTCCCCGCACCCTGACCCAGGTGTCCTTAAGACTGGGAAGAGCGAGGCGAGCACAGAGGCTTGGAAGGCAGGCAGATCCCTGCAAAGAAAGAAAGCAGCAGGATAAAAGGAGACTTTCAGAGGTGGTGTGTATACTTACCATCTTAAGTGTGGTGGTGGTTTCTCAGATGTGTGCTTGTGTTGAAACCCATCACATTGTGCACTTTACACGCGCACCGTGTATGTCCCAGGAAAGCCAGGGAAATCAGGTCATGGGGCGAGGGGGAAGCCAGGCCCGTCTCCCGCCTGACCACGGTGATGAGTCTGCTTGCCTTCCGGTGGGAGAGCATGGGGAGGGCGGGGTGTCCCCTCACACCTCCCTGCCCCACAGATGGCTCCCGTCTCTCCCTGGAAGACAGATGGGTCGTTTTGTCTCCTCCAGCCTAACATTAATAACTTTTCCCCAAAAAAAGTTTTGTGAATTGTTGTCTATACACTGTTGATGAATCCAGTTTGTAAAAGGTCAGATGCATTGTGTCACCTGTGAGTGACTTATCTAGAATCTGTTCTTTAACAGTTGAGAATTTTAAAGGTAAAATCAATATGCCCTTGTTCATTTTTATTTTTTTTTTAATATTCCTCTTTAGCTTAAGCGTTATTTTGATCTTACAGCTTCTGACTTGAACAAATGCTCATTTCTTTGAAGTGACATTTTTCTGACGTTAAGTTATTCTTGACCGCCAGATGGCGTGTTGGGACCTGTACCCCTGGATGAAGAACCGCGCCAGAACAAGAAGCTGCGTCTTGCAAACCACTAAGAAGTCTTGTCTGAACAAGGGGGAAGGCCTCAAGAGTTTTTATTGCACTTTTAAAATCCAGCCTTGTTAACTCAGAAAATAAGAATGGATTTTGTAAATATTTGAAAAAAATTTTTAAAGGAAGCTAATTTATTATTAGCATACGAATGATACTAAGAATATTTTTATTTAGATTTATTTGTATGTTTTCCAGAGTATAGTGGTGTGTTCTTTTCTTACACTGAAGGAGGTGTCAATCATTTCATGAGACCAGTTCAGTCGGCTACAGGGATTGATTTCTCCTGGTCTTAGCTTCAGGGGATCCAGTCTGAAAGGGGCTGGTTCATTGGAGGGCACATCTCAGCAGAGAAGTACACACCTTTTCAGAAATGTTAATCCCTTTGGATTATGAAGGTGATAACTAGTAATCTACTCCAGGGAAATAAACAGCAACCTGACCATTTTTAAGTCAATGTGTGACTCACCAAAAGGCCCCATTTATACCCAAAGCTTTCTGGTAATCAGAATTTACTTGATTAGCATGGAGTCAGAAAAATGAATTTGGTGGACCTGGTCTCCATTATAAAAGTGTGTTCCTAACAAGGTTATTCATTTTTTTTCAGTCTTTCACTGTGTAAAAATCATGATCACTTGTTGGACTCTGGTGTTACATCACTGATTCAGGGTACCAACAGGAAGATAGCATTATTCTCAGACAATATTATTCTCTAATCTTACCGACTCTTGAAACCACTAACAACAGAAGAAATATTTTAGTCTGTAATTCCATTCATAGATGCTGCCCATTATCCCCTCCATATAACTAGCAGAGAGCGTTTCAGGGCTTTGAATAGAAGGCCTTATAAAAACACTTGCAAACCTAAAGAATACTGAAAGTCTTGACAGTGAACATGATGGTCAGTTCAGTTATTTTCCAAATTGCTCTTCATGAGTCCTCTCATTTTTTGTTTGTTGAGGAAACTTTCAGAAAATTAGCCCAAAGATGAAGGCACAGGCTTTGTGCTTTCCTGGAGTTAGGGAGGGAGCCGCATGGCCGGCGGCCCGCAGGCAGGCCTGGGGTGTGACAGGCTGTGTGCTGGGAGTCAGCTTCACCTCTGCTGTCGGCCACTGTCCTCCCAGGGCATCTCATATCCTCACAGGGCCTCCTACCAGTCTCAGGAGTATGCATAGGACATCCCGCACGTGGACTGGGGCCCCTGTGTGGACAGCAGCCCGCTTAGCCTGTGTTGTGTGTGTGTGTTTGTGTAAATTTTTTTTTTTAAACTGCTGAATCTAGTGCCTGCAACAGTGTCTGGCAGGTAACAGGCATTCAATAAATATTTGTTGACTGAATGACTGCTGGACACTGGCTAGACCCTGGAGATGAGACGTGTAAGAAATGTTCCCTGACAGAAGCTTGCAGTCTAGTGACAGATGTAAGCGTAAAGTCACATATTAATAATAGTGCTTCTCAGAGCGGGGTCCCTGGGCCAACAGCATTAGCCTCATCTGGGGACTTGTTAGCAGTGCATTGTTAAGCCCTAACCCAGGCCTGTTGAATCAAACTCCGGGGCTGGGGCCAGCATTCCCTCAAGGTGACTCTGAGGACCTTCAAGGTTGAGAACTGCCCTGTGGATGTAATTGAAGGAACAGTGGTGGAAGGAACACACAAGAGGATAGGCAGACACTCGGGTGAGTCACAGAAGAAGGGCCTGTAGACGTGGAGGCCCTGGAGGGGCTGCAGGGAGTGGTCAGGCGAACAGTGCGGGTGAGATGAACATCTGAGAAAGTAATGGAGATGAGTAGTCACCCCAGGAAGTAGGAAAGGGAAGCGACTGGGAACTCACACAAAGATTGCTAATCTGTACCAGGAGCCCCCTGGGGCAGCAACAGTACTGCCTAAAACCTAGTCACCCACAGTCAAGAGGGCTCACCCCTCAGGCTGAGAAATCGGAACTTGCCCTTAAAAATACATCATCATTAATTTCAAAGATTGGGAAGACAATAGTAAATGCATAATTTGAAAAAGAGCTCTGCATTTGTTTACTGCCAAGGACAACAGCTATGCCGACTGGAGGTGGGGTGAGCACAGGCCTGGCTCGGCCCTAGGCTGTCAGGTGGGGTGCATGAAGGTTTACCTGTATCGGATCACTGCCAGCGCTTTTTCTTTTATTCAACTTTTCCATGGGTTTCTCTTCCTCAGTTACTTAATGAGTTTGAGAACACACCTTCTCGTAAATCTTCCTCGGTTTATGCATGAACTGTTGAGCTTTCAGATCTACCACAGCAGTCTGCTTTAAACCCACTTTAGAGCTATGTTTTGAAGTTCTGGTATAGCCAAGAGTGGCTGCTTAGCATTGAGCTGCAGCTGTTACTACTGCTTCTTAAGGTCAAGGAACAGTTTAGAACCTTCATTTCATGTGTCATATTAAGGGGTTTTTCGGTGATCATTTAAAATTATTACATATTTTTGACATAAGAAAAGTGAAAAGCCCTATTAATCAGTACCAGTTGAAAACAAGGCCTGTTTAAAATGGAATACCCTTTAGAAATGCGTCCATAAAATGTGTTTACCCTATTCAATGAACTGCACTTAAATAGACTCAGATTTCAAAGGAACTTAGATCTCATCTGTTTAGAATACTCCTTTGCAGAACTGGAAACACGAGTGTCCAGAAGGTGAATGATTTCTTAAAGTCTAGCTCAGAATGTCACAAGGGCCTAAATCAGCATCACCTTTGGTTTTTTCTCTCTTTACATTTTCGGTTTTGTTTTTAATGTCAGTGCTCATTTGTCCTGTACCTGTTGACATATTAGCTGATTTTAACATGTAGGTGACAGTAATAAAAGACTTCTATCATTGTAGATTAAGTCATTTTGTAAGTAAAATTACACCTACACATTTTAAATGAGCAAAATAGATCTATAAACCTTTCTTTGAAACAGTAAGACCCACTCTATCTTCCGTTATCACCCCTCCCCTGAGGCCACCAGGCTCAAGGATTTTAGCTGATTACTTTGTATTTGTCTCCAAATCACATTTTCCTTAACAGTGTTCCAGTTTTAGGTATTTTCATTTGAATTTCCATCGTGGAAGGGCTTGCTTTCACCTCCCTCTCCTCTGCACACACTTCCATCTCTCCATCCTCCCAATATTGTCTCCTTTTGGTCGCATCAGTATTCATTGTTTGGTATTATGACTGTAAATGCTACTCACAGCTTTATCACGTTGTGTACTGTGATGACTTTCTGTATAAAATGTATTTTTGCGCATTTCAAATTTGTCTTTTCTGCACGGGGCTGCAGGGACCTTGATTTTGTATATCTTATTGCTAACCTGTAACCAAACCTTTCTCCCAGCTGTGTAACCTTCTCTCAGTATTCAAGCACATTGGGTGTCCTAAAAAGCTTTTCTTATTGAAGAAGTGCCTCCAAGGGCCTCTGACCACCTCCAGCCTGGGCTGATCAATCACTGGACCTTCTGCACTGCTGTCTTCCCGGGTTCTCCCTCTGCGGCGCTCCTGGAGTGGGGGAGGGCGGGGACAGAGACATCCTCCACCTTCTTGAACTGGAACCCCCAGAATCCAGACATTTTCTCCATTGGGGGACATATCTTTCAGAGGGTCCCTGAGAAAAGGTACATGGTGGTGAGATGACTGTCAGACAGACTATTGCTGGGGAACAGTTTGGATACTATGAGTATCTGTGAATGTCTTTATTCTGCCTTCAATTTTTAGATAGTTTGTTGGGTGTAGAATTCTAGATTGGGAATAACCTCCACCCCCACCCCGCCTCAGAATTCTGAAGGCCTCGTTTCAGGATCCTGGGTACACTACTGGAATGAGTTTCAAGGTTTGGGCTGTCAGTCAGACTCACAGGATTCAACGAGGGCTGCTGGGCAACATATTTCAGGACAGTATCGAGCAGAGTACAGCCTCATGCACGTTCCCAGGCAGAACGCCCGACTGGCATCACTGAGTCCTCTGTTCTGTCTGTTCTGAGCTTACGTTTAAAACAAAGAAAGCCAAAACTTCACTCTCCTTTTATGATTTCAGGGGCATAAACAGAGGTAAATTAATATGTTTGTTCACTTCTCCATTTTCATATTTTCTGTAATGTTTTGGCTTTAAGCATGAAATTCCTTTCCTGCAGTCATTTTAAGTAATTAATGTATTTAGTATAAATGGGCTCAGTTGCTTCAGTCGTGTCTGACTCTTTGCAACCCTACGGACTGTAGCCTGCCAGGCTCCTCTGTCCGTGGGATTCTTCAGGCTCCTCTCTCCATGGGAGTGGGTTTCCATGCCCTCGTCCAGGGGATCTTCCCAACCCAGGGATTGAACCCACATCTCCTGCATTGCAGGCAGATCCTTTACTGATGCACCATCGGGGAAGCCCATTTAGTATAAATAGCCACCCCCTAATATTATGTATCTTTCTCCTGGGGATAAGCCCCAAAGATATTGTGTCAGAGGAGTATGTGTTCTTCTGCTGAGGGCTATTTTTTAGATGATGAAGGTGAGGAAGAAATACCTGAAAAACACAGATTTTCTAAAACACAATCTTTGGGGATAAAGAATTAAGTCTATTCAACACCACTATAGCATTTGGGTGTCTTTCTATTTGTTATCTCTGACTGTATATTTTAAAAGGCTTGAAAATAGAAACACTTAACCAGGCTAACCATGTATTTTGGTTCATATGAAACATCGCTGGAATTGGTCCACTAGGTGGCTTCAGGCTCAAGTTTACTTGCACAGTATATATCTGATAGAGTTAATGCCTCAAATATACAAAGAACTCATGAAAGTCAACATTAATAGAACAAAGCACCCAGTTTAAAAAAAATGAGCAGGGGATCTGAAGAGACAAATTTTCTAAAGAACATATACAGATGATCAACAGGCACATGAAAAGATGCTCAGCATCACTAATCATAGCAAATCAAAATCACAAGAAGATACCATCTCACAGCTGTCGGAATATTCTGTGTTATCAAAAACACAATAACAGATGACAACAGAGAAAAGGGAACCATTGTTCACTCTTGGAAAGAAATTGGTATAGTCACTGTGGAAAAAATTGGAAAAAAAGTATGGCTATTTCTCTAAAGAAATTAAAAATAGATCTACCATATGTTCTAGGAATTCCAATTCTGGCTATCTATCTGAAAAAATCAAAACAATTATCAGAAAATATATATGCACCACTACAATCACTGCAGCATTATTTACAATAGCCAACCCAAGAGCCCATTAATGGATAAAGAAGATTATACATACATACATACGCACAATGGGATATTACTCAGCCATAGAAAAGAATGAAATCTTGCTAGTTGAGACAACGTGAATAGACCTAGAGGGTACTATGCTAAGTGAAAATAAGACTTAGAAAAACAATTATTGTATGACTTCAATTATTGGTGTAATCTAAAAAGCAAAGCTAATGAACAGATAACAAAACAGAAACAGATTTGTAAATACAGAGGAAAAAGTAGGTGGTCACCAGGGAGGGGAGTGGGAGGAGGGAAGAAACAGGTGAGGGAAATCAGGGGTACAGACTTCCAGATGCAAACAAATAAACAGTCTTGGGTATGAGATTTGAGAAATACAGTTAGTAGTTAAGTAATACTTAACTATGTATGATGACATACCCAGACTTACTGTGTTGATCATTTTGAAATGTGCAGAAATACCTAATCTCTATGTTGGGAAACCAGAACTACCAGTATCGTAGGTCAATTATAGTTCAACAAATTAACTCAGAGTAAAAGAGATTTGTGGTTACCAGATGCAGTGTACTCCGGGTTACAGGCAAACTTGGCCTTGGAGTACAGAATGAAGCGGGGAAAAGGCTAACAGAATTTTGCCAAGAGAACGCACTGGTCACAGCAAACACCCTCTTCCAACAACACAAGAGAAGACTCTACATAAGGACATCACCAGATGTCAGACTGATTATATTCTTTGCAGCCAAAGATGGAGAAGCTCTATACAGTCAGCAAAAAACAAGACTGGGAGCTGACTGTGGCTCAGATCATGAACTTATTGCCTAATTCAGACTTAAAATGAAGAAAGTAGGGAAAATCACTAGACCATTCAGGTATAACCTAAATCAAATCCCGTACGATTATACAGTGGAAGTGAGAAATAGATTCAAAGGATTAGATCTGATGGAGTGCCTGATGAACTATGGACAGAAGTTCGTGACATTGTACAGGAGACAGGGATCAAGACTATCCCCAACAAAAAGAAATGCAAAAAAACAAAATGTCTGAGGAGGCCTTACAAATAGCTGTGAAAAGAAGAGAAGCGAAAAGCAAAGGAGAAAAGGAAAGATATACCCACTTGAATGTAAAATAGCAAGGAGTGATAAGAAAGCCTTCCTCCGTAATCAGTGCAAAGAAATAGAGGAAAACAATAGAATGGGAAAGACTAGAGATCTCTTCAAGAAAATTAGAGATACCAAGGGAACATTTAATGTAAAGATGGGCACAATAAAGGACAGAAATGGTATGGACCTAACAGAAGCAGAAGATATTAAGAAGAGGTGGCAAGAATACACAGAAGAAAAAGATTTTCATGACCCAGAACCACGATGGTGTGATCACTTACCTAGAGCCAGACATCCTGGAATGTGAAGTCAAGTGAGCCTTAGGAAGCATCACTATGAACAAAGCTAGTGGAGGTGATGGAATTCCAGTTGAGCTATTTCAAGTCCTAAATGATGACGCTGTTGAAGGGCTGCACTCAATATGCCAGCAAATTTGGAAAACTCAGCAGTGGCCACAGGACTGGAAAAGGTCAGTTTTCATTCCAATCCCTAAGAAAGGCAATGCCAAAGAATGCTCAAACTACTGCACAATTGCACACATCTCACATGCTAGTAAAGTAATGCTCAAAATTCTCCAAGCCAGGCTTCAACAGTACGTGAACTGTGAACTTCCAGATGTTCAAGCTGGATTTAGAAAAGGCAGAGGAACCAGAGGCCAAATTGCCAATATCCGTTAGATCATTGAAAATGCAACAGAGTTCCAGAAAAACATCTACTTCTGGTTTATTGACTATGCCAAAGCCTTTGACTGTGTGGATCACAACAAACTGTGGAAAATTCCGAAAGAGATGGGAATACCAGACCACCTGACCTGCCTCTTGAGAAACCTGTATCCACGTCAGGAAGCAACGGTTACAACTGGACATGAAACAACACACTGGTTCCAAATAGTGAAAGGAATACATCAAAGCTGTATATTGTCAACCTGCTTGTTTAACATATACACAGAGTACATCATAAGAAACTCTGGGCTGGATGAAGCACAAGCTGGAATCAAGATTGCCGGGAGAAATATCAATAACTTCAAATATGCAGATGACATCACCCTTACGGCAGAAAGTGAAGAAGAACTAAAGAGCCTCTTGATGAAAGTGAAAGAGGAGAGTGAAAAAGTTGGCTTAAAACTCAACATTCAGAAAACTAAGATCATGGCATCTGGTCCCATTACTTCATGGCAAGTAGATGGGGAAACAGTGGAAACAGTGAGAGACTTTATTTTTTTGGGCTCCAAAATCACTGCAGATGATGACTGCAGCAATGAAATTAAAAGACGCTTTTTCCTTGGAAGGAAAGTTACAAACAACCTAGACAGCATATTAAAAAGCAGAGACATAACTTTGCCTAAAAAGGTCCGCCTAGTCAAAGCTATGGTTTTTCCAGTAGTTATGTATGGATGTGAGAGTTGGATTATAAAGAAAGCTGAGTGCTGAAGAACTGATGCTTTTGAACTGTGGTGTTGGAGAAGACTCTTGAGAGTCCCTTGGACAGGAAGGAGATCCAACCAGTCCTTCCTAAAGGAAACCAGTCCTGAATATTCATTGGAAGGACTGATACTGAAGCTGAAACTCCAATCCTTTGGCCACCTGATGCAAAGAACTGACTCATCGGAAAAGACCCTGATGCTGGGAAAGATTGAAGGTGGGAAAAGGGGATGACACAGGATGAGATGGCTAGATGGCATCACTGACTCAATGGACATGAGTTTGAGTAAACTCTGGGAGGTGGTGATGGACAGGGAGGCCTGGCATGCTGTGGTCCATGGGGTCGCAAAGAGTCAGACACGACTGAGTGACTGAACTGACTGACTGATGCAGTGTATGGGTGGAGAAGGAAGTGGATGAAGGCAGCCAAAGTTACAAACTTCCAGTTATAAGATTAATATGTGCTAGGGATTTAAGGTACAACATGATAAATATAATTAACACCACTTTATGTTATATAGGAAAGTTGTTAAGAGAGTACATCATAAGAGTTATCTCAAAATTTTTTGCTATTTCTTGAATTTTATATCTATATCAGGTGTTGAATGTTCACTAAACTGATTGGAATAATTCTGATATATGTTCATCAAATCATTATGCTGTAGACCTTAAACTTACACAATGCTGTATGTTGATTATATCTCAATAAGACTTGAAGAAATGAACAATGCTTTAATAAAGCTAACTTGGGCTTCCCGGGTAGCTCAGATGGTAAAACATCTGCCCGCAGTAAGGGAGACCCAGGTTTGATCCCTGGGTTGGAAGAGTCCCCAGAGAACGGCATGACAACCCACTCCAGTGTTCTTGCCTGGAGAATCCCATGGACAGAGGAGCCTGGTGGGCTATAGTCCATGGGGTCGCAAAGAGTCAGACACTAGTGAGTGACTTTCACATTCATTTTCAAAGCTAACTTAGGAAAAAATTTTATAGCAAGATTAAGTGAGTCTAACACCAAAGAATCCAATGTTTTGGTTGTTAGGAAATATATTAATATAACTAATTGACTTATAAATTTAGGAAAACGTGATCAACTTGATAGACACACAGTAGCAAGGTAGAATGTTACAAGGAAAAATTATAAAGATAAAGAACTATTAACGCTTATGTACCCAAATAAATGTCCAATACCCACAACACCAGTTCACCTGTAGAGAAATAATACATTAATTTACTGTAATTGTCAGAAAGATCACTAGTAGACATGAATGCCTCACAACACTTTGAGTAGTGAAAAAATTACTACTGGAGAAGAAGGATTAAAGTCATCTCCATTTGTAGAGCATGTGGATCTATATCTAATAAGTCTGAAGAACTGATGGAAATTCGTTACAGAAAATAAGACAAAATATTTTAAAAACTATAATATAAGTATGTAGTACACAGTTCACATAGACACATTAGTTAAAAGGTATATTAAAAGGGAGGCTGCGATTTTAAAAGTATAAAAGAAAATAAAAATAAATCTAATACCACATGTGGAAAGTGCTCATATGAATAAAATTATCGTGAACTCCTCATATAGATAATACAGGAAAAAATGACTGAAGGAAAAAACAACTTCCTTAAATAATAAGAAATCTTACATGTAAAGAAAAATGTAGCAATATCCAAATGTGTAATGGATATTTGTGTATGTCTGTGTGTGTGTGTGTGTGTGTGTATATATATATATGCAAACACTATACAAGTATTTTTCTGAGGATAATTGATGGTTTACATGAAATAGTTATCTTATGAAATTAAAGGTTAGTTATTAACTTAAATATATTTTACATACAAGATACTTTACAAATATTTCATGGAAACTACAAAGGAAAAATCTACTGTAGTTACACAAAAGATAAAGAATTAATTCATACCATATCAAAACAAAAAACAAAAAACCCCAAGGCACTGTTATAGCCACGCGTTCTGGGAAACAAACTCACTCAGAAGGACAATGCAGATAGTGGAGTGTGGCTTATTACACCGGGGGGCCCAAAGCAGACTTTCCCCTTAGCCAAGGACCCCGACCAGTTTTTGTGAAAACCTTATATCCCCTAAGTGTACTTGCACAAACCCGCCTCCCCAAATTCCCCAAAACTAGTCTGAACAAAGGAAAAAGAAAGATACAATCAAAGTTAACCCGTGATTCATGTCTTAAGCCTAGGTAGTTAACAGTGGACAATTTTCAATAGGCCTGTGGTCCTACCCCAATAAGCATAATAGAACGTATGATTCTATTCGGTTACATAGATAATTAGGGTACTCTTTTAGGCGACGCTTCCTTCTGGGGGCCTGGTTTTTCAGTTGGCATGTTGTTTCCATAGATACTGGGCATATAGCTCAAAGTCCACAGTCCGGCCCAAGATGGAGTCCTGCTTTCAAGATAGAGCCTGTTCTGTTTCCTCCTTCAGAACAACAATGATAACAAACAGAAAACAATGAAAATCCTTATCAACAACTTAAATAATAATGGATGAAATTCTCCAATTAAATGACACAAAGTGACTGAATTAATTTAAGAAAGGAACCTACAGGGAATTCCCTGGAGATCTAGAGGTTAAGTTCCTGTACCTTCACTGCTGGGAACCTGGGTACAATCCCTGGTTGGGAACAAGGATCCTGCAGGCCAAGTGGCATGTCCAAAATAAAACAATTTTAAAAAGAACCTGCAATATGCTGTTTACAAGAGACTTAATTCAACACAAGGACATATATAGATTAAAGTGAGAGGATGTGAAAATATATTCCATGCAAATAGCAACCCAAAAGACAGCAGGAGTACTGTACTTAGTACGTGTTTTCCATCCAAATCCGTCACAAGAGGCAAATAATGTTACCCTACAGTGATAAAGGGGTCAAATTATCAAGAGACTATTATAAGTATAAATATACGTGCATCCAGCATGTAGATACTTAAAGCAAATATGAACAAAACTACATACAGAAGGAGCAATAATGAATAGCTCAATTCAGTCGCTCAGTCGTGTCCGACTCTTTGTGACCCCATGAACCACAGCACGCCAGGCCTCCCTGTCCATCACCAGCTGCCGAAGTCTACCCAAACTCAAGTCCATTGAGTCGGTGATGCCATCCAACCATCTCATCCTCTGTCGTCCCCTTGTCCTCCTGCCCTCAATCTTTCCCAGCATCAGGGTCTTTTCAAACGAGTCAGCTCTTCTCATCAGGTGGCCCAAGTATTGGAGTTTCAGCTTCAACATCAGTCCTTCCAATGAACACCAATGAATAGTAAGGTAGTTCAATATCCCATCTGTAAACAGGGATAGATCTCCAGGCAGAAAATTAATGAAAAACACTGACCTGAATAACAGTTTAGAAAAGTAAAAAGTGTTAGTCACTCAGTCGTGTCCAACTCTTTGTGACCCCATGGACTATAGTCCACCAGGCTCCTCTGTCCATGGGATTCTCCAGTCAAGAATACTGGAGTGGGTTAGCCATTTCCTTCTCCCATGGATCTTCCCCAACCAGGGATGGAACACGGGTCTCCCACCTTGTAGGCAGTCTCCTTACTGGCTGAACCACCAGGGAAGCCGTAGGAAAGTAAAACTAACAGATATATGGGCTCCCCAGGTGGTGCGGTGGTAAAGAATCTGCCTGCCAAATGCAGGAGATGCAAGAGACCCGGGTTCCATCCCAAGCGAAAAATTCGGAGCTTTTCCTGTAAAATCAGCAACAAGATAAAGCTATGCACACTCACGACTCTTACTACAGACAGTACTGAAGTCCTAAGCAGAGGACTCTGACAGAAAAATAAGAAATAAAAAGGCATCCAAAATGGAGAGGAAAAAGTAAACCTGTCTTCGGAAAACGTGACCTTATATATGGCTCCCCCTTGCCAAATGATATTAATAGTAGTAGTAAGTACAATAAGGTTGTGGGATACAGAATCAACATACAAAAGTCAGCTGCATTACATATTAATACAATCTGTTGTTTTATTGTTCAGTCGCTAAGTCGTGTCTGACTCTCTGCGACCCCATGGACTGCAGCACGCCAGGCTTCCCTGCCCTTCACCATCTCCTGAAGTTTGCTTAAACTCAGGTCCATTGAGTGGATGATGCCATCCAACCATCTCATCCTCTGTCGCCCCCTTCTCCTCCTGCCCTCAATCTTGCCCAGCATCAGAGTACAATAGTGACCAAATATTAGAAAGAAATAAAATAATTCCATTTACAATTAATTATCATCCTCGACCACCCTAAGGCCGTCTGTGACAGCGCGGCTCCGACCTGTTTAGTCTGCTGAAACCAGGGCTTCGGGGGCCCCTCCAGTCGCATCCGCTGTCCCCTCCTCGCTGGTACTTGATCTAACAGCGGAAAGAGCGCAGAGGCACTTGGCTAAATCAAAGGACTTGCGAATCTATGGATGAATTTTTAGCCCAAGAACTCGAGAGGCAACTAAGTATTACTGGAAATTCCACTGTCAGGTAGAGGTAGGGGCAGGTTAGGAGGTTGAGAGGCTGAATCCCGCCCCCGGGGGTGCAGACCAGGACCCCGCACCCACCCACATACTCTCTCCCGGCCCATAGGAGGAGGGGCTCTGCGACTCCAGCTGGGACTCTGTCCCTCCCCCACCGTCCTCCGCGGGGCCGAGCCAGCCGGGCAGAGGGCAAAGGGGCGAAAGGAGGGGCCAGGATTCCCCTGGACTAAGGTGCTGGGGGAGAAGGGGACGACAGAGGATGAGTTGGTGAGATGGCATCACCGACTCAATGCACACGAGTTTGAGTAAACTCCGGGAGTTGGTGATGGACAGGGAGGCCTGGCGTGCTGCGGTCCACGGGGTCGCAGAGTCGGACACGACTGAGCGACTGAACTGAACTGAAGGTGATGCGGGCCGCTCTTCCGAAGGAAAAGCCGCAGCTAGGAGCGAACCCCCTGCGCCTCAAAAGTCGGCCTCGCGCCCCCCCCACCCCCACCCGACCCTCGTGGTGCAGGGTCCGGACCAGCGCACCTGGCGGGCGGCCCCACGTGCGGTCGGGGCTTCAGCGGGCGCCGGCCGTCTGCGCGCGCGGGGGCGGGTGGCAGAGACTCCGCGCAAGAAGTTCGGGCTTCGCAGGGGACCCCCGGCTCCACTCCGCGCGGCGGGGCGCTCGCCGCCCAGTCACTTGCAGGGCCTGTTGTCAGGCCCCGCCCCGCCCCCGGCGCTAAACGCCAGGTGTCCGGGATGGAGTGCCCGTGGGCGGCTTTTAGTCACGTAACCCAGCTCCGTCTCTCCGTCTGCCCCTTAAGCCTGCAACTTCAAAAGTTGCGAACTCTTCCTTGATCCCGACACCTCACATAGCGTTTGAGGCCGAGTCTAGGATCAGTGATTGGGCAACAGAAGGATACGTGAGACCCTTCTGCTGTGGGAAAAAGGGGTGTGGGGACAGGAGAGAGGCTCACATGGAAAAGAAAGAAGGAAGTCTGGGGGGATCTCTCGAGAGAAAAGGCGCAGGGATGAGCACAGCCCACCCACCAAAATACCGCCGCCTTTACAGGCTGCCCGTTCAGGACCGCCACCCCCCCATCCCCCCTTTTCCAAATGCCAACACACACTCAGGCAAGCTGCAAGTCCCAGAGTCAAGCCAGGTAGTTCTGGGCCCAGAGTCCTGCCTCTTCAGAAACAGCCCGTCAGCCTGTCTAGACCCTGAGCCACCCGATCAGACGGGAAGTGACCCATCAGATGCCGAAGGGGCCTCTGGAGGCCAAGCAGTTTGGGCCGGAGAGTCAGAGGCGCCCTGAAACCAACCTTTGCTCTCTGGTCACATCCTTGGGCTTCCACCAGCCGCATCTCGCAGCCTGGAGGTCTGGCCGGGGAGCCGCAGGTGGGCTCCGCTGGTGCCCGGCGCCCTCAAGAGACCGTCCTCTCTAAAGCCGACGCTCGGCCCTTCCTCCTGCCTTCCTCCCCAGCCCCGGGGCTGCATGGGTACTTGGGCGTCTGCCAGCCTGATTGCGCTCCTCCACTCCCTCTAAGGAGAAGGCAATGGCACCCCACTTCAGTACTCTTTCCTGGAAAATCCCATGGACGGAGGAGCCTGGTAGGCTACAGTCCATGGGGTCTCGAAGAGTCTGACATGACTGAGGGACTTCACTTTCACTTTTCACTTCTATGCATTGGAGACGGAAATGGCAACCCACTCCAGTGGTCTTGCCTAGAGAATCCCAGGGACGGGGGAGCCTGGTGGGCTGCCGTCTATGGGGTGGCACAGAGTCAGACACGACTGAAGCGACTTAGCAGCAGCAGCAGAATTGTGTTTAATGGTGGGATAATGACTGGAATTCTCCCCTTTCCCATCATTTATGTTGTCTAATGGGCCTGAGAAGGCGTGGTAGATACTTTCCTTTGGTATGAAATGGTCTGCCCTTGTTCAGAGAGGCGCTTGCTGACCCTGAATGCTTTATGGCCTTTGTTAAGTTTTACTGAGTCAAGTCATCAAATCAGAGCTGACATAACTTGATGTGATTCTCAGCAGATGATCAGTGAGTCCAGATCTCCGTTTATTTTTACAGAAACCAGTGAACTGGGGGGGGGGGGCGCTGCAGCAAGGTAAGTGCGGTTTAGTTACAGCAGGGCCTTGGATGAGAAGCAGATGAGATAGCTGGACCGGCATCACGGACTTGATGGACATAAGTTGGAGCAAGCTCCAGGAGTTGGTGATGGACAGGGAGGCCTGGCATGCTGCAGTCCATGGGGTTGTAAAGAGTCAGACACGACTGAGCGACTGAACTGAACTGACTGGATGAGAAGCAGGAAGAAAGAGAAACTGTCAGTCATCTGACCATGTAGTCTTCTTGACACTGAACACCTGCATCTCTGGCTCACAGGGAGATTTTTCTTATATGTTTACCCAAGTGTTCTGTGTCACACGGGCATGTCCCAAAGCCCAAACAAACCAACCTAAAGACGCATGATGCTAGGTGGTCACTTGTCATCTTCCATAAAAGCTGCAATTGGCCACCGAGCATCTCTGTTGGTTGACCTGAGGCATCGTGGGGTCCTTTGCACGGCATCTCTATGCACAGGGCACATTGTGCCAGGTGATTGTGACTTTTTAGAGGAGATATTTTGCTGAAAGAAGCACTTGGAGGCAGGTTAACGGTCCAAGGAATTGTACTAGCAAGTTGAACCTCCTCTTCACTATTACCTCAAACAGCAGCCTCTGATTTGTCCCCTGAGGGGCCATCTCCCAGGAACCCTTTTAGCCAAGTTTCTCATGCTCTTAACACCCTGATCTTTGAGAAGGGATTTGGAACTAAGCCCAGTCAATGTCAAGTCCTAAGTTATCTCACAGGTTCCAAGGCTCCTGCCCCTGGCCCCTGAGTTTGAACCTTGCCCCACCACATGCTTACCGGACAATCCCCGGCCAGTAACCCACGCTCTTGGAGCCTCGGTTCCCGCATTTGTAAAGTCAGGATCATAAGGGTACTTGCCTCACAGGAGGTTCTAAGGTTGGAGTTTAGTATCTGTGAAGCACCTGAAATTGGGTCAACCCAGAGAAGGCTCAGATCGGCCACAGTTGCTCTTAGAGGCTCCTTGTCTTGCACCCCCTCGCTCAGCACGCCCCAGGCCAGGCCACTGCCCTCCAGACTGACACCGCACTGACAGGCAGGATGCAGGTCACTTCCTGCTGAAAAGCCAGCTGCCTCCACAATGGCCCTTGAGGTGCCACTGAGGGCTCCTTTCCGAGACCCCTCCTCGTGTCCACACGCTCAGTACTCAGGGCACACACCTGTCATCTCTGGCCACATGTGTTTCATGCCCATGGCCCCTTCCACCCAGACTCCATGCTGGAGTGGGGTTCCCTCTCCCACTGGCTGTGAACCCCAAGGGGTAGCTGAGGGAGTCAACATAGGAGTGACCCTGGGTTGGCACATCACAGATTTTATCTCGTTGATTCTCTGTGAAGCAGCTTCTCTTTCCTTGTCATGTTACAGGTGGGAAAATGAAGGTCAGTGATTCTCAAGATCAAACCCTTGTCGTGCAGCTGGGATTAAGTCCAGGTGTGGTTGTCCTCACTGTCCGTGTGGTTCCATCAACTCCACACAAACCTTTTATGTCATTTAAGAGGGAAAAACAGCCAGAGGTCTTCAAGAGGGTAAGATGCTAAGAGAATGTGAGAACACAGGCCCCGGTACAGCACATACACGGGGAGTTTGGAACCTGTCCATTTAGCTGAGCCGGAACAGGCTTCCAGGGTCTCCTCTCTTGCCTAGTTGGGCTCAAAAGGAAGTTGGCAACGTTACAAATGGAAGTGTGGTGGCAGCCACACTTTCACTAGGCCGGTGGAGCCATGACAGCTCAGGCCTCCTCACTTGGCCTGTCGTCGGGGCCCAGCCCCCCGGCACCCTCTCCTTCAGCTGCTCCAAATCTGGGCTCAGACAGGGGAGCTCTACAGTAAATTGTGCCATCCTGCAGTCAACCACGGGCTTCCTAGGTGGCGCTAGTGGTAAAGAACCCACCTCCCATTGCAGGAGACATGGAAGTAACGGGTTTGATCCCTGGGTCAGATGGCAACCCACTCCAGTATTCTTGCCTGGAGAATCCCATGGACAGAGGACCGTGGCGGGCTATAGTCCATGGGGTCGCAAAGAGTCAGACATGACTGAGCAACTGACACTTTCACTTTCTTTTTTCGGAGTCAAGAGATTGCTCGAAAGAATCCAGAAATTCAAGATGGAATCTCTTGTCCCACACATAGGTCTAATGTCTTCTTCCAACATCAGACAACCACATAGAGCAAAGCTACCTCCTGAAATGAAGCTAGCTTTTGAAATCTTCCTGCCTGAGTTCTCCTTCAGCAGGATTTCCTCTTTTCCTTGGGGGACATGAATGAAGGATGTGTCTGTCCTGGGGGTGGAGCTGAAGAGCAGGCTTGGAGGGAGGCAGCCCAGGCATGCAGCCTGGACTCTGGGGTCAGACCTGGCCCTCAATCCTGGCTCTGCTGCCAGCTGTTTGATCGGGTGAAGTTACTCACCCTTTCTGTGAGTCAGTGCTTTCCTCCGTCCACTCTGGGACTGATACAGAGGGGTGTCTGAAGAGGCTTAGCGCCGGCTAGGCTGCTCATTTTGCTGTACTTTGCTTTAATTAGGTAGACATATAATGGCACTTTCCTTTTAAAATAATTTTTTTTAGTATTTTTATTTTTTAATTTTTTGGCCACCTCAAATGGCATATGGGATCTTAGTTCCCCAACCAGGGGTCAAACCCACGCCCCCTGCACTGGAAGCACAGTCTTAACCACTGGACCGCCAAGGAAGCCCCATAGCAGCACTTTCTGTATATCAAAAAGAAAATCATGAGCTTCCCTGGTGGCTCAGGGCGGTAAAGAATCAGCCTGCCAATGCAGTTGATCCCTGGCCTGGGAAGATCCCACATGCCACAGAGCCACTAAGCCCAAGTGCCCCAACTATTGAGCCTGTGGTCCACAAGAGAAGCCTGTGCACTGCAACTAGAGTAACCCCCACTTGCCACAACTAGAGAAAGCCTGCTTGCAGCGATCAAGACCCAGCACAGCCAAAAATAAATAAATAAAATTATGTAAAAAAAAAAAAACCCGAACACCCAAAATACAAAATCACATCCGTGTTCACAGCCATCTTCCGTCTTTTCAATCTTCTTAAGAAGACTAAGTCTAGCTTTTCCAGGTCTCTTTTTGTTTTGGGCTTTATCTAACTATGGGCCCTCATTAAAATAGCCAAAACCTTCCTGAAAGAACAGGCATGAAAAGATGGTGGTGATTCATCCATACGTACAATATTCTTTTGGATAACACAGAAAAAAACAAGTAAAAGATACAAATCTTAAGTGCCTCTAAGACTAGAAAGACCCGTCAAGTTATTTTAAAACAACTATCACTTCATATTTAAAAAATCCTAGTGATTTTTGAATTTCATTTTCCTTCACATGATTCCAGTCACTTTCAGGTCGTATGTCGTTTCCAGATCACATCGTGGCTCAGAGCAGCTGCGTGTCACATGGACCAGCAAGTGCAGCTGCTGACAGAGGCATTGGGAAGCTCGCTGCCCACCCCCCTCCAGTAGGTACTGCTCCCCGGAGCCCTCCAAAGACGGGCACCCACAGAGGCTGGCAGTCAGAACGGTTGCTCAAGGACCGCGTGCCTCTTGGCCTTTCCTCCCACGATAATAATCCTAACATTTGGGCAAACGCCTGGCTTGAGCCAGAGCCCCGTCCAAAAACAATATGCTCTCAATCCATCCTGGCTTCATTCTAGAGCCTTCACCCCTGGGAGCCTACCAGGCGGCAGTGGGGAGGGCACAGCATGAGTCCAGACCCCCGGGACCGCCCCTCGTTCACAGCCGTGGGGATGAAAAGAAGAATAAGAGAAGGAATTAGGCCTCTGGCCACTGTGGCTTTGTTCCCCAGCTCTGGTCCATGTTGTCTGGGATAAACTCCTTAGTGCCTTGGTTTCCTCAAATATAAAATGGGAATAGCTCTGGCTGTGGTGAAGCACCCGTGAAATGTCTACTGCCTGACAGGCAGCCCTTGGTCAAGGGCAGTGAGCCTCACGGGGTGGGGGGAGCGGGGAATGGGACAGCTGGGGGCGTGGGGCCTCCGGGCAGCCTGGTGCTTTCCCTGTTTGGCGCGGTGACAAGAGCACAGGGCGGGACACGCAGAGAGAAATGAAACCGACCAAGGAGTCTGTGGCACCTTTTCATTTAGTCAGTCTTTATTTAAGTGTGTGCTTTTGAAATGGCTTATTAAATATGACCTTTTCGAAACTCAAATCTCACAATATTTACAGTGACTTTTATGCAACATACTTTAACAGTGAGCTTTTGGCTCCCTCTTTCTCACGTTAATAATTTACAAATTTGTATACCAGCAAAACCCCAGCTACTTCATTTATTACAGGGGTTTGCTAGGAAAGAGCTAATTCAAGCTCAGAGGAAATAAAATATGTTTTACTGATCAAAAAAAGAACTCTAACAAGGTTTTGCTTTCCACTTGAAAGCACGTGTCTAACGATGTGTGGGCCAGTATTAAGCAAAGAAATAAATTTCCAATAGTCATTGCTGTGCCTTCTTTCTTTCTTTCTTTTTTTTTTAATATTTACACTCATCTCTTTTAAACAAACAAAACCAGAAAAGTCAGATTCAAAGAGACTCTGGACTGTCAGGGAATGTTATAAAAATAATCTGACCTCAGTGATGCAAGATTGAAGGCCATCAGATGCTCCAGCACTGGTTAGTGCTGCTACAAGAAGCTCCCGCAGACCCAAAAGCCGTCTGCCTCAGAATTCAACGCTGGGGCTGGGGGCGGGGATACACGTAGCCAAGAAGGATGAAACCACGCCAGGCGATGCTTCAGATGCTGAATCTACAAAAGCATGGCTCCTGGAGAGGGATCTTCCCCTCTCTGGCTGGAGAAATATCTGGTTCAAGAACACAGCACCCTACATTGTAAAAAGTGAAGATTCCTATGGAAGGCACTAATTCATGATCTGGAAACAGAATCATTAAAAAAAATACAGACTAACAATTGTACCTTTAATGTCTTATAAATATAGCTTTAAAATTCCATTTTGTACACTTGATGTCTGAAAACAAACCGTGACCTTTATTTTAAAAAAACACAAATTAATTCCTAAATCATCCTAGTATGCAAGAGAGTATTTGAGACCAACATTTTTACAGAAACTTTTTCAGTGAAGAATCTGATGTGAAATTACAATGACAGATTAGACATTAGAGTGAAAAATTTTTTTAGTCCTTTGAGGATGTTTCCTGCATGTAATCATTTGTCCTTCCAACTGCAGTGTTCCCTTATGTATAAGTGGTCTAAAGCCCTGTGTGACCCTCTGGACCTGTGGTTTTGCACACACTAGGCATCTCAATGCAGTGATTCTTACTCTGAAAAACACTTTCACTGCAAAACTTCTTTCCCAAGTTAAGAGGTATGAATGAAACATTCCAAATATTCACTAACTCTATAGAAGTCTGTGAAACAGCAATTACTTCTGCTAGAGCTGAGGTTCTTAAACCATCTGTTACAAGTTTTCAAGTGAGCAGGTCCTACCCCAGTGGGTCCTCCACGCCTGTGATCCTTGTTAGACCATCCTGTTTATACCTAGTTGGTTCCATGCTAACCTGGTCAGAGTAGGGTGTGTATGTGTATGTGTGTGTGTGTGTGTGTGTGTGTGTGTGTGTTTGTACCACGAGTCAGGTGTGCAAAGGAGATCCATCGAGATGGAATGTGGGATCATAAGCAGAAAGAGGGTATCAGTTTCCTAGGGAGCTAAGAATGAATGATTACAGTTAAAAGATGTGGGGAGGGAATCGAATATGTAATGGCTGAAAATATGGATCTTATTTTCTTAGTGCCTTAAGAAATTTGTGGGTCCAACTACAGATGGGCAGAACAGTTTTGTGTATCTTGCCCCAACTCCCAGTTCTCCTCTGAGAATTTAATCCTCTTTGAGGACTGGGTGACACCCATCCTTCGGGTTCACATTACTTGGTGGCTCGTGGTGACTGAGGGCTCATCTGCAAGCCCACAGTCTTGCTGCCTTTCATGAAGAAAGGGTTAAAGTTGCTCTTATCAATTTTCCAATACAATGGCTCTGATTTCATATAAATAATCACAGGTTAAAATGAATATATTATTCTAAATTAATTTTTTTTCATTCAGATGATTATATTCCATCTACCCTGAATGACAGATTGAGAAACAACAGGCACCTCCACAGCCTTCCCAAGAATGGCTACTTTTTTGAAATGAACACTTTGCATACGAACTGAATAAATGAGATGGTGACGGTGGCAGGAAACTCGGTGGGACTTCAAGGGGCCACTTTCTTCAAGTCACGAATCTGTTTAATCAAGTAGTTCTTCTCATCGGTGAACTGCTCGTCGTCGGTCCTTTCTTTTTGGAAGTTGCTCAGAAACTCGATGAGTTTGGGTTGGTTTTTCAGAAGAATCTCCACGATGGGCTGTGTTTTGTGAGGACTGGCCACAAACACCTGAAACACGAGAAACAAACACCAAGGACAAGGAATGCACACCTGGAAAACATGGGTCCCTCCTGCGTCTCATTTGTTACTTGAGTTATCAACACAGAAAGCCCCAGAGTTTACTCCCTTTTGGAAGAAAATCATGGTGTAGGTGACATGAGAGGCCATGAATCAGATTTTCTCTTTCTTCTTGGGTGGATTGTATGTTCCTTGGGATTTGTCCATTTCATCAAGGTTACCTAATTTATTGATGTACGGTTATTTGTAGTATTCTCTTATGACCTTTTATTTCTATAAAGAGGTTGAATCAGGAGCCAAAAACCTCTCAACAAAAGTACAGACAGAACCAGATGATTTCACAGTAAATTCTACACATTTTAAAAGAAAAATCGACACCAATCTATTTCAAATTCTTCCAGAAAATAAAAGAGAAGGGAATAATTCCTAACTTGTTGTATGAGGTTAGCATTACCCTATTGCCAAAGCCAGACAAAACTATCACAAGAAAACTACAGACCAATATCCTTTATGAATGAAGATACAAAAATCCTCAACAAAAGACAAGCAACTGAAGTCCAGAATAATATTAAAAGGATTATACACTATGACCAAGTGGGATTTATCCCAGAAATACAAGCATGGCTCAACATAATGAAATCAATCAATGTAATACACCACATGTACTGGACTGAACTGCATCCTCTCAAAAGATGAGTGTTCAAGCCCTAACCCTCGGTACCTGTGAATATGACCTTATTTGGAAGCAGAGATGTAATCAAATTAAGATGAGTTCATACTGGGCTAGGCTGGGCCTGAATCCCGCTATTAATACCAGTATCCTTAGAGGAAGAGGAAATTTTAGACATAGAAACATACAGACATATGCAGAGGAAAATGCCATGTGAAGATGGAGACAGACAGGAATGCTGCAAAATCAGCTTTACTTCAGACACAATGGATTAACTTGAATTAAAAAGAAAAACAAAAAAGATGGAGACAGAGACTGGGTTATGCCTCTATAAGGCGAGGAGTGCCAAGGACTGTTGGCAACCACCAGAAGCTAGGAGAGAGGCATAGATTTTCCCTGAGAGCTCCAAAAGGAAACAAGCTTGCTGACACCTTGATTTTGGACTTTTTGTCGACAGAATGCAGAGACAACGACTTTCTGTTGTTTTAGGACATTAGCCTATGGTACTTTGTTAAAGCAGCTCTAGGAAGTCAATATGACACATGAGTACATTGAAAGAAAACCATATGATCATTTTAACTCATGCAGAAAAAGTATTTGACAAACTCCAATACCTTTTCATAATAATTTAAAAAAAAAAGCCAACATTCAACATGGGACAGCTGGAAATCCACATGCAAAAAAAAAAAAAAATTAAGTTGGATCCTTATTTCACACCATAAACAGAAATTAACTCAAAATTGATCAAAGACCTAAATATAGGAGCTAATAAAACTTTTAGAGGAAAATATATGGGTACATCTTCATGACCTTGGATTTAACAGGGGTTTCATAGCTACATCAAAAGCATGAGCAAGAAAAGAAAAAAATGGGTAAAGTGAATTTCATCAAAATTTAAAACATTTGTGCATCAAAGCATACTATCAAGAGAGTGAAAAGACAACACAAAGAATGTTAGAAAATATTTATAAATCGTATATATGACCAGTGTGTATCATCTAGAATATATAAAGAATTCTTCCAATGCAACAACAAAAATACACACAACCCTTTTTAAAAAGGGGCAAAGGACTTGAGTGGACATTTCCCCAAAGAAAATATATAAATTATCAATATGCATGTGAAAAAAAAGTTCAGCATCGTTAGGTCACTGGGAAACACAGATGAAAACCACAACGAGACTAGTGCTTGCTGTGTTCTCAGTCGCTCAGTCGTCTCCAACTCTTTGCGACTCCATGGACTGTAGTCCGCCAGGCTCTTCTGTCCATGGGATTCTCCAAGCAAGAATACTGGAGTGGGTTGCCAGTTATTCCTGCAGAGTATCTCCCCAACCCAGGGATCGAACCCATGTCCTCTGTATTGACAGGCAGATTCTCTACTGCTGAGCCACCCGGGAAGCCCATTTTTTTTGTGCATATGGATAAATGTAATAATTGAGACAAAACTGGGCTTCCCAGGTGGTGCTAGTTGTAAAGAATCCATCTGCCAGTGCAGGAAAGCAGGAGACAGGGGTTCAATTCCTGGGTCCACAAGATCCCCTGGAGGAGGGGCATGGCAACTCATACCTGTATTCTTGCCTGGAGAATCCCATAGACAGAGGAGCCTGGGACTACAGTCCATGGGGTCGCAAAGGGTCAGACACAACTGAAGCGACTTCTCACTCACACACCACATATGCTCAAGTTCCAGCAGCTCTGAGAGTGGTGAGCCGAAAGGCACTGACCACCCCCACCCTCTACATGGTTTAGTAGAAAGTGGCAGTCTGGTCCTTTGCTACTAAGGAGGCTAACAGGGAAAGGGAAGAAATACCAGCTGATAGTGGATTCCTAAATTCACATTGGGCACATCTCTGGAAGAGGCAGGATCATAGAGACAAAGGTCTCCTGAACCTAGTATCCTGAAATTACACTTAAAACAAAAATACTGCATGTTTATTTATTTACTTTTTCTTGGAGTATAGTTGCTTTACAACATTTTGTTATTTCTGCTGTACAGTAGGATGAATCAGCTCTACATATAAATACATCCATCCATCCACACCCTCTTGAGCCTGCCTTCCACCTTGTCCAGATTTTTTTCATTTTAATCTAACTGTAACTTTTAAACAGTTTTTTATTTTTAGTTATTTATTTGGCTGTGCTGGGTCTTAGTTGCTGCATGTGGTATCTTTGATTTTTGTTGTGGCACGTAGGACCTTTAGTTCTTTAGTTGTGGCATGTGAACTCTTAGTCGCAGCATATGGGATCTAGTTCCCCGACCAGGAATCGAACCCGGGCCCAGGGCACTGGGAGCGTGCAGTCTCAGCCACTGGACCACCAGGCAAGTCCCTAACTTTAACTTTTTTAATTTAACATTTTGCAAGTGAAGAAACAGATACGAATTGCCCAAAGTCACTGATGGCATCTGAGCCACAACAAACACCCAGGTGTCTTGGGCTCCAGCCAGTCCTTTCCCATCATACAATCTTGTTTGTCAATAGCAGAGAAAACATGAAGTGGCATCTCATTCAAGTCCTTGAACAATTCAAGCAAGCTAATGAAAACTGGCCATTAATAATCTGGTGAAGGCATTTTTAGGCCACATTTTCTGTATCTTATGGAAGGTACTTGGGAAAAGAGACTATTAATAAAGAACTGTGAAAAAACTGAAAAAAAAAAAACAACTGTGAAAAATAACTTGATTTTTCTAAATAACAAAATATTATTTTTGGCAAGTAAACAATTCAGTGTGCACTTCACTGAAAGGAACAAATTCAGGGTCCAGGGTACGTCCAGTTTATACACATGCAAGTAAACAAGTGGCCAACTATTTTTAAATGTACCTACTCTGTCCAATAATGAGACGATCCAAATTCTGATCTCAGAGGATGGAAGTAGGTTATTTCTATTTTACCACCCACTGAATACTTCTATAATACTGCATTTTGGAACAAAATTATATGAAGCATGCTTTCATCTAGGATGGCATAGTAAAACTCTGTGGGAGCTGGAATGACAAAACAATGGCAAGCCTTCTGTAATTTCCTCAGTCAGAAAGGAAGGATCTTAGGAGGGTCTATCATTTTATACTGTGCAGGCATTTTCCTGTCCTACAAGAGCTTATTTTTATTCCATGCAATTTGTGCTTATTCCTTGTGAAATAGTACAAACAGAGAGAAGAGCACGGTAGTAACATCGCAGATTTCAAGTTCCCACCACCAGCTCCATCATTCTTGCCATATGTGCCTTCAGAATTTGAATAAAATAAAACATTACAGATAAAATTAAAGGCCACTAGACACTTCTTGATGTCATTCTCTTTCCTGATGTCATTCTCCCTCCTGTGAGGTGACTGCTATCCTGAATTTGGTATTTATCATTTCCATGCAGGTTTTTAGACCCTAACTACATACATATGAATCTATACATAGTACAGTTTTTCATGTTTTTAAGCTTTAAATCAATAAAATCCTTTTAATATTTGCTTAATCCCACTCAATGTTTCTGAGACTAATCTACACTGATCCCATATAACTCTCTTAATTTTAACCCATTACTATATGCTGTTATATGAATATATCACAATTTATTGTTCTAGATTTCTGCAGATACCCTTTTTTTTTTCATTTTGTAACATGCTAAACAATGTGCAATAAACATTTTGGTACATAATTCCTTATGCCTGTGAGCAAGATTGTCCCAGGAAATGAGATTTTAGGAATGAAGAGTATGGACACTTTCAGTACTTTATTTTGCTAAACTGCTCTCCCAAGTGCTTGTATTAATACTAATTTACAGTGTAAAAACCAACTGCCCCCCAAACTTACCACAATTTGATATTGTCAGACCTAAACTTTTTTGGCAATATGAAAAATGTAACGTGACATCTCATTGCTATTTTAATGGCCATTTCCATGATTGCCACTGAGATGAGCATCTTCACTTATTTGTTGGCCAGTCAGGTTTCCCCTGGAGAAGGAAAGGGCAACCCACTCCAGTATTCTTGCCTGGGAAATCCCATGAACAGAGGAGCCTGGCGGGCTACAGCCCATGGGGTCACAGTGTTGAACACAACTGAGTAACTAAACAACAAACAACAACAAAGACAGGTTTCCTCATTTGTAAGTTACCAACTTGTATCCTTTGCTCATTTTTCTATTTGATCGTTTGCCTTTTTCTAAATGATTTGTCAACTCTATGTGTCACATTCTGTCCTGTTCTCTCACTTTGTTTATGGTGTCTTTTCAAATAAGTGTTAAATTTAAATGTCAAACATTATTTCCTTTTATGCTTTGTGATTTCAAATTCTTTTTAAAAATTCTTCCTTCCCCAACATCATAAAAAGTTTATTTTCTCTTTTAAAAGTTAAAAGATGTTTTGCTTTTCAAGTGCAGATCTCTACTGATAATTTATTTCTGAATATAGTGGATGGGAGTTTTCTATATTAATAATCCCTTATCCTAGAACTATACACAGAACTATACAAAAAAGATCTTCATGACCCAGATAACCACGATAGTGTGATCAGTCACCTAGAGCTAGACATCCTGGAATGTGAAGTCAAGTGGGCCTTAGGAAGCATCACTACGAACAAAGCTAGTGGAGGTGATGGAATTCCAGCTGAGCTATTTCAAATCCTAAAAGATGATGCTGTTAAAGTGCTGCACTCAATATGCCAGCAAATTTGGAAAAATCAGCAGTGGCCACAGGACTGGAAAAGGTCAATTTTCATTCCAATCCCAAAGAAAGGCAATGCCAAAGAATGCTCAAACTACAGCACAGTTGCACTCATCTCACTTGCTAGTAAAGTAATGCTCAAAATTCTCCAAGTCAGGCTTCAACAGTATGTGAACCGTGAAATTCCAGATATTCAAGCCAAATTTAGAAAAGGTAGAAGAACCAGAGGTCAAATTGCCAACATCCGTCGGATCATCAAAAAAGCAAGAGAGTTCCAGAAAAACATCTACTTCTGGTTTATTGACTATGCCAAAGCCTTTGACTGTGTGGATCACAACAAACTGTGGAAAATTCTTGAAGTGATGGGAATACCAGACCACCTGACCTGCCTCCTGAGAAATCTGTAGGCAGATCAGGAAGCAACAGTTAGAATTGGACATGGAACAACAGACTGGTTCCAAATAGGAAAAGGAGTACGTCAAGGCTGTATATTGTCAACCTGCTTATTTAACTTATATGCAGGGTACATCATGCGAAATGCCGGGCTGGAGGAAGCCAAGCTGGAATCAAAATTGCCGGGAGAAGTATCAATAACCTCAGATATACAGATGATACCACCCTTATGGCAGAAAGTGAAGAAGAACTAAAGAGCCTCTTGATGAAAGTGAAAGAAGAGAGTGAAAAAGTTGGCTTAAACCTCAACATTCAGAAAACTAAGATAATGGCATCTGGTCCCATCACTTCATGGCAAATAGATGGGGAAACAATGGAAACAGTGACAGACTTTATTTTGGGGGGCTCCAAAATCACTGCAGATGGTGACTGCAGCCATGAAATTAAAAGACACTTTTTCCTTGGAAGAAAACCTATGATAAACCTAGACAGCATATTAAAAAGCAGAGACATTACTTTGCCAACAAATGTCCATCTAGTCAAAGCTATGGCTTTTCCAGTAGTCATGTATGGATGTGAGAGTTGGACTATAAAGAAAGCTGAGCACTTAAGAATTGATGCTTTTGAACTGTGGTGTTGGGGAAGACTCTTGAGAGTCCCTTGGACTGAAAAAAGTTCAACCCAGCCAATCATAAAGTAAATCAGTCCTGAATATTCATTGGAAGGATTGATGCTGGAGCTGAAACTCCAATACTTTGGCCACCTCATGCGAAGAGCTGACTCATCAGAAAAGACCCTGACGCTGGGAAAGATTGAACGCAGGAGGAGAAGGGGACGACAGAGGATGAGATGGTTGGATGGCATCACGTACTCAATGGACATGAGTTTGAGTAAGCTCTAGGGGTTGGTGATGGACAGGGAAGCCTAGCGTGCTGCAGTCCATGGGGTCGCAAAGAGTCAGACATGACTGAGCAACTGAACTGAACTGAAACATTTATTAACAGTAAGCTTTTCTTTGCTGAGTTATAATATCTCCACTACCAAACATCAAATTTTCATATTTGCACAGGCTTACTTCTGGGCTTTACTCCGTTTTGTTGTTCTATTTATCTATCACCAATACAGTATTATTTCCATTTATGATAAATCCAGAGGAAGTCTTAATATATAGAAGGGTGGATTTCTCTACCTTGTTTTCTTCGAAAATTGTCATAGATAATCCCAGGCCATTGCTCTATCATACAAATAGAATGACACCATGTCATTGACTTGACTAGAATCAGCTAGTCAAGTTCCAGAAAAAGCCCTGCTAGGATTCTGAATGCAATTAAGTAGAATTTATAAATTAATATGGGATTTGAATGGCTCTAGTGGTGTTTTACACAATAAAGATCTGCTGGCCTGAAAGATGGACTAAAAATTTTTTTTACCTTTCAGAGCAACAATTGCACACCTTAAAAACTGCTGTGTCTCTGACTTATCACAGAATATACCTTACAAAGATTAAAAAAAAAAGAGGTTGGAACTCTCTCAACCCTTAATTCTATTCTAGATATCGATCCTAAGAAAATAATCCTAAAAATGGAAACAAATTAGCTCGATACATAAAATGCTCATTGTAGCTACAAATTGAAAATAGCCTAACTATAAACAACATGGGAATATTTAAGTAAACTAGAGTAAATATACTCAGTGAAAAACTATGATATCAATAAAACTATTGACTCTTTTAAAAAGCTATATATAACAACAATGAATTAGTGTTCACATATGGTATAGCATTAAGTGATAAAATTAGTGTATCAATACTGTGTACAATGTGAATTCAGCTGCAGAAAAAAACCTTTACAGACGTGCACAGGAAAATAAAATTTACTAGAATGTTTACAAGAGTAACAGGGTTAGTGGATTATAGATTAGATTTCTCTCACCTACCCTACTTTTATTTTTTTTATTTATTTTTAAAAAGATGTGACTTCCCTGGTGGCTCAGATGGTAAAGCGTCTGCCTACAATGCAGGAGACCCAGGTTCACTCCCTGGGTCGGGACGATCCCCTGGAGAAGGAAATGGCACCCCACTCCAGTACTCTTGGACAGAGGAGCCTGGTAGGCTACAGTCCATGGGGTCACAAAAGAGTCGGACACGACTGAGTGACGTCAGTTTCTTTTCACTCTTTTAAAAATATTTCTTTATTTATTTTGGGGTGTGCTGGGTCTTCATTGCTGCGCACGGGTTTTTGCAAGCTGCAGTGAGCTGGGGCTCCTCTCTAGTTGTGGCGCACGGACTTCTCATTGCAGTGGCTTCTTCTTGTGTGGAGCATGAGCCCTAGGGAATCCCAGCTTCACCACTTGTGGCGCGTGGGCTTAGCCTCTCCACGGCATGTGAGATCTTCCCAACCTGGGAGCGAACCCACGTCCCCTGCATTGGCAGGTGGATTCTTAACCACTGCAACAGCAGGGGAGTCCCTACTCTACTTTTAAACAAATCTACTGTTTCAAGTTTCTAGGAGATGATTTTGTTACTCTCACATCACGGAAAAAATATTCAAAAAAGCAGGTATTATATAGACCGGTTTTCTTTTAAAATGCATTAAAATATTTCTAAGCAAGGAATAAGAGTAGTACACCTTGTTTCTTTTGGTTCATTTAAAGTTCAAAGGAACATTTAAGGCAGAAATGAAACATTCAAATTCTGACACTCAGGGTTTGGGTTTTAGCTCAATCACTGATTATCTTAGTAACTTCTGGGAAACAGTATCCACCTATTTTCTTACTGAAAAAGATGCAAATATTTTGAGATATAGATTCGTCAGCAAATCTTTCTGAAACAAATGGGCATCCATTCAAATAACTTTAGAATTTCACCTAAGTCAGGCAAAACCGACAGACTGCTTAGTTCATGTTCTCTTGAGTCAAAAGGAAGGTCCAAAATAGGGATTTTGCCATTTGAAACTGGAAAAGGAATGTCCACATGATTTCTGCAGGGTGCTGTTTACCTTAAAGACGTGAAAGGCTTCAAACTGGATGTTGGGGCTTTTATCCCGGAGGAGGTTCATCGTCAGTTTGAGGTTCTCTGGCTTGCTGATGTACTTGGTCATGATGGCAAAGTTGTGCCGGTCCAGGATCAGTTCACCTAGCAGCTACAGGAAAACACAAAATCAAAGTAGAATCTGAGAGCCCTCTTATTCAAAATATATCCCACTTCTTTCTCACCAGAAAACAAAATGTAAGTTATGAATGTTGACATGAAAAAAAAATCAGAGTCCTTAAGTGCATCTTAAAGCATAGGCATGGAAGCTATAGTTATCCTTGTTATTTTTAAACCTGTCATAGTCTTGCTAAAGTCAGTGCTTAATGCATTTCTGAGTCTTTTGGTTTTTTTTTTTTTATGCCAGTCATTGTTGCAGCTTAAAAAAAAAAGCTCTTTCAGGCTTCCCTGGTGGTCCAGTGGTTAAGGATCCACCTTGCAAAGCAGGGGACACCGGGTCCATCCTTGGTCCGGGAAGATCCCACATGCGCAGGGGCAACTACATCCTCACACCTTAGAGCCCGTGCTCTGCAACAAGAGAAGCCACCGCAATGAGCAGGCCGCCTACCACAACTAGAGAGGAGCCCCCACTAGCCACAACTAGAGAAAGCACACGTAGCAACGAAGACCCAGCAAAGACAAAAAAAAGCTCTTTCTGCAGCTCTCATCAAGAGTTAGCCAGAAATTAATTTACAATTTTTATCCCTTGCTTTAATGTGATTCTCACTAATGTATTGCTCTTTAGGTACTGAGATAGGATAAGAATAATAAAACTAACTCAACAATGATACCTCCTTTATCTGAATAAATATACTTTGGTGGTTTACTGGAAAAACAGACTATATTAAGTGACTCTTACCTTCTCCCTAAATTTTATGACAAAACCTGATATAGAGCCATAAAAAAAAATTCATTGACCCTGAGTCCATATGAAATTTAATACGTACAGCAAGTTTTTATCGAAAAGTAAAACAGAACATTTTCTGGGGACAATAATTCCTAAAACGCAGCATTACTCTATGTTATGAACTGCAAGTTTTTATCCCCGTAAATCTGTATGTTGAAATCATAATCCCAGTGCAATGGTATTAGGAGGTGCTTTGGCAGGTCAACAGAACATGAGGGTGGAGCCAGTATGCACGGGTTTGGTGCTCCTACACAACAGACCCCAGGGAGCCTTCTTGCTGCTGGCCCCTTGATCTCAGACTTCCTAGCATCCACACTGTGAGAAATAAATGTGTGTTCTTTAAGCCACACAGTCTATGGTATTTTTGTTACAGCAGCCCAAACAGACTAAGACACTTCAAAACAAAATAAAAAAGCCAAAAGCGAGAATAGTTGAACACCCTCTGGCAGGAAATAGCTGAACTTTTATTTTCACCATAGTGGCAGCAAAACTAAGACTCAGTGCAGCCAAATAAACAAAAATATTTTTTAAAAACCCAAAACAAAACTCACTGTGACTGGACTCATTGCTACTCCATCCTTCCCTCTACTCCGTCACTTATTTTTTCTCATTCGTCTGCTTCTGTGGCATTAACTCCCCCTGCTCCAATTTTCCCCCAGCTTTAGCGAGGTGTAATTGACAAAACTATATACAGTTGAAGTATACATCATGAAGATTTGATACGAGTACATACTGTGCATTATTTACCACAATCAATTTAATTAACACATCCATCACCTCATGTAGTTGCCCTTTTTTCTTTTTGTGGTGAGACTAGTTAAGATCTACTCTCAGCAACTTTCAAGCATACACTACAATATTACTATGAATTTTTTTTTTTTTGGCTGCAGAGCGTGGTGTGTGAGATCACAGTTCCTCGCCAGGGATGGAATCTGCACCACTTGCATTGAAAACTTGGGGTCCTAACCACTGGACCATCAGGGAAGTCCTACAATACAGTATTAATAACTACAGCCATCATGCTGCACATCAGATCTTCAGAATTCATTCATCTTATAACCAGAATCTTGTACCCTTTGACCCACATCTCCCATCCCCCTGCCCCTCACCCTATAACCACCATTCTACCTTCTGTTTCCATAGCTCAACCTCAACTTTTCTCCTCAGCTGACTCTCCTCTCCTGTCTTTGTGCTCTTTGCTTTTTTCTAGTTGTACTTACTCTGCTTTGCAAAATAGAGTTACTGGTAAACTTATTTAGAATACAAGCTCCACAAGGGCATGTGTCAAATCCTGCTCACGTCAGTAGCCTTGACAACCCGTGTGAGGTGTGTGGATACTGTTGGGGAAATAAAGTCCAAACAACACAGAATCCTCTCCACAAAGTGTAGAAAAGAAAACAAGCAGTTTTATTACTGAATACGTGTATCCAGAGCATGACGCTATAGGTACTCTACACAGAAGACATTACAAAGACATACAATCCTGCCTCATTTATACAGGCAAACAGTTATAATCCAGTACATACATATATTCTCAAGATGAAAGATAACTGGTCACTCCCCTATAAGAGACCTTCCCTGGTAGCTCAGACAGTAAAGAGTCTGCCTGCAATTCAGGAGACCTGAGTTCGATCCCTGGGTTGGGAAGATTCCCCTGGAGAAGGAAATGGCAACCCACTCCAGTATTCTTGCCTGGAAAATCCCGTGGACAGAGGAGCCTGGCAGGCTACATACAGTCGAAGGGGTCGCAAAGAGTCAGACATGACTGAGCGACTTCACTTTCTTTTCTTTCCCTTATAAGAGGACTTGACAGCACTCTTCCATAGTCCACTCTGAATTCACCCGGCCATGGAAGTAGTCATTTGTTTTACCTCACTGCTTTTATCCAACTAATGAAGAGGATAATAAATCTTTTCTTATCGCTCTGACAAGCAAATGGTTACAGCTTGGAGAGCAGGAACAAGGTTAAATTCTCCTGTGATGAAGAGGCAGAAGTGTTATCTTCCTAGACGTTCACATTCCAGGGGGATGGCTCCCAGACTCTCAAAAAAATTATTCTAGGTTGTAAAACTAACAAGAAGCTTCTAAAGATATATATACAGATATACATACATATATATTTATCTGCATATATACCCACACATATGGGCTTCCCTAGGGTCTCAGTGGTGAAGAATCTCCCTGCAGTGCAGGAGATTCAGATTCCATCCCTGGGTTGGGAAGATCCTCTGGAGAGGGCATGGCCACCCACTCCAGTATTCTTGCTGGAGAATCCCACGGACAGAGGAGCCTGGCGGGCTACAGTCTATGGGGTCACAAAGAGTCAGACACAACTGAAGCCACTGAGCGTGCACACACACACACACACATATGTATATATAGCTTCTGTGTAACTATAGATTTTATGTAGATACATATTTATTTAAATATAATATGTATAATATATGCATATATATCATATACTCCTACACATATCAAAAGGTCTTTTGACCACAGAGAAATTTCATTTAAAAAATTTAAAATTCATGCATACACACATTCAATAAATATTTATTGCAGTGACATTTATGAGTTTAATTCAGATAAAGTCAGTTCAATTTTTATTACACGGGGATGCCTACATATAAATTCTATCAATCTATCCTCCTTATATAATTTCACCACTTTTCAGAAGCAAGCAATTGTGTTAAACCACTTGGCCAAAAACAGAGTCTTTTACTCATTAGATATTAGTCCATTCATTAATACTGATAGTAAAAAAAGTGTTGCATTTCATAATAATACAAAGCATTATAAAGAAATACTATACTAAATAAATGGCAAAAGATTCATATTTCTGCTTAAATTTCATGTTACAGGCTTAATAGCACACAGTGAAACCATGTACCATTATGTAGAAATAATGAGAGCTTTAAAACAAAAAAAAAAACTTTATATTTTAATGAAATTGACCAGAGCCTTCCCCAAATCCAAAATTCCACCAAGCTTCTTTTGAATTATAATCTTTCCTGCTAGTAATTAAATACTTGCCTCTGAAGAAGATAAGAAATAAATTCCTAAGCTGTGTCACCTGAGTGAAAGGAATTTCTCTGTTAATTACTTTTTATTGACACCAGGAATCTAAGCACCTCAAGATAGTTCAAAAAATTTAGAATATGATTAACAATAAGCAGCAGGTAGCAAATACTTTGGTCAGAAAATAGCCTAGTTTTCAGTCTATTACTTACACAGTACTGTGAGTAAATACACTTACAATAATCTAACCTCTCTTGTTTTCTAAAATTACAAAACATCTATGTGCAAAATACTACAGAATCCAGAGATATAAACACTGTTACATCAAAACAGGACACAATGCTACCACAGATCTAATTTCCCAAAGGAAAACCCACCAGCGCACGGGGGAATTCTCCAGAACCACGCTCTTCGGTTGAAGAAAAGAACAAACAATGTTTGAGGAGCTCATTCCTTGAATACAGTGATACAAGACCATCTAAGCAATACCTCTGCCTAATATCTAGCATTCAAAAAGGACATCTTCAGTAATGATCTGGACAATTTTTGCATTCTTGATATGCCTTATCTGCATTTTACTAGTGCTTTTCAATGTCTAACCAGTGCTCGGTTTTACCACGTTGTAAGTCAAATATTTGTGAGAAAGTCAACTGTAAAGGATTTTAGACAGGAATAGCGACTCATGTAGTATCTGTGGGTAGACTAATAATGAATAAGAAAGGGGCCTTATGAGTGGGCCAGGGCATCTGTAAATAAGTAGGTAACAGTCAGTTTGAAAGGGAAGAGCTTTCTTTTTTTTTTAATGCATTTGCTTGCTGTGCCTGGTCTTCTCGTGCAGCATGCAGGGTATTTCGTTGCAGCATGCAGGAACCAGTTCTCTGACCCGAGGATCAAGCCTGCACTGAAAGGCAAAGTCTTACCCACCAGACAGCAAGGGAAGCCCCGAAAAGGGGAGAGTTTAAAGGAGACTTTCTATACCAGATACTGTACAGAGTCAGATGCTCTTTGCCAGTGTCACTGGGAACAGTGCTGAGGTCTCCAGCTCCAGAACCATGTAAAAAGAGGAAGAGAAGCTGGATGATGGAGAGCTGGGTGGTGAGAAATGTGTCTTTTTCACCTTTGCTACCCACCAAATGTGTATTCTGGGTTGTACTAATCATATATTTACTGGGTGAAGAGGCTTGGATTTTTAAATGCAAATGCATCCTGGTAGGAAAAAGTCTAACTCATACATGCGTGTGTGTATGATCAGTCACTCAGTCGTGTCCAATTCTTTGTGGCCCCACGGAGTATAGCCCACCAAGCTCCTCTGTCCATGGAATTTCCCAGGCAAGAACACTGGAGCGGGTTGCCATTTCCTTCTCCAGCGGATCTTCCTGACCCAAGGATCAAACCCAATTCAGTTCAGTCGCTCAGTCATGTCCAACTCTTTGCGACCCCATGGACTGCAGCACACCAGGCCTCCCTGTCCCTCACCAACTCCCGGAGCTTGCTTAAACTCACGTCCATTGAGTCGGTGACACCATCCAACCATCTCATCCTCCATCATCCCCTTCTCCTCCTGCCTTCAATCTTTCCCAGCATCAGGGTCTTTTCCAAGGAGTCAGTTCTTCACATCAGGTGGCCAAAGTATTGGAGTTTCAGCTTCAGCATCAGTCCTTCCAGTGAATATTCAGGACTGATTTCCTTTAGGATTGATTGGTTTGATCTCCTTGCAGTCCAAGGGGCTCTCTCAAGAGTCTTCTCCAGCAACACAGTTCAAAAGCATCAATTCTTTGGTGCTCAGCTTTCTTTATAGTCCAACTCTCACATCCACACACAACTACTGGCAAAACCATAGCCTTGACTAGACGGACATTTGTTGGCAAAGTAATGTCTCTGCTTTTTAATATGTTGTCTAGTTTGGTCATAGTTTTTCTTCCAAGGAGCAAGCTTCTTTCATTTCATCTGCAATGATTTTGGAGCCCCCCACAATAAAGTCTGCCACTATTTCCATTGTTTCCCCATCTATTTCCCATGAAATGATGGGACTGGATGCCATGATCTTAGTTTTCTGAATGTTGAGCTTTAAGCCAACTTTTTCACTCTCTTTCATTAAGAGGCTCTTTAGTTGTTAGCTTTCTGCCATAAGGGTGGTGTCATCTGTATATCTGAGGTTATTGATATTTCTCCCAGCAATCTTGATTCCAACTTGTGCTTCATCTAGCCCGGCATTTCGCATGATGTACTCTGCATAAGCAGGATGACAATATACAGCCTTGACATACTCCTTTCCCTATTTGGAACCAGTCTGTTGTTACATTTCCAGTTCTAACTGTTGCTTCTTGACCTGCATACAGATTTCTCAGGAGGCAGGTAAGTGATCTGGTATTCCTATCTCTTTAAGAATTTTCCAGAGTTTGTTGTGATCCACACAGTCAAAGGCTTTGGCATAGTCAATAAACCAGAAGTAGATGTTTTGCTGGAACTCTTTTGCTTTTTCAATGATCTAATGGATATTGGCAATTTGGCCTCTGGTTCCTCTGCCTTTTCTAAATCCACCTTGAACATCTGAAAGTTCATGGTTCACATACTGTTGAAGCCTGGCTTGGAGAATTTTGAGCATTACTTTGCTAGCTTGTGAGATGAATGCAATTGTGCGGTAGTTTGAACATTCTTTGGCATTGCCCTTCTTTGGGATTGGAATGAAAACTGACCTTTTCCAGTCCTGTGGCCACTGCTGATTTTTCCAAATTTGCTGGCATATTGAGTGCAGCACTTTCACAGCATCATCTTTTAGAATTTGAAACAGCTCAACTGAAATCCATCACCTCCATTACCTTTGTTCATGGTGATGCATATCCTGCTGTGGCAGGCAGAGTCTTTACCACTGAGCCACCCGGGAAGCCCTCTAACTCATACCCTAGTCCCAATTATTTATTTAGAATAGATCAGTGCCTTCCAGAGACTGAAGTCTGGGGACAATGATGAAGAATATTTATTAATGAAATTTACTTCAATTTTCTTTAGCAAATATATCCAGTCTGTACCATGTGATGAGTTCTGCTCCAACCATTTTACAAATATTAACAAGGGACCAGGACCAGGTGGGGTTGAGACATCCTGAGAAGAGAATGAGGGCATATGGGTAAGAGGGGATGACAGGACGGAGGGAAAGAAAAGCAGGGAGAAGTCCAAGAAGGGAGATATCTGGGTAAGAAAAAGGTCGGCCCTAGAGACTGTCGATCTTAGAAAATTCTGCCGCAAGTTCTCATCACTGTGGGAAATGGTACGAGGATCAGCTCAAAGCCCATGACCCCAGCTTTCTTGATCCAAATTTGTTCAATCATCTTAGTTCACATCAGTCTCTCTACTTTGGTCCAGTATCTGACAGATTCCCACTGAAAAGAGGAAGGACTTGGAAAATTCATGAGCGATTAGCTATACATTGGCCCTTTAGAGCATTCAAAGTCCTCTACCTCTGTAACACAGAGGAGTTTTCCTGGCTTGACTCTTTCAGTACACGACTGTCTCAACAGGATGCGCCCTCATCTTTGACTGCTATTTTTAATTAATTAATTTATTTGCTGCATAGGCCTTAGTTATGTCATGCAAGATCTTTCGCTGTGGCACACTGACTCTAGGTATGGAGTGTGGGCTCAGTACTTGTGGTGTGTGGGCTTAGTTGCTCCATGGCACGTGGGATCTTAGTTCCCTGACCAGGGATTGAACCCATGTCCCCTGAACTTCGAGGTGGATTCTTAACCACTGGACCTTCCAGGGAAGCCCCTTCAACTGCTTTTAACAAGCTTTCTGGACATGGGAGAACACAGCATAGATGGCCTTCGCCTGAAGTTCTGTCTCATTACTTCACCCCCAGTACAGAGAGCAGCGTACCCATGGTATTTTTTTCAATGTGGATCACGCTGTATGGGTTTCTCCACAAGGAGAAACTCAATAAAGAGTGCTGAATGACTGGCTGGAAATAGTCCACTGACCTCCCCCTCAACAGGTAAAGCTGGAGCAGCAAGGGCACAGGTACAGGGGAGCGTGGTCAAGGCCAACACAGTCACAGGGAGAGCAAACTGACAAATATGTGGTACAAGACAGATTTAATTTATCGCTTTAGCTTAAAACTGCATCCAATATTTATAAACAAGTGTAATGTTCTATAATGTCAATATGTAAAAATAATATATTTTAGAAATAATATATAGAATAGTAATATGTAATAATATATAGATTTATCTGTTGAGCTTAAAACTGTATCCAATATTTAGAAACAAATGCACTGTTGTATAATGTCAACATGTAAAAATAATACATTTTAGAAATAATAAATAAAATAATAATATATAATAATATAAAATATTTGGTAAGCTCAAGCATCATACAAATGGCTTGACAAAAATCAGCAAATCATTATCTGCCAAAAACCTTCATTTGAAGCTCTGAGTAGGGTCTGAAGGGCAGAGATGCAGCTCCAGCCAATGCCTCACTCCCTCAGGAGCTCTCCCTCTTCATGTGGGCAAAACGGCTGCCTCCAGGCACCTTTTCACTGAGGAAGGGGAGGTCCCTGATGGATGGATGTGGCTCTACTCTGCAGGGTCCCTGTCTGATGAGGGACAGGCATTTCTACAGGTATTTCATCGTAGATAGAATCTAATATCACAAATGCTATTTGGTTACATATAAACACAGATCCCTCATTCTGTACTTACCCTGTACTTAATACTTTTACTGTTACTTCCAAAAAGTATTTGAAGCAGAGCACTTAGCTTGTTTTGCTACAAAGTACTGTCATAACATGTGCTTCCCTGGTGGCCCCGTAGGTAAAGAATCCACCTGCAATGCAGGAGACCAGGGTTCCATCTCTGGGTCGAAGATCCCCTGGAGAAGGAAATGCCTACGCACTCCAGTATTCTTGCCTGGAGAATTTCATGGACAGAGGAGCCTGGTGGGCTACATGGGGTCACAACGAGTTGGATAAGACTGAGTGACTAACACACACAGTCATAACATAGAAAATACTTTTCAACTTACAAAAAAAGAGAATAATTTTTCTGTATTTACTTGCCCACAATTTTTTGGTTTGTTTTTTGGTGGTGCCAAATGGCTTGAGGGATCTTAGTTCCCTGACCAGAGATCGAACACCTACCTGACCCCTGCAGTGGAAGTTCAGAGTCCTAACCACTGGACCAGCAGAGAATTTCCTACTTGTCCACTATTAAACCAGTCATTTACAAACAAGAATGTCAACTTCTGGAGACTCTAACTTAAAGAAATTTGACATTACCTTCAAAGATTGTCTTTTAGTCACATAATTCTCAGACTGAAGCAGTTTCTCATAGTCTTCAAAAATCTAATGAAAAGAAAAGAAATATTAATAATGTAAACCCAGCAGTGATTTCTCTGCATTAAGTCTGTTTGCTTCAGAAGTAAATCCCCAGTCCTTCAGCCCAGCCCAGACGTTGTGCTGTGTATCTCTGGGTGGATTGCCTTTGTCCATGGGGAGGTTTCCCCGTTTCTCCATCCGCACTTACTCATAGAAATATCGGGGGATGAGGAGGCGGGTGATATCAGAGACATGCTTTCCTCTGTTATATTTTACTTCTGCAAAGTAGAAATTGAGTAGAAAAACGGAGTAATTGAGTCCTCCCAATAAAGCACTTTGACTAAAACATCTATTTTACTTTATTTTTGGCTGTGTTGGGTCTTTGTTGCCATGCGTGGGCTTTCTCTAGCTGCAGTGCATGGGCTCAGCAGTGTTGGTGCCCGGGCTTGATTGCCCCTCAGCATGTGGGATCTTCCCAGACCAGGGATGGAACCCATATTGCCTGCATGGGCAGGCGGATTCCTAACTCTAGACCACCAGGGAGTCCTGAAGAAAGCATCTATTAACTCATCTAATGAGCTGCAGGATAACTCATTTTATGCCATTTTAAAGAAATGCGTTTACGCAGTCTTGCTGGTAGCTATTAGTCTTTGGATAATTTGAGAAAAGATTGAAGACACTTAGCAACTCATAAAGAATCAAACTGGCAAATTCACAGCATGAGCAGGCAGAGGAATAGGGTCACTTTTGCCACATGATGGCCATGTGAATCCCAACTGGCCTCTCTGGAGCACTTCCACTCTCCCCAGAAGCTGGGAGACACTGGTGATGGGGGCCCGTTTCCTAGTGTGATTGGTCATCAAACACAGTCTAGGCCCTTCGGTTGAACACAGAGTGCCAGGAGCTGGGAAAGTTCAGTGTCAACCTCTGGTCACACATAGGCACACTCAGAGGCCACTTAGGTGGGAGGGAAAGCCTGGCAGAGAGCTGAAAGCAAGAGAGTTTAGAGACTGGGGAGAGTAGCAAAGGGTCCTTGGAAGACCAAATGCCAGGTATGAGTGATGAGGACAAGCTGTGCACACTGGTGAGAATGCCCAAGAGAGAATTCAGAAACTGAGAAAACAAAATCATGGAGCTCACGTTAAAGTCACAGTAATTTTTTTTCTTTTACTTGAAGGTTTTATTATTTATTCTGATTGTCATGGAACACAAGAAGGATTTTGTGGGTCACTAAAGGCATCAGACAAACATTGTGGTAAATTTTACTTGTAACCATAAAATGTCAATGCATGCATATAAGGTATTATTGACTCCCTAGGCTCCCAGTTTCATTATTTTAGGTCATATACCATGTCCTCCAGCTTCAGGTTTACCACTAAAGAAATAAGAAACTCAACAAGTATGAAATGTTTAAGGAGCATGAGTTCTTGAAGCCAATGTTCAGGTCAGTGCAATAGGCTCAGTATCCGTGAGACTACTAAATTACACAAGATGTGACTATAAAGAAAAAGTTAGGTAAATAAGGGTCAAAGAGAATGAGCTCATGGTCTCTCAAAATTGTTGCTTATTATCCTTGAGTGCAAATTGCACAACACATTATTTCACTCATTCTATAGAAAAGATGAGTAGTTGATATACAGGTTTTGTCATAAGCTATCTTTGTCCTCTTATTTTCATTCATTATAAATATTACATATAATGAATTTGAGAAAACTATGCACTATCTCCATAGTGAAGGAAGGGAAGCCTGGTGTGCTGCAGTCTATGGGGTCACAAAGAGTTGGACATTACTTAGTGACTGAACAATAATGAGTCTTTAATATTCCATCCAGCATCTACAGTTACTGAACAAACTATAATAAGTTTGTCTCCTAAACTCAAAAATGTATGAGTCTCTTTTAGTCTTGAAGCTTTTGGATACATCTGGCAGTAATCTTTTTCTCCCTTCATATTTTACACTTTGATCAAAGGTCTCCAATTGATTTCATGGATTTTCTCTTGATAATTTTAGGATATGAAAATCACTTTTGATTTCATGATTACATTGATAATTCTTAATCTCAAAGGAAGAGTAGCAAACAATTTATGAAGAAGAAAGCCACAGTGTAATTTCTATGATTTGGATGTGTGGAAACACAGGATATGGGCAGGGTGTTCCATAGCTTCCCAGAGTCATCTGTTTCCATTTATCTTTTTGTGTGGCTAACTACAAAATTTTACATTACACAGTGGCTTGCATTATATTTCAACTGGACAGTACTAGTCTAGAGCAGCTAAACTAACACTGCAACAAGCCATGTAAAGTTTTGTCTCTAAGCCTGTGCTATGTTTTACTTTAATTCATGGCGAATAGATGGGGAAACAGTGGCTGACTTTATTTTTTGGGCTCCAAAATCACTGCAGATGGTGATTGCAGCCATGAAATTAAAAGACACTTTTTCCTTGGAAGGAAAGTTATGACCAACCTAGACAGCATATTAAAAAGCAGAGACATTACTTTGCCAACAAAGGTCCGTCTAGTCAAGGCTATGGTTTTTCCAGTAGTCATGTATGGATATGAGTGTTGGACCATAAAGAAAGCTGAGCACCGAAGAATTGATGCTTTTGAACTGTGGTGTTGGAGAAGACTCTTGAGAGTTCCTTGGACTCCAAGGAGATCCAACCAGTCCATCCTAAAGGAGATCAGTCCTGGATATTCATTGGAAGGACTGATATTGAAGCTGAAATTCCAATACTTTGGCCAGCTGATGCAAAGAGCTGACTCATTTGAAAAGACCCTGATGCTGGGAAAGATTGAGGGCAGGAGGAGAAGGGGACGACAGAGGATGAGATGGTTGGATGGCATCACCAACTCAATGGACATGGGTTTGGGTGGACTCCGGCAGTTGGTGATAGACAGGGAGGCCTGGCGTGCTGCGGTTCATGGGGTCGCAAAGAATTGGACACGACTGAGAGGCTGGACTGAACTGAACTGAATGCTGTTTCTATTGATGGTACACTTAGCAAAAGCATTGTAGCTCTTGGTTGGGTTTGTTTATTCAATGTGCATTTAATACCATCAAATATATGGTACTGAGTTAGGTATTAAGGATGTCTAAGTAATCATGATAAAAATTAATCCATGGTACTATCCTGAAAACCTTAAATCTTTTCAACTTCCTACAACAACCCTATGAAGTAGCTATTATTAATATCCTCATTTTATGGTAGGCACAGTAACTTGTTCAGAATCATATAATTAGTAAGAGACACAGCAGGATTCTGAAGCAAAGCAACTGGACATAAATCTGTACTGCATTCTGAACCCCTGTGTTTGACAGATAAGGTTCCTTCCTCCCAGGGAGCTTATGAACCAGACAGAAAGATACAAAGACACACCATAATAATATTATACAATGTGGAAAACGTGTGAGAAAGAAGGAGAATGGAAGGAGGGGAGAGAGAGAGAGTGTGTGTGTGTCTGTTTGGGGTGAGGGGGTTAGGGTGTATGTTAGGGAGAGCTTCCTGGAAGAGTCACATGATGAAAGCAAGCAGGACCATGAGGCGTTCCCAGGGATGTACCCTCCCGAGTCTCCTACTTCTTGTTTCTAGGAAAGGCTTACCCTCCAAGGCCCGGGTTCCAAAGAGCACATTTAATCAGAGAAGTGAGAAAATGCAGAAACCAAGGACAACCGTCAAGCAAGACAAAACAGTAACAGTTGAGCCAAAAACAAAGTCAGTGATCTTTAGGTCCTCCATAAAGTCTATAGATAATATCCTGAGCCATATCCTTGAGTTGTTTAAGAGAGACTGAAATCCCCACCAGGTGGAAGAAGTTAACTGTATACTGACCACACGTACAGAGACCTCATACTGGTTGAAACGAAGGGGTTGATGATGTTAACCCCTGATATGCCACCTTGTCACCTTACTACCAACCAGTCAGAAGACGGTCCACTCACAACCCTCACCCCTTCCTGGAAAACTATTCAGGATTTGAGTCTTTTGAGCATTAGCTGCCCCACACTCCTTGGAGTGTGGGGCACTTATTGCCTTGCAGTAAATCCTGGACTTTCCTTCACTACAACCCAGTGTCAGCAGACTGGCTTTGCTGCATGCCAGGTAAGTTTGGTTCAGTAACAATGATGGCTGATTATCAAAACGATGAGACGGATTCACCCTTAGAGAAGGGAGCTGGAAGACAGATGTATATTTTGGTATTTCTACTAGTCAGTGAAACTAGTTATCAACCATGTAAAATGATTCATTTTATTAAAGGTGGGGTGCCCTATATGGCTTAGATGGTAAAGCCTCTGGTGCAATGCAGGAGACCTGGATCCAATCCCTGGGTCAGGAAGATTCCCCTGGAGAAGTGTATGGCAACCCACTCCAGTATTCCTACCTGGAGAATCCCATGGAGAGAGGAGCCCGGTGGGCTATAGTCCATGGGGTCGCACAGAGTCGGACATGACTGAAGGGACTTAGCACCTACATATACACCGCCTCTTAAGAGCAACATGGATGCTCTTAAGTCAAGGTCAAAGTGAGCTGGTGCTAGTTGTTTCCTGGAGCTCCAGAGCACAACAGGAAGAGGTAAGAAAAACAAGGACGCCCTGATCTCCTGCTATCCTCTATTTTTCATAGTTTCTTAATGATCTGACTTCTGGGTAATAAACCAAGCAAGTGGATGGTTGGTTTCAATTTCTCTCATAAATAGAAGTAAGTGCTAAGAGATCTAAGAAGGAGAGAGGGAAAGGAAGAATGAAATAAAGACTTAAAAACGACTTTTACTTACAGTGTCATAATTTTGTTCTAAGAAGTCTGCTACCAACACTTTATGTCTAGTTAGCAAATCCTAGAAAAAGAACAGTCAATGAAACAAAATTATTATAGGTAATAAATTTTACAAATCTATTCTTTTCTTCAAAGATTTTCTAAGTCAATTAATTTGAAGCATAACAATTTCAGAATATTTTCATTTACATCCCAGAATTATTTCCCTTTCTTAGTTTAAGATGTGAAATACAATTTGTTTCATGCTAAAAACAACAGAGTGCTTTAAATTCATATCATTGTTAGATTATAGAAATAATTTAACTAGTGAAAAAAATGTCACCAAAGAGACAAGCTTACATTATATTTCTTCAAGCCCATAACTCTACATTGTAAACATGATACAATAAGTATTCAAATAAAGCTTATGATGATCTTTTAAAATGTCATTGATAGCTATTAAAAACAAAAAACTCTGAACGGACTAAAACCATATCTCACAAGGTAACAGATTTTCAATGATTGACCTTTAGTTTTCTTCTTAATCACTTTTGAAATGGAGGTGCCTAGGATTCTTGGAAGCACAAGAACAACATTTAAAAAACTATATTTATTTTACTTATTTATTTGGCTGCACTGGGTCTTAGCTGTGGCATGTGGGATCTCTAGTTGCAGCATTCAAACTCTTGGTTATGGCATGTGGGATCTATTTCCCTGGCCAGGGATGGAATCTGGGCCCCTGCATTGGGAGCATGGAGTCTCAGCCACTGGACCACCAGGGAAGTCCCAAAAGAATGACATTTATCTCAGCATTGTCCTAGTCCTGCTCTTGGGTCAGTGGGCTGTGAAGTGTTGTGCAGTTACTAAGTAGCACAATGCACCCTTTCAAAGTTGAGGACAAGGAGCCTGATCTAACTATAGACATAACTCCCAGGAAACTGAACAAAAGCATAAAGGAACGTTTGATTGAAAATTCACACCTAAATTATAACCTTAAGTCACCTTGAGGTCAAAAGAAAACAAGCCCCAGCTAATCCTCTTAATATGCTTAAAGGCTAAATGCCTTGCCTAGGTGCTATGCAGAATTTAATTAAAAACAACATGAATTTTCAAGTTTTCCAAAATAAATTCTTAGGCTTTAATACATATTTAATTAAAACTTCTAATTTAATTAAAAGTATATACAAGATACACAACATAACCTCACAGAGAAAAAGAAGGCAGCCGCAACGCTAAAACTCACTCCTCTTCAGAAAAATATTTTTAATTGGAGGATAATGGCTTTACAATATTGTGCTGGTTTCTGCCGTACATCAATATGAATCAGTCATATTCATATGACTGACATGACCCTCCCTCCCATTTTCCCATCCCATCCCACCCCTCCAGGTTGCCACTGAGTCCTGGGTTCTAAAACTCACATTTTAATTTCAATAAAAGGTTAAATATTTAAAGTACTTTGCACTACAGTTTTCTTTTTTCTTTTTAAAAATTTGTATTGGCATATAATTGATTTACAATGTTGTGTCAGTTTCTGCTGTACAGCAAAGTGAATCAGTTATATATGTACACATACATCCACTCTCTGATTCTTTTCCCACATAGGTCATTACAGAGTATTGAGCAGAGTTCCCTGTGATATACGGCAGGTCCTCATCAGTTGGCACTACAATTTTCAAGTCCTCAAATAATGAAACTGGGTATTAACTTCATTTCCTATTACTTATCATCACAACCTGTTTGACCACTGGGCCTATCACTGGAGACATGTATTTGTTTCCCCAGGAGAACGTAACAGTACAGCTCTGGAACTGGGATTTTAAAATGGGAAAATGCTCTAAGGAATTCATCCCAGTCAAAATTCAAACTAGTTGCTACATCAGAGACCCCCTAGTTCCATAGCAACCTTTTGGGGTCCCTAGTCTTTTTCTAAGTGGATATTTGGAATGCCCAGTTTATACACCCCCAATCTCCTGAGCATTACTGGTGGTTTTCTGAGCTGACTTAGGTTAGAAAGGTCTCTGCATGGGCTGCAGCAGGCACTCTCAGTGGCTGCACCCATGGAGCTCCACATCTCTTATGCCAGTCATCAGCCTTGAGTACAAGGATCACAATCTGCCGTGGCCTCAGGCCCTACACCTGCAACGATGGTGACACCGGAAAGAGTACCTGGCAGATAAGTGCTACCGGCAAAGGTTTTCCATTCACCCTACATTAGTGTTACACCAAAGAAAGAGGAATAAGGAGGGGTTCTGTGAGGAGCAGCTCCTTCAAATTCTAAGGGAAAAAATAACTTTAAAATCCAACAATAGAATATATAATAGGGTAGGGAAAAATTCCTCCAGCACATATGTGTGTGGATAGAGACAATAAGTGAGTGTGTACACATTACATATACCTAGATATACCCTCAAATTTATACACATAATAATGCATGCACAAAACTGGAGGGACTGTACCATATCCAGGGGATCTTCCCACCCCAGGGATGGAACCCGGGTCTCCTGCATAGCAGGCAGATTCTTTACCATCTGAGCCACCGGGGAAGCCCCATATACATATAGCATGCTAAGTCGCTTCAGTTGTGTTCAACTCTGTGTGACCCCATGGACTGCAGCCTGCCTGGCTCCTCTGTCCATGGGATTCTCCAGGCAAGAATACCGGAGTGGGTTGCCATGCCTTCTTCCAGGGTATCTTCCCGACCCAGGGATCAAACCTGTGTCTCTTACATCTCCTGCATTGGCAGGTAGGTACTTTACCACTAGTACCACCTGGGAAGCCCTCATATACATATATAGGGTGGGCCAAAACGTTCACTTGGATTTTTCTATAATATCTTATATTTGTGTGTCTGTGTATATATATACACACGTGTATATACACACAATACATAAACAAATACAGTTGTTGCATTATTAAAGATCAAAGAACTGAGAGGGAAAAAAATAGCTAGGATCCCCCCAAAAAGGAAAAAGCAGGAAATTGCCAAGAAAACCAAAATTCAAATTTTAAAAAATTTTAAAAAGTATTGAAAATAGTGTACTCTTTCATCCCACCTTCTAACAATTCTGTTTTGACAGGACTAGCTTTTGCACGGTCTAAGTCTTATGCTAAAAATTATTGATATCGGTATTTTAGCGAATTCTGCACAGCCTGGAAGGACTCAGGGTGAAATGACAAAGACACACATTCCATGGCAGGGACCCAAGACCACAGCAGCTAGCAGTAGCTGCATTGACAAAGGGTTTACTATGTGCTGGAGAGTGTGCTTCGCACTCTACATAAGTTATTTCTAATCTGCACAACTCTGCAAAAACGGGGATTATGTTCCTCATTTCACAGATGAAGAAAATGAGGCCCAAGGGTTAACTAACTTGCTCAAGGATGTACAGCAAATCAGGTGCAGACAGAGATGGAATTCAAACCACTTTTTAGCATGTCAATTCTTAGAGGGGAGGCGTGGAAGAGACTGTGGTTATAAGGAATCCTTTTGGGGAATGGAAAATTTGCAGACAATGCCATGAAAAAATATAATACAATAATGGTAAAACATCAATAATTAAACTGAACAACGGTCATCCTACAGGTCAAAAAAAAAAAAAGGCTAAGCCTAGGAAGTTAAAAACAAAAGCCCAAACCAGCCAACAAATCAAGCAAACAAATCCCTCTGAAAGCAGTTACTTAAAAAAAAAAAGTGGGACTTCCCTAGTGGCCTAGTAGACAAGAATCTGCTTGCCAATGCAGGGGACACGGGTTCGATTCCTGGTCCAGGAAGATCCCACATGCCTCGGAGTAACTAAGCCCATGTGCCACAACTACTGAGCCTGCGCTCTAGAAACTGTGCTTCTCAACAAGAGAAGCCACTCCAATGAGAAGCCCTCACACCGCAAGGAAGAGTAGCGCCCGCTAGCTACAACTACAGAAAGCCTGCACAAACAGCAATGAAGACATAGCACAGCCAAAAATAAAGAAATTAACTGATTTTTAAAAAGCAACTTGCGTTCATTACATTATATTGACCATAGCATTTTGGTAAAATGTAGAAAATTGGCATTTTCAATATCAGTAGCATATTAGGGGGAGAAGGCAATGGCACCCCACTCCAGTACTCTTGCCTGGAAAATCCCATGGACAGAGGAGCCTGGTAGGCTGCAGTCTATGGGGTCACACAGAGTTGGACACAACTGAAGCGACTTAGCAGCAGCAGCAGCAGCATATTAGGAAAGTTTTTTTTTAATGTTATTTAGATTCTCAGGGACTTAAGTTCAACAAAAAATATGCTCAAGTACAAACTGTCGTAATTTATCTTTGTGCTTCAATATTGTGCTGAAAATTAAATTGGGTTGATCATATGATGTCAAGACATTATTATCACGTTTGTTTAGCCTATTAAATGTTGAAAAATCTTTGGGGAAATTTTCAGAAATAAATGCTGAATTGAATTTGCTTTTTCCCCTTCATTAGAGCTGCTGTAGGTGTACAGCTATTTGTGAAGTCTTATCTATGGTTTTTCAAAAAAGGAACTAACTTGTTTCCATGATGGGGAAGGGTCATCAGATAGAAAAGGGAAAAAAAAAAATGGCACTACAGTATTTACTACTAGAGAACACCTTCTTAATTGTTTTGGCACAGATATTTGCTAGAAAGGAATGGAATGGTCCTTTGTGTTAAATGTCCTTCTTCATATTTGACGCACCAAGGCCCCTCCTACCATGTGTTCTAGGATATACTCTTGGGGGCTTCATCTGTAGCCACTGTACAACTGTTGTTTGGCCAGGTGAGACTTTTTATGTGCCCAGTTGCTTCATGTCATGTGGGATCTTCCCCAACCAGGGGTTGAACCAGAGTCCCCAGCATTGCAAGGTGGGTTGTTAATCACTAGACCACCAGGGAAGCCCCATGACAAGCATGTTGAGTTGCTCTTTCCACAATGTGACAGACGGGTCTAGTAGATTGCATTCTGTTTACTGAACTCTCTTATGATCCACATCATACACGGTTGGCTATGCTCAGGTCTAAGAAATACAATTTTCTGCTTTTTAAAATTAAACTGCCTCTTAGAGCCAAGTGACTTAAGTACTGAAACTAAATAACCCTGCTGATTCTCGCCAGGGGGTGGGGTGGGGTGGGGTGGGGAAGGGGCAGGGAATTACCTTAAACGTAGCAAAGGCATCTGAAGCGATATCAAATGTTGACAGTTCGACATACTTAAAGAAATCTTGGAATTGATTAGAAAAGAGGATGATTTTGGCAAGTGGTTCATGTCGAATACATTCTCTCAGCATAATACCACAACGTAAGGCGATCTGGGGGACTTCATAGCTAAAGCACAAACAAAAGAGAAAGAGAGAACTATGTATCAAAAGAACCATTTCAATACTGCTGTTAATGGAAGCATAGGTACCATTCGTCACAGTTCATTCAAACACCACTCACTGAATACCCACTAAATATCTACAATGTGCCTGGCACTATTTCAGATGCTGGGGATACCTTAAAAGTAGCAAAGGCATCTGAAGCATATCAAATGTTGATAGTTCAATATACTTACAGAAATCTTGGAATTGATTAGAAAAGATATAACAGTATCTTTTGTTGGGGATACAACAGTCAGCAGACAAGGTCACTGCCTTTCTAGAATTCACAATTTAGTGAAAATGTGTCTGGTGGGAGAGGAAGCAGACTGTAAACAGTGACCAGATAATTTCATATACTTCAGGGCTATGAAACTGAAGAAAATAAAATACGTATGCTAGAGAGTGTGACTTCTTGATTTGTTTTACTTTAGACTAAGTGGTCCTGGAAGGAGAAAAGCATTCCAGGAAAAGGAACTAAAAGTGCAAAGGGTCCAAAGGAAAGAACCAGCAGTGTAGTAGGAAGCCTTTGGAGAGTTTGGAAGCCTTTGGAGAGTTTAACGTAAGCAATTAACATAGCTGATCAGATACTCTAAAAATGATCCTTCTGGCTCCCTGTGGAGAATTCTGTAAAACGGGCAAGAATGGGCTGCGGAGCTAAAGGGCAATCAGGGAGACTAGCTAGTGAGGAGGAACAGCAGCCCAGCTAGAGACGCTGGGGGCTTGGGTTGGGCGATGGTGGTAGAATAGAGGACTGTGGGCAGGTCATGGATATTGATCAGAGGAAGAGTCAGCAGAGCTTGTAGATGTTGGGGTAAGTTGAGGAATAAATTTGGGCTGAGGGAAATTGAGGATTCAAGAATAACAAAAGAATATTTACATGAACTTCAGATTCAAGAATAAAATCTCTTTCCCACAATCTAGGAAACAGGCTACTTGGCAACTTCAAATTTATAATTATAGTACGGAAAACAGCAAAGAAAGGTCTCTGAGAGAAGTCATTAAACCAGGGCGGTATTTATTCATTTTGTCCCATTTTTATGTGGAATAATATTCACAAATATCATCTGAATATTCCCCGAAAAACTCATGTTAACATTAAATGCTAACATATTCAGATAGGTACGTAGAACATTAAAAAGTGCCAATTTATAGTATCAGCAATTTCTCTTATCAGAAGTATTTGAAAATCAGCCTATTGGCATGCATGGAAGAGTTATAAGGTGGGTTTTATTAAAGATGTCATAAAGAGGGGTACATTTTCTGAAATGTGAAGAAGAACAGTCATTTACTAATAGAGCACTGAAGAAGCAATTAAAAAAAGAAAACTGTTGACTTAGAGAAAAAACGTAAGGGGCACACAATTAAAATCCAGACTTATTAGTAAGATATTTATGGACGTTCATAATTTTGCTTTAAACTTAACCTTTCAATTTCATCTCCCATCACCTCCCTTAATTCTTTGGGGTATGGCCTTCTCTCAACCTAGAATGCCCTGCTCCATAAGTTTTCACCTCTAAGATTCTTTCTCATTTTTCAAAACTTAGTTCAAATGCCACCTCCTCCTTGAAGTATTTCCAATCACCTACCATTCAGAGTCACCCTCCCCTCCTTCAGACTCCTACAATAGCTTGTCTGTAATTCCACTTTAACACATTTCTCATTCTTCAGTATGGCCCATTGCAATAAATTGTCATACATTTGTTTTCTTTACCTCATCACAAACAGCTTAGTTGCTAAGGATACGCTTTACTCATCCTGTTACTTTCTCTCCTCCTCTGTGAATCTCCATGTGGTATCTGTGTCTTATTTACTGGTATCTGCCTCTATCCTCACCCTAGTCTCCAAAGAGTGCTTAGTATATAATGTCTTTCACAAAAGTGTATAAAGAATTTAGTAAACTTCAAATTCTGATTAAACTTCTTAATACTAGAGGTCTCTAATGAGACACAAACTTTGGCTTATAGGAAAAACTGTATGATCTCTGCTACTGCTGCTAAGTCACTTCAGTTGTGTCCGACTCTGTGCAACCCCATAGACGACAGCCCACCAGGCTCCCCCATCCCTGGGATTCTCCAGGCAAGAACACTGGAGTGGGTTGCCATTTCCTACTCCAATGCATGAAAGTGAAAAGTAAAAGGGCTCTAGCCATTCTCATTTCTTAATTCATCAAAAGGAAACTATAAAAAAAAGTTTCTACTTGCAACTTCTGTGTATAATTAGTTCCTTTTTTTTTGGTTTCATTTGGTGAAGTTTATCGGAACCATCTGTGATACACAGACTATTTATTCTTGAGAACCAAGAGAGTATTTTTAAAAATGCTACTCTGGGTCAGAACATTGGCCATTCCATCCTAGTAGTTTGTGCCCAAGAGTGGAATGGTCATTCCTCTGAGCTGACAACTTCTTAAAGTTAGGAATATATTGAGATATATAAAGAAAGTCCTAATTTTCCTCAGTACCCTTTAAGGAACTTATACTTCACATGTTTCAACCTGACTATCCTCCAGGATACTGACTTTTGATAGTTTATTGCTTGCTATATAAAGAAGTGCTCCATAAGTTAAGTACCTTAAGTTTCAAATCCCAAGAACATTAATATCCTTAGGTTTGGTAAAGAATCAATATTTACCTCATCTATTTTATTCTACTTGTGGATAAGGGTCTCAAGGACAACGACCATGACAAATCACTATGTTCTCCACAACAACTAACTTAGTGGCAGGTTGCTGATAAAAGTTATTCCAATGAATGTAAATCATTATTTTATAGAACTGAACCGTATCTTCCTTCTGATTTGCTGTTTAGATCATATGCACACATGCATGCTCAGTCGCTCAGACATATCCGATTCTTTGCAACCCCGTGGACTGTAGCCCACCAGGCTCCTCTCTCCATGGAATTTTCCAGGCAAGAATACTGGAATGGGTTGCCATTTCCTACTCCAGGGGATCTTTCTGACCCAGGGATTGAACTTGAGTCTCCTGCATCTCCTGCATTGGCAGGCAGTTTCTTTACCACTGAGCTATCTGGAAAACCACATGGGAAGTCTGGACCATATAGTTAACTGTGTCAGTGTGGAGAAGGCACACTATTTTATATGCATGGTTATTCAAATAATAGCACAGAAGATCTGTTTCAAATTTAATAAAAGCCAAAGTGTGAGAGCACTTATCTCATCTGGTGGTGAGCTACAATAAATAAATATTACACATAAAATGATTTGAAGAAAGATCCTGTGCAAGACTATCTCAGTTTAAGAATGCAGATTATATTATGTAAGGAGAAAAATGACTTTTATTGCTCCTGATAGAAGAAACAAGGGCAGCCAGCACTAAGAAAAGCATCAAAACAAAAGTGGCCTTTTCAAGCTGACCCATGTCCTTTTGATATCACTCCCATTAGTTTATGAACATTTCCTTGCTTTCTGGCCATCCTGTACATTTCCTAACACAGACCTGGAATTAGCCATTTCTACAAAGGACTCTGGCTCCTTTTAGTTAGAAATGGTTCTTAGAAACTACAGCCTGAATGCTAGGGATCCTCATTAACATTGGATCATTATTGCTTCTAGGCCTTTTCAATGGACAGTGTTAGCTTGCTATTTTTTAAAGTAAGCACATGTTTCTAGATTAGAAGCAAAACTTCTTGATTATATTGAGGAGGTCAAGTGTTTGCTGAAAGATATTTAATAAAACTTTTCCTAGTGTTTTTTTATACATCCTATATAGATGTACTTTAAAAAAATTGATGCTTGATTAAAAGTACAATTATATAAGATGTATGAAAACACACTAAGTCCACTAGTTCATAATTATACTACAAAAAAAACACTGGAAAAAATAAGGGATGGGGTGTTGGGAAGATAGAGGAAATAAACACAGCAAAATATCAACGGTCATGAAGGTTGGGACATGGGATTTCTTTGTTCTGTCTTTTGTATATGGTTGAAAAAAGTTTTGCAATAAAATTTTTAAAAATAAGATTATTAGGAGAAATTTATTATTTTAATATTGGACTTGGAACATCTTCCACTGGCAGTGGTTCTTTATGGATCACTGAGAGCAGTTTAGCAACCTCGTTCTCAAATTCTCTCAGTTCCTGGAATGTCATTTGCATGGGCCAGGAGAAAAGTTTGTCTAAAGTGAGAAAGTCCTTTTAAATAACTTTTTCATAAACTTTGGGCTCCAAATCCTTTTACCACATTTTGTATCCCATATCCAAATGATTCTCCTTGATAGACAAGAATCAACTTCTTTCTGTCTCACATTCTTTATGGTTAAACTGAGGTCCAATATAGCATGTTACTACCATATCCCTAAATAACATCATTGTTTGATATATGAATGCACTAGTCAAGTTATGTTCTAAGTTTTCGAGCAACTTTACAAGAGATAATTCAGTAAAAATGCTGACCTTTACCAAACGGCTAGCTAAACTTCAGGCATTTCAAGGTAACCTAGAAAATGGTAATGGGGAAAGTTGATTCAGGTGCAGTGGTTCCATTTAAGGCTTCTTTTTGTCTACTCTGTCCTCAGGGTCTTCTACAATTTCCTCTCCCTTCCTATCTGAAGCGCTTCAAGTCTTTTTAAGGATGTATTAATGGTTAAGATGGAATTTAGAATCAGATCTGGACTGAAAAATTGGCTGTCACTAAGTTGTATACATAACCTTGAGCAATAGCCTTACTGTAAGTTTCAATTTCCTCATCTGTACAATAGTGAGGATAATACCTAGTCCTCGAGTATTGATAGAAGGATTAAATGAAATAGCATAAGTAAAGACACTGAATGTAATACCTGGCACACAGCAAACACTCAATAAATGGTATCTATAAAGCAGGACGTGAAGGAATGAGTTTAAAGTTTGGGTTACAAAATAAAGGAAGAATCATTATAATAGAGACAAAAACTAGAGAACTCATCACCAAATTGTTGATAATTGTTTCTTTGGGAGGGAATAGGGTATACACTCCCTTTCTATATTATAGATTTCTAAAATGTTTGAAGTTTTAAAAATAATAAATTTTTTAGTTATTTGGCTGTGCTGGGTCTTAGTTGCGGCATGCAGGATCCTTTGTTGCAACATGCAGGATCAGGAGAATCCCATGGACAGAGGAGCCTGGAAGGTATGCAGTCCATGGGGTCGCAAATAGTCAGGACACGACTGAAGGCCTTAGCATGCACACCCACACATGGACTCCTTAGTTGCAGCATGTGAGGTCTAATTCCCTGACCAGGGGTCAAACCCGGGCCTGGTACATCGGGAGTGTGGAGACTTTGCCACTAGACCACCAAGTCCACGAAGTCCCCTCCTCTTCATTAATCTGAATTCTTAAAGCTTAACAATAACAATTTTTATGTGTTTATAGCTTCCTTTGTAAGAAGACACTAAATCCATGTCTTTAGCAGAGGCACTGTATCTGGTGCAGCTCTTTCACAAGATAAATGCAAGGCAGTTGCCATCATCTGACTGCCATTCAGTGACAGCAATTACAGAAAGGAGATCCTCCAAATAAATAATTCCCACTCTGAGAATGCAGTTCGTGGAGTTGCGTGTCTCCTTTCACATAATGACCTCACTGCGGAAGATACCATCTTAAACCGTCCACACCACTTCTCTTCCACATCAGCTGACGTGCTCTCCAATATATTTTTAGGAGGACAACATATTTCAGCATTGTCAAGGGATCACTTATTTACAAGCTAACTCCATTTTATTTTTTTAAAGGAGATGAACTTAAAATAATTTATTCAGTTTTGGCTGCACTGGGTCTTCATTGCTGTGCCTGGGCATTCTCTAGGTGCGGCAAGCAAGGGCTACTCTCTGCTTGCAGTTCTCAGGCTTCTCATTGCAGTGGCTTCTCTTGCTGTGGAGCATGGGCTCTAGGGCATGCAGGCTCAGCAGTTGTGCCGCACGGACTTAGTTGCTCCATGGCATGTGGAATCTTTCTGGACCAGGGATCGAACATGGAGGGATCCCTGCACTGGCAGGCTAATTTAACCACTCGACTACCAGTAAAGTCCTGCAAGCCGACTTCAAATGACTATTAATTTGTCTTCACTTGTTGAAACACAAATCTGATATTTTTCTCCCAAAACAGGTGTGCAGATCACATCCCATTAAATCTTGTAGATCCACCTGAGCTGGAAATGAACACTTCCTTTTACAGTATTATTCTGACACTTATGTATGGTCTTAATTATATTGGTTCAAAATTTTACTCAGTGTGAACTGCCGCTCTTAAGAGGGATAGTAATAATAATTTTTTAGACTAGTAGTTACCAAGTAGAGTACCATGTGTTCAGTGCTAAACTCTGCAGAAACTACCTCACTAAAAGACTCACAATGACCTACTGAAGTAGGTATTATTATTGTCTTCATATTGCAATGAGGAAATCAAGACTTAAGGAAGTTAGGTAACTTGCCCAAAGTCTTAGCAAGTAAATAGCAGAACCCTGACTGGACACGCAAATCTGTCTGACAATGCATATAATGTAACATTATTTCGTGCAAAGGTAATATTACGAATTTTACTCTTACTTTACAGATAAGGAAACTGAGACTTGGTGGAAAGCTGCAGAGACTCGCCCAAGGTCACAGAGATAAGAAGTGCAAGAGACCAGAAAGAGGAATAATCAGAGAACAAAAGAGTTCTTATAAATTAAAAACAGGGTAGTTGAAAGGAAAATTCAGTTGAGTTTATCTTCAATGGAAGATACAATTAAGAACATCTTCTGACTAGTGAGACAAAAAGACAAACAGAAAACAGAAGAGTTAAGAAATCAATCCCAGAGATTTTACTTTGACTAACAGGAGGTCTAGAAGGTAAGGACAGAGAATATGGAAGGGAATAAATTTTCAAAGAAACCCTAAGGGACAGAGAACGTTAGCTGTCTGCAGAAATCCTTTCTCCTCTTCTTCCTGGGCACCAACTACATTCCTCAGGTTCTCGTAAGAATTAGGAGGCCAAGTGACTAAGTGCTCTCAAATGGAATGTGAGTGGGAGTAACACAAGCCATTTCCAGGCCTGGCTCATAAATTCTCCCAAGTATTTTTGCCTTCCTGTGGGCTAAACTGGCAATCAACAAAGTGATCTTAGGAAGCACAGTTTGAAGGAACCCCTGCTGACCTAGAACATCTGTTCTTCTCTAGTATGTGAGAAATACATTTATTTTGTAGTGGGGCCACTACATTGTGGGGTCTATTTGTCATAAAGCTTAAGGTTTCTTATAATTCTAAACTACCTTAATACATGATATAAGTATATTGCCCTTTCCAGAATTTAAAGACTTAATTCTCCAGTAAAAACAATATTTTGTATGGAAAAACAAAGTAATAGTACATTACATAGCTATAATAATACAAATGTGACTTCTTAATAAACAAAAAATTGTGATAAAGGATATTGGGAGGGTGAGGGGAGGGAAAATGGAGTAGTAGTGGTGGTGGAAAAACTAAATTGTCACCTAGTCCATGAGAAATTTAACAGATATTTTTTAAAATTGGCAAATCAAAACTTGGTAAAAGCTCCTAATTCATAATACAGAGGTAAATACCAGATGAACAAATAAAAAAGATGAAAGTGGTTGTCTTTGGTCAACGGGACTGAGGAATGGAGAAGGAAGAGGCAAAGAGCTGCTATTTGTTGATATCTCCGATTAATTTATTTGGCTGCACCGGGTCTTAGCTGTGGCATGTGGGGTCTGGTTCCCTGACCAGGGATTGAATCTGGGCCCCCTGCATTGGGAAGGTGGAGTCTTAGCCACCGGATCACCAGGGAAGTCCCTATATCTGGTTTTTAAACTATGTGGCACGTATTATTTTGATACAATTAAATGTTCTAAAATGAAAACAGATGAGATGGACTAGGTATGGAATAGCATGTGAAGTTCAAAACGGTAAAGCAGAAAGACAGAGGAGGGGAGACAAAAGACAAAAGGCTGCTATTCCCAAGCCTTGCTCCATCCATATTTCTGATTGTAGGAGTTAGAGTAGCCTTACAATGCCCAAGAAACCTTTGTAAATGACCAAACATAAAAAAGTCATAATCGGGGACTTTATTATCTGACTAGACTTTAGGTTTTTGGCTGCCCTGTGGTCCCATATACATACAGTGATATTTATTCTGTCCCCATATGAAAGCATGTCACCTGAGTAGAAGCTAACCTTGAAAGGATGTTGTATGCATGTGTCCGTGTCTGTGTATATTTGTGTAATGAGGGGATTCAATCTTATGTAAAGAGGGTAAAGTGTGAATGTAAAAGTGTTAGTTGCTCAGTCGTGTTTGACTCTTTGCAAACCCGTGGACTGTATCCCACCAGGCTCCTCTGTCTATGGAATTCTCCAGACAAGAATACTGGAGTGGGTAGCCATTCCCTTCTCCAGGGGATCTTCCCAACCTGGGGATTGAAGCCGGGGCTCTCGTAGGAAGATTCTTTACCATCTGAGCCACTAGTGAAGCAAAGAGGGTAACTGGGCAGCCAGAAAGAGGGTGGATTGGGAAGTGTAAACTATCATGTAATAGGTAGAGAAGACAGGAAAGGGGAGGAAAGAGAGGGAGTAGGTGGAAGGAATTTTACCTAGAAAGCATTTTGTTGCAGCCTGAACAATCACAGAGACATAGATTTGGAGGGCTGACTTCAAGCATAGCAAATATGAATCCAAAAGGGAACTGATAATATCTCATATGATGCTAACGCTATCTACTTTTAACAACTTTTCCAAACTCAAACCTACTTTAAAGGAAAGCATGTACCTACCCTTTGAGGAGCATAAACAGGATGTGAGGATGAGCACTAATGTACTCCACGGTAGGAATCCGAGTGCCTATCTGTCTTCTCAGGATGTTGTTAAATATATGGGTCACATCCTTTTTCCCCTGTTAAAGAAACAAACAACCATTAAGTTGTATATTTTAAATGGGTGAACTGTATGGCATGTACATTATTTCAAAAGCTGTTTATATACAAACACACACACACTCAGTCCATTTAATATGATAGTTTCTCACTTGTGCATTCTTTGACTTCATTTGTCTAAAGATGGGTACAAAAATAAATAAACAACCAGAGTCAAGGCCAAATAAAATCAATGCCCTACACACATAGTAAGCATTTCAAATCATTAAATGCATGAAGTACAGTCAAAGCTTGTGTCTAAAGGCTTTATGATCTCAATTTTTACAGTGATAAAACCAAAGGTTAAGGACCACTTTTTAATCAGGGTTGGGGAACAGAAAAAGATCTCAAGGGGATAGAAAGTTTCAAACACTTAGGACCATAACCTGGCTTATTGAGAAGCTGACTCTAGAGTGCTTTTTTTGCTTTTGTTTTTTTAACATAGCAAGAAATAATCATTAGTGATTAAATTATCACAGTAGGAAGTTTTGTGCATTTTGGAGCTGCCTTCTAATTCAACCTGAACAGTTGACTGTATCCACCCTATTTTTGCAAGGCACACCTACCTTTAAAATGAATGCATGGACTCTTACATGCAATACGTTTTCATCCTTTGATCTCTTATCACACTGTGTTTCAAAACATCAAGAGTCTAAGGCTGTGTCTTGAATACTGGCCAAACCTCAAAAACCATAGCTCTGAGTTTGATCCTGAGCCCATAAAGCAGAGAGCTTACAATCTCAGCCATAACTCTATTTTTTTTTTTTTTTTGGAACTCATAAGAATATGCTGAAGTAATTTTTTTTTTTCTGTCAGCATCTTTAAGGCTTAAAGGATTAGACAAAAATTTATGGTTATAAAGTAATGAGATTTTCTTTTGAAACAATTTTAACCCAAAGATCTGTCTTCTAATGAACCCTTGTTCACATCACAGCAGGGTCTTCCAGTACTTTCCTCAACCCATTGGACTACTTTCCTCCTGATTTCTGAAGAAGGAAGTGGGTTTGTCACACAGATTGCTGAGTTAGTCTCTGCCACTCAATCTAAACCAATGCCTTGGGCCACCATCATTGTTGTCAGCTCTGGATTTCAAATCCCTGCTCCTAGCTCCTCTCAACCTTTGTTCATTGTCTTGCCTTCTACAACCAGTCATTTCCTCAACTAGCTCTTTTATATATGGTTTATCCCAAGTGTAGAAAACTGCCTCTTTTCCTTCATTCAACATATTATTAGTACATAGTTCTTTTATCAAGGGTTTAAGGGTAACAAAGGATAATTGCAGCACACTGCAGAAACAACTTCCAATTGAATCCCACACATCACTATTGTTAAAGATTCCTCAGCATTTCTGATTATTTTTTTCCTTAAGCCCCTTCCTCTGTCATGGTTCTGGAGCCATCAATCTCCCTTATTCCATACCCTTTTCCTATCTCTCTTCTATTTCCTTCTACTATCAAAGTTAGCCAATGAGAGGACATTTCTCAAATTTCTGTTATTTTACTCTGCAAAAGGAATCTAAGCTCTTTTCTTTCAGTCTTTTCCTTCCAAACACTGCCTGGAGACCTCACTTTTCACAGTGAATAAAAAAGCCCATGTAGGTGTCTTCTAAACAAAGGGTCTGTTTTTCTCTGTAAGCAATGCTCCATCTTTTTAGGCTATCTAGCAAAAGCTACAGCCCATCCCTAAAGAGATAATTTTCCTTTCCTGTTATAAAAATACACCAAAGATTTTACAATCAAACGACTTACAATCAAAGAGATGTGAGTTCGATCCCTGCATGAGAAGATTCCCCAGAGAAGGGCGTGGCAACCCACCCCAGTATTCTTGCCTGGAAAATCCCATGGACAGAGGAGACTGGAGGGTAACAATCCATGGGGGTCGCACAGAGTCGGACATGATCGAAGTGACTTAACATGCAAAACACACTTTTTAATGTGGATACTTTAAGCTTGAGAAGAAAAGTTGCTGCCTGTGGGCTGATCTTTATCACTTCCAGTCCATAGAAATGGATAGTACATTTCTGCAAGTAGTCTAATAATGCTAGTAATGGTGCATTCTTTCTGAAAATACTGTATGTAATTGGTGGAATACTTAAAACTAGACTGTTTTCATCTTTAACTGTTTTTCATTCATTCATTCAACCAAGAAGCACTTATAAGTATTTATTTTCTGTGGGCTTGATTGAGGAGGACAGCTTCACCTACTGAATATCACATTCATTTATAACTATGTTCTAGGTGACAATTAAATGAACCAAGTCAAGAGCTGTCTGGTCAACTACACCTCAATAAAGCTGGAAAAAAAAACTGCCTGCAATTATCATGATAGCAAGCCTTCATAATGATAGTATTGAATCACCAGGGAAAATTATTACATCTAGTACATCATTTTGGAGGACAGGCACATCTACAATGCATTTTATAAAGAAAATGTAAAGTAAGCCACAAAAGTACTACTTATCTACTTATCTCTCTCCATTTGAAGAGTTAACTTAATCTTCAGCTACATGGAAAATTCAAATATTCAGAAAAATAAATATTTTTCCCCAAGGATTTTAGAGAGTAAAATTTTATTCTACTTGATAATGTAGAAGTCCATTTTTAGGCAATTTAATGCCTTAATTCCCAAATAATTTTAAAGTAAACTTTTTTACTGTTCCTCTTTTGTTACCTAAGTCAATGCAGCACAAAGATGTGAAACATACAAAGTTTTTCTTTGGTCTACTCCCATCTCCTCAACTCTTGGTGAGCGCTTTGAACCTATGCTGTTCTGTGGTTGCTCAAGGCTTCACCAGGTCACCGGACCCGACAATATTTCACCCTTGACTCAGTCTTCAAAACATAACCAACCTTGGTCATAGTCCTTCCAGCATCCCACTGCAAATTAGGCTAATCTCATAAACTAACTCAAACTAAATTAATGATGATAATAGCTTAATACACTGCTACCTTTAGGGAAACACGCAAAACAATAAGAAATTTATAGAAATCTAACACCATATTCTAAGAGCAGGGGAGTTTCCCATTTACGGTCACTCACCAACCAAATTTAAAACTAAAATAATAACAAAAAAACAAACACCAAGGGTTATAACAAAAATAAACCAGATTATATTTAACTTAAGTTTGAGAAGGAGGGAAGATGAGAATATACTATTTGGCATCTATATATTTGCATATGTATTTAGTGTTCTTCCATAACACATATATGTATGTATATTTTACTTAGTTTAATATTTAAAAACAATGCTGTAAGTTCATATTATTCCTATTTTATAGATGGTAAAGTTTAGTCTCAAACAGGTTATGTTGCTATCTATCAAATGGCAGAGCAGGGACTCCATAAACAATTCTAAATCTAAGTCAAGAGTTTTTCCACTATGCACAGTTCCTTCAAATGTCCTTAATACCTCATTTTAAACTAAATTAAGGAAACATGAAAGTACATAAGCACAATGATAAAACTATACTTTAATTCCACTGCTACTGCTAAGTCACCTCAGTCGTGTCTGACTCTGTGCGACCCCATAGATGGCAGCCCACCAGGCTCCGCCGTCTCTGGGATTCTCCAGGCAAGAATACTGGAGTGGGTTGCCATTTCCTTCTCCAATGCACGAAAGTGAAAAGTGAAAGTGAAGTCGCTCAGTCACATCCGACTCTTCGTGACCCCATGGACTGCAGCCTACCAGGCTCCTCCGTCCATGGGATTTTCCAGGCAAGAGTACTGGAGTGGGGTGCCATTGCCTTCTCCGTTAATTCCACTAAGTCTGGTTTAACCAAAAAAAAGGAAATGGGGAGGGGCTTCCTAGGCAGTCTAGTGGCTAAAACTCCACACTCCCAATGCACAGGGCCCTTGTTTGATCCCTGGTCAGGGAACTAGATCCCACATGCTACAACTAAGACCCGGTGCAGCCAAAATAAATAACTAAATATAAATATTTTTAAAAAGGGAAACAGGGAGCAAGATGGGGCGGGAGAATGACAAGCCAGGCAAGAAGAAAAAGTAAGAAAGGAGATAATTGAGCAGAAAATGTCAAAGTTAGAGAAACAGATAAGGGAGGGAAGGAAGAAAAAGACACATGTTTCTCCCATCCAAGTATTAACCAGGCCCAACCCTGCTTAGCTTCGGAGATCAGACAAGATTGGGTGTGTTCAGAGTGGTATGGCCATAGGCAAGGCAGGGGGTTCTAAAAGGAAGGCTGAGTTGAAATCTGGGCCCTATGGGACCCTCAGTCAGTGTTGTTTCTAGTCAAACACACAGAGCAGTCTTGCCCTGCATTCCTCCTCCTCAGCTCTAGTTGGCCAAAATCTTCTTCCATCTAAGCCATCCAGAGAACTGTGAGCTAGTATTTCCACACATCCCCAGAGCCCGACCTTATCTTGGTCTATCACTGTAATGAGTTTCCTTTTACTTCCTCTGTGACAAAACTAAACAGTTTACTTCAGAAATCTCCATTCTCTTCTATCTCTGAGAATTAATGAAGATCCAACCACTTGCCTGACAGTATGTAAAGCCTGATAGCAGTAACAAAACAACAATCAAATCAAAACCAAGATTTCCATCGTGAAATGTGTCTCACAACCACACATTTTATTGAGAAACCACTGTTCTAAGTTAGATATACCATAGATAATAAAATGCTTACACATATTCACCCCTTATGTTTCTAGATCATTGTTTTACATATTACTTAGGTAATTTGGTATAACTGCTTTCAAAAATGGGAGAAATATCCTATATTAGTAGCATTTAACAAAATTCTTAAATCATTGGTATAAATGTTTTAATTAAAGAAACAGGGCTGGGAGATCCTACATTTGAATCTCTGCTTAGGCTCTTAGTGACCTAGTGACTTTGGAGAAATTACTTAATATCTTTAAACTTTAGGGTCTTCATCCATAAATCAAGGCTAATAATTTAGTACTGATCATATACAGGTTGCTTTAAGAATCAAATGAGGGACTTCCCTGGTGGTCAGTGGCTAAGACTCCGTGTTCCCAATGCAGGGGGTCTGGGTTCAATCCCTAGTCAGGGTTTGATTCCTGATCAGGGAACTAGATCCCACATGCCCCAATTAAACCTGGCAAGCCAAATAAATAAATATTTTTTAAAACTTAAAAAAAAAAGAATTAAACAAGAAGAGTGCTTAAAAACTGTACAACGTTCAGTAAGCACTCAACAAATTATCTTTTATTATTACCAACCGTTAACTTCACTACTTAGCTGCACAAAACTTAACTATGGTATACGTTTTGCTTTTTTAAAAAAAAAAGATTAAGGTGATTTTAGAAGTTTTAGTGGGGAAAATGGGATTTTTAAATAATATATAAATAGTGATAATTTGGCCATGTGATGCAAACAGCCGACTCATTGGAAAAGACCCTGATGCTGGGAAAGACTGAAGGCAAAAGGAAAAGAGGGCAGCAGGATGGGATGGTTGGATAGCATCAGCAACTCCATGGACATGAACTTGGGCAAACTCCAGCAGAAAGTGAGGGCCAGGGAGGCCTGGCGTGCTTCAGTCCACGGGGTCGTAAAGAGTCGGACACAACTTAGCGACTGAACAACAACAGTAACAAAACATGACAGTCAAATATTGGTAGTCATGTGTATAAAAATTGAAAAGCACAACTGTCATCCTTCGGCAGATAGTGTACCTCAAAGTCTATCAGCTGCAGGTCGGCTATGAGTGTCACCAGCAGCCCAGTGTTGTAGAGCTCCTGTGAGAGCTGGGCCACAGCTTCCATTGGGGGCTCCTTGTCACTTGTCCCACACAGAATTTCTTTCATCGCTTGCAGTGATTTCGACACTTCTTCTGAAGCCTAGGGACCAAAACATATGCTAATAGTTAAGAGTGAAAAAAAAATTTCAGGCTACAAACAAACAAAAATCACTTCTTGAGCCCTGCTTATTTATTTACTTTTAAAATTCTGTATAATTATTATTTTTTATTAATTGAATGATAACTGTTTTACAGTGTTGCGTGAGCTTCTTCTGTACAACACCGTGAGTCAGCTATATATCCCCTCCCTCCTGAACCTCCCCTCCACCTGCCAACACCCCACCAACCCCATCCCCCGCCACCCTCCAGGTCATCACAGAGCACTCAGCTGAGCCCCCTGTGCTATATAGCAGCTTCCCACTAGTTATCTAAAGATTAAAGAACTCAATACAGTTACAAACAAACAAAAGCCATGTAGTAGGCACTGTATTTTGTTTTTTTTTTAATATTATTGAAATTAATTTATAAAAGAGAGATCTTTAGTATTTCTACTTGGTTAATATAATTGAAATGATCTTTCTTTAAATCATATTCATAGTGAACTTTGCTAGTAATTAATTATAAATTTAACTCTTGGAAATTAAATTCAATCCATGTTGAAGACTTATCAGTAGCAAGTAGTCTTTTTTAAAGCATTTGTTAATGATTTTCAACAAATCCCTATGATTCTGATTTTTTAAAAATGGAATAGGTACAAAATCATATATTGTCAAAACCCGTAACCTTTGTCAATCCACTGATCTCTTACACATAACCATTATCTTTTTGTTATCTATGAAACTTAAAAAAAGAAAAAAGCAAAAAAAATCTCACTACATTCTAAAGAAAAATAGGAGATGGACTTCCCTGGTGGTCCAGCGGCTAGTACTCCACCCTCCCAATGCAGGGAACCCAGGTTCGATCCCTGGTCAGGGAACTAGATCCCACATGCTGAAACTAAGAGTTCACATGCCACATCTAAAACCTCCATACGCTGCAACTAAGATTCAGTGCAGCCAAATTAATTAATTAAAAGAATAATAGGAGAACCTATAGAGGAAGAAAGTATATCAGTGAGTAGGGCCTGAGAGAATGAGGTGCTGAAAATATTCTGAAACTAGATAGTGGTGATGGATACACAATCTTCTGAATAAACTAATAACCACTGAATTGCTCACTTTAAAATGGTACATTGTATAGTATCTTATTTATACTAAAAAAATTATAGCAAAAAATTTTAAAAAGCAGGTAAGGAAAACGAACAGGCAAATTAGTTAACTCTTTGCTGAATATTTTAAAGTAGGTATAGTTTTAGTACTTTCAAGTATTGTACTCTAATCATTATAATTAAAGAAGGAAATACAGAGAATAAGGCAAAATAATAAAAAACTAACTCATAGTAGTTATTAATTAAAAAATTAATTTCCAGATACATTTCATGATATGACTGAAGAAATCTATAATTTATTAAAGGTAAGAAGTTTTCTTAAATTGTGATATATACCTATAGAAGATTACTTTAAACATATATAGAGTTTAGAATAATTATAAAGCAAACACTTGTATGGCCAAAACAGAGGTCAAAAAAGAGAACATTTTTAGCATCCCAGAAGCCACCTGAATGCCCTCTTTTCAGTCTAGAAGTAAATCTTTTTATGTCTTTGATGACAATCACTTATTTACTTTTCTTTACAGGTTTTTTTAAAATCTATGTTTGTTTCCCAAAACAACATAGCTTAGTTCTGCTGATTTGGAACAGTCCCTGTACCCTCTTATGATTTGTTTCTTTCACTCAACACTGCATTTGCAAGGCTCATTCTTTCTGCTGTATGTCGCAGCAGTTCTTTAAATTCACTGTTCTATAGTATTCCACTGATAGCTGGACTGCAACTTCTCAGTTTCACTGTTGATGGACATCGAGGTGTTTCCACTGATGGGTTACTATGAACAACAATACTATGAACATTCTTGACAATGCATCCTGGTGCATGCGTGCAAGAACATCTCTAGAGTTTACACTAGGAGGGACCCGCAGGGTCTTAGAGCATGCATGCAGGGCAGTGCGGGGTTGCCGGTGTGATCAGACGTGTCCGACTCTTTGCGGCCCCATAGACTGCAGCCCGCCAGGCTCCTCTGTCCATGGGATTCTCCAGGCAAGAATGCTGGAGTGGGTTGCCATTTCCTCCTCCAGAGGATCTTCCCCACCCAGAGATCAAACCTCATCTCCTGCGTCTCCTGCATTGCAGGCAGATTCTTTACCGCTGAGACCCCAGGGAAGCCCCAGTCACTTTAGAGACAAACTGAATATGTAGGATTCAATGTCCCTTTGAGGGAATAACTAAGATACTAAAAACAGCTTCCTCTGAGGAAGCGCTGCTCAGTAGGACTTTAAAACAATGTTAAGAGGAGGCTGCACTGGGTGTTCCTGGCGGGCCAGCGGTGACCACTCGATGCTTCCAGTGCAAGGGTCAGTCCCTGCTTGGGGAACTAAGAGCCCGCCTGCTGCTGTGGTGTGGCCAGAAAGAGAGAAAAGGCGGCACCGTAGTAGAAACTGTCAGATGATCTTTAAACACAAACTTTTTACCCTTCATGTATAACATTATACACAGTATAACACGTTAGACATTTAACTGTAAAACCCCTTAGATGGTTTTTTTTCATCCTGAATTTTTTCCTCCTAGTTTTATTGAAATATAATTGACATATAGCCCTGTATAAGTTTCAGGTGTACAGCATAATGGTGTGACTTACATACATCATGAAATGATTATCACAATAAGTTTATCCATCACTGCATACAGATACAAAATTAAAGAAACAGAGGAGAAAAATGTTTTTTTCCTTGTGATGAGAACTCAGGATTCTCTTAACAACTTCCACATATAACATACAGCAGTGTTAATCACATTTATCATGCTGCACCTTATATTCCTAGTACTTTCTTACCTTTCAACCAGAAGATTGCCTACATCCAATTCCCTCTTCCCAACACCCCTGCCTCTGGTAACCACAAATCTGATCTCTTTTTCTGAGTTTGTTTGTTCATATGTTTTTGAAGTATAATTGACCTATAACACTATGTCAGTTTCTGTTACACAACATAGTGATCCTACATTTCTATACATTTCTAAAATGTATAAGTCTAGTTATGATCTGTGGCCATACAAAGACAGTACTTAGTTATTAACTATATTCTCCACACTGTCTCTTTCATACCCATGCAACTGGAAGTCTGTACCTCTTAATCTCCCTCACCAATTCCTTCCCCCAACCCCAACTCCAACCCCACCTCCCCTCTGACAATAATTGTTTCTCCTTAATATTGTTTTGTTTTTTAGATTCCACATATAAGTGAAATTGCACAGTGTTTGTCTTTCTCTGACTTATTTCACTTAGCATAGTGAACCTCTAGGTCTATCCAAGTTGTTGCAAATGGCAAGATGTCCTTTCCTTTTTATGACTGAGTAATATTCTGTTATTCCTTAAGTCTAGAGGATCCAAGGTTGGTCTGAGGCTCTAGAAAATGAATGAAGAGTTCAAGAAAACAGATTCAATAATTATCAATGGCATAAGACCTGAAACCATTAAACATATTCACAAAGACCCTGCCAGTGCATCATAGACCATGTTTAGGATTCTTCATTAAGCTTTTACATTGGCATTTGGTCTATTCATGTATTTTAATAATAACATTATTGTTTTAGCTCATACCTTATCTGTCTTTTTGTCTTGCTTTTCCAAAATGGCCAAGTTGTCTCTCAGAATTTTCACGATTTCTGCTGGATTTTTGTGTGATTTACTAAACAGAGGCATTTTTCCATCTATATAAATCTCTTCATGTAATATAGAATGCTAAAAACAAGTAAACAAAAATTATGATTCTAATTCTTAACATGATTAAATTGTTATACCAAAATGTAATGTTTTCAACAATCAATTTGGTAATATGGAACATTAAAATTGATCAAACTAAAACAAGTTTTAAGTTTCATGTCAAATTTAAGTTAATGTAAAATATTTCAAGAAAGATATTCTTTAAGGTTTATCTAAAAGTTTTTACTCAGAGTTTAATATCTTTCTTATAAGAGAAATTACAGATTTATGCAAGAATAGGAAAAGGGGTATTCTTAGAGAATAAGCTGATATTTAAAACTAGATATTTTGACTAAAGAGAGTGAAGAAGATGGTGATATTAATGATGATAAATAAAATAGAGCATGTAAAAAAAAAGTCAGACTAGGATCCACAAGCTCTGGTAAAGCAATATTTTAAAACATTCCACTCCAGAGCAATCACAAAATTACAATGTAAAATTATTTAGGATTTTTTTTTTTTTGACTCTTCAAATATTCAGCTGGCCTTACTCACTGATGAAATGAGGATTACCATGATGGTTGGGAGGGGGGAGGTGAGGAGGAGGGGAAAAGAAAAATCAGTTCTTCTTTTTGAGAATGTCTATTTGCATAGAGCAGAAAAAGCCAAATATAGCTGTTATCACCCTATTTATACTAAAAATGTGCTAGGGAAAAAGATCTAAATTAAAGGCTCCAGTTAGGAGAAACATATTCATTTGCTTTACATTTACTAGCAAAAACATGTCAAACATTACAGAAATATGGTAATTAACCAAAAGCTCCCATTAACCAGTGATCCAGAGGTAACAACTATTATCAGCTTTTATACATATTCCTCCTGAATTTTTCTCTCTCTATATAAAAATATATTTTTAAAACCAAAATATAATAATACTAAGAACAGTATTTTTCAGGCTATAGTATTTTTTTAGGCTTTCCTTAATGGAAGAAAGCAAAGAAAAACTAAAGAACCTCTTGGTGAAAGAGAAGAGTGACAACGTTAGCTTAAAACAACATTCAAAAAATTAAGATCATGGCATCTAGGCCCATCACCTCATGGCAAATAGATGGGGAAGCAATGGAAACAGTGACAGACATTATTTGCTTGGGCTCCAAAATCACTGTAGACGGTGACTGCAGCCATGAAATTAAAAGATGCTTGCTCCTTGGAAGAAAAGTTATGACAAATCTAGACAGTGTATTAAAAAACAGAGATGCCACGTTGCTGACAAAGTTCCGTCTAGTCAAGGCTGTGGTTTTTCCAGTAGTCATGTATGGATGTGAGAGCTGGACCATAAAGAAGGCTGAGTACCGAAGAATTGATGCTTTTGAACTCTGGTGTTGGAGAAATCTCTTAAGAATCCCTTGGACTGCAAGGAAATCAAACCAGTCAATCCTAAAGGAAATCAGCGTTGAATATTCATTGGAAAGACAGATGCTGAAACTGAAGCTCCAATACTTTGGCTACCTGATGCGAAGAGCCAACTCACTGGAAAAGACTCTTATGCTGGGCAAGATTGAGGCAAGGAGGAGAAGGGGACAACTGAGGATGAGATGGTTGGATGGCATCACCAACTCAGAGGACATGAATTTGAGCAAACTCAGGAGATAGTGAAGGACAGGAAATCCTGGCGTGCTGCAGTCCATGGGTCACAAAGAGTCAGACACAACTGAGCGACCGAACAACAACAACATCCATTATACAGACATATAATTACTAGAAGTATTTGGTAATTTCTTATTCAATTTTATTTTACCAATACCTCTATAGAAAGACTTCCGGGTTAACTCCATTTTTCCTCATATTTTTCTTATTAACAATAATGCAATTAATCAATGAAGAATATTACACACAAATGTATAACAGCAACTGATAGCAATACTCTAACCAGTTACGCATCCAGCATAACCTTTGTTACGGTTCTAAACACTATATCCCCTAGATTCCTACTTCCCAAATCTGCTTCCCTAGGATTTCTGTCAAATCTCTGTGGTACCTGATATCCTTCCAAAAATTTTGTTCAGTATTTGTTGTTTGTGATCAAGAATTATAACGCTGGCATTCAACGTATCTGCTAAACAAACATGAGGTATTTAAATCCTAATCTAGTTCTGACTTGGTGACGGATCCACGATGATTCAGAAGTTACCATGCTTGTCTTCATGTCATTTAAGTTTTTAATAAGTGTTTTTTTAAACTAACTGTGAATTCATCTTGTCATAACATTTAACTCATAGTTTTTCTATCTCACTCACGACGACATCAGGACAAATGTTGCCAAAGGCTCTGAGAAAGCCCACATACATTCTACCTGTTAGTACCAAGTAAGTTACCTTATTTTATTTTTTAATACATCCCCATGACTTACTTAGTTTATGACTGAAGGTTTTTACCTTTTGATCCCCTTCACCCACTTCATCCACACCCCACCCTCTGCCTCTGGCAACCACCAATCCATTCTGTGTAGCTATAAGCTTGGCTTCTGTTTCTTAGTTTTTTAGATTCCACATTTAAGTGAGATCATATGGTATTTGTCTTTTTATGATTTACTTCACTTAGCATAATACCCTCAAAGTTCCATCCTTGTTGTCACAAATGGCAAGATTTCATTCTTTCATGGCTGAATAATATTGTTTTACACACACACACACACACACACACACACACACACACACACACACACCTCACACAAACAGAACATCTCTTTATCCATTCATCCATAGATGGGCACTTAGGTTGTTTCCATTATCTTGGCTATTGTAAATACTGTTGCGATAAAGATGGGGTGCATAGTTCTTTATGAATTGGTGTTTTCATTTTCTTCAGATAAGTGCCCAGAAGTTGAATTGCTATACCATATGGTCATTCTATTTTTAATTTTTTGAGGAACCTTTATATTGTAAGGTTGATTCTTAAAGAAAGATAGAGCATCATATTTGAAATTAGATAGGCCAAATACAGTGAGCTCTCGCTTATTCATCACTGGCCCACACCCATTCTGAGGCTAATTCTTAGCATCTATCAAGGCCAAAGATAAAGGGTGTAAGGTGGAGTTCTGAAAATGGTGCCTCCTTGGGATAATGTGGTACTAGTAATTTTTCCATAAATTCTACCTCAGAGTTTTTAGAACATGCATTATATTTCAGCAACACAAGAAGCAGGAACAAGAGAAGATGCTGTGTTAGGTCCAACAGACCGACACTGCCCAGACAAATGCCTGCGGGGCACTGAAAACCAACTTACCCTCCAGGTTAGTGGTGACAGTGGGCCACGCAGCAACACAGATATCAGATGACCGACATGGGCCCTGTTGTACTTTCCCCATTTACAAAGTAAGTAAACAGAATAAACACCAAATAACACAGGTTCTTTTTTTTTTTTTAAAGCAGTACAAGAAAAGGGGATAAGTGTCCTGTGGACTTCAACAGGAAAGGTTACTTCCAGAATTAATTATCTGTAGGAGACAGAACAGAGATAACTGGGGGTGGGGAGGCAGGAAAGGAAAGAACTTAGACAAAAATAGAGGAGAACTGGTCAAGATAAAAGATCAACACATAATATACACACACACATACAGAAACACCCCCAGACATAGCATGACAATCCAGATCTGCGCAGGGCAGAAGTGACCCCATAGAACATTGGCTGAGGACAACTGAAAGGTACACAATTAGTCCATAACATATTCAGTCAAAAAATATTTACTGAGTTCCTATAAGGTTCAAGGCCTTGCACTACTAAATGCAAAAGTTAATAAGCCTCAGAGAGTTCTCGATGCAATGGGAGACACAGCCACACAAAAGGGTTTTGCCAGAACTCCAGAAAAGCTAAAATTAAATGATGGAGATAAGATACTCTGTGTGTGTGTATGTGTGTAGTATATCCTGCATTGGAAAAACCTGAATGAATGTTTTGGCCAACCCAGTATTATAGAAATATGGAGAAGATACAGTGTTATATCCTATAAAAACACGTATTACAACAATGAAAAGACGTGGAGGAAGCCAACAAGTGCAAAAGGAACTAAAACATGGAGTAGAAGCAACAAAGATAAAAGAGCTTAAGCAGAAAAAAAATCTAACTGTGATCATTTAAGGGATTTTTCTAGCTGAGATTAATAAAAGATGAGACCCCAAACTCAGTGTGCTGCAGCGTGCTGCAGACCATGGGGTTGCAAAGAGTCGGCCATGACTGAGCAACCGAACAACAACAACAGAACTCAGTGTGCTTTCGGAAGAAACCAACGTTTTTCTCTTAAAGCTCATTCCTACAAAATAACTGTAACAACAAAAAGGATCGAAATTAAGTTGTCTTTGGACTTTCATAAAACTACATGTCATGAAGCCATGGAGAGAATCTAGAGTTCTGACAGGAAAGTCTATAACCTCATAATTAAATCTCTGGCCAACACACTTATGTGCAGATAGACTGTGTACACTTCGTAAAATTTTTACCAAAAGTTGAGATGGAGTCAAACCCACAAAAGCTCAACAAAACCAGAAATAGTTCTTGAAAGGGAGCCTTGGTGTGGGAGGGTGAGAATCTCCAATTCATTCATGTGGGAATAAAAAGAAGAAAGGATTGAACTAAATAAGTCAAAAAGGAAATTGTCTCAAAAACCTCAAAGAAAAAGAAGAATGGAAATAACAATAAAATTAGAAATATTATCAATAACCTCAGATATGCAGATGACACCACCCTTATGACAGAAAGCGAAGAAGAACTAAAGAGCCTCTTGATGAAAGTGAGAGAGGAGAGTGAAAAAGTTGGCTTAAAGCTCAACGTTCAGAAAACTAAGATCATGCATAAGATCATGGCATCTGGTCCCATCATTTCATGGGAAATAGATGGGGAAACAGTGTCAGACTTTATTTTTTTGGGCTCCAAAATCACTGCAGATGGTGATTGCAGCCATGAAATTAAAAGACGCTTACTCCTTGGAAGAAAAGTTATGACCAACCTAGATAGCATATTTAAAAGCAGAGACATTACTTTGCCAAAAAAGGTCCGTCTAGTCAAGGCTATGGTTTTTCCAGTGGTCATGTATGGATGTGAGAGTTGGACGGTGAAGAAAGCTGAGCGCCGAAGAATTGATGCTTTTGAACTGTGGTGTTGGAGAAGACTCTTGAGAGCTCCTTGGACTGCAAGGAGATCCAACCAGTCCATCCTAGGGGAGATCAGTCCTGGGTGTTCATTGGAAGGACTGATATTGAAGCTGAAATCCCAATACTTTGGCCACCCCATGTGAAGAGTTGACTCATTGGAAAAGACCCTAATGCTGGGAAGGATTGAGGGCAGGAGGAGAAGGGGACAACAGAGGATGAGATGGTTGGATGGCATCACTAACTCAACGGAGATGGGTTTGGGTAGACTCCGGGAGTTGGTGAAGGACAGGGAGGCCTGGCTTGCTGCAATTCATGGGGTCGCAAAGAGTCGGACACGACTGAGCAACTGATTGAACTGAACTGAACTGATCAGAAAAGGAAAAGAAAATCTCTGGTACTTTGGGTGCCTGTTTTTTTCTGGTGATAGACCTTTCTGCTCTCCTTCCCACCCCACCTCACACACACCACCACCTCCCCCCAACTCTAGCAAGAGGGTGAGAACATGACCCAGGCAGGGCCAGAGTATTTCTTCCACTGCCCTGGCTCCAGCAATTGGCTCACAGATGGATTGTGACACCACCAAGCTAATCAAAATATGCTTCAACTCGGCTTTTCCCCCTAGGTGTTTTAGTTTAAATAAAATATTTGGGGCATCTAGAAGAAGAACTAGAAAACAATGTAACAAGTTCCTGTGTATTTACCACCCAGCTCAAAAATTAAAGCAATGCAAGCTACCACCTTGGTAGCTTCGGTTCTCTGATCCCATTCACCTCTGGCTCATACTGTATTTATCATGTACCCTCGCTATACATACTTTCACACTTTTACTAATATTACAGATAATATGTGATATTGTTGTGTGTGCTTTGAAGCATTACAGAAATGGTACTACACGGTCAGTTTCTTCCCCCCACCTCAACATTATGTTTATGAGATTTGTGTATTGACACAAATCTCACATTTATCTTACATGCTATAGCGCATCCCATTGGCTTCCCAGGTGGCGCTAGTGGTAAAAAAAAAAACTTGTCTCCCAATGCAGGAGATGCAAGAGATGCAGGTTTGATCCCTCGGTCAGGAAGATCCCCTGGAGAAGGGCATGGCAACCCACTCTAGTATTCTTGCCTGGAGAATCCCATGGACAGAGGAGCCTGGCAGTCCATAGTGTCACAAAGAGCTGGACACAACTGAAGTGACTTAGCATGCACTTAGGACTATACTACAATTTGGGCTTCCCTGGTGGCTCAGTTGGCAAAGAATCTGTCTGCAATGCGGGAGATCTGGGTTCCATCCCTTGGTTGGGAAGATCCCCCGGAGAAGGGAACAGCTACTCACTCCAGTATTCTGGCCTACAGAATTCCCTGGGCTATGAGGTCGCAAAGAGTTGGACACAACTGAGCGAATTTCACTCACTCTCTGAGTTCTAATTGTTTTCAATTGTTTATTTTTTAAAAATATTTATTTACTTACTTGGCTGCTCCAGGTCTTAGATGTGGCCTGGGGGATATTTAGTTGTGGCACGTGGGATGTAGTTTACCAACCAGGGATCGAACCTGGGCCCCTGTCTTGGGAGAAAGGAATCTTGGCCACTGGACCACCAGGAAACTCCCTCACCTTTTAAAATAGTGACATATAGTAAGAAACGCACTTCATATTGTGACCCAGAGTGAAGGAGTGTATCAATGGTTGTATAGTTGTCTCATGAAACAATACCTGAACTCTGGATAGATTCCATTCTATTCTATCCTACATCATTAAAAAAAAAAGTCCTGGTCATTATCCATTAAATTAATTCACTACCTGCTCGTTGGGCTTCCCTGGTGGCTCAGACAGTAAAGAATCTGCCTGCAATGTGGGAGACCTGGGTTCGATCCCTGGGTTGGGAAGATCCCTTGGAGAAGGGAATGGCAACCTACTCCAGTATTCTTCTGGCCTGGAGAATTCCACGAACAGAGGAGCCTGGTGGACTACAGTCCATGCAGTGGCAAAGAGTCGGACATGGCTGAGCGACTTTTACTTCACTTTCACTAACTGCTAATTAGTATGCAAGATGTCATTATGGGTTAAACTAGATGAAAGGTATACAGGATCTCTTGGTATTGTTTCTTATCTATAGTTATCTCAAAATAAAAAGTTAAAAATAAAGAATCTATCACTATGGAAAATTGACAGCAATAATCCAACATAAGGATAGTTACTGTTCCTGAGGTAGAAAACTAACAAATGAAAGATGTACTTAAAGATGTACAAGATGTGTCTATTTATCTATTCAATCCTTCAGCAAGCCACCTTTTTCACTGTATACAACCACAGAATCATTTCTGGAATGTGGCTCTATTAACATTAATTCATATTATCTGAATGAGATTTGTCATCTTGATGTTTTTCTGTACTACCTATAATGAGCATATTTCTTCTTTCCTGAAATGATAAACAGATTTGTGAGGGAAAAAAATCCATATTAACTAAGCAAGAAACTCCAATATTTTGGTCACTTCTTGCGAAGAGTTGAGTCATTGAAAAAGACCCTGATGCCGGGAAGGATTGGGGGCAGGAGAAGGGGACGACAGAGGATGAGATAGCTGGATGGCATCACTGACTCAATGGACATGAGTTTGGGTAAACTCCGGGAGTTGGTGATGGACAGGGAGGCCTGGCGTGCTGAGATTCATGGGGTCGCAAAAAGTCGGACACAACTGAGCTACTGAACTGAACTGAAGCAAGGAACTGAATAGAAAAACCCATTTTGTTTTTGAATAGAAAAATCAAATATTAAACATTTAAATATCATTAAAATGTCAATTACTCCTAAAGTCCATAATTTGATACAATTCCAGTCACAAATCCAAGAAAGTTTTTAGTAAATAAATTCAGTCAAGAATATAGAAGAACAAGGATAACAAATTTTAAAATGGAAGATTTCTTATGGGGGAATGAAATTAAAAGTGTTATAAAGTGCTATAAGTAAAACAGTAAGACAAGAAAAACAGACAAATGGAACCAAACAGGTCAGATACAGAAGTGACTGTAAGTGACTTTCAAACTTCTGGATATAAAATAATTTCTCTAATTTTACAAGTGATGAAGTAAATCTCAAAAAAAAAAAAAAGGACTGACAAATCAGTTAATATAAATATGCTACAAATTTAATTAAAACTTTTTGAATTTTTATGGATAAAATAATAATAACATTATAGGCAAACCACAAATAAGAGAATTCTGTGACATGAATATGAAAGACAGAGGGCTAAAATCATTATAAAAGGAGATCTAAAACAAATAAGAAAATCATGAAGAAATAATGTATACATATTAGAAAACCACAAAGGAGGAAATATAGTTAAACACATAGTAAATGTCTATTTTCTATAATGGGAACACTGCAAAGTTAAAAATGAAGGACTATTTTGCTCATGATGTAACATAGTTTCTTTGTTTTTTTGAGAAAATTCTGTCTATTGATGGTGAGATGCAACAGGCTCTCTCTTTTCTTATTGGTGGGATTGGGAAACATGGATCTAGAGCCTTTAAATATCATAACCTCTGACTCAGTAATTCTGTTTCTATCAGTTTGTCCTAAGAAAATAAACTAACAATGGTTATGTTTACAACTCTTTTTATTTTTCCACATTTCAACATCTCTAAAATGTGCATGTGTCTTCATAATTGATGGAACCTTATACTAACTGGCAGGGTTTTTTTGTTCATTTGTTTGTTTTCTTTCTTAGTAGTACATAAAGTGTATGCCTTACAACCAATGACTTCTTAGATTTGATGGAATACAGTATATGGCTATGAAAATGTTTACAAAGAATGTGAAATAAAATGTACAGGCTGCTAAAAGCACCATCCCATAATATAGAGTATAACAACAACTATATAAAAACAAGCAAAACTACAAATACACAAAACTTATGCAGAAAGAAATAATTTTAAAAAGTTAACAGTGATTGCCTCTGGGTAGCTGGATTATGAATACTTAATTTTCTTCTTCCTTCAAATTTTCTCTGTTTTCCTTCAAACTTTGTTTAATAGATCATGCAAATGGTTTTACAATGGAAACACCTTCTCATAAATGAAAGTTTTTAACCATTTTTTAAAGTTCAAACTGTGGAATATCTGATCGTAATGTCTTTTCAAAGCATTAGTCAAACAAATTATTTCTGTTACTTTGGCTATGAAATTTCATTTAAGAGTTGTACTTGGCTTAGATCCTGGAGAGAAAGCCAAAAAAAATTATTCAGCTCTGCTCCCCGGCAACTCAGGCCCTGTAGACTTTTAGTAGATTTTGGCAGCATTCCTTTTCCTAAGACACAGTGAAATATTTCATATGCCTAATTTATGTGTGTGCACCTCTACAGATGACCCAATGTCAGTCACTCCAATGACTCATCTAAACATGTTTATGATGTAAGTGGAGAGGAGTGCATTTGAAGGGGGAAGGAGAAGCTAGGAGAAGAGGTCATTTGGGGCCTTAAATGCCCTCATGGTATCCTTTAAAGTATTTTAAAGGGCTAATGTCTGTCTAGTCAAAGCTATAGTTTTTCCAGTAGTCATGTATGGATGTGAGAGTTGGACCATATATAAAGCTGAGCACCAAAGAATTAATGCTTTTGAACTGTGGTGTTGGAGAAGACTCTTGCAGTACCTTGGACTGCAAGATCAAACCAGTCAATCCTAAAGGAAATCAGTCCTGAATATTCATTGGAAGGACTGATGATGAAACTGAAGCTCCAATACTTTGGCCGCCTGATGCGAGGAACTGACTCATTTGAAAAGACCCTGACGCTGGGAAAGACTGAAGGCAGGAAGAGAAGGGGCCAGCAGAGAATGAGATGGTTGGATGGCACACCGACTCAATGGACATGAGTTTGAGCAAACTCTGGGAGTTGGTGATGGACAGGGAAGCCTGGCATGCTACAGTCCATGGGGTCGCAAAGAGTCAGACATGACTGAACTGAACTGAACTGAAATAGCTAATGAGTATTCCTAGGCCTTTATGTCTAACCTCCAACTGTACTGTTCAATAACAGTTCTAACTTCAAAGGTTTTCCATGAAATCTTAAGGGAGTGGGAAACTTATCTCTGAAGACAAGAAAAGTCTCAGGATTTCCATGGGTAAAACCGCATCTTCTGTCCATCAACTGATGAATGAAAAAAGAAGTTGGGGTACCTATATACAATGGAATACTACTCAGACGTAAAAAGGAACGAAACTGATTCAGTTGTAGTGAGGTGGATGAACCCAGAGTCTGTCATGCAGAGTAAAATAAGTCAGAAAAATGAATATTGCATATCAATGCATATATATGGAATCAAGAAAAATGGTACTGATTAACCTATTTGCAGGGCAGGAATAGAGACACAGACATAGAGAACGGACTTGTGGACACAGCAGGGGAAGGACAGGGTGGGACGGACAGACAGCAGCACTGACATATGTACACTACCATGTGTAAACTAGATAGCTAGTGGGAGGCTGCTACAGAGCACAGGAGCTCAGCGTGGGGGTCTGTGATGACCTACATGGGTGGGATCGGGGTGTGCGGGAGGGGAGCTCAAGAGGGAGGGGATATAGATAGATAGATAGATAGATAGATATAGCTGATTCAATTGGTTGTACAGCAGAACCCAACATAGCACTGTAAAGCAATTATCCTCCAATTAAAAATAATTTTTTAAAAAAATGAGCCTTTTTTCCCTTCATATAGGTTTCTTTTATAATCAGCGATAAGTTAAGAGGGGAACATTTCCAAAAGTCTTCCATAGAGCTTGCTCATTTAAACTTAAGTCACGGTTACCTTCTCTCAACTAAAACAAAAATTAAACAACCACATTAAATTTCAGGAAAGTTCAGAAAGTCCCATTCTTTTACCTTTTATTACAAATACGACTCACAGATAGAAATAATGCAATGAAAAAGTACATCTATGGGGGAAAATAATTGGGCCAACAAGTTTCATTTTTAAAAATCAGTGGGATGGGGACTTTCCTGGCAGTCCAGTGGTTTAGAATATGCCTTCAAAGGCAGGGGACATGGGTTTGATCCTTGGTCAGGAAACTAAGATCTCACATGTCTCGGGGCAACTAAACCTGCACACTGAGTAGAAAGATGCCACTTGCCACAGAGAAGATTCCATGCAGAGCAAGTAAGACCCGGATGCAGCCAAAAATAAATAAATAAATATTTAAAAAAAAAATCAATGGGATGGAGATTACAAGAGTATATATACATCTCTCAACATTCAGTGAAACATTCTCTTAAAATGGGTACATTTGAATAAATGTAAATTTTAAAATAAAAAAGTACACATAAAAGTTCTACTGTATTTGTTATATCCCAAATAGGCCTCTCCCTACTGCAGAATCATAACTTAGAATTGCCTTCCCGGACATAATAAATTACAAAGCGTTTCATTATTGTTATTATGCCATTATTTGTTGAGTTGAGGTAAGAGTGATATGTAATATTTATGTAATAAGTAATATGGCTGAAGTTGACACCTTACTTCAGAATGTCCCATGTACTCAAGATACCAAGCTTGTAAACTAACCCCCTCATCACCATCCCTACTCATTCAGGGTTGTCACTAAGTTACACCATGGTCTTCTCTTCTTCTTTTAACAGTTAGGCCTATTCTGTACTACTATTCCTTTGTTTGCTTCTTAAAATTCAATTCTTGACAGGCCATCTCTTTCTCATAATGAAAACTGTGTGCCCCTAACCCCCTTTCCTTTTTGGGGTACCTTGGAAAAACTACTCAGTTCCATTTTTGTAAACCAAAGAAAGAGTTGAGTCCCCATGTGGTAAATATTTATTAGCTACCTACTTATGTGCCACATACTGGGCTAGATCTTAGAAATGGCTGATAAGTATAAAAGCAATGGCTAGAAATATTTCTCTAACAAGGAAAAGAAAAATCACTGATTTTAATATAAGATTAGGTCTCATAAACAGTGCAGTTAATCTTAGAAGCTCTTAAAAGTATATAGAAATGCTATTTATAAACATATTGCTTTTCTTCAAGTATTAATATTTAGGAAAAATAAAAATGTCTTATTCAACCCTTAATTGTTTTTAGATTTAGTTTCATCACTTTTTGTTGCTGTTGTTCAGTTGCTAAGTCATGTCCGAATCTTTGCAATAACTGATTTTCTAATATTTTTCAGGTGGCAATGGTTTTTCTATAGTGTGAATAAAATGTAATCTTAAACTATAATAAAATCAAGCAATCATTTGTTAAATCATTTCCCAGGGAAGATGGTTCCTAAATTCCCAACAACCCACTCACAAATAAATTTCTAAGGTACAAAACACTTGGAATTTGTGGATGACTTATTCCCTATTTCTATATATTTACAATCCTCTAGGCTTAAGAAAAGGTGCCACTACTAAGATAATATCAATGAGATACTAGTTTAAAATAAAAGCTTTTTCTGAAGATTGTGAAGCTATGTGCAATTCTTCCATCAGTCTAAGCACTGAGTGTGGGGAATTCTGTAAAGAAGTAAAACTTGGTTTGTGATATAAATATAATTGCTATTGGATTTACTTTTGACTTCAAGAACAAGATACTAGTTCGAAAAAGGTTTCCACAGACCAGCTAAGTTTCTTCTTATATACAGGCCAACAGGTTTAAAAAAAAACGAAACACACACACACATACAAACCCATGAAACAAAACCTGTTCTACAGGCTTCTGAACACATACAGGAAATATTAGAAAAGCACAGCCAGTTTATATTATACCTAGAGTACAAACCCTTTTAATTGTTCACTGACACTCTGCTGAAGTTTTCACTTCTGCTAAGTTGTTCTGCCTTAAAGGACTCACTTGAATCAATAACTAAGGACTAATCTTTTTTGAGGCTGGCAGAGTAGATTAGAAACTTTGCTTAGAAAGATGCATCTTTAAGCGATGACTCACTTTAGCACCTAACAATATATACTTCCTTCTTCCCACAGAAGAACGATTATATGCCTTCCATCGATGCCTTTAAAAAGACGTGTAAAATTAGCATACAATCTCCCCTGTAAGATTGTAAAATGAAGTTTATTGGGATGTGAATACATATTTCAAGAGTTTACTCTTTTTTTCTCTGCTCTACTTACATACATAAATGCAACTGGTTAAAATAGTTCTTCACCAGAACAACAATATTATATGAGAGTTTGGTACCATCTATGAGAACAAAATAACTGTTCTTATTCCTTATTCCTTAATTTGAAAGGTGCATTCATTTTGTATCAAATGGTAAGTTTGAGATGTAAATTATCTAATTTTTATTTTCACTATAGAACTTTGAGTCTAACTGAAGCATTCAACATTCAAATTTCATATCCCTTTAATTAATGGCATCATTAACATTCCTAATTGAATTATGTGGGAATGCTGCAATTTATAATAATTGACACTATCAAACATCACAATGATCATATTAAATTTACTGACAATAAACAGAAAGAGGTAACTTTGGAATTTTCATTCAGTTGAAAGATAAACATGAAAAATGGTATCCTGCCACTGTTTTATTTTTGGAAACACTCTGTAAATAAAAACCCATTTCCAAAATAAGATATTCCATGGATACAGAATAGTTGGTAATGATTCAAGTGCCTTAGGCAACAGAGAAGTATTGTTTTGTAGTTGTTGTTTTTTTAAACCTCTCCTAGTAACAGCAGTTCATCATGCACAAAGAAACAGCTTGGTTTATAAAACAAATTTATAAGCAGTAACTGTAAAACCTCAACTAAATGAAAGTTTATCATATTAATTCCATTTCTGTGAACCAGGATAGGTAACCTGGTTGATACTCACCCAATGTTACAGAAAAGTCCAGGCTTGTCTAAGCAGCGAAAAGTCGACCCATGGTGAGGTGCTGAAGACAGCTCTCTCTGGGGCTCAAAGCGCTTTAGATGAAGTAGCCTTTATCTTCCATTTAACAGAGGGTGCCTCCTATTACCAAAGCATGGCAGAGAAAAGACCTTCCACGATCTGTCTTGACTTTCTGTCTCTCTCTTTGAAGAGTAACAGTTAGCACCGGAAAACATTAGCAGAAAATGCTCACTGAACACTCACACGGGGCAGCTGTAAATTTCCACTCTCTTTACTTGCTCTCAGGTTCCCAGCCTTGCTTGTCTCTTAATCTGTCACAGGCAGTTCTGTTTCTGGTCAAACCAGCTTGCTTGTGCTTTCTGCTCTCCTCTAATGCACGCTTTTAGACAGACACATACCACACAGTCACAGCTCCGTCTTTCTCTTCCTCCCTCCCAATCATGCAATGTCACAAGAATGTGTGTAAAGCAATTAAGTTGATGCAAATTTAATTCTTGGCCAAAAAAAAAAAAAAGTCTAGGGATAAACAAAATTTTTTTCTCATCACATTTTTTTCCCCTCTAAGTCCTATACTTGCATGGGGTTTTGTCAACAGATTAAATTGCCCTGACCATCTTGTTTCAAAATGTAAATAACAAAGGCATGTTGATAGTGATAACAGATTTATCTGCCAATATGCTAGTTCCTCTGGGCAGATGCTATTTTCAATCATAATAAGAAAGTGTAGGAAGTAAATACACCAATATTAGTAATTTAATCTTGAGATTTAAAAAGCAAGGGAGATGGGTGGGTCAGTGATGCAATGGATAATGCATCTGACTATAGATCAGAAGATTCTTAAAAAAGCAAGGGAGATGTTAGAATGAGTATTTAAAATTTCAATGTAATTTTGTGAAAAAATTTTTTAAAATATGGCATATTTTGAAATTTAGCATCACTATTAGTTATACAAAGGAAATTACATAGAACATAGAGAAACAACACCAAACACAAAATGGTTTATACCATTTATGTGCAAACCAAACGTAATTATTTGGTGTAGACTATCTCCCCATCCCTCCCCACCTCATCACACACAAGCACTATTGGTCAGGATATGTAACACCCCTTCAGTGAGAATTTTAAAAGCTAAAGGTTACAAAAAACATTTTTTCATTATTATACATGTATAATTATAGAGCAAACTATCTTTTTTTTTTTTTGGCTATGCTGTGTGGCATGTGGGATCCTAGTTCCTTGACCATGGATCAAACCCACGCTCCTTGGAGTGGAAGCATGGAGTCTTAAACACTGGACACCACCAGGAAAGTCCTAATGATCAATTTTGAGAGAAGGAGGCTCGTAATATGCACTTTCAATGGTGGCAAATGAGAGACTGGGCTTTTTTGGTAGGGGAATTCTTTCTCTTCTTTTGACTATTGCTATTAGGTTCACAAATTTTCATATACTTAATATGCTTCAGTCAATTACAGGCACTATTCTTTTTGGTGCTGTCCTTGTAGCCTGTGTTTCTGCCCCCACCAAAAGAATGGTCTGAAGTAAAAGGCTCATGTAATATATTTTAACAAAAATCCAATCACAGGGAGCAGGAATGAGGGGATAGGGAAATAAAGAAAAGGAGGACAGCCAATATGACAATGCCTCATCAAGCTGGCCACCTGTTAAATCTATCAGACTGAGCCTCTTAGAAGCCATATAAAGTGCATTTCAGGATCACCCTTAGGGTTTGGGGGGGAGAGGGGAAAAGGAAGGGGAAGAATTTACCTATGGCTCTCATCTTTTCTTGATCAAAGGCTTTCCCCAAAGGGCATTAAATTCCCTACCCTTGAGTTTAACTCCTCTGTTCTTCTGGGTTGCACAGTGTGGGTCTGGACATTGAGTAGACCTCATAGCAGCGGCCACAGTGAAGCCTTGGGGCAGGTAGCAAAGGGCTTGCAGAATGATGAGAGATGAAGCTATGATATTGTGCCTGCATGAGGGTTCGCACAGAGCTGAAATGAGACAAGCAAGTCCCAGAGGATCTGCAATGGTATACGTTGTTGTTGTTGTTTAGTTGCTCAGTCGTGTCAGACTCTTTTGTGACCCCATGGACTGTAGCCTGCCAGGCTCTTCTGTCTGGGGGATTTCCCAGTCAAGAATACAGGAGTGAGTTGGCATTTCCTTCTCCAGGGGATCTTCCCAATCCAGGGACCATGCTTCCTGCTTTGGCAGGCAGATTTTTTTTTTACCACTGGAGCCACCTGGAAAGCCCTGTAACAATATATATGACAAATCTAAAACAATTGTTCAGGGACTTCTTTAGAAGTCCAGTGATTAAGACTCCTCACTTCCACTGCATGGGGCACAGTTTCGATTCCTGGTCAGAGAACTAAAAACCTGTGTCACTCCGTGTGGCCCAAAATTTAAACACACACACACACACACACACACACACACACACATATAAAACAAATGCTCAAATTTCCCACATGAGTTCATTATCTTTTACTCAAAATCCTTTGACTCAAATTCTACCCAGGTAGAACTCTGCGAAATCACATATTACTTCACTTCAGTGATTATGATCGTTTCATTTACCTGCGACTTTGCTTATTTACAATATCATGAGGAGGGTGGCTTAAAATCTGGCAATTGGAAGTGATATCTGGAAGGTCTTAAATAAGACTTTCTTTCTCTTTTTTTCTACTTTATATCATTGGGTCAGCCAACAAGTTTTACTGCAAGAAGGCAGAAACTTTACAGCCTCCTTTCACCTTATCTTGCATGCATTTTCTAAACGACCTCTTATTACTTAACTAAATTCCTATTTATTAGTTCTGTACATCACTCCACTTCCCATGTCCATATCTTTCTGTATTTAACTCTCTATAGAAAGGGGTCAGCCTCTATTTTCCTCACATTCTTCCCTCTTGATCAATAACACTGTAGTTACCTAAATAGATAAGAAACTTTATTTTGTGTTTGCTTTAATTATACTTCTAAGGTTGGTAATGGTAAAATAAAACAAGAACTCTAGTACTTTAACACAGAGTGTAAATTAACATAACTTTTCCCTGTAGGGATATTAACAATGAGTTGCAAAAGGCTTAAAATATTCATATTCCTTTTCATTTAGTAATTCAATGTCTACAAATTCATTCTAAGAATAACAAACGTGCAAGGAAGCATATACAGAGATATTTATTACACTATGTGTGCTCAGTTGCTTCAGTCATGTCCAACTCTTTGTGACCCCATGGACACACAGCCTGCCAGACTCCTCTGTAAACTGGATTTCTCAGGCAAGAATGCTGGACTGCGGTGCCATGCCCTCCTCCAGGGGATCTTTCTGACCCAGGACTCAAAACCATACCTCCTGCATTGCAGGTGGATTCTTTACCACTGAGCCACTACTACTACGTATAGCAAACACCCCTCCCCCCAAAGTCCAAAACTACGTGATTGACTATATTTAATCATTGGGTTCCATGTAGCATGGGCATTGACCAACTGAAGCAAGTGTACAAACAACTAGCGTAGTCACAGGCCATTCAGCATACCTGCTGAATACTGAGTAGAATTCATTCATCCATACAGAATATCATAGCCAAACTGCTTAAGAATATTTAAAGAAATGGGGATATAGTTAATACATAGTATCAAGTTAAAAAATCCAAGATCCTAAGCTTAATAAAGAATGAGCTCCCAATTTTTGTTCTATTTTTTCCATAAACATTTCTTTTTATATGGATATGGAAACAATACCAAGTGTTAACGTTAGTTGGAACACTGGTAATTTTTTAAAAAATATTAAAAAAATTTTTTTTATTATTTCTTTTTATTTACTTATTTGTTTATTAACTTGGCTGTGCCAGGTTTTAGTTGCCACATGTGTGATCTTTAGTTGCGGCATGTGGGAATTTTGTTTTTTCAGTTGCAGCAGGTGGAATCTAGTTCCCTGACCAGGGATGGAACTTGGGCCCCCTCGTTTGGGGTGCAGAGTCTTAATCACTGGACCACCAGAGAAGTCCTGGAACACTCGTGATTACATTCATATATTCCAGTGTTTTCCAATTATTCTATAATTAACATGTACAATCAGTTTCACTACAAAACAAGGTAAGTGTTCCTAAAAATCACCACGTTACACAGCTCTGTATCATGCAGTAAGAACCACAGAAATTGTGGGGGAAATTCGGTTGGAGCTCAATACTCAAAAATGTCATCAGAAACATACTTTTTTCTCTTAAGGTAGGAACCTAATAAAAATAACACATTTTTTTTTACAGCAAGTGGTTTAAGAAATACATAAAATAAATATGGCATAAAAAATACATAAAATAAATACAATAAATATGGCATTTTTCCTTGAAAAAGACCTGATATTTGCTTGTGAAGGTGGGTGTTAGAAGATTTATAGCTTGTGAATTGTTTCAAAAGTGGAAATAGGATTTATCTTGTTGATAGCCATACCACCCTGGATGCACCTGATCTCATTCATCTTGGAAGCTAAGCAGGGTTGGGCCTGGTTAGTACTTGGATGGGAGGATTGTCTGTTATCAGCTGAAAAGTTGTAACACCAAAGGTGGATGAATGTGACTCACATAACATGAGGTATACAGAGATGGCTGGTATGTGTTTGAGATGTGTGCGTGTCTATGTTTTGTGTATTTCTCCATGGCTTGTTTCAGCTGGGTGGTTTTCTGCATTCATGAAACTGTACAAAAGCAAATGAGAAATCTGCATTATGTTAAAATGTTTCCTAATATATCAATCATATTGGAACAAATCTGTGTTTTCAAATCGTGTTAAAGCAGAAATGACTGTTACTTTCACCACCATAAAATGTATGTATATATATATTTGAATATGCTAACAAGTATTGTGAACTTATTGCTATAATTTTTCTAATTTGGGCAACTAAAGATTTTTTTAAGTGGTATTTACCTCTCTTTTTGTTTTTTCCTCCCTCACTTCTCATTTATGCTTTTGTTTCTCTATTTTTCTCTCTTCTTAAAGACCAGAGTGTAGATACAAAATATTAATACCACAGCTACACATTCAGGTAGCCTGGGAATAACATTTGACTTATTCTTCAACAGTCTTAAGTCAAAAAGAAAGCCCCAAAGCAAAGAATTTATTTACTACCTTAGGAGTTTGCCATGCTATCTACGTACCACAGATACCTCAAGTTCTTTTCATAATTCCTGTTTCAGGCAGAATTGTTACCCTGGAACTTGCTTAAAGATATTCAAATTGTTTTCATAAAAGCAGAATTTAGAAGATATGCTAGATGAGAAATGCTTTACAGTGTCTAAGCTGCACTGAAATGGGGGTTAAGTGATAGAATGAAAACACATTTCCAACTATCCATTAATTGTTAATCCTTGGCTAAATTTGGAAAGCTTTAAAAGATCTTCAGCAAGATAACAAAGCTTCATTAGTCTGTTTTTGTTCTCATACTAACTCTGCTTCTATCTCCTCCTGCTTTTTTTAGGAAGGAGGAAGCTTGGATTACAGAATTTAGGTGACAATCCTGCCCACTGGCTGTATTTCCAAAATGTTGGAGCAGTCTTTCAAAGCTGAGAACATCAGAACTTTTCTCAGTTTGGAGCACTACTCTGGCCCCCTGCTGGTACTGTGCTGCGGTGGCTGCTCTAATACTTGGGTCTCAGCAGTAAGCTCTACCATGCCAGTCTAAGGAATGACCACCTTGTTTCCCTAATGCCAAGATAAAATATATCTCTACGTACATCTATTCACTAATAAATGAATATAGATATATAGCCTCTGAAGGCCTTTATGTGATAAACTATTCTGAACATTCTTCTCATATCAAGTGGCTAGTTTCATAGGCCGTAGAATCTTTGGAATTAGGCTGACCCAGACTTGAATGAAAACAGATTGTATGTAAGCAACATTATCTTTAAATTGGATACTACCGTGTACACTCCAGGGCTAGTTATGAAGATCAAGTGAAATATAATACACATACATGCCTGGCATCTAGTTAACTGTTAAATACTAGATACTGATCCACTCACAAAATTTAAAAAAAGATAACTCATATTCTAAAAGTACATCATCCAACTTGAAGTTTCTCTGTGACTACTCTCAAATGAGGCAGATCCATTGGAGGGGGTCACAGGCAGTTTGCAGTCAACCTCACTCATGAAACACTTAGTAGATGCAAAGTGCTACAGTAAGAGCCCGGGAGATACACATAACCCACACACCAACCAGTCATTAACTCTGTGTTTAAGGACTTTTAAATTTGTCTTGAGACTTCCCTGGTGGTCCAGTGGTTAAGACTCTGTGCTTCCACTGAAGGAAGGGTGGGTTTGACCCCAGACTGAGGTTCTAAGATCCTGTATGACGCTTTCGTTATTCAGTCACTCAGATGGGTCCGACTCTTTGCGATCCGATGAACTGCAGCACACTAAGGCTTCCCTGTCCTTCACTATCTCCTGCAGTTTTCTCAAACTCATGTCCATTGAGTTTGCCATAGCACAGTCCAAAGAAGAAATAAAAGCCTTATACACCAACCGGGCCAAAATAATTCAATTAAGAGAATTCTGAAATAAATAGCTAGTCCAGGTTCGATGCATGAGACAGGGTGCTCAGGGCTGGTGCACTGGGATGACCCTAAGGGACGAGATGGGGAGGGAGGTGGGAGGGGGGTTCAGGATGGGGAACACATGTACACCCATGGCTGATTCATGTCAATGTATGGCAAAAACAACTATAATATTGTAAATTAATTAGCCTCCAATTAAAATAAATAAATAAATAAATAAAAAAGAATTCTGGATGCAGGTGTTTGTTTTTTTTTTTGCCACACCACATGGCATGTGGGATCTTAGTTCCCCCATCAGGAACTGAACCTGCCCTTGGCAGTAAAAGCATGGATTCCTAATCACGGGACTGCCAAGGAATTCTCTGGATGCAGCATTTTAAAAAAGCACAGGACAGGAGTACAGAAACTCTGGAGTCTAGTCTAATTTACTCTAACCAAAAGATAGAGTTGAGGTAGGGGAAAGGGAAATGGGACTATGAGCCATTTGATCTAAGTAAAATATTACAAGAAATCTCAAAGGTTCTAGAAGTATCACAAGGGTTCCAGAATATTTATGAATTTGAGATTAATTGCAAATTATCAAGGAGACTGTCTATAACAATGCTTTATTTTACACTTGATTAATCCACATCTTTCATTTCAACAAACAAATCTGAGGTACTTTCTATGTGACACAAAGTAGGTTTTTTTTTTAATATTTATTTATTTATTTGGCTGCACCAGGTCTTAGTTGCAGCACGTGGGATCTTTCATCTTTGTTTCCACATGTGGGATCTAGTTCCTGAACCAGGGATTGAACCTGAGCCCCCAGCATTGTGAGCGGGGAGTCTTAGCCACTGGACCACCAGGGAAGTCCCCAAAGTAGTTTCCATAATGAACTTCAATCAATACTGTCGGTACTTTCAGGGTTGCTACTAGTTTACTTTGGTAAGAGTCAGAAAAAGGGACAGGTGCAGTCAAGCAGGTGCACAGATTAACCAGAAGATAGCATCATCATGCAAAGAACAATTATTCTTTTCTTCAGGCAGATGCAACCCTCCACCAGCCTGACACCTAGTTTGATTGGAGGGAAGGGGGAATGTGAACGGGATTTCAGGCCCTACTCACTTCCCTAGCCAGGAGTTTTGAGCAGTGGACAAACCATACAACTAATATGCAATGGCCCTGAACACAATGGCAAGGCCCTGTTACAACTTTCTTATCATGTCCATATATAGGATTCATTCATCCAACCATCTGAGGAAAATATGCTCTTTGGGGATACAGAGTGAAATAAGAAATTCACATTCTCTTAGGGGGTATAATACATGTACCAAAAATCACTACAGTGTAAGGCAAAAAGTTATGAATCACAAATGAAAAGACCAATGAAGTGCCAAAGAATTCAGGAGAGCCAAAACGTACTTACATCTTGAGGAATCACAGGTTTCAGAGAAAAGGTGCGCTGAACCCAGTTCTGAATGATGGGTAGCATTTGGTCACATGGAGACAGGAACAGAGGATTTAGGAAGTGCAAGATGTAAATAACAAACAATAATTTAGTTTATCTGAAGCAAATGCTATTGTGAATAACAGCAAAAAGAAACACAGATTGGGATCAGATTATGAAGAGTTTGTAATACTAGGCAAATGGTTAATTAACTGTTAATTTGTGGGGAAAGGGGAGCCATGAGGTAATCAAACTCTTTCATGAATATGAATTTAGCAGAGTAAAAAAAGAATCAAAAAGGTAGAGAAATAGGAGATGAAATGAAAGGCAATTGCACTAGTCTAGGATGACAATGAAACTAACTACACAGTGGGAAGGAGAGGACTACTTGAGTGTCAGAGACAATAGATTTGGCAACTGAATAAATGTAGGTGATAACGGAGAGAACAAACAAGATGATGAGTTTCCATGCCTATGTGAGAGTAGATGGGTAATATCTTCAAAGTAAATAAGGGCCAAAGAAGAGAAAACAAATTTTTACACAATAACAAGTTGCTTTTAGGTAACAAGTTTGAGATGCCAGCATGACTTCTGGGTATAGATGTTTACAGAGGCAGTTGAAGACAAGAACTAGGAGAGAAAATAGAGCCAGAGATCTACATCGGGGTCGCTCATTCTGCCCATGCAATGCGTGCTCAGTCGACTGCTCACTCTTGTCCAGTTCTTTGTGACACCATGGACTGCTGGCTGCCAGGGTCCTCTGTCCATGGAATTTTCCAGGCAAGAATACTGGAGTGGGTTGCCATTTCCTACTCCAAGGGATCTTTCTGACCCAGGGATCAAACCCGCATCTCCTATGTCTCCTCCATTGGCAGGCAGATTCTTTACCACTGTGCCACCTGGGAAGTCAGTGCAATATGAGAGACCCACAAGAAAGCCAAGAACAAACCTTTAAAGAACACCTACAGGTGGTGGTAGAAAAAACAGTGACTAAAGAAATCGTAGTCAGAGAAGGAAAGGAGAACCAGAAGAGTATACTAACACTATGATCAAACATCAGAGCATCAAGAACATGAGGTGTGCAATAACAGTCCTGAACACCGTAGAGCGGTGATGAGCACCCTGCATAAGCCTGTAATCTAATTGCAAAGGCTTTCTTTCAATTCTTACAAACCAAAAGTATTAGGGGAAATAGCGATATCCAAAGAAGTAAGAAAAGGAAGGGGACCTTTAAGTATTCATATTCCCCTAAACTCCTGAAATAAAGGCTGATCAGTTCAGTTCAGTTCAGTTGCTCAGTCGTGTCCAACTCTTTCCAATCCCATGGACTGCAGCACGCCAGGCCTCCCAGTCCATCACCAACTTCCAGAGCTTGCTCAAACTCATGGACATTGAGTCAGTGATGCCATCAAACCATCTCATCCTCTGTCGTCCCCTTCTCTTCCTGCCTTCAATCTTTCCCAGCATCAGGGTCTTTTCAAAGGAATCAGTACTTCCCATCAGGTGGCTAAAGTATTGGAGTTTCAGCTTTAGCATCAGTGCTTCCAATGAATATTCAGGACTGATTTCCTTTAGGATTGACTGGTTGGATCTCCTTGCAGTCCTAGGGGCTCTCAAGAGTCTTCTCCAACACCACAATTCAAAACCATCAATACTTCGGTGCTCAGCTTTCTTTATAGACCAATTCTCACATCCATACATGACTACTGGAAAAAAACATAGCTTTGACTAAAAGGACCTTTGTTGACAAAGTAATGTCTCAGCTTTTTAATATGCTGTCTAGGTTGGTCATAGCTTTTCTTCCAAGGAGCAAGTGTCTTTTAATTTCATGGCTGCAGCCACCATCTGCAGTGATTTTGAAGCCCAGAACAATAGAGTCTCTCACTATTTCCATTGTTTCCCCATTTATTTGCCATGAAGTGATGGCACCAGATGCCATGATTTTCATTTTCTGAATGTTGTTTTAAGCCAACTCTTTCACTCTCCTCTTTCACTTTCATCATGAGGCTCATTAGTTCTTCTTTGTTTTTTTCCGTAAGGGTGGTGTCATCTGTGTATCTGAGGTTATTGATATTTCTCCTGGCAATCTTGATTCCAGCTTGTGCTTCATCCAGCCCAGTATTTTGCACGATGTACTCTGCATTTAAGTTAAATAACTAGGGTGCAATATACAGCCTTGACATACTCCTTTCCCTATTTGGAACTAGTCTGTTGTTCCATGTTCAGTTCTAACTGTTGCTTCCTGACCTGCATACAGATTTCTCAAGAGGCAGATCAGGTCGTCTGGTATTCCCATCTCTTTCAGAATTTTCCACAGTTTATTGTGATCCACACAGTCAAAGGCCTTGGTATAGTCAATAAAACAGAAATAGATGTTTTGCTGGAACTCCCTTGTTTTTTCGATCATTCAACGGATGTTGGCAATTTGATCTCTGGTTCCTCTGCCTTTTCTAAATCCAGCTTGAACATCTGGAAGTTCATGGTTCATGTTTTGTTGAAGCCTGGCTTGGAGAATTTTGAGTATTACTTTACTAGCATGTGAGATGAGTGCAATTGTGTGGTAGTTTGAGCATTCTTTGGCATTGCCTTTCTTTGGGACTGGAATGAAAACTGACCTTTTCCAGTCCTGTGGCCACTGCTGAGTTTTCCAAATTCGCTGGCATATTGAGTGCAGCACTTTAACAGTATCATCTTTTAGGATGTGAAATAGCTCAACTGGAACTCCATCACATCCACTAGCTTTGTTCATAGTGATGCTTCCTAAGGCCCATTTGACTTCACATTCTAGGATGTCTGGCTCTAGGTTACTGATCACACCATCATGGTTATCTGGGTCATGAAGATCTTTTTTGTACAGTTCTTCTGTGTATTCTTGCCACCTCTTCTTAATATCTTCTGCTTGTCTTAGGTCCATACCATTTCTGTCCTTTATTGTGCCCATCTTTGCATGTAATGTTCCCTTGGTATCTCTAATTTTCTTGAAGAGATCTCTGTCTTTCCCATTCTTTTGTTTTCCCCTATTTCTTTGTGATGATCACTGAGGAAGGCTTTCTTATCTCTCCTTGCTATTCTTTGGAACTCTGCATTCAAATGGGTATATCTTTCCTTTTCTACTTTGCCTTTAGCTTCTCTTCTTTTCTCAGTTATTTGTAAGGCCTCCTCAGACAACCATTTTGCCTTTTTGTGTTTCTTTTTCTTGATAGAGAGGTCAAAGCCAGGTTGCGATCAGCAGATCATATGGCACTATTCATGCGTGCGTGCTAAGTCACTTCAATCATGTCCAACTCTTTGCGAGTCCATGGACTGTGGCCCACCATGCTCCTCAGTCCATGGGATTCTCCAGGCAAGAATACTGGAGTGGGTTGCCATGTCCTCCTCCAGGGGATCCTCCCCACCTAGGGCTTGAACCTACATCTCTTAGGTCTCCTGCATTGGCAGGCAGGTTCTTTACCACTAGTGTCACCTGGGAAGCCCCATATGGGCACTATAGCAAAGCATAAAGCAGGAAGAGGACTCCATGGCAGTCCTTCTGGGAAACTGGTGATCCTGGTTCAGATCTAGGTAGCATGGCTCAGCTGCCTCACCTAGAACACTGAATGAAAGGTCAGAGTCTTCGCAGTACCTGACACACAAGAAGTCCAGGGCAAAAGTAGGATTGTAAGAGGTTAAGGATGAGGTGATGAAGGCACTAGCATATAACATTGTTTCCAAGCATTTGATAAGGAACAGAGGGAGAGCTGGAAGGGATTTTTGTTGCTTTGTTGTTGTTAACTTTGAACTCTCAGTAGACTGAGTGGGTGGAACAGATAGGAGGAAGATGCAAGATAAGAAGAGGACAGTTAATGAGGCAAGAGTCTTAAGCCCACAACAGAAGATGGAATCAAGACCATAAGTGGAAAGTTTAACCCCCACGAAGAATTATATATATTTTTCTAAAATGAAAAAGGAAGAGAAAGAATGAGTAAAGAAACTGTCCACGTAAAGAGGAATGAAGTTACAAAGCACATGATTGCTTCCATTTTCTCAGAAGAGAAGGACTCAAAATCATCAAGAGAGTAAGAGTGAAGTAACAGAATGTGCCCTGGAGCAGAGTGAAAAGTGAGCTTACAAAAACACATAAATGTAGTAAGAAGAAAAGCTAAAGGCTATAATTCATGTACATCAAATTCTACATCCAATGGTTATAATTTCACTTACAATTGCACCACAAAGACTAACTAGGTGAGAAACATGCTATGGTATTCTTCCAACTTCCCAATTTAAGGAATAACAGAGAATGACCTAAGAAAGAAGTCATGGAATCCTCAGATATAATATACAATAGCATCATAACCAACAAAGATGGGCTTAGTGCTATAACTAGAGTCAGATGGTGATGAGTCTCATATTTCTCTGCCCTTTTTTGCTGGAGCTATTTTCTACTTTTTCCACAGTCGATACTTTTATGAAAAGTTCTTTCTTGAATCAGTTAGGAACACAACATAGCTTTTAAACAACTCTCATCCCATGTTTGCTCTCTTTTTATAAAGTATGTCATCTTCTAATTTTCCAAGTTTTTACAAACTTTCACTTTGCTACGAATTATTGAAATCAGAGCTACATGAAAAATTTCATGTTGGAAAATCATATTATTTCTATTATAAATCTTTACAAGTACAATTTGTAAGCTGGTGCTCTAGAGCCAAGGAGAAAACAGGATTTAAAAAGAACACAGAAAGGACAAATAAAGATAAGGCTGAGTGAAGAGAAAGAAAACCTTGAGTTATAAATTACTCAGTTTAAAATGTCAAGGGAAACTTGTCTCAAAGTATCACTTTCTGTGTTTTGAAGCTTGTTAATAATGGAAAGTCCTTTTAAACAAGATATTTAATTTTCAGATTCCAACCAATCCATTGACAGCAAACAAATACATAGAACTTATAATAAAACATACACACTGAATGGAAAAATCTCTATGGAATTAGTTCAGTAACTATAGTTGGATTTCATTTTCTTTATAAAACACATTTTACCATAACTCTGCTGCTGCTGCTGCTGCTAAGTCGCGTCAGTCGTGTCCGACTCTGTGCGACCCCACAGACGGCAGCCCACCAGGCTCCCCCGTCCCTGGGACTCCCCAGGCAAGAATACTGGAGTGGGTTGCCATTTCCCTCTCCAGTGCATGAAAGTGAAAAGTGAAAGCGAAGTCGCTCAGTCACATCCGACCCCTCGTGACCCCATGGGCTGCAGCCCACCAGGCTCCTCCGTCCATGGGGTTTCCCAGGCAAGAGCACTGGAGTGGGGTGCCGCTGCCCTCTCCATAACTCTAAAGACTTATAAAACATTATCTAGAATAGGAGAAATAATTACAGTCTATTAATAACTACTGACCACAGGAAAAAAAATCTGTAATAAATATAAACACACAATGGTATCTTGTTTTACAAAGAAAATGTGAACTAATTCTTGTGCCATCTACTAAAAGATGGACAATTTCTCCATTTCAGTACAGAATCAAAAGTGTAGATGAAAGTTTTCACCTTAGTAAAAGAAGCACAACTGTTATAAGAAACAGAATCTTCCTAAGAAATAGAAGAAAGATTTTTTAAAACATAAACTACTTCTATGTGGTGAGACAAAATCTCATATGCTGCTGTGAAGAATAAAATCACTAAAAATATTTCTAGGAAGCAATTTTTCAGAATGTTTACGCTCTTTAACCCACCATTTCTACTAACAGAAAGCTAGTCTGAGAACGTAATCAGAAATATGACCAGATATTCAATGATGTTATACAATGTTATTTATAATAGGAAAGCCTGGAATATCTACAAAAAAGAAATGGTTGAATAAATTATGCTATGCTACCATTTTATTATAGAATTTAATAGACTGTCAAAATAACATTTGGAAGGGTCATCTATTCATATAAGAAAAATATGCTAAATAAAAATTAAAAAATTAAATATGAGTATTTCAAATTCATTTTTTATTGGAATATAACTGTTTTACAATATGGTATTAGTTTCTGCTGTACAATGACGTGAATCAGCTATCATATATGTATGGTGGTGGTGATGGTTTAGTCACTAAGTTGTGTCCGACTCTTGCGACCCCATGGGCTAGAGCCCGCCAGACTCCTCTGTGCATGGGGTTCTCCAGGCAAGAATACTGGAGTGGGTTGCCATTTCCTTCTCCAGGGGATCTTCCGGACCCAGGAATTGAACCTGGGTCTCCTGCACTGCAGGCAGTTTCTTTACCAGTTGAGCTATCAGGGAAGCCCATATACATATATCAAATTCACTTTTAATTACATATATATACAACCTGGAGAAGGAAATGGCAACTGACTCCAATAGTCTTGCTTGGAGAACTCCATGGACAGAGAAGCCTGGCGGGCTACAGTCCATGGGTCGCAAAGAATTGGACACAACTTAGTGACTAAACAATAACAACCACAATACACACAGCCATTTGCATGTCCATATACACATATAATTTTTGTGCAGATAAAATTAGAAGGAAATACAATGAAATTTTTAAAGTAATTTTCCTTGTTTTTAGGGTCACTTTTTTCCCCCTGCTCTTCTCTGTAATAACCAGAAGCGAGATGAGGAAGGGAACGTCGTTGTTTCGAAAATGTCATAATAAGACACATGTTGTGCCGCTGTCGTAGCTCTAAGTCCTACCACTGACATATCGATCTGTGGTAAATGTGACTACCCTGCCAAGTGCAAGAGAAAACATAACTGGACTGCCAAGGCTAAAAGAAATGCCACTGGCACTACTTGAATAAGGCACCTAAAAGTTGTACACAGCAGAATCAGGCTTGAATTCCTGAATAATATCACCTAATCCCAAAGAGCAGCTGTGGCAGCATCCAGTTGATCTGAAGGGTTTCGATAATTCGTTGCTCAATAAATGTTCTAGTTTGAAAAGAAAACCGCTGAGCTTTCTACCATAGCATTTGTAAGTAGAAAGTTTCATTTTTAAAAAAGTAGCAGCTATGTTTCTCTTTAAATAGGCATTTTTTAAAAAAATGTAGGCTCTGATACATATAATGTACACACTCTACACTATTGTATCCTCTGAATATGATCAAGTCTGCAGACTCTTGGATTTCCATTATAATCCCATGCTGAGGAAAGTTATGAATGAAAAGGAAAGGAAAAAGCATGCTGTTGTCTTGATGTTTACTTTCTAACTGACAACTTTAAGGACACTAGAACATACGTTAATGTGAAGGGAGGGAGTTTGTGTGTTTTGTTCACTGCTTTATCCTGCTTTATTCTCAGCAAATATTTGTGAATAAATCTTCAACTGATTTTTTTAAATTATGAATCACTTCCCTGTTCTACTATGTTCTTTGTCTTGAATTAAAAAGTAAAACAAGGAGGAAGTGGTGACTTTTATGTGATGAGTTGGGGAATTCACTAAATGAAATTAGTTCTGCTTTTTTTTTTCCTGCCCTTACAAAGGGAATGATGCTTTCTCTCTATAGAGAAGTTCATCTTTTCTACTTTAGTATTAACTTTCTTGCACAAATTGTATCCTGCTATTCTGATTAAACTCATCTCACAATTTCTTTTATTTTTTCTGTATCTTTTTTCTTTGTGTATGGCCTTCTATGCACAGTTGACCCTGGAACAAATGGAGGGTTAGGGGTACTAACCACCATGCAGTCAAAAATCTATGTTTAACTTTATAATTAGCTTTCTGTAATTGCAGTAACCACATTTGTGGGTTCAGCCAACCACAGATCATGTAGTACTGTAGTAGGTACTTTTTGAAAAAAATTCACAAGGTCAACTATAGTTTCTTTCTAACTGTGCCTTATATGCTGGGTTTAACATCTTTACTTCTTAGTTTTATTATGTGGTTTATCATTTCTGATAGCCTAATTTGTTCTTATTTTAGTGTGCCTGGCCATTTTTATAGTCTGTTACTTTTTATATTTTAGAATCCCTCTTTTATTTATTAAATATATTTATCTTATATATTGGATATTTCTAATAGCTGAAATATCTGTAGCTAAGTTTTAGTTCTGGTTTCTGCTGACTCTAGCTCAACGTATTTTTATTTTTTCTCCCTTGTTACGTTTTGTGATTTAAAAAAAATGTGTATGAGCTTATGTTTTAGAATTTTAACTATGATTATTTGATAACTAGGTTGATAATCCTCTCTATGGAGGATTTGTGATGGTTTCTTAAAACTGTTACAGACCCAAATCTATTATAAATTAAAACTCTCTACTTGTAGAGTTTAGAGACCATGAAAATAGTATAATAAGACCTCAAATCCAAGTAAATGTGAGCTGGTAAGCAGAATTGCTCAGGGAGATATTAACTCCACCTAGAGTTGTATGCTTCTCCAGGATGGTCTCTGACAGGCCCCCTACACTTTGCAGAATGTAAGGGATTTTCCCAAGTCTCCATTTTTCTCCGTGTACAGGTTTCTATGCCAGCAGAAATTGATGGATGCCCCCAAAATATTCAGTGATTTCAGCACTTGTTTACCTCACAGAATAGACTTGCTTGGTTTCTAGCCCCAGAAAGTTTCCTTTGTTTTCTTATAGGTTCATCCATTTATTTTATAGGATTTTTTAATATGGAATCTACTATTTTACATATTTTATGGACGTCTTCTCTATCATGATCTTCCCTGGTGGCTCAGACAGTAAAGCGTCTGCCTGCAATTCAGGAGACCTGGGTTTGATCCCTTGGTTGGGAAGATTTCCCTGGAGAAGGAAATGGCAACCCACTCCAGTATTCTTGCCTGGAAAATCCCATGGGCAGAGGAGCCTGGCAGGCTGCATACAGTCCATGGGGTCACAAAGAGTTGCACACAACTAAGCAACTTCACTTTCTTTTCTCTATCATATTCTCAGAAATGGAAATCTATTTAATGCTTCTGCAATTGCTTTGTACAATTTAAATTGGGATATTATAATTATTCCTGATAAATCTTGTTTTAGTGTGTTAGGGTAGTCTACAAATCTGTCAAGGGCACCTATAATCTTGACTGAGTTATTATTGGTTTGGCCAAAGAGGTCATTCAGGTTTTTCTGTTAGATGACATGGAGAAACCCAAATGAACTTTTTGGCCAATCCATTATGTTAGCTTACCTTAGAAGTTTGTATCACCTGCAAATTTGCTTCAACTTTCTCAGCCTTCACCACAGTCACTGATCAACACAGCTTCTGACAAAAAGAAAAGCTAAAACCTTAATTTAAAAAATCTTTATAGAAATTTTAACATTTTTTTCTTATTGTTATCAGATACATAGAATTATAAATTGCATTTTCATCATCACCATATATCAATACAGATAAATCAAATTAAAATAGCCTACCCCGATTACTTTAAATGGTAGATGTTTTAAAAAGTAGTATTGAACCAAATAAAAATATTTCAACATTGGGGAAAATAAGTAGAAATGTGAAAGGGTGGTATGGATGAGAGGAACTCTAACACGGCTGAAATCCCTATCAGCCCTCACCTTACACAGGAAGAAACCACCTTATCTAAACTAGTTATTTTCTAAACTACACATCTTCATATGTACAAAAAGGCTGTGCAAAGCTTAGAAGAGCTCTGAAATATCACAAGGGGAAGCTTTGAAAGGTTTTTTGCTGATAAAAGCACCATGAAAACCCATGACTACTAGATTCTTTTTTCTTTTCTGCTTTGCCATAGCTTTAGTTCATATCTTTCACTAATTTCAGTCATCAGTGGCAACTTTTATAAAATTTTTCTCTCTCAATATCCATATGATGGTGTACACGTGTACATGTGTGTATGTTTACATTTTCCCATTAGAAATAAGAGAAAACTTACACTCTCTCCTGTAGTATAATGCTCTTGCATGAAGAACGTATAAACCACTGACTCTGGGTCTGCATCTTTGTTGTCTGAGCAGCAACTACCGGTTTAAATAGAACATTTAGCTCTTGATAGTCTTTCTTCTCAATACTGGATGTATATACCCTGCAATAATGCAGTAGAAAAAACACAGGCTTTGGAACCACATAGATCTGGGTTTAAATCTCAACATCTCTGACCCTCTTATGAAAATAGTACCACAAATCTCAAAGGACACCTGTTAAGAGTCAAATTATATATATATATAGTGCCTAGCACAAAGCCTGCCATGTGACCTGGGCTCTGTTATGTTAGCTGTATTTCTGTGTAATTTTGTATTTAATTTCCACTTTGCTCAATCTAGCAAAGGACTTTCCAAGCTAAATTTTCTAAGTCATAGCCCTGATAAACTACTGTGGCTCTGTTCAGAATTAGCATTTTGCAACACTTATTTTACCCAACAATAGACATAAAATACTTTAAAAATAGCAATGCAACAACAATTATACTACTGAATATATCCCACTAAGGTACAGTCATCTCTTGTTATCCATGGGGGACTGCTTCCAGCCCAATCCCCTCATAGACAACAAAATCCATGGATGCTTAAATCCCTTATATAAAATGATAAGTGTTGGTGAATATCATATGCACATTACACAAATACTTTAAATCATCTCTATATTATTTAACAATGTACATGCTCTATAAATTGGGGCAAATTCAAATTTTGCTTTTGGAACTTTCTCAAAATTTTTTTTTCCGGGAAAATGCTCGATCTGTGGTTGATTGACACTGCAGATGCAGAGGGCCAAGGTACAGTCCAGAATTTATGTTCTAAAGTCACTAAAATTAGGGCTTCCCTGGTGGTCCAGTGGTTAAGCATCTGCCTGCTAATGCAGGGGATATCGGTTCAATCCCTGGTCTGGGAAGATCCCACATGCTGTGGGACAACTAAGCCCATGAGCTGCAACTCCTCAGCTTGCACACCCTAGAGCCCATCCCTGCAACAAGAGAAGCCATTGCAATGAGAAGCTTGAGCACTGCAACTAGAGAAAGACTTTGAGCAGCAATGAAGACCCAATGCAGCCATAAATAAATTTAAAAGATAAAATAAAGTTACTAAAATTGTTCCTTTTCTTGAGTGGCTATGTCATCAAAATTATTTATAGTTACATAAATGTATTTCCTTTCTAGATTTCTCTTTTTACCTCTTTATTTTTGAATATGTAAACATACATGATTCTAAGATCAAAACTATATAAACATTTATTATAGAGAAATCTCTCCATCACTTGCACCATCCCTTTTACTTATAGACTCTTCCGGGCTTTTGTTTTTTCCATTTCAAAATATACTCTGCAGATCACTCTATATTGGTGCATGGAGACTTTCTACATTCTCTTTACGCCTTCTGAGGAAAAGGGTGGCTTGGAAGGGATACCATCAACCTGGAGATTATTTCATTGTTGCCAATCTTTTGCTAATACAAGTAATTCTGTTTGACTAAATTTATACAAATGCCAGTTTATATTTTATGCCAATGTGTCCTTAGAACAGATTCCTAAAAGTGAGATGTCTGGGTCAAAAGATACATGCATATGTAATTCTATGAGATATTGTCAAATTCCCTCCTGGGCTTTGCACTTCTGTATTCTTACCAGAACGGCATCAAAGTGCTGGTCTCCCACAGTCCCTAGACTATATTATATAACTTTGGATTTGGGTGAGAAAGGCTTTTTTAAGATAATCATTTGTGGCTGTTGTTAAAATTTTATTTATTTTTAATTGAACAGAAATTGCTTTACAATATTGTGTTGGTGCTGTCATATGTCAACATGAACCATTTTTGGCTGTTTTTGCAATATGCATATGTACTCAGTTGTGTCCGACTCTTTGCGACACCATGGACTGTATAGCCCACTGGCTCCTCTTTCCACCGAATTTTCCAGGCAAGAATACTGGAATGGATTGCCATCTCCTGTTTCAGGGGATCTTCCTGACCTAGGGGTTGAACCCATGTCTCTTCCGTCTCCTGCATTGACAGGTGGATTCTCTATCACTAGTGCCACCTGGGAAGCCCAGGTGAATTCTTTACCAATCCTTGAGCCACCAAGGATTTTCCTCTTTAGGGTAGGCTTTTCTCTTCTACTTGCATTCTGCTGACCCCAGGTCCTGCTTCCCTTTCCTCTGTTCTGAAGTCTCAACTTCACTTGTCATCTGAGCACAGGAACCTTGAGCCTACAGAACCTACAGAAACCTTGAGCCAGGTTTTATTTTTTTAATTTTTGAATTACTTTCTTGACTTACTATGTGTGATCAAAATTTTGACTTTTTGTATTCTGGAACCAAGGTATTCTTTGTGGTCTAATATAAAATAGATTTTTATAACTGTCCTATGTGCACTTGAGAAGATATATTCTCTATTAATGGATTCAGACTTTGATACAAATCTGTAAGAGCGACCTTACTGATTTTTTTGGTCCACTTAACCTGACCTACATCGAGACACGTGTTAAAGTCTTCTATTATTAGCAGGTTTCTGTTCTTTCTTACATCTCTAGCAGTTTCTACTTTATGATATCTATTGATGTGTCATTTGGTAAATAGATATTTTTTAAAATCTTTATTGTAAATATAGCCCTTAGCTTTATAAGGGCTATTTTATAATGTCCTTCATCTTAATGATTTTCAATTAATTTCTGCCTTGTCTAATACAAAGATGAACCCTGCTTTCTAAAAAATTTGCATTTATTTGATATGTCTTACACTTTTATTATTTTTAAATTATTTATTTATTAACTCCATTTATACTTTTTACAACTATATCTTTGATATACAACAATCATTAAGTTGAGCCATACACATTTATTAATACATCTGATATATTTTGTGGTGAGATAATGCTTCACCTTCTATTCATTTTGTGTGTGTACAGATAAAAATATATAGAATATGTGTTCACATCATTATATGGTCTGTTCTCTTTGCTCTTTTTAGGGTAGGTATTTCTTTTAACATTTAGGGGAGTGTTGTGTATTTTGTTATCCTGGGTTAACTCTATAGTAATAGCTTTATACAATACTCTTCATTTTCCCCCGTCCTTTTTAAGATACCTAGTTCCCTGCTATTGGCAGTAACAAAATTAGTGACTTCCTCTTCTCCCCCACCTGGTATTGTAACACTTTTATGAGTGCTTTACATCTAAGTACGTATACTTAAATATGTTTCTGTTCATCAGTCAGCTTCAAGCATTGTCCTTTTCCTTATAGTTAATTCCTTTGAAGCAAGTGACCACTATTCTACTTTGCACTTCCACTCTCCTCTTTTCTGTAGGTTGTATTATTTCAACATCAGATTATATAACATTTACATACCATTCTATCACTATATTATCATTCCTATCACTATTATGTCTGAAATTCTTCAGTATATTCTTCAAGAAGGTTTCCTAGGAACCACATTCCTTGAGTTGTTTCATGTTTATAAATGCTTGTTGATGTCCTGAACTCTTAATAGTTTGGTGAGAAATGGAATATTTATTTTCTTGAATTTTTAAAACATGTTGGGCTATTGTTGTTTAGTAGCTAAGTTGTATCCATCTCTTTTGCAACCCTGTGAACTGCAGCCCACCAGGCTCCTTTGTCAATGGGACTTCCCAGGCAAGAATACTGGAGTGGGTTGCCATTTCCTTTTCCAGGATATCTTCCCAACCCAGGAATCGAACCTGCATCTCCTGAATTGGCAGGAGGATTCTTCACCACTGAGCTACCACCATGCTTTGTTAACATCTGGCATAAAATGTCACTGCTAAAAAAAATCTAATCCTATCTGATTTTCTTTCCAAGTTTACTTGGTTTTTTCTCCATGGGTGCAGTCATGGAAGTCAAACTTATGTCTTAACTAATACAAATTTAAAGTTAAGGAGTATGGGCTTTGTCAATACTACCATGGCATATGAAGTGTTAAGAAAAAGAAAAGGAAGACCTAAAATAAATCAGGACAGTGGCAGTGATAGTAGAAAATGAAGAAAGCCATTTGGAGGCTGAAGTTACAGATTATAAAATTGGGCAAAAGGGAGACATAAGAATTTTGTTCTACATCTGAGCCACTGAAAAGCCACTAATCAAGATAGGAAACATGAAAGAGGGTGACTAGTAAATAAATTGAGTAGATCTAATTGTCAAAAGGCTGTGAGACATGTGTGTTAAGTGCTTAAGAGAGCAGAACTTTAGAATTAGGGCTCATTTACACAAAAATGAACAGCAGGAACAAGTGAGATTTCAAAGGAAGAAGTCATAGTAAAGGCAAAATCTTAGTGTTTCAATTCCCCTATGCTTTAAAAAAAAACCTAAATATATAATAATTTAAACATTTCCTCGTTTAAGTGAAATATAAATGTACCATGTGTTTACCTCAGAAGCATTTTCAGTAGTTAATGGACATTCTCATGATTCAGACATCCAATCAATTCCATTGGTTAGCTGAAAAGCACAAACTGCAGTAGTCACTTTGATTTTTATACAGTTTTTCTTTTTTCTTTTTTTAAATTGAAATAGTTAATTTACAATGATGTATCTTTTTCTGTCATACAGAAAACTGATTCAGCTATACATGTATACATTTTTTATATTCTTTTCCAATAGTTTACATCAGGATATTGAATATAGCTCTCTGAGCTATACAACAGAATGATCTTTATAAGTTTTAAATAATATTTTATTTTTAGTCACATTGTTTTATTCCCATAATGGACCTCATTGAATATCAGAAAAATAATGGTGAAACACATCAAATTAATGAAGATTATAGAAATATTTCTGAAAATTTCAAAATGTTCCCCCTAAAGTGACATCTACATGGTCAAAACTAATTACAAAGGATAGCAAAGTATTTCCGGTACTTCAAAATAAATTTTAAAAGGATGATTATATGCAATTTAGTTACAGAGAGGAAAACCTATCACATTTTAATGTTTTTTTTTTTTAAATAAAGAAGTGCTTGTATTTTCACTTATATATGGAATCTAAAAAATAAAACAAATGTAACAAGGCAGAAACTGACTCACAGATACTATACAAAGAACAAACTAGTGGTTGCCAAAGAGGAGAGGTATAGGTAAGGGGCAAAACTGGTGAAGGGGATTAAGAAGTACAAACTGCTAGGTATAAAACTAAAAAAGTTACAAAAATATAATGTATAGCACAGGGAATATGAAACTGAGTCCCCCTAAAACTGAGTTCCTCTGCTAAGTTTATGATTAACCTCTCCAACCAGAACTTTATTCCCTTTCTTGTCCCCACCTGTTCCCCTCAAGACTAAGCAATATCAAAGAAAAGGAGGTACTGAAACAAAGCAGGTTCCTGGGGGCCCTCCTTAGTACAAAAGCCCCCTCTGTGTTCCCCATTTCTTTGTTTGTAGAAAAAGGCTTTAGTCTTCTAGGCTTTCCCTGAGTTCCAAAGAGCAGGCACAGGCAGTTACTAATTATGGAAATGAGGGAATGCAGAAACAAAGGAAAAGCAGTTAAACAAGAAAAGTAATGACAATAATTCAGTGATAAAGCAGAGTCTTAGTTCCTCCTCAAGGGATAGACATAACAATCTGACAGATATCTATCGGGAACTAAGTCCCCCACCCAAGTCCTCACCCAGGTGGAGGATGGTGACTACATCCTCAAGCACTAGACCCCAGATGAGCTAGGGCCAGAAGGTTGACGATTGAGACTTCTGAAGCATCACTCTGTTACCTCACTACCAACCAATCATAAGAAAGTCATGAATTCTGCAGCCCTCACCCTGAAATGTTGTCTTTAAAACCGATCCCCTGAAAACCACCCAGGAGTTTGGCTCTTTTTAACATGAGCTGCCCATACTTCTTATTAGGGCCTGCAATAATCGCTGTACTTTCCTTTACCATAGGCACTGCCGATAAATTGGCTTTGCTGTACGGCAGGTGAGCAGACTCAAGTTTGGTTCAGTAACAGATATAGTCAATATTTTATATTAACTTTGTATGAAGTATTATATATAAAAATATTGAATTGCAATGAACACCTGAAACTATATAATATTTAAGTCAACTCTACTTTAATAATAATACAAAAGAAATGCTTAGCATCACTCTAAAACCTTCACTCATAAAACCTTTTGGCATTTTTAAGTACCAAATGCAAGAGTTCCAAACAGGTTCTGAAAACAATTTTTATTGACTTTTTAAAATGCTGTGTTAGATAGATTCTAATCTACAAAACATATTTAAAAGGTGTCATCAAATTTTTTCTTTTATAAACTATGTATCACTTGATAATGGGAAAAAATCTAAATTTGTATATATGAGATTGTGTTAAAAATATAATCTCTAACATCAAAGTTAAATCACTTTTACTTAACATCACTTAACATTGTTCATGCAAAAGTTATTTTAAAACATTTCTATGGATCTTCAGATTATATATTATGAAATCTAGAGAATTATATTCTTCAAACAAAAGTCTGCATATACTCACCTAATTTGTTATTTAAAAATTACTTATATACAGAGCATATTTATGCAATATAGTAAATGTAAACACAGTATTTTGACTTTAAGTTGTGTTAAAAAGAAAACAGAAGAGTAATAAATTTTCTTCAGCAGAAGAGACTGAAAGCCATAAGTTTGGCATCATTTACTGAGACTGGATACTTTTAAGAAAAAAATGGCAAACAGAGCATTATTACTTAAGGGTTCATTTTCATTATCTCTACTGTAGGATCTCATAAACCTCAGAAAAAAAGGATTATGAACTTGTCCTTAGTATTATTCTAATGTATAAATTGGATGAAGGTCAAGTTTTCTGGAAAGCAGATTAAAAAGTTTTTTCAGTTAGGCTAAAAAAAAAATGGACATGAGTTTGAATAAACTCAATGGACATGAGTTTGAGTAAACTCTGGGAGTTGGTGATGGACAGGGAGGTCTGGCGAGCTGCAGTCCATGGGGCCACAGTGTCAGACAGGACTGAGAGACTGAACTTAACTGAAAAAAAAAAAAGTATATCCATACCTCCCAATTGCTGTATTTTTTAAAAATTTATTCATTCAACAATTATATTTTTGAATATATGCCGAGAACTATTACGTGTTATTGTTATCCAAAGGCTTTCACAAATATTTACTGAGCAGCTACTGTGTGTTATTGGTGTTTGTTAGCCACCAATCCCTTTGATAGCCTATACAGTTCTCCCGAGCCAAAGAGTGGTTCCAAAACTCCCCATCGATACCAAAATTCTTTAGGCACCTAGTACCTAAACCATCAACTCCATAATAAATTACCGATATTTGAACTCTTACAACTTAAGTTTTTAAGATTCATGGATAAAAAGTAAAATTTTTAAAGAAAATTAATTTTCAATTGTTTAATTATTTTATTGCTGTTCTCCTTGATACTCCTGCCACAAAATATATGGTACTGTTGACTTGAATGGGTTACCAGTTAACTTTGATAAATTATTTCTAAATTAAAGGCAGTATCTTCGCTTCTTCTCATGAGTATCAAAACTGCTAACGTTAATCACAAAACATTAGGCTTTTAGCTAAGTTTTCGGATCTGAGATAATTTCCCCTTCAAATGAATAACCAAGCGAGCTTTCTAATTTGATTTGTAAAAGTAATGAAGAGGAGAAGGAGGTAATTCCTGCCTCCGTCCTCCCATCTCAAAGAGCTCGGGAGTTAAAAATGCTTTCTTTTACACAAACCTCTGCCTACCCCTGGTGGCTCAGAGGGTAAAGTGTCCGCTCGCAATGAGGGAGACGTGGGTTCGATCCCTGGGTCAGGAAGCTCCCCTGGAGAAGGAAATGGCAACCCACTCCAGTACTCTTGCCTGGAAAATCCCATGGACGGAGAAGCCTGGTAGGCTACAGTCCACGGGGTCGCAAAGAGTCGGACACGACTGAGCGACTTCACATTCTGCATTTCTGCATCCTGCCTACCCAGGACGAAGCCACCAAGCATACCAAGGCAAACCCTGAGATTCCCAATTCTTCAGTAGATCGTAATCAGGAAAATCAAGATTTGACAAAATTCTTCCTTCGTTTCCACTGTTTCTGCAAAGGCCATCCACGTTCTAGCTTTAAAACACACACACACACACAAAAACACTGCAGGAGTGCCGGTTGTACACTAACGAATAAAACTGCCCTAACGCAGAACCTGGGGCTCACGGCTTCCAAAGGATGGCCTTAGAGGTTAAGCAAAACACATGAGTAGTCACTCCCTCGCAAACGACAGAAAACAAAGACGTCTCTTTCGACTCGTAAAGATAGTCATATACCAGTCTCGTTCCTTTCTCAATCAGGCAGTCCATCAGACAACCTTGTCAGTATAGACGGTTGATGGTCAGAATCTTTTCCAGACAACGATTACTAGAATAGTTGCCTGGAACCCAAGGGATCACTGTTAAAGCATCAGAGTCCACGCCAAGCCCCGACAATAACAAACCAAAGCCTGTGATCCCAGTCACCTCCATCATTTATCTCTCTTTCCAGCCAGGGCTGAGACTCAGACCAGGAAAACTTTTCCCTTTCAGAGAGGTAAGAAGCTTCCAGGTCTGTTTCCTCAGGCCCCTTCTTTCCTCCACTGCATATTCAAGACATCTCTACAGCTTGAGCCGCTAAGTAACGTTCCAAAGGCCTAGCAGCCCAGTTCCAGCCACACACAAAATGGCAGCCAAACACCTACCAGAGGAAGCAGACGAACCACCAGCGATGCCGGCCTCTCGACTGTGGATATCCGCATTGGTCCAGGTGGAGAGCGCGAGACAACCTGAGAACTCTGACAGCCAATCGGAAGACGGCGCGCTCAAGCGCCGCCGCGTTGCCGGCTGTGCGCGCTCGGAACCTCTGAGGCGTGGACCCGGTGTGCAACCAATGGGCTAGGGTCTGGGTGAGCGGTCCGTGTCCTAATCCTCCCGTTTCGGGTTCGCGGAGCTTAGAAAAATGGGCGGTCCTGCCGCCCCAGTTGAGGTGAGGCGGGATTGTTGCTGAGGTGAGGGCTAGTCAACGGTGAAGTACTTCCCGGCCAGAGGGCACCTGAGGCCGCGGGTTCTCGGCGGCGTGGAGTGGGAGAGGAGCCCGACCCGCGGGGAACTCAGTCTCGCCGGCGGGGCAGGCGGAGCGCAGCTCTCGGCTGTGGCGGGCTGCGTGGAAAGCGCAGCTGAGCCAGTGTAACGGAGGCACGGCCGTAGGTGGCCCTCCCGAAGGCTCTTGGGATCCAGGACCCGGGAACGCGGCGGAGCTCTCTGCCGCCTGGATCCCAGCCCTTGCGACCCCCCTTCTCCCTTCACCCGCGTACAGTCCTGGGCTGGAGAGGGGGACCGCGGGCGCCCTGAGTTCTCACCCCCACCCTCCATTTCAGTCTCTTGTCATCCGGTTGCACACGTTCTTGAGAGGTGATTCCTAAAGCAGCTGGGAACCTGAAGCTGTAAAAGGGGTTTGCGGAAAGTGAACTGCAGTCCAAAATCCAGAACCAGAACTTGACGGTTTAACCACTGACCCATTTCACAGGTAAGACTACAGAAACCCTGAATAAGTAAAATCTTTCCCCCACGATCACGGAGTTGAGAGCAGATGCTCAGAGCTCCTGACTCTCATTAACCACAACCCAATAAGTAGTTATCCCCAATAGGTAGGAAATAAAATTAGAAACAGTACGTAATTGTGCTCATCAGCAAGTGGAATCCTGCGGTGAGTTCTGTGTGTGTTAAGAATGAGACGGTAGACTAGAAGGATCAAACAACGGGCTCAGAAACCAGGCTGCTTGGTTCCTTAGTTTGTCTTTGCTGTTTGCAGTGTAACATGCTTAGTTTCTTTGTGAGAAAAACCAGGCATGCTACAGTTTGTCCCTCGTGATTGTTATGCAGGTTAATAAGAACACGGGAAGTGTTTAGAAGCCTGCCTGACACATGGTTTATGGGCAGTAAATGTTCATTACTGTCATCTCTGTTAAAACATAACAGAAGAAATGGTCACAGTTTTACAAAAGCCTATTGGTGAAAACGAACCATAAATCGAAGCGAAACAGTATTTTTCTGCCAAAATGAAAAAATGAGAAGGGGGGAAAATATGAACAAATTTTTAAATACTGTTACATTCTAAAGTTAAATTGGTAGTCTCTGGATGATGAGATTATGAATGATTTAAATTTTCTTCTCTATGCTTTACAATATTCTGCAAATTTTCTTCAGTAATGTTTTAATTTTGTAAGTTCAGTTAATTTTATATTTTCAGAAAGTATGAACAACATTAGTGAGAGCTTTCTTTAAGAAGACTCTTATTACCAAGTGTGCTTTTTTGCTACAGGTGGAAGTGTAAATTGGTAGAACATTTCTGAAAGGTAATTTGGCAATATGCTCCAGAAGACTTTAACATGGACAATCCGTTTTTGAAAATTACACCCTTAGGTTTTAAGTGAGTACATTTTTACATTTTCCTTTTAGAAAATTAGAACCTTACAGATAAAGAGCACAATCCACAAACCATGAATTACCTGCTTCTCCCCCCATACTGCACTCAAGACCTTGGTGCAGCGCCTTCAAGTTCTTTGTAACACTTACCCATTCTCTATAGGTGCATATATGCGTTTGTAATTCTTAAAAATGGAAAGAGTATCATAGTATAAAATTTTGTAACTTTATTCATTTGACAGTGTTTTTGCAGTTTAGATGTGTTATTTTATAGCTTGTTGTGGCTGAATTGTTCTGTTGATGTAAACTATCTTTGTCTCACCAGTTTTCATAGAAGTTATATTTTGCTGGGTATGTACTATTTGGCACATTGTATTTACCATTCTCCCCTGGATGGACGTTAGGTTGTTCCCAGTTTTTCACCTTAGCAATAGTGCTGCAGGATATGCTTGCATTTGCTTTCTTATGCACATGGGTTGTTTCTCAAGAATATATACCTAATTTTTAATTTTAATAGGTCTTGCCAAATTTGCCTGCAAAATATTCCTGATAATTTACATATCCCACAAAGTAGTCTATGACAGTTCAATTTCCCTACAACCTAGATCAATATGAGATACTGTCTTCATATTTTTTGCCCATCTAGTGAATGAAAATTATACTCATTAAAAAGTTTTTTCATTCTCTGATTAGTGATCTCCATTTATTTATTGACCTATAATATATGTAAATTTCTAGAATTTATTTTTTAAAATTACACATTTTTCTGTTGAATTATCTTAATGATTTAGGGAGTTCTTTATGCTTCCTGGTTACTGTGTACCCTGTATATTTTAAATTTCTTTTAGTGTCTATGGCTGTGTCCACTTTTATTACTAATATGCTCCAAGCATTTTGTCCTAACTCTTTGGTTGGCTTTTAACTTTAAATTAAAATTTTAAGTTCATTAGTTTTTGCTTATTTATTCTACAGATAAATTTTTCTCTCCTTTACAATCTTTGGGTCTCTCTCTATTTTAATTATTCTCTAAGACTTCCATTACAAAATTTCCAGTGGTGGCATGTATCCCCATCCAGTGCCTGATTTTAATGAAAATACTTCTAATGTTTCCTCGTTATGATATTTGCTGCTTAGTCTTGGTAGATAGCCTTTATCAGGTTAAAGAAGTTCTGTTTCCGTCCTGTTGTGCTGTACTCCCTCCTTTTCCCCCTCCTGCACCAGAATAGTTGTTGACTTTTATTGATTTTTTTTTTGTCTTTCTGTATTTAAGATAATAGTTTTTCTCTATCTGTTTATGTAGATTTATATTGATCAAACTTTCCAGTGTTGAACTTTTTGGGTATTCCCGCTATAAACTATACTTTGGTAACATACTTTGCTGCTGCATATTTTTACTTTCTGTTTTGTTTCTATACCAAGAAGTGCTTTTAGTCTTGTTTCTTTTCTTACGTGTCAAAGTTATACTAATCTCAAGCTGTTGAGTAGCTTCCCATATTTTTTCCTGCTCTGGAACAGTTAGTAAACTATAGAAATTATCCTTGAAAGTTAGTGGAATTCCGTCCATGTATAGAAACTTTTCAGATCTGGTATCCTGGGAATTGAGAGATGGGGATGTGTGACATGCATCTCTGGTAAGATCTTTAACTGTTGTTTTAATTTCTTCTCTATATACTAATCTAATTGGTTGGGGGTCTTATTATTGTTATTTTTAACTTCTTGAGCCTATTTGCTATTTAGTCAATAATTTTAATTAGATATTCATGGTGAATTGTTCTGTCAGTGTAAAATATTTCTGTCTCTTTTGTTTTCATATTAACTTCTATTTTGTTTGATATAAATGTTTCTTCTTGTATTTGCCAGTAGGTCTTTTTTTCACATCCCTTCAATTCAACTTTTTGATGACATTTTGTGTGGTTGAAATGGATCTCTTATACTGTCATAGCTAGGTTTTGCTCGTAATTTAATTTAGGAGTCTGTTCTTTAATAAGTAAGACTTAACACATTCACCTTTTTTGTGATTACTAACATAATTGGCCTTTTTCTTGTCCTCTTATTTACCATGTTTCTGTTCGTATCTTTTGTATCTTGTATTTTTCCATTTTTCTTTTTAAATGAGCTTAGCTCCAAGTTTTCTTTGTTCTGTTTTCTTTTTAGTACTGTACTTTCACATTTTTTTAAAATAAATTTTTATTGGAGGATAGTTGCTTTACAATGTGTTATCTTTATATTTTTAATGCGATTCATAAATTTAGTTCGTATTGATATCCTCTCTACAAAGAACTTAATATGATTTACTTTATTTTCTGTAATCTTACAACAATTCCCTTCCGTCCCTCCTCCAAAAAAGAACGTTAATTTCCTGTGGTTTTATCTTCTAGCATTATTTCATTTGTCATTAAAACCCACTTTTAATCTGTTTTTATATAGCATTAATGTGTTTTATTTATGTATTTGCTCACTTTTGCTTCTTTTACCTCGGTACTTCCTTCTAGGTTAGTTTTTATTAATGAAGTACTTCTTCATTTCTTTCAGAGTCTCTGAATGGCTCTTTGAGTGTCTGTAAGAGTCTTTTTTTTTTTAAACTCTTACTATTGAAACATAACGTGGCTGAAATAGTATTGTGGATTCAGACTTATTTTCCCTTTAACATTTTGCATCGACATTTCTGATGAGAAGTCTGATTACCAGCTTGATAACTGTTTGTTTTAGATCATCTAGATTTTCTGAAAGTTTCTGAGACTTGGTCTTTATTCTTGATATTCTGAAGTTTATCCATGGTTTGTCTAGTGGTGTGTATTAATAAATTTATTTCGTTACTCAGTGGACCCTTAGTGGCCTATGTGTTTTCCAGTTATAAAATTTTTTGGTCATTATTGCCTTGTCTTGTTTCTACTTACCCCTCTTTTTGTCAGTTCTTTGCTCTGTATTCTGAGTGAATTACTCAACTTCATCTCCTAGCTAACTGGCTCTTCATCTGAATCTATGTTACTATGACTGTTAATTACTGAGTTTACTTAACAACTACTTTTATATCCAAGATACCCAGTTAATTATTTTTCAGAATTGTTTGTTATTTCATAGATGAGGTTTCCTTCTTTAGCTCTTTGATATTAAATACAATAATATTTGTTTTAAAATTATTTGCAGGATGCTCTGTTAATTCTCTTGAATTCAGTTCATCAATTTGGTGGGCTTGTTAAGTCTCTTCCATGGTGTAAGTTTTTTCAGATATTTGATGACTCTTGGTTGTATATACTCATCTCCTCTGAGAGGATCTGATCTTTATATTGCCATGATATGTTTGTAGTTGCCATTATCTTTGCAACTTCCCATCTGTTTCTTTTCCACAGAGAGGTCCCACAGACTCAGTCTATAGATAATTTCCTTTTTATTTTCAGCATGATTCTATATTTTTAATTTAAAGAATTAAGATTTCTGTGAATTTGATATGGGAGTAGAAGAATTTATCATGTGGTGACTAACATCCTGAGACTGAAATTGCTGACCTCTTTTGACCTTTAGTTCCACCTCTAGGTGTATATCTTAAGGAAATAATCAGAGATAGGCATAAACTATATTCTATCATTATTTATTGTATTGGAAAAATAGAAATAATCTAACTGTCTGATACAGAGGTTTACTTAATAACTTACTACATTTTAATTGTTAAAATTCTTCATTATAATTTAAGTTATAGATTACTGACCAAAGTATATTGTACAATCACTTAAAAGGTCATTTAATAGGAAAACGTTAATGATGAGAGAAAGTGCAAGATATATTATCAATGAAAGATTATAAAAATTCATGTATACTAAAATTCAAATTTTGTTTTTAAAGTATATATACTGAAAGAATAATAATAACTGTTGGCATTTACTGAGTCCTTTGTAATGTGCCGGGTATTATTCTAAGGGATTAAGTCAGCCTCACAACAGTCTTTTGAAGTAGTTAACATTATTAGCCCCATTTAAAAGTTTTTAAAGGTTTATGAAATGGCAATAGTTTATATTAATTAACGTATATTTTAAATAGGTAATTTTGAATTTTTCTATAATTTTCCTAATATTGATATTTTACATATTTTTCCAGTTAATATGTATTCTTTTTTCATAATAGTTCATGCTGTTTTAAAAGATAGAGCTATTGTTACAACAACCCTTGTTTTCTGATATATTTTAGTATTTTCAAATATGCCATTTACCATTCCTTATTGTTTTCCTTACAGAATGTTTCATGTATTCATGGACCAAAAGATGGAGCTGATTTTTGTTTTTTAAAAAATATTGTTGATGATCTGATACAACTGTACGTATTCACTTGATAAAGATTCATGGAGTGATCATTAAGTTGGACTAGTAATCATTTCTGAAAGTTTCAAGCACAGTTTAAAATTCAAGTGTCAAAAAATATTCTGTTTAAAACAGTATAATGATATATTTTCTCTGAGTACTGGAAATTTCAGAGACCACAGTTGGATTCCAGTTATATTCTACAATCAAAGTGATTCAGTTCTTTGATAAAGTTAATTTCGAAGAATTTTATGTTTGTAAACAGCGCCAAAAGATGGGAGAAAAAAATGGTAGGTTGAAAAACCATTGTTAAACTTTATGTTTAAAAGTATATAGACTACTTAATGAAGTTGAATTGTTGAATTTTCAAGTTTTTTCATTGCACACAACTTTCCTGAATTACAATTAAGGATTTATTCTCATGTAACAACAGTTTTGACTCTTTATAATTAATTGTGTATCTGTAATGCTTAGTCAGTACTTTAATGCACTTTTAAAAAATACACTTTATTTTTTTTAGAAAACTTTCAGCTTTACAGAAAAATTGAAAGGCTGGCACAGAGTTCCCTGCACCCAGTTCTGCCTATGATTAAAATCTAACATTTGGCTGATACATTTGTTACAGTTATTGTTACTGACACATTATTGTTAACTAAAGTCCATAGTTTATTCTTATTTCCTTACATGATGTCTTTTTCTATTCCAGGGTCCCATTCAGGATACCACATTACATTTACTAGTCATGTCTCCTTAGGGTCCTCTTGGATATGACAGTTTCTCAGACACTTCTTGTTTTTGTAAGATTTTGTATCCAAGTGTCTTATAAGATGGCCCTCTATTGGAATTAATGAGTGATATATTTTTTTCTCATGATTAGACCTGGGGTTGTTTATTTGGGGGAGGAAGACCATATAGAGGTAAAGTGTCATGTTTTACCAAATGATATCAAGGGTACATGTTATCAACATGATTTCTTGCCTGTTGATACTAAGCTTGATCACCTAGCTGACATCGTGTTCAGTGATTTCTCCACTGTGAATTACTGCTGTCTTTTTCCCTCTGTTTACCTACTTACTCTTTGACAGGAAATCACTATGTGCACCCCATACTTAAGCAGCGAAAAGTCATGCTCCTCCTCTTTGAGAGCAGGATACTCACACTATTATTCAAAATTCTTCTGCAAGGGAGATTGGTCTCCCCCCAATATATGTATTTATTCAGTCATGTATTTATATCAGTATAGATTCATGGATACATATTTTATTTTTTGGGTTATAATCCAGTACTTTTTTATTTTGTTACTCAAATTATCCCAGGATTGGGCATTTGACACTCTTTCAGTCTCCTGTCCCTTTGACATACCCCATCAATGCAGGTGGTTTTTGTTTTGTTCTTCGTTTTTGGTTTTTAGCACTTTCTTATTATCTGGTACTAAACGATGCTCCAAATTTATCTCATGTATTTCCTGCCATCCTCCTAGAATGAGCCTACCTGGTTCCTTTTATTGGAGAATGGTATTATAAACCAAGATCTGGGCAGTAGGTGTGTTTGTTGCTCTTGGGGTATCTTGATTATAGGCCCTCTCAGCTGACAGAGCAAGGTATATATAAATTGTATTTACATGTATCTATAAATGTTTCTGTATGTAACCATCTCTAACTATATTAAGTTAAACATGAGTTTATATTGATGTTTCATACCACATGGGTATGCTAACCTAGTCTCCTTGCTTGTCTGTAAATTCCCATTATCTGTTATCCATTTATTTATTTGCTTAATTCCAATATAAATGTATAGCAGTATCAGAAGTATAAACTCATTCTGAGGTGGGATACCTCAATGCTTGTGCAAGTTCCTTTTGCCTGTAGTTTTACAGAGTCCCCGTATTTCCAAAGTTACTTCAATCAGCATCTTTTCCACCCAGCCCTTCAGCAAAGTTGTGTATACATTCCTTCCTGGGATCCCTGATCTCTTAAATGATATTGCGTACATTAAGCTTCCCTCTTTGTGCTTTCAAGTACTGTGGGTTTTGATGAACGCGTAGTGTCATGTATACACCATCACAGTATAATACAGAATAGTTTCACCACCCTTTAACGTGTGTGTAATAGGTGAATTGTTATACAGATTGTAGTACCTATTTCACTGGACAGTTATCTGGGCCAGTGGTTTCAAGCCTTCTTTTGGTTTCAGGGCTAATTTATATTCTTAAAAGTATTTAAAACCCCCAATAGCTTTTGTTTATGTGGTTAATATGTGTTCATGTTTACTATATTAAGAAACTGAGAAGCTTCAAAAATGGTAATTGACATATATTTTTAAAATGATAAACCCAACATGTTAATATAAATTAACATGAGAGAGAACTATTTTCTGAAACAAAAAAATTAGTGAGAAAACCACTGTTTTTTATTTGTACAAATCTCTTTGATAGTTGGCTTAATAGAAGAGAGATTCTCATATCTGCTTCTGCCTTCAGTCTGTTGTGATATGAGGCTTCGGTGTAAATGTATAAAGAAAATGAAGCTTCACACAGACAAGAAGTTGGAAAAAGGAAGAATATTTTAATAGCCTCTCAGATAATCGTTGTTTCTTTGATGTAACTACAAAACTCAACAGGTAGTCATTCTTTTAAGGTTAGTTATAGTGTGGAATCTGAATTCATATCAGTGAACTTTCTTTACACTGCTACATTAAAATCCGTTGATTTGTCTTGCACTTTGAATGGGTCTCTTACACATGTATGATTTTATAACATCATGCATTGGCCACTTGGAAAACATCGGTGCAATGAATTCTGCAGTTTCCAAATGTTGACACATTTGATCACAATATTTTAAAATTACATTTGTTGATATTGCTGTTTGAATTTCTCACTTGTCACTCTACCTTTATTCCCTATTGCAAATAATACCAGTATTATACATATGTTTGACCAAGTCACAAACGTAGAAATAAGTCTTGACTCCCTTTTCCCACTGCCCTGTGATTTTTAAAAACAAATTAATGACATAGCGATAAGATGCTTAAACCTCTTAAGTGGCTCCCCATTGCCTTGATATAAAAATAAGCTTGCTTAGCATGGCACACAAGGCCCTCCATGTCACAGCCCCTACCTTTGTCTAAAACATCATTTCTCATCCCTTTTGCCTTTTCACATTGTTTTTTTTTTTTTCAAGTGTTGAAATCTTTGTCTGAACTGTGCTTTGGGGAATTAAAAGTAGGCTTAGTCTTGTGTAGTACCCAACAGGCCAGAGAGTTAACAGGGAAGCAGTGCCCCTCCTGAGGCTGCTGGAGAGCAGCGGCCCTCATTAGCCAGAGGTCCCCTTTGGGTGAGATGACTGCCAGGGAGAGTTGGGGCTTTGAGGTCTAAGCCTCTTTTGAAGAATTCCCCTCCATTACTAACCTGAAGGTTCTGGGTTTAATTTTTGTGAAGGAAAAGGTATTTTCTGGTGAACTTACTGTGCTGTCTGCTCATTAATCCTCCCAGTGGCTTCTCAAGTGACCTGTCTACAATGTAGTTATTATGTTCCTCCTTTGTTTAAGGCCCTATTCATTTTAAGCATTCTATACATTAATGTTATCTATTTTAGAAATAATTTGTGTTTAACATTTTAGGTATTTTTGTTACTTTTAAACATGGTGTGAGATTTGACTTTTGTCTATTTTTATCTCATTTCTCATATTTCTGTTTTCAACTGTGAAAGGATGGAAATTTTTGATTACATTGTTAGTTTGCTGAGCATCTGAAATGTTGGTTTATCTGTATAACTTTATAAAAGCTTTAAATATTATTTTGCCTCATGTCACTGTGAACAAAAAATGTTGCCTGCCATTTCAGAAAACAGTGAGTGCTGCCTGCCGTCAAGCCAATATCTGCATCTGCCCCCAGTGGAACTCCCTGAGGAGAATTCAGAAGGTAGAAAAACTAGATACTGATTGTAGATAGTTAAGATGCTTATCTGAAGAATAATTTCAATGAGCCCAGACTCTTGTATCTCCCTAGACATAAAAAAGCACTAACATCATTAAATTGAGACGTCTGTTCTTTGTGATTAGCAGTAATCATTCAGTGTTTAATTACATGTTTTATTTTTTCCTCTCAGCAAAAACTGTTTATCCTGACTCCTCCCTTACCTCTTGGGAGCCGTTTCTCAGAGCTATCTCAGAGGCGCTCTCCCAGACTGTAGTCCTCAGTAGGTCCCCAAATAAAACATAATTCGCAGCTTTTAGATTGTTCGTTTTTCTTTAGTCAACATAACTATTAAAATGTTGATGGCAAAGATATTTTTAAAAGCATTAGTGTTAGACATCTCGTTATTTCAGCAGTTGTTGAGATGTTTCATTCTGAAACCACCCACTTGCATACTCATTGGAGGTTATGTCCTTGAAAAATTTTAAATGTATAGTTGTCTATAAGTACGCCCGCCTCCACCCTAGAATGAAGTCATTCCTTCTGTTTTCCAGTCAAGAAATAATTTCACTAAAGTTTTCAACACTTTTTTTTTTAATTAGCAGAAATAAGGGAGATGCCAAGGTCATCTTCTTTGTTTTTCATTCTTTCTAAAGAGACAGTGACCAAGGACTCTAGTGACTAGGCCTCCACACTTCCACTGCCAAGGGCCCGGGTTCAGTCCCTCATCAGGGAACTAAGATCATGTGCCCAAAAGAGAAAAAAAGAAACTGATGAAAATCTTCTTCCTGAAGGAAGTAATAGCCCAATTAAATCTTGATTTTATTTAGAAACCAAGTTGATTTTTAATAGCATGTGCCTTAGGAAAGTTACAGTCTATGTCTTTTGAGCTCTTTGGCTATCCACTTATTTTTTCTTTAGGTGATGCAAAAACTTTCTGGATGGAGCTGGAAGATGATGGGAAAGTGGATTTCATATTTGAACAAATGCAGAATGTGCTGCAGTCACTGAAGCAAAAGATCAAAGATGGATCTGCCACAAATAAAGGTATGAAGCAAAAAAAGCTTTCAACACATTTAATGCTGAATGTTACCCACTGGCAATACAGTTTAGTTCTATATGCAGTGTTGCTATTTGTCTTAAAAGTCAAAATATTTTCTTTGTTTTCTAAGAACCTGACATCAGTTCTGTTTGCTTTTTTTGTGTATATGCTCTGCTTCTATAAAAACTCATTTTTATCATACTATGAACATTTGTAAAAGTGGATGAAGATGATTATTTTGAAAAATAAATTATAAATAAATAAATCTCTCTTTATCTCAGGCTACTTTTCTCTCCCTTATTTTATCTTTATGCGGGGGTAGAGGGGGTATATTGCAAAACTAGTATTTGCTTCTTGTAGAACATTTGGTACATACAGAAAAATATAACAGATTATCTATCACCCAATCTTTCAGAGACAACTTAGACATATATGGATATGTTTTGCCTGCTTTAAACAGAGCTTGCCTTAGTAGTCTTCAGAAAGCAGACCTTGTGTTTTACATAGGCAGTCAGTTCAGTCATCCAGGTTTTTATTTTTTCTGTTTCTTTGTCTTCAGCCCAGGTAGTTGTAGAATATAGACTTTTATATGGAAACTTCCTTCATTCCATCAGAATATATGATTTTCAAGCAAAATTCCCCCCCTCCTATTCTTTGTTTTCCCCAGGATATTCTTAATTCTTTTTGGATATTCTATGACATTAATCTGTTATGTGTTTTTCTACAAAATTAATACTATCTGTCATTTTAATATTCTCATTCCTTCATGAATCTGATATATCTAGGTTTGAATACAGTTCTACCTCTTCCTATCTAACCTGAAGTAAACAGCTTAACCTCTAAGCTTCAGTTTCTTTGTCTTTAAAGTAGATACTCATAAAAACCTCTCAGAGGAGTTATGAAGATTGAATGACATAAAGTGTGTATCAGTGAATTGCATAGCACAGTAGCTGACATCTTGAATAAAGGGGATCCTGCTGCTAATAGTTTTCATTCTTTTTTCCCTTCCTTAACAGAATACATACAAGCAATGATTCTAGTGAAAGAAGCAACTATAAACCACAATTCAACATTGATAAAGGGTATGTACATTTCTAATCCTAACCTAGAATATTCTCTGCTGTTTTCTTGCTTTGAAGCAAGCCAGCCTTAATTATGTCGAGTTAACCAAAGACAGTTTAAAATAAAACTGTAAGATCCATATAGGTAAGTTATAGAAATCAGTGTTCCTAGTCAATGAAAAGTCCTGCCCATCCAGAGATAGGAAATGCACACTCTATTAAACCTCTTAGGAAGAACAAATGTATCTCTTCTTCAAAAAAATTCTCCTATAAGAAGCACAAACAGAATTCCAAGACTCCAAACCACTGTAAACCTGCTTTGTGTAAAGAACAATGCTAGACAGATACATTTTGGCATAGATAAATTGATGGAAACTTTTTTCACTTCTAGATTATTATTAGAACATCAGTGTATCAACTTTAAAATAATTGAACAAAGATAATGTACTAGGATTAGAAAAAGAAAAATTGAGAAGTTATTTTAGGTAAACACCAAGGTCCTACTGTATAGTACAGGGAACTATATTCAATATGCTATAATAGTCCATAATGGAAAAGAATATGAAGAAGAATATATATGTGTGTGTATATATATATAACTGAATCACATTGCTATATAACAAACACAGCATTGTTGATCAATTATCCTTCAATTAAAAAACTTTTTTAAATTAAAGTTATCAGAATCACTATCCTATAAATCTTAGACTATCACCAATTTGCTGAAGTGTTGAGGAAGTACATTTACTAAATTTTAATTAAAACTGCTAACTATTTTCAATAGATTGTAATCATTTTAACTGTCATAATTTGGAGCCTTAGAGTTTTAAATCTCTGAAAATATGGTTTAACATCATCACTTTATTTTAAAGAAAGGTTTTGTTATTCAGAAATATTTTCAATTTCAGTCGCTAATGTAAAGTTTTAGAAGAGAGTACATTTTTTCAAGAAAACAGTCTTTTTCCCAGTAGCCTACAGGACCAGTTGAAATCACCATACCCTTAAGGGGTTAGATTAATTTTCCAAGAGAGAAGCCTATAAGTGCAAGAGGTGGTAAGAAGAACTAATTCTAAACAGCTTTTTTCTTTCTAAATAATCTTTCCCAGTAAAAGAAAATAAGTTGGGTTTTTGTCTTGGTTCCTTTAAAGTAATGATTTCATGAGTAGAAATGCAGAGTATTCTAGTTTCATATTTATATAGTTCATCTGAAGTGTAATAAATTTATCAAAATAGAAGTATATGTTTGCTAGTGGTAGAGCTAGCGAATGTTTTTAAAGTAATCAGGGAAATATGTAGTGACATTGCTAGCAAATGTAGGGATTAACACTTCATAGTAATAAAAATTCATATTAGTATTTATTTTAAAAGGAATACTGAGACTGGGAGAAACAAAAGGACTTGGTGTTAAGGTCAAAACAAGCCATCCCAGATCTAGCCTGAATTCCCCAAACCACTAATTTACATTTGATTTTTCTTTGCTTGTGTATAATTCTGCAAGTATCTGCTGTATCCCCATACAAAGAATTGGATACTGTTTTCTTGAAAGAAATTATTATTTCTCCTCTCCTCTTATCTAATGGTTAATATAAAATTTCCATGTTCTTTAGTAAAGCTTGTTTCTAACTATGCTTATATACCTTTGTTATATTTGTATTTGTTAGTATGGCATTATATGGCTCATTCAAAGAAATTTGCTGGAAAAAATCAGAAATTCTTAATTTGTGAAACAATTTTTTTTTAAGGGCTGTGCCATGTGGCATGTGGGTTATTACTTCCCCAACCAGGGATTGAACTTTTGCCCCCTACATTGGGAGTGCAGAGTCTTAACCACTGGCCAAAACTTATTTACTAATCAGTTATTGTAGCTCTCTTCATCTATCAGATTTTAAATCTTCTTTCTTTACCTCAATAACTAAAGAGGGATATTTGCTTTCCAAGCCAAGGATGACCTTGGATTAGGGCTTCCCATGTCGCACTAGTGGTAAAGAACCTGCTTCCCAAAGCAGGAGACATGAGATGCAGGTTCGATCCCTGGGGCAGGAAGATCCCCTAGAGTAGAGCATGGCAAAGTATTCTTGTATTCATCTCCAGTATTCTTGCCTGGAGAATCCCATGGACAGAGGAGCCTGGTGGCCTAAGGTCACAAAGAGCTGGACATGACAAGCAACGCATGCATCCACACACATGACCCTGGATTATAACTTAAACTGTTCTTTTATTTTCTTAAACTTTTTTTTTCTGTTTAATAAGACTAGTCTACACTAAAGGACCAATGCAAGTTAATAATAAGGCAGGAAGAGAATCACTTTTTTATTAAGGTCCACCACTGCATAGGAAAAAGCATGATTAAAAACAATTTTTTAAAAAACAAACATAGACTATTCTGCATATTCACTTTTTTTTTTCCAAAATAAGAGCAGGAAATCTATAACTTTTTTCCATTAACTACATAGTTTATTTGTATAGTGAAGTCATGTTAGAGAGTAAAAATAGGTGAAGTTGAAAAATACAGAGACAAGAATGAACCAGGGACATCCTGGCTCAAGATGAAATTAAGTGCAGAAAGATATAGGGGAAACTAAGAGAACTGTGAAGGAACAAATGAAAAGACAAAAAGAGCAACCCAGATACTTTCCCCTCCTCTGCAAAAATAGAAAGTAATAGAATAATGAGAAAACAAGAGATACATAAAGGCTTCACATTTTGCGACCTTAATAGAGTCTCTGAGAGTTCAGTTCAGTTCAGTCACTCAGTCGTGTCCGACTCTTTGTGACCCCATGAATTGCAGCATGCCAGGCCTCCCTGTCCATCACCAACTCCCAGAGTCTACCCAAACCCATGTCCATCGAGTCAGTGATGCCACCCAACCATCTCATCCTCTATCGTCCCCTTCTCCTCCCGCCCCCAATCCTACCCAGCATCAGGGTCTTTTCCAATGAGTCAACTCTTCGCATCAGGTGGCCAAAGTATTGGAGTTTCAGCTTCAACATCAGTCCTTCCAATGAACACCCAGGATTGATCTCCTTTAGGATGGATTGATTGGATCTCCTTGCAGTCCAAGAGACTCTCAAGAGTCTTCTCCAACACCACAGTTCAAAAGCATCAATTCTTCGCCACTCAGCTTTCTTCACCATCCAATTTCACATCCATACATGACCACTGGAAAAACCATAGCCTTGACTAGACGGACTTTTGTCGGCAAAGTAATGTCTCTGCTTTTAAATATGCTCTCTAGGTTGGCCATAACCTTCCTTCCAAGGAGTAAGCGTCTTTTAATTTCATGGTTGCAGTCACCATCAGCAGTGATTTTGGAGCCCCCCAAAATAAAGTCTGACACTGTTTCCACTGTTTCCCCATCTATTTCCCATGAAGTGATGGGACCAGATGCCATGATCTTAGTTTTCTGAACGTTGAGCTTTAAGCCAACTTTTTCACTTCTCCTCTTTCACTTTCATCAAGAGGCTCTTTAGTTCTTCTTCACTTTCTGCCATAAGGGTGGTGTCATCTGCCTATCTGAGGTTATTGATATTTCTCCCGGCAATCTTGATTCCAGCTTATGTTTCTTCCAGCCCAGCATTTCTCATGATGTACTCTGCATATAAGTTAAATAAGCAGGGTGACAATGTACAGCCTTGACGTACTCCTTTTCCTATTTGGAACCAGTCTGTAGTTCCATGTCCGGTTCTAACTGTTGCTTCCTGACCTGCATACAGGTTTCTCAAGAGACAGGTCAGATGGTCTGGTATTCCCATCTCTTTCAGAATTTTCCACAGATTATTGTGATCCACACAGTCAAAGGCTTTGGCATAGTCAGTAAAGCAGAAATAGATGTTTTTCTGGAACTCTCTTGCTTTTTCGATGATCCAGCGGAAATTGGCAATTTGATCTCTGGTTCCTCTGCCTTTTCTAAAACCAGCTTGAACATCTGGAAGTTCACGGTTCATGTATTGCTGAAGCCTGGCTTGGAGAATTTTGAGCATTACTTACTAGCATGTGAGATGAGTGCAACTGTGTGGTAGTTTGAGCTCTTTGGCATTGCCTTTCTTTGGGATTGGGATGAAAACTGACCTTTTCCAGTCCTGTGGCCACTGCTGAGTTTTCCAAATTTGCTGGCATATAGAGTGCAGCACTTTCACAGCATCATCTTTCAGGATTTGAAATAGCTCAACTGGAATTCCATCACCTTCACTAACTTTGTTCGTAGTGGTGCTTTCTAAGGCCCACTTGACTTCACATTCCAGGATGTCTGGCTCTAGGTGAGTGATCACACCATCGTGATTATCTGGGTTGTGAAGATCTTTTTTGTACAGTTCTTCTGTGTATTCTTGCCACCTCTTCTTAATATCTTCTGCCTCTGTTAGGTCCATACCATTTCTCTCCTTTATCGAGCCTGTCTTTGCATGAAATGTTCCTTTGGTATCTCTAATTTTCTTGAAGAGATCTCTAGTCTTTCCCAATCTGTTGTTTTCCTCTATTTCTTTGCATTGATTGCTGAGGAAGGCTTACTTATCTCTCCTTGCTATTCTTTGGAACTCTTGATTCAGATGGGAATATCGTTCCTTTTCTCCTTTGCTTTTCGAGTCTCTTCTCTTCCCAGCTATCTGTAAGGCCTCCTCAGACAGCCATTTTGCTTTTTTGCCTTTCTTTTCCATGGGGATTGTCTTGATCCCTATCTCCTGTACAATGTCACGAACCTCTGTCCATAGTTCATCAGGCACTCTGTCTATCAGATGTAGTCCCTTAAATCTATTTGTCACTTCTACTGTATACTCATAAGGGATTTGATCTAGGTCATACCTGAATGGACTAGTGGTTTTCCCTACTTACTTCAATTTAAGTCTGAATTTGGCACTAAGCAGTTGATGATCTGAGCCACAGTCTGCTCCTAGTCTTGTTTTTGCTGACTGTATGAGCTTCTCCATCTTTGGCTGCAGAGAATATAATCAATCTGATTTCGGTGTTGACCATCTGGTGATGTCCACGTGTAGTCTTCTCTTGTGCTGTTGGAAGAGGGTGTTTGCTATGACCAGTGCGTTCTCTTGGCAAAACTCTATTAGCCTTTGCCCTGCTTCATTCTTCACTCCAAGGCCAAATTTGCCTGTTATGCCAGGTGTTTCCTGACTTCCTACTTTTGCATTCCAGTCCCCTATAATGAAAAGGACATCTTTTTTGGGTGTTAGTTCTAGAAGGCCTTGTAGGTCTTCATAGAACCGTTCAACTTCAGCTTCTTCGGCGTTACTGGTCAGGGCATAGACTTGGATTACTGTGATATTGAATGGTTTGCCTTGGAAACGAACAGAGATCATTCTATTGTTTTTGAGATAGCATCCAAATACTGCCTTTCAGACTCTTTTGTTGACCATGATGGCTACTCCATTTCTTCTAAGGCATTCTTGCCCACAGTAATAGATATAATGGTCATCTGAGTTAAATTCACCCATTCCAGTCCATCTTAGTTCGCTGATTCTAGAATGTTGACGTTCACTCTTGCCATCTCCTGTTTGACCCCTTCCAATTTGCCTTGATTCATGGACCTAACATTCCAGGTTCCTATGCAATATTGCTCTTTACAGCATCGGACTTTGCTTCTATCATCAGTCACATCCACAGCTGGGTATTGTTTTTGCTTTGGCTCCATCCCATCATTCTTTCTGGAGTTATTTCTCTACTGATCTCCAGTAGCATATTGGGCACTTACTGACCTGGGGAGTTCATCTTTCAGTGTCCTATCTTTTTGCCTTTTCATACTGTTCGTGGGGTTCTCCAGGCAAGAATACTGAAGTGGTTTGCCATGCCCTTCTCCAGTGGACCACATTCTGTCAGACCTCTCCACCATGACCCATCCATCTTGGGTGACCCCACACGGCATGGCTTAGTTTCATTGAGATAGACAAGGCTGTGGTCCGTGTGATCAGATTACTAGTTGTCTGTAATTTTAGTTTCAGTGTGTCTTCCCTTTGATGCCCGCGCAACACCTACCGTCTTACTTGGTCTTATTTGGTTACTTGGTAAGTCAGAGAGTTACACTATTTTTTCTGTAAAATACAAGCAGAAATAGGGATACTTGATGTTTGCTTTAAAGGATGATTAAAATTCAGATAAAGTTTGGGCCAAATTAGAATTTCTACAGTAGAAATTTCTTCTATGTCTTATTTTATCCTCTTATTTTCTTAATATTTTTGAAAATGTTGACACCTAATTTTTGCCTCAATTTTGAAACCTTAATGTTTTCAGATTTAAAGGCTCCTTATATTTCTAGTCAATAAAGATATTATTTAGATGTTATAGTGACTCATTTTTAACTCGTTTGTAATTTTTTCATGTAGATCATACATCTGTGACCCAGAACGCAGAGGAAAACAAATCAAGTTCATTGCCCTCGACATCATATGAAAACTTCTTTCCAAAAGACTGCACCTCTCAGTATGTATAGAAGTTAAATTTATTTATGTTGTCAGTGCTTTTGCTCCCAGAAAGAGATTTACTGTTGCTAATAATTTGACATAAGATTAGATAAAATATATAAAAAAAGGATTCTTTCCCATGAAAAGTTTTTTTAAAAAAACCTTCTTTATTTTGTATTGGAGTATAGCTGATTAACAATGCTGTGATAATTTCAGGTGGACAGCAAAGGGACTTAGCCATACATACACACGTATCCATTCTCCCCCAAACTCCCATCCAGGCTTCCACATAACATTGAGCAGAGTTCCCTGTGCTCTACAGTAGGTCCTTGTTGGTTATCCATTTTAAATATAGCAGTGTATACCTGTCTATCCCAAACTCTCTTACTATCCATTTCCCCTACCCTTCCCGAAAAGTTTTAAAAGTTGTGTATTTTATGTAGGTTCATAATTCTCTGCAGAGGTTATTTGTTAAATCCGTAAGTAATAAAATCTTTTAATAAACTTTAGAACTAAGGACACCCCAGATACAATTTTTTCTCTTGCATATATGCTGAGTTAATCTCTTCATAACAAAGAACTTCTTGAATCATCAATGTTTCATATTCCCCTTCCCCCAAAATAGGGGAAATAAATTGATGACATTTTGTAGAAAAGAATGCCATAGAACCCAGCTTGAAACATAATTTGTTTTAAAGTTCAAAATCAAGTTGAAAAGGGAAATGAAACATTCAATTTACTGGTTATACAACACTATAGCTATGTAAATCACTCAAGAGTAAATTAGTCTTGAGTAAATTAGCTCCAGTGCAGGAAATCACAATATCTAAACTAGGCTTCAGAATGGTTCCAGCAACTAGAAAATGAGAATACATGTATTTTTCATTAAAAAAATTGGTATTTAGGGAATTCCCTGATCATCCAATGATTATTAAGACTCCATGCTCCCAGTGCAGGGGACATGGGTTCTTTCCCTGATCAGGGAACTGAGATCCTACATGCCATACAACACAGCCAAAAGGAAAAAAAAAGAATTCAATCGAAAGGCAGAATGAGTCTAGAAAATACGAGAACATTTTTATGTATAAGAACTTGAGATATATTAAGCTAGTAAGTTAAAGTCAGGTGAGAGGACTCTTGACAGTATTCAGTAAAAGACTCTAGAACAATTGGGTATCATTTGGAGAATTTAAGTTAGATACTCATGTTACATCAATATAAACTACAGATGAAATTGAACTCTCAAACCTAGAAAAATTAATTATAAAATTAGAACCCTTAAAATCAGGAAAATAAAGATTATATGTCTTTCCATAACATTATATAACATGGCATTATTCATAATATCATTTATACTTTATTATAAATACTTAATTTTCTGCCTCGAATGTAAGTTCCTTGAGATTACAGACCTCTCATCTTTGTTTTCATAGCACCTGGCACATAGCAGTCAGTCAAGAAATCTTTGATGCCCTTGCAGCCCTACCTCCCAGCCTCCAGGGAGGGGAGAAAGGCTGCAGGTGGAGATAACCACCAGTCGCCAGTGATTTAATCTTTCATGCTTAAACAGTTAAACCAGTATAGAAAACAACAGAGGTCCTGGAGCTTCCTAGTTAGCAGACACTTTGAGGTGCTGGGAGGGGGGTACATTTGGACAGGGCATATGGAAACTCCACCTACCTTGCCCCATGCCTCTCTCCCATTTGGCTGTTCCTGAGTGCATCTTTTATTATAAACTGATAATAGTAGTTAAAGCGCTTTCTTGAATTCTGTGAGTCTTTCCAGCCCATTAACAAAGAGGAGGAGGTTGTGGGAACTCGTAGATTGGTCAGAAGTGTGGGTGACCTGGAAATTGCATTTCTTATCTGGATTGGGGGCAGTTTTGTGGGACTGAACCCTTTAATTTGTGGAATCCGATGCTGACTCCAGGTAGATAATGCCAGAGTTGAACTGAATTATTGAACACTCATTGAAGAAGTGGTGCTGGAAAAAAAACACCACATATTTGGTGCTCAGAAGATTAAAAAAAAAACACGTAACTTTATATAACTGCGGAACATAGATGTTTTTTTTCAGAGTCTGGCTTATTTTCATGTTGTCTGAGAAGAAGCTTAATATAGGAATTAAATATCATCTTAGTGTTTTTTTTTAAATGTGGAGAATTGTGCTATAAATTTGAGGTTCTAATAAATAATTAATTTTAAACAGATCTACAGAAAACCAGGAAATTCCCCCTATGGAAAATAAAGTTGCAGACTTTAGAGAAAAAGAATCTTCTTTAAATTTATCTTACCAAAAGCATGAGTGCTCTGGCGCCTGTCTGATGAAAATGCCACTTACCTTCAGGGGGGAAAACCCACTGCAGCTACCAATCCAATGCCATTTCCAAAGACGACATGCGAAGACAAACACTCATTCTTCAGCACTCCACGTGAGTTACAAAACCCCTTGTGGAAGGAATCTACGAAACATGGAGGAAGTTTTTCGTTACCTGCTTGAGACAGAGTGTAACTTTCTATTTACAGATAACTTTTCTTTCAATACCTATGTTCAATTGACTCGGAATTACCCAAAGGAAGAAGAAATTGTTTCTGATGTGGATATTAGCAATGGAGTGGAATCGGTGCCCATTTCTTTCTGTAATGAAATTGACAATAGAAAGCTTCCACAGTTTAAGTACAGAAAGACTGTGTGGCCACGAGCATATTATCTAAACAGCTTTTCCAACATGTTTACTGATTCATGTGACTGTTCTGAGGGCTGCGTAGACATGTGAGTAGAAGAACATGGCATTTCAAAAAAATCTTCTGAGTGTAGGGGTACTTGTCAAGAAATACTGCTGTGTATCAGTTTGTCTGTCTGTCTTATCTAAAACCAATTCACCAAGAATTGAAAATAGAAAGATGCATTCTCTCTTTAGCAATAGGAAGGTAATTCGGGAATTATTTCTTGCAAAGATAAGTTTTTCCCTTAATCTGTTACTGTAACTCTTCATAGCAACAATTAGAGCTAATGCCATGTAACTGTGCCAAACATTGTGACAAGTGCTTTCCTTATATTTTCTTGTTTAGTTCTCACAAAGTCTTATGGGGTAGTTAATATTATTTCCGTGTTACAAATGAGAAAGTTGAGAAACCAAGTGTAAGGTCAACAAATTTAAGCACCAGGATTTGAATCTATGCTTTTAACTGTTATATGTCATGTTTTACTTTCACGTATCTTTTCCTTGCTCCTTTTTTAGAAAGTTAATGGTGCCTCTCCTGATCCTAAAATTCACATTCCATAAAAAAATGAAAATATGTTCTAAAATACTAAGACTTTGAAAACCATTTTGTTTTAAAGGTGTATAATTTACTGGTATTTGTAGGTTTGCTTCAGTAGAGCAGGGTTGCATTATATGTACATTTAACTTAATGCAAATTTAGCTGCCTATACTAGGAAAAAGAAAATGCATGAGACAGATAAAGAGAATTAATTTAAATTGTATAGATAGTAGGTTTTAACCATCCTGTCAGTTAGAAATGTGAGATGAGATACATAAATCTAGTTTGGCCCAGTTTCTTTAGGTTTGTCATAGAGGAAACCTCTCACTGTGCCAAATTTTATTCTGTTTAAATATAAGTTATTTTTAAGCATTGCCCCTAACCTGTCTACATCTGGCCAAGCCCAGTCTCATTCAGTGCTAGAGGAAAAAACTAACTGTTGGGTTGGGCATTGTTTACTGTACTTTATGGTTAGTTTAACAAGGTTTTTTTAAAGAATAATTTTCACGGTGTATGATTTTTGCCTTAGACTATAGAAACTAATCCCCATGTAACGTGCACCACCAGCATACATATGTTCGTTTTTTGGTCACAAATTACAAGAGAAGTCACAAAATAAGCAAAAGCTGAGGCTCACGGGGATCTGGAATTGGACACGAGCACTGTGGCCAGGGATTCTAATCCTGACGGGAATGGGAATTAAACGTGTCCCATGCATGGTGGAGGGTGGGCACCGAGCTCTCAGGGAAGGAGGGCAGAAACAGGGACCTATGCAAGACTAGGAGGTTGGCTAATAACTTACAGGGCCTGCAATTGTATTATTGTATTAATAACAGCCAGGCTGAGAGCTGTCAAACCCGTAGGTCAGAGCCAGAGCAGCCAGTGTAGAGGAGCACCCAGGAGTAACCTCTGCAGAAGTATAATCTCGCACAGTCAGAGCACACAGAGGCATTCAGGACCGTGAAGGCAGCATAAGTCCCAACAAATGGCAGAATTCACACCTGAGGAATCAGAGATAAATGTAGAATATGACTGAAGGAGACTTTAAAATAGGGATGTTTAAAATGTCCAAAGAGATAAAATATTAATATCCATGAAACGAGGAGATTATTTTTAAACATACTAAATAAGTAAAAGAGCCATTTGGAAATACGGGAAATAAAACATATGGTTATGGAAATAAAAAACTAAATAGATGGACTAAATGGTACCATTGGTGTAGCTGGAGAAACGATCAGTGAATAGCAAAGCAAAACTAAAGGGTTCTCCCAGAATGCAAAGAGATAAAGATATGAGGGAAAAAAATTTACAGGTTGAAAAATATGAAAGGTCAGTGAGAAATTCCAACATACCTCTGAGAAGAGAGCATCATTCAAAGAGATAATAGCTGAGAATTTTCCAGAACTGAAGAAAGACAGGAGTCCTCAGAGTGAAAAAGCATACTGTGTACTAGGAAGGGAAAATAAGATAACTGTACATCTAAATATATCATGATGCAACTTTACAGGTATCTAGGGCAAAGAATAAATATGCTAGCAGATGGAAAAGAGAAAAAATATATTGACAAGGCAGTTTTCATCAAAAATAATAGAAGACAGAAAGGCATATTAGCTTAAAATGCTGAAGGAAAATAAATATAAAACTAGAATTCTGTACCAAGGCAGACAGTTATTTGGTGGGGGGTGAGGGTGTTAAGAGGGTGTTCAAACGATTACACAGCAGTTGAAGATATGCATTCCTACTTTTCAGCAATAGTATTTTTAAGTATACCTAGAGCATTGTTTTCCAAGCTCTAAGTTTAGTAGGGTGTAAAATCACTTATAAAGAGTTGTAAATAGAATCTTCAAAATTAAATTGTACAGAAAGTACCATGTGTGCAGAAAGTACAGTGATAAGGTACTTACATGCGACTGCTATTTCTTACATTACATACACACACATAAATATGCATGCCTCTGTAGGATCTTATCTTAGAAATGTAAGACATTTCTTGCTGTGAGTCATAGTCAAAAATATTTGAAAGCTGCTACCCAAGAGATGCTTAGACAGGGACATAAGAATAAGGATGTTGCAGCATTGTTGTATTGAAAACTAGAAGCAGTTTAATTGTGTATCTAAAAAGGTGGATCTCAAAAGCATTATATTGAATGAAAAGACAAGTTGTAGGATAATAACTATGGTAATTTTTTAAAACAATACATTGTATTTTTTGTAGGTAAATTATATATGTAAAAGTATAAAGGATGCCTCACCAAACCTCTTGAGAGCTTAGTTTTATCTTTTTTTTTTTTTTTTAAAGGAAGATCATATATACAGTATATATGTTGTAAATTATAGTTGACCCTTGAACAATGCAGGGGTTAGGGGTGCCAGCTCTCGAAAATATAACATATAACATAATTGGCCCTCCACATAAGCGGTTCCACATACATAATTCCACATCCAAGTTTTCATCCAACTGTAGATTATGTAGTACTGTGTTATTTACTATTGAAAAATATCCACATATAAGTGGACCTGCGTAGTTCAAACCCATGCTGATCAAGGGTCAGCTGTATATACATAGGAGAAAGGACTAAACAAAATGATGACAGCTGATTCTGTGTGGTCAAAATGAGTGTTTGTTATTGTTTGTGTTGTGTGTACTTTGTTAACTTTGCAAACAAACTCATAGTGAAAAAGCAACAATAGATTTCTACATCTCTAAATAGAATCCAAATCAATCAATTTATTGCTAATTTTTTCTGTTGCAAACAGTAGTTACCACTCTGACATGTATTGTATATATACAGAAAAATACTGAAGTGAATTATAGAGGAAACGATCTTAAAGTCACTTACCATTTAACAAAGGAGATGAGATTCGGAGATTTTTAACCAGTAGTCACGTATCTGGTTTATAGCTGAGATACCCAGGTTCCTTACTCCTATCGAGTGTTAAGTCCCTGTCATGTTAGTCATCTCAGTAGTTAGAGAGTTAATTTTTTTTTAGGTTTTCGTGTTTACTGCTTAGCAGTGCTATGAAAAGCAGATTGTAGTAGCCAGATATATGGCATCAGTCTCCCCGATCTATTTTTATGTCATTGGAGAGAGAGGTAATATAAAACATAAACAAAACTATGTAAGTTCTTTTGAGCTTGACATGTTTAAGTTTATCCATTGTAGGAGAGCAAACCTGGGAGAATTCTCACAATGAAGCTTCTGCTGAATAGGAAATGAAGAGAATTAATTTTGAAATGTTAAAACTCATATAGTTAACTATTTCATAAGCAAATCGAGGTACAGGGCAGTTTATAATTATTTATAAACTTTTGGTAAATATTGTCTTTCAAGGAGGTCTATTTTATTTAGGGAGGAAGTCTTACAGTTCATCAGCCAATCAACTGATTTAAATACAATTATATTCTTTACACTTGTGTCAAGAGCGTCTCTTAACTTGATGCTTTTTTATTCTGACTTCTCCATCCATTGTCTTCCTTTTAGAACAAAATGTGCATGTCTTCAACTGACAGCAAGGAATGCCAAGACTTGCCCCTTGTCAAGTAATAAAATAACCACTGGATATAAATATAAAAGACTAGAGAGACAGATACCTACTGGGTAAGATACAGTGTGGATTTGTTGCAGGGTGTTTATACCTTTGAAGGAGGGTACTTTATCATTGTGGCCTGTTTAGTCTTATAAATGTTGTTAATGCTTAATTTCTTATTTGTCGTTTTTGTTTAGTTGCTAAGTTGTGTCCGACTCTGCAACTCTATGGACTGCAGCACACTAGGCTCCCCTGTCCTTCACTGTCTCCCTGAGTTCGCTCAAATTCATATCCATTGAGTCGGTGACGCCATCTAACCATCTCATCCTCTGCTGCCCCCTTCTCCTTTTGCTTTCAATCTTTCTCAGCATCAGGGTCTTTTCCATTGAGTTGGCTCTTCACATTAGGTGGCCAAAGTATTGGAGCTTCAGCTTCAGCATCAGTCCTTCCATTGAATATTGAAGGTTGATTTCCTTTAGGATTTGACTGGTTTGATCTTGCTGTCCAAAGGACTCTCAAGTCTTCTCCAACACCACAATTCAAAGGCATCAATTCTTTGGCCCTCAGCCTTCTTTATGGTCCACCTCTCACATCCATTCGTGACTACTGGAAAAACCATAGCTTTGACTATACAGACTTCGTCAGCAAAGTGATGTCTCTGCTTTTTGATACACTGTCTAGGTTTTTCACAGCTTTCCTTTGAAGGAGCAAGCATCTTTTAATTTCATGACTTCAGTCACCATCCACAGTGGTTTTGGAGCCCAAGAAAATAAAGCCTGTCACTGTTCCCACTTTTTCCCCATCTATTTGCCATGAAGTGATGGGACCAGATGCCATGATTTTTGTTGGATTTTGAGTTTCAAGACAGCTTTTTCACTCTCCTCTTTCACTCTCATCAAGAGGCTCTTTAATTCTTCTTTGCTTTCTGCTTTTAAAGTTGTATCATCTGAATATCTGAGGTTGTTGGTATTGCTCCTGTAAATCTTAATTTCTGCTGGTAATTCATGCAGCCTGGCACTTCTCATGATATACTTTGCATATTAGTTAAATAAACAGGGTGAAAATATACAGCCTTGACATACTCCTTTCCCAATTTGAAACCAGTCCGTTGTTCCATGTCTGGTTCTAACTGTTGCTTCTTGATCTGCATACAGGTTTCTCAGGAGTCAGGTCAGGTGGTCTGGTATTTCCATCTCTTTAAGAATTTTCCACAGTTTGTTGTGATCCACACAGTCAAAGGCTTTGGTACAGTCGATGAAGCAGAAGTAGATGTTTTTCTGGAATTCTCTTGCTTTCTGACAACAGATGTTGGCAATTTGATCTCTGGTTCCTCTGCCTTTTCTAAATCCAGCTTGCACATCTGAAAGTTCTCGGTTCCTGTACTGCTGAAGCCTGGCTTGAAGGATTCTGAGCATTACCATACTAGCATGTGAAATGAGGACAACTGTACAGTAGTTTGAACATTCTTTGGTACTGGCCTTCTTTGGGATTGGAATGAAAGCTGACCTTTTCTAGTCCTGCGGCACTGGCGAGTTTCCAAATTTGTTAACTTATTGAGGGCAGCACTTTAACAGCATCATCTTTTAGGATTTTAAATAGTTCAGCTGAAATTAATTTCTTATACCAAAAATCTAAATTAAAGAATTTTTTAAAAAGCCTGTATATCATTTTTGGAAATGGAAGTCAGAGTGCACACATGTAACATGCAGACTGTACTTGACACTCATCTGCTTTGCTTCTGACTCTTACTCCTGTTGGGTTAGCTTACTTTGGGTAGATGTTTCCCCATTAAGACAAATACTGTGCAGAGGTCGTCTTGAGAATTGGGAATTTTCAATTTTTCAAGGTTGTTATTATTAAAAGACAAAGAGAAAAGTATTCTTCCTAGACTTTCACTTCTTAGACATTGGTAGACATTTTAAAAGAGCTAACTAACCCTTATTCTGTGCCAGGCATTGTCTCAAGCACCTTGTAAATACTGACTTATTTAATCTTTTTTTAAAATTAAATTTTATTGTAATGTAGTTGATTTCCATGTTGTATTAGTTGCGGCTATACAGCAATCTGATTCAGTTATACATCTAGCCACTTGTTTTTAGATTCTGTTCCCATATAGGTCATTACGGAGTATTGAGTAGAGTTCCCGTGAGTAAGTCCTTATTAGTTGTCTATTTTATATATAGTAATGTGTATATGTCAACCCCAATCTCCTGATTTATCCCCACCCCCCAACTTTCCCCTCTGGTAACCGTAAGTTTGTTTTCTACATCTCTCACTCTATTTCTACTTTGTAAATAAGTTCATTTATACCATTTTCTTCGATTCCACATATAAACGATATCATATGATATTTGTCTTTTTCTGTCTGACTTATCCGATTCATTAATCTTCACGAAACCACCCTATGCCATATAATCCATATTATATGGTAGTACCATATAATCCCCATTTTAAAAATGGAAAATTGAAGCACAAAGAGATTAAATCCATGGTCACGCAGCTAGTGAGTGCTGGAGCTGTGATGGAACTAGGCAGTCTAGCCCTAGGAGCCTTCACACTTAGTCTCTTTCCCTCGGTAATTATTAGTGAGGTAGCAACAGAAAGTGCTTTTGCTTTTAATTTAAGATGTCTAATTGATTTTCTCTTGTATATTTTATTGACAGCATTTATGAATGCAGCCTATTATGCAAGTGTGATCGACGAATATGTCAAAACCGAGTTGTCCAGCACGGACCTCAAGTGAGGCTGCAAGTGTTCAAAACTGAGAAGAAGGGATGGGGAGTGCGCTGCCTAGATGACATTGACAGAGGGACGTTTGTTTGCATTTACTCAGGTAAAGCAAAGGTTTACTTTCACATCACGCTATGGTACGATCTACATTTCTTAATCTCCATTGTATTAGTCAGGGCCACCGAGATCATATAGCAAGGACAAGAGCGACAATATAGGAGGAGTATCAGAGAAGGACAAGTGACTGGGAAATTGAGCCCTGAAGGGATGACACGCGTTAGGAGGTACCAGGTGTTCCAGAAAAGAAAGGCTAAAGGATAAAACTTGGGTTACTGCATGAGGTATGTTTCTTGGTCTCTGTGGCTGCAGACGCTTCAGGGTAAAGTAAGAAAACTTTTTTAAATAGGAAAATGACTGATTTACTAAGGTAAAGATTATTGGTCAAAGACTGTCTTTGTCAACATCTTGAGCTATTAGAATTTAACAAGTTAATGTTATGATGAATACCTTTAGGTGATGATTCAGTCAAGGAGGGAGTTCACTCCATTTCAGGGATTCTGTAGAGAGTTGCCCATGTTCTGAGCAAAGCCTCCCCCCGGTGTGTTACGGTCGTGCAATCACGGATTCTTTTAGGCCATAGCCCACAGGCCAGACACATCCATCTCTAGTAGTTTCTTCCTTTTACCGCAGAGTGTCACTTTCTTTGTGTACCACAAAGTGTGAAAGGTTGGTGAAACGTGGCTCTCAAGGCAGTCTAAAGGAAATGTACCAGGCAGCAGGGACCAGAGCAATCCTCCTCATCTGGAATTCCAGGTTCACTTCCGTGAGGGCAAGAATCCTCAGAGTTCAGAACAGTCACAGCTGGATCCCTGCCACATCCCACTTACAGACACAAATACTGCACAACTTGCCTGGACATTTGTCTTTCATATTTCTCAAAATAACTCTTTGATAAAAATTAGCTTACCATAAAATGCCAGATGGTGTCCAGGAAGTATCATTTACTGACTTTATCTGCATTGCTAGAAAATGCACCTAAGGGTATCTCTCTCTAATCTAGCTGTTAATTTTGACTTGTTAACTGTAATTTTAAATTCCTGGAAAGAAAATGCATAAACTTCAGAATGACATTTTGATTACATTAAGGTTTAAGATGAGAACGGGCACCTATCACCACAGATTTAAATATATCACTTTATAAATAAAGTTTTTAAATGATAAAACATTCATAACTAGACACAAAATCTATAATTGTAAGACTAGAGTTCACCTCTAATTTTCTAGAGGGCTTTCTGATCTGTATTTTTGTTTTGTATTATTGTAGCTGAATCTCTTGTTTTCCGTGTTTTTCCACAATAGACAAATACTTGTTCCTATGTTTTTTCATGTACTGGAAGATACGAAATCTCTTCTTGGTCTTTTTTTTTTCCCCCTTTATTTTTTTAATAAATTTATTTATTTTAGTTGGGGGCTAATTACTTTACAATATTGTAGTGGGTTTTGCCATACATTGACATGAATCAGCCATGGGTTTACATGTGTTCCCCATCCTGAACCCCCCCGCCCACCTCCCTCCCCATCCCATCCCTCTGGGTCATCCCATTGCCCCAGCCCTGAGCACTTGTCTCATGCATCGAACATAGAATGGTGTTTTTTTTTTTTATTATTTCTCACAGTAGTTTCCTGGGATGAATTAATGTTTATCTTCATTGTAGAATTGAGGTATACCATACATGGTTCTAATAGAGCAGAATAGATGCCCTTTTGTTGCTTAGTAATTATATTACTTTTTGTCATATTTAGCTCTTTTACTTTTTTCTTTTAGGAAGATTACTAAGCAGATCTAACACTGAGAAACCTGATGCTATTGATGAAAATGGAAAAGAAGAGAATATTATGAAAAATACGTTTTCCAAAAAGAGGAAAATAGAAGTTGCAGATTGTGAGGTTGAAGTGATCCCAGTAGAACTGGAAGCACATCCTAGAAGTATGGTGACTCAGGAGTGTCCACCTAAGCTCCATAATAATACCAAAGAGCCTATTATGTGAGTGAGATTGTAGGAAACCAGTCAAGATTGATCTGTACTGTTTACTACCAATTAAGAGTAGTTCTTTCTTTTTCTTTTTTCTTACTTTCCACTCCAACTTCTATATCTCCTATATATCAATTTGCTTTACAGTTGTAAGTTTAACACTGAGAAATCTAGGGCACTTGAATTTAAAAATCTAACCAACATACTGTATTTCCTCAGTTTCCATCTGTGGAACTTCATCTTTAAAAACTTTGACTTTAATTAGATTGTTTATGGATGTCATGACTTTGGCAGTTCTTTTTATCTTATATCACCGTTTTATTTGCAAAGGTTTTCTTAGATTTTCTTCATTTTAGAATGATTGACTTTAAAATATGATTATTCTAGTGAGGAGTAGGCATAGGTGTTATAACTTAGATTAATTTCTAATGAATATTTACATAACAGTGATGCTATCTATATTTCAGGGCACAGTAAAGAGCATTTTTAGTGATTTACAGAATAACTTTGTTTTCCTTTTCAGAGGAATGAAATATAACAGGATTTCAAGAATTCGGTATCATTCAGTCATTAGAAGTCCTAAAACCAAGACGGTCGTTATTCAACACAATGGGAAAAATATGGTAAAAAGTGCAAAACATAGATGGTGCCCTTCTGAGAACATTAGCTACTACTTAATTCAAATTGTTTGTGTTACTTAATAATGTGTAGGATTTCTTCTATTATTTTGTAACGTGGCGCTGTTGAAGTGTTAGGACTATGTTTTTTTTACTGACTTTGTATCCTAAGTAACGGTTGGCATGTTCCCAACTTAGATGTAGAAGGAGAATGTTGATCATGATCTGACAGTGTATTCTATTGAGACTGAGAGCTATACAGTGGAAGAATTCATAGAAGAAGCTAACGTGATAGTATTACATAAGAAAGAAGGATGGAGTAATTTAGGTTGAGGAGATATGGTTGTGAGATGTAGGGGAAAGAAGCAGTCTAATGAGAGAATCATCCAGAAAGTAGCACTTTACATGATAGCCTCTGAAGATAGACTTTTCAGTCTGTCCTGAGAAGAATAACTAGTCAGAGACTGTAACTTAAGAGAATGGTGGAAGAAATAGAACAGGCAGACACAATGGTAGTTCATGGCTTGTTGATGAAAAATAAAAATTCTAACGTAGGTGGTACACAAATATTTGCCCTCTGCCTAGTAACATACAGAAGAGAACTCCTTAATACCACATCATTGTACAAAGATTGGGTCAGGAGATCACATAGACCTGGTTTGCCCTCCAACACTGCACCTTAACTAGCTGGTTAACGTCTTCTGTCTGCATTTCTTTTTCTGTAAAATTAGAATAATAGTATATATCTCAGAATTAAGAGGGTTAAATGAGATAACGTCAGAAACTTAGTGTAGCACAATGCTTGACACCCAGCTAAGTGCGCAACACATGTTGACCCTTGAAGTACATGAATAATAATGGTAAATGTGTTGCGTGCCAAGCATTGTCCTAAACCTAACACCCCTTTTTGAAAGCTATCGTTACTATATGAAGTGATTGCAGTGTCCTCAACTCATGGAGATAGGCAGCTCCTTTAACCTTTTCTATCGAGTAACTAGCCAAAGAGTGTTTTTAATCTTTGCACATCTTATAGTGGAAGCCAAATTTATCCTCTGGTATCAGAATTGAGGGATACAGACAGATATATTTGAATTTTATTTTGAATTTCTAATGCCTCAAGAATGTCTTGACAGTCCTTACAATTTTCATAGCTGTGGCTCACTGAAGTGCCTGAGAGTAGAACACAGCTAAAAGGGCTCCATCATGTCAGAGATTCCTCAGGCTATCAGCTTTGAGTCTTTGAAAACTAATCTAATAGCTGCAGCCTATGGAGACTGATACTTGATGAAAGAGGCCTTATTGCTAACAAATTATTTTTCCTAACCTAGAAAGTAAAGACATCTTCCTTGTTTTCTTTTAAGGGATTTACTTCCTCAGAGTCTTTCACCTCAGAAGATAATGGGGAACTTACTCCAGCTCAAGTACATCTGAACTCTAAAGCCAAGGAAATGAGAAGTAGGCTTTGTTTCATTCTGTGGTTGCCTGCCTCTTCTGCCTTTTTGTCTCTCTTGCTTAATACTTGTAGCTCATTTTTTCAGACACCATTACAAAAATGCTGCATTCATCACAAGGCTTTCTATATGTCTAGATCAGAGGTTGACAAACCATGATCAGTGGGCCACATCCAGCCCACCACTGGTTTATGTATGGCCTGTAAGCTAAGATAATTTTTTCATTTGAAAATAACTGAGAAGAGATGAGAAGATAAATAATACTTTGTGACACTTGAAACTTACAGGAAATTATAATTTCAGTGTTGCTAAATAAATTGTATTGGAAGATAGCCACAGTTTCATTTACATATTGTCTCTCCTTTCACACTATAGTAGCAGAGCTGAATACTCAAAACAGAGATGTACACCATCTCTGTATAATACCCACAGTAGTTACTGTTTGGCCCCTTACAGAAGTTTTGCTGACCCCTGGTCTAGATGCCAACCGTGACCTGCTGCCGGGCAGGAGAATAGCATGGACAACTCACAGTCCATCTCCGGCTTTGGAAGCCCTGCCCAGCGCAGCCATTTCCTGACTCTTTGTTTAGGCTCCTTTAAAAATAAAGACATGACATTCTCCTGCAGTATTCCAGCCAGTGCTGCCCTAGAAGATGCTTAGCAAAAAGTGAAAATATTGCTACCCTGAGTGCTCATCTTTCAGTGTGACCAGTCTTGGCCATGGTATGGACTATATAGTCCATGGAATTCTCCAGGCCAGAATACTGGAGTGGGTAGCCTTTCCCTTCTCCAGGGATCTTCCCAACCCAGGGATTGAACTCAGGTCTCCTGCACTGTAGGCGGATTCTTTACCAGCCGAGCCACAAAGGAACCCCAATTTAATATTAAAACCTGACAAAACTGGACTTTAGTTTATTTGCTTTTCAGTATATCCCTCAGTGGAGAGATGTTGCTGAGACATGACCCTTTGCGAAGAACTGACTGACCATGGCCTCTTCTCCCTTTGGGCTTCCCTGGCATCTGCACCCCCAGCTCCCCACCTTCCTAGTATTAATAGAAAGAGGAACACCTTTGTAAATTTATATCCTGTTTTTAGACAGGGGAGAGGGCTGAGAGCTTTTCCTATATTACTGTTTAACTCAAATTGCCCTTAGCTCAAAATAGTTCTTATGTCAAAGATGTGTATTTTGGGACAACATTCTGATATGTCACCATTTAATGCATGAAAGCCATCTGAGTACTATTGCTCTTGGTTCTTTTGTTGTTTTCATTGACTGCTACAGTACATACACTGTACATATACATATACAGGCACTACAAAGTTAGTTATGTACTATTAATGTTTTTGCAAGTAACCCATGATAGGAAATAGCAGCCAGAAACAGTGATGATAACATCAAAAACATTAATTTTAGAAAAGTGTAATTTCTTTCTGCCACTGAATTAGGCAGCACAAATGACTTTTTAACAATAAATAATTTTACTTATTCCATTTGGCATGCATTCATACTTCTGAATATTTTGGAAAATTATTTGCATTATTGGATAAGAAAAATAAGCAGTTCATCTTCTAAAGTATTGTTGTTTGTAAAAGTGTAATTACTGAATGATCATCTAGCAAAAACACATATACAAAACCCATAGCGATAGTTATTGTTACTGGGCCTTAGAGTGGATGACTCTATCAGGGTCTCCCCAGCCTTTCATCGGTATCATAAAGGTCTAAAGTGCTCCCTAAACCCTCTCTGTTTCAGCTGTTTAGAATATACTTAAATGCAGAGTCCAAAGTTGAAGAGAAGTCAGTTTGTAAGGAGTAGAGCTTAACTATAGTAATAAGAAGCAACATGTATACAGATTCATAAAAAGGCATTGTTAGGTGGTAGAAAGAAGGTGGACTTCAGAATCAGATATTTCTGGGTTTCTTACCCCACTTCTCATTATTATTGCTAGTTATTTGAGTAAATCTCTTAAGCCTTCAGAAGCTCAAAGTTTTCATGTGTAAAATTGAAGTACTGTGTACCTTAATACATTGTACGGATTAGCAATAATTAACACAACTTGCACTTAATTAGTATTGTTACTCTCAGCAGTATTGCTCAGCCAATTATATTCCCTGACAATTCCTTCCAAAATGTTTATTAGAGGACTCAAGTTCAAACCAAGTTGAAGATTCTGAAGCCAACCCTGTGATTGAATCCGATGTGATAGATATAACCAAGTGTAGAGAAGAAACTCCACCAGGGGGCACATGTCACCAAGCAGTCACACTGGATCACAAGAATGAGGTTCAAATACAAAAGCCCCAAGAGGAAGAATCTCCAGCATGTCAAAACCGGCAGGTCTTTTGTGGTAAAGAGTTACCAAATGAAACCAAGAAAGCGTCATCTGATTCTCTAGAGAAGTTCAGTAAAGGGAGTGTGTTCTTATTGGATGCCACAAAAGAAGGAAATGTGGGCCGCTTCCTTAACGTGAGTATGTGGGCTGAGATTCCTGTATCTAAACACATTTTTTTTCTAGGCTTCTTCACAAACTCATGAGGAAAATACGACTAACAGATCCCAAAGCCACACTACCTGGGTTAGAATGCCAGTCCTCTACTTATATGACCTTGGACATCTTACTTGACCTCTCTGTGCTGTATTTCCCACTTCTATAATATGGAGATAATAACTGTCTAGAATGTTGTGAAGATTAAATGTATTATATATAAAGTGCTTAAATAGCATCTAGCACACAGTAAACATTTGCTTAAAGAAACTATAAGAAATGATAAGTAAGAAAATCATGTATATTTATTGAAAGGCTTTTAAGATTCATTCCTTCAAAAAAACAATGGGACACACAGAGTAGTAAGTTTTTCTTTTGTGTCTCATATAGTAGAGACACAGTATTCAGAAATGCCTCTGTTTAAAAGAATTAGTTGGGAGCACTTATGTTTTACTTACTCTCACTAACTTTTGAGTGATTTAGTGGCTTTAGTACAGAAAACCAGTGCATTTATCAGAATATTGCATTTTACTATCTTACTCTTTTTTTATTCCTAAGCCATAGTCGTTTGCTGTTTCTGTGTATGTTTGAGATACATGTAATGAGACTTATTTTCAGTTATATAGAGAAATATTTATGATTTCTCTGATTTAAGGTTCACTGGACTTCCCTTATAGCTCAGTTGGTAAAGAATCCTCCTGCAGTGCAAGAAACCCCGGTTCAATTCCTGGGTCGAGAAGATCCGCTGGAGAAGGGATAGGCTACCCACTCCAGTATTCTTGGGCTTCCCTTGTGGCTCAGCTGGTAAAGAATCTGCCCACAGTGTGGGAGACCTGGGCTCGATCCCTGGGTTGGGAAGATCCCCTGGAGAAGGGAAAGGCTACCCATTCTGGTATATTGGCCTGGAGAATTCCATGGACTGTATAGTCCGTGGGGTTGCCAAGAGTCAGACTCTACTGAGCGACTTTCACTTCACAAGGTTCATTGGCACTGAAAGACTCCTGGCATCTTCATGATGAGAGGGATACTTTGTATTATTGACCATAACTACTGTGTAGGGTGGAATTGAAGTTAGCTTTTCCCATCAGACTGCCAGTCTCTCCTGCCTCCTACCATCATACATGCTTTTCAAAGAATGTATAGTTCCAGAAATTTTCCAGGGGAAAAAAGAAAAATACCTTCACCACTAGTCCCAGTGTCTGTATAGACTGTCTTGTCTTTGGCCAGCCGGACCGTGCAGAAGCCACCTGCATTCCTCCTACTCTCTGGGCTCCACTTTTTTCTGACTTATCCTACCCAGGAGGGTGACAGGGAGTTGTGGAAGCAGGACAGGAACTTTATGACAGCCTCCACACATCCTTTGGAAAGGTCCACTCAGGTTCACTGATATCTGGATATGAACTTAATTTTTCTCTCTGCTCTGTATCAGAGCTCTTCTTCCTCTGTCTGGGGTTCAGTTAGTGGGATGGGCTGCTTTGACTTTTCCTTTAAAATAATGGGAAGCATGCATAGCCCAAGATTCTTTTATGTATTTCCTTTGCTAAACTCAAGACCTATTTATTTATTTACTTGTGGCTGTACTACTTGGCTCACAGGATCTTAGTTCACTGACCAGGGATCAAACCTGTGCCCTCTGCAGTGAAAGTAGAATCTTAAGAACTGAACCACCAGGGAATTCCTTCAACACCTCTTTAAAATGTGACATTTGAATGGTTTGAAATTGATGTTTAGTGATAATTTTACATGTAATTCATGTGCCATCAGAACAAAAAGTACTCTCAAGTCAGAAAATCTTTGAAACCAAAGAACTTTTTTCCCTCGCTGGAGAAATCTGTTTGTTTGGCCTTTTTCTTTTCTTCTCTCTCCTAGTTAGAAGGATACTTGGTTAACAAGAGAATCCTCTCTGAATACTGGAGTGGGTTGCCATTCCCTTCTCCATGGGATCTTCCTGACCAGGGATCGACCCTGGGTCTCCTGCACTTGCACTACTTCTACACTATTGCCAGACATGCTGGAAGCTACTAAATGTGCCAGGAGAGCCAGGAGATTAGTAAAGAATGATCCCTAGCAAAGGACTGTCGTGGCTTTCTTTCCAATCAGTTACGTTGAATAGTGGCTGCACTGGAATGATATGGTTGGTCTCACTAGCTGGATCCCCCCTTGTTTATAGGAGGAGAAAAACAAGGCTTTTCTGTCTTTCTAAATTTAATTTTCTACATAGATAATCCATTCTCATGATTTAAAAACTTAAATAAAACAAAACACCTTAGAGAATACATACAAACAGAATTGTTTCATGGCAGCTCTGACCCTGCCAAGTAGGTACCCTGAGTAAAGCTCACCAGGCTCAAACTGAAAAAAAATGTATGGATGATAGGAAGTTATCATTGAAATCTAACAGTGGTAAATGTGTCTGAGGAATATTGCTGGGATTCAGTCCTTTTATGAATCTGGTGATAGATGACTGTGTAGCAATGACAGCTCGTGTGCAGCAAAATAACACTGGAATGGTGGTGATAGGAAATAGTTATCACCATGTCAGAAGCCTTGGAAAAACAATAAATAATGGTTGTGTTCAGCAGAGAAATCAATTACTTACATAGGTACCCTTTTCAAAGGATCTGTTTAACTATGATATAAAATTCAGGTCATAACATATTCTTCATATTAAACTTTTTGTTTTGTTTTAAAAATAATGTACTCTGCCCCTGTTCACCCTGCCTCCAATCCACCCTCTATAGTAAAATCATTTTTTATTACTTTTTGGTATATTCTTATAGTGTTTCTTTATGCAAATACAAGTAAATGTAAAGATGTGTTCTTATTCCTACCCCTTACCTAAAAGATAGCATATTACATTCAATGTCCTACACCTTGTGTTTTAAGTTAACAATATACCCTGGAGATCTTTCTGTATGAGTATACAGATCTCCTCTTTTTTTTTTTTTTTTTTTTGTTTATAGGTGCATTATGAGTCCAATGTGTGGCTATCCCAAAGTTTAAATAATCCTCTTTAGATAGACATTTGGATTGCTTCCAAAGCTCTACTGTTGAAAACAGTGTTCAGTAAATAATCTTACGTGGAACCATATGCAGATATATCTGTCAAATACACTCGCAGATACTGGATTGTTGAATCAAAAGATAAATGCATTTATAATAATGATAAATAGGAGTTTTTACTATTTTGCCTTTCTACTGGCAAGATGTAAGAATGTCAAAACAGGGCTTTCTGAATGAATTCCTACCATCAACAAAATTGTAATGAGCTATGATATTCTGCATACTAGTCAAAAAAAAAAGAAAAATAAGTAAGATGTGTTGGAAACAGAATGGTATTCTAATGCTTCAAAGAACAATGTATCAGACTTTATGCTATATCTAACTTATGTGTTTGTCTATTTTTGTTAACAGCATAGTTGTTGCCCAAATCTTTTGGTACAGAATGTTTTTGTAGAAACACATGACAGAAACTTTCCCTTGGTGGCGTTCTTCACCAACAGGTTTGAAAATTTTTAATATGATTAATTTTGAAATTGTAACTTTAAAAATAACAGTACAAAAATATTAAAAGAAGATATATGCTATAGCCCCAACTCTCTGGTACCCTAGAATACTCAGTCATCCAAAACTGTTTAGAGGCGACAAAATTTTAAATAGTTGAAATTTTAATTCTTATTTCCTCTTAGAATTAATGTCCAAAAAGGCTAAGAATGAGAGGTCTCAGCCAGTTCCGTTCAGAGAATAAATGGTGCAGAATGCTACATCTTTTAAGTCAAAACTACCCCCGATTACCACCCCAGGCCTCATCGCATTGCTGGGGCCCACTCTTTTTAAAAACACACTTCCTCCCTTGTGGATATTGACAAGGTTCTTCTTATTTGGGATTTTAGTAGATTTGAAATAAAACTCAAATGATTATCCTTAATGAAAGAGCATTCCTAAGTAGTGGATGTTGGAGGGAGAAAACCATATTGTTGAGGAGGGTTAATGATGTTAATATGAAAATTGATTATAATCAAATTTGGTTCATTCAGGATAATTTGATTATTTTTAAAATTTCTACTTTCTAGGTATGTGAAAGCAAGAACAGAACTAACATGGGATTATGGTTATGAAGCTGGGACTATGCCTGAGAAAGAAATCCTCTGCCAGTGTGGGGTTAATAAGTGTAGAAAAAAAATATTATAAATCTGTAGTTAATGCCTGCTCATGAAATCAGCTGATGAAGCTGAAACTAGGGCCATGCAAAAGAAACCTTGGTGGTCAGTCAAATTAATTTAAATTACGATCTGTCAAGAGAATTCCTCTCAGTTTATCCTTATTGGGAGAGTATATTTGCATTACTTAGAAATGCTTGGAACAAAATACGGACATTTTCATATGCATAGTCTCTTTATTCTTACTGCTGTTGAACTATACATGAGTAGAATGGATGTGTATATTTTATATGAAATACCACTATATAATTTGTAACTTATTTGTAAATTATATATTCAGAAGAACAAATGTCACGATTTCAGCAGTTCTTACCGCTTTTGTAATTATTATCTTTGACTTTCAGGGCCCCACGGGGCCAAATTTCACCTCTTTACCTACAAAATTTATTTATGTTCAATTCCTGGCAAATAACTTACTGTTGTGAGCCATAAGATGGTCATCAGAGCCTGAAGAATATTAATATTGTGTATATTACTTCCAAGTATTTTAAGTTAATTGGAGAAGCTCCATGAAATAGTGTCCCGTCAATCCACTTGAATGAGAAAGAAGAGAAACTCTCCTGGGGGAAAGTTTTGGCACATTTTTTGAAATGAAACTTCTTTTCCACAGATTCTCTTCACTCCTTCTATTCAAACACAGGAAAAGAGGGAATAGAAACTTGGAGAAGCTGAAATATTTTTGTTCTAGATAGAGTAGAACCATAAGAAAAGGAACTTAAGAGAATAGTCAGACGTGGCTTATTTATTGCCAGAAGAGATGGTGCTGGGTAAGAATTTCTCTTAAAACAATTCTGTTGAAAGAGTCTGAAACAGACTGTTGGACTTTCCTGGGCATGATGTGCAAATTATTTTCCTAGAGAAAAAGGGAAAGATTTACTCTGCTGTAGGTTTCATAATCTTGATCATCTAGTGAAAAGGGGGTGAGAGTCTCCAAGAGTTAAAACTAACTTTATAACAAAGATGTATATTTGGCTGTCAGGAAAATTCTCCCCGCCCTTGGAACCAGCATGGGAATACTATCTCAAAAAGGAGTAATTGAAGTAGTGCTGTTTTTTTTTAGGGTTTGTTTTTTTCTTTTTTCTCAGCCGGCTCCTGGGTTTAATTACCTTTGGTTACCTTTCAAACATGGAGAAGGAAATGGCAACCCGCTCCAGTATTCTTGCCTGGAGAATCCCAGGGACAGAGGAGCCTGGTGGGCTGCCATCTGTGGGGTCGCAGAGTTGGACACGACTGATGCGACTTAGAAGCAGCAGCACCTTTCAAACAAGAATCTAAATTTGTACCAGATTTACTTAAAAATATTGAACTAAATAAAAATTTAACTTGCAGGTGGTTTAGAGAGTGGGAAACCAAAGAGCTAGGAAAGGGAGCGAGAAATTGTAACCCAACAGCCATAGACAAATGGGGAAAGCCGAGAAGTTCATTTGTTCACAGTAAAGATGTAGGCATTTTAGGCAACGCACTGAAATAAAATGAAGACACTTGAAAAGTATGGGAAATTTGTACAGAAATCTGACATCTTGATCTTCATCTGTACTGGTTCCCAGTTGTCATCTCCCGTCAGCATCCTAGAGATTCCCGTTGTCTCTCCGACATCAGGTCTATTTCTAGTTAAATCCGCTTATGCTCCTTTCATCGATTTACTGCCACATGGGCATGGGGTCACACAGAGTCAGACACACAACTGAGTGACTTTCACTTTATGGGTGAAGCACATCCTCCAGTATCCTTTGAAAGGGAAAAAATGAGAGGTAAATGAGACTTTATACGTTTGAACATGTTCTTTTGCCCTTATACTTGATTGCTGTTTTGGCAGGGCAGAGAGTTCGTGAGTAGCTTTCATACCCAATTTTGAACATACCTGCTACATTCCAGTGTTGCTGCTGAAATGTTCTGAAAATGTTCTCGCCTCTGGCCTTCAGAGTGACTGTTGGAAGTCAGAGGCCATTCCTTATCTTTTATATTCTTGACCAGTCTTTATTTCTCTTGAACCTTATAGTAATCTCTTTGACCCAGTGTTCTGTTCCCAATAAAGGTCTATTATTATACCTCATAATAGGTGCTTGGTGGGATCTTTCAATCTGAAAACTTTGTTCTTCAGGTTCAGAGAACTTTTCTTGAAGTGTTTCTTTAATAATATCTTAAATGTTCTCTTTCTAGAATTCCTGTTACCCAGACATTAGACCTCCAGGATTGGTTCTCTGATTTTCTTGTCTTCTGTGTTAATTTCCAGCTTTGTCTTCTTGCTCTCCTTTCTGGGAGATTTCCTCAACTTAATCTTCCAATTTGTCTATTGTGGTGGGTTTTTTGTGTTTTTTTTTGGGGGGGGGTCTCATTTTTTTAATTTCTAGAGCTCTCTGAACATTTTGTTTTTCTTCGATAGTATCCTATTTTTGGTTCATGGTTGCAGTATCTTATCTCTTGGAAAATACTATTTATATAGGACATCACACACAGGCATTCATGTCTATATTTTCTTCCTGAATATTCTGCGACGTGCAAGGTTTCTGTTTTCTTTGTATGTTTCCTTTGGTCTTTGTCTTACAGGCTTTAGGCTTTCCTCAGCAATCTTGGCAGTCTGCTCCTCCTTACGAGTGGAACACTGAAAAGCTGGGATTATGATCTGAGAGTGGGGCTAGGGGCCCTTCACCTGCTTCACTTGGCCCAGCTGAGCTATTCAATCTCTTTTTCGGTCTCTTTAGGACTTTCTTTTTGGCCTGGCAAGGAGTCAGTCTTACTGGTTGAAGGCAAAAAACTGCTGCCAGAGCCTGCCCTTTTCTCTCGTTTTGCTGCTCCACGCACCTGCTTCTGTAATTCCCATGTGTTGGTCAAGACTAAGTTATCCTTTTTAACACTGTTTCTCTTTTCTATCCCCAATTTGCCTCCTTTTCTCTCTTCAAAACCTGCTCAAAAAGCAAGACTTCCAGAAGTTTTTTCTTTGAATGCCTCAGCAAACCACCAGTTGTTACATGTTTGTTTTTCACAGAGCAACTTATTTTGTAACTGCGATTTAATTACCCGCGTTTATGTTCTTTGCTTGTGTATTTGTTCCGTGCGCCAGAAACCTCGTCTCGTATGGTGCTGTGTACCCTATGGGTGCTAAATAAAGGCTTACCACTGGAAACTGGCGTTGCACTCAGTTAATTCTGCCTCCGCTTACGATTTACCTCTTCAGCTCAAACTTGGTGTGATGTGTGTGTGTGTGTTGAGTGTGTTATTAATTTTGATTGTGCCGCATGGCATGTGGGATTTTAGTTCCCCAATCGGATTGAATCCGGGCCCCCTGCAGTGAAAGTGTGGAGTCTCAATCACTGCACCGCCAGGGCAGCCCCACGTGATAACGGCTTTTTGAAAATAACGGGTAAACCCTCAGGAAGCCCCATCACTTCTCCAGCTGAGTCCAGGGGCTTCGGCCACCGTTCCTCCCACCATCGGATAAGTGGGCGCAGGGTGGGGAGCGTCTGGCGTGATTTTTTTTTTTAAAGCAGTTCGAATTCACAGTCCGAGGTGGAGAGGCCGTCTGCAAAGCCTCGGTACGCTTCCCCGGAAGGGGAAATCCATCATCTTGATTTCGCCAAAGTGGACTTCCGGCGGCGGGGACGCACCGCGCAGACATGGACACGGCGGAGCCTTCCGCGCCCGAGTCGACCCGCGGCGCCGGCTGGTCCGAGGACCAGGCCGCGCGGGACATAGTCCCGCTCCCGACCGGTGAGTACCGCGCCGGGGGCGGTCGGGTGGGGCTCGGTGGGGGCCCAGGGCCGTTCTCTGTTCGCCGCCTTGTGGGGGGGTCGCCGGCCCCGCCCCCGAGACCGCGCTGAAGTCTTGGCCCCGCGGCCCCCGGGCGTCCACTGCCAGCGGCCCCGCGCCCAGACCACTACCCGGGCCTCTCGGAGGGGCGAGTTTGCCTCCGTTTACCGTGTGCCGTGCCTCCCCCACTGCTGATGGGATTGCCCGTTGCGGTCCTACAGCGCTAGGACTGCAGGCAGCAAGGGAAAGCGGAAGAAACGCCTGTGGGTCTCCTCTCCCAGCGCGGCTCCACCCGCTTCTAAAACATTGCGGTCGGAGAAGTGCCCCGGGGAGAGGGGAGCTAGGCTGGAGGTGGACCCCTTTTGAAGAGAACTGGTCAGTTGGGTCTCAGGATCAGTTGTTTCGTCGCTAAATCGTGTCCGACTCTTTGTGACCCCATGGACTGTAGCCCGCCGGGCTCCTCTGTCTAAGGGATTCCCCAGGCAGGAATACTGGAGTGGGTTGCCATGCCTTCCTCCAGGGGATCTTCTTTACCCAGGAATCGAACCCCAGTCTCCTGCATTGGCAGGCGGATTTTTTTTTTTTTTTTTTAACCACTGAGCTACCGGGGAAGCCCGGCGGGGAGCGGGGTGGGGGCGAGCTGGCCGGGTTTAAGGAAGCAGTTTGGAAACTTGCCACAGAGAATGTAACGTTTTGGAACCATGCCCTCTTTTCCATTTAATAGTTCAAGTCTGTGGCCCTGTCTTTAAGTGAGACAGCAGGCTCTTGAGGGGGCACCTTTCTTGCAGCTCAACAGGTGTGGATCTTCTAACCCGTGTAGACCTTCTTCCCAGTGCAGGCTCAGGGCCAGGTGCCGGGAATACAGAGATGAGCTAGGCAGACCCTGCCCTAGAGAATCTAATAAGCAACTCGTGTGTGAGCTGCTGAGAACCACAGAGGCACAAATGAGGGGCTCCTTCAGCTCAGCCTGGTGTTCAGGGGACACCCTGTCTTCGTTTTAAAAGGCAAGAGTCAGTCACCCAGGGGTAGAAAGGTTGAAAGGACAGTCCAGAGATGAAGACTCGAATAAAGGCACCAGCCACAAAACATCAAATGTGGCAACCACAAGTGAAGCAACATGTTGACTGTTTCATTTTAGCCAGCGAGCATTTAGCTAGTGGGCTTTCCTGGTGGCTCAAATGGTAAAGACTCGGCCAGCAATGCAGGAGACCTGGGTTTGATCCCTGGTCGGGAAGATCCTCTCGAGAAGGGAATTGGCAACCCACTCCAGTATTCTTGCCTGGAGAATCCCATAGACAGAGGAGCTTGGTGGACTACAGTCCATGAGGTCGCAAAGAGTTGGACACAGCTGAGCGACTTAACACTAGCACTAGTGATTGTACAGAATGCAGGATGAGTTACTGGAGATGAGGTCGCTTCCCGACCTTTTCCCCAAACTCTAGACTCCTATAACCAATTTAATCAATGCCTGGAATGATCTCAAACTCTTGTTTGCCTGCACATACCCACATTCTCCAAACCTGCTCAACCACCAGCAGCTTTCCCCATTCCATGCACCCAGGTGCTCAGACCAAAACCCTAGTGCCACACTTGGTGCTGCTCTTTCCTCCTTACTTCCCATCTAACATGTTAGTCAGACCAGTCAGTTCTGTCTCCAAAATATATCTCAAGCCTGACCTCCCTCTTCTTGCCGCTTCTATCCCTACCATCGAAGCCAACATCATCTCAGGCCTCGATTGTGGGTTTCCTGGCTTCTACTCTAGACTCTCATACAGACAGGACTGCACAGTAGCCAAAATGACCTTATAAAGCAAAAAGCAAATCTGAGTCTCCTGCTTAAAGCCCTCCAGTAGTCTCTCATTGCTTTCAAAATAATCTTACTGTGGCTACCATGTACCCTGTGTCCTGATCTGATGCAGTCCCTACCCATCTTGAGAACTGCCACCCCTAACTGCCTTGTGAGTCCCACTATATTCAATCTCTGCTCAGACGTAACCTCCACAGACAGCCTTGCCTGCCCACCCTGTTTAGAAGAGCCCTCTCCCTACCCTCATCAATCTCTCCCTCTTTCCCTTGCTTGGTTTTTCTTCATACCACTTACTACTACCTGAAAATAATATGTGTTTGAGGGTCTGTCTCTACTACTAGGATGTAAGTTTCATGAGTGTTGAAATTCACATCTTTTTCCCTGCTTTATTTCTAGTGCCTAAAAGGATACAGGAGAAGGCAATGGCAACCCACTCCAGTACTCTTGCCAGGAAAATCCCATGGATGGAGGAGCCTGGTAGGCTGCAGTCCATGGGGTCACAAAGAGTCAGACACAACTGAGCGACTTCACTTTCACTTTTCACTTTCATGCATTGGAGGAGGAAATGGCAACCCACTCCAGTGTTCTTGCCTGGAGAATCCCAGGAACAGGGGAGCCTGGTGGGCTGCCGTCTATGGGGTCGCATAGAGTCGGACACGACTGAAGCAACTTAGCAGGAGCAGCAGCAAAAGGATACATGATAGCTTCTCATTAAGTATTGAAGAAAGGAATGAGTCTGCATGTAAAGAGCTTGGCTTCTATCCTTCAGGTGATAGAGAAGGGTTTTTAGCAGGAGAGAAATACGGACAGTGGACATTTTAGATAGCTCACTCTGGCAGCAATGTGAAGAAGGAAGTGGAGGCGTGACAAGGGAAAGCAGGAGGAAGGAGATGAGATTATCAGAATGGACCAGATAAAAGAGGGCAAGGCAGTCCACATTTCCACACTGCTGCCGGAACTCACTCTCAGGTGCACATGTGCCTACACACAGAGATCAGGTCATGGTCGTTTCCAGTGTTAATTAGGACCTATTGGCCAGAAATAGTGCAAAATCAACCTGATACCATTTACAGAAAGGGGATGCTTGTTACTGGAAAGCAGGGAGACCAGACTCATCCCAGGAGCATGGATGCTGTTGCATTTTCCAGAAAGAGCCAGGAACCAGGGCCTGAAAAGTCTTCATAAACTTTGACAGCACTCAGCATATCTGCTTTGTTCTTCTCTTTCTTTGGTCCAGTTTTCCTGCTAATGGGATAGAAGATGGCCACCCTCACAGCTTCTCAGTTTTTTACATCTCCTTCTTCAAGAAACCAGCCCAGTCTGAACTAAAATCTTCTATTCTGAATTCTGTATATCTGGGACGGGCAGGTAGGTCCTCTAGGACTGTCAGCTGTGCATAGGGAAAGAGTCATATAGTACAAACATGTCTGCCGGGGGTCATTCCTGTCTGTAATGGTGAGCTGGGATAAATCAGGAAATAGTACAGTTCTTATAAATCAGGAAATAGTGAATAACCCAGTAGAAAAATGGGCTAAGGATGTCAGTGCCAGAGAAGAAATGCAAATGCCACCTTGTGATATCCTGTATTCATATTAGAGATGATGATTCATTTCTCTCTGCACTTTGTATTGTTTTTCGACTCTGTCATCCAGCTTTCTGTCCCAGCTGTACCTTTATAGTATGTTTTAAAATCAGACAGACACCCTCTCGTTTTTTTCTAAGTTTTGTTCACTCACTGCCCATAACCATTTATTCTTCCAAATAATATATTTTTCAACTTCTTTAAAATAACCTTCTTGAGATTTAACTTGAAATAGCATTAAATCTAAAACTTAATTCAACCAAAAAAAAACACAACCTAAAAATTGCAAGTTTTGTTTCATGTGGGGGAGCTTACTCAGGACTGTAGCCTGGGAGCCAGACTCTGAGGAACTGCTCTGAAGAGGTGAGGGAGGAGCCAGGATATATAGTTTTTGCTGAAAACAAACATGTGGTTGAACATCAGAAGACTCCTGCTAATAACAAAATCTCAAGTTAATGATTTTAGAGCTTTTCTAAGTATGGGAAGATGCAAGAATCTGGGCTTATGGAAATTTTTCCTTAGAAATGCATGTAAGTATTTAGAGCAAGTATTCTGTTTTCACCATCCTGAACTCCCCTGAGGGCACACCATTTTTGGGGGCTGGGGTTTGCTGCAGTGGCTGATGGCTTGATGGCAGGCAGCATGTTTTTGTCTGCCCTTGTTTGAGATAGAACAGACAGCATTATGACATCCAGCCTTCCGTCCAGGTGCACCGTATTTCTCTCCTTGTACTGAAATGGAGCTTAAAACAACTCTTTCATCATGTTACTCCCCTTCTCAAAAATCCTTCCTGTCAGCCTTTCACCATCTGTTCCTCAAATTCTTTTCCAGCTTCCTTTGCACGAACTCTCCTCTTCAGTCCCGTTGATTTGCTGTCTCCCAGTCACATCTCTTGGCCTCTTCCCCCGTCTCTGCTTCTGTCTGCAGCATCCCTCCCACCTTGATTCCCCTTTCCATCCCCAGGTTGTACTGGCTCAAATCCGTGTCCTTGACAGTACCCCATCTCACAAGGAGCACTTCCTCCTCTGACCATAGCATGTATTTTATTTCCTACTCAGCAGTTACATGACTCTGTGCCATGTATTCTGTTATTTTACTTTCCTAGTTGCTACTTCGTCTCCTTGTTTACCTTGTAAGCTTCTTGCAGGCAACAGTTCTGTCTCATGTTTCTTTTATATCCTCTGTTGTACCTTCTTCCACCTGTACCATATCTTCCATATGGTAGCCACCGTCTACCTGTGTCAAACCGTGTCTCTTACGTCTCCTGCATCGGCAGGCAGGTTCTTCACCACTAGCGCCATCTGGAAAGCCCATTGTTCCTCATGTTTCAATATTTTATTTATTTATTTACTTTATTTTTTTTTTTAGAAAATCCCTGGACATTTTAAATAAAAACATTTGAGCATTGAAAATGTGGATTGTCCAGTTGAGACGTGCAGTAAGCCCTAAATACACTGGACTTCAAAACTCAGTACAAAGGATGAATTAATTGTTTTATTGATTAAATGTTGAAAGGGTAGTATTTTGGATATATTTGATGGAATAAAGCCTATTAAAATTAATTTCACCAACTTCCTTTTGAGGGGAACCTGCCATGCAGCATGTGGAATCTTAGATCCTCGATGGGATCAAACTCGTGCCCCTGCATGGAGAGCACAGAGTGTTAACCACTGGACCACCAGGGAAGTCCCTCCTTTGCGTTTTTAAATGAGGCTTCTAGAAATTCTTCATCTGAACCTGTGGCTCACATAGTGTTTCTACGGACAGTGTTGGTCTAGAGCCCTCAACACAGTGACTCTTGTACAAAAGAGGCTCTCCCAACTTGGTGGTAGTTTGAGAGGAATGAAAAGCAGCAGTTCGCCTGTTCCATTTCATCTGAGGCATTTTCTCTCAGTCTCCCCCACTCCCATTTTCTTGGTTGATAGGAGCAGGAGGATAACTCATTTGTAGCCCCACTAAGCAGGACTCCAATCCAGGAAACAGATGATAATTAAAGAAGAAACTCATCTGAATGTGAAACAAGTGCTAGCTCCAAAGGGAGGTCTTCGGACAGTGTGAGATGCAAAATCTAATTTAAGAGAGGTGCTGAGAGATCTTACAATTTGGAGTAACCAAAAAGACTTTTAAGAAGCGCTTAAGCAGTTTGCTGCTGCTGCTAAGTCGCATCAGTCATGTCCAACTCTGTGCGACTCCATAGACGGCAGCCCACCAGGCTCCCCCATCCCTGGGATTCTACAGGCAAGAATACTGGAGTGGGTTGCCATTCTCTTCTCCAGCACATGAAAAGTGAAAGTGAAGTCGCTCAGTCGTGTCCAACTCTTCGAGGCCCCATGGACTGCAGCCTACCAGGCTCCTCCGTCCATGGGATTTTCCAGTCAAGAGCACTGGAGTGGGTTGCTGTTAACCTTATCTAGATTAAACCCTTTCAATCGTTAAATGAAGTTTTGTTTCAGAACTAAAATTTGAAGGTAAAATTGAAAGTGCTTTCTGCTATGGAAAAACAGATGAATAAAAAGGATGAGCATTGGAAAGAGCAAAGAAATATTACATGGATGCTTGTGGCCAAATTAACAGCAAACTAATAGAGAGTAAAGGTTGTCTCCCACTGGTGCATCCAAGTGACATGTTGGGAACAGCTGGCTTTTTTCTCCGTCTCTGACTCTTCCCTGTTCTTCCTAGCTCTCCTCTGTTTCTTTGCTTTCTTCATTCTTCTCTTTAAAAAAAAAAAATCTGCTTCCTACCTTCATGTATCTTTCTCTCCTAATTTATTATAATGCTAGATTTCATCACATTTAAGTACATTATTCATTTACTTCTTTAATTCACCCCAAATTTATTTTTGAATATAGTATAGTATAAGGATCTAAATTCTTTTTTATAGGTAGTTAATCAGAGCATTATTTATTGAATACATATAATTGAGAGCTTACTGTGGGCAGGGCAGTGTTGTGAGAACTTTGTATTTAAATTCCTCCTTATGTTCCCTAGGCAAAGGTTTTCGTCCTGTCTGTGTGTGCTCAGTCTCTTCAGTCGTGTGTGACTGTGACCCTGTGGACTGTTAGCTCACCAGGCTCCTCTGTCTATGGGATTCTCCAGGCAGGAAGACTGGAGTGGCTTGTCATTTCCTCCTCCATGGGAATCTTTCTGATCCAGGGGTCAAACCGTGTCTCTTACGTCTCCTGCATCGGCAGGCAGGTTCTTCACCACTAGCGCCATCTGGAAAGCCCATTGTTCCTCATGTTTCAATATTTTATTTATTTATTTACTTTATTTTTTTTTTTAGAAAATCCCTGGACATTTTAAATAAAAACATTTCTTTTTTTTTTTTCATTAAACTATTAAAAAATGCAAAAGTAAAATTAAAAAAATTGCAAAGGTGTTTTTCTACTTGGGTCCCGATTTTTTCTCCCTGGGAGTTGAAACTCTCTTCTAAAAACAAGTGCCCGGCCCTCTCCTTTAAGATGGGTGGAGGAGTTACAGACCAAGAAATTCCACTTTTCCATTTCTCATCAGGGATGTTACTTTGTAGGTGTCTTCCAGGTTGCAGAAAGGTTGCAAAAAAGGATATGCGCGCTGTGCCCCAAAGACCTCGAGTGTAGTGTCCTGTACTTTGCACAGTCAGAGAATATAGCTGCTCATGAAAACTGTTTGGTAAGTTTGAAAACACACGGGTCCTTTCAGGGAAGGACATCCCGAAATAGATAAATGTACTTTGGATACAACAAAGAACAACACGTTGGCTGCCCATGGTTTGGGCTTTTACGTGGGGATTTGGGGAGCATATTTTTTTCTTTTTAAAGTTTCAGATAGTAATACTTGATGATTACTTTTGGTTTTATTTATAACTGATCAAACACAAGGAATTATGGTGAAAAAGCTTCTTGAAAGATATTTTAATTAAATATCTCAAATATAACAGATAACCATAGACATTTATAAAATGTCTACCCCAGATTTATAAAATGATATTATATGATACTTCAGCTTTTTTTTTTTAAAGAGAAAACAGCATAAGTTAAGGACTCTCCCTTCTCTGTCCCATTCGCGGCATTCCTTCACCAACACAAATTTGGTACTTATTATTATCTTGTGTTTTTAATTTTATGCTTCCACCACATATTTAAGTATTTCTAAACAATAACATGATATTGTTTTACCTGTTCTTGAACTTTACAGAATTTCTGTCAAATTCTGTGGGTTATTGAGATTTATCCATGTTGATAGTAGCTCTAATCTTTAATTTTAAATGTTAGAGTATTCCATTTTATGACTATAATTACTGTCTTTTAAAACTGATTTTGTTTTTCTCTCTTTAGTGTCTGTTTATCTTTGGACTGTGCTGGGTCCCCGTTGCTGCGCTTGGGCTCTCTAGTTGCAGCAAGCAGGGGCTGCTGTCTAGTTGTGGTGCGTGGGCTTCTCTTGTTGTGGAGCAGAGGCTCCGGAGGGCGCAGGCTCAGCAGCAGTGGTGCACGGGCTTAGTTATACATGTGGGATCTTCCTGGATCAGGGATCAAGCCCGAGTCCCCTGTATTGGCAGGTAGACTCTTAGTCACTGGACCCCCAGGGAAGTCCCTGTGATCACTATTAAAGTGAATGATCATTTGGGGTTTTCCAGTTTTTTGTGTGACTGCCCAGCTGCCATGAATATCCTTGGATTGGTCTCCTAATTCATGGGAGCTTTCCTCTGATCCGGGGCACTTAGCAAAAAGAAGAACTGCTGGGCATCTCACGAAATGTGCCAAACTACTCTCCAAAGGGATTGCACCAAGTTTGACTTCCACTGTTCGTACTTCTTTGTCAGCACTTAATTCTGTGTGATTTATTTATTTATTTTGGTCTGGTAAAAGTGTGCTGAATTATGTAGAAAATTGCCAAACTGTCCTCCACTGTGGCTGTACCATTTACATTCCCACCCAAAATGAGTGAGAGTTCATGTTGTTTGTGTTTTAATCAGTAATGGCCTGATGACATGAGATTTTGAACATCTTTTCATGTATTTATCTGCCATCTGTATATCTTCTTTGGTGTTGTCTGTTCAGATCTTTTGTCCAGTTTTTAATTAGCTTGTTATTGTTAAGTTTTAAGAGTTCTTTATATCTTGGATAGAAGTCCTTTGACAGATGTATTTTATGTATTTTCTCCCAACCCGTAGCTTTTCTTTCTCTTCACAGTTCCGCCTTGGGTCTATGGTTTGGTGTCTGTCATGATACTATGAAATTTAATGTTTTCCTTTCAGATGGGTGTGAGATAGTCTCTTGTTTGTATTTGCAGTTCCTGGATGACTTAGTCGGCTTGCACCTCCCTTGCTGTGCTTCTGTGTGGCTCTGTTTTGCTTTCTTTTTGCAGTGCTGTTTGTTGATTCTGTGACTTCTGTTCAGAGACTACATTTTATTTTTGAGATCTTAATTTCACTTATATATGTTTATTTACATAAAAATACATTCAATGCTTTATCATATATTTGGCTTTTGATTTTATTTTTGGTACTTCCTGTTGCATGGAAGCTTGTAATGTAATTAACATGCATCATTTTCCTTTATAATTTGTAGGATTTTCACCCTAAGAATTTCTTTTCCATATTAAGGTTCTGTCTCCCAAAAAGTTTAAAAATTGTGTTGTTCTCATTTAGTTTCTTTTTTAAATTATGCTAATCAATTTATTGTTGATAATAAGAATGCCTTTGGGTTTAGAAACAGCTCGTTTAGGACTGAGGTAAATTAGAAAGCTATGGGCTTCCCAGGTGGCTCAGTGGGAAAGAATCCATCTGACATTTCAGGAGATGTGGGTTTGATCCCTAGTTGGGAAGACCCCCTGGAGAAGGAAATGGCAACCCCCTCTAGTATTCTTGCCTGGGAAACCCCATGGACTGAGGAGCCTGTTGGGCTCCTCAAACGAGTTGGATACAATTTAGCTACTAAACAACAACATATTAGAAAGCTAAAGAAAAGATTGAAATAATTAAGGGAAGTGATATTTTTGATGCAACTGAATTTATCTGGATTGCCATATAAAGCAGGGATCTACTTTTGACAGCTTATGGTGAACGATGTCAGATTCATGATATCCGAAGAAGATAATTTAGCCTTGGGACCAGGGGCCAGGCTTGATCACTCAAGAACTTTTGTGTAGCAGAGTTTTGTTAAAGTGAAAAAGGGACGGAGAAAGCTTCTGACACAGACATCAGAAGGCGGGTGGAGAGTGCCCACTCACTGGTCTTTGCAAGGGCGCTATATACCTTATTATAGTCAAGGGTCTTACCAGACCCACTCCCACAACATACATCTTAAGTAATAACAAGATTAGTCAGAAGGTTCTTATTAAGGAGAAACATGTCTTTGAGCAAGATTCACTGTTATGTTGACTAAGACAAAGCAATGTAGAAAAAATGTCCTTTTCTCCTTTTTGAGAACTCCAGACCCCTCTCTCCTCCTTGAATACCCTGGACTTCTTATCAACCTACCTAGGAACTGACTCTCACTTTTTTTTTTTTTCATGTAATTAACTACTCTCAGCTCTATCTTGCCTGCAGTGCAGGAGACCTAGGTTTGATCCCTGGATTGGGAAGATCCCCTGGAGAAGGGAATGGCTACCTACTCCAGTATTCTTGCCTGGAAAATCCCATGGACAGAGTGAAAGGTTGTTGCTGAACCCACGAAAAGGCGCCGGGATTCTTGGCCTCCGGAGGAGGAGAATTCAATCCAGGGCCAGAGACGCGGGGCTTGATCACTCAGAGCTTTTGTGCAATAGAGTTTATTAAAGTGTAAAAGGGATAGAGAAAGCTTCTGACATAGACATCAGAAGGGGGCAGAAAGAGTACCCCCTTGCTAGCGTTAGCAGTGGAGTTATATACTCTCAAATTAGTTATTACAGTGAATCAAAAGAATGTCTGGAGGTTGTAAAGACCTCACCAGACCTACTCCCATAATTTACATTTTAAGATAACAGAATTAGCCAGAAGGTTTTTTCCAGAGACTGTCCTCAAGCAGGATACATTATTGTTATATAATCCTAAGGAATGTAGAGGGAAAAAAAGTTTGTCCTTTCTTCCTCCTTGAGAATTCCAGACCCCTCTCTCCTTGGGGACCCCTAGACTTCTTATCAACCTGCCTAGGAAATGACTCTCATTCCCCCCTTTTCTTTTAGGAGAATGATGTTGCCAAGGGAAAGGGACGTCGTTTTCGTTCTATAACTACTTCCTGCTGTTAGGGGCGTGGTCCCTAGATTGTTGAGGCAACATATTCTCCTAACCCTCATATTGAGGGTCTCTGGTCCAGGGGCCCCAAGTAGTAGTTGGAGGAGGCTGTGGCACTCGTAGGAGCTCGGACAACCATTTGTAACTTAAAAGCTTTTAGACGGTTAGAAAACCCCATTATACAGTTACAGACGTAAGGCAGAATAGTCATTAAACCAAGTTAAAATCAAAATGAAAAGTCACATATGTCCATAGTTACATCAGTTCATTTTAGGGTTGTTAGATGTCATCAGATGAAGAAGAGGCATCACATATGATTGTTGTTGAAGGTATTTGCAGACTTGGAGAAAGTCTTTTCCTTGAAGTGGAGATGTCCACCATAGGAAGCCTTCCACTGATGAAGAGGGGAGTGCTCCACAGACCCAGCAGTTAGACTGATTGTGAAATGCTGTGTAGGAGTGAGCCCAGGACAGGAAGCTATTGTCTTGAGGATCAGACGGCAGACTCAGGATCTTTGGAGTCAGCAGAAGTAGGCTCACATAGATTATCAGGCCCATCTGAAAAGTACAAAGTCAGAGCATAGAAAGTAAAGACATAAAATGAAGTCACTTAGTTCTGGTCAGGGTGCCACCTCTTAACTCAAGTGTGATGTACCCACAAATCAATTCCTGGCACTTTGACAGCTGTGGGAGAAGAAAGAATAACCTGGTAAGAGCCTTGCCAGAGGGGCTCAAGGGATTGGCCACCAGACCCCAATGTTTTTATGAGGACCTGGGTTCCTGGCTCAAATAGAGGCTTGCTTGACTCAGAGGCTGGGTCAGGAGTCGTCTCCCGGAGTTCTGTTAATGCCTGTTGAAAAGCTGAGAGCTTTTCAACATAATTAGTTACATAATTAGTTAATTCCAAGGCTTCAGGGTCTATAACAATGTCTGTGCATAGGAAAGGCCTTCCATAAATACATTCAAAGGGGGACAGTCCCTCCTTTTGGGGGGCAGTTTGAGCCCTCATTAAAGCTATGGGTAGGACTTTAATCCAATTGTCCTGCGTCTCTTGAGTTACTTTGCGCAGATGTCTTTTGATAATGTCATTAGCTTTTTCAACCTTTCCTGAGGATTGGGGTCTCCAGGAACAGTGTAAGTGATATTCTGTTCCTAGAGCTTTAGACACCCCCTGAGTTATAGCAGCTTTAAAGGCAGAGCCATTATAACTCTGAAGGCTCCGTGGCAACCCAAACCTGGGGATAATTTCGTGGATTAGTATCTTTATAACCTCCTTAGCCTGTTCACTACGACAGGGAAAAGCCTCAATCCATCCAGTAAAAGTATCCACCCAAACTTGTAAGCAAGAATACCCATTAGCTTTTGGCATATGAGTAAAATCAATTTCCCAGTCCTCTCCAGGATACTTTCCACTTCGTTGTAATCCAGGTTTTGCTAGCTTTTCAGTCTTTGGGTTATTTTTCTGACAAACCTCACACCTTTTGATAATGTTCTTTAAAGTTTTCATTACATTTTTACCTTCAAACAAATGAGAAGCCATCTGCTAAGTACTCTCTGCACCCAAATGAAAACTCTGGTGTAAACCCTTAAGAATTTTCCATTGAGCATTTTCAGGAATTATTAATCGTCCATTGTCAGATTGTAACCATCCTTTATCAGTAATCTTTGCTCCTCTTTTGTCATATCTTTCTAATTCTTCCTCAGTGGTTTTTCCTGCTCCACAGGACCTGTCCAGATCAAAGGCATCTGCAGTGAAAGGGTTTCCTAAAGTGCTGCTTTCCTGACTTGACAGTCAGCCAGCTGATTACCTTTGGGTACTTTACTCCCATCCCTGCTGTGCCCTTTGCAACGCATAACAGCTGCTTTCCTTAGGACAATATATAGCAGTTAAAAGTCTCTCAATCTCTCTGAAATGCTTAATAGGTTCTCCTGTTGCTGTTTTAGACTGTCTTTCTTTCCATATTGCAGCATGAGCATGTAAAGTCAAATAAGCATACTTAGAATCAGTGTAGATATTTACCCGCTGCCCTTTGCTTAACCCTAGAGCTTGGGTGAGAGCCACGAGCTCCGCTAACTGAGCACTGGTTCCCTGGGGGAGAGATTTTGCTTCTAAAATCGCTTCAGCAGTCACCACAGCCCTAACCTGCTTTACGCTTTCCATCCCGAACAAAAGAACTGCCAGTTGTAAATATTTCCATGTCAGGATTGTCCAATGGGGTATCCACTAGATCTTACCGAGCTGCATGGTTTAAAGTTAGAAATTGGGAACAATCGTGATCAAGTGTTTCATTTTCCTTCTCAGGAAGGAAAGTGGTAGGATTTAAATTTCTACAAACTTTAAGTTTAGATACTGGTCCTTCTAACAACAATGAGTGATATTTAAGAAGCCTACTGTCTGTCATCCAAATATTAACCTTAGAATTTAAGATTCCACTCACATCATGAGAAGTCAGTACAGTAAGGTTTCGTCCATTAATTATTTTTAAAGCTTCTGGTGCTAATAAAGCCGCTGCCCCAATTACTCTTAGGCTGTGGGGCCACCCACATGAAATTATGTCTAATTCTCAGCTTAGATAAGCAGTAGGTTGCTGGTGAGGCCCTAGGGGTTGTGTCAAAACTCCCAAGGCCATACCTTTTCTTTCAGTGACAAATTCTGACCCTGTGGGCAAGCTCAAAGCGGGAGCTTGCAGGAGAACAGTCTGAAGAACCTTAAAAGCCTTTTGAGTATCTGGAGACCAAACCAGTTTGTCGGTTTGGGCCTGCTGAGTTTCAGCTATAAGTTTATATAAAGGCCAGGCAAGTTCCCCATAACCCAGAATCCAAATGCGACAGTAGCCTTCGATTCCCAAAAATCCTCTCAGTTGTCTTAGTCATAGGTAGGGGATGATTTAGTATAGGCTTAATTCTCTCGGGGCCTATAGCCCTAGTTCCTGCTGATATGATTAGGCCCAGATATCTAACAGATTGTTGACAAAGCTGAGTCTTTTCTCTTGATGCCTCGTTTCTCTTGATGCCTCGTAACCTCAGCCTGCCAGAAAGTTTAAGAAATCTGAGGCTCATGAACAAGCTTCCTCTGTCTCAGCACAGAGCAAAATATCATCTACATACTGTAACACCACTTCTTCGGAGCTCTTAAAGTTCTGTAGATCCCGTGACAAACTTTGTCCAAATAAGTGAGGGCTGTCACAAAATCCCTGGGGCAAAATGGTCCAGGTTAACTGAGAAGCTGGCTGCATAGGGTCTTCAAACGCAAATAGAAATTGACTTTCCTCCGCCAAAGGCACTGAATAGAAGGCATCTTTCAAATCAGTTACTGAGAAATATTTGGCTCTTTCAGAAATTTCAGACAATAGAGTATAAGGATTAGGAACCACAGGGTGTAAAGGAACTACAGCCTCATTTGTTATTTGTAAATCTAGAACTAGTCTCCATTTACCATTTGATTTCTTTATACCCAAAATAGGAGTGTTGCATGGACTGTTACAGGGAATTAATAGTCCCTGCTCCTTTAAATTCTCAGTGATGGGTTTTAACCCTTCCTTAACCTCAGGCATCAGTGGATACTGCTTCTTATGTGGAAAAAAGTGCGGATCTTTGAGCTTGACAACTACAGGAATAGCATTTTGTTCTCGACCCACAGGTTTTCCATCTGCCCATACTCTAAGATTTACATTTTGTTCAATTAAAGGGAGAGAAAGGGAAGGCTCCATATTCATGAAAACAGAGGCATGGGCCTTGCTCAGTATATCCCTCTCCAAAAGGGATGAGGGAGATTCTGGCACAGTCAGAAACACCTGTGAAAATAGCACAGAATCCCAGTCACAACTGACAGAAACACTGATGTAATACCTTTTGGCTCGTCCAGACAGTCCTGTTACGGAAGCGGATCAGGAAGAAAGTGGACCAGGAGCTTCAGTAAGCAACGGAGTAAGTTGCCCCAGTGTCTAAAAGGAAATCGACGGATTGGCTCCCCAAAGTTATTAATACCCGGGGTTCCTCAGGTGTAATTAGGATGGGAGCTTGTGGGGGGACCCCCAGGCAGCTCCAGTCCTAATTGTCTTGAGAGTCCGACCCCTGAAACCTACGCCTCTGGGGGCAGTCTCTGTTCCAGTGTGGTCCTTTGCAGACTGGACATGGAGCCAGGGGCGGCTTGGATGCCTGAGGGCAATCCCGCTTGAGGTGCCCCTCCTTTCCATAGTAATAGCAGTTCAGTTCAGTTCAGTCGCTCAGTCGTGTCCGACTCTTTGCGACCCCATGAATCGCAGCACGCCAGGCCTCTCTATCCATCACCAACTCCCGGAGTCCACCCAAACCCATGTCCATCGAGTCAGTGATGCCATCCAACCATCTCATCCTCTGTCGTCCCCTTCTCCTCCTGCCCCCAGTCCTTCCCAACATTAGGGTCTTTTCCAATGAGTCAGCTCTTCGCATGAGGTGGCCGAAGTATTGAAGTTTCAGCTTCAACATCAGTCCTTCCAATGAACACCCAGGATTGATCTCCTTTAGGATGGATTGATTGGATCTCCTTGCAGTCCAAGGGACTCTCAAGAGTCTTCTCCAACACCACAGTTCAAAAGCATCAATTCTTTGGCGCTTAGCTTTCTTCACTGTCCAACTCTCACATCCATACATGACCACTGGAAAAACCATAGCCTTGACTAGACGGACTTTTGTCAGCAAAGTAATGTCTCTGCTTTTAAATATGCTATCTAGATTGGCCATAATCTTCCTTCCAGGGAGTAAGCATCTTTTAATTTCATGGCTGCAATCACCATCAGCAGTGATTTTGGAGCCCAAAAAAATAAAGTCTGACACTGTTTCCACTGTTTCCCCATCTATTTCCCATGAAGTGATGGGACCAGATGCCATGATCTTAGTTTTCTGAATGTTGAGCTTTAAGCCAACTTTTTCACTCTCCTCTTTCACTTTCATCAAGAGGCTCTTTAGTTCTTCACTTTCTGCCATAAGGGTGGTGTCATCTGCATGTCTGAGGTTATTGATATTTCTCGCGGCAATCTTGATTCCAGCTTGTGTTTCTTCCAGCCCAGCATTTCTCATGATGTACCCTGCATATAAGTTAAATAAGCAGGGTGACAATATACAGCCTTGACGTACTCCTTTTCCTATTTGGAACCAGTCTGTTGTTCCATGTCCAGTTCTAACTGTTGCTTCCTGACCTGCATACAGGTTTCTCAAGAGACAGGTCAGATGGTCTGGTATTCCCATCTCTTTCAAAATTTTCCACAGTTTATTGTGATCCACACAGTCAAAGGCTTTGGCATAGTCAATAAAGCAGAAATAGATGTTTTCTGGAACTCTCTTGCTTTTTCGATGATCCAGCGGATATTGGCAATTTGATCTCTGGTTCCTCTGCCTTTTCTAAAACCAGCTTGAACATCTGGAAGTTCACGGTTCATGTATTGCTGAAGCCTGGCTTGGAGAATTTTGAGCATTACTTTACTAGCATGTGAGATGAGTGCAATTGTGCGGTAGCTTGAGCATTCTTTGGCATTGCCTTTCTTTGGGATTGGGATGAAAACTGACCTTTTCCAGTCCTGTGGCCACTGCTGAGTTTTCCGAATTTGCTGGCATATCGAGTGCAGCACTTTCACAGCATCATCTTTCAGGATTTGAAATAGCTCAACTGGAATTCCATCACCTCCACTAGCTTTGTTCATAGTGATGCTTTCTGAGGCCCACTTGACTTCACATTCCAGGATGTCTGGCTCTAGGTGAGTGATCACACCATCGTTATTATCTGGGTCGTGAAGATCTTTTTTGTACAGTTCTTCTGTGTATTCCTGGCCAGGAATGGCCAGGTTTTCATAGCCATTGCGAAGGCTTCCGCCTGTTCCTTTGTCTTTTTCTGCCTTTCTTTCTTTTCCTCATATTCCCTACCATAATAGACTGAGCCAGTTGTAACAGATTATCTAAAGACTGGTTAAGTCTATACCCCCGTTTTAGTAGCTTATGGCGGATATCTGGAGCCGACTGAGTGAGAAATCTATCACCTCTTCTTAATATCTTCTGCTTCTGTTAGGTCCATACCATTTCTGTCCTTTATCGAGCCTATCTTTGCATGAAATGTTCCTTTGGTATCTCTAATTTTCTTGAAGAGATCTCTGGTCATTCCTAATCTATTGTTTTCCTCTATTTCTTTGCATTGATCGCTGAGGAAGGCTTTCTTATCTCTCCTTGGTATTCTTTGGAACTCTGCATTCAGATGGGAATATCTTTCCTTTTCTCCTTTGCTTTTCGCGTCTCTTCTCTTCCCAGCTATTTGTAAGGCCTCCTCAGACAGCCATTTAGCTTTTTTGCCTTTCTTTTCCATGGGGATTGTCTTGATCCCTGTCTCCTGTACAATGTCACGAACCTCTGTCCATAGTTCATCAGGCACTCTTTCTATCAGTTCTAGTCCCTTAAATCTATTTGTCACTTCTACTGTATACTCATAAGGGATTTGATCTAGGTCATACCTGAATGGACTAGTGGTTTCCCCTACTTTTTTCAATTTAAGTCTGAATTTGGCACTAAGCAGTTCATGATCTGAGCCACAGTCTGCTCCTAGTCTTGTTTTTGCTGACTGTATAGAGCTTTTCCATCTTTGGCTGCAAAGAATATAATCAGTCTGATTTCAGTGTTGACCATCTGGTGATGTCCACGTGTAGAGTCTTCTCTTGTGTTGTTGGAAGAGAGTGTTTGCTATGACCAGTGCGTTCTCTTGGCAAAACTCTATTAGCCTTTGCCCTGCTTCATTCTGTACTCCAAGGCCAAATTTGCCTGTTACGCCAGGTGTTTCTTGACTTCCTACTTTTGCATTCCAGTCCCCTATAATGAAAAGGACATCTTTTTTGGGTGTTAGTTCTAGAAGGTCTTGTAGGTCTTCATAGAACCGTTCAACTTCAGCTTCTTCGGCATTACTGGTCGGGGCATAGACTTGGATTACTGTGATATTGAATGGTTTGTCTTGGAAACGAACAGAGATCATTCTGTCATTTTTGAGATTGCATCCAAGTACTGCCTTTCGGACTCTTTTGTTGACCGTGATGGCTACTCCATTTCTTCTAAGGGATTCTTGCCCACAGTAATAGATATAATGGTCATCTGAGTTAAATTCACCCATTCCAGTCCATCTTAGTTTGCTGATTCCTAGAATGTCGATGTTCACTCTTGCCATCTCCTGTTGGACCCCTTCCAATTTGCCTTGATTCATGGACCTAACATTCCAGGTTCCTATGCAATATTTCTCTTTACAGAGCAATATAGTAATAGCAAGCCCATCCCTTTTCACCTGGGTCCCTCTGGGCATTTTTCTTGGGCTGTTTAATAGCCAGGTTTTCATAGCCATTGCGAAGGCTTCCACCTCTTCCTTTGTCTTTTTCTGCCTTTCTTTCTTTTCCTCATATTCCCTACCATAATAGACTGAGCCAGTTGTAACAGATTATCTAAAGACTGGTTAAGTCTATACCCCCGTTTTAATAGCTTATGGCGGATATCTGGAGCTGACTGAGTGAGAAATCTATTTTTTAAGATCACTTTTCCTTCTTCACTTTTGGGATCAATCTCAGTCAATCTGTGAAGGGCTTCTCTCAGTCTGTCTAGGAATTGACCAGGAGCTTCCTTCTCCTGTTCTATGCTTGCCAATTTGCCATAGTTTAAAGGCTTAGCATGTGCCTGCCTGAGTCCTTCAAGAATACATCTGACAAAATGACTCTGATCCCATCTTCCTTTAGCTGTGTTATAGTCCCAATCTGGTTCTATAGTTGGGACTGCCTGATTCCCAGTGGGGAGGGCGGTTATCTCGTCATCCCTCTTCCCTACTGATTCATTACCAAGCCATTCATCTCCATAAGCATCTGGCATATTTTGCAGAGAGAAAAAGGGCAACACATATGCTACTTCTACCCATTTCCCTTGTTTTCCACAGAACCAGTCTAATTGTAAAACCGTGTTATACTTAAGAGACCCTCCAGCTGGCCACCATTCGCCATCCTCCAGTGGATACCGTGGCCATGCAGTATCACATAGGAAGACCAGGTGTGTCTTCTTTAAGCCCTGGGGATCAAATCTATCCCAGTTTTTCAGGACACAGTTCAAAGGAGTGAGGCTGGAATTGTTAGCTCCCATCTGTAAGAGAAAAAAAGCGACCAGTGCCATCTTTCTACTGGAGGCGTCCCTCCCTGCTCTAGATGGGGCTGTAGACAGACTTTACACCAAAGCTTTTTTTTCCTGTTCGGACTTAGTCTGTCCCTTACCGATGCAGGCGACATACTCGTCCCTCCCGGTTCTACCACCAAGACGGGGTGGGGATGCACCAGGGGTAGACCTGATGGCATCCCTGACTGATGTCCAGCTCCTCACCATCAAAACCTTGCTTGCCTCTGATGCCACTCGGGGTGCGATCAGAGTAACCTTCCGGAATGCCTCCCAGGCTAAGACCACTGGGAGCACTGTTTGTCACCTGAGTGCCTGTGCACGACCCTGAGTATATTCCTGACCACAATAAGACGTATACATACATAAAACTGACGTGTTCCTTCCAAGCGTCACCACACCAGTATACGAGCCTCCTCTGGTCCACTAAGAGCCAGCGTTACCAAAGGGGAAAAAAAAACCCATTGTAGTTCCAATCTGAGTAACCTTTAACCTCAGAGATGCTCTTGTAGCTAGAACTCCGTCTAACTTCTGAACTTTCGATTCCTAGCGAGGCTAGGCGCTTCCTCACTACCAATCCAAGTTTGGGACCTAAGTAACAGTACACAGTAGCAGCATAGATTACAAGTCCCTTGAAAGTCTGTGATCCGATAGATTAGGTTCATACTTCTAATTTCCAAGGAGTTATGAAATGGTCAGAGACCGAAAAGTTTGACCGAGAAAGGAAAGTTCGGTCCACACACTTTGCCCATTTCTGGTTGGTCCGCAAAGGAGACATTGGGAGCCTCTTGGCCTTGGCAGGTGGTATAAACCCCCGACAGGTTTCTGCCATGAGCCGTATGAGGTCACCGCGGAACCGCAGAGCAGGGCTCCTCACTGCTTTGCGCAGGGCGTGTCATTCATTCACACAAGCACACCGTAGGGTTAGTAAAGTACAGCAGAAAATGTGTTTCCTAGGAGAACAAAGAACTAGAGCTCCAAGCATCCTTACTTTGTCCTGAAGAATCTCGGATGAGTCCCCAAGATGAAAGGTTGTTGCTGAACCCACGAAAAGGCGCCGGGATTCTTGGCCACCAGAGGAGAAAAATTCAATCCAGGGCCAGAGACGCGGGGCTTGATCACTCAGAGCTTTTGTGCAATAGAGTTTATTAAAGTATAAAAGGGATAGAGAAAGCTTCTGACATAGACATCAGAAGGGGGCAGAAAGAGTACCCCCTCGCTAGCGTTAGCAGTGGAGTTATATACTCTCAAATTAGTTATTACAGTAAATCAAAAGAATGTCTGGAGGTTGTAAAGACCTCACCAGACCTACTCCCATAATTTACATTTTAAGATAACAGAATTAGCCAGAAGGTTTTTTCCAGAGACTGTCCTCAAGCAGGCAGGATTCATTATTGTTATATAATAAGGAATGTAGAGGGGGAAAAAAAATTTGTCCTTTCTTCCTCCTTGAGAATTCCAGACCCCTCTCTCCTTAGGGACCCCTAGACTTTTTATCAACCTGCCTAGGAAATGACTCTCTCAAGAGGAGCCTGGCGGGCTACAGTCTGTGGGATTGCAAAGAGTCAGACACAGTTGGGCAACTAACACTTTCACTTTCCTGCACTGTTGTTAAAAAAACAAACTATCCTTTCCTTACTGATTTGTAGTGATAATAATGGTAACTATTGTTATTATTATCTGGTGTCCACTGTGTGTAAGGTAATACTCTGGGAGCTTAACCTTATTTAACTATTCATCCTCACAATTACCCTAAGATGGAGGTTTTATAATTAGGCCCAAACTAAAGGTGGAGCAACTGAGGCACAGAGAAATTAAGTGACTTGCCCAAGGTCACAGGGCTGTAAGTGACTGAGACATCTCACCTAGATGTCTAGTTCTCGAACCTTCATCCTTACCTGTTGCTCTTAACAGTATTGTCATATGGGCACAGATATCTTTATGGCTGTCCATTCTGTTCCATTGGTCACTTTTGTATCCCTGAGCTGGTACAATGCTCTTAACTACTATGATTTTACGATAAGCCTTGGCTATTTTTTTTGCACTTTGAATTTTGAGATCAACTCATCAGGTTTCACAGAAATTTCTATTGGAATTTTAGCTGGAATTCCATGAAATTTATAGATAAATTTTGGGAAAAATAGACACCCTCACAATATGTCCTTCCATTAACAGGGGTGTCTCTCCAATTAGCCAAGTCTTTTATGAATTTCAAAAATGTCCAACAGTTTTTGTCTATAAAGGTCTAGAACTTTGGGTTAGGTCTATTCCTGCATTGGTTTTCGTTTTGTTTTTGTTAATACATTTGTAAAACGGACTGTTATTGGTATACAGGCTTCCCAGGTGGCTCAGTGGTGAAGAACCCACGGGCCAATACAGAAGACGAAGGTTCAATCCGTATATAAAAAATACACACTTTGACTTTCTTAAATCTCAAACTTATAGAAAAGTTGCACATACAGTACAAAGAATCTTTTTTGTTGGAACTGATCGAAGCAATATTCACATATTGAGATACAGGAAAGTCATTCTGGCTTATACATGAGTTAACTTGAATTTTATGCTAACTAAAATAGTGTGTCTGTGGCCTATCAAATATACATTGTACATCTGATTTATTTGTTAGAGAAAAGGTCACATTGACCAGAAGTAAAGAATGTCCATGTTAAAAATAAAGATTAAATGCCTCTCTTCCTGGCATGCCAATGCTGGTCCTCCTTTGATGATAAACCTCCATTCCCAGGTACCAAGGACATACTGACTTACTGCATACATGCTAGTCTGTTCTTTTTCTTCTTTTTTTAATAATTTTGAAGAAATGTAACGCTGACTTGTTTAACATTCTTTATTCTGACAAGGTATAAAACTGTACTGGAAACAGTGCTTCTGCAGCACAGTTTCTTAGAGTAATCTGGGAAATGGACTTCTGGGCTAGGCCTTCATTTGGCTCAAATCCATCCTTATTATAGATTGTTTATTGATTATTTTCATTGACAGAACCATTGGAAATTAAATTGAGACACGATGTATTATCTTTGCTGAACACTTGGTGTGTCTTTTCTACAAACAAGGATATTTACATAGTCACAGTGTAACCGTCAAAATCAGGGATTCAGTGTTATTATATCACTATCGCAGACCCTCAGACCGCTCAGGTTTCAGCTTCAAGTGTCCTAATGCCTTTCTTTATAACAGAAGATTCTGATATGTTTGGTTTTCATGTCTCAAGTTTTCCCCTTTTAATTTGTTACTCTAAGATATGTGCTTGTTTATTTTCTGCTGTTAAGCCATTCTGAGGATAACACTATTTGATTGTTATGTTTATCCTAATAAACTCTTAATGTTAATTTTCTATTTTTAGTTAACTTTGTTGGTATAATTTACATTAAAAAGCATTCATTTTAAGTGTACAGTTCAGAGTATTAATTCACGTATTTGCCAATGTAACCGCTACCACCATCAAGGTGTAGAACATTTCTGTTACCCCAGAAGGTTCTCTCTCATGCCTCCTTGTAATCAATCCCCCCCCCAACCCCAGCACCTCTAGGTTGAGCCTGTCTTTCTCATCTCGTATGAAAGGAAGCAATATGTATGCTTTGTGTCTGGCATCTTTCGCTCATTAACAATCTTTGGAGATTCTCCATGGTGTTTCTTGTATCTGTATTTTGTTCCTTTTTATTTCTGCATAGTATTCCATTGTATGGATCTATCATAATTTGTTTATTCATCTGTCTGTTGATAGACATATGTATTATTTCCATCGTGGGGCTGTGCTGTGTGCTGTGCTGAGTTGCTTCAATCATGTCCGTCTCTTTGTGACCCCATGGACTGTAGCCCACCAAGCTCCTCTGTCCACGGGATTCTCCAGGCAAGAATCCTGGAGTGGGTTGCCATGCCCTCCTCAGGGGATCTTACCAACCCAGGGTGGTACCTGCTTCTCTTGTGTCTCCTTCATTAGCAGGTGGGTCCTTTACCACCAGAGCCACCTGGGGATTTTAAGATAACTCTGCTGTGAGTATCTGAATATGTGTCTTCATGTAGACATGCTTTTTGTGTATTATATCACTAGTTTATTTTTTTTAGATTCCACATATAAGTGATGACATGTACTATCTGTCTTTGACTTATTTCAGTAAAGCATAATACCCTCCACATCCATCCATGTTGTAGCAAATGGCAAAATTTCATTCTTTTTTATGGCTGAGTAGTATTCCATTGTGTGTGTGTCCATGTGTGTGTATACATACTAAATATACACATACATACATACATATGTGTGTGTGTGTGTGTGTGTGTGTGTGTGTGTGTATAGGAGCCTCCCTGGTGGCTCAGACAGTAGAGAATCTGCCTGCAGTGTGAGAGACTCAAGTTTGATCCATGGATCTGGAAGATCCCCTGGAGAAGGGATCTTCTGAAGTGGCTACCCACTCCAGTATTCTTCCTTGGGGAATTCCACGGACAGAGAAGTCTGGTGGGCTACAGTCCATGGGGTCACAAAGAGTCACACACTGCACATCTTTATTATCTGTTCATTTGTTGATGGACACGTAGTCTGCTTCCATACTTTGGCTATTGTAAATAATACTGTTATGAACATTGTGGTACATGTATCTTTTGAATTAGTGTTTTCATTTTCTTTGGATGCATACCCAGGAGTGGAATTGCTAGATCATATGATAGTTCTATTTTTAGTTTTTTTTTGAGGAACCTCCATATTGTTTTCTATACCAGCTGCACCAGCTTACATTCCTGCCATCTGTGTACAGGGTTCCCTTTTCTCAACATCCTCACCACCATTTGTGTGCAGTCTTGATGACAGCCATTCTGACAGGTGTGAGGTGATGTCTCTTTCTGGTTTTCATTTGCACTTCTCTGATGATCAGTGATATTGAGCATCTTTTCATGTGCCTTTTGGCCATCTGCATGTCTTCTTTGGGAAAATGTCCATTCAGATCTTTTGCCCATCTTTTAATCAGGTTGTTTTTTGATCTTCAGTTTTATGACCTGTTTGTATATTAACCCCTTACTGGTCATACCATATGCAAATATTTTCTCCCACTCAATAGGTTGTCTTTCTGTCTTATTGATGGTTTGTTGATGCAAAAGCTTTTAAGTTTAATTAGGTCCCATTTGTTTATTTTTGCTTATATTTTCCTTGCATTTGGAGATAAAGTATATTGCTTTTTGTCAAAGAGTATCCTGCCTGTGTTTTCTTCTAGGAGTTTTATGGTGCCCCATCTTACACTTGGGTCTTTAATCCATTTGAATGTATTTTTGTGTATGATGAGAAGATGTTCAAATTTCATTTTTTAACATGTTGCTGTCCAGTTTTCCCATCACTGCTTATTGAAGAGACTATCTTTTCTCCATTGTATATTCTTGCCTTCTTTAAATGTGGACATATGCTTTTATTTCTTGGGTGAATACCTAGAAGAGGAATGCTGGGTCATAAAGTAAGTGTATATTTAACTTTAAAGGTGACTGCATTATTTTACACTTCTATCAACAATGTGTAAGCATTTCATTTCCTCCATACCTGCATTGACACTTGGTTATTTTTCAGTCTTTTTAATTCTAACCAATCTGGTGAGTGTGTATTGGTATCTCATTGTGGCTGTGTCTGCGGGTTACCAATTTTGAGCATCTTTCCATGTGCTTATTCACCATTTGTAACTCTTCTTCTCTGAAGTGTCTGTCCAGATTTTTTGCCCATTTTTAATTGTACTGTCTTATTGAGTTGCAACAGTTTTTCCTATATTCTAGATATAAGTTTTTTGTCAAGTATATGAATTGCAAGTATTTTCTCCCAATTTCTGGCTTGCCTTTCTGTTTTCTTAGCAATGTCTTTCAAAGAGCAAAAACTTTTAATTTTGGTGAATTCCAACTTGATAACTTTTTAAAATATTTATCTATTTATTTGGCTGTGTTGAGTCTTGGTTGCAACACGTGGAGTCTTTTTTTCAGTGCACAGGCTTAGTTGCTCCATGGCATGTGGTATCTTAATTCAGGATCGAACTCATGTCCTCTGCATTGGAAGGCGGATTCTTAACCGCTGGACCATGAGGGAAGTCCCAACCAACTTGACAACTTTTTTATAGTTTCTGCTTTTATTAGAAATCTTTGCCTATGTCAGGGTCAGAATTTTTTTCTCTTATGTTTTTCATGCCCTTTATAATTTAAGTATACTGTAATGTTGGTCTTTCATTAGGAAGTAGTTTGGATTCTTTTGGTCTCAAGAAGCTCTTAGAAACTCAAGCCAACCTGAACACAGAAGAGGGCCATTCTGTGGCTCCCCCCAGAGGCGGGGCCAAGAAACAGGAGCTGAGAAGCCCTTAGGAACCTGGGATGTCCTGTCTAGCCCTCATTCTTTGTTTTCCTCTCTCTGTAGACTGACTTTCTCTTCTGACCGTGTGCCTCAGAGCCTATTTAACTTTCCTAGAATAGGAACTTTGGTTGGCCCAGCTTGGGATCTGGGCCTTGACCAAGTCCAGTTAGCCACTGAGGGTCAGGGTTAGGCAGTGTGAAACATGCCCGGGGATCAGGACTATTCCCAGAAAAAAGCTGGGTGGCTTGAGGTCTGCTCACACACCCCAAAAGGTTGTCATCTTCCATTCCTGATGAATACTTTTTTGGTACCGTCTTCTGACTTGTAGCTCTCAACATTTCTTTGTACATAATCTGGATTGTTTTTCTTTTCCCAATCTGCAGCTGTATTCCTCAGCACTTGTGGAATGTGAGGACCATGATACACATAATAATGATAGAAATTTTGACGTGGAATCAGTAAAGAAAGAAATCAAGAGAGGAAGGAAGTTGGTAAGTACGAAGATTTTCTTACAAAGATGAACAGACCCTTGGGGATGCCTTCAAAAGAAAGTCTATTTGATTAATAAACCAGGGATAGAGATGTATCTTGGAGAGCTGAAAGAAGTAGGACCTGTATTGGAAACTTTAGATTCAACTGAATATATTAATATTTTTAAATAAGCTACAGTGTGTTTCATCAGCAAAGTGTCACTAGATAATGAGTCAGAATGCTTTGGCTAAAAGTAAAAGGAACTCCAGCTGAGACTGGCTTTAAAAAAAAAAAAAGAATGCTCAGTTTCTCATTTAGCCAGAGGAAAAACTGGCTTCAGAGTTGGTTGATTCAGGGGCTCAATGACAACATCATCAAGGGCCCATCATCCTTTCCACCCTGCTGTCCACAGCATCAGCTGGTCCCTTTGTGATCCTAGGGTGGCCAGAGGCAGCTGCTGAAGCATCAGGCTTTTGTCTTCCTGTCTATAAAAAGTTCTTCCCCAGGCTTGGCCTAAGAGCCCTCCTGAAAGCTGAGTTAGGCCACACTTCTCTTTCTGCACCAATTGCTAAAGGCGACCGTACATAATCAGGATCTACCCTTGGAGCTGGGGTCAGCTCCCTGGGAATGAAGCACCCTGGGTAGTTACCCTCCTGGGGCTGCTGCAGGAGACTCCCCTGGTGACAGCAGCCTTCACAGCTTCGTCAGCAGTTCAGCAAGCGTAAGCGCTGACGCGCTCAGCACCACCACAACCCACAGTCAGGTTAGCGATCCAGAGCAAACGTAGTTTTAGTCCTTGTGCGATGTCAGCATGTATGGGGGCAGTTTCCACAGCACCCGATGCACTTTGAGTTGTGCCTGCTGTGGGCGCTCAGTGAGGAGGCAGCTCAGCACAGCTGGGGCTCAGGAAGCCTTCCACTCTGGGGGTGGAGGTGAAAATGAAGACGGGGAATTCCAGAGAGGGGGGCAGGGTGTGCAAAAGCTTATGCAAGGCCGGAAAAAAGATGCAGTGTGTTCATAGAACCACAAGCATAGGACTCTCCCTGGCATTCTCTTTACTGACCTCACGGAATTGTATAGGATGTAATAGAAAGTGTGAGGCCATTCCCTTGCCCTTAGATAGTGAGTTGACTCTGGGTTTCACTGAAACAGCAAAGCTGCAGTAAACGTCTTTGTGCATTACCCTTGTGTGCTGGTGTGAGCGGTGCTGTACGGCACAGTCCTAGAAAGAGCTGAGTCAGAAGTCCCTTTAAAATCTCTGAAACGTGCTGACAAAATGACCCCCAGGAAGACTATACCACTTTATACGTCTGTTCTTATTGGATGAAAGAGTGCTTCTCCCAGCCCTAGACAAAAATGAGAATCACGGACCTTGTTGATTTTTGCCAGTCTCACCAAGTTCTACATTGCATTTCCCTGACCCCAGGAGAGGTTGACCATTTCCCTTCCTCAGTCATCGTCCTGGCCTCCCGGCTCGCCCAGCTGCAGCAGCTCCTCAGTGATCTCTGGCTGCGGTCCAGCACAGCCGTCACTCCCCTGCAGCCCTCCCCGCTCCCCCCCCCCGCCCCGGATGCCCTCCGTGCTCACGGAGCAGAACCCCTCCCCAGGGAAGCATGTCTGTATGACATCTCCAGGAGCTCAGTAGCGCTGGCAGCCCAGCAGTTAACCCGAGATCTTAGATTCACTGCTGTAAACCTCACACAGACCGTCAGCACTTCACCCTCCGCACGAACTGATTCATGTCCTCTCATCTGTCTTTGAAGTCTCGCCCTCCCCCCAACTTCTCATTCCCAAGATGATGACTCTGCCTGTTGCTTTTTTTTTTTTTTAATATTTATTACTTATTCATTTATTTGGCTGCACCAGGTCTTAGTTGCGCCGAGCGAACTGTTAGAGCATGTGGGATCTAGTTCCCCAGCCAGAGATCAAACTAGGTCCTCCTGCACCGGGAGCTTGGAGTCTTAGCCTCCGGACCACCAGGGAAGTCCCGGTTCTGTTTTTCTTTTTGATAAGACTTTATTTTTTAGAGCAGTTTTAGGTTCACAAGAAAAACTGAGGGGACAGTACAGAGAGCTCCCATATCCCCCCCACCCTTTATCAACACTGCCCCCTCCAGAGGGACATTTGTTACAACTGATGAACAACGCTGACACATCAGAAACACCCAGAGGCCATCACTGAAGTTAGAGTTCCCTCCTGGTGGTGTGCATTGCTTTGCCTGATTCTTACCAAGAAGATGGAAGTGATTAGACAGAAATTCCTCCTGAATACTCCACCTGCCTGTCCCCAGACCTCCAGCCTGTCAAAGCTACCCTTGCACCTGGGCTTTGGAGCTGCTGCCCCCCGCCCCCTCACCAAGGACTAGGCTCTTGCATTTTCCTCCCCCTGACTTCATATCAGTGTCCCCTCTTTCTACTTGATTATTCCTGTCAGCATATAAACATGATCAACTGATCATGTCATCTTTTTAAAGAAATCCTCTCTCATACAGCAAAAGCTGGTCAGTTACAGGGTCACTTGTCTGACTTAGGTGACCTTCCAGCAGGACCCTGACACAGTGGTCCCTGCCCTGCATCTTGCAGCACTTCTTCTCACATCCCGGACACACTCTGCTGGGATGTCTCTTACCTTTCGCGCTGCTTCTTCCCAGGTGCCTGGGCTGTTTTTCCTCCTCTGCTCACCCTCTGTGGTTTGGAGTGCCCAAGGCCCTGTCCTGGGCTCCTTCATCAATCTGAACATCCTTCCTCCATGACCTCATCCAGTTCCCATGGCTTCAGGACCATTCTTATCCCTGGACTCTTTTATCTCCAGCCCTGAAGACCAGCCTGACATACTTACCTGGATATCTAATGACATCTCCCATTAAACTGGCCCAGAAAAAAATAGTTCCATCCCCTGCACATACCAGCACACGGTCCGTCCACACCCGTCCACTCCTCCTCAGCAAACAGGACATCACTTGTCCGCCATCATCTGCTCCGCAGCCCCAGCCCAGCATCAAGCCCATCAGTGTCACCATATAGACCTTGCACCCTCCTCTTCTCTCTCGCCACCACCCATCCACCAGGGTGGGGTCTGACCCCACTCTCTCAGACGGTTGCTGAACACTGTGGATACCTGTCCCGCTTTTCTCTGCTGCCCACCCCTCCCAGCCCATTCTCCACACAGCTGCCAGAACAGTGTCTTTACGGGTCAGTTTATACTCCCCTTGCACGAAGGTAAAACCCCAGCTCATCACTGTGGTTCATAAGGCCCGTATGTCCAAGCCCTCAGTTACCCCCTGCATCTTAGCTCAGACTCTCCCCCTTGCCTCCCCTCTGTTCCAGCAACACTACCCGTCCCTCTTGTCCTTCTTGTAAGCCAGTATGGAAGCTCATTCCTGTCACAAGAACACAAGGCCTTCTGCTGATGATGTCCTTACTTCCTTTGATGTAGACTAGGAGCCCTTATTAAAATCTAAGCTTCTGTGTCACCCCTTTAGGGAGGCCTTGTGTATCACTGACCACCCAGTCTGAAGTAGGGAGCCAGAGACACTCTGTCCCTTGGCCTTAATTCTCTACAGAGCATATGTCATTGTTTTCAAGTTGGCTGTATTTGATCATTGTCTGTCTCCACCACAAAGTTTACTTCATGATGGCAGGTACCTGATCCACTCCTGTTTCCCCTGTCCTAGAAGAGAGCCTGCCAGGTCAACATCTACCCTGTGGTCTTTCAGTGAGTCAGTGTTTATTGTTGCTGTTCAGTTGCTAAGACATGTCTAACTCTGTGACCCCATGAATTGCACACCAGGCTCCTCTGTCCTCCACTATCTCCTGGAGTTTGCTCAAATTCATGTCCATTAAGTTGGTGATGCCATCCAACCATCTCATCCTCTGTTGCCCCCTTCTCCTCCTGCCTTCAATCTTTTCCCAGCATCAGCATCTTTCCCAGTGAGTTGGCTCTTTGCATCAGGTGGCCAAAGTATTGGAGCTTCAGCATCAGTCCTTCCAATGAATGTTCAGGGTTGATTTCCTTTAGGATGGACTGGTTTGATCTCCTTGCTGTCCCAGGGACTCTCAAGAATCTTCTCCAGCACCACAATTCGAAATCATCAGTTCTTCAGCACTCAGCCTTCTTTATGGTCCAACTGTCACATCCGTACATGACTACTGGAAAAACCACGGTTTTTGACTATATGGACCTTTGTTGGCAAAGTGACGTCTCTGCTTTTTAATATACTGTCTAGGTTTTCATAGCTTTCCTTCCAAGGAGCAAGCGTCTTCTAATTTGATGTTTGTTAGCTGTTTGTATTTCTGGTGTGATTTGCCTCTTCTGGTTTTTCTGTGGGTTAGTAGAGTCTTAACCCTTTATCAACTATACAGCAAACAGTCTTTCTTTTTTCTTTTTATGGTATCTTTTATCACCTTAAAGGTGGAGGTTACATTTTCTTATGTATTCAGATCAGTCTTTTTCTTTGTGGCTTCTGAGTTTCCTGCCTTGCTTAGACAGCCTTCCTTACCTTAGTACTATACTTTTTTCTTCTTTCTCATATTTTCCAGATTTCTGTAGGTTTTTAAAAATAACCTATTTTTTATATAAAGCCTTATTCCACATGAAATTTATTGGGAAATACATTGTGAGGTAGGGATCTTACTCTTCTATGCATCTGGTTAGATGCCCCTCCCCCAACATTAAATGATCATTCTTTGTGCTCTGACTTCACATCCTGCCTTCCGCACAATCTAATTGCTCTCCCATATTTGCATTTTGTTTTTTAGAGAGTTGTTTGTGCTGCTCTTGGGATGCTGTGTGAGCTTTCTCCTGTTTTGCTAGGTGGTTACCTCGAGCTTGCACTTCATGCAGCCAGAGTGTGATATAACCAGCCTTGGTCATGGCTCGGACTCCCCCAAACAGTTAGGTTTCTGTCCTCCTCGCCGTCTCTACCCCACCTTCCTGTCAGGCCAGTAGACTAACACGGAGAAGCAAGATATCAAATGAATTGAAGCAAGGAAAAAACTTACTCTTCAGAAGCTTTTTCTGCTTGTTTTTTTACATTTTTGGCCTTTCTGCATAGATGCCAAAGAGGTTTCCTTTCTCTCATGTCTCCTCAGTCAAGCATCTGTAAGACACACACTGTTATCCCTAGGGAAGAATGCAGGTCTAGGAGAGGGGAAGGGGCTGCTCGAGATCACACAGCTGTTAGGGCACCCCCTGGAGCCGCCCTTGGCCACAGGCTCAGTGTCACCCACAGAACCTCTTGCCTAGAGCCAGGCAGTGTTGCCAGCCCTGCTTTTTAGAAATCTCTTAAAGAGAGGGGACAGGAGTTGGAAACAAGAGTTTTCTGCTTTTAATCAGATCATTACAAACATTCCAGTTAGTTGAGGTTGTGCTGAAATTCCAAAATGAGCAGCCAGATGTCAGGACCCAGTGTTTGTAACTGAGGACATGAGGGCAGCTAGCTTAAAAATAGCACTTGATGACCTCTTGCCTTTTAATTTTTAACAAAAACTCTGAAAAAGCAGGTGCTTACTCAGTAAATCTCCTCTTCTGTAGAAATGCACGTTTTGTGGGAAAAAAGGAGCCACCGTGGGATGTGACTTAAAATCCTGTGCCAAGAATTACCACTTTTTCTGTGCCAAGAATGACCACGCAGTTCTACAAGCTGATGGACATTCAGGAATTTATAAGTATGTAATAAAACTGTTTTAGAGCCACATTTGGGGGAGGGGTGGATTGGAATATGGAACATTAGATTAAGAGAAGATTTTTTTAAAGCTGGTTTTATACAAATTGTTTCCAAGTAGGAACGTGGTTTGGGAGATGCCCAGTTAGGAACCTGACTTCAAAAGACCATCCCTGGCTTCCCAGATGGCTCAGTGGTAAAGAACCTGGCTGCCAGGGCGTGAATGTGGGTTCAGTCTCTGGGTCAGAAGATCCCCTGAAAGAGGGCATGGCAACCACTCCAATATTCTTGCCTGGAGAAAGAATCCCACAGACAAGAGGGCCTGGTGGGCTACAGTCCATGGAGTCACAAAGAGTTGAACACAACTTAGCGACTAAACAGCAACAATTGTCACAGGAAGAAAAGAAGCAGGGTTGGTTTTGTCTGGAGTTTTACTCTCCCTGCATCGTTTCTTTCCTGGTAGAAAGTGCTGCTTGTCATAGGGGCCCTAGTGACCTAATAGGTGGCCACGAGGCTGGGAACCAGTTCACACTCGCTCTTTTCTGCAAACAGGAAAGGAAGCCTGACTTCTTAGTCACAGGTCCTCGCTATACCCATCTTGTCTCCAAATGGATGCATTTTCCCCCTAATGTCACCACCCTCTTCACTATAAATAGCCTCTGAAAATGATAAACTAGGCAGCAAGTACAGTCATCAGTCATCAAGTCCTTGAAGAAAAACTTGTTTGTTTTGGCTTTGAAATCCTGCTCCTTGTCTTTCAGTAATTCTATCATGTTAATTTTTACTCAGTGAGCTATATTTCAAGTCTACTACAAGTGTATTTGTTTTACCCAGAGAAACTTGATCTTCCTTCTGATGAAAGATGTCAGTTAAGTGATTATACATTTTAGTCAGAGGAAATCAGTAAGCCAGTTGTTAATTGATTCAGGTAATTTTAAGTGAACTCTTTCATACATAGATGCAGTCTAGAATATGTTATATAAAGATGAAGAAAGTTATATAATGGTCTTAACAGTTTTGACCTTTTTAATGTTGAGATGGAGTAAAACAGAGACTGATGGTCTAGCATGGACAAGCCAGGCAGACACTTGTCACTTCTTTGGGGCATGTGACTAGATTCTGATCTTTCTATCTTTTCGCTGTGCTGGGTCTTCGTTGCCGCGCACGGGCTTTCTCCAGTTGAGACACTGGGGGCCACTCTCAGGTTGCTGAGGGCTTCTCTTTGCGGCGGCCTCTCGGTGCAGAGCTCGGGCCCCGGGTGCGCGGGCTCTGGAGCACAGGCTCAGTAGCTGTGGTGCACAGGCTCAGTAGCTGTGGCGCACACGTTCAGCTGCCCCTCCGCATATGGACTCTTCCCAGACCAGGGATCGAACCTGTGTTCCCTGCACTGGCAAGTGAATTCTTTATCACTGGACCACCAAGGAAGTCCTGGACATTTTAAAGTTCAGTGAAATATACACATTTTTTTCAGTCATAGTATCTGAATAATAGGATTAGTGTTGAGAGGATTATTATAATTGGAGTATAGTCGATTTACAGTGTTGTGTTAGTTTCAGGTGTACAGCAAAGTGATTCAGCTCAGACTTGCTCAGATTCTTTTCCCTTACAGGTTGTTACATAATTCTGAGCAGAGTTCCCTGTGCTATACAGTAGGTCCTTGCTGGTTATCTGTTTTACATATAGTAGTATATATATGCTAATCCCAAACTCCTAATTTATCCCTCCCAGAGGGTTGCTTTTAATACGATTTTTATAAGATCTGTTACATTCCTAAATGATATTTTAAAATTCCATATGGAGGGTAGACTTTCCCCCACAATTTTATCAAAGTCTTCCAACACCATTTTATTTCTTTATTAACCACTTACTTTATGCCAGGAATACTTCAAAGTACTTTGCAAAGGTTAATTCATTTAAAACTCATATAATAGCCCAGTAAGGTAGATACTGTTATTCCCATACTATTATGAGAAAACTGAGGCCCTGAGGGACAGTAATTTGTACCCAGGCCACACTTTTGGTAAGTGGCAGAGCTGGGCTAAAGGGCTTCCTAGTCTTTGCTACCACATCCTCTTTAAGCTTAGGGGCCGTATATGCTAAAATATGGGCAAACCTAACATTCCAAGAAGTTTAAAATAATTTATAAAATAATTTAACATCTGATTTTACAAGTTCATAGGTATTTTCTTGCTTGAGACTAGACAGGAATGTATGAATATGTTAATTTTATATTCTTTTTATATTTGATTTACAGAGAAACCCATGGGTTGTAATATTCGATTTCACTTTCATTACTTACCTTCCCAAAGAGCTTGTTTTATTATGACTTCTCCAAAGACCTGAAACACCCACTGAGAAAGACTATTATTAGCAGAGCTACAAGGTCAAACAGAAAGAAGTTCCTGCTATACTTTAAAGTCTGAAAAAATACTGATCATATATTAGAACCACTGAAGAGAGACTCCATAAAATAATTCTTTTTTGTCATAGTTTTTTATCAAGTATTGGGCTTCCCTGGTGGCTCATACAGTAAAGAATCACCTGCAGTGCAGGAGACCCAGGTTTGATCCCTGGGTCGGGAAGATCCCCTCATGAAGGGAATGGCAACCCACTCCAGTATTCTTGCCTGGAGAATTCCATAAACAGAGGAGCCTGGTGGGCTATGGTCCATGGGGTCACAAAGAGTCAGACATGACTAAGCAACTAACACTATCAAGTATCAGGTGAACTTTCATTGATTTTTTTTCATTGAATTGAAGCATTCAGAGTGCCTGTCACGCACAAGACCCCTTGTTAGGTGAGGTGATATAAAAAGGAACAAGACATGGACTAAACCTGTCACCTCATGGGAGGACCAGAAGGTCAGAACTATCAGCCTGTGGCAGGATGGGAGCAGGAGGGGACTTACATGAAGCTGGCTTGGCCTTCAGTTGATAATTGTTGAAAATGGGTGGGGGCGTGGGAGTTTATCACATCTCCTCCAAGTCTCTATGTTTGAAATTTTCCATAAAAAAATTAAGTATACTGGCAAACAAAAGTGCTCAGAGATAGCAGAACCCAAAGGATGAGGAGATCAATACTGATTGGGGATGGGGGTTGATTTGCTGGGAGAACTGCATGGAGGTGGCAGGCACTGGTATAAGACGGGAAGAATTCATAGGTTCTCCTAAGTGCAGGGGACCCTGTATCCGGGGGTAAGCACCTTAAGGACAAAGATACGGGGGCTGAGGAGGAACAGAGGCTGCAGAGAATATGGGGCCAGAGCAGCTGCTTCACTCAGTGCACGCCTCTGCTGCAGCTACACTTCTTCCTTCTCTTCTATGGCTGATCAATTCCAGGCTTGTGCAGCTCAAATCAAAGATCTGAGGGTGATACCTGTGGAGTTAGAAAACTACTTGCCCCGCAGATTAATGCATGCAATTTGCGGTTACAGTTTCTTCTTCCTTTTTGGCTGCACCTGGTCTTTGTTGCTGCGTAGGCTTTTCTCTGGTTGTGGAGAGCAGGGGTCGCTCATTGTGGTGCACGGGCTTCTCATCGCGGTGACTCCTCTTGTTGCGGAGCACGGGCTCTGGGCGTGTGGGCTTGGCAGTTGGAGCATGTGGGCTGGGGGAGCACAGGGACAGTACTTGTGGCATATGCTGGCTTAGATGTCCTGCAGCACGTGGGATCTTCCTCAACCAGGAATTAAACCCGTGTCCCCTGCAACGGCAGGTGGGTTCTTAAACACTGGACCACCAGGGAAGTGCAATTTTGTGCTTATTGTGGAAAAGCAGCAGAACTTTGGATAGTCAGATGAAAATTTGTGCCTTAGCTGTTGAACTGCTAGGGATCTTTATACAGTAAGATCCCACTGACCCCTATGTAATAAACATTGTTTAAAATATGTCATCAGCACTCACCCCTGCAGAGAACACGTTGACCGTCCACGTGGTTCAGGGGCACCGGGGATGCTGGTATGGGCTCCACCTGCCCTTGATGTGCATCAGTAACGAACGCGGGCTTGAGCAGCGATATTTTGTTTGGGGTTTTTTTTCTTGGCCGTGCTGTGTAGCATGCGGAATCTGAATTTCCTGACCAGGGATCAAACCCTCACCTCCTGCATTGGGAGCACAGAGTCCTAACCACTTGACACCCAGGGAAATCCCAGCAATTTTGTTTTTAATGATTTTATTTATTTTTGACCATGCTGCGTCGTTGTGGCTGCAAGCGCTTTTTTTCTCTAGTTGTGGCAAGCAGGGGCTCCTCACTGTGATGACTTCTCTCGTTGCAGAGCACAGGCTGTAGGGCAAGCCGGCTTCAGCAGTTGGGGCACGTGGGCTCGGTAACGGCGGCTCCCAGGCTCTATAGCACAGGCTTAGTAGTTGTGATGCACGCAGGCTTAGTTGTTCCAAGGCCATGTGGGATCTTCCCGGATGAGGAATCGAACTGTGTCTCCTGGATTGGTGGGCGGATTCTTGACCACCAAGTCACCAGGGAAGCCCAGCAATTTTGTGTTTCAAATAAATACTTAGGGTTAAGCCCTCATGAAAAACAGGTTAGTTCCCTTTTAAGTTACAAAGCAATAGGCATAATACTTGAAAAGTGTAAATCAAAATATCTGACTCGCTGAAATTTCATGTTTTCAGAGTGTTTTGCCAACAACATGCTGACCCTCAAAATGGTAAGTATCTAAAATTCAGTGTTGTGGGTTTAAAAAAGGTAAACATTTAGGTAAGACATGGAATAATCTGATTTACTGGCTTCAGTAAGTTAAAGTACAAGTTTTTGAGTTAAAATGTTGAATACTTTAAAAATTAAGTCCCTGTGCCGAGTGCAGTATACAACAGACTGAACTTCTCTTTGTGACCAGATCTACGCTCGGTGAAGGCTGTGTCTGCTGTCTTCCATTCTCACTACAGTGAGCAGACCAAACCAAGACACGGTAAAAAGCTGTGACTTTTGTGACTACTCGTCTTCTAAAATGAGTAGTTTTCAGTAGATAAAATTGACAAAGTGCTGTATGTTCCCTGAATGCAATTTTCCTAAGAATGCATGATTAGCATTTCTGTTCCGAGGACAGTTGGGTCCCAGCTACCTAGAGTTATGTAGCCTTTGTGTACTCTTGGAACAGCCCTCTCGGGTAAAGGCTTAGTTCCTTGTCCTGCTAGCTGCATTGTGGGGTGTTAAACAATGCTCTTTAAACCAAAGAGTTACCCTCATTCTGCAGCCATTAGCCTTTCAACTTATCAGATATACTGTAAAAAATATTGCTGTCAGTCAATGATATTGACAGGAAAAGATGACCATAATGTGTTTCAAAAAGCAAATTGTAACACCATTTGTGATGAATCCTTTCCCTGGATGAAACCATCTTTTTTTTTTTAATTCTTCCAAAAGTGTTCTGTGTATACATACATATCTACTACTGTACTTCGCTTTTTTCACTTAGTGTATCTTACAGATTCTTCTCTGTCAGTGGCTCTAAGTCGATCTCACCTCATTTTTTAAAAAAGGCTTCATAATCTTCCACTGTATATCTTACTCAGCTGAATAGCTGAACCAGTTGTTTCCAGCTTTTTCTATTACATTAAATACTATAGTTAATCTTCTGCACTCATCCTTGTGCCTGTATGTAACAATACTATTCAACTTCCTGTAAGTAGATAGCTGGGTGAAAGCTTATGGACAGTGAAACTTCTGGGTTAACTGTTGGCTGGTTATCTTCTAGAGGCCACACCAGCAGTACACACAAATGGCCCAAATCCTTGCAAACTTTATATATTAAACATATTCATCTTAATCTGACCAGTGAAACATTCTGTTTTCCTCTGCGTATCTTTACTTTGGGTGAAATTGAGTGTATTTCCCTATCTTTTGATCAGTTACATCTGTTGTCCTGTGACCTAATTTGTTTCTCTCTTTAATGAACCCTCTTCTCCAGAGCTCCCCATTTGCCCATTTTTCTACCTAAGCTGCCTGTTTCATATTGATTTATAGTCTTTTTATATTTTAAAATTTGGCCTTTTGTTATTTGTTTTGCAAACAGTTAGTCTTAAGTCTGACATCTAAGTTTGACTTCGTACACTTTATGCAGTCAAGCATTAGTCTTTTCCTTTATGAATTCGTGTCTACATAATTTGTATTTTTCAGCCTACTTTTCAGGAGTGAAAAGAAACAGAGGAAGGAGTAAACGTCTCTCAACAGGCAATCATGTACAGGTAATTTGACTTCATTTTATTACAGCTTTAATCTTCTCCATGCAGTCTTGTTTTTAAATCATTCTGAATTTTGGGTGACACAATGACAGATGATAAGATGAATATGAAAGAGAAGTTGGATGTGTCTTGGGTGTCCAAGCACATAACCTCCAGGAGGTGACCATCCCGTGGCTCCTGTAATACGTGCCCTGGTACCACATCAGTGAGAGGATCCGAGCCCATGTGGTATTTATGGTCTTAAAACAGGCTCAGGTACAGTGGAACATCCTTACCTAGCCAAGTATTTCCCAGTTACAGGATCCATATTTGCCCTAATACGTGACTCATAATTTTCTGGATTCCTGTTATGTGTAAAGCATATGAAAATGTTTTGGGGATTTGCACATGTAAGCTAAATTAATATGAGCCAGAAGCCTTCGCCTCTCACCCTTTATACAAGAGGGGCTTGTTACACCTCTTAAGGTTTTGTTAGACAATACAAAAATGCATTTGATGTTTATGCCTACAGACATGACTTTCACTATAGGCATATCACTGAATTTGATAAAATTTCTCATTTTATGCAATACAGTAAGTCCCCTACATATGAACCTTCAAGTTGCAACCTTTCAGAGACGTGAACGTGTGTTTGAATGCCCAGTCACATAAGCTGGTTTACTTGTCTGGTGTACACCGTCACCTGTGTGCATCTCTACAGGTGGCTGTTCTTTTGTGCACCTCACAGTACTGCAGAGACTAGTAGTACAGTATCTTTATTTCAAGCACAGGACGCGAACACAGAACGGCGCACGAAGGCTGCAGCAGCTGTTCAGAGTGCAGTCCAGTGCTGCCCTGCCATCTGTGATGAGAAAAAGAGAGCTCCTATGCAGACAACACTGGATCGCTTTTTCAAGAGGGTAGGATAGAATTGAATCCGGCAAGGAACCAGAACCTGTGCCACTGGGTAAAGCTGCAGCTTGCCCTCCATCTCCAACTGCTGCTCAACTCTAGACCATCTCCCACCTCCTCTCCCTTCTCCAGTCAGTAACTCTTCCTGCCTTTCACTCAGTGCCAGCCCCTGTATGCCAGCTGTTATACTGTACTACTGTACTTTTCAAGGTACTGTACTGTAATGCTAAAAGTGTTTTTTGGTGTGTTATGTATTATTTTTGTGAAAAGCATTATAAACCTATTACAGTACTGTATAGCCGATTGTGTTAGTTGGACACCTAGGCTAACGGTTGGAATCACAGACTGGACTTACGAACGCACTCTCAGACTGGAACTTGTTCATATGTAGAGGACTTACTGTATTAAATGTCAACAGCGAAAAATCAGTGTAAAGTAATCTTGATTCTTCTCTCCTAGCCACCTGAGAGAATGGCACTGAAGAAGGAAAAGGACGACAGACACACAGGTTTGCTAAAAGTTTTGTCAGTAACAAACATGACTTACAGTACTTATTACTGTGAATTTTAGAGTTGGTATCCCACTTTATTCTTCTGGACTTGTAGTAGTGAACTATGAGAGTAGAAATCTTCTGTCACGAGTAACCACTCCATCAAAATCTCAACAGATCAAGGTAACAGGGTGGGATGGTCCACTGCTCTTCAGTATTAAGAAAGGATACAGTTCTTGATACAGAAGCCAGGGTTGCCGGAGTTCAGAGTCCAATGACATGCCGCCCCTCACCCTGTGATCCCCTCCCCTCACCCCAGGAGGCTGAAGTCAGTAATTTTACCTTTCTGTTAAGGAAATGGACTTCCCTTGGGGCTCAGCTGGTAAAGAATCTGCCTGCAATGTGGGAGACCTGGGTTTGATCCCTGGGTTGGGAAGATCCCCTGGAGAAGGGAAAAGCTGCCCACTCCAGTATCCAATTAAGGAAATAAGATATTCCATAATGTGAAATGTGTAAAGTATGTAAAAAATGTAAAGTCAATTGTGACAGAAAAAAAATGAGGGAGATTATTATCTCAAAGATCTGAAGCTAAATTTTACAAAATTCTATTTACATCGTTATTCTAAGCAGAGAAATTGTCTTCCCTTTTTATAACATTCCATTGTTTCAGCTTGAAAAAAAAAAGAGGTATGGTGAAATTAATAGAAAAGATAAAGGTGCTGTGCTGTGCTTAGTTGCTCAGTCATGTCCGACTCTTTGTGACACCATGGACTGTAGCCCTCCAGGCTCTTCTGTCCATGGGGATTCTCCAGGCAAGAATACTGGAGTGAGTTGCCATGCCCTTCTCCAGGGGATTTTCCCAACCCAGGGATCAAACCCAGGTCTCCCGCATTGCAGGCGAGTTCTTTACCAGCTGAGCCATCAGGGAAAGTTTGAAGAAGGGAGTGTATATAAGATGGCTGCCCTGAGACGTACCATGTCCTTCTAAAATTTTTTTCTTATTCTTAGATGCAATTGTGAAAGCTGCTTTTCTCAAGAAATGTAAAGAAGCAGGGCTTCTTGATGCTTTATTTGAAGAACTATTAGACAAGCTTCATTTGCTTCAGGAAAGACTCATGGATGAGACTACTGCAGAATCAGGTACTGAAATAACCAAAGTTTCTACATATAGAGATGTCTAACAGACCTACATTGTGAGCCAAACAAACACCCCCCCAAAGTACACATTTTCTTTCTGTTCATTTTTTCTGTTCCTTATCTCATTCTTTATAATAAAGTTTATTGGTCCAGATCTCTCTTTATAAGTCAACAGCATATAAGTAATTGACAAACTCATTAATGTTGTTAAAAGAAAAAAAAATATAGCCTGATGCCCTGGAAGTTTTCATGTTTTTTTCCCAGAGGTTCATAACTGAGAGTGACCAGCAAGAGCTCAGAACTAGATTCACTCACATCCCTGCCCCCACCCCCCAACTGAGCATGTTTACTACCAAGATCTGAGAATGGCATTCGTTATGTTTTGATTTGACTCAGATTCTGTTCATTGAAAAGCTAGCTGCCCTTTTTTTTGATATATAAACCATAGAAGAAATTTTAACATTTTCGTTGATTTTGGTTTAAAGATGCCTTTCAGAAAGAGCTCTTTTGGCAGCTTAAGTGCCGTCTGTATATGCAGGTATATAGCCACGTACCCTTCTTATAAGCTGTGTTAGGAGCTTATAATTTATATATTATAAATAAAGCTGACACTTAAATAACAGGTTTGTATTTTACAGGCCCACTTATACCTGGATTTTTTTCAGTAAATACTACACGATAAAATACTACCCAATCTGTGGATTCAAAACCACAGATCGAGGAACCGCATATTTGGGGGGCTGGCTGTCAAGTTTAGCCTGGATTTTTGATGGCACGGGAGGTCAGCAGCATAGCTGTCTTAAAAGGAAAAGCCTGACAGTCTGTATTTGGGGGAACAATGTAAAATATATGATTATTTGAAAGGGATTTTTTTTTCCTATAGGACAAAACCCAAAAGTGAAGTTATAAGCAAACCTTTGCCAAAGATCACTCATTACATTCTTTTGTTTGTTCTTGTCTCTAAATCAAGCACATGTGAACTTGAGCATGCCCCTCAGGACCACCTGGGGGGCTTGTTTAACACAGTGGCCCCTTCCCAGGAGAGGCCAGGGACCTTTTTGATCCAGTAAAGGTGCCAGGAATTTGCATTTCCAACAGGTTCCCTGGGGAGGCTGCTGCTATTGCAGTCTACAGGGGGTGCCCGCTCCCTGTGCTGCTCCTTATTTGGGGTTACTTCGTGAGGTGTTTCCGTCTATATAAAACTGAAAATGTTTTTCTCCCTCCAGACTATGAAGAAATCGGGACTTCACTTTTTGACTGCAGATTGTTTGAAGACACACTTGTAAACTTTCAAGCGGGTATGTGAGTTACAACTGAGCAGCAAAGTTCATAAATACTTCCATATTGAAATAATATAACACTAGTCAGGTGATAAAAGTCCTTTTTTAGAAGAATGTTCAAGTCAGTCTCATTCAATTAAAAAGCCCATTACAAACATGAGCCCTCACACCCAGAAGAACGAACACATACGTGGAGACACACGTGCACACAGAAAAGCTGCACATGGTGGAACAGTAGGTACCTGTGCATGGCTGGACAGACTTCCTTTGTCTTAGTGCTCATTGTATTTTCCACATTTAATACAGACACAAAATACTTTTCTAATCAGAAAAAAACTCTTTTAAAAAAGTAGAAACAACAAAAAAATTGACTGCAAAATGGAAGTATTGGGGCACTGTGTTTGAACATAAGCAGGAATGGGTGAGGCTGTGATAAATCACGTTGCCACTGTCTCCCTCTCACTTGGTGTGATGTGTATAAATTTCAATTCTGCCAACATTAATCTTCAAATCTAATGGAGAGGGAAAGTTGTGATCGATTCTAAAGTTCATCATCAAAAAAGAACCACCAAGAAATTTTTGAAAAAAACCTGCTGGAAACAGAGACATAATTTTTCCATAAAACATTGAGCAGTGGTCCTTTCACCACTGTTTCAGATGCCTTTGAAAGAGGCTAAGTTTCCACACTGATGGGTCTTACCTGACTTCTCCACCAAGGCTGCCACACACAGCTGGCCAGGCTGTGCACTGCATATGCCAGGCAGGAACAGAGGGCACAGGGTTTGGGGCAAAGGGCTCCCCCTGAAGTTGAAAACAAACAATGGCCTACACTCTGTTCTTTTCCGGAGATGTATTTGTCTTTCCAGCAAATGTATTAAGAAAATACTTTCCCTGTGAAGAAAATATTAGTTCATATTCCTCTCTCAGTATGCACAAGCTTTTCTCATTTTTGTTTTCATAATACACATTTGTTTGAATTTTGTCTGTCTTACATTTATAATCAGCAGGAAAATGTTGTTTTTAATTTACCAACAATAGTATGGTTTTTTTTTTTTTTAACCAGTCTCTTGAGAATGTCTGCATACTTCTAATGGGAGTACTTTTTTTTTTGAAAGCACCCGCTTTATTTTGTATTTTGACTTTCATGTGTGTTTATTTTTCTTTCATATAAAAGTGACATGTTTGGAACATGTCGGTACCTGGGTGAGTCAGTTGGGAGTACATTACAGTGTACTGTTGGCGGGGTGTGAGTGCCAGGAAGAGCCACTGTTAGGAGGAGCTACTATTTTGGAATTGCATGAGAACCGACTTAGAAGATTAAACTTCTGACACTCCGAAGTGATAACTCTCGTGCTTAATTCAGCCTTTCCAATGTTCCAGAAAGTTAACTACAGATATACAGATACTCTAAGAAATGATTATGTATGTATGTATTTTAATATTCTTCCATTTACAGGTTTTTTAAAAAGTGACATTGCCGTTGAGTAATATAAATTCATAAAACCTAACTAAAGTAGCTTCTAAGCTGCCACAATAAAAGCACTGCTATTTCTAAATAAAGCGAGAAGCTTTTGTGTACCATTAAAACTAGGATGCATTTGTCTGAAAGATTTGCCTTACCCTCAGTAGTCTAATCACATCCTCTCTCAATAAATGGATAATGTGCAGCATGGAGGTTATACAGTCGCTGCTTTCAAGTCCTCAAAGATAGATATACAGAAGCTACCTTTTCTAATTGTATACAAAATTTTAATGATTTATGGACCCACCTTAAATGTGATAAATACTAGAATTCAATCCTGAACTAGAAGAGGAAGCAAAGGCATGAAATCTCTCAAGACACCGGCTCCTTTTCATTTGGGGCACAGTGCTGTTGCACTTTCAAAAGAGGCTAGAAATAGTACCTTTTGTACAGAACTACCGAATAACCTGAAATAACTTCCTTCCCACAGCAATAGAGAATCAAATTCATGAATCTGAAGAGAGCCGACAGCAGCTGAAGGAAGAGATTGAGCTACTCCAGGACTTAAAACAAACCTTGTGCTCTGGGCTTCAGTCAAGTTCCACTTCAGATTCTTCTGTGTCTTCTTAAGGACCATCTCCTAAGCTGGGAATCGAGCACAGCCGCAGACAGGGTGAAAGCTGGAGACCGGCCTGTGAAGGCCCCCGGGGTGTCTCTGGTCCTTGCCGCTCTTACCTGTTCTTGCTGATGGGCATCTGAAGCCTGTTTACTGCCTCCCCCCTCCTTAGTGTCATCTCACTTCTACCTCTCTCCCACTAGTAAAACACTCCTCAGAGTCGACTTGAGTAAATAGACCATGCTTCCCATGGCTCTTAAAAATCCTTTAGTGGCCTCCTCCCCTCCCCTGAGCTGAGTGGATGCCAGGTGCTCCCGCCCCAGGGCCTTTGCACGTTCTGCTGTGAGGTCTTCACCGAGATCGTCGTTCTCCTCACGTCTCTTCTTGGTGTAAGCCACTGTATCGCACATCAAACCACTAGAGTATAAGCAGCCTGTGGGCAGAAACTCCCATTCCTATGTTTTTATCTTTTGAGACTAGTTCCAGCCCATAATACCTCTTTGATATAATAAATTTTAATATTATACATTACCAAACCTTGTCTGCTTTTGAAATTTCTCTTCATCCACAGTCATCAATCACATGGGTACAATATCATCTTCAAAATAAACATTTAAAACTGGCCTCTTTGGAGGTTTTTCTCAGCCTAACAATATACAGTTCAGATGCTATGTCCTATGTATGTCTGACCTCTGAAAACTTCATATCCACGTTTCTACCTTCTTACCATACTATCTGATCCACAATAGTGTTACATTTCAGCATGAGTTTGATCTGAGTCCCCAACATGGTATCTGGCATATAATACACTCAAAAAATATCTGTTGAAGAATATGATGTAAATGAAGAACACGTCCATCCCTGCTGTAATGGCAACCTCAGCCCAAGTCACTAATACCTGGGGGCAAGATCTCAGTGGTTTTCAAATTTGGCTACACATCAGAATCATCTGAGGACAAACTACAGAAGCCAAAAAAATACACATATACTTGAGAAGATGGCAGAGTAGAAAGACGCTTGCGCTCACCTTATCTCACAGGCATACCAAAATTACAACTTGCTTCCCAGGTGGTACAGTGGTCAAGAATCTGCCTGCCAATGCTGGAGAAACAAGATGTGGGTTCGATCCCTGGATTGGGAAGAACCCCTGGAGAAGGAAATGGCAATCCACTCCAGTATTCTTGCCTGGGAAATTCCATGGACAGGAGCCTGGAGGGTACAGTCCATGGGGTCACAAAGAGTTGGACATGACTGAGCATGTGTGCACACGCGCACACACAAAGAACTACTATGGATCAGAGAGACCATGCCTGAGTGAACACACACAGAAGTACTAGGGATCAAAGAGACTGAGTGAACACATGAACACACACACACACACACACACACACACACCACTACTGTGGATCAAAGAGACTGAAGGGACCTAACAGCCTTTTCTACAACTACAGATAAAAACCATAACCAGACGTGTGGTGGTGGAAAAACACAATATAGTCAAGACTCACACTTGGGGGTGAGTGACCCACAGAGAGAATAATTAAAACTACAGAGAGGTTCTCCCCAAAGGACAATGGGTCTGAGCCTCACATCAGCATCCCCAAACCGAAGGGTCTTGTGTCAGCAAGACGAGCCTCCAGAACATTTGGCTTTGAAGGTCAGTGGGGCTTACCTTTGGGAGTCCCAGAGAGCAGGGGGAAATAGAGACTTCACTCTTAAAGGGTACACACAGAAAGCCATGCTCCAGGGCGCAAGCAGTAATTTTAAAGAGTGCAGCAGACCTATCTGCTGATCGTGGACCGTCTCCCTGAGAGGTGGGAGGCAATTGGAGCTCACCTGGGAACACAAGAGACTGGCTGTTTCTGGGAGCTCATTCTACCGTGTGGACACTGGTGGTGGACCAGGGGCAAACACCATTCTGCAATCCTCCCTCTAGCTTTAGCCTCAGGATAAGCTGTACCCCTGCTCACTAGCCTATAGGTACCAGTACTGGGAGACCTTAGGCTTCCCAGGTGGCGTAGTGGTGAAGAATCCACCTGCCAGTGCAGGAGATATGGGTTTTATCCCTGGGTCAAGAGGATCCCCTGGAGGAGGGCATGGCAACCCACACCAGTATTCTTGCCTCGAGAATTCCACAGACAGAGGAGCCTGGCAGGCTACAAGTCCATGGAGTTGTAAGAGCTGGACACAACTTAGCAACTAAACAGCAGCAGCAACTGGCATACCTCAGGCAGAACGACTGGGGTGGGGACAGAGCCCCCCACACCAGCAGACCTGCTGCCTTAAGAACCCCGAGCCCAGAGCCACCCCTGGACACAACCCTGCCCTCCAGAGGGCCAGGCCCCAGTGCAGAGACAGTAGACCTGACCACGCTGGGACCCAGCTCTATCCACCAGTGGGCAGACATCAGCCCCAGACTCCCCAGAGCCCCAGCCCACTCCCCAGTGAGCCTGCTCCAGCCTGGGGACCAGCCTCACCCCCTCAAGACAACCACAGCCCACCCCCAGCACGCCGGTGCCAGTCCTGGGACCAGCTGGGCCCAAGCCCTGCCCACCAGGAGATAAACCCAGTTTCAAGACACCCCTGACCCAGGACTTCCCAGGTGGTCCAGTGGCTAAGACTCTGCACTCCCAGTACAAGGGGCCTGGATTCAATCCCTGGTCAGAGAAGTAGAGCCCGCATGGTGCAATGAAGAGTTCACATGCCACAGCTAAGATGCTTCATGCTGTAACTAAGATCCAGCACAGCTTTAAAAAAAAAAGCACCCCAGACCCTGTAGCCAGCTGTGTCAGGAACTGACCATACCCACCAGCGGTCTGACACGTTCTGGGACCCCAGGACTCTGAAGCGAGACCCCAGGACCTGGCTTCGGCCACCAGGGGGCAGAAACCAGCTCCAGAATCTCCTGGACCCAATTCCTGGTTCCAATGAGCCAGCACCAACCCCTGGGCAAGCCTCGCAGGGTTCCACAGCCTCGTGATCCACCTGCCAACAGCAGTCAGCTGCCTCTGTACAAGGCAGTGCCTGGCAACTCATCAGACCAGAGGCCAGCCACACCTTCCAGACTGCCCACAGTGGTCAGCCTGCCACAACAAAAAGACCCACGCAGCCCACACAGAAGGGCACCCCTAGAGCACACAGCTCTGGTGAAGAGGGCGGGGTGCGCTGCTGGGACAGAGAAGACACCTACCACAGGCCACTTCTCCAAAGTCAGGAAACATAACCAGCCTCCCCAGTACATAGAAATAAACACAGTAAGTTCAATAAAATGAGGTGACAGAGGAACACTTCATCCCAGATGAAAGATACGATCCTAGAGCTAAGCGGAGGCAGAGTTCCAAGTCATGATCATAAAGATGACTAAAGAGCTGAGAATAAGAGTGAATGAACAGAGTGAGAGATTAGAAGTTCTTAAAAAAGAGTTAGAAAACATAAACCACCACCAAACAGATGAATATAATAACTGAAATGAAAAACACACTAGAAGGAATCAATGGCAGACTAAAACGATCCAGATGGACAGGTCCATGGGCTGGAAGACAGAGTAGTGGGCATCACTGAACAGAAAAGAACAACAGAAAGAGGGCAGTTGAAGAGATCACTGAGACAGTAACAATCACACTAACGTTCATATTATAGAGAATCCAGAAGGAGAAGAGAGAAAGGGCCTGAGAATACATCTGAAGACACAGAAGCTAAAGACTTGCCTAACCTGGGAAAGAAAACAGTCGCCCAAGTCTAGGAAGCCGAGTCCCAAACAGGATCAACCCAAAGAGGACCACACCAAGACATATCGTAATTACAATCGCAAAAATGGAAGATAAAGACAGAATATTAAAAGCAACAGGGAAAAGCTACAGGTTACTTATAAGGAAACTCCCATAAGGATATCAGCTGACTTTTCAGCAGAAACTCCGCAGACCAGAAGGGAGCAGCATGATAGCATTTAAAGCGATGACAGGGAAAAACCTACAACCAAGAATATTCCACCTGACATGGCTCTCATTCAGATCTAAGGAAAATCAAAAGTTTCACAGACTAGCAAAAGCTAAAAATGTTCAGTGCCACCAAACCAACTTTACGACAAATGTTAGAGGAAGCTTTTTAGTGGAAAAGAAAAGGCCATACAACTAGAAACATGAAAAAAGGAAAAAACTCACTGGTAAAGGCAAACATACGGCAAAGACAGTAAGTCATCCATGAACAAAGTTAGCAGGAAGGATAAAAGACAAAAAGTCAAAGTGTTAGTGCTTAGTTGCTCAGTCGTGTCCGACTCTTTGTGACACATGGACTGTAGCCCACCAGGCTCCTCTGTCCATGGGATTCTCCAGGCAAGAATACTGGAGTGGGTTGCCATTCCCTTCTCCAGAAAAGACAAAAGTAAGAATAAAATCATTTATGCCTACAAAAACAAGGGATAGACAAGACAAAGAGATTTAAAATATATGTCATCATGAGGGAAGGAGAGTACAATTGTAGGGCTGTTAAAATGTACCTGAAATTAAGAGATCAATGATTTAAAATAATCACATATACATAGACTGCTACACAAAAACCTCATGGTAACCACAAAACAAAAAACTGTAATAGAAAGAGGAATTCAAATATAACACTAAAAATAGTCATCAAATCACAAGGGAAAGGGAACAAAAGAAGGAAAAAAACCAAAAGAAATACAAAAACAGTCTACAAATAGAACTGCAAAACAATTAATGAATGGCAATAACTGCATACATACCAATAATCACAAACTAAATGGATTAAATGCTTCATCAAAAGACAGACTGGCTGAATGGACACAGAAACAAAACTCGGATACATGCTTCCTACAGGAAGATACATGCTTCCTTCACTTCAGATCTAAAGACACATGTAGACAAAGTTAGAAGGAGGAGAGGCATTCCATGCAAGGGGAAACCAAAAGAAAACAATACTGCACCAAAGATTGTTAAAGAGGTAAAGAAAGACATGAGATAACGATCAAGGGGTCAAAGAAGATATAACAATTGAAACATACAGACACCCAACACGGGACCACCTAAATTTATAAAGCAAGTATCAACAGACATAAAGGGAAAAATTGACAGCAAAGCAATAATAGTGGAGAACTTTAACAGCCCAATTACATCAATGGACAGATTATCCAGACAGAAAATCTATAAGGAAACACTGATCTTAAATGACACATTAACCATCTACAGAACAAAAAGACAACCTACTGAATGGGAGAAAATATTTGCAAATGATATGAGTGATAAAGGGTTAATATCCAAAACATGTAAATGGCTCATATAATTCAACATCAAAAAAGCCCAAAAAAACCCAACTTGATTAAAAAATAGAAGACCAAAAGGGACATTCCTTTAAAAAGGACATAGGGGACCTTCCTGGCAGCCCAGTTGTAAAGACCCCATGCTTCCACTGCAGGAGTCTTGGGTTTGACCCCTGGCCAGGGGAGCAGGGTGGGGGAAGGTCCCACATGCCAGGTGGTACGGCAAAAAAAATTTTTAAAAATTATAAAAAAAATAAAAACAGAAAAATAAAAAGGACAGAGAGATAGATGGCCAACAGGCACATGAAAAGATGCTCAACACTGCTAACTCATCAGGGAAGTGCAAAAAGTATCATGAGGTATCACCTCACACCTGTCGGAATGGCTATCCTCAAAAAGACTATAACCAGGGGAGTTCCCTGGTGATCAGTAGTTAGGACTTGGTGCTTTCACCGCCGTGGCCTGGGTTCGATCCCCTAATATTCATAGCAGCATTATTTACAGTAGCCGTGGTATGGAAGAAACCTAAGTGTCCATCAACAGATAAATGGATGAAAACAACGTGGAGGGTGTGTGTGTGTGTGTGTGTGTGTGTGAAGACAATGTGGAGGGAACAAACTAGTGAATATAACAGAAAAGAAAGACACTCACAAGTACAGAGAACAAACTAGTGGTTACAAGTGGGGCGAGGGAAGGGGCTGGAGGCAACCCAGGGTTAGGGGATTAAGAGCTACAAACTATTATGTTTGTAATGAATAAGCTATTAGGATACACTGTACCACAATGTAGCCAAGATTTTATAATAACTATAAATGGAGTATAAGCTATAAAAATGTTGAATTGCTGTGTTATATATCTAAAACTAATATTAAAATCAACTATACTTCAATAAAGAAGCCAAGACTCCATCTTAGACCTGCTGAAGAAAGATTTCCCTTGGTCCAGATGATGCTGTAACTTCAGCTTCCTTCCCTGATGTTACATCCTATAGCAAAGCTTATCTGAGTTAACAGTTCTCAAGTCATGACATTTATTTCTTAAAAAACCCTCTGGCCTCCACTTTACTTTCAGATTTCACTGGTCATTCACAGTGGTAACTCAGCACAACAGAGAAACAAGAATCAGGCAGCCATCAGGTGGCAAATGTTGGACACGTGAAAATAGAACCTGGGTTTGTACTTTTGCAGAGTCACTTACTGCTGAAAAAATTATTTAATCTGAGCCTAATTCTGCCTACTTTATGGTACAAAAATGTGGGCATTAAAAAAGAAAACATAGGGGCCTTCTCTGGTAGTGCAGCGGATAAGAATCTGCCTGCCAGTTCAGGGGACACAGGTTCAATCCCTAGCCAGGGAAGATTCCACACGCCGGACTAAGCCAGCGTCGCAACTACTGAGCCCGCACGCCTGGAGCCCGCGCTCTGCAACAAGAGAAGCCCGTGCAACCGCAACCAAGAATAACGGCTCCAGCTGGCCACAACTAAAGAAAGCCCGCCAACAGCAACAATGACTCGGCACAGCCAGAAAACAAAACCAAAATATTTGTGAAGCACAGGGCACAATGCCTGGCATCGTGGGAAATAACTGTTCTCATCCACATCACACACACACACAAACACCACACGTATCCACCCGCCCTCCCCTTGCCAACATTTCTGCCTGAGGAGCCCTGGTTTCTTTTCTCCATTCTGACCAAACAAGCTTGCTTATGGTAAAGTTCTGGAAGGCGTGTTAGTTCCCACCTCTAAGCCGTTGCTTGTGCCACTCACCTGTTTTGGAAATGAGCTAGAAGGACACTTTGTGCGTCCCCTCGTGCTGCACAAACAGGACCTTCAGAACGACTACTTCTCACACTAACATGATTGGGTTTCTTCTCAATGACTCATGAAAAGCTGTTGGTAAATGTTGTGGTGGTGTTTACTTCTAAACCTCGCTCCTCTCTAACTATTTTTGCACTCCTCGAGGACAGGGACTGTCTCACCCCTCATTTATTAGCCCCCCAGAGGATCTGGATAGATTAATGTTTTTCTGCTGTGATGGTTCACCCGTAGTGTCTTTCAGCAGGAATAAAACTAGAGCCTCTTTTCTGGGGTCGAGGGACAGCTGAGAAACAGCATGCTCGTGGGGGACTGAAAGCGAAGTCGCTCAGTCATGTCCGACTCTTTGCGACCCCGTGGACTGTAGCCCAGCCAGGTTCCTCTGTCCGTGGGAATTTTCCAGGCAAGAATACTGGAGTGGGTTACAATCCTTTCTCCAAGGGATCTTCCTGACCCAGGGATCGAACCCGGGTCTCCTGCACTGCGGGCAAACGCTCGACTGTTTGAGCCACCAGGGAAATGCTCGTGGTGGTACCTGCTTTTAGCCTCATATCCAAGAATCAGAGTACTGCTTTTTTATTTTTTAGTTTTTCATTGCAAAATACACATTACCATATTAACCATGGTTAAGTTCAGTAGCAGTAAGTCCATCCACATTGTTGTGTACCATCTGTGCACAGGATATTTTTTATCTTACAAAACTGAAACTCTGAACCTATTACATAATAATCCCTCAGACCCCTTCCTCCAGCCCCTGGCAACAACCATCTGTCTTGACTGCTCGAGGAATCTTATGTAAGTGGGATCATACAGGGCTTTTCATTTTGTGACTGGCTTATTTCAATGAGCGTAACACCCTCAAAGTTCATCCAAAAGGCAGCCTGTGTCAGAATTTCTTTCCTTTTTAAGGCTGCATATTATTGATTTTCGAGAGGGAAAAGATAACTCTAGATGCCCATTTTAACAGATTGCTTTATTTATTAACATGTCACTCTAAACACTGCATAAATACAACCTGTATAGCTAGAGTATCAAATGTTGTTCCAGTAAGAAGTTCAAGAGTACATTTTAGGGCTATTTTAAGAAATACGAATACTTCGGCTTTCATTATTAGATCAGATGAAGAAAACAACTCAAAGAATAGTTTTCGTCTCCTGCTGTGACTAACAAAACCAGGTAGAAAAACAAGAGAGCATATTAAAAAAAACACACACACACAAGTACTTTCTGAAGGACTTTTTCCTGTTCTCGTCACTGAATACAAACTCCTACAAATAACTCAGTAATCTGAGAAGTGGTTCTTCACCTATTAGGAACTCAGCAAATATTTGTTGAATGAACGAACTATGATATACTACATTAATTTGTGCTTTTGTTAAAGTGTTTTTTTTTCAGGTAAGAGCAATAGTAAACATACTGAAGTTCTTGTTTTGCCCGGATCATAAGCCTATGACAGTGATTGTTACAAATACTATCCATCATAGCTAATCATCACACTAATGTACATTTCTCAACCTAGTAAGAAAATTCTATCATGCTGCAGTAATAATCCTAATGTAGTAACTCACTGGGCTTCGATCACTTGCAACACGGTCAAGAAAAGGGGGCTGGGATTTCTGGGCTTGTGTTTATTGCCCCTATCAATGGATTTCCATCTTTGGGCCCTCCCCGGCCAACACACACACAGAAACTTTGCTAAAAACAGTAGCTTCAGCATCTCTTCACCTTCTTGTTCATTTGAGTCTGAAAATGTATCTACCTAGTCTCAATTCAGATGGGAGACCTTCCAAACAGGAAAACAGTTCACCAAGAGAGCCTCCACAGATAGAAATGAGTCTGTTGGCCAGAGAGAAGAACAAAGCCTTGTTCCTGAAGCAAGCTCAACAGACACACATTGAACACTCCTACTCCCAAAACCACATTTCATAACCAGACCATCCGCCCCATAATTTAGATCCTTCTTCAAAGTTAAGTTGTGCTAAATATTATACCTAACACAACCAAAAGGAAAGTCAAATGTGAAAGCTGGTGAAATTTCAAATAAGCAAAATGTATGATGGTATTTGACACAGATAAAAACCAATAAAAACAAACTCTGTTAAGTCCTGTAAGAAACTTGGGTTTAAGAACTACTTATTTGAGTCAGACAAAGCAAATCCAATGATTCAGCAACCATGATTTAGGAAGGCAAGAGAATGCTGAATATATCACTATTATCCTCTTATATGATTAGCATTTATAGCGGAAAAGGTGAGGGCACTTAAATTTCGGTTCTCAAATTTAACCTTTATTAAGGTTAAACACTGTTAGATAGAAGTGGAGACACTGATTTATAAAATATTCACCTTCAGCCAAGTGAAGTTTCTTCCATTATTAATTTTTCACAGATAGTTCTACGTTACTACTCTTTAATGTACTTAAGTCTTAAGAGAAATCCTGACTAACCGACCAATTCATCTTCACGTAATTATCATTTCAATAGGTTTATATTAAACTGAATGTCATTTTGAAGTTTAAAAAAGTCATCAATGATGCAAAAACACAAACAAAAGCCTCAAACGACCTTAATTATCCCTTCAAATTGAGGCTACAGACCTAGCAACTAATGCAGCTCTTCAGCCAAGTCCCAAGTCAGCACCTTTCATTCCGGCGGGGGCGGGGGTGGGGTGGGGTGCGCTCTCTACGCCTCTCACAATTCATGCACTATCCCAACTCCTGGGATCAAAAGGGCTGCTGATACATGAGCCAGAAGAGTTGCCACAAACATCCGCTTTCCAACTTTAGAAGTTCCTCTAATCAAAAACAAAAAACAACCAACCATCTAAACTTTTACCCCTTTACAAAGTCCCAGCCAAATGTTATGGTCACATTTAAAATACACACATCTGGAAATAGTTTAAAATGGGTTCAGGAAGAGCCGTGCACTCTTCACATATCCCTACACAGAGAACTGTATCCCCATGTGAGCAAGACATGTGATAGTTTTTTTTTTTTTTTACCTGCAGAATTACATCCGCCATAGAGCACAAACGACACGCCTTCACCAGCCCCAGAGCACTCACACAAAACCCAGCAGTCTTGGGCTTCAGTTCTTAAAGGCTCCACATTTACTGGCTTTAGCAATGAATTCCTTTAGCAGAGGGCCATCCATTTGCCAAAATGCTGCAGTCTGTGTGACTTCTGTCAAATGATTGATGCAAAACTTAAAGCAGAATTCTTCTAAATCCTGGACACACACAACAAAAATAAAACAAAAAGAGGCCTTTTTTTAATTAACTTTGATTGAATTACTTCTCTCCAGAGCCCTTACCCCAAAGCTCTCACCCTCCCCTAGAAGAGATTTGAGGCCAGAAACCTCAACCTAGGTGACCACGTGACCACCAGGCAGAAAAAATACAAATTATTTTCTCATCACACAGTAAAAGCAATGGTTCCCTTACTCAGGTCTGACTCTTCAAAACACACACACAGAGTTGTGGGATGTGGGGGGGCAGTTTCTTCACAATTATCACATATTCCAGTCACTCAAAGACATGGTTTTAAAAAGCTGAAAGCAATTTAAGTCCATATCATATGTTTTACTACATTCAAGCATCCGAGAAAAGCATTAAGATGTGGGTCATTTGGTTCAAGGGAAGAAAAGACTTTAAGAAACAGAAAAGTGATGAAGAGAAACGGTCAACCGAAAGCGACACATTAAAAATAAAAATTCTAAAAAAACAATTTTAAAAAATTTTAAATAAAAATTCCAAAGACCTTAAAATCACTTTCATGCTCTCCTATATAAAAATATCTTCATTTTTAAAGCCACGAGGAGTAATACACTATAATTTCTACCACACTAATTTCTCAGATAGTCAATCAGAGGAGAACAGTCACCAGCTACCAACATTCACAGGGGAAGTCTCATCCACAAGTGGCAAACCAACAGTTTAAGAATCTGTTTTTGCCTGTGCTAAGACATGCTTTCATCCCCATCAAAATGCTACTGTGATCTTTGTTCCTTCAGATGTTGGAACATACATTTATTAAATCAGTTAGGTAACCTGGAATGTACACAAAGGTGAAGTCTAACAGCTTGGTTTCTGTAACTTGGCCAGCAATACTGAAGGTCAATATTCAGGGTTCTACCAGACCAGGATCCCGACAACAGTTAAACTGTAGGGTCTTGGCTTCATGCGTCCCAGCTCCCACCAAATGAGAGTATCAGACAGGGTGGGGAAGGGCCGCTTCCCACACAGAAATGCCCCTTTCAGGCCCCTGCAAACAAATGCTTCCTCCTTCGTTCTACAAGTCTCTCTGTCCCTTGCTGAAAGAAGCACACCCTCCAGTCATATAACCAGGAAGAGAGAAACCACATCTGAAATCTCTCAGGCAGCTGCTGCCAGAGTTTTATTCCCAGATAACTGAAAATGCATTTAGACGGTTAGCACAATCTCTGGATCCATGGCTTTTTTTTTAAGTAAGAGATTCCTGGTGAGCTAAATGGACAGCTGAATGCCCTACAATATAAAACATTCTCTCTCACATTGTTATTCAGGAAAAAGCACTACTCCTGGTATTAAAACTCAATGGTTAATAAACAGCTCTAGGGACTAAATTATACTCCATAGAAAGATGAAAGTCACATTTTAATTTATCAAAAATATGTAACTAGTTTATCTACATATAACTGAGGAAGAAGGACCCAGTCACAGCATAAAAAGTTCTTCAAACCATGTCACATATCAGATATGGATCTTTAGGTATTTAAATTTTAATTATATAATTTCAAATTCAAAGGAGAAATTAAATTCTGATACTGCAAAACCTTACCACTTCTCAGCCTGGATGGGAGGGGAGTTTGGGGGAGAATGGATACACGTATATGTATGACGGCTGCGTCCTTTCACTGTTCACCTGAAACTATCACAACATTGCTTATTAATCGGCTATCTGTTGTTCAGTCACTAAGTTGTATCCGACTCTCTGCAACCCCATGGACTGCAGCACGCTAGGCTACTCTGTTCTTCGTATCTCCCGGAGTTTGCTCAAATTCACGTCCATTGAGTCAGTGATGCTATCTAACCATCTCATCCTCTGCCACCCCCTTTTGCTACAACCCCATACAAAATAAAAACTGCAAAAAATAAAAAACTTACCACTTCTGCATCTGCTAATTTGGAATTAAAGATCTTTGTAGTATTAATGAAAAAGTGAGTTTATTCAGTTTATTAATTGTATAGATTACCTGAGGTATAAACTTTTAAGAACTTTTTTATATAGTAAGGAATACAAAGTGAAAAGTGTTAGTTGCTCAGTCACGTCTAACTCTTTGCAACCCCACGAACTGCAGCCCACCGGGCTCCTCTGTCCATGGAATTCTCCAGGCCAGAATACTGGAGTGGGTAGCCAATCCCTTCTCCAGGGGGGTCTCCCACATTGCAGGCATTCTTTACCACCTGAGCCAGCAGGGAAGCCCCAGGTATACAAATGGGGCTTCTAAACTATCAGTTCACAACTCTATGAAAATTGTTTTATCAAATTGCTTTGTCTTCCCCTCCATTTAGTTTGGTGAGATTTCTCAGTGCAGTTGATCCTTGAACGACATGGGGGTTAACCCAAGTATAATTTATAGTTGGCCCTCCATATTTGCAGGTTCAGCCAACCATGGATCTAACAGTACTGTAGTATTTACTACTGAAAAATATCCATGTATAAGTGGACCTGTGCAGTTCAAACCCATGTTGATCAAGGGTCAACTGTATTCAACAAATGTTTAATAGTTTTAAACACTGAAAGGCTAACTAAAGAATACTGAAAGTAATCTAAATATGAGTTGTCTAAATAACTAATTAAACTGTGGTTAAGGCAGATCTTTGGAAAAGGAAGCACTGAACGCACTTGAAGAGAGGAATTAAAATTAAAATCTGCACATTCACTTCCATGAACCAGAGGGCTACACAGTCAAGCAGATTCAATCAGCAACCTGAGCCCATGTGCTGCTGACGTTGATATGTGAATTAAAAAAATGCCCTTCAGAGAATTGTTAAATAGTATAAGAACCTACATGATTTGTTCAGCTCAATATGCAAATGATCAGATCTTCAATTACCCAGGGGAAAAAATGCAACTCTTACTCAACTAATAAGTCAACTATAATAGGACTGCTGGGCTTAAAAAAAAAAAAATTCTAAGAAGGACGAGGAGTATTTGGCCAGGAGGTGAAAAAAGTTTCTAAGCACCTTCTCAAGGCTATGGAATATGAAAGTGGGCAAGGGTATAAATTCAAGGAATCTCATAATATGGTATTCTTGGTGTTTCAGAAAGCAAAGCCCATGTTTATGACATTCTGTGGTGGAATTATTATTAAGTGATTCTGAAGCAGATCAAACAGCAGATTTGTTGTAATTAGGAAGGAAGATCAAAATACAACATTGCTCTTCTACATTTATAAATTCATTCTCAATCTTTACACATCGCATTATTCCACTGCACACACTCGGAAAATAACTTGGTTTTTCTTTACACAGATTTTCTTTAGCAACAAAACCTGGAAGATTGATAGTCTTAAAACCCACATGTTAAAATGATGTTGCAGCTTTCAATGGAGTTCTTATCCAGTCTTAAAAGCCCAAGGCTAAAATACATGAGTGCTAAGACATTTTGCAGAAGGACTACTCGGCCATGGTGACATTTTTCAACAGCACATACTAACTGCACTACAGGGTCCGAGGTTGACTGACTCCAGGGATTTGGACAAACCACAGATATGGAGGGTTGACCGTAAATTATACACCTTTAATCCCTGCACTGTTTAAGGATCAACTACTGTACATCAAGTACAAAAACATTCCATATCAAAGTGGGTTTTTTCTTTTTTAGAAAGTATTTCAGTGTCTCACCATATTGGAAAAAATTTTTAAAAAGCAGAAACATCACTTTGCTGACAAAGGTCTGTAGAGTCAAAGCTACGGTTTTGCCAGTAGTCATGTATGGATGTGAGAGTTGGACCTTAAGGAAGGCCGAGGGCCGAAGAATTGATGCTTTCAAACTGTGGTGTTGGAGAAGACTCTTGAGAGTCTCTTGGACTGCAAGGAGATCAAACCAGTCAATCCTAAAGAAAATCAGTCCTGAATATTCATTGGAAGGACTGATGCTGAAGTTGAAGCTCCAATACTTTGGGCACCTGAAGCGAAGAGCCAACTCACTGGAGAAGATCCTGACGCTGGGAATGACTATGGGCAGCAGGAGAAGGGGACGACAGAGGATGAGATGGCTGGATGGCATCACCGACTCAATGGACATGAGTTTGAGCAAACTCTGAGAGACACTGAAGGACAGGGAAGGCTGGCAAGCTGTAGTCCATGAGGTCACCAAGAGTTGGACATGACTGAGTGACTGAAGATACACTCAAAAAATATTCTGTAGTCTACTGATCACAAAAAATGTTTAGTTAACCCCCTAAGAAAAAAGTAAATGCTGACCATCTGGCATTAGCACTAAGTTTTCAAAAAATCATATCCCACAATCAATTCTGTAATTAGATTCTTGGCTCATATTTATTTCTACCCACCAAAAGCAAAATTTTAAGACATAGCTGCTCAAAAAGTAGTATTTTCTGGAAAGTCCTCTATTCTGATTAAACAAACAAAAAAAAACTCAACTGTTTCTTCTAATGTTCAACCAGCACAGAAAACAAAAATTTCCTGAAAAGAAACAGTTTAAATAGGAGCATGTCAAAACGTTTAAACCTATAACATGATCAGAACTATCATGAGACAATGTTTTTATTCACATTTTCTCCCCTGATATCAATACTTATTCAGGTTTGTACTATAGGAATATTTAAGTGTTCTTTCTCTAAGTCCTTCTTTACTTTTTAAAAACTTGCAGAAAGTTTGACAATGCATCTATAAGGGTTCCACAACAATTAGCTTACTTTCAAAAATCTTCACAACTATTGAGTCAATACATTTTTGTTCCTTTAATGTATGTACATTGGCTTCAAAATTCTCTTATCAAAAGGAAGCGTGGAGGAACCATAGTAATTTTTATAGAAAAAAGCAGAAACGTGGGAGGCAGGGAGTCCCCACCCTCCTAGCATTTTCACAGAATGAAAGAAAAGTCATGCAGGGTCCCTAAGCGGAATGGCCGAAAATAACCGACTTTGCAGCTAATTTCCAATCTGCCTTAGCAGCAGCTTCCCATCAACTAACAGATATAGTAAGTGGGCTTTATTTTTATATTCCAAAGCTTTATTTCCTTTCTACATTCTACAGTATTAAGGAAATAAAACGTAAAGGTACATTAGTCAATTATAAACTCCCAACAGAATCAAAAATAATACAACCTAAAAAGAAGGCATTTTGCCTTCTATTTTCTAATTTCTCTACATTGAATACATAAAATTTACAGGATTATGAGTTATTGTTTAACAATTCTTTTAAATGTACAACTTCATGGTGACATGTTTCAAATACATTCATTCATTCATTTAACTCAGCATGTATTTCTGAGTGCCAACTATATGCCTGCACTGGAACAGACTCTGTCGATGCACATTTGTGGTCTCAAACAAGGGACCGCTTTTAATGTATTTGATATCAGAAAAGTGAAAACTAGTAAAGGAAATGACCTGGCCTGGGTAGGCATAAGGCATCTTCCATAAACTTTCTGGGGTAGATTTTAGCTGAAGGTGAGAAAGAACTTTCCAGCAACTAGAGTCGAGTTGCTGCCCCAGTGGTCCTGGCTCCCAGGTGGCGCTAGTGGTAAAGAACCTGCCTGCCAATGCAGGTTAGACAAAAGATACGCAGGTTTGATCCTTGGGTGGGGAAGATCCCCTGGAGGAGGGCACGGCAACCCACTCCAGTATTCTTGCCTGGAGAATCCCATGGACAGAGGAGCCTGGGGCTACAGTCCATGCAGCCACAAAGAGTCGGACATGACTGAAGCGACTAAGCACAGCACAGGTGGTCCTGACTGGTTTTGGTCAGCAAGATCCTTATCCCAAGAACACAGACCGCATTGGCACTGAGGAGTATGGAGAGACGCAGAAGGTTCAAAGTCAATCGCCAAATGAAGTAAAAAGTCATGGACCAATTTAAAATTATATCACTGGGAGGAAATAAAATCTGAAGAAACAGCACTGCTAATAGAGATGTTCACGATGACAAAAAAAGGGTAGGAGAAAACTAGACATACATTTCCTAGTAGAAATTGATTTACTTTGATCATCATCCCATCTGTTGAAAAGACCTCAGAGAAAATCAGCTATATCTGACCTTATCAAATATTTACAATCATAATATAACCTGAAATAAAAACAGGATGCATTTTGAAAATGCAAGACATAATGGTCCATCTTGATCCCCAAATGTGGCAAAGATGCAGTCTGTCCTCCAACACATCTCCAAGGCCATGGCTGCAGATCTTTGCAGGCGTCTGGTAAATTCTCTGACACCAGGTGATCTGCCTGGGGGTCACGGAAAGACTAACCGTGTCATTTCAGGTGCAAACCTTAGCTAGACACCTCAAACGCCAAAGCTATTGCTCTTTGACTTTTATTCTCTGTGAATATGTAAAACCAACCCTACCAGCCTTTAGTTCCCTAATTATCCCTAATGCATCCTTCCCGTGGTACCACCTTCACTCAGCTCAACAAACACTGGTCACCCATGTGCTGGGCACAAGGCACACAGATGAACAGGATACAGTTCCTGCTCAGGGGGAGCTTACACTCTGATGGTACCGCGGCTCTTCACTTCCAGAAAATGCACATAAACACAGAGCTGCAGGCTCCCAACAGCCCATTCACTCAGGGACTCTCTAGAGATCCATGAATCAATCCAGTATAAAAAACAACCGAACAAAAAGGAGTCCAGGGCAGGCTCTGCATCCATGAATAACCGGGAGTGATAATCTGATGGTGACAGAGCTTCAGAGCAGACAGGTATAAATCACAGGGCAGCCCTGGCATATGACAGGGCAAAGACGGGGCGAAAGCATGGTGGGTCCTGCGAAAAAATACATTACACTCGCCTGGAGCAATACTTGACAGTGTCATAGGCCGTCTGGTGGTCCCATTAGCTGTGGCTCTTTATACTCCAACCTGCAGTGGAGCTGCTGGGACTTCAGTTTCCTATCTTAGGCAGAAATAGGAGAAACAACCATTTTCGAAAATGTGAACAGAGAATAAAGCAAGCCGGATTTCATTTTTTTAGGGGTCAGTCTGTTCAGTGATTCCCTAAACGGAAGCGAAGTCACTCATCATGTTCCTTGTCCCATGAGAACAAAAGGGGGAAAGGTGCCCCCGGGGGGTTACGGGCGGTGTGTGTTTCTGCGTGCTGGTTTACATTACCTCTGCGTCGTATCTGACCGCAGCGGAGAACAGAGAGAAGGCATTCTCCACGGTGATTCCTCGCTTGATGATATGCTGACAAAGTTTCTTCAGTCTGTTTTCACAGTAAGACGTCGCCAAGTCCAGAAGACCTAAAAGTAAAGTATGGGGTGCTTAGTGGAGCTTAAAATAGTTTCCAGTCATCTATAAACATATATATTTCATTTTGGTGAAGAGAGTTATACAGATAAGTCAGCAGGAGCTTCTTAGGGAACAGTACTCTGAACTAAATAAATTCTCTGTTTTAGTTTGTCCTTCCCCACCTCCCAAACACACCTCTCCTATACCCTCTTTATACGGTTTCTTCTCCCCTGTGTGTCCAAAATGATATGCCCAATTCATTAGCAACTTACACTTCAGGATTAAAAGAGTAAAATAAGATCACAGTCATAAACTGTGTCCGTAATTATTAACCCTGATGTCTTATAATACTTTCTAAATTTTTTAAAATTGAAGTATAGTTGATTTACAATGTTGTGTTCATTTTTGCTGTATAGGAAAGGGACTCAGTTATACACTTATATATTCTATCATGTTGCCGTTCAGTTGCTCAGTTGTGTCTGACTCTTCACGACCTCAAGGACTGCAGCATGCTAGGCTTCCCTGTCCTTCACCATCTCCTGGAGCATATCATGAGACAAATACATATTCTCTGTGAGGGTCAGGGAAGCTTGGCATGCTGCAGTCCATGGGGTTGTGAACAGTCCAACACGACTTGGCAACTGAACAACATATTCTCTTTTACAGTCTTTTCCATTATGGTTTATCCCAGGACATCGAATATGGTTCCCTGTGCTATACAGTAGGACCTTGTTGCTTATCCAACCTGTATGTTACAGTTTGCATCTACTAACCCCAAACTGGAATTTTATCTCTCATCCAAATACAATACTATTTCTAAAGGCATTTACCTTAAATTTTTCTTAAAAACCACGTAAAAAACCAACAAACCTGAAATCTTTTACCATTCAATACTATCAGAAAACTAAGATCATAGCATCTGGTCCCATCACTTCATGGCAAATAGATGGAGAAACAATGGAAACACAGAGAAGGCAATGGCAACCCACTCCAGTACTCTTTCCTGGAAAATCCCATGGATGGAGGAGCCTGGTGGGCTGCAGTCCATGGGGTCGCTAGGAGTTGGAAACGACTGAGTGACTTCACTTTCACTTTTCACTTTCATGCATTGGAGAAGGAAATGGCAACCCACTCCAGTGTTCTTGCCTGGAGAATCCCAGGGGTGGGGGAGCCTGGTGGGCTGCCATCTATGGGGTCGCACAGAGTCGGACACGACTGAAGCGACTTAGCAGCAGCAGCAATGGAAACAGTGACTGACTTTATTTTTGGGGGCTCCAAAATCACTGCAGATGGTGACTCCAGCCATGAAATTAAAAGACATTTGCTCCTTGGAAGAAAAGTTATGACCAACCTAGACAGCATATTAAAAAGCAGAGACATTACTTTGTCAACAAAGATCCATCTAGTCAAAGCTATGGTTTTTCCAGTAGTCATGCATGGATGTGAGAGTTGTGGACTATAAAGAAAGCTGAGCACCGAAGAATTGATGCTTTTGAACTGTGGTGTTGGAGGAGACTCTTGAGAGTCCCTTGGACTGCAAGGAGATCCAACCAGTCCATCCTAAAGGAAATCAGTCCTCAATATTCATTGGAAGGACTGATGCTGAATCTGAAGCTCTAATACTTTGGCCACTTAATGTGAAGAACTCACTCACTGGAAAAGACCCTGATGCTGGGAAAGACTGAAGGTGGGAGGAGAAGGGGACGACAGAGGATGAGATGGTTGGATGGCATCACCGACTCAATGGACATGAGTTTGAGTAAACTCGGGGAGTTGGCGATGGACAGGGAGGCCTGTTGTGCTGCAGTCCATGGGGTTGCAAAGAGTTGGACATGACTGAGAGACTAACTGAACTGAACTATAAGAGTATGGGAAAGTTGCTCAGTTGTGTCCAACTCTTTGCAACCCCATGAACTATACAGTCCATGGAATTCTCCAGGCCAGAATACCCATGTGGGTAGCCTTTCCCTTCTCCAGAGGATCTTCCCGACCCAGGGATCGAACCCAGGTCTCCCGCATTGCAGGCCAGTTCTTTACCAGCTGGGTCACAAGGTGAGCCCAATAAGAGTATGAGGAGAGACATTTTTGACCCTGTGTCTTGGCCACTCCCAACATGGCTGGTACCTATAGCGTCCTCAGGTGGCAGATCCACTGTGTCTGTGTAGAGGTACTGGAGAAAGGCACGATACACGGGGTAGGAGAACTGATCTATTTCTATCACCTCCTTCATGTCCTCGTTCCAGTAAGACTGGAACATGGATCGAAAGTGCTCACACCTGAAACAGAACAGCAAAACTTAACCTGCTTAAGTTGATGGAAGCAGGGATAAATAAGTATTACAGGTATGTTTACTCTATTTGAGTAGTGCATGCATTCCACGTACAAGAAGCAAAATATATTCCACGTGCAAGGATTTTTATATTCACCTATTACGTACACTCCCTTTGGTTTTTTAAGGTATTGCCTATTAGACAGTAAGGATTATACACAGCCTCAAAGCAACCACCGCTTCAACAAGTACCCCTGTTTGCATCTGACAGACCTCATTCAGATTAAGGTTTCTGCTTACCTGTTTTGTTTAAAAGATGTTATACAGAAGGGCACTTCAAACAGTGAAATTGGAAAGAAATTCAAAAGTGACTGTTCAAACTTTTGATATATATTAATATCACTCATGATTCAATTTTTGTATGTCAGCAGCACATTGTTGGAATCGGCACATTCTTAAAATGGTTTGCAAAGCTAAGTGGATCATGTTCAAAGGGGTTTGACCCCATTACTGTAAATGACAACTTCCCTCCTTCCTGACTCATCCTCAGGCAGCCCCCACCCCACCTTTGCTCCTTGTCTTCCATCCGCTCCCCTTCTCCTCCTCCCAGGCCTGTTACCAATTTATTTGTAAACACCCTCACTAGGAGAGTCACACATTTGAAGAAAACCTGAACAGGTCTTTTTGTATTGTATTTACATGTACAGATACACCTAAATGAGGAAATGATTTCTGAATATTTGATTTTCTTAAAGCATAACATACTTCATAATTTTTTTCAAAAAATCATCTTTTCAAATCCTTTTTAAAATGAGTTACAGTAGAAAAACACAAAAATATTTTCAATATCCATTCAGAATACCGAAAGAATGGCTCCACTTACAAAGGAAATTACCTCATCTGGGAGGGAAAAAGTTACAGTTGTCGAAGCAAGGGTTAATAGATGAACTCAGAACACTATGCAGGAAAGGGACCGATGGGCTGACCACAGGTCTTCGGACAGAAACAATTCCCGTTCACCTTTCCAATTACTACTATGGTGTAGACACTTACTTCCTTAAAGTAATGAATAAATTTTGAAAAAAGACTCGTAAATGGCCAATTTAACTCTCAATGGTCAGGTTTTATGTGCCCCTCTCTCTCTCAAATGGCAGCTTCATTGAGCAATCATCTAGTTATTAATAAATACAAAGTTCCCTCACATTTATACAAAGAACTCCTGCCATGCACCATATTTAGAGAACACTTCTTCAACTGGGAATGAGATGTCTCTCAGGACCAGAAAGTCCAGTATTCCTAAGTTTTCTGCTTGTGAAAAATGAAGTTTTAATTAAAAGAAGACATACACACTTTTCACGGATGGGCCTTTGTATTTTCTTAAACCTGTATACAATTTTTTTGATGGAAATAATTATGTACGAGCTACTTCATTTAACAAACAATACAGAAAAATACTCCCACATGATGCTTTTTCTAAAAGGCACGAGTCCACACACATACACACAAAACTCTTCAATAATGAGTGGACTGATACTACGTGCAAAATTATTAAGTGTGCTGTTTCACTCTACTCCCAAGATCAGTTCTTACTGGTCTCCATTGTGTGGAATAACAAAGAAATGGAGACTGCATAAGAGTAAGGTTACTGATGACTCTAAACTCATGAGAAAATACCTGATTTTCAAAACAGCTTTATGGACATGGATGTATTTGCCATCAATTCGAAACTTCAGATCGGCAGTTTCTGGACTGTCAAATTCTTTCTTCAGTGACTCTGCAACTGTTAGAAAGTCTTCATGCTCTGAAGGAAGCAAGCACATTAACACAGGTGCTCAAGCTTTGAAAGACTTCAGAAAGGCAGTGACTAGCATGATGGATAACTGCACTCGATTTTTCTCAGAAGAGTTCACACCGTACTCGACAAATCAACTTTCCAGTATCAAAATCAACGTCACAGAAATTAAGTTAAATTTCACGGGCTAACAGGGAGACAAAAAATTTCCAGGGACCCTCATTGGCACTGAATGAAGGTACTGCAGACTCAGGAGATAGTTTTGATGTCCCTGAGATGAGAAGGTGATTCTCGGCAGCTGGTGATACCTAAATGTTGCCAAGTGTATAAACTATAAGAAAAAAAATGTATATTTGGATTCTGTAAGGCAATTATCCTCCAGTAAAAAATAAATAAATTTAAAAAAAATGTATATTTGGAAAGGCCAAAAACCGGTCTTCCATGCTAAGCTAGACATTAAAAATGTGTATTCTGGGGACTTCCCTGGTAGTCCAGTAGTTAAGACTTCACCTTCTAGCTCAGGGGGTGTGGGTCTGATCCCTGGTTGGGAAGCTAAAATCCAAAAACACCAAAACATAAAACTGAAACACTGTTGTAACAAATTCAATCAAGACTTTAAAAACATGGTCCACATCAAAAGAGAAAAAATCTTTTTGAAAAGAAAAAGTCATAGATTGTCATTTTACATAAATTCTTCTCTCGAAAGTTTGAGCAGTGTTCATCTAAGGCTGAGAATTGATCAGTTTTCCTCCACTGAAGCACTTAGGACACCTTTGCTCTGCTTTTAGGGTAGTTTCAAGGAGTTGGTAAATTCAATTCAAGGAGTCCTAAGAAACACACTCCTCTCTTGAGTGGTCACACTAGAGTGGTCTTCTTTCCCAGGGTGACCCTTTTCCCTCCGTATCTGGCATCTAAGCATCCTTCTTAAGCTTAAAAATTAATGCAGCACAAACAGTAACCCTTACACACTATCTAAAAGCAGAGCAAATTTACTTAGTAGGAATGTGTACTTAAGAGGAGTAGCTTTACAAAACCGTGGTCACATTGCCTGATAAAAGGGTGCAAGGACACATAACTCTTACATACAAGTAGAACTGTGTTATCATGAAGAAAAGTATAGGCGTGTGTACAAACTCATGCAACACTTTCTTGTGCTTTACATGTGTGAACAAAGAAAAAGAGGCAGAAGGTGGCTAATGGGGAAACTTAAAAATTCCAGAGACCCTCACTGGCACTGAATGAAGGTACTATTGACACAGGAGACCCATTTCCAAGTCCCCCAACATGAGGACTTCCCCCAAGACTCGCAGCAGCTGCTGTTACCAGGGCAACTCTTACAGAGGGACAACTGCTAAAAGCAAGGCTGAAACCTAACAATGAGCTTTCCATGAGCTTTATTATCAGACTCTCCCAAGGAAATACCATTTGCCTAAGCCCTGTTACTCTAACCTATAGCCCCTCCTCCGACCCTGACGATGCAGAGCTCTCTTGGCTGTGGAGGAAAGGTGGATATGCTCACAAAAACTTGACCCCGTAATCTGAATCCCCAGTGAATGAAAAGACGGGAAATAACTAAGATGGGCAAAGAGTCCAAGAGTCTAGGTTGTTACCCACCCTCCCCACCCAAAACACAGCTTCTTCTCAGTGCCTCAACTCCTGCATCTCGTCCTAAGGGCTGGACCACCTTGGTTTCTGGTAACAAGTATAGACCACCCTCCAGAAGAAACTGTTCTTCCGAGGTACGCATTCATGCTCTGACTTTCTTCCCAGCACTCTGCTGAGATCAGAAACTGCGAGGAAACAAACACTTCTGACGTTTAGAGGGTGGACAGGAAAAGAGGTCACCTGGGAGATATACTTAGTGACTATACTTTTTCCAAACTTAATAGTAGAAAATGCTAAGACATTTGGTCTGAAAAGAATGTCTTTTCAAGATAAGGATTTTAAGATGCAAGAAACTGAGGGAAGTCTTTTATAAACAGGTCCAAGTTAGGCAGGTATATGAGACTTTGAAGATGTGCACAGGTCTATACATATGTGTGAGTACGGCCAAGGAGTCCCGCTTTTGAACTAAATTTTCTCTATCACAATATTCACTGCAAACAATCACTGTATTACAGTTAAAGAACCTGGAAAGGTTCCATTTCTTTAAGTTGAGTAGCAGCTTTACTTTTCCTAAACATACTCTTGCCCCCATGATCACAAAGACTGGTCACCTGTTGATGGGACACCTGAGCTGGACGTGTATTACAAGACCTTCAGTATCAACTGCTGAGCAACCCAAACCCCATGCTGTCACAGCTGTATTAATTTTTAAGCACAGGGTATTGTGACTCACCTCACTCTGCATTACAAATGAAAAAACAATTTAGAAGAAATACATTGGCTAAAAGTACAAACAAACAAGAAATAGACTAAGATTATCTTGTTAATGGCTACTCAGCTTGATGACAGCTTCACATTTTCAATCAACAACAGGCCCTTGAAGGAACACAGGATTCAGAAAAGGGACAGATGATGTAGCCAAAGATCACCCTGAATTCCACTATCCTTTTATTCCTTTTCAGGCCACACTGTGCGGCAGGTGGGATCTTAGTTCCCTGACTAGGGATCGAACCCAGGCCCCCTGCAGTGGGGGCAAAGAGTCTTAACCAGCAGGGAAGTCCCCCACTGTCCTTCAATATACCTCTCTTTAAGCTCTCCTCCAAGAAAAAAAAAACTTTTGAGATTGGTTGAAAGGAAAAAAGGAGAAAGAAAAGTTGAATTAACTCCACCAAGTTAACAAGTTCTTCATTTTTTTAAGTTCACTTTTGGTTCATATTAAATTATGTAATAAATTTAGTATAACAAAACCACTTAAGAATATTTGTACACACTCAAATATCCATACATGAATGTTCATAACAACAGTACTCACAACAGCCAAAAAGTGGAAACTACCCAAATGTCTATCAACAGAGAGATGACAAACTGTGGTCTACATATATAATACGACACTACTCAGTCATAAAAAGAAGTACTGACATGTATTATATTACACCCTGGATGGGTCTCAAAAGCACTGAGTGAAAGAAGTCAGACACAAAAGGTTGTACATGGTAGGATTCCACTTAAGGGAAACATCCAGAACCGGTAAATCCACAGAAACAAAACAAAACAAAACAAACTGGCAGTTGCCAGTGGTTGGGGGAAAGACAGAATGGGGAGTGACTGCGTAATGGGTATAGGGTTTTCTTCTAAGGTGATGAAATACTTTAAGGTGCTGGGCTGACGGTGCCCGTGTGCGGGCGGCGGCCGGGAGCTCTCACCCGCAGACAGGAGGCGCCACGTGACGGCGGGCGTGGCGAAGCAGGCGAACACGTCATCAGTGGAGGAGAAGTGCGTGAGGTGCGGCAGGGTCACCGACTGGCCCCGGCACTGGCCCCACATGTACACGTGGCCGCCCTGCGTCTTGGCGGCCGACGTGTGGGCCGAGTGGCAGGCCGCAATCTCTATCACCCTGGAGAGTTCGAAGAAAAATGCTGGTTACGTTTTCTTCGCAGAAGCCCAAGTGCACCACACAAGGTAAATAACAAGTTTTGTGCTCCAAACACCTCAAAGAGCCCAAGATCCAGGAACGTTAGCTGCCAGGTCATACGGACAAAACCAAAACACGGGAGCAACAGCTTCGGGTTACGCTCATCCTGGGTGGCGCCCTTCTCACCATAAGCTCATTCTGAGTTAGGACGGGCAATGCATACTGTTAAGGAAAACCTGGGAAAACGGACTAGCAACCAAAGTAAATGAGGAAAGCAGACACGGAAAAAAATGTCCTGGCAGTTCTGGGGGCTTAACCAGTAGCAAAAAAAACTGTATTCAATAAACCATTTCCTTACAAATACAACTTTCTCTCTTACCCCCAATCGGAGCTCAGAACGCTCATTAGGCTGATTAAGCTGTGGTCCAGGGGTCACAGACTCTGACTATCCCAATAAAAACGGACATCAAGCCAAACTTACATTTCTCTGCATGCTTCTTAGGCGGTGTCCCAGAATTAGAAGTCAACATCCTAAAGCTTAGTGGGTAAGACCTCACAACATGGCTCAACAAACATTAAGCATCTATTCCAGTAACACACATTAAATCAAATCAATATTTAAACAGATAATGGCCTTTCAAGGGCAGACTTTATTTATTTAAAAGTTTAGTTGGCTCAAAGGAAAATACTATGCTTTAAATTTCAACATGGTGACAGACCCTACTAGGAAGTCTGCAGGCAATACACCAAAACGCATGAATGCCTATCGCTGGTTATTTCGGGTGGTCATCTGAGAAAGCTGCATGAGAATCACGTCAACTTCACATTCACTCTGACTGGTACAGCAGTCTTTTGTTCACAATGAGAATGTTAATGAACAGAAGAGCTACAAAGCCAAACACCAGCGCTCCAGCACACACAGGCCCAAGTCCCCATGCACACACAATCCCAAGACATGGTACCGCCAAGTTACCTTTCTTTCTCCACCATGATGTGAGCTGGGCTTAGCAGGTTATTTTTATTGCCAGTTCCCAGCTGCCCATACGTGTTAGCTCCCCAGGCATAGAGCAAGCCCTCATCAGTTAGTGCTAGAGTATGTGCATAGCCGCAGACAATCTGTAAGTAAATTTACATGGTTACCATCAACAGGAGAACAGGAAGGGCAGGGGAAACATCTACTTAAAGATTACAGCCAGCTCCTGCAGAATGCCAATTCATCATCAGGTGTGGACTGACATTCTCTGGAACATTAAAAAAGCATTAGAAAAGCCTATACCTGAGACTACTGGATATTTCCCAGTAGCTTTTCAAATTATCAAGACCAATGTGCCAGCACCATGGTCTTGCTTCTCATCATGGGAAATTAGGGAGAATATAATATTAAATGTGGCAGATGAAGGTATGGACTACTGTTCAAAAAGTTTTATTAAAGAGTAAATCTCTGGGACTTCCCTATTGGCCCAATGATTAGGACTCCGTGCTTCTACTGCAGGAAGAACAAGTTCAATTTCTGGTCTGGGAGCTAAAATCCCACAGATATTCCAAGTCAGAGCAGGGAAGATAGACGGGGAACAGCGGCTAGGAGCCCGCCACACATACCTGGTTCACACACACGCTGTGCAAAGCTGCCACTCTCACAGGGGTCAGCTGATTGCCATTGTTACCCAAGCCGAGCTGACCATTGCCGTTGTAGCCCCAGCCATACACCTTAGAGAAAGGGGGAGAAGAGGGTTTTAAAACTGCTGGTAAGAGGAAAGAGAGAAAAATGAAATCCGTCTAAACAAATGAGAGATTTCTTTCACTTCCAACACTTATATTCTACTGAATGAGGTCCTACAACTGATCTCCAAACAGAAGATGTTTCAGGCGTGACGATGACAGAATCCGGCAGCTTCTACTCCAGAGCTTAGGATAGCCTTGGGCAAGTCATTAATTCTTGCTTGCTACAAGAGGAACCTGAGGCTCACTAACAATTAATCACCTACTGTATTTCAGGATTTTTTGAAAAGTACTAGGAATTAAGTCTTTGGAAGCAGTTGAACAGGGGAGATAGACATACGCAATTTTTCTGCAGCCAGACGGCAAGTGCTGGGGTAGGGATACAATCAAGGCACTACAGGTAGAGAGGAGAAAGGACTTAGCCATAGGAAGAAAGTTAAGGAAAGATTTTTTTCAGACAGCAGAAATCTGAGCAGGGTAGATGCTCAGATCTGGCTGAAGGGTAGATGGGGATGAAGGTATCCCAGGGAGAGGCAGGTTCAGGCGACAAGCAGGTGGGCTGGCTGGACCCACCTTGGGTGGTGGTAGGGAAAAGACCAGAAGGAAAAGTAAGGGCCAAGGGATGAAGTGCCCAAACACAGACCAAGGAACGTGAAATGCATCCATGGATTAGCCACTGAAATATTCCAAAGCAGAGATTAACATGATTAAAGTTGTATTCTGGAGCGATCTTGCAGGCAGCAACATGAAGAGTGACTGCGGTGAGCAAGACCAGAGGCAGGAAGACCTCAAATACATAAACTTATCTCCCATTGGCAGATAGGTGAGCTCTGATGGGGGTCCGGCGAAGGCAGTGATGGCAGGACCACAAGAGAGGGAACAGAGGAAAGAGGTGAAAGAGGGTGAATGTGGGGACCCCTCAGACACCTGCAGCAAGAGGGGTCATCACTCAAAGCAGCAGACCTGGGCACAGGTCTGACAGCAAGTGTTGAAGGCTGAGAACAGCCAGCGTGGGATAGGGTGAAGTACTGGCCAGGAACAGACAGAAGGCCTGGCTCAGATCAGAAACACGCGGTGTAGGTGGCAACATACCCCAGGGCAACACAGGGCAAACGGGCGTGGGTGAGGGCCTTCCACGTCTGTGTGACAAGGGGAAAAGGGGACAAGGAGTTCCAGGTGCTAGCAAGAGATGTTAAAAGCACGTTCAGTGTCGGAAGTCTAACAGGTTTGAACCTTCTAGGGAGAAATTTGGCAAGAGCTATTAAAAAATTTAACGGTATATTCCCTGACCCAGAAACTTTATTTCTGGAAAATTATTCTACAGAAATACTCATATGTGTGTACAAAGATATACACACAAACAGTAACAGAGAAAATCAGCGCAACAGTGTTTTTAATAGCCAAATATGAAGGAAAAAAAAAGCTGAAATGCCCATCAGAAGAGTTCTGGATATGGGTCATGGAAAACGAACATCCATACAAAGAAAATTAAGCAACTGTTACAATGGAAGCAACTATAAATGGTCTGCCAATGGATCCAGGTAAAACATCTATGCTGTTAAGCAGAAAAGGTGCAGACTGGCAGAGATAAGCAGTAGGTAATTATACTCACCCATATATAACTATTTATAGAGCCAGGTCCAAAAGGATATACATCAAACCATTAAAAAACTGAGGGAAAGGTATTCATTTTTTATTTCACGTGTCTTATTTGTTTTCTTTTGTTGAAATAATCACATAATAATAATTTTTAAATTAAATTTACTTTTAAAAATAAAAAAAGTGTTTCAAAAAAGAAAAAAAATAAAGAAGTGGAAAATACTGGGATGGAGGATGTTAGGTGACTATCCCAAGGAATTTGGAAGTCATCCAGCATAGTATCAGGCTTGATTCAGAAAGTCAGCTAACAGAGCTGAGTACTCAGTAAACTCTACAGCACCCTCACACCCCGATGCAGGATGCCATACATTCACGTTCAAAGAAGTATCCTGGAGTAATGTTTGTGCACTGGGACATGTATGAGTGGTAACAGGTCCACTTAAGTAGAAGCTGCAACCAGAATAATTTTATAGAAATAACCATCAGCTCAAAGGTGACCATGGTCGAGGATCACTGAAAGGTGGGTTTTTTAAGAGTAGCTAATAACCATCAGGATGAAAAATTCTGCATTTGCAAGTTGCTTCTTCCTGGGGGCAAGCATAGCAGACATAGACAGGCACAGAGCCTGCATGCCCATTAGCATCAGTGCTTATAAACACCATCAGCTAACTTTAAAGAGCACATAGGGCCTCTCACCTTCTGAGATGGTCTGCACTGTCTGCGGAGTGTTTCTCTAAGGGCTGGTCTAATCTTCTGAGACAGGCTAAATTCTGTCTATGGAATATGTATCTCTCTAAATAAACTAGCTTTCACTTAAAAAAAAAAAAGTCCTCTTTCATTAGAAGAAAGCGGTAACATCAAATTCTTTCATCTACTACATTAAATCACAAACAAATGCCTGTAAGCATCAGGCTATGTGGATCTGGCAAAAACACATTCGAACTTCTACTTGCAGATAAACCTTGGAACTTAAAAATTCATAATGAGGAGCGAACAGCCTGTGGCTACACCTCTATCAGTTAACTATCCATGGAGCTATCAAATCAGAGCACTCTTCCTTCCATGATCTAAGCCCGTACCTCATAAAGAAAAGGTCAGGAGAACGGGGGGGTGCAAAGACCGCTCACCTCACCATTGTCCAGAACAGCCATGGACGAGGTCTGACCACAGGCGATGCCAACCACCCTCTTAATATGTAAACAGTTTGTCACTTTCCGAGGAGTTGGTTGATTTGCGGTGGACCCTGACCCCACCTGGCCACAGTTGTTATAGCCCCAAGCAAATACCTACACAACAGAAGGAGAAAAGAGAAAGAAAGAAGAGTAAGGGTGAAAATTCTCACACACAATAATCATCATAAAACAAAAACAAACCCACTGAATGAGTCCTTGCAGTGTGCTAACGGTCCTAAGTGCTTCACACACACGAACCTATCTAACCCTCACACTAAGCCTGAAAGATGACCCTGGGGTAGGTATTAATACTATTACCATCCCCATTTTATACGTGTAAATGAGAACACAGACAGGTTAAGTGACTTGCTTGAGATTCCACAGCTAGTAAATACGATTTACTACTAATATGAACCCAAGCAGTCTAGCGGTGCTCTCCACACTGTGTTACACTGCCACTGTAATTTTAGTAGCTCTTTATGGTTTTCAAATCTGGCATCCAAAGGCAATGAGGTATGTGCCACGAAAGTATCAGTGATATGAAAAAAAATCAGCCTAACTCTTTGGGTGTGGTCTTTTTTTCCCCCCATGAAAATCCTTCAAAACAATACTTACTTTCCTCTATCTCATTAATCACCAGTGGGAGATACTATATACCCTTCCTGATGACACAAGCCCACCATCATTATAATTATTAATCACAGTTCCACTTCCTAACACAGTCACGCTCACAAGTATTAAGGGGATGCTTGTTCCTACAGGAATGACATGGGGTTGTTAAGAAATTCTTTTTTATTATTATTATTTTTAACTGTAGGACTACTGCTTTAGAATGTTGAGTTGCTCTTGATAATGTTTTCCGAGTCCTCATTTGCTGTCATCTCCAAGCAGCTCCCCTCCGCAACTGCATCCTGTTTAATTTTGGCCTGTGATCAGCCACAGCCTGAAAACCATATTTCTAATGGAGAGAGACACAAATGGATCTCTAAGCTCAAGATGAAAAACAAAATGAAAAATCCCTTTAAGTTAATTATTAACTGAGCCTGTCAAACAAGTGTGGCCAGAGAGAAGAATCAGGCGAGGGCAGATGCTGGCAGCAGAGGAGATAACTTCCTCTGTCACTAGGAAGATCTGTGAGGACCCCTCTCACCCCGTCCTCACACATCCTGAGTTCTGGCTTCCACAAGTCTCTGTTCTCTCTCCTCTGTCAGCATTTTCTACCTAAGATCACATGTCTGAGGCTGCCCATGTACTGTCTTGAAACTCACGGCTGATGTCTTAAAAAGTACATGTGGTACAGGTTCATTTCACAGGCACAAAAAGAAATAACCCTGAAAGTAATTACTTCCTGTTAAGTGGATTCACAGGAACAGCTAGTGTAAATATTTATATTTACCAGTTACGCAGAGTAGCATATGCTTAAGGTTATAATAAACCAGGAATGTAGGCTGCACAATTGACAAGTTCTAATTTCAACCGTCATTCTTCTGCACTTCTTTTCAAATAGCCCAAGTTCTCTTCCAATGCAGTTGTCTTTTGTTTTTAAAAAACGGGGACTGGGGTTCCATTGACCGAGAAACAGACTGGGAACAGTGGATTCTGTGCACCAGGGCTGTGTGTGAGGCCTGGCTCCTGCACGTTCCAGCCACGAACCCTTTATCTCACCAAGTTGCTCTGGTTTCCTCAGCTGTAACCTGCCCCACTTAGTGAAATCACTCTAACGCCTCTGAAGGACTAAACAGGGAACAACAGGATCTGACTTTTATTTCAGAAGACACAGTGGGCAGAGAAGTTATACTGCACAGTTTAGATCCCAGGGATGGGGGAGCCTGGTGGGCTGCCGTCTATGGGTTGCACAGAGTCGGACACAACTGAAGCAACTTAGCAGCAGCAGCAAAAGCTATGGGATAGGGACGTCCTGGTGGGCCAGTGGCGAAGACTCTGCACTCCCAATGCAGGGGGCCTGAGTTTGATCCCTGGTCAGGGAACTAGATCCCACATCCCACAGCTAAAGTTCTCGCGTGCTGCAACTAAGATCTGGCACAGCCAAGTAAATAAATAAATAACTTAAAAAAAGAAAAAAACCTATGAAACAGAAGAGACCACGGCAACGGTCCAGGAGATGGCAAAGCCTGACCTAAGGCGATAAGAGATGAAGAGGAACGAAATGACACAAGAGACTAGAAGACAGAACCAATGGGATGAGTAACATTTAAGATATGCATGGAACTTAGTGGGGGAGGGGCAGGAAATCAAGCTGTACAGAACCTACTGGACCGGTTGGGAGTGATGCTATGACATCACTACATTTACTGAAAAACAAAATAGGCCTTGGGGGGTGGGGGTAAAGGTCATTAAAAAAATGACAGGACAGAACACTGTCACACACATCTGATTTGTAATCTGAGCAAAAAGCAAGAGACTCAACTGCCTGAAGAATTCAGCCTACTGTCTTCAAAAGAGTGCTCCAGATCACACAACGCAGGCTGTGTTAGAGAAGGAGCTTGTTCTCACGGTGGTTTTAGCTATGCACCCAGGGCAGCTATGTTCACACCATATTCAAGTACAAATACGGTCTTTTAAAAAAAAAAAAAAAAAAAGCAAGGCACTTTCACATGGCCAAAGGTAGAAATGATCCAAATGTTCATCAACAGACAAATGGATAAACAAAATAGATAAACAATGAAACACTGTCAGCCTTAAAAAGGGATGAAAATCCGCCACATGCTGCCACATGGATGAACCTTGAGGACATTAAGTGAAATAAAGTGGTCACAGTGGACAAATACTGTGTGATTCCACTCATATGAGGTACCCACAGGGGTCAAATTCTTAGAAAGCAGAATAGGGGTTGCCAGGGGCTGGGACGAAAAGAAAGGAGTGAGTTAATGTTTAATGGGCAGAGGTCAGTTCTGCAAGATGAAAAGAGTGCTGTGGATGGATGCTGGTGATGGTTGAAAAACAGCATGAATGTACTTAATGTCACTGAACTGAGCACTTAGAAATGGTGAAGACGGTAACTTTTGTGTGTCTTTTGCGTGTGTTAGTTGCTCAGTCGTGTCCAGCTTTCTGCAACCCCATGGACTGTAGTCCACCAGGCTCCTCTGTCTATGGATTCTCCAGGCAAGGATACTGGAATGGGTTGCCATTTCCTTCTCCAGAGGATCTTCCCAGGCCAGGGATCGAACCCAGGTCTCCTGCATTGCAGGCAGATTCTTTACCGTTTGGGCTACAGGGAAGTAAACGAGGGACTTCCCTGGCAGTCCAGTGGTTGAGACTTTGCACCTCCATTACAGGGAGCACGAGTTCGAGCCCCAGTCAGGGAACTAAGATCTCCCATACCTTGAGGAATGCCCCCCCCAAAATTAAATAAATAAAAGTACAAATAAAGCATAAGAGCAGGACACTTACCTCTCCATCAGCTGCCAGAGCCATTGAATGATGCGAGCCACAAGCTACTTCAACCACTTGCTTGATCAGGAGGTTGGTGCAGACCTGGATGGGTGCCAGGCCTTGGTTGGTTGTCCCATTCCCAAGCTGGCTGTAGCCATTGTGGCCCCAGGCATACACGACTCCATCTACACAAGGGGGGCCACACACACAATCAGCTCAGAGGAGAGACAGCCAACCCGGAACTTTCCTCCCAGACTCGGTACAAATCGTGTTCCAACCTTTACTTCTTTTAGTGACATTGTGATTTCTAAGAAGTACATATTTGGTCATCTAGATTAAAAAAATACATTGTTCTTGTACATTTGGTCATCATCCACAGTGCCTGGCTCACAGCTCCCAAAACCGGAGGAATCTCCTTAGAGTTGACAATGATGAAGGCGTCTTTTGATAATGAGAACATTATCTCCTGGCATCTCTGTTGCCAGGAGAACCAACCACAAGGTAAGTGGGTTGGAGGGGAGAGGGCTGGAGGCTGAATCAACTACCAATGCCAATGGCTTAGCCATCATGACTACATAAGGAAGCCTCCATAAGAACCTCGGGGGGGGGGGAAGAACCTCAGGGGACAGTTTTCTGGCCCCTTTTCAGAGTGTTTCCATGTCGGAGAACCAGAACACTTACACACACCACTGTGTCAGGCACCAAGCCTTACAAGGATGGAGGTTCCTTTATTCAGGCTGTTGATTCATATCCGTTTTTAATAATCAGTCATCTAGTGAGTACATCGATTTTCTGGAGTTCCTTGAGTCATTCCAGCAAATTAATCCAATCCAAAGCACGAATTCCCTGGTGGCACAGTGGTTAGGACTCTGCGCTTCCACTGCAGGGGGCCTGAGTTTGATCCCTGGGTCAGGGACTAAGATCCCACATGCCACATGGGATGGTGGAAAAAAACAAAAACAAAAACCCACAAAGCCCAAGGAGAGGTGGTGGGAACCTGGGATTTGTAACAGGTTAATCAGAAGCACAGAGAACAACCTGGGCTTGAGACCAGCGTCTCAAGTGGAGGGTGGTGTCGTGGGACTGAGCCTCTTACCTGTGCAATCTGATTCTATCTGAGTAGATAGTATCAGAATTGTGTGCAATTCCTGGACACCCTGATAATATCCAAGCATTACTTCTTGGTGTGGGAATGCCTATACACACACAACACACGCACACACAGATTGGGTCTAGGAATTACCTAACACTTTGTCTCTCTATCTCTGTCTCTCTCTCTCTCTCTCTCTCTCACACACACACACACACACTGCAACCAAGAACTCTCTATTTAGTTGATGTCAGGAATGGGATTTGCAGAACAGCCTTAAATGACTCACAGACATTTGTTTTTTTGAAAACAAAGAGATTAAAGAGCAAAGAATGAGGAAACTTTGACTCCCGGAGAGCTACCTAGTTACCGTGGTACGGAAGTGCAGCCGTGCTGTCATCAGTTACTAAAGGTCAAAGTTACCAGTGCAGTTTAGAAATGGGAGTAAAGCCAACTCCTAAGGGACTGGCTCAACAGATACATAAGGAAATGCAAAAGCAGCAGCCCGCCAAATGAACAATTCCCTGCTTATTTCATATATAACAGCCAAAGTGAAAATAAAAGTAAGTGCTGGGTTGGGCCCTTGATGTTGATTCAAGCTCAGATTTGGGTCAATCTGAGCTTCAGCCATTTGCCTCAAAGCTGCCGAGAAAATTACACAGGAGCAACGGAAAGTACCTCTAACACCTCTGAGTCAACTGAGAAACTAGTTAACGTAGGGGAAGGGGAAACCAAGAAACAACTGAAAGCAGGGGTACAGTGTGTAGGAACTGGCTCATTCTGAGGGCTGATGTCACCGGCTTCCTTTGGAACCTTTAGTGACACGGGCTGTGTGTGTAACTGACCTAAGGGCTCTGTCTGTGGTTTTCAAGGCTGCAGGCTGGAGGAGCATGTGTGGGTTGAGGCAGGACCCACCACTCTCTACTGAACCATCACACGTGGCTGTGCATGACCCAGGAGGTTGTTCCCAAGGAGACTGCCAGGGTGGTGGACTGGATAAAAGCCACGGTAGTGTGTTTATCCTGAGAAGACGGATTTCCCACCCCCCCCCCCCCCCGATTAGTGGATTAGTGGCAAATGGGACATCCCAGGTGAAGCAGCTGAGATGCAAGCCGTGTGGGACTGGCTTTACGATCCCTGGGGTATTCACCTCTGAATACAAGATCAAACAGTTTGAGATGCCTTATCCAATATGCTATCTCAACTTCCTCATATGGATCTTACAGAGAACATGAATTATGAAAACGGAGAAAGACAAAGGGGAGAATCAAGGGACCTGACCCAGCAGAATAAATGTCTTCAATTACAGAGTGGGATCAATAAAAGGGATGTTGATGGAACTGAAACCAAGGGATGACTATGGCACTGTCTCAGTCTGGTGGACCAAAGGGACCCCACGTTGGTCTCTAACACTGAAGGGCCCCAAACAAGTCGACTCCATTTATCCCAGTTTTAAAGGCATTTAAAAAGCTAGAAGGGCTTCCCTGGTGGCTCAGACGGTAAAGAATCTGCCTATAATACAGGAGACACCTGTATTCAATCCCAATGGGTTCAATCCCTGGGTCAGGAAGATCCCCTGGAGAAGGACATGGCAACCCGCTCCAGTATTCTTGCCTGGAGAATCCCATGGACAGAGGAGCCTGGAGGGCTACAGTCCATGGGGTCACAAAGAGTCAGACACAACTGAGCAACTTTTCACCTTTCAAAAAGCTAGAAGGTAATGATTAAGAAAAGAAAATTGATCAGGAATGCCCTGGGGCAAGGATAAGGAAGATGAATCAAGATAAAGACTGACCTAAAGGCCAGGATCTTCTGGCCCCACTGCTGGCCAGGCACCCAAAGGCATAAGCACCTGTGTGAGTGAAACAGCCGGGAGGAGAGTTAAAACCAGTGGATGGCAAGACTGACTGAAGGAGGCAAGAACATTCAGCTCAGTGGCTGAACAGCAGGCTGTTTCCCTGGAAGTGATGCAAGAACTGAGCAATTGGAAAAGACCCTGTGGTTGGGTCTTTACCAACTCACCGGCTACAGCCAATGGCCTGGCTGCGTGGTCAGGTGGATGGGCAATGGAAACTGGACTGGAAAAGGGATCCCCACATGGGGCACGGCCCTATGCGATCACTCTGGGAATTAAAGAGGCGCATTAAAGTAGGACGTGTCGATGCCCATCACAAGAAGGTGATGGGAACCACCAAGTGACCGTCTGGTGCACTCTCTTGGGGTGGTCTCCTGGGTCCATGAAATGAGTGGGTGTGGGGGGCTGCAGAGATGGGCTGAATCTAGACCTCTTCCTCTTGCACCTGAGAGGCACAAAATGCAGGCACAAGAACTATTGTGTCAACAAGAGAGAATGCAGGGCTGTGGGGAAAATGCCCCTGAACAGAGCTGGCAAGAGATTACGCTGGAACAATGCCAGTGGCCTCGGGGGCTATAAATAGGTCCTACCAGGAAGAGACCCTTTACTCCGGACTGAGCTCTGCCTACCAGGTAGTCCAGGCAAATGCTCAAAATACTATTACAGGATTGGAACGGAAAATGCTGTTTTGTTGTCGTTTTGTCTTTTTTGTGCAGACAAGTCACGGATCAATTGCCTGGGGAAGATTAAGGCGTTTTAAGACATGCCTCAAAGACCTCTCATATCCCTTTCTTGGGAAGCTACTAGAAAATGTGTCTCACCCACATGAGGGTATAATCCAAGGAGGAAGACACGGGACACAAAATGTAGGTGATCTGAAAGGACAAAGGTGAAGGGACTTCCGAGGATGATGGTGAAATGAAGATCTAGGACGACAGGTGTGCAGCAGCTTAGAGTGACCAGTCCAGGCTGGAGCCGGGGGACAGGGTGACCTGAGACAGCCTGATGTGCTCAGAGGTGCCCAGAGCAACACTGCGATACAGAGGGGTTCCAGCTCATGTTAATGACAGATGGGGAGAAAAGCAAGCCCAGGGAAGCAAACAGCTGTGTAAGAAAGGAGAGTGGCTCAGCTATGAATAACACTGTTCGAGTTCTAGGAACGTGAAAACTGAACGTGGTGACGTGGTGACATCACTATGCTGACAGGATAAGCAGAGGGAAGGCTCATTAGGCTAATTAGAAAGAGTGCTAATTCTATCTGCTGTTACAAAAAGTCAAAGGATAAGGTCTAAAATTAAAAATTCAAAACCAACAGCATAAGCATACTAATTTAAAAACATGAGATTAAAAGTCAGAAAAAAACACCTGAAGGAGTTAAAAAGGAGTGGTTTTTAAGAGTAAGGATGGATGAAACTGAGTGCTGGTTTTTACTAAAAGTCATACACTGATGGTTTAGTGTTAAATTGTTTTTGAACTATATGACTACTTGAAATAGATACAAAATACACACAAATGTATATATTATACATACATTAAACATGTTATATATCACATTATCATATATATGTTATGTAAAATGTATTATAACAATCAAAACTGAATTAAAAACAAAAAGATACTCCCACAAGAAAATCAGTTTCTTATATTTGTGTTTTCTGCTTATTTATATCTTAATTATAACATTCAAGGTATTTAAAACTACAGGATCTGAACTCCAAAAATAATCCAAAAGTTAACAGTCTCCCAAGATCATGCATACGTTTTAACATTCTTGCTCTTGAAAAAAACACCGCTTCAGTATTTTATGGTAGGAAGTCAATTGCCGCATTAAAAAATTAATGTGTTAGGAAAACATTAAACCATTAGGTCACAATGGATGACAAGCTGAGCCAGCCAGCAAAGCAGCAGCTGCTTGAAAGGGCCCATGTGATGCCAGAAGGCAGGATCACACAACTCAGAGGCGGAATAATCACCCCATTATGCTCCACACCGGTTACACCCTTACTAGACAGTCATGCTCACACCTGGACCTCACAGCCTGAGGAAGATACTGAGAACCCGGCTGGATTCCAATGGGGGGGTCAAAGGCAACTAAAAAGCTCAATACTAAGACCAGTGGTTACATCCAAGGAAGCCGTGATTCCCCAGGCTAGAGACAGAAAGGCAGAGACGCAAATGCTCCCACATGCACCTACAGTTTACCCAACAAAAAGCTAGAGAGCAAGAACTCATGGGCCTAAAACGTGAAGGGAAGAAGCCAGGTTATGTATGACGGGCTCAGGGAGTTCCGGGCGCCCACGGTGCAGATCAACAGCCTGGGAAGAACACAGAGGCCTCTCTGGTGATCTCAGGGAGGCAGGAAGAATCTACCCCACCTTTTTATCTATATGGTGGCCACATGAATGCCAGGAAATAAACTGAGCTTTCTTGAATTCAAGATTCAGAAATGACACTAGTAAAGCAAAACCAGTATCACCTGTGTTTTTAAAAACGTACCAAGTAAAACCTGGACGTTGCCATGCTACAACAAACTCACTGAAAAACTGGGCTGAAGGACCACTTCGTCTGCTACAGTTCACCTTCCACAACTTTACAGAAGCCGTCTAAAACCTCAGAAGTTTGCTTAAAATGAAAGTCATCCAACGGCTGTTCCAAGGGGAGCCTGAAGTGTTCAGTAACTTTCACCTGCTTTATGTACTTCTGCTCAGAAATTAAGAAACAAATCATTTGAAACTCAGTATGTGGCACAGTCCTACCTCCTTTTAGCTTAGAATTAACCGCTTGATTTCCCACAAACAGAAGAAGCTGAACTTGTTGCCACTTTACCTTCAGTGCTGAGAAGAACATGGGGTCCACTCCCATAACTAAGACTCTTAATCTTCTTTCCACATAAGGCTTCCAGCTTTTTGGGTACAAGTGTACTCTGGTTATCTCCAGTTCCTAGACAGTTACTGTAGTTCAGTCCAAATACAAAGACCTGGGAGACAAACAGTTCTGAGTCACTTGGCCTACAGCTACACAAAGGGTCCCTTCTCCACCCTGAACATAAGACGCGCTTCAGCTCAGCTTGACCGCTCAGCAGATAGGTAGAGACTGATACGGCTGTTAAAATTCAACCTCTGCTGCCTACTTAAGTTTTATAATATTTGGCTGTACCGTGAAACTCAATGGTTGGTTGGCATCACTGACTCAACAGAGATGAGTGTGAGCAAACTCCGGGAGATGGCGAAGGACAGGGAAGCCTGGCGTGCGGCAGTCCAGGGGATCGGACACGACTAAGCTGCTGAGCAACAACAAGCAATGAAACTCGAAGGGCAGCAGGGATGAGGGGTATTCAATCAAGAAACTGAAGGAAAAGACAAATGACATCAAAGACACACCATCTTTTTGGATTTCAGGCTCTCTTTCTGCCCTACTTTTTTCTCAGACTACACACGGCAGACTCAACCTCCCGGAAAGCCCTAGAATGAGGCTCTGGGGTTTGGGAGAGGCCCACCTCATCGCTGTCAGTTACGTATAGCGCTTCGTTGGCTGAGGTGCCGAAGACACAAGCTTTCCGGATGGATGCGATTTCCTGAGGCGACAGCAGAGTGAAGATGGGCCACTTTCCCACGTCCACCATGACTCTGGCGTCAAGTTATTCCTACAAAGGAGCCGACATCTCTGCTGTAACAAACAAAGAGGGTTCCAGAAGAGATTGGTCACTCACTGAAACAGAAAGAGACCACGTTGATAAAGAGGAAACAGAAGCTGATTTCAGAATAAACCAGCTACTTTCGGTTAAATGGATGCCTCACGTTCCCCAGCACCGTGTCCAACCCTTCCTCCACCTTCAGAGATGTGCCTTTTCCTGTAACGAGAAGAACCACCGGCTAGAACCGGCTGTCTGTCTTGCCTGCTTACAAGTCAGGGCTCATCGGTCACGAACATGTTTTATGTGCAATCTGACAGCGGATAAATGGAGAAAAGACATGCCAACTAGTGAAATCAAGGTCTCATCAGGTATTTCTGCCTCCAGGGTAATGAGATAAAGTTAAAGGTTACAATATTCATTTGTCTAAGAGAGTTAATTCTCAACTAGGAGTGTGAGTGCGTGTATGTGTGTTATAAAAATCAGAATCATTTATCTTTACCTTCCCACTCTCCACTACTGCCCCCAGGATACCCTTAAAGACCCCTGGGTCCCTTGTAGAAAATCACTGCCCCAATGAGTCACTGTTTACTGATAGAAATGGAACATCCCTCAACAGCCTGGAGTGGCAAAAATATTAAGAAGCAGTAGCCTAAGATTTACTGGATGAAACCATAAAAGAAAGTACCATATTCAATGCATAATTTATATGACTATTTTTTCTACATATACACAGACCATTTCACACTGAGAAATGTTACATGCACAAGGATAAGCCAATTCACCCTCATCATGGTGTCAGAGTTGATAACTACAGCCGTCAGGCAAGTAGCAATCAGCTTCAAGAGCATCCTATACAAGGTAGAGATGTGTACCAATTTCCCTAAAACTCTACATTTGATCCGTTCAAGAAGTTTCACACAAAGAATCTTGGTGATAGCTCCAATTCTCTGAGGGTTCAAAAGTATTTCTAGAAATTCCAGGGGGCTGCACGAAGCACACAAATCTATCAAGCCATGTGAGTTGCCATTCTGGCTCTCACCTCTGGAAACTGAAATAGAATCAAAGAGTTGATAGACACAACCAGGGTTTCCTAACGAGGCACAGAACTCTTGAGGGTCCTTCCAACTCACTCTCTTCTCAGATCTCTAAAAACAGACACACGAGTCAAGGTCTTTTTGGCCCCAGCACCTCTGCCAGCAGCTATAGGAGAGCCCTGAGTCTTGGGCTTACTTAGCCAGGGCCTCAGTTTCCACCACCCAGGGAGGCTTTTCTCATCAGCACCTGCTTGAATGAGAAGGGTTAAGATGCTTGCAATGCCCCAAGGATCACAGTGCATATTCAGTAAGCATTAACCACCACCAGCCCAGGCTGGTTCGTATCATTGCAGTCGGACCCCTGGACTAACTTTTGAATGTTCTGAAAAGTGTGCATGAGGGTATATGTACGTGCACACACACATCTGTGTGTGTGTATTGGTGAGAGCACATAAAGGACTTCAGGGAGGGGAAAAACTAACACTTAGGCATATTAACATTTTTCTGTTTCAGATGGTACAAAAGGATACAGGAAAGTAAGTCTCCCTACCACCACCACCCCCACCCTCTCTCCAAAGGCAACCGCTATCACAGTTGATTCTAATTCCTTCCAGAGACAGTGCAGACTTACATGGCAGGTGTGGGGGTGTGGGTGTGGGTGTGAAAGCTTCCCCCTTCCCCTTAATAGTACATCTTTGGAATCATTAACACATGTACATAGTCTCTTTTCAGTGGTTCTACAGCACATTTCATTATATGAATTTAACAATTTAAATGTCTCCCACCAGAAACAGATAAGTCACTACCAGTCTGTTGGTAACATGAACAATACTGAAACTACTGCTTGCATACATTACATACATGTCTTTTTAATATATGTTTCTAAAATAAATTCCTACAAGTGGAACAGCAGGGTCAAAATCTAATGGCTCTTTTACCTTTAACAGCTATTTTAAATTGTCCTCTGCTAAAGCAGTACCAATATAATAATATAAAAAAATCATCCACGTACAGCACCACCCTTCACCTGCACCCTTGCTCACAGTGTATTTTCACGTGTCTCAGCTTTGTTTAAACTTGAATTTCTCTTAGGATGAGTGAGGTTGGGATAATTTTCAAAAAAATGATCACAATCATAGCAACAGCTAACACTTCTTGAGTATTGTGTGCCAAATACTGTCCCAAGTTATTTTACATTTATTAATTCATTTAATCCTCACTTGACAGACAAGGAAATGGAGACAAAGGGATTTTAAGAGTTTGTTCAAACTGGCAAGTGGAAGATTCGGGACCTGAAGTCATGCCACCGGGAGCCAGCGTGTGCACCCTTCACCTCTTGGTCTCATGTGATTAAGAGACCAGGTGTCATCCTATTACATAAAGTCACTATTTTTTCTACTGGACTGTCATTCTTTTCTTAGTTCCTGATTTAGAAGTGTTCTTTGCATGCTAAGAAGACAGTCTTAAAGGCTTTTAGAAGTAGCAGAAAAGATGCCCCCCAAATGGTCTGCCTTGTGCCTCTTACAAAACAAGGGGCGAAAAACACAAGAAATGAAGCAGTGTGGATATCTACAAGCAGGTACATAAATTCCAAGAAAATCCAGACACCATTCTCCTAGAATATGAACTAAATCAAAGCCTATATCAAACTGCGTCAAAATTTAATACTTCATGGTAATATACAATTACATTTTAAATGGGGGGGGGAATAATTATATCAGCCAAAAATATGATTCACCACCTTTAAAAATTATAACACAAAAGGATATTACCATTCAAAGTCATACAATTTCCTGACAGCCGTGCAATTATTCTGAAGTCATTAATCAGTTTACAGGCAGCTCTGCCCTAAGGGTTTGGTAATCTGCTAAAAAAAAAAAAAAAATCAAGCTAATGTGTATAATGATAGCTCATTATACGAACTGAGTTTATGCATGCTAAATTAGTTGAAGCTTTATGAGATACTGCTCCAAATGCTGGTAACTTGCGAGTCAATAAAAAAGTGAAAACATGTGTCTTCCATGCCCCCACTCCTCAGAAAAGCAGAAAGCATGACCAATAACCCTGGCCTGGTGGAAAGGACTGGAGTCCTGAGGCCTGGGTTTTAGTCCCAGGTTTACTTTTAATCCATCCATGGGATGTGATAACCTTCCTGAGCCTGGGTTTTCCAAAAAGCTGCTCTGCAAAAATCTACAGTTCAAGATGAAAAGAAGAAGCTTCAGGGATTTCTGAACACATGAGAAAACAAAGACGGTGACACTAGCCAAGCAAGCAATTTTCTCCTGGTAATGAAACCAGCAAGAGCAGGAAGTCAGAAACTAATAAGGATCAAGAACCTGCTCTGGGCCAGGTAGCTTCACAGACATTATTTCATTTAATCTTCACAATATCCTCACAAGGAAGAGACCATAATCCACACTTACCAGGTAATGGAAGAGGTTCAAAGGTGAAATGACTTCCCAAGGTCACAGGGCAGTCAGGGGCAGTCAGGATTCAACCCCCCACTCCTGAGATTCTTCTTACAGAGAACATCAGTCCTTCAAAGGCTGAACTGCTCCCAACATGGCTTCCTTCTGACTTTACCTTGTCTCAGACATGTACACCAGCATGTTTTCAAAATGCCTCAAATATAAAAGAAATTTACCTCAAAAAAAAAAAAAAATCCATTCCCCAATTCCCCAAAACACCTCTGTCTGGATTTACCTGGTTAAACCTTGGGAATGTCATTGGTACCTTCATTCTCCCAAAAACCACTGAGAAGGCAGGTCCTGAAGACTACATGTGTCCTTCATCCTCAGAGAGGTCACAAGAGCACATGACACAAAGGATACCCTTGGGCTGTGGACTAAGGCATCCTGGCCAACTGACAACATGGACAGGGAATCTTCAGAACCGAAACGAGGTTCTCTAAGAGCTCTGTGGAGCTATCAAAACCCAGGACTTGTCCTGTGCTGCCCATGACACAAATCAGTCCTGAGCTTGGGCTCGTGGTGTGTCTTTACTTTGGCACCACAATGCAAATGTAAATACCACCAGAATTTTCTGATTAGCTCAGAATGACCATCATCATTAGTTAGATTACTGTGGTGAGACATTTAATTACCCTTCTTCCTGGGGGCAGTGGTATCTTTGCTGGTTATTAAAAAAATCATACTAAGAAGTGTAATTCTATCAACTTCAAAGACTTAACAATCCACCCTCTATCACAAAATTATAAAGTGCTAATCCAAAAAGCCAAAGCAGGCAGAATCACTAAAAATTAACCACTTAACCTTTTATGAAATCTGTATCAGACATACCAGGTGGCGCTAGCGGTAAAGAACCTGTCTGCCAATGCAGGAGACTAAGAGACACGGGTTCGATCCCTGGGTCAGAAGATCCCCTGGAGGAGGGCAAGGCAAACCACTCCAGGATTCTTGCCTGGAGAATCTCATGGACAGAGGAACCTGATGGGCTACCATCCATAGGGTCGCAAACAGTCAGACATGACTGAAGCAACTTAGCACACACGCACTTATCAGACCAAAGAACCCTATGACTTTCAATGACTGGGAAATACAAGGGTCCATCACAGGAAGAGTGGAATTAGTTAGGACAATGCTCATGTCCTATGACATCTACTAACTGTGCCTCAATGTGAAAGTAGAGGTATTAACAGTTTTTATCTAACTGTATGGATTTCACTGTAGAGGAACATAAACATAGTTGAACTATGTTTCATTTAAATCATCACTCCAGAGTTTTCAAAAACAAATCAGATGCTTCAAATAGCAACTTGTGAAGTTATTCTACCAATGAATGTACTGAAGATGTGTAACTAATAGGGAAGAATCTTCACACCTATTAGGTTCACTAGGTCCACTCAACCTAAGCCACCCTGGATAGGTATCTACCTTGGTAAGTATTCAGCAGTGATTAACCAGGCTGTCTTTTTTGCCTTTTCATACTGTCCATGGGATTCTCCAGGCAAGAATATTGGAGTGGGTTGCCATTACCTCCTCCTTGTCTATGACAAACCTAGACGGCATATTAAAAAGCAGAGGTGAGAGTTGGACCATAAAGAAGGCTGAGCACCAAAGAATTGACGCTTTCGAACTGTGGTGCTGGAGAAGACTCTTGAGTCCCTTGGACTGCAAGGAGAGCAAACCAGTCAATCCTAAAGGAAATCAACCCTGAGTATTCATTGGAAGGACTGATGCCGGAGTGCCAATACTTTGGCCACCTGATGCGCAAAGAGCTGACTCATTGGAAAAGACCCTGATGTTGGGAAAGACTGAAGGCAGGAGAAGGGGATAACAGGATGAGATGGTTAGATAGCATCACTGACTCAATGGACATGAATCTGAGCAAACTCTGGGACAATCAAGGAGCCTGGCATGCTGCAGTCCATGAGGTCTCAAAAGAGTTGGACACAACTTAGCGACTGAACAACAACCATGACAACCAAGTATCTTAAGGGTGATAGTCCAGTGCTTTTCCATCCTACGTTAGCGTGCACTGCAAGGGAGTGAGTGAGTGAGGCTGCTCAGTCATGTCTGACTCTTTGCGACCTCATGGACTGCAGCCTACCAGGCTCCTCCGTCCATGGGATTTTACAGGCAAGAGTACTGGAGTGGGTTGCCATTTCCTTCCCCAGGAGATAGTCCCAACCTAGGGATCAAACCCGGGTCTCCTACATTGTAGGCAGATGCTCTACCGTTTGAGCCACCAGGGAAGATGCTAACAAAAAGCTAAACTATGTGCTTATTTCCAAGAGAAAAACAAAAATAAACCAAGAAACCCACAAAAATCAAAAGTACTCTGGAAGACTTAGGTATGTAATAAAACAGTATGTACTATGTGAATACAATTTTAAGTATAACGTATACAGAAAAAGAATACAATTTTTTAAGTATCATGTATAATGCACTTCTCTGGAAAGATAGAGGTGATTTTTTTTTTTTTGCTTTATTATATTCTAAATTTCTGTAATACATATTTTGTGATCAAAAATAAGTATTTTAAATGAAAATAAAAGTTTAGTTATCTTAACTATGTTTATCCTCCTAATCTGTTACAAGTTTCAAGAGGTATTCGTACCTTCAATTCACTACCTAGGGAGACAGAATGTTTCCGGCAAATCTGTAAAATGAATTTTTAATATAAACTTAAGTGTAGAAGGTGTGAATGTGAAATGGTACAGCCAACGTGAGTTTGAGTAGGCTCCAGGAGTTGGTGATGGACAGGGAGGCCTGGCATGCTGTAGTCCATGGGGTCACAAAGAGTCAGACACAAATGAGCAACTGAACTGAACAGCCAACATGGAAAACATTGTGGAAGCCCTCAAAAAATCAAACACAGAATTACCATATGATCTAGCAACCCCACTTCTAGTGTATACCCCAAAGATTTGAAAACAGGGTCTCAGAGAGCTGTACACTAATGTTCAAAGCAGCATTATTCACAACAGCCAGAAGATGGAAAATTCAAATGTCTATCAACAGATGAACAGACAGACAAAATATGTATCCACTGGAATGAGTAAACATGGATACAATGGAATGTTATGCAGCCTTGAAATGAAATACTAACATACAATAGGATGAACCCTTAAGACATTATGCTAAGTAAAATATGCTAGACACAAAAGAATAGATACTGTATGTGTCCACTTACATGAGCTACCTAGAGTACTCAAATTCAGAGACAGAAAGCAGAAGAGGTTGCCAGGGCCTGGGGGAGGCAGGTATGGGGCGTTAGCAAATAGGATACAGGATTTCGGTAGAGGTGATGAGAAAATTCTGGAGATTGGGAGCGATGACACTGGCATAACCATGTGAATGGACTTAATGTCATTAAACTGTATACTCAGAAATGGCCTTAAAATGGTAAATTTAATGTTATGCATATTTTAACCACAATTTTTAAAAATCAAAGGTCCCATGGGCTTCTATCAAGCCTGTATTAATAAACACAAGCATGTGTTTTTAAAGGTTAAATGTAGAAGTTTCAGAACTAAAAAATAATTTAGGAAAAGTATAGTCATAATTCTGTCTTGGGAAGGCAAGCTCAGATTAGGGAAATTCTGAATGGAACATTTCTACTCATAAAAGAAATATAACCTTCTTAGAACTTTCCAGTACATACAGCAATTCAAACTAGACCAAACTAATTGCTATGACGAACAGGTCCTTCCAGGACTTGATTGATAATCATCAAAAAGTGAGTTGTAATTAGCATGCCCATTATGCTAAACAGTTACTTGTGAAGTTCAACAAGACAGTGATTTTTTTTTTTACATTATTTTTAGCAATTATTTTATTTAGGAAATACTTCCTCATAAATAGCACTGATATGTTCAGAATGAAGTATCATTCATTGTACATTAATAGGTGAATCAATTTTTTTTGGCTATATGGATATAAAATAAGCATGAAGGAACATAAAAGACAAATGGAAGCAGAGATTAGAAAGAGTTTAACCCTCTCAAGGGCTTCCTTTATGGTTCAGCTGGTAAAGAATCTGCCTGCAATGCAGAAGACCTGGGTTTGATCCCTGGGTTGGGAAGATCCCCTGGAGAAGGGAAAGACTGCCCACTCCAGTATTCTGGCCTGGAGAATTTTCCAAGGACTGTATAGTCCCTGGGGTCACAAAGAACCAGACACGACTGAGCGACTTTCACTTTCACACTTTCAAAGGATAATATGCCAACCTACTCAGATCTCTGTATTATCTCTGCCACTAGAAAATACGTCCTAAAAAAAAAAAGAATATACATCCTGTGTTGCCACAGACTGACTCTGTATGCATTAGTATCACAGATCTGTATCACATTCCCTGGGCTGGCTTTTCCTAGCAACTGGCACTGTCCCTCAGAGTTGGTGGCATGGGCAAGAAAAGGTTGTTTCATTGTACGCTCTGAAAGCAAATTCAATCAAGAGGACAGACACAGACCTTCCAATTATAGAAACCTGCATTAGACCTGGAGACTGAGTACGCAGCAGCCAATCTTCTGATCCCTCTAAGAGCATATCTGTTTTCCTTTCCCCTAAGAACCGAGTGTTAAGGGAGGGTGCAGGGAAGGCGTTGTTTTACTGATCTAGCAAAAATATATTTGAAAATGTTTAGAGGTTTTTTAAAAAACAGGAAATGGAGGAAAATAATACAGGAAAACTTTCATACTGAAAGTTTCTGATGAAATAATGGTCTCAATACTAAACGATACCAGAAATTTAGGGTTGCCTTGTAAGCCAGCCCTTGGCTTCCACAAAGACCTCAACTCCCGAACTCTGCCCAGATGTACTTGGCACAAAAGAGACTGATGTCACCCATGGGACTTCACACCCATGGGACTTCACACCCCCTCAACCCGTCTTCTGCTCACCTGAAAGCCTGCTAAGGAAAGGAGATTATAACAGAGTGAGAAACCCAGAACTGGTTAGCTCCAAGACTCTGACTTCTCTGGCTGGTGTTATCCTCAGAGCATGAAGTGAGATTGTATCACTCTTTATCAGGGAAGCTGATATCCTCACAGGAAACAGGAAGGACTCTGAGTGTTGGAACAATCCATCTAAAATGGCCTTTGTGTTCCTCAGCATACCAGCCATAGCCAGGTTTAGACGACATCCAGCAACAGTCATGGCAAATATGAAAAATGATTTTTTTAATTGAAAAAAATTTAGAGCGCTTATATATAAACTGAAGATCCCTAGTAAAGGTTTCTCTATTTTCATAAACTGGATGGGTGATGATTTTAATTATCAGTTTAGTTGCTAGGCCATCTTAAAATAGGGCTTTATTTATAGTTAATGAGCTATTGATAAAGTCTATGATGTCTTACGAGAAAGCACTACCATCTGATAACGTCAACAAAATGATAATATATATTCATTCTTCTGACCCCACATACTAATAATGCTGGGGAAAATCATAAAGCAATACAATCATGACCCCTGCCTCTGAGAAACTTTAGGACTAATGGAAAGCCAATCCTAGTAAGTGAAAAACTAAAACGCAAATACAAGTGGAATAACTAAGTAAGCAATGAGACAAACATGCCAACACACAGGCCAGGTGATACCTGTAAATGGAAAAAAGTCATGTGCACAAGTTACAACTATTATAAAAATTACATCTCTCAGAAACCGGTTATATGAAGCTCCAGAAGTCAAATTCTCTCCAGCATACGACAAAATGAAAGATTTCCTCCGTGAAGCCCATCCAGGTTTCCTGTGGGAACGAGTGTTTTTTCATAGCCTCCTTTTGTCACCAGTGTAGCTTCCCATTTGAACATTTAGGAATGTTCAATTGAAGATTTAGGGCGTGGCCATCTTTCCTCATTTTTGAGTACATTATATTTCAATTCTAGGAAGACTTTCAAACAGAGAAATTCTAGGGCTGGGGGTAAACTTTTCTGAAGCACAATTTTATAACCTGTTGCGTCTTGTATCTATGCTACAATACAAGCAATTCAAAAAACCTCTGAAGTTACAGAAGAGCCACATGTTACGATTTTCTTCCACACTTATTCTGACGAGCTTTCTGAGACCCAGCAGATGCTACAACACTGATCTCGACACCAGATGTATTTCCCAGGTCCAGACAAGCCTCCAGAGAATGAGCCCAAAAATCTTTTAAATAAAAAAACACTTTTGTCATGTAATTATTTTATACTGTTAGGTTAATCATGTTTCCATCATGGCTTGCAATTGTAATTCTCTCTTATTTTTTTATCTGGCTATTAATTGATGAAAACTGGTAAATATCTTTTACTACTGTGAAAAAAAAAGTTACTTAAAATCATTTAACCCAGATTTTCACAAATTTACTTGCACACAGAACCCTTATACAACAAGATAACACACATAAGAAATGTTAATAATTACCTTTCCCAGGTGCCTTTATCCTGGGAAAGAAAGGGCAGTGGCTAAAAAATTCAAGTCAAATTGACAAGAAATTAAAAACAACTATAAAATAATAAATTGGTATTCTTTTTACTACTTCACCCTTTAAAAAAATACACTTTAAAACTATTTCATCTATTCTCTGATATAAGTCTTGCAAAGAAGCAAAGTTTCAGAGACAGCTGGAACAACGGTCGTTCACTTCTCTTTTCTGCAATATTACTGTACGGCATGAATGAAAACTGGAGACAGAAATGGCAACCTACTCCAGTATCCTTGGCTGGGAAAGCCCATGGACAGAGGAGCCTGGTGGGCTGCAGTCCATGGGGTCTCAAAGAGTCGGGCACAACTGAGTGACTCCCACTCACTCAAGAATGAAAGAGTTAAGAAAGAATGCCCCAAATACTTGACAAATTCCACAAAGACTATGGGACCCTAAGAATGAAGTGTTCTCCAAAGGAGTTTCTGCCACCCCTCATCGAGGCGCCTCTGTGCAGGTGACGAGGTAATCCTCCTACCTTCATTGAAAGGCCGCATGACTGCTCTCTTACAATTTCCTAACGCTCACTGCGATTCCCTTTGGCCTCATCAGCTTCATTCAAGTCCAGTACTCATTGAAGAAGATAACTGTTAGTTCTCACCCACCAACAGGTTACCTGATTCGAAGTTCAATGTGCAGTAATGGCCTCAGGAAGCGATTCTTAAGCCTCATCCTCCAAGAGGTTGCATTCATGTCATTGCACAGAAGCTTGAGGCAATTCTAGGACACCTGGGAATCTGACAGCCCATTCATTTTAAGTCAGGAAATCATTTTACAGAAGCCACATGCTCAGGTTAGCAAAGCAAACCAGCCAAGTGGACACAGCACTAGCAACAAAAGAGGATAACATTCAGGGCTGTGAAGCTATGCTGCTTTTACGACATACTTTTAATTTCAAAAGGAAACCAGAAATCTCCATGACTACAAATAATTTTTTTCTACGCTTCTATTCTTTGTTGCATCAAGCACGCAGACTTAGCAAACTAGGCTGCATAAAAATAGACGAGTGAATAGTTAAAGAAATGGATGGGCCAAGCTCAAATCTATTTCTGGTGTCATGAACCTCTCCTCCAGGGACATCTCTAAAATGATTTCACCCACTACTCTCCACTGCATGAAGAGTATCCCTGAGCCCTGTGATGGCCTAAAGCCAAACTACAATTCCAGCAATGGATGGGCAGAAGCACACTATATTCACTCTGTAAGTGTTTACTGGACATCCTCTAGGTAAACAAGACACAGAGCCAATCTCGCCCCCAGCAGAACTTCATGGAATCGGGGCGGCGGTTTCGAGGCACAGAAATAGATGCTAACCACAGCGAGGCCACGCTTGCCGCAAAAAGCTTGTTGCTATTCAGCCACTCAGTCGTGTCCGACTCTTTGCGACCCCATGGGCTGCAGCAGGCCAGGCTTCCCTGTCCTTCACCATCTCCCAGAGCTTGCCTGAACTCACACCCATCGAGTCGGTGATGCCATCTAACAGTCTCACCCTCGGTCACCCGCTTCTCCTCCTGCTCTCAATCTTTCCAGGCATCAGCGTCTTTTCCAATGAGTCGGCTCTTCGCATCAGGTGGCCACAAAGCTTAGTCTATCCCAAAGAGCAACAAGTAACCACCAAAGGAACTTAAGCACGGAAGTGGCGTGATCAGATGTGTGTCTGTGAAGGAAACTTCGACAGAACGTAGAGACGAGATGGGGATGACGGAGAAGACACACCCAGGGCGTAAGGTGGCTGCAGTAACCAGGGAAGAAAGAATGGAAGTCTGTGCCGGGGAAACGGAAGTGGAGAAAACAACCCAGAGACAGATTCAAAAGCATTCTGTAACTGACTGAATGGGAGGAGGAAGCTACACAAGGGAAAGGCAGAGCCAAGGCTCACACTCAGATGCTCGGCTCAGGCAATGAGGGATCTGTAACAACCGCTCACGACGGGAGAGAACGCAGCAAGTTTCAGGGAGAGATGAGGAATTCTACTCTGGGCATTTTAGCTACCTGTGAGATATCAAAGTGGGTATGTAGAATAGACAGATTTATAAATCTGAAGATCAAGAAAGAGATCTGTATAGATATGTACACATAAGTATAACCAAATCACTTTGCTGTACACCTGAAACTAATACTGCAAATCAACTCTACTTCAAAAAAAATAATAATAATAATTTTAAAAAGAAAGATCTGGATTGGAGACTTGGAAATTTGGCATGAGATCACTCAGGAAAAAGCATGTGGAGTAAGAAGAGAAGAAGGTTTTGGACGGAACTCAAAGGAACTCCAACAGCAAAGGGACAGCCAGGGCTTCACGACAGAGGCGGGAGGAAGAGGCAGAGCAGCAAGAAAACCAGGAGGCTGTCACAGGAGCCCAGGGACACAAAGGAGGCAGTGTCCGGGTCGAATGCTGCTGAGAGGCCAAACAAGGTGAGGACTGAGAAAGGTCTGTTGGATTTACCAAAAATTATTGGCAACTGTAAGAAGTCTCCTCAGGGAGGCCGTGGGTGAATAAGGCCAGGTAGCAATGGTTTGAGAGCATGTGAAAGGTGAAGGACAGATCCGATGAAAAGGAATTTAAAAGGCTGGAGAACCTGAGGTTGGAGGTAATTTACTTCTTTATTGCTCTCTCTTGGCTATTGAGAGTTTGCATTTTTCAGTTTCACCAGCAATGTAGAGGGTTCCAGCTTCTCCATCTGATTGTCTGTCTTTGTCATTATAATCACCCTAGTGGCTGTGAGGTGGTATCTCATTGTGGGTTTGATTTGCATCTGAGCGCATTCTCTTTCATCAATTCTCCCTGTGAAGGAAGAGGGAAGGCTTTCTGTTGAGAGAAAGAAGGGAGGTAGCAACGAAAGATGGAGCGAACCAATAAAAAATAAGGGTAGGACATCCCTGGAGGTCACCTTCCAAGCAGGGCGTGCAGCTTTGATCCCTGGTCGGGGACCCAAGATCCCACATGCCTCATGGCCAAAAAACCAAAACATAAAACAGAATCGATATTGAACAAATTCAATAAAGACTTTAAAAAAAAAAGGTCTACATCAAAAAATCTCAAAAAAAAAAAAGGGGGGGGTGGAGGAAATGTCTGAAGTAGCCACCAGGTTGGATGGGAAAGAACACTGACCAGGGAAACCTAAAAAGATGCTATACGGAGTCCAGCGGGAGGTGGAGACTATAAGTCTATACAAGCACTCATCTGATCTCCAATGAGATTTTCTTCTCCAGAAAAGAGGGTTTTTTGGATTTTTTTTGTTTTTAACTGAACCAGAATTGGAAGGAAAAGCTCCTCAGATGATTTTTTTCATTTAAAGACAATAAGGGGACTTCCCTGGTGGTCCAGTGGCTAAGACTTCCCAATCCCAGCGCAGAGGGCTGGGGTTCCATCCCTGGTCAGAGGACTATTAACAGATTCCACGTGCCACAACTAAGATCCTATAGGCCAAGACTAAGAACCTGCATAGCCAAATAAATAAATAATTTTTTTAAAAGGCAATAAGAACTGCCCCTGAAAAATCCATCAGTGGTTTTTTGAAGTCCTATATCATATTCATTAGAAATGACAGCTTGCATACAATTCACTCTCTTTGACCCTTGAAAGCAAAGCACTTCCCAGACTTGTGTTCACTGCAGCAGATCTTACATCTGTACTTAGGACTACAATCATAATGATGATGCTACATTCATCAAGCGGTAAACTTCAAGGACCACCACACATCCAACATCTCAACAATGGACAATTCCTCTAAAACATGTCAGACACCGCTATCACCAAGTGTTAACTTAGGACTGATAATAACAATCACATATACAAATTAATAACCAATCACATAAAAGAAACTGTCTTTTGACTTAACCATCATCTAGCAGAGTACAAGATATAGCCAGCCACGTGCCGTGCTGTGCTTAGTGGCTCAGTCGTGTCCGACTCTTTTCGACCCCATGGACTGTAGACCACCGGGCTCCTCTGTCCATGGGAATTCTCCAGGCAAGAATACTGGAGTGGGTAGCCTATCCCTTCTCCAGGGGGTCTTCCCAACCCAGGAATTGAACCGGGTCTCCTGCACTGCAGGCGGATTCTTTACCAGCTGCGCAACCAGGGAAGCTCAGACATAGCCATAGTCTTCATTAAACTGTTCTTAATTCAATTAGTGCATCCCTATGTAATATGAAATAAAGATGCAATTAATTGAGAGACTTATCTTTAAAGCATGCCACTTTGTATGCTGACCACAATCTTGTGCTCATGGATCCCATCTTGGGATGGCCTTACACGTGAACCAGATTCATACCCAGGGTTTCACTGCACAAAGTGTTATGCTGTTTCAGTTATCTGTGGCTGAGTAACGTGCCATCCCCAAACTCGGTGGCTTAAAACAACAGCAATTTGTTATTTCACTCAATTCTGTGTTTTAAGTGGGCTCAGCTGGTATCGCAGGCACTGGGCGCTTCATTAGGGTTGAAACAGGCCAGGCCTTGTTCACATAAACTCTCTCAGATGGTCTTTCTCCACCTAGTCTAGCTCAAGCCTCTATACCAGCTGTCGGCCCCCAAGAGAGCAAATGCTCAAGCTGCCAGGCTCTTAAGGACTGTGTCCAGAACTGACACACAGCACTTCCACCACATTTACAGGTCAAAGCAAGTGACATGGAAAGCCTAGGTTCAGAGGGAGAAAAAACAAAGTCCATCTCTTGAGGGGAAGGAGGGGCGGTAGTGGAGGGATGGGAGAAATTGCTGGCAGTCACCTCTGGAACACTCTTCCACGGCTGTAGACAGTATTACTGACTGTTTTCAAGATACCACTTGAGTTCAGGATCGAAGCACTAGAGAAGGTATAGACTTTGTCCATTTCCAAAACTCAAACTTTTTCTTAAGCATCAAACAGAATATTTGGGCAAAAACATTCTTTTTCCCCCTTGGGATGCTAAGCTCACAAAAGCCATGAAATCTTCTCTTCTGGGACTGTGGGATGGAGACAGACCATCAGACTTCAGGAATGGTCTAAGTATAATCTTCCCTAGATGGGATTCATCATTTTCTGAAGTCATTTCACAACGTACAATATATTACGTATGCATGGATATGATCTCATTTTTTAAAATGTATCTGTACTAAATATATATATAAAGAGAGGTCTCCCCAGCTATTTTAACTCTTTCTATACAAACTCAAGAATCAAACAGATTTGGCTAAGTACTTCAATACTCAAACTTGCTACTGGCTCTCCTAGGCTCAGGAATGGACTATATTTGAGTATCACAGTACCTTTTACAATATGAAATCTCATTATCTGAACAGAGTAACATCCAGTATATCTGTTTTGTAAAAAGAACTTATAAGGAGATACATGTATACATATAGCTGATTCACTTTGCTGTATGGTAGAAACTAATGCCACATTGTAAAGCAACTATACTCCAAAAAAAGTTCGTTTTTCAAAAGGACTTACAGCCAAAATATTAGCTTGTTCTCTTTAGATGATATAAATTACAGATGATGTACATTCTTGTTTAAGTGTCTGCCTGCACTCGACAGTCCTTGAGGGTCCAAACCTTGTTATCCACGCCTGTCTTACTGTTTAATGCAATACACACAGAAGGAACAGCGTAATAATGATAATAAAGGTCTTTCACTTCCCTTCTGTTTCATCTTTCCCACTCTGACTTTCAGATAAAGAAGGACACTGTCTTAGACTTCCCAGCTTGAACTGTTGATTATTAAGTTGAAGCCAAGCTTTTGTTGGACACAGAACATAGAGGCAACTCTTTAAACAATTTTAAAGAATTTTTTTTAAGAGGCAAACTCGATAGCACTGATTTTTATAGCTACCTGCTTTCTGAAGTTCCCAGAACTTGATCGTTTGGGTCACATAAAAATCACTGCAGAAGAAATCTCTTTAAAGATGAATACCCTTCCCCTTCAACAGAAACGCCGGGAGGGCAGGAAAAAAGGACTAGTCTAGAAGTATTAATAAATGGACTGGTCTTTGCACAATGGATTAAAAGATATCCATTCCACAGATTAACTGCCATATTAATAGACTCTAAATATACCTAGTCAACCCTGAAGGCAGTCTAAAGAGGTGAAATTCACCAGTGCTCACTACAAATAGAAACTTGCTAAAATTTAAAGCACACCACACACTGCTGTCAGGGTTAAATCATTTTCCCCATTCCTTTCAGCATTATATACCCTGATACTTTCATGTTACCAGCCCACAACACACACCAGCTTCAGAAACTCAGTTTTTGCCTCCAAGAGCAAAATCCTCCCTCCAAAAAGAACAGGCCAAAACCAATTAAGACTATGAATCTGGGTTTGCTTAAGTGTTATGATACTGCTTTATAAAACTGTAATCCCCAGATGCAGAGTTCTGCAGCAGATGATTTCCGAGTGTCTTACGTGCAAATAAACATAAAAAGTCACTTACAAGAGCAGAATAGAGCGTGCCTAGACGGTCATCTTAAATAGAGCAGACAGCTTAACCGAGGCAGGACTAGAGAAATGTCTTTTCATTCGGTTCATCGCACTCCTGGACCAAAGTCCCTATTAAATAAAACCCCTTTGGTGGACTCCGCGTTGCGGGGGAAAGGGAGACGGTGCAGAGTATGGCGACCTACTGAGGCTTAGGAGCAGATGCGAAGATCTTGGCAAGGGCCGAGGGAGGACCGGGAGAGTCGGAGGAAGTCTCCTCTCGCCCAGACAAGCGCCCAGAGCAGTGCAGGACTTCAGCTCCAAGCAAAACCTCGTCTCCGCAGCTCCCGAAAGAGAGGGAGCCGGGAAAACTTTCCAGAGCTGCTCCCCCACCCTGTCCCTCCACCTCCTCCTCGGATGAAACGCTAGCAGAGGCGCTAACGGTGCGGGGCCGACCGCCCCATCACCCGCCTGGCCGCAGCGCCGGGTGGACCGGGGGCCCGGGGACCCGGGCCGGGGGGAGCGCGCAGGAGGAACGGGGCGCGCCGGCCGGGCCCGCGGGGAAGGCGGAGCAAGGGGGAAGGGGCCTCCGTGCGCTCGAGCCCGCGCCCAGCCTCCCCGCCCCGCCGGGGTACCTCGGAGGCCAGCCGCGGCCGCGCGCCGTCCCACCAGGGCCCAGCCGCCGGGACCTCGGAGGCGTCGGGGCCCGAGAACCTCCGGCGAGCGGCGGCCGAAGGGGCGGAGCTGGAGGGGGCGCCGGGGGCCGGGCCGCCGGGTCACGCGGGCCGGGCCGCCTCACGTGACGCCGCCGCCCGCCCGCCCGCCCGCCGGCCCCGGGCAAATCCGCGCTCCGGGCGGGCTGGGGGCCCCGAGGCTCTTGGCCCCGGGCCGGCGGGCGCGGGGCTCCCCGAGAAGCCGAATGGCCGTCCGAGGCCAGCCCCCAGGCTCTGCGGGAGAGTCCCGGTCGCGCTCAGTGACTGCCGGCACTCGCAGCGGCTTTGTCCTGCCTTTCTGCTCCCGCCGCCCTCGCTCTGGATGATTGGCCGTGGGAAGGGGGCCGTCCAGCCACCCGAAAGGGACCTAGGAAGGACATACTCGTCTGGAAACCCTTCTCCCGGCCCCAAAGCGTGCCTGCCCACGGGGCCGTTACTTAGGGGGTGCTGCCAGGGGCAAAAGGCCAGAGATGTCTCTCCCCCGCACCCCCCAACTCCCAAGCATCGTCTCTCATTTAATCTACCGGTGGACAAGCACCTAAGGCCCAGGAATGGAGACAGTGGCCCCTCCACCAAGATCAGAAGGAAGCAGGCAGGGAGGTACAGGGCCCCGGGAATGGAAGGAAGTCAGTGGTACCTCGGATGCAGGCTGTCAGGATGGGAAGGGACCTAAGACGGCAAATGACCCTTTGTTTATTTTTGTTATAAATGAAAAAAACTGAGGCCTGGAGTGGGTATGCGACCTGCTGCTCCATCCAGCCTGTCATCTGTTGCAACCACGTGTGTGGTGTGCGTGCGGGCGTGCATGCTCAGTAGTTCAGACTCTCCGACTCTTTGTGACCCCATGGACCCCCCACCCCCGCCACGTCCATGGAATTTTCCACGCAGGAATACTGGAGTGGGTTGCCATTTCCTTCTCCAGGGGATCTTTCCCACCCAGGTATCCGAAACTCGTATCTCCTACATTGGCACGCGAATTCTTGACCACTCAGCCACCTAGAAAAGCATTGAGTGCCGTCACCTTTATAAAGTACTGCGCAGCTCTGGGGATACTCTCTGGCTCCACAATATCAAGTCCCAACTTCTTGGCATAACATAACTTTCCAAGCAATTTTGTTCAAACTTACTTTTCCCGTTAAGCATCACCAAACAGCTCAGCTAATCGACTAAAAGATGCCTACTTTTCCTCATCTTCCAGGGCTAACACCACTACTCCATGCTCTGACTACAGAGAATTCCTGCTTTCCTTGACTGCTCAGTTTTCTCTGGATTACTTATTTTTTTCCCCAAGTTGCTTTACTCCTCTTTATGTTTGTTCATTTTCTGGCCTCAGTCTGAGATGCCCTGAATGCCCTTTCCTCCCATAAAGAAAACCAGATCCCAACAGTAGTTAAAGAAGTAAAAACAGATTTTGATCACAAGCTATTGCCGCAAGGGAATTGAGTCCAGTTCTATAGTGAGGTTTGTTTTCCCCTATTGCAATAGTTGCTGAATAAACTCTTGTTTTTACTGCCTTAACCACTGTCGAGTTATTGTTATATTTAACACTCCATATCAGAACATATCAGTCTCCTACTCATCTTTCAAAATCCAGGTCAAAACCCACTCTTGGCTTCCTGCCCTGCATCCTCCACCTGATGAAACAGCAACTGAAGTTCACACAGAGGTGTCAGCTGTAGTTTTCAGGACCGTGTACCTATTCTGATACATAAATCTCACATTGCTCAAAAAGGTTCCATTCAGTTCTGGTAAGAAGTAAATTATCTATCCCTATCTTCTTTCCTAGATTATAAACTCTTAAAACAAGACTTCTGGGCTTATTTTGATGCCCTCAGTATCCACTGAGTGATGATCAGTGTGGTAGATCCTCAATACCACTGAGTGAAGGTTTATATAAAGACCCTCAATCTGCAGTGAATGAAGTGGCTTGACCCCAAGGTAGCAGCCACTCAGTGAATGTTCTAAAAGAGGTCTACTTTTCTCAACGACACTGAAGTCAGTTTCTCCTGTAAAATGTGTTTGAGAAAAAAATGGGAGTTTGGGGTTTGAGTAATCAATATTTCCTGAGCACTCACTGCTTATCATGGGCCAGATGCTGTGCTTGCAGAATCTTGGAGAATGAAGTTTAATAAGACATGCTTGTGGATTTCAAAGAAGGTGTAGTTTGGTTATTCCAGTCCAAGATGAAAGTGTGATACAGAATGCTAAATTAATGCGAATGAGCCACCAAGAATTAGACAGGGGGTTAAGAAAAAAGTCCCACCAAATTCAGGTGGACAAGAAGTAGTTAAATGAAGAAGGGAAGGAAAGCCCTTCCAGAAGAGAGAGCAATGTGTTCAAAGGTAGGGAGGTCTTAAACAGCGTTATTTATTTAGGAAGAGCGAGTCACCCTGCATAGCTGGACTTGATGACCTTGTTTACACCTGGAACAAAGGACACCTAATCAGGTTAACATTAAGGTGCTTGAAAGAATCATGTATTTATTAGGACTGTTTACTTTCAATCAGACAAATTATAGTCTTTTCACCTAAAATCGGCCTGGGCACTTTTGCTGGATGATTTCTGTTTCTTCCAGCTCCAAAAGCTCTCTGTAACTGTTATCTAAAAACAGCAAAATTACTTGTTCCAAAGCAGATTATCTTAGGGCCCTCTAAATTTGCCTTCAGGGCAAAAGAACTCCATTTACTAGTAGTTCTTTTAGGAAGAAACTGGGCTCCTATCTCCAGAGGTGGGGGTAGGGGGAATACCCCATCCTGGTGTTCATACTAATATAGGACTATGCAGGTAAGAAGTGTCTGTCAATAAACTAATTAAATACAGTTAATGCAAGGTTTAAGGTGGGATGGGATGTAGGAGAGCCATTCTAATCACTCTTGGAGGCTTCAGAATTTCGTTTCAAAAGTTAATCTCTCAGTAAATGGAAACTCGGAACAGTATCTTTTGTTTACTCCCTCCCCCTCCACTGTGCTCTATCTACCCCGCGTGTCACTGGGGTCAGGCGTGGGTCAGCCAAACCAGCCCCACTTCCTTCAGCTGGGCTATCGAACGCTTGACTGAATGCACCTCTTACACAATTTTCTTGGCCCAGAAAATCTTCTAAGGGTTCCCTAGGCGGACACGTGTCTTTCACAGGTCACTGGGAAGTTCTTGATATTCAGTGAGCAAAATTAAAAGGGATTTCACTTACCTCCTTAAACACTTGCATATTATTTCTCCTGAGAGAATGAAAACAGCTGGGAGTACTCAGATTATCTCCGCCTTTTCTTCTCTGCCCCTCTCTCTTCTCCTGGTTAGTCAAGATTCAGAGAAGTAAACCAGAGAAGCACCAACTCTTATTATGGTTAACTAGGGAACATTTAGGTCACTATATAAGATTGCTTACCTGTTTATGTAATACACAATCAGGAAATCTGTCTGGCATTCTCAAAAACAACATCATTCTTTTTGAGACTTGAGATGACATAACTTCTAGGATTGTGCAAATATAATAAAACATAGAATTTATCTAGAGGGAGATTCTTCAATGAGCTTAACCAAGCAGGTGAATGTGATCAGTGACAACAAGCTCTACAACCTCATTCCTTATTGATCAAACTACCTTGGGGATAATTTCTGCTCTTACAGTTGGGATGAGTAAACATGGCATAAAATGGGAGAAAAGCTTGAGAGAAGTGGTAATGGAGACCTGGAAAAGAATTTTAATTCTAATTCCCTTTCGCCCTCATGCCAGCAACCAGATGAATTCCCTGTGCTCCTCATGCAAACACGTTTAATAAACAAGCACCTTAGCCCTGGCTGAAGGAGATGGCTCCTCTGACTCATATCTTCCCCTGCGCTGAAGCAGATGCTTTGCTGAACAGGTGGCATAAAAAGATAAAAGCTGCTTCACTCCCTGGACCAGCCATGAGACCAGGCGTGAGACTGCTAGTGTCAACACCACTCCCACACAAGATTAACTTTGCATGTACAAGTGATCCAACACACTCTGTTTAGAATTGCTTCCTTGTCCCTGGTCAGATGAAGTGAAGTGAAGTTGCTCAGTCGTGTCCGACTCTTTGTGACCCCATGGACTGTAGCCCACCAGGCTCCTCCATCCATGGAATTTTCTAGGCAAGAGTACTGGAGTGGGTTGCCATTGCCTTCTCCAGGGGATCTTCCTGACCCAGGGATCAAACCTGAGTCTCCCGCATTGCGGGTAGACGCTTAACCGTCTGAGCCACCAGGGAATCCCTTGGTCAGATGAAAGAGGTTCTTAAATATGAAATCCAATCCAGGAACCACTTTATAGCCAAGGAGGTGGACCAGTGGGCACATGGGCATGGAATCCAGTGGGCCTATCCCATGGTATAGCACCCAGAAGAGACTGGCCTGCTAAACAATATAACAGCCGGTTGAAAGCTTGGCTGAATTGCCATCTTGGAGACGATACCCTATGAGGACAAGGTGCTACACCCTCCAGGATGCAAAATGCTCTAAATCAATCACCATTATATGGTGCCGTTATCCTCAGTAGGAAACCTGGAAATGAGATCCAACTTGTGGAAGCGGGAGTGTCCCTATTTACCATCAATTCTGGTGACCCATGTGGGGAATTTCTGCTTTCTCATCCTCACAGCTGTAACCACAGGTTTGAAGGTCTTGGTTCCCAGTGGGGGAACATGTCTACCAGGGAACACAGCAAGAGTCTTCATTGATCTTTAAGCTACACCACCGCTCAGGCTCTTTGGGCCCGTGTCAGGGACCAGCAGGCAACAGTGGTGAAGGTAACTGACTTATCACCAAGAGGCAATGGAGCTAGTGTGCTGTTACACAATGTGTTGTGCTGTGCTTAGTCGCTCAGGCGTGTCTGACTCTTGGCGACCCATGGACTGCATCCCGCCAGGCTTCTCTGTCCATGGGGATTCTCCAGGCAAGAATACTGGAGTGGGTTGCCTTTCCCTTTTCCAGGGGATCTTCCCGACCCAGGGATTGAACCCAGGTGTCCCGCATTGCAGGTGGATTCTTAACTGTCTGAGCCACCAGGGAAGCCTGTGTTAGGGCACCCAGATAATCAACTTGAACTTCTCTTAGTACTGTCCTGGGCAATTTTGATGACAAATGAACAAGAGCAGTGGGTACAGCCTGAGAAGGGCATGATCAACAGTAACTGGAACTCACGAGTTTCGAGAATCTGAGTCTCTCCACTGGGTAAGTCACCTAAACCTTCAGAGGTGATAATCGACGGGGCCGGGGGCGGGTACAGGTTGCAGCCTTAAGCTGGTTGCAGAAGCAGGGGGGTCACAGTCCATCTCAATAACCTTCCTTCTATGTTTCCCCAGAAAAAAAAAGCCACTCCAGGGACTTCCCTGGCAGTCCAGGAGTTAAGACGCCACGATTCCACTATAAGGAATGGGGGTTTGATCCCTGGTCAGGGAACTAAGATCTGACATGCCTTGCAACCCAGCCTAAAAATAAAGATAAAAAACTACAGACATTTTCAAATTAAGACTAAGCAAATTTTCCACTCACAGACCCTTGCAAAAAGAAGAAAAATAAACCAAGGAGGAAGGATTTGAATACAAGAATCATTAACGAGCAAAGAAATTAGTAGATTACATGGGTAAATCTAAGTAAACAATACTTGCAGAAAATTACTAATTTTTAGAGGATAAAACACAGGGTGAAACTAGGATATTACATAGCAATCAAATTGAAGATGAAAGGCAAATTCAGAGTTAAATATTCTAAGTTCCTTATGATGCATATACAATGCTAAATTCACCTATAACTTTTAAAATTTTTAAGGAAAACATTTTAAGCAAATATGTAAAAAAGAAAAAAGGACCAAAAAAACCCCACAAAAAAACAAAATAAATTTCACTGGTAGTATATATAAAATCATCCTTGTTTCGAAATGGAAAATCAGGCACCAATCTGTTCTTTTTAAATTTCCTCTACCAAAACCACTGACCATAAAATACCCACATCTGCCACTATTGTCCCCCAATGATGAATTAGTGCTCAGCTGTTGTTCTTCATTCTTATAAAACTCCATGAAATATACATACTAAAATGTTGGGGAGGTGTACTTCCATAGTGGTCCAGTGGTTAAGACTCGGTGCTCCCAATGCAGCCCTGGCACAGGTTCCATCCCTGGTCCAGGAACTAAGATCCCACATGCTGCACAGTGGCCAGAAGAAAAAAATAATGCTAGAGGGAATCTCATATACTATTTGGGGCTTTTTTTTACCAATGAGTCAAGTATCAATAACTATTTGCACAATACTCTTTTCTGATGGCAATACAAAATAAAAAAAAAGAAAAACACAGTCTCTCTTACCAGGTAGTTTATAGTCTAATTAAGGAGAAGCAAGCTATATAAATCCACCTGAAAATAAACTCTACTGTGGTGGTGGAGGTTCTTTGTGCGACCCCATGGACTGTAGCCAGCCAGGCTTCTGTCCATGGGATTTCCTAGGCAAGAATACTGGAGTGGGTTGCCATTTCCTTCCCCAGGGGATCTACCCGACCCAAAGATCGAACTCATGTTTCCAGCATTGGTAGGTGGATTCTTTACCTACGGGGCCACCAGGGATGCCATACCCTACTGTTCAGTTCAGTTCAGTCGCTCAGTCGTGTCCAACTCTTTGCAACTCCATGGACTGCAGCACGCCAGGCCTCCCTGTCCATAACCAACTCCAGAGCTTGCTCAAACTCATGTCCATCAAGTCGGTGATGCCATCCAACCATCTCATCCTCTGTTGTCCCCTTCTCTTCTCACCTTCTATCTTTCCCATCATCAGGGTCTTTTCCAATGAGTCAGTTCTTTGTATCAGGTGGCCAAAGTTTTGGAGCTTCAGCTTCAGCATCAGTCCTTCCAATGAATATTTAGGACTGATTTCCTTTAGGATTGACAGGTTTGATCTCCTTGCAGTCCAAGGGACCCTCAACAGTCTTCTCCAACACCACAGTTCAAAAGTATCAATTCTTCGGCGTTCAGCTTTCTTTATGGTCCAACTCTCACATCCATACATGACTACTGGAAAAACCATAGCTTTGACTAGACGGACCTTTGTTGGCAAAGTAACGTCTCTGCTTTTTAATATGCTGTCTAGGATGGTCATAGCTTTTCTTCCAAGGAGCAAGCATCTTTTAATTTCATGGCTACAGTCTCCATCTGCAGTGATTTTGGAGCCCAAGAAAAGAAAGTCTGTCACTGTTTCCAGAATGGCAGACTACTTCAGTACTCTTGCCTTGAGAACCCCATGAACAGTATAACTGACAAACTCGAATTCAAATCTCCAGTCTAACTGAAAAGCTATATTCCTTATCAAGTTAACTGCAATATGGATGAAACTAAGAATGTTTAGGCTTTTAGTTTTAAGAGAGGTTATAAAAGGGCAGACATTTCCCTGCCCTCTCCCTGCATTTATCAAAATAAAAAAGGTATCTAAATTTGTTTAAAAGGCAATTGATTAGAACTTCCCTAGTGGTCCTGCAGTTAAGACTTTGCCTTCCAAGGGGGTGCAGGTTGGATCCCTGGTCAGGGAGCTAAGTTTCTACATGCCTAGTGGCCAAAAAAAACCCCCAAAACATTAAACAGAAGCAATATCGTAATAAATCCAATGAAGGCTTTAAAAAAAAAAAAAAGGATGATTTTAGAACTGTAAGTAATCCAAACACATACTTTTAGTGATGAAGAAACTGATCTAGAGGCAGAATGTCCTGTTGAAGGTTGTAAAGAACATTTTATAAGAAAACAGTCTTGACAAACCAATAACTTATGCCATTTTTTCTAAAAGTTAACTTCCTGGAAGATGTGGTTTCCTGTAGTTAAAACCAAACATTGAGATTTGCTTCATGAACAGGAAGCATAACACAGAGTAAGCCTGCCACCATGTGGTGTGGGCCAAAACTCAACGTTTGTTAAATGCTTTATTCCCACTTACTGTGTTTGCTTCTAGTTTATCTAACCAACCTAGATTTGATGATGCTTTTGATAAGAAATTCACACTCAGCTCTGTCAATGTTATAGGTTTAAGTACTTTTTAATTTCAGGATATATTTCTTCATCCAATTCTAAAAACCACTGCAATATTTCTGATCCTGCTACAGGGGTGACCAACTTTTAAAACGTGGCCTAGACATTTTCACAAGAGGATTACTTACTTTGGTGTTCACAAACAAAGAAACAAATTTAACAGCTAGGAAGATTTATCTCAGTCTACTCAACCTGAGGCAAAGAGCCAACTCGTTGGAAAAGACCCTGATTCTGGGAAAGAGTGAAGGCAGGAGGAGAAGGGGACGACAGAGGATGAGATGGTTGGATCACATCACCAACTCAATGGACTGGAGTTTGAGCAAACTCTGGGAGATGATGAAGGACAGGGAAGCCAGGTGTGCTACAGTCCATGGGGTCGCAAAGAGTCAGACACGATTTAGCAAGCGAACAACAACAACTCAGAAGTGAATCGATGAGCCAGATTAGAAGACAGAGTTCCCGATCATGCAGTGGGGATTTCTAAAGACTCTTTGAATATGGATAAAACATCCCTAGGAAGAAGGAGTGTCAGAATTTAGACAGAGTTCACCATATCCTAGAGTTTTGGCAATATACAAGCTTTATACGTTGTAACTCGACAGGCAGACATTTCCCTGCCCTCTCCCTGCATTTATCAAAATAAAAGTGATATCTAAAAAAATGATATCTAAAGTTGTTTAGGACTTTCTTGGTGGTAGAGTGGGTAAGAATTGGGCTGCCAATGCAGAGTTTGATCCCTGGTCTGGGAAAATCCCACATGCCTCGGAGCAACTAAGCATCACAAATACTGGAGCCTGCACGCCCTTGAGCCAGTGAGCAACAACTACCGAGCCCACGAGCTGCAACTTCTGAAGCCTGTGTTCCTAGAGCACGTGCTCCACAACAAAAGAAGCCACCGAAACGAGAAGCCTGAGCACCAGAGTTGGTGAGTAGCCCCCACGTGCCACAACTAGAGAAAGACCCAGCCCAGCCAAAAGCGGATAAATAAATAAGGTTATTTTAAAAAAACCTATTCTTTGTGAATTATGCTAACTTCTCTATGAGAAAAACAAATGATAACCATTTTTATGTATATATTTGAGCATAATCTAATCTGAGAGGTCCTCAATTTTTTACTAAAAGGATATCTGTGTAAAACTGAAAATTTGTGCAAAACAGAAAATATTATACTGAATGAAAACATTAGATGTATTACCACTAAAGATAGCATGGATTTAAAAAAAAATAGCCACTAATTTTTTTGTACCTCTCCTATGGACAGATGGAGTTTGTGTATTCTCCCTTGGAAACTGGGTAGGCTTATGATTTGCTTGTAACCAATAAAAAGCAGAAGTGGCCTAGTGTGACTTCTCAGGCTGGGTTAGAAAGGGTGATGCAGCTGCCTACTTGTTCCCTGGAACTCTGGCTCTTGGAACAAATCAAATGATGGAATGGAATACAGAAGGTAGAAACATTCAAACCCTTACATGTCAATATAAGAATTAGAATACAATAGAGGTGATATTTAAGTTAGCCAGGAAAAAAGATAGCTTATTCATTAAATAGTATTTATTCAACTCATCTAAGTTGTTGATTTTATTGGCATAAGGTTGTCCATAATATTTCCCTCATCAAAGCATTTAAGTCAGTTCTAATGAGGTGGATGCACCAAGAGCCTATTATACAGGGTGAAATAAGTCAGAAGAGAAAGACAAATGTATATTAACACAGATATATGGAATCCAGAAAGATGAACCCATTTGCAGGGCAGCAATGGAGACACAGACATAGACAACAGACTTGTGGACACACAGCAAGGAAGGAGAGAGTGAGATGGGTGGAGAAAGAAGCATGGAAACATATACAGTACCACATGTAAATAATCAGTGGGAATTTGCTCTGTGACGCAGGGAACTCAAACCAGGGCTCTGTAACAACCTAGAGGGGTGGGATGCGGTGGGTGGGAGGTTCAAGAGGGAAGGGACATATGTATACCTATGGCCGATTCATGTTGATGTGTGGCAGAAACCAACGCAACATTGTAAAGCAATTATCCTTCAATTAAAAATAAATAAAAAAGAATTCTTATCAGTCCTCTTAATGTCTAAAATCTACAGTGATGTCTCTTTTTTCATTCCTCATTTTGTTTTTCCTTCATCAGTCTTATCAGCAATTTATTGACTTTATTAATCTTTTCAACTTTCTCAATTTTCTGTTTTTTCCATTTAATTGATTTCCATTCTTATTTTATTATTTCTCCTTCTTATTTTGTATTTAGCTTGCTTTTCTTTCTTTCTCTCGAGATCGGCACTCAGATCACTGATTTGTACATCTTTCTTTTCTAATATAACCATTTAAGTATAAGAGTTTTCCAAGGCTTTTGCTGTAACCCACAAATCCTGATATATTGAATTTCATTCAGCTCAAAATATTTTCTAATTTCTTTTGCAATTTCTTAGGTGGTCCATGGGTTTTTTCAGTTCAGTTCAGTTCAGTTCAGTCGCTCAGTCGTGTCCGACTCTTTGCGACCCCATGAATTGCAGCACGCCAGGCCTCCCTGTCCATCACCAACTCCCAGAGTTTACCCAAACCCATGTCCATCGAGTCAGTGATGCCATCCAACCATCTCATCCTCTGTCGTCCCCTTCTCCTCCTGCCCCCAATCCTACCCAGCATTAGGGTCTTTTCCAGTGAGTCAACTCTGTGCATGAGGTGGCCAAAGTATTGAAGTTTCAGCTTCAACATCAGTCCTTCCAATGAACACCCAGGACTGATCTCCTTTAGGATGGATTGACTAGATCTCCTTGCAGTCCAAGGGACTCTCAAGAGTCTTCTCCAACACCACAGTTCAAAAGCATCAATTCTGTGGCACTCAGCTTTCTTCACCGTCCAACTCTCACATCCATACATGACCACTGGAAAACAGTAACAGTAATCCAAGTCTATGCCCCGACCAGTAATGCCGAAGAAGCTGAAGTTGAATGGTTCTATGAAGACCTACAAGATCTTCTAGAACTAACACCTCAAAAAGATGTCCCTTTTATTATAGCGGACTGGAATGCAAAAGTAGGAAGTCAGGAAACACCTGGTGTAACAGGCAAATTTGGCCTTAGAGTACAGAATGAAGCAGGGCAAAGGCTAATAGAGTTTTGCCAAGAGAACGCACTGGTCATAGCAAACACCCTCTTCCAACAACACAAGAGAAGACTCGACACATGGACATGGGTTTTTTAGAAGTATGTTATTTATTTATTTTCCATTTTTAAAAATTCATTTATTTATTTTTGGCTGCGCTGGGTCTTCATTGCTGCGCGGGCTTTGCTCTAGTTGCAGCAAGCAGGGGCTCGCTTCCTCGTAGCGCATGGGCTTCTCATTTCGGCGGCTTCTCTTGTTGCTGAGCACAGGCTCTGGGGCTCATGGCCTTCTGTAGTTGCACCTTGCAGGCTCACAAGCACAGGCCCAGAAGTTGTGGTGCTGGGGCTTAGTTGCTCCTCGGCATGTGGGAACTTCCTAAATCAGGGGTCAGACTCATGTCTCCTGCACTGGCAGGCAGATTCCTATCCACTGGACTACCAGGGAAGTCCCAGCAGTGTGTTATTTATTTTCCAAAAATGTAGGGGGGCGCTTTTCTACGTATCGGCCCATTACTTTCTTATTGTTGTTCAATCGCTATGCTGTGTCCAACTCTTCTGTGACCCCATGGACGGTAGCCCGGCAGGCTCCTCTGTCCATGGGGTTTCCCAGGTAAGAACACTGCGGTGGGTTACCATTTCCTTCTCCAGGGGATCTTCCCGACCCAGGGATCAAACAATGGCTGGTGGATTCTTTACCACTAAGCCACCTGGAATGCCACTTTATTTCCCCTGTGGTCACACTAAGGAGTATACTCAGTGCGATCTCAATTCTTTCATCATCTTTTTCTTGGCCACAAGGCACAGCCTGTGGGATCTTAGGTCCCAGACCAGGGACTGAACCCAGGCCCTCAGCAGTGAAAGTGCAGTTCTAACCACTGGACTGCCAGGGAAGCCCCCAATTCTTTTATAATTATTGAGACTTTTCTAATAGCCCACCATACGGGCTACGTTGGTGAGTGTTCTGTGCTCCTTCACTTGGTCCCCATGTAATTATTATGCACACTGATTAGACAGCATTCTGCTCCAAAGTGGCAAACAGGATCCAGGTAGAAGCAGGCTCCCTGCTAGGAAACAGACTGCATGCTACCTTGAAGGAATCAGACCCCAACTCAAAAAATAAGAACATGACCCCTCTGGTTGTTACCACGTTTGTCTTCTGTTTCAGGGTCTCCTGTTGTCATTCTGCTTGGTTCCATGGAAACTCAGAGAGATGATGCAAAATAAGCACACTATTTTTAAAAATTCAGAGAACAAAAAATGAGCCCTTGAAAATATCATAGATGAAAAATTCATCTGTTATAGATTTAAAAAATCATAGATGAAACCAAAAAATATAACAGAAGGGTTAAAAGATAATGTTGAAGAAATCTTTCAGGAAGTAGAGTGGAAAGGTAAAGGTGTAAGGGACTGTCCTGGTGGTCCAGTAGTTAAGACTCCAAGCAAGCTTCCCCTTCAGGGAGCACGGGTTCCATCCCTGGTCAGGGAACTAAGATTCCCAATGCCACGTGGTGTGGCCGAAAAAAAAGCAAAGGTGTAGAAAAGGAAATATTTTTTTAAATTAGAGAATAAGTCAGAGCCCAACAACTAAATAATAGGATTTCTAGCAAGAGACATAAAAACTGGAGAGGAGAATCAAGATGTCCCAGAACTGAGAGTAACTTACTTCTAGGAACAGGTAGCAGAGTGAAGGACCTGCTAAGTTTCCAACGTAACGGATGAAAAGAGACTCATATCAAGACACATGATTATGAAATCTTAGAATTCCTGGAACAAAGAGAAGATTTTATGAATCTTGAGAGAGAAAAAAAGTCACACTTAATGGATCAAGGTCACACTTAATGGATCAAGAGTCAGTCTTGTTTCAGATTCTCAACAGTGACAGTGGATGCCGGAACACAAAGAAGCAACGCCTTCAAAGTTCTAAGAGGGGGACTTCCCTGGTGGTCCAGTGGTTAAGACTCTGCTTCCAATGCAAGGGGCGCAGGTTTGATCCCTGGTCAGGGAACTAAGATTTCACATGCCACACAATGTGGCCAAAACAAAAAAACAACCAAAAAACAAAGTCCTGAGAGGAAATAATTCCATCCTAGACTTTCATACCCATCGACACACTGTCAAATCAGTTGCCAGAGTAAAATAAAGACAGTTTCAGAGATTCAAGGTCTCATAAAATGGTACCTCCCATGCATCCAAGAAAACGTGCTCCATCAAGACAACAGAATGACCCAAGAAAGGGGAAAACCCAGAATCCAAAGCAGAGGATCAACACAGGAGTGAGGTCAAGGGGATCTCACAGAGGATGTGCGGACCGTGTGGAGAGCGACCAGTTTCAACCGAGGTGGCGTTATTTAAGGGGGTCAGTGAGGGCTGGTCCCATCAAGCTCTCTGCAGCCATCACACTCTCTTTACCTGGAGGAAAATGCTCCCAGGCCACCCTGGCTCAGATTTGCGTCTGCACCTGCTAGGCCTTGACTGTGCACTGATTAAGTCTATCTCCTCTTCTCTCCATGCCCCGCAGCCAGGATCGCTGAGGACACTCCCTGAGGACACGCTCCACGAGGTATTCTGATTCGCCAGCTCCTGAGAACTAAAACTGCAGAGCAGTCCATTCCTAGTGACCATAGGTAACCAGTACTGGCCCACACTTAAGGCCTGCCAGCTTTCCCAACCACAGTGAGCCGTATGCTTCCCAAGAAGGGCTGTGCCCACCAGTTGCCCCAGAAGGAGCTCTTACAAAACTCCCAAGGGAGCTAAAGTCAGGTTCAGAAACTCCATAGCTCATCTTTCCCTGGGAGCCCTCATCTATGTTCCTTCTTAGTGAGATCCACGCTTGTTTCATAAACTAATGTAGATATCATGTATGATACAGGCGAGGGGCTTAATTAGTGATAACTCTTTTTTAAAAAAACCTCAGTTTAGGAAGATGTTTCCTTTGAGGTGTGAGTATGTACATGAGTAAATATGCTGTGTGTGTTCAGGGTTGTACATACGAAGCACAGTGAGGGTAAAGCAAGGGCAATTTGCATCTGCCCAGGTAACAGAGGCTTCCAGAGAGGGCAACTTTCAAATTCTTGCAGAAAAAACTGTGAGACGTGACAAGGTCCCATAAGCTTCTGAGCTATGGCAGAACCAGAGGTTTTATATCTCATATAATTTTATACATAATTTATACTTCTATTTTTTTTATATTTTACTATGGAAAAGTTCAAATGTATGCAAAATGCAAGACTAATACCGTATACCCCCGATCTACCTAGCTTCAACAATTTTCAGTTTATGGCCAATCTTGTTATATTTATATTCCAAGCCACTTCTTCTCCTTTGATAAGCAAATCTCAGAGTCACATAATTTCTCCTGCATTTTAGTATTATACTTCTTACATCCTTCTCAGTATTTAATAAATTCTTATTTAAAATAATAACAGAAGATAATTAGGTAGACAACTAGGTATATGGACTAACTAGTAGATAATTAGGTATATGTACCAACATGGAGAAATCACAGAAACACTGTTAGATGAAATAAATAAGTTGCAGACATCACAATTACATTTAAAAAAAGACCCAACCAAACAAAAATAAGTAATAAAGTAGATGTGTGCTCCAAAATACATAAGCACATCATAGAAAGGTAACTGCAAAAATGGACATTGAACTGTGGACTCTAATGATCTCTGAGAAGGGGAGTAGTGATTTGGGGGTTGAACTTAGGAACTACACCTTGTAGACTTATACACTGTTTGACTCTCATACAGAAGAATATATTCATCATCACTTATGTAATGCTTTTTAATAAAAAGAAGAAAATCAAAGTAAACACTTTGCTGCTTGCTGCCCAGAGTGACAGGAAGTCATTTGGGAAATGGAGAAAAGTCTCAAGTGCTGATTGGAGTTTCTGAGAAGTGACCTTCCATACTCCTTCCTAATCAAGTGATTTTTTTCCTGCCAACTAAAAATACACTCTCCAGTTCAGGAAATGTGGCTGATTGAATAGCAGCTGCTGCGAAAGACCTACTTTGCACATTAAAACAACCTTGGAAGAAAAGTAGCAAAACCTCCCTGTCATCAGTTCCCGTTTGGACTACGGTTCAAGCTCATCACAGACGTCTCTCTTGGCCTCCACATTAGCCTTCCTGCGTATTTTCACAAGACAGCCTCTGGCCACTGTGTCTTTTCCCCCTTTAGTGTCAGGAAACTTCCTGAAAATATTGTAAAAGCAGAAGGTGAAGGAGCTTGAGTGCGAAGCTAACATTCTTCAGATCTTTCTCACAGCTTCAAACAGCAGATCACCCACTGCTGTTTCCTTTTCCTGTGTGTTTTTTAAGCGACAAAGATCCACTGCCAAGATACTATTTCTGTTCAGAGGCAGTGAGAGAGAGCAAAGAGTGGCACAAAAATTTCCTCAGCTCCACCATGGTCGAGAGATAAAATGGAAACTAGAAACATGGAAAAGGTCTGGAAGATGAGCTGTGCTGTAAATGTAAAACACAAGTCAGCCAAAGTGATAATAACTCAAAGTACAATTTGTAATGCTAAATACAGACATTTAAGGAGTCTACAATATTATAATCTATACCTAATTCTATTATATGATATCCTAGTCTCCATAAGCATGAGTAATGTTGACCTCTCCCATTCATAAAGCATGCAGATGCATTTTGAAGGATTTACTTTTTTTAATTGGGGAATTCTCTGGCGAACCAGTGGTTAGGATGCTTTCACTCCCAAGGGCCCAGATTCGATCCCTGGTCAGGAAACCAAGATTCCACATGCTGAGCAGTGCAGCCAAAAAAAAAAAAAAAAAAAAAAAACCTGATAAACTATACAGAGCACTGCTCATAGCTGCTCAATAAAGTGTTGGATTGACTCTGTTATGCGGCAGCCGGGATGGGAGAGGAATTCGGGGGAGAATGGATACGTGTATATATATGGCTGAGTTCCTTTGCTGTCCACCTGAAAATATCACAACATTGTTAACCACCTACATACCAATGTAAAATAAAAAGTTTTAAAAATCACATTGAATTTATAGAATATTGGAGCAGAATGAAATTTAGAGATAACCTAGTCCTACCTTTTTGCTTTACAGATTAGAAAACTGGGGTTCAGAAAGATTAAATAACTGACCCGAGGCAACACAGATAAGAAGCAGCAGATCTGGGGCTCGAATTCAGATCTCTAGTTCGTCAACCTGCCTTCTTCCTACTATATGATGGTGCCTCACGATTCCAGGCTCACTCTTCTGCTCTCTCTCATTTGCTAGACAGCAAGCAAGAATTACTGCAGCATTTCCTCTGATTTCTTATCTTTGGACTTGACAACCGAGCCACCTAAGCAACCAAGTACGAGCACTTGGGACATGCCCACAGCACTGTGTGCACTCATGTGCGTGCGCGCACGCGCGCGCGCATATACACACACACACACACACACACACACACACACACACACACACACAAACTGTTAATTCTTGTTAAAGACAATCTTGGAAGAAAGCATGTGCTGTAAGAAGACAACTTTCTACCGTGGAATGCTGGGGAAATACAGTAGACACTGCTGCTCACCAAACACTATTCTCACTTCCTTCTTGCTTAGAATAGTGCAACTTGATTCAGCTATTGAGAAACTGGGACAGTATATTCAGAGGTGAACCCTGCCTGGCCAAACCAAGTCATTTCATTCTCTCGGACAATGAGATATTAGAGAGAACTGACTGGGAGGCTTTGGGGGACTATTTTCTTCCTGATAAAAGGAAGGTGTGGTACCTCTTACCACACACATACACAGCCCACGCAAGACCACTGTAGCCACAACCACAGACTCACAAAAGAACAAAACAACAGTAACCTCAACAACACAGTGCTGCCTAGGTTTCTGATTTTTCCCAGTTGCTTCCTCCTATTAAATATAGCAGCCTGATGATACCAGTCATTACAATAAGATGCTTGCCATTTACAAAGCACTTCCTCGGTGAGTAACACGATGTGATAAAAGAGAAAGAGATGAATTATAAACCTCAGCAAGATCATGAGCGAATTATTTATCCCGTCTGAGCCTGTTTCTTCGTTGGTAAGATAAGAGAATCACAACCCCCAGCTTGGTTCCTGACATTTTAATGAAAGAATGTGCCGGAAAGCAGAGCTGTCACCCATTATGAGAGCCAAATCACTGACGCTCCAGATCCAAATCAGGATCTGCTACAGAAGCAAGGGCTTCTGACTAGCCAATGTTTTGAAAATTCTATTTTCTGGGGGAATCATTTCTACTGGGAAAAATATAGTGACACTGTTCAGGAAAAAAAAAATTAAGAAATCTGCTTAACTGTCCTTAATTTTAACTACATTAACACAGCTTTATAATTTTTTAATAAAATATTAAACTTCTAATTTTAACATAGTAGTAGTAGTAGTTCAGTCACTGAGTCATGTCTGACTCTTTGTGACCCTATGGACTGCAGCAAGCCAGGCTTCCCTGTCCATCACCAACTCCTGGAGCTTGCTCAAACTCATTTTTATATATATGCATATATATATATGCTGGCTCAGATTAAGAATCTGCCCCCAATGCAGGAGACTTGGGTTTAACCCCTGGGTTAAACCTGGAGAAGGGAATGGCAACCCACTCCAAGATTTTTGCCTGGAGAATTCCATGGACAGAGGAGCCTGATGGGCTACAGTCCAGGGGGTTGCAGAGTCAGAGGCAACTGAGTGACTAAACACTTTCACATATAAGGTAAATCATAAAATTATATATATATAATTATACATAACTTTATTTAAATATATATATTATATATATATTGGTTTACTTTCAACACTTTAGACCTATTTTTTAAGACTGTTTTAATCCTACTTAGGCAGTTCTTAAGCACATATGGTTCCAAGCAAACGAAAGAATCTCTAGGCACCAGAAACACAGGGAGGCCTGAGCTGAAAGAAAAGGTCCAGTTCTCAGCTTTTTGCGTGGAGGGCATCTGAGATCCTGAGAGGAAGAGCAGGAGAGAAGCAGCTGAACACGACGCGGTTCCGAGCCGGGCGCCCGCCCTCCTGCCTACGGAGACTGAGCTGCAGAGACCCGGGAGCTGCGCCGGCCCTGAGCGCAGAGCTGAAGGGCGGCGGGAAGCCTGCCGGCACCGTCGGGGAGGGTGCGGCGCTCCGGGAGCCCCGGCGCCAGGGGCGGGGCTCAGAGCCGGCACCGCCCCCGGCCCCCGGGGAAGGAAGCACAAAAAGGGGAACGGGCTCCAACCTCTCAAACTAGACTAGCTTCTCAGGACCGAAAGCCGCTGGCCGGGGAGGACTACACAGAGGGGCAGCCTAGTAACTCTGAGGTATTGTCACTCTCACGCTTCTACCCCTGGCCTGAGGATTGAACAGAGGGCGTCCCCTTTTCTTCCACGGGGCAGCTGAAATCTATTCCTGGGCCTGAGATGTCCCTTCCCCTGTTCCAGCCAAGGGTTCCTGGGACTTTAGGTGGGCACAGGTCTTAGTCTTAACACTTGAGATTCTTCAAAAACGTGTGTAATGTCTGGAGGTGATTTACCCCGGGAAGCCACTGGAGGAGACCACTTTGCTCTGAGCGGTCCCTTTGTCTGCAGTCAGCAGGATTTATAAATAGGCACGGTGAACAGGGTGGCCGCCTGGTCCTGGGGGCGGGGCGGGGCGGTTCCAAAGGCTGCAGAAGTCACCACCAGCCCCCTGCCCACTTCTCTCAGTGCACTGACCCCGAGGTAACTTCCCCTGGGGTTTAGGCTTCCAGGTGGACACCAGAGGCTCAAAGCCACGGACCAGCAAGAATCGAAGACATCCTTCAGTCACTTATACTCAACCAGGTTTGTCTAAGGGAAGTTGGTTGTGCCTCCTTGCTTTAACTACCAAGGAATGGGAGCTGACGTTCCATGTCTTCAGGGGGAGACCCTGGTCTCTTCTCTGCAGCAGGCACCCCCTGCCCACCCACCCAGAGATAGGTTACTGATGCTGACTCACACAGCCCTACTTCCCTGCCCTTTCAAAGCCCAGACCTGGGTTTGAAAGATGACACTGTGGACGTTACCTTGGGTGTAGAAGCCCTTCTCCCGTGGCCCACGTGGATCTGTGTTCCTTCCGATGAGTGCACCTTGCCTTTCTCCCCTAGGGTCTGGCAGTGGCCCCATGGGGTCTGTGAGTTCCCGAAGTCACAAGGCGGAAGCCCAGGTGGTGATGATGGGCCTGGACTCAGCTGGCAAGACCACGCTCCTGTACAAACTGAAGGGCCACCAGCTGGTAGAGACCTTGCCTACCGTGGGCTTCAACGTGGAGCCCCTCGAGGCCCCCGGGCAGGTGTGCCTCACCCTCTGGGATGTTGGGGGGCAGAGCCCGCTCAGGGCCAGCTGGAAGGACTACCTGGAGGGCACGGCTGTCCTCGTGTTCGTGCTGGACAGCACGGATGAGGCCCGCTTGCCCGAGGTGGTGGCTGAGCTCACAGACGTCCTGGAGGACCCTCACCTGGATGGTGTCCCCCTCCTGGTGCTGGCCAACAAGCAGGAGGCACCCCACGCCCTGTCGCTGCCTGAGATCCGAGAAAGGTTGGGCCTGCAGAGGTTCCCGGGGCTCTGCTGGGAGCTGCGAGCCTGCAGTGCCCTCACCGGTGAGGGGCTGCCCGAGGCCCTGGGGAGCCTGAGGCGTCTCCTGAGCTACCGCAGCCCCCCGAATCTCCAGGTGAGTGCAGGAGGCGGCCGTCGGGAGACCTGAGAGCCTCGATCTGGGCAGAGCAGCCTGTCTTCTCTGCTCTTACAGACTGGAACACCAGCTAATCCTGGAGGGAACCTCAAGTGGTTTTTCAAACAAGGAACCCTCCTAGGCTCAGACACAGTATTTAAGTCTTGGGACTTATTGTCACCAGTGTTTATGTTGCAAATCAGCTACTCTTGGAATAATGATACTCCAAGTATTCCAGGTGGTTCAGCAGCAAAGAATCTGCCTGCAGTGCAGGAGACGTGGGTTTGATCCCTGGGTTGTGAAGATCCCCTGGAGAAGGGAGTGGAAACCCACTCCAGTACTCTTGCCTGGAGAATCCCATGGACAGAGGAGCCTGACGGGCTACAGTCCATGGGCTCACAAGAGAATCGGACATGACTTACCGACTAAACAACAAAGGAAAAAAAAATACCTCAACATAATTCGTTTAGTAACTCATCATTACCATGTGTGAACTGAGAAACTGTAATAACAGAACAAGTGGCTGCAGAATAATTAAGACCTAAATTCACAGAGGGAAAGAGGTTTCAAAATCAGACCAAAATATCAGACTTGGATATGGTCACATTCTTATGAATGATTGTCCTTAGTAGCCCCCTAAATCATCCCTAGTGCCACCACCCTCTGAGGGCAAGCAGTCAGAGCCAGCAGGGTCAAGTCTGCTTCCAAAGGATCTTGGGTTAGAAGTTGGCTGGGACACTCAGCCCCGGACAGAGGCCGGGAGTTTGGACCTTCCAAAATCAATCACCTTCTCTGACCCTGACTAGTCATTCTCTGGAGGAGGGCGTGACAACCCACTCCAGTATTCTTGCCTGGAGAATCCCATGGACAGAGAAGCCTGATGGGCTACAGTCCATAGGGTCGCAAAGAGTCAGACATGACTGAAGTGACTGAGCAAGAATGCACGAATGCACAGCCCTTCTCTAACTTTTTGTTATCCTGTGCTGGCCTTTTTCCAGCTGAAGGTCTTTTTCCTTCATTGTTTTCTTTCTGTTCTCTTTCTTCTCCTTGTAGTGTATAGATTCCCTTAAAGATCAGATTCATCAGTTTCATTCATCCATTTATTCATTCACTTAATCAAAAATATGTCGAGCATGGAATTTGTGGCAAAGGGCAATGAGTTTTAGATATGAAGCGGGGCCTCTGGATGGGAGGCATGAATTCTGAAGATATGTATAGCAGCAACGTACCTCTCACTATTTACAGTGAAAGAGAAAGCTGAATATAGCATCCTAGAAGGGTTTTCAGGTGATCTTTACCTAGGATCCATGAAGCTCCTGAAATTATTTGCAGAAAGATCAGTAACTTTCATTAGATTTTCAAAGGCACCTGTGACTCCCTAAGGTAAGAAGCACCAACCTGGTCTTATCCTTCATCCAACCCAGGAATACTTCCTATAATCTGAGTTTTTTAATAGCAAGCTGCTTCCATTTGGTACCTGTTCTCGTGTTAAACAGCTCTAAATGTTGGATATTCTTTTCCTCTTGGGCTTCCATCAGCCTCCCTCCTAAGAGCTCCTGACAGTGGCTCTGCCCTCTGTGGAGTGACATGTGACAACTAGCCCTCGACACCGCTCTGATGTCTGAGAGGTCCCTCTACCCAAAGTCTCCCCTTCTAACATCAGCTTAGATGTGCCTGGTTTTTTCCACCTCTTGCCTGTTGGACACAGGAAAGTACAAAGATGCAAAGACAAAGGAAACAAGGCCTCCAGGCTTAGGGAGCTCTGGGTGGGGAAGCAGAGGACATGATTCCCATGAAAAGGTGAGGATGGGAGTTCACTGTTTACTGCGCGTGTACTGGGGCTGGTTCTGTGCTCAGTCCCTTACAAGAGATGATCTCTAAATCTCCCAATTGTGCCAGGTAGGTATCCTTCCCATTTTATAGAATTAGACACTGAGGCTCAGAAAGGTTGTGATTTCCTTGAGGCACTGCTCTTAAGCGACACTTCTGGAATTTGAATCAGATGTTCTAGCCCTTGATGATTTCTGCATTCTTCCACGACATCATGCTTCTAGGAGGTTTAAACCAAGGTTGACATTTGACTGGCAGATGAGATGGGAGAGCAGTCTAATCAGGGTAAAGAGATTGTTTGGAGGCATGAGGGACAGCGTAGGAAGGACAAATAAGCAAAAAAAAAGAAAACTGAAACAGGAGGTTGGGGGTGAGAGGTGGTATATATTATTATGCTGCTGCTGCTAAGTCACTTCAGTTGTGTCCAACTCTTCGCAACCCCATGGACTGCAGCCTACCAGGCTCCTCCGTCCATGGGATTTTCCAGGCAAGAGTACTGGAGTGGGGTGCCATTGCCTTCTCTGGGTATGTATTATAACAGGAAACAAAACCGAAAGGAGGGACTTTCCTGGTGGTCCGGAGGCTAAGAGTCCACGCTCCCAATGCAGGGGGCCTGTCAGGGAACGTTTAACAGGAGGCTTCCTGTGTGCTGTTTTTGATCTGTCATGAATCCTCGGTTCCTTATCAGTTCCTGACTCCAGGAGTGAGCAGAGCAGCAAGCCGCTCCCAGGACTGAGGAATGCATGCATTTCCTCCATTTGCTTTTCCATATGGTGAAAGTGATTATTTACAACCCTCTTCCTTTTGATATGGACCATAGGGTAAAAGTGATTATTTACAACCCTTTCTTTTGATATGGCTTGTCTTCTAGTTTATGACCCCAATTACTCATTGTTTCCTTGGTAATTTGTAAGTCTGGTCTTTTGATCTTTACCTTTGCTGAAAAAGCTACCTTGCAAAACAGTATATATACTCACACAATGTTGAATAAAGCACCCTTGTTCCATCAGAGTTTGGGTCCCCGTGTCTTTCTCTCTCTCTCTTTTTCGCCAGCTAGTTCTCGAGCATGGAAACCTGCTGAGCTCACTTTCTTGCCCTGGCTTTCAAGACCTCCTTGAGAGGGTGCCCTGTGCCTTCCTGAGTAGTGCAAGCCCTGTGTCAAGGGCTTTACTGGTTCTCTGCATAAATCAAGGAATTTTAGCCTCTTTCTCTCTTTTACTTTCTTATCGTCAACTCTGGACCACCAGGTTCCGGTCCATTAAAGGACCCCAAAAGGGGCCCAGGTCAATCCCTGGTCAGGGAACTAGATCCCACATGCTGAAACTATGACCTGGCACAGCCAAATAAATGAATAAATGTTACATTTTTTTTTTAATGGAAAGAAATTTTAGATCCAAGTTGAGAAGGCTTCCCTGGTAGTTCAGAAGGTAAAGAATCTACCTGCAATGTGGGAGAGCTGGGTTCCATCCCTGGGTCAGGAAAATCCCCTGGAGAAGGAAATGGCAACCCACTCCAGTATTCTTGCCTGGAGAATCCCGTGGACAGAGGAACCTGATGGGCTCCGGTCCAGGGAGTCGCCAAGAGTCAAAAGTGACTGAGTGACTAACACACACACATGAGAAGGCTTAGACTTTCATAATCGGGAGTTGGTCTCAGAGGAGTGAAACTGTCTGGCTTCCATTTAAGAGGCTAATTTAGTGGCAGGGTAGGGGTGAAATAGAGAGAAGCGGGAACACTGGAAATGGAGAGGCAGGGGACCCCAGTGGATGCCCATCGCAGTCACAGAGGAGAGGAGAGGAAGACAAGAACACTGAGAGCCGTTTTTAAGAGAAAAAGCTGAGAGAGGAAGAACTTGAACACACTCAAGGTTTTGAGCCTGGGTGGCAGGTGGGATTGGAATGAACTGAGAAGGTGGACACGGAAGCAGCAGATTGCGAAGGGGTCAGAACCACTGGGCTCTGCTGGGTCTGAATGTGTTTATAGCTCTGTTCACACTGTGTCATTATCTGCAGGCCCTGGGGCACCTGGGGCCCCCTGGAGGTATCTGCTAGTTTCTGTTCGTGGAAGCTCATTTCCTCACGTGATCTGTCCTGTTTTTATTGTGAGCTCATCTTCAGCGGGGTATGCTTTTCCCATGTGACTGCCTTGTGCTCTGGGTTGTGACAGGGTTTCTACACAGAGGAGTTTCCCACTAGCTGTCTACTAGATGCTGGGGCTTTCGATTGTTTGAGACCAGATATTATGTTAGTTTCTCTACTTGGGGTTCACAGACCTTCCAGGCAGTAGAAATCTGAACTCTGCACTCATTCACAGCTCAGGCCCCAGAGATGCAGTTTCTGACAGGTGACTGTTTTTCTTTGCATTCATATCCCAAGATAGACCATTTGCTTCCACACGCCTGGCTGAGCTGGTGGGCAGACTTTCCCAATCCGCTTTTAAGAGAGGGGTGCCACTTTAATGCTCTTGCTTTTCTGTTGAGCTCAGAGCAAAAATTTCTCCCCTCCAAACAAGAGTGAGGCCACATCTCCCATCCCCATGCAGATGCTATGACTGCAGCCTGGTCCCTAGAATCTAGGTTTGGCTTCTCTAAGATGCTGTTGGACTCCAGGCTTCACTTAACTGCTTTGGCTATGATTTTCCCCTTCATTTCTGCCACTTGGATTTCCCTTTTTTTTTTAATGTTCAATGATAGCCTACATTAAAACATTTTTTCTGACTATAGTTTACCCAACACTTATGACTCCATAGTGGAAAAGGTTTCATCTGCCATGTTACTAGGCACCTGCCAGGGTCCCAGGAAAGGCTGAGAGGAGACCACAATGACCTAGGGCACACAGGTGGTGGCTGGCTTTGCCTTCTCCAGGTCTCCCATTTTTCCCCCTGCTTCCACTCCAACCATGGTGGGTCTGGAGGGAGGGTGGAACCCCATCTTCCTTTAGAATCTTCCCTGAAGACCATAGGGTAGCTGGCCTTGCCCACTGGAAGCAAGAGTGGCAACAGGTCAACGTTGGCCGGTAGGACTGGGGATTTCACTCTCCTGGCCGCTGGCAGCTGGCAGCTGGCAGCTGGGGCAGTCTGTGGCCAGTAGGATGGCCTCAGCCTTTGCCTCCCCTCCTGAGGCAGGCCGGAGCCCACCAGGAACGTGGAGGGGGCAGACAGAGGGGCTTCCCTCCTGCTCTTCTGCTGAGAGATGCACATATGGATGTATACGTGTACTTAGTCACAGAGCTACAACACAGGGGAACTTACGAAAAAACAAATTGTGCCTTCTGTTTTATTTTGTTGTTTAAAAGGTGTTCTCCTTATGGGAGCAGTATTTTGCGTGTTTCAAATCACCCACATCTTTCAGATCCATTAGCCTTCCATTAACCCATGACCAGTAGTGAGGAGGTGCAGGAGCTGATGTGGCTGAAAAGCACATGTCTACTGCCTTCTTATATACAAATGAATTTTTTTTTTCTGCAAACACTGTATACAGTGAGATTTATTTCACGTTGGAGAGCTGATTACCCCTTTGAATATGGGTTGAGTTTCTCCCTTTCTGACTCACTGATTCTTTATTTTATTATTTACTTATGGCTGTGCTGGGTCTTCGTTGCTGCGCAGGCTTCTCTCCAGTTGTGGTGAGCGGGGGCCCCTCTCTAGTTGCGGTGCGTGGGCTTCTCATTGCGGTGCGTGGGCTTCTCATTGCAGTGGCTTCTCTAGTTACAGAACACGGGCTCTAGAGCACACACTCAACAGTTGTGGCTTCGTTGCTCCAAGACAGGTGGGATCTTCCCAGATCAGGGGCCAAATCCATGTCTCCTGCACTGGCAGGCAGATTTTTTACCAGTGAGCCGTCAGGGGAGCCCCTCTGACTCACTGATCTTGAAGATGTTTCACCTTCCCCCTCTTGGACAGAAGCGATCCTTCGATGAAAGTTACAAACCACGGGAGTTGGGTTTTGGTTTGGTTCTGCTGAGTTTGGGGTTGCGGCTGTCCATTCTCATGGATCTCCTCACTCGCCTCCTCCCGCTGGGGCTGGGGGCAGCTGTGCCCTCTAAAGTGGGCCAGGCCCCCCTCCAGAGCACATGGGTGAGCCAGGACCTTGTCTTCCTTCTCATCCTCTGCCACCCCCAGCGTCCCAGCTGCAACCTCAGGTCATGCGGTGCAGTTGCCCCTATAAAGACTTGTCTTCCTTCAGAGCCCACCTGATGTAACTCAAGACCAGTGGGGGCCCCACCCGCTTCCAGAAACCCCCGTCCGCAGACAGATGCAAGTCAGACAGCAGGAATGATGAGACTGTTCAGGCCACGCCTCTCGCTGCAGAGGCTGAGCCAAGATGGGAGAGTCCCTGAGTGAGTGGCAGGAAGACCCCCTAGAGGAGGGCATGGCAACCCACTCCAGTGTTCTTGCCTGGAGAATCCCAAGGACAGAGGAGCCTGGCGGGCTACAGTCCAGAGGGTCACAAAGAGTCGGACACGACTGAAGCAACTTAGCACATCGTGCACTTTGAGCGGGGCTTCTGCGTGTAAAAGGACAACATCATGACCCAAGCAGAAAAAGATCAACATTCTGTGGGCTTAATCCTTTGGCCACCTGATGAGCAGAGCCAACTCATTTGAAAAGTCCCTGAGGCTGGGAAAGATCGAAGGCAGGAGGAGAAGGGGGTGACAGAGGATGAGATGGTTAGATAACATCACTGACTCAATGGACATGAGTTTGAGTAAACTCTGGGAGACAGTGAAGGACAGGGAAGCCTAGTGTGCTGCAGTCCATGGGGTCGCAAAGAGTCGGATACAACTTAGTGACTTAACAACAACTATCCTGCCTGGGGAGAAAGTCTATTAAACCAGCATTCCAAACTCTTCAAGGAAGTCGTGTGCAGAGGTGCCCCCTTCTACCACTTTGAAGACAAGATAGAGTTCTCTGGGTTGATCAGGTGATCCCCAGGAATCAAGAGCTCTGGGCGGCGGGGCCAAGAAGCCAGCTGGCTGTTAGGTTCTGTCACAGCCACAGGTCACGAGGTTTTTACACAAGCTTCGGGGAGGGCCCATCACACAACTTTCCTTCCCCTCAGTTAGTGTTGGTGACTCAGGGGATTTCAGAAAGGAACTCATGGGACATACAACCAGCCGGTTCATCCAGAGGTGCTTCTCAGCGTTTTCTAGACAGAACTTGAGGAGCTGGATACACACCTGAGTAAGAAGCCTGGCATTTGCTCCCCCAGCTCTGCCTGCTACACTCTGTGAACTCAGGCCAGACCATGACGAATGTACTACCTGGGGGGCTGCCTCAGGACAGACAAAGAAAGCAAGCAAGCTGTTGAGACCTGTGGTTCCACGTTGTGAAATGCACATAGACACGTGACTCTACTGTCTCCCCATGCCTGACAGGAGGGAAAATAAAAGGATTTTTTTTTTTTAAAAGGCCAAAGCCCACAGGGACAAAGAAAGCAGAAGTGAATCTGGCAGGCTTGAGATAGCACGAACATTACAGAAGATAGAAAGTGACTCACAGATCAAAGAAAGTGGAAATATAAGTAGCTGGGGGTTGGGATGTATGTACGTATGTGTGTGTGTATGTTCAGTTGAAGGACTCACTCTGTGCTGGGCGCTGGTCTAAGTGCTGAAGGTGTATTAACCTACATAATCCCCAACAAGTGAGAGTTTCTAACCTGATCTGGGGGATGAGGCACAGAGAGGTTAAACAACTTGTCCCAGGTCACACAGCAGAATTTGAACCTCTGCAGAAGTGTGGCCCAGAAACCTTGGTCTACACAGCCTCACACAAGCAAGTCCTTCTGACACAAACCCCAGGACATCTCAGGACTTGGGCTCTCATGAAGCAACAAAGGAAACATAATTTGTGGAAAGTCTGTACGAAGAGACATATCCTCAGACTCCTTTGATATTTTATTCAGTCTGGACAACTGGATGCTTTCAGTTTATTCTCTGGAGGAGGTGTTACCCAGTTGAGGATGAGATGAGACATCTATTAAAAAATTCCTTGAAAGTGTGTGAAGTGACTGGTGAGGCTGCATGGACCCTCCTGCTCCCAGCTCCCAGGGGCTGGCAGTGAGGTTTACACAGGGAAGTGGGAATTGGGAGCCCCTCTTTGGAGAGAAGATACAACACTGACATCTGAAGGTTCCCGAATGAACCAGCTGGCTCACCAGCTGATGAGCCCTGCCTGCCCATGAGCCAGGACTCACATGAGCTTCTAGAAGCTTTCTGGTATCTTCCTCTTTCCTCTACCTACATTTTTATTATGGAAAATGTAAACATACAGAAAAGCTGAAAAAAAGTACTATAATGAACACCCATATGCCCACCCCTTAAGTACTACAATTGCTAACACCTTGGCATATTTGTTTTATCTTTAGATATAGGTATGTACATATAGTATTTTTCTGAACCATCTGAAAATGACTGCAGACATTATATTTCACCTCTACATATTTCAGTGTCTCTATTCAAAGAATTAGGATCTCATCAGCTCTAACCCACATCCATTATCACACCCGAGAAAATTTCAAATAGTTCCCAAATACATTCCAATATTCAATCCATATTCAAATTTCCTGCAATGTCCCTAGAATGTCATTGCATCTGGTTATTATGTCTCTTTATTCTCCTTCCTAGAACAGTCCTCCTTCCTTTTGTTTGCCCCACAATGCTGATATTTTGAAGTGACCAGCCATTCATTGAAGAAGCATCTAAGAGCTGATGTGTCTGACTGGGTCGTACATCATTTAACTGGTCCCCGTATCACCTGTAAATGCTGTCAGGTGGAAGTCAGGTCAAAGGTGCGATGAGATTCAGATCAGATGTTTTTGGTGAGACAGGGAGGTGACATTCTCTACTTCACGCTGCATCTCATCAGGGGACAACATTTGATTATCTCACTAGTGGGGAAGCAAAGCTTCATCTCTTGCTGAAGGCAGTGAGTGATGGATCGCTCCAGTGTGAAGAAGTGATGATGCCTTACTCAAATAGTCGACAGATAATAAAGGACGACAGGACATCTGAGAAAAAGTCTCCAATATGAGAGAGAGAAAGGAAAAAACTACTCAGAGGGAAGAGGAGAAAGAGATCATTGCAGGAAGCAAAAGAAAACTTCCCCCAAATGATAAATCTCCTTAGAAATAAGAGAAGATCTCACATCCATGAAGCAAGATGGCTATAAAAAAAATTTAGAAACCAAGAAAGCACTCTTGGAAATCTACACTGAAACTCCAGTACCAAGTTGGAAGACAGAGTAGAAGCAAAAATCTCCTAAAAGATAGAACAAAAAGATAAAGGAGGAAAAATTAGGAATTAAAACATAGGAAAACTAGAGGATTCGTCTCAAAGTTTAGCATCGGGATAATGGTGTCCCAGAAAGATCAGAAAGAGTGAAAAAGTAGAGGGGGCGAATTATCGGATAAATAAATAAAAGAAGAACATTTTTCAGAATACATGAGCTTCCAGCTTGCAAGTCTACAGAGTTGCCCAATACAAATGCATGTTATAAACATGAGCACAATACCGTACAACTTCAGAACATCCTAAAAAAGACAGGTCACATACTAAAGGTCAAGAACCAGAATAGCATTAAACTTAACAGCAATACTGAAATCTAAAGGATAATGGAAGAAAGCCTTCAATATTCAGAAGGCAATTTGAACAATGAAGCTGTACGATAACACCTAGGATAAAAGAAATATCAATGAGTGCATGCTGATACAAATAACTGAATGAATGACCAACTACATGGAGGAGAAGGAACAGCTTCATCTTACAAAAGAATTTCATTAATGACTGTAAAAGAAATGAGGCGGACAGAAAATTACTAAAAGTACAACACTTTGGCCACCTGATGCGAAGAGCTGACTCATTTGAAAAGACCCTGATGCTGAGAAAGATTGAAGGCAGAAGGGGAAGGGGACGACAGAGGATGAGATGGTTGGATGGCATCACTGACTCAAAAGACATGAATTTGAGTAAACTCTGGGAGTTGGTGATGGACAGGAAGGCCTCGCATGCTGCGGTTCATGGGGTTGCAAAGAGTCAGACGTGACTGAGCAACTGAACTGAACCGAACATTATATTAATAACTGTTTATAGGCAAGATTCACCAATGGATGCTAAAATTTGATAAGTGAACGTTTGAGGATAAACAAGATATTTGTGTTATCTTACAGTATGTCTGCCAATATTTTTACTAATTATAAAAGGGAAAATAATAATGAGAGTGAGAAGCCTAGCGTGAACTACTTAGCCGAGTGAGCAAGGAGGGCATCCTGAGTAGTCAGTACAGCATCAACATGGAGCCCGGGTACGAGGCAGGCAGATGGGCACATCGTCTCAGTGGTAGTCTCACCCCAAAATCCATAAGCTCAACCAAATCATGATAAAACATCAGAAAAATCCAAATCGAGGGACATTCTACAAAATAATTGACCAGTATTCTTCAAAATTGTTAAGATCATGAAAGACAGAGACAGACTGAGGACCGGTTCAGACGGAGGAGACTAAGAAGATTCAGCAACTCAGTAATAATGTGAGGTCCTAGACTGGATCCTGGAAAATAAAATGACATTGCTGGAAAAACTAGTGAGATCCAAAGTCTGCCACTTTGCTAACAGTAGTGTACTGAAGTCAGTTGCTGAGTTGCCTTTTTTTTTTTTTGGATGTACACTTCTCCATGCACCTCGGCTATGTAAGAGGTTAGCCTTAGGGGAAGCTGGGTAAAGGCATCAGATAGAACTCTGTAATGTTTACGCAATTTTCTATAAGTCAAAAATTATTTCAAAATGGAAAGTTAAGAGAATATATTCTGAGGGAAAATTATTTACCCTTAGAATTTTATACCCAATCAAGCTATCAACCATTTATGAGGACAGAATGTCATTCTCAGATAAACGAGAACGTGTGCATCTTTTATTAGAAGGCTACTGGTCGTCACGTTCCTTCAGGAGAATAAGCTGAAATGAAGATCAGGGATGCAGGCATTATGAGGTTCTCCACCAGGGGGAAGCAGAGGAGTTTTGAGAACACCAGCTCTGTGACGGCCTCCAGAGCAATGAGTACAGAAGGGAACAAGAGAACATGTGGTTCCCAGAAGGATGTTGCAGATAAACCTACCAAAAAACCCAATGGTTTACTCTTATCTATTCGATTGCATCAGTGAAATCTGCAGTTTTGACATTTTAGGGCTATATTATTGATAGGCATTTATTAAGAGAAAACCAAGCAAACAGACCAAAAAAAAGAAAAAAGAAAAAAAAACTCTTGGGGAAACAAAAGTTGCACCAAAAGGAAATATAATCATAGTATACTATATGGCTCAGTTGTGAAAAGCTTTTACATACGTCATAATAATATAAGTACTAAAATATTCATTTAACCAAAATGTCTCTACTAGGCGGGTGGAGGAAGGGAAATATGTGTGTGCTTGTGAGAGGGTTAAATTCTTATCTTCCAAGGTAGGAAAACAGATGCTGTGTAAGGCTGAAAAATCAAGGAACAGCAACACAAATTTGGGGGAAATACAGAGAAAATATGAGAAGACACAGCTAAAACAGTTGCTTCTGGGGAGAAGCAATTAAGACTTGGTAGGAGTGGAGACTATGTGTGTGTTAGTGGCTCAGTCGTGTCTGACTCCCTGCGACCCCATGGGACCCTAACCCGCCAGGCTCCTCTGTCCATGGGATTCTCCAGGCAAGAATACTGGAGTGGGCTGCCATGCCCTCCTCCAGGGGATCTTCCCAACCCAGGGACTGAACCCTGGTCTCCTGCATTGCAGGCAGATTCTTTATAGTCTGAGCCAGACTTCTTAAACTAGACACCTGTATGATTTTTATAAAAATGAGAACTACATTTTAAATAATAAATAAGGCAAGAGCAACCAGAACATCATGGACAACTTTGCTTCAGTTCAGTCGCTCAGTTGTGTCCGACTCTTTGTGACCCCATGAACCACAGCATGCCAGGCCTCCCTGTCCATCACCAACTCCTGGAGTCCACCCAAACTCATGTCCATTGAGTCAGTGATGCCATCCAGCCATCTCATCCTCTGTTGTCCCCTTCTCCTCCTGCCCTCAATCTTTCCCAGCATCAGGGTCTTTTTAAATGAGTCAGCTCTTCGCATGAGGTGACCAAAGTATTGGAGTTTCAGCTTCAACATCAGTCCTTCCAATGAACACCCAGGACTGATCTCTTTTAGGATAGACTGGTTGGATCTCCTTGCAGTCCAAGGGACTCTCAAGAGTCTTCTCCAACACCACAGTTCAAAAGCATCAATTCTTCGGCACTCAGCTTTCTTTATAGTCCAACTCTCACATCCATACATGGCCACTGGAAAAACCATAGCCTTGACTAGACGGACCTTTGTTGACAAAGTAATGTCTCTGCTTTTTAATATGCTGTCTAGGTTGGTCATAATTTTCCTTCCAAGGAGTAAGTGTCTTTTAATTTCATGGCTGCAATCACCATCTGCAGTGATTTTGGAGCCCCCCAAAATAAAGTCATCCCCCCAAAATAAAGTTGCTTAATTTAAGCATCTAAACCCAACTAACTGTAGGGGTCAAGTCAGGGTCTCCACCTTGCCTATTTGGTATTCCTTCCTGTCCAGATTTCGGCTAGTGCTGGCATTCACCTGGCTGGCCCAGAGGTTCTGCCCTCTGCTTTCCTCGGCATCTATGCCTCAGAGCACAAAGGTTCGCACCCTTGAGCCGTGGAAGAGTTCTTTGGTTGACTGCTCCATTCTCCACACCTCTGCTGACTGCTCCCTCCTCATCTGGCCTCCCAGGCTGCCCACCCCCACCAGAAGCTGACTTGGATTAAGCAGGGTGGTCACCTGGTTCTCTGGCCACATAGAGCCTGTGAGCTGTTTAACCTTCAGAAGTTTCCCAGGACTGGCTGGGCTCCTTGAAGCACCTTTGCAACAAAACGCTGCTAACAGCAACTCGCCGAAGAAACCCTTCATGGTTTTCTTGTGTGCCTCCGGTGAGCATGGTGGTATTATTGGCCCCGATTCTTCACTGCTTTCTCCATCCACACATTTGCTATGGCTTCATCGTGGATGGAATGTCCTTTTGTCTACACTGGGGCTGGCCATGTGACTTTCTTTGGCCAATGGGCTGTCGGCAGATAGACACAAGCATGGGGTTGAATAGTGTTTGCACGTGGGGGTTTCCCTCTGCTGACTCTGCCATCAGAAGAACAAGCTTCAGCTAGCCTGCTGTCCGAGGAGGAGACGATGAGAGGCATGGAGAGCAAAACCAACAAGGACTTCCCTGGTGGTTAAGAGTCCGCCTGCCAATGCAGGGGACGTGGGTTCGATCCCTGCTCCAGGAGGATCCCACATGACAAGGGGCAGCTAAGCCCATGAAACACAACTCCTAAGCCTGCACCCTAGAGCTCATGCTCTGCATCAAGAGAAGCCACTGCAAAGAGAAACCCTCGCACCACAGCTAGAGTAGCCCCCGCTCACTGCAACTGGAAAAAAGCCTGAGCATAGCAACAAAGACCCAGCACAGCCAAAGATAAAATAATTTAAAAACAAACAAAAATCTACTAAGCAGTCTAGAGACCTGAAGCCACTGCAGCCCAAGCAGAGATGGCCAGCTGAGGCCAGCTGGGATCAGCCAGATCCCAGGTGACCCACAGGGCTCTGAAGACAAATGCTTACCCATGCATGCCACTAAGAAGACTGTTGTGTGTTTTCCCCCTGCAGTGCTGGGTGACTAATACAGGCACTAAATGTTGGAAACCACTTATCTATAGTTCTATACCATGATTCCACTGGTTTATAAAATAATGCTCAAGGGTGGTATCCCAAGGTCGAATCATAAAGAGCTTGAGTCTTGAATCATTTACGAGCTAAGAAAAGAACTAACTTCAGACAGGGGTGGTGGATGACAAATGTCCTACAAACTTGGCATGTGCTTTGACATATTTACTGAGGACTGTCTGACATAAATGTGGTCACGCCAGGGGCATATGGATGTTGAGGGGGAAGATAAAGTGACAATGGCTACTTCTCAGTTTCGTGTGAAACTGCTTTTTGGAATTCTTAAGATTCCTTGGTTTTCCAATTTCATGTGCTCCCAGGAGGAGTCCCTGGCCATAAAACTCTCTTCCATCTTGTGGGTGTTCAGTTGATTCTAACTTAATGTGAACATACGGATTAGGTGCTATGCTGAGAGCAGGCTTTAGTTAAGAATGGAGAGCAGGCAATGGGTTCTGGAAGCCAGAGATCCCAGAACGGACAAAACAGAGATTCCTATACAATGTTGATCAAAGCAGAGAGGAGGAAGACAGCACGCAGCAGAGGGGGACTACACCTCAGCTGGCAGACCCCTGGGATTTAATCACACCCAGTCCTGTAACAAACCGCCTTCGTTCTTCCTGCAGAACCAGCTCTGCTTGGAATGGGGCTACCAAGTGGGAGGGACTCAACCAAAAACGTGGGGGTCTGGGGATGTGAAGAGGAGGGAAACCAGGGATGAAGGACCAGTTCACAGATTCAAATGCTGTGGTTCACATCTTGCTTGGATTTAATGGGGGAAAAAAAAAAAGGGTAATACATTCTCAGAATGCCAGCCAGGGTAGCCAGGGCTGAAGTCTTCCAAGTCAGGACTGTGGGACTGATTCACTTAATAAAAGGCTCCTCCCAGGCCCAGGAGCTTCCCTGGTGGCTCAGACAGTAAAGAATCTGCCCGCAATGCGGGAGGCCAAGGTTGGATCCCTGGGTGGGAAAGATCCCTTGGAGAAGGGAATGGCAACCCACTCCAGTATTCTTGCCTGGAAAATCCCCATGGACAGAAGAGCCTGGCTGGCTACAGTCCGTGGGGTCACAAAGAGTCAGATGTGACTGAGCGACTAACACTTTCACTTTCTTTCCCAGGCCCAGGGCATTCCAAGCAGATGTTGGGGAACACAGGATGAGGACTCAGAAGGCAGAAAGCAAGAAACAGCAAGAAGATTGCTGTCTAAGGGGCTCCTGGCCTCAAAGCAAGCGGCACCCTCTGGGTGCTGATCTGGGGCGGTGGGGCGGGGAAGGGGACATGAGGAAGAGGATTGCAACAGATGTGGAGGCGTGGGGGGCTCCTCTCCCCCCGCTGCCTTCCAATGGTTCAGCTACCAGGCGAGCTGGGAGGTGTGGAGAGCCAGGGCAGAGCGGGATTAGGACTGGGGCAATGGTCCAGGCGGGGCTGACTCACGATGAGCTCAGGTTCGCTTTCGGGAGCAACTGGCATCCAAGGAGATGCCATCTGGGGTGTGGATGCAGCCACGAGTCAAGGCAGCTGACAGCTCTCATGACGTGGCTGTGGCATGTGGGCCAGCGCTCCCCAAGCTGGGATCTGTGAACCACTGGTTCTGAAGGTTGTGAAGGGCTGTTGGCCTGAAAAGAGGGTTCCGTGGTCCAACAAGCTTGGGAGGTACTAGGTTTAATGGAATTACACAGGTTTCTCCACTGCAGGACATCTCAAAACCCTCAATATGATGACGGGAATAGCCAGGCTCTAAAGCAAGAACTGTGGTGTTGGAGAAGACTCTTGAGAGTCCCTTGGACTGCACGGAGATCAAACTAGTCTATCCTTAAGGAAATCAATCCTGAATATTCATTGGAAGGACTGATGCCAAAGCTCCAATACTTTGGCCACCTGACGCGAAGAGCCAACTCATTGGAAAAGACCCTGATGCTGGGTGAGATTGAGGGCAGGAGGAGAAGGGGACGACAGAGGATGAGATGGTTGGATGGCATCACTGACTCAAAGGACATGAGCTTCAGCAAGCTCCGGGAGATGGTGAAGGACAGGGAAGCCTGACGTGCTGCAGTCCATGGGGTCGCAAAGAGTTGGACACGACTGAGCGACTGAACGACAGCAAAAGCAAGGCAGGCAGGATTAGAGTATACAGCTTTTGATCATGATCACAGAATCCTTTCTACAAAGAAGTTCGGGCTAGTGAACTACTGACACTTTCCAAAGTGGGACACTAAAAATACCCCAGCCACCTGATGTCCAAGCGGGCAGTAAATCACTGGCCTTCACTCACCAGAATGCAGGCCAGGGCTGGCCTACCATGGCCGCTGGCGGCGGACCCTTGCCAGATGGCACAAGTCCACTTCTTCGCACCCAGGCAGCCAGTGGGTCTGGGAGGAGAGGGCCCCCAAGAGGCAGGAAGCTGCTGCAGGTGCTTCCTGGGTGTGGGGTGGTTAGAGGTGGGCGTGTCATGGGAGGAAACGGGGTTCCCGGGGAAAGGACAGTGGCTTCCACAGGGACAAGCAATTGCTTTACTATTAATAAATACAATCAGGGCATCCCGTCAGAACCCACAGATCAGCCTTTCAAATTACCCCACGGCCGCCAGATGTCGCTGTTGCAGGCAGCATGAATTTGCGGTCCCATCTCCCTACAGGCAATGACTTTACCGAGACAGTTCAAATTGTGGGCGCTCAGAAGAACATGGCACCCCACTCCAGTAGTCTTGCCTGGAAAATCCCATGGATGGAGGAGCCTGGTAGGCTGCAGTCCATGGCGTCGCTAACAGTCGAACACGACTGAGTGACTTCACTTTCACTTTTATGCATTGGAGAAGGAAATGGCAACCCACTCCAGTGTTCTTGCCTGGAGAATCCCAGGGACGGGGGAGCCTGCTGGGCTGCCATCTATGGGGTCGCACAGAGTCGGACACGACTGAGGTGACTTAGCAGTAGCAGTAGCAGCAGAAGCACATGAGACCCATCCAATTCCTGCTTCCAGTTCGTAGTGATTAGATCGCACCAACCCCACCTCCAGCACCCCAGGACCAAAAGCAGTCTGACTCCCAGAATGTAACCAAGAAATGCCAAAATTCCTTTCAGCACAAAACAGCAAATCAGAAATGAGAGGCCAAGACAGAATATTTATTTTTTTTTAACTAAAATGCATCATCAGCAAACATAGAACAATGAAATTGAGAGGCTCCTCAAGTATAATGAATAGACTCAGATGATCAAAAATGTACTGAGGTTGAATTTTTTTGAACATTAAAAAATCCACAAAACTGAATGATTTTCATAGCTTGCAGGCTTCTAGGAACATGTCTAACACCCTTGGACTTAAAAAAGTACTTATTTGATGTGGACCATCTTTTAAGTCTTTGTTGAACTTGTTACAAAATTGCTTCGTTTTATGTTTTTTAGTGGAGGCCCATGGAATCTTAGCTCCAGGCCAGGGATAAAACCTGCATCAGAAGGTGAAGACTTAACCAATGGACTGCCAGGGAAGTCCCTAAAAGTACTTTTAAGTGAACCAGGTTCTAGTTCACTAAAAAGCTATGTGGACTTGGGCAGGTTATCCAACTTCTCTGAGCCTTAGTCTCCTTGTGTGTGAACTGAACCTACCCAGGCCCCACCCCCTTTGAAAACATTTTTATTGAAGTATAGCTGCTTTACAATGTTGGTTAGTTTCTGCTGTACAAAAAAGGGACTCAGTTATACACACACACACACACACATCCACACATCCATTTTTTAGATTTCCTTCCCATTTAGGTGACCACAGAACATTGAGTTGCCCATACTATACAGCATGTTCTCATCAGTTATCTATTTTATATATAGAAGAGTATATATGCCAATCCCAACTTCCTCCTTCATCCTCCCCTAGTCCCCGCCCAGGGCCCCTTTAAACAATATATGATTCTAGGATTCTAAGTGTGGCCTTGAAGGGCCCATGTGCAGCTGGGAAGGTGGATATAAAAGACAACAAAACAATATGAGGCCACTTAAGTGACGCAGACAAGGGCTCCAAGAATGCAGGGTCCTCCTCTTCTGACTTGGGGACAAGAGAGGCTTCCAGAGGGGAAGGGATTCAACACCTAAAACATATCACTGCAGCACGCTCAGCACACTTGATCCCTCCCTTGAAGAGCTGGGAGGTGGCCAATCCAATATTTTAAGATGTCAACTTGATCTGTGTGGACATAAACATCTAAGGAAACTGGTTTCCAAAAATAAATGATAACTGCTACCTATTAGCTTCTGTGAGCACATGAATTTCTCAAGGATGGGGGCATATTCTGTAATTCTATCCAGTTGGTTCTGTGTGGACAAGTATAACTGCTGCTTCTTGGATGATAAATCTGGGGCAAGGGAGAGACAGGAAGGGAGCGGGGAGGTTAAAACCCTTCTTCACATGTCAAAAGTATCCTCTCCCACCTATGTTAATACACGCACAGGCAACAGCTTGAGAAATGGAAACTGAATTTGTAATAGCGATTCTGTCTGATGATACTGGGGTTAATTATTTTCCTTTTTTGCTTATCTGGATTTTCCATTTTTATCAACGGGCATGGATCAATTGTGTTTTTCAAAGGCAAATACATCTGGGAAGGATGATACATCCAACCATTATCAGTTACTAGCACCTTAATATGAATTAATGGATGTGATCTGCATCCTACAGTGAAGCAGTGGTTTTGTTATGTCAGGTCGGCTGGAGTGTCAAGGCAGCGGGAAAGGGAGAGAAGATGTAGAGTTTCTAAAAAGACAGTGGGTAGAGGAGGCCTGCCAGGGTGTTTATGGACCTCAAGGGAGTTTTACAAGAGTAAGGACAGCAACAGTTAACCTTTCTCATTCAAGGCTTTGTCCAATTATTCTCATTATAAATTATTTTTAAAGCCAAACTCCAGCTTTCATAACAAACAACGGTACATGGATTTTAAGTATACTTTGAAAAGAAAGAAAACAAAGGATTCTTCTCCAAACTTTGTGCATTTTGGTTTCCGTCACGCCTTTTTTGGACAGTTTTATGAAATGGTTAGATAGCGTCTTTTCGACCCCATGGCGTGCTGCAGTCCAAGGGGTCGCAAAGAGTTGGACATGACTGAGCAACTGAACTAAACTGAGACAGTATCACCGACACGATGGACATGCATTTGAGCAATCTCTGAGAGACAGCAGATGACACAGGAGCCTGGCGGGCTACAGTCCATGGGGTTGCAAAGAGTCGAACATGATTCAGCGACTGAACAACACTGCAGCCTGGAGACCTTCCCTAAAGCCTCAGTACTAGCACTGCAGGATTGTAGAGCTGACATAATCAAATACAAGAAAACGTCATCATTTAGACTCTGATTTTGGATGGATTATGCTGATATTTGCCTCAACATTACTTGGAAAGGAAGAGTGTGCAGAGGACATTTATGGTGTAAACAACACTGAGAAAGGATGGACAGTTGGCAGGAATCTAGCTGCCTTTAATACAAGCAATTCATAACTCATTGCAGATCATTTGATAGGCAAATCATCAAAATATGCCTTCTACAGCCAGCTCCTAGGAAACAAATGTGATGGGATGGGGGTGAGGGGGTGGGGCAGATATTGGAGTAAATGATTCCTAAGGTCCCAAGTAAAATTTAGACTCAAGACATCTGAATCCAAGTAGTTGGAGATATTCACACTTGAAGAGAGGAACAATATTGAAGGTAGTGACTTATTTAATTGACTGTAAGATGCCATAGGGCTTCCCTGGTGGCTCAGCTGATAAAGAAACCACCTGCAACGTGGGAGACCTGGGTTTCGACCCCTGGGTTGAGAAGATCCCTTGGAGAAGGAAATGGCTACCCACTCCAGTATTCTAGCCTGGAGAATTTCATGGACTGAATAGTCCATGGGATCGCAAAGAGTCAAACATGACTAAGCGACTTTCACTTTCAAGATGCCATCAATTCTAGATTATATTTGTGAAACAAAAAACACAGCCAACTCAATTATGACACATCAGGTGTAAAATGCATTCTAATTTTTTAAATGTTAAAATGTAGGTGGAAAATATCTATCTTAATGAAATACAGTATTACCTGTGTCACCTTGCCCCTACCTCCCTGTCACAGGGAGACAGGCTTTTGTTCAGTGACCTGTTAGACTTCATATGGGGACATCAATCCTTCCCATTCATTGAAGGGTTAAAACATTCAGGTCCTTACTTGGCAGTAAAATGTATCTGTCCTCCAAGGCCCCGTCAAGACTCTATAACCTCTATTTCTCTCCCATCCAATACTCAGCAAAAGCTCAGTTGAGAAAAATCATATTTTTAGGACAGCCTGCACAATATGCAAGCCCGTCCATTTTTCTCTACTCTGTTTACCCGTGGCTTGAGCCAGATCAGCAGAGAGCAAAGTACTGGAAACAACTAGGTAATCCCTCACAGAAAGGCTGATCCAGACTCTCTCTGGCATCCTGCCTTCAGCCCGCGTGGGGGACACTGTTAGAACAGCCCCAGTCGCACTCAAACCGCCGTCAAGGGCACAGCCTTCTCTTCATGAGGACCCGGTGGAGACATTTTTCAGGCCTTTATACCAGGAATCTCAACAAATAAACTTTCTAAGTTGAAGTATAACATATATAGAGAAAAGTACACCATTCGTACAGGTACAGTTGAATGAATTATCACAAATTATAACAACCACTCAAATGAAAAACTTAAAACATTACCAGCACCTCAGAAGCCCCTTCATGACTTCTCTGCATCACTATCCCCACCCTCTTCCCCAGAGGCAACCTCTGTCCTGATTTCTAATACCACAGTTTAATCCATATTTTAAAAAATTAATTTTTATTGGGGTATAGTTGCTTTACAATGTTTTTACTGTACAGCAAAGTGACTCTGCTATACACATACATATATCCCCTCTTTTTCTGGATTTCCTTCTATGTAGATAGAGTTCTTTGTTCTCATTAGTTATTTATTTTATACATAGAGATGGGAATTGACATGTATACACTTTTTCCCTAACTGCAATGTGCGGCTTGTGAGGTCTTAGTTCCTGACCACGAACCGAACCCTCCAGCTCAGCGGTGAAAGCAAGGCGTCCTAACCAACTGGACCGCCAGAGAATTGCCCTCGCTTATCTGCTTTTGAAGCTTACCGAAACTGAATCATACAATACGTACCCTCTTGGTCTGGCTTCTTTTACGTATAACTTTTTTTGTGCAGTGCATCCATGTTATTATGAGAAGCAGGCTGTTCATTTTCATTACTGGACTTTGCCCTGTATGTATCTGCAGTCCACTGCGTGTATATACCACAGTTTATTCATTTAGGCTGGTTCCGGTTTGGGGTTATAATGAATGATGCTGCCATTCTGGCACAGAGTGAGCACTTCTGTGACGCATACCTCAGCTGGGTTTTAGGGCTTGCACACGTTCAGTTCCATTTCAAAACAGTTTTCCCCTTTACATTCCAGCAGCAGTGTATGAGAGGTCCAGTGGTTCTGCATCTTCACCAACACTCATCAATGTCAGTCTTTTCGTATTTAGCCATCTTAACAGGTCCCTGGTAGCCCAGTAGGTAAAGAATGCGCCTGCAATGTGGGAGACCTGGGTTCGATCCCTGGGTTGGGAAGATCCCCTGGAGGAGGGCATGGCAACCCACTCCAGTATTCTTGCCTGGAGAATTCCACGGACAGAGGAGCCTGGTGGGCTACAGTCCATGGCGCTGAAAAGAGTCGGACATGACTGAGCGACTAACCACAGTAGCACACAGCAACATTTTGCGGCCTTCATTATCATTCCCCCAAATCCCTTCCCTTTTGTGAAATGTTTAGTCAGATTATCTTATCAACTTTTCTGTATTAAATTGCATGTCTTTGTCTAATTGATTTACTCACTGGGATAGGTCTTCTGTCAGCTATATGTACTACAAATGTCTTCCACCTTCTGGCTTCTTTTTTTTTTCTCTTAATGGTGGATTTTGATGATCAAAAGTGTCACATTGATTTTTTAAAATCAATACTTGATTTTAAAGTAGTCAAACTTATTGCTGGTTTTGAATCCTTTTAAAGGATATATTCTTCTATTTTTTCTTCTTGAAGCTTTATTATTTGCCTTTCACATTAAAATCAACAATTCACCTGGAGTTGATATTATGCATGGTGTGAGGTAAGGATCAAAATTCATTTTCCTCACATGGATACGCAACTGACCCAGCCCCATTTACTAAAAAGACTATCCTTTCCCCATTGCTCTGCAGCGGTACCTTCATCCTAAACCCAGTGTCCATACACGGGAAGGTCTGTTTCTGGTCTCTCTAGTTTGCTTCACTGGTCTATCTACTCATTGGTTTTCCTGTACCAACACTACAATGCCGTAATTACTGCAGCTTTATACTAAGACTTAATGTCTGGTAGAGTAAGTCCTCCAGCTCTGAGCTCTCACAACGTTGTCTTAGCCTTCTTGGCCCTTTGCATTCCCATAAAATATCTTAAAATCAACTTATCATTTAAAAAATGGCAAACAGGTAAATCTGTTGGGATTTTAATTGGGATTACATGGAATCTATAGATCAATTTGGGGAGAACTGACTTCTTTACAATATTGAGCCTTCTAATCCATGAACATGACATATCTCTGTGCTTATATAGGTCTTACTTAAGTTCTCTCAGTGTTTTAGAGTTGTTTTTGTTTTCTGTGTAAACCTTGAATATCTTTGTTTTCCCCTAAGTATTAGAATACTATAGCAAATTATATTTTTTTAAATGCTATTTATTGGTAACTGGTTTGTTTTTAATCCCATGAAAAGTGGACTCTGTTACTCAGAGCTTCCCCCTACCTGATGTTCCATGAAACACCATCCCACTTGTTAAAAGTGGTCCGATATATGCTGGGGAAAGTTGAGCTTAACAAATTAATCTCGTTTCTTTACTGCAGAACTTCTAAAGTCTTTAATGTGCTAATATAATACTCCTCAAGTTTACTTGCCCATATTCATTCATCATGCAACAAATATCGTGGTCAAGTGTCATTCAAGATATAAGCATAGCGGACAGCAGCTACTCCAGGCATTTTAAGCAGGAGAATTGAATACGGGAACCTGACTAGAGGACAGCAGGAGCAGGCGTTTGGCTAAACTTCCGGAAACGGCTCCCAGATGAGCTCAGGACGGCCCCTCCCAGGGAAGGCAGTCCCATCGAGGCCGCCCCTGGCCCTCACCCACAGCCGCCTCTCGCCACCCACAAAGCTGAATGCTTGATGTGCTCATGCCCCAAACCCTCACGTTTCCACAACCACAGACATTCCCTGTCACCAGAGAACAGAAAAACCACAGCAACGAAAAGGAACAGCTGAAAACGGTCTCCATGCTTTCACCCTTCAAACCTCTCACAAACACCTCAAAAGGTGAAACCAATCTGGCATCCAGGACTGTAACTGCAGCTCTCTGCACGGTAAGAGGAAACCTAGACAGAGGCGGAACACAGGCTGAGCTGAATGACAGCATCCACTGTGACCAGCCAAGTGCCTGGTGTTATGTATGTGCCAGGCAACCCTCCTGGGCAGAGAATACATCTGTGAGCTAAGAGGCTATAAGAAAAGCAGGTGTTGAACGAGTTAAGGTGGGTACCCGCTCCCCACCTCCGACAGAACTGCTACAACATCTGCCAAAACAAGTGTTTCCTGCAACAGCATGTGGGCGTGTCCCCTCTTGGTACTGAAGGTAAATGTCAACTTTATGTGTCACTTGTATCAATTACACATGACATCATGGCATGCCTTTCTGCATATTAACTTTACCTTCATCTTATTATTTCTCACTCTTACTTTCCCTGTGTTCCTGATTTACTTTTTATCGTATTTTTGTAAGGTATTTCAAATCTTCCTCCTTGCAAGAGAACAGACATAAATTAATCAGCTGTTGGTGAAACCCCAGTGTTCACCCATGAGGAGTTAACCCACTCACAAATACCTTCTACTGTCATTTTTTTTGGTTGGCTTCACAAATTTGATATACTACAAACGTAAAACAGAAGCATTCATTTCATTTCTGGTTTCACTTAGGTAACCAAAAGACTGGTGGGAAGATCAGAAGTGGAAGCAACAATAAGTTCTTTGAAATAAAAAATTAATATAACATGCTCTATGGCATTTCATGATAACTGGCTTTATTAATGTAGAACAACTAATGTTAGCCATAAAAGGATATAATTAAATGTGTTTTATTCTGTTTAAAATTTATTCTGTTCCCTGTATCGCCATTCAATTGGAAAAAACAACAACAGCAAAAACTCATCAACCTTACAGTCCATTTGAAACTGATTCCACTGAAATCAACTAGGTTGTTCCAAAATGACAATAAAGAAAGAAAAGCACAGACTGGAATGCATTACATTTTGGCCCAACAAAAAGGATTCATTCTCATAAAGCAAGCTGACAGTGTTTATGACTTTGAAAACTCACTGAAACTTTTTGCGTGAATTGGATCCTTTGTGATGCATTTTCTTGAGTTCTACCCATGACTGCCACAGTAACAGTCCTGGGATCAGAACCCAAACACCATTGAAAAATACCAGATAGACCCAAAAGTAGAGCCAACTGTTGGTGTTGAGGTTGGGGCTTCCCATAAGCCAGTCTGGGCAGAAGGTCATCCACCCGCCATACAATTCACACACGCACAGGGTAATCTGTATGAAATGCCTGTTAGAGAGAAAGAGACAGGGATGAAACTGCCAGCTATACCAACATCATCTCCCACAGCAGAACACCTCCCTGAAGTGCGACCTCAGGTTTCGCATAGAGCTCCCTTGATGGGGCAAGTTGATAATTGATGAAGACCCATGCTTTCATTTTCCTTTGGAGAAGACAATGGCAACCCACTCCGATATTCTTTCCTGGAGAATTGCACGGGCAGAGAAACTGGCAGGCTACAGTCCATGGGGTCGCAAAGAGTCAGACACAACGAAGTGACACTTTCCTCGGAGAAGCAACAGTACCCTCTCTAGATTATGCTCGGAGTTAAAGAAGGTCTCTTGCGTATCCAGTCCTATCCTTTGGAAGGTTTAGTGAAGTCACAAAAGAGAGACCTGGATGTGAATCTATGAGCTCCAATCTCACCTGTTGGAAAAGGACTAATAATAGTCCCTTCCTTGAATAATGCTTCACTGGCGGCTCGGTGTTAAAATATTCACCTGCCAGTGCAGGAGACTTGGGTTCGATCCCTGAGTCAGCAAGATCCCCTGGAGGAGGAAATGGCAACTCGCTCCAATATTGTTGCCTGGAAAATCCCACGGACAGAGGAGCCTGGCGGGCTACAGTCCATGGGGTCTGTAGAGTCGGACATGACTTAGCGACTAAACAACAACCTTGAATAATGTTGTGGAGATTAAATGAGATATGTAGATAAAGCACTGTGCCTGGTACATATTCAGCAATGCATATGTGTGAAAATGTTTGAAATAATAAACACACGGGTAAATGTAGCAAATCCACAGCCACGATCATGGAGTCAAGGACATGTAAGGCACCCAGAAGCAAGCTCCAGGAGATGGTGAAGGACAGGGAAGCCTGGCATGCTGCAGTTCACAGGGTCACAAAGAGTCGGACACAACTGAGTGACTGGACAAGAACAAGGCACCCAGGAGAAAATTTTTCCTCCCAACTCTCTAGGTAAAATCGGGCGGGGGCAAGTGGATTAAATGGTTTTTGAGGTCTCTTTCAAGTCTGAAATTTCATGATGAAGTTTTACACAGACTTCTTTGATACAAGATGGTGGAAAATGGGATGCCACTGTGCCCAGCCGACAAGAGTGTGAAACCACTCCCTGGGAATCATTCCCAGGAAAGCAATCTGTTCGTCCCAGGTCACTCTGTCCCTAAGAAGGAGAGGAAGGAAACGGAAGGAGGGAGCCGAGTTCCAAGTTTCAGGGCCTGACTGACAGAGGGTTAATCTGCCGTCTTTCTCCTCCATCTCCTCACTCTTCTGCCTTCCTCACACCTTCTACAAGCTGCTTCTGAAAAGACTTATTCATCTTGCATGTCCACCTCAGAATTACATAAGAGACTTCTCTTTGTGACACGTGGAAGAGGAGTTTCTAGAATGATTTGGGGGCAGAGGATGAAAATAACTACCCTTTTGATTTTCCACAATCCTGGTGGCAAATCACCCAAAGCTGTTAACAATGTGCTTGTCTATACAGTACACATATTTCTAGTGTTTTTATTTTGACCAATCCAAAATTAAACTATATCAAATGATTTTTGTCTACTTTACTTTTCGTCTAACAAAGAACGGTGGTTGTGATTCTCTCCACATGTCACTCTGGCATCGGGACAGCTGGTGTTTCTCCTCTTTCCAGCCGGTTTGGGGAAGAGCACTTACCGATAATGTTTCTCTTTGACGATGGCATAAACGAGGACCAGTGCCAGAGATCCACCCAGGATGACGGTCAGAATTTCCACAGACATGATGGTTGGATCAAAATAAAGCCATCTTGCATCAGCTTTGCCATACTCTTTCCCTAAAAACAAAATACACTTTGTTACTCATCTGGCAATTATTTTTATGACAGTTGGTGGAAATGACCTCCCCCCCCATTTGGAGGAGATAAAAAGAGTAACTGAACTGCCATTCTCTCTACAGTCTTCATGATGCCTTAGTGGAAGGCAAGACGGGTCCTGAGGCAAAAACACATTGCCACCAGAAACAAGTAATAATAACATCACGTTATATTTGTAAAATGATTTGCATTTTCCAAAGTGCTTTCACAGGTGTGGCTTCTTTCCCTCCTCCTTTTTCATCATAAGCAGCAGAATTCTAAATTAATTTGACACAGTCAGTCAGACTTTGCAAAGATAATCTTTAATAATTATCTCGGTAGGTGCATTATAATTCCTAACTTCAAAATTTCAATATAAAGTTTGTATTAGTCAGACATGGGAAAATTACTGTTCAGGAAATGTTTATAAAAACACGTTTATTAATAACTGAAGAGGAATTGAGTGTTGAGGGGCCAGCAAGGAGGGGAGGGGGGCAACACCGCCTGGACTACAGAATGAATCTGAAATGGCCAAAGGGGGCATTTCAGTCTGCTACAGACACGGTATTCACTAACAGCAGCCACCACAAAAGCCTCAGCTGTGCTGACCCGGGAGTAGGTGTGCACTAAGAAATCTTTTCAGACCCCATTATTGGGATGGTTTCTTCCAGAAAGCACCAAGAGGTCAGACAGTCTTTTTAGTGCTGGACCGAGGGCCTTGCGTGAAGTCGTATTTCCTTCCCTCCTCTCTTCTTTCCTTCCTCCTCCTCTCCCTCCTCTCTTTCTGTCTTTATCTCTTTCTTTTTCTGTTTACCAAAGTAATACATGCTGGTCCTAAGACCTCAAATAACCAGTGGGGGAAAAAAAAAACCCCAAAGCCCCCATCTCTTTGCTTCCTTTAACTACAGTTCTCACATAACTTAGGAAAGCTATGAATGGTCCAAAATTAGCTACATGATCTGACTGATCGGTCTGAACAGCACAAAACACCAGTCTCTTAATGGTTAGAGTTAGGGTCCCTCCGGGGCTGGGGACAGAGGTTTCCGATGAAAGGCTGTCCTCAGGGAAACGACAGGCCAGTAAACAGAGTGAGTATTAAATGAGATAACACAGAGACCCACGCTAGGCAGGGAGGGATTCTGTGAGAGGCCAGACACAGCTGGCAGAGTCGTCCAGCCTGTCCTTAGCTGACTGCCAGCCGTGACCTCACTGGAAAACAACTTAACAGTGAAAGTAAAAGTTTTCCCTCTAAATTTAAACACAGATACAATAGGTGGAATACAGCATCTAGTGTATCCAAAATCTAAGAAAATATCACAAGTGAAAGGTCAATGCTTCAGGAGCGAAGAGATTAGTGGGTATTCAGACATTCACAAAAATAACCCTATTCATTCATTAAAAAAAAGAATTTATTTATTTGGCTCTGCTGGGTCTTAGCTGTGTCACAAGGGATCTTCAGTCTTTGCTGCAGCATGTGGGATCTTTAGGAGAGGCCTGAGAACTCTTAATTGCGGCATGTAGGATCTAGTTCCCTGACCAGGGATCGAACTCAGGGCGTCGGAAGCGGGGAGTCTTAGCCACTGGACCACCAGGAAGTCCCCATTTCATTCTTCTATTCAACAATTTTTTGTAGCATATAGACGCCTCTGTGCTAGACCTCAAGAATGCTTAGCACAGAACACAAAGTCTGCCTGCTGGTGGCTCACGCTATCGCGAGGTCAAACCCCGCAGTAAGTGACAGGGACAGAGAATGGGGCCAGGGAGGGAAGGCGCTGACTGCAGCGACTAGGAGATGAGGGGTTCTGATCACCTCCTCTTCACCCTACAGGGGAGGGGGGAGCCCACGCTGGGCTCACGGGGCGGCTCAGCACACAACAGGTGGATGAGGCTGATGGCCGCTCCTTGGGGACGTGACACTCACAGGCTTGGAGAGGAGGACACTGTGCCACGGGGGGCCACGTGGGGGCTGCACTAGGACGCGGAGTGAACAAGGAGGGGCTGTGGGAGGCGGGCTCTGCAGTGATACCAGGGGGGGTGACCCCTGTGCCCACGGTCGATGTGGCTGGCCTATTGGAGTAATTCTGAGGGCTGGCAGGGCACTGAAGCCGGCTCCTTGGGGATACACAGGCATCGTGGTGGTCCGTGAGACTGGGGGACGTGGGGGTGGGGGCGGGCTGCTTGTCTAGCCTTCCATTATACAGGCAAGCAGGGCGGGGGGTTGGGGGGGGCCGTGCACTTAGGGCATTTGAGGACCTCTGGCTTTAACCAGGAGTCCAGGCACACGCAATCCTGGATCTTAATCTCAGGCTCTTCTCTTACTCCCAGACCTTCCATTGTTGGTGTTCAGTTGCCCAGTTGTGTTCGACTCTTTGCGACCTACGGGCTGCAGGACGCCAGGCTTCCCTGTCCTTCACCGTCTCCTGGAGTTTGCTCACACTCGTGTCCATAGAGTCGGAGATGCCGTCCAACCGCCAGCAATCAAGGCAATGAAGTAAGGATAAGCACCACACAGATCAGTGGCCAGCCCACCATTCGTTTCTGTTCCAAAAGACACCTGGTCCAGTCTCAGGGGCCAGTCTGAGGAGGGGGTCACATAACACGAGCCCCACACAGACCCTCCTGTGGCGTGTCAGCTGCCCCCACCTTGGGGGAGAATGTATGAGCTGAAACACAGCTCTCACTCCCTAAATCAAATGGCCTCTTCTGGAACTTGTGCTAAGAAATCATCTGAATTACAGAAATAAAGTGCATTTCGTGGGGAAACAAAAAAAAAATCTCAGGTCTTAAATCCCAGGAGGTGAGCCCTGATCTAGGGGAGGGAGAGGTGTTTCAGGGGAAAAGTTTGAGCAAACGCCTAGGGGTGAGAGCGCTTGGTGTGTCTGAAACTACAGGTAATTCAGCAAAGTTGAAGGAGACAGCGTGTGTGTGTGTGTGTGTGTGTGTGTGTGTGTGTGTGTGTGTGTGTGTGTGTGTGTGTGTGTGTGTGTGTGTGTGTGTGTGTGTGTGTGTGTGTGTGTGTGTGTGTGTGTGTGTGTGTGTGTGTGTGTGTGTGTGTGTGTGTGTGTGTGTGTGTGTGTGTGTGTGTGTGAAGGTGGGGGCCGGGGGAGCGACGGGGGCAGCATCAGTGCTAGAGAGGAAGGTGGGGTGGGAAGGGGAAGCAGGCCCTGCTATCCGCCCGCCCCAGTGTATCAGACCTCTGGCACCTCATCTACCGCTTAACTTTGACCATCTCTTTGCAAGTTGAATGCCTATAAAGGGAGGGAAGGGACAAGCAGAGAATTAACATACCTAATATGATCCTCATCCTTTACCCTGTGACTGACCGCCAGGCTCGGGCAGAGGTTCAGAGAAAGAAGCAGAAGCAGAGCTGGAGGAGGTATCCAGGAGCCGAGCCACAGCCGTGGCCTTTGCCACAGAGCAGAGATGAGGACGTGAGGGGAGGCGACTTTCTCTCTTAACCAAACTCAAGTCAGCCTCCTCCGAAACCCTTTCTCCAAAAGGCCCCAGCACCTTGGGTTCTGGGCTTGGCCCAAGAAACATGCTGAGTAACTTGAGTGATTTATTCTCTCAACAGCTTTAAAAATGCCATACGGCAGTGTTAATTATATTGACTGTGTCATACATTATATCCCTAGTAAGAATTTATTGTATAATTAGAAGTATGTACCTTTTGAACATCTTCATCTAATTCCTCCATTCCCCAGCTCCTGCCTCCTGTAACCACAAATCTGATCCTTCTCTAAAATGAGTTTCGGTTTTTCAAATTCCACATATAAATGAAATATTATAGTTTTCATTTTTTTCTGTCTGGCTTCTATCACTTGCCATAATGTTCTTCAAAGTCCATCTATGTCATCACAAACAGCAGGATTTCCTTCTTTTTATGTTTGAATAATATTCTGCTTCCCTGGTGGCTCAGGTGGTAAAGAATCCATCTGCAATGCAGGAGACCCAGGTACGATCCATGGGAAGGGAAGATGCCCTGCAGAAGGGAATGGCAACCCACTCCAGTATTCTTGCCTGGAGAATTCCATTGACAGAGGAGCCTGGCGGGCTACAGTCCATGGGGTTGCAAAGAGTCGGATAAATACAATGCAAATTGTTTATCCACTCATCTGTCAATGGACATTTAGGTTGTTCCCATGTCTTGGCTGTTGTATAATAGATACTGCTGCTATGAACAGGGAGCATAGATTACCAATCACTCTTGATATCTGATCGAATTCCTCATCCCCCACCCTCTGTATCTTAATAACCCGGCCTGCCTTCATCAAGGATCCTGTTGAGTCAGTCTTTCATGAGTCCCCCAGCCTTGATGTTTCTTCTTAATAATTTTCTATCCACTGACTCTGACCCTGTTCCTAGCCTATAAATCTCCACCTATCCTTGTATTTAGGGCTTCGCTGGTGGCTCAGATAGTAAAGAATCCGCCTGCGATGCAGGAGACCCGGGTTCAATCCCTGGGTTGGGAAGGTCCGCTGGAGAAGAAAATGGCAACCCACTCCAGTATTCTTTCCTGGAGAATTCCATTTTGGGGCTTCCCAGGTGGAACTAGTGGGAAAGAACCTGCCTGCCAATATAGGAGATGTAAGACACATGAATTTGATCCCTGGGTTGGGAAGATCCCCTGGAAGAGGGCACAGCAACCCATTCCAGTATTCTGGCCTGGAGCATCCCATGGACAGAGGAGCCTGGCGGGCTCTACTCCATGAGGTTGCAAAGAGTCAGACACGATTGAGTGACTGAACATGAACACATGTCCCTGTATTAAGGGTTGAGCCAATCTCTCTCCCACTGGCGTGGTCTCTGTGGAATAAAGTCTTCTTTATCACCTTTAACAAGTTCTACATCCTGGTGAATCAAAGGACAGTCCACAGATCAATATCTAGGAGGCCTCATCCCAGATCCTCTGAATCAGAATCTGCATTTTAAAAGAACCCCAAGCAATCTGTGTCCTTTTGTTTGGCTGTGCTGGGTCTGTGTTACAGCACATGGGCTTAGTTGCTCTGAGGCATATAGGATCTTAGTTCCCTAACCAGGCATTGGACCTGTGTCCCCTGCATTGGAAGGTGGATTCTTGACCACTGGATCACTAAGGAAAACTAGTTAATATCTCTGTAGAGCGGAAAGAGTTCTGGAAATTATCTACAAGAATACATATATGTGACTGTAGCCCACCAGGCTCCTCTGTCCATGGAATGCTCCAGGCAAGAATCCTGGGGTGGGTTGTCATGCCCTTTTCCAGGGGATCTTCCCAAGCCAGGGATTGAACCCAGGTCTCCCACATTGCAGGCAGATTCTTTACCATCTGAACCACCGTACAATATATACACATATATATACAAATAAATGTTAAAAGTATGGAAAATACCCAGTTTAAATACTGCAGACTCCTCAATCTGCACTCACTGCAAACATTTTAAAATATAGCTTTATTGAGATATAATCCATGTGCCAGGTCTGTTTTTTCTTAAATCTGTTTAAAGTGTATAACTCAACAAGTTTTAATACATTCCCAGGTTTGAATCACCACAGTCTCACTTTCCATTAGTTTCTACTTCCCGAGAGAGACCTGTACCCACTGTCAGTCATGCCCCATTTCTGGCCCATATTCCACTCCCTTCCTGCACCCCCAGGCACCCACTAATATGTCATCTGTCTCCATAGATCTGTCTCTTCTGGACATTTCATGCAAACAGAATCTTACAACATGGGGTATAGGTACTCATTTAATGGACAGCCGTACTTGGAATTAACCCCTCAAACGTGGCAAGTGCCAACATTTTACATTACTCACACAATGAAGCGATCAAGGCATCTGAGTCCGTGATGTTTCCCACCATAGACAAGTAGACATAAGGGCCTTCCTAGAGAGAAGAAAAGGAAAACATGCTCTAATTCAGCATCACACCCACAGGATGGCACCACAGATACACCCCTGTGCGGGAGAGCACCCCTTGCCCAGCCTGCAGGAGCGCATATCCCGGCAGGCACCCTCAGCCCCGCATCGCACCATCCCAGTGCTTATGAGTGGGGCGGGCGAAGGGAGATCCTGGAGCCTGGCCCCCCGACCTTGGAAATGGATACATCCAAAGTGAATGTTTATATAGTAAATGCTAGTTTTCAGTGACTGGCATTCTAAAAGCAGAGGTGTGTTCTGATGGGGGAAAAAAAAATAAGCTGAAAATTCTGTCCAAGAGTCTAAATGTTATAGTAAATAAATTAAATTCTGGATTAATCCAGAAGTACTTCAGAGTACTTCATTGCGTCTCACCTCAAAAAAAACCCAAGATCTCTCTTAACAAAAGTAGCATTTAAGTATCACTATCAGAGCAGGAACTAGTTCTTTCTTCCTGCATAAGGGCAAACAGGAAAATTAAAAATGCTTACAGGCTATATTTAACATTTTGGTTTAAGGAAATCTCTGCAATTATATTTAGCATTTCCTCATTAGTGACACGTTTCTTTGCCTAAAATTTCAAAAACTGGATTAACTAGGATTCCCTAATATATCTGATTATGTTGCTCCTTTGAACAAAGTTTGTTGCTGGTCAATACAACTTTTTTTTTCTTGTTTCTTTTTACCAAAACAATCACTTATATGACATCAGAACAGTGTCTCTGCCTAAACCCTAAGCTCACTTCTCGTACAACTTCCCAGAGGCTACCAGTTGTAACCACTTCTAACTGTAGTTCTGGCAACTATCTTTATACTTATATTACTATTTCTTTGTGCTTGGTCAATCAGTCATGTCCGACTCATTGAGACCCCATGGACTGTGGCCCACCAGGCTCCTCTGTCCATAGGGATTCTCTAGGCAAGAGTACTGGAGTGGGTTGCCATGCCCTCCTCCAGGGGATCTTCCCAACCCAGGGATCAAACCCAGTCTCGCACACTGCAGGTGGATTCTTTACTGTCTGAGCCACCAGGGAAGCCCAAGAATATGGGAGCGGGTAGCCTACCCCTTCTCCAGGGGATCTTCCCAACTCAGGAATCTAACTGGGGTCTCCTGCATTGCAGGTGGATTCTTTACTAGCTGAGCTACTGGGGAAGGCCCACTATTAACTGCCCATCCTGAAAAATTACGCTATAAATTATACTGTTCCCTTCCCCTTCCCTCCATCCAATTTTTGACAGTGTAGGGAAGGAGAAACTTCTTGCTCTCCTCTTAGGTTCTGTAAGCTGGTTTAAGAATTAGTTGGCATAAATGGATTAAAAAGAAAAGCATACACATTTGATTTACTATGTTGACACGTGGGAATCTTCAAACGGAAAATGACCTGAATAAGCTGTCAGGCCCCCAAACTCATACGCCTTTTTACCCAAAGACCAGTAACTGCAAGGATGTGGAGAGACCAGGGGTCTTGGGCTGAGGACAATAAACTGTGGGAAAGTGACCAGGAAATACTCGGGGAGAAACTAAAGGAAGACAGGGTTATTTCTGTCGGGCTATTTGCACAGGACCGTTTCAGCACTGACTCCCAGTCCTCAGTGAGATGCACGTGCTTTTCCTTCTGGTAAAGGGAGGGCACCTTTCTCAAGGGAAATTCAAAGACCTGATTTGAGCTAGAAACGGGGGAGATCAGAGTGCTCTTCCCGAATCTACTGTTCCTCAACTGCCTTCTGTTCAAAATCATCAACGTGCCAAAGTGGCATAATTTGGAGTGGCGTGTTCTGAACTCCTTTAACAGCTACATGAGTTCTCTTTAATTCTTCTGGGAGTTATCCCGAATTTGTAACTTCAGGAATAAGCTTCAAACCTCACCTGACCCCTTCATTGTTGCTGTGCAGCATATGGACCTCTGTGATACCAGGCGCCTATGAGAGCACCCAGCAAGCTCTCTCCCCCTCCTCCCCACTTCTCTCAGCCTCTGTCCACTTTGCTTGTACCTTGCTGAGACTGACCGCATTTCCATTCGTGTTCTGTAAACATATTTGTCTTCCGCATTTTATCTGTAAGTAGATTCTCAAAGCCGAAAAGTCAATCAATACTCTATTGACAATATGGCGATTACATAAACAGTGTTCACTGCAACAGGCCACAACTTCTTACCGTACAAATCAGTATTTATGTCACTTAAGAAGAATGTGGCAAATGGAGTATTCTTTCTTACACTCATACATTTCTCAGAATCACACTACAGTTTAGTTTCTTTCAACTTTGGGCCAGGACTTTCTTATCAGATATCTTTGTTTATGCCACAGTCTGTAACTGCCTTTCTTTTTCTCTAACTGAGAGAAGAAACCTGCCTCTCTCCCCATCTCATTAGCATAATCTTACAGCTTTTTATCCATTCCGATCTTTGCTGAACAGAGGCTTGAAGCTGGCTTCTCTTTCCTTTCTTTTTTTAACGATTTATTTACGGCTGTGCTGGGTCATCGTTGCTGTGCTCGGCTTTCTCCAGCTGCCAGCGAGCGGGGGCTACTCTCTCTGGAGGCGCGAGGGCTTCTCACTGCAGCGGTTCCCCCTGTTGCAGAGCGCAGGCCCCAGGCGTACGGGCCTCAGGAGCTGCAGCGGGTGGACTCAGCACCTGTGGCGCGCAGCCTGGGTTGTTCCATGCATCAGGGACCGAACCGGTGTCCCCTGCACTGGCAGGCGGATTCTTTACCATTGAGTCACCAGGGAAGCCCTATTTTTGCTTTTCTTGACGTTCTGTAAGTTACCTAATAGGTAAGTGTGCTTTATTTCAGAGCATATATGAAAATCCTATTCCTTAAAGATTTTAAAAAATTACACGAGATAAACAATGTTTTTAAACAAGAAGTACTCCCTGTCTACTTTGTAGCTCCTTATTCTCACCAGCTGATTTTTTTTTTTTTTTTTTTTTTTTTTTTTTCCCCGCAGAGCCGTAGGAAGTCCACATCACTTCCCTGGCATGGCCGGGGAACTTTTTAGACAAAAATACATCTGCTGGACTGGCCAGTAGGGGCAATGAGGCTGAGCTGAATATGACCCTCTGTGGGGCTCAGTCCACCTATCTGTGAGATAAAGGACTTCCCAAAATTAGACTGTTGATCTCATGACTTCCACGAGCAACCTCTTCAACTGAAACCATCAGCAAACCCAGACTCTGACATCCTGTCTGGCTCTTTCCTCAGGAGCAATTCTGTAGGTAAATGCAGGATGGGGACCTGGATCTAAGATCAAGATCAGAGTCACTGGAAACATTAGTTACTATTTGACAACAGCCAAAATTACCTGTAGAACTCTCGAGAACGGGAACAGACTTCCTCCCATGAATTCACATTTTATATCAAATGAACCATAAAGTGTTTTTCTTCCCTCTTAAAATTATTTCCAGGCTCTGGAAGATGAAATTTATACTAACTTGCAGAATAAACTTGGAAGGTTATCAGCTCCAAAAGTCTTTAATCATAATATATGGAGAAGAACTAACCAGCCAGAACTAAAATTCATGTTTGAGCTCAACAGCTACCTGGAGATTTTAAGGACCAGATGAAAGGTCCTTGGTAAGCAGCAAAGGCCATCAGTAGGGTGTTGCTTAACTGGGAAGGAGGGCCTGAACAAGTGGAGGGGTAGGCACCCTGCACTACAGGCTGGAGATCCGGGTGAGCTTGAGCAAAATATATATATATATATACACACACACAGCAGATTTTATTTCTTATATTCCCTGCTCCTTGACCTCCTGAGTTTCAACTCCCTCATCGATATAAACCAATAGGGTAAAGCTCTCAACAGATGTCTGATGAATGAAGAACTGAATGAATGAGAGAGTGATGAGCAGAGTTAGGCTAGATCTTCACCTTTTCGCAAAGTGTCTCTTACTGACTGGAAGTCCTGAGTGCGGCACTTGGTCCACTGACCTCACTGGTGAGGTCCATGAGCAGTGGCCCGGGCAGAGTGCCTGTCAGTGGAGGGTCAGGTGTGGAGGAAGGGGGCCCCATGGAGGGTTGTGGGGTCAGCACCTTTTAAGCCCCAGCCTTTCAAGTAGTAGTGGGTTGTGAGTCCCACACCTGCCACTGCTCATCAGTCATGGGAAGGCCAAGCTCATGGCAGCCACCAGGGCAGACTCCCCGACTGACTGGCTGGGCTTGAGGCTGTCACCAAGAATTTCGGAGTGAGTGCAATTATTCCTACCACTGTCTGAGAGGCAGACACCTGTCCCCTAGGCAGCACAACCTGAATTGTCACAGAGAAATTCACTCAGGATATAGGGGCAACATGACAGGAGGTCTGGGTTCCCTTGAAAATACTTCAGCAATAATGAAAGAAAAAGGAAGGGTGGGGAAAGGCGGGAGGGAGAAAAGGAAAAAGTGACAAATGAAGCAAGTGCAGCAAAATTTGAAAACCCCGAACCTGCTCATTACACTAGTCTCTCTACATCTGTGCATGTTTAAAATTTTTCACAGTAAGGCTTAATTTAAAAAAAGATACATCGGGCTTCCCTGGTGGTCCAGGGGCTAAGACTCTGCACGCTCCCAACTCAGGGGGCCCAGATTTGATCCCTGGTCAGGGAACTAGATCTCACGTGCCACAACTAAGACCTGCTGCAGCCAAATACATAAAATAAATAAATACTTAAAAAAAAGATATATATAGCACCTTTTCATACTGTTCATGGTTAGATAGCATCACTGACTCATTGGACATGAATTTGAGCAAACTCACGGAGATGGTGAAGGACATGAAGCCTGGCGTGCTGCAGTCCATGGAGTTGCAAAGAGTTGGACATGACTGACTGAACAACATACAGCACTTTGTCAAAAATGAACTGCTGTCCCTTGTGTTTTTGGATTCCTGCCTCAGGACCCCGGGGTCCCAGAGGTCCTCTGCCCTCACACTTCTCACACACACACACGCAGGGCCCGCCCCACCCCGGCCCGGGACCAACCGGCAGCATCTGGGGCTCCCACCGGGGGCGTGGCTCTGCCAGGGTCCCCTCTGGACCCCGGGCAGCCTGGGGTCAGGTCTGGATCAGCCTCGGCTCACACAGCTGAGGGGAACCAGACGAGGGTCGCAGTTCACCACGTGCAGAGCCAGCACGCCACACCACAGTAAGCTGGTCACTATCCTCTTCCCCGTCAGATGCCCTTTAATATCAGACAAACTGGTGTTTCAAATGTCAGTGTCGTGAGTCTCCAGTTACCAGAACCTGAAAAAACCACGGGCAAACATGCTCACCTTCTGCCAGCTCCAGCATGTCCTACACACACACAGACACACCCTGGGACACACACACACGGACACACACACAATAAGGATAAAAAGCAAGGAGAGCCAATGGCCATGACCGCAAAAAGAAAGGGAAAACAATCTCGGTGTTTGCACTCCCTTTTCAAATTACTTGTGCCCTTCTGGTGAACAAACAGCCATCTACATGCGAGCCCCGTGTCCTCCTGGCGCCGCGTGACATGCTGAGTGAATTCTCCGTGTTGTCCAGTTAAGTCTGCAGAGAAGCTGCACTGAGTGGGCTTCCACTCACCCTGTGTGTGCACGCAAAGTCGCTTCAGTTGCGTCCGACTCTTTGTGACTCCATGGACTGTAGCCCACCAGGCTTCTCTATCTGTGGGATTTCCCAGGCAAGAATACTGCCATGGATTGCCATGCCTTCCTCCAGGGGATCTTCCCAACCCTGGGATGAAACCTTCATCTTTTACATCTCCTTTATTGGCAGGCTGGGTCTTTACCGCTAGGGATCACCCTGATAAGGGCTCTTTTCCTGTTACAACTCACCTGTCCTTGCCCCACATCGGTGCTCCTAACCCCCACGGCATGCTGATTTTCTTTTTTTTTTTTTTTTTAAGTATTTTATTGTTTAATTATTTATTTATTTGTCTGTGCCAGGTCTTTACTGCAGCACGTGGGATCTTTAGTTGAGGCATGTGGGATCTAGTTCCCTGACCAGGGATTGAACCTGGGCCCTTCTGCATCGGGAGCGCAGAGTCTTAGCCACTGGACCACAGGGAAGTCCCCGTGGTTCCATCACACTTTTCTTCACTCTTCCGACATCCTTTCTGGTGGTGTACTTTTACCATTTTAACTATTAAAAGTTGTTGAAGTGATACATGCTGTAAGTTAAAAAAATTTACAAAAATCTATAAAGTGAAAGGTAAAAGTCTCTTTCTCTCCTGATCCCCAATCTCACCCCCCCAGAGATATCACTGCTTGAGTTCCATAGTAGTCTTCAGGAAATTTTTCATGTATGTTATTATATAGCTATAAATATTTAAAATACTTTCTTCCTGCCGTTAATTTTCCTACTATCAACCTAGAGGGTGATGAGGACAATTCCACAATGTTTGTTGACTTAAAAAATTTTAAGCTCAATATATCAAGAATTTTGGTTTAAAAACCATTTAATTATATTAAATACTCTAAAATGTGACTGGACTATACCATCTAATTGAGCTGCTAACAAAATCAACTTAAAAGCTAAAATGAATCATGGCAAATAAATTAAGAAACAAAGGCAAGACTTCCCTGGAGGTTCAGTGGTTAATACTCTGTATTTCCAATGTTCAGTTCCTGGTCGGGGAACTAAGATCTCATATACCTTGAAGTGGGGGTGGGGGTGGGTGGGGGGAAGGCTGGTCTCATCTCATTTTTCACTTAATGTGTTCCAGACACGTAGCTCTAACAATGCATTTTATAGACTTTAAGACAGCTACAAGTCAAAGCTCAGATTTTAAAAACATGCTTGAGCTGGGCAAGTTTCTGCTATTTATAACTCAATGACCAGTTTGTAAAGAACGCTCAATTTACTCATTTCACCCTTAAAGAAAAATTTATACCGGCTTTATAGAAATAAAAGAGAACATACATTTTCTTCTTTGTAATTTGTGTTTGTATTTGTAAAGGCTGAATTTATAGTTAAATATATTTGCGAGGTTTAAGAAAAAATGTGTTTGAATGACGAGCCAGAAAAACTGCAATCCATTAAGAGTGGGAGAATAAAGTGGAGTAGGAATAGAATCAATACATAAATCCTGTCAAAATGTATTAGCATTTACTGATCTGACTCATAAAACCTCAGCCTAATCGGACTTGATTTTTCCATGTCATGGCAACAGCACACATCATCGTTTCTGGAAGGACCAGCTGCTTCAGCCTCCTACAGCCCCTCAATGACGAGGCTTTACTGACTTCATAAATATATGCTGCCCAGCTGTCATCCGCTTAATGAGGCGATAACGTCCATTTGATGGAACCATTCCATTCGGTCCTAGCAGGCGGGCTGTCGCCTGATATTAACAATGGACCATGCTGGCCCTTTCAGAAGTTCGGGTACCACACAACCACATAAGTTCTATTGTTCCTACAACATGGCAGCTTAGTGTTTGCTTTAGGACTTAAAAACCACTTCTCCCCTTTAAAGAATATACCCTCCTTTGCTGAGGCAGTTACTTCTTAGATTTGAAACCTTCCAAGGCTCATCTTTGTTGGACATGTGTATTATCACATTATTACTTAGGGATAGAATGAAAATTAAAACTTAATCCAAGTAAGGAGGATGATGAGGAGGGGTCACCAAGGGGACGGAAGAAGAATGAACGTTTACTGAACTCTCCTAAGTGCTGGGCACTATGCCCAGTGCCCTACCTCCTTGCTATTCATTTATGGTCCATGGACCACAGCTCGGGCACCAGCTGGGAGCTTGTGTGGACTATCAGATCCTAGCCCAGACTTATGGAGATTCCCGGGCACAGTCAAGTTTGAGAAAACCTGCCCTAAATTACAAAGTTTATTTAATCCTTTCAACTACCATTTGAAGAAAACATTAGTTCCATACTTTATGTCTACAAATTTGGGGTAGACATCTCAAATTTGGGTCCTGATCTCGGACTTGCAGGCTCCAAAACTGTGAGAAAGAAATTTCTGTTGTTTATAAGCCACTCAGTGTGTGGCATTTTGTTACAGCAGCAAAAGAGACTAACACAATAAGGAAACCCAGAAAGAAAGTTTCCTTTCTCCCTCCCTTAAAAAAAAAAAAAAAAAAAAGTATTATTTTGTTTTTTATTTCTCTTCGCTGCCTAAAGAGTTTAATGCAGAATACAAGTATAAGTAAACAATGAAATAATTTCCCCGATGCTCAGCAGTAAAGAATCTGCCTTTGATACAGGAGCTGCAGGAGACTCAGGTTCAATCCCTGGGTTGGCAAGATCCCCTGGAGGAGGGCATGACAACCCACTCTGGCATTCTTGGCTGGGAAATCCCATGGACAGAGGAGCCCAGCAGGCTACAGTCTATGGAGTGGCAGAGAGTCGGATACGACTGAAGTGCCTTAGCAGCAGCAGTAAAGGGGGGAAATCACTGTAGTGAGAATTTTGGTTTATCTGTGTATGCTCTGCAAAGCCTCCTCAGCCTGTATTTCTCACACATATTTAATGCACATACCCTGATGATTCAGTCAGTAAAGAATCTGCCTGCAGTGCAGGAGACCTGGGTTTGATGCCTGGGTTGGGAAGATCCCCTGGAAAAGGGAATGGCAACCTGCTCCAGTATTCTTGCCTGGAAAATTCCATGGACACAGGAGCCTGGCAGGCTCCAGTCCATGGAGTCGCAAAGGGTCGGACACAACTGAGTCACTAAACAAAACACCACGATATTTCATAATGCACATATATTTCTTCCTTCCTCTCTGCATCACAGAAAGGATTTCCAGCGGGAAAAGGGGTGCTGCCCAGGATTTCACAGGTGGGAAAAGACACAGCCGGCCACGCCAGCACACCTGTTGGACCCCAAAGCCCAAGGCTTCTTGAGTCCAACGGTCAGAGCTCCTCTGGAACAGCGCTGAGTAACCAGGACTTGAAAGGCAGCCTGTGGTGTGTGTGAGGGTGAGCGACAGGATGGAAAAGAGCCAGGAAACCACGCCACGAGAAACAGCATGGGTGGACATGGGACGCAGCTTCCCTTTGGGCTACAGAAGACAGCACAAGTAAGACCCAAAGAAATAACAAGGGGCCAGTCTCAGCTCAACAGAAGGCAACATTTTCTTGTAACTAGAGCTATTCTATTTTGGAAAGATGGCACCGACTGAACGTTTTCAAGCACAGGTGGCTGACTCGAGAACATCTGTCTGGACAATGAGAAAAGTCCTATTTCAAGGGGGAGACTGGGCTACTTGGCTCCTAAACGCACCTCCTAGCCTACGGCAGTGTTCTCACTTTCCACACGCAGTACTGGGTGTTCCTCTGGATGTGTGGGGCACGACGCACACCGGGCCCTCCACGGACTGGACCAGGGTCTACACTTGCCAGCCTCTCCTTTGGCTGCAGGTGCTCAGATCCAAGGATCGGGAGGGACAAGGAGGCAGTCAGGGCACGGGCTAGCAGCTGGCCTATAAAGCAGCCCTTGCAAAACATCACAACCTGAAGAGACCTGAGCTGGGCCCGTGACAACATTCTTATTCTCCGAGAGCACCAATTCACAAAGAGGACGTGAATCCAATCTGATTCTGACAATTAATATGTAGGAGAGGTCAGAAGAGGCCCAGAACAAATTGACACTCTGAATAAAGTCAGGTTACCAGGAAGCACGGTGTAGTCATTGGATTGGGCTGCCACAGAAAAGTACCACAGATCAGGCGGCTTAAAACCACAAACACTTAACTGTGTCACAGTTCTGGAGGCTGGATGTGCAGGATCAACCTGTCAGCAGGGCTGGTTTCTTCCCAGGGCTGCAGGCGGAACCCTGTCTTGTGCCCCTCTCCCTACACCTTCCAGGGGTTTGATGGTACTCTTTGGTGTTCCTTGGCATGAAGGAACCTCACTCTGATCGATGCCTTCAAGTTCACGTGGCGTTCTCTCCCTGTGTCCAAATTCCCTCCTTTATAAGGAACCAGTCGTTATTGGGTGAGGGTCCACATTCATGACCTCACTTTAAGTGAGGAAGTATTATACTGTGTTCTACTACTTTTACCGGGATTGCTGTCCCAAGGAGGCAGAGGAGGAGAAACGGGAAATGGGACCAAGGAGAGGCATGAATCAGGTATGAGGCTACATTAGTGGGTTTAGCAACTTCGTAAAGCTGCTTAGTAACAAGCTAACTGATGTCTCAATCTTACACTTGTCCAGAGGCTGTATGAACTACTGCTTCTTTGGGGAGTTCCTCTTGGGTGAGGAGGGAAGAATTTATCCTGTGGTTCCCAAAAACCATTGTCAAAGATTCATCCCGTGGGCAGGGGTGTGGGAGCCGAGTGGGACCCCAGGACCTCACGCCTGAGTGGCATGTGAGGGGCCTGGGGCAAGGGCTGGAAGAAGCTGCCTGGATGGGACCCAGTGAAGCTGGAGTTGGTCACTGTCGTGGTGGCAGAAGCAGAGCAAATTGTAAACGGTCAGATGAAGCCAAGAAGATCTAAGAGGTACCTGATACAATCTTGCTATCTCCTACTGGACGACTGGGAGAAGGTAGCTGATGGGACTACAAATGGGGATCACGTTTCTGGGATCTTCAAACACTGGCTTCTCCTGGTTTAGTCGCTCAGTCGTGTCCAACTCTTGTGACCCCAGGGACTGTAGACCACCAGGTTCCTCTGTCCATGGTGTTTCCCAGGCAAGAATACTGAAGTGGCTTGCCATTTCCCTTCTCCAGGGGATCTTCCCGACCCAGGGATCAAACTCAGGTCTCCTGCACTGCAGAAAGATTCTTTAGCAACTGAGCCACCAGGGAAGCTTTTAGCTTCCCTTAGAGCAAGCAACTATACTTTTTAGGATTCATCCTGGGTAAATACTTAAGACAAGTGCATAAAAATGTACAGAGAACATTCTATGTAATTGCCAGCAACTGGGAAGAGCCCGTAAGTCCAACAATTTAGGACTGGTGAAAAAGATTATACATAAAGTATAATGGAATCCTAAACAGTTATTCACAATAAACTGTGGAAAATTCTGAAAGAGATGGGCATACCAGACCACCTGACCGGCCTCTTGAGAAATCGGTATGCAGGTCAGGAAGCAACAGTTAGAATTGGACATGAAACAACAGACTGGTTCCAAATAGGAAAAGGAGTATGTCAAGGCTGTATATTGTCACCCTGCTTATTTAACTTCTATGCACAGTATATCATGAGAAACGCTGGGCTGGAAGAAGCACAAGCTGGAATCAAGATTGCTGGGAGAAATATCAATAACCTCAGATATGCAGATGACATCACCCTTATGGCAGAAAGTGAAGAATTAAAAAGCCTCTTGATGAAAGTGAAAGAGGAGAGTGAAAAAGTTGGCTTAAAACTCAACATTCAGAAAATTAAGATCATGGCATCCGGTCCCATCACTTCATGGCAAATAGATGGGGAAACAGTGGAAACAGTGGCTGACTTTATTTTTTTAGGCTCCAAAATCACTGCAGATGGTGATTGCAGCCATGAAATTAAAAGATGCTTACTCCTTGGAAGGAAAGTTATGACCAACCTAGACAGCATATTAAAAAGCAGAGACATTACTTTGTCAACAAAGGTCCGTCTAGTCAAAGCTACGGTTTTTCCAGTGGTCATGTATGGATGTGAGAGCTGGACTATAAAGAAAGCTGAACGCAGAAGAATTGATGCTTTTGAACTGTGGTGTTGGAGAAGACTCTTGAGAGTCCCTTGGACTGCAAGGAGATCCAGCCAGTCCATCCTAAAGGAGATCAGTTCTGGGTGTTCATTGGAAGGACTGATGTTGAAGCTGAAACTCCAATATTTTGGCCACCTGATGTGAAGAGCTGACTCATTCGAAAAGACGCTGATGTTGGGAAAGATTGAAGGCAGGAGGAGAAGAGGACAACAGAGGATGAGATGGCTGGATGGCATCAATGACTCAATGGACATGAGTTTGGGTAAATTCCGGGAATTGGTGATGGACAGGGAAGCCTGGCGTGCTGTGGTTCATGGGGTCGCAAATAGTCAGACATGACTGAGCGACTGAACAGTTATTTAAATTTATGAGGAATTAATAGTTCAAGAGTCTCATACAGATGGTCACTGAACACAGCTAAATGAAAACACAAAGAATGAATAATACGATCCCATTTTTGTAAAAAGGATCCTGAAAAATATTTATATGGATATATATATTCACATAAATTCTGGAAGACTATTTTTAAGAATACTAACCATAATTATCTCTAGGTAATTTTAACTTTTCTTCTGTTATTATTTTTTACAATTATTGTGGAAATAAATAATTTAAACAAATTTTGTTTTAAAAGACTGTCTGACATAGAAAAGGAACTGACATTTTAACCACTTTTTTTTTTTTTTTTTTTTTTTTGCTGAGTGGCCTATGGGATCTTAGTTCCCTGACCAGGGATCGAACCCATGACCCCTGCACCGGGAGTCCACAATCTTAACCACTGGACCATGAAGGAAGTCCAAGAACTGACATCTTAGATATCTGAGCAATCGGAGGCTTAAAATGTAAATGGTAGATGCTGCTAAAAATTAAATGAATAGAATCACTCTTCCATTCATTCAGTATTAACAAATATTCCAGAATAGCTCCTACAAACCAGGCACCAGGCCAGGTTCTGGAGATAGAAGAAGACAAAACAGTTACAAATTGTGCTTAGTGTTAGAAAGGAAAAAAGATATTTTCCTGGAATATTTTTATTTCAAAGGAAATAAGTTTAGCTGCATTAAAATTTTTTGAAGTATTTACAGGCTTTCTCCTTTTGCAAAAGATTTTAGGTTAATTACAACAAAAACATTCCACTAAATGGTAAAATATACATAAGAATTTGGATCAGGGACAATAAAAACATCTTATGTAGACTATCTTTTGTTGTTATTATAGAGCTTAAATATGGTTCTGAGCATCCAAGGAGCCAAAGTGAAAAGGAGAAACACTTATTTTGTTCTTGCCGTCAGAGAGAAATAGACCAATATATATTTTTTTTTTTTTTAGTTCTACCAGTTTATTGCTACCAACCCATCTCCCTCCACCCTCATGCACACATGCCCAGTCATGTAACCCCATGGACTGCAGCCCACCAGGCTCCTCTGTCCATGGACTTTTCCAGGCAAGAATACTGGAGTGGGTTGCCATTTCATTCTCCAGAAATAGACCAATTTTTTAAAAAGAAACTAAGCTTCTCCTAGCCCTTATCTGCAAAGGATATTTCTCATGTGAGAAATTTCTCATATCAAGTGACATTAATAAATATTAATACTTATATTAATAAATATTATTTTCCACATGAAATAATAAGAAAAAAATCTGCTAATCCATAAACTCTGAGAGGACAAGGGTCATCTATTTCATCTGTGTCTAGACACAGGTACCCCAGTAGGCACTCAAATTTTGTGGAAAGGAGGAACAATATGTCATTCTGAGATTTGGCTACATGGACAGCCATCCCAATTGCTAAGGAACATCCTTCTTCATCACGTTAGAAAACAGACTGAATCCTGGTCTGTAGAAGTACGAGGACTGTCTACCACCCTAAATAATGGATAGTGGCTCATTCTGGGCGCTATTCTTTAGGCTTTAATTTGATACCATAAACAGAACCACCAGATTATATCTGCACCTAAATTTATATGTATATATGTCTATATATCTATCTACCTAGATTTATCATAAGGAACTGGCTTAAGCAATTATGAAGGCTGACAAGTCCCATGACCTGAGGTTGAGTCAGCAAGCTGGAGACCCAAGAAAGCCAATGGAGCCCGAATGCAAGCAGAAGCCTGAGAACAGATGGAACCAATGGTACAGACCTAGTCCAAAGGCCAGCAGGCTTGAGATTCAGGAAAAGTCCTTGTTTCAGTTCAAGTCAAAAGGCAGTAAAAAGCCAATGTCCCAGCGTGAAGGCAATCAGGTAGGAGGCTTTCTTTCTGACTTGAGGGAAGACCAGGTTTTTGTTCCAGTCAGGACAGCAAGGAGATCAAACCAGTCAATCCTAAAGGAAATCAATCCTGAATATTCATTGGAAGCACTGATGCTGAAGCTGAAGTTCCAATACTTTGGCCACCTGATGCAAAGAGCTGACTCATTGGAAAAGACCCTGAAGCTGGGAAAGATTGAGGGCAGGAGGAGAAGGGGACGACAGAGGATGAGATGGTTGGATGGCATCACTGAATCAGTGGACATGAGTTGAGCAAACTCCAGGAGATGGTGAAGGACAGGGAAGCCTGCCATGCTGCAGTCCATGGGGTCACAGAGAGTCAGACATGACAAAGCGACTGAACAAAAGCAGGCCTTCAGTTGACGGGATGAGGTCCACTCGTGTTAGGGAGGGCATTCTACTTTACCAATGTAAATATTAACTTCATCCAAAACACCTTCACAGAAACACCCAGAATAACGTTTGTCAAAATATCTGGGCACCCCATGGCCCAGTCAAGATGACACACAAAATTAACCAGCATGAACCATTACTCTTAATATACAGCTAAACCAACTGTGATTCACCAGACTTAGCAAACAGCACAAGGACTATACATTCATTTACCAGAGAGGATATCTATATTAGAGCAAAACTGATGAAGATAATGATGCCAAAAATGGAAAGGAAAACAGGAGACAGCAACAGACGGCAAATTAAAAGGCAACTTCAGACCTCATGACAAAGTAGTGGGAGGAAGACAATTTTAGAAAGTCCCAAGATCAGAGGCTGAAGCTATTGGCGTGAAGGCAAAGAACAGATGGCAACATGAAACGGAAAAGGGTAAGGTCCAAAACACACCAATTAATAGGGAGGTAAGCAGCCTCACGGAGAAGGCAATGGCACCCCACTCCAGTACTCTTGCCTGGAAAATCCCATGGATGGAGAAGCCTGGTGGGCTACAGTCCATGGGGTCGCTAAGAGTCGGACATGGCTGAGGGACTTCACTTTCACTTTTCCCTTTCATGCACTGGAGAAGGAAATGGCAACCCACTCCAGTATTCTCGCCTGGAGAATCCCAGGGACGGCGGAGCCTGGTGGGCTGCCATCTATGGGGTCGCAAAGAGTCGGACACGACTGAAGCGACTTAGCAGCAGCAGCAAGCAGCCTCAGGATTTCTTGAAGAAAGACGATGCTTGGGCGTTAAGGCAGAGTGAATGGAGAGACTACAGATGTTCCGTGACAACTGTCCTGCATCCTGACGGACAAGCCCGAGTGGTGCTCCACGGTCATGAGAGGGTGGGAATGGCTAGCCTAGGGGTCCGAGCAGAGGACCAGTGGTAGAGTCGGGCACATCCGATTCCCCTCAGTTCACGTGGCCGGGCAACACCAGACAACACGTGAGCCTGCACACAGCTCTGCCGCCCACCCTCCCCTGGACCAGGCTCCTGCTCACACACGCACTCAGACCTTCCCACCTTAAACCCCAAGTCCCTTGCTCTTGCCGTATCTTTTGAACTTTTCTTTGTAAACAAGGAGGAATAAAGGGTGTTGCTCAGCAGCCAGCTCTATGAGGATAAAGTCAACAGCCGCTGCAGTTGCTGAGGGACCGCGCTCCCTGAGAGGAACTTGGGGTGAAATGCAGGATGAGACACACTGTGCCTCAGAAAAACAGGCCCCAGAGATTGGAGGATGCACGTCTCAGGAGGAATTTTCATGAGCCCAGATTCAAGCATCTTCAAATACATGGTTGGACAAGCACTGATATTGTTACCTTGAGATATCTTGTTTTTTGTGACCAGCAGCGATTTTTTTATTGAGGACGTGTGCTTGCATGTCTTCCCTAGCCAAAACCCATATATAAGCTCTTTCATGGCAACCCACTCCAGTATTCTTGCCTGGAGAATTCCATGGACAGAGGAGCCTGGTGGGTCACAAAGAGTAGGACACGACTGAGTGACTAACTTTCTTCTTTCTTTTCCCCTATCTTTTGGGGGCAGCTTCTTCTGAGCTGCTGAGAGGCTGTCTCTTGGCCACGCACAGTCCTTAGTAAGGTCCCTGAATTAAAACTTAGACTCACAGACTTCCCTGGTGGTCCTGTGGTTAAGAATTCATCCGTCAATGCAGGGGACACGTGTTTGATCCCTGGTCGGGGAAGATACCATGTGTTGTGGGGCAACTAAGCCCACACACCTAGAGCCTGAGCTCCCCAGTAAGAGAAACCACCTCAGTGAGAAGCCTGTGCACGCCAACTAGAAACTAGCCCCCGCTCTCTGCAACTAGAGAAAGCCCACGCAGCAACAAAGACCGCATGCAGCTAAAAAATACCTCTATGCATTAAATAAATTTTTTAAAAAAAAAACTTACACTCACAGTTCTTAAAATAACTTACACTCACAGCTCTTAAGTCTGTCCATTTTTCTTCAAGTCGGCACCTTCCCGCACTGTCCTTCCTCCCACCACCAAATCTCCTGAAAGTCTGGCACATGCCTCATCCACTTCCCCCCTGTCCCACCTGCTAAGCCCTTGCCCCTGGCTGCTGGAGCCTCCATTCAAGCAATGCCATCTACATCTACTTCCTGACGGCTGGTCCCAAAAGGCTCAGCCTTCACCTTTTTTGAACTTTTTATTTTTGTAACAGTGCTGCACATTTCACGGTGATCCTGAAATTCCCTTCTTTGGCTCCCAGGACCCAGCACTATATCCTGTTCTTGGCCTTTCCCCCAAGATCCTTTCAGGATCTTCCTCTTCCTGATTGTTCAATAGCAATATCAAAAGACCTGCTGTCATCCCCCAGGCTTTTCACTGTTCTGTTTTCTCTTATTCGGAAGTCACTCTCCCCAGGGCTTCCTACTGTCTCCTCCAGTCCGGTGAGGAACTTCCAACTCTCTGTTCCACCCTGACTCTGTCTCTCCAACGAGTCTTACATTTTCAGTGCCTTCCAACCATTTCCCCTCAATTACACTCTGGAGTCCCAGATTCACAGTTCTAAAATCAGACTTTCTTGTCCTTGTTAACATTATCAACATTATCCACGTCAGCCAAATTCTAAACCCTAAGATCATCTCCTCTCCCAATGTATAAGTGGTTACTCTGACTCATAAAATTCTTCCCTGCGAAGTCTCTTGTATTTCACTTTCCTCCTCATTTTAACTTCCATCACCACCTGAGCTCAGCTTTCTTCTCATTCCCAAAATACTGCAATTGCTTTTAGCTGATCTTCTTGCCCCTGAACTATCCTTTCCAATCCACCCTGAATTTGTTAGGAGACAATTTTCCATAAAGATCTCCTACTCTTGCAATGTCTGGCTGGGGTGTCTAAGCACAGGCATTCACACTAATTTAAGAATATTCCTGGTGGTCTTGTGGTTAAGAATCTGCCTTGCAGTGCAGAGGATGTGCGTTTGATCTCTGGTCAGGGAACTAAGATCCCACATGCTGTGGAGCAATTAAGCCCAGCGTCACAACTTCTGAGCCTAAGCATTAAACTATTACTAAATCCCATGGACTTTGGATGCAACTACTAAAGCCCATGGGCTCTGGCGCCTGTACACCACAACTTGAATTCATGCACCACAACCAAGATCCTGCATGATGCATCGAAGACCCTGAGTGCTGCAACTAAGACCCAACTCATCCAAATAAATACATTTTTTTTTTTTAAATAAAGAGAAACTAGGGCTTCTCTGGAGGCTCAGTGGTAAAGAATCCACCAGCCAATACAGGAGATGTGGGTTTGATGAGTGAAGATTTCATGTATCAAGGAGCAACTAAGCCCCTGAGCCGCAACTACGGAGCCTGTGCTGCAGAGCCCATGTTCCCCAGAGCCTGTGCTCTGCAACAGGAGAAGCCACCTCAAGGAGAAGCCCACACACCACAACTAGAGAGTGGCCCCTGCTCACCCCTGGTGGCTCAGATGGGTAAAGAATCTGCCTGCAATGCAGGAGACCCGGGTTGGATCCTTGGGTCAGGAAGATCCCCTGGAGAAGGTAATGGGAACCCACTCCACCACTTGCCTGGAGAATCCCATGGACAGAGGAGCCTGGTAGACTACAGTCCATGGGGTCGGACTGTCCAAAGAGTTGGACACGACTGAGCAACTAACACGGCAACTAGAGAAAAAGCCCACACAGCAACAAAGAGCCAGCACAGCCAAAAATAAATAAAATTATTTTAAAAAGAAAAACGTAAAAAAAAATAATCTATTAAAAAAAAAAAAAAAAGAATATGTATGTAAGGAGACATTCCAGAGTAGTAGGGCTTCAAGATCTCTCCTTCCTGAGATGTTTCAGGGTAGTGAAGATAAAACCTCACCTCCTCTTCCTCAGAGAAGATCTGTTTACATTTCTGAGTAAAGATAAGGGCTTTCTCCAGAGAGAAGTAGGAGCAGGTCACCAGCAGCTTCACAGAAGATGGGAACCTAATTTGGGGGGTGTTCCTCTCCTGTAACGTGCCCCCAGACTGTGCAATTACCATCTGGCCCTCACTGCCTTGCCCTGTGGAGCTTGGGCCATCAACAAGGCTAACTTCACTTGAAGAAGGGTAAAATCTCAGACCCCTTACACTGTGACTTAACACACCACCAACAAATTATCTTTTGAAAGATCTGCTTTGGCCACCTTACTTCCTAGATTGAAACACTTCCATGGCTTCCTTCCACGAATAAAACTCTTAAGTCTTATCTATAATTCAAGTTCTCTTTCCAGTCTGTCCCTCTTCTTTATATAAGGGATTTGAGAATTTGTGGATTGGAGTATATCCCAGGGGGTTATGGAAGCAATCCACCATAGATACTGACAGAGGACTGTAGTACTGACAAAGAAAGAGAAACCAAAGCCTATGATAATCATCTAGGTCTGCAGATATCAGCTGGACACGTGTTGCTAGAGTCTTACCTTATGTAAATCTTCTGTTCTAATCAATTTGGACTTCCACATGTTTCCCAAACAGGCATACAAATTCTGCCTCCAGGCTCTGGCCATGCCTGTGCTCAGTCACTCAGCTGTTTTCAGCTCTTTGAGACCTCATAGACTGTAGCCTACCAGGCTCCTCTGTCCATGGGATTCTCCAGGAAAGAATACTGGAGCAGGTTGCCATTTCCTATTCCAGGGGATCTTCCTGACGCAAGGACTGAACCTGGGTCTGTGTCTCCTGCATTGGCAGACAGATTCTTTACCATTAGTGCCACCTGGGAAGCCCCCTGGCCATGCCTAGAATGCTATACTTAGATCACAGATGAGGGAAAACCCATGAAGCACCAGAGCAAGAAACACCCATAGCACCTTTCGAGCAATGGTGAGCCCAACCATTGATTTCTTCATGGATGTCACCATGGCTCCATCAGACAGGAAACCAACCGGTCCTCCACCCTGGCCATAACCGGCTGAAATGAAGGTCAGAGCTGCAGCCCCAGGTAACCAGTGTCTGATTGGACATCAGGGAGATGAACCATCTCTGGCAATGCTTGGTTGAATCTCCGTGCAAGAGGGGAGCTCAGCCTTTGATGTTGGCCAACAGACCCAGACATCTCCTCAACTTGAGAAGTCAAGTCAAAAGGGGTGAGGAGAGGTAGCTCAGGTTCCAGTTGGGGTTTCAGACCTCCTCCTGTCTTTCTATACAAATCTTAGCTCCACCCACATTTCTGGGTATTCTGGCAGCAAACTCCCAATCATCTCAAAGATAAAATGGAGATGCATTTGCCTTGTAGGCCTCAACCACTTAAGAGCCCTTCTCACCAGTCTCTAAGAAATGTGTACCAAGACACTGGATGAAGCATTGTGTGTAAATAGTCAACTTAACCAGACAATATTAATGGGCATGCTTTTATTTATCATATTTCATTATCAACTGTAAGATACAACCTAGTTCCAGAGACATAAAATATCAGAGACTTCCCTGGTGATCCAGTGGCTATGATTCTGCACTCTCCATGCAAGGGGCCCAGGTTCAATCCCTGGTCAGGGAACCAGATTCCACATGCTGCTCAAATAGTTCGAATGCCACAAGTAAAAGATTCTGGGTGCTGCAACTAAGAGTTGGTGCAGTCAAACAAATGAATAAATATTTTTCAGTGGTGGTTTAGTGGCTAAATTGTGTCTGACTCTTGCAATCCCATGGACTGCAGCCCATGAGGCTCCTCTGTCCTTGGGATTTCCCGGGCAAGAATACTGGAGTGGATTGCCATTTCCTTCTCCAGGGGATATTCTTGACCCAGGGATCGAATCTGGGTCTCCTGCATTGCAGGCAGATTCTTTACTGACTAAGCCATAAGGAAGCTCAAATATATATATATATATATATATATATATTTTTTTTTTTAATATACATTTTAATACATCAATAAAATAACCCATAGTGGTTATGCCACTGATTGTTGTAACACATCAAAAAAAAAAAAATGCCTTTTAGAATTAAGAATTATTGTATCCCTTTTAGAATTAAGGGATTATTGTTATGTATTCAAGCTTTGTATTCAGGTCCCTGGTGGCTCAGATGGCAAAGAATAAGATGCAGGAGACACAGGTTTGATCTCTGTGTTGGGAAGATCCCTTGGAGAAGGAAAAGGCAACCCACTCCAGTATTCTTGCCTGGAGAATTCTAAGAACAGAGGAGCTTGGCAGGCTATAGACCATGGGGTCACAAAGAGTCGGACACAACCGAGTGACTAACACTTTCACTTCAAGGTATGTATGGTATGGTACATTCAAACAGTGGGATGTTTTGTAGCTGAGACAGGTAAATGGCACAAGATGGGTCCATGGGTGATGGTGGGGGAAAGAATTTCCTTCAGAATAAAGGAGGAGAGTGGGGCATACATGGGGCTACACCTCAAGGTGCCACAAATGGAGATGTATCCAGTGCTTCCTGGCAGTCGGTGCTTGAAGAGCAGACTTTAATTTTAAACCAGGTGGTGAACATGTGGGTGTATGTTTTAGTGTTTTTATACCTTTTTTGTGTGTCTAAAATATAATACACTTTAAGTGGGCCTTGTAACCTGTTTTATTGCCCCTGTTCCTTGGACACCCTGCGTTCAGCAATGGCTTAAAAATTAATTCTTTAGAGACTCCCCTGGTGGTCCAATGCAGGGGGCCATGGTTTGATCCCTGGTCAGGAAACTAGGTCCCGCATGCCCCAACTAAAGATCCTGCACGCTGCAACTAAGACCCCGTGCAGCAAAAAAAAAAAAAAAAAAAAATCAATTCTATAAATAAAGGAGTTGAGGGAAATATTTACCGTCTATAATCTCCACAAGTTGACTATTAGGAAAGAAGGAATTTTGTCATTCCATTCCAGCAGTATCTGATATGTGCACATATCCAACTGATAAACATCTGCAGCCCTAGGTGATTATCAAAAACTCTGCTTTCTTTCTTTCTCAATACTACAGTCCTCCCCCAGTATCCGAGAGGGGTTGTTTCCCAGGCATACCAAAACCCACAAATGCTCAAGTCACTTATGTAAAAATGGTGTAGTATTTGCATGTAACCAGGCAGCATCCCCTATGCTTTAAATCATCTCTAGCTCACCTTTAATACCTAACGCTATGTAAATGATACGTAAGTAGCTGTAAATACAAGGTAAATACCACGTAACTAGTCGTGGGTGAGGAGGAGTGGCGGAGGGGGGCAAATTCAGGTTTTATTTCTTGGAAATTTCTGGAATTTTTTTTTCTGGTATTTTCTATCCTCTGTTGATTGAAACCACCGGATACGGAGGAGAACCGATTGTAAAGACACTGGCTTCACATTAGCTTTGGGTTTGCCTAGATTTAAGCAAGGTCAAATTAGCAAAAAAAGGAAAAAGATATTTTGCCTAGTTTAACAAAAGGCTTTAAGAAGAGTGTGTGCACAGGAAGTGGGGCATTTTCAATAGAATCCCTTAAAAACAACCATCCTGGCCATACAAAAAGTGAGTTGAAGTTATAAGGACACATTTCCTAAAGCCTGGCATGAAATAAAGTGCAAGTTTTGGAGTCAGACTAATTAATAAAAGTTATTCCGAAAATCACGCCAGCTGTGTGGCACTGTGAAATCATCTAACTTTGCAGGGCTTGTTTCTCTGTAAAATGGGAACAATAATAAGTGACTTATGGGGTGTTCGCAGGTCAGAAATTTTAAACACAGTCCTGGGCCTGCATACAGTAGTTACCCAATAAATGGTGATTACTATTTGGGAGCGGGTTTGGGGTTTTGGTTCAGGCCCCAGCGTACCTCATCACCCCTCCCTGCTGCCTCTGGGTCATTCAAACACTCTCAAATGTCTTAAACATCTATGTGCAGGTTACGAAGTCAAGCAAGCCAAGGCCTTTCCGCAGCTTACAATCCGACTAACAGCACCATAGAGGCATAACAATGTTCAGCTTTTCCTCGTTTAGTTTTAACTTGGCAGAGAAACTGGCACCACTAGGGAAGCTGCGCTACGGCCTTGGGACCTCAGAGAGGTGCAGTATCTGGCCAAAGGCCACGGGCACCAGGGCCACCAGGTGATTCCCGGGTCTCCCGCCACAGGGCCCGGGGCGGCCAAGGCGTCCCTGGCATCCGCGTCCTTTCCTGGAAACTAGAGGGAAGGGTCTCAAGAGAGGCGGCGTGCGTCCGCCCGCGTTTTCGGGGCCCAGGCGAGGACACTTACCAGCGCGAAATGCACCAGGGCGTTGAAGCAGAGCCAGGCGAGCAACCCGCGGTCCGCCGCCCCCCGGCCCCGGCCCAGGCGCAGGCCCAGCGCGCAGCCCGCCGCCAGCAGTGCGGCGCACAGCAGCAGCGAGCCGCCCGCCGCGGCGCCAAGCTCCCCACCGCGTGCATGCTTCCTGCTCCCAAGGCAGACTGCCAGCACCTGGGCTGGGATCACCCCGGGAGCAAGGAGCGGGAAGGCGGGGCTGCGCGGCGAGGGGCGGGGCTGCGCGGCGAGGGGCGGGACTGCGCCGGAGCGGAAGGAGGCTTCCCGCTCCCGCCCCGCTGCCCCGCGGAGTCTCTAGACAGCAGAGCCAGGCGTTTTCTCAATTCAGGTACATGCTCACCAATTTTCTTAACTGCCGAAATCAGACCTGTTCCCAGTTCTGTTCACTCACTCGTGTCCGACTCTTTGCGACCCCATGGACTGCAGCACGCCAGGCCTCCCTGTCCGTCACCAACTCCCGGAGTTTACTCCAACTCACGTCCATTGAGTCATTGATACCATCCAATCATCTCATCCTCTGTTGTCCCCTTCTCCTCCTGCCCTCAATGTTTCCCAGCATCAGGGTCTTTTCCAATGAGTCAACTCTTCACATGAGGTGGGCAAAGTACTGGAGTTTCAGCTTCAACATCAGTCCTTCCAATGAACACCCAGGACTGATCTCCTTTAGGATGGACTGGTTGAATCTCCTTGCAGTCCAAGGGACTCTCAAGAGTCTTCTCCAACACCACAGTTCAAAAGCATCAATTCTTCAGCGCTGAGCTTTCCTCATAGTCCAACTGTCATATCTATACGTGACCACTGGAAAAACCATAGCCTTGACTAGATGGACCTTTGTTGGCAAAGTAATGTCTCTGCTTTTTAATATGCTGTCTAGGTTGGTCATAACTTTCCTTCCAAGGAGTAAGCATAAGCCACCTATTCCCAGACCATGCCCCAAAGGCTGGCGATAGGGCCACACCTTTTGATGCAGTGTGATTGTTAACAGGGTTCAAAGCCTTAAGCCAGGAAGTGAAGTCTAGCTGTTGGAAATTTTGCCAGTAGCCTGCAGTGGGGGAAGGGAGGAGGTAGGGGGTTGGGGGGAGAATTTTAGGGACAAAATGTTCTAATTAGGCCCTTGCAAGCAACCATCAGTAGGCCTTATGGCTTACTCTAACACTATCCTTAAAGATCCAAAAAGCAGCATAAGTATGAGCGAGAGGAGCAGTAGGTCACAGCAGTTTGGTACCAGCTAATTTACCTGCGGTATTTTATGTTGTACTATGTTGCTGTTTAGTTGCTCAATCGTGTCCGAGTCTTTGCCACTCCATGAACTGTAGCCCACCAAGCTTCTCTGTTCTACTGGAGTGAGTTGCCTCTTCTTTCTCCAGGGGAATCTTCCCAACCCAGGGATGGAACCTGTCTCCTGCATTGGCAGGCAGATTCTTTACAGCTGAGCCAGCTCATGTGGTATTTTATCTTTCTTTACAACCCTGGGAACTCAGTGTGTGTCCTCCTATTTTACCAATGTGGAAACAGGCTCAAATTAACAGATTTAAATAACTTGTCTAAGGACTCTCAGTGACTGGGCCGAGGCCAGAACCCACGAGTGAGTGTCCCCAAGGCCTTTGCTTTTTGACCCTTGAGTAGATGCTTAACAGACAGCTACAGTCAGCCGGGTTGGATGAAGCCACAAGCTGGAATCAAGATTGCTGGGAGAAATATCAATAACCTCAGCTATGCAGATAACACTACCCTTATGGCAGAAAGTGAAGATGAACTAAAGAGCCTCTTGAAAATGAAAGAGGAAAAAGTTGGCTTAAAACTCAATATTCAGAAAACTAAGATCATGGCATCCGGTCCCATCACTTCATGGCAAATAGATGGGGAAACAATGGAAACAGTGACAGACTTTATCTTTTGGGGCTCCAAAGTCACTGCAGATGGTGACTGCAGCCATGAAATTGGAAGATGCTTGCTCCTTGGAAGAAAGGCTATGACCAACCTAGACAGCATATTAAAAAGCAGAGACATTACTTTGCCAACAAAGGTCCGTCTAGTCAAGGCTATGGTTTTCCCAGTGGTCACGTATAGATATGACAGTTGGACTATGAGGAAAGCTCAGCGCTGAAGAATTGATGCTTTTGAACTGTGGTGTTGGAGAAGACTCTTGAGAGTCCCTTGGACTGCAAGGAGATTCAACCAGTCCATCCTAAAGGAAATCAGTCCTGAATATTCATTGGAAGGACTGATGTTGAAGCTGAAACTCCAATAGTTTGGCCACCTGATGCAAAGAGTTGAACATTTGAAAAGACCCTGATGCTGGGAAAGATTGAAAGCTGAGAAGAAGGGAACGACAGAGGACGAGATGGCTGGATGGTATCAATGACTCAATGGACATGAGTTTGAGTAAATTCCAGGAATTGGTGATGGACAGGGAGGCCTGGCATGCTGCAGTCCATGGGGTCGAAAGAGTCGGACATGACTGAGAGACTGAACTGAACAGTCAGCCCTGGAATCCGCAGATAGGAAGGGCAAACTAATGGGACTTGAACATCCATGGATTTTGGTACACACAGGGGCTTCTGGAACCAATGCCCCATGGATACACAGGGATGACCTGCACTTCCTGTTTTAATAATCGCCAAAACAGAGGATTCAGATCTCTAGCGCTGGCCCTCTCCTCTGAGCCCCAGACCAGTATTGACAGCATTGACCATCATTTGCATGTCTCCACTCAACTCAACCCAAACTGAACTCATCACCCTCTTCTCCCTGCGTCTCTCTACTGTTGCTTTTTTTCGACTGCACTGTGAGGCTTGCATATTCTTTGTTCCTCGACCAGAGATTGATCCTCAGCCATGGCAGTGAAAGCGCCAAGTCCTAACCAATGAACCAGGGAACTCCCCCTCAGTGTTGCTTATCTTTTATGCTACTCAATATTCATCAGTTATAGCAACCCAGAAACACAGAAATCATCCTTGATACTTTCCTCTCCTCCAATTCCTGATCTAAGCTTCGTTTGCTCCTGTTTTAGTTGCCAGTATCTCTGGATTCCATCTAGTGGCTCAGATGGTAAAGAATCTGCCCACAAAGCCAGAGACCGCGGTTCAATCCCTGGGTTGGAAAGATCCCCTGCAGAAGGGCATGGCAACCCACTCCAATATTCTTGTGTGGGAAATCCCACGGACAGAGGAGCCTGGCTACAGTCCATGGGGTCGCAAAGAGTTGGACACTTTCTTTCATCCACTTCATGGACCAAGCTATTCACCATCTCTTGCTTCAGGACTTCACACTATTTCAACCTGTACACATTACTAAACTCAAAGTATATTTCTTGTCCTTGCCTTACCAGCCCATGATTGTTATTAAACACAACACTTCTATCATCACTCTTGTTTAATGAAGATGATTTACCATTGCTTGTAGAATATCAAACCTTCTTTGTATGCCATACAGGCGGGGGTCTGGCACCTGCCTATCTCTTCAGCCCTCCCCTGCCCCTGGCAGCCCTCCCCCTCACTATCATTTGGGCTCCAGCAGCACCTCCTTTCACTACCTGGACTCCCATGCTTCTTCCTACTTTGTACTGTTTCTTCTGCCAGAAAAGCTTTTCCAGTGAATCTGCCCAATTAAATCCTGCTTTTCCTTCACCACTATCAGCTGTGTAATTTTTGGAGACCTTAACTTCTGTCTGCCTGATAATAAGAACCTTCATCACAGAGATGTTGAGGGCCGAGTTGGTACTTCTTATGCGCTCATGCCAGTGGCTGACATTTACTGAGAACTCACTGCCAGCCTGATTATCACCTTCCTAACCAGGCCAACTCCCTCTATTACATATCATTGTATATCTCTAACATTTGTCCTAACTTTTACTGTTACACGTGTGTATGTGGACCTTGGACCCTAGTGCAGGACCTGGCAGGGGATAGGATGCTCAAGAAGTATTTGAATGTTCTTAAAGGCTTAGTTTCAGAATTCTTATTTATAAAAAAATGACTGACGCCATGGAAAGGATACTTACAGATATGGAATCTGTTCTTATTATGAAGAAAACTGGGCTGAAATCAAATAAAGTGAAATTTCCAAATTCTATTAAGGTTTGAAAAGTGTAAATGCCTAACTACTGGAATGAAAAGAGCTGAAAACAAAGGGAACTGAGGCTGTTACCTGATCACAAATCTAATGATGAAGCTGGTAAAGTAACTGAAACAGTCTCCTCCACGTTAACAGAATTAAATGACCAGATAATGGAATGTTCCCATTCCACTGTACCCAGAAACTAGCCAAAGCACACTTTGGAATGCACGAAGCCAAGAGGAACCAAGTCCAGGAAGGACTTTAAAGCAGGATGGCTGAAATGCATGGAGTGTTCAGGTTGAGAAAGGAAGTTAATAAAAACAGATCTGTCTCTTCTGCTATATGGGAATGACTAAAAGTCTATACTATAAATCAAGACCAGTTCATTTGTAATGATGGTTCTTTAAGAGTGGTGACTTCTATTCAATATTAACACTCAGTCACAATGAAAGCTAGTCCATAAGTAGATCTACTTGGGAGTATATTTGCTTCTCCAACTCTTCTGACTCCTAGCCTGCAGAAATGTGTCCACAAAATGGTCTGCCTCAAAAACAAAACCTGATTTTGTCCTTAAAACATTATGCAAAATGTGTCCTTTACTCTCTAACACCTAGGTTTATAGTACCATAAAACTGTCTTACTTACATCAAGTAAAACTGCTGTCCTGTGAAGATGCCTGGTTTCCCTTGAGGCTTCACACATCACTTGGCACAAGGCCCCATTTATCTCTGCGAACCACAGTTTTAAAGAATTACTCGAGAAGGCAGATGGTAGACAGTTCTTCAGGGCTGGGAAAACGGATGTTGCAGAAGAAAAGCCCTGCAGGGAACACATACTTTATAGAACAGCGATAGATCCCCTGCTTTTAATCATTTTTAATAAACCTGTGAAGTATCCTGATGAAGCCAATCTCTCATAATGCTTCAAAGAGGTGTTTTACAAACTATGCTAGGGATTTCTCTGCTTCAACCCCAGCTTTCCCAGAAAACTTCAAGCTCTTCAACTAAAAATGTTTCAAACACACTGCTACAGGAATTGTCGAGAAAACAAAGGGCAATCAACACATTTGGTTGTTTCACACAACTTTTTCTAGGCTCCCCTGGTAACTCAGTGGTGAAGAACCCACCTGTCAATGTAGGAGACACAGGGCATGCTGTTCCAATCCCTGGCTTGGGATGATACCCTGGAGGAGAAAATGGCAACCCACTCCAGTATTCTTGCCTGGGAAATTCCATGGACAAAGGAGCCTGGTGGCCTGCAGTCCAAAGTATGGCAAAGAATTGGATGCAACTGGGTGAACTGGGCTTCTCTAGCAGTGCGCGCACACACACACAACTTCTTCTAGCCACAGGATGCATGTAAGAGAGTAACTAGCTACTCCACATTCCCATTCCTCCTAAGCCCTTTGCAGTAGATAGGCTCAGGACTGCCAGGAGTCCTCATATGGGATCATGAAATGTGCTAAGCTGATTTCTCCTAAAACTGAGAATGAAGAAAAGGCACATTTTTTTTTTTGGCGGGGGCAGGGAGGGTGTCTCCTCTTTTTACCTTCTGTTTCTGGGGGGGGGGGGGGGGAAGACCTGGCACTGGTCACAGAACAAAAGGCATGATTTAGGCCATCTCATTTGAGTGGAGAAGTTTCCTAGCTGAATTGATTTAGGCCAATCGTTCAAACACAGGGCAGTTCTGGCCCTCAAGAAACATGTGGCTCTGTCTGGAGACATTTTTGGCTGTCCTGACTGGGGAGTGCAGAGGTGCTACAACGTCTAGTGGGCAGAGCCTACCAATGCAACTAAACACCCTACAGTACACAGGACAGCCTCCCACAATCAAAAACTATCCAGCCTAAAATATCCATTTTTCTCTTTTTTTTGGCCACACCTCGAGGCCTGCAGGATCTCAGTTCCCTGACCAGGGATCACACCTGGTCCCTCAGCAGTGTTTAAGTGCAGAGTCCTAACCACTGGACCACCAGGGAATTCCCTAAAATGTCAATACTGAAGGGTTTGAGAAACCCTGATATACGTTAAAGTTAGCTGAGGGGTTTCATGGGTAAATAGAGTAAATCACACAAAATGCCAGTTAGGATGACTCACAAGCTGGAACCATGATCGCCGGGAAAAATATCAACAACCTGAGATATGCAGATGACACCACTCTATGGCATAAAGTGAAGAGGAGCTAAAGGGCCCCTTGATAAGAGTCAGAGAGGACAGTGAAAAAGCTGGCTTGAAACTCAATGTTCAAAAAACTAAGATCATGGCATCCATTCCTATCACTTCAAGGCAAATAGATGGGGAAAAAGTGGAAACAGTGACAGACGTTACTTTCCTGGGCTCCAAAATCACTGCAGACGGTGACGGCAGGCATGAAATTAAAAGATGCTTGTTCCTTAGAAGAAAAGCCATGACAAATCTAGGCAGTGTATTAAAAAGCAGAGACACTACTTTGCCTACAAAGGTCCATACAGTCAAAGCTATGGTTTTTCTAGTAGTCATGTATAGCTGTGAGAGTTAGCCCATAAAGAAGGTTGAGGCTGAGAACCGAAGAATTGATGCTTTTGAACTATGGTTCTGGAGGACTCCTGAGAGTCCCTTGGACTGCAAGGAGAACAAACCAGTCAATCTAATAAAGAAAATCAACCCTGGATATACATCAGAAGGACAGATGCTGAAGCTGAAACTCCAATACTCTGGTCACCTGATGCCAAGAGCTGACTCACTGGAAAAGACTCTGATGCTGGGAAAGATTGAAAAAGATCCCGAGTCAACCCATTAATGAACACAGAGTTAAAGGTTATGCCAGCAGCCAGCAAAATTGAGTTTACTGGGGATATGACCAACCTAGATAGCATATTGAAAAGCAGAGACATTACTCTGCCAACAAAGGTCCGTCTAGTCAAGGCTATGGTTTTTCCAGTAGTCATGTATGGATGTGAGAGTTGGACGGTGAAGAAAGCTGAGCGCCGAAGAATTGATGCTTTTGAACTGTGGTGTTGGAGAAGACTCTTGAGAGTTCCTTGGACTGCAAGGAGATCCAACCAGTCCATCCTAAAGGAGATCAGTCCTGGGTGTTCATTGGAAGGATTGATGTTGAAGCTGAAACTCCAACACTTTGCCCACCTCATGTGAAGAGTTGACTCATTGGAAAAGACCCTAATGCTGGGAAGGATTGGGGGCAGGAGGAGAAGGGGACAACAGAGGATGAGATGGCTGGATGGCATCACTGACTCGATGGACATGGGTTTGGGTAGACTCCAGGAGTTGGTGATGGACAGGGAGGCCTGGCGTGCTGCAATTCATGGGGTCACGACTAAGCGACTGAGCTGAACCAAACAGAGGGATGCTTTACCACCTGAGCTACCAGGGAAGCTTCCCTGATGGCTCAGATGGTAAAGAATTTGCCTGCAATGCAGCAGACCTGGCTGGATTCCTGGGTCGGGAAGATCCCCTGGAGAAGGGATAGGCTACCCACTCCAGTATTCTTGGGCTTCCCTGGTGGCTCAGATGGTAAAGAATCTGACTGCAATGAGGGCGACCTGGGCTGGGAAGATCCCCTGGAGGAGGGCATGGCAATCCATTCCAGTATTCTTGCCTGGGGAATCACAATGGACAGAGGAGCCTGGCAGGATACAGTCCATGGGGTCGCAAAGAGTCGGACATGACAGAAGCGACTAAGCACAGCCCAGCGCTGATGCTGGGAAAGACTGAGGGCAGAAGAGAAAGGGACAACGGAGGATGAGATGGTTAGCTAGTATCACCAACTCAATAAACAGGAATTTGAGCAAACTCTGGGAGATAGTGAAGGACAGAAGAGCCTAGCACGCTACAGTCCATGGGGTTGCAAAGAGTCAGACATGACTTAGGGACTGAACAAGATGAAGGATGTGAATATACTGCATTCCCACATTGCTATTCCTAAACACTTTGTCTTGATTGAGTACTGAGTCCATCTATATAACTGACCCTTGAACAACACAGGGGTTAGGGGTGCTGACCCTCTGAATATTCGAAAATCTGCCTATAATTTATAGTCAGCCCTCCATATACAGAGTTTCTCCATACAGCAATTCCTTTGTGTAAGTGGTTCCACATGCGATGATTCAACCAACAGCAGATCGTGCAGTACTATAGTATTTACTGTTGAAAAAATCCCACATGTATGTGGACCCACACAGTTCAAATCCATGTCGTTCCAGGGTCAGCCGTATACAAGTATGTATAGAGCCTCATCTATATGCTGTGCTTTTGAGAATCATTCTAACAGTGTTTTTCATTTATTTAACAAAGTACAACACTTATGTGAAGAGCTCCTTTTACACTTTGGACAAATGAGTGGTAGGTTAAAGACGGCACTCCTTGGCCTATATGCCTTAAAACTTACAGCTTAATGTACAGAAATTATACTTTCTCCAAATAGATTTAAACCCCCAGTTCAACTAGGGTTAAGAAAATTCATAACCATCACTGTTAGACAACTGACATCCATAAATTTTTACCAGCAATAGTTAATCTTCTCAAAAGGACAACCCTTGTGAAATACACGATGGCAAGATTAAATAGGAGTAGTGTAATTTGAGTTCGTTCAAAAATAAACTGAAGTGTCATTATACGAAAGTAAAGTTTGGCTGATCCTTTCATCCTAAATGAAATCCAAGATTTCATTTAGAGCCACCATCTCTACCTAACAGGTTAAAATTGTTAGGTTTACTTCAATTACTATCTTGCAAAGTTCTGGTTTTCAAGGATTAGACAGGCCTTAAGTAAAGTTTCAGCTTTTGTTTCATGAAAGTCACAATCACACTATCATCTGAAATGGCTTTCTATGAGTTATGGTTTAAACCAGAGACACACAGAGAACACCCTATGCTGACAAAGGCAGAGACTAGAGAGATGCAGCTACCAGCTGAGGACCACCAGAAGCAGGAAGAGATGAAGATCCTTCTCTCGAGAGAGCAAGCCCCAGCCATCACCCTGACTTCTGACTTCTAGCCTCAAGCCTGTGCAACAAGAAGTTTCTATTGTTTCTGTCACTGTCTACAGCAGCTTAGGAAATCAGTGTAGATTTTGGTACTTATGTTACATGATATTCTTAAATCTAGCGTTGTTACTGGTCATCCTAGTTTGCTCTAGTGGAAAGGAGATATTAAAATACAGTGAAAGAGTAATTCATGATTCATCTCCATTGGGGCTAATATTTGGAAAATAATTCCAAATTTAAATTTAACCACATAGAAAACAAAACTAGGAAATTCAGATACTTTCAAAAATAAGTTCTTCGATGTTTTATCATATTTGATAGCAGCTTTTTTATTGGTTACAAAACCTAAGCCCATATACAAAATTAGGAACACATTTAGATGCCTCTTTTGAAAGAACGTTTTAGTCTTATTTAACTGAGTTTAAAAAAAATAAAAACAATGCAAATTTTCAACACTGTTTTGAAAACGTAAAAGTGCAGCAATATACTTAGTTTCCTTTGTCTATGAAATGGTGCGATTCCAATTCCAAACCAACAGGTCACAACAAACTGGATCAAGCTAATGCACACGGACGTCTGCACTACTTGATGCTAATGTTCACTTATGTTAGTTTGTATTTAAAACACAAGAGGAAATAGGAGTCGGCACAGTAGAGGCCCAATTCAGTCTCAATGTGTGCAAAATTTGAAAGGTAACTGTCAGTAACTATGGGGAGTCCAGAAGGAAGTAAACTGGAAGGGGTATAATTCACAATATCAAGAAGATTTGGACTTTAAGGGTTTCACCGAAGTTTGTGACCTTAATTAGCTTTGACTTTATTACTCCTACTTTTAGTGAACACTACACAGTTTCAAAAATTTAGACCATGGTGTCTGAACAGGATGCAGTTACCATATGAAGCTTTAACTCAAAATTTGGATAAAGAAAAAAAGGCACAATGAACTTCAACTCAATTTTATGTGCACAAGAGTTGAAAAGTCTGAGCCACCTTAAAGAGAAATTGATTCTAAAATTTATAAAACCTATAAATAATCAGAGGCCAAACCACTGTATTAAAACAGATTCTCTTGCAAGTAAAAATCTTGCATTTTAAACATACGCTTGTATCCACTTTAGATACAAGACAAAACTCACTCTTTAAAGTGGCTCCACCTCGGCAGATACATGTATTTGTACTGAATGCACACCTGCTGTGTGTTGTCTATCAGTGAAAACACCCCCGCTGATTCACAAAGCTCTGATGGCATGTGCCTCATCTTCATCACAGTAAATACACCCCCCTCCCATCGGATAACTAAAGTAGTTTAAATTTCCTATCCCTTCACATCAACGTGTTGGGAAATTATACCCAGTAAACAATAGCAACAAAACCATTCCTGTGACGGCACAAATTGTTCAGTTTAAAAAATTTCAAATCCATATTCTTTCATTAGTAACTGGGTCGGACAATTTACCAAAAGCAATGACTTTACACAGTAATATCAGATTTTTCAGAATTACTTGAAGATCACTGCAAATCAGGTTTATGTTAAATAACTGCAGATTATTCCTCTAGGCAGATCCTTGTCTGAATCTTTTTATATGTGAATATGTTTTTAGAGTAGGATCTGAATGAACTTTCCAATACTCAAAAGAATGACGTTTTATGACACTTCTAGATAGTTGCTGGTTTGTTGCCAACCACATTATCAAAAGCACTGGTTACTAAGTAAAAAATATTTTAAGACTAAATTACAGTAAACATGAAAGCTCCACAGTTTAAACCCAATATAAATCAACCATATCCAATTGTCAATTTAAAACAAACAATATTAACTCCTGAAAGCTGAAAGCAAGATCTTCCTTTTTTAATATCACCAGCGGGTACTTTAGACCTTTGTGGGTTTTGGTTTCATTTGTTTGTTTATTTTTCTTTATGGTCAGGGATTCTTGCTTTCAACTTAAACAGAAGCTCAAGTCCGTAACAGGTTGCAGCTCAGGTAAAATACCATGCACAGCATTTGATTACTTCAAAACAGCAGGAACACACAGGCTGAAGTGAGTGGTCAAATAGGGCTTGCTGTTCTCAAAAATTAGGTATAATGGCAAAAGCGTTACCATCCATAGCTAAAGTCCTTCCTCCAACCCTGGCTTCTGAGGCAGATAATAAACACATCAGTTACTGGTAGATGAAGCACAGTTTTTTTAAAACTTATCTGTTTAATCAATAACCAAGTTTCTTTTTTTTAAGTTACTTTTTGTTTGTGTCAGTTCCACCAATGAAAATCATTTGGCTTGTACTTTTAAAATCTATTCTTCCACATAAAGAATATGAAAATATGTTTGTGGAGGACAATGATGGAGGCTCAGATCAGACTGCACCTCTTTTAAGTCTTCCAACGTGTGTATGTGTCATACCAAAGCGTCTTGATCCACAGCACATCATTTTCCAAAGGAGTATCAAGTGGGCAGCTGACATGCCACCACTAGAGAATATTCTAAACTGGAGACTGCAGATGTCAGCGTGTGGCACCAGGGAACAGGGGAAAATAGGGTAGTCGAGATTGTTAAGGAGAATTCTAAAACAGTTTAGGAAATCATGCATATGCATTTACAGTCCATGTGGATAGTGACTTTTGGCAACTGCAAAGTGACTGAGACATGGCTTGCTTTAGAAGCATCAAAACGAAGAGGCATGTATGTTCTGGAGCCTTCCGTGGTCGCTGTCGCTCTTGTCATTTTGGTAGCCATCTGGTGGTGCTTCGTATTCAATGTGGGATGGATGCTGCACTCAACTGAATTTAAAAATTGAATTCTTTCGTTTGAAGGTTGGCCGTTGGATCAAAGTTGTAAGTACCTCCTTGTGTTGCTTCGGGAATGAGGCTAGGATCTTCATCAATCTACAAAAAGCAAGAAAAACAATTTTCATTATGTTAAGATACTATATATTACAGTGTAAGCAGAGTTGATTTACTTCTTAGGAGAGAATTCTGTGTGTTTTTATTACCTAAAAATATTTTAAGTAAATCAACAATGCTATTAAGAAATTTAACAACTTAGGGCCTCCCTATTGGCTCAAAGGTAAAGACACCAACTGCCCACCAATGCAGGGGACGTGGTTTCTATCCCCGATGTGGGAAGATCCCACCCTTGTGCAGCAACTAAGCCCGTGCGCCACAACTACTGAGCCTGTGCTTTAGCGACCAGGAGCCACAACTACTGAAGCCCGTGTGCCCTGCAGCCCTGTGCTCTGCAACAAGAGAAGCCACCGCAGGGAGCCGCCTGTGCACCGCCACTAGGGAGTAGCCTGCACAGCAACAAAGACCCAGCACAGACAAAAATTAAAAAGATCCAACAATTTAAAACTGAACATTTAAAAACTGCCCCATTCTTAAGTTCCTATATCTGTAGATTTATTTCACCTATTTGAACATACATCTTTCTATAATTACTATTTCTTCCCATTTAACAAATTACAAAAGCAAAGGTGACAGAAATACAGTATAAATTTAGTCATGGAAAATTCTTAGTAAACTTACTTTACGTATAGATTTTAATATACATGCAAACACACTATACTTTAATATATACTTACATCATCACCAGAGAAATACTGATCTATGATTTCAAATGCTAATTTATATATGTCTTCATTTTCATGTTGCTGTAAAACTTCAATTTTCTCCAAACCTGATAATAATTAAAACAATTAAGTATAAACTAATAAAGAAAACTGTGCTCATTTAATCACGAAACATCCTGAAGAACTAAAAACACCCTCCCTACCACCCTCCAAAGATGATCATTCATCTAAAAAACAGATAAAATCCTGAGTTGTTCTGGTTAGAGGACCAGCACCCCACTAATTTCTTCCTTTTTAGAAGCCCTTGAGGTACCCTGTTCCCTGAGGCAGGCAGTTTAAAAATCACCTAAACATTCCATTTGACAGATGAGGGAGTGTGGCGCAGAGATATAAAGGGGTTTGTTTCAGGTTACACGGCAAGTGAGTGACAGAACTAGAACCAAGATCTCCCCCGGCCTAAGATTCCTTTAGTATAACCATACTGTTACATACAAATAATTTTTTAATTTTTTTTTTGTTTTCTAAATGTTACTCAAAGATTGACATAAATAGAAGATAAAACTTTAAATTCAGAAGTGATTTCTTAAAAAAAAAAAAAAAGGACGAAAGGAATAGGGTCTTTATCTCCTATATAGCCACATCAATTTGGGAAATATTTTTTCATAATAGTTAACTGTAGAATGCCTTTATTTATATTCCCAAAATATTTACTCTATATATCAGATGCAAGTCTGTTAAATCCTTGATACTAAACAGTCTTCCTTGAATGTCTTTTTAGCTAAATTATTTTAAAATTTTTTATATAGTAACAAATTTAAGTTGCTATATAAAAAAATTTAAGTTTTCTACATAGTAACATCCAAGCCAGAAAAATGGGAAAATGGGTATCAAAGATGTAGAGTGCTTTATAAAATCATAAAATGTTAAGTAAATATGTATCCTAATTATAAGTATTTATCTCATAGACAGAAGTGACTATACTGATAAAAAGCTGGAGTAACAATTCTATAGCTCAAACTTTCTGGGTTAAATTGTTCTGAATCAGACTATAATGTTTGTTTCAAATTATTTAAAAAGTAAAACATCTTTTTAAAAAAATTAGTTCCATTGATTTTATTTATTCTTAATTTTAAATTAATTTTTTAAAAAATTAATTAATTTATTTTAACTGGAGGATGATTACTTTACAATACTGTGGTGGTTTTTGCCACACACTGACATGAATCAGCCATAGGTCCATGTGTCCCCGCCTCCTGAGCCCCCCCCCACCTCCCTCCCCACCCCACCCCTCTGGGTGGTCCCAGAGGACCGGCTTTGAGCGCCGTTTCATGCATCGGACTTGCACTGGTCATCTATTTCACATATGGTAATATACATGTTTCAATGCTATTCTCTCAAATCATCCCATCCTCCCCTTCTCCCACACAGTTCAGAAGTCTGTTCTTTACATCTATGTCTCCTTTGCTGCCTTGCATATAGCATCGTCATTACCAGCTTTCTAAAGTCCATATATATGCGTTAATAAGACAAAAACAAAATGACTAGTGAATTAATAGTAGTACAGTATGAAGATCTGGCTTTTAATTATGCTCCTACCACAAACTACTTCTCTGACCACAGACAAGACTCCTTAACATCTCTAGGATATTTTCTTCTTGTTATTAAGAAAATACTTCGCGTCTGAATAGTCAGTGATACTATCACATTTGTTTTCACACTTAATCTTATGCAACATGACTTCAAGGGGAGTAACTGTGCTTCCTAAAAAGCACTGTAAAACTCTAAGAAGGTTATGGAGTTAACTTTCACAATCAGCCGTTTCCTGGAAAATCTTCCTGGATTACTAACATAGCAAATAAATAACAGCAACATCCCCAGATGATATTAATAGCAATGCATCCTAACACTTTTCGTTCAAATTAATTGTCTTTAAAGGAACTAATGTTTCCGAGTTCCACAGCTCAACTATTTTTCTTTACTCAACCCTCTTACCTCCACATTCTTCTATTATTTCAGCTATTGTGCTTGCTTCATCACCAGCCATTATCAGAATGTTTTTCAGACCATCTAGAACCACCTGAACAACTTGAGAATCTTTCACTGACAATAAATTACAGAATGGTGGTATTACATTCTGCTGTACAAGGTATTCAACCTAGACAAAAGAGAAGAGATACTCTTATTTATATAATCACCTCCTCCTCCAAAGGAATAAAGTACAGGGCTTATAAACAGTCAAAAACTAAACCCAAGAGAGTAGTATACTTCCCAGTATTAACAATCATAACATTTTTTTTCCAGACTTACTTGATCTTTTCTGCCACTTATCGTCAAGTTGCTAATAGCCCAAGCAGCTTCTTTTTGTGTTCCAAAGTCCCCCTGAAGATTAAAAAAGAAATGCTGAAATGAATTTTTTGCTCAAAAAGTCTTGGTTATAATATATTAACAGACATGATGAACTCATAACAATGACTGACCTTGGCAAGCTGATGAATAATCATAGGAATTAATCCAGCATCTATTACAGCTTGAACTTGTTGCTGGTTGCCTGCTGTAATGTTGGAAAGGAACCACACTGCTTCCTATAATTAAATAAAGTACAGGGCATCTTTATTTGAAAAATTGTATCTTTAATGTGCTTATGCTTTTATTTTAATGTGGTTTACATATACAATAACAAAATCATCTCAGTTGCAATAAGGTAAATGCATCTGAAAGTGATTAGGCAATACAGTATCTTCCATTTTAAACGTATTAGGAAACTTTTAAGCATAATTTCTTGGCCCATTAACCTAGCATAACCTTCAATAATACAGATGCTTAGGACTATACCCCAAGCACTATTTTAAACAGTGGTGACATGGCAGTGAACAAAACAGACAAAAAAATCTTTATGCAAGGACCTTACATTTTTGTTACATGAGCGCCCTCTCAATAGTGGTCCCCAACTTTTTTGGCACCAGGGACCAGTTTTGTAGAAGACAACTTTCCCACAGACAGGGGTGGCAAATGGGATGATTCAAGGGCATTACATTTATTGAGCACCACCACCTCAGATCAACAGGTAATAAATTCTCATAAGGGGTTCACATCCTAGATCTCTCGTATGCATAGTTCACAACTGGGTACAAGCTCCAAGAATCTAATGCCGCTACTGCTCTGATCGGAGGCGGAGCTCAGATAGTAAGAAAGCAATGGGGAGCAGCTATAAATACAGATGAAGCTTTGCCATCTTGCCCACTGCTCACCTGCTGTGCAGCCCCAATTCTGAACAGGCCAGGGACTGGTACTAGTCCTTGGCCCAGAGGTTGGGGACCCCTGCTCTAAAAGACAAATGACAGAAATAAACAAAAGACAGAATTTCCTAATACTTTGTTAAAACTACTTCTAGGAAAGATGAATTGCTTTATTGTAAAAATACTTACTCGCAAAATATATTCGAACTTAAGTCTCTAACTAGTTTAAGAATGATCTGTATGACAAATTTTACTGTAATCTTAGAGGTTTTATGTCATGAACAAACAGGTTTATTTCTAAGTTTAGTGTTAAAGTACTATCTTCTTCCTCCTCTACAACTGGAAGATTCTAGGAGAGCCCCCACTGGCCTAGTGGTTACAATCCAGTAGTTTCATCACCACAGCCTGGTTCAACCCCTGGTCAGGGAACTCAGATCCCGCAAACCCTGTCACATGGCCTAAGTAAATAAAAAGATTGTATACTTTTTTTGCCATCCAATTGTGGTAGGATATTAATAACTGGTTAACTGGTGTTTTAGAGTACAAAGGTGTTTCATTACACTATTTTTTCAAATTTCTTGCACACTGGAAAATTTTCAAACTAAAAGGTTGAGGGGGAAAAAAAAACTGAGTTGGTAACTTACACCTCCAAAGAACTATGATGTAACCAAGATGCAAATAACACAAATACTCAAGGTGAAAAACTTCTGTAACAACCACCTCCTTGCTGAAGCTGAGGAGGTATCTATCTGTAGGAACCCTTTTCCTTTCCCCTATTGGAGAAGACTCTTGAGAGTCCCTTGGACAGCAAGGAGAGCCAATCAATCCATCCTAAAAGAGATCAATCCTGGGTGTTCATTGGAAGGTCTGATGTTGAAGCTGAAACTCCAATACTTTGGCCACCTCATGCGAAGGGTTGACTCACTGGAAAAGACCCTAATGCTGGGAAGGATTGGGGGCAGGAGGAGAAGGGGACGACAGAGGATGAGATGGTTGGGTGGCATCACCGACTCGATGGACATGGGTTTGGGTAGACTCCGGGAGTTGGTGATGGACAGAGAGGCCTGGCGTGCTGCGATTCACGGGGTCGCAAAGAGTCGGACACGGCTGAGCGACTGAACTGACCTAATGATACCTTCACTTAGAGTATACCAGATCCCAGGCCAGAACCTCTCTACCTACTCCTGTCCAGTTTCCTCACTTCTCAGCCTTGCTTCCAATTACAGAATACTAATACGTTCAGCTGTAAAAATCACGTATAATTGCCTAGAGTCTAAAAGACTCTGGCTTCTTTCCCTTCATTGGAATAAACTGAAAGTGAGAAAGTGTTAGTTGCTCAGTCGTGTCCGACTATGCGATCCTGTGGACTGTAGCCCACCAGGCTCCTCTGTCCATGGGATTCTCCAGGCAAGAATCCCGGAGTGGGTAGCCATTTCCTTCTTCAGGGGATCTTTCCGACCCAGGGATCAAACCCGGGTCTTCTGTATTGCACGCTGACTCTTTATCACCTTAGCTACCAGGGAAGCTCATTGGAACAAAAGCACCTACAAAATGTGAGTTCTGACAACATAGTTTTCTGTAAAATTCCAACTATCAAATTTTAGTCAAGGAACTATATAAATATAATTATGAAAAAGAAGAAATAAGGAGTTCTGTTAGTCTGAGGGATGGTGGCATTTCAGGCAGATAAAACTGTATTACACTACATGCAAATCAAAAAAAGCAGACACTACCTCCACAGTACTAGGATGGCTACAATAATAATTAAAAAAAGGAATTGGAGGGACTTTCCTCATGGTCCAGGGGCTAAGACTCCCTGCCCTCCCAATGCAGGGGGCCTGGATTTGATCCCTGGTCAGGGAACTAGATTTCACATGCCACAATGAACAATCCTGCATGCTCTAATGAAGACTAAAGATCCCACCTGCTGCAACTAAGACATGGCATAGTCAAATAAATAAATAAATAATATATATATATATATATATATATATATAAATATATACATATATAAAAAGACTAGAACCTTCATAACCCTGCTTATAGGAATGTAAAATGGTGCAACTGCTATAGAAAGAAGCTTGATGGTTCTTCAACAAGCTAAACATGCAATTACCATATAACTGGACAATTCTACTCATAAAGATATACACCCAAAGGAACTGAAAGCAAGGACTCAAACTAATGTTCACAGCAGTACTATTATTCACAAGAGCCAAAAGGTAGAAACAATCCAAAAGTGTACATCCACAAATGAATGTATAAACAAAATATGGTATACAGGTACAATGCACTATCTATTCAGCAATGAAAAGGAATGAAGTTTTGATACAAGCTTCAACATGGATGAATGCTGAAAACATGCAATGTGAAATAAGCTAGACAAGAAGACTAAAGTACTTCAGCACATGTTTAACAGTAAGTTTATATCATAAGCTTAAAATCTTAAAAAAAACAAAAACCAAACAGAAAACAATTTTAATGATCCTTTAATTTAGGCACTGTAGTTTTACATTCAATCTAAGTTTGTAGGGAGATTAAATTATGATCTATTTGTTTATAAAAAACACCAGCAAAAAAAAAAAATAATAATAGCCACCCAATGGAAAATTTCATTTGTTTTTTCCACCTAGTGGCTACTAATTTGTTGATTACTGCTACTGCTCAATCTATTGAAATAAAAACACTGGTTAAAATGAAAATAATTTTATTCTGTGATGATCATGGCAGCACTTACAGCAGGCAATTAAGAACTGAAAGAAAATAACTGCAGAGGTGATCTGAAATTAACCAGAGTGGTTTGAAGAGAATCACAAATGAAAAGCAATAGAAACACAAAGGTAGTTAAAAAAGAGATATACAAAGAGAAAGAAATTCATTGATGCAGCTGTTATATGCCTTACCTTATTTATCTTCTCTTTCGGGTGTGATAAGAGGTTTGGGAAGTGTGACAGGACATCGCAGTTGAGAACAACCTGGGTCTGTTCGTCTGTACCTGTCACTATGTTGCCAACCGCTCTGAGTGCTGCTGTCTGGGTGGGGATAAATATTTTCTATAAATTTGTTTATGATGAAACTGATTCTGTTTTTTATAATCCTGAGAAAATGTAAGCGGTGAAAGATTAAAATTTGCTGCATTCTTACACAAAGCATTTTGTGGAACTGAGAAGCAATTCTGAATTTTAAACAACAGTCTTGTGAAAACGGGAATTATACAGGAAAAATTATGTGAAAAACTGTTGGAGAAAAGATTAACATAAAAAAATGTAAAGGTCTGTTTTTTTCATAGCTATTTCCATCTATTAGTAAACTGGCACCACAGAAAGATTTTAATAAAGGCCTGGAATGGGTACAGATTTCTACTTAAAGTCATTTTGGCAGAAGTGGGATGAACAGATCTATCAGTGATGTGATGAGAAATGAGAGAAAGAGAGAGAGAGAGAAATGCAGTTATCCAGAGAAAAGAAAATAAACCTTGAACTAAATGAGTGGCTCTAGACACAAGGAGAAGACAGATGTGAAAGCTATATAGTAAGCACTGACAGGGTTTTGAAATGGAGCGGAGATAAGTGGAGGAATACCAAGGTTCCTAGCTTGGACTATGCTGTCCATTAACAGGGGATATATGAAGAGGAGTAGGTTTGTGGAGAAGATGGTATGTTCATTTTTGCCTGCTTGAAATAATAATAGAATATTATTGAAGGAGGTTCTTGGCAATTATGTCTAAGGACTCAAAGACAATTGGCTATATGAGTCTGAAACTCAGCAAAGAATCTGGATGAGATGAAGATTTAGAAATCAACAAAATCAGATTCAGTAAAACAGCAGAAGAAATACTGAAGAAATGTGCATACAGACAGAACTGAAGGCTGGTTGTATAAGTTAACTGGTTATAGCAAATACAAATTTTATACAAGTAAGAAAAATGCTTAATACTTACTTGAACTTTCACTTCCTGGTGGCTCAGAAGGGGCACAAGAAACGGCACAACCCCTGAATCAATAACCATCTGTATCTGCTCATTACCTCCATCTGTCAGGTACGACAGTGCCCAAACAGTGTCCACGAGAATCTGCAGGAAATAAAAAAAAAGAATGGCCACTTAATATATTTGTTTGAATGCTTAAGATACATAACACACTTAGGAGATGGTGACATAAAAAGTAATTAAATTTTGTTTTAGCTTGGTAGCAAAAATATCTGCTAAGCTGATACAAGGTAAAACTCTCTAAATGGCTACCTCAGGTCACTCTTCACAAAAATGAGACACAGAAGTCTGGGCCAACTTCCACATCTGTGTATTAGGTAGATAAATTTTAAAATAGGCAGAAAAGGAATTCTTCCTGCTCCCACAAACTGAATACCCAATAATCGTAAGGAAATAACTTTATATACAGAATGAAACCAGTATGGCATGCTGCTTCAAGTCTAGAAGAGCCCCCAAAGATCATTTATCCGTGTTAGTAGTTTTCAAACATGTTTAACAATGTAATTTTTCAGACTTATTAAACAGATAAATGACTTGGCATTTTAACTTTAGGAAAAATAAGTTAATTATTTGCAAATCTCTTGAAAAATGTTCCAGCAGAAGAGCACACAGTGTAAACCATACACTACACCCATCTAACTGCAAATAATAAAAAAACAAAAACCAGGCTCAGGTTTGTTGACTCATTCAAAGTCAGAGAGCTTATAAATTTTCCTTGGTGTCTTGACAGGGGAATGTAAGCACAGGTCTGATCTCATGTGAAATCCAGAGATGTCTGCTATTATACAACATTCATTGCTCTAAAATAAATGCTGTCATCTCAATTCAAATCTCTCCATGTATCCTTCAAAAAAGTATACTATTTAATAAGAGCATGTAAAACCACACATAGCCTACACCTTCAACATTACTAGGAGTCTGAGAATGCTACAAATTTCAAATTACCTATAAGAAGAGAAAAAACTGAATTCTATCCTTTGTCTGGACCTCCTGCCTTAAGCTTATGTGAGACTTCAGAGAAGAGGAGAGGGGATTGAAGAACTTACAGTAACATACCCTAGTAAAGCTACTCCACATTAGTAGGACAGAGACCATGTGGCTCAAAAAAGCCTACAATGTTTACTATCAGTTCTTTACAGAAAAATCTGCTGACAACCTTACTAGAGGATGAGCTTCTTTCAACTAAGAGATAAGTGAAGAAATATTTCACTGTAGATCAAAGATTAACACAAATGGGAAGATAAGAGTGGAAGAATACTTTTTAAATGATATATGTTCCAGAAAAATAGAAATATTGCAACTTCAAAAATGAGAGGACAGAAGGTATGCCCGCGAGTTGCATCCATCTACCATCCTACCCCCACAAGGAAGGCCTCCTTACTGGAGGGTGTGAACAGATGCTGTGTGGAGCAGAGCTTGTCTATTCCTCAGTCTGGCATTAACAGGCAGCAAGATTTAAATAGAAATCAGAGTCTCATAACAACACCCAAAATGTGGGCTATAGCTGAAAAGAACTCATCATATCAAGAACCAGGGTCATCTAAACTGAAAAGGGAAAAGGTGGTCAACAGATGCCAATACTGAGATGATGCAGATGTTGGAACTATCTGACATGAGTTTCAAAGTAACTGTCATAAAAATTCTTCACCAAGCAATTGTGAACACATTTGAAACAAAATATAGAAAATCTCAGCAAATAAAAAGGAGACGTAAGGAAGAACCAAATGGATTTTAAAATTAACAAACTCAATAATCAAAATTTAAAACTCATTGGAAGTAGAAGGGAAAGAGAAAGTAAAAATCAACTAACTCAAAGACAGATCAATATAAATCATCCATGGGGGGAGGGGAAGATGGCAAAGAATGAAGAGAGCTTTAGGAACTTGTAGGATGATTAACAAAAGACGGTAACATTGCGTTGGTGGTATAGTGGTGAGCATAGCTGCCTTCCAAAAGATGTAACATTTATGTCAGTAGAGTTTCAGAAAGAGGTGAAGCTGAAAAAGTATCTGAAGAAATAATGACAGAAAACTTCCCAAATTGGGCAAAAGACACAAACCTAGATTCAAAAATGGGAGAATGAGGCGAGAGAGAGAGAAAAGTGAAAATAGAATAAGCTCGTCACTTATTGTATGGGTAAAGACAAGAGTCAAAAACTACCCCTGAAACCTGTCAAACCAGACAGTAAACAAAAAAAAACAAACAAAAAAAGGCACTATAAAAGGTTTAAGTATAAAGGTAACATTACAAGAAAAACAAACATTCCTAAATACCAAAAGAAATTTTTGAAAGAGAGAAGAACACTAAGTAGAAAATAAAACACAGAAATTATAATTCAAAGTAACAGGACAGAGTTGAAACCAAACATATGAACAGGCTTAACTCACTTGTAACAAGAAAAAGACTTTCAAATTGGAGCCTAAAACAAAACCCAATTCTATACTGTATACAAGAGACACACCTAAGTCATTCAGAAAGGCTAAAAATAAAGGGACAAGCAAAGATACACCAAGTAAATTATAAGAAAGCTGAGACTACAAGCCTATTAGCTGACCAGTATAATTCATTCTACAAATAATTACCAAGAATAAAGAAGGCTGCTTTATAAAGCTAAAAATCCCACAATTTACAATGAAGATATAACTGTTAGAGACATCTATTTACCAAATAACCCTATAAATACCACTATAAAGGAGAAACTAAAAAGATGCAAGAAAAAAATAAAAATATACTGATGAAAGACTTTTCACACACTATTGTCAGTATGAGGTCAAATAGACAAAAAAATGAGGATACAGATTTTATAAGTATATACTGAAATTCAAACCTTGATAATAGATAATATAACATGCAGACGGGGCAGAAAAAAATTAGGTCCAAGGTAAACATCAATTACATAAAGCAGAAATACTATAAAATTATTACAAGGCAATAAAATTAGATATTAATAAATATGAAAGTGCATGGAAATGTAAGAGTCTTATTCTTGGATTAAAAAATACAAAAAATTTTCTAGACTATTATAATGAAAATACCATATATCAGAAGCTATGGGATTTATGTAAAGCAGTGTTCAAAGGCAAGTTCACAGCCTTAAAAACGTATACGACAGAACTTAAAAAGAATGAAAATCTATTCCAAATAAAAAGCTAGAAAAAGAACAGAGTAAACCAAAAGAAAGCAAAAAGAAACAACAAATACAAAAGTAGAAAGAAATGAAGAACAGGAAAAACCACAGATCTAATTAAAAAACTGGAATCCTGATTCTTTGAAAAAACTTTTAAAAGTCCTTGTTAACTTAATTAGAGAAAGTGGTGGAGGGAGCACAAATGTACAAAATAAGAAATGATGAAGAAAATAACCCTTGAAACAGTAAATTAAACCCCTCAAAAAAATCTTACAATTATTCTGCATACTTACATGCAAGCAGAGTTGAAAACTGAGAAGAAATGAATAATTTCTTAGGACAACAGCTTACAAAAAACTGACCACAGCAGAGACAGAGAACTTAAGCCAATTTCAATAGCCAGAGAAAATTATCAAGGAACTAATCCTACAAAGCATCCAGACCCAAAAGGCTTCAATGCTTCAAAAGCTACCAAATCTCCAAAGATCAGACAGACAGAGTCCAGGCTGAGCACAGAACATAAATGAAGAATAATGTTTTTAAAATGCAGTAAAAATATAATATTAATACCTAATGAAGACACCATTAAAAAAGCTGTGGACCAATATCATTTAGGTAAATAGTGATATAAAAATTCTGAATAAAATATTAGTGAACAGGAGACCATACTACCTTAAGAAAATAATATACGATAATCAAGTGGAATTACTCAAGGAATGCAAGGGTGATTCAATTTTAGGAACATCTACCTATGTCATATTAATAGATTTAAAGGGAAAATCATATAATCATCTTAATAGACACTGAAAAAATCCAACACTCATTTCTGAGGTCAACACTCAAAATGGGATTTTATGGACATTTCCTTAACACGATAAAAAATCTGTAACCGATGAATAAAAATCTAAATCAACAAAAGGAATGGCTGATAAATTTGACTATATAAAAAGAAAAAATCTGCATGGCAAAACATATCAAAGATAAAGGACAAATTAGGAAAATATTTGAAATATATATCAAAAGTAAAGAGCTAATGTCATTGAAACATAAAGAGCTCTTATAAGCTAAGAAAAAGAGACCAAAAATTTGATAAAAAATGAGCAATAAAAGATGAATAGGCTATTTGAAAAGATGCAAAAATGGCTCTTCAACAAAATCAAGTTCAACTTCACTTACAAAAAGTGAAACACATACTAAAAATGAAATACAGTTTCTCATATATTGACAAAACTTTAAAATCTGACAGTACATTCTATGGGCAAGGCTAAGGAGAAAGTCACTTTTATGTATTTCTGCTGAGAATGCAAATGGCACCGCCCTTACGCAGGGTATTTGGTAGTGCATAAGAAAACTTACAATGCACTCACTCTGATCTAGCTATCCTGCTTCTAGGAGTTTACCCTGAAATACACCTCCAGCAATATGAAAATACACAAGATTAATCCCTGTTACATTATTCATATTTTGCAAAATTCAAGAAACGGACTAATTGTCTACCCCAAGTAGGATGTTTGAATAAACCTTAACCACAAAATGGAATACTGTGCATAACAATACTGGTTGCCTTGGCCTGTGATGTTTTAGGAGGTTGCTAAATGAAATCTAACTTTGCCCCCTCCATTATAGCCCCCTTCTATTAGCAGAAAATCATTTTTTTCCCTAATACACAGTAGCTTAGAAAACTGAAATATTTAAGGTTTCTAAGCTGAAATCAATTTATGGTTTTTGGTGGGATCTCATGACAACATTCAAAGGCTAGTGGGAGAAAGTAAGCTACAGCTAAGTCTCGGGTCCCCTGAAACTGCAGACTCTTCTAGTCGCCCTTTAATTCTTCTTTTTGATAATATATTGGACCTTCAATGAAAATCTCATTTTTAAAAAGCTTTAAAAATTTAAATTCACAGCACAAGATTATCAGACTATTCAAGTTTCTCCTGTTTTCAGCAGTTTGCTTTCCTCACCTATGTAATCAGGCTAACAGCTGCTTTAATATTTGTAATTGTACCTTTCATTGCCTTTTCCCATCTGAACTGCTTCTGCTATTCTACAACTCCTCCATCTAATATTCCACCCCTCCCCCCAATTTTCTAGATTTCTGTGGTTAAATGCCTGGCTTTTACAGTCACTAACAGTCAGTGCTGCTGCTGCTGCTGTTGCTAAGTGGCTTCAGTCATGTCCGACTCCATGCGACCCCATAGACAGCAGCCCACCAGGCTCCTCCATCCCTGGGATTCTCCAGGCAAGAATCCTGGAGTGGGCTGCCATTTCCTTTTCCAATGCATGCTAAGTCGCCTCAGTCATGTCCGACTCTGTGCGACCCTATGGACAGCAGCCCACCAGGCTCCTCCATCCACAGGATTCTTCAGGCAAGAATCCTGGAGTGGGCTGTCATTTCCTTCTCCAACAGTCAATGACTATACTCTTTTCCTTCCAGCTAATAATCAGATTAATCACGTGTCAATGAAGTCTTCAGCAATCCTGAGGTATTTTAATTATTTTTAAAGACCTTTTTTGTACAGTTCTGTGTATTCTTGCCACCTCTTTTTAATCTCTTCTGCTTCTATTAGGTCCTTGCTGTTTCTGTCCTTTATCATTCCCATCTTTGCATGAAATGTTCCCTTGGTATCTCCAATTTTCTTGAAGAGATCTCTAGTCTTTCCCATTCTATTGTTTTCCTCTATTTCTTTGCTTTGTTCACTTAAGAAAGCTTTCTTATCTCTCCTTGCTATTCTTTGGAACTCTGCATTCAGCTGGGTGTATCTTGCCCCTTCTCCTTCGCCTTTTGCTTCTCTTCTTTTCTCAGCTATTTGTAAGGCCTCCTCAGATGATCGTTTTGCTTTGTGGCATTTTTTTTTCTTGGGAATGGTTTTGATCACCATCTCCTGTACAATGTTACAAACCTCTGTCCACAGTTCTTCAGGCACTCTATCAGATCTAATCCCTTAAATCTATTTGTCACTTCCACTGTATAATCATAAGGGGTTTAATTTAGGCGATGCCTGAATGGTATAGTGGTTTTCCCTACTTTCTTCAAATTAAGTCTGAATTTTGCAATAAGGAGCTAATGACCTAAGCCACAGTCAGCTCCTGGTCTTGTTTTTGATGACTGTATAGAGCTTCATCCTTTAATAAACTAGTAAATATAACTGTTTACCTAAGTTCTTTGAGCTGCTCTAGCAAATTAATAGAACCCAAGGAGGGGGTCTTGGTTATATTCATTCAACCTCCAGTTTAAAGCTGGTTGGTAAGAAGCGCCGGTCTGACTTTGTGACTGGCAACTGAAGTGTGCCTGTGGGTTAGGGGAAGAGGTGGCCACCACATGGGACTGAGTCCTTGACCTGTGAGATCTGACACTATCTCTGGTTAGTGCTGGAACTGAATTAAATTGTAGGATATCCAGTGGATTGCAGATACTCACGTGGTGTTGTGGGGAACCTCCCCCCAAATCCCTACTGCAACACATCTGGCGACCAGAAGCATGAGAAGTGAAGTGTTCTGTGTGTGCAGTAAAGGAGACACACAGGAGAGAGACCCACAGGGAAGAGATGGGTTTTTTCCCTACACAGGAGGGAAAAGACATTTTCCATAAACAAATCTGTCTTCTTTTGCTATAATTATAAGCATGAGTGTAAAAGCTTTTCAATGATTTTTTCTAGCAAATCACTGAACTTGAAGGTGGTCTCAGGGACCCCTGACATATCATCAGGTGTCACTACCCATCAAGTCTCAGCACATAACCAATCTGCCACAACGGACTGATTTCATTTGTACCAGCAGCAGAGCAAGGTAGAGTTGTATCAAATGTTAGGTAACACTCAAAATTGTCTGGGCATATCAAACCATGGATGAGTAACTTCAAAAAGGACAGGAAAACCAAATGCTACAGAATCACTGCATCTGCACGTTGACTTTAAGAAGAACAATAACTAGAAAGAAAATGAACACAGATTGACCTGAGTCAGTCCAGATTTCTTCTTTAGTTCTCAGAGTCAGTATGTAGTTCTTCTAATGTCATATAAGCGTATTAATGTCCATAAGCCACCTAGTTCTCTTTACACTCCAACAGAGCTTCTCCAGCAGTCTCACAAACGACTGTCTCATAAATGAAGTCTTTATTTTAATGTTATTCTTTTACTTTTTCACTTCTTCTCTTTGATTCTTTCCTCTTGAAGTTCTACTCACTTTACCTTTCCTACCCATTACCACTTTGGGTTCATACCTTCATCAACTTCCTCAAATCTACTATGATAGCAAAATAGGCCAGGTTATGTTCAAACTTGCCCTATTCAAGATCCTCCTTACCTCTTTCAAATTATCTGACTGAAACGGACATGAACATATCACTCCTCTATTTGAAAATCTTAGTAACTGCACTGATTACAAGAGAAGCCCAAACTCCTTAACACAGGATACAAAATTCTCTAGTTTAACTCCCCAGCAAATGTTTCAGTTTATTAACCACTTGGATTCTCCACATCCTCATGTATTCTCTTGAATCCTGAATACAGTTCCTCTGGTCCCTGAAACAACTTTTTCAACTTGACAAAATCCTTCTCATCTTAGTTGTATGACTGCACACAAATTAGTTAGCTGTCTTTTTTTTTTTTACCCTATTTGTAACATGAAGACAATTTTAGTAACCAATTACATATGATTTTTCTAAGGAATAAATGAGTTAACATATGAAAAAGTGCTAAAAAACAGTGCCTGGCACACTTAAAACCCATAATAAATGCTATCAACATAATCATCTTTTTTCACCTCTAACAACACTTCCACCACCATCCTTCTCCTTATAATGCTTATTTCAAACGTTACTTTCTCAGTGAAGCTTTCTGGTTGCCAGAGAGAACACGTGCTTTGATAATGCTAGCAATTTGGTGATTTCTCTGTGTTCTTTTCTTGTTTGTTTGCACACATATTGTATCCTTATGTGATCGTGGTACAAAACAGCATAGGCCTTGACTTGGCTTTAATTCTCAGCCATGGCTTTTATTCATCGTATGACCCTTAGTTAGGTTATTTTACTTTACTGAGTTTCAATTTCCTTACTCGCAAAATAAGAGAACAAAATTTATCTCATAAAGGTGCTGGTAAGATCAAAGGAGATTATAGAAATAGATTTAGTACGGCAAGCAACTGACAAAAGCTCATTTCGTTCACTCTTTTTACCTGCTGCTAATGCTGACATCTTAGAGGGCACAGTCTCCATGTCTTCTTCATTTTTGTGCCTACAATTCTTTGCACAATTCTGCCTAAGCGGGACAATCTGTTTTGTTAAATTTGATAAATATACTTACAACTACAGTATTTCATTACTTTAGTACTTCTAGCTTTCAAATAAACAAGACCAATAGGTGGTAGAAGCTTTTATTCCCCTACAATCAATTCCCTAATGTCCTAGGGGAGGAGTCTTGGTGGAAATATCAGATATCTTGCTTATTTCCCTTTTAATTTTGGCTTTCAGAAAGCTTAGGACTAAGTTAAGCATTCAGTAACAACAAATACACTTCTAAAAATAATTTTACCTCCTCCTCCTTTCTTCTAAGGTATTTATTATGTCTATTGCTAAGTCACTTTTATATCCATTTTGAAAACAGGACAGTATATAACTAAACAGGATTCACTTAATTGTTATGACAGTTCAGGCTAACACTTCACAAATAAAAAATTACTTCAGTTACCTTTAAAACATTCCTTCCTAAGAGCTTAAAGTCCTAAAATTAACTAGGGAAATGTGTGGTTCAATACTTACATAAGAACTATATATTGCTTCTTTACAAATGTTAACCAAGATGTATTTTCTTCATCTCAATGATAAATCACACATAATTCTGACACCCACACACATAAATATTATGTGTAAACAAAGATACACAAAAACACAAACATACAAATCAGAAGAGATCTTAATTGGAATATTAGAAGCCAAATTCACGCTAGATGAACATTTGAGTCAGTTCTGAATTCTCTGAAATTTATCCATTGTTTTACTTTGTGGAAGAATTGACATTCAGCCTTGCTACAATTCAGAGAATTCTCAGACTGACTGAAACAAAAATGTGCCAGAATATATACAGTAAGTGCTTAACTAAACCTCATATAATGAACAAATCATCTAAAGATACCTTTGCATTTAAAGCTATACTTGATATTCTTCAATACTGTACCTCAAAAGGTTATAGCCTGGGAGTCATTACGGTTTCACAGAAAGTAAACAAGATCTGTCATCAGAAGATCTCAGTTTTAAATATGGACACTGACTCTTACAAGCTCCGCAACTTTGAATAAGTCACTTAACCTTTCCCTGAGGCTGTTTCTTATTCTTTAAAATGGGGATAATAATATCTAGACTACCAATTACAAAAATTAAATAAAAAAATTTTTTAAAGTATAAAGGAGCTTCATAAAGCTTTTACCACTTAATAAATATTGATATTTAAAAATACTATTATGATATAAATAACCAAATTAACTACATATGTGATAATTTCTCCAATGTTAGCATTTTTGTTGTCTGAATGATTTAAGATATAAACTCAGTTTAACCTTAATCCTATTTCTGAAAACAGAACATATATTTCTTCCACATACATTGTGGAAGCTTGACAAATTATTAAGATATATGGTGACACTTACTAAAAGCCTAAGAATAAACAACCCTTTCAGTCTCATTAAGAGCCAAATTCCAAATCTAAGGTTCTGCTTTACTTACGTTTATATCTGTATGGTATATGAGGACACATAATGCTGGCAAAATCTGAGGAAAGAAAACAAATGATAAATAACTCTAGAGCTGACAAAAATGTCTTTGCAAAAATGAGTAACTGTGATTTTTTAAAAAAGCAGTAAATACTATTTGAGTGCAAGAAAAACAACATTAAGTTTTTTTGAATCTCTATTAGGAAAATTAAAATATAATAAATTCAATCTGAAACACCAAAAAATATTTCAGATGTTTAATTAAAATATTCAAGTAAGTCTGACAGAGATTAATGCACCTTAAAGGAAAAACATTTGTTTTCAATAACCTTCTTTATGACATGTCTACTGGAAACAGTGGAGATGCGAGTACAGTTATTTTTAAAAAGCCATTCTTAAAACTGATCTCATTGTCCCACTTACCTGCTTAAAGTAAAACCAAGATTTTATTTAATGAACTACTTGAGTCAAATTAAAGTTTTTGACCTCAGATTTAGTCAAGAAAAGTATGACCAGTATAAAGTCTGTTGAATGCAGACATTTCAAATCTTTTCTTTAAATCGGTGAGGGAGTGGGGGGAATCACTAAGTACCCTTTCCATATGGGCAAGAGGTGGCAGAAGATGTTGAATGATGCCAATTATAAAGATTAAAGATTCACAGTCAACATTTCTCTATACAGTCAAGTGATTAAAGGTTACATAGGATTTTATAAAACTTAAAATACTCAGATCCATTTACAAATCAGATGTAAAGAGCAAAGATTTTACTTGCTTTAATTAGCAGATTTAACAAAGCAATTTAACTCTGGAACATTTGCATATAAGTACACTAGTTTTATCGGCAACAATCCCTTATTTTTTAGTGTTAAATCAACAACTCAATGTAGTAATAAAACTGAGATTTTATTTTCTTCTTTTGTATTTTTCTGCTTGAATTTATGGTTTCTTGAATTAAGGTGGACTGTATTTGGTCAGGTGCCACAAGTCTCAACTTTTATTTCACAGAAATCAAAAACTAAGTTATAATACATTACTTAAATATCTCATACCTGCAATGAAATCAGTACATGCGTGATTTCATTCCCTGTGCATGAAAACCTAAAGCATAAACATAGGGAAAATATACCATCTGGCCTTTGCAATTCTTCATTTACCTCCTGAACTGTCTCCATAGGCGGTGGGGGATCCTTATTCCTGCAGAGATTGACAATGACCCATGTGACGTTCCGAAGGAAGGTGATGGGAATGGAGGGATTGATGAAGGACAGAAGAGGTTTGACAACTCCCAGTGATATGACATAATCTCTACATTGAGGACCATCACCTACAGAAATGAAAATTGTATTTAAAAAAAAATTACATTCAGGATGAGAAAGTCTGAAATGTATGCAATGGCTCATGTTGGGACACTGATGTTCTATGTTTCCTCACCATCAGTCAAGGGCATCAAGTGTTGCTATTTCTCCAGATTTTGACTTGGGGAACACAAATTTAACCTACCAGTCCTGGATAACAAATTGCATATCCATCTAAAGAGGTACAATATTAAGTTAATATTTATTAAGCAAGAAGACAGTCAACCCACATTAAAATTAGAGGAAACATAGTATGTAATGGCCAATGTAGGAAAAAAGTTAATTAAGATACTTAATTGGAGTGTTTTCAAACCTAATTTCAACTTACCTATAATGTTTCCCAAAGCCCATACTGCTTGTTCACAAACATTCTGATGTGGTGAATGGAGAAGTCTTAGAAAAAGAGGTACGGCATCTATAATAAAGAAAAACTAATATTTATACTGCAAAATGTTGAAGAGTTCACAGGTTTCAGCCTAAATAAGTTGATGAAATATATAGAGAGTTTGGTACACCAGAGTTGCTCAATTATAGTTCAGTGAATAAGTAAATGTAGCAAATACTTTTACCCTAAATATGCTACATGTTAGTGCTTCCTATAGTCTCAAGCAACAGACTTAATGACAGTATCTAGAACTGCGACTATATTAATTAAATGAAAACAACAGCATGAAGTTTTTCCTATAATTCATTAAAAAAAGGTTTCTACTTTAGAATACTTTAGTCAATATGATTCCAATTGTTGATATGGGATTAATTAAAGAACTGATTATACCCATATCAAGCCTACCTTGTATTTCAAGATAATTTATCATTATACTCCTTACTCTACACATAACTTAGGAACTAACTCAAATTCCAAAAGACTGGTATCATATTAATTTCCAGTGAGAACTAAGTATGAGGCAGATCATTTTTTCATAAAATTTCAGTCAGTTGTATACCACCTCTAGGATTTTTAGCTGTATCTCTTCACTATCTGTATTATTGAATGTTTAAATTAAAATTGACTCAAACTTTTAACAGCTTTCCTGAGATACAATTTATCTGTTTAAGTGTACAATTCAAAGGTTCTTAGAGTTTATACAGAGTTGTGTAGTCATCACCACAATCTAATTTGACAACATTTCTACTGCCCCCAAAAGAAATCCCATACCCAGAAAGTCCTACTACCTTCTCCCCCAGCCCTAGGCTATCATTTACTCTGTTCTCTGTCTCTACAGATTTTCCTGTTCAGCACATTTCATACAAATGACAGAATGTCCAGCAAGTAAATAAGTTAATTTACTTACTAGACTGTACAACAGCTTGAGTCTGTGCAGAGGTTCCTGATGCTATATTAGTTAATGCCCATGCAGCTTCAAACTGTAATGAAGGACTATAAAAAACAATTAAAAAAAATCTTTAGACACATAACTACCATTTAAGACCCACATATTACATGGTTATCCTTTACCTTGTCCTTGAATTTCGTCTCATTACATCCAACTGCCTGTTGAATATCTCCACTTGAATGTCTTATTTGCTCTCAAAGTCAGTCAATATAAACTCACTTCTTTAGGTTCATTGGTAGTTGCAACACTTAGCCAGTCATTATTTTCCTTGACCCCTTTCTCTCCCACAGATATCTAACCAATAGGTCATATCAATTTTACCTCTTAAATATTTCTTATATTTATACTGCCATCCCAAATATCACTGTGGTAGCTGAAGCCCCCATCATCTCATTTGAATCACTGCCACAACCTCTAGACAGGTCTTAAAGCTCTGACTCCACTACACCACCTGCTTCACATACCAGAGATATTACAAGGCCACATAATTTTGCTGAAAGGATGAGATCATTATAATTTGGAATGGTGATGGAAGACTTCACAAAGAAAGTGAAAACTGAACTAGGTTTTCCAAGAGCGATAAAGAAAGGCACTGACAGCTGGAAATACAAATAAAACCACCATGGCTGGGATGATTATGATGTGTGCAGGTGACAACAACATAGAGATCAACAGAGCTGAAACCAAGAAGATATGCAACACTGCGAGGGATAAAACTGCAAGTGTAAGTTACAATGTGTGTGTGTGTGTGTGTGTGTGTGTGTGTGTGTGGTATGTGTGGAGCAGGACTCAAATCTCAGGCTTCAGGACTTAGAATTTATTCTACAGACATACCAAGTGTAGAGTGCTACTGAAAAGTGAAGTAAAGAAAACAATGTTGAAGTCCATGAAGAAGAGATAAAAATGGTCAAAGGCTGATGTAGGAAAAATCTGTTAAGAAGAAATTATCTACGTTAAGTTAGGGTAGATACCTGAAGAACATCAATTCTTTTCAAACAGAATGCCAAGGTGGGAGGAGGTGGGAATGAGCAAGGAAAGCCAAAGGTTAGGAACTTAGAAGCAACTCTATAATTATCAAAGAAAGAGAGTGAGGTTGTTAATATCAAAAGATTAGAGAGATTAGAGAAGAAAAAGGTTTTAAGAAGAAAAAATGTCAGTGATAATAACAAGCAGTGAGGTTAAAAAGATGGAACAGATCAGACAATGAAGTAGCAGACAAGAACTATCAATACACGATGAACTTTGGCAAAAGGCAAGAAATAAGACGGTATCGAAGTTGAGGAGAAATAAAGGAATGATAAGATCAAAGATGATGAGATAGTTTATGTTGTCTCAGACTGGAAGGAGAAAGAGTTATTAAATTAGGATAGATGGTTTGGCAAAACTGACAATAAGGGCCTGAAATGAGAAAACAGAAAGATGTAAAAAATACAATTACAAAGCTAGGGAAAGTCTTCTAAGATATCATTTAAAAAGAGAGAGATAAGATAGAGAAAATAAGTAATAAAATTAGCACAATAAGTAAACAATAAACATTTATTATATGCTTGGTACTATGTGGTATTTTGTATATATTATTTTCATTCCCCACAACCATCTAAATTTTATAGATGAGGTACCTAAGGATCAAATGCTGTTTGGGTTTAGGTCAGCAGCAAACCCTAGATTTAAACCAAGGTCTATTCGGCTCTAGTCTTGGGTCTTTTATATTATGACACAATTTCCCATAACAAATCCATTAAGTCAGACTGAAACCATTGACGATTTTCTATTTTTACCTTCAGTGGTAGTTATACATGTCTGTACATATTTCAGCATACTCTTGTTATATACAAGCTACATTTCACAGAAACACCCATACAAATGAGCCCATGACAAAGACAAAAATGCAAAATAAATAAATAAATGGAAAAGAAGAGAAGAAAAAAGAAAAGCAGCTCAAGAGCCAAAAAAAAAGAGGGCCTTAAAGGTAGAGGTAAACAGAATTTTTTTTTTAAATAATTGAAATAAAACTTATTTTTACTTAAATAAATCTTATAGAAAATATATATGATAGTATTTTAAAAGTGTTAAGGGCTTTTAGAGAGATGGTTGTGGCACATAATGGAAAAAGAATGAAGTATTTTAAAATAATAAAAACCCTTAGAGGAAACATTTATAATGCTACAATTTTAATCTAGTCACCTGAAAATCTCATAGACAATATTTAGCAAAATACCCCCAAGTTTTAGTCTAAATGCTCCTTAAAAGAAAAACGAGCCTTTGTTTAAATGTATTTTGGGGTTCAGACTTACATTCTACCCAGTTAACTAAAACTGATGAGGTTTAAGATCTAGCACACCAAGATCTCTCCAAACACTAGTAGAAATGGGGCCAGTACCTCAAAAGATACCAACTGGTGTTTTTCTCTTTCTATTTTGGGAAATTATAATCTGCCCTCTTATTTTTAATTTACCACAAATAAAAACCATGATGATAGACAACTAATCATGGTTGGAGTTCTGTTAAAGACTTCACAGAGTATCAGTGGATCAGCTGGAATATTCCCAGGGTAAGAAAGAGCTACTCAGTTCTGGAAAGCATTCATGTTGACTCAAGTCATGAGGTTAATCTATATATAGACTCATAAGCAAAGAATGACTCAAACACTATTTGGGTTGTTTTAAAACATTACTGAAGAAAAAGCCAACTAACAAATAAAGACTATAAATGTTTGAGATAATTTAGAACAGACAATAAAGAGACGTTAAAATTTTCCTAGAAAACACACACACATATTTATAAACTAAAAAGAAAAGCACTTAGGTCTGCAGAGTATGATCACAGTATTAAGAAAATTACATTAAAATACATGACAAATGAAAAATGTGATAAAGGCAAAACCAAATGGAACTCATTAGTTAAATAATAATCCCAAATTTTCAGTTGGCTGAAAAAAGTGAACAGGGAGTCAAATCCATACTTACTTATCATCCCTTTCTAGACATTTCACTAGAATTGGTAAAATCCCAGATTTTATTAGGTCATCAATTGGTGGATTTCTGTCACTGGATAAAAGCTTTCTAGAAAAAGAAATATGAGAAATTAACTGCTATAAGTTTCAAACTATGAACAGAAAGAAAAATGTACTACTTCTAGAACAGGTGTGACATAATTCTCTCTCTGGACAAAGTCGTCCTTACCTTGCAGCCTGGACAGCACTCAACTGGACCACTGGGTTATCACTTGTGGCATTCTGCAACACCAAACATAAATTTCAGATATTAAAAAAAAAAAATCAATTTCAAAATACTTCAGAAAGAAAATATAAATTAATAACATACCTGCAATATAGCTTCTAGTGTTACATTTTGCTTAAAAAGAAAAAAAGATAGTTCAGCAAAGAGTTTAATAGCAAAATTACATTAATTAATATATTTACGAAAGTTAAGAGTTAATATACCCTAACTATAATTGTAAAATTAGTCTTAAGGTTGAGAATGAAGTTCTCTGGTTATTATAAAAATTACTTTTAAAACACCTTATAAGCAAGGTTAACTTACTGCTTTAAAATCAGCATCAACATCTGAATCTTCTAAACTTTCCTCTTGGGGAACATTTCTTTTTTTCAGTAAGTGTTCATCTCTTTTGTTCTGAAAGACAACCAATAAAATAGTTAAGTTGTAAAGGCTGCTGCTAATGAAAACGTCATTAAAATTATTTCAACTTTATCAGCCAACTGTGAAATAAACACTAAATCTCTTTATAAGAATAATATGAATTAAATATGTATATTGCAAATCAATGACAGGCCACATTCTGGATTTGGTAACAAAATTAACCGGTTTAAAGGCCAGCACTCATACACACACACAATTTATTAGGCAGCAACTGTTTTCACCAATACTGTGCTTCCTAATTTGTAATAAAGATTCAAATTTTAAATGATTATAAAGGTCTAGCAAGGATATTTCAACTAGTATCCTAGCTTTCATCAACTTACTGCTAATGGTTGCCAGAAGCAATGCATTTATTAAGAACCCAGCTTAATGAGGGTTTATTGCTCAAATGTTAAGATATGTATGTATCTCACTTATTGGGATTGCAGGAATGTGAATTCACCAGCAAAAATGTCAACTACTAGCTATTATCACAGTTTTAAACTCTTTATTTCTACATTTTATGGAATTTGAACTCTTTGTAATGGCGATGTGTGCCATTTTACATAATATATACCTGGGTAAACAACAATTTTTCTTTTTTTAGTTTGTCTACAGAATTAAGTAAAAATAGATGTATGATATCTAAGATTCTTTTCAATTTAAAACTTTCAAGGCTTTACCTTCTGGTCTTCAATATTTACAGAAGTGTTTGATTACAACAGAAAGGTACTGATGATGCATTAATACTGATGCTAAAATTCAGCTCAAACAGAAAAACTAGACATAGATGAGAATTACTGGCTTATATGCATGGTATTTATTTTTGCACTATGTATAAGTAAGCATGTGTAAACTACATGCTTACATGTATGCTAATGCTTAAGATATTACCAACTTCAAATTATATCACAACACACTTTATTATCTACTCAAATAATTCTACATTATTTTCAAATTAATACATCTCACAAATATGAAAATCATGCACTAATATTTTATAGTCTCAAGTGGCTTCCCACAGAATACTTACTAATTTACAGAGAAAAAACTGGGCAGACAAATCTCCTGATCAAATGGCAAAGGTTATAATCGAGTAAAGGAAAAATACGCATAACTCAGGGAATTCTACTCAAAATTCTGTAATGGCCTATATGGGGGGAAAAAAATCTTAAACAGCGAATATATCTCTTCAAGGAAATTAGTGATACCAAGGGAACATTTAATGCAAAGGAGGGCACAATAAAGGACAGAAACGGTATGGACCTAACAGAAGCAGAAGATACTAAGAAGAGGTGGCAAGAATACACAGAAGAACTATACGAAAAAGATCTTAATGACCCAGATAACCACAATGGTGTGATCACTCACCTAGAGCCAGACATCCTGGAGTGTGAACTCAAGTGGGCCTTATAAAAGCATCACTACGAACAAAGCTAGTGGAGGTGATGGAATTCCACTTGAGCTATTTCAAATTCTAAAAGATGGTGCTATGAAAGTGCTGCACTCAACCTGCCAGCAAATTTGGAAAACTCAGCAGTGGCCACAGGACTCAAAAAGGTCAGTTTTCATTCCAATCCCAAAGAAAGGCAATGTCAAAGAATGCTCAAACTACCTCACAATCACACTCATCTCACACACTAGTAAAGTAATGCTCAAAATTCTCCAAGCCAGGCTTCAAAAGTACATGAACCGTGAACTTCCAGATGTTCAAGCTGGATTTAGAAAAGGCAGAGAAACCAGAGATCAAATTGCCAACATCCACTGGATCATCAAAAAGACAGAGAGTTCCAGAAAAACATCTGCTTCTGCTTTACTGACTATGCCAAAGCCTTTGACTGTGTAGATCACAACAAACTGTGGAAAATTCTGAAAGAGATGGGAATACCAGACCACCTGACCTGCCTCCTGAGAAATCTATATGCAGGTCAAGAACCAATAGTTAGAAATGGACATGGAACAACAGACTGGTTCCAAATTGGGAAAGCAGTACGTCAATGCTGTATATTGTTACCCTACTTACTTAACTCAAACGCAGAGTACATCATACAAAATGCTGGGCTGGATGAAGCACAAGCTGGAATCAAGATGGCCGGGAGAAATATCAACAATCTCAGATATGTAGATGACATCACGCTTATGGCAGAAAATGAAGAGGAACTAAAGAGCCTCTTGATGAAAGTAAAAGAGGAAAGTGAAAAAGTTGGCTTAAAACTCAACATTCAGAAAACTAAGATCATTGCATCCGGTCCCATCACTTCATGGCAAATAGATGGGGAAACAATGGAAACAGTGACAGATTTTATTTTGGGGGGCTCCAAAATCATTGCAGATGGTGACTGCAGCTATGAAATCAAGAGACGCTTGCTCCTTGGAAGAAAAGCTATGACCAACCTAGACAGCATATTAAAAAGCAGAGACATTACTTTGCCAACAAAGGTCCGTCTAGTCAAAGCTATGGTTTTTCCAGTGGTCGTGTATGGATGTGAGAGTTGGACTGTAAAGAAAGCTGAGTGCTGAAGAATTGATGCTTTTGAACTGTGGTGTTGGGGAAGACTCTTCAGAGTCCCTTGGACTACAAGGAGATCCAACCAGTCCATCCTAAAGGAAATCAGTCCTGAATATTCATTGCAAGGACTGATGCTGAATCTGAAGCTCCAATACTTTGGCCACCTGATGTGAAGAACTGGCTCATGGAAAAGACCCGGATGCTGGGAAAGATTAAAGATGGGAGGAGAAGGGGACGAGAGAGGATGAGATGGTTGGATGGCATGACCGACTCAATGGACATGAGTTTGAGCAAGCACAGGGAAGTCAGGCACGCTGCAGTCCATGGGGTCGCAGAGTCTGACATGACTGAGAGACTGAACTAAACTGATGGTTGATTTACAATGTTGTGTTAGTTTCAGGTATACAGCAAAGTGAATCAGCTATCAGTCACTTCTTCTGCCTTCAATCTTTCCCAGCATCAGCGTCTTTTCCAATGAGCCAGTTCTTCGCATCAGGTGGCCAAAGCATTGGAGTTTCAGATTCAGCATCAGTCCTCCAATGAATATTCAGGACTGATTTCCTTTAGGATTGACAGGTTTGATCTCCTTGCAGGCCAACAAAAAAATTTTTTTTAAATTTCAAATACAGTTTAAAAAGAAAAAAGAGTAAATGAAAATCAACACGGTATGTCTTCTCGTCTATGTACTGAGAAAACAGTATCATCTTGGTGGTACTCCTGAGCAAAATAATAGTGGTAATAACAACAACCATCTGAGAAAAGTCAGACAAACCTAAACTGGCCATTCTATTAAAAAATCAGTCTATATATTCAAATACACTGTCATGAAAGATATAGACTGAAGAACTACTGGATCAAAGGAGACTTAAGAAACAATACAACTAATTGCAATGTCTAATCCTAGATTGGATCTTGGATTTATAAAAGAATATTATTGGGAAAAGCTAGCAAAGTATGAGTGACGGTCTATGGATTAGATAGAAATTTATATGAACTTGAAAAAAGAACTGTGGTTACACTGGAAGGTGTATGAAAATGATGTACTAAGGGTGTAAGGGGGCACCATGTTGCAACTTAACTGGTTGGGGGTGATATATAAATATATATATTTATTTATCAGGGAGAAAGTGAGAATAAGGCAAATATGGGAAAAGGCCAAGAATCAAGGAAGTTGGGTGCTGAGTGCTGTACTTTTTTGGTACTATTCTTGAAACTCTGAATTTCAAACTGCAAGTATGAAATTTTTTCCAAAATTTAAAAAAATGTACGCTTTTTACTTTGTGACTTACAACATAGTTAACCCTAAAATCCATTATTGTTCGTTATTCAGTCGCCAAGTTGTGTCTGATTCTTAGTGACCCCATGGACTTCAGCGCACCAGGCTTCCCTGTCTTCCACCATCTTCTGGAGTTTAAGTTCATGTCCATGGAGTGAGTGAAGCCATCTAACCATCTCATCCTCTGCTCCCCTCTTCTCCTTTTGCTTTCAATCTTCCCCAGCATTAGGATCTTTACCAATGAGTCGGCTCTCGGCATCAGGTGGCCAAAGTATTGGAGCTTCAGCTTCAGGCATCAGTCCTTCCAATGAATGTTCATCAGATATTTAGGACTGACTCTCCCTGCTGTCCAAGGGACTCCAAGAGTCTTCTCCAGCACTACAATTCTAAACCATCAATTCTTTGGCACTCAAGTTTTCTTTATGGTTCAACTCTCACATCCGTACCTGACTACTGGGAAAACCACAGCTTTGACTACATGGACCTTTGTCGGAAAAGCAATGTCTCTGTTTTTTAATATAGTGTCTAGGTTTGTCATAGCTTTCTTTCCAAGAAGCAAGCGTCTTCTAATTTCATGGCTGTAGTCACCATCAGCAGTGATTTTGGAGCCCAAAAAATTGACATCAATTTGCCAATATTCATTGGATCATAGAGAAAGCAAGGGATTTCCAGAAAAACATCTACTTCTGCTTCACTAACTACGAGAAAGCCTTTGACTGTGTGGCTCACAACAACATCTATTGTATGGTAATTTTTAACACTTCTTGGAACTTAAGCCATTTAAAAAGTTTCAACAAAGTTGACTGATTTGACAGATAAACAAAACAAAAATTATTCTAATCCTGATTCTATTTTCATCCTCTGTTTCCTCTAACTTTACCAGAGTCTGAATAATTAAGCTCCCAAAGGCCTTTCAGGGATCTGACTCCCCCTATTCCTCCTACTCACTCAGGTATTTCAGGCACAAGTGATACAAAAGCATAAGCACAACTAAATCCTCCTCTGTACACAGATGCCCAATCCAGGGATAGCATTTACCATTATATATTATGTCTGCTGTAAGGAAGCTCCTTTCTAATTCTGATTAGCTAAATTTTCTTTTTCTTTTTCAGACACACATAGGTGGTCAATTTTATTAAGCTGTGCTTTTTTAAAAAAATCGATTGAAATGACCACATAATTTTCTTCTTTCATCTATAAATGTTGTAAATTGTGCGTTTTTAATGTTAAACTCTGAACTTTTTAATGTTCAACGTATAACCTGGGATAAACCTGCCTTGGAATTAAAATGTGTATGTATATTCATTACTGGATTCAATTTAATAATACTTTATGTGGGATTTTTTTCCACCTATGTTCATAAGTGAAACTGGCTTATATACATCTTTTCTCATGCTGTCTTTGCCTGGTTCTTGGTGTTATGGTTTGTTAACCTTATAAAATGAGTTGAGAAATATTCCCTCTACCTTCTCTGAAATCACTGAGTAAGGCTGAAATTGTCAGTCCCTTGAATGTTTGCTGGAGTTCTATCTGTGAGTACTTTTTCTTTTCAGGGAGATAAAAGAGGTTAAATTTTTAGCTACTGATCTAATTGTTTTAAAATCTATTCAGGTTTTTAAATTTCTTCTTGAGTAAGCTGGGTAAATTATTTAAAAATTTTTCCACTGGGAAATTGTTTCACCTAAGTTTTCAAATTTATTAGCATAAAATTGTTCATATTCAAATTGTAGTTGTTTTAGAAAATGATTATCATTCCCCTTCCCATATCCATGCCTCTGGATAATCTGGTCCTGTATTTATTCCAGGTGTGGCCATGTAACTTGCTTTGGCAATGGACTTGAGTTTACTAAATGAACTTGAAAAGTTCCTCCACATCCAAGCATGTCCTCTGTTGTCGCTTATATAATTCTAGAGCCACCAGGTGAACAACTTGTGAGCTTGCCTGCTGCAGGATGAGGCTATGCGGAAGACAACTAGTCTCAGTCAATAGTAAGAAACCTCTATGAGACTATCTTAGATCATCCAGTCACTAGCTAACCTGCCAGGTGACCAGAGATGAGTGAAGGAGCCCAGCAGAGATTGGGTGAACTGGCCCAGAACAGAAGAACCACTCTGCCAACCCACAGAATTGTCAGTGGAATAAAATGGCTATTGTGTTAATAAGCCACTAGGCTTTGGAGCGGTTCGTTGTTGTTGTTCAGTCGCTAAGTTGTGTCTGACTCTGAAACCCCATGGATAGAAGCATGCCAGGCTTCCCTGATCTTTGCTATGTCCCAGTGTTTGGTCAAACTAACGTCCATTGAATTGGTGATGCCATCCAACCATCTCATCCTCTGTTGCCCCCTTCTTCTCCTGCCCTCAGTCTTTCCCAGCATCAGGGTCTTTTCCAATGAGCTGGCTCTTCACATCACGTGGCCGAAGTACTGGAGCTTCAGCATTAATCTTTCCAACAAATATTCATGGTTGATTTCCTTTAGGATTGACTGATTTGATCTCCTTGCTAGCCAGCTGACTCTCAAGAGTCTTCTCATGCAGTAAAAACTAAGTGATGTGAAAATGAAACTGTTAGTTGCTCAGTAGTGTCCAATTCTTTGCGACCCCATGGACTGTAGCCCGCCAGTCTCCTCTATCCACAGAATTCTCCAGGCAAGAATATTGGAGTGGGTAGCCATTCCCTTCTCCAGGGGATCTATACTATGCAGGGAAGTAATGTACTAATATTTTTTAAAAAAAATAATGCTACATGGGAATTAACATGTCCTTTAAATTCCTTTCATGCCCCTCTATCTGCTATAAATTTCTCCTGTAAAGGTAACTCTTCAATTCTGAAGGTTCTGACAGGTAACATCTTCCTATTGGTCATACTATTGGTGTTAATGAACTTCCATTACCGAGCCTATCTTTGCATGAAATGTTCCCTTGGTATCTCTAATTTTCTTGAAGAGATCTCTAGTCTTTCCCATTCTGTTGTTTTCCTCTATTTCATTGCATTGATCAGTGAGGAAGGCTTTCTTCTCTCTCCTTGCTATTCTTTGGAACTCTGCATTCAAATGGGAATATCCTTCCTTTTCTTTGCTTTTCGCTTCTCTTCTTTTCACAGCTATTTGTAAGGCCTTCTCAGACAGCCATTTTGCCTTTTTGCATTCTTTTCCATGGGGATGGTTTGATCCCTGTCTCCTGTAACAATGTCACGAACCTCCATCCTTAGTTCATGAGGCACTCTGTCTATCAGATCTAGTCCCTTAAATCTATTTCTCACTTCCACTGTATAATCGTAAGGGATCTGATTGAGGTCATAACTGAAGGGTCTAGTGGTTTTCCCCACTTTCTTCAATTTAAGTCTGAATTTGGCAATAAGGAGTTCATGATCCGAGCCACAGTCAGCTCGGTCTTGTTTTTGCTGACTGTATAGAGCTTCTCCATCTTTAGCTCCAAGGAATATAATCAATCTAATTATGGTGCTGACCATCCGGTGATGTCCATGTATAGAGTCTTCTCTTGTGTTGTTGGAAGAGGGTATTTGCTATGACCAGTGCGTTCTCTTGGCAGAACTCGATCAGCCTTTGCCCTGCTTCATTCTGTACTCCAAGACCAAATTTACCTGTTACTCCAGGTGTTTCCTGACTTCCTACTTTTGCATTCCAGTCCCCTATAATGAAAAGGACATCTTTTTTGGGTGTTAGCTCTAGAAGGTCTTGTAGGTCTTCATAGAACCGTTCAACCTCATCTTCTTCAGCGTTACTGGTCGAGGCATAGACTTGGATTACCGTGATATTGAATGGTTTGCCCTGGAAATGAACAGAGATCATTCTGTTGTTTTTGAGATTGCATCCAAGTACTGGATTTCGGACTCTTTTGTTGACCGTGATGGCTACTCCATTTCTTCTAAGGTATTCCTGCCCACAGCAGTAGATATAATGGTCATGAGTTAAATTGACCCATTCCAGTCCATCTTAGGAACACAATGGCAAAGACTAGAGATCTCTTCAAGAAAATTAGAGATACCAAGGGGACATGTCATGCAAAGATGGGCTCAATAAAGGACAGAAATGGTATGGACCTAACAGAAGCAGAAGATATTAAGAAGAGGTGGCCAGAATACACAGAAAAACTGTACAAAAAAGATCTTGGCGACCCAGATAATCACGATGGTGTGATCACTCACCTAGAGCCAGACATCCTGGAATGCGAAGTCAAGTGGGCATTAGAAAGCATCACTACGAACAAAGCTAGTGGAGGTGATGGAATTCCAGTTGAGCTATTTCAAATCCTGAAAGATGATGCTGTGAAAGTGCTGCACTCTATATGCTCGCAAATTTGGAAAACTCAGCAGTGGCCACAGGATTCGAAAAGGTCAGTTTTCATTCCAATCCCAAAGAAAGGCAATGCCCAAGAAAGCTCAAACTACCGCACAATTGCACCCATCTTACACACTAGTCAGGTAATACTCAAAATTCTCCAAGCCAGGCTTCAGCAATACGTGAACCATGAACTTCCAGATGTTCAAACTGGTTTTAGAAAAGGCAGAGGAACCAGAGATCAAATTGCCAACATTCGCTGGATCATCAAAAAGACAGAGTTCCAAAAAAACATCTATTTCTGCTTTATTGACTATGCCAAAGCCTTTGACTGTGTGGATCACAACAAACTGGGGAAAATTCTGAAAGAGATGGGAATACCAGACCACCTGATCTGCCTCCTGAGAAATCTGTATGCAGGTCAGGAAGCAACAGTTAGAACGGGACATGGAACAACAGACTGGTTCCAAACAGGAAAAGGAGTGCGTCAAGGCTGTATATTGTCACCCTGCTTATTTAACTTATATGCAGAGTACATCATGAGAAACGCTGGGCTGGAAGAAGCACAAGCTGGAATCAAGATTGCTGGGAGAAATATCAATAACCTCAGATATGCAGATGACACCACCCTTATGGCAGAAAGTGAAGAAGAACTAAAGAGCCTCTTGATGAAAGTGAAAGAGGAGAGTGAAAAAGTTGGCTTAAAGCTCAATGTTCAGAAAACTAAGATCATGGCATCTGGTCCCATCACTTCATGGCAAATAGATGGGGAAACAGTGGAAACAGTAGCTGACTTTATTTTTGGGGGCTCCAAAATCACTGCAGATGGCGACTGCAGCCATGAAATTAAAAGACGCTTACTCCTTGGAAGGAAAAGTTATGACCCAACCTAGACAGCATATTAAAAAGCAGAGACATTATGTTGTCAACAAAGGTCCGTCTAGTCAAGGCTATGGTTTTTCCAGTAGTCATGTATGGATGTGAGAGTTGGACGGTGAAGAAAGCTGAGCGCCGAAGAATTGATGCTTTTGAACTGTGGTGTTGGTGAAGACTCTTGAGAGTTCCTTGGACTGCAAGGAGATCCAGCCAGTCCATCCTAAAGGAGATCAGTCCTGGGTGTTCATTGGAAGGATTGATGTTGAAGCTGAAACTCCAATACTTTGGCCACCTCATGCGAAGAGTTGGCTCACTGGAAAAGACTCTGATGCTGGGAAGGATTGGGGGCAGGAGGAGAAGGGGACGACAGAGGATGAGATGGCTGGATGGCATCACTGACTCGATGGAATGAGTTTGGGTGGACTCAGGAAGTTGGTGATGGACAGGGAGGCCTGACGTGCTGCGATTCATGGGTTCACAAAGAGTCGGACAAACTGAGCGACTGAACTGAACTGAACTGAACTTCCATTAGGATTTCTTGATGCTCAAGGTATTTAGAAGTGCTTACTTTTCCCCAACAATTATGAGGTTTTGGTAACTTTCTCATTCACTGATTTCTCATTTAACTGTATTGTGATAGAGAACAAAGTCTGTACAACACTGAAATTAGCTGACATTTGCTTTACAACAGTTTCCCAACCTTTCTCAGTACATAGAATAGGCCAAAGGCAATACCCAACAGTTAGGTCCAAACAAGTTAATAGTAATTGGAGGGGGGGAGGTGCCAAGGCACACAGAAGTTTAAAGAAAATACCTTTATTTCACTTAGACAAAATATGTAATTGAAAAAAACACAGTGCAATCTAACGGTCACACTGTGAACTATTTCAGTTCTGTGGTAACGAATGATTCCGTGGTATCTGAAATGTTAAGTGGCACTGTGTTTCTCACAAAAATTTGGAATATCTGAAGGTATTCCTCTGATTCACTACAGAGTTCCATGGTACCCTGCAGAATGCAGCAACTAAGGCTATATACTATTCACAAAAGCAATAGTCAAATATGCATGCGGCTTTATATGTGTATATTAGATATCTAATACTTGCAAATTAAGTTATTTACCTATCTCTTATTAACTGGTATATTTAAAGTTCTCCCACAGTGGACAAACTTCTCGTAATTGTGTCAATTCTGGCATGCATATATTAATATTTTGGCATACACAAGTTTAGTGTTGTTATAGCTGCTCAGTTATCACAACTAAGGGATACGCAAGTCTGGTGTACTGCAGTCCATTAGGTCACAAAGAGTAAGACACAACTTAGTTACTGAACAATAACAGCTTCTTAGTAAGTTGCTTCTTTTATCAAGAATTAAGTAACAACTTTCATAGTTGAATTCAAATCACCCTAACAAAGTCCATTTGGGGCATCCTAGGGCATGAAAGTTATACTTTACTCTTAACAAAAAATATGTACAGCCAAAGTTAAGATGATCAATCCCTGCGAAGATTGCTGGTGATGTGATTAATCACCAAAACCAGCAACTTCAACTGTCCTTTGGCTGGTCACTTAGAGATCATTACCCTCTTAGAGATTGTGCTATATTATGTTCAGCATCTATAAAAGGTATCTTTTTCTCTGGTCAAGTGGGAGGGGAGCTCAGAGGATGTGGAAACTGGCCTACTTTCAATACCTGCTTTATCTCCAAACACATACACACAGACTAGATCCATTTTAAAGTTCTTTTAGAAATCCATTATTAATCTGTTGCCTCATATATGTATTTAATACTTCTTACATGTTCTGTTTTCTGACAATTGGTTGAAACACATGGAACTGCCACTTGGTACATCAAAAAGCTTAAACATTTACATTAAGAAGCATTATAGCGTAATGGTTAAAAACTCAGTTCTGCCATTTTTCAGCTAGAGACTGACCCAGACTTGCCCGAGAGTGTACAGGAGTCTCTGGCGGAGGTGTGGGTCAACAGTGGCCTGCTGTAGCGTTGGGGGCACTGAGTGCAGGGGACCTTTGGAAAGAGGTCACCATTATCTTCATTACTTCCACCAGAGTTTGGCCTCAGGTCAAAAAACAAGGAGAGAACACAGCCCCACCCATCAACAAAAAACTGGATTAAAGATTTACTGAACATGGACCCGCCCGTCTGAATAAGACCCAGTTTCCCCCTCAGTCAGTCTCTCCTATCAGGAAGCTTCCATAAGCCTCTTATCCTTATCCAGCAGAGGGCAGAAAGAATGAAAACCACAATCACAGAAAACTAACCAATCTGATCACATGGAACACAGCCTTGTCTAACTCAGTGAAACTATGAGCCCTGCTGTGTTGGGCCACCCTAGATGGATGGAAGTGGTCCACTGGAGAGGGGAATGGCAAACCACTTCAGTAGTCTTGCCTTGAGAAGCCCATAAGCAATATGAAAAGGCAAAAAGGACACTGAAAGATGAACTCCCCAAGTGGGTAGATACTCAATATGCTACTGGAGATCAGTGGAGAAATAACTCCAGAAAGAATGAAGAGACAGAGACAAAGCAAAAAGAACACCCAGTTGTGGATGTGACTGGTGATGGAAGTAAAGTCTGATGCTGTAAAGAGCAATATTGCATAGGAACCTACAATGTTAGGTCCATGACTCAAGGTAAACTACAAGTGGTCAAACAGGAGACGGCAAGAGTAAACATCAACATTTTAGAAATCAGTGAACTAAAATGGACTGGAGTGGGTGAATTTAACTCTGATGACCATTATATCTACTACTGTGTGCAAAAATCCCTTAGAAGAAATGGAATAGCCCTCATAGTCAACAAAAGAGTCCGAAATCCAGTACTTGGATGCAATCTCAAAAATGACAGAATGATCTGTTTCCAAGGCAAACAATTCAATATCACAGTGGTGGTTATGGTGGTGGTTTAGTCACTATGTTGTGTCCGACTCTTGTGATCCGGCCAGGATCCACGGTCCATGGGATTATCCAGGCAAGAATACTGGAATGGGTTGCCATTTCCTTCTCCAAGGGATCTTCCCGATTCAGGAATCAAACTGGGACTCCTGCATTGCAGGCAGATGATATACCAACTTAGCTATAAGGGAAGTCCAATATCACAGTAATCCAGGTGTATGTCCCAACCAGTAATGTTCAAGTTGAATGGTCTGATGAAGACCTACAAGACCTTCTAAAACTAATACCCAAAAAAGATATCCTTTTCATTATAACAGACTGGAATGCAAAAGTAGGAAGTCAAGAGATAACTGGAGTAACAGGCAAATTTGGCATTGGAGTACAAAATGAAGCAGGACAAAGGCTAACAGAGTTTTGCCAAGAGAACGCACTGGTCACAGCAAACACCTGCTTCCAACACCACAACAGAAGACTCTACACACAGACATCACCAGGTGGTCAATACCAAAATCAGACTGATTATATTCTTTGCAGTCAAAGATAGAGAAGCTCTATACACTCAGCAAAAACAAGACTGGGAGATGACTGTGGCTCAGATCATGAACTCCTTACTGCAAAGTGAAAGTGCAAGTGTTAGTCCCTCAGTTGTGTTCGACTCTTTGCATCTGTCCATGGAATTCTCCAGGTAAGAAGAGTGGAGTGGGTTGTCATTTGTTTCTCCAGGGGATCTTCCCGACCCCAGGAATCGAACCCAGGTATCCTGCACTGCAGGCAGACTCTTTACTCACTGACCTATGAGGGAAGCCCCAAGTCAGACTTAAATTGAAGAAAAGTAGGGAAATAGACCATTCAGGAATGACCTAAATCAAATTCCTTGCAAATATATGGAAGTCACAAATAGATTCAAGGGATTAGATCTAATAGACAGAGTGCCTGTAGAACTATGGACTGTGGTTTGGGACACTGTACTGGAGGCAGTGACCAAGACCAACCCCAAGAAAAAGAAATGCAAAAAGGCAAAATGGTTGTCTGAGGAGGGCTTACAAATTAGATGAAAAAAGAAGAGAAGTGAAAGGCAAAGGAGAAAAGGAAAAAAAAACAAATTTGAATGCAGAGTTCCGAAGAATAGCAAAGAGAGATAAGAAAGCATTCCTCAGTGATCAATGCAAAGAAATAAGAGGAAAAACATAGAATGTGAAAGACTAGAGATCTCTTCAAGAAAATTAGAGATATCAGAGGAAGATTTCATGCAAAGATGGGCACAATAAAGGGCAGAAATGGTATGGACCTAACAGAAGCAGAAGATATTAAGAAGAAGTGGCAAGAATACACAGAAGAACTATACAAAAAATATCTTCACAACCCAGATAACGACAATGGTGTTATCACTCACCTAGAGCCAGACATCCTGGAGTGTGAACTCAAGTGGGCTTAGGAAGCATCACTACAAACAAAGCTAGTGGAGGTGATGGAATTCCACTTGAGCTATTCAAATCCTAAAAGATGATGCTATGAAAGTGCTGCACTCAACATGCCCGCAAATTTGGAAAACTCAGCAGTGGCCACACTCGAAAAGGTCAGTTTTCATTCCAATCCCCAAAAAAGGCAATGTCAAAGAATTCTCAAACTACTGCACAATTGCACTCCTCTCACACACTAGTAAAGTAATGCTCAAAACTCTCCAAGCCAGGCTTCAGCAATACGTGAATCATGAACTTCCAGATGCTCAAGCTGGATTTAGAAAAGGCAGAGGAACCAGAGATCAAACTGGCAACATTCGCTGGATCATCGAAAAAGCAAGAGAGTTCCAGAAAAACATCTATTTCTGCTTTATTGACTATGCCAAAGCTTTTGACTGTGTAGATCACAACAAACTGTGGAAAATTCTGAAAGAGATAGGAATACCAGACCACCTGACCTGCCTCCTGAAAAATCTGTATGCAGGCCAAGAACCAACAGTGAGAATCAGACATGGAACAACAGACTGGTTCCAAATAGGGAAAGGAGCATGTCAAGGCTGTATTTTGTCACCCGGATTATTTAACTTATATGCAGAGTACATCATGAGAAACACTGGGCTGGAAGAAGCACAAGCTGGAATCAAGATTGCTGGGAGAAATATCAATAACCTCAGATATGCAGACGACACCACCACCCTTATGGCAGAAAGTGAAGAAGAACTAAAGAGCCTCTTGATGAAAGTGAAAGAGGAGAGTGAAAAAGTTGGCTTAAAACAACATTCAGAAAACTAAGATCATGGCATCCGGTCCCATTACTTCATGGCAAATAGATGGGGAAACAATGGAAACAGTGATAGATTTTATCTTTTTGGGCTCCAAGATCACTGCAGATGGTGACTGCAGCCATGAAATCAAGAGACGTTGCTCCTTGGAAGAAAAGCTATGACCAACCTAAACAGCATATTAAAAAGCAGAGACATTACTTTGTCAACAAAGGTCCGTCTAGTCAAAGCTACAGTTTCTTCCAGTAGTCATGTATGGATGTGAGAGTTGGACTGTAAAGAAAGCTGAGTGCTGAAGAATTGATGCTTTTGAGTTGTGGTGGTGGGGAAGACTCTTGAGAGTCCCTTGGACTGCAAGGAGATCCAACCAGTCCATCCTAAAGGAAATCAGTCCTGAATATTCATTGGAAGGACTGATGCTGAAGCTGAAACTCCCAATACTTTGGCCACCTGATGTGAAGAACTGGCTCATTGGAAAAGACCCTGTTGCTGGGAAACATTGAAGGTGGAAGAAAAGGGGACAACAGAGGATGAGATGGTTGGATGGCATCACCAACTCAATGCGCCTGAGTTTTAATAAACTGTGGGAGTTGGTGATGGACAGGGAGGCCTGGCGTGCTGCAGCCCATGGGGTCGCAAACAGTCGGACACGACTGAGCGACTGAACTGAACTGAAATGGTGTGTTTAGTTTTGCAGTTGATTACTAGCACAAGCTTTTTAGCTTGTAGCAGACCTGCAACAAATAGTTTGAGGACTTTTACCCAATGACTATACTTTGAATAACACTGATACTGATCTATAAAAACTGAGAGTCAGATCTAGTTATTAATATGCAGTGCCTCACTGGCCTCAAATTCTTTTTGTTTGAGCTCTTCTATTTTCCTTTACCTCTTTGATCTCTTGCTTTCTTGTTTAGTTAAGGCTTTATTCATCAACACTTACACAGAAGTGTGTATTTCAGTTTTAATTCATGTAGTAAACAGAGTCAAAAAGAAATTAAATAACTTGCCTAAAGTCACACAGCTAAAAAATGGCAGAACTAAGTTTTTAACCATTATGCGATAATGCCTCTTAATGTATATGTTTAAGCTTTTTGATGTTCAGTTCAGTTGCTCAGTCGTGTCCAACTCTTTACGACCCCATGGACTGCAGCACGCCAGGCCTCCCTGTCCATCACCAGCTCCCGGAGTTTACTCAAACTCAGGCCCATTGAGTCGGTGATGCCATCCAACCATCTCATCCTGTCGTCCTCTTCTCCTCCCACCTTCAATCTTTCCCAGCAACAGGGTCTTTTCCAATGAGCCAGTTCTTCACATTAGGTGGCCAAAGCATTGGAGCTTCAGCTTCAGCATCAGTCCTTCCAATGAATATTCAGGACTGATTTCCTTTAGGATGGACTGGTTGGATCTCCTTGCAGTCCATGGGACTCTCACAAGTCTTCCCCAACACCTCAGTTCAAAAGCATCAGTTCTTCGGTGCTCAGCTTTCTTGATAGTCCAGCTCTCACATCCATACATGACCACTGGAAAAACCGTAGCTTTGACTAGACGGACCTTTGTTGACAAAGTAATGTCTCTGCTTTTTAATATGCTGTCTAGGTTGGTCATAGCTTTTCTTCCAAGGAGCAACGTCTCTTGATTTCATGGCTGCAGTCACCATCTGCAGTGATTTTGGAGCCCAGAAAAATAAAATCTATCACTGTTTCCATTGTTTCCCCATCTATTTGCCATGAAGTGATGGGACTGGATGCCATCATCTTCGTTTTCTGAATGCTGAATTTTAAGTCAACTTTTTCACTCTCTTTCACTTTCATCAACAGGCTCTTTAGTTCTTCTTCACTTTCTGCCATAAGGGTGGTGTCATCTGCATATCTGAGGTTATTGATATTTCTCCCAGCAATCTTGATTCCAGCTTGTGCTTCTTCCAGCCCAGTGTTTCTCATGATGTACTCTGCATATAAGTTAAATAATCCGGGTGACAAAATACAGCCTTGACCTACTCCTTTCCCGATGTGGAACCAGTCTGTTGTTCCATGTCCCGTTCTAACTGTTGCTTCCTGACCTGCATACAGATTTCTCAAGAGGCAGATCAGGTGGTGTAGTATTCCTATCTCTTTCAGAATTTTCCAGTTTGTTGTGATCCACACAGTCAAAGGCTTTGGCATAGTCAATAAAGCAGAAGTAGACATTTTTCTGGAACTCTCTGTGTTTTTTGATGATCCATGGATGTTGGCAATTTGATCTCTGGTTCCTCTGCCTTTTCTGAATCCAGCTTGAACACCTGAAAGTTTACGGTTCACATACTGTTAAAGCCTGGCTTGGACAATTTTGAGCATCAAATTGTTCAAAATTTGAGAATTGTGAACATACCATTTAGTTCCATTATTTATTAATTTAGGCAGAACACTTTCATGGTAAAGGAAGCAATCTCTTGCTTACTAGTTTTTTTTTAAAAAATTTTTAATTAATTTATTTTCTTATTGAAGGATAATTGCTTTACAGAATTTTGTTTTTCTGTCAAACCTAAACATGAATCAGGCACACATATACATATATCCCCTCCCAATCACACCCCTCAAGATTGATACAGAGCCCGTTTGAGTTTCCTGAGCCATACAGCAAATTCCCATTGGCGATCTATTTTACATATGGTAATGTAAGTTTCCATGTTACTCTTTCCATACATTTCACCCTCTCCTCCCCTCTCCCCATATCCATAAGTCCATTCTCTATGTCTGTTTCTCCATTGCTGCCCTGTAAATAAATTTTTCCAGTACCATTTTTCTAGATTCCATACATATGCATTAGAATATGATATTTATGTTTCTTTTTATGACTTATTTCACTCTCTATAGTAGGTTCTAGGTTCATCCATCACATTAAAACTGACTCAAATTCATTCCTTTTTATGGCTGAGTAATATTCCATTGTGTATATATGTACCCCATCTTCTTTACCCATTCATCTGTCCATGGACATCTAGATCTAGGTTGCTTCCAGGTTCTAGCTATTGTCAATAGTGCTGCAATGAACAATGGGATACATGTGTCTTTCTCAATTTTTGTTTCCTCAGGGTATATCCCTAGGAGTGGGATTGCTGGGTCACATGGTGGTTTTATTCCTAGTTTTTAAAAGAATCTCCATACCGTCTTCCATAGTGGCTGTATTCATTTACATTCCCACCAACAGTGCAAGAGCATTCCCTTTTCTCCACACCCTCTCCAGCATTTATTGTTTGTTGACTTTTTGATGATGGCCATTCTAACCAGTGTGAGGTGATATCTGATATCTCATTGTAGTTTTGGTTTGCATTTCTCTAATAATGCGAGATGTTGAGCGTCTTTTCATGTGTTTGTTAGCTATCTATATGTCTTCTTTGGAGAAATGTCTGTTTAGGTCTTTCCCCCACTTTTTGATTGGGTTGTCTGCTTTCCTGGCATTGAGCTGTGTGAGCTGTTGTATATTTTAGAAATTAATCCGTTGTCAGTTGCTTCATTTTCTATGATTGTCTCCCATTCTGAGGGTTGTCTTTTCACTTTATACTTTCCTTTGCTGTGCAAAAGCTTTTAAGTCTAATCAGGTCCCACTGGCTTACTTCTGTTTTTATTTCCGTTACTCTAGGAGGTGGGTCAGAGGATCTTGCTTTGATTTATGTCACCGAGTGTTCTTCCTATGTTTTCCTCTAAGAGTTTTTTAGTTTCTGGTCTTACATTTAGGTCTTTAATCCATTTTGAGTTTATCTTTGTGTATGGTGTTAGGAAGTATTCAAATTTCATTCTTTTACATGTAGCTGTCCAGTTTCCCCAGCACCATTTATTGAAGAGGCTGTCTTTGCCCCATTTTATATTCTTGCCTCCTTTGTCAAATATAAGTTACCCATAAGTGCATGGGTTTATTTCTGGGCTTTCTATCTTGTTCCATTGGTCTATATTTCTGCTTTTGTGCCTGTACCATACTGTCTTGATGACTGTAGCTTTGTAGTATAATCTGAAGTCAGGAAGGTTGATTCCTCCAGCTCCATTCTTCTTTCCATACTGCTTTGGCTATTCAGGGCCTTTTGTGTTTCTATTTTAATTTGTGGAATTTTTTGTTCTAGTTCTGTGAAAAATGTCATTGGTAATGATAGGGATCACACTGAATCTGTAGACTGCATTTGGTAGTATAGTAATTTTCACAATATTGATTCTTCCTACCCAGGAATGTGGAATATCTCTCCATCCATTTATGTTGTCTTTGATTTCTTTCGTTAGTGTCTTACAATTTTCTGTGTACAGTTCTTTTGTCTCCTTAGGTAAGTTTATTCCTAGATATTTAATTATTTCTGTTGCAATGGTGAATGGCATTGATTCCTTAATTTCTTCTTCTGATTTTTTGTTAGTATATAGAAATGCAAGTGATTTCTGTGTATTGACTTTGTATCCTGCAACTTTGCTAAATTCACTGATCAGCTCTAGTAATTTTCTGATACTATCTTTAGGGTTTTCTATGTACAGTATCATGTCATCTGCAAACAGTGAGAGCTTTACTTCTTTTCTGATCTGGATTCCTTTTATTTCTTTTTCTTCTCTGATTGCTGTAGCTAGGACTTCCAGAACTATGTTGAATAATGGTGAAAGTGGACACCCTTGTCTTGTTTCTGACTTTAGAAGGAATGCTTTCAGTTTTTCACCATTGAGAATAATGTTTACTGTAGGTTTATCATATATAGCCTTTACTATGTTGAGGTAGGTTCCTTCTATGCCCATTTTTTTGAAGAGTTTTAATCATAAATGGGTGCTGAATTTTTTCAAAGGCTTTTTTTTGCATTGACTGAGATTACATTGTGTTTTTTATCTTTCAATTTGTTAATACGGTGTACCACATGGATTGATTTGTGTATACTGAAGAATCCTTGCATTCCTGGAATAAACCCAACTTGATCATGGTGTATGAGCTTTCTGATGTGTTGCTGAATTCTGTTTGCTAAAATTTTGTTGAGGATTTTTGTGTCTATGTTCATCAGTGATACTGGCTTGTAGTTTTCTTTTTTTGTGTTGTCTTTGTCTGGTTTTGGTATCAGGGTGATGGTGGCCTCGTATAACAAGTTTGGAGGTGTTCCTTCCTCTGCAATTTTTTGAAAGATTTAGAAGGATAGGCATTAGCTCTTGTCTAAATGTTTGAGAAAATTTTCCTGTGAAGCCATCTGGTCCTGGGCTTTTGTTCTTTGGGAGATTTTTGATCACAGCTTCAATTTCAGTGCTTGTAATTGGGTTTTTCATAATTTCTATTTATTTCTGATTTAGTCTTGGAAGGTTGAACTTTTCTAAGAATCTGTCCATTTCTTCCAGGTTATCCATTTTATTGCCATATAGCTGTTCATAATAGTCTCTTATGATCCTTTGTATTTCTGCACTGTATATTGTAACCTCTCCTTTTTCATTTCTAATTTTGTTGATTTGATTCTTCTCTTTTTCTCTTGATGAGTCTGGCTAAGGGTTTGTCAATTTTATCTTCTCAAAGAACCAGCTTTTAGTTTTAATAACCTTTACTACTGTTTCTTTCATTTCTTTTTCATTTATTTCTGCTCAGATCTTTCTGATTTCTGTCTACTAATTTTGGCGGTTTTTTGTTCTTCTTTATCCAGTTTTAGGTGTAAAGTTAGGTTGTCCATTTGATGTTTTTCTTGTTTCTTGAGGTAGGATTGTATTGCTATAAACTTCCCTCTTAGAACTGCTTTTGCTGCATCCCAATGGTTTTGAGTTGTCATGTCTTGTCATTTGTTTCTAGAAATTTTTTGATTTCCCTTTTGACTTCTTCAGTAACCTGCTTGTTATTTAGAAACACATTGTTTAATCTCCATGTGTTTGTGTTTCTTATAGTTTTTTCTTGTAATTGATATCTAGTCTCATAGCGTTGTGGTTGGAGAAGGTGCTTGATACGATTTCAATTTTCTTAAATTTACTGAGGTTTGATTTGTGACCCAAGATGTAGTCTATCCTGGAGAATGTTCCATGTGCACTTGTATTCTTATGCATTTGGATGGAATGTCCTGAAGATATCAATGAGATCCATCTCATCAAATGTAGCATTTAAGCCTTGTGTTTCCTTATTAATTTTCTGTTTTGATGATCTGTCCACTGGTGTGAGTTGGGTGTTAAACTCTCCTACTATTATTGTGTTACTCTCAATTTCTCCTTTTACATCTGTTACTGTTTGTCTTATGTATTGAGGTGCTCCTCTGTTGGGTGAACAGATATTTACAATTGTTATGTCTTCCTCTTGGATTGATCTCTTGATCATTATGTAGTGTCCTTCCTTATCTCTTGCAATATTCTTTATCTTAAGGTCTATTTTGTCTGATATGAGGATTGATACTCCAGCTTTCTTTTGGTTTCCATTTGCATGGAATACATTGTTTCATCCTCTCATTCAGTCTGTATGTGTCTTTTGGTCTGAAGTGAGTTTCTTGTAGACAGCATATATATGGATCCATTCAGCTAGTCTGTGTCTTTTGGTTGGAGCATTTAATCCATTTACATTTAAAGTAATTATTGATATATATGTTCCTATTGCCATTTTCTTAATTGTTTGTGGTTGATTTTGTAGATCTTTTTTCTTCTCTTGTATTTCTTGACTATGTAAGTCCCTTTAACATTTGCTGTAAAGCTGGTTTGGTGGTACTAAATTCTCTTAACTTTTGCTTGTCTGAAAAGCTTTTTATTTATCAATTTTGAATGAGATCCTTGCTGGGTACAGTAATCTTGGTTGTAGATTTTTCCCTTTTAGTACTTTAAATACATCCTTCCATTCCCTTCTGGCTTGTAGAGTTTCTGCTGAAAGATCAGCTGTTAAGCGTATGGAGTTTCCCTTGTATGTTACTTGTTGCTTCTCCCTTGCTGCTTTTAATATTTTTTCTTTGTGTTTAGTCTTTGTTAGCTTGATTAGTATGTGTCTTGGCATATTTCTCCTTGGGTTTATCCAGTATGGGACTCTTTGTGCCTCTTGGATTTGATTCACTATTTTCTTTTCCATGTTGGGGAAATTTTCAACTATAATCTCTTCCAAAATTTTCTCATACCCTTTCTTTTTCTCTTCTTCTGAGATCCCTATAATTCGAATGTTGGTGCATTTGATATTGTCCCCGAGGTCTCTGAAACTATCCTCAGTTCTTTCCATTCTTTTTACTTTATTCTGCTCTTCAGAAGTTATTTCCACCATTTTATCTTCCAGCTCACTGATTTGTTCCTCTGCTTCAGATTTGTTTACTATTTTGAGACAAGCTCCCTAACTTGTCACAGATCAGGTTTTCTGAATAGCACTACTCTATAACTAAAGTGTTTTTCTTAAAACTTCAATAAATGATGTAAATTTAAGTAAAAATTTAAGATATCACAATTCCAGACCCCGGTTCGATTCCTGGGTTGGGAAGATCCACTGGAGAAGGGATAGGCTACCCACTCCAGTATTCTTGGGCTTCACTTGTGGCTCAGTTGATAAAGAATTCGCCTGCAATGTGGGAAACCTGGGTTCAATTCCTGGGTTGGGAATATCCCCTAGAGGAGGGAAAGGCTACCCACTCCAATAACCTGGCCTAGACAATTCCATGGACTGCATAGTTCATGGGGTTGCAAACAGTCTGACATGACTGAGTGACTTTCACTTTCACTTACCAACTACATGTCTGCGATTCCTTGGTGGCTCAGATGGTAAAAAAAAAAATCTGTGTGCAATGCAGGAGACCCAGGTTCAATCCTTAGGTTGGGAAGATCCTCTGGAGAAGGGAATGGCAACCCACTCCAGTATTCTTGCCTGGAGAATTCTATGGACAGAGGACCTACAGTCCATGGGGTTGCAAAGAGGTGGACACAATGAAGTGACTAACACTTTCAACTACATGTCCAGAATTTGACTAAGCATTTTGAGCTGGGGTGGGGAAGAGACTCAGTAGTACTGGGGTGTGGGAAGCTGGGGTTGGGTGGGGAGAGTGTGGTTAACACATTCGATTTAGAAGCTGACCATATAGTAGAAATGTGTAGAGCTCATCTAAGAGACTCTGGGAACTAGTTTCCTTTCTTGTATTTTCAACAATCTCAGTGTCAGTAATAACAATGCTGTGATTTTCTCCTCAATGGAGCGATAGAGATAACAAGGCTGAAATCAAAGACAGACACTTTGTCCTTAAAGAGTGGAAGAATCTTCTTTTGAAGGGCTCTTCACACCTCTGAAGAAGCACATCAAAATCAATTAAGCTTTGAAATCTAGGCTTTGTTTCAGGAAGGGGTCACTTTCTGCTGCTTACTCAAAGAATTCTGAAATGTGAAATAAAGAATTGCCTGAAATTTCTTCAGTTAATTTTATTTTGATCATCCTACAAGCATTTTTTTTTTCAGGAGTTAATCAGAGTTAATTAGAAAGGAAATAATGTTATCCAGAAGGGAAAAAATGAAGAGATAAGAAAGAAGTCTCTAGACTCCACCACCACCACCACAGGCTTTGATCCCTGGGTCAGGAAGACCCCCTAAAGAAGGGCATACCAGCCCACTCTAGTATTCTTGCTGGGAAAATCCCATGAACAGAGAAGCCTGGTGTGCTACAGTCCACAAGGTTGCGAAGAGTTGAAGAGGACTAAAGCCACTGAGCACACAACCAACAAGGACCTACTGTATATCACAGGGAACTCTGCTCAATATTCTTAAAAACCTGAATGGGAAAATAATTTGGTAAAGAATAGATACAAGTATATTTTTAAGTGAATAACTCTGCTGTACAGCTGAAACTAACAACAGTGTTAATCAATTATACTCCAATATAAAATAAAAGTTAAAAAAAAGCGATCTCTAAAGAAACCAAGGTGGATATTAAAAAAAGACGTACTCTGGCAAGGAAGAAACTTTAATTCTATAAATTAAATACAGAGGGAGCACAACTATTAATATAAGAGAAACAAATCGCCAAGTAAAAATATAAGTGAAGAGCTTAAGATTTATAAGCATATCAGAAGAGCTAAAAAGCTTAAAACAGGAGAGAATTCTGAATAATACCAAGACCAATACAAAAGTCTCAGAACTGTATTCCAAGCATGAAAAGTTAAGGGAAAATGTAGGCTTATATCTGGGGAGAGAGTGTAATGTGAAGAGATAACAAAAAATGAATAATTATTTAATCTCAATTTTATTCCTAGTGGCTCTCCTACAGACAATGACCTTCACAAGATGAATGAAAAACCAAATACAAAAGGACACATACTATTCCATTTATATAAAGTTCAAAATATGCAGAATAATCCATAACATTAGAAACCAGGACAATGGTTACCTTGGGGCACAGCACTAACTGTGAAGGGGCCTTGGGATACAGGTACTGTTCTGTTTCTTATCTAGGAGATGATTATACAGATGTGTTCACTTTGTGAAAATTCATCAAGCTGTACACTTAAGTTGTGCTGATATTTTGTATGTATGTCTTAATAAAAAGTTACAAAGAAAAAGCAGCTAAGTCCAAAGTGTTAAGATTGACAAGGAGTTCACCTCACTCACTTTATTAAAAGCTAAAGCTTAGTTCAGTTCTCTAGTCCAAATGACCCAACAATCTAAAAAACTGACAAATCACTGAGGTTAATCTTTGAGTATCCACGAAGTTAAGGAGTCCAAAGAACTGAAATTAGCCAGTGTTTTTCAAATTTAATAAAAAATGGGTCAGAAGGGGTATGGAAGAATGGATCTCAGGAACTGTATACTATACCAAGTACCATAATATCAATGCTGAGTAAAAATTCATGACACAAAGTGGGTATTAAAGACTTATTGAGTAAATAAATGTACAGGTCCATTTAATTTTAGTGACTCACTGAGAGAGTGTGTACTCTCTAAATCAAGACAGTCTTTCTGTCGGAAACTGGAAAGATTTAAGATAATATATGAGTTTTAGGAGTGTATCAGATCAAGAAAATCTAACCTAAGACAAACACAAAGATTTAGAAGTAAGTTTCAAATCTATTTTTTAAATGTACTTGTGTATATAGACAGAATTTATTATGTGTACTTCTTAATTGATAATTAAAATTTGCTTAAAAGAAAATGTGCTTAAAAAAAATAAAATGTGCTTGCATAAAAACACAATCTAATCAAGGGCAATTCAAAAGTAATGGAAGAAAACAAAACAAATTTTTAACAGCAGTTGCATCCAACTGGTAGAATATAAGGTTATTCTATTTTTATTTATTTTTCTAAAGTATCTTTAACAAACCGTTATCTAACTTCACCAGATGTTATGAGAATGAGAATGACAGTGGTACAGTACTTCACACAGTACCTAACACCTCAATAAATGGAAGCTACTAAAAATGTATACCATCATAAAGTATTTAACCATACGTTTTTATGCTGCATAGTTTTAGGCATGCCCACTAATCTGCCATAGTATTTTCATTATTCAAGTTGTACAAAGTTTTAACATCAGAAAAAAAATCTTTTTTTATTAAACACAAATCACTCTTACCTTTCGCAATTCAACTGTCACTTCATTTCTGTGTCTTCGCATTGTCTGTAAAAAAAACAAAAATTTCATTAAGTATCTAAATATTGATACTGCTAGTATAAATTAAGGTCTCTGGCATTTAATTTTTTTTTTAGATTTTATTCTTAATGATTAAGGATTAATCAGTTTTAGACTTTAAATGATGAACTGCTGCTGCTGCTAAGTCGCTTCAGTCGTGTCTGACTCTGTGTGACCCCACAGACGGCAGCCCACCAGGCTCCGCCATCCCTGGGATTTTCCAGGCAAGAGTACTGGAGTGGGGTGCCATTGCCTTCTCCGAAATGATGAACTATAGGAGGCTAAAAAGTCAAAACTCCTGTCTATTTTACTGGATACCTGTTGATTAGTTCTGTGGGGAGTGGGAGACAGAGCTCAGCTGCCTAAGACCCACACCCCTGTCCTAACTGCACCCAGGTTTCTGTGGGGAATTACATACTCTCCATTGTGTAGTCTTGATGGAACCATCTACTAAAACATCTCCAAAAAAAGAAAAAAGAAAATCATCTCACTCTCTCCTAGCATAAACAGCATGAGCTCAAACTCTGCCAACAGAACTCTCCCTTGTAACTCTGAACCCAGAGCAAAATAGAAAGGGGGAAATTAAAAAAAAAAAAAAAGCACATTAATTTCCAAAGGAAGTATCTGGACAAGGCAGTGAGCCATGCCTATTTCTGAACTTGCTATACTCCTAGTTATCTGGTGTCTCTACTCATTTGATGAACTACCTCATAGTCTTCTAATATGGTTTTGCTTTTAAGTCAGCCAGAACCAATTTTTTATGCCTGCAACTAATGTATTCTATCTCAAACAATTAATGTTTCAAAAAAGTAAAGTAATCATTGTTAGGACCTTAAAATCACACAAAAATGAAAATAAACTTGAGACAGGTATTTTGTATCAAAAGATAAAGAAGTATCCTTCTAAGTTTACTAAGAGGCTCTCTCACAAATGTCTTAATAGGAACTACTAAAATAACTATATATCTCTGGTAGCTCAGCTAGTAAAGAATCCGCCTGCAATGCAGGAGACCTAGGTTCAATCCCTGGGTTGGGAAGATCCTATGGAGGGGGGCATGGCAACCCACTCCAGTATTCTTGCCTGCAGAAGCCCCATGGACAGAGGAGCCTGGTGTGTTGCAGCCCATGGTTTTGCAAAGAGTTGGATACGACTGAGCGACTATGCACAGCATATATCCCTTCTCCCCTTAACACAGTGATATAACAGATTATTTCATTACACATACAAATACAGTAAATGTTTACATTTTTAGATTAAAGGCCACATGTCATGGTGTATTATTACTTTAATACACTGCTAGATGCAGTGTTACTAATATTATTCTATTTAATGATCTTTTGTTATTGTGCCTCTGTCAAGTTTTCTTAAACTGCAGTGATAAATTAATCTCTTTGTAGGAAAAAGAATCCCATGGAACCCAAGTTATAAACTTTGTTAAATACACGGAAATATTAATCTAGATATAAATTCATGCTTAAATACAGATATATATTAAATGTAAAGGAAACTGCCAAACAAAATTCAAATTAGTAACATTTATTTGATGTGATGGAAAGAGGCACTGCTAAAACAATTACTACTAATAGGGTTCAACAGTAAAAAGAAAGAGCCCTGAATATAATTCTATATTTAATGTTTCTGGGTTTAGGCTTTAACACTATTAATACAGAGAATGCTTTATGTATTGATTAATCATACATATCATAATAAATGTTGAGCAAATACCAATATTAATGAAGTGTTATCTGATCACTCTGTAAGGAAAGCTGTCTTTATTCACCTGAAAAATTGTACCAATTGTCAAAATCTGCCTGTATCAACTGTTTGCCTAATCCAACTGTTATTAAAACTGAGAAGAGAAAGGTATTCTGATTATAATAACTACTACACTAAATTGTTTACAAACTGTTTAAAGAGAGTGCACAAGGACTTCCCTGGTGGTCCAGTGGTTAAGAATACGCCTGCCAACACAGGGGACATGTTCGATCCCTGGTCCAGGAAGATCCCACATGGAGCGGAACAACTAAGCTCACGTGCTGCAACCACTGAAGCCCTGGAGCCCGTGCTCTGCGACAAGGGAAGCTGCTGCAATGAGATGCCCATGCACGGCAACTAGAGAGTAGCCACCGCTCTCTACAACCAGAGAAAGCCTGAATGTAGCAAGAAGATCCAGTGCAGTCAAAAATAAAATAATTAATTAATTAATTTAAAAAATAAGATAGTAGACAACAAAAAAGTCTCAGGCAGCCTATCTCCTCGAAAATATGATCAAGTTACTGCTACATTGTAATTTCCATTAAAATACTACTTCAGCAAGGCTAGAAGTGGTGGGTTAACTTCTAAAGTACTCTAAATAAATGAGGAATCTACACTTCAGAGGAGATTAGTTAGCTTGTGAAGTGTCCAAATCAGGAGTTATTCCCCAATTAGTAAGTGCTTCAAATATCAACATCTGAATTTAGACACTTGTTTGCTAATTAACGTAAGAGATGCTGGAAATAATTTTTTATTCCTGAACTGGAATTGTTCAAGACATATGGATTAACTAGGTATACTGTACAAGTGTCTCGATTCTTACCTGTTTGCGGTTTAAGAATCTGACAAGCCCTACAGTCGGTCTTCAGAGAAGTTTTTGAATCTAAGCAATTCTGTGGCCCACCTCACCTTGAAAGATTTTGTTCCCTAATTCTAGTCAGATCTTCCTGGTGTCTACTTAGGGTTAAAGTTTTATTGCTAAGTGGTAGTTCAGGGTCTAAAAGAGCTAAACTCCTAAAACAAGCTCCATGACTTTTTGTGACTGCTCACCAATACACACTTGGGTAAGTATTAACAGCAAATTCTGTCTAAGGCTTATTTTATTATAACTCACTGGGAATCCCCTGGCAGTTCAATGGTTAGGACTCAGCACTTTCACTGCTGAAGACCTGGGTTCAATCCCTGATTGAGGAACTAAGATCCCACAAGTCATACGGCATGGCCAAAAACAACAATCATAATAGTATAACTCACTGGTAGTAAAATTTCTAAGGACAATCACCTATTACCCTCACCTATCTATACAGTTAAAGGGCTTCTATTCATCCAAAAGAGCCTATGAGTATAAATGGCCAAATGGCTTAGGTTAGTCAGCAACAGGTACTAACTACCATCTATGGCACAAGTACCTTTGAATTAGTCATCACTTACTCTCCACTCTGTTTAAGTTATAGAAAAAGGCTTCATCTTAGGGCCTCTGCTTCCTTACATTCTTCCCAAGTGATCTCATCTACTCTAATGTCTTCAGTTACAGTCTGAAGACCACTCCCAAGTATCTATTCTGCTCTCTCGCCTGGGCTTCAAATCTGTAAGTACAATATTCACTCTTTCATCAAAAATTTACTAAATCCAACCAAAATGCTCCACGCAATATGCCTGCAACTAGGAGGCAAATATAGCAATTAAAGTCTAGTACAGTGATCAGCAAACCGCAGCCTGTGGGCCAATTCTGGCAAGCTGTCTATTTTTACAGGGCCCCACAGGAAGAGTTTACACATTTTTAAGTGATCACAGTATAAAGGATATTAAATGTCTATATGATACCTTTATTTTTGTCTCTTGGCCCCTCAAAGCCTGTAATATTTAGTACCTGTCCTTTTAAGAAAAGTTTGCCAGCAGTTGGTCTAGCGGAAAAGATGGTAATAACAAGCAGTAATACAAATATGTCAATTGTTAAGATAGGAAAATAAATAATAAAGTTCTGTATCAGAAGGAGACATGATCAGAGGGTCAGGAAAGGGCTCAATAAAGAATTAAAATATGTGCGTAAATTTAGGGATAGGGGACAGATCACTGCAAGGCCTCAAACTCAGCTGCTTATAAATACCACACCAGCTCCCTGATCTTCCCCCACAGAAAAACCACCACCTACGCTTCCATGAATATCCCCAGTACTAGGAAACAGTACAACCACCCAAACAGTTCAAGAACCCCAATCCTGGTAGATCATCCATGTCTGCTCACTCTCTCATTCTCTGACATCCAACAAGGTCAACAAAATAGGATTCAAACCTTCTAGCCTTACCACCACTATCCTAGACTAAGCCACCATCATGTCACCTGGATCATTACTAGTCTCCTAACTAGTCTCCTTCTATGCACTGAACCAGTTTTCCATAATGCAGCCAGAGCACTCTTTTTTTAATGCAAAACTGTGTTGCAATTCTCTTGAATAAAATCTTTCAATGAATTTTTTTTAATCTACAATCTGTCACTTCACCAAAAAAGAAAAGTTACCAGGACAGTCAAACCAAAATCCCACGGACAAAATCTACAACAATGAGTGATAAGGCTACCCCATGAATTCTCAAATACAAGAAGGTTAAATGTGGTTAAATCACCAACTATAGGACTGACATGAAGGAAACAGAAGGGCAGAAGTAACTGGGTAACTGAAGGAGGAGAGGGGAGGAAAACCCCAAATCATGAATCTCTAGAATTTAGAAAAGCAATTTGAGGATAGCTGCAAATGAAAGGGACAGAACACTGTAAGAAATGACAAGAGCAGACTCAAAGACAAGAGGCTGAAGTCCTCCTTCCTGGGAAAAGCCCTGTAACTGAAAAGAAATTCCTGGGAGAAGAAGTCCAAGTGATTAAGAGAGACACAACTAGGGCAAAACAGAGCGAGGATCCAGACGAAAGCGGGTGAGTGAAAAAGAGCCAGATCTCAGAAAATAGGAATATATATACACACACACACATATATATATAAAATCACTTTTAAAAAAAGAAGAAGGGGGTCTAGAGTGGTATGGCTAGAAAATCTATCCTGACCCATCCCTCACTCTGAAAAGTTCAGGAAAACGTATTATACAATGAACAACATAAAAGGATTGGGGTCAAATTCTACGTTGTAAGACATAAGGAACAGAATGATCCATAAAAATACAACAGGTAAAAATTACATCTTAGAGAATGATAGAAAACGTGAAAAAACATTATTATTCAGAAAAACTCAAAAATGAAGTAATAGAAATGAAAGAATTTAAAAATTTTGAAAATTTCAGAAAGAAAACCTAACCAAGAACAATCACACAACACAACAGATAATGCTTAAGAGATACAGAATGTGCAAAGAAATGAAATTTTAATAAAAAAGAAATGAAAGTAAAAATTATTAGAAATAACAATAAAGGCAATAACAAAAAAAAGAAAAATTCTAAAACTAAAAGACCTGAAATAAAATACTGAAAAGGCACACCACATACTGGGAAATCAACCCAGAAAAACCCATACCAAGATGTATCAGAAAGACTAACGGATTTCAAAAAAAGAAAAGAAAAATGCCTCTGGACATCTATATGTAGGGTAGATCTAACAAATGAGCTCAACAAGGTCACAGAATACAAGATAAAAACACAAAAGTCAATTTGTAAGTCTATACACTTGCAACGAACACATGGGCATCAAAACTAACACAGAAAATGCTCTAATTTCATTCTTTTACATGCAGCTGCCCGGTTTTTCCAGCACCACTTACTGAAGAGACTGTCTTTTCTCCATTGTATATTCCTGTCTCTTTTGTCATAGATTAATTGACCATAGGTTTGTGGGTTTACTTCTGGACTTTCTATCCCATTTCACTGATTTATAATTCTGTTTTTGTGCCAGTATCACACTGCTTTGATTACTTCAGCTTTGTAGTAGAGTCTGAAGTCAGGGAGCCTCATTCCTCCAGCAATAAACTAACGGTGCACACATGGGCATCAAAATGAAAAATACAAAGAATATCATTAATAATTTCTCAAAATACTTAGGTATGATCCTAACAATACATGTTCAGGATATAGGTGTTTAAAACGACACAACACTGATGAAGGAATTTAAGAATCTAAAAAAATGTAAAGACATACTGTGTTCATGGACTGGGAGACTCAAGCTGATGTCAATTCTTCTCATAATGATATTCAGATTTAGCACAATTCCTTTCAAATACCGATAATAGTGTTCTAAGCTTATGTAGAAAGCCAAAGTAATTAGAATAGCTAACAATTTTGTGGGAAAAAAAGTGGGAGGAATTAGTCTATCTAACTTCAAGATTTATTATATAGCTACAGTAATAAACACTGCGTGACACAGGTGGAGAAATATATACACTGATCAAAGAACAGAATAGGGAACCCCACACAGACCTACACAAATACGCTAAATTGCCTTCTGACAGAGGTATGAAAATAATTCATACTATGTACTTTGTAGTTTACAAGAAATTTTGGTACATCCATACCACAAAATGCTACCCAACAATAAAAAGAAATGAGGGACTTTTCTGGCAGTCCAGTGGTTAAGACTCCACGCTACCACTGCAGGGGGTTTGGGTCTGATCCCTAGTTTGATCTCTTAGTTTCAACTAAGATCCTGCACGCCACATGGTGTGCCCAAAATAAAAACATTAAAAAAAAATGAATGAACTATTGATACAAGCAACAGCCTGGATGAATCTCCAGGATTCATGCTGTGTTGAAGCCTGGCTTGGAGAACTTTGAGCATTACTTTGCTAGCATGTGAAATGAGTGCAATTATGTGGTAGTTTGAGCATTCTCTGGCATTGGAATGAAAACTGACCTTTTCCAATCCTGTGGCCACTACTGAGTTTTCCAAATTTGCTGGCAGGTAGAGTGCAGAACTTTTGCAGCATCATCTTTTAGGATTTGAAATAGCTCAAGCGGAACTCTATCACCTACACTAGCTTTGTTCGTAGTGATCTTTCCTAAGGCCCACTTGACTTCACACTCCAGGATGTCTCGCTCTAGGTGAGTGATCACACCACTGTGGTTATCTGGGTCATTAAGATCTTTTTTGTATAGTTCTTCTGTGTATTCTTGCCACCTCTTCTTAGTATCTTCTGCTTCTGTTAGGTCCATACCGTTTCTGTCCTTTATTGTGCCCATCTTTGCATGAAATGTTCCCTTATCCCTAATTGTCTTGAAGAGATCTCTAGTCTTTCCCATTCTCTTGTTTTCCTCTGTCTTGCTATTCTTTGGAACTCTGCATTCAGATGGCTATCTTTCCTTTTCTTCTTTGCCTGTCACTTCTCTTCTTTTCTCAGCTATTTGTAAGGGCTCCTCAGACAACCATTTTGCCTTTTTGCATTTCTTTTTCTTGGGAATGGTTTTGATCACAGCCTCCTGTACCATGTTACGAACTTCTGTCCATAGTTCTTCAGGCACCTGTCTCTCAGATCTAATCCCTTGAATCTATTTGGCACTCCCATTGTATAATTGCAAGGGATTTGATTTAGGTCATACCTGTACGGCCTAGTGGTTTTCCCTACTTTCTTCAATTTAAGTCTGAATTTGGCAATAGGGAGTTCATGATCTGAGTCACAGTCAGCTCCTGGTTTTGTTTTTGCTGACTGTATACAGCTTCTCCATCTTCGGCTCTACACATGGACATCACCAGATGGTCAATATCAAGATCAGGTTGATTATAATCTTTGCAGCTGAAGATGGAGAAACTCTTGACTGTATATATATCAATATTTTACAGTATGTTACCATTGGAGGAAACGGAATAAACGGTCTCACTGTCTTATGTTCTACATTTGCATATAATGTTACAATTATCTCAAAATAAAGTTCAATTTTTTTAAACCTTTAAAGGAAATTCCCCGGTGGTCCAGTGGTTAGGACTCCATGCTTACACTGCTGAGGGCGTGAGTTAGACTCCTGGTCCAGGAACTAAGATCGCATAAGCTATGCAGTGCAGCCACAAACAACTGGAAAAAAAAAAAAAAGATCGACAGACAAAAAAAAACTAAAAAATAAAAAGATATATTTTACATCAGATGCTAAGGAGGAGGGGAAGAAGTCATAACCAATTTCCAAACTGCACATAACAGGGAATCAACAGATAATAACTAAAAGAGAAGGAACTAAATAAAGCTAACTAGCCACCATAACAAAAATACAAACCTATAAAATATCAAAAAGTATACTGAAAGAATCACCTAGGACTATTTCACACATAAATATATGGGAACAGGGAAGAAATAAGGTAGAGAGTTCAAGGAAATTAGATTACATGTGACTTCAGAATGTATGAAAATGAATTATATATGCGTATGACAAAATGAAACTTCAAGAAAAGTAATCAAAAAAAAAAAATCATGAAGCTAAATGTACATCCAGTTAGTGGCATAGTCATACTATCTCCTGTAACCTTCAACACAGTAATTTGTATATCTCCAGTCAACTCTAAAATGTACTCGTATAATTAATACTTTACTAAAATTTTGCCTTTTTAAAAACACAGGCCCTATATGACATATGGTTTACATATAATTTCATGCGGTTTTAGAGCCATCAGAAAGCCTCTATCAACTCCAGGTTACCAATCTCTATAATAAAAGTAAGCAATTTCAGAAAAGGACAGGAAGGGAATTTGGGGGTTAATGGAAGTAGACTAAAACTGGATTTTGGTGATGGCTGCACAACTGAAAAATTTACTAAAAATCAAACTTTATACCAACAGTAAGTAAATTATACTGTATATAAACCATACTAACCTAAACCTGTTTTTAAAACCTTCTGCAATACAGGTATTTATATACTTGCTCCTTCTAAATACAGTAATTGAAGCAAATGTATAAATTTTATTTGGGGAGGAGGTAGGGGACTACATAAGGATATAAAATTGACCTGTCAAGTAGTGACAAAACTAGAAAAAAATAGCTCTGGGACAATAATAACTAAACTTGCCACCAACTGAGTCATCCATGTTTCAAGGTATTCATAACAAAGCTGACTTCTGAAAAGCAATGGAAGCCCCAGAGCAGTGAAATTGGTATCTTCAATGAGCTGAAGGAACATTAACTTCAAACTCAGAATTCTTACAAAGAAGGAATCGTAGAATTCAAATACACCACTTTACAATTAACAAATTAATGGGTCTAGGCAGTGATCATCAATGGTTGCTAATATCAGGAAATGAAACAACCCAGCACTGTTGTTGTTTGTTGTTCAGTCGCTAACTCACGTTCAACTATTTGCAACCCCATGGAATGCAGCACACCAGGCTTTCCGGCCCTTCACTAAGCATCACCTAATAAAAACTATGAACTTCCCTGCAGGAAAAAGGTAGCTCAGTCGGTAAAGAATCTGCCTGCAGTGCAAGAGACCTGGGTTCGATTCCTGGGTTGGGAAGATCCCCTGGAGAAGGAATGGCAACCAACTCCAGTATTCTTGCCTGGAGAATCCCATGGACAGAGGAGCCTGGTGGGCTACAGTCCATGGGGTTGGACATGACTTAGTAACCAAAAAACAACAACAATAAAAATTATTATTATCCAAGAAAGTGAAAAGCCAACCCATGGAATGAGAGAAAAGATTTGCAAATTATATATCTAATAAGGGACATGTATCTAGAATAAATAAGTAAGTGTTAGTCGCTCAGTTGTGCCCGACTCTTTGCAATCCCATGGACTGCAGCCCACCAGGCTCCTCTCTCCATGATTTTCCAGGCAAGGACACTGGAGTGGGTTGCCATTTCTTTCTCCAGGGGATCTTCCCAACCCAGGGATGGAATCCGGGTCTCCTGCACCGCAGGCAGATTCTTTACTCACTGAGCTATGAGAGAAGCCCAGAATAGACCCATACAATTCAATAATAAGACAACACAATTTTAAAGTAAGCAAAGGATCTGAATAAACAGTTTTCCAAAGAAGATAAACAAATGGCCAATAACCACAGGAAAAGATGTTCAACATAATTAGCTATCAGAGAAATAGAAAACAAAATCACGAGATACTCATTAAAATGGATAAAAGAAAGAAGACAGATAAGTACTGGTGAGAATGTGGAGAAATTAGAACTCTCACATTCTGCTGGTGGGATTGCACAATAGTCTGAAAACTGTCTGGGAGTTTCTCAAAAATTTAAACATTGAGTCACCACATGATTTAGCAACTGTACTCCTAGTATATACCCAGGAGATATGAAAACATATGCCTGCACAAAAACTTGTACCAGAATGTTCACAGCAACTCAATCCACAATAGCCAAAATGTGGAAGTAACTTAAATGCCCCATCAAATGGATACATACAATGTGGTATACCCATACAATGGAAAATCATTCAGCAATAAAAAGGAATGAATTACTAACATACACTAAAAACATGAATGAACCTTGAAAACATTACGTTGAATGAAATTAAGTCAGTCACAAAAGACCACATACTATATGATTTCATTTACAGAAATGTCCTGACGAGGCAAATCTACGGGGATGGAAAGTGGATTAGTTGAAGGGGGTGGAGAACGACTCCTAAAAGTCGTATTATTTCTTTTCGTGGTAATGAAAATATTCTGAAATTGGGTATGGAGATGGCTGTACAACTTTTACTTTTAGTATGAATATGCTAAAAACCACTGAGCAGATGTGAAAATGTATGTAAATTGTATCTCAAGATCTTTCTTTTGCAGTATATAATACCACATACAAATCAATCTTTGCAAATAGATTAATAAATAAAACATACCAAGCCTTTACATTTAACAACCAATTAACAGGAAATGAAAAGAACAGAAGGACATACTAAACATCAAGAAGTTGCAACCAGCAAAATTCAGGATAAAAAACTCCATTTCTTAAACAACAACAAGCAACAAGGCAAAGGGGGAGGGAGCGGCGGCTTGAGAAATGGAGCAGGAACCTACAGACTGGAGACCTAAGGGACATGTCAACCAATCACAGCACAAAGAACTTACATGAATATTGATCCAAACAAACTATAATGTAGTCATGTGCAGATGTGAGAGAGCTGGACCATAAAGAAGGCTGAGTGCTGAAGAACTGACACTTTCAAACTGTGGTGCTGGAGAAGACTCTTGACAGTCCTGTGGACAGTAAGTAGATCAAACCCGTCAATCCTAAAGGAAATCAACCTTGAATATTCATTGGAAGGACTGATGCTGAAGCTGAAGCTCCAATACTTTGACCACCTGATGCAAAGAGCCAACCCGCTGGAAAAGATGCTGATGCTGGCAAAGATAGGAGCAGAAGATAGGATAGGAGCAGAAGAGGGCAACAGAGGATGGACGGCATTACTGACTCAATGGACATGAGTTTGAGCAAACTCAGGGAGATAGTGAAGAAGAGGGAAGCCTGGAGAGCTGCAGTCCATGAGGTCACAGAGTCAGACACGACTTAGCAACTGAACAACAACACTACACACACTAGAATGTGTGCATGTATGTTACATATAAAACACAGCTGAGGAAATCTGAACACTGGATATTTAAATAAAGTTACTTCTATTAATTATGTTTAGCTGTAATTTTAAAATTTTTTAACTTTTCAAGATATAAAAGTATATACAGATTAAAGCAGAAAATAAATTCACCAAAAGAAAAGATCCCTCAAATAAACCCAAACATACATGATAGAGATGGTATTGCAGACTACTGGTAAACAAGACAGGCCATTTAATAAATGGTCCTGAGCCAAATAATTATCCATGTGGGAGAAAAAAAAAGAAACTGGATGCCTACTATATCACCATACAGAAAAATCACTTCCAGATGGTCTGAAAATTTATAAAATCAACTCTGTAAGTTTTTAAAGAAAAATACCTTTACGATCCCTGGGTGGAGAAAAGTTTAAGTAGAACACAAAAATGCTAAAATCAAAAGAATAACTCCATTAAAATTTAGTATTTCTGGTCTTTGAAAGATGTCACACAGAAAGTGAAAAGAGAAGCCAAACTGGAAGGAAACCTGAAGCATGAATACTAAACAATATATATCCAGAATATACAAAGTACTCACATATCACTAAGAAAAGACAATAGACAAAACAGGAGAAAGACAAGGCATTTCACAGACGATAAAACAACAGTCATCATGAAACGATGGTCAACCTCATCACTTAGGAAGATATAAACTAAGTGAGATACCTTTCTGCACTTAAGACTGTCAAAACGTTAGTAGGTATTATATCACCAAGTATTCATGAAGATGTAGAGCAACTGGTGAGTTGGTACAATCATTTTTGGGAGAAAATTTGGCATTTTTAAAATATGGTAAAGATGAAAATACTTAAGTACACAACAATTCTATTCCAAGGTATAAATCCTACAGAAGCTCTTGCATATACTCATCATGAGATAAATGTAAGTGGTTTCTGGCATCATTGGTTTATAATAGCAAGAAACAAAAATACTGAAAGCAACTCAAATGTTCATTAAAAGGAAAACAAATGAATTGTGAGGCAATCATTACTCAGCAATGAGGATGAATGAACTACAGCTACACAAACGAATCTAGAACTGTTAACATTACATGAACAAAACAACTAAAAAATTTTTATTTTCCACATTATACAGTATGAATATTTCATATTATAAAAAAAAGCAAGCAAAATTAAATATTATGTTATTTCAGGATACAGACATGTACAGTAATCAGGAAAAGCAAAGTAATGATTTATACACATTTATGACAGTGGATTACTTTTTTTATATATATATGTATGTGTGTGTGTATATATATATGGAATGAAATACATGCTCTGGCTCTGGAGTCACACATGCACTTTCATTACAACACAGAGGCCCAAAGCCTAGGGTACAAGTCCCTCAGCCCGGTCATGAGCAGTACAGTGACAGAAGAATTAGACAAGAATGTCACTACTTAGACTGCGGATTTACTTCTGATAGAAAGCTAGGGGTGTGATCAGAGAGATAGCTTCTGTTCTAGTTCTTAAACTTAGTATTAGATTCACAGATATTTATTATTTCTTCAAAACATATCTACATTATCTATTTTTGTATATCAAATGTTACACAATTTTTTAAATGTTTAAAGGAAAGAAAATAGCACTACTGATATACAACCAAGCATTGTGAGCTGTCAAAAGCTGTGATCCACTGACATTTTGCTTCCCATCTCACTTGTGACCAGTAGAATCAACATATCAAACTGCAGTCACACAGAGTATGAAAGTGAAAAGTGAAAGCAAATCACTCAGTCATGTCCGACTCTTTGCGACCCCATGGACTGTAGCCTACCAGGCTCCTCTGTCCATGGGATTTTCCAGGCAAGAGTACTGGAGTGGGGTGCCATTGCCTTCTCCAGAGGATCTTCCTGAACAAGGGATTGAACCCAGGTCTCCCACATTGTGGGCAGATGCTTTACCGTCTGAGCCACCAAGGGCTATCTAATGCTAATAAATCCATATCAGATTTCAATCCTCAGAATGTGATCCAGAAAATGCTGACAACCTCAGTTATCACTTCAGGCTAATTCAAATTCTAATTTACCTTCTGATACGATGCTCTGCCCTGGGTTAGTTCTCAAATTTTTAGCCTGCAGTAAAATAAACTAGCTTTGTTAAAAGACAAACTGGGACTTCCTTGGTGGTCTAGTGGTTGGGAATCTGCCTGCCTATGCAGGAGACAGGGTTCGATACTGGTCTGGGAAGATTTCACATGCCTTGGGGTTAAGTAAGCCCCTGCACCACAACTACTGAGCCCTCACGCCCTAGAGCCCGTGCTCTGCGACAAGAGAAGCCACCGCAATCAGAGACCTGCACACCGCAACTAGAGAGGAGCCCCAGCTCACTGCACCAGAGCGCCACAATGAAGACAGCGAGGCCAGAAAAAAAACCAACACAGACTGCTGGGCTCTGCTCCCAGACTTCTCAAGCAGCAGGGCTGGGGAAAGGGTTAAGAATTTGTTTCCAACAAAATCCCAGATGATACTGATGCTGATGCTGCTGGAGCCACACTCTTAACCACTGCTCTTGGTTAATTCTCCCATAAAATAACCAACAAAATTATTACTAAATTAGAAAGCATCCATATCATACCGAACAATTTTCCTCTAAGGTTTAATGTAAATTATTCAACACACACTGAATACATATTATACAAATTACATTAGCACACTATCCTATAATGGCACAGCACAGTGGTTAGAAACATCTGCTCTGGAGTCAGTGGTCTAGGTTTAAATTCAGGCTCCCCCATGCAAACTGGATGATATTTTCGAAATGTTACTGGCCTCTCCATCTTAGCTTCTTTATCTATAAAATGATGATAACAATGCCTCATAGGATTACATCGACAAATGAGTCAAGCTCATGTTAAAAGTTTACATAACGGGGACAGTGCCTGGCACAGAGAGCCCGCAAAGCACATTAGCTATCATCGTTGACATTAACGATGTCCTCATGATCCACATGTGTCAGAGTCAATGTTTCATCTATCTCCACACACTTCAAGACCACTGCTTCCACGGAGCTGTGGAAAAGAGTTTACACCATTTAACCATATCACTTTGTGCTCATTTTCATTTCTGTCACCAGTGCCCTTATACTCAGCAAAGACTAGAAGCTGGTTTAGCTTTCCTCTCCAAACCAAGTCCTGACCACATCCCTGGTATCTTCAACAACCCTTCTAACGGCCTCTTCCTGAGGCTCACCAGGTTTTCTTTTTCCTAAGTTTCCAGCAATCCTTTGGTCAAGAACCAGCCACAGATCTGCCAGTCCAATTAGGATAAATTTTGGATGCTTTACACTTCATTCAAAAACTCTGGAATATTCAACATTTTAATATGAAATAGGTAGACTTTCCCTTAAACACTATGTACACTGACCTCTAATTTGAAGAATCTCTTACCCTAGCAGCAAAACACTCCAAAGATCCAATTAAGGCACTAGACAACTTCCCGTTAATTAGTGCCACTGGACAGACTGACCTAGATCCACAAAGATTACTTTAGACCCTCAGCCCTTGATTTTCTCCTACTTTATTAACCCCTTCCTGTTTTGCTTCCTTCTTACATAGTCCTCATACTTCAACACTTCTGCCCCCTGTATTTCTATCCTGTTGCCCTGATAAAAAGCAGACTTTGACTCACTTCAAGTCTTACTCCAAAAGCCAGGCTAGTAAGTGCTGCAAGAGAAAAAACAAAACAAAAACAAACCTCAGCCTCCAATATGGGTATTACCAATTCCAGGTCTCTAATCTCAGTTAAACTCTCAATGCTTGCTGTTTGGATAGTTTTCCAGCCTTCCTTAGGTAGGTTTTGCACAAAAAAGCTACTGTTCACAAGCCCCCTTTTCCATATTCTCCTTCCTCTCTGAAGAAAACCAGGCTCTCTATTTACTAAGAAAACAGGAACCATGAAATGAGCAAACAGGAACCATGAGCAATTCTCTCAACTTCCTATCATGCACTGCACCTTCAAATCTCAATCCCATCCCCAGTCAACTGCATCCTCAAACGTTCTTCTTTCCTTTCATCCTATCACAACCACAGGGTCTTTCTTTATCAGTTACCCCCTTGTCCATTTTTCCAAGCTCTATTTCTCATCATTATGAGTTTGCTCAAGTCTCTCTCATTTTATTTGAAAAAAAAACCTCTTCCTCAATCTACATTTTCTTTTGACTACTGTCTTCCTTTAGCCAAAATTCTTGAAGGAACAGTCTACAGTGTTTTCCACTTCTTCACTCCATTCACTTAGCCAGCTTCCAAAAAACTTCATTAACACTGCTTTTGCAAACATCATCAGCAATCTTCTATTCATGAAACAAATCCGTATGTGGCATCTCTACAGGAGCACACCGTTATCCACTCATTCTTATTTCCTTGACGTCCATGCCATCCTCCCCTGGGGCCTTCTTCCTTTGTCCATCTATGGTGTTCTCCCTTTAGGCTCTGTCTACAACCTTGCAGGCCATTCATCTACTCCCTCTACAAACCCCTTCTAGAATATATCTCCATGGCTTCAATAACCAACTTTATATTATTAACTCTGAGTCATCTGGGTTTGTTTACTGATGAATTCTGAAACATGTATGGTGTGTAACTTTTCAGCAAGGTTATAAACATTTGTATTAGGAAACATCCAGTCAATCTTTATAGGAAAATGTTTTTGTCTGGTGTTTAAAATAGTACAGTATATTGTTCTGCCTACATGCATACAGTCTAGGTTCCACAGTGGAACCACTGTTCCTTTGGTTGTTGTTGTTACAACACTGAGGTATCATTCACATGCCCATAACTGAGCCATTTAAAGTGTACAAATTCAACAGTTTTTAGTACACTCAGAGTTGTGCAACCATCACCAAAATCAAATTTAGAGCATTTTCTTATTTTATAAAAATTTTGGCCACACCATGTGGCCTGCAGGATCTTAAGTTACCCGATCAGGGATCGAACCCACACCCTCTGTAGTGGAAGCACAGAGTTTTAACTAATGGACCACCAGGGAAGTACCTAGAGTATTTTCATCACTAGAAAAAGAAACCTTATTTCCTTTAGCAGTCACCTCCTGATTCTACCCAACTCTCACCTCAGTCCTTTGTAACATTAACCTATTTTTGCCTCTAAAGATTTGTCTTTTCTGGTATACAAATGGAATCTTTTGGAATATAAATGGTCATATAAATGGAATCATGTGCTTTATTTTTTGGTGAGTGGTTTCTCCAGTTAGCATAATGTTTTCAAAGTTTACTCATGTTGTTTCCTTTATCAGTACTTCTTTCCTTTTGTTGCTGAATAACATTCCATTGTAAGGATATATTCCACATTTTATTTATCCACTCATCAGATGATAAGACATTTGGATTATTTCTATCTCCTCCAGTATTCTGGCCTGGAGAATTCCATGGAGTGTATAGTCCATGGGATTGCAAAGAGTCGGACACGACTGAGCGACTTTCACTTTCACTACTTTTTTACTATTATGAATAAGTTTTGTGGAGAAATATGTTTTCATTTCTTTGAGGTATAAAACTAGGAATGGAACTGCCGGATCATATTGTAACTCAATATTTAACCTTTAGAGGCTGCCAAACTGTTTTCTACAGCGGTTATGAGAGACAGTGTTAGTGGCTCAGTCATGTCCAACTCTTTGCGACTACATGGACTGTAGCCCGCCAGGCTCCTCTGTCCATGGACTATTCCAAGCAAGAAACTCGAGTACGTAGCCATTCTGTTCACCAGGGGATCTTCCTGAACCAGGGTTGGAACCCTCATCTCCTGCATTATGGGCAGATTCTTTACCATCTGAGCCACCAGGGAAGCCCAATTTGCAATCCCAACAGTGATGAGGGTTTCCATTTCACCACAGTGATGAGGGTTTCCATTTCACCATTTCAGGAGATGAGGTTGGAACCCTCATCTCCTGCATTATGGGCAGATTCTTTACCATCTGAGCCACCAGGGAAGCCCAATTTGCAATCCCAACAGTGATGAGGGTTTCCATTTCACCACTACATTTCAAATGTAGTGAAAACTACATTTGTTATAATCTGCTTTTATTATTTTAGCCATTCTAGTGAGTTTCACGAAGTAAAACTACATTTGTTATAATCTGCTTTTATTATTTTAGCCATTCTAGTGAGTTTCACGAAGTAGCATCTCACTGTGACCAATGATGTTTAGCATCTTTTTGCTTATTGGCCACATTTCCTTTGGAGAAATGTCTATTCAAGTCTATTGTCTACTTTTGAATTGGGCTGCTCTTTTATTATTGAGTTTTAAGAGTGCTTTATATTATATTCTTGATATAAGTCCCTTATCAGAGAGGATTTGCAAATACTTTCATTCTATGGGCTTCTCTTCATTCTTGATGATCTCCATTGAAGCATAAATATTTATTTTATTTTAATGAAGTTCAGTTTATTTATTTTTTATGTGGTTGCTTGTTCTTTTGATGCTGTCATCAAGAAACTATGCCCAATCTAAGGTCACAAAAATTTACACCTACCTTTTTTCTCCTAAAGTTTAATATGTTAGTTCTTAGATAAAGGTCTTTGATACACCTAAGTTAAGAGTGTAAGGCAGAGGCCTAACTTCATTCCTTGATTTGAGGATATCCAGCTCAGCTGTCCCAATATTTTTTGTTGAAAAGACCATTTTCCCCCCTGTTGAACACCAATTTACTGTAAATGTAAGTTTATTGCTGGATTCTAAATTATATTCCTTGATCTGTATGTTTTTCCTTATACCAGTACCACACAGTCTTAATTAATGAACCAGTACTCTGACTGATCAATTGTTAAAACAGTACTACTAATCATATGTGAAGACCTCACTTCAAGGATAATCCCCCAAGAAAACATCAGATTAGTTTAAAATAACATTAAAAACTATCCTCATCAGCTGATGACAGTTCATATGCACAACTAAATTTTTTTAAGCTGCTATCCATGAGAAATGAATAAAATGTATGATGGGAGCAGGGAGGGAATATCTGAAAGGAGGCTTACTTTCAGAGAAGGAAAGGCAGCCAACACAGACAGTAAATTTCAATGTCAGACTTGAGTCATCCCTTCAACTAGAGTTCCCTTTAGCCAGCATCCTTTAAATAAACCACTGTGTTAGGAAATAAACAGATTTTGGTATATTCTGCAAGTCCAACAGCCCTGGGAAGTGAAGCAGCTTAAAACTTTAACTCCAGATCTTTCTCCTGAGCTGAGCCTCTTCTGGATCACTTCAGCAAACACCCCACAAGTTCCTTAGCATATTCAGAAAGAAGAGACTTCATCATTTTCCTCACTGATCTTGCTTCACCTACTGTTTTTACCTTATCTGTAAACAACAGTACTCTTTTAAAAGTCAGATATTAAAACTACCTCAAAAAGTGGTTCTGAGAATTAAATGAGATAAATACAACAGAAGAATCTGGCACAGTTTGTATCACTAAGTAAGCCGTCATCTATGTCCTCTTCCCCTTTTCTATAGGTTGTAATAAGCATTTCCAATTTTAAATCCTGTCACTTATGTCCACTGAGTACCTAATGTCACCGATTTTTTTTTTCTCTTTCATTTCTAGCTACATTAAGTCCTTTTCAAGTATGCCTGATCTACTCTGGTAGTATTTTGGGCTTTTTTTCCTAATGCTTCTGATTCTTCCTTATGTGATTCATTCATTTAAAAATATTTATTTTACAGTCTTTCTCTGATACCTCTATTACTGAATTTCTTAGGAGATTTAAGACTATTTTTAGTACCTGCACATTACCAGTTATAATTTATTTCCTCATGTGCTTTATAATTTTGGAATAAAAGGATTTCCCTGTTTCTTTCCTGTCTAGAGGGAGTGCTCAATATTGGAAATATTTCATCTTTTTTATAATAGTAATTAAAAACAAACTACTTAGAATTTAAATACCAGCACATAAAATTATCTTCATGGTGAAAGGCCATAGCTCCTTGCATGTATACTGGAAAAGAACAACTTCCAGGCTGAATGCAGGCTGGCTCCCTAGCTGCAGAGAAACCGTAAATTCTGATACATATTATATCCCACCAAAAGACAACACTCCAGCTTAGAAGAGTGCTGGTATGGTCTGTTCTTTAATCTTTTCTTATTCTTTAAATAGCCAACCAATACTGTTATATAGCCAAAGATACATTATTGAAGTTTACTAGGCAGAGGAGCTGAGTAGAAGAGTAGGAAGGTGGTGAATCTTTCTTAAGATCCCTAAAATATCCTCTAGACACCAGATATCTTCTACTTCACTAACAAAAAACAAAACAAGCAACAAGTAACTGTACTCTGAAAGTGTGCAGCACTAAAACTATCCCTTTGCTACCATATCTTAGTCCCTTTCACTGATAAGAAAGTTGGGATCCCAATTTCTCCTCTTTAATATGGGGGGGGTGTATTTCAAGTCACACTAGCCCTCAAAATCTAATTATATCCTGTATTCAATAGTTCCAGGCAGTCACAACTAGGGTGTAACACCTAGGACTGGGTGTCCAGATGCCTGCTTTCTTCCAGGCTGCAAGTTCAGAATGTTCTCTTCTGCTTCTTTCTCCCTTTTCTGCCTCTTATCGGAAGGGAGCTCTGGACTTCCTCTCAAGTCTGTCCCTACCATAAGCAAATCTGCCCAACTTCCTTTCCTCCGAAGTACCTGTCCTGCTGAGAGGAGTATAGTTTTCTCAGAAATAGGCCCAATACCTATTATGTTTACCAGAAGAAAAGCATATGGAGGGCTACTGTATTTTGGTCACATTTATTTAAAGTGTGGCCATGACCACAAACATCAAATCTTCACTTAATGCCATCATGTTCATAAATACAAAGCTGAGAACTAAAAACCTGGTAGGGCCCCCTAATCACTGCATGGAACTAATATCTGGTTTACTAGAAGATTCTGTCTGCACTGGTAGCTAATATCCTTTATCCAGAATGTGTTCTTATTATGAAACTACTCTAGCTGTTTTTACAAAAGCAAAACTATATACCAAAGAACTTCTTACCAGAAGAGGAATAGTAAGTAATCTAAAACAGTGCTTCCCAGCCTCCTTCACATTACGGCACGCACACCCCCCGTGCACGCGCGCACACACACAGAACATATTTGTAAAGCACTGAGATTAAGAGACAAGACCACAAGGGCTCCACCACCCAGATCCCTAGCTGGCCCCCCCTAGGACAACACACCAGATGAGAACACTGATATAACAGACCTCCATGCTGACACTCTGGGTCACTGAAACAAACTAAAGCGAGGGCCATACATACACTGTCATCAAGAAATGAGCTAATTAAAAAAAAGTCTTTCTGCTAAACATGCATTTAACCTACACATCTTGTGCAAACCAGGAAACGTTCATGTCATCTCCACTATGAAGTTATGTCAAATCTTTTAAGGCCAGCATTCACCTGTCCCTCCTGTGTACCCAAACTACCTTTACTTTTATTAAACAATCACAATCTTATAGTTACCTACAGCTGTATTTATTTCTTAGATTAAATTCCCCTTAAAGGCAGAGAACTTGTTTCATTCAGCTTTACTTCCCTCTACTCCACAATACCAAAAAAAAAAAAACAACTATGGCTTCCGTGGTGGTCCAGTGATTAAGAATCCGCCTGCCAATGCAGGAGACATGGGTTAGATCCCTGGTCCGGGAAGATCCCACACGCCTAGGAGCAACTAAGCCTGTGCATCTTAAGGACTGAGCCGGTGCCCTAAAGCCAATGCTCTGCGACGAGAAGCCCTCAAGCAGCAACTGGAGAGTAGCCCCTGCTTGCCAAAACTAGAGAAAGCCTGAGTACAGCTATAAAGAAATAAATCTTTTTTAGAACTGTTTTTAAAAGGTAGTTTGAATAACTATCCCCTAGAGAAGGGGAAGGCTACCCACTCCAGTATTCTGGCCTGGAGAATTCCAAGGACTGAGTGACTTTCACTTCACTTCACTTCACTTCATTTTGAATAACTAACATTAAATTTGAACTTGTGTTGAGTCATTCACTGACAATGCTGTTTGCACTTCACCATAAAAAGTGTATGGTCCAGGTACTTTCTCCCTTTGTATTCCAAAATTTGATTAATTTAGCACAACTCTCTCAATTATCCCACCTTCCCAAAGTTTCAAAGGATACACAAAAATGTTAGTCTGCATGAGCCCTACATTCATAGAACTTAGAAAACAAAAGAAAATGCCCATTTACTACAGAACTCTTAACATCCAAGTATCAACTCTTTTATTCCAATCAAAAACAATGTTCCCATGGGGACTCCCCTGGTGGTCCAGTGGTTAAGACTTTGCCTTCCAATGCAGGGAGTGCCTGGTTCGATCCCTGGTCGGGGAGCTAAGATCCCACATGCCTTGTGGCCAAAAAACCAAAAACATAAAACAGAAACAATATTGTAACAAATTCAATAAAGATTTAAAAAAAAAAATCTCCGTGATTTTTTGAGAACTTAAAAAAAAAAAAAAATGTTCCCAGAATTCAGCACAATACTGAAAATACTGCTGCTACCAGCCACAAGACCATAATGGTAACTTTAAATTGTCCGTGGAGATTAGGAAGCATTTTATTTTATTTTTTTTTATTTTTGGTATATGAAAATTTATTACTATCGTGCTTTCATCATCAAAATTTATGATCTTAGTCTTTCCTTCTTGCCTTTGTATAAAGCCAAAAGAGAGACACTGGCTACTTTGACAACCTTAAAGCGGACTCCAGGAATGTCACCAACAGCATGACCTTTGCGACCAAATCCAGCAACCAGAACTTCATCATTTTCCTCAATAAAATTCAAGCAACCATCATTGGGTACAAAAGCAGTGATTTTTTTGCCATTCTTGATTAGCTGAACCCTGACACACTTCCTGATGGCAGAATTTGGCTGTTTGGCTTCAACTCCCACTTTTTCCAGCACAATTCCCTTGGCGTGAGAAGCGCCGCCAAAAGGGTTGGCGTTCAGGGCTGTGCCCAGGTGGGCTTTCTTGTACTGCTTATCATGCCACTTCTGGTCTCGTCGGTGGCTACACAGCTTCCTAGAAGTACGAAGACCGCAACACTTGCCCATCCTGCCAGCGTCACGGGCCTGAGCTAGGAAGCATTTTAAATTGTCACTCATAACAAAGGATTTTGGGCAATGAGAATTTATTCTCATATAAGAATGAATTTGCATTTTATTATTAAATAGTATGAGAGCCTTAATATTTAGAATCATGATTTATGTTGCATCTTCTCCTTTAAAATGTATTTAATTTTTAATAGTAAGTAGAATATACTTACTAACAAGTGAATAATTAACTACTAATACAAATTAGTACACAAATTAATGTCACACAGCACCATTCCCAAAATATTCTACTTCCTATGTTTTTGTTTAAAACACCAGTTGCTAGTTATTAAAAATTTATTTTTGCAAAGTTTAAAAAGAAGAAAGGTCTCAATAAATATTCCTAATTATACATTATTCCAAAACTAAGATATACATATACATGACACTCATGGAACTAGATTCAAGTTAACAAAATTAGTTCAAATTTACAAGAAGCTACCACAGTCCATGTATAGCACAGTACAGTCCACGGCTCTCTGCTACACAGATTAATATCATGCAATACCTAGCATCTAGGCTGTTTACCCTCTACATATGCATCTGTACTGTCTATATATAGACCAACACTTAGCCAACATGATCATCCTTTTCAGGCTACCTACTTTTTTCCTGTACATCTGAGTTTTCGAGAGGAACTTAACAGATGTACTATGCAACCTAATTATTTCAATGCCTGTCCAGCTACCTTCCTCCATACTCTGTTCAGCTTTCTATCTCGGTCTCTCTACTGCTATCCTAACTAAAGAAAAATGACAACAGTGTCAACCTGAATATCCTCTGGAAACACTGCAAAGATGTCTGGAATACTGGATCTTTACCTCTGCAATTCTGAGACAGGGAATGCAAAGAGTGAGCATTCACTATTCCAACAAAGAAAAGGGCCATAACCCAAGTCCACTGCTGTCCCACTTGACTCTGTGATTTAATGCTTCTGTATTTAATAAGAAAACTTATGTTGTGTGTGTGTGTGTGTGTGTGTGTGTGTGTGTGCAGTCAAGGAATAATAAGTCAGAACACATCAAAGGCTATTTCAGAGACACAAAGTGTTTCAACATCTTTCTTATAACGTATAGATGCATTAGAGTCATTTTCATTTTAAAGACAATTCACTATTAAAATACTGAAAATATGAAAAAGCCTTTAAAAGCCTTTCTTTCCATAAAGTTTCCTTATTCCATAATAATCTATATACCATCTTTGGGAGTTAAAAGTTAATACCTGCTATTATCAACCTATTTTGAAACAGATAGGATTATTCCTCTACTTTTCTTTTTAGTTGAAAAGAGGAAAAAAAATTATTAAAAATATTATTAATCTCCTATGTCACATCCCAACCCCAAACAACTGACCAAGAAGGTTCCTTTTGGTCTATAAATCTGTGGTATAATACTGGGTATTTTTACTCTGAAATTTCATATCAAAAGTGTGTTTTTAACCGAGTATATAATTATTATTCTGGGATATTTAAGTATAATGATATATCTGACTATGATATGGTGATTTTATAATATGAAATATATAGTTGGTCTTTACCAAACTTACTGTTCCTGATATACAGAGTTCCTAAAACTCTTGGAATTTCCTAAGTAAAGAGAGCATTAAGTGGGCTTCCCAGGTGGAGCTACTGGTAAAGAACCTGCTTGCCAATGCAGGAGACAAAGAGATAGGGGTTCGATCCCTGGGTAAGAAGATTCCCTGGAGAAGGGCATGGCAACCCACTCTAGTGTTCTTGCATGGAGATATGGACAGAGGAGCCTGGAGGGCTACAGTCCACAGGGTCACAAAGAGTTGGACACAACTGAAGCTGAAGAGAGCAGTAAAGGTGTCTTTAGTTATGTTAATGAGGTACAGGTAACCTAAGGTTGAGGGGTGGATGCCAGACCTATGACTAGAGGGTTGGAATTTTAGCCCCACCCCCCAAACTCCAGGGAGGGTAGAGGGGCTGGAGATTCAGTACCATCCTCAATGGTCCATGATTTAATCGATCATGTTCTCATAAAGGGCCAGGGTCTACAGAGCTTCCAGGCTGGTGAACACATGGGAAGCTAGAGCCCCGAGTGCTCGGAGAGACCATGGAAGGTCTGCTCCTTCCCCCAGACCTTCCCAACGCATCCTTACATTTGGCTGTTCCTGAGTTATATCTTTTCATATGAAACCAATAATCTAGTAAGTAAAATGTTTTTCTGGGTTCTGTATGCCAAAGTATTCCAACACAAGTTTTGTGGCCAGGTGATTAGAAAACAGGCGGGGATGAGGGTGGGGAGCAGTCTTGTACTAAATCAATGACCCGTGGAAACTGAAATTGCAAGTGAAGTGAAAGTGTTAGTTACTCAGTTGTGCCCGACTCTTTGCAACTTCATGGACTGTAGCCCACCAGGCTCCCCTGTCCACAGAATTCTTCAGACAAGAATACTGGAGTGGGTAGCCATTCTCCAGAGGATCTTCCCAACCCAGGGGTCGAACCCAGGTCTCCTGCATTGCAGGCAGATTCTTTACCCTCTGAGCCACCAGGGAAGCCCATGGAATCAGAGGCTATCTCCACGTAGGTGGCATCAGAACTTTGTTGAACTCTAGGACACCCAGCTGGTAGGGGAGAATTGATCCCTGGTTCCTCTGCCTTTTCTAAAACCAGCTCGAGCATCTGGAAGTTCACGGTTCATGTACTGTTGAAGCCTGGCTCAGAGAATTTTTAGCATTACTTTGCTAGCGTGTGAGATGGGTGCAACTGTGTGGTAGTTTGAGCATTCTTTGGCATTGTCTTTCTTTGGGACTGGAATGAAAACTGACCTTTTCCAGGCCCGTGGCCACTGCTGAGTTTTCTAAATTTGCTGGCATATTGAGAGCAGCACTTTGACAACATCATCTTTTAGGATTTGAAATAGTTCAATGGGAATTCCATCACCTCCACTAGCTTTGTTCGTAGTGATGCTTCTTCCTAAGGCCCACTTGACTTCACATTCCAGGATGTCTGGCTCTAGGTGAGTGCTCACATCCATCACAGTTATCTGGGTCATTAAGATCTTTTTGTACAGTTCTTCTATGCATTCTTGCCACCTCTTCTTAATCTCTTCTGCTTCTGTTAGGTCCTGTCATTTCTGTCCTTTATTGTGCACATCTCTGCATGAAATGTTCCCTTCGTAGCTCCAATTTTCTTGAAGAGATCTCTAGTCTTTCCCATTCTATTGTTTTCCTCTATTTCTCTTCATTGTTCACTTAAGAAGGCTTTCTTATCTCACCTTGCTATTCTCCGGAACTCCGCATTCAGATGGGTGTATCTTTCCCTTTCTCCTTAGCCTTTCGCTTCTCTTCTTTTCTCAGCTAACTGTAAGGCCTCCTCAGATAACCACTTTGCTTCTTGCATTTCTTTTTCTTTGGGATGGTTCTGGTCACTGCCTCCTGTACAATGTTATGAACCTCCACCCATAGTTCTTCAAGCACTCTAACAGATCTAATCCCTTGAATCTATTCATCACCTCTACTGTATAATAAACGATTTGATTTAGGTCATAGCTGAATGGCCTAGTGATTTTCCCTACTTTCTTCAATTTAAGCCTGAATTTTGCAATAAGGATTTCATGATCATGTTGCATACTGATAAACAAAACAGGATATCTGGAATTTACTTCAAAATATTCCAGGGAAGGGTAAAAGTGGGTAAGATATAAATGAAATAAGACTGGCCAAAATTATACCTGTTTTAAGGTGGTATACAGGAGGAGTTCCATAAACCCTCTACTATTGTATGTTTCAAAGTTTTCTAAAATATAGATTTTGTTTTTAAGCATGTTGTGTTACCCAAGTACTGGAATCAGAAAACCTGGTTATCAGCTAGGTGAGTGAACAATATTCCTTATTTCTCTACACCCCCAGCTTCCATATCTGTGGGAAAATGATTCAGACTCAATTTCTGCATCTTGTTAGTTCAGTTTTTTAATGATTCAAGTGAGTATGATTTCTACACTTTTTATTTGGCTTAACTAACAATTCTAACTATAACTCAGGATGCTTTCATAGCTAAATCTGACATAATCAACTGAAAACTGTTCACAGCTGTTACCAAAACACACTATAGTACCATCGGTCTGCCCGGATTCTAAGGGCCAAATGTACTCATTATACTACATTCGCCATTTTACAAAGGGACTTGAGTATTCATGGATTTTGGTATCTCAGGGAGCTCCTGGAACCAATTCCCTGCCAATACCAAGGGATGACTGTACTTATCTCAGCTAGGCCTTCATTGCCAGGTAGTCTGCACTCCCCCCAAAACCTTTAACCTCAAGTATTACCTCTCTTAGACTCTATACTCTGGAGATAACTTTGTCAAAGAAAACACAGGCCATCAGGCATAATCTGTTCCACCCTACTGCAGCCCATCCTCACTCCTATCTCTAGTTCTCTAAGTCCTTTCCAACTGAGAGCCTTTCCAAACCTAACCACAATATGAATCTATGACTTCACCTCCTAATGGCTCCCCAGTACGCCAGACTCAATCATTTATTCCTTTTCTAGCTAGTTAGGTCCTTAAATCTCTTTTGCTCTGGTTTCTTCCATTTAGCCTACAAACAGTAGCCAATCTCACACTTCTCCCACAACTGAGAAACAACAAAAATAATTCTCTTGCTCATACTGCCTCCTCAAGATGACCTGTGGTCCCTCCTTCCCATGAGCACCAAGTTTCTTAAACTGAGTTTCTACTAACCGATTCTATCTACTACATCAACTCCAACTCACTTCTCACCCTATTATAATCTAGCTCCCAGCCTCCACCACTCTCCGAGTTCTCCACTTAGTCACTAGTCTCCAGTGACAATGAACAGCTTATTTCAGGCCCTCATCACGCTTGTCCTCTGCAGCATGTAATACCGCAACGGATTTCCCTCCTTCAGAAGCCTCTGCTCCCCTGAAGTTCTGATGCCACGCTTTGCTGCAGGTCCCGTGCAAACTCACTCTTCAGAGGCACTTACTCTAAAATGATGTGGGTCCTGGGGTTCTTTCCTTCAAGTCCTCTTTTCTTCTTATCCCTATGAGCCCTTATCTATTAATACATTATCTTAAACACTCTAATCACCGTTTGAATTATTTTCCAAATTTTTGCCACATCGTCCTAGAATAGGGGGAGGCAAACTAGGGCCAGTGAGCCAAATCAGCCCTCCACTTGGTTTTGTAAATAAGCTTTGTTTCCCTATTGTCTATGGCTGCTTTTATGCTCACAGCAGAGTTGAACACTTGTGACATAAACATTATGGCACTCAAAGCCCAAAGTATTCAGGCTTTTAAACACATTGTGACCCTTCACAGAAAAAGTTCACTACCCTCTGCTCTAGAAGGTAAATAGTCCTGACAACTTCCTGCCTTTGCCACCCAATGCCAGTGCTATCAAACAATCTGTCTCTGAGACCCCTGAGAGTTTTCTACCTGTTCCTTCCAAGCTCTCTTCCCATTTTCACCAGTTCATCTCCTATGGCACAAACAAAGCAATCCTTCTCAATCTACAAAACTCACTTCCCCATGTAAAATTTTCCCCACAATAAAGCCTTTTCACAATCTTGCTGTTGTTTAGTCCTAAGTCATGACCAACTCTTTTGTGACCCCATGGACTGTAGCCCACCAAGCTCCTCTGTTCATGGAATTTCCCAGGCAAGAATACTGCAGTGGGTTGCTTCTCCAGGGGATCTTCCCGACTCAGGGATCAAACCTGGGTATTCGGCATTGGCAGGCGGATTGTACCACTGAGTCACCAGGGAAGCCTTTTTCACAATCTGGCCGCAGCCTATCTTTTCCAGCTGTCTAATCACTCCACCTGTAAGAAATACTAAATGAGTTTAGTTCCCCAGAGCATATGATGCTGTCTATTACTTTCAGGACCACCCAAGATTTACTATCGAATAACTACACATTTTTCTAGCTTCAGCTTAGGCAGTCATCTCCATGAAGCCTCTTCTGACTCACCTACACTCTTCCCCTATGTGCCCAGTATATTCTCTAAATTTCATTATAATAATTTGTTTGCTTTTACACTGTTTCCGTACTAGTCTTCCTCGAGCAGGGACCCTGAGGCAAAGTAGGAGAATGGTCATTAAGGGGCAGAGGATTTTAAATTAGGAAATCTAGAACTGAATGCAAGTTCTGCCTCATCCTAGTTGTATCTTCTTAAATGAATTACTTAACTCATTTTCTTCATCTGTATAATGGCAATTCTGTGAGGGTTATTTACGATTATTCTTATAAGCAAAGTCCCCTGTATATAGTAAATGCTCAACAATAATTCATTATCAGTATTTTCATTGTTTTATCCCTCACACTTAGCTCAGAATTCAGATAACTGCTGACTGAAATAAGTGAAGCAAGCTAGTTCTGCACAGATGATTTTCAGCTACATACTGAGTATTTCCATCTGAACAATGTTTGACTCCCCAAACTCATTATCCCTACTCCTGAACTGTTTCAGTTAGAGTACCCAATCTGTTAAGGTTTGCCCAGGACTTTCCTGGTCTCAACCCTGAAAGTCCTGTGTCCTGAGAACTCCCTCAGTCCTAACCAAACCAGGACAGTCACCTTAAATCAGAGATATATTGCAAACAATAAAAAAAACAACTTCAGTTAATTTAAGATATAAAAGGGAAGCAAGGAGACAGATAAGTTACTGGAAAAATACAGAAAAATTCAAAGAACCAAAGGAGAAGCTAAAGAATGAGATCTATGAACAAATCAGGATGAAAGCAACTCCAAAGATCTAGGTGGCAGGAATTAATGGAAGATTTCTTCACAATACTTTCACTAGGATGAATCACTTAGGTCCCAGTACCAGATTTACTTGCCAGGGGACAGCATGTGATTGGCTAATTTTGTGTTATCCAGAAAGAGTGAAACACTTTAATTAACCAAAGGAAGCAGGAGCATTCGATTAAAAATTCCACCAAGAGGTATCCAATGAAAGAAGAGTAGCTTCCAAAGGTGAAATCAGAATGCTGTTTCCAGAAGAAGGGGGAAAAGATGTAAGATTACCAAACCAACTGGTGCTTGAACGTGCCATGCTTTTAACACTTCATGATGTAATCACTGTTATTCATGTTATTTTTCTTTCTGTCTTGACAAATTCCTCCTCCAAGACCTAGTTTAAGAGTGATCGTTTGTGTAACCTTACTCAATTTCCCCAGATAGAGTCATTCCCTTTCTCCATGCTCTCACAGTACTTTGCAAATTATGTACCTATATCACAGAACTTATCATTCTGCACACTAAGTATATACTTATACGTCAGTCTCTCCTACCAAACTGAACTTCCCTAGAAGTTCATGCAGAGGACATTTTTAGAAACACCAGTATTTCAAAAAAAAAAAAAAAAATCTAGCATGTAAAGAAATAGAATTGGGACTTTCCTGGCGGTCCAGTGGTTAAGACTCAAGAGTTTCCAACGAAGGGGGCACGGGTTCAATTCCTGGTTGGGGAACGAAGATCCCACATGGCACTCGGTACGGCCAAAGAAAACTTTTTTAAGGGGAAAAAAAAAAAAAACTTATAACCCCGAAAACTCAACAGTTTAGAATGATTAGTTCCAAGTAAATATAGTCATGATTTATTCTACCATGTTTTAATTGTTAATGTTGGTATCGTAAGCTGTGACAATTTTTTTCTTAATGGCAAAACTACCACAAAGGATAGCTACATCACCCTTACCTATTTAATACTGCTCTACTTTCAAAGTAGAGGAACAGAGACGTGGAAATGAGCATACAGACAAACCTTACATTAAGAAGAAAAACAAGTGAACATAGGAGTGCTGTCAGTCATGGAAAGAGAGTATCACTGACCTTGAAGTTTGATTTCTTAGATACATTTTCTAACTCCTTTACTACCCAAAAAGTCAGGAGACATTTTCACTTCAAATGACATTCAAGTCTTTATCATATTTCATCCAAACAACTAAAATTCATTTCGCCAAATATGGTAACTCTTGACATAACAACATGAAACTACTCTTTATCATCTGAACCACCTGATCAGTCTAGCATCACTATTGGGCTATATTACCCAGCATCACCAACTGAAGAGTTTTTTAAAATCAAGAATGCTTAAAGGTAATTAAGTCTTTAAAACTCACCTCCAGTTTCCAGAAAACTCAGAGGGTAGTAAGAAATATGAAAAACAAGTTAATCAACACCACAAAGAAAGACATACTCAGTAATTAGGACAGCCTAATAAGATGAACCATAGGAATTTGGTGATACTTGGCAGTTTTGAACTGCAAAAATGGCAATTTCACATGGTTTGACTAAATATAAGAAAACGGATCTGATTTCTTCCTTCACCAAATTAACACCATTTTTTTAAATGGTGGGGAAAAATAGCGGAAAGGTAAAGGCAATCCAAGAATCCATCAGTGGATAAATGTTGCAAAATGTGGTATGTCCACACAATGGACTACTAATCAGTCATAAAAAGGAAGGATATTTTGACACATGCTGCAACATGGATGAACCTGAAGACACTATGCTAAGTGAAATAAGCTAGTCACAAAAGGAGAAACGTTATACAATTCTACTTATATGAGGTTCCTAAAACAGTCAAATTAATAAAGACAGCAAGAAGAGATGTTGCCAGGGACTGGGGAGAGGGGAAATTTTAGTTACTGTTTAATGGAGACAGAGTTCCAGTTGGGGAAGATGAAAAAGTCCTGGAGATGGACAGTGGGAAAGGTTATACAACAATGTACATGTACTTAATGCCTCAGAAGAGTACACTAAATTGGTTAATTTTATATTATATATATATATATATAAATAATAAATTTCATATTTATGTGTATATATATTAATGGTAAATTTTATATTATGTATGAAAACCACAGTGGGAGGTGCCTGTTCTAGATTAAAGAAGACTTAAGAGACATAACCAAATGTGATCAGATCTTGTGTAATCATGGTTCTAACAATCAAATGTTTTTTTAAAAAAATTAAAGGACAACTGGGGAAATTTTAATGTGGATTACATTAGCCATTATCAGGAAATGATTAACTGTGTCAGGGTGATGTGGTATTTATTTAAGAATGAGCTATCTTTTAGAGAAGTAGCCAAAGTCTTTGGGAATAAATTATCATGTCTGATGTATAAGAAAATTCTACTATGCATGTGTCTTAATCTCTCAACATTTTGTCAAATCAGATCAGTTGCTCAGTCGTGTCTGACTCTTTGTGACCCCATGGACTGCAGCACGCCAGGCCTCCCTGTCTATCACCAACTCCCGGAGCCTACTCAAACTCATTTCCATCGCGTCAGTAATGCCATTCAACCACCTCATCCTCTGTCATCCCCTTCTCCTCCCGCCTTCAGTCTTTCCCAGCATCAGCGTCTTTTCCAGTGAGTCGGTTCTTTGCATCAGGTGGCCACGGTCTTGGAGTAGAGGAGGGTGAAAAAGTTGGCTTAAAGCTCAACATTCAGAAAACTAAGATCATGGCATCCAGTCCCATCACTTCATGGCAAACAGATGGAGAAACAGTGGAAACAGCGGCTGACTTTATTTTTCTGGGCTCCAAAATCACTGCAGATGGTGACTGCAGCCATGAAATTAAAAGACGCTTACTCCTTGGAAGGGAAGTTATGACCAATCTAGACAGCATATTGAAAAGCAGAGACATTATTTGTCAACAAAGGTCCGTCTAGTCATGGCTAAGGTTTTTCCAGCGGTCATGTATGGATGTGAGAGTTGAACTATAAAGAAAGCTGAGCGCCGAAGAATTGATGCTTTTGAACCGTAGTGTTGGAGAAGACTCTTGAGAGTCCCTTGGACTGCAAGGAGATCCAACCAGTCCATCCTAAAGGAATTCAGTCCTGAATATTCACTGGAAAGACTGATGCTGAAGCTGAAACTCCAATACTTTGGCCACCTGATGCGAAGAGCTGGCTCACTGGAAAAGACCCTGACACTGGGAAAGATTGAGGGCAGGAGGAGAAGGGGGACGACAGAGGATGAGACGGTTGGATGGCATCACCGACTCGATGGACCTGGGTTTGGGTGGACTCCAGGAGTTGGTGATGGACAGGGAGGCCTGGTGTGCTGCGGTTCATGGGGTCACAAAGAGTCGGACACGACTGAACTGAACTATCAAATTAAAAGTTTGGGCTTTTGTGGGGAAGCAATTTTTAAAAACGCACTAAAAGATTGAACGCTTCAGTTGAAAAAAAGAAAACATACTTTAGGAAAATTACAATGAATGTCCTCATTCAGGAAACATTTTAATGTTTATTTTGTTCCAACCACTGCAATGGAGGTACATAGGGGTAAAACAAATAAAACATAATAAAAAACATTAAAAAAGTAAAAAAAAAAAAATTATACAACCACAGTGAGGGAAGAAAGGTTGCTAACAACCTGGGAGGATGAAGGGAGATTCAGAAAGATCTCTCAGAAGAGTATCTCTCAGAAGGGATGAGTATTTAGGAGGGGTAGGAATTAGCCAGGCAACAGGAGGCAGCGAAGGATATTCCAGTCAGCAGGATAGCCCTGAGAATAGAAATAGCACTGGCAAGCAGGGGAGGGCAGGATTCCAGATTATGTATAAGCGTATAAGAAGTTCAGTGTTACCAGAGCTTAAAGGCATGGGGCTGGGGGGTGAGGAATGGACACAGAACCTGGAGAAATAATCAGGTGTCAGGCTCGCTGAAAAGCCTCATGAACTGAAGGTAGAACCCCACTTTGCAGGCAACTTTGAAACGGCTAGATGCTAAGGAACAAGGCTGAAAGTAGGCTGGAGGCAGGGGAATAGAGAGGCAGGGCCCAAATCCAGAGACAGCAGAGATTCAAGCTACATGACTGGCATCTGACTGAACATGGAAGATGAGGAAGGAGTCCAGGAAAGCTCTCAAATACCAAGTTCAGGTCACGGTGAGAGTGATGATGCCATAAACAGAAAAAAGAAAAGAAACAAAAGCTTTAAACACTTTGAGCTTAAGAAGCTGATGTGATGCTCATATGATTAATTTCCAGTAGATGATTAAAACAGATTAAAGTTCCCCACAATGAAATGGTGGTTAAAACTAAGGCAACTTCTGATGTGGGCAAGAAAAAGTCCATAGAGAAGCAAGTTATGGACAGAACCTCAAGACATGCATATACTCAATGGGTAGAAAGAAGAGTTGGCAAAGATGACCCGAAAAGAATAATTAATGAGGCAGAAGGACCAGGAAAGAGTATATGTCCAGAGAGTGAATTCAAGAAAAGCTAATACAGTGTATCTGCTATAGGACATACAGAGCTCTGGAAAACCTCATGTTCTGCAAAATTAAGAAGGAAGAGGGAAATACATCAAGACAGTTAGAACAATAAGCACCATTAAGACAGAACACACATTTCATGGGAGCCAACAGGCATACTCCTGGGCTTGCTATGTTCAACTGTTTCTGTACTTCAACTACTTGTGTTCAACTCCTGTTATTTGGGAGGGCTAAACTGTTCATGTGCTTGTAAAAATCAAGTACCAGCCTACATGAATTTTGCATGAACTAACATCATTCCTCTTTAACATTCAAATATGAACTAGTTTATGTTACAGAAATACATTATGGTTGAACAGAGTGTCAATGGAGGGTCAGACAACAGTATTAATACCATAAAGTCAATAATAAAAGAAATTATTAATATCTTAGACTGTACTTTTCACTCCCAACTATATTATCTAATCCCTCTTAAAGAGTGCTTATTAAATAAATTGTGCATGCTGGTCAATAAAGGACTAGTCATAACCCAAGGTCCCTACCCTTAGTGAGTTTCTTGACAGACACCACTTTAACAGCTGTTATACACACAGAGAATTTGTTGTACATCACAGCAATCTATACCAAAGAGGTAAAGGAAAACTCAGAGAAAAGCATTAGAGGGAAGGAAAAAAAAGGGACTAACAGTACTCAGTAAGGAGAAGGCAATGGCACCCCACTCCAGTACTCTTGCCTGGAAAATCCCATGGATGGAGGAGCCTGGTAGGCTGCAGTCCACGGGGTCGCTAGGAGTCGGACACGACTGAGTGACTTCACTTTCACTTTTCACTTTGATGCATTGGAGAAGGAAATGGCAACCCTCTCCAGTGCTCTTGCCTGGAGAATCCCAGGGACGGCAGAGCCTGGTGGGCTGCCACCTATGGGGTCGCACAGAGTCAGACACGACTGAAGCGACTTAGCAGCAGCAGCAGCAGCAGTACTAAGTATGTTACTGGTCAAGAAAGGCCCTGTGGAGAATTGCTGAAGGGTTTTTTTTTGAACTATAATGACATTTGGAGGAACTGCAATCTTGGTGTCTCAGAGATGTATGGAGGAGTCTGAGTAAAGAAAGAGTTTGTCAGTGAGCCCCACTAAACAGACAGCAAAAGCAAGTATACAGGAATGTATATAAATGTACAAAATGTATAGGAAATATAAGAAGTGGTAGGTAAGGTAGAAAAGGCAGAATTTTTTGTAAAATTAAGTGTAGCATACTAAGGACTTTTAATTTTATCCTGAATGCAATGGGATGAATTGCCAGAAAAGTACTACAGAAAGATTTCAGGAAGATCAATCCATAAGCTACACTGGGGAGGAAAGACCCAGGGAAAGCCGGGGCACTGCCACAGCTGTCCAGGTGACGACGACGGGGGCCAGCGCTAGGGCAGACTGGTGAGACGGACAACAAAGACAGAACTCTGAGGGCTCGTCGGGACGAACAGAAAACTGAAGGCAAGGAAGGCGGGAATCAAAGTCAAAGATAAGGTTTTTTAGCTTGAACAGTTAGGTGTATCTCTTGCCAATAGAGGTTTCAGAGAAAGAAACAAGTTTAGTGGTGCTAGTTAAATTTGAGGATAAGAAAATACTTATTTAGCCCCAGTATTAAAAACTGAAGCCAAGGAAGGAGGTTCAAGAAGGAAAGGATATATGTATATTTATAGCTGATTAACACTGTTGTGTGACAGAAACCAACACAACATTGTAAAGCAATTATCCTCCGATTAAAAAATAAATAAACTATCAAACTCTTAGAGGAAACATACGCAGTACACTCCTTGATATAAATCACAGCAAGATTCTCTATAACCCACCTCCTAGAATAATGGAAATAAAAGTAAAAATAAACAAATAGGACCTAATTAAACTTAAAAGCTTTTTCACAGCAAAGGAACTAAACAAGGTGAAAAGACAACCCTCAGAATGGGAGAAAATAACAGCAAATGAAACAACTGACAAAGGATTAATTTCTAAAACGTATAGGCAGCTTATGCAGCTCAATACCAGAAAAACAAACACCCCAATTAAAAAGTGGGTAGACATTTCTCCAAACAAATGTCTCCTAAACAGACATTTCTCCAAATAAGACATACAGATGGCTAATAAACACATGAAAAGATGCTCAACATCACTCATTATTAGAGAAATATAAATCAAAACTATAATGTGGTATCACCTCACACCAGTCAGAATGGCCATCATCAAAAAACCTACAAACAATAAATGCTGGAGAGGGTGTGGAGAAAAGAGAACCCTCTTGCACTGTTGGTGGGAATGTAAACTGACAAAGTCACTATGGAGAATAGTATGGGGATTCCCGAAAAAAAAAAAAAAACTAGGAATAAAACTACCATAAGACCTAACAATCCCACTCCTGGTATATTCCCTGAGAAAATGATAACTGAAAAAGACACATGCATCCCAGTGTTCACTGCAGCACCATTTACAATAGCTAGGACATGGAAGCAACCAACAAATGAATGGATAACGAAGCTGTGGTGCATATAATACAATGGACTGCTACTCAGCCATAAAAAGGAACACATGTGAGTCAATTCTACTGAGGTGGCTGAACCTACAGCCTATCATACAGAGTGAAATCAGACAGAGAAAAACAAATATCATATATACATATATATGGAATCTAGAAAGATGGTACTGATGAACCTATCTGCAGGGCAGCAATGGAGACACAGACATAGAGAACAGACTTGTGGACCCAATGTGGGAAGGAGAGGGTGGGACAAACAAACAGCAGCACTGAAATATATACATTACCATACGTAAAATAGATAGCAGGCAGGAATTCGCTGTATGATGCAGGGAGCTCAAACCTGCTGCTCTGTGACAACTTAGAAGGATGGGATGAGGTGAGAGGGAGGCTCAAGAGGGAAGGGACACATGTATGCCTGTGGCTGATCCACAGTGATGCACGGCAGAAACCAATACAACAGTTCAGAGCAATTATCCTCCAATTCAAAAATAATTTTAAAATAAATAAAAGAAACAGAAGCCTAAAGTTTAAGTGGTAAGGCTAAGAATATGGGTTACTATTTTTCAGTGAAACCAACAAACTGGCTTCTTACTATAGGCAAACTTTGCAAGAGTAAAAAAAAAAAAAGGGTAAGTAAATCAAAATGGTAAACTGAATGTCAAAAAAATTTATTAGCAAGGTTTTAAAATAACAAAAAGGGCTTCCCAGATAGATCAGCTGGTAAAGAATCTGCCTGCAATGCAGGAGAACCCGGTTTGATTCCTGGGTCAGGAAGGTCCCCTGGAGAAGGGATAGGCTACCTACTCCAGTATTCTCGGGCTTCCCTTGGGGCTCTAGTAAAGCCGGAGCTGGTAAAGACTCCGCCTGCAATGTGGGCGGCCTGGGTTTGATCCCTCGGTTGGGAAGAATAGGGATTTCTCTGATACAGTCAAGATTTCCTAATTATTTTCCCCATTTATCAACCTTCAGATGTGCATCATACAAGTCAAGTCTTAAGTTCTACTCAGTGAAGAGACAGTAAAGCACAGTAAGCAAGAGTTTTGGCTTTAGTGTCACGCGGCTTCATTATAAGTTTAGGTTCTGCCACCTAAAGGGGCTTCCCAGGTGGCACAGTGGTCCCTGGATCAGGAAGATCCCTTGGAGAAGAAAATGGCAACCCACTCCAGTATTCTTGCCTGGAAAATCCCATGGACAGAGGAGCCTGGTGGGCTACAGTCCATGGGGTCACAAAGAGTTGCACACACACTGTCACTTAAACCATCCGAGGCCTTGGGGCTAGCTACTTAAGAACTCCTAAGCCTCAAGCTTCCTTGGATAATAATACATACATACTTTCATAAGACTAAATAACGCATATAAAGAATTGATACTTGGTACAGGTACTCTGTAAACATTCAATAAATGCTAAGAATTTTTAAAGAATCATTTGTTTCTGTCACAGATTAAAATATCACATCCTTGAAGTGAACATTTGACCCAGGTGGCAATTACCTGCAAGTTTCATTTATAAGTATTCGCTAAATGGAATTCATTATGTATTTCCTAGTTTTAGATACAATATCCATTCCCCCTACCCAAGCCTTAAACTGCTGACCATGATAATTATTCCCTCCCCTACTTCCATCTATAAAGCTCAGGATAACCTTTATCTCCTTTCTCTCCAGTGAGCTTTACAAAGAAGAGAAAGGAAGGGGAGGAGGTTCAAATCCTCATTCCATGTTAGGACCATCCCCAGTCTTCATTTTTTGGCAAATTCCTCCTTACATATGGATAACAGTACTTTTCCTCCAAAATTTATTCTAGTTATCACTGCCCAGTCACCTTTTTCCATCGCTGTTATCATGTTACACCTCCTAACCCTACTTTGAAATAAATTCCTTCAAATCTCCTTATCAAGAAATTTCTTATCAACAACTTTTTGCCACAAAAATATTCTCAAACCACCACAGGGACCTTAGAGTCCCACCTCTTCCCTCCTTCATCTAACTTCTCTGCTTTTTCACCCAGCTCTTTATTCCCTCATTTCTTGTGTGCCCGGTGCAAGTTCAGTACAGCCGTTCTATAAAATTTGCCAACCTTTGGTCTATGAAGCCATTCCCAACTGAATGACTAGGAAACTGCGTTCTTCAACCCTCTCCCTAGTCACAATTCCCTGGCATAACTCCACACTTTTATTTTTTTTTTTAGAAAATATGTGTTTTATTCTTGCACCTAGCACCTTAACCTGTGTATCAGCTGGCTATATAATCTATAATGTTTTATCTTTTATCTATTCTGTAGGAGAAAAGATAGGAATGATTGATAGCTCATCAAAGTATATTTCACTGTTTTTTAAACAGACTGATAATCACTACTATTTAGTCACAGAGCTAAGCTGCAACCTAAGTTTCTAGTGTAATAGTTTCTAAAAAGGATAAGACTAAACTAGATAAGGTGTCTAGTGTCAGTTATACCAAATTTCACAATAAAGGCACTTGAGCAGATCTGACCCCAGTTCACCCTTTAGTCACATTTCTAGCATCCAACTACAGTGGTAATTGAAGAGCCCTACATTCTCGGGACTCTTCAGTTACTGCTCCCTCACGTCTGAAGTGCCCCTTCCTTGCCCTCTCCCTCTCCCAGGCTAACTTTCCTTCATCCTTCAGAATCTACTCACTCCCATTCACCCACTAGGAATCAACCAGAACATCTCCCCTGACTGCTCAGCTCCAAGTCAGGATCTCCTCATGCATTCTCAGCGTACACTTATTGATGTTACTGCACTGTAGTGATCAGTTTACTTTCCTACGCTCCTACTGAACTGTAAAAGCAAACTCCTCGAGGTACAGACTGAGCAACCTTATATACCCAACAGACAATGAATGAATGCTCATACCCACTCCATGACCTTGTGCAGCCTGTACAAGCAGTCTTGAGCTTTCTCATCTAAAGTACTTTCCTCCTGTAAAGTGGGGATAATGCTACACCTTGCTCACAAAGTTGTCCTAAGAACTAAAAGCGGTTATCAATGAAGCTCTTAGTCAAGTGACTGCCAAGTGGAACTACCATTTCAATGTCTGCTACTTCATGCCTTAGCTTCCCTCCTGTATCCTGGGAATCGTAACGCTGTGATCAATACTTTCAGGCTGGAAGGCTTAGTTAGCAACCAAGCATCTTTTTCATGCATCTAGAAATTACTGGTTACATTCTGATCATCAGCAGGCATTTACTGTGTGCCTATTATGTGCAGGAGTCCTTTCTAGGTTATTGCTGAGTTCCCAGAATACAACAGAGGCAAAAAAAAAAAAAAAAAAAAGACAAAAACCTGTACCAACACCCCAAAGAGGAAAGCTTGTTAATTACTTCCATACAAACAATACCAAACGATACCAGAATGTTTCAAACTACATTAAGCTTTGCTTTATAACTGCGTAAGCTTCAAGAACAAATACTGATGGGAAAAGTTCAAAATTAACTCCTATCATCAAGTGGACCAAAAACCAGAGGCAGTCCCCAAATTTCTTGTTGCTATTCCTAAGTTTCACTTTTGCTTAAAAGTATTTCTCATAAAAGAAGCTTAACCATGACCAGGACAGACATAGACGACCTTTATTCATCTCAATCAAATGGGAATTCCACGGCATTTCCTAATTAGTATTTAATTCGGCAGCTCCGAAAAATAGCCTGAGTTTTGTTTTTCTTCAAAACAGAACGTTGAACGGCATACCCCCCACTCACACAGCACCACCTTCTCTAAGACAAGTTAAAATGCACACTTTCTTAAGTCACACTGGCCTCTGAGCAAGAATGACAAAACTGCAAATTGTGTCACCTGGTATTAGAAAAGGAGGCTATGGACCTGAAAACACCTTCCCCCTAGCAAATTCAGAGGTCAGAGTCCCAGGGAAGTTTGTGCACCACACTACATACACAGCGTTCAGTAGCTGCAGAGAGACCTCTAGCGCTGCCTGCAGAAGCCGAGTTTGCAAACAGTACCTGCTAATGTCACCTTAATGAGACAATGGCAACATGCTGAGTAGCAACGAACTGAGTGACCGCGATGAATGTTTACAGTTTTGCAACCACTTGGACATTCTACCAGCTTAAAGCAAGAGGCCTTCCGAGCCTATGTATCCAATTTATTTCAGTACAACGTGTCAAAGGAATGATCCTTTTATGCACACCCCCTCCGCTACAAGAAAAGGCTAAGAAAACAGGTCCTTGGAGCGGAGGTCGGAACAACGTCTCTTCCAAAGCCCTCCACACAATAGACGGGGAAACTATTGTCCACCTTCGGCTTGCTCCAAATGCCAGCGGTTAACGAGTACGAGCTGGGAGAAGCTCAGCACGACCGCTCCGGGGAACCGCACCGGGTTATAAGAAAATGGTCCTGGCGCATCCTACCCTCCCCCACCAGCCACCCTCAAACAAGTCGGTTACCCAGCTGGTCCCCACCCCCCTCTGCGGGCCGCCACCGCCCGCCTGGGCCCGGCTCGCCGAAGGTAGGCGCGGGGACCGGCCGAGCCGAGGCTCCATGTGCGGCAGCGCGGGAGGCGCTGAGGGGGCCGTGCCGGGGCGGGAGGCTGCACCGCGAGCCGGACGAGAGCCGCGCCGCCCCCTCAGCGCGGCGATCGAGACCGCGGCCGCAGCATCCCCGGCGCGCGAGGCCCCGGCCCGCGGACCCCGCCTCAGCTCCACACCTCTTCCTCGCCGACAGCAGGCCGCGCCCGCGTGACGGGGCCGAAAACCCCGGCATTTCCCGGTCTCCGCACCGGGCAGCCGCCGGGTGGTGGCTGCAGCCCGGCCCGCGGCCCGCCGCCCGGCCCCCCGGCCGCGGGGACGGGAGGCGGCGGCCAACTCAGACCCACCGCGGGCCGGCGAGAACCAGCCCGGTCTCGCCGGCCCCCCGCCCCTCCCCGCCGCCTCAGGGCCGGCGCGACCGGGCGGGCGAGCCGGGCGGGCCCCCTCGCCGCGGAAGCACACTCACCTCCACATCTCGGCCCTTATTCTTGAAGCTCTTGATGCGGTGGTTCTCCAAGCCAGGGTTCTCGGCCATGGCTGCGCGCGGCTCTGGCGGCGGCTACTCCTGCGGCGGCGGCGGCGGCGGCGAGTCTTGGCGAGGGAGGGGTAGGTGGGGGAGGGCCGGAGAGGGGAAGGGCGGAGGAGGGGGAGAGGCGAGCACGTTCCGTGACGCCTCCGAGCGCGAGGTGGCAGCAGCGCCGGGGGAAGCTCGGGTCGACGGACACGAGGGGCGGGGTGGGGCGGGAACAGCGCTGGAGAGAGCCGCGGGCGCCGGGGAGGGGGCTGGAGTCACGTGACGGCCTCCGGCCTGGATGCTCAGCCGGCTGGACGTGCCTGACTGTTCTCGGGGTGACACCCCCCACCAACTCTCTCACCCTCCAGAGAGTCCTTCCTACAACCCTTCGGAGCTACCAGTCCTGTGCCAGGAATTGAGCCAGACTTGGAGGCTTTTTACTGCCCGTCCAGACGCGGGGCTGAGGCCGGAAACTACAGTTCCCAGCAGGCCATTCTTCGGCGGGGGTAATTCTCTCGGCCTGCAAAGCACCCAGAGAATGCCGGGAACACTAAGCGCGCGGCTTTCTGCGCGGGGCGCTCGGAGAGCTGAGCTCGGGGCTCCGCCCCCAAGACCGCCTCTGGGCGGGAGCGTGGGAGCAGCTTCCCCGGAGACGGCTCTTTGCGCCTAGTGGGAGGGAAGGGGCAGGGCTTCCAGGGGGTCACACCTCGCTCCCTCATCTTAGAAAATTAGAAACGGATCCACGGTTCCTACTTTGCTCCTTTGCTTGTATGTCCAGGGTCATCTTAGACAGCTCCCACCCTCACTTGCTGTTCCCTTGCTCCGCTTTGGTTTTATAATTAGCATTTATCTCCACATTACACGTATATATGTATGTGATATGTGTGTTTCTGTGTGTGTGTTACCTGGTTTGCCGCATCGGAATTAGCGCAATAAAAGTAGCGACAGTGATGAGTCTACTGCTGAAGCCCTCTGTTAATACAGTGCCTGGCACGTCATGAATAACCAATAAATACTTGAACTGATTAGCGCTCTAGCGTCTGTTTTTTCACCATCGTCCCAGGCCCCGTTCTGCAACCTCCACTCTGGCAGTTCCTGTATTTATGTATCCCCAATACCTCTGTTTCACCACCATACATGATATCAGCGTTCAGGAAGTAGTCAAGCCCTGATCCGCAGACTCTCTAGTCTAGCATCTCCCTTTAGGGTCATCGTAGGAATTGATTAAGGGAAATTTAAATCCATAACACTAATAGTTGCTTTCTGGAGCAGGTCCGCTTCTTTGAATGTATGTGAAACAATTTAGTTTCAGAATCTCTGGCAGATACAAGCAACGTTTGACACTGAGGTCATTCAAAGGTTGGGAGAAATATAACCATGCAAAGATTGAAGAATATACTCTTTCAAACTAAAGGAGACTTAGAGAACCTGAGGTTCAGAGGTCATGAATTCAGAGGCCTTTGTTGCCCTAGCTATGTCTAGGCCATTTTTGTAAGTGGTGGATATTGGCCTGTTGATAAACACAGGCTTATTTAAAGGCTTCAGACCATTGTTGCCATATTGGACTGTGGGTCAGGCTTGCCAAAGGTCCAATTTTTCAAGGGAAACCAAAAAGCTGGGTTCTTTTTTTCTTTGTTTTAAAATGTCGATTCATGTTTTTTAATGCACTTTCGGGAATAAGTCACTCAAAAACTCCAGGCCCTCACATTGTGGGCCAAATGGTCCAAACACGCATTTGATGGGGAGAAAAAAAACCCCCAAAGCTTAGAATGAATAAATAGATTACGTCAACTCCAGTTCTTAAGGCAATAGATGTTGCATGTTTGCCACTCCTCTGACTGAAGGGGAACTTGCACGCTGTTGTTCAAGCTCTATTACAGTTTAGCAAAAACTTCTCTTTTCCAATTACTTTACCCATTTCTACCTCTTCTCTTCACCCTACTTGCTATCACCAACCATGTAAGTCATCATTTTAGAGTTTTAGGCATATTTAGTGAGCACTTGCCATGTGTTAGTCATTTCACTAACACTGGGATATATTTGTAAATAAGACAGCCTGGTATCCTGCCTTCACATAACTTCAGATCTGTCAGAGTAGACAGACAGTAAAAAAAGTTATCCCCCAAATGTGTGATGGGTGTCAAGGCTCACAGCAGGAAAACCCTTATAACCTGCTGATTCCTAATACATAAGGACAAGATCCCAAACAGAAGTCTACATATCACACACATATCCAAAATTTTAAAGTTAAAAATCCAGCTTCCAAGCTTAAAATATATTCGAAACTTTGACAAATGTGCTTCCATTACAACCTGGAAGTCTGAGTCTGAATTTAAATTTCCTGCCTTTTTGGACTTCTGCTTCAGAGTGTGGCTGTGTAAAGAAGCATGGTAGCCAGACCCTCACTCACTTTTTGTTTCCCTTCTCTTCCCTGTCCTGGCTCCACTCCACACTGGAACAGACCTTGAGAACAGGTATATATAGCCCTATTCACAATGTTCAAGTTCTGCCACTCACCTACAAAGCTTTATTCATATTTCCCTACCTGCCTCAAGATATGCCCCTTGGCCATTGCTCAGGCCTAAATGTGCAAAGCTGCAGCATCACATGCCCCCAGGAGAACAGACCCAGAAAAGAAGCCTAGGAAGATCCTGGAAGCAAGATTGGCCATTTAAACGGAGAATCACCAGTACCTGGTATTCAGACCTGGGTTGAGGGGTACAGGTTCCAACGAGAATGACCACTTGGCCCCACGGACTTTCAGCGGGGAGTAGTGCAGCAGAAGAGAGCCAGAGTCAGGACCTCTAAAAGGCAGGGTCCAGAGCAGGGTCCCTTCTTGCCCAGATCTGACTTAGTCAATTATACACTTTGCCATTATTCCTAGTGATTTCAATATCCATATATCTGGTACCTTAGCCCCAGAATCTCTCTGCATTCTTACTTGGACCAGGTTTCTGCCACGTGAAGCCCCCACCAGGCCTTGAAGTCCTTCAGTTCAGTTCAGTTCAGTCCCTCAGTCATGTCCAACTCTTTGAGACCCCATGGACTGCAGCATGCCAGGCCTCCCTGCCCATCACCAACTCCCTGAGTCTACCCAAACCCGTGTTCATAGAGTCAGTGATGCCATCCAGCCATCTTATCCTCTGTCATGCCCTTCTCCTCCTGCCCTCAATCCTTCCCAGCATGAGGGTCTTTTCCAATGAGCCAGCTCTTCGCATCAGGTTGCCAAAGTATTGGAGTTTCAGCCTCAACATCAGTCCTTCCAATGAACACCCAGGACTTATTTCCTTTAGGATGGACTGGTTGGATCTCCTTGCAGTCCAAGGGACTCTCAAGAGTCTTCTCCAACACTACAGTTCAAAAGCATCAATTCTTCGGTGCTCAGCTTTCTTTATAGTCCAACTCTCACATCCATACATGACCACTGGAGAAACCATAGCCTTGACTAGACGGACCTTTGTTGGCAAAGTAATGTCTCTGCTTTTTAATATGCTATCTAGGTTGGTCATAACTTTCCTTCCAAGGAGTAAGCGTCTTTTAATTTCATGGCTGAAGTCACCATAGCACATTTTAATTGCTTAATAAAACTATTAATGCATAGGATAAAAAAAATACAAGCTTTTTGAGACTCTAATTCAACACCAACCAATATTTTCTTCATGCCAAGAATATTCAATAAATCTTACTGTCTATTCAAAAAGATTTTAAAAATTAAGAGGGAAGGAATACATGTATACTTACAGCTGATTCATGCTGTGCAGCAGAAACCAACATAACATTGTAAAGCAACTATTCTCCAGTTAAAAATACATTTTTAAAAAGATTTTAAAAATTAAAAACATCATAGTACACACTTTCTTTCTTTCTTTTTAATTTTTGGCTGTGCTACAAGGCATTTGGAATCTTAGTTCCCTGACCAGGGGTCAACTCACATCTCCTACAGTAAAAGCGCAGTCATAACCACTGGACCACGAGGGAAGTCCTCAGACACACACATTTTTATTTCTTCATTTATGACATCAAACTTTTGTAGGAGAAAACAAGTTGAATTGCCCTGGAGAAACCTAAGATGTGGGTAGCTGTTTAAACCCATAAGTTGACCCAGGAGATTTCTGATTCCCATGCCATCTCTAAAATTTAATTCAGGAGCAAGTTCAGCAGATGTTCGCATTTGAACAGGTCTGCCTTCCAGAGCAATGAGACAAAATTCACACTTACCCCTCCCCACCACCCTTTAGCTTGGGGATAAAACCCATGCAAATTGTGCCCTCCAGGACTTTTGAAAGTACTTCAACTTATCTAAGCGTCTCTCCAGCCCCATCCACTTGCCCTACTTTCAGATCAATATGGAGCCTGCTATAACAGCCTCCAAAACCGAGAGCTGTGGATAATGTGCCCATAGAACTTAATCCCTGCCACTCTCACAGAGGGACACATTACAGATAGGAATGTGAGCCGCTAGAGCCAAGATAATTCCAGAATCACAGAACAATTGTTCTATCAACCACAACTACACAGAACAACCCAAACAAAAATAACCAGGAGAAGCTATGAGTAACTTACAACTCATCATGATATGAATTGCTAACGTCACACTCATTTGGAAATTCCGGTTTTTCTAAGCTTCTCAAAGTAAAAAAGAAAAAGGAGAAGTGAGATTATGCAATGAGAAGATAAAAAGATAGAGGACAATAACCGGTCTTTATTGTTCAAAGCTAGACTGAAAAATATTCTAATTAAAGAAATCTTTAGTATGTTTCTCCTTAGACTTCAGTAGAGCTTTGCTTAGGTTTTCTTTCATATTAAAGAAGCACAATGAAACGAGTTATTTCTCTCTCTCTTTTTTAAAAAAAATTATTTATTTACGTATGGCTGTGCTGGGTCCTCATTGCTGGGTCCTCATTGCTGGGAGCAAGCTTTCCCTAGGTGCAATGAGCAGAATCTATTCTTCGTTGTGGTGCATGGGCTTCTCCTTGCCGAGCACGGACTCTAAAGCATGGACTTCAGTCGTTGTTGGGCACTGACTCAGTTGCCCTGCAGCACTTGGGATCTTCCTGGAGCAAGGATCAAACCTGTGCCCCCTAGACTGGCAGGTGGGCTTTTAACTGTTGGACTACCAGGGAAGTCTAATGAGTTGTTTCTCTCTCGTAACATTAGACAACCCAACTAATGGGAAAAGGGCTGGGACAGATGAATACATTAAAAACACATAGAAAAATACCATAAGAATGTCTTCTGACCCACAGTATGAGAAGATATAATTCCAGTCACTTACTACCAAAGGAAAATCTGAACCAAGCCAAGCCCTGCCATTTCAAATAGCCATAATTCTGAAAACCTGTCTTCATTAGTAGTTATTTGTTTACTACGGAAATGAGAATAAGTAAAGAACCTGCCTGCAATGCAGTATACCTGGGTTCAATCCCTTGGTCAGGAAGATCCTCTGGAGAAGGAAATGGCTATCCTTTTCGGTATTCTTGCTTAGAGAATCCCATGGACCAGAGGAGACTGTAGCCCACGCTACAGTCCATGGGGTCTCAAAGAGTCAGACACGATTGAGCAACTAACATTTACACTTAACACGTTCTAAGCACTGTCCTAAGTGATTTACACATATTACTGACAAGCCTGTGAGGTAAGTAGATAATACCATTTCCCATTTTTATTGTTCAGTTGCTCAGTCATGTCTGACTCCTTGTGACCCCAAGGACTGCAACATGCCAGGCTTCCTTGTCCTTCACCATCTCCTGGAGTTTGCTCAAACTCATGTCCATTGAGTCAGTGATGCCATCCAAATATCTCATTCTCCGTCGTCCACGTCTCCTCCTGTCCTCAATCTTTCCTAGCATCAGGGTCTTTTCCAATGACCCTGATGCTCTTCGCATAGGTGGCTAAAGTGTTGGAGCTTCAGCTTCAGCATCAGTCCTTCCAATGAATATTCAGGGTTGATTTTAGTTGATCCCATTTTACAGACAGATCAACTGAGGCACAGAGTAGAGACTCTCCCTAGGTCATACAGCTAATCAGTGTGAGAGCCAGGATCTAAGCTCAGGCAATCTGGATTCATTTTACAATCTTGCCTCTGGGGGCAGTTGGAACACCAATGAACTTAAACAAAGAACAATTCCTTACTATACACAAACCTAGGATCATACAGCAAGACTAATACAGCTAAGGTTGTTTGTAGAAATCAATTAGAAAGAAGAACTCCAAGGGACTTACCTGGTGGTCCAGTGGTTAGGACTGCATGCTTCCACTGCAGGGGGTGTGGGTTCGGTCCCTGGTGAACTAAGATCCTGCACACCCCTAAAGTGTGACCAAAAAATAAAAAAAAAAACACCTGATGGTAGCCTCTTATCGTCATCAAACCCACTTCTTGGTTTTCAAAATCCTCAGTAGGAAGAGTATCTCAGCTGGCCATAATTTTTAAAAGTCAAGAAATAAATCCTGGACACATTCTTTGGGATCTAAATCAAACTGCTCCTGAAATTGGAATAGTTCATGAAATTTTCTCTGTCTCTCTATTTTTTTAGTTATATCACTGAATAAATTCTCCTTTCAAAAAAACCTGGTTGAGTTTCAACAGAAAGACCCATAACAAATACATCCTTTTCTGCAGCCACTGTCATAGGGATTGTCTCAGGGGTGGGCTCTTACCTCAGTCAGTCTATTCAGAGTGAAGCTCAGGACCTTTGTGGACAGGACCAGACAAGAAGGTTGGTAGAAAACTGAACGTGAACCTTGGAAGACATGAGGTTGCAGAAGCTGTACTCAGGGTTGCTGGAATCCACTGTTCAGAGTCCCATCCAATCAAGGGAAGGTAGTTAAGAGATGGAGAGAAACAACCCCGTGACATCATTTGAGTCCTCACTCCTTTTCAGTAACTTTAGCCAATAAGATTCTACTTTTTGCTCAAGTTTTATCATTAGTGATCAAAAGAGTTCAAACACACTCTTTTAATATTCCTCAAATTTATCTTCTCTCTACCCTGCCTAGGATCAAGCTAGCCTTCCTTCTTTATAGGATGCTCCAATTATCTATTTTTGCCTTACAACGACCCTGAAATGCAGTGGCTTAAAACAATGATTCATTATTTTTCTCTATTCTGTGTGTTGGCAAAAGGTGATTGTCCAGATGTATCAGTCAGCTTTACCATAGTAACAAAGGACTCCCGACTCCCAGCGGCTTGTAACAACCAGTGTTCCTTACTCTGCTATCATGTCTGCCACCACATTGCTAAAGTCTCTGCTTCTGCTCCATGTCTTTTCACAATCTGGGATCAACGTTGCAGGAGTAGCTCCTATGTGAGATGTGCCAGTCCTGTGCCAGAACAGAAGAGCAAGAAAGTAGGTACAAACGTCCACAATAACCTTTAAAGCCTCAGTTCGAGTGGTGTTTATGCTATGTCCTTTCACAACACATTGACCAAAGCAACTCCCTAGCTTTGAAGGCTCCCCATAGCTGTCCAGATAAATTAGGTTGTCACCCAAGGCCTTTTTGAGAGGTTAAATAAGGTAAGGACTTACATACATGCACACACACAAAAGCACAGAGAGAAGGAGATATTATACGTATAGATACACACACACAAACATGCATAGTATTATCCTTGTTTGCTTGCTAAGTCACTTCAGTCGTATGCAAATCTTTGCAACCCTGTGGGCTATAGCCCACCAGGCTCCTCTGTCCATGGGATGCTCCAGGCAAGAATACTGGAGTGGGTTGCCATGCCCTCCTCCAGGGGATCTTCCTGACCCATGAATTGAACTCACGTCGCTTGTGTCTCCTGCACTGCCAGGTACGTTCTTTACCACTAGCACCACCTGGGAAGCCCACATAGTATTATACCACCTTTTATTTTTAATTTTTATCTTTTTGGCCACTCCATGCGGCGTGTGGGACCTTAGTTCCTGGACCAGGGATGGAACCCACATCCCCTGGCGTGGAAGCAGAGAGTCTTAAAGTATCATTCCACTCTTGGGGAAACTTAACTTCTACATGGCAGCTTGAGGGTAAGCTCTGGAACCCGTCCTTTTCTAATCAGGGGAAATCCAGGAAGCTTCTCTCCAAACAATCGTCAGGCTTCTGTTGAGCCTGCTCTGATTGTAGGCTTTAGCTGTAGTAACTGGGATCCTCCCCTCCTTTTTTTTTAAGCTGTAGTAAGAAACACATAACACGAAATTTACCATCTCAGCCATTTTCAAGTGTGCAGCACAATAGTGTTAGATGCACTCGCTGTGTACAGATCTCCCAAACGTCTTCATCTCTCACAACTGAAACTTTATACCCATTGAGTAATGACGCCCCATTTGCCTCTCCCTCTAGCCTCTGCACTCAGCCTTTTGCCCCATCTGTAGGGTCACAGTAGCTCTGCTGTGGGACTTCCCTGCCCATCTGCCAGGGCTCCTGCCAGTGATGCTTGGCTCCTTGTTGTTTTCACAGACGTTCTTCTCAAAGCCTACCACGTGGTCTGCCCTCAAGTACAGCCCCACCCAAGAGCATCTAATTTCTGCCTCCTTTCTGGATACATATATAGGAGCTGAGATAATAACACTAGTGGGAATTCCCTGGCAGTCCAGTGGTTACACACAAGGGGCTTCCCAGGCGACTCAATGGTAAAAAATCTGCCTGCCAAGCAGGAGGCACAGGTTTGATCCTTGGGTAGGGAAGATCCCCTGGAGAAGAAAATGGCAACTCATGTCAGTATTCTTGTCTAGGCAATCCCATGAACAGAGGAGCCCAGCAGGCTACAGTCCATGGGGTCTCAAAAGAGTCAGACACGACTTAGCAACTAAACAACAATGACAAACCAGTGGTTAGACCTCCCTAACCACTGCCAAGGCCCCAGGTTCAGTCTTTAGTGGGGGAACTAAGATCCCATAAACTGTGTGGCTCAGCCAAACAATAAAATTAAAACTAAAAATACAAGGTAATAATAGCATCTATAATTTATTATATATGTCCAAGTGCTAGGCATCATTCTAGATGCTTGACAGATGGATCTCTAATCCCTACATAACCTAGAAGTTATGTAAGGTATGAAGGCTACTCCCAGGTCTTTGTTTTCATTAAGCACCACTCTTTTTTTTGGCCACATCACTGGGCTTATGGGATCCTAGTTCCCAGACCTAGTTCCCTCAAAGCACCTAGTCCTAACCACTGGACCACTAGAGAATTTACCATCACATACCATTCTTGATGTAGATTTCAACCCTTCTTCAAGTCCCCCATAACAATCCATTAGCACCAAAAGTATTCGCAAGCAATATAAATTTACTGATGCGTCCCCAAAGACATGAAACAGAGTTCTACACTGCACATCCAATAGATGTCAAAATTCTCAACAGAAGTGGCTTTTCTCTGATGTCCTCTTCTGCTGTGCTACCATCAAGTCTCCTTCTTATTCTCCCATCTCCAGGGTTTAGCTGCCTCAATTTTATACTGAATAAAGTAACAGGTAACAGAATATGTACTATAAACATAGCTTAAACAATAAAGTTTATTATCACTGGAAATATCATTTCTAGGTTTGGTTAATTCAGAAGCACAGCAGTGTCATCAAGCACCCAACCCAGGTGCTTTCTGCCTTTTTCCTTTGCCATTCACGGAATATAAGTTTTCATCCTCAGAGTTGTTACCCATGATCACAAGATGGCTGTCATAGCTCGAGGAATTATACCTGCATATAACTACACTTACACGTAGAAAAAGTGGCATTTCTCACCACATCCCCTGCCTCCCACCCTAAATCAGAAGAGAAAACGTTTCCCAGAAATATCTCAGAAGATTTATCTTTAAACTCATCCACCAGGGTTGAGTCACAGGCTTGTAGTAACTAATACTGGTGTTTTTAGCCTCTAGAATTGGAAAGAGGGTTCTGGCAACAAGGACAAAGGGTAGGGAGAGTTGTTGTTGAGAAATAATCCATCAGTCTTGTCCATTCGAAGCAGCTTGGTATCCTGCTCATTTCTGTGCTCTGCAAAGTAAAATGCCTGACTGTTTAAAAGGTGAAGCTCCCTGCAGCTCTAGTTCACAGCTGTCTAATATCACTCTGGGAGGCTCTTTAGAGTTCCACTCCTGTCCCTAAACCTAGTGGGATTATCAAAGCAGAAAATGTTAAAACTCCTCCCTAAGAGGACTTCTGGAAATATCTTTACTGCCATCTCCATACACACAGCCATTCAGCAAACTTTTATAACCTTGTACAGATTTGGAAACTGAGCATCAAAGCCTGGAGTCAAACGGGCTTCAAACAGGAGTCAAACTGCAGATCAGTGTTTGAATCCCGGGTTGCCTGGCTTCAATGGGCTTGCTGCCAGTGAAAGCAGCAGCAGCATGCAGAGTGCTCAGTCACCCAATCGTGTTCGACTCTTCGAAACCCCATGGACTATAGTCCACCAGGTCCTCTGACTACGGAATTTCTCAGGCAAGAATACTGGAGTGGCTTGTCCGTTTCCTTCTCCAGGGAAAATTCCTGACCCAGGAATCAAACCCGTGTCTCTTGCTTGGCAGGCAGATTCCTCACTGCTGAGTGACCGGGGAAGCATCTTCAAAGAACCAAAAAAACAGAATGGATTTAAAATTTACCAGAAGGATAAATAACTTCTTGGCCCTGCAATAATTAAAAACCATCACAAGGTTCTAAGGAGGAATACAATTTCTGTTCCTCTTTAAAAGGGGCTATCTTTAAAAGTTAAAATAGAGCAGCGTTTTCAGCTCTTGGTTGAGAACATGGAGGCGTTTTAAAGTGTCTGAATAAATGAACACAAGCCATGCTTCTGAGTTCCTGACATCCAACCCTTTAAGTGGGGCCTAGGGAGCTCTTCGTTCAACAGCAAACAGTTACTGAAGACCTGGCCCTTGCCCCAAGCAAGGGGGTCTGAGGCCAAAAACCTGAATAGACAGATATTTTGGTCCCCATGCGGTAAGAGCTATTGTGGAAGTATGAACAGAAGGGCGCGGGAGTGCTAGTAGGGGAGAGAGGCAGGAGGGTGGATGTGAGAAAGACCAAGATCGTCATCGCCCTGACTGAGGTCATGCCTGTGTTCCGGGACAGGGCAGTCACTCACTTTCAAAACAAGGACCCTGAGTCATGAGGGAAGAGCTAAATTGGATTCGGAATACACCGTAACACAAGGTGCGTGCTTGCACGCTATGTCACTTCAGTCATCTCCGACTCTTTGCGACCCTATGGACTGTAGCCCACCAGGCTCCTCTGTCCATAGGGATTCTCCAGGCAAGAACACTGGAGTGGGTTGCCATGACTTCCTCCAGGGGATCTTCCCAACCCAGGGATCGAACTCAAATCTCCTGCGGCTCCTGCACTGCAGGTGAAGAAGTCTTTACCACTGAGCACCAGGGGAAGCCCATAACACAAGGTAGGGGGGTGAGAAATGTTTTGGAAAGATTTCCTTCCAAAATGGTTTACAGGAAAACATTTTAGCAACTCTAAATGTAAATTTCAGGGTTTCATTTGTCTTGAAGCTTGGCTTATGGAACACTTCACATGGTTCATGTACTTACTTCGAATAATGTAGCAAGTAATTTGCATACATAATCTTGTTTAAAGCTTACAATAATCCTGTGAGATAGGTAGTCCTATTTTTCCACTTTAAAAAAAATGTTCTTTTTAAACTTTTAATTCCTCCACTCTCCTTTCTTCTTTTAGGTGCAGGAACTAAGGATCAGAGAGGTTAAGCAATTTGTCCAAGGTCATTCAGTTCCTAATTAACAGACCCAGATTCTGACCTTCCCTGTCACGTGATCAAGATGTGTCTAGGAAACTCATTCTTGGAAAACATTATTTCATGGGAAAGGTAGTTATAGGTTAGTACACTGGATCCAAGTAGAGAATAGGCATCCTGTATTTATACTTCAGCAGAAAAGCAACAAAAATGGCCATCGAGGTTGAATGGTCCATCAGTAGAAAGGAGAGGAGAACCGTTTTTTTAAATGGATACTGAATGATGCTCTATTTTCACACGTATTTTTATAATAAAGTATTAAGGAATTCAGTTTTAGGGAGAATGGTTTTGTCACTCTGATTATCTGCTTGGGCTATATTTTCTAAATCTTGGGCAAATTTACAGACACCAAAAAATGTGAATGGGAACACCATTGAACTGAGAGCCTTGCATTCAAAGAGTTGTCCATCCCCTTGACTGCTTTTCAGAAATGCAGGTTCTCAGGCCCCTCTCCAGACCTGGTAGTTGGTTGGTGGTTTAGTTGCTAAGTTGTGTCCAACTCTTTGCGACCCCATGGACTGTAGCCCACCAGGCTCCTCTGTCCATGGGATTTTCCAGGCAGGAATACTGGAGTGGGTTGCCATTTCCTTCTGCAGGGGATCTTCCCAACCCAAGGATCGAACCCCGGTCTCCTACGCTGCAGGCAGATTCTTTACCGACTGAGCCACCAGGGAAGCCAGGGTGTCCACGTGGTTCGAGTGAACATGGAGCCTGAGGAGCGTGCTTCTCCACGTGGATCTCCTTCTCTGGGCTCCTCCCTCCCATCTTGGATAATATGCTTTCAGTCTATGAAAATCAAGAACACAGTAGGTCATGCGATGGACTCAAAAAGACAAAGTTTATATCCAAACATTTACTATCTCTTTAACTGGACTTGTTTTTACTTTAAATTTATCTAGTAACTCCTTTCCATAGATTTTTAGGGAGACCTATGGCCATACAGGGCTTCCTAGGTGGCACTAGTGGTAATGAACATGCCTGCCAACACAGGAGTTGCAAGAGGCATGGGTTCAATCCCTGGGTTGGGAAGATCCGCTGGAGGAGAGCATGGCAACTCACTCCAGTATTCTTGCCTGGAGAATCCCATGGACAGAGAAACCTGGCATGCTACAGTCCATAGGGTCTCACAGAGTTGGTCATGACTAAAGTGACTTATCACGCATACACACACATGGTCATACAAGAAAAAGGGGGGAAATAACAGGGGAAAAGAAGTCAGTGGGAAGAAAAGGGAGGGATCTGTGGTTTCCCCATGGCACAGACCCATCATAAAAAACTCTTTAATACATTACTGAATTTCTGCAAAGGTTGGGTCCAAAGCCCACTACCTGATGTGCCCACTGGGTGGTCTGGCTTTTGAACAATGATCCCTCCCATCGGAAACCGTCTGCTATTTTGCAAACGTTTCAATGGCTCTGCTGAAAGCAGTGAAACAACAGCTGGTGAATAATCTCATTTTATATTAATAGAGCAGTGTTGACCCATCTAGGTCCCTCAGTACTTTATAAAACAGAACATCCTTTCTTTCCCAGGGCAAGGAACAGAAGTCTCAACCACTCTGCACTAGAGCACGAGTAGGAGCCGCTGCAGAAGCAGAAAGAGCCCTTTTCCTGCAGACAGAACCTACTGGGCTCCTTCAGACGAAATATAAGCTAGAATTGGAGAGAAGGAATGGCTGCGTGCTGGTAAGCCGTGCCCAACTCTTTGGGACCCCATGGACTGTAGGCCACCAGGCTCCTATGTCCATGGAATTCCCCAGGCAAGAAAACTGGAGAGGGCTGCCATTTCCTCCTCCAGGGGATCTTCTCAACCCAGTGATTGAAACCTCATCTCTAGCATCTCCTGCATTGGCAGGTGGATTCTTTGCTACTGCACCACCTGGGAAGCCCTACTGGAGAGAGTGTCTTCCTTAAATCACCATACTTTACCTATGCTAAACGATAGCCACAAAATAACACGATTCTTGTCCCAAACCTGCCTCACTTTTCTTTATGTGAAGCTCTTTCTGTGAAGCACAGTAGACATGTCAAAGTTAGGTGATAATCCGGAAGGATAAATCTGGGCTATTTTTAATACCAGGGATAGCAAAGAGTTGGACATGACTGAGCAACTAAGCACAGCACAGCACAGCTAGTGGTTTAACATGAGTGGAGTCAAATAAAACGGAACCTGACGACACCAGCCTTAATCAGTGGTCCTGCCTGAGCCAGTAGCATTTCAACAGTGTAGAGAATTGCAAAGGAATGAAAAATAATCTGTGATTTTGAGGCACTTCATTTTGCTGCAGGATTTATTCAAGACAAATAGCTGGAAGCAGGGGTGTAAGATAAAAGCATTAAAGATATACACTGCAGCTGATTATAAATGCTATTATTGACATACTCAGGGGGACTTCCCAGGTGGCTCTAGTGGTAAAGAACCTGCCTGCCAATGCAGGAGATATAAGAGATGAGGGTTCGATCCCTGGGTTGGGAAGATCCCCTGGAGGAGGAAATGGAAACCCACTCCATTCTTGCCTGGGAAATCCCACGGACGGAGGAGCCCGGTGGGCCACAGTCCACAGGGTTGTACAGAGTCGGACACAACTGAGTGACTAAACAATAACAAATCCTGAAGGATGACTTAGGTGCTGGCACTGCAGTTAGAAAATAGGGATTATTATCCCCACGTGTCATGGGAAGTCTTTCTCTATGACTCCTCTGTACATGATCCCCCCTCTTCCTTTTCTACTTTGTATTATGGAACATTTTCAAACAATACAAAACAGAGAAAATAATGGATCACTGCCAAGCCTCAACAATTATTTACATGTGGAAATCCTACTTTCTTCTACCTAACTGGATTATTTTGAAATTAGTCCCAGATTTCACATCATATTATCCACACATATTTTAGTAGTGTGTCTCTAAAAGATAAAGACTCAAAAACAATCATAACCATTGGGATTTCCTTGGTGGTCCAGTGGCTAAGACTCCACAGTCCCAATGCAAGAGGCCGGGGATTGATCCCTGGTCGGGGAACTACATCCCACATACTGCAGCTAAAGATTCCGCATACCACGATGAGGACAGAACTAAGACCTGGCGCAGCCAAATAAATACATAAATGTTATCACAACCATAATGTCATCATCATACCTTAAAAAGCCTTAATGTTATCAAATATTCAATCAGTGTTCAGATACTCCAAATTTCTTATTATTTTTAAACAGCTTTTTAAAATTAGTATTTTATGGTCCATACATTGTAGTCAGTTTAAATATCTTCTACATCTCTTTTCACTTAAATAAACTGTCCTGCCTTCTTTTCTTCTTTCCTTTTATTTGTTGGAAAAACTGGGATACTTTGCAGTTACCTACATTCTGCATTTTGCTGACTGCATCCCTGTGGCAACATTCAATGTGTTTCCCTAGGCCCTGCATTTCCTGAAAAGTATTGGTTACATCGTGATTAGATCAGGGTCCGTTTTTTTTTTCCCCAAACTTTAAACTGTTTATTTTGTACTGGGGTAGAGCCGATCAATAACACTGTGGTAGTTTCAGGTGAACAGTGGAGAGACTCAGCCATATACACACATGTATGCTTTCTCCCCTAAACCCCTCTCCCATTCCCACTGGCACATAACATTGAGCAGAGTTCCCTGCTCCATGCAGTAGGTCCTTGCTGGTTACACATTTTAAATATGCCAGTGTGCACATGACCTTCCCAAAGTCCATAACTATCTCAGGGTCCATTTTTTGACGAGGATACTTCATAGCTGGTGCTGTGAACCTCCTACCACATCGCATCAGCATCACATGGTGTCTGCTTGTCTCCTCTTTTGTGATGCTAGGATTGATGAGTGAATGCAGGCACTGCCAGCTTGATCCGTCCATTTAAAAGTGCCCCATAAGCTTTTCCCGAGAGTTTTTAACAGGCACTGATGATCATTGCCTAGATCTGTTATTTCATCAGCGATTAGAAACGTACGGTATTCTAATCCCAGCATTCCTCCTGCATCTACTAGCTGGAAAGCTTCTGAAACAAGAACTTTTCCTCAACAACAATTCAGCTATCCTGAAATATGGTTCATATAGAAAAGACAAGACAAATGCTCAGCTCTTTCCCTTTTTAAACCAGTGTTCAGAGTAATGAGTTGGTTCCTTAGCAACCTATAAAGGTGACCTATGAGGAGGGTTTTTTTCTCCTGGTATAATTATAAACTCACAAATTTTAATATATTTGATGAATCTCAATCCATTGGAGATGCTCAAATTATTCCATCTCTGAATGCTGAGAGTCTCTTTAACCTCACTGGCTCCTGACCTGAGTCTTTTGGATACAACCCAGTCATCTCTAAGGGCTTCCCCAGTGGCTCAGCAGTAAAGCATCTGTCTGCAATGCAGGAGACTCAGGGTTCGATCCCTGGGTCGGGAAGACCCCCTGGAAAAGGAAACAGCAACCCACTCCAGTATTCTTTCCTGGAGAATCACATAGACGGAGGAGCCTGCTGTGCCATGGGGTCCAAAGAGTCGGGCATGACTGAGAGACTGAAGAACAACAAACTGCCATCTCTGGAAGCCTCCTTGCTTTCTAGAAGGACAAAATGCTCATTTCTTGCCCCAGCTCTGGAATCAGTGATGACCCACAGAAGCCCTGGCTCCCTTCAGTGACCACAGTTGAGTGGCCACATGCCAGGTGACAGGGTGCTTCCTGCCCCTGGGACTGCCATGTGAGCGGATCTTTTCACGGCCAGAGCCAGACGGTCCCACTTCTGCTCTCATCTCCTCCTACTGCCCTCGTTCACTTCACTCCTGGCCTCGTTCACTTCACACCCGCCTCCTTACTCAAGGTGCCGCTAAAAGGAACCTCCTGCGGAGGGCCCTCTGGGGTTTCCTATGCCTGTCACTCACTCTTCCAAACACCGCTGTTCACTTCTCATGTCCTTCAGGCCTTTACTCAAATGTCACCTGCTCACTGAGACCATCTCTGAACACCTCATCCAACACGGGACATGGAACCCCTGCCCTCCCCAATATTCTCCACGCCTCTCCCTGCCTGAGTTTTCTCCCAGGGTGTGCTGGCTAGTTCTATGTAATTTACTAGATATTTTATCTGCTGTCTGTTTACTCACTAGAATGCATGTTTCAAGAGGGCAGAAACTTTTGTCTATTTTTTGTAGGTTCACATTAGTCACCTATTTTATACATAGTAGTGTACATATGTCAGTCCCAATCTTCCAGTTCATCCCACTCAACTTCTCCACCTCAGTGTCCGTACACTTGTTCTCTACATCTGTGTCTCTATTTTTGCTTTGCAGATAGGTTCATCTGCACCATTTTTCTAGATTCCACATATATGGGTTAAAATAAGACATTTTTCTCTTTCTGACTTACTTCACTCTGTATGACAGCCTCTGGGTCCATCCATGTCTCTGCAAATGGCACAATTTTTCATTCCTTTTTGTGGCTGAGTAATATTCCATTGTATATATGTACCACATCTTCTTTATTCATTTCTTTATCCACATTCTTCTTTATCCACGCCCATTCCCATTTAGGTTACTTCCATGTCCTGGCTATGGTAAATAGTGCTGCAATGAATATTGGGGTACGTGTATCTTTTGGAAGTATGGTACCAGCACAAAAACAGAAATATAGACCAATGGAACAGAACAGAAGGCCCAGAGATAAACCCACACACCTATGGTCACTTAATCTATGACATAGGAGGCAAGAATATATATTATACAAGAATATACAGTTTCTTCAAAAAGAGGTGCTGGGAAAACTGGATAGTTGCATGAAAAAGAATGAAACTAGACCACTCCTTAATACCAAACACAAAAATAAACTCAAAATGGATTAGAGAGTTTTGTCTAGTTTGGATTACAGAGTTCTATTTTGTTCAGAGATGTATCCATGGCACCTAGAGCAGGGTCTGGCACAGAGTAGCTGCTTTGTAAATAGTTGTTGAGGAAACGAACTGAGAGGAACTAAGCCTATTGTGACCGACTTAAGCCCATCTAGTCTTTCAATTATTGGACGCCTCTGGCAAACATCTGTAGACTCCAAAAATTAGATTTTTGTGGGGAATGTAAGCTCACCCTACCCCATTATTTCACCATCAAATCTGGAAACAGGGCTAATTCAGTCACACACTTGTCAGACTCATGGGCCACTGGAAGGACTGTGGTTTATAAGCTGAGTGAGACAGGTTATATGGAAGACAGGAGTCAAGAATGACTCTCCAGGGTTGTATCATTTTTGTCTTTGTTTGGAGTTTTTTTGGATACAAACCAAAACTTTTAGAGCTGTATTGCCATTTACTAAAATGGGGGAGAAAACCAGAGAAGCAAGCTTTGAGGGACAAATCCTGTTGGTGTTGACAGCCAGTAAGATACTGGAGCTGTCAGGTGGGCAATTAGAAGCATTTCAAGTTCAGAGGAGAGGTCCCGCTTGGATAGATAAATGTGGGAGTCATCGGTACAGACACGGTCCTTAAAGCCATGAGACAACAGGAAGGGAGGAGGCGGGACGGGGATGAAGGTTGAGGACTGATCCTTCGGTGGTTTAAGGTCCAGGAGTGCCCTGGCAGATGGCCAGAAACTGTGGAGAGTGTGTTGTCCTGAAAGTGTTCCAGGGCTTCTCTAGTGGCTCAGTGGTAAAGAATCCGCCTGCCAATGCAGGAAGACAGGAGTTCGATCCTGCTCTGGGAAGATCCCACAGGGCGCGGAGCAACCAAGCTCATGCACCACATCTATCAAGCCAGTGCTCTAGAGCCCGGGAGCCACCACTCCTGAAGCCCATGCACCCTGGAGCCTGTGCTCCGCAATAAGAGAAGCCACCACAGCGAGAAGCCCGAGAGCACCACAGCTAGAGAGCAGCTCCCGCCCTGCCGCAACTAGAGAAAAGCCCAGAGCAGTAACAAAGACTCGACACAGTCAAACACAATTAGATGAACAAAATTATAAAGAAAAGAGCTCCAAACATAACATGGATTTCCTTCAATAAATTTAAAAACAGAAAAGAAAGTGTTTCAAAGAGGACAGAGTGAGCAACTGCCTTAAAAGGAAGTAGGATAGGTCCAGGAAGATGTGTGTGCGCGTGTGCTCAGTCACTTCAGTCATGGCTGACTCTGAGACTCCATGGACTGTAACCTGCCAGGCTCCTCCGTCCATGGGATTCTCCAGGCAAGAATACTGGAGTGGTTGCCATTTCCTACTCCGGGGGATCTTCCCGACCCAGGGATCGAATCCATGTCTCCTGTGTCTCCTGCGTTGCGGGTGGATTCTTTACCACTGAGCCACTGAGAAAGCTCCAAGTAGGATGACCAGTGGATTAAAGATAGAATTAGCCACGCCTAGAGGAGAAATCAAAACCACAACAGACACACACACACACACACACACACACACACACACACACACACCCCAGTCCCCAGGGAGATTTATCTTGAAGTAAATCATAAACAATAAAGGCTTTTCCAGGTGCATTTTACTTTATGGGGGGCAAACAATATGGCCCCCTTGGGCCGTAATGAGGGACATGCAGCCTTGTGTCTCTGATCTTCAGGGCAACACTCAGGCCATCTCACACAGTAGGAAACCAGAGCATTCCCTTAGGCAGAGTTAGGGAAGTGTTTTTCCTGCCTAGGAAATACCACTCCGGGGCAGCCCCCTCACTTGCGTGTTAAGGGGAGGAAGGATGGCTGCAGAACTGATGGGTGCAGTGGAATGGGCTGCCTTAAAGTGGAGGTGTGGCAGTAACTGTGGGGGTGGAGCAGGGTGGGGCCCCAGTCATCCTGGGTGGAATCTACCTCATATCCACTTCTCCCCACTGTCTCATTGCCCTTCACGTAACAAGTGGCAGCCTTCCTACCTAGGAGACCTCCCCCTCGCATCTTCATTCGATCCCACTTTTCCCCAACTTTGACTGCCTCAGCTTCTCCCCGGGGCACAAAAAAGTCAACAGCTTAAAGTGAATCCATGGTAATTGAAAACAATGATCACTTTGATACAGGTTAGGGTGAGGGTGAAAGTTGCTCAGTTGTGTCCGACTCTTTGCGACCCCATGGACTATACAGTCCATGGAATTCTTTAGGCCAGAATACTGGATTGGGTAGCCTATCCCTTCTCCAGGGGATCTTCCCAACCCAGGAATCAAACTGGGGTCTCCTGCACTGCAGGCAGATTCTTTACCAACTGAGCTATAAGGGAAAGATTGAGACAAATTTCTCCTTTAGTGGAACACTTCTAATTTCCCACCTGGCCCGTTCTCTTGGGCCTAAGTGCCTATAGGCTCCAGAACTAAAGAGGTGGACAAGGGGAAAGGGGACCATTCAGTTCAGTTCAATTCAGTTGCTCAGGTGTGTCAGACTCTTTGCAATCCCATGGACTGCAGCACCCCAGGCCTCCCTGTCCATCACCAACTCCCTGAGTTTACTCAAACTCATGTCCATTGAGTCGGTGACACCATCCAACCATCTCATTCTCTGTCATCCCCTTCTCCTCCTGCCTTCAATCTTTCCCAGCATCAGGGTCTTTACCAATGAGTCAGTTCTTCACATCAGGTGGCCAAAGTATTGGAGTTTCAGCTTCAGTATCAGTCCTTCCAATGAATATTCAGGACTGATCTCCTTTAGGAAGGACTGGTTGGATCTCCTTGCAGTCCAAGGGACTCTCAAGAGTCTTCTCCAACACCACAGTTCAAAAGCATCAATTCTTCAGCGCTCAGTTTTCTTTATGGTCCAACTCTCACATCCATACATGACCACTGGAAAAACCATAGCTTTGACTATACAGACCTTTGTTGGCAAAGTAACGTCTCTGCTTTCAAGCCTAATGAAGTTTCATGTCAAATAAAGGAGAGGTATCCCTTCACCAGAGCTATCTCCTTGAGCCTCTTATCATCAAGAAAGTGCACTTCCCTCTAACATTACCACTAGCCAATCAGAATAAAGCCACACACACGCAGCCTTCAACCTGAAATCTGCTGATAAAAACCTCTCCCCGCAAACCATCAGGGAGTTCAAGGTTTTTGAGCATGAGCCACTTGTTCTCCTTGCTTAGCCCTGCAATAAACCTTTCTCCAAACTCCCATATTTTAGTCAGTTTGACCTCACTGCATCCTGGGCACATGAACTTTGTTTGGTAACAAGTTCATCCATAAAATACAATGCTTTCCAGCCACAAATTCCTTTAGACAAATCTGCCTGAAAGGATTTGGACCTGTCCCCTAGGCATTTTAGGTGAAAAACAGAGTATTCGTTATGTTACCACTTCAATACTAAAGGAAATCAACCCTGAATATTCATTGGAAGGACTGATGCTGAAGCTGAAGCTCCAATACTTTGGTCACCTGATGGGAAGAGCCTACTCATTGGAAAAGACCCTGATGCTGAAAGGATTGAGGGAAAGAGGAGAAAGGGATGACAAAGGACTGGATGGTTGGATGGCATCACTGACACAATGGACAGGAGCTTGAGCAAGCTCTAGGAGGTGGTGAAGGACAGGGAAGCCTGGCATGCTGAGTCCATGGGGTTGCAAAGGACACGTCTGAGCGACTGAACAAAAACAGAAAAAAAAAAGAAAAAAAAAAGAAGGGCACAGAATATTTCTGAATCTGTAACAGATTGGTACAGAGAGAGAAAAGAAACATGTATTTCCCTACATACCTTATTGTTGTTTTGCAGTTATTGGAATGTACATGAATCATCTATTCAAAAATTAATTTAAAAAAAACAAAAGAAAGCACTTAGAAAATCAATGCTATCCAACTGATTGATTGATCTTGGCCTTCCCAGGAGGACTTGCAGATGAGAATCTAAGGTAGGAAGGCTTTCAGAGGGAAACATTGATCTAGGGAAGGTTTTAAAGCCAGGGCGGGCTTGGGAGAAGGAGATGGAAAAAGTGTCAACAGACACCTAGAGACACTCGCGCTTGAAAGAACTTGTGAAGTACTTAGTTCCCTGACACTTGGGAATCACATCCTAGCTGTGACACCATTACGGGGGTGAGAATGTGCTGGTTTAGAACGCCCAGGGCACTTACCTCCAGCTCTGGAGACTGTCCAAGGAGTCTCCTCTGCAGTCTTGAAGGGCTGTGTCATCACCATGCAAGGCTTCAACAAAGGCTGCTTGTCTTCTCCCGGAGGGGGCTGGGGAGAAGGCACAGAGGCTCAGAGTCCAGCAAAGCAAGGAGCTGGAGGCTTTGGGTCCCCACCTCTGCAACATCTCATTTCCAATTCTTGCCTTCTTGGTGAGGAGCAGGAAATAGAGAGGAGCTTGGTCTCTTCTCTGGGAAATGAGGAAACCACAGCATCAGGTCAGCCTGAATTTGGGATTTACTCTGGAAAGCAACCTCTCTCAGTTGCTACTTTCTGGTAGTTCATTCTAGAATTGCTTTAATCATGTTAAAACCAAACTGGCCATTAGCTTTGAGTGGAGAAAGATCAAGAGAAAAAGAGGGAAAGATACTAGTTGAAGCCAAATCACTGGTGGCTCACGGCTTGTTCTTCACTTTACCCCTCCTATCAACAGCACTTCTAGTGACCTGGAGTTACTGAGTAGGAAAGACCCAGGTTAGCATCTCATCTCCACCATTATTTAGTTCAATGACCCTGAGCAAATTGAACCTTGGTAACGGGAAACACTAACGGCTGCTTCAGTGCTATAGTTAGGATCAGATGAGAGCCTTTGTGGAACTTAGTCAGCAATTTTTGTGCCATTATCATGTGATAGGAAGAGGGCTAAAGCAGTCCTTGTGCTCTAGTGTAAGAGATAGATTACAGGATACTTGAAGAAAGAGAACCAGGAATGGCTTTTTTGACATAAAAGCATTTTGAGATCTAAGCCTGGCCACAATGCTTGCCTTTGAACAGGTCTCAGTAATTAATAATCTTAAGAGAGGAGATGTACAAACAAGGGAGAAGCAGTCAAGAAACAATAGGGAAGCCTTAGGGCAGTGTCCTGTTCCTCAAGGAATATGCATAACAATACATCTTTAAATTCTGCAGGATTTAAGGCCCCCCACCCAGGTGCAGGACAGAATGATGATGCTGACCCTTTGGACTTCAATCAACGCGTAGACCCTTTCAACCTTTTTGCTCCAATTCTGTGCTGAATTCTCCTTTGCTCAAGCCCCATGATGAATATGCATGTGTCTGCCTGCCTGCTTAGTCACTCAGTCATGTCCTACTCTTTACAATTTCATGGACACAAAGGCTCCTCTGTCCATGGGATTCCCCAGGCAAGAGTACTGGGTTGCCATTCCCTTCTCTAGGGGATCTTCCTAACCCAGGGATCAAACCCAGGTCTCCTGCATTGGCAGGCGGATTCCTTACCATCTGAGCCATCAGGTGAAGCCCTTTGCTCAAGCCCACTTATGAATATGCATATACCCTTAGTTTAAAACCTCCTCAGTTTTGCTGTTGGGGAGACATCCTTTTGGGAAAGGGTTCTTATTTGCTAAGTCACTCCAGTTATGTCTGACTCTTTGGAACCTTACGGGGTGTAGCCTGCCAGGCTCTGTCCATGGGATTCTCCAGGCAAGAATACTAGAGCTGGTTGCCATTTCTAATTCCAGGGGATCTTCCCGACCCCAGGGATCAAACCCGAATCTCTTCTGTCTCCTGCATTGGCAGGCGGGCTTTTTACCACTAGCACCACCTGGGAAGCCTTATTTGCTGCAGGCAACAATAAGTCCTTCCTTCTCCCACTCTGGTTGTGTCTATCCGCTCAACATCCATCAAGAGGTAAACCCAACTTTCTGGAAACAAAAGGGCTTCAGAGACAATCTGAGCTAAGTGCTAAGCTGTGGGTTGATTGAGGGAAAAAATGTGCAGATTTGCAGAGAATTAAAAAATAAAAGTATTAATAGCACTTGAAGCAAATTCGCCATCACCCCTGGAACTCTCCACCACATTGCTCTAGCTAACCTTCTTAGTGTTTGTCAACGTTTTGTTTCTATGCTACAGTCAATCCCCCTCTTCAAGAACACAATCTACTACACAGTCTGACCTCTGCCTCGTTTCCCGCTAGGTCTCTTGCACCTAGAGTTCTCTTTCTTCCTTCTTCTTTTTTTTTTTTGAGGAAGAAGGGGTGGGTATCTTGATTGTATTTTAAGATTATGATAAGTTCATAAAATGTTTGAGACTTTTAGTTTTCTTCTCTGTGGCCTGAAATACAGTCATCCCTGGGTATCCTCAGAAGACTCTTCCAGTAACTGGTTCCAGTAACTGCAGGCCAGTAACATCACTGGCTACTTGGCAATAACACTGTATTAAAGGGTAGATAGGACCCAGATCTCCTGAGCCCACTGCTTTTTCAAAGATTAGATTGAAATCACTCTTTTACACTCTTCTGTGATTGACTGGTTTAGATTTTCTTCCTTTTTTGGGGGATCAATTTTGGTAAGTTATGTTTTACTAGGAAGTCATGGATTTCCTCTATGTTTTCAAACATATTACTGGAGTGTTGTACAGATTTTCCTATAGTTCTCTGTATCTCTTCCATATCAGTTCTGACTCCTAACTGAGTAGATGAGAGCAGGCAGCAAAGATGATTGAGGAAAAAGGATCAAAATGATTAGGGTTGAACCAATAAGCTGAGTATTACGCCAGGCACTGCAGATACAAAGATATGCCAAGCCTCATGGGGCTTCATATTCTGTCCCTTTTTGGGTATCCCCCCCAAAAGGGACACTTTTCAAAGGAAAGTGAGTTTCCAATAATCTAAACTGAAAACTAATGAGGAGAAAAATCAAGATGGTGATTCAAATAGATGTAACCCAATAAGCTAAGTCTTATATCATCAACTTCACCATCATCATTATTTGAAGTTAGTGTTCAGGAGAATAAGTCCTCACCCAAATCTTCAAAGCCTCTGCCTCCAGTCTTGTGCTCTTTTGCAATCTGTCCAAATTATATCCACTAATCACTGATTTTTTTTCCTCCTTGGCAGCAGTTGGCATAACTGAGTTATCTACAGTTTCTGTTTTTGGTTTGCCACTGCTTCTTTGTGTCCCTTCCTGCTCCCTTCCTATACTGTGGGGAGTTTCCTCACGCTTGGAAATTCTATCTCTGGAGTTTATACATCAAATTTGGTATATACCAAATAATAATAGATAAATATTGGTGTATACCAATAATACATATATACCAAATAATAGGGACTTCATGATGGCTCAGCAGTAAAGAATCTGCCTGCAATGTAGGAGACTAGGATTCGATCCCTGGGTGGGGAAGATCCCCTGGAGGAGGGCACGGCAACCCATTCCAGTATTCCTGCCTGGAGAATCCCACAGACAGAGGGGGCTGGCAGGCTACAGTCCATGGAGTCATAGAGTCGGACACAACTGAATTGACTGAGCATGCACACATGCACCAAATAATAGATATATTATTTGGGATACATACCAATATATATAATATACCAAATAATAGATATATTGTTTGGTATATACCAAATAATAGATATATCAAATTTCATATATATTAAATTTGGTATATATCAAATAATAATAGAAATACATAGAAGGCATAAAACAATATAGAAATATATAGAAGGTATAAGATAATAGAAATATGTGATAATAGAAACATAAAACAATTTAGAGGAAGGAGAGATTGAATCAGAAGAAGAAAAATTGTCACCCAAATAGGATTTGAGAAATGTACAGGGAAAGACTGAGAAATGCTTGGAAAGACTGAGGGTAGGAGGAGAAGGGGGCAACAGAGGATGAGATGGTTGGATGGCATCACTGACTCAATGGACACGAGCTTGAGCAAACTCAGGGAGATGGTGAAGGACAGGGAAGCCTGGTGTGCTGCAGTCCATGGGGTTGCAAAGACAGGACTTAGCCACTGAACAACCACCTGCATCATACCAGACTGTGTGTTTATTAAAGGAAGGAATGTGTTATGTTATCAGATCTTATAGCCCAGGTCTGCCGAGACAAGGCATTCAATTAATGCCTGGAGAACCAACTGATACACAGTTTTACACTTAGGCAGGCCTTATTTTTAATTTTTATATTTTGGAACTGTTTCCGATTTACAGAAATATTTAAAGATAGTACAAAGAGCTCCCACATGACCTGTGCTTAGTGTCCCTGACTATTCACATCTAACACTAATATGGTATTTTGTCACAACTAATGAACCAATACTGATTCATTATCATTAACTAAAGTCCATACGGCATTCCAATTTTTCTTTGTTTTTACCTGATGTCCTTTCATCTATTCCAAGATCTGACATTACATGTAGTTGCTACATTTCTTTGGGCTTCTCTTGGCTGTGACAGTTTCCCATACTTTCTTTGAACTGAATGACCTTGACTTTTAAGGAGTGCTGGTCAGCTCTTTTGTAGGATGTCCCTCAACTGTGATTCATCTAATTTTTTTTTTTCCTGATTAGACAGGAGTTATGGGTTTGGGGGAAGAAGATTGAGAGATAAAGTGCCCTTCTCATCACACCATATCAAGCATAGAGACTCTCAATGGGATTCATCCCAGTTGATGTTGACCTTGATCACCTGGCGAAGGCAGTGTTTGTCAGGTTTCTGAATTCTAAAGGTGCTCATCCCCTCAACCCCCACCCTTCTCACACTGTACCCTTCGGAAAAAAAGTCAGAGTTGTAGCACACTTTGAAGGGGTGGGAGTTATGCTCCACCTCCTTGGAGGGCTGAGTATCTGCTTAAATTTTTTGGAATTCTTCTGCATGGGAGATGTGTCTGTCCACTCCCATGTTTATTTACTCAATCACTTATTTACATCAGTATAGATGCCTGGATATTTATTTTATACTTTGGGTTATAGTCCAGGGCCACTTTATTTTGTTGCTCAAATGCTCCAACTTTGGCCATTAGTTGATATTTTTAAAAAATATTTATTTATTTATTTGGCCACATTGAGTCTTAGTTGTGGCACACAGACTTATTAGTCGTGGTGGTCCATGTGCTGAGTTCCCTGATAAGGGACTGAACCCGTGTCCCTACATTTTAAGACAGATTTTTAACCACTGAACCACCTGGGAAGTCCCTAGAGGCTCTTTTATTTGACTCCTTTGTCCCTTTCACATACCTACATCATCATGCAGTTTGCTTTTTTTTTGGTGTGTGTGTGTGTGTGTGTGTGTGTGTGTGTGTTGTTTTGTTCTTTTTTAATCTTTTGGCAATGCCACATGGCATGTGGGATCTCAGTTCTCTGGCCAGGAACTGAACATGTGCCCCTTTCATTGCAAGCCCAAAGTCTTAACCATTGGACCACCAGTGAAGTTCCGTGTTTGTTTTAACACTTAACTTTCTAGCCCTACAAGATGCTCCAGGCTCACCTCGTATAGCTCTTGCCTGAGTCCTAGAATCAGCTATTTCTCTGAGGACCTCTAAGTGTTCCTCTTATTGAAGAAGGTACGTACATACTACAGACCAAGACCTAGGCACTCTATATGCTCACCATCACTGGAGTGTTGTGGCTCTCAGGCCCCCTCAGCTGACAGCAAGGAAACATACGGGAAGATTCTTTTAATCTTACAAAGCACATTAAAAAAAACAAACAAACACTGGAGCAATTTAGGCTTCCCTGGCCATTCAGTATCAGGCTCTTTTGCTGTCTCTCCCCACCAGCTCCTTTGTGCCAGTCCAAGTCGGTCTGTCCTGCCTCCTCTCCTCGCTCACCCCTGCTCTTCTCTCTGCTGCAGTGAGCTGACCCCTGAAGGCTACACTTCCTAGGCTCCCGGCTCAGCTGTCTTCTGCCTGCAGCAGGTGGAGGGCAGCACCTCCGGCAGCAAAGGTACATCCTCTAGGGCTCTAGCTCCTGCTGGACAGGCCAACTGTGATGCTCTGTCTTCTAGACCCTGCTGCCATCACCTCAGTACCTTGTCCCTCCTGCCCAGAGGTGACAGTGGCTTCAGACTACAATCTCTCTGTCGCCCTCTCCCCTGACCTCTGTGGGCTTCTCAGCTTCTATCATGTATCCAACCATCTCTCTGAATAAATTCTTTCTGTTTAAAAAGCACAGTGCTGGGACTTCTCTGGCAGTCCAGTGGTTAAGATTTCCATTGCAGCGGGCATGGATTCTATCCCTGGTTGGGGAACTAAGATTCCACACGCCCCGTGGTGCCATCAAAATAAATAAATACATGCATTAGAATAAAATACACAGTGCTTTCTACTTAACCTATTTGGACCCTGAGACAGATACACGTGTAATTTTTTTGTAAAGTGGCCCCAAGGAGGGGGCTTCCCTTCCCTGGTGGTCCAGTGGTTAAGAATCTGTCTTGTGATGCAGGGGACACTGGTTCAATCTCTAGTCCAGGAAAATCCCACATGCCATGGGGGCAACAGCCCATGCCCCACAAGTACTGAAGACAGTGTGCCCTCGATCCTGTGCTCCGGGGCAAAAGAAGCCACTGCAATGAGAAGCCCAAGCACCTCACCTAGAGAGTAGCTCCCATCTGCTGCAACTAGAGAAAGCCAGGGCACAGCAACAAAGACCGAGCACAGCCAAAGATAAAAATAAATATAATCATATATATATAAATAAATTCTTAAAAAAGTAAAGTGGCCCCAAGGAACAAGAGTGGGGTTTGGGAGGGAGTGGCTGTCAAGCCTGTCACTGCTGTGGACAACTGGGACTTGACCCCACTGGGGACGCCGACTTGCTAGGGAGAATGGAACTCAAAATTTTCAGGCTGCCTCCAGAGGCTCCAAGGTTGCCTAAAGGTGGGTAAGTCCTTGTACCTCCAAGTTTTCACACAGATCTGGTTGGCTCAGTGGGTCCCCGCAGGCCTACCGTGGGTGGTGGCAGTTCTCATCTCCATCCCCATAGAAATCCAAAGATTCAATTGGCAGCTGAGGGGAGGGGCTGTTGGGACCTACGTGCCTAACTGTTTGCCGCAGAAATGACTGAAGTTTATAAGAAAGGATGGGCCACGAGGATTCGAGGCAGGCACAGAGGTCTCTAATAGGTTTTTCACAGGTTCTGTTCCTTATGCTCTGCTCAAGGCCTTCTTTCCCTCTCATTCTTCACCCTTCTTGAGCAATCTCACACAAACGATCTACACTGATGTAGACGGATCAGAGTTTGATTTGTGCTTTAAAAGTAATCTGTTAGAACCACTGACTTACTTTACTTTTGCTGCTGCAAAATTCCCTTTGCAGACAAGAAGGATACTCTCAGATACTTCGCCTATCTAATTAAGAAAGCTTTCTGTTGAACTTACACTGGAACTAGATCAGTAAGGACTACTCAGCAGGTATTCATGATAAAGCTGGTGAACAAATTCACCCTTCTAGGAAAACCATGGTGGTGATAGTTTTAAGTGGAGCATATTCTTTACCACAAACATCTTAACAAATGCAGTTTTCTCTAATAAATATGCACAGTTTCAAGATTACAAGTCAACAGTCCTTAAAGGGGAATTGTTAAAATTAAACTCTGACTATGACATGAATGCTATACTAAATAATCAGAAATATTAAATAATTACATCATGGTCAGCTACAGAACAAAGAGTCCCCTGAACAGCAAGGAGATCAAACCAGTCAATCCTAAAGGAAATCAACGCTGAATATTCATTGGAAGGACTGATGCTGAAGCTGAAACTCCAATACTTTGGCCACCTGATGCGAAGAACTGACTCATTGGAAAAGATCCTGATGCTGGGAAAGATTGAGAACAAGAGGGGAGAAGGGGGGCAACAGAGGACGAGATGGCTGGATGCCATCACCGACTCAATGGTCATGAGTTTGAACAAACTCTGGGGGTACAGTGAAAGATAGGGAAGCCTGGTGTCCTGCAGTTCATGGGGTGGCAGACAGTTGGACGTGAGGCTGAGTGAATGAACACCACCACCACAATGTATAAAGATGTAATTCTGTGACATCAACAACCAAAAGGCAGTGGGATGAAGATGGAAAGGAGCAGATGTTATTGGAGTTAAGCTGGCATAAATTCAAATTAAAGTGTTATAATTTCAGGACGTCAAATGTAATCTCCATGGCAGCTACAAAGCAAATAGCTGAAAAATATACACAAAAGAAATGAGAAAGGAGTTAAAATGCTTCCGTTTAAGAAAAAGCTAAATACAAAATAAAACAGCAATGCAGAAAATGAGGGACATATAAGGCATATAGAAGACAGATAGTGAAAGTAAAGAAGACAGAAGAAAGTCCACTTTTCCACAGCCCTCACCTTATAGCCACTTCACTTGTGTATGCACCTGACCAGACCGTGGGCACTGCGTTTCTCACAAAAAGAAATTACAGCGTGTCCAAGGGCAGATAAGGAAGGTTGGGATGAACCCTCTGATACAATTCCAGTTCTCAGCATAGAGTCTGACACACAGGTGACTGCAAAATAGTTTGGATCAATGCTTCTTTCTTAATATTTAATTGTAAAACTTGGAAGCCATGACTTCCCTGGTGGTCCAGTGGTTGGGACTTCGCCTTCCAAGGCAGGGGGTGCAGGTCTGATCCCTGATCTGGAAACTAAGATCACACATGCTCAGAAAAACCAAAACATAAAACAGAAGCAATATTGTAACAAATTCAAGTGAAGCGTTAGTCACTCAGTCCTGTCCAACTCTTTGTGACCCCATGGACTGTAGTCCGCCAAGCTCCTCTGTCTATCGGATTCTCCAGGCAAGAATACTGGAGTGGGTTACCATGTCCTTCTCCAGAAGATCTTCCCAATCCAGGGATCGAACCTAGGTCTCCCACACTGCAGGCAGATTCTTTACCGTTTGAGCTACCTGAGAAGCCCCAGCAAATTCAATACAGGCTTAAAAAATATGGCAGCCATGCACATTTACAGCACCCATTCAGCCTCTGATGACTCAAGAACCAACAGCCTAAGTTTTCTGCCCTTTCTTTGCACCTTATATTCCTCTTAGCCTGATTTTTTTGGTTCTGATCCTAATTTTTTTTAATGAAATTTGACATGAAGTCTTCTAATATTCAACATTAAAGTTTAAGTTTAGGGAACTTCCCTGGCAGTCCAGTGGTTAAGACTCCATGTTTCCAATGCAGGTGAGCCTGCCTGAGAATTAAAATAAGTAAGTTTAAGTTATAATATACTAGATAGGTAATTTTCTATTTGATTTGCAGTATTACAAACTGACTTATTTAAAAAAAATTTTATCAGGGAAATTTCAAACATACCCAAATATTTTTTAAATTTTAAAGAGAGTGAGAATAAAGCAGTGAATTCCCCTAAACATTTATTATACAGCTTCAACAATTATTAACACACAGCCAGTCTTCAACTATACCTTCAGCAACTTCTTTCTACCATCAGATTATTTTTAAGTCAATCCAAGATGATATGTCATTTTATCCATAAATATTTCAGTATGTCTGCTATGGTGCTAGTGGTAAAGAACTCGCCTGCCAATGAAGGAAACCCAAGAGATGTGAGTTCGATCCCTGGGTCAGGAAGATCCCCTGGAGAAGGGCATGGTAACCCACTTCAGTATTGCCTGGAGAATCCCATGGAGGGAGGAATCCCAAAGGCTACAGTCCATAGGGTCACAAAGAGTCAGATACGACTGAAGCAACTTCACACACACACACACACACACACGTTTGCTTGTATCCGTTTATAACAAGCTACCCCAAAACATAGTGGCTTACAGCAACAATTTATTTGCTCTTACTTCTGCAATTTAGGTGGGGCTCAGCAGCATGATTCTTCTAATGTTTCCCCCAAGTGATTTATGCAGCCAAGGTCATCAGGTAGCTTGAGTGTGGTGGGCAGGTCTAACCCGAGATGGCCTCACTGTCAGGGGACTTGGAGCCGGCTGTCAGCTGGGACTCTCTCTTCATGTAACCACTTACCTTTCAAAAGCCTGGCTTCCTTCTGTGGCAATGGCAGCATTTTGCTGCTAAGTTGCTTTAGTCGTGTCCGACTCTGTGTGACCCCATAGACGGCAGCCCACCAGGCTCCTCCAACCCTGGGATTCTCCAGGCAAGAACACTGGAGTGGGTTGCCATTTCCTTCTCCAGGCAGCATTTTAAGAGGGTGCAAGTGGGGGTTCCCAAGTGGTGCTACTGGTAAAGAACCCACATGCTAATGCCAGAGACTTAAGAGACATAGGTTCGATCCCTGGGTTGGGGAAGATCCCTGGAAGCACGGCATGGCAACCCAATCAAGTATTCTTGCCTAGAGAATCCCGTGGACAGAGGAGCTTGGTGGGCTACAGTCCATGGGGTCACACAGAGTTGGATACGACTGAATAGACTTAGCACAGCACTTTTTCCCCCAATTGTTATTATTTTATTAAGTTCAGGACCTTGTTTATACAAGGAGAGATAACTTTAGAGGCTCTGGGGGAATGTTATCTTACTCCAGAGAAGACTTGGTATTTTGGGGCTTTTTGGTTTTTGGCCTCACCATGCAGCATGTGGGATCTTATTTACCCAACCAGGGATCAAACTTGCGCCCCTGCAGTGGGAGTGCACAGGACCATGGCGGACGTCCCACCAGGTTTTTCAATCCACCACAGTGTCTACAAGACGAAACCTCTAGTTTTGAAACAGAACCACAATTGCACGGTCAAATCTTAAAAAAAAAAAATTAAATGATATAGTATAATTCTTTATTATTGATTTGCAGGGGTTTCCCTGATGGCTCAAGCAGTAAACAGTCCACCTGCCATTCAGGAGATGCAGGTTCGATCCCTGGGTTGGAAAGATTCCCTGGAGGAGGAAATGCAACCCACTCCAGTATTCTTGCCTGGAGAATCCCATGGACGGAGGAGCCTGGCAGGCTATAGTTCATGGGGTCACAAAGAGACGGACACTACTGACACACACACGTTGATTTGTAACTTCCGAACTATGAAACAAAAATGCTACTATTACAAATATAACAGTGTTCTGTGATATTGTTTTTTTCTTAGTAGATATTATTAATGAGGATTTGGAACTTAAATAGAAAACAACGATGTAAATCTCTAAGGTTTAAATTCTAATATGTCTAACTGACTCCTTGAAAAAGCAGCTAAAAAAAAATTAAATGTTCCATGATTGAAACAATAAGGGAAACTTTTCTGGGAAATTACATATTTAGTTCACTGCAACTTGCTTTCTAATTCGCTGAAAAATAATGCAAGTGGACTATCAGAATGTCTATTCATATTGCAATTTTTGAGAGTTTAGGGGACAATCAGAAAGCTCCCAAACATGCCTTTGTGAGACTCCACGGCAGCTCCGGGCCACAAGGACTGCCAGTCTATAAGTGACCCACAAATCCCATGTGCCAGAAAGTTGGCCAGGTGCAGGCTCTGCCCAGCTAACAGAGCCCCCTTCAACGTCATTTTTAATTGTAGAGTCACTCTATTAACAATCAAGGGCATGATTACATAATTGGTTTTATTAACAGCCAAAAGGATTCAAACTAATTTGCAAAAAAATAGAGAATTTACCAAAAAAGAAAAAAAAGTCCAAGGTGACTATGAGCTCTTCTCAGAGGGCAAGAATTCACGGAACTTGAGAGGCAGCATTGAATAGCCTGAGTCATAACGGCTAAGAGCTCCGGCTTCTACAGTCAAGAGCAGCTTGGCTCCCCTGTTAATTTCCTCACATTTTTGCTTTGAGGGTTGTATGAGACAACATGTATAAAGTACTTAGTAGCCAGTCTGGCTTAAGCATGAGATACATAATAGCTCCTATTGTGGGGCATGTATCACTCACTTTCCCATATCCTAACCAAGTTGCTCAGCACGATGTAGATGGTCAGTTAATGAACTGACTGAAAGTGATTGTGCTAAAAGATGCACATTATTTGCTGATCAGCACCGTTTCTTTCTTAGAAAATCTGTTCCTCCCTTAACCCATCTGATCTCACTGTTGCTATTTGGCCAAAATTGATTCACCCACAGGGGATACCAGCCTCAGGCTTACGCCATCAGATGGTATTGGGCCCTGGAACCGTGATGTCCTGATGACTGGAAGTTGGCAGACCACAATTCTCCAGTCAAATCCAGCTCACTGTCCCTGACTTTGTAAATCAAATTTCTCAGCACACGACCACACCCGTTCACTTAGGTATCGTCCATGGCTGCTTGTGCGCTACAGACAGAGTCGAGTTGAATCGTTGTGACAGAAGCAACAGGATCTGCAAAGTCTGATTATTTACCACCTGGCCCTTTAGAGTAAAAGCTGGCCTATTCCTGGTGTATACCAACAACTGGCAACTTGTTTTTTTTTTGCCATTTGTATGTTAAAAGGTAAGCAGGAAGAAGGCTCACCTGCAGAGACAAGAGGGAGACTGGTGGAGACATCGGGGCATTTGCCCCTAGAAAGCGAGACAGCAGAGAAGGGAGTGGCCGAGACAGAGGCTCGGGGAGGACTGGAGGGTTCGCTTCCAAGGGCTGATCTGGAGGTTGTTGAGTAGCGCCAGCTATGGACAGGCGGCCTGGGTCCCTCGCCCTGTGGATTGACCCTCCACCCCCCACTCCCCGGGAACTCCTGAGTGTCCTCGGGAGATGGCAGCTGGCTTCCCCTGGGGCGAGTGACCTAAAACAGTGTCTTTTACGATCTAACTTCAGAAGCCACACACATAGACCGCTGTTTCCACGATCCTGTTCGTTTCTTACACGTCAGGCCTGGTTGGTGTAGGAGGTCCGTGCACCAGGACGGGAATACAGGGAGGGGAGAATTAGTGGGACCACCTGCTGACCTTCCATCAGCTGAGGCCCCCCTCTGAACTCTCCCCTGGGATTCAGTGAGACTCTGCTTATCTTATAACAACTGTCTCCCTCCTTTTCACTGGAGATGACAAGTACATTTCTATATCCTTGCAACAAATCAGTCCTAAGAAATCAGTCCTTGACCCAAATCAGTCCTTGACCCCTTGTCAAATGAAGGGGTCCCTGAGGTCTTGGGCTTCCAGGGCCCTTCTTGGTAGCCTCTGTCTCTTTCTGGTGTGTGACACTCCAGCCTAGCTCCTACTCATTTATGCAACACGAGTGACTGTAAGGCCCTGGGATGTGGCCACAGACAAAATAGAAAAAGACCCCATGCCCTGGAGCTGAGATTCCAGTGTGGGGAGACAGACACTAAAGAAACAGGGAACATAACCGGTGGAGATAAACGTTATAAAAATAATTAAGATGTGTGTGTGAGAGAGATTTTATAAAGGGTGGCTAAGCAAAGACCGAAGTGAAAAGAGCGAGTGAGCCATGAGAACGCAGCAGGAAAGAAGACCTGGGAGATTTGCTGGGAAACTAAGAGGTGGGTGGCAGGAGCAGGATGTGGGATCACGGGAGAGTCTTTTAAGATGGGACGAGAACATGTCCAGTAGCCAAGGAGAGGGCTTCCCAGGTGGCACTAGGGGTAAAGAGCCTGCCTGCCAAAGCAGGAGATGTAAGAGATGCAGGTTCAATCCCTGGGTCGGGAAGATCCCCTGGAGGAGGAAATGGCAACCCACTCCAGTATTCTTGCCTGGAGAATCCCATGGACAGAGGAACCTAGCAGGCTACAGTCCACGGGGTTGTAAAGAGTCGGACACGACTGAAGTGACATAGCATATGCATCTCATGATTCAGGGATGCAGGAGCGAAAGGGATAAAATCTGGAGGTCACGGCCTCCTACAGAGCTGGGACCCTACAGATGGAAGCAGGTTGAGGATGTGATGGACAGCTGAATTCACACGACTGTGTCCGGCATTCTTAGTGGACTCTGAGCTGAGTGATGGGCCACAGGGGCTCAGGAGGTTTAAGGACAAAGAGAAAGATGATGAATGATTTTCAGAAAGCAAACCACCAGGGCAGTGCTTCTGAACATTTGATGCAGAAATGAATTACCTGGGGACATTGTTAAAGTGCAGATCATTCTGATTCAGGAGGTCTGGGTGGGGCCTGAGCTTCTGCATGTGCAAAAGTGATGTCTGTGCCGTTGGTCCAGGAAGGGAAATAGATCGGACTTGTGGGCAGTGTGATGGGACCTTTAGGTTCTGTGGCCAGGAATTAAAGTGAGAACACTCACCCAGCTAATGTTCTCTTCTGGCTGCTTGGGTACAGGGATGGAGCAGGGGATAGCTGAGCGTTAGTGGTATTTACAAGGAAGTGCTCTTAAAAAATATGCCATTTACCCTAAGCTGAGTCAGGAAGGAAGTGAAAAACTAAGCTATGATGGGGGATGAAAAAATGATAAGGCCAGTGAATCACGGGCCTTGATGATGTCAGAGAATCTCTGGGATGGGAGCATTAGAACCAATAAGCTAGAAGGAGAGGAAGAGGTGCTCAAGAAGAGGGGGGGCTTCAAATTGAGACTCAGAGGTGACGACAAGGTCCACCAGGGTGGAAAGTTACAGATCACTCGAGGTGAGGAGGTCAGGAACATAGAGGCCAAAGCATTAGATGGATCGCTCCCTAAACAGTGACAGAAGGGGTTGGTGAAGATGAAGATGGTGAGTTCAGTACTCAAGTTCTTAAGGAACAAGGAGGCTGAAAGTGAGGCAGCTGGAGGGCACCAGGGGTTTAGTCTGGGGGCATGGACTCTGAAGGAACTCTGTGCCAGCACCCGGCCAGGACACAAGACAGACATAGTTCCCTCTCCTAAGTGTGATGAGAACCACGAAGGGTTTTAGACCAGTTTGTTGCTGTTTAGTGGCTAACTTGGGTCTGACTCTTTGTGACCCCATAGACTACCGTGTACCAGGCTCTCTGTCCCTCACTATCTCCCAGAGTTTGTTCAAACTCATGTCCATCAAGTCAGTGATGCCATCCAACTCTCTCATCCTCTGTTGCCCCTTTCTCCTCCTGCCCTCAATCTTTCCCAGCATCAAGGTCTTTTCCAATGAGTCAGCTCTTCACATCAGGTGGCCAAAGTACTGGAGTTTCAAGTGCTATAGACCAAATGTTTGTGTCCCTCCCCTAGATTCATATGTGGAAATCCTAACCCTTAATGTGACAGTATTGGGGGCGGAGGCCCTCAGGAGGTGATGAGGCTCCACCCTCATGAATGGGATTTTTGTTGTTATTTAGTTGCCAAGTCGTGTCTGACTTTTTGTGATCCCATGGACTGCAACCCGCCAGGCTCCTCTGTCCATGGGGATTCTCCAGGCAAGAATATTGTGGTGGGTTGCCATTCCATTCTCCAGGGGATCTTCCTGACCCAGGTATTGAACCTGAGTTTCCTGCATCAGCAGGCAGGTTCTTTACCACTGAGTCACCTGAAACATCCTAAGTGGGATTGGACCCCTTATAAAAGAGCTCCCTTGGCCTTTCCACACATGAGGGTAAGAGAAAAGAGAGAGGGTAAAAGAAAGGAGGGTAAGAGAAAAGGGAGTGGGCGTTTACTAGACACAGAATCTTCTGGCACCTTGATCTTGAATTTCTCAGTCTTGAGAACTGTCAGAAATAAAGTTTTTGTTTATAAGCAACCCAGTTTATAGTATTTTGTTACAGTGGCCTGACCAGACTAACAGAGCAAAGAAAGTGACATGATCCAAATGAGATTTTGCACAGCTCAGTTTTTAAAGAATCCACCTGCAATGCAGGAGACCCCAGTTCAATTTCTAGGTCGGGAAGATCCGCTGGAAAAGGGATGGGCTACCCACTCCAGTATTCTTGGGTTTCCCTTGTGGCTCAGCTGGTAAAGAATCTGCCCACAATGTGGGAGACCTGGGTTCGATCCCTGGGTTGTGGGAAGATCCCCTGGAGAGTGGAAAGGCTACACACTGCAGTATTCTGGCCTGGAGAATTCTATGGACGGTATAGTCCACAGGGTCTCAAAGAGTCGGACACGACTGAGTGATTTTCACACAAAGACCTCTCGGACTGCTATATAGAGAAAGGACTGGAGGGAGGTTCAGTTTGTCCAAGAGTGGACTCCAGGAGCTTCAGCTTCACCAAAAACTTGTGAAAATGCACATTCTTGGGCCCCTGAATCAGAAACTCTACGGTTGGAAGCCCTGCAACCTGAGTTTTAACGAAAACTCTCCCAGTGATTAGATGCAAGTTGAAGTCAGAATACAGAACATGGTGATTTGATTAGGGCAGTGGCGAGAGAGAGAGGATAGAGCTGTATTTCAGTAGAGGAAGGACCAGGACAGAGCATGGGATGTGTGGGTGAGGGGGCAGGTTTCTGGGAGAAAGGAAAGCATAGATGGAGTCCTGTGGCAAGAAAGGCAAGGGTGGAGGAGAAGCCAATTTGCCGGGTAAGACCAAAAGTTCAGTTCTGTCGGTGGTACAGGGCAAATGTGTTCTGGAGAAGTTTTGGTGGGAAGTAAAGTTGTGGGTAAAAACCACAGTAGTTCTCAGCAGGAAGTTGGAGATGGCTTCATGCAGGATGGCTGCACAGGGCCCTGTGGGACAGGAGTCATGTGACGTGGCATCCGTGGCTCTCTAACAGTCTGGCTGCTGCTGCCGCAGCTGCTTAGCTGCTTCAGTCGTGTCCAACTCTTTGCGACTCCATGGACTGCAACCTGCCAGGCTCCTCTGTCCATGGGGATTCTCCAGGCAAGAATACTGTGGTGGGTTGCCATGCCCTCCTCCAGGGGATCTTCCTGACCCAGGGATCGCACTGGGGTCTCCTGCATTGCAGGCAGATTCTTTACTGCTGAGCCACCAGGGAAGCTCCAACGGTCTGGCTAAGTGTCAGTATTTCACACTCATAGTTGGTGGCCTGGTAGAGAGAGCACTGAGTTTGGAATCCAGAGGAGTTAGGTCCCGGGGTTCTAGTCACTTTTCAGCAAGTTACCTCATCTCTGTGAGCTCCAGCCTCTACCTCCCTTCAATCGACATTTTGGTATCTGTCCTGTCTAAAGGGGCTCACTCAGAATCAAATGAGCCAAAGCAAATAAGGATTCATTGATAATTATAAATCATTTTCTAAATGTCAGGGGGTACTATTCTAAATATTCTCATTATTGCTGCAGGATTCTAGTGTCAGGACAGGTCTATGACACAGAGACCTGTCCTGACACTAGAATCCTGCAGCAATAATGAGAATATTTAGAATAGTACCCCCTGACATTTAGAAAATGATTTAAATCCTATGGGGTCCTCTGCCCATGGATTTCCCATGGGATATGATGACAGTGGAAACATGACCAATCCCTCCAAATACATTTTCCTTCCTGGTTACGACCTTCAGGGCACTGTACAAGGTCATTCCTTTGACTGGACTTTGTGCCCTGGCAAAATATACATATCCTGGGGGGAAAGAAACACTCTTTACAAAAAAGATTATTCAGGGACTTCCTTGGTGGTCCAGTGGCTACGACTCTGTGCTCCAAAGCAGGGGGCCCAGTTTGATCCTTGGTCAGGGAACTAGAGCCCACATGCCGAAACTAAGAATCGACAACACCAAATAAATAAGAATACATATTAAAAAAATAAATAAATAACTGGGCCTTCCTTGGTGGCTCAGTGGTAGAGAGTCTGCCTGCCTGTGCCTGGCGTCCCACATGCCACAGAGCAACTAAGCCCGTGCACCACAACTACTGAGCCCGAGCTCTGGAGCCGCGCTCCACAGCTCCTCAGACCCTGGAGCCCGTGCTCTGCGAGAAGAGAAGCCACCTCAGTGAGAAGTTCGCAGATCGTACGAGAGTAGCCCCCAATCTCCACAACTAGAGAAAAGCCTGTGCAGCAACAAAGACCTAGTACAACCAAAAAATAATAAAGTCATACGAAAAAACAATTTACCCCGTAGCACATGCTGGTGTTTTACATCCATCACTTCCTGTGGCCAGTAGGAATTCTGTGCGCAGGACATTGTGGTGGTGGTGGTTTAGTCACTCAGTTGTGTTCTGACTCTTGTGACCCCAGGGACTATAGCCCACCATGCTCCTCTGCCCATGGGATTTCCCAGGCAAGAATACTAGAGTGGGTTGCCATTTCCTTCCTCAAGGGATCTTCCCGACCCAGGGATTGAACCCGTGTCTTCTGTATTGCAGGTGGATTGTTTACCAACTAAATCACCGGGGAAGCCGCCCTGGACATCACTATCCTCATTTTACAGACAAGGACAACGGGCCTGGAGACCAGGCGACCCACTCGAATGTTCAGAGTTCTTGAGGGGCAGAGCCAGCCAGTGCCTCTTGTCCTGCCTCGTAGACGCTGTGCTCCTCCTGCTCCTGCAGCTTTGGCTGGGTGGATGAGGACACTGGGCACCAGGCTGGGGATGGGTGCTCAGCCACATATGGGGAAAAGGAAAGGGTGCCAATGTGTCAAGATTCCAAGGCACCAGGATTGTTCTCAAGACTTTCTGCTCTTCTGTTATGACTTTCAAGCACCTTTTAAGTGTCTTTGCTCTCCATGACACCCAATCACATTTACTTAGATATTGATGGTGGCATGTTTGAACAAGAACCTGGGGAGGGCCTTCGAGACAGGTCGGCCTCCCTGAGTCCACTAACCTACAGAATAAATGCATAGCAAAGGATGGGGAGCAGGCAGGCTGTCTTGGCCCAGGAGTCTGTTTTCCAGGGGTTCACTGAGATGCAGTTCATCTTGCACACAGATTGCATTAGGCTTGTGAACTCTGCTGTGGGCAGAATAGATACTAAAGTTGTTTGGAGGCTGCGGCAGTTAATAATGCCAGTTTGTGACATGAGAGTCCGGCAGAGTTAGAAAGGAGCCTGTGCTCCTTGCTTTACAAACACAAAAAGCCAGGGCTTTGTCCACAGGACCACGTTGGGACTGGTGAGTGTAACAGAGAGAAACAGAATTCCAGCCTCCCAGCTGCTTCTCTCTTCACTCCTATACTTTTTTAAAATATTTATTTGTTTATTTATTTGACTGTATTGGGTCTTAGTTGCATCACTCGGGACCTTCCTTGCTTCATGCTAGATCTTTCTTTGCAGCCCACGGACTCTCTAGTTACACTGCACGGGCTTAGTTGCTCCTGAGGCACATGGGATCTTAGTTCCACAACCAGGGATTGAACCTGCGTCCCCTGCACTGCAAGGCCGATTCTTAACCACTGAACCACTGGGGAAGTCCCACTCTTATACTCTTAAAAAGAATTTATACAAGACCAGACAACAGAAAGTCCAGAAAGAACTGACATCTTTTGCACGAGCATGGCCTTCATTAAAGAGTGTTTTCTGAATATGGGCTTGGTGTCAGTTCTCCCGTGAGCGCTGCTCTGCCGGATCACAATTGTCCTGTAGGCAGATACCGGCAAGGTTCAGAGCTCCGTGGTGTGCGTGCTATGGGCTCCCAACTGTTGGCAGGATGGGTGGGTGAACGAACAATTGCCTGAAGGAGCTGGAGAATATCACCTGGACAGTCTCGGAGTACAAATTCAGTGTCAAGGAGCATCATCTTACACTGGTTATTTTTTCTGGCACGGGAGACTATGTCTCGGAGGAAAAACCCTGCTGTTGCCCAGCAGTGTAGACATCAGCCATCAATTACATGCAGTCACTACTGCTGTTTTTTAACGTGTCCCGACTCCTTCAGTGGAGGCAATAAATGGTTAAAACATTTGCTCCTACACTGTCCTGAACACTCCTTTGGAGTGGCTGTGAAAATCAACCATCTGAGGAGAAAAGAAGGAAAAGGAATTAACCTCCAATGACTTCACTTTCAGAATGAGTCAGGGCAGCTTAAAAAAAAATCACCACTGGATGCAAAGGGAGGCAGAGACACAGGGCTGCAGAAGCGACAGCAAGTTCCGAGGAGAAAAGGGCAGTATTAATAAAGCCTGTTTTGGTTCTCTTGTCCCTGGGGTCTTTTGGTGGGCCCATGATTAGGTCTGCAAGTCACCTGGCTCCCTTTGGAGAACTGAACACTTGGCGCTTCTTGGACCACAAAGATGTTTTGCTGCTTTTGGAGTTGGGAAGAGATGGGTTCTAGTCCGCTGGCTGTGTGACTGTCGGCCAGTTACTTAACCTCTCTGAGCCTTAACTTAGTTGTGAGAAAGGTCTGTCCAGATTAAGTGATACAGACACCGGGCATCAGCGTGCGCTCATCGAAGGGCTGGAAAGTGAGGGGTTTCCGGTTCCCGGAGTTACTGCGAGCAGACTGAGTGGGGAGGAAGGGGGACAGCTGGGGGCGCGCCCTCCGCGAGGCCTCAGAGCCGCCTTGCCTCCGCTCGAGGAGCGAGTCCAGGCTCGAGTTCTGAAGACAGCGCGCCCCCTAGAGGCCGCCCTCCGGAACAGGCGGCTTCCTACACGGGGCGGAATAGAAACCTCAGGGGCACCCCTGGCCCAAGGCACAGGGTGAAGAGGGGCCGCCCAAAGCTGTCAAAGCCTCTCTCTGTGTTTTCCGAGGGCTTCGAGCGGATTCTGTGGACGGTACCAGGCTGCGTCCCCCGGCTGCCGAGCTGACCACAGTCGGGTAAACTGAAAGAAATACTTGGTTTGTTCAAGCAGGAAAGACTCAAGTAATATTTACCGAGCGTTCACTCTGTTCCAGTGTGGGAACTGGGTGCTCTTCACTTAACCTTACCTTGTTTAAACTTCTCAGCAGCCCTGCGAGGGAAGATTTATCCTCTGTTTTTCTGGTGAGGTAATTGAAGCACCCTAAAAGAAGGTATTTGCACAGTTGAAACATGCCAAAGTTGAGATTTGTGTTAATCTGCTTGTTGTTGTTGAGTCACTCAAGTCATGTCCAGCTCTTTGTGAAACCATGGACAGTAGCCCACCAGGCTTCTCTGTCCATGGAATTCCCCAGACAAGAATACTGGAGCGGGTTGCCATTTCCTCCTCCAGGGGATCTTCCCAGGGATCGAACGTGTCTCCTGCCTTAGCAGGTGGATTCTTTACCACTGAGCCACCAGGGAAGCCCATTTGTTAAAACTCCTATAACAAAAATCCCAGACTGGGTGGTTTAAATAACAGAAATTTATCATCTCACAATTCTGGAGGCTAGAAGTCTGAAACAAGATGGAGTTGGTTCTTCCTGGGAGGGCCCTGAGGGAGGGATCTTTTCCAGGCCTTTCTCTTTGGCTTGTAGACGGCTGTCTTCACTCTCGGTATGCGTGTCTGCCCCCCAATTTCCTCTTTTTTAAAAACACCAGTTATATTGGATTAGTAGTAGTTGTAGTGTTAGTCTATCAATCATGTCTGACTCTTTGGAACCCCATGGCCTGTATCCCGCCAGGCTCCTCTGTCCATGGAATTCTCCAGGCAAGAATACTAGAGTGGGTTTTCATTTCATTCTCCAGGGGATCTTCCCCACCCAGGGATAGAACCTGGGTCTCTTGCATCGCAGGGAGATTCTTCACCATCTGAGCTACTGGGGAAGCCATATCCAGCAAAACTGTCCTTCAAAAGAGATAAAAGAATATATGGCAATATAAACAAAAACAAGAAAACAAACATAAGAAATCTTAGATGTGAAAAATATATCAATAATAGCTGAAAAGAACACATCAGGTGGATGAATAACAGAATAGATAGGGCTGCAGAACAAATTAGCAACTTGGGAGACCAGGTGAAGGAAATCTTTCAGAAGGAAAGAGGAAAGAGATATAAAATATTTTTTTACTTTATTTTACAAAGAGATACAAAACATTTAAAATTTTATTTTACAAAGAGATATAAAATATTTTTTAAAAGCTAGGTTATTTGGAAGATAGAAGTAGAAGTATTGAATACTATCATGTGACTGATAAGAGTCTTAGAAAGAGAGGAAAAATAAAAATGAAGAGGAAGAAGTGTTCGAGGAGAAATTGAGATAATTTTCTGTAACTTATAAATGATGAAAGATTGAAAGAGTTATAGAGGAGTAATAATGAAAAAAATCCACACCAGGATATTTTACAGTAAAATTAAGAATTTCAAAGAAGCAGAGAAAATTCTAAAGTACTGCAGAGGGAAAGAGAAGATCGCAAAAAGAGAAGTCAGATGGCATCAAATTTTTCAATAGCAACAACTGATTCAAGAAAATAGTGGCGGGAATTCCCTGGCAGTCCAGTGGTGAGGACTCTGAGCTTCCACTGCAGGGGGCATGCTTTCAATCCCTGGTCAGGGAAAAATCCCACATGCCAAAAAAAAAAGAGAGAGAGAGAGAAAAATATAGTGGAGTGGTATTTTCAAAATATTGAGGGAACAGAAATTAGAACCAGTCTCTTTCCTTTGTCCAATCTGCCACCAAAAGCAGCGCATTATTAAAAAATATTCTCAGGCATTGAAGTCCCCAGAAAATTTATCACACAAAGACTACACTGGAAACTGTTTTGGACAAAGAGCTTAAAATAAGGGGGGGGGGGCGGAAATCTAGTAGGTGCTGCAAGAGATACTGGTAAAATTTGACTTAAAAGAATAGCTATGACTAAAGAAAAAAAGACTATATATTTCCCATAAACCGGCATTAAAGTGTAGGTAATAACACTATGTAGGTTTCCCAGGTGGTGGTAGCCGTAAAGAACCCTCCTGCCAATGTATCAGTGTAACCTGCAGGAGACACGAGTTCGGTCCCTGGGTGGGGAAGATCCCCTGGAGAAGGAAATGGCAACTCACTCCAGTATTCTTGCCTGGGAAATCCCATGGACAGAGGAGCCTGGTGGGCTACAGTCCGTGAGGTCGCGAAAGAGTCCAACACGACTGAAGCAAACTAGCACGCACACACACAGAGTAACATAATGTAGGTCCGGGGTTAGAGATGAAGAGATATGAGTGTATAGTAAAGCCTTGCTCTTATTAGGGGTGTGAAAGTGTTAGTCACTCAGTTGTGTCCAACTCTTTGCAATCTCGTGGACTGTAGCCCGCCAGGATCCTCTGTCCATGGGATTCTCTAGGCAAGAATTCTGGAGTGGGTTGCCATTCCCTTCTCCAGAGGATCTTCCTGACCCAGAGATGGATCCTGGGTCTCCTGCATGGCAGGCAGATTCTCTACCATCTGAGTCACTGGGGGGAATATATACTTATTAAAGAAAGGGTTAACAGTAAGTACAGAAAAAGTGAGTCAGACTGAAATAAAATACTAAGATCACAGAAACAGGTCCAAATATATAAATAATTATAGCAAATATACATGAACTAAATTAATCGGTTTAAGAAAAAGACTGACCATTGGATTTTTTAAAAAAATCCAAATATGTGCTATTAATAAGAGATGAACCTAAAGCATAAGGAAAATGCAAAGGCTGTATGTAAATGAATGCAAAATGATAAAGCGGCAAAATACTAACCAAAATAAAGACGGTTTATCTACAGGAGTGTCTAACTCACTTTGATTTTCATAAAGATCTGGAAGTTAGAACAGTTTTTCCAAGTTAACTCTATGACTAGCATGCGGGTCTGGCTTGCTTAGGAGTTAGTATGCCGGTTTGGTTGGAAGCTCCACTGATTGAAACAAAGGAATCCAGGGATCGAAAGATCAGTGAGTTCAAGTGCAGTCAACTTGAGTCACAGTCATTCAGTCGTGTCCAACTCTTTGCAATTCCAAGGACTGTAGCCCACCAGGCTCCTCTATGAAATTCTCCAGGCAGGAATACTGGAGTGGGTTGCTATTTCCTTCTCCAGGGAATCGTCGGGACCAAGGGATTGAACCTGGGTCTCCTGCATTGCAGGCAGATTCTTTACCATCCGAGCCACTTAGTAGATAGGAAAAGGAAACAAGGAAGGGCATAAGTTGCTGGGATCCTCTTAGATGCAGAGATAGCAAGTCGCTTGGGAAGAAGTGACATCCAAAAACCACGAAACCACAACCCTGAGAAAATAAGTATTAATCAGGGGGAACAACAGGGTTAAGGCCCAATATCCAGTGGAAGAGAACAGGCAAATGGAATCTTCACTGCCCATGGATCAAAATGTAATGTTTCAGGTATGTTCTTCTCGGCAAATATTCCTACCATCTGCTTTTGAAATGACAGAGCTGGTTTAAAAACGATATATGCCAGGCACTTCAAGGACCCCACATTCTGTAGGCAAAAGTGAAGACAGAGTTAACAGAGCACAATTCTGTTTCACCTGACTGCATGAAAGAGTACATTTTTCCTTTAAAGGCGTGGCTGGGACTTCCGTGGTAGTCCAGTGGCTAAGACTGCCAGTGCAGGTTTCCTGGGTTCCATCCCTGGCCAGAGAGAAGTCTGCCAGTTGAGGAACACCAAACTGTCATGGTATGAATTTGCAAAATTCAACAGCTTTAATGATATGGCCTTGGTCTTAAAATTCAGTGCACAGTAATTTTATGGTAAAGAAAAGGACATGAGAAAAGAGGGCAATATGTTTTTCAAATTTCTTCCCTCTTCTATGACTGAGCAAATGTTCTTTAGAAAAACCTGATGTGTTCTCATGCTTAGAAATTTTGCTATAGGGATAGTCACTGCTACTGTTTACATGAGACGTTCCTTTTCTGAAATCTAAACTCTGAAGTATTTACTATGCTTAGATAAATCACATATTTTTCCTTGTGAGTACAGCCTGTTCAGGTTTATACATACCACTGGGTAATTCCCCAAATACTGTTCCCAGCTTAATGCATGATGTTGGATGCATTTGCAGAAACTGATGTGCAAGTTCTTTGCTCTTCAAAATACTTGCTAAGCAGGCCAGTTAAAAGCATGCCTTTGAATCTGAAACTGAATTGAAACTGAATTTGGCTTTGGTAAGTGGAAGCTCCAGGAAAATTGATAAAACAGAAGAGAAACTGCTTCTTTCTCTAGAATGTGAATGGGGAGACCCAAGACTGAGGATGGGAAACATGGCATAATGATGGCAGAATCTTAAAAAGAAGAGACATGGATGAAGGTAGCTGAAGAATCCAGAAACCTTTCTGGTCTCTGGCCCTCCTGAGGCTTTGATTCAAGAAATATCCTAATATCTTTCTGTAATCTTCTGCCATGCTCTAAACGGTCTACAACATCTAAACAGCCCATAATATTAGGGAAAAATTATTCAACTGTGAACAGAGCCCAGAAAATGGTACAAAATATTTCTTCACTGTTCTCATCACATTGTTTTTCAGTCCTGACCCCCAACTCTGCTCCATGACAAGGCCCAGAGCACATCTGCTTCGCATAAGTATTGAGTGAATGCTTTCATGAGTGGAACCCCTGCCAGTTCTCTCAAAGGAGAGTCTGTGGTTGTTCCCCTTGGTAAGCCAGGTAAAAAATACCACCACTGAGATGGTCTCTCCGATTCTAATGGGGATACTGGATCTCAGAGTGGCAGAAGTAGTGGGAGCACTTAATCATCCAAGACAAATAGGATGCCTCCACTCTTAGGGGTGGGCTTCCCAGGTGGCTCAGTGGTAAAGAACCTGCCTGCCAACGCAGTAGACGCAGGAGACGTGGGTTTGATTTCTGGGTCAGAAAGATCTCCTGGAGTAGGAAATGGCAACCCACTCCAGTATTCTTGCCTGGAGAATTCCATGGACATAGGGGAGTAGAGTTATAGCCCGTGGAGGTCACAGAGTCGGACACGACTGACTGTACAAAGAGTCGGACACGACTGACTGAGCAACTGAGCACACAGCAGCACTGCTTTCCAGAATTAACACAAATTTTAATGTGATGAATCCTTACATAATCCCTGGAGATTCCATATCTCCTATTTTCTTACTTTCAGTTTAACTTGTCTGGAGACTCAGCAATAGTCTGAGTGATTCGGAATCACAGAGTTTCAGAAAGCATCTAGTTCGGTCTCTAACCCAGGAGGAGCCATATTTATGAGGTCTCTGGGATAGTCCTCTAGCCTCTGTATTAATTATATTTTCTTATTTCTGTATTCCTGATGCTTTCCTGGAGCCTTACTGTCAGAGGAGGGACTGCTTCACCCAGGGTTAGTTAATTCCTAGAGACAGCAAACAACTCACCCCAGGAGCCAGCCTTTCATTTGCAAACCAACCAATCCAGAGCCCTCACTTTCTCTATCTGGTTCTTAAATTCCACGTCAATCAATATTCCCTTGTCCTACTCGCCCCAGGGCCAGGTACCAGACAGCTGGTACAGCCCCTATGCCCTAGAAATTCTCTACCCTGATGAAATTCTTCACACTAGCCAATCCCCGATGGCTCAGTGGGTAAAGAATCCACCTGCAATGCAAGAGACACAGGAGATGCATGTTCGATCCCTGGGTCGGGAAGATTCTCTGGAGAAGGAAATGGCAACCCACTTCAGTATTCTTGCCTGGAGAAGCCCATGGACAGAGGGGCCTGGAGGGCTGCAGTCCATGGGGTCACACAGAGTTGGACATGTCTGAGCACACCCAGCACACAATCCTGAGTGTGCCTACCCTGCCTTGCCCATGGGAACCACAAGGGCTGATGCCCACACCTTCCCATGCTCCTTCTGCCTCCTGACCAACTCTGATGCTTACCTGTGGGTCCCTGTGTGGCATGGTGTGCCCTCTCCTCTTTGGAACCATAACAAACTATCTTTTGTCAATGGCAGTAGTCCCCTGCTCACCATACCTGAATAAGGACAAAACTGACATTTTTAAAAACAACAGTTAAAACAATTCCAGGGACTAGAAGTTCATTTCTTCGCAAGGCAGCAGTTTCAGTAGTGAACTAAATAGGCAAGTTCTTTTCCATCTTAAACGGAAATCTGCTTCCCTGTTCCTTCTAATAACTCTGCCTGCAGGACAACAGAAAACAAATCTACCCATTATTTAAAGAGATGAACCATCAGATATCTGAAACACATCTATGATTGTCTTTGCTGAAATACATGTGTGAGAATCACACACGTGAATCTGTAGATTTTGGGGGGCTTTATTTCTAGTCTCCTTCAAATGATTAGTATTTCACAAGTCATTTTGGTTTCAATAGCTCAGTGGATTAAATATAGTCTTCCAACATTCCCAACATCCTCAATGACCATTCATTCATGGATGCATGGATTAATTAAGCAGCTGCTCAGCAGTCCGGTGGCCCTCACTGGCTTATCCTTGTCCTTGATTTCAAGTGCAGTGTCTGCTGGAACTGGTCTACTCCACGTGTGGCTTCCCTCTCACTTATTTCCGTGGGGCTGGGGACCCGGCCTATAGTGGCGCCAGGCATGGCATCAACTAAAACTTCTGCATCTTTTAAGATGAATTGTCATGAAACACATTATATCCTGTACTTGAGTTGTGATTTTACTGCAGCCTTTTAGATTTTTTTCAGTGTGAATGTAAAATCCCCCATTCTCTAGTGCACAGAGCTTCCTCCAGAGTCACTTTTCTCTTATTTAAAATTATTTTTTTCCCAAATAGTATGTTAATTGTAAAAAAAATAAAAAATTATCAGATAAATTTTCAATGAAAGACTTAGTTCCCTATAATCGTATTCCCATTTTGGTGTATAGTATATATTTTTTCCTATGCATAAGCCTTTGGGGTTTTGTTTTTTGGCCACGCACACTAGAGGAATGTATTTTTGTTCCCTGACAGGATTGAACCCCAAACCCCAGCAGTGAAACAGCGAGGTCCCACCTACCAGACTGTGGATCATATTATACATACAATTGTAATTCATTCATAAATATGATACAAGAAATGATTGATTCATAAGTACAGCTCTATGGGAAAAATTTAACTAATGTATCTTGGGTATTATAGAGCCATACTTATGAATGAATTACAATTAGCAGAGTTCCTTGAGGGCACAGAATATTGCAATTAAGTATTTACGAAACACAACACATAAATTATTCAATCTTTGAATGACTACATTGTAATGATTCCTATGAACTCACAGATCATGCAATTCAGCCAATACTGGGACAGTTTTTCCTTCAAATTTCTATAGAAGTCTTGGATGGTATGTGATTCATTTATATTGCTAATTGTATCTAACATTGCTGTGTTTATACTGATTATTTCAGTAATTTGGTCCTGGTTTTTTTGAAAGAACAAGTTGAAGGACATTCATATCCTATTGAATGAGAATTAATTGATTCTATTATATTTCCATTCATTCATGAGAACAGCCTGTTTAGCTCCAAAGTATTTCTCTATCAGATTGCATAAATAATGCAAATTAATATAAGTGGTAGTTAATTACATTCCACTTATGAATACTGTGACTCCCTTATGGCTCAGCTGGTGAAGAATCTGCCTGCAATGCGGAAGACCTAGGTTCAATCCCTGGGCTGGGAAGATGCTCTGGAGAAGGGAAGGGCTACCCACTCCAGTATTCTGGCCTGGAGAATTCCATGGACTGTATAGTCCGAGGGGTTGCAAAGAGTCGGACATGACTGAGCGACTTTCACTTTCACTATGAGCACTATGTACAGGGAAGTTAACACAGTTTTGATTATAAATTTTCTTCTCACAGTATCTAGTGTTTTTACATTATCAAAAGAAATTATTGATTTAATGGAGCTTATCAAGAATAGTCTAAGATTTCACTCACATTTTCAGCAATGCTTTTGCTGGTCCATACCTAGACTTACATTAAGAAGTAAACATGCAGTTAAAAGAAAAAATAAAGATGTGAGCAACACTATCATACATGTTTCTGTTTTTGTTAATGATTTTTAAAAGCTTTAAATTATATTTTGTATCATTCTTAAATGATAATAGCTTGTAATCCAAGTGGAAAATATATTCAAATAATCTTAACCAGTGAGATGACAGCAGTTAAAAGCCAGTATCTTTTTCTGGTTTTTAATAATGTAAACTTACTATTTATGAGATTTCCATTGTTTCACATATCTGCCATTGCAAGTCCCTTGCAATATCACTGAAAGAATAACATGGAAAATAAATCACTAATTTTCACTGTGAGTATAAAAAGTTACATCAGTGTCAACAAGTGGATTTCTGTGAAAAACAGAATCAAGACAATGGACAGTCTCTTCAGCCAGGAACAAATGCAGGTTTTTGTGTGTTAAAATACAAGGATGTTTTATGTCCCATCTATGTCTATATTTAGCTATCACTGAATACTTATGCTATAAGTATATACCATACTAATGTTCTATTGTCTTCAAGAAAGGCTTTAATTTTCTTCTAGCTGAATGTAGGTTTTTAAATAGACTTTATTTTTTGGAACAGTTTAGATTCACAGAAAAATTGAGACAGTAGTACAGAGTTTCCAAATGTCCCCTCTTCCAATTTCCCCCGTTAATAATATCTTACATTTTTATGGTTCATCTATTACAGGTAATAAACATATTGACACATTACTAACTAAAGTCCATGATTTATTCCGATTTCCTTGGTTTTTACCTAATACCCTTTTCTGTTCCTGGTTTGCACATTACATCGACTCATTATGGCACACTATGTTTCCTTAGGCTCCCTGGGCTGTGAGTGTCTCTGATTTTCCTTGTTTTCGATGACCATGACAGTTCAGAGTACTGCTCAAGTATTTTGTAGGATGCCCCTTTATGAATCTGATGTTTTTCTCAAGGTAAGACTGAGGTTATAGGTAATTTTCCTAGGACAAATTAGATAGCTAGAGATTAAAAGCACATCTAGACTTCATCAAACTGTTGTCATGGACATAATTCATATACCAATTTTAGTACTGTACCTATTCAGTATGATTAGAGGTAGCAAAGACAGTCTTGAGAAAAGAACATGATCATTAAAAAAAAAAAGGTTAGCTCTTAATAAAATAATTCAGAGGTAGGTAACATTATAAAGAGCACAAGCAGTAGTTATATTAAATCTCTTTCTGAAATAACCATGTTCTTTACGAATTAAAATTACAAGGTCAGAAAGGCAAAAATACATAAATAATAAACAGTTCAATTCTGTGTATCTACAGAGTTAAATTTGGGGTTTATGTAAATATGTTACTCAAATATATCTATGCTTTAAAAACAATTGTTATATTTTTATCTATCAAATAAACAATAAATAAATATTGTGCAGGACTCTCTTGTCTATGTGTCAACAATGGTCTTAAATCCTTAGAAAATTTATAGTAGGCCATCATTCTCAAAGAATTGTCTCCTGAGGAGTGGTTCTCAATCTTTAGCGTGGATCAGAATCACCTCAAGGGCTTGTTCCAACAGATTCCTGGGTGCGTCCCCAGCAGTTTCTGATTCCGTGGGTTTGGGGTGGGGCCTGAGTGTCCACATCTAACAAGTTGTCAGGTAAGGCTGATACTGCTGGTCTAAGGGCCACACTATGAAAACCACTGAGCGCAGTCAACAAGGACGCTGCATTCATTATGTACAGATGATGATGAGGGTGTTTTGCATATGTAATTTTAATCAGTTACAGAATCTTACCAATAAGGTATGACTATCCCTTTTATAAATAGAGAAACTGCATCCAGAGAAACTGAGGAAATTGCCTGAAGAGATAATAGGATCAGGTGGCAAAACTACAAGTCAGATCTCCTTTGATTCTTAAGCCATGTTTTTCTGGTACGACATACTGCTCTGTGTTGATAAATGTGCGAAATGCATGCATCCGTGGCCTGGCCTATCTGGAAAGGAGACTGTCCCAAAGATATGGACAGTGATTTGTTCAGCTTTGTAGGATATTATTTAAAGGATAGCAATTCTTCCTGAAAACTAAGCAAAGGCTCAGGGTCATGGAGAGGATTCACTTATCTCTGAACTTCTGAAATAATCAAGGGCAAAGTGAATTTACGGTATAATTAAACAAAACAGGAAGAACATGTATTTAATACAGTACTGAATAGTCCTTAATTACTATTATTTTATTATTCCTTACAGAAAAATGCACATTTAAATTAAAATCATTAAAAGAATAATCTCATTTCCATTTAAATTGAAGGCATCATACCATTCTAAATGTCTGCTGTATACACTATGTCACCAGTCAACCACCACTTACTCAGGTATTGAAGTAACACAGCAAGATGGTCTTCAACAAAATGCTCCTATAATCACTACCACATTTATCTCCTTTCACAAAGAAAATTAAAAACGGCATACAGACAAAACAAGCAATTAAAATTTTTAAAGTGGTACATTTTATAGTAAATAAATTGCCAAAACTGAAGTTGCCAATAATATAAATATAAATTTGTCACTTTGTTATACTCTATATAAAAAAGACACTGAGACACAAAATTATTGGATGTAGACTTAAAACAGTTAATGAGGTCTAAACATCAAAATGACCAAAAAACCCAGCCAACTCTGTCTCTATCAATACAAATATTTTACATTAAGAAAGACTCCCCTTTAAATATCTATATACATATTTCCATTTAATATTGCTAATTAAACCCACAGTTATATTTATTTAAATAAGAGTTAAATAAACCACCCCAAATGCTGATTTCATATCACAAAACCTAAGTATTTTAAATCACAACTTCAGGGTGGTATAGTGTATACACTGGTTCCTTAGACAACATTAACAAGCATATTTTTAAGAATATATTTTCATCCATACGTTAGGTAAAGCTTTATTAAATGGTAAACACTTTTAACAGTGCAGAAATACAAGTTTCAAAAACAAATACATTCAGAAGATCTGCTGTTCAAATAATATCTTTTCAAAACCAGGTGGAGGAGTATGATAAAATTCACTGAACTGGCAATCCAAAATTGCACTGTCATCAACTAGAGACAGAAAAAGAAAGAAAATAAATTAGAAGCAAACACCTTAAATTGAATGAATACATACTTATAAACTGTTTCCATAATGCCATTAAATTAATACGCAAGAAGAAGAAATACATCTGCTATCCAGGTTACAAAACATGATCCTATTGGGTAAAAACAGCCACAGTGAAGAATAAAATCTGTCAAGAGCACTGAACGGAAATATATCAAAACATTATTATGATTATTTCTAGATGATGTAAATACAGGTAATTTGAGTTTTTCCTTATTTACCTACCTGTATTTTCTCAATTTTATACATTAAGATAAATTACTTCTTAAAAAATATTTTATTAAAAAAGGATAGATTCACAAAGAGTAGCAAAAACAATACACAAAGTCCTGCGTAATCTTCGTCCAGCTTCCTCCAGCAGTAACATCTCACACAACTACAGTACAATGTCCAAATCAGGAAACTAACACTGATACAATACTGTTAATTAGCCTGCAGGCCTTATTCAGCTTCTACACGTTTTTTTGTTTTGCTTTTTTTTTTTTTAACCAGTACTTATCCAAGAGAAATGAAGGCATATATCCACACAAAGATTTATACATCAGTGTTCACAGTAGCTTTATTTGTAATGGACAAAAACTGGAAACAACCTAAATATCAAACACTAGGTGAGGGGAAAAAATCAATTGTGATATATCCACAGAATGAACTATACTACTTGGTAATAAAAATGAATGAATTCTTGATACATGTTACAACATGGATGAGTCTTAATTACACTGAGTAAAAGAAGCCAGATCAAAAAAATACAAATTGTATGATTCTATTTATACAATACTCTAAAAAACGTCAGATAATCTGTAGGGACAGAAAGCAGATAGTGGCTACAAGGGGGAGGGGTGGGGAGAGGTGAGCAGAATGCATGGCAAGGGGGCAGGAGGAAACCTGGGGTGACGAATATATTCCTTATCTTGACTATAGTGATGATGTGGGTTTCACTTTATAGCTATTTGCTAAGTTGCATATATATGTTTAATGAACATTACTAAATAGTTTACATTTCATTATCAATGCAGGAAAAAAGTTAAGCACTGTATGTGACATTCATGAAATCACTAGTGATTTTTAACAGAGATGGTTTCAATGAAGTGGTGGTAAAGGCAGCCACAGTAGTTGAAGATACAATATAAACAGAGACGAAAGCTATTTTATAGGAAACGCAGCCATACAGAGAAGGGTAAGCCCAGGCCTGGTGAGGGGTACAAGTTTGAAGAAGTGAAGTTGCTCAGTCGTGTCCAACTCTTTATGACCCCATGGACTGCAGCCTACCAGGCTCCTCCGTCCATGGGATTCTCCAGGCAAGAGTACTGGAGTGGGTTGCCATTTCCTTCTCCAGGGGATCTTCCCAACCCAGGGCTTGAACCCGGGTCTCCCGCATTGTAGGCAGACGCTTCACCATCTGAGCCACCAGGGAAGTCTCGATTCAGAATGTTTACAGGCATTGAAGAACGAGGTTGATGACACGAGATACAGATGAAATAACTGACAGTAAAGTCCCAGAACTGGGAAGTTTGAAATCTAGACCGAGTTTTTTGAACATGAAGGGCACCACTTCCTCTAAGATGGGATGGGAAGGAGACAAGATTGGAAGAGGTGGGGGAGGGAAGCTGGAGTTCACCATGATGGACTGTTTCTCTATAAAGTGGAAGATGGATCTACAGAGCATGAATAGGGAATTCAAGAACGATGAAAGTCTGGAAGGTGCAGAGACGTAAAACATACAGAGAACTTAGATGAAGCTGAAGTCCTAACTGTGAACAACACTTTTCTTCACTGTTACTCAGTTTTGTCTCTCCACAGGTTGAATATAAGGACTGACAGTATGAACAACTGGAAAGAATTAGGATTGGGGATAGGATAGAAGGCAAAGGGTAAGGGAATTTGAATTTCATTTTTATCTTTGATAGTATCTGGCTATTCAATATTTAATTGGACTGATTTATCAATTTCAATTTATAAAATATCTTACTACATAAACTTCACTGCATTAAAAATAATGCCAAATCAAAGAAACAACTTAGAATAAAAATCTCGTTTGCTATCTTCATTTGTGTAACTCAGTCTAAAATTTTACTGATATTTATTTCATTTCTCAGACTAAACTATTTCAAATATTAGGCTACATTTCCATTTACTTAAGTAAATAAAGATATTACTTTCAGGGTTACCAAATACTGCAAGCAAACTAACTTGTATCAAGCTTAAAATTACACCTTTACATGCAAGATATGCAAAGACACAGAAGGTAGAAGCACTGAAAAGTTGTATTTAGGGAAAAAGAAGATATATGAAAACCTTAAAGCAAAGCACAGGCTTTCGTTGTTATATCAAATTATTAAATATTTATATTTGCTGCTGCTGCTACTGCTGTTAGCAGTAGTCACTTCAGTCGTGTCCGACTCTGTGCGACCCCACAGACGGCAGCCCACCAGGCTCCCCCGTCCCTGGGATTCTCCAGGCAAGAATACCGGAGTGGCCATTTCTTTCTCCAATGCATCAAAGTGAAAAGTGAAATTGAAGTCGCTCAGTCATGTCTGACTCTTAGCGACATCATGGACTGCAGTCTACCAGGCTCCCCCATCCATGGGATTTTCCAGGCAAGAGTACTGGAGTGGGGTGTCACTGCCTTCTCCATTATATTTGCTACTGTATACTTTTCTGCCATCCTGAACAAAGTCTGTTACTTTTCTGGTAAGTTACTATAAAAAAGTTAACAATTAGTTTCTGCTATGGCTCAAATCCTTAATTATTTAAAGTAATTAAACGAGAAAATGTTTTGCGATCCACTAATACTAGAAAAATCATACACTTGTTGATTTAAAGTTGATAGCATTGGGACTTCCCTGGTGGTCCAGTGGCTAAGACTCTAAGGTCCCAATGCAGGGGGCCTGGGTTCAATCCTTGGTAAGGGAATTAAATCCCACATGCTTCAACTAAAGACGTGGTGCAGCCAAATAAATAAAAAATAATAATAATAATAAAGTTGATAGCATAAAAAATGAAGAAGAGGGTGATAAGGGCACTGTACTTATGATGTTTCTTACAAAGAGAGACACCTTATTTTTTAGAGATACATATAAAATATTTTAGAGTAAAATGGTATAATGTCTGGCATTTGCCTCAAAACAATATAAGGAGGGGAGGTGAAGAACAGGACTGTAGGGAGGAGATGAAACCTGTCTGGCTATTAGCTGACAATTGTTTGAAGTTAAGTAATGGGTATGTGAGGGTTCATTATTCTATTCTGGTTACTTCTACACGTTTGGAATTTTCTGTAATACAATAAAAGTAACTGAGGGGTACAGAGTCATCTCTAAGTAACCCAGTTCTTGGAGGTATACTTGTACAGAAACTATACTTACACATACATGGCTATCAAAAGCAAAACAATCAATACGAAACCATTCTAAGTCATAATTTTTCTCAGAAGAGTTTTAACATTTAGGTGATTTTGTAAAGGTAACCAATGCTCAATCTACATGGAATTCCCATCCCTACTTTCAAAATATTCTTTACAATTACATTTTCTGGTCATCTAACCCTTTCTAACAACTGGCAGGAATATGTTTTGTAAATTCTGTAAAGTTTTTGAAACTTTCTGGGATATAAGACTATATGATCTAAAAGGGAATATGGCTATTGCATATTTAAGAATAATCATGGTATTTAGCAAGTTTATTTTTTAAATACAAAGGAAATAAAAACTTTCCTTAGTCCTGCAAAGAGGGATTGTGATAACCTACTGAGTATACTCCATATACAAACGTCCTTATTAATTTGTCCAGCCTTCTGAACGATAGTTACAAAGTTAGTGAAAATGCCAAGCAAAAGTTAACATACATTTAATAATGTTTAGAAATATTTTTGCTTACCATAAACAACTGGATACACTGTCCCTCGTATACCTGATGCTGGACAATGCATGTTTTTTCCATTCAAATATACATTTAATTCTACATGGTCATATGTAATACCCTAGGAAGCAAAGTAAATATTAAAAAGAGGGAAAATATATATGTTCCATAAAAACCTGAAGTCAGAAAGCACTAACTGGGGAGCATGGAAACAAAAAACTAAGCAAAAGATCACAACAGGTTTTTTTTTTTCCCTAACAGATTTTATTAAGGGTTTACAATTTGGTAGAAGTCTATTTGAATTGAGCTAAAAAAAGAGTTGTGGTGATTATGTGGGGGGAGGGGAAAGGTAAAATCCCATGAGTCCACATTCGAGGGGTAGAACTAAATCCCAGTATTTTATTCAGATAATCTGGGTTTTATATTTTGAATATTAAGATGATATAAGTACTATATATTGTAAACAGAGAGACCTTTTAAACTCATATAGAAAACACTGCTTTTTGCAGAATTTGATAACAAGGGGGGAAAACAGTGATGTTTTCGCCATTAGGGATTATTACCTATCATTGTTTTCAGTGTGGTGAGCTGTCTTTATACAATTTATTTTCAAAAAGAAATAATATATTTCTCTATCTCTTTACCTTGGTTTCAAATATGTGAAATGTATTACTAAGGTAAGGTGGGTATTTACAACTGCATGTAACTGGTAATTAGCATCAAGTGGAAAACAGAAAAACAACAGCTCAAAAGACTTTAAAAAGACAGCAAAATAAAAATATATTACTTTGCATATTATTAATGGTACATAATTACAATTATTACTATTGACATTCTGGAAAACAACCTGTATTATGTACCAAACACTAGACACTTCATATTTACTCATTTAATCCTAGGTATTTTTATTATCTCCATTTTACAGATGAAGCAGCTAAAGCACAGAGAGGTTAAATAATTTATTTGAGGTTGCACAGTTAGGAAGTGGCAGAGCTGGAATTTAAACCGATGTAGTATGGCTTTGGAAAGCTTATTCTTAACTGCCACACAATTCAAAACTTGTAAGGACTTTTACACTTTTAAAACCCTCTTTAAAACTCTGTACAGTATGTACTAGCTGAAAATGGAGAGACTTCCTTTGAAGAATGACAGCAGAGACCTTTCAATAGGGAAATCACCATAGGTCAAGAAGCAACCACTTGAAGGATTTCTGACTGTGGATAAATTATATGAACCTAAAAGCTTTTGTAGGTAGAAAAAGACCTTACAGATGATCTAGCCTTAAATTCTTCACTTTCCAGTTAAGACAGCAAAGGCCCAGATAAGTCAACATGTTAAGTGCTATAAAAGATTCTCCTCAAATCTTAGCAAAGCCAGGGTTAGACTAAACACTGAGAAAGATAAACAAAACTGCTTTTGCTTTATTTCAGTTTACGTATTTAAATATAATAATAAAGTGATCGCCAGGATTCGCTTTTTAATGAAGAAATCTGTTTTCACTTAAAAAAACATGATCACATAAAAAGCAGCATGTAACCCTCTTTACAGGATTACCGGAAATCCAGCAGTTCAGATTAACAGGTTATGGTCTGGGCACCTTCCCCACCTGATGGCAGCATAACCTATTGTAAGTTCTCAATCCCACCCTCCAGCATCAATACCCAATGAGTGAGTGAGGGAGGGAAAGTCACTTAGTCGTGTCCGACTCTTTGTGACCCCAGGGACTATACAGTCCATGGAATTCTCCAGGCCAGAATAATGGAGTGGGTAGCCTTTCCCTTCTCCAGGGGACAATACCCAATACCCAGTATCAAAGATCCCCTGGAGAAGGAGATCGCAACCTGCTCCAGCATTCTTGCCTGGAAAATCCCATGGACAGAGGAGCCTGGAGAGCTATAGTCCATGGGGTCGCAAAGAGTCAGACACAACTTAGCGACTAGACAACAAAAATACCAAAGAAAGAAGTGAGGAAGGATGTGAGAAACCACACTGCGGGATCTTAGTTCTCTGACCAGAGCTGAATCAGTGCCCCCTGCAGTGGAAGCACGGAGTTCTAACCACTGGACTGCCAGGGAATTCCCTTAATCTGTCCTTTTATCTGTTCTAGATACTAGGTTTGATTCTCTCATAATGATACCAAAAACCTGATGTGTTCTAAGGATTTATCAATAATTATTTGCCGGTTTGGTGAACAGACTCTGAAATTAGACTGTAAACCTGGGGTCACTCTGAATAAGCAATTACTTAACTTCTGGTCTGTAAAATGGTAATAATAATAGTACCACCTATTTCACCTTCTCTGAAATTAAACTGAAAACCGCAATTTTAAAACGTAATCTGTACTTTTCAAAACTATATACAAGAGGGAAAAATAAGCATAAGCTGTTTCAGGTGCGTCTCCTTCGTGCTACAGTAGGGCCTGCTGATTCTGTATGGTTATTACATAAACATAATCATTTGGTTGGATGTTGAAAGCTTATTTTTCTTGATTTTTCCTCAGAGAATGGTATATGACTGAAATTCTACACATATGAGAATGCTTTTACTGTCTTATAATTCATTCCAGTTTTCGTATGCTATTGTCAGCAATTCGGTGAATTTTGTTTGCAAGTGTTTGAACTAGGAAGATACAGCTATTAGCATGGGATAATGTTTTACTTTTCAGGATTCTGCTCATATTTCATCATTTTGAGCCCTCCTTTTATCGGAATGGGCAAAAAAACTCAAAGTCTAATTTAATAATGCTGACAGACTAAAAATGACATTCTTAAATCTGTCGATATGAAGTACCAATCATCTTAAGGAATGAGACAGGAAGGAAAGAATAACACACAGAACAAGTCTGTACATCAATAAAGAAAAACTTTTGTTACTGATTATCCTTTCTTCTTCTTTTTTTGGTCTCACCACGTGGTACATGGGATCTTAGCTCCCTGACCAAGGATGGAACCCGTGGCCTCTGCAGTGGAAGCACGGAGTCCTAACCACCGGGGAGTTACCCAGATTATCCTTTATGTTTGAATTTCATTTTTTAGTATAAGCAAGCTGACAGCATCAACTTGACTTCAAGATTCTCTTTCATGAAATAACCCCTAGAATAGGGTGTTCCACATTACGGGCATCTGACAATGATCTATAAACACAGAACCAACTATTTAAAAGGAAGAACGAGGAAAAGCAGATTTTAAAAATGGTTTATGTCTTTGGTTTCCTTGTTTTCTTTAGTTAATTTGAGGAAAAAAACACTTTCAATAATTGACCTATTTAAAAACTGTTCTTCACAATTTTTTTTAAACTGAAGATCAGACCATAGTCAAAAGCTTTCATTTCCTCCTTTTCACCTTCTTCCAAATAGCGTGTACTTCTTTAATTCAGTAACCTTGATTTACCTTGTCTGTTATCTAATTATTAGAAACTCTCATTCTTTAGATTCTTTTCAACTTGGTACAAGAGCCAGGAACCCAAGGCTCTGTGTATAAGGACACTCTTGCTAAAGGAGACCCAAGAACTCTGTTCTCAACAGCTGATAGCTGAATTCAATGTATAAGGTTCTTGGAAAACACTGTGAGAAGAAGTATCTGAAAAAGACAGAAAGGCATCTCTGGATTACATTTTCAATAGGATGGCTTTGGCAAAGACTTGAATATATCCAGTTGGGAATAAAAACTGAGAAGCCTTCATAACATGTAACTCCTTCTATCCCCTGCTTTCCAAAAAAAACTTTGCCACAATCAAGCCTCAGGATTTTGAGTCAGTTCTTGAAAGAGTTCTGAAAGTGAAGGAAGTTTAACCAGGTTAAGTTTAAGGAGGACCAACACTCCTGATAAAAATGCTGTAATTCTTTAACAGAAGTTTGTAACAAATTAAGTAATAAATGTCAAAATTTTCTCTAAGAGATCTCCAGCTGCAAAAATACCTATCTTTTCTAAAATAAGGGTCAGCGTTCTTTTAAAATTGTGGGCCAAGGTTTCTTTTATGTGAGAGTAGCAGGAGATGTTGACTAGCAGCCAACCAGTCATAAACTCTCCTAAATGGAAATAAGGGTTCATGGTGATTTTCCTGGCCAGTGCAGCTCTAGAAAGGAGAAGGCAGTTAGGTAAGAGCAGCATCTACATCAAGGGCTCTCTTTGGAAAATGAACTACCTCATTAGATCCAATCCTGGTGCTCTGGAATTTGGACCACAAACTCCCAGGCAAAACTAGAAATACTAAAAGCAGTTCAAGTTGAATAATTCACAGTGGAAAACAAGTCCACAAGGAAACTCACCACCACATCTCCCTCCTGTGGAAGGCTGTTTGCTGGCAGCCTGTTTTTCTCCTCGTTGTTGTGGTATAGGGCTCCATCATTTCTCATCACCAGACTGTGTACATCTCGGCCAAGGGGTATCTGATTCAAGTTAACTTTCTGAGTTGCAACGCCAATACCCCAGATTCCTAAAAAATATTAATAATTTAAATGCTCCCCAAATCTGAAGAATACAAATATGAAAGGAGTTGTTTTAAAAGAGAGTATAAATTGTTCATAAAGAAAGTGGCATATTATCACTAAATTATTTTTTGTTAATCTTAAAAATATTTCTTTTAAAGTAGTTTGCAAATGATGTACTACATCTCTGTGGATGTAGTACAGCCTGGGAGGTAAGAGTGGGCCCTGGAGTTGTACTGCCTGGTTTAAACCCTGCTTGTGCTATGTCATCTTGGGCAAGTTACGTAACCTCTCTCTGTTTCCTCACCTGTGAACTATGCAGTCGCACAGTACTCGCCTCTTAAAGTTATCAGAAGATACAGCAAGATCATCCAAGTAAAACAACTGGAACACTGTATTTTTTTTTTATGGATAAGTAAAGCACAGAGGAAGTATTTTTAAAAGATGTTAGCTATTGTCATTACTATTATTATTCTCCAAAAATATTACTAAAAAGCCACACGTTGAATTTAAGTAGCCTGGGGTTCTATTTCAAGCACCACCTCTGAGAAGCAGGAAATTACTTCTTTAGTTTTTGCATCTGTAATATGTGACCAATAATGTATGACTTGATCAATACTATAGAGAAGAGAAAATTAATGATAAAATGTAAAATCATTCTCTTATTCAATACCCTAAGTCCGTGAGTTTAAAACCTTTTGGTCTAAGTTGACTTTTAAAGAGACCAGCTCTCCAACAGCATACGTAGAGCTCCTGACTCAATTTCAAACTGTTTCCTTCTCAGTTTTTATCAAAATCAGGGGAAATTCTAAAGAGTGCTTGAAGACCATGTTGTCAATCAATTTTCCTGGATTGAGTGAGGCCATCAGAAAGCTGCATGTCTGGATTTCACTGTCTTGGGCTCTTAAATAATTTGATTATATAATTTATCCTCCAAGGTGAGACAAGAGTGACAGTAGGGGATGATACTAATTTCATGTGACAACAGTTCTAGACAGGGTTACAGAGTCCCCTTCCTCCTAAAGAACTGTGCACTGTGACACCCTTTGGCACACTGCCTGAAGCTTTCATTGAGGGATCAATGCTACAAACTCCAACAATACACTTATTCTAGAAATATCTTTGAGGATACCATCCTTTACAGAAAATCCACAAAAAAATCTGTATTACATTTAAGGCTCAAGGAAATATTCACTTCTCTTGAGAAAAGGTATGTTATACTTGAGAAAATTATGGTAACCAGAGACATTTTGCAGCCTAGTACAAAAGAATGGAATGGAGGACATTTATATTTGTTTTACACACTTAAGAAAAATCAGTATTTAAAACAATTTAAAAACCAAGTCTCAGAGGGATATTTTATGACTTTCATGTCAGAGCAGAATTAATTTACTCCACTCTAGTTTCCCTGTTCTGTACCTATATTACTCATGCCATATTTTACTACAAATTTCTAATAAAGCCTTAAAAAAATTTCCCCATATTCAAAACTGTCACAAGTTAACTAATAATAACTATTATAATACTCATGTAGAACTGCCATACAGTCAAGAAACTTCATAATTTAAAAAATTTTTAAAAATTTTAATTGAAGCGTAGTTGATTTACAGTATTGTGTTTCAGGTGTACATATTCAAAAAATTTTAGAGACTTTAGACTTCTACCAGAATTCTAAATCTGCCAATCACTTCAGAAGACACTGAATCAGGGAATCTTAACAAGAGTGAAGAGAAAAACTCAGGATCATAAGATTAATTTTATCCTAAGATAAAACAGCAAGAGTCTACATCTTACACGCTTGACCAAATGAAATGGTTCATCTAGCTCCTGGTAATCATTAACCATATTAGTAACAATCTTTGTGTGTTAAACCGAACCAGTACATCCTGTTGTTAAAACACTTTCATACATACAGCTCCTGTGAAGCGGGAAGGGCGGCTCCTGTAATCCATTTTATAGATGAGAAAATTGAACTTAATGTAACTAAATTAACTAATGAAACCAGGCTCTCACAAGAAGATGTGAGTGAAAAAGGTCTTCAAGTAAGAGTTCCGTGTTTTTTTTTAATCACCTCATTAATCTTTTCCATATATTGAAGATTCCTCCTCACATTCAGAGTATTAACAGTCAAGTACCATTATACCAACCTGTGGATTGGATTTTGAATTCGAAGTAGCTTTTGTTTTGATGTAAGGGTGCACTGGCTAAACAACCTCCCGTTCCACATATTCGTCTTCCATTTTTCACAATGACAACATCAGTTCCTAAACAAAAAATACCGACACTGTGTCAACTTTTGTATTCTCTTACCCAACAATCAAGGTTAATTTTAAAAAAATATTTATTTATTGTTTACTTATTTGGCTGCGTTGAGTCTTGGTTGTGGCACAACAGATCTTCATTGTGTCACGTGGGATCTTTCACTGCAGCCCACGGGCTTAGTTGCTCCACGGAATGTGGGATCTTAGTTCCCTGACCACGGATGGAACCTGTGTCCCCTGCATTGCAGGGTGGGCTCCTAACCCCTGGACTACTAGGGAAGTCCCTCCAGGTTAATTTCTATTTCACTTTTAACTCCTGGCCTCCAAAAAATAGGGAGACTCTTTATACTTTGAAATATGAAATACTGATAAATTATTTAAAATATTTAATTCCCTTTTTTCCCTGGGAGAACATTTATATTTAATATTAATTTGTGGCTAGAAATTTTAATTAGGCAGTTTCAAATAAACAGTAATTTTGAAATATTTTGAATATTTTTTTATATACATACTGAATATTTTAAACACTTTTAAGGTAGAAGTAAACTTTCTTTTTGTTTTGGCTGTGCTGTGCGGCTTGTGGAATCTCAGTTCCCTGAACTCTGGGTCCACCTCAGTGAAAGCCCACAATCCTAACTACTAGGCCACTAGGGAACTCCCTGAAGTAGACTTTCTTCCATTTTAGCCAGTGAATCAATTTGATGACTTCATAAATCTCTTGATTTAAATGAAAACATAAACACTTAAAAGAAGCTGGACAATCAGTACACTTTTCAGTTCAATCCAAACAAAACAATCTGGTAAAAGCTGACTGAATGTATGTACAAGGTCTTATGCAAGTGCATTGATCAAGCAAGAACTGAAGAGTAATGAACCATGGAAAGGAACATACATCTATGTTCTTGAAATAGCTGACATGGAAAAATGCCAATTTCAGGATCTTAAAAATATTTGTAAGATAGCTGCTGTTAATCACATTGCAAAGATGTAAACAAGGTTTCAACATCATTAAATGCATTTTATTCTCTTGGAAAATCTTAGTTTAGTTCAAATAACATTTGATAGATGAGAGTGAGAAAAACAATCTCTTGATCATGCGAATCCAATACCAATTCTTTTCCAAACACTGATTTAGGAAAGCATATCAGAGAACATGAAGAAATTTAACAAAATGCTTATCTGTAAGAAATACCCCATAACTATCCCATGACAGACTCCCAAGATCTGTAATCAGTATAACTTTTCTGCTAATAAGTTTACAAGCCAAGCAGATCTGGCTATGAGAACTGTAGGGAACTCCTCTTTCCAGAGGGTGTAAAATAAAACTAGAAAATAGTAACAAATGTACTAACAGAGAGGCAGGTCTCTCAACTCACTGTTGAATTCATACTTAAACAAAAAATTATTTGGGACAAATATATACGAGAAATACCAAGTTTTCAAGACTTTACCACAATTCTAAGTGGGCTGATTAAAGACACTTACAGAAGGTGAACTAAGGTGAACTATGTGCACACTCAGTCCCAGGGGCTGTAGCCCACCAGGCTCCTCTGTCCACATAATTTTCCAGGCAAGAATATCAGAATGGGTGGCTATTTCCTCCTCCAGGGGATCTTCCCGACCCAGGGATTGAATCTGCTTGTCCTCTGTTTCCTGCATTGTAATTGGATTCTTTACCCACTGAGCCATCGGGGAAGCCCACAAGATCTTATTATATGATTATTAAAAATTCCTTAGCATCCTTTTTTTTTCCTAATTACAAAATGCTAAACTGCAAATTCTGGGTAAGTGTCTTTATACATAACTCATATCTAGCTGCCTCACAGATCTCCAGCAGTTAGTTGCTGGAGAGCAACCAGGGCCCAGCTCCTCCTTAATGGCAAAGACCATGGAGTGCTTGGCATCCAGCAGATGCTCGACAAATAACTGATACAGAAATGAATGAATATGCTCTGCTAAGTACTTTGTCATGGACATGTAGCATCTGTTTTCTCTCTCCCAACGAACTTCTCTCTGGAGATCAAAACAGTTCCAAAGAAGATGACTCAGTCTCCGGCTTCAGGGGTACAGCTTTGACCTGGGTTAAGTCAATCAGTGCATTCCACATTTCTTGGCCACAGTGACTGAGTGAAAAACGGTTATGTGACCTAAGCCACTACCATCAGAGATAGTATCAGGACTTTTGCAGAGAGAATGAAGGGATAAAGATTCTCTCACTTTTGCTGGATTCGAATGAGGAAGCCGATAGTACAGGGAGAGGCTGCAAGTTGTCATGGACGCCAGCCTTCAGGAATAAGCAACAGCTGATGGGGGAAAGAGATGAAAAGAAGCCCAGTCCTTGGCAGCACTGAGTCTTTTCTGAAGCTAGTGCTGTGTTTCACTTTTTAAATTTACACAAACCGATGAATTTCCTTCATTTTTCAACAATTTTTGAGTCGTAGGTTTTACTGCTTGTAACTGAAAGCACCCTAAGTGAAAAAACATTTCAAGAATTATGAAAATAAATGGTATTTTTTTAAACCCAGCAATACTCTATGGTCTTACATGTAACTCTGAGCTGGAACCAAAGAACCAAATCTGAATATGCTATAATGCTCTTACTTCAATATCATTTATCTCCAAGGCATTCTGCTAGGTACTGAGATGTTTTATACAGAAAGATGGATATATTCAGATAACATTCTAGAGTGTTTGTGAATCATTAGGAAATTATTTCAAGCCTATTCTATTTCTCTTTTTTAAGTACAAAGATATCCTATATTTGGATCTGTGTGATTTGTACAGTTTTATTATCAAGATTATTTAGAAAGTCAAGGCGAATTTGAGTACAGTCAGAAAATATATAAACATAGTCAAAGAATATCTTTTTAAAAAACATTAGACATTTCTAAATGAATAACATCCCTTTCAAGAAAGCTACCTTGGAAGACATTCATTTCTAAAAAGTATTAGTCACTTAGTCGTGCCCGATTCTTTGTAACCTCACAGACTGTAGCCCACGAGGCTCCTCTGTCCATAGGATTCTCCGGGCAAGAATATTGGAGTGGGCTGCCATTCCCTTCTCCAGGGGATCTTCCTGACCCAGGGATCCAACACGGGTCTCCCACACCGCAGGCAGATTCTTTACCACCCGAGCCACTAGGGAAGTTCTATATTTATAAAAAACCAAATCAGAATTAAATATGGAGGTTGTGGTAAAAAATAAGATATTTATAAAAACCATACCACAGAAAATTCCAAGAGGAATTCCAAATCACTTTAGGTGATGTAGCATTATCAATATAAGTGACAACTTTGAAAGAGACAACACTCATTTGCATATGAAACAGATAAACTATTTTCTTTAAAAAAAAACAAAAACAAAAGGCAATCATATTAACCTTTCACATATTCAAATACATGCATACTCACTCAGTGGGCTTCTCATATTTCAACTTAAGATCAATTCATGCTTGAAACCTATTTCTAACTTGATAAGCCTCTCCTCTTATTTGTTTTCTAAAATAAGGCTTTTTCTGTGATTGAAGAATTTGAAGTTTTTGGAAGACAGATTAAGAAAAAGTTTCCACGCAGGAAGAAAATCAGGGGATGATATTACTCTACTGAAAGATACGGGGCATCTTTGGAAAAAGGAGAACATAGTGGAACGAGTACCAGTGACCAGCTCTCCGTGGAAGAAGAGACCAAAGAAAACAAATACTTTAAAGAGTAGATTGTAGTAATTCAGGAGTTTGGCAGTAGAGATAGAAAGAACTAAAGCTGATCATAACCTCCAGAAACTATGTGTGGTTTTCCTTTACTGTGTTCCTAGCATATAAAACAATGCCTGCCACCTGACAGTCACTCAATAAATATCAGCTGAGTGAGTGAATACATCAAATGGAAACATTTCCTGAGGGAAATGACAGAATTTGAACATCTGTCTATAAGTGATGATGAATAAGAAATAATTCAAGGAGATATACGTACATCTACATATATATTTATGTATTGGGTTCTATATTACACTTGAGAGATCTAAGAAGGAAAAGTAAAAACCCGCATACAAAGCGGCAAACAATTATCACATTCGTTATTTAGTACATGCTACAGAAATGTGAAGAAAAGAAAAATATAATGAGCTGAGTGTTTTCAGAGTATAAAGAACCTGGACAGGAGAGGGTTTTGTTACAAATATTTAAGAATTCCCTTTGTTATTTCAAGGCACTGTCCTTTAGTCAAAGAGAGATATGGGAAAAACTAAAGTGCAGATGTATATTCAGAAGAGAATAATTCGGCAAAAAGACAGTACTTTGAAATAATTACAGTGGGAAATGTCGTCCCCTAGAACCACACTCCAGAAGCATGGAACTACATGGGACAAGTCTAAGAAAGAAATAGTAAGATGGCGAGAGGCTATAGAGGGGAGAAAATGTTAGAGAAGCTATAGGCTCATTTGAAATTGAAAGGAAAAACCATAGATGGGAAGAAACAACACGCTATTTCTGCAATAGCCTGACCTGCTAGGAAGAAGCCAGCCAGGTGAAAAATTACAGCACCTCTAAGCATGACTCAGGAGGAGCTGCACAAGGGGAGGTTTTTGTTCAAATGACACGTCCTGAGCTAAGCTGTGACTTTAGGCTTTTGCAACTTGCCTTGTCTTGACTTTAGGAGGTGAGAGGAAACAACCGATAATTGACAGGCTAAGAGAAAGCTGTCAGGGCAGAGGAAGGAGCGAGGACAGTTAAATGCTCTCAACATGCGCGCATCTGACTGAAGCTCGACGGCGGGACAGGAGGAGCACCGAGTCGCCCCCGCGCCCCTCGCCGGGGACGTCTGAGTCTCGGGAGGCCGCGGCCCAGAGGAGATTCCTGTGGGCACGGGAAGGTCCACACGCCCGTATCTCCCCGAGACAGGAGCGGACCGGGCTGCTTGAACACAGAACCAGGCCAAGGCGCGGTCGGCCGGAGTCCGGAGGAGATCCGCGACGCCGACCCGGGTCTTCGGCAGCGTCGCAGGGCGAGGGGCAGGGGGACGACGCCCGGAGCCCGGCGGGGCCCGGCCGCGTGCGGGGCTCCTCGAGACGCCCCCGGCTGCCCCCCGACCCGGGGTGGGCCGTTGGGTCTGGGGAAGGGAGGGCCCTTACCCATGTGCTGCGTGTCCAGCTGCACGGCCGGCATCTCCTTCAGAGGAATGTGGCCCGTCCCGCCATCTCTGCAGCACCGCAGGCAGCAGAACACCGAGGCGGCCATATCTCGGGGACCTCCGGGCGCCGCCGCCGCCGCCGCCGCCGCCTGCGGCTCCTGGGCTGAGGCGACACCGCCCCCGACCCCTCTGCTCCGCCTCCCGCCCGCGCCCGAGCGCCGGAGTAGGTGCGGCGGGGGTGGGGAGGGTCTGTGCTCAGCGAGGAGGCGGGTACCGCGACGCCCCAGGCCGGTAGGCGCAGGGCAGGACGAGGAGAAGCCTGCCTGGGCGGAAGATGCGGGGCGGGGCGGAGCTGGGGCGGGGCTATGGCGGGGAGGGCGGGGCTAGGGGTGGCGAAGGGCGGCGGCCGGGCGGACAGCAGGGGGACGGCGCGCGCCTGCGCGTGGGAGGATTTTTCCTTTGCAAAGCCCAGCTTGTGTGTCCTGATAACTGACGGATGCGCGAGCTTGGCGGCTTTCACTGTACGCTCAGGGGTCCTGGGGTGCTGTATCTTTAAAATTGTGTCCCACCCCTCCTTCAACATTATCTTTAGAGATGAGCTGACAGAGACAAATCTGGCTGGGGAACGGAAGCCGATTTAGAAAAGCCCCAAGCTTGTCCCCGCGCCCCCAGGACTGAGAAAACCATGCCTCCACCCGAGCGCCTCTGACGCGCCCCCCACCCACACCCTCCTTACCGTGTCTGGTTTCTGAAGAGTATTCTCAAATCCTAAACAGACGCACAGGGCCCAGGATTAATGGCTGTTAATGACTGCATTGTGAATATACATCCTGCGCTCTGAGTCGTCGGTCCTGCTGCATTTTAGGTACAGAGATGAGCTTTTCGTCGTGACCTTCGGGTGCCACGCGGTCGCAGGCGTGCAGGAGGCCACTCTGGGAGGGATCCCTTGGGCAGGGCGGGAGGGCGATCCTTGACCTGTCTCTTCCAAGCTCATCCTCCTCGTGGGCATGGAGTTCTGATGAGTGTGATGGGTATCTGGAGGTAGCGGGAAGAATGCTGAGCCTCCGAGGGAAGTACTCCGTTTCTACCGCTTGTTCTTTCCTGTTTCCACACCGGAATCTCCTTTGGTGATTACCTGTCATCTTCGTGCTTACCTAGATCACCCGCCCCGATCCATTTTCCATCTTCAGATCCCACTTGGCGTCTGGAGATGGTGTGGGACGACTACCTAGAATTAACCTGAAATTAATCTGGCTCAAACCTCTGTTCTCAAATAAGGTTTCCTTCCTGAAGGCTTCCCTAGGCTTCAAGTCCTGGAAACCCCGACGCAGAATGCCCTCTTACAATGTAATGGGTTCCTCTACACAACATTTTGGTGACCTGAGTACAAATACCCTTTATGGAGAAATTTTTCAGGGGCCTGTGTCTCTGATGTTTATACGAAGGGTATTTTCATTATAATACTTAGGAAGGGCATTGCAACCCACTCCAGTATTCTTGCCTGGAGAATCCCGTGGACAGAGGAGAGATGGAGGGCCAGAGTCCACACAGTCGCAGAGTCAGACACGACTGAAGCAACTGAGCACTTGGTACTTTGAGATTTAGTTATCATAGGATTAATAATCAAGATGATGATTGAACCCCCCACTGTCTATAAAGTATTTTCTTGGTAATCATTCTACACGTGAAATTTTCTTTCAGTGAAAACTTTGACCAATATTCTGAGAAGTGTTAGTGTTCTAGTTTTTTCCATTGGGAAGGAGTGGGGAGTTGAAAAGAATGTTGCAGAGACAAAAATTTTCTGTCTGTGTGTGAGGTAGGCACTCTTTCACATATATATCTAATTGAATTATTGAAACCTTTGAGAGTGAATATTGCCTCTACTTTCCAGATGAAGCAATAGGCTTGGAGGAATTAAATAATTTGGGTAGACACAGATGACTAGGAAATAAACAAGGTGGGATTCAAAGTCCATCAGTCTGACTCCTAAGCCTCTATTTGCTCCACCAGATCGTGCCGCTTCAAATTCTGAAGTTCTGACTCTTGCAATTAAGGCTACAATCCTCTTAAATGTGCTCTCAGTTCAAAAGGCAGGTGTGCACTTTATTTTTGTATGCTTCATTATTCTCTGAATTGGCCATAAACTGCCATAACTCATGTGTTTAGACAATAAAATAAAATTAATTGTTATAAGGTAAAATATTCAGAAATATTATTAAAAGTAGTGCGTGTGTGCATGCGTGCTCAGTCGTCTCCAACTCTTTGCGATGCTGTGGACTGTAGTCCACCAGGCTTTTCTGTCCATGGGATTCTCCAGGCAAGAATACTGGAGTGGGTACCCATGCCCTCCTCCAGGGGATCTTCCCAGCCCAGGGCGTGGAACCCACGTCTCCTGTGTCTCCAGCACTGCAGGCCGATTCTGTACCGTTGAATCACTGGGGAAGCCCTATTAAAAGTAGTACATATATTGAATATATAATAAACATTCAGGCCATTCAAGGTAATCACATCTTCAGTGAAACGCCAGACTTATACAGCTGTGAATCAGCCTTTACTGTAGAGGCAGAATTGCCCTAGTCTTTCCTGGCATGAAAAGTCATTTGCTGGGGCACTGCCCAGTGTACTTTGCTCGCATTGTAGCTACTCAAGTGTACTCAGCGGTATGAAGCAAGCAAAACCGGTTAGCTCCTGAGCCACACTTTCCTGTCTTGGCAGATGAATGCCATCCATGAGCTCACAGATCTTATTCCTTCTTATATCTGGGATTCTATTATCCTTTCATTATTACTTTCAAAGAAATTGGCCTTTCTTTTGGAAAAGCACAATGTTAAGAGATATTTTGACAGTCTTTCGCAGCTGTCACTTTAAATAACCATCACAAATAAAGTTTACAAAAGGTTTCCCAATAGTTAGTTAGAAGGTCAGTTATCTAAGTCAAAAGCAATAACAGAGAATTGACTACTTGGAAAAAAAAAAGTCTGTCTGTTTCAGTGACACATGCCAGGAGCTCAAGAAGTGATAGGATGATAATGTAAAGCATGTGTTTCTGAGGTAAGGTCAACATCGTGCTCAGGATTTTCTTTAATGGTTTTCATGCCAGCCAGACATCTCCTGTGAGTCAACTTTACTCCTTGTACTGGGTCATACAAAATGGTTTCTTTCTTAAAAACTCATTTATCAGTGTATTAAGCCACACTTTATTTTTTCTTGGAGTAATCCAAGCCCCATTGGTGATCTTTTAAAAATCAGAAACACTACCAAAAAAAAACCCCTCAGACTTCTAAAAACTAAAAATGTTTCTGGGGCCTTCATCTATTCATTATCATAATTTTTAGTGGTAGTAAATGACATTTATGTGGTGTTTACTATTGCCAGGCAATGTTCTAAGTACTTTTAATAAACTAAATTAATCCTTGTAATAACCCCATGAAGTCAAACTTCTCCAACTTTGCAGATGAGGAAGCTGAGGCAAAGAAAAGATAAGAAGTGTGCCCAGAGTCACATAGTCAATAAGAGAAGTTAGATTCACATCCAGGCGAATCTGGTCTGTGTTCTTAACCACTATGCAAACTGCCTCCCTAGGGTGTCACACTTGAGTCAATACCCAGTTTTCATTTACTTTCTTCTCTTCCTTACCTCAGAAGTTGATGTTTAAATTTACCTGGCGTTAGTTGCACTCATTCAATCTGGGTTTGCTGAATTATAAGGTGTATTACCTACATTCAACAACCAAAAACAAGACAAATAACACGGAGAACCTTTCACTTGTAACACACAGACGTTAGTCGCTGTCAGCAGCACCACTGAATATCTTCCAGCAGCGTCCTTCATAGAATGTCTCTAAATGGCCCAAAGAAAAGGATATTTAGTGCTTTCAATTTCTAAGACACTTAAGCCAGGATGGAGATGGAAAATATAGAGATTTGCCATAGGAAGGGAAATGAAAATGGGGTAAAATAAAGGTATTTGATAAAAGTACAGGAAAATAAGAATAATAGAGGATAAAGCAGAACAATTTTTTAATATTAAAAAGAAAGAAAAAGAAGCCAATAGCATGTGCTCTATAAATAAGATGCCAGGGAATAAAAACATGTGATTTACCAAAAACTTTGAACCTGGATTCCCTGGTGGCTCAAATGGTAAAGAACCTGCCTGCGATGCAGGAGACCAGGGTTCAATCCCTGGATTGGGAAGATCCCCTGGAGAAGGGAATGGCAACTCACTCCAGTATCCTTGCCTGGAGAATCCCACGGACAGAGGAGGCTGGCGGGCTACAGTCCATGGGGTCACTAATAGTTAGACATGACTGAGCAATTAACACTTTCACTTTTTTTTCAACCTAGAAGACGTGTGCCTTAATCTCCTTCTCTTCTGTGGAAGATAAAGCAGGCTGTCTTGAGCACGAAGTGCCTATTCAAGTCTTTGCCTTTTTTAAACAACTGAATTGTTGTTTATTTATTGTTAATTTGTAAGAGTTTTTAAATATATTCTGGATAAAAGTCTTCTGTCGGATATAAGATATTATGAATATCTTTGAAACCAAGCAGGACCCTTGTGGGGCCCTCCTGAGCACAAAAGCCTTTCTGTGTTCCCTGTTTTCTTATTTGCAGGAAACAGGCTTCTGTCTCCTAGACTTTCCTGAATACCAAAGAGCAGATTCAAACAGTTGCTAATCAGGGAAGTAAGGGGATGTAGAAACAAAGGAGAAACAATCAGAAAGTTATAGTGCAAGACCCTGGTGCCTCCTCAAGAGGTATGGGTAACAATATCTTTGAGTTCTACCCAAACCAAAATCCCCACCCAGCAGCGGTTGGCAACTTCAGGGAGAGTACCAGATTACCAGAGCACCGCCCTGCTACCTCATCACCAACAAATCAGAAGAAAGTCTCACACCCAGCAGCCCTCACCCCAAGTTTTGCCTATATAAGCTTTCCCCCACAAACCAGGGGAGTCTGGGGGGTTATGAGCATGAGCCACACGCATGGCCCTGCAATAAAACTTTCTCTGCTCCAAACTCTGACATTTTGGGTTTGTTTGGCCTCACTGTGAGCTGGGCACACAAACTTGTGAACTTGCATTCAGTAACATCTTCCAGTCTGTGGCTTTTTTTTTTTGGCTTTTTAGTGGTGTCTTTTGATGAAGTTCTTAATTATAATTAGATCCAATTTATCAATTTTTTCCTTTTCAGTGAGTGCCTTTTGTATCTGTTCAAGAAATCTGTCAACATTGACGGCCACATTCATTGATTTATGGACTCTTTCACTAGGATTTTTGGCTAATAAGCTTTGTTGATAAACACTGCAATGAATTACTTGAAGGAGCCAGTGTTACATTTTAGGTTAGCTATAAATCCTGTTTTGATTGCTGATCAAAGTAGCTTAGTATGTTATTTGCTGCACACACAATAACATTGCAAAAGGGTATACTTTTTCTATGAAATAATTTTTAAGGGTTCCACCATTTGATAATCCCTATGTATCTACTGTCAATAATTTTTAAAATGACATTTCTTTTTCTATATATAGGCAGTAAAACTTCATAATCGCATAGGTTACTTTCATATGCTTATAATACAGTGAAGTAAAATGCAGTGTTAGTCGGTCTGTCGTGTCTAACTCTTCAGGACTCCATGGACTGTAGCTTGCCAGGCCCCTCTGTCCATGGGATTCTCCAAGCAATACTGGAGTGGGTTGCCATTTCTTTCTTCAGAGATCATCCCAACCCAGGGATCGAACCCAGGTCTCCTGCATTGAAGGCAGATGCTTCACCATCTGAGCTACTAGACAAGCCCCTTATAATAATATATTAATATATAATATAGTCAATATATTATTATATAATATATGTATATTATGTAATATATGTAATTATGTAATATAGGTAATAATTGTAATTATTATATAATTACATATATAATTGTATTATATATGTAATATATGTAATAATTATGTAATATATGTATATATTATTGTACATACATTATGTAATAATGTACATATTATTATGTAATAATAATATATTAACTTAATATATTGACTATATTGCTTATAATATATTGACTATAATTCATCACACAGGTGATTTTTTTTTAATTTTTTATTAATTTATTTATTTTAGTTGGGAGCTAATTACTTTACAATATTGTAGTGGTTTTTGCCATACATTGACATGAATCAGCCATGGGTTACATGTGTTCCCCATCCTGAACCCCCCTCCCGCCTCCCTCCCCATCCCATCCCTCTGGGTCATCCATTGTCCCAGCCCTAAGCATTTGTCTCATGCATTGAACCTGGAATGGCGTTCTGTTTCACATATGATAATATACATGTTTCAATGCTATTCTCTCAGATCGTCCCACCCTCACCTTCTCCCACAGAGTCCATAAGACTGTTCTATGAATCTGTGTCTCTTTTTCTGTCTCACATATAGGGTTATCGTTACCATCTTTCAAATTCCATATATATGCATTAGTATACTGTATTGGTGTTTTTCTTTCTGGCTTACTTCACCCTGTATAATGGGCTCCAGTTTCATCCATCTCAATAGAACTGATTCAAATGTATTCTTTTTAATGGCTGAGTAATATTCCATTGTGTATATGTACCACAGCTTCCTTATCCATTCCTCTGCTGATGGGCATCTAGGTTGCTTCCATGTCCTGGCTATTATAAACAGTGCTGCAATGAAGATTGGGGTACACGTGTCTCTTTCATTTCTGGTTTCCTCGGTGTGTATGCCCAGCAGTGGAATTGCTGGGTCATATGGCAGTTCTATTTCCAGTTTTTTAAGGAATCTCCACACCGTTCTCCATAGTGGCTGTACTAGTTTGCATTCCCACCAACAGTGTAAGAGGGTTCCCTTTGCTCCACACCCTCTCCAGCATTTATTGCTTGTAGACTTTTGGATAGCAGCCATTCTGACTGGCGTGAAATGGTACCTCACTGTGGTTTTGATTTGCATTTCTCTAATAATGAGTGATGTTGAGCATCTTTTCATGTGTTTGTTAGCCATCTGTATGTCTTCTTTGGAGAAATGTCTGTTTAGTTCTTTGGCCCATTTTTTGATTGGGTCGTTTGTTTTTCTGGAATTGAGCTGCAGGAGTTGCTTGTATATTTTTGAGATTAATTCTTTGTCTGTTGCTTCATTTGCTATTATTTTCTCCCATTCTGAAAGCTGTCTTTTCACCTTGCTTATAGTTTCCTTTGTTGTGCAAAAGCTTTTAATTTTAATTAGGTCCCATTTGTTTATTTTTGCTTTTATTTCCAATATTCTGGGAGGTGGGTCATAGAGGATCCTGCTGTGATTTATGTCAGAGAGTGTTTTGCATATGTTTTCCTCTAGGAGTTTTATAGTTTCTGGTCTTACGTTTAGATCTTTAATCCATTTTGAGTTTATTTTTGTGTATGGTGTTAGAAAGTGTTCTACTTTCATTCTCTTACAAGTGGTTAACCTGTTTTCCCAGCACCACTTGTTAAAGAGATTGTCTTTTCTCCATTGTATATTCTTGCCTCCTTTCTCAAAGATAAGGTGTCCATAGGTGCATGGTTTATCTCTGGGCTTTCTATTTTGTTCCATTGATCTATATTTCTGTCTTTGTGCCAGTACCATACTGTCTTGATAACTGTGGCTTTGTAGTAGAGCCTGAAGTCAGGCAGGTTGATTCCTCCAGTTCCATTCTTCTTTCTCAAGATTGCTTTGGCTATTTGAGGTTTATTATATATCCATACAAATTGTGAAATTTTGTTCTAGTTCTGTGAAAAATACTGTTGGTAGCTCGATAGGGATTGCATTGAATCTATAGATTGCTTTGGGTAGTATACTCATTTTCACTATATTAATTCTTCCAATCCATGAACATGGTATATATTCTCCATCTATTTGTGTCCTCTTTGATTTCTTTCATCAGTGTTTTATAGTTTTCTATATATAATTCTTTTGTTCTTTAGGTAGATATATTCCTAAGTATTTTATTCTTTTCATTGCAATGGTGAATGGTATTGTTTCCTTAATTTCTCTTTCTGTTTTCTCATTGTTAGTGTATAGGAATGCAAGGGATTTCTGTGTGTTAATTTTATGTCCTGAAACTTTACTATATTCATTGATTAGCTCTAGTAATTTTCTGGTAGAATCTTTAGGGTTTTCTATGTAGAGGATCATGTCATCTGCAGACAGTGAGAGTTTTACTTCTTCTTTTCCAATCTGCATTCCTTTTATTCCTTTTTCTGCTCTGATTGCTGTGGCCAGCACTTCCAAAACTATGTTGAATAGTAGTGGTGAGAGTGGGCACCCTTGCTTTGTTCCTGACATTAGGGGAAATGCTTTCAATTTTTCACCATTGAGGATAATGTTTGCTGTGGGTTTGTCATATATAGCTTTTATTATGTTGAGGTATGTTCCTTCTATTCCTGCTTTCTGGAGGGTTTTTATCATAAATGGATGTTGAATTTTGTCAAAGGCTTTTTCTGCATCTATTGAGATAATCATATGGTTTTTATCTTTCAATTTGTTAATGTGGTATATTACATTGATTGATTTACGGATATTAAAGAATCCTTGCATTCTTGGGATAAAGCCCACTTAGTCATGATGTATGATCTTTTTAATATGTTGTTGGATTCTGTTTGCTAGAATTTTATTAAGGATTTTTGCATCTATGTTCATCAGGGATATTGGCCTGCATTGAAGGCATTGAAGGCAGATGCTTTACCATCTGAGCTACTAGAGAAGCCCCTTATAATAATATATTAATATATTACATAATATAGTCAATATATTATTATATAATATATGCATATTGTGTAATATATGTATATTATGTAATATATGTAATAATTGTAATTATTATGTAATTACATATATAATTGTATTATATTATATAATTACATATATAATTGTATTATATATGTAATATATGTAATAATTATGTAAGATATGTATATTACATACATATATACATATTTTATGTATATATTATTATACATACATTATGTAACTATGTGCATATTATTATGTAATAATAATATATTGACTATATTGCTTATAATATATTGACTATAATTCATCACACAGGTGATTTTTGACATCTCTTATTATCTTAATGGTTTATATCAAAACTGTATCATTGCTTAATGAAATAAGCAATGATAAATAAATTCTTCTCCAACATTATGTGGCTCAAATAATCACATTTTGTGATTGTACCATTCTGTAAAAGACAACAAGACTTTTGTCCTTTTAATTAGAAGATTTATTCTAATTCCAATCAGAGTATGATGGCTTTATAACAACATTCCTTTAAATATTAGAAATATATAATTTGCTGACTTTATCAATATTTCTCTGTAAAATGTAAATGATGGTTTCTTTGCTTCACTAGAAAGGCATATTGGCACAATGGGTACTTTATTTGTGAGCAAAGTTATGAACACAACTTCAAATAATCAACTGAATATTACCATCTCTTTTATGTAGTAGCCATTTTGAAATAAGAGCCAAATAAGATTTTTCATATATGAATATATTTACTATACATGTGCATATATGGATGTTCATCTAAGAAATTCACATGAAAATAAAAAACATAAACTATTCTGGCTAATGCAATTGGATGTGAGTTAATACTAATCACCAAGACACCAAAGTTTCTCATCTGTTCTTAAGCCTTCATAACATCACTGTAAAAATTACGATCTGCATTTATAAGATCTGGAAATGGAGGTTCAGAAAGATTAAGTAAGTTAAGCAAAAGCATAACTAGTAAGTGCTAGAACCAGATATTAGGACTATTTGCTTCTAAAGCAGGTGTTCTTCAGTGTTATCTTTCAGCATTTGAAGGTATATAGAGATTATATTGGGCTTCCCAGGTGGCACTAGTGGTAAAGAACTCACCTGCCAATGCAGGAGATGTAAAGAGACACGGGTTTGATCCCTGAGTCAGGAAGATCCTCTGGAGAAGGAAATGGCAGCCTACTCCAGTATTCTTGCTTGGGAAATCTCATGGACAGAGGAGCCTGGCGGGCTACAGTCCTTAGGGTTGCACAGAGTTGGACACAACTAAAGTGACTTAGGATGCATGCAAACCGCATACAGGACTTCCCTGATGGTCCAGTGGTTAAGAATCTGTCTGTGAATGTCAGGAACATAGTTCGATCCCTGGTCTGGGAAGATTCCACATGGCAAGGGGCAAGGGCAACTAGACCGTGCACCACAACTACTAAGCCCAAGCCCTAGAGCCTGAGCCCTGCAACAAGTGAAGCCACTGCAGTGAGAAGCCCAAGCACCTCAACTAGAGAGGACTCGCAGCAACTAGAGAAAAGCCTGTGCGCAGCAACGAAGATCCAGCACAGCCAAAAACACAAATGAATGAATAAAAATTTAAAAAGTGAAGAAGAACTAAAGAGCCTCTTGATGAAAGTGAAAAAGGAGAGTTAAAAAGTTGGTTTAAAACTTAACATTCAGAAAACTAAGATCATGGCATCTGGTCCCATCACTTCATGGCAAATAGATGGGGAAACAGTGGAAACAATGACAGACTTTATTTTTTGGGGCTCCAAAATCACTGCAGGTGGTGATTGCAGCCATGAAATTAAAAGATGCTTACTCCTTGGAAGGAAAGTTATGACCAACCTAGACAGCATATTGAAAAGTAGAGACATTACTTTGCCAACAAAGGTCTGTCTAGTCAAAGCTATGGTTTTTCCACTGGTCATGTATGGATGTGAGAGTTGGACTGTGAAGAAAGCTGAGCGCCGAAGAATTGAGGCTTTTGAACTGTGGTGCTGGAGAAGACTCTTGAGAGTCCCTTGGACTGCAAGGAGATCCAACTAGTCCATCCTAAAGGAGATCAGTCCTGGGTGTTCACTGGAAGACTGATGTTGAAGCTGAAACTCCAATACTTTGGCCACCTGATGCGAAGAACTGACTGAATTGAAAAGACCATGATGTTGGGAAAGATTGAAGGCAGGAGGAGAAGGGGACGACAGAGGATGAGATGGCTGGATGGCATCACTGACTCAATGGACATGATTTTAAGTAAACTCCAGGAGTTGGTGATGGACAGGGAGGCTAGCGTGCTGCAGTCCATGGGGTCACAAAGAGTCGGACATGACTGAGCGACTGAACTGAAAAAACCCATGTATAGTAAAATATTAATGGTAGAATCCAGGTGGTAATTACTTGGTATTCACTATAAAATTCTCTCAACTTTGCTGTAAATTTGTAAATTTTCACAATAAAATGTTTTGGGGAAAAAATCTAGAAATTTAATGCCACCCTAGTTCAGCAGGGAATGCAAAAGAGGCCACTGTTATGATTAGACCTGCATTCTGATTTCCCGGCTCGATAGCCTTTTAGACTGAATCTAATTTCCTGGATTCTGATCTCTCAGGGTTTTTATTACTTAAAATTAGTTACCTCATCATACTTGTATTTTGATTTTCTGGTTTATCTATTTTTTTATTCATTTTCAAATGCTTCTCTCCACCCTCTGTGAGCCAGACCCTGTTAGGTGCCGGGGATACAGTTTTGTCCCTGTTTCCCTGAAGCCTCCATCCATGGCTTATTTCCAGTAAACAGTATCTTCGATCTCTTAATTCTATCAGAAATGCTAGTTCCTTCATCTTTGGCTAAGACTAAAGCTGACAGGACCATATTATCCATTGAATACTACAAGACTCCATTCCTAGAGCCTAGGAGGTATCTGTTTTTGTTTTTGGTGGGGGTGGGGGAAAGGGGCAGGTGATAGTGGTGGTGGTGGTGGTCATATCTCCAATTTACAAAAAAGAACCTGCAAAATCTTCTACATTCCCTAGAATGCATAAACAATTCCTAGTCCCCTCGATTCTCCCTTTTTCGCAGCTTTAGATCCCAAAGGACAAACAGCCAGCATTTCTGGTCCCAGTGGCAAATCCAGCTCTAATGCAGATGCTGTGGGGGAGTAAGATACTCCAACAGTGAGATGGACCCTTAAACTATTATCACCTTATGCCATTGGAACTTTATGCCTTGAATTCACTTGGGCTGATCCCTTGTCCATCGGGCTACCTTCTAATTCCCATGTAGGCCCGCGGAGAGAATACACTATTTGAGTTTTTCTGATGCTTGTGACAGTGATTTCTCAATCAAACCAGAAAAGCAACCAACGCTTGATTAAGAGCTGTTGCATCACACATCTGGAACTCAGGGAGAAAATACACCAATCATGCCACCACCACCATCATCATCATCATCATTTTGGTTGCTTGTGGCCATGAATTTCTCAGCGTAAATTTAAATCAGTAATGCTTGCATGTGCACTAAGTCACTTTAGTCGTGTCTGACTTTTTGCAACCCTGTGGACTCTAGCCCATCAGGCTTCTCTGTCCATGGGATTCTCCAGGCAAGAATACTGGAGTGGGTTGCCCTGCCCTTCTCCAGGGATATTTCTGATCCAGGAATTGAACTCTCATCTCTTATGTCTCCTGCATTGGCAGGCAGGTTCTTTACCACTAGCATTACCCGGGAACCCCCTAAATCATCCCCTAAACCAGTGACTAAAAACAGGGGATGGGGAATATTCTTAAACTCTTTGTCCTTCAGAGCCTTAGTTTTGAACTGTTTTAGCTGATTTAGCCCTCATAAAGCCTTGTTCTTTTTCTCAACTTCTGGTTCTAATCACTACTGTTCTCTTACTGATGACTTTACTTGCCCTCTGACCTCATGCAAGGCCCATCTTATCAGCTGAGATCTTAGCTTCTGTTTCTCCACTTTTAGCTGTGTTATTTCAGGGTCCCTTGGGAAAGATCCAGCCAACCTAGGCCCCTGGATCACAAGGATGCTCCCGCAGCCTGTACCACTGCACACCCAGAGCTGGGGCCTACCTAGGCAGCTTTTTGCATGTAAAATTCCAGAATTATAAAGATTTCCACCTAGTACCTATCAACAAATAGAGAATATTGGTTTTAAGGACTTTGTTGTGACAAGGTAAACAATAGAACCATGACTTATAAACCAATATCTAGTGAAAACTAAGTGAAAGTGAAGTTGCTCAGTCGTGTTCCACTCTTTGTGACCCCATGGACTGTAGCCCACCAGGCTTCTCTGTCCATGGGATTTTCCAGGAAAGAGTACTGGAGTGGGTTGCCATTTCCTTCTCCAGGGGGATCTTCCTGACCCAGGGATCGAACCCAGGTCTCCCGCATTGCAAGTGGACGCTTTACCCTCTGAGCCACCAGGGAAACCCCACTTTATTTCTGTGAAAACTAAGAGTATTATGAAATATTTTATTTTTATTGGTCGGTAATTACACCTGGATAGTTTACAAAATTATCATAACATTCTTAATTTTATGCTTCCCCCAGAAACTCCTTCCCTATTTTAAATAAAGTGTGTTTTATCTACTGAATAAATTGATACTTCTATCCTGTTATACAATTACAACACTGTAAATAAACAGAAAGAGCTATGTGGTTTGACTACTTCAACCGGAGAGAATTAGCTCCCTAAAAAGAACAGTGGTATTATCCTTTTCCCTTTAGAATCAAAAGGAGTCTGATGATAGCTCTTTGAAAGGACGATGCTGAGAAGACTAAGTCTTCTCAAGTCTTCACGTCCCTGTTCTGCTGTCTTACTTTGGATGACTGTGAACAGACGGGAATGTATGTCTCTGCTAGGGACCTCAAAGAGCTCACAGCATAGGACCTACTCCAGCTTGGCCTTATATTTTCTGCATTTTTCTTCTGTTTTTGTTCAGAAAAGCTTGGGGTTAAAAACAATGTGTGTGTGTGTGTGTATGAGAGAGAGAGAGAGAGAAACTATTTCAGTTACCATGTGTTTTAGTATTTAATATTCAAATATATTCATCTAATATTATGATCACTCTAATTGGCATATATTTTTTGTATATATTTGTGGTTGTTCAGTCACCCAGTCATGTCCAACTCTTTGTGACCCCATGGACTGCAGCATGCCAGGCTTCCCTGTCCCTCACCATCTCCTGGAGTTTGCCCAAGTTCATGTTCATTGCATTGGTGATATATGTACTTATATACAGCCTAATAGCGTGCAGTTGGAGACTATTTAGCACCTCTGATGTGAAAGGCACTGGGCAATCTTAAATCTCCTGTTCAACAAAGCAGGGTATAAATCAACCAACTAACAAACTATGTGCCATGTGCTCAGTTGGGCCTGACTCTTTGTGACTCAATTGACTGTAGCCCACCAGGTTCATCTGTCTGGGGAATTACCCAGGCAAGAAACATTGGAGTGGGTTGCCATTTCTTCCTCCAGGGATCTTCCTATCTAGCTCGTGTCTCCTACGTCTCCTGCATTGTAGGCAGATTCTTTACCATCTGCCTACAATTCGGGGAGCCATCGGGGAAGCCCCACAAATTATACAGAGATACAATATGTACAATACAGTGAGGACTATTCAAGTCCTAATTTTGCTAGATATTTCAGGTAAAGGTCAAACTGGTACTTTAATAATTCATAAAGAATTATATAAAGGATTATTATTAAAATAACAACTAGAACCCATTTATAACTGTATAAAGGAGACTCTGTTTCTGATAAATATCTATTATTCATGATTTATTACATAAACAGTATTATTATTTCTTTAGTAGGTTATATGTTAACCGTTCTTCAGGATTAACTATTTTATGTTAACACTATATGAGAAAATGCTATCTTAACCTCTCTGTGGGATGTGTGAAATTCTAACATACCTGTGGAAATTCAGCATTTTCATTTACCACCAGGCATAAGACATTACTCCACCACCTCCTCCTCTCCAGCCTCATCTTCATTCCCACTGTCACCTCCTGTGAATTAGGACAGAGGACAGAGATATAAATATGACATAACTGGTCAGCTTTTACTACCACACACCACCTGACCCAGGTCCTGAGAGTGACATTTGTATATTTGTCATACACACTTTCACTCAGTTTAAGTACATAACAAAGCTTAATGCTCTCTGTTCAAATTTGCTACAGGTACATTCTTAACATTTCAAGCATGCATAAAAATAGAGGTGTTTGTTTGTTTCTGATTAAATCAAATAGGGAGGTGGCTGTTGTTTTTGGCCACAGTTCTCACATTTGCTGAGAATTAGGTGAGGATTTTTAGCGGTGGGGGAAGCCTGTGTAAGGGCTTCCCGTGAAGCCATTAGCTGAAAACCTTTGGTTTAAACCACAATGTCCAGGGCTGGCCTCTAGCTGCTGTCTCAGGGCTGCCTGGCCTCCTGCCTGCCCCAACCCCTTGCACCTTTGCTCCACCATTAATAGCTGTTGGTGGGGGAGGACTTTCACTTCTACATTATGCTCTTCTGCATTGCCTGCATTTTCACATATTTATTCTATGTGTATGTGTATGAGAACACTGAAGTTCTTTTTTTGCCTGCTTTTTCGCAAAACCATGCATTACTCACATTAAATTATAAATGTGAGATGTTCACCCTGGTGCAGCCTGCCTGTGGCTACCCGCACTCACTCCTTCTCTCTGCTTCCCACCTCGTTCTCTCTCCCTTCTCACCTTTTTCTTCTTCTCTGCTCTGGTGAGGTTCCAGTGTTGCCTTTCTTCGTTTGCATAGATTTTTTTTCTCCACTGTACCCTTTGTGGGAACCGTCTTAGAGATTCCTCCCAGGTCCTCATTTGTAATTATATTCTCCTTTGTTTGCCATGATGGCTGACCTATAGGCCATAGCTTGGAAAAACTTGTCCAGAGTGACTCCTGCATGGAGTGGTGTATTTCTCCACTTCTTTTACTTTTTATCCTCATATGTTTTGAGAACAATTATGAAAAATGTGTTCTTCCTCTTCCTTCAAGTCCTTTTCCCTCTTGGCTAGTATAGCAGGTTTTGTTACCGGCAGAACTTTCTCTAAAGTGAAAGGCGACAGAGAGTTAACTAAAAGACACAGTGAGCTCCTGGGTGTGTCCAGAGTCTGATTTGGTTTGAGAAGAGGAACAGAAAGTACTTTTGTATTTTAGAAATCGAGGAGGCCTCTTGGCCTAGTTTGAAAAGCACAAACAGATAAAAATCTGTTTTTAAAAAATCCAACAAAGTCTAGTTGGGAAGCTAAGCTAGCATCTTGCTACTAATGCATCAGAGGTCGTGGTCACATACTTTTAATGCACTTGTTACTTATTAATTTAATATCAGAATGCATAGATCTCCTCCTGGCCCCTGTTAACCTTAATCGAAAGTTTTCTGTGCAGTCCCTCTGGCGCCCACCCTGGAGAGCTCGCTATTGGAACAGCTTCCAGGTAACCTGGGGCTCCAGCGAAGCACCAACCAATTGGCCAGGTCGCTCCTGTGCAGGCCGTGGTTTCTGCGCACACAGAAAATGATGGGTTGAGTCATAGTCCTCCTTTCCAACAAAAGGGCATTGTACTATGCTGTTTGGTTCAGGCTCTGGCGTGCCACTTGTGGTTGCAAACGTATGGGACAGGAGGCTGGATGCAGCTGCATTCTAACGGGCTGCTTTGGGTGTGCCCCGATAGACCGGGAGATACTTTTAAGGCTGCGAGGCTTTGATTTACCTTCGATCCTCAGCGCTAAGCGCACTTGTGCTTAACTCGGGGCAGCGCTAAGCCAGTTTGGCTTGGTTGGAAAGCTGCAAAAGAGGGGAATGGCTCAAGTTTGCTCTGTGCTGGGGGAGCGGGAGAGGCCCCCTAATGAGGCCGGCAGGGGGCGCAGTTGCACCAGAAGCTAGAAAGCCCCACATGTTTACTTCAGCGTTACCTTTTTGTGAATCCGGAGGCGTGAGACCCTAGAAATTTAAACTTAAACCTGCACATAAGCATTAGAATATGAACTATTGAACAGAACAAACTCTCATTATATTTAGTCCAAAAGGCACAAGAATAGTCCGGAGTTAGCTTAGCGAATACCGAGTCAGGATGTCTCCCAGAGTCAAATCTAAAGAGGAAAATTACCTGGTCAGCCTTCCAGGAAATTTGCATAATTTTGCATTTGGACGCTTCTTACACTCACTTGAGGAACTAGTTCTTCTGATTTAGCCACCTCATTTGTCAGAGGAGAAGCCGACGTTTATGAAACCAGTCCCCTAGTCTCCTCAAGAGGATGTAGCTACAGAAAAATATATAGAACTTTTCTGGGTTTTAGCCATGCTTTGAAAACACCCAAAAAGAGGGCCATTTGGAAAACTGCACTTACAATCCTGCTCTCTCTCATATATATATATACCCACACACACACACACACACACACTCCTGTATAAAATATAACATTTATACACAAAAATATATGCATATAGTATATATTTTATGGGGCTTCCCAGGTGGCTCAGTGGTAAAATCTGCCTGCCAATGCAGGAGATGCAGGAGATGTGGGTTCGATCCCTGAGTCAGGAAGATCCCCTGGAGTAGGAAATGGCAACCCATTCCATTGGAAACTTCCATGAACAGAGGAGCCTGGCGGGTTACAGTCCATGGGGTTGCAAAGAGTCGGACACGACTGAGCTACTGAGCACAGAGTATATATTTTATATATGATAAATATATATTAAAAACCTATCTATCTCTGCCTGCAATGCAGGAGACCTGGGTTCGATCCCTGGGTTCGATCTCCTGGAGGAGGACATGGTAACCCACTCCAGTGTTCTTGCCTGGGACATCCCCTGGACAGAGGAGCCTAGCAGGCTACAGTTCATGGGGTCACAAAGAGTCAGATGTGACTGAGTGACTAAGCACAGCACAGCACGGCACATCTATCTATCTATTTTTCAGGCCCTTTAGAGAGGCAGCATGGCCTAGTGACCTCAGCATACAGGGTCACTGGGTTTGAATTCTTGGTTCTGTCACTTATTCGCCGTGTGACCTTGTGCGAGTTACTTAACCGCTCTGTGACTGAATTTTCTCACCTATAAATGAGGTTAATAATAGTAAATGTTTCATTAGTTTAAGGATTAAATAGGTTAATTTTGTAAAGCTCTTAGGACCATAGTTGGTACATAAAAAAGTACTGTAATAATTGTTAAATAAAATTCATAGAACCTTGAAAACACTATCTTAATCATGAATGTAGATCACATTTCATAGGTACTTTTTAAAAGGTTTGAAGTTGGCCTTTAATAATATCTTTTTTTAGGGAAAATCGATCATGTAATAAATGATAAAGATGTGAGAAAGAATGTGTGAGTGGTGAACCTGTCCACCAGATCAAGTCTGAAGCTTTACATTATGATTCCAGGTGAGGCTCTGGTTTCCAGGGTGCAGAAAAGTCATCTGACAATCTTTGTTTCCTCATTTTGGAAAACTAAAAAACAACAACCCCAGGAATTCCCTGTGGTTCAGTGGTTAGGACTTCGAGCTTCCCTTGTCAGGGGCGCAGGTTCCATCCCCGGTCAGGGAAACTAAGATTCCACATGCTGTGTGCCACGGCTGAAAAAGCAAACAAACAACAAAAAACCCCCAAACAGAAACCCCAGTCTCAAATGCCCAAATCTTCGGAGAATCGTGTGCTTGGAGCACTTTAAATGAAACTGCTCCCTTGTAGTCTGCTGTTTCAGAGGAACCATAACTTTCTTTCTGAAGCTAATTCTTCATCAGCTCCCTCCCTTGTTCCTGAGTGTCTCCATCTGAGCCAGCCAGTGTTGTATTCGGCTTGTCTGTGGAGGCTGCAGGGAGTGGCTGGCAGGAAAGATGATCAAGGATAGTCTGTCCAGGCCATGTGGGACATCTGGACTCCAGGATCAGCCACTAGAAGTAGGGGGGTCCCTGCCCTACAAGAGGCCATTAGGATTTAGCTCAAGACCAAGTTGGGGCAGTCAGGCCCAGCTCCCAGGGGCTGTCACTGGACAGATCAAAGCAGCTCTAAGAGTGCAGAAGAGGCAGCTCCCCCTACTTGGGGAGAAGGATAGCAAGAAAACAGTTCAGTTCGGCTGCTTAGTCGTGTCCGACTCTTTGCGACCTCGTGGACAGCAGCACACTAGGCTTCCCTGTCCATCACCAACTCCCGGAGCTTGTTCAGACTCATGTCCGTCATGTCGATGATGCCATCCAACCATCTCATCTTCTGTCGTCCCCTTAGCCTCCTGCCTTCAATCTTCCCCAGCATCACGGTCTTTTCCAATGAGTCAGTTCTTCACATCAGGTGGCCAAAGTATTGGAGTTTCAGCTTCAGCATCAGTCCTTCCAATAAATATTCAGGACTGAATTCCTTTAGGATGGACTGGTTAGATCTCCTTGCAGTATGAGGGACTCTCAAGAGTCTTCTCCAACACCACAGTTTAAAAGCATCAATTCTTCAGCACTCAGCTTTCTTTATAGTCCAACTCTCACATCCATACATGACTACTGGAAAAACCATAGCTTGGACTAGATGGACATTTGTTGGCAAAGTAATGTCTCTACTTTTTAATATGCTGTCTAGGATGGTCATAGCTTTTCTTTCAAGGAGCAAGCATCTTTTAATTTCATGCTGCAGTCACCATCTGCAGTGATTTTGCAGCCCCCCAAAAAAAGTCTGTCACTGTTTCCATTGTTTCCCCATCTATTTGCCAGGAAGTGATAGGACTGGACGCCATGATCTTAGTTTTCTGAATGCTGAGTTTTAAGCCAGCTTTTTCACTCTCCTCTTTCACCTTCAACAGGAGGCTCTTTAATTCCTCTTCGCTTTCTGCCATAAGAGTGGTGTCATCTGTGTATCTGAGGTTATTGATATTTCTTTCCAAAATGTTGATTCCAACTTGTGCTTCCTCCAGCCCAGTGTTTCTCATGATGTACTCTGCATATAAGTTAATAAGCAGGGTGACAATATACAGCCTTGACATATTCCTTTCCCGATTTGGAACCAGTCTGTTGTTCCATTTCCAGTTCTAACGGTTGCTTCTTGACCTGCATACAGATTTCTCAGGAGGCAGATAAGGTGGTTTGGTATTTCCATCTCTTTAAAAATTTGCCACAGTTTGTTGTGATCCACAGCCAAAGGCTTTGGCATAGTCAATAAAGCAGGAAAACAGCCCTGGAAGAAATGTCCTAGGGTCTCACCTAAGGAGAGGGCTGAGGGGAGGTCTTCAGGAAGAGAAAAGTGTCCCTAAAAGGCCTTGGCTGTGAGGGGGCAGGGCTGAGAGGCTGTCTGTGAAGAAGAAAGACTGGTCTCTAGTTGGGTGGGGGGCTCAGATAACCAATAATCAGGGAGATCTGCTGAGGCAGAAGAAGATGCTAGCAGGAAAGTCCCTGAAGAGCGTGAAGGAACCTCTAAATTCCCCACAGATAGCTCTTCACATGCTACCTGGAGGCCACCATTGGGAGGCTTTGAAAGAAGATACTGGGTTACCCCACACAAACACTTGCCAAGCCAGGTGACCTATTCAGAGAAGCTGCTAATTGTAATAGAGGCAAAATGTTATCTGTGCTAAGTTTAAAACAGTTTTCCAGGGGGAAATAAGGACAGGCCAATGCAGCCAAAAAGAGTTGGTTGTTGGCTTTGCAGAAAGTTACAACTGACAAAGAGAGTTGCCAGGTGTCCTGTGCTGAACCAGACAGTGTGGTATTTTAGTTTCTGGTGTATTAAAATGCAGCAAATACTTGGTTTTGTTTTTTTTTAAATCACTATTATTTCAGATGTACTTTTTCTTACATTTTGATTGATTTTTTAATCAGCAGAGGTTTGTAATTTCAGCTTTTATTTACTCCTTCTGCTAAATATTAAATGGACAGCACTACTTAAAGGAGAACTATGAGCCGTTTGAGATATGAGGAGTTCTTCTAGGTATCTGTGTGCAAGTAAACTGTTCCAACACTAATGCTAAGTATTCTGTTAAATAAATATCTGTCCCTTGGGAGGGGAGGGTACACTCTACAAAACAATTTTTTTTTTCCCCTCAGTCTCTATGGGGTGGATATTTTTGAAATCCTAGGGAATGCTTATCTTTAGGGCAATAGAAGAGCTAACATTTACTGAGGGTTTACCACGTGCTGTGTGAGCCATCAAGGTCCTCTACTCTTTCTCACAATAATCCCAACAGAGAGATGCTCTAATTATCTTCATATTACGGAAGAGGAAACAGGCTCAGGAAGATTAAGTATTGAGACCAAAAACCTAGATGTTATCCTCAATTCCTCCCCCACCTTGACCCTCATTATTAATAAGTTCTGCCATCTGTAACACCAAAATATATCTAAAAATCTGACCTTTTTTTCACCCTAATTCAAGTCCTCATTATTTTTCTTGCTTGGATGTTGCATTAGCCTCTAACTGCCCTCAGGCCACTCTTACCCTTGATATAATCTTCCTTCCATACTACAGCCAGCGTGGTCTTTTTAATTAATTAACTTTATTTTTATTTTTTTGGCCACACCCCACAGCATTGGGCATCTTAGTTCCCCAGCTCCCCAACCAGGGATCTAACCCTTGCCCCCTGCACTGCAAGCTCGAAGTCTTAACCACTGGACCGCCAGGAAAGTCCTAGAGTAATCTTTTTAAACTGTTAAGTCAGAACACATACTCTCCAATGACTTTCCTTCACATTTAAGATAAAGTGGAGGACTTACAAGGTCCTATATGATCTGGTTCCTGGTTGCCGTGTGCAAAGTCTTCATTCATTTAACAAAGAATTATGGAGGGCCTCCCTCGTTGCTCAACAGTAAGGAATCAGCCTGCAATGCAGGAGCCACAGGAGACATGGGTTTGATCCCTGGGTCAGGAAGATCCCCTGTAGAGGGGCATAGCAAACCACTTCAGTATTCTTGCCTGGAGAATCCCTAGGACGGAGAAGCCTAGTGGGTTACAGTCCATAGGGTTGCAAAGAGTCGGACAGGACTGAAGCGACTTAGCACGCACTATGTACATGCCAGGCACTATTCTAAATGCTGGGTGGATTGTTCCTGTCCAGAGCTTACAATAATCAAGGAAATATGTAGGATGATACACATTATCTTGTAATAATCTATAATGGGAGCATAATCTGCAAAAATACCAAAACACTATGCTGTACACCTGAAGCTAACACAATATGGTAACTCAACCAAACTTCAATTAAAAAAAAAAAAAGAAATATGTAGGCTAGTGGATAGTGGATAGAAAAACAGAAGGACAAACACAAACCAGTAACAATGTACAATGTACAGGTCTGAAATTGGGGTATTGCTCGAAGTTTGTCTGTTTGTGTTTTTTCAAAGAAAATGCATTAAGGCAGTGCTTTTGCTGGGACTTCCCTGGTGGGTCAGTGGCTAGGACTTGGAGCTCCCCATACAGGGGGCCCGGGTTTGATCCTTGGTCTAGGAACAAGATCCCACATGCCACAACTAAAGATCCTAGGTGCGACAACTATGACCTGGTGCAGCCAAATAAATAAATATATCTATGTATATTTTAAAAGGCAGTGCTTTGGAATTAAAAATGAAAAAAATGCCCATTTTTTTAAAAGGAAAAAAGAAAGGGAAACTGCAGACAATCTGGTGGTGAAAGCAAAGGGTGCAACTTTAAGTTGTCTTTTCTGGGAGAGCAACTGGTGTAGAAGATTAAACTATGCATATGTAAAGCAAAGATTTTGAACCATTTTCTGGGTTACACTTACATCTTTAGTTTCACGAGGATGACTTGAAGCAGTCACATTTGTGATGTAAAGCTCATTCTTTAGTGTTATTTTCCATTTGCAAATTGGTGGGATCCACTTGAGTCAAACTGTGCTTTTGTAGATGTCATTGCTGCTTTTGGACGTGTTCTCTCAAATTAGGTTACAGAAACAAGAGCTGAATTATACACACAGCTGCAGAAATAGATTTCTACTTGCAAATGTAAGATGAAAAATAGGAAACTTGAGAGAGCTCCTTTAGTGTTGAAACCAACCGACCAGCTTTCTGGGTAAAGTTCTGTTTCTTAACACATTCAGAAATCAATGGGTGGGTGTCCACATGGCCTGAGGAGGCAGGCAGTCCCCTTTTAGAGCATAAGCTGGGGTCACATAGATGGATGTTTGAATCCAGTTCTGCTCTTCCTATTTGGATGACCCTGGTAAAGTCATTTAACCCTGTTACTTTCCTCATCTGCAAAAACCCCTGTGCCCAGAGTTCCCTCATGGGGTGGCTGTGAAAACTAATTGAGATGATGGGTGCAGAGTGATTTGCTTGATAAATGGAAGTCATTGTGAACTGTTAGCAGACTCCTTCTTGCTTTCATGCACTTGTGTTTTGTTCTTGCTCTGTTCACAGGCACCATGAACGTGGAATTTATCATCCACACTGGGGCCTTTTTGAATATAAAAGCGGACACCAAACCTGAGAGAACTCTGGGCTCTTAGGAGTAGGTTGGGATTCTCCCAGGCAAACAAAGATGTAGGGTCACCCTCCTGAAGACTGAGAAGCCTGTAGGAGGGGGGTGGCTGCTACCACCAGGTGCCTGCTGGAGGGACGGAGAAGAAGGGGATGAGGTAGGCAATGTTAGTTGCCCAGTCATGTCCAACTCTTTATGACCCCATGTCCTGTAGCCTTCTGGGCTCCTCTGTCCAAGGTATTCTCCAGGCAAGAATACTGGAGTGGGTTGCCATTTCCTTTTCCAGGCGATCTTCCCAACCCAGGGATCAAACCCGGGTCTTCTGCACTGCAGGCAGATTCTTTACCTGCTGAGCAACCAGGGAAACCCAAGGTAGACAAGGACAGGCCTTGTCTGGATTGGTGTGCTGGTTAGGAACTAATAGTCAGTTCGAAACAGATTAAGAACAGAAGAAGCCCCGTTTCCCTCCTCTCCTGCCACTTTATAATTTTGGCGATGGACCTCCCTCTGTTGTGCCCAGATTGGGCTGGAGATTAAGCCAGCATGTGCCAAGATAGCATCAGACCACAGAGGCAGGTTGAGGACCCCCAGCATGGTTATGAGTAAGTCTTTTCTTGTGAGCCGAACCATGGGGATGTATGCTACTGTGTTTATTTCTCTTTGTTACTTGCCAGTACAGGGATACCCAAAACTGCCAGAATTTAAGGATAATTGGCTTTATTTTCACATACCCGCTCCCATCCTCCACCAACATAGACCTGAATCCAAATCTCTTGACATTCTGTATATTTAAATGAGGGTCTGGGACAGTTTCTATGACCGACAAGGTCAGGAAACATTGCTCATGCCTTGAGAAAAGCCATTTAAACTTTCTGGCTTTGACTTGGTTGTGTCACGAGATGTGAAGAAATGCCTTTTGTCGTCTCACCTTTGGGCCTTAGCTATCAAAGAAGGGATGGATCCGAGGAGGCTCTGATGGAGCAAAGACAATCAGGGTGAGATTTCCTATACAGACACATCTCCAGGACAGGGTTTAGGGTTCTGTGGTCTGTCTGCTTCTAGTCCTGCCCTCACCGGGATCGTTTTCAATGCAACTTAGGAGGAAGTGAGCCCTATGCCTTCTGTGTGTGCTAAGTCACTTCAGTTGTCTCTGATTCTGTGTGACCCCAGGGACTGTAGCCTGCCAGGCTCCTCCATCCATGGAATTTTCCAGGCAAGAGTACTGAAATGGGTTGCCATGCCCTCCTCCAAGGGATCTCCCTGACCCAGGGATCAAACCCATGTCTCTTATATCTCCTGAATTGACAGGCAGGTTCTTTACCACTAGCGCCACCTGGGAAGCCCCAGTGAGCCCTATATTTATTATTAAAAAGCAGTGATTCCGTGTCCCTATACTCCATTTAGTTATTGCTCTTTCTCTTCTTTCCCTGCTTCCAGAAAGAATCGTTCATACCTCCTGTCTCCACTTCCTTAATTCTCATTCACCCCCGACTACGGTGGAGAGAAGCCTGGCCTGGGCGATCTGCTCTGTGTGGCCCTGAGCAGGTCAGTGAACCACTCCAGCCTCAGTTTCTCCACTGCGCCTTCTACACGAGGTAAGGCACTTTACTCTCTTCCTACCCACCTCTTCCCCTCATCCAGAGATGAACCTTCTTTTCCTGAAAGCGTTAGAAACCTAATTGTAAGATTTGATGGTTATTTTTCAGAGCTCAACTTACTTTTCTTGTCAAGAGTTATGACTATACTCAGTTCTTAAGATTGTTATTTTTTCTTCCATTTATGTCCCTTTTCCTGGTTTTTGCCTCCTGGTTCTTTTTCCTTTCATAAACTCAACAGTTAGGTGTATTAATGGAATTATGTAGCCATCAGAAGGTATCTATAAAGACTGTGGAAAGATGGCAAAATGATTACCTGAACATCTTAAGTATCAATAGAAAGAGTGCAATGCAAAATAATACAAGTTAAAAATAGGTAAGGTGGAACTTCCCTGGTGATCTAGTGGTTAAGAATGCACCTGTCAATGCAGGGGACCTGGGTTTGATCTCTGGTCTGGGAAGATCCCATATGCCTTGGGGCAACTAAACTTGTCTGAGCCTGCACTCTAGAGCCATGCTCTGCAAGAAGAGAAGCCACTGCAGTGAGAAGCCCACACATCACAACTAGAGAGGAGCCCCCACTCGCCATAGCTAGCAAAAGCCCGCGAGCAACAAGGAAGACCCAGCACAGCTAAAAATAAAACTAAGTAGTAAAGAAATTAAAAAAAAAAAGGTAAGGTGCTGATGCTCTTAAGAGGGCATTATGGCCACATGACCAAAGAAAACAGTATATTACCCTAGACTGCGGCCACACTCACACTCACACCCAAGATCTCCCAGGGACAAAGGGAACGTCACAAATGAGAAAGTGTCATTTGCTATGAGCACCCTGGTAAGCTGGGTCTGAGCCCTGCTTTGGGTTTCAGATCTGAAGACTTCCTCTATCTTCCAGGCATAAATAAACTCTTACCTCTGCAGGAGCCCATCAGTTAGGTATGTCTAGTCCTCTGCCTGAGATGGATCAGATCCTAGTTTCAGCAGTGAACAAAGAGGCAGCAGAAAAGATAAGAAATTCTCTTTTGGGTGTGTTGAAGCAGGCTCATAGGACTTGAGAGCTGATTCTGATAACTCTCCCCAACTCTGCTGATAGATAAATCTTCCCAATTCTGATAACTCTTCCCAATGTGAGTTTGAAATCAGCCCTGGTGGGAGAATTTACAACATGGAAAGTGGCAAACAGTCCAAAGTATGGCTCTCCACTCCCCACCCTTGCTCAAAGCTGAATGTTAACTGTTCATTAGCACACAACTAGGAGAGGACAGAAAACCTGTCAGCCTCCCCTACTCTGAGCTGGCCCTGATTATATGTACCATTTTCATTATAGGAAGAGACAGAGATGTCTGGATTCATATCTGCAATAATAAAGATGACAACAATGATGATAAACACTAACTGAACACATCTGGGCACTGTGCTTCACCTTACTAGGCAAGTGTTTCCCAGGCATGGCCTTAATTTACACTCAGATGACTTTATGAAATAGGGACTGTAATTACCTCTGTTTTACATATGAGGAAATTGAAGACCAGAATAAGTGATTTGTTAAATGTGCCACTGCTGGTGAATAGAAGATTCTGGATTTCAGGCCAGGCAAGGCCTCTCGAGTGTCTTAGCTCTCACTCCTCGTCATAACCCCTTCCTGGAGAAAGGAAGACAGATTGGAAAGTTTCATCCCCAACTAGCAGTTGACAGCATGTATTTCTATGATTGAAACATTATATTTAAAATATGCATCCTTGTATATTGTGATACAACTTTAAAAAAAATAATGTTGTTTAAAAAGATAAATTTGTTTTAAAAAATTTTGGCTATGCTGGGTCTTCGTCGCTGCTAGGGCTACTCTCTAGTTGCGGTGCTCAGGTTCTCATTGCGGTCGGTGGCTTTTCTTGTTGTGGAGGAACCCCCACTCTGCAATGGAGAGTAACCCATGCTCGCCGCAACTAAGAGAAAGCCCATGCGCACCAATGAAGACCCTGTGCAGCCAAAAATAAGTAAATTGATTTTAAAGAAAGGGGGATCTGACATTGGCCTGGAAAATCTTGGAGAGCTAACGTGGGATGTGTCAGTTGTGCTGTGCTTGAAGGATGAGGAAGGACAAGGAGGAGGAATGTGGGGCCCAGCGAGGGGCATTTGTTAGGGAGACAAGGAACTGTGGGAGCAGGAACTGTGAATCTGGAAGAACAGGAAGAACCCTTTGCAACACAAGGGCTAACTCAAACGCTTGCAGAGAGGAAGGATTGTGGGAGAGGGAAAAGGGGCATGCCTCCCTAAAGTGTATATAAATTTAAAAATGATGTGACTGCGGGTTATTGGTTTGTGATCTCTGCTTGGCGGGGAATGTGAGAGTCATTAGATGATAGCTGAAGTCTGGAGAGTGTCCTGAACCTGAGTGTTCAAAGGATTCTAGAACTTACATTCTGGATACAAAAGGATGACCCAGCAGGAGTCCCTGAGCCAGAAAAAGAAAAACCGGGTGTGAACATGATGTTACTAAAGGCCAGGGAAAGAGGGCTTTTTAAGGAAGAGTCAGTGAGAACTGCCGAGAGACCAAAGCAAATGAGAACTGAAAAAATTGTCTGTTGAATTTCACAATCCAGAGGCCAGTGACCTTCCCTAAATGCCCACCCTGGGCTCATACTGTTTGACAAGTCTCATGCATCTTCTGGATTGTCTGTGTCTTTTGCCATGACTGGAATGGGTGTGGGCTGCTTTAGATCCAGCGCAAGCTCCCGGAGAGTTGGCCACATCTTAACCACAACCAGGATAGTGTTGTAAACAACAAGACCATTATAAGATAAATATATATATATATATATCTAAAATAATTTTATGTATTTACTTTTGGCTGTGCTGGGTCTTCGCTGCTGCGTGGGCTTCTCTCTAGTTGTGATGTGAGGGCTTCTCGCTGTGGTGGCTTCTCTTGTGGCAGAGCACAGGCTCTAGGGCGTGTAGGCTCAGTAGCTGTGGCTCCCGGGCTCTAGAGCACAGGCTCAGTAGCTGTGGCTCCCTGGGCTCAGTAGCTGTGGCTCCCGGGCTCTAGAGCACAGGCTCAGTAGCTGTGGCTCCCGGGCTCTAGAGCACAGGCTCAGTAGCTGTGGCTCCCTGGGCTCAGTAGCTGTGGTTCCCAGGCTCTAGAGCACAGGCTCAGTAGCTGTGGCTCCCTGGGCTCAGTAGCTGTGGTTCCCGGGCTCTAGAGCACAGGCTCAGTAGTTGTGGCACACGGGCTTAGTTGCTCCGCGGCACGTGGGATCTTTCCGATTCAGGGCTTGAGCCCCTGTCTCCTGAATTGACAAGTGGATTCTTTACCACGGAGCCACCAGGGAAGCCCCAATAAGGTAAATATACTTTTGACAAGGCATTTATTACCACATGCTTTGATATCAGAGAGACTCAACTGGACGCATTAAAAAAACAGAAGCATGTATTTCTCATGCAGTGCTGTATAGGTAGGTATCTGATAAATTCAGATCTTCAGAACCAAAGTTCTATGAGATGTACTACTGCCTTTACTTGAGATAAAGAAAGTGTGTTGGAAGTATAGAAATCTACCAGTTATTTAAAACTATAATATAAAACTATTGTACCCTTATTTGTGGAAGAAATAGTCTAAAAATGTCTCACAGAACAGGGTGAGAGTAGTTTCCTAAATTGAAATTATAAAATTTCTTATTATAACTGACATTTTCAAGAGAAAACTATAGCACATGATGATTACTGAACACAAAGATTCCAAACTGAACAGTTTCTGCAAATCAAGTTCTCTTAAAAACTGCAAATATTTACCTGAATGAATCATTTCTTAAGGCCCCCATAAAAAGACTCTTTATCAAGAAAAAAATTCTACATGTATGGGAATTAAATTTAGAAAAAATTAGCATAATTGAATGTAATCATCGTTAAAATATCAAACAGAGCATTACACTTCAAAGTAATGATTTTTAAAGCTCTCGTGTGTAATACTCTAAAGTGTAATTAATATTTAAGCAATATACTAATATTAGTCATACAATATAGTTAAGGTCATTATAGTAAGATAAATTATATAGAATTGATATATAAATATATATATATATATATACACATATAATTTCCCCTCAGAGGACTTACTTTAGGAGGATATTTGTCATGGTTAATTCTTCTTCCATTTTATTTACAAATTGAGAACTTTAATAAGCAATATATATGAAATTAAATGGTTCAATGGGATTTAACCTTGGCACACATGTTGTACTTTCCTTTTTTTTAATATACGTTGTACTTTTATATACATTGTTGTTGTTGTTTAGTTACTCAGTTGTACCCGACTGCATTTTTAAAAAATTTATAATTTTCAATAACCTCAAAAGTATTAAAATAAGGAAACTTCTTCTACCTTAGGTCTTGGCCCCTGTTATCAGATGGGTCTTCCTACAATTCTGCTTTCATCTTGTTAGTGCCATATACTATTATCCTGTGGCTTCCTGTTTCCTACAGAATGAAGTTCAACTCTGACATCAAAATATTCCACAATTTGGCCTCAGAATTTTTTTTTCCCAAAATTAAGCCATGCTCTTCACTGACTTAGTATCAGTGAAGTTCATTCCCACCCTGAACTGTGTTCCTTACCTCTAATGCTCTTCCTCTTTCTCATCTTTAAAGGTTCTGTTGGACTCCCACCTCCCCTGTGAAATCTTTATGATGCATCCAGGCCTTCCTCTGATCTTGTTTTCACCACTTATATTGGCTCTTAAGCAGCCACTATTACTATACTAGTTCACACTTTTAAGAGTTGTATCTTCAACCAAACGGGAAGTTCCTCATTTACTGTCTTTGGTGCCCAGCACAGTCCTGAGTATAAAATTATAAAGTAAAAGTTGCTCAGTTGTGTCTGACTCTTTGCAACCCCATGGACACTACAGTCCATGGAATTCTCCAGTCCAGAATACTGGAGTGGGTAGCCTTTCCCTTCTCCAGGTTCTTCCCAACCAAGGATTGAACCCAGGTCTCCCGCATTGCAGGCAGGTTCTTTACTAGCTGAGCCACCAGAGAAGCCCAAGAATATTGGAGTGGGTAGCCTATCCCCTCTCCAACAGATCTTCCCAACCCAGGAATCAACCCGGGGTCTCCTGCATTGCAGGTGGATTCTTTACCAACTGAGCTACCAGGGAAGCCCATAAATGTTAATATCATCTTAATTACCTCTGACATTTTACTTTATTCTTTTAAATTATCTTTCCATCTAAAGAAATGGCACAACTAAAGGCTAAGTTTACTGTTGCTTAAGTATCTCTCATTCTCTCCCAAAGCTAACTGGTCTTGCTGTTTGCTCCATTTAATGCACAGTCGTCACTGTGCAATTGAAATACACGGAGCCTGGAATTCTCTTCCAACCAAGGACTAATTCCTTTAATTTCACCCAAGTCTTAGGTAAGTTTCTGTCTTTGGTGATAAATGTATATTTACAGGTAGATTCTTTTTTCCTTTTAATGGAATGTTTTGGATGTTCCAACAATTTCACTGAAATTGTAAAGCTTTAAAAACACTGCAGAATCTTCCTTTTATTGAGTGAGATGTTTTTTCCTTTTTCTTCTCCTTTCCCCAAGCACAAGGAAGAAGATACAGCAGTGGAAGGATCTGTGCCTTTAAAAGGCCATCCTGGACTGGGTGTAAAAAAGCAGAAATTATGGTGCCAGCTTCCTCAAAGAGTCGGACATGACTGAGCAACTAACGCTTTACTTTCCTCTACTGTATAGGTAGTTTACCTCTGCTTAAGATTGTTGTGCTTGATGCTCACAAATCCAAAGTAACTTTATTCAAAACTAGCATGGTTTTCTTCTTCCATACGGCAGTAGCAACTGTTTATTATATCATGCTTGTTGCTTTGTACATTATCTAATTTTCCCAATCGAGTGAAATGTGACTCCCATTTTACAGAAGAGAAAACTGAGGCTTAGAGATGCTTAGTAATTTCAATAACTTGTATATGGCAGAGCTCGACTTTGGATGCAAAACTGATTCCAAAGTCACTGCTCTTTTTGCTACACCTTGCAATGTCAGTGCCTTGTATTGCCAGGAATTCTTGCTGGGGAATGTTGGGGCTTGCATTCATGCCTTTGGTGGCTATTGGGAAGGGAAGGATAGAATAGTAATGAAATGTTCCAGTATATCTAAGGAGGTTCACCAGCACCCCTTTCCTGCATATAACTGCTCCAGTCTTAATTATTAGATATTCCCAACTCTTGACAGTTTACACTTCGGTGTATACCAAATTTGGTGCTGTCCCTTTTGTTATCTAACATCTGATCATATGTCTTGAAAGGTTTAAGGAATGCTGGTGAATTTTAACTTCTCCAAGGCTCAGGACAAAAACAACAGCATGAAATAAATCACAAAAAATAAGGATATATATATATTTCAAATACATAACATTAGAAATTCTAGGGACTTCTCTGGTGGTCCAGTGGTTAAGAATCCACATGCCAATGCAGGGGACATGGGTTTGAGCCCTGGTCCGGGAAAACCTCACGTGCTGTGGGGCACCTAGTCCAATGTACCACAACTACTAAGCCTATGTGCCTACAGCCCCAGCGCCACAACAAGAGAAGACACCACAGGCCTGTACACAGCAACTAGAGGTAGCTCCCACTCAATTGCAACGAGAGAAAGCCTATGCAGCAACGAAGACCCCAAAAGTAAATAATAAATAAAAATACTAAAAAAAAAGCAAAAAGGAAATCTACCTGTAAAAGTACTTTTTTTTCATGAAAGATCAACCTACATAAGACTCTATCTTACTGCTATGCTAACATAAGAATTCCAATCTTAAGCTTAGTCTATTTATTTGAAGAACAGTCAATAGAAGGAAATTCCAGTGTGACAAACATTTTGACAATCCTTTAGTGCTATCTCCAATGGGATCTAGTTACATTGTGCTCTTCCAGGAAGGAAGGAGCTTTGTATGTAGGTTTTAATCCAACAGTAATTCTCTTTTTCTAGTAGTACTATATGTGGTGATTCCCTGATTGTCTATTTTACAAAATTAGGGCCATGGGAGGGAAAATAGATTATTCTTCCTTCCCTACTTTTTCTACACTTGAGAGTTTAATACACAGCGTTTTCATAGTAGTTAATTTTAAAAACAATCTAGGCATTTCTACGCAGATTTAACCAATATATTCATTTAGTTGGCCAGGAGTTTATTTATTAATATCTACCACCAACCGGAGGGATTACCTCACAGCTCAGTTGGTAAAGAATCTGCCTGCAATGCAGGAGACCCAGGTTTGATGCCTGGGTGGAAAAGATCCCCTGGAGAAGGAAGTGGCAACCCACTCCAATATTCTTGCCTGGAGAATCCCAAGGACAGAGGAGCTTAGTGGGCTACAGTCCATGGGGTTGCAAGAGTCGGAGATGACTTAGCACCTAAATCACCACCACCACCACCACCAACCAGATACATATAAGTATCATATAATTACATAAGGATAATTTCTGATTTATGAATTAATAACCTTTTACTCTTGTATCATTTTAATATTAGGGTAATTCAAAATGTTTATACAAACAGGTGTTTTTTAAATAACACTTATTTAGTAGAAGACTGGGATGCAGTTTTCATACTGACAGTTACCTTGCTATAGAAAGACTGTGTACCTGGAATCTGACTTCAGAGTCTCAGTCCTGCCTGTTTTTTGTCTTGGAAATATCACTTCATCCGTTTCCTCATCTATAGGTTGCAGATCACAATAGCCATTCCACAGTGTTCTTATGAAGACAAAATGCCAGAAATATAGGAACTATTTGAGAAATGGAGTATTTCCTGCCATATCAATAAACAAGGATGTCACAGTCATCAGTGATTCCAGCCATCCAGGGCAACCAGGAAGGAAAATCATACCTGCTGCAGGGCAGCCATCAGGCTGCAGCTGTTCCCTATGGTGAGCACTGAGGAAAAACAGGATATGGCCCCAGATAGCTGAGATGCATATGAAAAGAATGATTTCAGTGAGCCCAGATGCTTGCATCTTCTGGTACATAGAAAACACTAAATTCCTTGAGGTATCTGGTTTTAATTCCTAAAAATTCTTTTGATGTTCAGACTACCTGCCCCTTGTTGCAAACTTCTATATAACTTGACCTCCCTACCCACCCCCACCCCCAGCAGTTCTCTCAGGGTCACTTGAGATGCTGTCTCCCCAGGCTTGAAGTCCTAAAAATTCCCACTGAATAAATCATATTTCTCAACTTTCAGATTGTGACTATATTTGACAGCAACATATTCTTCAAAGGCAAAATTGGGTTTAACAGAGATACACACAAAACTGGGTTTTATGGGACCCAAGCATGGTCAGGAACCGGACATCTTAGAAGGGAGTGGGGAGGAGCTTTTTATAGCGATTGGGCTAAGCAGTATGAGTTACTGGGCCCAAGCACCAATCCTTTCCCCCAGGAGTTCTACTTCCAAAGCACAGACTTCCTCAAATTGGAATGAACTCAACCCCAGGGCATATTGTGATTTTCGTCCTTGGTTCACATCCCTCAAGGCTGCAAGTTTGGGAGAAGCCATTCTTTCACCTTTGTAATCTTGTAATTGCTCGTTTGTAAGTGCTTAACGCCTTTGCTATTACAGAAGGTCCCTATACAGAGGGCTGGAGGTCAGAATACTGAGTCAGGCTAGCGGCTAGTTGTATTTAAGTTCTTTCTCTCCAAAGGAAAGGGCAGTGGTGTTTTTCCTAAAAAGAAACCTTGAATTGGGTCCCTCGTGTTCAGCCTAAAGCCCGCAAAGAAATAGGTGGGGAGGGCGGGGGCGACAATAGTTAACTATTTTGACCGCGCTCTGGCTGGAGCCTTTGGCTACAGCCCCGGCGTTGGTCTCCGCGCAAGTGCCCGTCCCACCCACCCAGGGTTGTGGGGTGCAGGCGGACAGCCGTCTCCGTGTCCCCCAAGCCGCTGAGGCCGGGCTTCTGGTCGTGAGATGCAGATGAAGCGGTGTGAAGGGTTGGGCTTTTTTTTTTGTTCCTAAAAATGCAACGAACAAAAAAAAAAGTACAACAATCCAAACCCAACCATCTCGTTGTACGCCGGCTTCCTTCCCAGGCGGCTCCACTGGGGACCACGCCGCCTCCCGTGGCCCGCGCTCGGCCCGGGACCAGCCCGCGGGTCCGCGCGATCCGCGTCCCCGGCCCGGCGCCCCGGGCACGGCGCCCCGTGGGCGCGCACAGCCCTCACGAAGCGAGCGGAGCGCGCCGCCGGGAGCCCGCCTCTCGGCCCCGCGCGCCGCGCGCGGTGGCGGTTGCAGGCGGCGGTTGGAGATACCGGAAGGGCTCCCGCCTCCCCTCACCCGCGGCCGCCCTCCCCCGGGGAAAGGCGAGTCCCGAGAGGCGGAACAAAGGCGCGGCTGTGCCGTGGAGGCGGACCGAGGTGCCGGGGGAAGGAGGGCGTCGGGGCGGGGCCCGTCGGCGCCGCGAATCCATTTTGCAGCCGTTCCCGCCTCGTAAACGCGCGGTACCCGCGGCTGGAGGACTGGCCGCTGCGCGGCTCCCGGCGGCTCCCCTCCACCGGCCCCGGAGGTCCGAGATAAGTACGCGCCGGCCGGCTTCTCCTGGGGAAGCGGGGTGGGGACTTGCCCTGGCTGGGCGGGCACCTGCGTGCGTGGGGGCTGGCGGAGAGCTCGGTCTGCGCTCCGGTCCCCGCGGAGAGCAGCCGGGCCCGGGAACCGGAGGTGGGGGAACGGCGTGCGGGTGGGCGGCCGGGGGCCAGACCAGCGCGGCCGGGCTCCAGGAAACCTGCTCCGCTACCAAGCGCTCCTGGCTTCACTGCTGGCTCCTCGGGATCGCCTACAAAAGAAGAGGCGACCGTCAACCAGAGTCGGAGCGCGCGACCACCACCCTCTGGCGCTGAACGTGGGGAGGCTGCCTGGTGCCGGGGGAGGGCGCCCTAGCCGTGAAGCTGCTTAACACAAAAGATCGCCAGGCTCTCCTAGGCTCCTGGCTTTTTCACCAGGTCCTTGCCGGGTGGCTTTATTTGTGGGGGAATGATTGAAAAAAAATTGAGGGTCAAGACTAAGGATCCTGTGCATATAAATGCATAACACTCTTTTTTATTTGTTCTTTCTTTGCTGTAGCCTCGTTTTGATTACCAGTCACGACCTGAAGGAAAAAAAACCAAAATCTGATTGCTTTGCCTTGGGAAACAGTAACCTCGACCAATACTCCTGGCTTGCAAGTGACAGAGGTAAACTACAATACTTTTCCCTACATTAGGCAAAAAAGCACCCAATTTCTTCAGGCCCAGAACCTTTCAAAATCGAACTCTGTCGAGTGTATGTGTTCCCACCCTCAAAAATGGCCTTTGTTCTTTTCATATTTTGTCAACACCCAGAAAAATAGATTCAATACTTAGACATTCTTTATATGACAGTTATTTGAAACATAATCCAAAGATTTGTACTGCAAACGAAAAGAGGCTACAACAGCTTTTGTTTTTAAATAGGGTTTTTGTCTTTTTTTTTTTTTTCATTTCCTGTGTCACTGCTGCTTGGGTTTGTACAACAGGGCTTGAGTTTTCTGACCCTAGAGACCTTTATATAATAGGTATTTTAAAAGCAGAATTTCTTTTACATAGCCATTCCCTCTGGTAGAACTTGATGGAGTTGTTGATTAACTGGTTATACTTCTGTCTTGCACAGTAAGAAGATATATTTCTTCATACTCGCCTGTCTTTCCCTAAAAATACTGTCTTTTTTTTTTTTTTTTTTTTGCATCAGCTGACATACTAAGCCTCTCTGGCAAGTCTTTCTGTAACACCAGGTTATTTTTATTCTCTACATGTATTGGTTACCTGGCCCTACTTCTGCCACAGCTGTTCAGCTATGCCCATCTTCACCAACAGTGCTTTGCACCTGCTATGCTATGTAACACTTACTTTGCCCTCCCTTGAAATTATAGATCGAGAGAGTCCAATTGTCTTAGGATTTTTCTTGGTTAATACACTCATGCTCTAACATAACACTGTAAATGTGTAGTTACAGTTTTCACAGTATCTATACACACATATGTTAATTAAATCACCTTACACTGATGTGGGTCAATAGTTTACAAGATTGTCACACATTACTTAATCTTTCCAAGAACATTATGAGGTAGGTATTGTAAAAATCCTGATTCCATGAAGGGTAGAACTAGTGCTTGGAAAGCTAGGTAGTTAGATGCAGTTTCAGTGCTCTTTTACCCTTCTTCACTGGAGAACCTGTTACAACCTACTTTGTAAAAATTATAGCATTTTAGAAGGGATTTAGAGAACTCCTGATTAAATGTCTCCATTTAATGAGTGAGGATCCTGAATTCTTGACCCACTTTTCTTTTTTTTTTTTAATTTATTTATTTATTTTTATTTTAGTTGGGGGCTAATTACTTTACAATATTGTAGTAGTTTTTGCCATACATCAACATGAATCAGCCATGGATTCACATGTGCTCCCCCTCCCAAACCCTCCTCCCACCTCCCTCCCCCTCCCATCCCTCAGTGTCATCCCAACGCTCCATCCCTGAGCATCCGTCCCATGCATAGAACATGGAATGGTGTTCTGCTTCACATATGACAATATACATGTTTCAATGTTACTGTCCCAGAACGTCCAACCCTCACCTTCTCCCTCAGAGTCCACAGGACTGTTCTATGCATCTGTGTCTCTTATTCTGTCTCACATATAGGGTTACCATTACCATCTTTCAAATTACATATACATGCATTAGTATACTGTATTGGTGCTTTTCTTTCTGGCTCACTTCACTCTGTATAATGGGCTCCAGTTTCATCCATCTCAATAGAACGGCTTCAAATGTATTCTTTTTAATGGCTGAGTAATATTCCATTGTGTATATGTACCACAGCTTCCTTATCCATTCGTCTGCCGATGGACATCTAGGTTGCTTCCATGTCCTGGCTATTGTAAACAGTGCTGCGATGAACATTGGGGTACACGCGTCTCTTTCAATTCTGGTTTCCTCGGTGTATATGCCTAGCAGTGGGATTGCTGGGTCATATGGCAGTTCTATTCCCAGTTTTTTAAGGAATCTCCACACTGTTCTCCATAGTGGCTGTACTAGTTTGCATTCCCACCAACAGTGTAAGAGGGTTCCCTTTTCTCCACACCCTCTCCAGCATTTATTGCTTGTAGACTTTTGGATAGCGGCCATTCTGACTGGTGTGTAATGGTACCTCATTGTGGTTTTGATTTGCATTTCTCTAATAATGAGTGATGTTGAGCATCTTTTCATGTGTTTGTTAGCCATCTGTATGTCTTCTTTGGAGAAATGTCTGTTTAGTTCTTTGGCCCATTTTTTGATTGGGTCGTTTATTTTTCTGGAATTCAGCTGCAGGAGTTGCTTGTATATTTTTGAGATTAATTGTTTGTCTGTTGCTTCGTTTGCTATTATTTTCTCCCATTCTGAAGGCTGTCTTTTCACCTTGCTTATAGTTTCCTTTGTTGTGCAAAAGCTTTTAATTTTGATTAGGTCCCATTTGTTTATTTTTGCTTTTATTTCCAATATTCTGGGGGGTGTTGACCCACTTTTCTGATAGTGCTAAGGTCTCATAACTGGGCAACTCAGGGCCTATGCCTTGCTTGCTGTGTACAGTTGCAGGGTGGGGGTGGGGCTCAGTTTTTCCACTTGTAAAGTTAGGTGTTTAGCTAAATAACCTCTGAGATGTTTTTAAGCCTGGTATTTGTTTTATTCTTAACCCATAACTTTTAGCACCATATACTATATATTGGTAGTATGCAGACACATACTAATATTAACTGCCTTAAACTGTTTTATACTTTAAACTTAGGCCTTTTTCTTCTTCTTTTTTTTTTTTTTTTGTACTAAGTTCTATAAAAGTATGGTTCTGTTGTAAGGTCAGGAACTATTTGGAGAGGTGGAGCACCATCATACATCATTGGTCAGAGTTCATTAAGTGGTATACTCTTTTCTAGCGGAAAACTTGGCGGTCTTTTCAGGAGCCTTGAGAATGTTTCTACTCTTTGTCTCACCTGACAGTACACTTAAAGGAACCATCTAAGGAAATAATTAGAGTGTTGGACTAAGACTTTTCTACATTGTTCATTAAAATGTTATAATCCCCCCAAAATAAACAGTAGGAAATAGCATATCTATAAGATAGATGATCATGTTTTAAAAGAATAGGGGAACAATAGGGGAAATTCAAATAATAAAACAAGTGGAAAAAGTGGACACAAAGTTGTGTTATGCTACCAGTTCTGTTAAAATATGTGTATGTGCATACACACACAAGATTGGAAGAAATATACCAAAATAAAGTTAAAATACACCAAAATAATAATAATGGTTATTTCTTGGCAATGTGACCATGGGTAATTTTTTTCCCTATATTTCCTGAATTTTCTGTAATCACAAATTATAATTTTATTATTATTTTTTATACAAATTATAATTTTAGAAAAACAAAATCCACTTGTATGGATAACCTCTCCAACTTGAGTATGGTGTCAGCTTTCTATGTCCTTTTTTGTAAGGCATTTATCACACCTTGTATGATAATACCTTTGTAAATGTGCTATATTTTGGAATTTAGGGCAGGAATTGATTTTTGACTTACTATTTCATCTTTTAAAACAGCATTAGATCATTGGATTATCCATTTTTGTATTCATGAAAGACACTGCTGTCATTTACCTTGCCTTGAAACTCTTAGGTACTAGAGGAATAGTACCCCTAACAGTTAACCAAAAACAGGTGTCCTTTGACATATAAAATAGTTACACACTGTGGTTGCTTTCTAATTCATTTGCATTATAGTTGTAGATACATTTCTAAGGAAAAGTTGAACTGAAAATTTTTGCTGATAGTTTAAATCATTGTCTTTCCTGTGGAATAAGCACAAGTGTATCCTATTTGACAATAGCCCGGCCACCCATTTAAAATTCCCAGAGGAGCTCTTTCTTTGTTCCCCTGAATATGTGCAGATACTGAATATGAGGGAGGGGTGTCAACATAGTGTATAGAATATAGCCAACCTAAAAATTGCTTAAAAAGTTTAGCATAATTAGCTTTCTATTTGAAATATTTTCTAGATGAGTTTTACTTAGAATAAAATATGTATGTAATTCTACACTGAACAAAGGGGACTTGGTTCAGATCAATTTTATTGGTAGGTAGTACTGGTCAGTCATCCACAAAATAACCTTTTTCTCTTGGCGCAGTATTACACACTAAGTGATTTCACTTACCAGATAGATCTAGCTTGCTGTGTACTGAATTGACAGTACTTTTCAGAAAGCTGGCATTAACCTCAAATGCAGAGCTAGATGATGAAAACTTTTAATAGATACCAATCTGTTGGGGATAATAATTTAGGCTAATGATTGCCAGGTTTATTGTTGTGAAAGAAGATTTGTTCTAGGGGTAAAATTTTGTCACCTTCATTTAAACCTGTTTACATTTATTTGGGAGAAAAGAAACCAGACATGTCTGGTTCATAAAACCTTTGTCAGTAGTTCCAATTTAAATTAATTTTAACTCTTAACAGGTAAAGATAAATAATCTGAGTCTGGTTGGTACCAGACTAGGAGAATAATTTAGGCATATGTTATGTTTCCTTGAAATTCAGACCCTCATTTTATTCTAATTGATTTCATCTGGGTGGGAGAGAATGGGATTCCATACCATTAGATGTCCTCATAGATTTCTAAATAGTTGTTCATAAATAGGATAGTGATACCTGATCTATCTAGTAATCCTAGAACTATTGATTTAATGCTACTGATTAACAGGATTACAGAGTAATATCTTGGGTGACTATCAGGTGAGAGAGAGTTGTGAGATAAGGAGGGAATAAGAGGAAATCAAAAAGATTATATTCCTTGAAGTAGAATGGGGAAGATGAGTTAAAAGAAGAATAAACAAAAGAGTCAAGGAAAAAGAGTGGCATAGAGAAGAGAATGAAGGAAAGGAGAAAACTAATTTTTTCCAAGTTTGTGTGGACTATGAAGGTAATGACCTAGTTTTCGGTTTTTGAGATGTTTTTTTAGTCCAAAAACTTGTGAACTTTCTGAGTAGGTAGGGCTTCCAAGCTGCTAGACCTTCTGTACTAGGTTTATTTTGCCCTAATCAGGAATCCTATTAGAAATACTGTGGGGGAAGTTTTACTTATTACTACTTATTTACTTATTACTGCTACTTATTCTAGGACAGTGCCAGAAAAGGAAGGTTACTTATGTCTTATATGGACACAAAGGTAAATTATATTGTGTTTGCAGGGGCCATGTAACAATTAGATAAGCTATTTTAGATACTATACGTGGTATATTAATTTTCATATTCCTTTTTTAAGTTATCAGAAATTTTGTTTTTTTCTTAATCTTACGTTATCCTGTTTGGATCATGTTTTGGCACAGTCTCTAAAAGCCAGAATGAAGTGTTAATAACACACTGATAAAGAGTATTTAAAAAGAAAAAAACTTGGTAAATAGTTTTCATATATTATTAGATAACTTTCAAAACAGTTTTTCAGTGAGGAGAAAAACTAACGTGTAAGTGGTTTGCCCAAGGTCAGAGATTGAGAGCAAAATGAGTATGTCAGTCTACTCACAGGCCTGGATTCAGAGATTTCCAATAAGATACTTTTTATTTTATAAAAGATAAAAAGATATAGCAGATTAAGCTCTTTATGAAGCTTATCATAATCAGCTAGTGTTTCTGAAGTTTTACCTTTTTAGCTCAATATAATTTTCTTATAACTGATCTCACTGTTGAGTTTTTTTTCCAACTTTTGTGAAAATTTTCAAATATACTGAAAATTAAAAGAACATTACAATAGATATCCTTACATCTTACCTAGATTCAATCATTGTTAATACATCTTTAGTAAGTTTCAAGAAACCATTATTAGTGGATCTCATACCAAATTATCAGTATACTACTTGAAAATAAGATTAACTAGTGGGATGAGGGGACATAAGTTTTTTAAAAGGTGAGCTCTTTTATTCTATACTTTGTTCCAAAATAATGTTGATTGATGACTGGCTGTTTAGTAGAGTTCCCATAATTTAGTTTTGTCTGTGAAGTGAGTTTCAGTATTTTCTATCTAGTTACTTGCTAGGTATTTAGATACTACTTTGAAATTTCTGAATTCAAAGATGCCTCAAAGCAGGATGGAAATTAGGTTTAAATTTCTAAGATACAAGGTATAATCTTTTTATTCTCTAACGGGATTTGGGAAAAAAATCATGGATATTATTTTGACCTTTATATTGTTGTCAACTAATGAAGTGCAAAGATTTAATAGGAAAAGTTCTTTTAATTAAAAAATTTTATTAATATTACCTTTTAAGAGTGAATAAAATGAACACCTCTTCATTTATAATCATTTTACGTTGATCATATAGAAACAAAAAGGCTTCCAGGAGGGAGAAGTCAACTTTTACTTCTGTTTTATGACTCCTTTCCTTCGGGTTGTGTTAGTCCTCAGTCGTGTCCGATTCTTTGCAACCCCATGGACTGTAGCCCACCAGGCTCCTCTGTCCATGGAATTCTCCAGGCAAGAATACTGGAGTGGATAGCTATTCCCTTCTCCAGGGGATCTTCCTGACCCAGGGATCGAACCTGGGTTTCCTACATTGCAGGCAAATTCTTTACTGTCTGAGCCATCAGGGAAGCCCGTAACTGTTAGGTTTTCCATCTTTTAAAATATTCTGGTTGTATTAAAGACTCTTGTTGCTATTAATATATACCCACTCAAGGTAGTATTGATCAGTTTTTGTAGTCTTCCTTGAGTGGATATTTTGAAAGTTTGCTTAAAAATAAATCTGTGGTGGTGTTATACAACTGCATTTGTCAAAACTCATAGAATTATGTACGAAAAGGAGTTTTATTCTCCATAAATTAAAAAATATATTTTAAAGTATAAATACAGTAGAGAAATGAAGTTGAAAACCAGAGGAGGTGGTAGGTAACTAGTTATATATTCAGCTACTTTCTTTGTTGGTATAGAACTTGGAAGAGTTTTAGGAATTCCTTGGCAGTGTGATGGTTAGGACTCTGCGATTTCCTTACTGCAGGCCCAGGTTCAACTCCTGGTCAGGGAACTAAGATCCCACAAGCTGCATGGAGCAGCCAAAATAAACAGAACTTGGGAAGTTTTTAATTCAAAAGAAGAAATGAATCTTGGAAAACTTGTTTGCCTTTATATACTTAATTTGAGATTGGTGAGGTTGACATTTTATGACTGGTGAACAAAAATTTTGTTCACATAATAAAGTTTCTTGACATCTATATTTGTCCCCCCAAAAAGGGGATGTATATTTTAGTTTCATCAAAGAAGTAAGCTCAGGTGATTTATTTAGATTTTTATGTGTTAGCACACTTTTAAGAAAAGAATCTGTAAGTTCCTTTACTGTGAAGCATACCCTTCTCTTAGTGAGGCTAAAAACCTTATTATATGTTTTCCTTTAAAACTTTTAAGGCAGCGAACTTGCCATGGTTTCTTGGGTTGTTAGGCCAATATATCTCAGTTTTCTCTGAAAGTCAGCTAGGGAAGTGGTCACAGAGTTTTGACATAAGGTTTTGAGTATAAAGCTTAGAAAAGAAAATTGTTTTAATGTGGATTAAAATGAGAATCTTTAAATTATGAACTAAAATTTATAAGTTGTATCACTAAAAGTGGAACAGGATCTACTATGGTTTTGATGCAGTTTTTTTAGAAAAGGGACTTTCCAAATAGTAACGTTTTTCTCTGGTTCATTTTAAGAGCTGTAAATTGATTATGGCTTTGGGATGACTATTATTTCTAAATTTTCCTGTGTGTGACATTTTCCTTTTTTCTTTTTGATCATACTTGATTGCCTTAAAATTCTTCTTGGCTGCTTTTGCAGTATCCTCAGTTTTCTTCAAAGTTTCTTTGTCTTGGGAGCCTTTTTTCTCCTTCTCATGACAAAACTTGGTATCCTTTGTTCTTCCTTTTAGTTATTTAATATGCTTAGATAGGATTCTCTGGAAATATTAACCTGGCAAGGACGAGTAAATTAGGTTTACTTTATTGAATGCTGCTGCCACTACTTTCCTGTTTCTACTGCTTACTCCAAAATATAATTCTAGGTGAAACATGTTAAAGAGCAGGGGAGGTGATAGAACCAGGACTAGTGGTGGAGGATCATGAAAAGTTTTCTTTCTTTGCTCTAAAGAGTCAAAATGTTTTATAACTGCTTGATAACCTTTCAGCACACTAACCTCAGTCTCTGAAGCCATTCTCTTTCCAGTGCTTTTTGAAGATTATTTGATTTGTCATGTCACAAAAGATTTTTCAGAAAAATAAGCTCATCATCATTTTTGCCATATAATACTAAAATTTGACAGAATACTCTACTTTAGTTCTACATTGTTGTTGTTTAGTTGCTAAGTTGTGTCTGACTCTTTGCGACCCCATGAACTGTACCCCACCAGGCACCTCTATCCATTGGATTTCCCAGGCAAGAATACTGGAGTGGGTTGCCATTTCCTTCTCCAGGGGATCTTCCCGACCCAGAGATCAAACCACTGAGCCACCAGGGAAGCCCTGGTTCCACATATATATGTATTATATATTTATTATACATATATCTCTCACAACCTAGGACCATAAACTAATTAGTCCTGCAAGTTCAGCTTATCTTTTAAGTCTTCTACATTGTAGCTCCAATTGTGATTCTTAAAATTACTGTCAAAAGTGTTTACTTACTTTTGGTTATAAGATGACATGGAGATTAGTAGACCCTATTTTATTTATTTATTATTTATAAATTTTATTTATTACTTTGGTGGTAATGTGATAAATACTGAAGGATGTATTTATCTTAGTAAACTGAATGGGGACATATTTAATGCTATTTTTGTTTCTAAAACTTTAGGGATAAAAGTTTTAAAATACACATTTTAAAAGAATAAACTTGAATTGAATATTAGTATTCTCTAGTTCAGAGGTCTCAAATATTTTGGTCTCAGGACCCCTTTACACTTGAAAGCTGAGGCTCCCAAGAGCTTTTATTTACACGTGTATTTGAAATTAAAACTGAGAAAAAAATTTAAGGTAATTCATTTAAAATGACAATAAACCTATCACATGTTAACATAAATAATTTGTGAAAAATGACTTTTCAGAACAGTTGTGAGAAAGGTGGCCTTATTTTACATATTTAGAGATGTCTGTCAAGAATCTCCATTTAGTAGACAACAACAGGAATCTTTTATGTATCTCTGCATTACGTCTGTTACAATCAGTTAATTTGGGTGAAATATACAAAGAAAATCCAATTTGGCTTGGCACCGATATGTAGTTGGTGAAAGGAGGAATATTTTAATGGCCTTTTCAGAAAACTATCCCTCTTCTTTGATCCTATACCAAAACTCAACAAATGGTGGTTTCTTAAAAAGTTAGTTGCAGTATGAAATATGAAATCATATTTTTTTTTAACATATTGGTCTTTTGATCTTTTACCCAGGTATGATCTGTAACATGCATTGGTGATTTGAACCAGTTAATTCGCTGTGTAATATAGATCTCCAATACAGGCACGCATGCTAAGTCGCTTCAGTCGACTCCTGTGCCACCCTATGGACAGCAGCCCACCAGGCTTCTCCGTCCACAGGATTCTCTAGGCAAGAATACTGGAGTGGGTTGCCATTTCCTTCTCCAGTAGATCTCCAAACAATGACATATTTCATTATACAAAGATCTCTGTCGTAAAACAATATGCATGTTAATATTACCACTTGTTTCATTAGAAAAGTCTAATTAATGGTAAGCTATCAAGCTCTTAAGGGGCAACTATGTTTGCCAAAATCCAGTTTTCACCTAAAAATTCAGCTTTTTGTCATTGGCGAGAAACTCTGTCATTTGTTTCCCTTGAAGTGATGGGCTCATTTTGTTTGTTTTCAGAAAAATGTCTGCCAGATACCTAAGTCTGCACACCCATAGTTTGTCATTCATTGTTTCAAGTATAAAAATGGTGTTCCCTGAAAAAAGCAGCTGATTAGCTTGTGGCTAAATTGCCTAATTGCTTTTCCTCCAGACAGTATCTGCTGGTATGCAATAGAAATACTTTGTGGTTACTTCATATTTTGTTATAGGAAAGATTTAAAAAGACATGTACACAAGGATTAAGATTTAGTAAAATGAATCATTTTTACCATTTCATCAAGAACATTCTAAAATGAAACTGGCTGCCCTCACCCTTGCCCCAACTGTGGGTATGTGGTGGTGAAGAATACATTAGGAATCCAGTTTGGGGCTACCTGTAGTCTTGTTTGGTTCCGGCTAAGGCCCCAGCTGTGTCTGCTTACCATTGCTTTTTTAACAGCGCAGTGTCCACAGTGCCAAAGGTAAAGAGCATCTCAGTATTACTATGAAAATAGTATTGTCCTCACAGGTGCCCAGGAAGAGCCTTAGGGACGCCCAGGTTTCTCCCCACTGCATCTTGAGAACTGATTGCTCCAGACAGTGCAAACAGCTTTGATTACTGTCCCAGTGGTTTTTAAAAATATCCATTTAATTCTCTAGGGAAGAATGAATTGCAGCTCTCTCATTTTATGTTTTTACCCCTGATTTTAATAATTGTAATTTTGCCTTTGAAATAGGAAAATGTGCCAGTTTTTAATAAAAGTCTCCCTGAGAGAACATGCTTGGATTTATATCTCTGCTTCTTTCTTTAAATAGCATACCATTTTATAATTGTGGGCCCAGACTAAAGAGCTCATTCTGTTCAGACACTGAGTGGCTTTGTTTCTGACAGCTAGTAGTCAGCTCTGTTTTACAACAAGCATTTGGGCCCTGCTGGCTCAACTTGCAGTTGTCCTAGTACTTGCCCTGTCTCAGCCAATGACTGTTGTTGGAAAGCCCACACAGAGGCCTTGTGTACAGGGAGCCCCACTGATAAGGAGTGTGTTCTAGTCACAGCAGATGAAATCTGCTTTGGTGTGCATTCCCGTCCCAAATTTCTCTTATTTTCTTTGTTTGAGTGGTTATTTCTGTGACAAGAGCATTTTTTAATGGCTGTGAAGATAGTTTCTTATAATTATTTTATAGTCCAAATGGAGGGGATTCCTGACGTAGAATAAAATATTTCTCTCTCTCTGGTAGGAGATGTGATGGAGCTGCTTGAAGAAGACCTCACGTGCCCTATCTGTTGCAGTCTGTTTGATGATCCCCGGGTTTTGCCTTGCTCGCACAACTTTTGCAAAAAGTGCTTAGAAGGGATCTTAGAGGGGAATGTGCGGAATTCCCTGTGGAGATCCTCTCCATTTAAGTGCCCCACGTGCCGGAAGGAAACTTCAGCCACAGGAGTCAACAGCCTGCAGGTTAATTACTCCCTGAAGGGTATTGTTGAAAAGTATAACAAGATTAAGATCTCTCCCAAAATGCCAGTGTGCAAAGGACACTTGGGGCAGCCTCTCAACATTTTCTGCCTGACTGACATGCAGCTGATCTGTGGCGTCTGTGCGACTCGGGGTGAGCACGCCAAGCATGTCTTCTGTTCCATCGAAGACGCCTATGCTCAGGAGAGGGACGCCTTCGAGTCCCTCTTCCAGAGCTTCGAGACCTGGCGTCGGGGAGATGCCCTTTCTCGCTTGGATACCTTGGAGACTAGCAAAAGGAAGTCTCTACAGTTGCTGACTAAAGATTCGGATAAAGTGAAGGAGTTTTTTGAGAAGTTACAACACACGTTAGATCAAAAGAAGAATGAAATCCTGTCTGACTTTGAGACCATGAAACTTGCAGTGATGCAGGCCTATGACCCAGAGATCAACAAACTCAACACCATCTTGCAGGAACAGCGAATGGCCTTTAACATTGCTGAGGCTTTCAAAGATGTGTCAGAACCCATCATATTTCTGCAGCAGATGCAGGAGTTCAGGGAGAAAATAAAAGTCATCAAGGAAACTCCTTTGCCTCCCTCGAATTTGCCCTCAAGCCCTTTGATGAAGAACTTTGATACCAGTCAGTGGGAAGACATAAAACTAGTGGATGTGGATAAACTTTCTTTGCCTCAAGACACTGGCATGTTCATTAGCAAGATTCCCTGGAGACTTTATCCATTATTTGTGGTGGTCCTTCTGCTTGGCCTTCTCATTTTCTTCAGTCCTGCCATATTCCTAGAATGGTCCATATTTGATGAAATTGCAACTTGGAAAGATAATCTTTCAAACTTGAGTTCCTACCTGACTAGATCAGCTGATTTTGTAGAACAATCAGTTTTTTACTGGGAACAGTTGACAGATGGGCTTTTCATTTTCAGTGAACGATTGAAGAGTTTTACTTTGGTGGTGCTGAACAATGTGGCAGAATTTGTGTGCAAATATAAACTATTATAAAATCTGTTTCAAGTACCTAGTTCTGTGTCTTTTGTCAGAAATTTGTTAAGAGTGGTAGTTCAGATTTGGTTAAGATTCCAGTCAGATATTGCCCTCTAAAAGTATTCCTTTCAAAAATAATGTCTTATACATGTTGAAATTAGGTAGCATAAAGATAAAAGTGAACTTTAATAGTTTAGTCTCCAGCCCTTCTTCCTTTTTAAGGTGCTTTTGAAATTAGCATCCTATCGCCAGTATTGGTTGTGTTTGTGCTATGAAATGAGGGGGAAAGAGAGTACATGATTTAATATTGTATTGATGAGGTAGTGTAATAATGATTGTTTTTAAGCATATAATAAAGACTACTCTTGTAAAGCAACTGTTTTTTGTTTTTTGAGAGTGAACATTTTTTAAAAAAGGAATAAGATAAGATGGATTGAATTTGCAGCTTTTTCTGCAGAGGGTTGATTTCCTTTTTCAATACAATGTGAATCTCATGTAAACAAAAACTGGCATTTTCTTATGCTAAGCTGACATTTTTAGGAGGGTGGAGATTTATTTCAGCTTGCCTTTTATCTGCTTTTAGGTTTTGTAAATTTATCACCAAAGGAATGTGGTGGTAAACTACAGAAGTGTTAGTGACTGTGCAAGCCAAGCATGGGTTAAAAAGAACATATGGCAAAAGCAGGAAATGGGAAGGCCTCCTTTTTACTGGCAACTAAGTGTTGTTCCAAAATATAATGGTAGCTGTACAACCAACCAATCCACTTGTTTAAAGAACTTTAGTGAGACTCATTTGACAGTAGATGAAGCAGTCTATCAGCTATTACAAAGTACAAAGGAATCAGCTAAACACTAGTGCTATCCTGTCTGCTCACATGAGATAAAGATGCCCTATCTCCCACAGAACAAAAATACTTAATTTTTTTCACCTTGTTTAGGCTTCAGATGAAAACAGGAAGTGACTTAGAACCTCTTTCAGTCAAACTTATTTCTGTCATGGGGCAAGACATTCCTTGACAACCCAGAGGGTGTTTACCCCAGTACATTAATTTGGTTAAGAGGTAATACAAGCAGGGATGGGAAAAAAAGGTGGCAACTAAATTTCAAGTACAGAAGAACCTGCAGTTATGAGGAGAGTAGTCAACTTAAACTGCTGGTTGAGGTAATGACCGCCTCATCCCCAACTGTCAATCTAGGATTTAGCCACTAAATTTCTAAAGGGATCGAAAGAAATTAAGATGTTTCTCTAGAAATAGGTGTCTCTGCCATGAGGACTTGAGTAGATACGAGGTGTGGACAGGCTGAATGGTTTTCTGGTTCCAGAATATATTTTAATACATATTTACACAAGGTTTTCATGAAGGATTTTTCTTTTTAAATGGGATACTGTAAAGGGATCTGTTCCCTGTTCTCAGATCTATTGGCAGTTTCCTTAAACTATCCAGTTTCTCACCAGTTGCTTTTTCATTTTGTATACTGCAGGTTCCCAAGCAACTCTCAAATTTGTAAACACAGCTATGGACACACTATTTGCTTTAACAGTAGTTACCTGGAAATCTAGGTCTCTGTTTTTGTTATTTTCCCCTCCCCTAGATTTCTTAATCATATATAACTAACATTGTGGTTAAGGTTGATTTACAGGTTCCTAAGGCTGTGTCTGATGGTTTGTGGCCTTTAGTTGGAAGCAAGAGAAGAATGAGTGGTCAGGAACTGGTCACTTTGAACGTGGGAGGGAAGGTATTCACCACAAGGTCTTCCACCTTAAAGCAGTTTCCTGGCTCTCGGTTGACGAGAATGTTAGATGGCAGAGACCAAGAATTCAGGATGGTTGGTGGCCAGATTTTTGTGGACAGAGATGGTGTTTTATTTAGTTTCATCTTAGATTTTTTGAGAACTCACCAACTTCTGTTACCCACTGACTTTTCAGACCATCTTAGACTTCAGAGGGAGGCTCTATTCTATGAACTCAATTCTCTGGTGGATCTCTTGAACCAAGAACACATGCTACAGCCAAGACCTGCTCTTGTGGAGGTACATTTCCTAAGCCGAAATACTCAGGCTTTCTTCAGGGTGTTTGGCTCTTGCAGCAAAACAATTGAGATGCTAACTGGGAGAATTACAGTGTTTATAGAACAACCTTCTGCACCAGCCTCGAGTAGTAACTCTTTCCCTCCTCAGATGACTTTACTTCCACTGCCTCCACAAAGACCATCTTACCATGACCTGGTTTTCCAATGCGGCTCTGACAGCACTACTGATAACCAAACTGGAATCAGGTATTTTGTACTTTGAAGCCTCTATTCTATACCAGTTCCTAATGTTTCCCCTAAAAACTGAAATTTTCTCATGCCTGAATTTTCTTAGAAAAAATGATGACTCAAAATAATTTTTGTTTGGAGGGGGGGAGGTAATCAGTAGAGTTGGGTGGAATGACCAGAAAATTATTGTCCAGATTGGGGTACTTTTCAGAGTGAAAGAAAGAATTGTTATTATATGGGACAATAGGAATAAATCAAAATAGTCCAGGGAAAACTGGGTCTATGGTCATTCAAGTTGTAGGAGGAAATAATTTCATAGATTATGTTCCACTCCCATGGAATGAGATGCCTTTTTCTCCCCCAAGGGTTTCTTTTGGTTGCTGGCATATAGTAAAGGCTCAACAGTTTGTTCTGATTTCCTTACACTCTATGTATATTTGTTCTTTCAGCCCTTCTGATTTGGCTACCAATTTTTCTCCATTCGACTTTATTTTTTAAACACCATTAAGGCAGATATATCCCATGGCAAATCTGGTCTCCTGTTACATCGTTGGCACTCTTGCACAACTCAAAATATTGGGATAGGCTGTCAGTATATTAAGGATAGTTGCTTCTGAGTCAGTTACTCACTTTCTCCCCCTGTTATTCTTGGCTGGACCCTCAGGCTGATTTTCACTCTACTGTCATGGACACTTCTTTTCCCCCTTAAAAATGTCTTAATGCGGTCCCACTATTATTTTACTAACTGTGAAAGCTGGCTTTAATTTTCAGGAGGGAAAAAAAGTCTGTATATATATGTTCTTTACTATTTAAATAAAATATACTTTTTGGGGGGTAAAGGTAGACATATTTTGGGATATTAACTTTTGCAGTAGACACCAGGAATGAACAATGTTTAACTCTTCCACAACATACCCTGTGGTCCTGCATACCAGCTTAAAAACCCTGGGGAGTATGACAATTCTTAAGTTTTCACACTTTATAATCTGTCTTTCATGAAATGTCATTTTGGGGAAAGGGATCCAGTTAAATTAACATGCTGATTGTGGAGAAAACCTAAGACCCTATCTTCACCTCAAAATGTTTTAAGATAACTCTGTGCACAATTGGTTCGGTTCAGTTCAGTCGCTTAGTCATGTCTGACTCTTTGTGACCCCATGAACCGCAGCATGTGAGGCCTCCCTGTCCATCACCAACTCCCAGAGCTTACCCAAACTCATGTCGTTTGAGTCGGTGATGTCATCCAACCATCTCATCCTCTGTCGTCCCCTTCTCCTCCTGCCCTCAATCTTTCCCAGCATCAGGGTCTTTACAAATGGGTCAGCTCTTCGCATCAGGTGGCCAAAGTATTGGGGTTTCAGCTTCAACATCAGTCCTTCCAATGAACACCCAGGACTGATCTCCACTAGGGTGGACTGGTTGGATCTCCTTGCAGTTCAAGGGACTCTACAGTCTTCTCCAACACCACAGTTCAAAAGCATCAATTCTTTGGTGCTCAGCTTTCTTTATAGCCCAACTCTCACATCCATACATGACCACTGGAAAAACCATAGCCTTGACTAGACGGACCTTTGTTGACAAAGCAAATGTCTCTGCTTTTTAATATGCTGTCTAGGTTGGTCATAACTTTCCTTCCAAGGAGCAAGCGTCTTTTAATTTCATGGCTGCAGTCACCATCTGCAGTGATTTTGGAGCCCCCCCCCCTCCAAAAAAAGTCAGCCACTGTTGGTAGGACACTAAAATAAACAGAAGAGGAATTACCAGTTTTTATTTAAAAATTTGGGTGATTAAGATCTTTGGGGATCCCTTTCTAAAAAGTTAAAAACCTAAGGAAAAATGGTGTAATTGATTTCAAGAAGAAACATGCAAGGTAAAAAGATATCCTGGAAATATTAAATGATCTTTAAAAACTACACATTTGGAGAAAATGACTGTAATCTTGAAAAACATTAGAAACTCAAGTTGGGATATTTGTGTGTGTACAATGACAGTAGTTCCCCCTTTCTCGTTTAGTGTTTGTGTTTTACAAATCAGATTTTTTTCATCTTAATAAGAGAATGGTGTTATACTTAAATTCCAAAATAGGTAACTCTAGAAGCTATTTTTAAAATTAGGTTTTTTCTTGCATCATCACCAAATAGTATTCTTTTCAGTTGTTTGAAGTTTAGAATTTTTTCAGCTGATAAGTAGTTCGTGATTTTTTTTTTTTCTATAATTCCAATTTCAAAGTAGAGGTAGATAACCCAAGATTGAAGGCAGGAGGAGAAGGGGACAACAGAGGATGAGATGGTTAAATGGCATCACTGACTCGGACATGAGTTTGAACAAGCTCCAGGCATTGGTGATGGATGGGGACGCCTGGCTGCAGTGCTGCAGTCCATGGGGTGGCAAAGAGTTGGACACAACTGATTGAACTGAACTGAATTGAGAAATAACCCAAATCCGGTGACATTATGGGGAGTTTAGGTCATCGGATGAAAACTCTTGGTCTTAAGAGGCCCACCTTAGATACACCCTACTTAGCTGGCAATTGTTTTTATTTCCTGCTCACTCCTTGGTCTGAATCTGTCCATTCAGATGTTTTTTTGAACGTGAAAAGTGGAGAAGTAGGCCTGAATGGCTCCTCAGAGCCTGATATATCATCCAGCTGTTCAGTTATGTTCTACTAATATGATTTATCACTTTGAGGTCTTGGTAACCTAGCAAGTTGCTCAGTTATTATCTCTTAAGTTCGTAGTACTAGAAATATTTGGCATGCATCTTGCAGAGGGCCATTCATATGATACCACATTATCAAGCTCAAGTTATGGTCACAGGATTCTAGAGTTTTTGGTAGCCACATTCTATCTGTCTTTTCCTTTTTAAACTAGCTCAAATGGAGACACGTAGTTGCCTTTTAAGTTTTTAAAAGAAATTTTGATTTTCCATTTCCCATTGGTTTCTTTTCTCTTTTTCTTGTGCCTTGAAATCTTCCATTTCTCAATTTGGCATCTTAGGGAATCTGATATTTAGGCCCAGTGATTTCTTGCAAGCACATTCCACTTGGCTCAGTGATAAACCCACCTGCCAATTCAGGGGACGTGAGTTCAATCCCTGGATCAGAAAGATCCCCAGGAGAAGGAAATGGCAACCCACTCCAGTATTCTTGCCTGGGAAATCCCATGGACAGAGGAGCCTGGAGAGCTACAGTCCATGGCATTGCAAAAGAGTTGGGCACAACTTGGAAACTGAACAACAACAGTAGTATTTGCATCTTAATTTTGTCAGATGTTCTGTAACATTTTTTCTTTGACAAATGTTTCTAGGCTCTATAATCAAGATCTGGGGCTTGTGGGTAGATGAAATCATTTACTAATGTTAAAAATTTGCTATAATAAACATTTTTGGGGTATGTACTTTGTAGTTTCATAATTCTTACATTTTATTATTGAATTCTTTCCTTTGTCTAGAATGAGTTTCTAAATGTGAGCTACAATAACCAGTCTATCAATCATAATTAAAAGGCGGCTAGGGGTGTCCCCAAGGCTCTTTTTATCCCATAAAACCACAGACACTTTAGGTGGCTGCCTGGAACTAATTTAAGTTAGCCTTTTTTTTTTTTCCACATTTCATAATCAAATGGTGGGAGGACAGTTCAGCACTCAGTCGTGTCCGACTCTGTGACCCCATGGACCGCAGCACTCCAGGCCTCCCTGTCCATCACCAACTCTCGGAGCTTGCTCAAACTCATGTCATGTGGGAGGACACAAAGACATAAAAAACATCCTGGATGGTAGATAAAGAAGGGGCAATATAGCTGTATCTTTGTGGATATGTTACATTGACATTATTAAAACAACGTATTACTATGTTGGCATTATTAAAGCAATCTTCCCTGGTGGCTTAGATGGTAAAGAATCCGCCTGCAGTGCACGAGACCTGGTTTGATTCCTGGGTTGGGAAGATCCCCTGGAGGAGGGCATGGCAACCCACTCCAGAATTCTTGCCCGGAGGATCCCCATGGACAGAGGAGCCTGGTGGGCTATAGTCGATGGGGTCACAATGAGTCTGACACAACTGAGCGACTAAGCACAGCACAGCACAGTCAATCTGAAAAGTTAAGGTATATATTTTTTCTTGATTTATGTGTATTGATTCTATTGAGTTTTCTAGGAAATAGGAAGTTTTGTCATTTTGACTCTAGAGTCCTTTTAGATCCTATGTTTTTCTCTTCAACTGTCGACAGTTATTGAGAAAAACTGACAATAAAATCTTGACATTTAATATCTGCAAAACCTCACCTGAAAAAATGCTTTCGATAACAGAAAATTACAGGAGAAAATTTGTAATGTCAGTGCTGATAATGAGTAAAATTAGATCTAGGGGGAAACTGTAAAAGTATCAAATGTTCATCGAAATGATTGAATCAAGTAATTTAAATAATATTTAGTAAGTCAAAAAGAAAAATTGGAAATAGTTAAATTACATTATATAACAATCAAGCTAATTTAATCATTTGATGAAATTGTTTGCTCCAGAAAATAATTGCTTAGTGAGACTTCATCAGTGTTAGCTATATTCCTAAATGTGGAATTAAAATGACTTTGGAGATTACAGTAGGGTCTCTATTTTCAGTAGCCTGAAATTACTGGCTTAGATTTATAAATGAAGTCTTTAAAAAATTCTGATAAAAGTAGTATTACACCTTTATTTGAAGTTATAAATCAAATTTATATATTTAGTTTTGCTAGTTATTAAAGGGATGTTTCATAATTGAACATTTTTGTGTGTCCTAGGTATGTCTCCATAAAACCTGATAACCGAAAACTGGCCAACGGAAGTAATGTTCTCGGCTTACTGATTGACACTTTACTGATGGAAGGCTTCCATCTGGTTGGCACCAGAACAGTATCTTCTGAAGACAGAACTGAATGCTATAGTTTTGAAAGGATAAAAAAGCCTGACGCTCTTGCCACGAGCAAAACACTGAAATCAGAGACTACCCTCATGCCAGAGCAATAGCCATGTTCCTGTTTGGAAATTCCATATATAGGGAATATATGTTAGTCAAGTATGTACTCAGTCTATCTTTATGGCCTCCACCATGCCATCTTTGGGCAACCGTACCTTAATGCTCAAGCCATGCTGACTACTTGCTGCTCTCTAAACAATATTGTGCAGTTGGTGCTTTGGTGTACGTTCCTTCTACCTTCAAGGTCTCTTTTCCCTTTCTCTTCTTCATGAACACATAAAGTATTCAAGAAGGGGCTATTGAGGGACTTCCTTGGTGGTCCAGTGGTTAAGAATTTGCCTGCCAATGCAGGGGACATCGGAGAAGGCAATGGCACCCCACTCCAGTACTCTTGCCTGGAAAATCCCATGGACGGAGGAGCCTGGTAGGCTGCAGTCCATGGGGTCGCTAAGAGTCGGACACGACTGAGTGACTTCACTCTCACCTTTCACTCTCATGCATTGGAGAAGGAAATGGCAACCTACTCCAGTGTTCTTGCCTGGAGAATCCCAGGGACGGCGGAGCCTGGTGGGCTGCCGTCTATGGGGTCGCACAGAGTTGGACACGACTGAAGTGACTTAGCAGCAGCAGCAGCAGGGGACATGGGTTTGATCCTTGGTTCAGGAAGATCCCATATGTCACAGAGCAACTAAGCCCACGCAGCACAACTACTGAGCCTGCGTTCCGCAATGGGAAGCCTGTACACCGCAAGCAGAGAGTAGCCTCCACTCACTGGAACTAGAGAAAGCCCATGTGCAGCAATGAGGACCCAACGTAGCCCACCCCCCCCAAAAAAAATGGGGCTATGGAATCAGACTGCTTGATGTCTTTTTTCCCCCCAAGTATCTGGGTTTATTGAGGGGATGGGGGTCTGCAGGGGAGCCCCAGGTGCCTGTGGGGAAGGCCTGCCATCAGCCTGGATGGCAGCAGCCCAGTGGGCAGTTGAAGATGGGATCTTCAAAACCTGGGTCTACTTGAAAGTGTGGCTCTCAGCTCCACTGCGCCTAAAGCCTTTGGGTCCAAACATGGCTGTGTAGCAGGGGTGGTTGCAATAGGGCTTGCCTTCATGCTCTGAATGACTCCCCCGAGGTCAGTGTCTTTCCACATTCTCACACTTCAGGCAAGGCTGATGCCAGTCCTTCCCCAGGGAGGTCACCCACTCAGCAAAGTATACCTCCATGTCACACTTGGGGCACATGGGCATGGAGGCACTCAGTCTGGGGCAGGTGGCTGGGTGGGAACAGACAGGAGCACTGGACTAGACTGCTTGATTTCTAATCCCAACTAAGTCACTTACTAGCTACATGGCTTGGGCAAGTCGCTCTCTGTGCCTCAGCTTTTTTTATCTATCAAATGAAGATAGTAAATAAATATCCTTTATAGGATAATAAATATACCTCCTTTATAGGATATGTAAAAATTAAAGGAGATAATGTAAAATACTCAGCACATTGCCTGGCACATGGAAATCACTCCATAATTATCAGTGATGATAATGATGGAAGATGGGTGACCCACTTTCAATCGCACCTCTTCTTGGAGGCCTGTTTTCCTCTTTTCCTAGGCGTAGTAAGCAGCCCTTTCCTCTGTACAGACTCACATGCCATTATAAAAACAAATTTTTCTCACTTGAATGTGAGCTTGATCCACTCAATAGTTTTAATTCTACTATGTGTAAAGCACTGTGCTAAACACTTGGTAAGAAATACTTTTGTTAACAATTAGCACCTACTCTGGTGAAAAGCTTTTGAATATAACTTCTATTAATACTAACATTCAACGTTCATGTATTACTTTGATTTAATGAGTCCTCTTGTAGGAATCCTCATATATATATGTCATTTAAAATATTAGGATAAACATCTAGAAAGGAAATCATTAAATCAAAGAGCATAGAATAAAGAAAGGGGAGTGGTTCAAGATGGAAGAGAAGAATGCGCACTCATCTCCTCCTATGAGAACACCAAAACTGTAACTAGCTGTTGAACAACCATCAACAGGAGGACACTGCTGCTGCTGCTAAGTCGCTTCAGTCGTGTCCAACTCTGTGCGACCCCATAGAAGGCAGCCCACCAGGCTCCTCCGTCCCTGGGATTCTCCAGGCAAGAATGCTGGAGTGGGTTGCCATTTCCTTCTCCAATGCACTGGAACCCACCAAAATACATAGCCCTCATCCAAAGACAAAGGAGAAGCCACAGTGAGACAGGAGGAGGGATGCAATCACAATAAAATCAAATCCCATAACCCTCTGAGTGGGCAACTCACAAACTGGGTAACAATAATACCAAATAAGCTCTCCCACTGTTGTGAAGGTTTTGAACCCCACATCAGGCTTCCCAGCCTGGGGATCCAGCAAAAGGCCTAGGAATCCCCAAGGGATCTGACTTTGCAGGCCAGCAGGATTTGGTTACAAGGTTTCCACAGGACTCTACTCTTGGTGGACACAAAATCTTGCATGCAAGGGGGCCCACAGGGAAAGGAGCAGTGGCCTGGTAGAAGACTGACCAGACCTACCTGCTAGTGTTGGAGGATCTCCTGTGGAGGTGTGGGTTGGCAGTGGCTCACCACGGGGACTGGGGCACTGGTAGCAGTAGTCCTTGGAGGTGCTGCCCCTTGGCCTGAGCCCTCTTGGAGTTCACCATTAACTCTGCAATAGAGCCAGTAGACTCCAGGGCTGGGTCTCCTCAGACTAAACAACTAATAGGGAGGGAGCACAGACCCAGCAGACAATCAGATTACAGTTTTACTGAGCACATCCTGCCCACCAGAGCAAGACCCAGTTTTTCCCACTGCCAGTCCCTCCCATCAGGAAGCTTACACAAGCCTGTTAGCCTAATCCTCTGGAGGTCAGACAAAAGAAGCAAAAAGAACTATAATCCTGCAGCCTGCCAGAACAAAAACCATATCACAGAGGGTTAATCAAAATGAAAAGGGAGAGGGTTATGTCCCAGATGAAGAGACAAGATAAAACCCCAGAAAAACAACTAAATGAAGTGGAGATAGGCAACCTTCCAGAAAAAGAATTCAGAATAATGATGGTGAAGATGATCCAGGATCTCAAAAAAAAGAATGGAGAAGATGCAAGAAATGTTTACCAAAGTCTTAGAGGAACCAAAAAACAAACAGAGATGAACAGTATACTAGAAGGAATCAAGAGCAGAATAACTGAGGCAGAAGAACAGATCAGTGGCCTGGAAGACGGGATGGTGGAAATCACTGCCGCAAAATAGAATATAGAAAAAAGAATGAAAAAAAACTGAAGACAGTCTAACAGTCCTCTGGGACCACATAAAACATACCAGCATTCACACTGTGGGAGTCCCAGAAATAGAAGAGGGAGAGAAAGAACGTGATAAAATATTTGAAGAAATAGTAGCTGAAAACGTCCCTAACATGGGAAAGGAAATAGTCAACCAAGTCCAGGAAGCACAGAGAGTCCTAGGCAGGGTAAACCCAAAGAGAAACACACCAAGACACATAATAATCAAACTGACAAAAATTAAAGACAAAGATAAAATATTAAAAGCAACAAGGGAAAAATGACAACATACAAGGAAACTCCCATAAGGTTATAAGCTGATTTCTTGAAAGAAACTCTACAAGACAGAAGGAAATGGCATGATATATTTAAAGTGATGAAAGGGAAGAATACTCTGCCCATCAAGATTCTTGTTCAGATTTGATGGAGAAATCAAAAGCTTTCCAGACAAGCAAAAGTTAAGAAAATTCAGCACCACCGTTTTACAACAAATGCTAAAGAAAATTCTGTAGGCAAGAAACACAAGAGAAGGAAAAGACCTACAAACAATAAACAGAACAATTAAGAAAATGGTAATAAGATCATCCATATATATAATTACCTTAATGTAAATGGATTAAATGTACCAACCAAAAGACATAGACTGGCTGGGTGGATGAAAACATGTGCATATATGCTCAGTTATCACATCACTCTACTTAACTCCCTAAATTGTATGTAATTATTTTATATTGTTAGGTTAATCATGCTTCCATTATGGCTTCCAATTGTAATTATTTTTCTTTTTTTGTTTGGCTATTGACTGTGAAAATTGATAAACATCTTTTACTATTGTGATTATGTAACTATTATTTATCTTAATACCATTGTATCATCATTGGTCAACAGAAAGTAGTAGAATTCTATATCACTAAAACTACCATTTAATAGAAAAACCTGTAATCCTTTTTTAAAATCCAGATGCACATTAGAATTATCTTAAAAAAAAAAATGCCCAGGTATTGTTTTTTTTTTTCTCTCCAAAGCTCTAGATGTGATTCTAATGAGCAGCCATGTTTAAAAACAACTAGACTATATGATCTTTTATTTTCATCTAGTTTGTTTCACTTTTTCTATTTCAGTGCTCCCATATAATTTAGTTTATGTTTTCCAGCTTCTCCATCTCTTGTTGTTGTTCTTTCTCAAGCCTTTATCAAGTATAGTAGAAAAGCTCTTTTGTATATGTATAAAATATAAAAAATAAAAAAATAAAAAATAAATAAATAAATTAAAAAAAGAAAAAAGAAAAAATAAAATATACATACATTATAATAATATATATAATATACATACTTTAGAAAACATATGAATTTTTGCCTGGCTAAAAAGTGTATGACATTTTGGTTCCACTTGTTTGAATAAGTATGAATAGAATGCTAGATTTCTAATTTATATTCACTCAAAGGTTGGATAGTTCCATTTATTCTGGTGTCTAGTATTACTGCTAAAAGCCTAGAAAGCTTACTATCTTAGTGATTAAAAATTTTTTTTTGAATGAGGCTTGAAACTTCTAATTCAATTCTGAGAATATAAAGAAATACTATGTTGTATAAAACACCCAGGAAATTAACATGTGATAGTATTATCAACTAAAGTACAGATTTTGTTTAAATTTCATAAAATTTTATGCTAATGTTCATTATTTGTTTTCATTCCTTATTCAAGATTCCACATTGTATTTAGTTGCATTGAGCAGCTTCAGTTGCATGCAACAAATTCTCTTTTCATTTTTATTGTTACACATATTTTATAATTTTCCTTGTTATGGCTTCTTAGATACACTCATCCTTTAAAAGTGGACATTTATTTTCCAAACACACAGAGTTATCAAAGTATCTTTGATATTAATTACTTATTTTGCTATTAATTTCTCATTTAAATGCTTTCTTCTCTGCAATCACCTTCTGTGTTTTTTCAGTCTTTTAACTTTATTGAGGCTTTCAATGGCTAAGTCAAAGATCTCTCTTGGTAAATGTTACATTACACTTGAAAATATGTGGGTTACTTTCAAATATCTTTTGATATAGATTTATAACATAATTCTGCAGTGGTAAGAGAACAGACTCTGTATGATTTCAATACTTTTAGATCATTAAATTTTTGCACCTTGTTTTATGTCCCTGAATATGTTCCAGTGTCTCCTGGTTTATACTCTACGGGAACTTGAATAGAATTTGTATCCTGCTGTTGTGTGAAAATTGTATAAATCTTAATTATGTTGAATTGGTTCATAGTATTTCTCAGGTGTACTATATCCTTCTACTTTTCTGTCTGTTCATTCTATTAATTTTTGAGAGTTTGATACTGCAACTCCAACTAAAAATCTTAATTATCTACTTAAAAGAATAATTATAACATATAGTGGAACTATATGTAACTTTGGAAAATTCTTAAAGAGATGGGAATATCAGACCATTTTACCTGCCTCCTGAGAAATCTTCATGTAGGTCAAGAAGCAACAGTTAGAACTGGACATGGAACAACAGACTGGTTCCAAATTGGGAAAGGAGTATGTCAAGGCTGTATGTTGTCACCCTGCTTATTTAACTTATATGCAGAGTACATCATGTGAAATGCCGGGCTGGATGAAGCACAAGCTGGAATCAAGACTGCTGGGAGAAATATCGATAACCTCAGATATGCAGATGACACCACCCTTATGGCAGAAAGCAAAGAACTAAAGAGCCTCTTGATGAAACTGAAAGAGGAGAGTGAAAAAGCTGGCTTAAAACTCAACGTTCAGAAAACTGAAATCATGGCATCCGGTCCCATCACTTCATGGCAAATAGATGGGGAAACAATGGAAACAGTGAGTGACTTTACTTTTTTGGGCTCCAAAATCACTCAGATGGTGACTGCAGCCATGAAATTAAAAGATGCTTGCTTCTTAGAAGAAAATCTATGACCATCCTAGACAGCATATTAAAAAGCAGAGACATTACTTTGCCAGCAAAGGTCCGTCTAGTCAAAGCTATGGTTTTTCCAGTAGTCATGTATGGATGTGAAATTTGGACTATAAAGAAAGCTGAGCACCAAAGAACTGATGCTTTTGAATTGTGGTGTTGGAGAGGACTCTTGAGAGTCCTTTGGACTACAAGGAGATCCAACCAGTCCATCCTAAAGGAATTCAGTCCTGAATATTCATTGGAATGACTGATGCTGAAGCTGAAACTCTAATACTTTGGCCACCTGATGTGAAGAGCTAACTCACTGGAAAAGATACTGATGTTGGGAAAGATTGAAGGCAGGAGGAGAAGGGGACGACAGAGGGTGAGATTGTTGGATAGCATCACCGACTCAATGGCCATGAGCTTGAGCAAGCTCTGGGAGTTGGTGAAGGACAGGGAAGCCTGGCGTGCTGCAGTTCATGGGGTCACAGAGAGTTGGACATGACTGAGCAACTGAACTGAACTGATGTGTAACTCTGTTCTTTCTCCAAGTCTCCTGTAAATGTGTCATACTTTCATAATTTAAACACTAAAAAAAAAAAAAAAAAAAAAAAACCTAAAAAATAGAGCACCAAGTACTTTGCACATAATAGGGTTAAAAAATGTTGAGTGGAAGCAGTTGAGCACCATTTTAAAAAGTACAAACTCATTCATTCATTTAAAAACATCTGTTAAACATTTGCTGGACACTAAGTTTTCAGATTTAAAACAAGAGTAAAACAAAAATCCTTATTCTTAATGAACTTACATTCAGGTGAGAAACTGTATCATCATAACAGCAAAAATTAGAAATAAAGTTCATCAACAAAGAATGGGTAAATTACGGGCCACAGTGAAATACTGTGCAGCTTTAAAAATGAATGAGACAGCAATTTATAAACTAAGAAGGAAGGATTGTCACATTTACAAGTTGAAAAAAAGCGAGGTGTAACACAATGTATAAAGTGAAAAAATATATTTCTACTTTATGTGCAGTATGTAGTTTCCATTTGTAGAAAAATATATATTATATATATATATATATGCATACATATATATATATAGTCAGAAATTTTCAGCAAAGATATGGCTCACCTGTGGAGAAGGAACTAAGTGAATGGGGTTTAAATGTGGGAGGAAGAGTTACTTTTCACCAGACCAGGTAGGTCTGTTTTAAAAAGGGAAGAAAAAGCCATGCCTGAAAGATGTGTGTGTGTGTGTGTGCCAGTGTTAAGGGACTGCTTTGGTGTAGTGACATCACGGCTGATGGTGATGGCAGCCATGAAATTAAAAGACGCTTACTCCTTGGAAGGAAGGTTATGACCAACTTAGATAGCATATTAAAAAGCAGAGACATTACTTTGCCAACAAAGGTCCGTCTAGTCAAGGCTATGGTTTTTCCAGTGGTCATGTATGATGTGGGAGTTGGACGGTGAAGAAAGCTGAGCGCCGAAGAATTTATGCTTTTGAACTGTGGTGTTGGAGAAGACTCTTGAGAGTCCCTCGGACTGCAAGGAGATCCAACCAGTCCATCCTAAAGGAGATCAGTCCTGGGTGTTCATTGGAAGGACTGATGTTGAATACTTTGGCCACCTCATGAGAAGAGTTGACTCATTGGAAAAGACCCTAATGCTGGGAAGGATTGGGGGCAGGAGGAGAAGGGGACGACAGAGGATGAGATGGTTGGATGGCATCACTGACTTGATGGACATGGGTTTGGGTAAACTCCGGGAGTTGGTGATCTGACAGGGAGGCCTGGTGTGCTGCAATTCATGGGGTCGCAAAGAGTCGGACGCAACTGAGTGACTGAACTGAACTGAGCTTGGCGTAGGATGGCCTATTATGTCATACTGATCCAAATTTTACCCTACCATCTTTCCTGTGAAATCCTTACATTTAGTAAAGGAATTACATTCCAGAAATTTCTAGTAATTATTTATAGATTTGTGTACTAAGCTATAGGGAAGAGAGATCTTTTAAAAAGTCTCCTAGTAGTACCTCAAGAGGTTATGTATAATGGAAAAGCGCAAAATACTTCAAGATTAGTAATGTTAAAGTTAGCAGCTGAAAATAATGACTCAAAAAAGACAAAAAAAGCCTTATGAATGAGTGTTTTGTTTTTGGTAGCACTCTTCTTCTCTTTACTGTGGAAAAGTCAACTTAGTTGTTTTAGTCTGCCAGCTTAGTTTTGGGGATGCATCTGGTCTGGTTTTCTCACTAGCATCATATTCTAGGGTACAATATTTCCATTCTGCTAAGTTTTGGGCAGTGTGTGATTTAACTAGCTGGGTAAAGTTGCCATGGTTATATATGTAACGCTGTTTGATTCTCTATAGTGCTTTGCTGATAAGATTATTAAAGACTGATAACTGGTTAAAGGAATAGTGAAGCAAAAATACTGTAACTACAGATTGGCAAGGAATAAGACAGGGAATGTTTAAATTGCTATTAATTTGTTCTTAGTCATTCACATTTGTAGAAACTAGCTTGAGATGAGAAATAAAATGTTCTTTTTAATGTGTTACTAGAAACATTACCCATGGAAACATGTAATATACATACATTTAATTAATTCAGTCAGAAAATATTTATTGCCATTGTGTGCCAAATACTCTTCTAGACACTGAGGATACTGCAAGGAGCAAAATATGGTATTCCCTTCTAGAGCTTACTATAAATACAATTCATAACATTGACAATGGGTTTAAATTAACTTAGGCTTTTAATTAAATAGTTCCTCAAAAGACATGGGTTCACAATCCAGAGGGTTTTAGAATGAGATAAATTATCAAAATTAAAAAATTATATATTATTGACTAGGAAAAGTGTACTTTCAGAGTGGATTAAGTTTCTTATTTTAGTAAATATTTTAAAGGTGATATCTGGAGACACGTCTGTCAAGATCATCTCAGTAACTCTCTTGTCTTCACTCCAACAAAGAGTGGGGCATGATGAGTGAGACATCAACATGTACAAAAAACTGGGTCTTGTTTTAGAAAGGGAGGCAGGCATATGGTTGGAAGCATGTTAGATGCACCACAGACAAATTTAAACTCTTGCCTGATTTAGGGAAAATAGAAGGCTTTAACATATACATATGGGTATCACTTATTTTCTTGACCGAATTGATCATAAGAAAATCATAAGAAATTATAAGAAAATAATGGCAGAAGTTTGTTGGTCAACCAAACTGAAAACTCTGGCGATCAAATCACAGACTCGTATCAGTCCATCTCAGATACATAGGGAGGAATCATCACCAAGCATGGTTTGTCCATCTAGTTGGGCTTCCCTTATTCTCCCACTTAGGTTTGTTTCAGCCTCTTTCTATCACCAAAAGTTTCATTTCTGAAAAGGCACTAAAGATTTTAGCTTATTCTTGAATCTCAACAATGTAACCTTTTAAGTGGCTGGAAGTTCTTCCTAAAAAGATTTTCTGAAAAGGAGCTCTAGTGTTGAATTTTATTCTTGCATTTAACATACAAGTCATAATTGCAAACAATTCTGAATTATGTTAAAGTCAAACAATTTGAGCTGTTTCCCTGATAGCTCAGTTGGTAAAGAATCCCCCTGCAATGCAGGAGACCCTGGTTAGATTCCTGGGTTGGGAAGATCCACTGGAGAAGGGGTAAGCTACCCACTCCAGTATTCTTGGGCTTCCCTGTGGCTCAGCTGGTAAACAATCCTCCTGCAACACGGGAGACCTGGGTTCAATCCCTGGGTTGGGAAGATCCCCTGGAGAAGGGAAAGGCTACCCACACCAGTATTCTGGCCTGGAGAATTCCATGGACTTTACAGTCCATGGCGTCACAAAGAGTCGGACACCACTGAGTGACTTTCACTTCAAAATATATCTGAAATCAGGAATCTGAAGTCATATAAATGACAAGGGAAAGCAGTTTGAGAAATATATGACTTAGGGAATTGTAAGCTGTTTCTAATTTGTCTTGTATGCTGTTTACATCTAACAAATGTCAGCTTAGTTATATATGTCTTTGTATTGGTTCTGTATCATAAACAACAGAAATGGTCACATTACCAGAGACCTTGATGAAATAATAAAAGACTTGCTAAGACTTTTAAATATCCCATATTCTACTGTTATTTTTCTTCTGTGTTGGGGAAGTTGACTCTGTAACAGCACATTAAGCAATGTAGAAGCCACTAAGAGGAAATTTTTAAAAGGAAATTTTATTACCTTCCTGGAGCTAATGAACCCATAGAAAACACCAATGTAACATCAAACTTAGTGTTTTAAGCAAAAGTTTAAGAAGTAAAGAGATGAGATGAAAATATATTACTAAAAATACTTAATTTCTGGAATATCAACAACATCATAAAAACATAATTGCCCACCAGCTTTGTCCCAGAGCTATACTTCACGAATTGTTAGATCTATTGGATCTATTAGAGATGAAAAGTTTTGTACAAATTTCACCAAAAGACTCATCATCTCCAAATTATTAAGCTCAGAAAATGTGTTAATATTTATCTAAGCAATGAGGTCAATCCAACCCCCCAAATATTTTAATAGATAAAAAGCTAACCCCTTACATGGTGAATGGGAAATGAGTATTAAGCATGGCACACAATAAATAAGCAACAAAATACAGCAGAATAAATAGGACTTTACTCCCCAAACTGAAGTGTGCCTAAGACTTAATCACACAGAGTTTTCTGCACATTCAGGTTTCACACCAACACCTCAAATCCAGAAATCATTTTTTTAAAGTGGCTTTTTTTTCACTCTGCCAGTTGAGTAAAACACACCAACTACCAAGTGTTTCTGTTTCATGTTACTTTTCTCATTTCACACTCTAGTAAGAATTTGAATATCTTTGGGTTCCCAAGTTGGAAGCCAAATAGGAGAGGTTTATCTTACCCTTCTTGTAAAAATGCCCCAAGAAAGTCTGGTTGTAATGTCTGCAGTTCCATGAGTTCTTTTAAGATTGAGGACTGGGATTGTGCTTCATACTGGTCTTGATATTCCCCCACAGTGCCAAACAGTGGAGGTGAATATACAGTGGAGGTGATGAATAGATTCAGGGGATTAGATCCAGTGAAGAGTCCCTGAAGAACGATGGACAGAGGTTTGTAATATTGTACAGGAGGCAGCTAACAAAAGTCCATGGGGTTGCAAAGAGTTGTACACGGCTTGGCAACTGAACAGCAGTGCTAGATATCTAACAGTCTTACTGAACTGAAGTGAAAAATTTGGAACACTATAGTCTCAGTAAACACCCACTTGGAAAAACAAGAATTCCAGTAGATTCAAAGACAAATGAGGATATTTTACATGAAGAGTCTGAGTGAGTTGACTCAAGTTAAAGACTACAGAAAGAAACCCATGGTATTTGTCTATGAGAAGTTTATATGGGTAACCACACAAAAATCAAGATGAAAGCATAGATGTATATAGAAATACTAAGTAGTTGAAAGTTATGCAAAATTATACATTTAAAATAGCCAAGCCAAACTAGAATATACCATAATATGCTAATGAAAGTGTAATGCTACAAGAATGCTTAGTAATTAAATAAATATTAAAGGAATACAAATTCAGAATGAATGTTACCTGACTATAGTCAATATTAAATCTTGACTTACCTCCATAATTTAGAAGTCATTGTAGACGTCATCAGACCTGGCACGTAAGTAGAATGTAACTAGGATAGAAACACAGAAACAAATGTTCCCAGTTCTGGATAACCTGACTCGAAGACATAGGTTCACTGAATTTGGATTAATCAAATGGTTCAAAGATTTAGGTAAAAGGGTCTAAAAGATTCTAATATATTCAGAAGACATATTACTGAGTTTTTAAAAGGCTATTTTAGAAGCATAGATTAATACTTTAGGTTACCTTATATGTCATTAAAGTAGAATATATTAGAAATTTAAAATGTAGAGTAATATGATATTTCTGTCTCATGATGGGCATGTAATAACTAGGTAAACCAATCTGGATACTTTGACTTTTAAATAGGAATCCTATAAAGCAAGGTCTACCTCCTAGAAAACCAGAATATTTACTTTCAATTAATTAAAAAAATTTTTTTGCTTGGTCACTTTTTAAACTTCTGGGTACAATTTAAGCAGTACTGAATCTCTATTTGGTTCTTTTTGGCTAACACTTTTCTTCAGAAGCAAACCCAATTTAGGGTGAAAGGAGAAAATGTTTTCAACTTCTTAGACAGCTTAACTTCCTCTTAACTGTTTTTTTCCATCAAAAACAAGTATTTAAATAAGGAATCTCAATTATCTAAACCTATTTTTGACCATCTTCTGGAATTTCTTGTTATATCTCTTTTGAAATGCCACAGTTGCTCTCTTGGAAAACTTGTCTTCCTAGTTTTCAAATTTCTGTTTATTATTACAATTCTTCAGCCACAATGCCAGGCCTTTGTGCTGTACTCTTTCTTGAAATTGGAGACCAGCACATTTCCCACAATTTAATTACATGCTTTTCCATTTGAGAAATTAAAGTTATGTCAATTTTACAGTTTTAACTGACTGAATTGTTTGGACGTTAAGTTCTCAATTTCATTCCTTCAGTGTAACAGTGGGAAAGATTTTGTTTAGTGAGTAGAAGCAAAGGGAAGGTTCAAGAATATTAACACATTTTAGTTACTGACTTTCATAACTGATACAAATGTAGGAATTTTCCTAAAGGCAGAAGCTTGAGATATGACACTGTAAGAAAAAAAAGGTTTTAATTCCATTTTGGAAATGTTTATTTAAGACTACATACCCAATCAAATAATTTTTTACATAAATGTAGGTGTTTATGTACTTCTTTTTAAAAGAAAGGGATGTATTAAAGGTCTTTATTTATTATTATTCTTTTAATAAATTTATTTATTTTAGTTGGGGGTTAATTACTTTTCAATATTGTAGTAGTTTTTGCCATACATTGGCATGAATCAGCCATGGGTTTACATGTGTAAAGGTCTTTAGTAAAGACCTTTAGTTAGCTTGTCTACCCATATCAGCTTTGAATGGGTAACTGACACTGCCTCTCCAGCCAGACTTTTACATAGAATTCCAGTTCTGTATGTTCAGTGACTTTTAATCAAAACAATTCCAAAAGAATGCCTGGATTATCATTTTAAATTCAATTATTACAAAAATGGGACTCAACATCTTTCCTTCTCAAATTAGTTTCTCTTAACTCTCTTCTTTCAGTGATACTATCGTCTTCCAGGATAGAAAATGTAATTTTTGACACTCACTTTTATTCAACTCATCATGATGTTGTACAATTTTTTTCTTTTGAAATATCTTAAATTTATTATATTTCCATTTTCATTGTCACTATTCTGTTCAGGTTTTCTTCACTCCTAGATCACCACAGTAGTCACATGCCCAGTTTTGTTGCCAACAGACTTTCTTAGAATCCTTCTGTATACAGTATAGCTGCATTTAATTTTCAAAAATTCCATTATTTTATGTTTTTATTATTTTGGTTTCAAGAGGCCATAACATCTCTCTATTCCTTGCTCCATCAAGACTAAAATCCCCTAATTTGCCTAATATCTAGGCAAAGGCCCAGTGACTTAGTTCTAACCTAGTTATCTAAATTCATGTGACCTTTGCCTCGGGTCTTAAGGCAAAGGTCCCAAGTTACTTTTGGGGGTATACTGCATTCTATTTTGGCTTAGGATCTTACCCACAAACCAGAAAAGTCCAGTACTTGACAACTCAAAGCATCTTAATTTACAAGCATACAGGCCACAAATTACAAAATGAAGACATTTTTTACTGAGTCAGCAGAGATATTTGTCTAATACCCCTGCAATTCCCTAAAGTTACTTACAGTTTTGAACTGAGGAGATCATCACATGTGGCATTTATTACCTTTTACTAGAACGAGCTGTTGTCTGGCACTTTGCTCTGTGTGGACAATGTCTGTTTTCTGCTTCCGGTCTCAGCCCTTTCCCCACATGGTCTAGGTACACGATACGATTTTTTTTTTTGATGGGGGCAGTGGTGATGTCAAAATAAGTGCCTAGAAAACAAGTCATAAAGCAAATCAGTATAGAGGGGAAACTGCTTCACCATGGGAATAATTATTTAATTGCTGGTTGAATTCCTGACTTCTGGCTAAATATATCTGGCAAATATGTCAACCTCCCTCAAAGCCAAATCAAACCCAACAACAACATTAGACTTTTCTAAAAATGTAATTTATATATAGGTTCCGGAAATCAGACAAAAATGTCCTATAGATTTTATATAAAATCTCTAAGGGTACATAAAAATAAATCCTTATCACATTAAAACTTAAATGTCCTAGCAGAAAACAAAAGTTTCATATTTGATCCACAATTTTTTCTTTTCTTTCTTTCTGAAAGCTTTTTTCAAGTGACTTGGATAGTCTTTTATAAAATTGTCAAAGAAAGTTTATAAGAAAACCCATTTCAGTCAATAAGGTAGCTCTAGTAAGCAGAGGGATTCAGAAGCATACCATTAACTCTAGTCACTTTAAAGCATTGTAGCAGATGTTCAATACATTTATTTTTGTGATTATAGTAATGATGGCTCTTGGAAAGTTTTTTTTAATGTAAGGACTTTTCATTCTATTTCCATCTCCCATCTCCTCGGTATGTGCATGTGTGATTAGTTGCTCAGTTTTGCATCCTACTCTTTTAAGGCCCCGTGGACTGTAGCCCACCAGGCTCCTCTGTCCATGGGATTTCCCAGGCAAGAATACTGGAGTGGGTTGCCATTTCCTTCTCCAGGGGGTCTTCCTGACCCAGGGATCAAACTTGCGTCTCATGCATTACAAGAGGATTCTTTACTGCTGAGCCACTGGGAGAGCCTCATCTCCTCAACAAAGTGAAATTTGCTCAGTCATGTCCGACTCTTTGCAACCCCATGGACTATACAGTCCATGGAATTCTCCAGGCCAGAATACTGGAGTGGGTAGCTGTTCCCTTCTCCAGGGGATCTTCCCAACCCAGGGATGGAACCCAGGTCTCCTGCATTGCAGGTGGATTATTTACCAGCTGAGCCACCAGGGAAGTCCATCTTCTCAGAGAGACAACAAATAAAAGCCAATAGGATATAATTAAATTATACTTTCTTGGAAAGTTTTAGATGATCAATTAGATCACTAATAGCCTCAAAATTTCATAGGCTTTCCAACTATTCATTCCCCTATGCACAGGTTTCTAGCTTTGATTAAAATTTTAAAAAGAAATACTTCAAGGTAGTTAATTAAGGCTTGAATGTTAATAGTCAGCATAGAACAGAGGAGCTCTGATAAGTGAAACAATAAAAGATGGAGAACTTCTAAATTACCAGGTAAGAGCCTGGGCATTTTCATATTTATGTAGCTGGTATTCAGCCTTTCCAGAACATATTGTCTCCAAATTACTACTGATTTTCAGCAATCAATTGCCATTTATCAAGCATCTTGCAGAGTATATAATGAAAAATAAAATAGATGGAACTTCCCATGATCAGATTTCATTAGAATCACTTCTTAGGCATTTTAACTGGGTTAAGATGTTACCTGGGAGAGATGCCAACTAAACTGATCTGTGTTAATGTGTTTAAAAAAAAAAAGCCTTTGCTCATAAAGAAGGATGTATTAATTGTTCTAGGTCAGGTATAGGAGCACAAAAGAGAGAAACAGTATTTCTGGATGAGGAGGAAAAGTGAACTGGGAAAATTTCATGCAGGGGCTAGATAGCCTAAAAATATTTAGATGGCTAAACATGAGCGAAAGCACATCCTAAGAGTAAATAATTTGAGCTAAGGTGGATGAAAATTAGAGGTTTGCAAAGGGAGTAATGGTTTTATTTGGCTTAACAACAGTACTACAGTATTAATTCATAATCATTTCTGTAGTGGTAAGGTCAATCTCAACTGGGCAAAAAATATCCCTGATAGTAGACTTTTGGCCATGCACCCCTTCCTCTCAAGGTTTCTCACTTGATTTGCTGAGTTAAAGGCCTAGACTGCCCAATGTTTAGAGTAATCCGATCTAACTTAAGCCTAGGCTTCCTTCTAATATTCTTACAAATCATGTTTTATTTTCCTTCATATCATCACTTTGATTTTTCAAAGGACTGCAGGCAATCTGAATATACTCTCATTTTCTTCAGTTAGAAATTAGGGCACATTTTGCAGAGGAAGGAATACAAACGCAAACATGTACGCTTATTTCCCTACCATCTCCCCAAGACCAATCTGTTTTAAACCTGTAGCTCTACTCTTCCTTAACTGATCATGACTTTCTTCATGTTTTCTGCACTAAGTCTCCAATTATTTCATTTCATTGAGTTAATTCTATCTATTTTTCGATAGGAGCTTATTTTCCTCCTCTAAGAAGTCTTCTCTGTTGTCTAGATCCACATTTTCTTTGAGATTCTACTGCACTTCAAGTCAGTAAGACAGACTTTACACTCCACTCTTCTCTAGTTGTTTCTTGTAAGTCAGTATAATATTAACCAGCTAGGCTAAAAGTTCTTTGCTGACAGTGACCATCTTTTAGACTACTGTGAAGTATTGGGAATAGAATAGGTCTTTAATAATAAAAGATCATCTCACATGAAAAATGTAAATGGAAAACTTTTAAGGAATTTTAAGAATTATTTTAATAGCTTTTGATGAGAAGAAATTATATTCACTCTCATTTATAGACCTCAAATTATCACGTCAGATTTTTACACTATTCAAAAATAGATTTGCATATGAACAAAACTGCCCTGTTCTACTTTGGTAAGGTATATAACATACATAAATGTTATGTACATAATCATGATCAAAACTAGTTGCCATTCTTGGGATTTCCCTGGTGGTCCAGTGCTTTTGACTCCGTGCTTCCACCGCAGGCGGCACGGGTTCAATCCATGGGTTCCCTGATTGGGGAAATAAGATCCTTCATGCCACACAGCCCAGAAAACAAAACAAAACATCAGTAGCCATTCTTGATAATCCAATCCCTTCTGATACAATTTCTGGCAATAGGAGAGATTTACAAGTATTAATACTTGGTTGTGGCCTTGCTTACAGCCAATAGATTATAATTGAAAGGTTTGTAATTTGAATCCTTTAGAGTGTACACCTTTCCAAGTGTGCTGTCAAATTATGAATACAATATAATTTTGTTCAGTTTGAAATAAAGTGAAATATTGCTTAAAGGAAACTGGAATTCTTCAAATTGAATCCACCTGAATTTGTCTCTTGCACTCTACTTCAAGAAAAAAGAAGTCAACTTTAAGAAAAATTATAATCAAACAACCTTTGGATTTTATGGCTTAAAACACATTAAATCCTACTCCTGAAACTTCTATACCTATTATTATATAATATTTTATATGACTTGTTCCTTACATAAAATTTAATGATATTCAGCATACTGTTTAATATACTGAAATTTTGTAATTTTTATTACTGCTTTACAAAATATTCAAACAAGATTTAAGATCATTGTAAACTCCAGTTGACTAAATATCCAGTACTTCATATGGTCCCATTAATTCAATTAAATGGTTTATCTGATAAACATTAAAATTTTTTCTTATTTTTCAAAAATAAGAGTGAGTGCATGCCTCTCCTTCTCCAAGTTTCCATGAAGCTGTTTTTCTTTCTGTTGGCTATGTTTCATACAGTCAAGGTTACAATCTGACAAAAGGGTGGGAAAAAAAATCTAAAACTTTTTCTAGAATGGGAAAGGTAAATATATAATATCCAAAATTCTAAGGTGATAACTGAGGTATCCACCTAACTCGATAAGATTATGTAACTTTTTCTTTAATGAGTAACATGTCAGTGTACAGAATTATTTATAAAATAAATACACTGTAGACTGACTCTGTCCTAGGATTATAAAACTTTAGGACAAGACAGACCTTTTACTCACAATTTACACTGATACTTGAAGAGAGCAATTTACTTAAGGTCACACAACTTTAAGCCAAGCCAATTTTTAACTATTTGAATATGACCACATTTAACTTCTTTAGGATAGCAACAGTTTAAGTTTCTGTTTACATTGTCATTCCCCTGGCAAAATACCCAAGCTACCTAAAGACTTCTTTAGGACAATATTCACAATTAACTTTATTATACTGAATTATAACTTTTTGTTCTGCTTCATGATCTTCTAAACCAATGGGAAAACTTATGTTTCTCCTACATGCTTAATTGTCATCTTAATCTTTCATTTTGATGACACTGAAGAGACTAGTATCAGAGGCAAATGCCTCTGAACAAAATAACTTGTTGAATGAATAAATAGCTTTACACACATTACTGAATGAGATTCAAGTGATGGAAGTTTCATTGTTTGAGATTTTAAAAATAAGGACAAAATGAGAGAAAATAACTTACAGATTCTCATGTCTAGAATTATCAGATTAATCTAATGGACATTTCACTTCTAATTTATATTACTTGATTTTTTACATTATTCTTAATTCTTGTAGGAATCCTAATCCTAAATTATTTCTTTTTAGAAAGTTCTAGGTTATTGCAATTTCTTTTCCTTAGAAGACAGTAACAGAAGCAAACACATAGTCTAAAAAGATTTAATCTAGAAAAATTTTGTTTCTATGAAGTTTCATACTTTCAACTACGAGAAATTAAATACAAAAATATTGAATATTAAAAGCAAACATTTTGAAAACAGAGGTTGTAAAGTTGTAAGACTGTTGATAACAGAATTCTAAAAATTCTGACTTACCGCCTTGTTAAATAAATCAGATTGATTCAATGAATACTAATTTAAATGTTTATTGGAAATTTACTCCATGTCAGGTATGTTTTCAGTTTAATTTTAAAGTTCTTACGTGAGTAAGGAAATTGTTACTTGAAATACATCAGCTATCACAAATCATAAAATTACACATTTCTACACATGAACAAATGAAAACTACAAAAATTTAAATAGCAGTTTCATATAAAAAGGTTATCATACTAAGACAGGAAATGAAATAAGATGAAAAGGAAAGTTTGCCAAAATAAGGAATTTCCATACAATTTTAGACCTCTCTGTGGCAAGTAACTAGGCAGTCCTAGATTGAAGACAAGGTTATAGGCTGATTTCATCATTCCCATGCTTCCTTTCACAGGTCTCTGGATAAATTCCACTGAGCAATTATCTATTTAAAGGTAACTAACTGTTGCCATGTGTTGTATTTAGAATCTCGATGTCAAAATCCTAAACTAATGCAACAGTATCTTAGGCTTTTTCCTTATTTAAAAATGAGGGTATTACTGGCAGTGAGCAATTAATTTTAGAAAACATCTTAAAAATAAAAACGACCTCAGGGTGCAGACCTATCAGGAATATTATCAATGAACACGTCTGTTAATTATAAAACACCCAACTATTTGGTAGGTCATGCCTAGTTTGGAAGGCATTTTAACTATGAAGAGCAAGAGAGACCATCAATGTTAAATCAATCTGAGAGCAAGCAGAATATTATAAGGCTAGAACTTCAGTTAATTTGGGAATATATTTGGGTCCTCCAAACAAAAGCAGAGTCCAGAAGTCAGATTTCCCAATTTAGAGTCAAGCAGCTGAATGCCATGAATTTAGGGAGGCAGCATTTAGAGGCTGGGTACTATGTGTTCAGGAAGCTGGTTAAAGTTAAAGAGTCTGGGAGATCAGCAAGAAAAGAACAGGCAGACAGTGCTAGGAAAAAAGGTCACACCCTATGACCTCAGTGGGAAAGATGAAAGTGAAAACTATTTCTTGATGAGGTAGAAACAGAGAAAGTCACAAGTAGTTGTTCTGGTTCAATTCTTACATACAAGCTAATGTAACTTCATTGGCCTAAGCAAGGTTGATTTAGGTTTGGCTGTCCTAAGCAATGGAATGTGGGGTCAGTCAGATGAATGATAAAGTGGGAAAAATAGCCATCAAATAATTTTAATACTTTTAAAATTACTTAATATTTTATAAAACCCCAAATCTTGAGATGGAAACAGAGCTAACTGGAATTCCTGACCTCCATAATGCTTTCTTGCAACATTTCAGGAAGAGCATCTCGGAAACCACTTCAATCTACCACACACAGTTTTCCTAAGACTTACATCAGGTATACTGTCAACGTTTGTCTGTTACCTAGAAGATAAAACACTCTCTGTGAAATTCTTTATGCTTTAACTAACGCATCATCTCAGTGAGAGATAAAGAGCCTTCACAGACTTACTTCATGTATAAAATATAAAACTTGCTAGTAGCTGGGAAGAACTATTTCATGTTTCTCATTTCTCTTTCCCTGTGATCCTTCAGTGAAACTGATACTGGTGATCTGGAAATAGATTTATCTAATTGATCTTAGGAGAATTCTACTGAAAGGATCTAACTTCTGGCTATTTAACAAGCCAGTTGAGTAGTCATCCTAATATTGGTATCAATGCATTACTGATATCAACGCATTCCACAATAATGTAGGGAATTAACATAATATTGAGTGTTATACGAGATTATGGGCTCACCAAATGAGCTAAGATACAGTCTGGGCTCAAGCCTATTAGGCTTATAGGATAATCATAGAGAAATAAGGAAAATAATCACAATATGATGTAACATAAGCAATAATGAAATGACTATAGGGATGACAACAGAAAAGGGAGTTAATTTTGTGTGTATGTGAAGAGGGTGGGAGGAGGTTGCCCTTCTGAGACAATACCCAAGAATATTTCTGAAGGCTCAGTGAGAACCTACTATGCTGCCTGGAATTGCTCTATAGGACAGAATGAAGCTAATGATTAAGGAAGTCAGAAGCCCTTTAAATTGACATGAAATACAAAGAAAATGGTATGTTTCATAGCTTAGGGTAATCTGCAAAATAAGTTTACAATTTAAATGTATAATTTGTCTGCAGCCTTCTAGTTACAAAAGGTCTATTTTCTCTTTGATTTTGATTAGCTTAAGAGACATGTGAGGTGAGATAACAATCCTGTTTGATGATAGGATGCCTTAAAAGCAGTACAACCAAGTATGACCTATAGATTTGTAGACTTGCTCTGGACAGTTAGGTGGGGCAGTTTTCTCAGTGGCGGACACTGCTACTAAGGGCTGACAGAATTCATACAGCTGCATGTATATCCAGACTATACATACATGGACACATAAACACCCAGGTCCAGTGTTACCAAAACACCATTCTCAGAGCATGTCTCCTTGCAGTGTGACAGTAGCACCATCATGGAGTACTTCAAAAGTTAATTTGTGCTTACTATAGTACTTCCACATACAAATCTGTCTTAACCTTCTTTGGAAAGTGTAACTATCATTTTGAGCATTTTAGGGCTTAATTTCAACTTTGTCTCCTCTATCTCTTGTTAACTATAGGACAGAGGTTGTCGACATAATTATTAAGTATGAGCTCTGCAATCAAACTGAGCTTCAATTCTGACTCCCCCTCTTACTAGTTATGTGACAGCAGGCAATCTATTTCCCTGTGACTCAGTTTCCTTACAACATGGGAGTAACAATCTATCTCCCCCATTAGGTGGTTTATGAGAATTCAAAGGATTTTTAAATGTAAGTTTCTGGCAAAGGATAAAAACAATGTGTCAGCAATTTCTGTCACTAGCAGTACCTAAAGTTTGAGTGGTTTCCATATGCAGTTAAAAAGAAATCATATCCACAACCCAAGGGGTAGATATTTCAATGTTTTGATTTGATTGATTTGGATTACTTTTACTAAAATAACCACTCAAAATAAAAATTTACTGGCCTATTTCTCAGAGGGACAAATAAACGTTAACAAGTGTGACAGGGCTGATGTTCCTTATTGTATTAACAACTCTCTCCTATCAAGAATCTATTAATTTGGAAGAGAATCAGAGTAGTCTGAAAAGTACTTGAATTGTAAAAACTAAGAAGCCAGCATTAAAAGATGTCATAAAAATCATCTCAACCAATCCACAGCACTATTTACTCAAGCCTCAACTATGATGTGGGCTCAAAAGACTAGCAAATATATTACAGGATTGTTTCCTGTATATTTGAAGACAGATGACAACTCAATCCAGTGCCAATTTCAGAGTGAGACTGATCTTCCTAGGAACATTCCACTTAATAATTGAGCACCTACTATGTGTCTGGTAAGGTAATAAAATCTCCAGTTGAAGCTGAATCTCCCTATATTTAACTACATAAACAGAATTCCAAAAGCAGCAATTCTAAGCCCAAGTTATGGCTCTGCAGTCTTATGAAAAATCCAAGCACCCTAGAATATAAACATCAAAGAACGTCCCATTGACACTATGACTTAACTGCCCTCTCAAAACTGATTAAGAATTTCTCTAGAATTGGCACCATCTTGTTTATCCAACTTCTTCAACTTTATTCTCCTTTGAAGTTTTAAGAGGAAAATGAAAACTTAATGATCCAGTTCTATACTGGATTTATTCAACAGCCTTGATAAAGTAATCCTTCTTGAGAACAAATGCCAACTTGTAAGTTTTTAGTATTTGAAATTTATGTTCCAACTTTAGTAGCTCATTGTTAACATTCTCATAGTTTTAAGTGACACATATTTCTCTAAACCTTGATCTTCAACTTAACTTTCCTTATATATTCAGTTCTGTTAAAATAATGGTTTTCAGTAGAAAACTGTCCTAAAAATAATCCAGAAATTTCCCTAGTGTCCTTTAGTCAAAGATAGTTAGCATATGTTCTCTTAAAGGCAAGAGTTTGTTCAAGCTGATGTACTGATTTTCTTCATCGCAAATGTTGTTTAAATCTTACTCCTCCCTCCAATTTCATCCCTCCTGAGGTCTTTGGTAAAGCAGTCCATTTCCATAATGTACACATCCAGTCAGTAAAAATCCCTTACTTAAGAGTTTACATTTGCACCCCCTGAAACTCCATCTCCTCAGTTTTGCCCTTCTGCATTTTGCAATACAGAATAAAAAGGTCTTAATATTCTTTTTCAAGCAAGCTTCTCAGTATCTTCAAGAACCCCTTAGGACATTTGCCATCTCTTATTTTTTCAGCTCTCTGAATGCCCTCTAATTGGTTCACATCCATAGTCTGCATGTGGCCTGCACAAGCCACACACACCAAGACTTTCAATCAAAAATGGTTTGAGGGAACAAGTGTTTATTACCATACAGCAAGAAATTATTAGCCTGAATAAATGAATTTTCATGCTAATTTTGAAACTTGTTGGACCTTTACCTAAATTCCAAATCATCTAATTTGGTTACCCCACAAAACATTTGCAATTCCCTTTATTATTGTCTTAAAGGAATTTAATATCTTAAGGAATAGAGAAGTAAACTCATCATGAATTTTTTCTGAGTATAGCTATGTGGAAATTTAGTCATCAATTTTTAAAGATCCAAACTCCTTAGTTTTATAAGTAAATACATCTAAAGAGTTGTATTTTAAAAAATGGTCTGAGGGCTTATGATGAACTTGAGCCTTTATTTTTGGGTGTTTTCTCTATTTTTTTTCAAGGATACAATGCCAACTAAAATGGTGACAAAACTAGCGTTAACAGAGGGTCTAACTTGACACTCATACCATAGGCGAGTTCTGGTGACAAACACCCCTCCTCTCAGAGTCAGATTTTTAAACTCCCAAGTTTCTTTAGTTGATTAGCTAAATTGTCATATTCTAAACTCCTTTTAAGAGTTTTAAATTATAAAATACTTAAATGTGAGAAAAACAGATTGAGACAATTTTTGCTGTCTCTCGAAATGGGTTGCTATAACAGGTCATAGACTATGAATTTGTACCATGTGTCATGTTTACATTCTGATGTTTCAATCCAAATTTCTCAGTAAATGTTTTTTGAATATCGAATGTGAATCCCATAATTTTAGAACACTGGCTCAGCTTTTTGATAAATTTAATTATTGCGGTACAAACAGAGCACAGGATTTAATTACTATACTGGTCTTAAGACTTTCTTCAGCAAATCTTGAACAGTACATTTTCAGTAATTATTTTTCTCTCCCAATTAAAATCCTTCAATGACCTCCCCTGCCTCAGAAAGGCTCTCAAACAATGGAAAGGTACTGGGGATGACAAGCAGGTGTGGAAGAGGAAGCCAGATGGCAAACAAGATGCATCTTCTCCTGTGCTCGTTTACTCAAATATCTTGAGGGGAGTTCAAAAATTTAAGCATTTTTACAGTAAAATATTATGGAACAGATGATAAAATTAGTCGTTTTTACCTATATAGTTGACTCGATCAACAAGGGGGTTAGGGAAACTGACCCACCTTGTAGCTGAAAATCTATGTACAACTTTATGTTCTTGTGTGCTAAGCCACTTGTCTGACTTGCTGTGGCCCCATGGACTGTAGACTGCCAAGCTCCTCTGACCGTGGGATTTTCCAGGCCAGAATACTGGACTGTTGAGATGCCCTCCTCCAGGAGATCTTCCTGACCCAGGGATCAAACCCACATCTCTTACATCTCCTGCACTGGCAGGCAGGTTCTTTAACACTAGTGCCACCTGCATAACTTTTGTTGGCCTCTACAACCGCAGTTCTGCATCCTCAGATTCAACCAACTGTAGATTGTGTAATACTGTAGCATGTATTTATTGAGAAAAATAAATGGACTCCCACAGTTCAAACCCACATTGTTTGGCGGTCACCTGTATTTTAGATAAACATGAAGAAGCTTTCTGAGCCAGCAGCATATCTCGTCTCTCTTCTAGAGGGTGATGTTCTTTCCGGCTCCTGGCATAGTTACAAATTAGGAAATGAATTTGCTAATCCAAGTATACACTTAGAAGGAAAGAATATACTGTTAATAATAGTAATTCTCACTGGATGATAAAAATATAATTTTTAAACAGAATTTTTGCCTTTTTCGAGGTTTCTATGCCTATACGTTATTTCTATGGTGGGAAAAAATTAAAAACTTTGAAAGAGAAAATCCTTTAAGATCGGAAAGTCAGTTTCACTGTGCTATTAAATCTCTATAAACTAGATTTGTTTTTCTTTAGTTTATTAATATAGTTCCAAAAAATAGATAGCCATTCGTTTTCTTATACTTACCTTTTTAGGTTTTGGGGGCTGGAAGACAGGAGAAATGACAGCAAAACTTTTCAACAAAGAATTCAAGAAGTGACTTTTGGATTCCTTCTCAACCCTCCTTTAAGAAAGAGTAGACTGCTCCCCTGAGGCAGATTTTAAAGTTATCTGATTTTTGAAATTACCTGTTTAGTTCTTCCCACAATAGTTAATTCTTCATTATCACTTCTAAAGTTCCTGAACCCATAAGAACTTAGGTTTTCCATTTATGGACTTTCAAAGGAGGTGATTAAGTGGTGCTAAGGCTGCTTCAAGTATTTTTTTTATTTTTCAAGGATCTTTTCCCACCCCCCCTCATCATACACGTTTATTTACAATATATAAGATTTACCTCACACCACAGTACACCAGTAATAACATTTTAGCATATGTATTCTTCTAATGATTCATACTATGTGGTAATGTTTTTCACATAACCAGGAAGTTTCTAGCTCATTAAATACTCATTACATTATTTTAAATAGCTGCACAGTATTCCACTCAGCATGTTAATCAGTTTATTACTGGACACTTTAAAAACTCTTCCAGTTTTCTAATATTATAAACAATACTATAATAAACACATGGATTACTTCTTAAATGGCTCTATTTGTCAACAGCGCTTACCATATTAGAAAAGTGAAATAGAGAATCCATATTAAGAATTAATTCTTCTAGTGTGCTAAAATCCTAGAAATATGACTAGTCCATACTGTATGTGGTATATATATTTTCATATAACTGAGAAAAAAATCAGCTGTATCACTTGTCAGCATAAAATTAATATTTGAACTTTGGGTGTTTTGAAATTCTGGATGTTTTAGTCCACCTGCGTTTTGTTTCTTAAGTTTAAATTTTTTTCTTCGTATTGTCAATACATTTATAAAAGGTTAACATATATGAATAAATGAGGTAAAATGAATGATAGAAATGCTGTATTTCTCTGTTAAGTGAGAGAAAAAGGTTAAGACCTACAGGGATAAATTTTTTGTAACATGGGAAGGAGGGATAATGCCAAACTATTAAACTCATGAGACATTCAGCATAGTGCATTAAAAAAACGTACAGGAATAAGTTGGGGAAGAATTGGGATGGTGAAAGGGCACAAAAAAGGGCACCGAAATAAGAGACAGAAAAACAGATGGAGCAGGACTAGTTTGCTTGAGAAAAATGGAAAAACAAGAAGGTTGGGGCAAGATCATGAGGTACAAGAAGTCTGAATTTTATCCTATATGCAAAAGCAGTGCATTAGGAAGATTAAATTAGTGGGACATACGACAGGGGATGAACACTTTCAGGCAAACAAGTCCTTAGCTAAAATGCTAACAGAGCTGGAATAAGTGAGAAAAATGGCAGCAATTACTAAAATGGAGGAATCAGATAATTTTGGTTCGTTTGAGTAAATTACAAATGTGTCATTTACTCATTTAGCTAGCTTTGACTAGCTAAACTGAGCAAGTAAAAACAATTTCAGAGCCATCAAAACACAATTCATAAAAACCTGATCATCACATATACACCTATTAACCAACCATTCAAACATTTTATGTTCTAAATGGTCTCAGATGGAGGTTCTGAGTCAGATCTAAAAAAATACTCTTATCCACAAAGGTCAAATAGGCTGAGGCTCACACAATCGTCAAGGTAGTTTTATAGACGGAAGGAAAATTAAATCTGTATGTTAAGCTAAGAGCTTAAACAGCCTTAAAATCTGGCTCCTAGAAACTTTAATTTCTGAGCTATTATTCTCTCTCTTGTATATTTGATCATAGCCATCCAAACTTTCTTGCTGCTCTTTTTGGTAAATGTCAAAAATGTTTCAGCCTCAAGGTGTTAGTTCATCTGCTCGAAAGGCTCTTCTCCCAGAAACCTAGTGGTTTGCTCCTTTAGTTTTTAGGTCTTCGTTCAAATGTTATCTTTGCGAGGCATTTTCTGACCACACTATTGAAAAACACATCTGCTTACCTGCCTTCCAAACCCATTTAACCCATTCCTCCCACTTCCCTTTATTTTTCTTCATAGAACTTACTACCACCTGACATACCACATATTAGCACCTATTAGTTTTTTGTGTATTCTATTACCCATGCCTCACTCCCAAAATTGTAAGCTCTATGAGGGCTGGAATTTATCTGCTTTGTTCAGTGCTGATCCTCAGTGCCTGTAATAAAATTTGTAGTCCTCTCTGTATAAATGCTTCAAATATATTTAATGCTCTTTGTTAAATATAAGCCGGAAAAGACATTTATGGAAATACAAATTAATATAAAAATCTGCATAGACTATGTGAAAATGTACAAATCATCTTAAGAAATGATGTACCTGTACTTTCTCCACTTCTAACTATGGGGCAATGCTTTGTTGTTTCACACTAAATTGGTATTTATTTTTAACTGATCCCATGAAAACTTAAAAAATTATTCTATAGTTAACTAGCATATGTATTAAAGTCCAAAGAGGAAAAAAAGTTTTAGTGGTGCTGTAAGAATTAATATCCCTGAAAATGTTACTTTCATAAATATAAACATTTCTAAAGATTATAATGAGATGTGGAAATAAGAAAATTTTGGAGTGATTTTAAAATTTCTACTACTTGGAGAAGGAAATGGCAACCCACTCCAACATTCTTGCCTGCAGAATCCCATGGACAGGAGCCTGGCGGGCTGTGGTCCACAGCATTGCAAAAGAGTTGACTTAGCTACTAAACAACAGGTAGATGGGGCAGGCTGGGGTAGGGGTGTGTGGGACGATCTATGGTACCTGCCAAGAAAAGTCAGAGGACCGAGTGCCTCATGTGTTGCTTTCCCCTTTTTATTAAAAATGGACCCAAACACTTAAAAAAAAATTTTCTACTACTTCCTAAAGATATTAATTAATGCTAAGTGGTTAAATTATGAAATGATATACAGAGTGACTTTAATAACAAGTTAATTAAATTGAAGATCATTTAGTGCAAAGGTGGCTTAAATTTTTTTCTCAGAATAATTTCTCAAAATCTAACCCTATAGCATAAATATAAACAAGACTCTCCAGACAGTTTACATTTTTGCAAAACATGAACATTCAATCGTAAGAATATAGTAAGTATCAGATTACTGAAGTTAAACAGAATTAAGGGGAACCTGTACTCATCAATATGCTAATATAAATGCATTATTCATGTATTTTTATATGAATCCCATGTATCAATAATCAAGAAACAGACCCATATAGAAGTTATAAATGTTGAATTTAGTTTCAGTATAATATAAACAAAAACTCTCAACTAATTTATCCATTGAACAGTAATTTAAACATAGCAAGTTTAAACTTATTTATTTTGCCAACGTTTTTTTCACTGCAAATAGCCTAAAAAAAAAAAGATATCAGAAATCTCTGGGATACATTTTATAAATAAGCAAGGTAAGAACATAAATTCTTAAATTCTACTGGAGAAATTAATTCTCCATTAAAGGTGCTCAAGCTATGAGTAATAAAACAAAAATAAGAAATCCCTGATAAGAGGTTAAGAAAATAAAAAATTTTAGCTGGAAAATGTACTGATGATGGTCTCCCAGACACGCAAGTGTTTGGATTGGCCAAAAAAGTTCCTTTGGTTTAAAAGTAAAACGACACATCTTTCATTTCTCCAAGAACTTGACTGAACAATGTTTCCCTCGTTTTGTTCGACTACCTTCTGCCGTTTTTCAGGCAACTTCGTCATTTCATCTCCCCCAATTTTTTTATCTTTTTAAGCAAAGATCTGTTCCAGCTGCTTTTCATAGTCTTTCAGGGAACTGAAATTCTTTTAAGAGAATTTTGTAAAAACTTTAAATGGAAAACAAAAAGGTGCAATGTCTGGTGAATACAGCAGATAAATCAAAACCTTCCAGCCAAACTGCAACAGTTTTTGCCTGGTCATCAAAGAAACATGCAGACTTGCAGTATCCTGATGAAAAATTATGCATTTTCTGTTGACTAATTCTGGACATTTTTCGCTGAGTGCTGCTTTCAGTTGGTCTAATTAGCAACAGTACTTGGAATTAATCATTTGGTTTTCTGGAAGGAGCTCATAATAGAGGACTCCCATCCAATCCCACCATATACACATCACCTCTGGATGAAGACTGGTCTTGGGTGTGGTTGGTGATGGTTCATTTCGCTTGTCCCATGATCTCTTCCATTCCACATTATTGTACAGTGTCCACTTTTTAATCACTCATCACAATGTTTTCAAAACTTAAGTTTTCGTTATGTTTCAGTAGAGAATCGCGCATGTCAAAATACGGTCAAGCAGGTTTTTCTCTCAACTTATGCGGAACTCAAACATCAAAACGATTAACATAATCAAGCTGGTGCTAATGATTTTCAGTGCTCTATTTGGATATTTTCAGGATGTTGGCTATCTCCTGCGTGGAATAACACTGATTGTTCTCAATTTGATCACTATCAACTTCAACTGATCTATCTGAACAGGGAGCATCATCCAGCGAGAAAATCTACAGCATGACACTTTACAAACTTTTGACACATTCAATCAGTCACAGCACTTTCTCCATACACTGCACAAATCTTTTGTGTTTCAGTTGCAGTTTTACCTTTTTTGAAATAATAAACATAATATGCTGAAAATGCTGTTTTCTTCCATCTTCAATATTAAAATAGCTACACAAAAATCTGCCAATTTTGATTAAGTTTCTTTCCAAATGCACTCTGATATGACAATTGTATATAATACAATCTAAGGAAGTTTTTCAAATGAAGTTTAAAGACAACTAAGTGCTACTAGAGGCAGCTTATGGAAAAACCAAATGAACTTTTTGGCCAACCCAATAATTGGTCTAAATAATTACTTACTAGGGCCAAATCTAATCTCAAAAGATTAGGACATTAATTTTCCTCCTTTTGCTAATACTCAATGAGAAACAACACTTAGCATAAAACTTTTTCCATGAATAAGGGCTAGTAATATCCACCTGCAAAAGGAAAAAAAAATGATTTAGAATGTCAACTTCTAAATAAGTAAATACATTCACTTACAGGTCAAAGTTTATTCAAGTATAATCCTGCTAATCCAGTGATGACTAACCAAGTATACCACTAATGATACTTGGTGGTTTAAAAACACTTCTACTTCTCTAACAATTAAAAGGACACATGACTAACTGAAGAAAATCTTTACCGTTAAATGTGGTATTTAGTCTATGATCAAATTTTCAACTCTACATTTACATATATGAGACCTTAAAATACCTGAATTTGAACACAGTATGTGAAATAAATTGTTCACCTACTAAAATATCCCTCTGGCTATCTCCTGAATACTTGCCTGTAGTCTTCTGAGTTAGTGCCAAACTCAATCCATACTCCAAACAGACTTAAGATGCTCAATACTGGAATTATTTGGCATCAACTTAAACTTGAATGAAAAAGATTAGAATTTTTTTCCAAACAAGACGGAAAAAACGAAATCTTAATATACACCCATATGTAACTATTTTTTCTCTGCAAAATAAATGGCCATATTAAGACTAACACGAAAGGGTATAACTTTTATTTTACTATTTGCTCTTTGTATTTCAAGATTACACAAAGATGGAAGTATATTAACCCTTATAAATAAGACTTTAAGTCCTGCTGAGTTACTTAAATGAGTGTTTCATTAGGTATCGACAGGCTATTTCCTGTTCTCTATTGAGAAACTGGAAAGGAGCTGGATACTGTTATAATAAATTTCAGTGCAACAGATTTTCTATACTTTCTTACTCTCCCAATATTTCAATTTTTTTTCTTTAATCCATTCTCAGGATTAAAGTTTTTATTTAGCCCCACATGATCCTTTTTCACATTTTGAGCACCTAGATATAAAGGTTTACTTAGTAAAAGTAAAATGCATTTAGAAGGCAGATTAGACAAAATATAATTTTCTAAAATCTGACTTCAAATACATTAAAGAAAACAAAATCAATTCCTGGGTTGTTCTGTAAAATACTGGAGAAACTCTGCAACTCATTCAATAAATATTTCTAAGTATCTACACATTAGTTCCTGAAATATTTTTAATGGAACCAAAAATTATCATGTATTTGTAACAGTCTTTCATGAAACGGGTGAGATGAAATAAAGGAAACAGGTTAAAAGCTTGATGAATGATTTTTAAAAGCCCTAAGGCAGTAAGTATTACTTCCATGTAAAAGCCGGCATTTGATTCTAGCCAATATAGTGTATTACTTCTTTATTCTGGGGAAAAATTTTGCTGAAAAAAAGTGCGACTCTTCTTAAAAATTAGAACTTATAAGTAATTTTCTTTACCTTGAAATTATAATTTAAACAGAAGATGCTCAAACACAACTCCTTAAGTTACATCTGAAATACTTCAAGGGTTTCCAAAACAGACAATTAAAACTGAAATGATTTTCTAAGAACTGCTTGTATTTTTATAGATTTTCTGCTGGGTTACAACTGAAAGGAGTGAGATACTTCTTGTAGGAAATAAGACCAGGAATATGGTACACTATACAAACACACTCTTATCCTGAACATCAATTTTTAGTTTAAAGACTTATTAAACATCAACAAATAAGGAACAGAAGGTAAAGAAAATATTTTCCTTCAAATTTTAATTAAAACTTTGATTGTTTGCATCTATAAAATTAGTAACTATCAGAATAATTTTTGTAGGTCATATGCTAAAGTTAAATACTAGATATTAAAAAGACCAAACAAGGCCTTCATATTTTTTATTTTACTTACAAATAAGAATCTGTGGCTAAGGATAAAAAAACAATTTTTAGTTAAAACAAGAAAAAACCAATATGACAAGTATGAAGTCAGAAGACACAGGGTTAATACCTTAGTCTGCAAGTGTAGCAAATTACTTGAGTTTCCATTTCTTGAGCTATCCAACAAATATACTGATCATTTGTAAGGTCTTTCCTACCTTTAAAGTTTGATTAAGTGCATCTTTGAAACATAGGATTTCAGGAATTTAATTCACATATTTTGATACTTTCCCCTTTCCTTTATAACAGAATATTTAGAAATATTACTAAAAACTATCCTCTAAGTTCTGTTCAAAATTTATATTTTACAATGCATATTTATCTGTGAGATAAGCAAATGTCTTAATTTCACTTAACTAGAGAAACAAAGGGAAAAGTAGTATTTCTGTTCTGAAGTAAAAATTGAATATTTAAACTGAATATAAATATACATTAAAATAAATTTATTTGATGCTGTATAAGCTTTCAATTAACTCTTGATGGCATTCAACACAATTATTAAATTACAATACACTATTTTAATAAACACATCTAAAAGTTAGTACTAACTTATTTTTATTGAATCATATGAAATATAACAAGACCATTGGTAATACTGAAAATTAATTATCAATAAAGCTGAAAATACACTGATAATATTAATATACACTGAAATATGACTGTAGAGCATGGCCAACCTTACTTCAGCAGCACAGTTAATACTGGAGATAATTTTAGAATCTTAACGCCAATATTTACGTGCTGCTAAGGCACTGCTGACATTGCTATCATAAGAGCTATGAATAAAAAGAAATATATTTTCTTCAGAAGATCAGATCCTTGTATTTTTGAGGCAGCACAATATGGCCTGCACCTTTTCAAAATCCACAAACCATTATGTGCTGCTACTTTACTCCAAGGTTTTGTTTTTTTTTAAACACATGAGCACCTAAAGATACGAAAAAATTTTTCTTTCAGAAAAAGAGGATAAATACATTAAAAAAGCCATGTTTAAAGATTCTAACATTAACATAGTAGATATAATTAGTTATTTCTTGGACACTTTTGAGCAGCATAATAAAACTTATTCCTACACTGAATATTTAAGGAAAGCCTATTACGTGTGAAGCACACTGCTGTAAGTTAGGAACACAAAGATGAATAATACGAGAAATAGAAAATCACTTTTTTTTCTGTGTGAACTTACTAAGTCAATACAGTTAAATAGTCAAATTTTTGAATGTATTAAAATATATGAAGTTATATTTTTCTTTTATAAACAAAAAGCAAATTCATAAAATTTGGTCTTTACCTTTGTAAAAGCATTATTTACAAACAGCATTTAACTCCTTGCAGTACACGTCTCAAACGACATCTTCATCAAGTAGGTAAGACTTCATGTCAAGGGAAAAATAAGAAGTGACACACAAAAGCTAAGCTTCAATAAACTTAAGCTAGTCAAACGCAAATATAATTTTAAAGAGAAAAAAGGAGATCATGTGAAATATTTTAATAATAAATACAGTAAAAATATACAGGAGGCTGAAAACCAACTTTATCTTAATTTGTTTAAAAAATCCAAATATTATTTTACCTTCAACATTTATCTATTAGTTATTCTGTTAGAGTTGGATAACACTTTATATAGGAAGTAACTCCAATAAATGAAGTCTTGGAAAAATGAGTTCATTTTGTATCCAGAGATGAGAAATAAAACAGGAAGCCTGTGGTTGTTGATTTTCCTATTCTCTTGTTCTCACTCTTTGCCAGATAAGGAAGTATACTCCTAAACAGTTTCCACATACATATGAAATTACTTCTCTCAAAAAGATACCAGAAAACTACCACCACTCTAGCTCAAGGTCATGTAACTTCTTTTACTCGTTTTCCAATCACTAAAGTGTCTATGCTAAAGCTATACAACATCTATTTTGGACAGGTGATATGCACTTGAAATGTGCCCCTCCCTAATAATATCTAATTGTATATACAAAGCATAACCGTCATATATTTCACATTTTTTGTGAATCTCTTCCCATTAAAAGTATATATAGCTAATTTCTTCTTTCTGGCCTGCACATGGCTTATGGGATCTTAGTTCAGAAAGTGAACCCGGGGCCTCAGTAAGTGAGAGCGGAGAGTCCTAACCCCCAGACTGCCAGGGAATTCCCCTAAAACTACGTATCTGAAACTAAGCTAAGTGTGCCAAACTTGAAAAAAAATTAGTGTGAATACTGCAAAATGTAAACAGTTTTACGAGCCTTTTAAAAAACTTCAGTTAGAATGTCTTCACTTATTATTTAAAAAATTGCTTTTAAATATAAATTCTACCATTTTACTTCTGTGGCATTAAGTACATTTACTTTGTTGTGCAACCATCACACCTTCCATCTCCAGAACCTTTTCATCCAGAACCAACTGAAACTGTACCCACTAAACACTGCTCACTTCTCTATTACCCCAGCCCCTGGAAACTACCACTCTACTTTTTGTCTCTATGAATTTGTCTATTCTAGGTCCTTTGTATAAAAGGAATCATACAGTATTTGTCCTTTTGTGTCTGACTTAATAAGGTTCATCCATAATGCATATATTAGACTTTATGTCCTTCTTACGGCTGAGTAGATTCAATTGGGTATATGCTAGTTTATTTATCCACTAATCTATGGATATTTGCTTTGTTTGATCTTCTGGTTATTACAATAAATATTGCTATGAACATGGTATATAAATATCTATTTGAGTTGTGATTTCAATTCTGCTGGGTATATACCCCATTATGTATTACTGGATCATACAGCAATTCTAACTTTTTAAGGACCTGCCTATGACTGTCTTCCATAGTGCACTTCCATTTTACACTTATATCAGCACTGTATACAAGTTCCAGTATCTCTACATCCTTGCCAACATGTATCTTTTTTTTTTTTGATAATAGCTATCTTAATGTGAGCAAAGTACTATCTCATTGTGGTTTTAATTTTTATTTTCCTAATGATTAGTGTTTGTTGAGCATCTTTTCTCATTTATTGGCCATGTGTATTTCTTCTCTGGAGAAACGTCTCTTCAAGTCTTTTGCTCATTTTTTAACTGAGGTTTTTTTTTTTTTTTCTTTTTGGTTGCAGAAGCTCTTGATATATTCTGGATATTTAACCCTTATCAGACACATGACTTGCAAATATTTTCTATTTTGCCAGTTGCCTTTTCACTCTATTGATAGTATCTTTTAACACACAGAAGTTCTAAATTTTGATGAAGTCCAATTTAGCTTTTGTACCAGGCCTGTTTTTGGTGTCACATCCAAGAAATACAAGTCCAATGTCATGAAGCTTTCCCCCTGTTTTCTTCTAAGAGTTTTATTGTTTTAGTTCTAACATTTAGTCTTTGATCTATTTTAAGTTAATTTTTGTATATAGTGTGAGGTATCTAAATTTTCCTTTTGGATATCTAGTTTTGCCAAAACCATTTTGTTGAAAAAGACTGCCCTTTTCCCATTTAGAGGTTTCAGCACATTTGTTGAAAATCACCTGAACATATATATGCAAGGAGTCTGGGGCCCCTAGTTTATTTTTAGGGGTTTCTCTAGTTTATTCCAATTGGTCTATATGTCTGTCTTTACAGCAATACCATACTGCTTGGTTACCATAGCATTATATTAAGTTTTGAAATCAGGAACTGTGAGAGCTTCAACATTGTTCTTTTTTTCCAAGATTCTTTTGGCTATTTGGTGTCCCTTGAGATTCCATATAAATTTTAGGATGTATTTTTCCCCTTCTGCAAAGAATATCATTGAGATTTTGATACACATGGCACTGAATCTGTAGATCACTTTGGGCAGTATTTCATCTTAACAAAATTAAGACTCCCAATATATGAACGTGGGATATCTTTTCATTTATTTGTATCTTTTTAATTTCTTTTAGCAATGTTACATAGTTCACAGTACACAAGTCTTTCACCATTGGGGTTAATTTTATTCTTAAGCATTCTATTCTTTTTGATATCATTGTAAATGGAACTGATTTCTTAATTTCCTTTCTGGATTATTCATTGTTAGTGCATAGTAATGCAACTGATTTTTGAAAGCTGATTTTGCTTATTACAACAGGTTTGTGTGTGTGTGTTACGACATACGTTTTTCTACATGTCATCTGTGAACAGAAATAATTTTACTTTCAAAATCCTTTATACCTAAAATGGGTTCATAGCTATCTGATAATCTTGGTCCTTTCATTCTTCTAAAAGAACATCAGACAGGTATCTCTTCTCTCCCTTCAACCTCCAACATCTCCCTTTCACCCTCACTTTCACGCAGAAAACAGGAACTATCAGAAGAGAATTTCTGCCGATTTCCACCACAGCAATACACATATATGTGCCTGTGTCCATGTAACTCTTTCTTCTTTGTATTATGGACGAACAATCACTGTTCCTAAGACCAATCCTGCCCCTTTCATTATAAATTTTATCCTCTCTTGATAAGTTAAAAGATATTCCTGTAGCACTCTTACATCTTTAATTTTTTTCTCTATTGGATCATTCCTACCAGCAAACCAACTTTGCAGTTTCTCTCCTTAAAGATTACTACTTTTCTGTGAAAATACTGCAATTTTATCCCTTCAAGATTAATTTCACCCCTTAAAGGTTACTACTTTTCTGTGAAAATACTGCAATTTTATCACTGATGTTTTAATAAACACAAAGATCTTTTCCTATTTTTAATTGAGATAATTAAAAACCACAGCTTTCTATTTGAAAGCCTGAAAAACTTAAAATATTAGAAAACATTTCTTTTCACATGCCAGAAAAATATGGAAATCCTTTATTTAAACGTATTAATAAAGTGAAAGATACCAGTGAAGCAATTTCAGCAAGGGAAGGTACATCGCTCTTTTCTTGTGTTCAACAGCAACAATAACCCCTTAGGTTGATGAGCTCTCATTTTTTCCTTTTCATTTATATTAATCGCCTACTTTTGGGTGCCAAAGTAAGTTTTTTATTATGCCTTCAAGAAAGGGTTATTTTAAATTCAAAATTTCTTTGAATCTATTGACAGCTTCTATTGTCACGTTCGGGATATTCAGATGCTAACACGTGTCATGGGAATATTTATACTACTTTGTCGTTTATATATATCCTTTATGTGTCACTAAAGTACGTTAGATTTTTCAAATAGTTTTACTTTTAATCTGGCATTAACACAATTTATAATAGTAATTATTTTAAGTATGCTTCAAATTATGCATATAAACCTCTAAGGAGCTGGTGATACAAAGTCCCTGGGGCACAGACTGACTCCTGCTCAGGACAGTGGAATACTATACAGGTGGTATGATATATAGATATTATACCTGGAGAAAATAAAATTCACAGACAACAGATTAAAATTTGCTTTTCTTCTGGTTTTTTTTTTTTTGGATACAAATGCTTAAAAACAAAGATTTTATTAACTAGATAAGACACATTTAAAATTCAGTATTGAGAACAGGTTTGAAATGAAGCAATATTTAGAAATAATCCAGAAAGCCTGTTTTATAATCCAAAGAAAACTCAGTTTAAGTGAATATAAAGTTGTATTGTTGCCACCTTTTTTTTCCTGATGAAGAAATTAATGATTACTTAGAAGCTGTGCATGAAGTGGATTTCAATCTAAATAATTTATTACAAAAAAGTCAGGAGATACATGTATTTATATAAGTACTATCTATATATATATATAAGTATAGATAAATACATCTAGTGCATATATGCTAAGTCGCTTCAGTTATGTCCAACTCTTTGCAACCCTATGGACTGTAGCCCTGCAGGCTCCTCTGTCCATGGAATTCTCCAGACAAGAATGCTAGGGTGGGTTGTCATGCTCTCCTCCAGGAGATCTTCCTTACCCAGGGGTTGAACTTGTGTCTCTTATGTCTCCTGCACTGGCAGGCAGGTTCTTTACCACTAGCGCTACCTGGGAAGCTCCATATATATAGTATTCTCAAAATGTTACCATTTTATTATTAGATTTCCTAACAATAGTATCCTTATATACAAAATTAAATCATTTAGTTTTTTTAAAGTTTTTAATTTTGACTGACTTCTCTCTACTCCCTAGATATGAATTATAAATATACCGTGTCAGCCAAAAAATGCAATATAAAAAGTTTGATGAGAACACAAATAAATATGCTGTTTATCTTAACTTTCTTTCATTACTCTTTTACGTTCAAATTATGAATACTTACCCATTACTATTCTTTTTTTATCCTGTCAATCTATTCAGTTGGTCAATAAAACCAACTGACTCTTTCTTTGAGATTATAGTTCATCAATTTCTTTGCCATTCATAATTTCATACCTTAAAATCAGGTCTAGGTACATGATATCTACAACTGCATTTCAGCCTGACTTCCTGTCTTTAGTTTTCTAACACAACTTCTTAAAACTCATACATTTAAGAATATATCTGTGGTTTCCCAAGTGGAGTGTGTACTTTTCTGCCTAATATCAATGTATAACCAAGACTTCTCCAGCGTTTCCTATTTTTCGCCAATGAAAACACTCCACAATTCAAGTTAAAACATCTCTTTTAAGAGCCGTGACAACCAAATGCCTTATGTGGGTCTTTTTGAAATAATCAGAAATTTTAACAGGAGCTAGGTATCATTATAGTAAGAGGTTATTAATAATTTTGTTAGTGTATTCAAATTATGGTGGCTATATACTTAGGGGAAAGGGGTCCCTATAAATAGAGAAGCGTACGAACTATTTGAGTAGACAAAAGACCGATCAAGCCTGATGCTACTGTGGTCACGAGGTGAGTAGAAAGTGGAAAAAACACAATTACTCATCATTTGAGTAGTGATTATCCTCTCCCACTACGTGAAGGCTTCTGGAAGAACTGAGATGCTTGTAAAAAATTATTTTCCAGTTCTTTCCCCCTCTAAGGCTAATATTCCTATCTGATCTTTGAATCTTCACCAAACCTACTATTGGAGGCTAAAATACTCATTAAGCCTCCTTCCATTTATTCCTACTTTTAAGGACAACTTAAGTTTATCTTTTCCAGTGGATTCTTACTTCAGCCTCTCTGAAGAATTGAACTATCCATTCATAGTAAGTTTTGAATCCAGACAATTATTCCCAAGATTGAATACTGTGCTGAGCAGATAATTGGTTTCATTATTTGATACTTATCCTCCTTGCAAATTAAGACTAGCTATCTGGCAATGTTTGCTGGTGCAAACCATGCCATTCCTCCACTCCTATATCCCAGTCCACTGGAAACATCATAGTGCCTACATCTTCACCAAGCAGATAAGAAAAGAACTCTGATGACCAGACTTAGAACAAAAAAAAATCTATTAAAAAATTCAGGAAACAGAACCATTCAGTTCTTGTCCTTTAATCTTTACACAATAGGTCTAGCTCCAAGTCTGGTTGTTTGTATTTTGGCCTGTAGGCTCTTAAGTATCTCTACTGGCTTTTGAGGTATCAACTTTTCATTCTTATCATCTTCTAAGAAAAAAAGTCATTTTGAAAGGTGAGGTAAAATAAATGTCTCACTTAAGTCAATCTGAAAATGAATCTGAGTAAATGGGAATATTTACATAACTTAGTTTTCTTTTAATATTAGATAACAGATAACAAGAATTTCAAAAGAATAAAATTTATGCATTTTAACATAAGTTAATGATTTTTTTCCCCTTACCTCTTTGTAAGTGATATGCAACTCTAATTTTGTTTTCATTAATATTTTTGCTTAGGTATATTTACTTTTCATCTGACACTGCTCTAAATTCAGTTCATCTAGTTTATATAAAGCATTACTGTATTTAACAAAGATATTAAAAAGTTCTAAACGTATCTCCTAAACTCTTAAATCATCCTGCAGTAGAAGTCACTGATCAATTTCTGCATTTCTAACTTTATCAATGAAATGAGCAGTAGAAGTAATTTACAGAGGCAGCAACTACATAGAACAGTGAATTTGGAGCCAGAAGACCCAGGATGGAATTCTGGCTCTGTCCCTTATGAGTCAAGGTCTTGGATAAAATATTTCAGTACACAAAGCCTCAGTTTCCTCCTTGTAAAACAGACCTATTAGTGGCTACTTCATGAACCTGATGTTAAGACTGTAAAAATCTTAAACTTTTATGAGCACATCGAGAAGTGAACAAGTACTCAACAAAAACCTGCTAAATCCAAATTTACAGTAGGATTTGAAACACACTTCTGGCAGACTTAGGGATTCAGTGGCCTATGATTCAACATGAACCAACAGTACTGATGACAAAGAGAAAGTGGAATCAGGATACATTACTGTAAGTATCTTATTCGTTAAGAGACATACTGTATTTTGTACCTCAAACCACACTGAGTATACTGGGTTCAGTTCTATATGCAGCATTTTAAAAGAAATACTGTCAAAATGTGGTAGATCCAAAGTGAAATATTCAGGATACTAATGATCTAAAATTCATATTGTGAGAACCAGTATAAGGACGTGGGAATGTTTAGCTCAAAATACAAAAACTATTTTTAGAAGACAAATCTAGAGCCCAAAATTAAGTTATATGCTAAACTGAAACCTGCTCCCTTACAAGAATTTTATTTTCTATTATTACAGAGTTATTACAGATATAAATACAATTTATAACACTAAGGAAGAAGTCTATTTATTATGGTTCTAATTCTAATATTCTGAGGGCTAAAATAAGATGAATACAGATCAATTTAAAAACTGACTTATAAAAAAATTCACTGCATTTTACTAACCTGTCTTATTAAGGATTTGGAGGACAAACTGCCAGTTTTAAGTTCTGACTATAGGACAACAAATTCCAGAGGCATAAGAAACAGCTTGTAGAACCAAATTAAGGAAAATAAAACTGAAAGCAATTTTAAAAAACTTATTGGAAATAACAGGAAGAGTGCAACTGACAGTCTAGGCAAAAAGTCAGGTGTGACTGCAGATAACTGGATATATGATTATGTCAATCTGCATTCAATTTATTCCTATTTTTACAGAGAGGTAGTTTTGTAGACTGAAATTTCAGACAAATAGGCAGACGGCAAAACTGCAGAGAGCAGTTTGGGATGTTACCTACTGTATTTATGCTTAGAACTTGAAATTCCTATTATTAATAGAGTTCATTAGATTTGTATATTTATTTCCTACTTAAATCAAGGCTTGTGCTATTAAATTCTGCCTTGCTTTTATTTCCTAAGAAAATGTCCAAAGTAAGTTCATAAATAATAAGTTTTCTATTATTTTTCTTTGAGTCATCCATCTTGAACTGAGAAGTTGTTCAGGGTGGGAGAACAATGAATTTACTCCCTTTCTATAGTTTTGGCGTTAAAATTCAAATTTTAGCTATAATTCTAGTGAGATAAAAAACACAGCATTGCCTTAATCATTAAAGCTCAAATTTAACCCATTCTCTTAAACACATATATGTCAAATAAACAAAATTTGAGGACAGGAACACCTGATATTTGGTTAAGCATTGTCTGCTTCTCAAAAATAGTTATCTGAACAATGACTGAAAAATGGCTGTTACATACTGTGAACTATCTCTGTTCACAAATTATAAAACAATATATACATATAGCTTTAAAAGCTTAGATTTGATGTTTACTAAATATCAGTTGATGATACTATTAAGTCTGCAAATCCTTCTTCACCACCAAATGCTGACAGTACCTAGCACCCTTAGAACATTTTCTGCTTCAGATTATAATATCCTTTACTAATCCAAATGCCAAAAGAGCAATTTGTTTTTTTCCTCTTTTGGCACACATCTCCCAGAAATATTCACATTGCAAAATTATTCAAGATAATTAAAATTTCCTCATGAGTGGTTATTTGTTGTTGTTGTTTAGTTGCTAAGTTGTGTCCGACTCTTTTGTGACCCCATGGACTGTAGTCTGCCAGGCTACTCTGTCCATGGGATTTCTTCAGGCAAGATTACTAGAGTGGGTTGCCATTTCCTACTCCAGGAGATCTTCCTAATTTACGAAGTCAAGGTCAAAATTTTTTGTGGTAGGTTAAACAGATAGAAGCAATAATATTAACTGCTGACAATGAACCTAAAGATGCTATTTTATTTTGCACCAAATGATATATTAAGTTATTTTAAATTCACAAAACAGAAATATATAAAAATCAAAAACATAGCTGAAGAAAGAAAAAAAGTAGGAAGAAGTGTGACTATTTCTGAATATTTTATGTTAAGCCACAGAAGTTTAAGAGTTTAAAATTGAAAACCAAACTTGAAAAATATTTCATCTCTACTCAACTTGTAGAAATGAATCCAAAACACTATCATTTTTTACAGTATCAAACATATAAAACAATAATATTCCATAACTTCTGGAACATCTAAGTAAATAGTTAGTAAATAGTAAACATCTAAGTAAATAGTTAGTAAATAGTAAATAGTTCCACAAGTAAATAGTTAAAAAAATAGCTTAAAAGACACAATGGCATTAAAATAAACATGACAGAGAAGAAGGAATACACACACAACCACGAAGAATCAATGACCACTGTCACTATGGGCCTATTTTTCTGGGTATAGTTTAACTGGAAACACCACTATTTTAGTATCTAAAAGGAACTCCAGACATATTACCTACAAGAGACAAGAGAAAGCATTCCAACTATGAAATATAGCAAATGACCTATGTTTTAAAAGAGGCTGGAGAGTATTCAAGAAAGGCTGCTTGCTTAGAAATATATAAAACAGATGGAATGAGCTTAAGAATGTGACATCATCAGTACTTACACATCTACTGGGAATTAAATGCTATCTATTTCTTTTTGAAAAGTGTACTGCCCTCCAGTCTACAGTAAGAGTGCAATACTAATTGAAAAGATTTCTTTTTCTAAGAGTTAGGTTGAAGAAAAAGCTGAGCTGGCTTCCAAGGGACCAATTATGAAACCCAAGCCTGGATTATATAGGATTCTTTGGGGATTTGCAAAGGTTTCCATTCTAGTTTTCCAGAGACAAAAATATAAAAGGAAAAAATTAGAAAAAGAAGTGATCTATGGCATTTGGCTACTACTCTTCAAACTGGCTTATTATTATATTTTCAATATTTAATCAATTCCCACCCTAGAAACTACTTACTGAGTTCAATGGCTGATCCACGATAATAAAGTCACTCCTTGACACATACACATTATTTACTGGGTCACTAATGCAATGGTATGAGGTAATGTAAGAGAAGCATCTGAAGCACTAATTTTCATTTAAATAGGACCATCCCTCAATATCAAGAACAGAAACAGGAGCACTTGAGGTTTTTTTTTTTTGTTTACAAATGTAAAATTAACTGAAGGAATACATGATAACTAACCTTTTTGGTAACCGATTTCAGTGTCTCAAATTTAAGGAAATAAGTATATTGGGCATTTATCATAACCTTGTTCTTGACAGTTTTTCTAGGGATATGATATTAATTTTAGCTAATCTATTAGAATTATTCCCTTAGCATTTATAAGTTTCTCCAAAGTAAAATGAATCAAGGTAAAAATGTTTCTTATTCTAAGAAGGAGGTGCGCATGTGTATATATAAAAGGAAGGAAAAGGGATTGCCTTCCTGTTTTTCCCACCTCTTGAAGTTTAACAGCTAAATTTTAAGTACGTCACAAGAAGTCAGAAGTATAAGCTAGTGAAATGTAACAACAGGTAAATGAAAAAACTATCAGGTGGAGAGGACATTCCAATTTCTAAAATCATAAAATAACTGTTAGTAAACCTGAATAATGATGACAATAAAAGAGACTACTACTTATTTGTAAGTTCCTTTGAAGGAAAAGGGTTTAAAATTATGATTCTCAGATATAGAGGAGAGGGCTGAGTTGTAAAATCCTTTCCAAGACAGAAAACTTACCCAAGGCAATGGCATTATTTGTGCTCTAAAATGGAGTAAGTTAATATCAAACTTCAACATGTTGGGGGCCAGAAGTTAGAAAGTTGTCATTCTAGGATAGTAGGAAAAAATTCAGAAATAAACCAAAGCATAATGCCAAACAGTAACTTTTTTATAGCAATGGTAGGGGGACTGTCAGTTAATACTTACAAGGTAAGAACTGCAGGGCTAAGTAGGGGGCTTGTTATACTATGGTCTTCATTTTATTGTTAATAACCTAGGGGAAAAAAAAAGAAGAAAGCCTCAAAAAACTTTGATCACATTATATAAGTTAGAAAATTTTCAACAAGTTGACAATCATTGTTTTTCAGTCCTTACGTAGCACAGGACAAACACAGATTAGAAATACCTAGCAGCATCTATATATTAATATTTCATTTCAGAGTACTATTACTAATTTTTAAAATTCATTTCTCTATAACCCTTTTGAAGTTTAAAAGTTGAGTCTGTAAGTGTAACTAAAACTCCTACTTCCAATGTCTAACTTGGAACACTCTGAGGCTTCTGGAGGACATCATATAAGTGCAGATTTTCTAAGATAAATTCAGTACCATACCTCCACACTTAGCAATCTCTCTTTTTCTCACACACATACACTTGAAAAGTTCAAATTCATATATTACCCAATTCCAAGAATTCTATTGTAATACACTATAAACACTAAGCTTAAGTTGGAGCTTAAGATGCATGAAGAAATTTCTGAGAACAGTATGCTATGATCTATGGTCAAAAACCAAAGAAAACACAGTCATGAAATTGCTTGAATTAAAGAGTAAATGAAAGAGTAGTGATAAAAAAAGAGAAACTGTTTCCATGGTTGTCTTTTACTTATAAGAGCAGGAAAGATTAAATGCCAGCAGGCAAAGAAAGGAAACAGTAGAGCTCATCTTTAAAAATAAAAGAATTTTAAAATATCCTAGCAACTTAAGTTGGTTAGAATGTTTGATTTCTGTGGGCCATGGTTATAAGTTGTAGTTTATACACCAATTAACTGTTAACACTTACAAGACACAGAATACAATAAACCCAAATCCATGTTCTTAATGGAGTATTCCAACTGTACATCTTACTATAGAGTATCTTCACCAAAAATGACAGTACATTTAAAAAACTTATTTGAAAAATAAATACTTCAAATCCACAGAAAAGTCAGCAGAATAGTAAAATGAATCTCCACATCCCACCCTTGGCCTTCCAATGAAGCTGTATGAAATTCTAATATTTGGTCACGCTTACTTTGCTTTTATTTTTTTTTTAAGAAAAGACTATATATAGCTGAGTCCCTTTTCTACCATACCTTGGATCCCATTCCCTCTCTAAGATATAATCATAATCCTGAATTTGGTATTTAATTCCTATGCATCCTTTTACACTATTATTACAAATTCAAGTATTAGAAGACATTCATCTGTGATGATCCACATGGCTCTCATTTTAATAGCTGGATAACAAACATTTTTCATCACATGACTATGTCACAATTTGCCATTCTCTTGAAAGCATTTACATTGCTTTCAGTTTTTTTCTATTAAAAGTAAAAATAAACGAGCCTTTACTACAAATTTCTGAGTTTATATAAAACATCTAGGAATGGAAGTGTTGAGCTAAAGCCTATGTATATTTTAATCCTTTAGCAGGGTGTTGCCAAATGCTCCCACGAGCAGCATATGAAAGGTTCCCTTTCTGAATTTTCTCCAATACATATTTAGAAGTACATTTAAGATAAATAGCTACTATCTAACTGGAAATTTAAAAAATTCAAGTGATCAATTCTTTCTGTTTACATCAAGTACATGTTAAATAAAAGTATACTAAGTATACCAACAAACAAACTTAAAATTTGGCCCAAGGTACTTGAACAAAAACAGTTTTCATGATATAAAAGAAAAATCTAACAATAGAAGAAATACCAAGACTTAATTTAGAGCTACTGTGTAAAAAATGATAAGATTCATAATTAGTTTTTGAGCTCAGAGGGAAAAAAAAAGCAGATAATGTAAATAGCTTATTGGTGTGAAGAATCCTCCCCCAAATAATTTTGGGCAGTGTTCTCACATGTGATACTTCTGGGAATAACAAAATAAAACAAACCCAAAAAACCCCCAACAAAACGTCTCACTTAGCACTTGTAAAAAACACAGATTCCTAAGTCCAGCTCCACAGATTCTGGTTCAACACATCTGGAAAAATGCTTTATTCTAGGTTGTTCTGGTATAGGTGGTCCAGACACTTCACACAGTTATTAGTAGCAAAAACAAGATGTTTCCAATATAAAGCATTATGTAACTCACTTTTTTGGTTAAGGATAGGTAATAGTAATTAATATGTTATCTGTTAAATTACATCAGCATATTAATGAAAACACTGTAGTATTAGGGGAAAAAAAAACAAAAATCAACCAACCAAACAAAAAGATACCCATGATTACCTTTTCAAAAGAATGAATGCTATGTAAATGTTGGACTTTAAGAACTGGGGCATTAGGCTTATATGCTAAAAACTTCATTTGTAAGTTATCCGAGAATGTTACAAATGAAATCAAAAGGTTAACGGAAATCCAATATTCAGTTCCCTTTATCTACAACCTACTGGAATTTGGAAACAAAAGAGGAGAAAAATATATAGACAGTATTTAGATTATGCACATTTGCAAATTCAAATCATTAAAAGTAAAAACCACTCTTCTATACTACTTGAAATTACAGAGTTTTATTTCCAAAAGATTGAGAATAATCTGAAGTTTCCAAATACTAAATTCAGATATAAGACATTATTTTACTAATATAAAAAAGTAAAGATTTATGGGCTTCCACCTGCAGCCCACTTTGTCTTTATATACAATGCCCAAGCAGTACAGGGTGTTGTTCTTTTTAGTTACAGTGAAATCAACAAAAATTTGGCCCTGTTTAGACTGGGCTATAAAATATAGGCATTATGGGCTTAGAATATGGTCCCAAAGTGAAATAAACACTCCTGTGCCACCACAGTCAACGTTTCTTTCCTCAGTGTATTACCTAACTTGGGCTATCAACAACCATTAATAATTTATTGTAGCCTACCAGCTTAAAAGTGAAAAGAATGAAACAAATCATAAATACTTCCAGAATCAAGACAGTTTTCCATTTAAACAGATGGAATTAACTGAATAAAAATAAAATAAAACCAGAGTAAATAGTAAAATATAATGTTTTAAGAACTATAAGCCTCTGACCGTTCTCTTTAAGCTGTTTGGGGAAGAAAATACCTTTTTGTCAAAGAATGTATTCATTATACTATATATGGGTTACACTGATAGTTGGACCCTTCCCACCTGGTCTGTAAAAGCTGGTGGGTGCAGGCTCCACTGGCCACCATTATTGCATATTGATGCTATTCTGTACAACAGCTGACAAGCAGCAGCAATCTCCCAATCCCTGCTCCAAACTGTAGAGAGCAAGAATAAGGGCTGTTGGTGATCCTTGCTTATTCACTGTTGCTGCTACTGAACAGCAAGCTGAGAAAAGCACATGCAACTTAGCACACAGAGGGAAAAACTGGTTCAGCTCAACCTATCTAGCAGGTCTGCTTGTATCACTACATGATAATATCAGGTAAGAAGGAATTTTTTCTTTAAAAAGTGTGATGGAAAGAGAATTAAAGGCAAAATTGGTGTTTTGATTAGAAAGGGACCCCATAATGTATCTACATGTATCATTAATTTTTTTCCTTAATGACACTTCAGCTCCTAGTTTAGATTTAACTGCTCAATTATCAAAATTCTCAGAAGAGTTTGAACCAGGTTCAGGGTGAATTCATAAAGAATATCTCCCCTAGCCGTTCTTCTAGAATATAAGTATCTAAACTTTAATCAAGAGATGAAATTATATTATGCTTATAAAGAGCTCCAGTCTCCCAAGTTCCACATATCTAATCAGCATATGTTTGACATCAGATACTATTAGCAAGTAAGATTTTAGCCCAAAAGTTTTTACAAAAACTCCAGTTATTTAAAAAAACTTTCCACATGTAATTAACCTCCTTTGAATGTATAATACAAAGCTAAAAACTTAGTAAGTACATAATATCAATTGATGGCTAACAGAAATATTTGTTCTGTCAAATTATCTTTAAACTAAAATGTGATTCTATTTACAGACTCATAATTTTAAATTTAAAAGAAATTTTTATTCTTTAACATCTTAAGTATTTTTGATTCTGAAAAATACTTAAGTTAGAAAAATTAGGACATCTGTAAATTATTTTTTAAATGCAAGAATTGGCTGGTAACTTTAAATAGCTAGTCAAGAAGGCTAGATGTGAGATGAAAATAAAAGTATAAGATGGAGTAATAGTTACAATTTGGATATTTTGTTAAAAACCTCAATCTTAATTTTTATCAAAATTGAAAAAGTAATTTTTCCACTTAGCAGTAGCTCAATAACAATATTAATAAAAATTAAAAAAAATTCTGAGGATCACAGGATAAAAAAGTTACTAAATATATTTGTTTAGTATGAAAGCTCTCAATAAAAAAGAGTAACAGCAAATAGTAACGATTTTTAAAAATTAAGACATTTAGAAACAGTAATAAATTTAAAAAACTATTACCCAATCAGTCTTAGTAACTACATTTAAATCAGGCTGTGTTTTTCTCTTCCAAGTGACTCTAACCATTAAAATAGGAAAGTAAAATTAAGCCAAATCACATATGTTAATGAAATATAAAAAGTGGTTTGTGGTGCTCAGAACTGAAATTTTACTTCAAAATGCTATTAAATAAATTAAAAAAAAACTAAGTCCAGATATTAATTAAATACTGCTTTTTGAAAATGCTCATCAGAAAATACAATTCTAATGCATTAGGTCTATATGAACAAACAGATTAAGGATCTATTTGCTAGTCAAAAAAAGAAAACATAAGATACACACACATACAAAACTACTTCAAATAAACATTAAAAATTTTTTCATTAAGAAACTGTATCTACTCTTTAATGAATCCTTGGCAACACGGTAAACCTCAAAGAAAATGGTTACAGCTGACAAACTGCTTAAAATAAGTTGTCCTTATATACCAGCATTATACATCAGTAACAAATAATGAATAATTTCAAGTCCCTTCATATGTAGATACGTTAAATTACCTCTATTCTAGTTTATCCAAATATTCTTTTCCCCTAAGGATAACTCTTTCAATAAAACCAGAACACTGAAAGTATAACTGTATTTTATGAAAAGCTAAGAATTTTCCTGAAAATAAACATTATTTAATCCTGAAAATGCATTTAACCAAAAATATAAATATTTCACAAATAAGACAAATCTATCACTGAAAAAATATAACATGATAAATCCTTTTCATCATATCTTGTTATAATGAACTACATGTTAAGGCTTAGTTAGATAACCATGTTTGTAAATTTAAAACAGCCAAAATCCTTACAAAATGTCCTTTCAGGGATAGTTAAGGGATAGCCAATCACATACAGCAGTAAAAGCCCTTATTAACCTGTCTCCTAAAATAACACACACTACTAATTATGTTAAAGTTTCTTACTCTGAAGAGCTGACCAAATAAAACGGTTAATATCTGCACAATTCTTTTAGATGTTCTTAACTAAGCTAAAAATTTGGAAGTTTATAAGCTTTATAGATGGGACAGTTTTCTAATTCTAAACACTTGTATCCAAACAGTAAGTTTTGACAATTTCAGAGATCACAAATCATAAACTCTCTAAATTAGGAATAACTGTGTAGATTTACATCTTTTTTCACAATATAAACTCAAAAGCTGTCTCTCTTCCCCCATTTAAGGCTGTGTATAAAGATATCTGGATTCAAAGTGATAAGCTGAGCTTGGATTTTTTTCCCCTTTGATAATTATATTTTTTCACTTTTCCCCAGAAATTATATTTTTTACTTTTCATTTTAATATTCTCTCACCTAGAATACACTGGTTAAGTTAAAGGGGAAAAAACTGTAGTCATTTTCATTCTATCCAAATTAAGCTGCTTTTTTAAAAATAGCATTTAAAATTAAAGTTATAAAGATTTTCTGCATCTTGTATTTATCTCAAACAACCACTTTACAGTACAATGACACCAATATCTGAACTTCACTCTTATATCAAGCTGATTTCTATCAAATTCTATCATTTTACTTAACTATAACTGTTAACAGATTCACATTCCTGGATTATCAAATGAAACAGAAATATCTGATTTTTTATTTAGATGTGTATCTCAATGTTCAAACATTTTAAAACACACATCTGATAATATACTTAAAACAGTTTTTTAGAAACACTTTTTAAAGATAAAAACAGTTCTACGACCATATGATAAATACACTTCACTCTTAAGACTAAATTACACTTTTCTTATGAAAACAAACCTTTGTAATTTCCTGTATCTTAAATGCATAAAGCAAGTATTTTTTAAGTGAAAAAATTTAAAGAAAAAATTAGTGGATTTTTTTTTTAAGTAAACCTCACTTTATTTAGCAAATAGCATTTAAAAAAAATTATGGTTAATAATTTTTCATGTAATACTTTACTCCTCAAAAATTAAGCAAAGAATACACTGTAATACTGTTCAATGAGTTCTCATTACACCAGATTACAATTCAGAAGACAGCCAAAATTTTATTAGCTAACTATCTGAAAATTTCAATTAAAACTATAAAATAAATCTTCTTTCAAAGAAAATAAACATGCCTGAAAAGTTTTATCTGTGATAAAGTATTTTATCTGTGATAAAGTATTTTGGAGGTAAAGACAACAAGCCACTGGAAATTTTGGAATCCTACAGTTTATTTTTAAACAGTTTGCAACTTTTGATATGAACAATTTAAGTATTTTACTCAGAGTCCTATGAGTAAGACGCTAGTTTCTGCTTAGAAAAGTGGATTTTTCAGTTTCAACCAAATTGCCACTTTTGGTTAGGACAGTATTTGGAATACTTCAAATTCTCTTAAAATATTCTCATTAATTTTATCTGATTTTGCAGGCTCCATCTACTACTATACCTGTCAAAGACTAAAGCAAAGCACCAAATTCCATTTGATTTAAACCTACCATTTTATAATATAAAAAAATCCATTATTTAAGTCTTTTATATATAACACTGTAACAGTAACCTTAAGAAGAAAAAAGTAAGATTATATATATTCATTTTTAGAATAAGTAAATTCACTTGGAGTTGGACCAAAGACCAAATGATAAGAAAATTAATTATATATAAAAAAAGTTTTAATAAATCAAGAGAACTCAACTGTGGCCACTTCACTGGATGATTTCTATCTATTAATAAATCTTTATTGATTTTAGCTCACCAATAAGTTCCAGCTTTACAAACTGTCTAGCTCAATTATATTGCAAGGATATAAAATTGTACGCTTTTAAATTCATTAGTATACCTTAATCTCCTATCATGTTCCAATGCATTATATGTTCAATCAAAGAAGTTAGGTTGTTCTCCAGAACCGGCTCTCTCCTAAAGGTCAAAACCTGCAATAAAAATGTCATGTATTATAGCATGAAGACACTCAACAGATTTCCGCCTCCTGCAGTTTCACAGTTGATCCCTGAACACAGAGGTAAAATCTTCAAAACAACCCCAATCTTGCCTATGTTCAAAGAAACCCTAACTTGAAAATAATGTTTTAAAAATAGAAATATCTTGATTAGAAACACCTGTGATATGCTTTATCATCCGAAGCCTCTTCAAACAAATCAGATTAATATGTTTCTGCTTTCATTTCTCTTTAGGGCATTCATTTTGAAAGCAGTGTAGATGAGTGTGTGTTTATGTAGGTACAGTTGTTAGAGGACTGGTCAAGAGGACTCCATAAGGAAATTAGAAATATAGTTTGTCTATGCTTCTTAAACTCATAAAATCCACACAGTTTAATAAGTTTTCAAGGGATAGAGACAAATTTTTAACTACTTTTCTTCCCAAATTATCTTTTAATGATGACAGAAATTACCACTATTTTTAACTTTAGTCTTTTGTCAAGCCTGAGTGAATAATAACACTGCTATTTCCAAATGTGTTAAGATGTTACAGTCTAACAGAAGAAAATTTAGAATTTACTTTTAAAACAAATTAAAATATTTGTAAGTAATAAATGGATGAATGCTGAGCTACTGTTTTGTTTAATGTCTCCAAGTAGAGGTGGTGTAACTAAATGTATGTAAGGGTGTTTTCCTTTGTTTTACCTGAATCTTAATAACTTAATGACAATCAACTGTATAAAAATATTAAATAGTTAAATTACCATAGGCTTATAATACATATATGTGAACCACAACACTCTGAGTTTTCCATTTTTATTTAAAATAAAACAATCCTTTATTCCTCTGTAGCCAAGCATCTGATTGTTTAATGACAAAAAACACACATATATAACTCACAAACACTAATCCTGAAACCATGACATTTAAAAATATTAGAATAATTTCTAGTCGTCGTCAAAAGATACAGTTTTCTATATGTGAATATATAGAAGATGAAGCTATCTTAATTTTAAAAATCACAGGATAATAGAAGAAACCAATATGTATTCCATGCCAAATGTTATGATTTTAAATAGTAGGGAAAGAAAAAATACTAAATAATAAAGTACAAAGAGGTCCAGACAGAAGACAAATATTAAACCAAATGTTTATGATAAAAAAGATGTTAAAAAATCTTGAAATACTAAAATTCAAATCTATTACAAAACACAGCTTTTTACACTTTGAACTTACGACAAGTCTTTCCAGTACAAAGACTCTTTAGTGAAATGGGACAGGATTAAACAAAAGTGTATGTAACGTCTCAGAATTTGATAAAAAATATTAAGACTAAAATTCACATATCTTTTTAATATCAATTCCAATACTTTAAACTTGTCCTTCTAAAAGAAAGATGCTTTAAAGTATCTTTAATACAGGCAAAGGAAAAAAAAAGGCAAGAGAAAATAATTTCCCTACCAGAAAGCAGTATTCTTAGGAAGGTTCTACAGTCATTTGTTCATGCAAATAATAAGAAAAATCCACAAACACATACTAGTAATGTGATACTCTACAACTGATTTACTTATTAATATTAATAATGATTTTAAAGTTCTAGCACTATCACTTGTAAAAAATGCAAAAACTGCTTAATCTCATTTTTGACACTTATTTGAAAGAAAAGTGGTAGTTTATTACTGATTTCCTTTGGTCCTTAAGGGATTTGGGGCTACCAAATCTCAGAAAGTCATAGTCTGAATTCTAATTACATGCCAAAATTCTTGCCTGGCACATAGTGTTTCTAAGTTTGCTGAATTAAAACAAAACAAAGTAAAACTACATGTATAGTAATACTTTGACAATTCTTTCTAAGATGGTGTTTTCTAGTTATAATCAGACCAATAATCTGTTTCTTCTAAAAAAGAGTTAAAGAGAAATCAGTGAAGATTACTCAAGCTTCATTAAACAAAAGGAAAAAAAAAAGGACAGTCAATTTTAGGCCAATATTTTAAAATAAGACAAATTTTTTACAGAATAAAATTTCAAAATCGTGTGTAAGTTTATACTGATGTTTTTAACTGGAGAAAGCTTATGTATCATGTAGGAGAAATATCTAATATAGTCACTGGACATTCTTTTTTTTGTAAACCAAATCAACTGACTAGTTATTTCTGATTGAAGTTATTTTGTGACATTCTGAACAGTTACTACATATTGCTTTATGTAGAGATAAAAATATATATGTCTCCACAAAACCAGAAACAAACAAAAATGCAGTACACAAAGCATGATGAAAGAAGGACTCCAGAATATGAAAGCTATTTTGAAATTTTCATCCTTAGCTCTAGATGAACATTAAAAGTGATTATTAATTTGATTAGGAAAAAAGCTGTGTTACACACAAACACCTGAGGCTACATTTTGTAAATGTACAACTAAGGCAACTTATCAGCATTAACACAAAGTCTAAAACTGGACTTTTATTATAAAACAGAATGAAGGGCAAACAAATGAAGAGCAATGCTACCAGGAAGACTGATACCTTGCCTTCTCTAGTTCCCTCTGCCCCAAAACATGCAAACATAGCTTTAAAAAGAGCTGAGTTACAGTATCAACACCTTTCCCCACCATTGTTTTCCTGTGGTAATGTAAGACTTTTCTAGTCCTTACAATAAAAAATAAATTAGAACTGTCTATTTTTGCAGAGAAATATAGTTAATATACTTAATATACATCTGTTGGAACTCATATCTACATGCCCACAAGCCTAAAACCAAAATCTTCCTCTTACTAGCGCCACGTAAATGGGAAAATATTGTGAATGCTGTGGATTTTATTTAGGTGCTAGTGTGTTCTCAAGCTTCAGTGTAGTATTTACAATAAAGGAATCTCTTCACTTCTTTTCAAGATGCCTTATTAAACGTAACAATCCCGCACCTATCACCTAAACCCCATAAACCAAAACATTAAAAAAGTATGGTTAAATTTAACCAGCCTGGTGGAATTTATAGTCTTTCCCCACCCCACCCTCAAAACTCTACAAGTCATTTAATAATTTGAATGAAAATTAAAGCTCAAAACCTAAAACAGCAAAGCCTACTGACTCTGGTATTTTAGGTAAAATTACATTAAAAAGAGAAATACAGTTTCATACAATTTCATTAAAGCAAATTTTAGAGAGGATAATTAGCATTTCTTATGAAATTTTCAAGAGATGATTCAAAATAAACAGCTCTGAAAAAAAGTAATGAACATAGGTTGTGTCGTTCTAATTCTTGTTTTGAAGGCAATATAAAATAGTATGATTTATAAACGCAGCTATTGCATTTATTAACATAAATTATATTGATAGATTACAGAGATTTACAAAAAAGTCTTAGGATCTTTTCATCTGAATATTTTCTAACAATGTATATTTGACCTAATATGAGAATACAAACTCTTAAGTTTCAAAATTTCAACTACTATTCATAAAAAGTATAAATTTCTATTAAAAAATCTTTCAAAACCCATCTATGGCTATTTTGTTTATCAGTGAGTTTACTGATTTTCTTTGTAAACCACACCCGCCTTTTATCAAGATACAATTAAACGGGAATGACAAGCTTTGTAATAAATAGAAATACATTCACGGTTGTCTCAAGCAACATCAAACAAAAATCAACTGAAAATCAACCAAATAAAACACAACACATCCACAGTGTTGTATGCTATACATTTCTCCATAATGAATTTATGAATGAAATCATACACACTGCACCTGTGCTACTTACCTGTTGTATTGTCTAAATTAAGCAACATATATTTCTTGCAAATAAGGTTTTAAGTCCATTGCAATAGCTAAATTAGCAAAACCTATATATTTTAAATTATCTGTGAAACGTTTAAAAAATGTATTCAATTTCTGTGGCAAATGTGGAAAAGCTCATTCTTAACGTTAAGAAAATTAAAGTTTCTTTTCATGGAAATAAACAATTCTTCCGTAATCTGCATCTGACAAATACATGTGGCTTAAGATGAAAATTTTCTGTCAGAGGAACAACCTCCTCCCCCCCCAAACTCAGTTTTTAACCAATAGAGAACAGGGGCAAATATATAAAGTCTTGTAATTTCAGCCAGCAGAATTACAATTTTGCGAAAATTGTCTTCTCTAGGTTTTACTTTTAATATACATTTCAAAATCACTCGAAAAATCCTTTATGGAAGAAAAAAATACTACACACCAGCTTTTAAACTCCTCGTCTTAACGTTTCATTACGTGGTTTTCTAAAAGTGTAAATTTTTGGAAAGTCAAGAATTATAATCTAGTGTTCAACATTCAAACCCCCCAGTCCCGCTTCCTTCCAGCCAATCAGGGGTAACAAGTTCGGTGTTTTGGGAGCTCCGTTAGACACCATTTGAAAAACATCACACTGCGCTCTCCTATTCTCTTCGGGAAAAGATTCTAAGTGAGGGCGGGTCCCCCAATCTTTACAGAAATAAGAACTCAATCAATCGTTACATCAATTCCAGGGGCGGGCGGGGGGGTAAACTTTAGGCAGGCAGTCCTAAGAAGTGTGTGACTGAAAGCGTTATTCCTCTTTTTCGAACAACTGAATAGCTGCTGCAAAAATCAACTCCTGCATATTCGCAACCCAGAGTCGCGCGCCCCATACGCAATACATGACACTAGCAAAGGGTTAATCCAGGGTGCCTTCAGCGCAGAAAAGGACTTAAGATCCAGTACATTTTTAATGAGGAATTTTACAAAGGCCATTATCTACCTATAAAGTATTAAAGTTAACGCCGTCACTGGCTCAAATCATTCAAGTGCAGTCGAGCAAAAATTGGTAGAAACGACGAGGAGGAAAAAAAAATCACTAAAGGGAAAGGCAAATAACAGCCCTTTCCCCTCCGCCTCGAAGTCAAGAGCGCTCCCAAGAAAAGGTGGGGATTGCAAAATTACCGTTAAGTTCTCCGGGGACAGACTTTTCGGGAGGAAAACATCAACACAGTTTCAAAGATTGCCTTTTTTTCCTTGCGACATGTTTCAAAGGCTGGAGAAGGAAAAAGTCTTCTAAGAGAGAGCGAATCGGAGAAGGAAATCGCAAGGTCGAAGCCCCATCTTTCATCTCACCCAAGAACACTCCCCCCGCCCCGCCACCCCACCAAGAAAGCACGACACCGTGAGAGCTAACGACCAAAATCCCGAGCAAAAAGCGAAAGTCCAGCATCCTTCCTAGGGGCCCGCTAAAACCTCAAAAGCCTGCCCCCGCCCCATCTTGCCCAAATTGGAAATGCCAGACGCGGGTCAGTGCTACCCCTGCCGGGACCCAGGCGCGCGGAGCCGGAGGGCGGCGTGGACAGACTCACATCGCGAGGGCATCTCCCGCTTTGGCGTCAGAGGCGACAATACACACGGCTGGGTCCCGCGGGGAGGACTGTCCGCGTGTCGGACCGGAGGCACCCGCTACGCCGGGTCCTCAATTTTCCGCCGACCTCAAGTTTCTTGTCACGGGAAGACGGCCGCCGCGGGCCGGGGAAACTGCGGTAAAAGACGGCTCGGTTCGCCCACAGTGGGGAGGGGGCGCTCATCCCCCTCCTCCTGTCAAGGAGCCGCGGCCGGCCGAGCCCCAGCGCGCCCCGGCCCTGGCCCCGGGCGGGGGGTCCCGCTGACAGATCCGCGGGGCGGCGGCCGCGGAGCCGCAGCGCGTCCGCGTCCCGCTCAAACTGCAGCTCCCCTCCCCCACGCCCGCGACTCTCCGCGCTCCCGCCACATCCCGCCCGCCGCCGCCCACTCAGACAACCCAATTACCCCTCAACCCTATCTCCTTGCATTTTTTTTTTTTTGCAATTAAAATGAAGGCGGACCCACTGCCCCACTCCCTGCACCCCCCACCGCCTGCCGGTCCCACCACTGCCACCTCCCGAGTCCCGCTCTGCTACCTCTTCAGGCTCTTACCCGCTGCGCCAACCCTGACGAGGCTCCGCCAAGTGCCCTTTGCTCGAAGTAAATTTTTGGGATTTTTTTAGTGATTTTTCGGCCGAGTCCTAGAGGCGCTGTAGTCTCGGACAGGTTACTCCGTCTCTCCCGCTAGATTGATGAGATCAGGCATCACTCGAAAATGGCGCCGAAAGCGCTGAGGCTCCTCATTCAAATTCGTTAGAGCCAACCCCGCCGCCCCGGGGCATGCCGGGAACGCGGGCTGCCTCCACAGCTGTCAATACCGCCTCCTAACCCCCACTACGCTAGCTTTCCCGACACTTCTGCTCATGCGCAAACTCCTACTCCAACCCCTCGCCCTGAACATGCGCAGAATCCTCGCGTGTTCGCCGCGCTCCCCTCGCTTCCTCAGCAGCGGTAGTCCTACCTCTTTTCCTGCGCGTGCGTGCAGCTCCCGCACTCAGCCGCGGGGCTGGAGGGGCCGCGGGGACTGTGGGCCCGAGGGTCCATAGGTGACATTGTCAGTCGATAGGCATTTATTCTACTGTTCGAGGAAAACAAACAGGGGTGCATCTTAGGTGAAAAGAGAAACAGCTTATTGCCCGTGTCTAAACCAACAACGGAATGTGTCTGGAAGCGTGTGTATGGATACACGTGTACTTTAGAGCAGCCCCGCCTGTGTGCAGAGCTCTTGCTAAAGTCAACGCTTTACGGGAGCTATCGCACTTAAGAACAACTTTATGAGGTAGGTACTGTTATTCTCCGTTTGCAGACCAGGCCCAAAGAGTTTTAAGTAATTTCCCTAAGGTAGCACAGGTAGCAAGCACGTGGACGAGTCCGCATCTGTCAGATTCTGGAGGCCGGGTCATTCTCTATCTTGTCTCTCTCACCGTCTTCTCGTTCTTAAACATACTGCCGGGGTTTGGAGAGGTGAATGGGTAATGGGCAGTCTTTGGGATCACTTAGGGTGATTTAAAAAAAAAAAAAAAGGTTGGTAAGGGAGCTTAATCTAGCAAAGATGAGTTTCTATTGTGCCACGCATTGGTAAAGTAATAACAACTAGATACCATATATTGACTGTACTCTGGGCTGCCATGGTGCTTACTAAACGCTTTACGGAATGATCATGTTTATTGCCCACAACAGCTCTGTGAAGCAGGCATTATCTTTATTTTACACAAGAGGATACCTGAGACTGAGATTAAGAAACTCGCCCCAAAGTCTTAAAACTACTAAACAGAAGCACAAGACCTAGGCAGATCTATCCAGTGTCAAAAAAACTGGGCACTGTGGTAGGAAGGTAAATGATGATAAGTTGTCAATATTGAATAACTTCTTTAAAAACCTTTTAACCATTCATTTGCTTGAGAGAATTATTTCACCTGTTGCCAGGTAGTTAAGATTAAAAAAAAAAGACTGCCTTTGATGTTGAATGATTACATTTTAAGATTATTTTAAAACTAGTTGCTTTTTTCCTCATCCCAAGTTATTATGAATTCTCTAAAGAATCCACCAGTTAAAATCTGGGGCATTGTTACACTCTTTTCTAGTTTTTATTGTAAAACAACTTGTGATGAATCATAACTGTTTGAGTATACAAAGACATACATCATTGTGAGAGTTAAATTAGACGAGTGTGAAAATGCCTTAAGTACTATGAAGTAAGGAAATGGGAGAAGGCAGCATGGTTTGCATTACTGAGGTACAATCAGAAGAGAAATGGATTTTAATAATTTAATAATTTGACATCATCAAATAGTATTATGGCTGCATAGTATGTGACTTACATCTCTATGGTACTTTTTGTGCACTGGTTAAGTGAATGAACTCTGGAACCAAACTGCTTGTGTTGGAGCTCATTTGTTATTTACTAGCTTTGTGACCCTACAAGAGTTACTTTTTTCTCAGTTTGATCTTTTGTAAAAGGATTAATGTTTCATCCAGTTGTTTTATGGATGTGAATGAGCTAATATATTAAAGGTATTTGAACAGTGCATGGTATATTAGTAAATGTTAGCTATTGTGGGTCAGTCATTAACACTAATCTTTGAAGGTGGTTTCTTTAGAGGTGTTTTAAAAGACCAGATTACAGTTAGGGCCACTAGGAATTAGCATTTGTGTTCAAGAGCCTCTTAAAATGATAAATCAGCCAGGCAAATTATTTTTGCCAAATGGAGTGATGATTTCTGTCAGATGAATAAAGATGTTAATTTGTTTTGCCATTTCATAAGAGTAACCTATGAAAATGGAATAGTTTTACTGCTCTAATTATTAAAGGGAGAAAAGGGGAAAAACTAGGCCACTCTAAAGCATAAAAACCATTCAAATTTCTATCATCTAGAGATAAACACATATTGTTTCTAATTTAACAATATACCTGTGGAGAAAATCAACTAGCTGCAGTCTGGATAAGTGGCATATTTGGGGGAACTTATTTGCAAGACTGTACTAGAATATCATGAATTGGTAAAATTTTTATCCAATCCATCCACTTTTAAGATTTATTCTGTCAAGAGAATTCCAAAGTGCTGATATTAATAAATAATAACATTTATTGAGTACCTACTATGTACTATATGTCAGCTAAGCATGTATATCCATTTTCTCCTTGAATCTTCGTAATAACTCATGAGGTAGGTGTAATTATTGTCTCCATTTTGCACAGACTAAAGTTTATATAGAGGTCTCTTTTAGAAGAATTAAGTCCTGTTTGTTTCAGATCCTATTTAACAAAAGATTAAAAAATCCTTCATTAAAGTTTCTTGATTCACTAATATGGGAGAAAAGAAAGTCAAGTAACTCGCTTCTTATGCCTGAACAAGAAAAACCCAACTGGAAAAAAAAATGGTTTTGAAACTGAAGAATTTTATGTTTGACCACAAGGGGGTGCAAATTCTTGAACTGAACTTGAAAGCAAAGGAAAAAAGAGCACTTTTACTTCAGATCTTCAGATTCACAGGTAAAAAACTAGTAAGAACACCTTCCTTGAACTTTAATACTTCACACAGTGATACACTTGATGAGAAGAATAAACTCAGTTATTTAGAGACTCAATTGGGGCAGACGTTTTCAGCTTTCTTTCATCTTCAATGCAGTGAAGAGTTAATCACCCTACTCCCACCCCTTTCCACCCACCTAGTTTGTTTCTCTGCACACTCTTCTTGACTTGTCATAAGAGTAAAACTGAAGTCATAATTTAAAATTTGAAGTTTTACTTTGGAAACTGCCATGCAATCACCAGCAAATGAATGGTAAATAATGGGTAGTGTGGAGAGCAGAGGTCTTGCAATTTCGATGCTTTTTTTCCCTCCTGCTGTCTCTTAAGAGTAAGCTGCAACTGATGGAATGTTGGCTTCAACACATTAGCTTATTTAGATAAACTGTGAAAGTTATAGGTCTGGTCATCTTTTAAGGAAGAATGAAGCCTCTTAAGAAAACACTGTGAACAGGAACCTGAAAACTCAGTATACACTGGTGAATGTTTTAAAAACAATTTGCATAGATGCAAATTGCAGAGATGTAAAAGCTACATAAATAGCTTTTATTTTCCTGTTGGTCTTGTTTTTCTGAGGTGGGATTAACTTTTTAAAAAAACTTTTTTTACTTGGAAATAATTTCAAATTTACAAAAAGTTGCAAAAATAGAAACAGTTCAGAGAACACTTTTATCATTTACTTGCTCTTTTGCAAAAAGTCTCTCTCTCTCCAAATATATATGTTTCTTTATATGCAATTTTTTTCTGAACCATTTGAGGTTAAGTTACATACATCTTGGCCCTTGACCCCTAAATACTTGTGTGTATTTCCTAACAACTTCATAAATTTACATTGAAAAAATACTTCAATCTACCATTGATACAGGCGTTTTGTAGGTTGGTCCTTGTAGCACTTCCCCCTTCAATATAGGAGCCAGTCTGGGGTCAGGTACTACATTTAGTGGGTCTTGATTCTAGCTTCTTTTACTGGAACACTTTCACAGCCTTTCTTTATCTTTATGACTTTGACATTCTTAAAGAATATAGTTTCTCCCTCCACCCTCCTTTTAGAGAGAACATCCTTACTTTGTTTTTGTCTGATGCATCCTTATTAAGTTAAATTGAGGTTTTGCATTCTTAACTAGACTATGGCACAGGTGATATTTCGTCCTTCTGAGTACCACTTCTGGAAGCATGTGATGTCCATATGTCCCTCACTGATGATGTTCATTTTGATTATCTGGTCTTTATGTGGCCAGAATTTTCCAATGTATAGTTAACTGGGTTTTGTTTTTTTTTTCCTTCCTGGCAAATAAGCAATCTGTGGGGAAATACTTGAATATTCAGCCTGCTCATCAAAGTTCCCATTTAAATTTAGGATATGTTACTGCCAATATAGTTTTACAATGATGGTTGTAACATGATTCAACAAATCTATTAGTCCTTTGATATTGACCAGTCAGTCTACAGCATTCTACTGCAAATGGAGGGCCCTTTCTTCTCTTCCGTTTATTTATTATCTGCAATTAACTTATGAATTCCTGTGTTTTTCCACTTCTGTATTTTGTTTCATTGTGTTCTATCTATATTTGCATGTTTACATTTTGTACATTTTTTTCTGAAACATTTCAAGGTAAGTTACACACATCATGACCTTTCACCTCTATTTTAAAGTCTGTATTTGATTAGTTTTGGTGTTTGAATTGTCCTAGATTTAGCTAGTGGGAGCACCTTTAATCTGGGTCCTATGCCTTTGTGGTATGCCTACATCATTTTCTGGGAATACTTACTTGCTTTTTGGTATAGTAAGATGTTTCAAGTCTAGCTCCTGCCCTAGCCCTGAAGTTAGCTTTTTCTCTAAAAAACCCTGTTTCGTCTTAGTGAAAATGGTATTAGAGACCAAGGTTAGGTTCATTGCTGCTTCTTGGACCTTTTAGGAGACAGAGTTAGGAAATATATATGTGTATATGCACATTAAAATATGCATGTTACTAATATATGTATCTGTTAATAACATGGGTTCAATTTTAAATTATCTTTATTATAACTATAATTGAGAAGATATAGCAATTTATAAAGTTCTGAATAAAGTCAAATCACAGTTCACATTAACAACTCATGCAGTTTTCATGTTCCCTTAATAAATGTCTGTACATATAATTTTATAAGGTCAGAATGTGAAATAGTTTTGTCTTTTTCCACTTAACATGTAAGAAGCATCTGAATTACTATGTTAGTTTTACAATCTCATTCTGAATTTCTCTGCTACATTATCATTTAGTAGATTCTACCATTCCTCTGTTGGTAGATATCTAGGTTGTCTCTAATTTTTAGTTATTACAAATAATCTTGAAGTGAATATTTCTATGCTTTTCCAATTGACTTTCTTTTTTATTAGATGATTTCTCAGAAGGGGGAATACTGGTTCCCAAAAGGTAGCTATGTTTTGATGAGTTTGATATGTAGTGGCCCACAGATGAATCGAAAGTGTGAACAGGATATATAGAGATGAGAAATATGGAATCCCTGTTAGCAAGGAGCTGAAAATCCAATAAAGGAAAGATAAATTCTTTAAAATAATAATTTGAAGTGTATAGGAAGAACATTTAACGCAGGTTAGGAATAGGTGGCTCAGGAAAGCTTTCTAGGAGGTGGTGGTTGAGCTGTGTCTTGAAGGATATCTTGGTGAAGACTTAAAGGACTGGAGTTGTCCAGTGTAAAAGAGAGAGCAGAAATAGGCCATTTAGAGCATTCTGAGCAGAATCATAAGAAAACAAGAGTCAGAAGGAACCTGGCATGGTCAAGAAGATTCAGGTAGCTTGTGTGATTTGTGGTCTAGATGCCTTTGGAGGAGTTAGGAAAGGTTAGCGTGATCAAGTGGATAGAGGTTTAACCATGAAGGGCCTTACATGTCACTTTTATATTGATGCAATTGAAAAATCTGAAACCAATGAGTAATACCAGATTTATATTTTAGAAATTCTCTTTAATAAGGGTACTAGAGAACAGATTAGGAAGTGCAAGAGCAGTGATAGAAGGTCCTGCAGAGGCTGTGGTATCAATAGTATCCAGGCAAGAGATAAAAAGTACTTGAAGCACAGATTAGAAATGATGGTGAAATGAAGTATAAACAAAATTGGATTTACTTCTTCAGTTTTAATGTGTAATTATTTACAGGTAACTATTTAGCATCTACTCTGTGTTATGTAGGGCTTCCCTGGTGGCTCAGTCAGTAAAGAATCCAACTGTAGTGCAGGAGACCCGGGTTTGATTCCTGGGTCGTGAAGATCCCCTGGAGAAGGGAATGGCCACCCACTCCAGTGTTCTTGCCTGGAGCCTGGTGGGCAAGAGTCCATGGGGTCACAAAGAGTCAGACACGACTGAGCGACTTAACACTGTGTTATGTATTGTTTAAGGTCCTGAGCATCTAGGGATGAGAAAAACAGCCACAGTTCCTCTCTCTGTACTAAGAGAAAACAAGGATTAAGTTAATAATCATACAAATTACCATTGTGATAAGTACAGGATGCCATGAAAAATACAGGATGCTATGAAAGCATACACAATGGGGACTTACCACTGGGGCCTTTCTAAGGGGTGGGGGTGGGGGGGTGGCTCAGATGGTTAAGAATCTGCCTGCAATGCAGGAGACCGGGGTTCGATCCCTGAGTCACGAAGATCCCCTGGAGAAGGGAATGGCAACCCACTCCACCATTCTTGCCTGGAGAATTCCATGGACAGAGAAGCCTGGTGGGCTACAGTCCATGGGGTTGCAGAGTCAGACACAACTGAGCAACTGACACTTTCAAAGGAGGGACAGTTAAACTGAGACTTAGGAATTAGTTAGGCCAAAAAAAACGGAAGACCACTCTAGGCAAAAGAGGAGCATATGTTAATGTCCTGTGCCAAAAGGACCAGTAAATTCAATGCCCATATGGTTAGAGCAGAGTAAGCTAGGATGGAGAAAGTTGAAGCTAAGCCCAAGAGGTTTAGGAGCCTTTGTATATGGAGGAGAGAGAAGGAAGCATGTGGTAGGATTCCTTTGTTTCTGGTGTGGTACCATTTCCTGAGATAGGGAAAAACAGAACAGGTTTGATGGATTTTGACATGTGAAATATTGATTTTTATATGCCTTTGGGTTAAGTACAATCCTCCCATCCTCTGGAGAGATAACTGGATATTAGGATTGGTGTTTTGATTTGGAAGTCTGGAACTTTAGGGGAAGTTCTGGTGTCCGTTGTTGTCTATAGATTTGCTAGAATTTTATCTATTTACTACAACTTGACTAATTGTAGATGGTAGTTTAAACTGTGTGATTGAAGGAGATCACTGCAGGAGGTATGTAGAATGAGAGAGAGGTTCAACACAGAATCTTGGAGAACATTGTTAGCTACACAAAAAATGTATATACACAGGAAAAATTTTGCTATAAATGGTAAAGACACATGACAAATCAAAAAAGATTTTTTAACATATAAAGCAGATAAAGGGTTAATAAGAGATAGGTCTATAAGAAAAATAGAACAGTTAACAAATACACAGCGAAAGAAGAAAAACAAATACAGGTTTTTCTTTTTTAAATAAGTTCTTGGAGACATTTTGTTTATTAATCCAACTTTAAGTACTTAAGGAAAGCAGAAGTTACAGAAGTTATGAAATTCTAAAAGCTAAATATTTAAGAGACCTTTAAAAACCTCCTTGAAAGTGATTGCTGGTAAAATTTACAAAGACTAACCAGAGCTTCAAGTTGAATTTAAAAGTCAAGGAAGAACTAAGTTTTTTAGTTCATAACTTTGATAAGAATTTAAATGACCTCTGAATCTTCTTTTCAGTGCACAAAAGCCATTAAAAAAAAACCCCTCAGATTGATGGTATGAGTGAGGAAAGGCTGGTGGCAATGTAAGTTAAAGCAGACCTTTTGAAAAGTAATTTAGCAATAATAAAAAGAGTGATAGAAATATTCATCTTTCCTGCCAGAAATTCCAATTTCAGGAATCTAGTCTAGATGAAATAAATCTGAACTATGGGAAAAGATCTACACAGGAAGATGCCCAGAATATTAAATATAGTACTAAGTAGCAGAAAGGGAGGATTGGGTTGGAATGTCCTGTAATAGTAAGATTATTAAGTAAACTGTGGAAAAATCACTGGATTTACTATTAGCATCATCACAAAATAATACATACCAACTGGAAAACTGTTTGTAAGTGCAAGATGTAGAGGTATAACTAGGATGATTGAAAGTGAAAGTGAAGTCATTCAGTCGTGTCTGACTCTGTGACCCCACTGACTGTAGCCTACCAGGCTTCTCTGTCCATGAGATTCTCCAGGCAACAGTACTGGAGTGGGTTGCCATTTCCTTCTCTAGGGGATCTTCCCGACCCAAGGATTGAACCGGAGTCTCCCACATTGTGGGCAGACGCTTTACCCTCTGAGCCACCAGGGAAAATGATTAGAACTACTTTAAAAAAATACATAGAGGGGAAATACACGAAAAAACTTTCAACCCATATCAAGGTTTTCTGATCAAAGCTAAACATGTTAAAAAGCCAGTCTAAAATTTGGCATTGTTGATACTATCAAACAATCCTTCTGTGGGACATGGCTATTCTATGAGCTAGTCCAGTGATTCTTAAAAGTTCAGAATTTGTTGATAATTGCAGGCCCTGTCTCTGGAATTGTGTGCACATGTGAACTGTTTGCATGTAATTTTATTAGAGTTGGATGATGGTCAGTGGATTTCCTGAAGAAAAGCAGAGGAAAATGGTTCATTTATATGCTTGGCAGGATATTGGTTCTCTGAAAGAAGTCCACATCTTAATCCCTAGAATCTGTGAATATGTTGTTATGTGGCAAGGGGTATTCAAGTTGCAGACAGAATTAAGGTTGCTACTCACATGACCTAAAAAATAGATTATCCTGAATTATCTGAGTAGATCCAATATAATTCCACAGTTTTTCTAGATGTGGAAGAGGGAAGCAAAATAGTCAGTGTCAAGAGTGGTGAGATGGGAGAAAGACTCAACCAGCCGTTGCTGGCTTTGAAGACAGAAGCGGGCCGCGAGCCAAGGGATGAGGGCACCTCTAGAAGCTGGAAGAGCCGAGAAAACAGATTCTTCCTTAGAGGCTCCAGAAAGGAACATCGCTCTGTCTACACCTTGATTTTAGCCCACCGAGACCCATTTGGGACTTCTGACTTCCAGAACTGTAGAATAATACATTTCTGTTGTTTTAAGCCGTTAAATTTATGGTAATTGTTGAAGCAGCAGTAGGAAAATACTGAATAATATATGTAAACAGTAACTTTACATGTGTGTTGATATGTGGCTGTGGTAGTGAATATGCATACATAGAGATGTAATTCCTGGTTTTGAGAATTTTGTAACAGCCTAGACGCTGTCCTTGTTCTGTGTCTTCAGCACAGTTCTGCTTATTCACTCAGTTGTGTCCAACTCTTTGCAAACCCATGGACTGTAGCCCGCCAGGCTCCTCTGTCCATGGATTTTTTCAGGCAGGAATACTGGAGTGCGTTGCTATTTCCAACTCCAGAGGATCTTCCTGACCCAGGGATCAAACTCAGGTCTCTGTGTCTCCTAATAAAGATTTAATGGGAATGAATGGTACTTAGCACTAGTTATTCTGCCACCTGAACAAATTTGAGAATTACCTTTTTTTTTTTTTACTCTCTTATGTTCTGTGTGTTCTTATAATCTGTGAGTTAAAATGGTAAGAATATAAAATGTTAAATATTTGTTCTATATTGATTGTAAAGCCTGTTTTTTTTAAAAATTTATTTTTATTTTTTAACCTTTTATTTTGTATTGGGGTATAGCCAATTAACAATGCGTAGATAGTTCAGGTGAACAGTGAAGGGACTCAGCCATACATGATCTATCCTTCCCCAAACTCCCCTCCCATCCAGGCTGCCATAAATATAATAGAGTTGAGCAGAGTTCCCTGTGCTATACAGTCGGTTGTCGTTGGTTATCCATTTTAAATATAGTAGTGTGCATCCTGAAGGCTGTTTTCTAATTGAAATAAATTGATGTTTTTTGAGTATCTCTTATGGACAAAATAAGTGTTCTGTTTTAAAACTGTTTTGTACTTGATGATTATCATATATTTAAAACATTGTGCTAAAAATAGCTACACTTAGGATTTTTCCCCTAAAAAATGTTAGGAATATTATAACTAGTAAACTAGAAGAATTATAATAAGGCAAAAAGAATAAGTTTTATTGTATAGCACGTGGAACTCAGCTTAATGTTATGTAGCAGCCTGGATGCGGGGCGGTGGGGGAGAATGGATACATGTATCTGTATGGCTGAGTCCTTTCACTGTTCACTTGAAACTGTCACAGTATTGTTAACTGGCTATACTTCAATACAAAATAAAAAGTTCATAAAAACAGAATAAGGCTTAACAATAATGGCTGGTTTGAAAATGTTTCTTATCTGTGTCATATATCTATCCATGGCTATTTAGTTTCTACTATGAGCTTTTAATTTTTCAAGTTTAATATTTACCTGGAAATTTTAAATTAAGCCTCTAATCAGATGAGTGTATATATATTTGTATATACACATATATTGATAAAAATATTGTATATATTGGTAAAAATACCAAATCTAGGTAATTTTCTGTACTTTTTTGTTTAATGGATTCATTCAAAGTACTGTTTTGTCTTTTTTTAGGTCTGTGAAGTGTCAGACCTCAAGAAGGACAACAGCTGTTTCATTAGATACAGCATCTAGTTCTCCAGTCATAAACCTGTACAACATTCAATGAAATTTGTTGGTAATGTAATGAGTTCTTCCCACATATTCACCCATTTACATTCCCTTTTTAAAATGCAAATGTCTTTTATTTCAGATATTGATAATATCTTTGTTCTGTGAAGTAACTTTGATAGTCTTTCCCTGTAATTAAATTGACAAAACAATGATACAATCCTCCTCAGAAGGTACTTAAATGGTTCATAAGTATATGCTTTAGTTAATTAGGTATCAGTTTATAAGTACTTTATTATACATAAATATTTTGGGAGGACCCTTTAAAAGTCATCAAAGGCAAAAAAAAAAAAAGAAACTACTTTTAGAGTAGCTTCTTTTAGAGTAGTTTCTTTTTAGAGTGTATCCATGTTAGTTATATGGGAGAAAATTTACACATGGATCAGGAGATATACTTCTGTTTGGGGAAATTTACTTTGCATGGTTTTGAGCCCTAGTTTCTGAAAGTGGCTTAGGACATATGCATACATATTTTCAACTCTGATTCTGTTAGGATTTTTCCCTATATGAGAAATTGTTTTGCTTCTGTATTCTTGGCCACAGATTGTAGGACTGAATTAAAATTCATTTACAGTTATTAATGGTAATATTTACTAAACAAGTATGAATTACCCTGCTCCCAACCCATTACAGGAAGGATACTTGGAAAGGGATAAACCTATTTGTTTCAGTTATCTACCTTCTAAATAATTAGTGTGAAAGTGTTGACCTCAGATGATATATTAAATATTGTGTTCTGAAATATTGTTTTTAAATAATTTAAATTTTCTTAGTAAAGGAAAGTTAGCATATTCATGTTTGGAATCATAGACTTTTATTAGTTAAAGCACACCTATTTGTAATTGCCCCCTGGAGCTGCTGAGAACAAGTTCATTCCCATCTACATGTGATAACCCCTTAAGTATGACCATTAGTATTTTCAACCATGAGGACAACTGAACCTTTACTCTCCAAATATCCTTAGTTTCTTTAGTGGCTTATGATTTTAAACACTTCATACTCTTTGTTTCCTTTTCTGGTCATTCTCCAGTTTAACAGAGCCCATCTCAAAAAGTGACACCCCAAATGGTAGATCATGTACCATATATGGCCTGAAATACACAGGGGTCAGTTAACTTTTTGTCTAGCCATTAAAATGTGTGTATTTGAGGAACAATTTAAATAATGTAAAGGACTGGTAAATAATACAAATGGGTATATTCTTGACTCTGTGTCAAAGGAAAATTGAAGGGATTTAATAAATAAACTTCACATTGAGTGAAGTGGTAAAGAAACTGCAGGAGACACAGGAGATATGGGTTCAATCCCACATCTTCCTGGGTCAGGAAGATCCCCTGGAGGAGGAAACAGCAACCCACTCCAGTATTCTTGTCTGGAAAATCCCATGGACAGAGGAGCCTGGTGGGCTACAGTCCATGGATTGCAAAGAGTCAGACATGACTGAGGAGGCACACATGATAAATAAACTTTATGATGAGTAAAAAACATTTAATGGCTTTCTCAGGGCTTTCTTGGCTTGGGAAGAACCTTTTCCTAGAAGTTGAGGAGGGTAAGAATCTACTGACATTCATTTCTTACTCATTTCTAGTAAACAGAAGTCAAATTGGAACTCTCTGGGCTCTAGCAGATATGACTGAGGCCATGTGACCAGTTTGGCCTCATGCTACATTTCTATTATTAATATGTAAAAAAATGTTTCTTATAGAAGAAATATATAGGGAAATAAGGAGAATAAAATACCTCACGTTCTCTTTTGGCAAAGAAATGCTTACGTGTTTTAAACAAATTAACTTTTTAAGGCAGCTCTGAAGAAGTAATTTATTTTAAATAGGTGAACAGTTTATAGCTCTTATGGGAACACTTTTTCCTTACTTTTCTTCATCGTAGGATTAGGCCCTATGTTTTTAATTTAAGTCCTTTAATTTTTGCTGTTAACATTTAATTTACTTGATGACCCCATACTGTTAACTTTTGACCCAGTGAACTTGGATGGTATATACAGACCACATAGCTAATTTTAAAGAAACCCTTAAAGAAAAATAAGGTTTGAAGTGAAACAGAAGATTAAATTCATTTCAGTGTTCCATGTAGAGAAGTAGCACACATATACTTAACCAAAGAACTTTTTTCCCCTTTTGGAGGATGTGTTTTTATAAACGGGGTTTTTACAATTAGATGTTTATGCTGTTAGCAAAACAACCCAAAACTGGTGTGACTTAGCTGCAGTACTTCTAATAAACTGCAGAACCACTGATAGAGTACAGTAGATAGGAAATCTTTTCCTGACAAGAAATTCTTGTAGCATGTAGCTAAATCTAATGGTCCTTCCATCTATCTACTTATACTCAGTTTCCTTTCCTATTATATAAGATTGAGATTCCTAAAGTTTAATCCTTAGATGTGAAAAATGTTAGCACGTATCAGTTTCAGTTCAGTTACTCAGTTGTGTCCAACTCTTTGTGACCCCATGGACGGCAGCACGCCAGGCTTCCCTGTCCATCACCAACTCCCGGAGCTTGCTCAAACTCATGTCCATCGAGGCGGTGATGCCACCCAACCATCTCATCCTCTGTCGTCTCCTTCTCCTCCTGCCTTCAATCTTTCCCAGCATCAGAGTCTTTTCCAATGAGCCAGTTCTTCATATCAGGTGGTCAAAGAATTGGAGCTTTAGTTTCAGCATCAGTCCTTCCAATGAATATTCAGGACTGATTGCCTTTAGGATGGACTGGTTGGATCTCCTTGCAGTCCAAGGGACTCTCAGGAGTCTTCTCCAACACCACAGTTCAAAAGCATCAGTTCTTTGGTGCTCAGCTTTCTTTATAGTCCAACTCTCACATCCATACGTGACTACTGGGAAAACCATAGCTTTGATTAGATGGACCTTTGTCGGCAAAGTAATGTCTCTGCTTTTCAATATGCTGTCTAGGTTGGTCATAGCTTTTCTTCCAAGGAGTAAGCATCTTTTAATTTCATGGCTGCAGTTACCATCTGCAGTGATTTTGGAGCCCAAAAAAATAAAGTCTGTCACTGTTTCCATTGTCTCCCCATCTGTTTGCCATGAAGTGATGGGACTGGATGCCATGATATTAGTTTTCTGAACATTGAGTTTTAAGCCTGCTTTTTCACTCTCCTCTTTCAGTTTCATCAAGAGGCTCTTTAGTTCTTCTTTGCTTTAGTTGTTAATTATAATAAAGTTCAAAGCTTCTTCTAAATTACTTGATGTAAAGATACTTTATGTATAACTTTTATTTGCCCTTAAAACTGGACCTGCCAACTTACTTTTGAACATTTCCTCCCTAATTATAAAATAGTGTATGAGTCCTGTCATTTATTGAGCTGTGTAAAATGCAGCTTAATCATTACTATAGATAACTTCAAATATGTCACATTTACTTTATTCAAAAATGAACAGAGGGTTAAGCAATAACTGCTGTGTGCTAACCACCATTAGGTACAGGGGTATTAACAAGGCTTCTAGTATCTGGAAGTAGTGCAAGCTGTGTATGTTTCTATATAAACATTCATAGGGTTTCCCTGATGGCTCAGTGGTAAAGAATCTGCCTGCCAATGTAGGAGACCTGGGTTTGATTCCTGGGTTGGGAAGATCCCCTGGAGAAGGAAATGGCAACCTACTTCAGTATTCTTGCCTGGGAAATCCCATGGACAGAGGAGCCTGGTGGACTACAGTTCATGGGGTCGAAAAGAGTTGGATATGGCTTAGTGACTAAATAACAACATAAAACCTTCATGGTTTGCTAGTCAAATAACGTGATTGTTGTTTCAGAGTGTAAATACTAGAGGGAGTGTTAGAAAATGTGCTTTTATTTTGTTTTTTAAATAAATGGAAGTATTTTTGTGTAGTTTTATAGCCATGGAGGGAAATAATGAGATTTTGTGCTGGGATGTTATGCCTGGAATAGAGATAAGAGTCTTGAATGACTCCCTAGTCCCCAGCTTGGTTGTACAGTACAGTTTTACTGGAATAGAGACAAATGGAGGAGGAATGGGGCTTCTATGTATGTATGTATATGTAAAAGTGTGGAATGGAAAACTAGGAAAGGGGAGGGAGATGAGAAACTCAGTGAAGACATGCTGAATATGGAAGATTAAGTGCCAGTGGGGTATCCATGTAGAGAAGTTGACCAGGGAGCTCAGCATCTATGTGTCTGAGGCTGAGGAGAAAGGCCTGGGCTGAAGGCAGATATCATTAAATAGATGATAGTTAAAATCAGGTGATGCTATTGCTCATAGAGATGGAATATTTGGAGAGGAAATGAGAAGCAGCATTAGCAAATGGACAAATTAAGAGGAGGAAGATAAAGAACTGATAAGAAATAGCAGAGGAAGGGAAGGGAGCCCCAAGTGAGCTGTGCTTGAGAAGCCGATGGGAGAGAAGATTCAGAAGGAAAGAAGTCAGGAGGGTCAGACAGTAAACACGAGTGGAATAAATTGAAAACCATGATGGCAACTTTTAGTATTGTTTGCCAGAATGTCTGCAGTGCACACTCAGTGTACTGGAGGTAGAGTTCTGTTTGTGTTGAGTTGAAAAGTATAGTAAAATTGAGAGAGGTTATATTAAATTTATATTATTCCAAGTCTCCTCAGCTCGCTCGCTCTGTTTCAGCTCGCTCGCTCTGTTTTTTTTGGTCACGCCATGCAGGTTGAGGAATCTTAGTTACCTGAGCAGCGATCAAACCCAGGAACCCAGCAGTGAAAGCGCTGAGTCCTAACCACTGGACTGCCAGGGAATGTCCAAAACTTTTCATCTCTTATTCAAAATAGAATTAAAGAATGATAGTTGTAGGAAGTTAAAAGATAGAGGAGGAGATTCTACAGTGAAAAGAGTTTAACATATTTATAAAATGTGGGGAAGAGACAGCAGAGAGGAGAGATTAAAAAGAGAAGGGATGAAAAAAGGAGGGATAAAGGTAAAGCAAGACCTTAACAGATGGGGAAATACTCAATACTGATACGGGATCAAGGTTGTAAGTAGCGCAACTGAGCCGGAAAAGAAAAGGATGGATACTTTTTCCTCTGAGATTAGAGAGGAGGCAAACATGGTTACATGTATAACTTAAATTGTGGGACAGAAATGGAGATTCATGGCTGATACTTTTGATTTTTTTTTCTGATAAAGGAAACATAAAAGATAAATGCATAGGTGAGTTTAAGTAAAAGTATAATACATGCTATAAGGAATGGGAGAGGGAGCAAGGTTATAAGCAGGAGAGATTGATGAGCCTGGGAGTCTAGGCTGGATAGGAAATGATGTGAAGGTATGTGAAAGGTTGTGGTTTGAAGGAAAATGGAATAGTTGAAAATTGAGGTTAAAGTAAGGTGAGAAAGCAGGTGTTAAGGGAGCAAATAGAGTGAATAAATTTTCACACCTGTGTTTTGTTCATATGTATTTCTGAGCAAAAAGTATTCGAGTATAATATACTTTAATGACTGAATACGTATTCTATTATAGACTATTAGGTTGTAAAATAAGCAGTTTCTTATTTGGGAGTCTTTATATTGATTCCTGCTGATTTTTCTCTACTGGTAAAAGGAACAATAAAATAATTAAATTTTTGACTTATTTCCTTAGGATGCAATCTTAGAATTGGATTTTCTGGTAGGTCTTCATAATGAGCCTTTTTATTTTGGGGCTTCCCTGGTGGCTCAGATGGTAAAGAATCTGCCTCCAATACAGGAGACTGGGGTTCAATCCCTGAATTGGGAAGATCCCCTGGAGATGGGAATGACTGTCCACTCCAGTATTCTAGCCTGGAGAATTTCATGGACTGAAGAGCCTCGTGGGCTACAGTCCATGGGGTCGCAAAGAGTCAGACGTGACTGAGCGACTAACACTTTTTCTATCTTTGTTTTAGGCCTATTTCTAACAGGCTTGTTTATGTGCATTCTTACTCTATCCTGGACTGGAATCAGAAAATTGGACAATGTTGCAGGTTCTGATTGATAAAGGCACACTGACAGCCATGAAATTGAGAACTGGTAAGTAAAAGTCCTTCTTCACGGGAATAGTGATGGGTGTTTTAAAAACTTGGAATCAAGCACACTTTTTATGAGTACAATAAGAAATGATTCATGAGCTGAATAACAGGATATAGTAGTCAATTTAGAAATACATATTCAAATTAAATAAAAATCTCTATGAATAATCTGCATTTGTTGACAGCATCCAATTTTAGGAAAGGCTTTAAAAAATCATGAATAATCATCAAAGTCACTGCTCCTCAGACTTTTCCACAACAGTTTGGTTAATAGTAGAGAAGAGTGAATAACTGCCCTAAAATCTGGGTCCCAAGATAGAATTTTCATTTTTTTTTAGAATTTTCTTTAGTTTTGCATTTTGTCTTAAATTTAAAATGAAAGTGCATTATATACCATAATAGTCCTATGGTTAATATAAATATAATGCTTATATTTTTTTTCAAAATCTCTGAGTAAAATTGATATTTTAGAAGATGATCCAGGTTTATTCAGCTTTTAACACCCTGGAATACTCAAAGTTCCCATTGCCCAAAGCTGGATTTGTACAGGCAAGGTTCTAGGCTATTTCATGGTTGTACAATACATTCCTTTTCAGTTCTTTCTCCTACAGTTTAGCCAAGGCTATTTATAGTAGTATATGGCAGGGAATTGATTAATTAATGCTTACCCACATTGAAACTGAGAGTGTTACAGAAACTAAAAATTCACAGAGTGAAATTTCAACAGACTACACTACAAGAAATGTTAAAGAAGTCCTTTAGACAGAAGGGAAATGATACCAGGTGGAAATACAGATTTACACGAAGGGATGATAAGCACTGGAAAAGGTAACTATGTAAGACTTTTTTCTGTTTACTTCTCTTTTAAGATAATCAACTGTTTAAACAAAAATAATAACAATATGTTATGGGGGTTACAACATGCGCAAGTAAAATATATGAAAACAATAGCATAAAGTCAGGAAGGGAAAAATAAAAGTATGATATTTGCTGTACATATAGTAGTGTAATATCACTTGGAAGCAGACTGATAAGTTATATATACAGACTATAAACCCTAAAACAACCAGAAGAATAATAAAACAATATTAGATAGTAAGCTAACAAACGAGAAAAAATGGAACCATAAAATATTCAATCTGAAAAAAGGCAGAAAAAGGAAAAAAGGAACAATAAACAAATGGAACATAGGATAAATAGAACAAACAGAAAACAGCAAGATGATAGACTTAAATCTAATCATATCAATAATCACATTAAATGTAAATGATCTAAAAATCCTTATTAAAAGGCAGAGATTATCAGATTGGATAAAAGCAAAACACTTTATATACAAAACCACAACAATGTTAAGAATGAAAGGATGGACAATACCATGCTGATGCTGACATTAGTCAAAAGAAAACTGGTGTGACTAGATTAACATAGAGAAAGAAGTAAGATTTCAAAGTGAAAAATATTACGAGAGATAATGAAGGTCATTTCATGATAATAAATGGGCCAGTTAATCAGGAATACATAACAACCCTAAATGTTTATGCCCAAGTAACAGTAGGTTCACAATATATGAAGCAAAAACTGATAGAACTGCAAGGAGAAAAAGAAAAATCTACGATTATAGTCAGAGATTTCAGTACGCCTCTTTTAATAATTGCTTGAAAACACTGAAGCCAAGCAAGGATGTAATAAACTTAAATAACACTATCCAGCTATATTACCTCATTGACTTTCTAGAACATTCCACTTAAAATAGTAGAATACACATTACCTTTAAAGTAAACATGAAACGTTTACCCAGAGTGAGCATATTCTAGGCCAGGGGTCAGCAAACTATTGCCCTACTGCCAAATCTAGCCTGGTTTTATATTGCCCTGTGAACTAAGAATGGTTTTCATATTTTGAAAGGTTTCTTAGAAAAACAGAAAAAAATTTTGACAGACTTTTTGGCCTGCAAAGGTTAGAATATTTACTTTCTGACCCTTTACAGAAAAAGTTTTCTGATCTCTGTTTTAGGTCATAAAATATGTCCCAGTATATTTTAAAGGATCCAAGTAATGCAAAGTATGTTATGGCCACAAAGGAATTAAATAAGAAATCAGTAACAAAAAGCTAACTGGAAAATCCCTAATATTTTGAAACAAATATAATCCATTGATTAAAGGACTCAAAACTGAAATCAGAAAGTGTTTTGAACTGAAGGAGAATAAAAATACAACATTATCGAATTCTGAATAAATGAAATGCCTGTATTAGAATATACCAAAAAAAAAAAACAACCTTCAAGGCAATGACCTCAACTTAACAGCAAATTAAACACAAAGAAGCAAAAAAAAAACCAGAAAGAAATAATTTACATTGAAGTGGAAATCAATGAAATGGAAAACAAAAATCAATTGAGAATATCTGTGTGATTAAAGCTTGGTTCTTTGAGGTCAGTAAAACTGATAAACCTTTAGCCAGACTGCTGCTGCTGCTAAGTCGCTTCAGTCGTGTCTGACTCTGTGCAACCCCATAGACGGCAGCCCACCAGGCTCCGCCGTCCCTGGGATTCTGCAGGCAAGAACACTGGAGTGGGTTGCCATTTCGTTCTCCAATGCATGAAAGTGAAAAGTGAAAGTGAAGTCACTCAGTCGTGTCCGACTCTTAGTGACCCCCTGGACTGCAGCCCACCAGGCCCCTCTGTCCATGGGATTTTCCAGGCAAGCCAGACTGGTCAGAAAAAAAAAAAGATAAGACACATATCAGGAAGATTGGTAGTCAGGAATAAGAGAGTTGACATCATTACAAATTCTACAGGTACTTAAAGGATGATAAGGGGATATTATGAAAAACTTTAGGCAAACAACAACAGCAGTTTAGATGAAATGGCCAAAGTCCTTGAAAGATATAAACTACCAAGCTTACTCAAGAAGAAAGAGATACAGTAGGAGAAACATAACCTGAATCGTCATTTTTCTGTTGAATTATTAGTTTAAAATATTCCTACAGGGACTTCCCTGGTGGTCCAGTGAGTAAGAATCCACCTTGCAATGTAGGGGACAGAGGTTCAATCCCTGGTTGGGGAAGTAAGATCCCACATGCCTCAGAGCAACTAAGCCCACACCACAACTACTGAACCTGATGCAGCCAAATAAATATATAATATATATATATATATTCCTACAAAGAAAACTTCTAGTCCATAGGGCTTCACTGACAAATCCTTCCAAAACATTTAGGAAAAGAAAAATAATACCAGTTACACATAAACTCTTACAGAAAAGTGAAGAGGAGAGAATACTTCCAAACTTGTTCTTGGAGGCCAGCATTACCCTGATACCCAAACACTACGGAGACATAACAAGAAAACTCAGGCCAGTCTTCCTCATAAACATAAATGTAAAAATTCTAAATAAAATTTTATCAAATAAAATCCAACCATATATAAGAAGGATAGTATTATTATTGGGTTTATGTCAAGAATGTAGGATTGGTTTTAACATTCAAAAATCAATGAGTATAATTCACCATTTTAAACTAAAAAAGAAAAACTAATCATCTTAATAGATGCAGAAAAAACGTGTGACAAAACCCAGTATTCATTCCTGATTTTAAAAACTCAGCAAACTTGGAATGCAAGGATCTTTCTTCAGTCAGATAAAAGGTATCTACACAAAACCTAAAATAACCTCGTATCTACTGATGAAAGATGGCATGCTCTCTCCATGAGATCAGGAACAATGCAAGGACTTTTGCTCTTACCACTTTTATTCATTATTGGGAGTTCTGACCAGTACAATCAGGAAAGGAAAAAAAAAATTTCAGATTGGAAAAGAGGAAATAAAACTGATATAATCATCGATCTAGGAGGATTCCCAGGTGGCTCAGTGGTAAAGAATCTGCCTGCAATGCAAGAGATGCGGGTTTGATCCTTGAGTTGGGAAGATCTGGAGAAGGGAATGGTAACCCAATCCGGTATTCTTGCCTGGGAAATCCCATGGACAGATGAGCCTGGCAGGCTGCAGTCCATGGGGTCACAAAGAGTTGGACTGAGCAACTAAACAACAATAAATCACGCATCTCTTCCACATGGTGGAATTGATGAAGAGCTACTAGGATAACTTGAGTTTAGCAAGATAGTGGGATATAAAATCAATATATAACAATCATTTGTATTTCCACATTCTAGCACCAAACAATTGAAAATGGAAATGTAAAAAATACAGAGCATTTACAGTAGCATAAAAAATAAGAAGTTCTTATGAATAAATCTGAAAAAAGGCATGAAAGTCCTGAAAACTGAAAAGAGCAAATAGTGCTGAGAAGAATTAAAGATGACTTAACTAACTGGAGAGATTTACCTGACTCATGGGTTTATATTAATATGTCTGTTTTCCCCAAATTGATCTAAAGGTTCAATATAATTCAAATCAAAATTCTAGTAGGCTTAAAAAAAAGTTAAGCTGATTCTAAAATTAATTCATATAGAAATGCAAAATATCTAGGATAGCCAAACAATTTTTATTTATTTATTTGTTTATGTATTGTTTTTAGGTAACTTTTGGAGGCAAAGTAGATTATTAGTTAAGAGTAGCATTGGAATCAAACAGATCTGGACTGAAATCCTAGCTCTGCCTACTTACTATCTACAGATAATCCAGGGAAACAAAGTCTTTAATTTTATTTATTAAGTTTATTATTCTCACTCACTAAGGGGTCTGCTAAAAGGGAGAGAATGTTTAGTAAAGGACATCTTTGACCTGAAGGAAAGAGTTCCAAAGCCAGATTACTTCTTTTGAAATTGCTACCTCATCATACACAGCCATTTGATGTTGTTTATTGCATTCCCTTTTTAGCCCATAGGGTTTCAATCTATTTTCTATATAATAATGACTTTCACATGTACATCAACAGGCCCAATAGGTTATCAAGAAAGCTTGAGTCCTCTGTCTTCTAGTGATATCCTGCTTAGATCTGACATTAATTTCATTTTTTTCCTTCAAGCTATTTTTTCCAAATTTCTTGGCTATTGTTGGTGACAACACAAATTTTAGAACCTTCAAACTTGCAATCTTAGGTTATTTTTTTCTTTCTTTACTTCCCATAGGTAAACAGTTGCTTAACTTGTTAGTTCTTCTAGTATTTCTCTACATTGGTACTTAATACATTCCTTTGCATTTTGAAAATTGCCCATTTAATCCAAGCTCTTGTCATTTATATTGTAGCCTTTTGCATTGCAGCCTCTTGGTATTCTCCCTAGCCCTCATCCCATCTTTTCCTCTTCCCTGCTAGCTTACACAAAACACAGAATACGTTCCATCAAACAGTGTACAGAGAAGTGTTGCTGGATGAATAAAGAAAACCTGATTAAGTATCAGTAGCAAAAAGGAATCCACATGGAGTCTCCTTTCAGCGATTCTCCCTGAAAGGAGGAGAGCACAACCTTCAGGAATTGAATCACAACTCAGACACATACCAAGTGGGAGATGTTTCTGGCAAGAGACTGATAATATATGATAGTAACCACTGGAAAGATAAAAGGAGCCATAAAATTGAACTTCCCACTAGCCATTCTTTCCCTTTTTGCTCTCTGCACACTTCAGCTGGGAATCTTTATGTATGTAGTATTTATTTGACTTGTGTTATTCTGGTCATAATAAAGTTGTATCTAAGAGGCGAAGAGAGCTGACCAGCTGAGAAGGGAAAGCAGTTTGTTCTGACCATAATGACAAAAGGAGTTCAAGGCACACCAAACATCTTTCTCCCATTTAGAAACATCCTAGTATTTAAGCACATAAATACTTGGGCTTCCCAGGTGTCTCAGATGGTAAAGTGTGTGCCAGCAATGCAGGAGACCTGGGTTTGATACCTGGGTCGGGAAGATCCCCTGGAGAAGAAAATGGCAACCCACTCCAGTACTCTTTCCTGGAAAATTCCATGGACAGAGGAGCCTGGTAGGGTACAGTCCATGAGGTCACAAAGAGTCAGACATGACTGAGCGACTTCACTTTCTTTAAGCACATAGGTGGCTCAGATGGTAAAGAATCCGCCCGCAATGCCGGAGACCTGAGTTTGATCCCTGGGTTGGGGAGATCCTCTGGAGAAGGGCATGGCAACCCATTCCAGTATTCTTACCTGGAAAATTTCATGGACAGAGGAGCATGGCCAGCTACAGTCCATGGAGTTGCAAAGAGTCGGATATGACTGAGTGACTAACACTTTTTACTTTAGTATTTAAGACCTAGTATTTAATTTCTCTCTATTCTCATATTTGTGTTCTCTATTCCCATCATGTCTGTGAGATGACCTGCCTGGTCCTGCTCTGTAGCAGTTTTGTATAGTGTTGCATCTCTAGTGCCTTGAACAGTGCCTAGCATGTAACATATAGGAAGCACTTAGTAAATACGGTATTTGATGAGTAAATGAATGGTTATTTTTTCTCTCTGGGAATCCAAACCCATCAGTACTTTCAGAACATCTATGTAAGATTTTCTGATTGCACTGAACTTCTGTCCATTATCCATCTAGTTTTAAGTTACTTCACTTTCCACATCCCCATAGCAATTATTTGTAGCTTGTACTTGATTAGTTAATTCTTATTATGTCACTTTTCACATACTCCTGTATCTATTCTCTGTATGTTGTGTTTTTAACTAGAAGATAATGCCTCAATTGTTAAATACCATATGTGCAGTTCAGCAGTGCCTCGTGTGCTGCAGAAAGGTAGACCCTTAATAGATAGGCAGGCTACCTCCTTCTGAAACATATTCTCTGGGTCTGTGTGATCTGCCTTGAAAGGGAGTTTAGATACATAGGTTCTGGTTTTTTTTTTCCTTATATATTGTGTGACTTTGAGTAAATTCATTCCTTCAGTGTTCAGTTTAAGAACAAAGTCAGGAACAGTTTCCTAAAGAAAAACATTTTAGACTTACAGCAGCATTTATATGTTGGTAACATTTCTCCAGAAATATTTAAGGTAATACACAAATCTGGATTGGTCAATTTTAATCTTTTTCTTGGAATTTCCATAGAAAAGTCCAGGTAGCAGAGACACTGAAATAGTGTTACATAGAAAATACTAACTATAGAAAGAACCATAGTTTCTTCATAGGGAAGTCAGAGATAATATCCTGAATTTTTGCACTACTTAACTCCTTAGTTGTCTCACAACAGAATTAATGTAGGGAAACACATTCAAGGAGTTACTGAAGATCGGAATAAGATGGTGCAAACTGTAAAAATGCTTTCTGTAATGGGTTTTCAAGTATTTAAAGAGTCGTTCTCTCTCTAGCCTCTTTCTCCATCTACACTGTCTTCTGGCAACAATCAAGTTGTGCAACCTATGCATGAAAGCAGTCTCTAACAGTGCAAAATCAACAGCAGTTTCTTGGTCATTTCCATTCCCTCCTCCATGAAAATGAACAACATTTAGGTTATTCCATGTATTTTGTCCATGCCCCCCACAACTGTTAGGTTGCCAAAGAAAACCGATCTGGTAATGAATTACTCTTTGCCTTCATGTAATTGGTCTAAGTACAATACACATAAAATCAGACATTAACGTGGTAAGAGGCGAGGAAGAAAAACATCAAACCATAGGATTGAGTTTTAGTTTTACTGACATTTATATATCATACTTCCTGTTTATGATTTCAGAAGTGCAGCCAGGCAGTGCTTCTGTCAAAAACTAAGTAATTGGGAACAGTTTTGAGGATTAAAATGGCAACTTAAAAAAAAAAAAAAAAAAAAAAAAAAAACCCCACTAAATTTACTACTTGTAGAATTACTATCTGTATTGTGTCAAAAGCTGAATATTCTTCAGACATCATTTATTCGTAATTAAAAGGGAACTTGATGGCCTTGTGCCTTTAAAACAAACAGCCCAGTTGTAAGTCTTAGTCCCAAATTGAGTAAGTGATGGGATAACGAAACCAAGCCAGCCTCCTTCTAATCTATATATATATATATCTCATATATATGTCTTTATACATATAGATGTATAAAAGTAATTCTTGCAAACATTTGCTTTTTTCCCTCATTTTGAGATTTCAGTTGACTGTTACACATTAATTAACAATTAGTTCTGCCTGAAGGAGGGACCAGCCTCTTGAGAAATCTGTATGCAGCTCAAGAAGCAACAGTTAGAACTGGACATGGAACAACAGACTGGTTCCAAATAGGAAAAGGAGTACGTCAAGGCTGTATATTGTCACCATGCTTATTTAACTTATATGCAGAGTACATCATGAGAAACGCTGGGCTGGAAGAAGCACAGGCTGGAATCAGGATTGCTGGGAGAAATATCAATAACCTCAGATATGCAGATGACACCACCCTTATGGCAGAAAGTGAAGAACTAAAGAGCCTCTTGATGAAAGTGAAAGAGGAGAGTGAAAAAGTTGGCTTAATACTCAGTATTCAGAAAACTAAGATCATGGCATCTGGTCCCATCACTTCATGGCAAATAGATGGGAAAACAAAGGAAACAGTGACAGACTTTATTTTTTGGGTTCCAAAATCACTGCAGATGGTGACTGCAGCCATGAAATTAAAAGATGCTTACTTCTTGGAAGTTATGACCAACCCAGACAGCATATTAAAAAGCAGAGACATTACTTTGCCAACAAAAGTCCATCTAGTCAAGGCTATGGTTTTTCCAGTAGTCATGTATGGATGTGAGAGTTGGACTATAAAGAAAGCTGAGCGCTGAAGAATTGATGCTTTTGAACTGTGGTGTTGGAGAAGACTCTTGCGAGTCCCTTGGACTGCAAGGAGATCCAACCAGTCCATCCTAAAGGAAATCAGTCCTGAATATTCTTTGGAAGGACATATTGAAGCTGAAACTCCAATACTTTGGCCACCTGATGTGAAAAGCCGATTCATTTGAAAAGACCCTCATGCTGGGAAGGATTGAAGGCAGGAAGAGAAGGGGACGACAGAGGATGAGATGGCTGGATGGCATCACTGACTCAATGGACATGAGTTTGAGTAAACTCCAGGAGTTGGTGATGGACAGGGAGGCCTGGCATGCTGCAGTCTACGGGGTCGCAAAGAGTTGGACACAACTGAATGACTGAACTGAACTGAAGGAGGGAAAGGGTAGAGATGAATTTAATTCTTAAGTAAAAGGCCTTTTCTTCCACTACTAACTTACTCTATTTGAAGCATAATTATATGAGTTAATTTAATTTTGGTGACGACTTTAGAATGTGTGTGTGTATGTATATATGTGGATAGAGTGAGCACCCAAGTGGGCAGTGACTGTTAACTAGGTATCAAAATCCATGCTCTCACTTCTGGGCCATACACATAAGTCTATCTCCAGCCTCCCTTGCAGTTAGCTATGACTAAGTTACAGCCAATAGAATGAGAATGGAAGTTAACATGTACTACTTGGAGTGTGTGTGTGTGCGTGTGTGCATGTGAGCTTAGCGTGGTCCAACTCTTTGCGACCCCATGTACTATAGCCTTCCAGGCTCCTTGTCCATGGAATTTTCCAGGCAAGAATACTAGAGTGGGTTGCCACCTCCTACTCCAGGGGATCTTCCCGACCCAGGGATTGAACCCACTTCTCCTGTATCTCCTGCACTGGCAGGCAGATTCTTTACCACTGGTGTCACCTGGGAAGCCTCTCCCCTAAAAACTCACTTTCCTACAGGCTGAAAGAGAGAAGACCCTTAGGGTGATCTTGGAACTTTGGTTCTGAAAACGACAATACAGAAAGACCTTGAAAACTAATTACTGTAGTGCTTGTTTATTTTAGCAAGAAATGTCCTTGAGCCATGATATATTTTGGTGTTGATTTGTTTTGGCAATTAGCCTTCCTTAATTAATTCAATATACAAAATTTATATTTGCAGTGTCCATGTGTGATGTACAACTCCTGCAGGCAATGTTTACACCCATAGTGTATGTCAGTGCCATTTCCTGAAGCACAATTAAGAGGCTACAGTATGTATACATATGGATATGTATAAATGTCCTCCCCAGATATTGTGCAACACTGTAGCTCTGCCAGACCAACTCCAGCTTCTCTCTTGGGTTTTATTTTGTAGGCACATTAATTTGTAAAGACACTTCCCTTTTGTGTTTGAGGTAATAAATTAAGGTGGAATGGATCATCCAGTAAGAATCTTAAGGGGAAAATGTGTATTTAGGAAACAAAGCAGGTCTTTTTCTTTTTACTCTGTGGGTGAAGTATCAAAGCAGTGTAGAATTTGACATTTATTGAAATAATATATACCATATTACCAAAAAAACACAACAACCCTAAATAGCAGATTGTGCAGTTGTTTGCTGAATTTAGCAGTTAAAAATTTAAGTTTTACTTCTCCTAGTTGTATACTTACGTTCTAATGTTTCAACATAATAACAGTGCTTTAACAAGTTCAGGATCATGGCAAAATCACCCAAGTCACAGTTAACTTTTGCCAAAGTTAACTAAGTCATATGTGACTTAGTGCTAAATCACATTTTTGTTATAACTGACAAAAATACATCTTTACCTATTTGTCTGCTGGTAGAGATTTTAATCTCATGGATCTCAGCTTTGGTTAAAACTAAAAATATACATTATCCAGACTCGATGCAGGCACAGAATTTGCTTTAATTCACATTCTTTTGCTTTGGGAGAGATGCAGAAATATGGCCTTCACTCAGGGATGATGCTGTTTTAGAAATGCTAAAATGTTTTTATGCATAAAAAGTTCACAGAAACATTATTTATAAGAAAGTAAGGAAAATAGAATAAGTGACCACCTAAGGAAACCCTATTCCACACAAGGATCTTTATGCAGACATTGCAAATGTTTTTAAAGAGTTTTAAGTGACTTGAGGAAGCATTTCTAATGAATTGTTATGAAAAAAGTCAGTGACTGAGGAAAACAGTTTAAACTTCATATGCTTAAAAAACTTCATGGAAATATGTCAACTAAGTCAGTTACCTTTAAATAAAGGAATTATTGGTTATTTTATCTATATTTTCCTAAAATAAAGAAAAAATATTTTTTCTTTAAACATAATTTCAAATTTTTCTTTACTTGTACTACTTTTATAATCAGAAAAAGAAACCTATTACTTGGCATAGATGTGTGTTTAGGTCCCAGTGATATGTTTTCAGTATCATCACATAAGTATAAATATTGTTGTCCAGAAGAAAAGTTTGATATTACTTAAATCCAAATAATGGAGTTTCCAAAACAAACACTGATACATATCCTATAGCTTGTAAAATTATACTGGTTTAGTATAATTTAGTAGTTATTTCAACATAGCAGGCTCTCAGTATGTTTGCTGATGATATGGTTAGAGAAGGGACACCTCAATTAATTTACCAAGTTCCTTGAATCTGTCAGTTAGCAACTCTCCCACCAAGAGATTAATGATATAGTCGGGTGTCAAAAAGCTGTCCATAAAATCTCCCTTAGTTTGTGTGGTGCACTTTTGCAAAGTATTATTTTGTACTTCAAAAAGAACAGCCCCTTAAGTGCTAATTTTTTACAGACACAAAGGGAGAAAAATTGGTTCTTACTTTGTTTATATTGGCTAGCTATGAGTTTCAAGTAAGATTCTGTGATCTGACACCACCAGTAAAAAAGGTTTCTTGTGGAAATAATTGGCGACAATATCTACCTTGTAGGGTTGTTATGGTTTAGAAATCATGTATGTAAATGCCCAGTATAGTACACGGCACACAGGCATTCAGTAAACAGTGGCTATTATAATAATTCAATATGTAATATAACTATGATTTCTTATGTCACATTACTATATATAGGGTGAAGTGAAAAAACATGAAGTGCAGTCTATTTAAAAACATTCTAGACTTTCAGATAAACATGGGGGAGTGAAGGCAAATCACAAAATCCTCCTCCCCAAATATTTGACGAAACAGTTTGTGCAAAAGAAAGAATAAAAACTCCTTTAAAAGCATTACCAGAAACAGCAAGGAAAATAAAATGTCTGCTACCTAAGCCAATGAAGGCCAAAGTCATATTATCATTTCAAAATAAATAAAGTTGGAACAGCAAGAAATGAAATAAGCATGGTTGGAAATCAGAATCACCAAAAACAGACTGGCAGCTGCAGCACATCCCCTAGTCAGTTCATTAAGATGATGATGCCTCATCTCCTCTCTCCTACATCTCCCACATTTTCCTGCTCCTCACTTCAAACTCTGATTTTATTGATAAATAGAAGCTCTCACAAGAGAAACTCATCTTTCCCACACTATATCAACTTGCCTTCATCTGTACTCATATAAACGCTCTCTCCTTTTGTAAAGGGTTAGCTAGCCCTGCTCTTAACTAAGGCAAGCCCCTCCACTAGTGTCCTGAAGCCTACCCATTCTTACATAGTCAAGGATTGTGTCCTGTGATTATCCCATTTCCTGCATCTTCAGTTTCTCTCTCTTTATTGGATTATTCCAATCAGTACCTCCCTGATGGCTCCACGGTAAGAATCTGCCAGCAATGCAGGAGACACGGGTTCAATCCTTGTCAGGAAGATGCCCTGGAGAAGGAAATGGCAATGCTCCTCCATGGACAGAGGAGCCTGGCGGGTCCAAGAGTCACAAGAGTCAGACACAATTTAACGACTAAACCACCACCACTTCCAAACATAGTATACTACTTCCCCTTCTAAAAATACTATCACCCTAGATCTCATATCCCCCTCTACTTTCATGGTGAGTAGGAGCCCATTTTTTCTGCTCTGCTTTATAGTAGACTTTTAAAAGGTTGTCTGTACTTGGAATTTCCACTTCCTCACCATATATCATCTCTTCAATCCATTCCAATTAGATTATTGTGTCCACAGCTCCACCTAAACTGCTCTTGTTGAGATCACCAATTACCTTCTTGCCAGATCATTTTCTTCCCAAATGTTTGGGACTTCCAGGCATGCATATTCCTCACCCCCTTTTTCTTCTCTATCAATATTCATTCCCTGCCCCTCCCTTAGTCATCTTATTCAGTTTTTCTGGTTTTAAAATATTGTCTGTGTTTTTAGGACTCCTGAAATTTGTATTCTATCCTTAATACCTTTGTTGAGCTCCAAACTCATATCCAACTCTCTTCCCAGGAACTCCACTCATATATCTAATAAGGACCTCAAAATTAATTCATTCAAAACAAACATGTTAGAGGTAGAGAATGGGCTTGTGGACACGGGGTGGGGAAGGAGAGGGTGGGATGAATTGAGAGAGTAGCCTTGACACACATACACTACCATGTGTAAAATAGGTAGCTTGTGGGAAATATCAGCTTGGTGCTCTGTGATGACAGGGGTGCGTAGGGGTGGAGGGTATGGAGGTGGGGGTGGGAAGGAGGCTCAGGAGGGAGGGGATACATGTATCCTTACAGCTGATTCATGTTGTTATACAGCAGAAACCAACATAACATTGTAAAGCAATTATCCTCCAATCGAAAACTGAAGAAATTAAAAAACAAAAGCAAAGGAATACAAAGATTAACGAATGAGACATCTGAGTAGTCTAGTCTGGCTAAAGGAAATAGACTTTGGGTTATTAAAATGATAAACCCTTCCCTACTCTGCTTTTGCATTTGCTACATTTTCACTTTTTTCAGTATTCTTGCTAAAGTCTGTGACTAAAAGTAAGAAGACAGAAAAAGAACTTGCTCCTCCTTGTTGACTTTCCATACCTGCCAGCACTGCCCGTTGTAGACCTTCACCCTGACAGCAGCAGGTAGCTCCAGGACTAGATGACTTCCTGAAGTTATTACTCTCTTATCTTAGTGCTCCCCTTTTCCTTTTTCCGTTAGACCACCAAACAGGAAAAGGAGTACGTCAAGGCTGTATTTTGTCACCCTGCTTATTTAGCTTATATGCATAGGACATCATGAGAAACGCTGGGCTGGAGGAAGCGCAAGCTGGAATCAAGATTGCTGGGAGAAATATCAATAACCTCAGATATGCAGATGACACCACCCTTACGGCAGAAAGTGAAGAAGAACTAGAGAGCCTCTTGATGAAAGTGAAAGAGGAGAGTGAAAAAGTTGGCTTAAAGCTCAACATTCAGAAAACTAAGATCATAGCATCTGGTCCCATCACTTCATGGCAAATAGATGGGGAAACAGCAGAAACAGTGACAGACTTTATCTTTTTGGGCTCCAAAATCACTGCAGATGGTGACTGCAGCCATGAAATTAAAAGATGCTTACTCCTTGGAAGGAAAGTTATGACCAACCTAGACAGCATATTGAAAAGCAGAGACATTACTTTGTCAACAAAGGTCTATCTAATCAAGGCTATGGTTTTTCCATTGGTCATGTATGGATGTCAGAGTTGGACTATAAAGAAAGCTAAGCGCAGAAGAATTGATGCTTTTAACTGTGGTGTTGGAGAAGACTCTTGAGAGTCCCTTGGACTGCAAGGAGATCCAACCAGTCCATCCTAAAGGCAATCAGTCCTGAATATTCACTGGAAGGACTGATGCTGAAGCTAAAGCTCCAATTCTTTGGCCACCTGATGCGAAGAACTAACTCATTGGAAAAGACCCTGATGCTGGGAAAGATTGAAGGCAAGAAGAGAAGGGGATGAGAGAGGATGAGATGGTTGGATGGCATCACTGACTCAAGGGACATGGGTTTGGGTGGACTCTGGGAGTTGGTGATGGACAGGCCTGGCGTGCTGCGGGTTAATGGGATCGCAAAGAGTCGGACACAACTGAGCGACTGAACTGAACTGAACACTTGATTAATTTTTTTATGCTCAATTTACTGTTGAAATACTTAGCAAAAGCCAGAGTGCCTCCTCTAAAGCAGTGGTCCCCAACCTTTTTGGCATCAGGGACCAGTTTTGTGGAAGACGATTTTTCCACATACCGGGGTTGGGGGGCGGTTTGGGGATGATTCAAGCTCATTACATTTACTGTGCACTTTATTTCTATTATTATTACATCAACTCCACGTCAGATCACCAGGCATTAGATCCCAGAGGTTGGGGACCCCTGCTCTAAAGCACATATGGTCCCCCTGCTCCTTGTCACAGAAGAAAATTCAGCCTCCTCTCTCAGGCCTCCAGCCTCTTTTGTGACCTGGCCTGTCTGATTCTCTGATCTCATCTCTCACCAGTTTCTGATTTCTCATCTGGCTCTTATCATTCTGTCTTGAACACACTGCGTTTCCACCATGGGGCCTTTGCACTTGCTCTTCTCTGCCTCTGCATTGCCCAGGTCTTTGCCTAGCTCACTGCCTGGCTTCATTCACGTTTATTCTCAAGTGTCATCTCAGAGAGACCTGCTCTCACTGCATTATCTAAAATGCATGATTCCTGCCCACAACCCTTCCTTTCCTTACCTGGGTTTCTTTATGATCATTATCTGACTTTGTTATATTTATTTCTCCCTCCCCTATTCTCAAGTAAAAGCTCCATTGCTTCATACTAAGGAAGGATGGGATCTCATTTACCACTGGTGCTGGCACTCAATACATTCCAGTTGACAAATGGATTTAATAGTGAATTGCAGTGAAAATACAGACGAAAAGTGGACCAAAGTAATTGCAAAGAAGATAGTATGCAACTGAGACAAAAACAACACAATATAGCTGGATTCCACTCCCTGAGTACATAATGCAGCAAATGAATCAGAAAAACCACTTAAAGATTAACAGAAGAGAATTTTCACAAAATTATGAAAGAACTGAATATGCAGAATAAAATATTCAAAGAAAAAGGGACATAAATATTCACTATCAAGATATATACTGGTTAAGCTATTAACAATGAAGAATGAAGGAAGAACTTCAGACCTCTAGGCTGAAAACTAAGTAACATACCTCTAGGCTGAAAACTAAGTAACATAAGAGGGAGGAAATCATGCTGGCCTTAGACTTCCTCTAAGCAATATTCAAAGCAAGAATGTTTGCAGTTTTAAGGCAGAGCCAGCAAGACCCCAAACTATGATATCTAAATAAGTGTCATTCAGAAATTGACTGAGAAAGGCAAACATAGCATCCATGATTCCCCGGTAGGAAAAAATGAACAAAACTACTTAATGAAGAGCAGATAAGTGATGAATCAAAATTAGTAAGTAGGAATTAAGAATTGAGGTGTGTTGTGACACTGGTTTTAAAATAGAGGTCATGACCAAATGACCAAAGGAAGTTAAGGTTACAAAACAGAAACATTAAAACCTTCACTTAAAATAATGACCAAAAAAATACATTTTTTTTCACAGCAGTCAACTTGTGTTTCTAAATTGGAAACATACAGATAAAAAAATCTCCAAACTCTTAATTTTATAAACTGGATATTTTAGGAAATAAGATCTCTCGTTGCAAAGAAACATATTTTCTGGAAGTTCAGCAATTCCTTCATCTTATCGTAGTACTATCAAATAATTTTAAATTTAATATTTAAAAAATTTAAAAATAGTGTACACATTCTCATCTTAAATAAGATTATTTTATTTGTATAAGTGCATAGAAATATGCCTGCCATGATGATCACTTAATACTGATGGTAAGATCTGGGATCTGAAGAGATTTAAAAATCTTCCTGTAACTTTCTTTATTGTTTGAATTATTTATAAATGAACATGTATTGTTTTTATGAAACCTATAGAAACACTATCTTTAAAATACTATTATATACAACACTGCAAATACACTTACTACTACTGAACTGTACATTTTTAAATTAAGATGGTAAATTTTACGTTATATGTTTTTTTAATTGTATCTTTCACAATTGAAAATAAAAAATATTGTTATAAAAGTTATGATATAAAATTGGTCCAGCCATTATGACTTTCCAGATGGATTTTTGACTATCCAAAGTTCTCCCCAAATCAACTTTTCCACCAAACATTACTCCTCAAGTTATACCCTTCACATAATACTCTGTATTTGCTTGTATCTTCTCTGATTTAGTTTTAGAAACAGAGATCACTGGCAGATGTTGTTATAAATATGCAAAATGAAAAGATGCATGTAAAAAGTAACTGTTGTGTAACTCTATTAAATATCTTAGTGTTATAAGAATGTAAAATGTGTCATTTGATTTATGTATTTGGGAAGAAATCTTTTAATGATTTTTTCTGATGTTAAAATATATGCTTATTTTAGAAAATGCAAAAAAAAAAAGAGGCAAAAATTACCATAATTACATAATATACTTTGGTATATTTTTCCCCCAACCCTTGAGGAGAAACAGTTTTATAACCTAAAAGATTTATCTGTACATTAAATTAAACATTAGCATTTCTCTGTGGTATTCAGTATTTTTAGTGGTTACAAAAATTCCATTAGATTGATGTACCTTGGTTTATTTTAATACTCCTTTACTACTGAATATTCAGATGGTCTCCTATCTATAGATGCTGTCATAAACATATATAAATCTTTGATTTCATATTTGATTTTTTTTTTTTCAGGATTGGTTCCTGTAAGTGAAACTACTGTATCAAAGATTTGGACATTTTTGACTCCAGAAAGGTAATATAGTAATAGATGTGTGTGTAAATTACATTCTCAGTAACACTTAGTTATTAGCACTTATTTTCAGTCTCTGCCAATCTGATGGAAAGACTCTTTCTGTAATTTAGATAAAGTTGAATTTTGCTCATACACTTATATTAATAACTTTACCATTTTAGGGACTTACAGTTCTTTACAGAGCCTTGCCAAGATACTGAAGAAATTTATTTTGTTATTGGCTTTGGCAGCATTTGAGATAAATTATATTTTGAACACATAGAAAGGTGAGGAAAAAGTAACATAAAAAGGGATCCAAATTATTTTACTTAATAAAAAGTAAGATTGTATTTTTTTTTTAGAAACAGAAAAGTTTTATTATGATCATTTAAGAAGCTTAATAGATATATAAATTGATTTTCCATTATAGAAATGGAGAATACTGCTGCTTTTTACATTTCCATTAAATATTTATGCAATTAATTATTTCTTGGGCACAAAGGAAGTTCAACACAGTACAAGAAAGGAAAAATTGTACAGGCCATATTCTGACCACAAAACAATGCTCTGTGATGACCTAAATGGCTGGGATTGGAGGTAGGGGTGGGATGGAGGGAGGTCCAAGAGGGAAGAGACAACATGTAGTCTTCAATTCTTAATGTAGTAGTAGAGCATTATTACTATCGACCAGCAACATCCTATTGTATTTATGGAAATCATATTGAATTTATTGCTTAAGGTGCCATTTTTACTACAGAATTTTTCAGAATGCTTCGAAATACTTAAGTCTATAAGGTTAAGAAAAACATTCACTGGGTAACTACTTTGAAATAATTTCCACAACCCTGCCTTCATTCAAGGGGCCTAGAAACAGACTGGCTTGCTTCCAACTTCCTTACTTGTTATCTTTGCTATGAAGTCATTCTATAAATAGGTTAATAAGCATTCTGGCATATAGCAAAATTGCATCTGTAAAACTATATGGCACAGTTTGGCTGGGGTTGTTCCTCCTTCGGAACTGCATTACGTAATTTTAAAGTGTTTACTTAAGCTCCTTTGGGCTGCCTCCATGGTAGCTATTAAGTCACTGAGAATTAGGAAGAGTTTGGGGCCTGATAACAAAGACTATTAGTTTAATGTGAACACTGTCAATTTTTTTTTATCATTGCCATATAAGGAAGTTTAAAAACAAAGATATTGATTCATTTTATTTTTTAAAAGAGCTTGCTACCTCAAAAATTATGAAATATACACACAAAGCAATCATAAATGTACATTTGCTCATTACCTAAATGTGCTTATTTTAAAACCTGTACATCATGAATTCACAGTGTGAACTGTAAATAATTATGCAAATTTACCAAAATGTGTAGAGCACAGCCTTTAGGAGAGTATGAATTATTAAAACAGCCTAAGCACTATTCTTCTCTAAGTCATAAAGGAAGTTTTCTATGAGAACATCAAAGATATATAAATTGTAATAATATCAGCTTTGGGAGAATTTAAAAAGATACCAGGTTATAAGAAAAGACTATTTTATCTTGATCTAACAGAGAAAGGTATTTTCAGTTCCTTAGAAAACTCTTAAGCTCCTTTACCAACAGAATAACAGTATGTTATGCAGTTCAGGCAGTAGGCATTGTAAAAGTGAAAGAAGAGCCATTCAAATTTTATATGGTAATAATCAAGTTTTTTATCACTTCAAGGAAACATGCAGATTCTTATACCTAAAATCTCAATCATCACTAGAATTATACTGAGTTTTATGAATCAACAAGGCCAAGTAAAAAAGATCCTGATCTCTAAAAAACATATAACCCTCTTTAAGAACTGTCATTCTGTCTTAATTATATAACATGAATTTATTATAAAATTACTTAATGGAATAATCTCCACAGCATTTTGCTTTTAAACTTTGAGAAGTCACTGATGGTCTTGCCAATGATCTAGTAAGGTCCAAAGTCAGGGACAGTTTAAGGAGGCAGTGGAAAAGCTTTTAGGACCTGGTAATCTCTTTGAAAAGTGCAGCCACTGGGAGTGTCCTACCTAGCTTTGGAGAGACAGGAGTCTATATATGGAGGCCTGACCTGGAGGGGAGGGAATGGTCATGAAGGAGAAAAAGGGGGGAAGATTATGAGATTGCCCACTCAGACTGGCTCTCAATTAGCTTTGCTGTAATGATGAAATACTTGGGTTTTTATATTCCATTCTAATATCAAAAAAGGATATTTGATTTGTTATGTTTAAACAGTTTTTATATACAATGTATTGTTTAAATCTGTTTATCTGAAGTTAAAATGTGTGGTGATTTTAACATGGCAAATTCTTTGACGCTCTTCCCAGTAAAAGGCAGAGTCTGATTCTCCTTCTAGAATCTGTATGGCTGAAGTGATATGCCTCAGATGAACAGAATGTGATGGATAGGACTTCTAGGATTAGGTTCTGCAGCTTCACTTGGCTCTCAGAGTTGGGAGCCTTGGAACCCAGAGCCATGCTGTGAGGAAGCCCAGACCACACAGAGTGGCCGTGTGCAGGTGTTCTGGCTGAAAGCCCTAGCTAAGATCCTAGCCATCTGTGAGCAGGGATTGCTAGACGTGGAAGTGAACACGCCTTCAGATGATGCAAGCCTTTAGCCTATGAGCTGCCCCAGCTGACTCCCAGTGGACTAGAAAGAAGCTGTCCTGCAGAGCCCTACCCATACTGCATATTCATGAGCAAGTGTTGTTTTTAAACCATTACTTCTGGGGGTGGTTTGTTTTGTATCTGAGTCCCTGCTTCCATTAAATCTCTAGCTCAGGTTAGCTGTGACAACTGGGAAACCTTTCCCCTCACTTTTTGTTGTTTCCCTAGCCAGACTGAGATCTTAAGCACTTCTGGGTACTAATTGTGTATGATTAAGTGTGGTTTTGAAGGGCCATGAGAAACAAATGGGAATTCATGCTAGCCAACATCCCTTTCCTTGAAGGCTTAGTGGTTGAGCAGGGCAAAAACAAAGCTTGATTCCATCTATCTCTCCTTTTCTTCTCTAGCTATCCAGGTTTTTTAAAAAAAGAGAGGAAAGCAAGATTTAATCCTCTCCTGCTGTCATCTGCCTTCTGAATTAAAATCTTTGGGAAGGTGCTTTCTTTTTCACTGGAAGGGTATACAGCCTTTTCAGTGGATTTTCAGCCACAGCTTTTCATTCCTTTTCAAGGAAGCAAAACAGAGTTCCTCCTCCTGAACCAGAGGCCCATTTCTCCTCCCAGTCCACCGCCCAGACCAGAATGGGGATCCCTTGATCTGGCCCGTCAGTCACTTTCCCATTCCACCAACTCTTTCAAATTAGCTTTCTTGAACCCCTCTCCTATCCCCACTGTCACTAGGTATACAGCAGTGGTCCTAGTTGATTCTTAGATCACAGGCTATTTTATTTTCCATCTTCCTGTCTCCAGGGCCCCAACTGGTGTAATCTTTTCAAGGACCTGTATTCTTTTCATACCTGACCATTCATTTCCATTAAAAAAAACGAAATCCTTTTATGGTTTTCCCTTTTCTGTAGGTTTAAATCCTGAGGCCCAATAATCATTTACACACAGAGGAAACACTTGAGATTGTATGCTGAATTGTAGTAGAGGTCTGTAGGTGCTTTTTACTCTGTAGAGCGACCAGATTGCTTCTCCTAGGTTCTCAAAAGGGTGTGCGTGCCCCCCAAAGCTAAAAACTTGTAGGTCTCAGGCTACATTCCAAACTCCCCACCGTGGACTACAAAGTCCTGTGTAACCTGGCCTTTCGTCCAGCCTCCCTTCTCTCCCTTTTCACAGCCCACCCATTCTTACTTGGCTGTAGTTGTTCACTACAGGCCTTTGTACCTGTTACTTTGCTTGTTCAGCTTGGGAAAACTCTTTCCTTAGCTGGTGTAACTTCTGCTCATCCAAGAAACCGTCTTCTTTTAAGAAGCACTTCAGGTCAGCTACCTACAGAAAACTGTTCAGGCTAAGCAAGCTGGGTGTGAATTCCTGCCTTCCGGAAGCCAGGCTAGCAACTGCTCTTTCTCTTAAGCATCTACCTCTTGGATTTCCAAACTGGGGTGGAGGTAGGAAGAAAATAAAACCGTGAAGTAAAACCTGTAAAACAAGCAGTGACTAATAAATTGTTTGTGCAGCACTTACACTGAAGAATCATCCCAGGCTGTAGTACACACTTTTGTACTGCTTTCTTAGGACGGAGAGATTGGGTAGCAAAGGTGTAATTTATATTTGCCCCAGAGTTTTGATGATAAATACAACAGACACCTTCCTGTTAAGAGAATTTCCTACAGCAATTTTCAACATCATCCCATTCTCCTTTATCTTATGCCCAGCCACCAAATGGTGTTATGTATTTAACAAATACTGAAATTAATAAACAACATAGTTCTGATATTCTGCCATCTACTAGGATTGCTGGGTCATTTATCTGAATTGTTTCTCCTTGGTTCACACAACATCACCTCCCCAAAAAGGTCTAAAACATCGTGATGTGTCCTTAAAATTCTGCATCTACCCAGGAAGACGCTCCTACTTTTTGAGATACACTGTGTGCTTGTGAGATCTGCTTTCTCTCACAGCACAGGCTTTTAAGTGAACCCTTTTACTCGTTCAGAAAAAGTTAAGCCTTAATTGCTGCCTCTTTTCCCTCCTCGGGCGGACGCATCTGAGCGAAGTGTATTTCCCTGCTAGTAACGCACCAACTTATAAATAGCGCTTACCGCGCTGAGTCACCAAAACCCGGAGTTTCCCCAAATAGCTTTATAACGACTGCTGGAATCGAGTCCTCCGGAACGGTGACAAACGCCTGTCACACACCCGCGAGGCTGGACGCTAGGCTTGCACCGCCGAGCGGGGTCCCCAGCCACCCGGCTCCGGGAGAACGCGGGCACGGCAGCCTATGTCCCAGCCTGGAGTTGAGAGTCGGACCTCAGGAGCGCGCCCGGCGCTCTCGGGACGCGGCCAAGACTTGGCCTTGACCGTCCGGGGCCGTCCCCGCCCCCTCCAGAGCTGGGAGCCGCAGGGGGCCGGCACCAGCCTCCGCGCGGTGCCGCCCGCTCGCTCACACAATGGGGTGCGTCGGGGGAGGGCGGTCTCGGCCACCGCTCTGGGCCCCGGCCCGGGGCTCCGGGCAGCTGGGGACGCGGCCAGGAGCTGGGGCGGCATCGAAAATCCCCTCCACCCGTCTCCCCTTCACCCACTCCCACACTTCGAAATGGCTGCAGCCGCCGTTTCGGGGGCTGGGGGGAGGGAACGGAAGTGCACCCCCCTGCAGTCAGGGGATGGTGACGTCACCCCTGCTGTCAGCCTGTAGCGGGGGCGTTTGCCCATCACGTGACCACCGGCCCCCCCCCCCCTCCTCCGATCCCGGACCCCCCCCCCCCCGCTCCAGCCGAATAGCGCGCGCCCGCGCGCGCTCCCTCCCCCACCCGCTTCTCCTCAGCTCTCGCCCTCCCCGCTCCAGCGCGGCTGTCAACAGCGCCAGCTCCGCCCCCTCCCCCGCGCCCAGTGTAACCGCCACGGCGGCGCTGCGGGCGCTCGCGCTCGGGTCCGGGCGCCCCGGAGGAGAGCGTTCGTTGCCTTCGGTCCTCACCTCGCTTCCCCACCAATTGCCGGCGCGCCGGGTCGCGTGGGCACAGGAGCCAGGGGTGTGCGGTGGCGTGCGGCGACAGCGTTTCTCCTCTCAGCCCTCCCACGGCAGCTGCGCGGGACGAGGTGGGGACGCAAGGTCCGAGCTCCGAGGGGGCGAGCTGGGCTCAGCAGCCCCCTGGTCCTGGCGCCTCGCTCCTGGGGGGTCGGTTCCCCAGGCAGGAGCTGCAGCAGGGAGCCCGCCGTCGACCGCTCGCTCGCCCGCCCGCGCCGCCGCGGCGCTCCCGCCTCCACTCTCCTCGCCGCCTGGGCGGCGCAAGCTAGTCCTGGCTTCGTCTCCGGCCACGGCGCGGCCACCGGCTGTACGACGAGGGGGGCGAGGCGCGGACCGTCTCCGGAGCCCCTCGGCCACCCCGCCGTGCACTGTTGGGCTTCCAGATTGGGTGGCTGTCACTGCTGCGCCTCGCTCTATTTTTTTCCCCCTTTATTCCCTTCTAAAAGTAGAGGCTTGGGGGAGGGAAGAGAAAACCCAGTGTACAAAGGGGCGGTGCAGACTGACCTGTCAACGGCGGAGGAGGAAGACCCCCCGATCCAGGCTAGTTCTCGAGCCCGCGCAGGGACCGGAGCCCTGGGTTCGCGCGGAGAGGCGCGGCGGCGGCGGCGGCGGCAATGCCTCAGCCAGGTGTCCCCCCCTCGGCGGGGCCCGCGCGGCCGCGCCCGCCCCCTCCCCCGGGCGCCGCGCTCCCCGCCCCATCGCCAGGGACCAGGGAACCCCCCAGCTCGATTTTTTTGTGCAGTTTCAGCAAAGCTCCGAGGAAGTTGGTCCTTTTGTTCCACTATTTATAGATTGCGTCAACATTGCGAAAAGGAGAAGGCGGAGCGGTGGCCCCTCCCCCCCCTACCCTCCTCCAGCCGGCTCCTGGGAGAGAAAAGCCCCAGCACACGACCTAAGTACACAGCGCGCCAGCCGCCCGCCCGCCTCCGGCCTCCCGCTCGCCGCCTCCCCCTCCTCCCTGCCCGGGCCAGAGCGCTGCCAACCCCGTCACGTGCCCGCCCGGGAAAACCAGCTCCCCGGGGCTCTGCGCCGCCCGTCAGGCTCCGTGGCGGCGGCCGCCTCGCTCAGCTGTGCGCCCGGCTCGTGGGCTCCAGCCAGTGGCCCAGGCGTCGCGCACAGCGTGGGCACCCGCACCCTAGTTACCCGGGGGGACCCGAGGTCCGCGACCCTCGAGAGTGTTCGCCAGCCACCCGCGCTTCCGCCCTCCTCAAACCACCCCCACTCCACGCCCGATCTCGGGAGCGCCACCGCCCTGGTCGCCGAGTGTGCGCGCGTTCGGGCCTCGCTGCGAGCCGGGGGCCTTACTGGGCCCTCGCGCGGCCGCTTCCCCAGACGAGGGGATGCCAGTCCCCCTTCCCGTTTCTCCCCCGGCACGATCGGCTGTGGGCGGGGGACCGAGGGACGCCGGGGTGGGTGGCGGCCGCCCGAAGGCTGGCGGGTGGAGCGCGGGAAGTACGGTGCGGCCGTGCCGAGGCGCGCAGAGACGCCCTGCCTCCTCCGCAGGTGCAGCGGGGCGTCGCGCGAGCTCACTGCCTCCCGGACATCTGCGGACCGAGGAGTTTTGCAGACCTGAGCCGCCGTGGGGGTACTGGAGTTTCTGAGGAGTTACTGGAAGTTAGATCTGTGACAAAAAACATTCGAACTTTTCTTCTCAAACCTGATGACGAAGTGATAGGCCCCGCCATACGCCCCGAAATGAAACTGAGCTCCTTTGCTGGCCTAAAGCTTCTGTTCCTGAGCTCGATGTAAACAACGAGGGCGGTCAATACGAGAGGAAGGCCTTATTTAAAAAAAAAAAAAAAAAGTGCAAGTAGCTGGTTTGAGTGTAATTTACCTTCGCAGCTTCCGGTCATTTCCCTTAGTGATTTATTTAGATCGCAGTTCAACTTTCCAGAGTCGGAATAAAAATAATTTAGCCCTTCAGATCACGGGTGGAGAAAAGTTCGAACTGAGCTGGGACGAGTGCAGGAAACGCGTCGGACCTTTCCGGGCAGCTGGACAGTGTGGTAAACAGTCTGCAAGAGTTATTTTCTAAGGAGTTTGAAGAGACTGTTCCCTTGCACTCACCCTCGTTCGGGCTCAAGTGCAGGCCGCCGGGGGAGGAGGGCGGGACTCTGTCCCGGCCCTTGCCCGGGAGCGGCGCTTCCTGGCCCTGCGCTGGGCGCGTGCAAACCTAGGAGAGCTTTCGCACGGGCCACTCGGGGCAGCAACAAGTTTGCCTCTATTTGAGAAACCTTTCCAGGTTTGGCTTTTTTTTTTTTTTTTTTTTAAGGGGGAGCCCTTAGGCCATGGGTTCATCAGTTTAGGATACGTGTGGTTTGCTCACCTAAAGAGAGAGGCGAGATAAAGTGAAGCGAGCCTGTGCAGTGGTTGCTGGGTTTTTCCAAAGCGCAGAGCTGAGTGGACGAGCAGCAAATGGGACTGGGCGTTGGTCCCCCCTCACACCTGATGGTACTCAGAGCTTGGGGTGGGAGCCGGATCCCGGCTCTCGAACCTTCTCTCTCGGTTTCCTTCCAACTTAGTGAAAGGCTCCGGCTGCCCCTCTTCCGGCCCTTCTACCCTGCTTATTCGTCTGTATCTGCCAGACACAGTCCTCCTAAGCAGTCGAATTCGTTTCCGCGCCAACTTTGTTGCTTCAGTATCTACAAATCACGTTTCTTTACACTAAGAAAACAAGCCAGGGCCTCCTGGCCCTTTTCGCCCATGCAAGGGACAGGGATACCCAGGCCTCAGCCTGAGCCTCCCCCTCTCCCCGCCCAGCCTGGGACCGAACCGCGGTGTCCCCATCACTATTGTCAGGACACTCGTTTTTCACTCCCATTTTGTTCTTCCGCAGTCGTCCCAGCTGCGGAGAGAAGGGAGCGAAAGCAAAACGAAAGCACCCGGGGCGCATCAGTCGCGGCGGCTTCCCTGAGCACGGCCGTGGGAGGTCAAGGTCTGGGGCCGGGAGGCAAGGGTGGGCGCGGGGGCTGCGTGGAAACCGGGTGGCGGGTGGTCCCCGCAGGGCCCCCGGGAGCTGCCCGGAGCGCCATCGCTCCTCCTCCCCTGGGAAAGGCGTCCGCGTGTGAGAATATAGCAGCCCCGAAGGGAAAGTTTGGCCTGGGTCTTGAGTTGAAATTCGAGACTGATTGGGACCGTGCGGAGGGGACCCAGAGGCCCAGGAGTGTGGCGCGGGGGCGAGCGTTGGCCCCTGGCGACTGATCTGGGGGAGAGGCCGGGGCGGGCGAGGGCGCGCGGAGGCCGCCGGGGACCGGAGGCCCACGGAATTGTCGCTTCACTCAGATTGGATAAGCAGCCTGCTTATCCGCAAAACCTAGAGTACTTCGCTGTATGAAGACTTAAGGAAACTTTGGTGACAACCTCCGCGCCCGCCCCCCTCCCTCTCGGTAGTCACTGTGGAGACAAAGGCGGCCTGAGTAGATTTGGACAAGGCGCGGCCTCTGTGGGCGGCCTTCGCGGCCTCAGACTTATTCAGTTAAGAAAAGGATGAATGTCTTTACAAAGTGAAGTTAACCACCCCCCACCCCCCCCTCACGTGTGACAGCCAGAGTGTGATCTGCTAAAAGGCGTCCTGTTCCCCTACCGTCCCTTGCAATGAACCAACACTGGGAGACTGGCCTGCAAGATGCTCGCTCTGTCACTCGGGCACGCTTATGCAGCCAAAAGCGCGAAAAGCCCCACCTTGCCCTAATAAACAACTAACTTCATTCTTGCCTGGCACCTTTCTTGTCTCAATAGCTGTGGGTTTTGGCAAGTGTTAAAAATACCATTTGATCCTAAATGAGTCAAACGTGCAAACAGTTTTCTGTGCGAGTAGTTTGGGTCTGTGCTTTCTTTCACTGGCACCTAATACCCGGCGCAGCCCACAGCCGTGACACCTCAACCCGTGCTGGGGCGCTTTCGCACCGCACCTTTTCACTCCTTAAATAAGTAGGCTTGGAATTGTGTGCTTGTGTGCATTGTTTAGGTCCTGCATCGCTGGTTATTCATTTCACCAAAAGGACTCAAAAACGGCTATAATTTTAAAAGATGCAAAATTGAATTCTTATAAGCGAACCTCGGGAAGGCAGTCTTGATTTCCTGGTGATGTTATGCCGGTAACAGGGAGTAGTCAATCCCAGACTAATTCTGTTCGTTTTTATTCCTTCCCTGTTCACCACAACTGCAAATACCAGAAAGTCCTGTGAAAAACATGGCCCACTCCACCCAAATGTCTTTATACAATAATGAGAGGAAACCTGCAGGTGAAATAGACCCGTAGGCTATTACTTTGGGAAGGAGTCTTCTATTTCTTTACAAAAAAAGAGAAAACTCAGCAAAATCTATTTTTTGACTCAACAGAGAGATTAAAATGCCTGCTTTCACCATGCTCGCCTTTTGGTTTCATATGTGGCCGCTGTTCTCACTTTCTTGAAAGTTTCTCCCCTTGTAACTTATTTCTGTGAAACAGAGATCCCATCAGGTTATCTTGCTAAACTGGGCGTCTATAGATGAAATTGATCTTTTCTTCTCCACCTCACTTAAAAAGTACACACACGGCTTTGAAAGACCCTAGTTGTCCTTACTTCGCACTCCCCCCCCCCTTTTTTAGATTAAACCTCCGCATTCGCAAATGATGCTTTGCCTGGGCTAGATTCAGACTACAGTATCTAAAACGTTACCCGCCCGGGCAGTCCCTTGAGGCATCGAAACCCCAACCTTGCGCAGGCCACTGGAACCCGCACCAGAAACCTCGATTTGGAGTCCAGTTTGGAAACAAATCTGTGCTTTTCGCGGTGAAATGGGAACTTGCCCAAGCGATGCATCTGGCTTTAGATTTTATGGGGAATATGATCTGGAAAAGGGAACGCCTGTTTCAGGCGCGGCAACGTGCCCCGCGCAGATCCCCCAGGGCTCCCTCCTGCTCAAGAGCTCGCGGGGCCTCGACCCGCAGGGCCTCAGCCAACCTCTGGGCGCCCGGGTTTGGGTGAGCCCCATACCCTGGCTTTCTCCCTTTCCGGCTTCGCCTGGGGTCGCTCTCCGCGGCTGATGAAGCTGTTAGACCCGAGGAGAAAGTTACGAGACTGAAGATCAGATGTCCTTAAAGGGGCTGGGGAAAGGGAGAGGCTCTTCGCCGTTAGTGCCGAGAAACTCGGATACCCCGCGCTCGCCGCGAGGCGGAGAAAGCTGTCCTGGGGGAGCACCAGTATTCCCGAGATTTTGCCAAAGTTTGGAGAGCCCGGAGGTAGCGTGTCCCCCACCCCCGCCCGCCACCGGGTTGTTTCACAATCCCCTCCGGGCTGCCTTAGGCGAGGGCCCGCGCGGGTGGGGCGCGGGTGGGGTGAGGTGGGGAGGATGGGTCTCCTCCGTTTCCGCCCCCTCCGCAGCGGAAACGTCGAAGGGGTTAAAATGGCGCGTCGGAATGCGCGCGAGGCGAGGTGCCAGTGTTCGGCCCCGACGGGCGGGAGAAGTGGGGTGAGGGTGTGGGATCCCGGGAAAGGGCTGGGAAAGCGGGGACCAAGGGGAGGTGTGAGGCCAGCGTGTCTGCCATTGGGGGTGGGTTTCAAGGCAGTTGCCGGTCGTAGTGGGGACCGGAGCGGCCGCCGGGAAGCCAAGCAATGGTTAGTGCCCGTCTTGGCCCGCCCTGGGGCCGGGTTATGTCAGGAAAGCGTCCTGGCACCGAGCTCCCGCTCGAGGAGACGATACTCCCCCTCGCGCGCACTCCGCGAGCGGGGCCGGGCAGGCGCGGAGGGGCGGGCGGTGCGCCGCGCGAGCCCAGGGCGCTGAGGTCGGCAAGTCGCCTTCGGAGCGGGCGGCGGCGCTTCTCCAGTCTACGTGGAAAAAAAATTAAACTGAAGAAGCACCCCTCCTCGGCAAGCGGCCCTTTAGCCCTGGAAACGAAGATAGGAAGGGACTCAGGGAACCGGAGAAGCTCAGTATAGTACTTCCCAGAGTTTCCAGGTTTGTCCAGCGACTGGGAATCCTGAGAGCTCTCCAAGGCTGAGCCCATTTCCCCTTCCAGAAAAGAAGTAGAGGAGCGTTCCTCCGGAGGAAGGCTGCAGTTCAGGCCCCGCGGGGAAGCCGAACAGCCCCCGCCGGCTGACTTCGGGCTCGCTTCTTCCCAGGGCAGCGGGGAGCGTCCCTTCTGAGCCGCCCCGGGCTCCAGGCGCGCGGCTCGGGGCGCGCTCGGCGCTGGGCCCCGCTGCGGGCTCGGACGTAACGGCAGGAAACGCCTTGTCCCGTTTTCAGTCTCCCAGTCAAAACATTTGGCTGAATCTCGAAATAACTTTTTTTGATAGTCCGGAAAAGAAGCACGACAAATAGACTCACCATCGAGTCTTGCGTCAGCGAACCATTTCCCCTGGACTACAGTGAGATTGGTTTTTTCATTAGTTGCAGGAACTGAATTTTTGATGATTTACCTGCCTGCTCAGGCTCCTGGGTATATTCTCCTCCCCTTCTTTCCCACTTCATCTGGTTGTCAACTCGGTTCTCCCTCTTTTTTAAAGCTCCGGATACTCAACTCCATCGTATCCTTTGTAACACACGAAGCCTCTAGTCTAACTCAGCCTCTGTCAATGGTCAGTATAAGCCACAGTGTTTGCATAGTCCTTACAAAACGAGTCATGTTTTCGGTTCCTTTGATCCACAGAGACGGAAAAGTTTTGGTTTGCATGTTTCCCTCCCCACCCCCCCCACCCCCCCCATTGCTTTCAGTGACGGCGCTCGCTTCCTAGTTACAAGTTCCCTCTCCTGCCAAACATAATAAAGATTTCTTTATTTTTACACGGACCTAAAGAGTTAGGAGAAATTCGGCGAGTGCTGACTCACCTTTACTGCCCCCCCCACAGGATTAGCACTAAACTATGTAATCAGTTAAACCAACAGACTTTAATATCATTAAACATGGATCTCTCCATTAACCGTGGCAATGTCACTTCGAAGAAGGAAGTAATAAAAACGAAATTCTTGCGAATAAAATAAAATTATGGAAGCTGTCCACTTGAGGTCTTGGATGCAGAAGAAAGGGTTTGGTCTTTCTAAAAAGAGCACCTATTGATCAACAATTATTACTATGAAATAAAATTTGTAAAGCCAGCCCTACCAGGGTGTCTGCGCATAGTAGGTACTCAATGAGTATTTCGTCTTCTTCTCCACATCCTTGGAAATTTTGGCAGGAGATACAGACTTCCCAGTGGCTAAAGAAATTATGCTCAAACTTCGCTTCTGGTTCATGTAATCTCCACTCACTCAAAAAAAAAAAAACTCACAAAATTTATCCAGGGAACTTTAACAGCTTATTAAAACTTAATGGAAATAGCTGGACAAAATAAAAAGTATAGTGATTACATACGTATAAAACCGAAACATTAAATTATTTCGAACTTTCTCAGTGGCCATAATAGGCAAATTATTACCATTCGATTTCGTTTACCGATTTCTACAGTAAAAACGAAAATTGTGGGCTCCTGCTCATTTCTCGCGTTTCTGCTAGAGCAGCCTTCACCCACACACTGATCTATCTCGACCTCATATTTTTCATAGCGCAAATTTTACCGGACGCTGCTCGGCTTTCCACTTTTAAGACTTGTGCTCGCTCTCTCTCTTTTAATTTTAAAAAATCAAATGAGAAAAGAGAGAAGGAGGTTGTAGGAGGTTGTAGCACTCACGGGCGGAGGAAACCCACCTGCCCGCACGTCCCTCCCGGGTGTCGGACTCTCGGGAGGAGAGTCGCCGGGAGCAGCTGGCGTTGGGGATCTCGCCCGGTCACCTGGTCCGGGCTTATTTTCTTTGGGGCCCATTCGCCCGGAGTAAACAGTCACGTCGTAGTGAGTTTCCTAGCAAGTTTGCACTGCTCTTTAAACAACAGAGAATTCCCGCACGTTCGTCTCCGCTTTCAGGCTCCTGTTTCAAATTGTTACGTATTTTTAAAAAGTGTCCCGAGCAGCCCTTTGGCCCTTTCTCCTACATGACGACGAGGCGGGTCACGACGGGTGACCTCGGTGTCTGCGGCAGGTCTCAGCCTCCTAGAGCCGGGCTGCCCCGTCGGCGGAGCCGGAGAACCCGGGCGCCGAATTGGTCCGTGGCTCGCGCCGAGGTGAGCGCGTGGGCACAGCATGTACTTCTCCAGCGCTGCGCCCAAGTTCTACGCGCCGCGCGGGAGGAAAACTTGGGGCATCAGTCTCCTTTTCCGACAAGCGCCCGGGGCGATCTGTGGAGAGACCTAGGGGCGCGGTCGTGCTTCGGGACCAGGTCTTTACTTTTGAGATCTATATATCTCGTTCTAGAAAAATACCTCGTACGGAAGCCCACCATACAAATACTTCCCCGACTTGCCCTCCAGTGGTCTCCAAGCTCCTCCCCTGCACCGGGGTTCCCGCTCGTGCAGAGCCCAAGGCGGGCCGCCGAGGTCATGTTAAGTTCAGAGCCACGGATCCAGGTCAGATCGGATAAAATATAAATTTGTAGTCCGGCCCGGAGATGCTGTCTGGGGCTCAGCCCCTCTCCCACTCAAAATCCTTCCCCGAGCGTAGCAGTTGGTGGTTACTGGACTTCGCGCAAACTGGACGCCGCGCTTGAAGGGCCGGCGGGGTCACTGGCTGGCCTTCAGTGGAGTGGACAGGTCCTTAATGTTGCAAACCGAGACGTCGGTGGAGCCCCCATGCTCCACCACCCCCGCGGCCCGGAATAACTCCAGAGCTCTCTGGTTTGGAGGGTCAGGGGTCGGGTGGGCCAGGGCTCCCAGGACCCCCGGGGTTCCGGCCGGTCTCGCACCGAGGGGCGCGGGGCAGCGGGGACGGCGTCACGCACGGAGCCAGGGCCACAGAACAGTGGCGGCCGAGGGCAGCCCACGCGGGGTCTGGCGCCGCGGCAAAGTCGGAGGCGCTTCCCAGCTCGGCCTGGAGTGAGAGGCGCGCAGGGGGAACCGCTTCTCGAGCTTCGAGGCGCAGGCCAGTCTGGAGGGGAGAGGAAAGCGGGGCGGGGAGGCGCTCTCTGTTCCCGCGGGTCCGAAGGGTCAGCGGAGGCGCTCGGGGTGAGGGTCGCAGGAGTCTCAGAGCTTGAAGCGGCCACGCCGGGCCTGGCCCGAGCGACCCGGAGGCTCTCCCAGCCCGGGCGACGCGGCGGCCTCCGCTTTCGGGGTGCGGGCCGCAGTCTGGCCGCAGGTCGTCCAGTCGCGGCTGACCTGGCCCTCAGGGAGGCCCCTGCAGATGGCCAGACGGCAGGGAACCCCCAGGCCCCGGCCTAGACGCGGAGAATTTACAGGGATATTTCCAGGCCCCAGCGGCCTCTGGGCAGGGGTTAGTTCAGAGTCAGGTTTCTGCTTCCACCAGAAAAGAAAGACACAATTTCCCACATCTGCGGTGAACTCCAGGCCGACTGCTTTCTTAGGATCCTCTAGGTATTTTTGCCTGTAGAAGTGAGTTTGAGCCATTCCTCTTTTAACCTCACGTGAGCTGGTCACAGGCCTGTTCACGCTTCGCCCCCTGTTAGGTCTGTGCCTTCTTGGGGCTTTGTGTGTCCCACACGCTGCCGGGCCTGCGGGGAGGTCCCGCACTGGCACGGTGCGCGGAGGTGGGCTTCTCTGCCAGACTGGTCTGATGCGAGTGAGAGGCCTACCTGGAGGGCAGCAGAGAAGGAGCGGGAGGGCCTGAGCTGTGTGTGGAGGGCTGGGGGTGGTAAAGGCAGCCTCCTCCCTGAGAAAAAGAGGCCTGTGGAGCTTTGCTGTTTGGACTAGGAAGCAAGGTGGATATGCCCAGTCTAAAGGTGGGTGGGGCAAGGCCCCAGCTCCCAGAGACCAAACCAGGATGGCAAATCTCTGTTTTCCTGGCTGTTTCTTTTATTTTAATCCCTTCCCATTTGTTTTCTGTTTACTCTTTAGTCAAGTGTTTCTGAAAATCTTGCCAAAAGGATGTCATTCCTTTAAACAGATAGTTACTGAGAGCCTACTATATGCCTGGAGCAGGAATGGGATAATGAATAGGACAGTTCCTGTCCTCACAGGGCTTACCATCCAATTTTCTCTATAGAGAGAAAAAGGCAATTAAAAAATGCTGTGAAAAGGGACACGTGGGCGCATATATGATGAAGTGAGCAGGATGGTTTAGGGCTGTTTGTCAGAAACTCAGGAAAAGGAAATGGCAACCCACTCCGGTATTCTTGCCTGGAAAATCCCATGGACAGAGGAGCCTGACAGGCTTCACAGTCCATTGGGTCACACAAGAGTCTAACACAACTGAGTGACTGAACAACAGCAACAAGAAATTCAACATTTCTGGAACATAGGAGAGTACTGGGTGGGTGACTAGCCTGGACCCAAGAAAGGAGTTTAAAGGGCGAGCAGTGTGCCATGGGGCTGTCCTGGTGGTGGCACAGGAAATGATGCTGAGGAGGCCTTGGTGCTGCTTTAGATCAGATGCCCTCTAGATTTCCCTTCTGGCGTTAAGATTTGAAGGATTCACTTTTATTTTATTAAGGGGCCTGGTATTCTGTGCTACCATCTGCTGAGGCAAGTGAAAGTGCAACTGTTAATTTCTGGGTCACGGCCAACTCTTTGTGGTCCCATGGACCGTAGCCTGCCAGGCTCCTCAGTCCATGGGATTCTACAGGCAAGAATACTGGAGTGTGTTGGCATTTCCTCCTCCAGGGGATCTTCCCCACCCAGGGATTGAACCTGGGTCTCTTGCATTGCAGGCAGATTCTTTACCATCTGAGCCACCAGGGAAGCCCAATATAGGTGCATGTATAGATAAATAAAATATATCTATGCCTATTCTACCTACATGGTAATATTGCAGACCTTGAAAAGAAAAAGCCCCTAAAACTAAAAAAAATTTTTTTTAATTATTTTTGATCATACCTTGAGGCTTGTGAGATCTTAGTTACCCGACCAAAGATCGAACCTGGGACTTTGAGTCTTAACCACTGGACCTCCAGGGAATTCCCCTTAAAAACTGATTTTAAGAGAACTCACCTAGTAGAAAATTTTGTGACAATATTGCAGTTAGAAAATTGATATTTGAGGTGAACCCTAAAATAGTGAGGAAGACACTGTTCTAACCACATGAATTTGCAATACAATGGAAGATACAGAGAAATAAATACAAGCTGTTCTGCATCTGTGATATATAAAGGACAGCAGACAGGTCAGGCTTTAAACTCTCAGAAACCAGATCATGGAGTTGGGGCAGTTAGCTCATAGTAGTTCAGAGAAGTCCCATGGAGAAATTTGGAGAATATTCAGAGGAAAGAGAAAGCTTTCATGGATCGACACAATCCTCTTCCTCTCAGAAAATGTTGGAGCCTTCCTGACATTTGGGAGTCTCAGGACTGCTCGAAGCTAGTAACTCTGCTCTAGAGGGACAAAGGAAAAGTCTTGTAACTAACTAGAGTTTAAGAAATGTTACATTAATGTCCCAGTGCTTAATTATGAAAATACCTAGATGTTGTACCTTTAATTGGAGCTACTGAATCCTTTCATAGCATTTTGGCAGGGGCAGGTTCAGTTCAGTTCAGTTCAGTTGCTCAGTCGTGTCCGACTCTTTGTGACCCATGAACCGCAGCACGCCAGGCCTCCCTGTCCATCACCAACTCCCGGAGTTTACCCAAACTCATGTCCATTGAGTCAGTGATGCCATCCAACCATCTCATCCTCTGTCCCCTTCTCCTCCTGCCCCTAATCCTTCCCAGCATCAGGGTCTTTCTGAGTGCTTCCTGTGTTTCATAGGCACGTCACATACATTGCCTTTTCTAACCCACATAACAACTCCCTGAAGTAGGTGTTTATATTTCCATTATATAGATTAGGAAACTGAGGCCTAGTGAATTTATTATGCAAGGTCACTTGGCAAGGAAGTGGCAGAGCTGTCTGACTTCAAGTCTGTGTTCTGTTTACTCTTCTCTTTTCCCAACCCAGAGGATGATGAGCCTTGAAAGGAAAATCATATTAAGAGAATTCACATCTGAGGGCTTTCAGTCCCTGTGGAAAAAATAGGGTTGGGTGAACTTATAATATCTATTAATTATTACAGGGTTGCCAATATAAAAATTAGGAGATCACAATATGTAGGAATGTTTTATACAGATTGAATTCACACATGTGATTAATTTGTCTTTACCATCTTTGCTTGCTAGAAAAATTTCAGAATCAAGAGATGTTGATGTATTAGTTTTGTTTTATTATACAGAGAAACACATATTTATAGTCTTTTATCTTATATTTAAATGGAAACTCCCTTTTTGTCTCCCAGTTTGTAGTCTCTAGGTCACTTTCCCTGGGTTGATGTGCCCAACGCTCTCCTAGACACATTTACTCCTTCAGACAAGCCTGCTGTTTGTCCCTGTGCATAGTGTATCTGCACAAAAAAATAGAGGCTCAGAAAATGTAAATAATTTGTTCAATGTTACACAGCTAGTGAATGGCAGAGCTCCAGTTCAAGCACAGCAATATAGAGTATGTATTTTCACTAAAACACACTGCATTCTTGACTGTGCAAATACTAAAAATTGTGAGTACTTGCTAGTCATTTTATCCCTCCTTGGCCTGTGTCCTCAACTAAAACAGCTGGATAACTATTCTTATCCTGTTTACTTCATGGAATACTCTTAAAACTCAAAAGCACTGTAAGAATTTTTTTTTTCTTAAAGCTAATCCTAATTGTTTAGCTTAATTGACTCTCACAAGAGAAAAATCATATAAACTCTAATAGCAAGGTTATTACTAATAATCTATTGATGGAAAAAAAAAAAAGCTCCTAGCCCAATAGGATCAGAACCTGATGAATTATTGCTGTTCTTTGTTTTATTAGTTACCATAATGCCAAACATTTATTGGACATAGACAATTGCCTTGAGCCTGTAGACACAGAAACTGTGGCAAGTTGCTTTTCAGAAAGAGGCTTCAAATCTAGTGGGTGAAAGAGAATATATAAGCAGTAGATTATGAAAATGTGCTAAAAGAGAGGCCCAAGATCTCCTGAGATCTAACAACATTCTGCACCTCCCTCACCAAGGCTAGAACCTTTGTCTCCCCAAAGTGTTTGTCAATCTAGAAGACACCTGGGCTGCTCATTGAAAAGTGAAAGTGGAAGTGTTAGTTGCTCAGTCATGTGCTGCTCTGCGACCCCACAGACTGTAGCCCACCAGGCTCCTCTGTCCATGGAATTCTCCAGGCAAGAATACTGAAATGGCTTATTAAAAACATAAAATCCCACTCACTTTTGTAGAATCAGATTTTCTGGAAGTGGGCCTGACTCTTCATTTTAAACAAATTCTCCAAGAGCTCTTATTCTAGTTCTAGACCAGAATTTGGAGAAAATAACTAGACCACTTGATTACAGTCAAAGTGGCCTAAAGGAAAACAGTTCCCCAGTGCCTAACTGGGATGTGGTTATACCCTACCATCAAAAGTTAAGAATTAAAACCCACTGAGGGAATTCAGTGTGCTAAAGAGTAGGAAAGTTTGACAGGAAATTTTCAAAACAGATGATGATGATGGCATACAATTATAACACATTATATTGGGGAGCATTTTGGCTGATAGTTCTACCCGTGAGTTCATTTAAAATTTGTGAGTGGATGCCATTCAACTCCATCTAGTTGGTTAAATAAGAGTAGAGTAGAGAGTTCCAAATGCTCTTTTATTTTTTTTTAGGTCAAGGAATCTTTTATTCCAATGAAACTTTAATGGAAGGCTGACGTATAAAGAACTGCTGTGGTTGAAGAAAAGGATGGGTGAGGAAGAGGTGGGTTCTCTGAAAACCACAAGTGCAGCTGTGAATTCAGCAGCTTGTGAGGGACATAAGCCAAGGACTGGGCTTGTGTTCCAAGCCCTGGCACTGTGTGAGCACATAAGTGCACAGTGTTTGATGACTCCTATGGACTGAATGTATCCTCTCTATCATATTCCTATGTTGAAACCTAATCCCACACCAATGTGTGGGTATTTTGGAGATGGGGTCTTTAGGAGATGATAGATTATGAGGGTGGAGCCCTCATGAATGGGATTAGTGCCCTTGTAAAAGAGACCCCAGAGAGTTTCCTTGCTCCTTCCACCAGGCAAGGCTACAGTGAAAAGACTTCTGTCTATGAGCCAAAAAGCTGACCCACACCGGACACTGACTCTGCTGGCACCAAGACCTTGGACTTCCCAGTCTCCAAAACAGTGAGAAATACATTTCTTATGTTTATAATTACCCATTATTTGGTATTCTCTTATATCAGTCCCAAACTGACTAAGACAATGACTGAGTGAATAAATGAGTAAAATGTCATAATTTCTGTTTCAAAATGTAATTGAGAAATGCAAAACTTGCTAATTGTTTTTTTAAATCAGTAAAGACTAAAATAAATAATCCATTTAGTGGCTCATTTTCATCTGCAAGTTCTTTTGGCCACGTAATGGTCCTACTTGCCTTCTTTGAACATGAATTTATGAAGCATTTGGTTTTTACAGTCTAATTTCCTCTAGGACTGTTTCCACTTGACTTAGTCATGAAAAGAACCCAGGTGAAGTCAGGAAAACTGGCAAAATGCAAGCTGATTTGTATGTGAGGGTGGTAGTAGGTTAGGACAGAAAGGAAGAAGGAAACCATTTCTCTGTACGAATGTCACAGGATTAATTTTAATAAAATTTGTTTTTTACCTGATGATGAAAATAGTATATTTTCACTGTAGAAAGTTTGGAAGATACAGTAAAGCACAAAGAAGGAAATAAAAATTACTTTTTCTTGTCATTACCCAGAGATAATGCTATTATTGGTATCTATCATTCCAATCATATCTTTATACAATAGTCTTTAAAAATTTTTTTTTTAATTAATTAATTTATTTTTGACCATGCTGGGTCTTTGTTGCTGTGTGGGCTTTTCTCTAGATGCACAGTCTTCTCATTGCAGTGGCTTCTCTTGTTGCTGAGCAGGGGCTCTAGGGTGCCTGAGCTGCAGTAGCTGGGGCCCATGGGCTCAGTAGTTGGGGCTCATGGGCTCAGTAGTTGGGGCTCTTGGGCTCTAGAGAACAGGTTTAGTAGTTGTGACGCACGGGCTTGATTGCTTCACCGCATGTGGGGTCTTCTTGGACCAGGATTCAAACCCATGTCTCCTCCATTGGCAGCTGGACCCTTTACCACTGAGCCACCAGGGAAGCCCTATACAGTAGTTTTTTTTCTTAAATTAAGATCACATCCTAATGTGTTTTAAACTTGCTTTTATCATGAAATAATATACATGAATATTTCCTATGTCATTAAGTATTCTTCTATAACATCATTTTAAAATTTCTACATTATAATCTATGGAAGAAAGTACCACATTTTGTCAAACTAATTTCTTAATTGTTGAACATTTGGATTGTTTTCCATTTTTTCACTAGTCTGAAGAGCGTGACATTGAGTATCCTTTAATCTTTGTGTGTCTGTGTCTCAGTATTTAAGGAATGCATATTTTTTAAGGCTTTTGACCCCCCGGAATGGTTGGACTCCTGCTGACAATGGGTGCAAGTTCTTGCTGCTCACCCTGCAGTGACAGTCTGGCTGTTTATGGTCTGTACTGGTTATTTGATAGTGAGCGCACCACTCTGTTAGCTTTGGGAAGAAAGGGAGAGTATTAAAGCCCTGGATGTAGTGTAGATATTTTTCAGGTATTTACAGTTAAAAATCTATCTCAATATTTTGCTTTTTCTTAAAATGCAGCATTGTCTGAGGAAGGCTGATTAGCTGGCTCTGTGGCTGCTGCCTTATGCCTGCAGGGTGTTCTGACTGTTTTCATCTTGATTTCAGAGCTTCATGCTTGGGCCTAAATGAGACATTATCCCAGAAGAATTTCTTCCACCATGACCACCACCACTTCTGAACTGAGTCTGTCTTTGGCTGTAAATTTGCTTTGGGGACTTCTCTAGAAGTTAAATTTGTTTGTGTGGAGGTTGAAACTAGTCACTTGACCACATGTGTGATATGAGTCACGTTAGAATAAAGATCTAGGAGGGTGGTAAATTGTTCTGCCTAAATTGCATCAATAATGGCAATGGATATTATCACTTACAGCTTACAAACAATATCTTTCCCAGTCTTCTCAGTTCAGTCTGGGTTTGACTTTTTTTTAATTATCTGTACACGAAAGGGGTGTGTGTGTGTGTGTTATTTTGGAAATTTTGAACAAGATTTCCATATGTCATTGTGGTATACTGCTATAACCAAGTGTTAACTCAATATACACACATTACCCATTTAGGGAAAGTACACTGACTTTCTTTTTTTTGCTTGCAAAACTGAAAAATTGGCAGAACCTTTAACTTGTTACTTGGAAGTATTGCAATTCACAGGCAAGAAAGGCAAGCTCAATTGGGTGAAAATTGTTTGAGAAAAAAATTTTTGAGTCTTAGACAGTGAACATCATGTAGCTGAGTGTGCACATTTGGGTGTTTTCTGCTTGATTTTTAACCACATCCATTGGCACTGCCAGAGGTAGTTAAAGCTTCCCAGTGGAGGCGTGTGAGGTGCAGGGGAAGGTGTGAGGATTTATGACTGTCCTATCCATGCAAGTAATGTTAAAAGTACTGTTGGTTTACTTGTTTTGGAATATCGATTGGGGAAATATGAAATGTGACTTTATCTGAGCTTCATAAATTCATCTTAATCATGAATTAAATAAACACAGACTTTGGAATTGGGAGGTCAAAATCAGACCTTTTCCAGGCCTGAGCTTTCTCTGTGGGTCCTTGGAACCTTCATGGTGCCTGAGACGCAGCAGGAACCTAACGGCTCTGAGAACAGACTTTCTCTGCTGAATTCTGGGGGCTTGGAAATCATCTTCAGATGAGGGGAGTCATGAAGTCATGAAAAGCTCTTTCCTCTTTAAAATGTTCAGACAGCAGCACAAACATCTGGGAATTTATTTAAATACTCTGGTTCTCTGAATTACCCATTTCCTTAACATATACTTTAGTTATTTTTGCAAGGGGGATAAATTTCCACTTTGTGTTTTCCCCAGTTCCACCGTGTTAGACTCTTCATTTTAACATTTAGTTTGCTTCATACTTAAGAGTACAAAGGAGGTTCTATCACTCGAGCTATGATTTGGGGGTTAAGAGGGGATGGGATGTTGTCAGGTGTGTGAAGCAAAGTGATTTTTGTGTGCTCACATTTCATTACGTTACAGTTTCATTTCTTATAAATCAAATAAAGAAAGAGATGGCCAAAAAGAGTGTATCTTTTTTTCCCCATTTTTAAACACCAACAAATTATTAATCAACACCAGACAAAAATGAAACAAAATAGATAAATACAAAATAGAATTGATTATAAATCTTAGAAAAGAAAAATACTGTCATTGAAATAAAAAAGTAATTACTTCAGTTATCTGTTACATTGGAGTGTATCTTTTGAAAAATAATTAAACAACAATATTTTACTCAATCCTCGAATTAAGCAAAACTGCCACTCTCTTTCTCCTTTTCAGAGCTTAATTCCTCTTTCCAATTTCAGAAGTCATGAGACTTCTCTTTCTTTCTCTTTCCCTCACCCTGCAATGTCTCAAGTGGTGAAAATGTATGAGTAGTCGAGGGAGGTGGGGAGTAGTGGTCAGAATTCTCAGGAAGCTAGAATAAAAGAAACCAGCTTGATTTCTGCACTTGGAAAATAGTTTATGTCTATTTACGGATGTGAGATCTGGACGGATGTAAAGTCGGGACATACTTAAATATTTCAGCATGTAATATTGTATGATGAGACAGTGAAGTGAATATAGCTTCCTGGTTTGTCAGTGTGGTTTGGTCTCTTTTTCTCTTTTACTTGTCATATTCATAGTAGGTTAAGTCAGTGTGGTTTTAAATGTTCAGGACGGGGCTATTTTAAACTAATAGGACTTTGTTATTGTATGTGGCTTGCCAGTTTATGATCAATTAAAATCTGAGAAAAAATATGAGATCTCTTGATTAGGATGATGATACTAATAGAATTTAATCTAGTTGATTTATTTAGTAGCCATTTTAGGACATCACGGTTATTACTGTGAACTTCAATGGGTTATAGGCAACAGTTGCTACTGTGCAGCATCAGACATGGAAATGTGGGGACCGGGCTTAATATATACAAATTTAGTTAGTATAATCTGACAGTTGCCTATTTTAATATCCTGTTGCCAGTTGAAATACTGTTCATTTGCCCTCATCTCATAAAAGGAGGTTGAAGGACATATTTTTAAAAATTCTAGCTACATGAACTGGTTAGTTTATTTTTAAAAAGTTAAATAACAATTGTGATTTGTGGGTCATTTCTTTTCCCCCATTATTTTAATATCTGCTTAAATAAACGAAGGAATATTTTGGATATTTCCTCCTCTACACCAAACTTAGGAGTATTGTGAAGTGAGACTGTGACTGACTATGGAAAGGTATATATTTGTATTGTATTATCTGGGTTTTCTTCTCAGTGTCTCTTTCTGTAATTCAGATGGAATTATCAATTTTATATCTAGGTCTGGTGGAGTAGAAACTGAGGGAGAGGGGCCTTCTAGGCCCCCATTTTCTGAAGTGTCGTGTTGCCTGATGTGAATGAATACACAGTCACACTCTTGTACCCTGTGACTGTCAGTGAATATGGCACAGATCCCAGCTGGGAGAAAAAGATAGGCCTAAAGCCCTTGAAGTATGAGGATGTGTTGCAACAAGTCCCAGAAGAAGTAGTTCATCACTGAGATCCAGACTTACTCATTTTGTGCTGTGATACACAGAACCAAAGCAAGGTTGTCACTAGCCGGAGTGAAAGTGCCCAAACCGATCTGGTTCATGAGAGGGTGATAGTTATGGATGGTTTTGTTTGTTTGGGTGTGTGTGTATGTGTAGAGGGTGTTTGGTGAGAGCCAGGCAGTGTGAGAACAGTTCTGGGGGTCTGATCCCTTTGGGGACAACCCCAAGTTTCTCATCTGAATCTGGTAATCTTTGACTCTCATTTAGCACACACAGTACTCGGCTCTTAATGAGGGGCTTGTTTCCTCGCTGTGGTATAAACGGATCCCTCTGCCACGTGGTGGCCTCTTTCTTGTCTCTCCCCCCTGCCCCCAAATTTGGCCTTTCCTCTTGAGATTTGGGTCACAACCTTTGCGGAAGGGTGGAAAAAAGTAGAATTGGCAGTTATCCCAGTGATCTGGATTCTAATTAATTAAAGTCTACTTTTATTCTACTTTTTTTTTTGGTGGGGGGGAATAGTGCCGGTAGGCATTTTGCGGGAAGGATGCATTTCTTAATGACTAACTCTACCTCTAAGTTTTTTGGACCCAAAGGGGGATATAAAAAATAATTAGCTACAAGGGGCACAACTGAAAGTATGAGATTTACACTCAAGCCAAGAACTTTATTTGCATATCAAATAAACGACAGAGTCATGCTTGATGTCTTAGAATCTCTAGCTATCATAATCAGTAAAGAAAGTGAAACCAGATGTTTTCATTTAAGCTTTGAATTGTGTTACTATTAAAATAAAAATCAAGTTTTCTGTAAGTATTCTTCTAGGTCCGATCTAATCATTTTTTTTTTTTTCTGGATAGAATTCTCAGAAAGGCCAATGGCATTTTGAGAGTGGAACCTGGAGTTTTGCTGGATTTAACAGTTCTCCATGAAGCTAACGTACAAAGTTCATTTGCCCTTTTGCTGTATATTTCTTAAAGTGCTATTTTTGTTGTGGTTTCAGTGATTCTCATCCAAAAACATAGCAGTCTCATGTCATGGAAAAACACTGGACTGGGAGAATCAATTCTTGTCTCAGTCCTTCCATTAAACAAAAAGATTTGAGCTGTTGGAAAACCTCTTTAACTCTTTGGACCTCAGCTACGCTAGCTGCATGTCGGTCTGCCACGTAAGGTCACTTTTTTTGTCTAGTATTTTATGTCTTTATTAGAACAAGCACATTACAGTGAGCTAAAGGATGCTTGTCTGTAGAAATTTGACATCTCAAGCTTCAGAATAGCACTGCTTAGCTTTTAAAATGAGTGTCAGTGTTGGCAGAATGTATACATCTTGGCATTAGAAAAGCAAATACCATTAACTTATTGAACTGGCAGTTTGAAAAAAATTTAAATGTATATAGAATAACATTTACTTTTTTCTGTTATGCTATGTTCATTGCAGAACATTTATGAAATTCAGAAAAATAAAAAAAAAGGATCTTGATATCACCACTCAGAACTAACCAGTAACATTTTGATATATTTTCATTCCTTTTGGCTCTTTATATTTCTCTTACATTCTATGCCATATATGATTTATTGTTACAAAGTTTGTAAAGTATTTTTACATTGGTTATGCTGTTTTGTATTTTTTTCACTTGAGAAATCAGTGTGAGCTGCTTCCCATGTCCTTATTCTGAAAAATAATTTTTGAAATCTGTTTATTTTCATGTTTGAACTATAAAACAGATATCTGCCAGATATAAAGATTTAAGCAGTAACTAGTTTCATAAAGCAGAAAATTAAACTCTCTTCACATACTGCCGACTCACTTTGTCTCAGTCATATTCCCCGGAGGTAACTCCATTTAAAGCTTGGGGTATATTCTTATGGTCATTAAAAAGTGTAAGTATATAAATGTATGTGTATGTCTGTGTATGTGAGTTTTTTCTAAATAAGGTCATTACATTCAAGCCACTTTATACTTGGTGGGTTTTCAGGCAGCGTCACGGGTGCATGGTTTCTTTATTTTTTTCTTCCAGCTTTATTGAGGTATAATTGACACATAGCACTGTATAAGTTTAAGGTATACAGCATAATGATTTGACTTACATGCATTGTGAAAAGATCATCACAGTAAGTTTAGTGAATATCTGTCATCTCATATAGATGCAAAAGTAAAGGAATAGGAAAGATTTCCTTGTGATATGAGAACTCTTAGGATTTACTCTATTAATCGCTTTCATATGTAACATAAGCAGTGTTTATTATCATATTGTATACTACATCCCTAGTGTATATTTATGACTAGAGTTTGTACCCTTGGACCACTTTCATCCAGTCTCTCCTCCCCTTATGCTCGCCTCTGGTGACCACAAATCTGGTCTCTTTTTTGCTGTGAGTTTGTTTGTTTTTGGAATATAGTTGATCTCCAACACTATGCTAATTCCTATATGCAAAATAGTGATTCGATATTTATGTACATTTCAAAATGATCCACGGGGTGGATATTTTCTAGAGTATGTATAGCCAGAATTACCCTACCACAGTGACTTCACAGTGATTCCATCCATGGGGTTGACCAATTTTATTTAATCAGTCTATTGATGGACATTGTGGTTGATTTAAAATCATTTTATTTTGCTTTTAAAAGTATTGCATAAATATCCTATACCCTAATTTTGGGGTCATCTTTGATTATTTCCCTAGAATGAATTTCATAGATGTAAAATGACTGGGTCAAATGTGATTTTTGGTATTATTGACAGTTTTCCTACACAAAGGTCGTTTTGATTTGTATTAGTCACTCAGTGTGTCCGACTCTGTGCCACCCCATGGACTGTAGCTTGCCAGGCTCCTCTAATCATGGGATTCTTCAAGCAAGAGTACTGGAGTGGGTTCCATTCCCTTCTCCAGGGAATCTTCCCAACCCAGGGATTGAACCTGGGTCTCCCACGTTGTAGGCAGATTCTTTATGTCTGAGCCACCAGGAAGGCCCTGTGATTTTTGGTACTTATTGAGTTTTCCTACAGAAAGATCATTTTGGTTTACATTCCTGAAAACCATATATGAGAAGCTTTGTCCATTTCCAATTCAGAACTGGGCAAAATTTAAAGCAAAGTTTTCGTCATCACTGTGCCAATTTCCACCTCAATTTTAGTTCAGGACATTCTTTTCAAAGTATAGGAAAAAAAAGGGACTTCCTTGGTGGGCCAGTTGTTGAGACTCTGTGCTTTCAATATAGGGGGTGCTGGTTCGATCCCTGGTCGGGGGACTAAAATCCCGAATGCCTTGTGGTGCAGCCAAATAAAATAAATAAAAAGTGTCAGTTAACGAAAAGTATAGGAAAAAAAAGTAATTCAAAATCTCTGGTGTCTTGATCATCTTTGATTCTTCTTTTGAGACTTTGTAAAAGACACTTGGGAATTTTAAGTTTTACTATGCTATATTTCTACTTTTATTTAGTATGAAGGACTCATAGATTAATAATTTATATATTTCTTCTTTTAAATTTTGAAATTGGCTGGCTTAGGTTTCCTCTTCTATTAAAATATAAAGTCCTTTGAGAATGAAACCTGTTAAAGGACATTGTCATTCATATTCTAGAACTAGATTCTGGTTTGATAGAGCTTCTAAAAATCTTTGTCAGTGGAAGGGAAAGAGAGTTCAAGATTGGAGGACAGGGCACTTTATCCTAGAGGAAGGGTCATTGTTGGAGGGCCAGGGGACCAATGGAGAGCCAGTGTAATGAATAGCAATTTAAGTACATTGGAGTTAAAAATTACCAAGATCCAAAGCCTTTTAAAAGTACTAACAGTAAAGGTAACCATATTTTATTTGCATTGAGCAACACACATTAGCACTTCGGTTTTAGCAAGCTGTCCTATTAGTTGCAAACCACAATTTCATTCAGTCTTTAAAGAAATGTATTACATTTTAGTTGAATATTTTCCTGGTCTTTAGATTTTGTGGCTGGAGATACACTGGAGTTATTGCTATGCCTTTTTCCTAGAAAAGAGAGCTCCCAAATGGGCAATGTTTTGAAACACAGCCAACAACATTTTAATATAACACTCTTCCATGGGGGTTCCGTTTATGACAATGGAATGCAGTAACTAGTCACAAAGGAATTGAGGTCGTGGTGTAATGGGGAGCAGGTTCAACCCTAAGCCAGGATACTTGTGTTTGATTCCTGGCCCTGGAGGAATTAAATAACCCGCATAACTCTGGACAGGTAACATAGGTCATGACAGGATGTGCTGTGCTGTGCTGTGCTTACTTGCTCAGTTGTGTACGGCTGCTGCTGCTGCTGCTGCTAAGTCGCTTCAGTCGTGTCCGACTCTTTGCGACCCCATAGACAGCAGCCCACCAGGCTCCCCTGTCCCTGGGATTCTCTAGGCAGGAACACTGGAGTGGGTTGCCATTTCCTTCTCCAATGTATGAAAGTGAAAATGAAGTCACTCAGTCATGTCCGACTCTTAGCAACCCCATGGACTGAAGCCTGCTAGGCTCCTCCATCCATGGGATTTTCCAGGCAAAAGAGTACTGGAGTGGGGTGCCATTGCCTTCTCCGTCAGTTGTGTACAACTGTTTTCAACCCAATGCACTGTACCTGCCAGGCACCTCTGTCCATGGGGATTCTTCAATCAAGAATACTGGAGTGAGTAGCTGTTCCCTTCTCCAAGGGATCTTCCAACTCAGGAATTGAACCAGGGTCTCCTGCATTGCAGGCGGATTCTTTACCAGCTGAGCTACCAGGGAAGCTCCCATAACAGGATAGGCAACTAATAAATAACAGTGTGAATGAGCAATTCAGTTAAAGCCCCTAACACTCCATGGTATCTTCACTAATTTCTGTGGTCAAAATACAAGTGGGAAGAAAGAACACCTAACCACCAAGTTCAGTTTCGGCCATACAGACCGGCCTTTTCTTCTTCTTTGCCTGAGTTTCTCCACTATAGTAAAATATTGGTACCAGTGAGATATAACCTAGAATCTGTGGCTTTATTGCTTCATTCATTTATTCAGCAAAGGTCTTTTGACTCTAACTCTGTGTCAGGCCCTGTGCTACTCGCTTAAATTCACAGTGGTAGGAGTCAGGGGAGTCTGACCGGAAGGCACACATTAAAGGATCCCACCCTACTTCTGGCATCCCTGGGTTCTGCATGCCTTGCAGATGCTCGGGCCTCTTGAGAACTTCACCGCTGGGAGGTATGAACTCATCTTTGCAGTTATTGCTGTTTGATCCTTCTTCAATATGCCGAGATTGGAAGGGGGGAGGGGGAGAAAAGCCAAATTTGAATATTAAAAGTATCTCTGCCTCAAAGATTTTGATTCCTGAATTTCATTGTTGAACTAATATCTTTAGTCACTTATTTTACAGATGGCAGCAATTTGTTTTTGATGAGTAGCTCAATACCTTCTCAACCAGTGACTGACCAACATGTCCACACAACAGGACGGTAAATTAAAGACACATTCCAAAAGCACTTTCACATACACAATTCACTGATGGATGTAGGAATGTGCATACAACTATTAAAGCGCCCTGCCTTACTGATTCTTGAGAACAGAATTGGACTTACAGTTGAGAAATACAAATGGAACTACATTTATTTTGGTAAAAATTATACCTTAAGGAAAAACAGTTCTGAGGCAGAAATGTGGTATTTGAGAAACAAGAACTTTGAAAACACCACACTTTGTCAAAACTGGCATAATAGAAGCAGCATCTTGACAAAGTGTGCCTAATCTGTATTTCGCTTTTTTTAAAAAAATAATTTTATTTGTTTTTATTCTGGCTGTTCTGGGTCTTTGTACCTGAGAGGGCTCTTCTCTAGTTGCGGAGAGCGGGGGCTACTCTCTAGCTACAGTGCGTGAGCTTCTCATTGCAGTGCGTTTTCTTATTGCTGAGGATGGGGCTCTAGGCACACAGGCTCCAGTAGTTGCAGTGTGTGGGCTCCATAGTTGTGGCTCCTGGGCTGTAGAGCACAGGCTCAGTAGTTGTGGTACACAGATTTAGTTGCTCCACGGCATGTGGAATCTCCCCGGATCAGGGCTCGAACCTGTATCCCCTGCATTGGCAGGCAGATTCTACCAGTGAGCCATCAGGGAAGCTCCGTATTTCACTTTATTGAGGCCACAAGGTAAGGCAGGTTTCATCTTCAATTTTCCAAAAACTGATTTTCTTTTTTTTTTAAAGTATCCTGTCATAATCAAGAATAAAAAGGTTAACTTCGTATACTTGAATGCATTTATTGGATTCTTATTTAATAAAAATTGAGAAAAAGACTTGTAAAGAGAACTCTCGGTGTATTAAGTATGACATGTTCTCTGAGGCATACCCAGGGTGCTCTAAGAAACCTGTTCACATTTTCTGCCATCTGGGATTTAGATTAAAACTGCAAGGCACATCGGACCACCTTAGGACAAGGAATGATCGTGTCAGGCATCGATCATTCTCTCTGTCTTGATGAAAGATTGGGATAGCATCAAACCATGCATTTCAGTGTGTGGTTTAACATTTGCATTCAGCATTTATTAGCTGATGAGTTACTGGAGATTGGCATTCTTTTGGACAGCCGATATTATCTAGCTATTTAACTGCAGTCTAGCGTGGTGTGGAAGGGTGCCTCAAACAGCATGTTGTCCAAGTGTTGGGCAAGACTGACATTCACAAAACTTGCAACATGAATGAAAAGTTATCCAATGCTAGTCTTGAAAATGCAATGACTCTATAAGCAATTGTGGAAAATTTATATATTTATTTAAAAAATATTGGTGGAAAATTTAGAATGACTAAGACATTTCTAAGACTATCTTGGCTTTAGGAATTACATTTCAGTATCTTTCTCCAGTTTTCTGTCTGTCACCCCTTCTGACCATCCCCACACCCTGTTTCAGTTCAGTTCAGTTCAGTCGCTCAGTCATGTCCAACTCTTTGTGACCCCATGAACTGGAGCACGCTAGGCCTCCCTGTCCATCACCAACTCCTGGAGTCCACCCAAACCCATGTCCGTTGAGTCGGTGATGCCATCCAGCCATCTCATCCTCTGTCGTCCCCTTCTCCTTCTGTCCTCAATTTTTTATATATAGTAGTGTGTAACTCAGCTGGTAAAGAATCCAACTGCAATGCAGGAGACCCCGGTTTGATTCCTGGGTCAGGAAGATCCCCTGGAGGAGGGCATGGCAACCCACTCCAGTATTCTTGCCTGGAGAATCCCCATGGACAGAGGAGCCTGGTGGACTACAGTCCATGGGGTTGCAAAGAGTCAGACACAACTGAGCAACTAAGCACAGCACACACAGTGTGTATATGTTATCAGATTTCACTTTCTGTTTTCTAGGAATTTATTATATAAATTATAGCAGGAAGAGAATACAGATGAAAGAAAAAATTAATCAAAAGTTTGACAAAATAGGGCTATATGAGGGTTAAAGGAGCCAGGATTATTTTTGCTTAGAAGAGAGAAACTTGTGGTGGCTTAATAAAACTTTTCGGGTATGTGAAGGGTTATTGTATGGAAACTGGTGACCAGCTGTTCTCTTTGTTGCTAAGAGGAGAACAAAAGGAAATGGTCTCTAACTTCAGCAGAGGGGAGCTAGGTTGAACACAGGGAAGCATTTCCCCAAAGTGAGGTTTGCTAAGCATTGAAATGGATTACCATGAAATCTCTTTCTGGAGGTGTCTGCAAATAAGTCAGAAACTGATGTGGGAGGAATGGTTTGAAGGGGTGGAGCCTTGCCTAAGGCCCTGGAGAATCAACCAGATGACCTGCCCCTTGCTGGTCCCTACACCAAGCCAGCTGGACCTCAGTCTGACAAGGTATGGAGGAGTGCCAGGTTAGTTCATGCCTTCAACTGTTTTAGCGGATGCTGAGCCAGTGTTCACACTGCCACAGACTTGATTTTCTTGGTATCTAATTATTACTTGGTGGGAAGTAGTGATTGGGCTGGGAGTGGAAGGAAGTAAAGAATGCTGCCTTGTCACAGGCGAAAATTCTTCAAAGAATTCTGAGTGAATAAGGGAAAAGTCTATAAAGTGTGAGGGACCCTTGTAACTTCTTTTTTTCCTTCCTTTCTTCTTTCTTTCTTTGCCTCAAATACTGTTTTTTCTGCAGCAATATAATTTCTGTGTGTTCATTAAAACTGCTTCTTCCTTAAAATTTTTGAGATACAGAAATATGTGTATGTCTCCAAAGAAGCATTCCATTTAGTTCTTGTTAATAAGCTTATTAGAATTTTAGATTTTTAGGCTTGCTTGAAATCTTGGAGTGGCTATCTCATTTAAAACTGTGGAAGAGTTTTTCTAAGCTTGTTAATAATCCCCAAATTGCATTGCCATGACAGTAGTAAATACTACACATATTACCAGAAGAATTTAAGTAAAATTGCATTAGCCAAAATAACTCAGTGTGCTATTTTTAACCAAACTGCTAGTATGATACTTTTACTGAATTGAGTTTTTCTATTTTTAAAAATTTAGTTTATCATTTAGACACAACTTAAGAGATTTGACAATATTTACACAGTTTTAAGTACTAAAATTTTGCATACTGGCTAATAAAATATTCTTGGTTTCTTAAAACAGTTATCGCTATAAAATTACAATAAGAGATTGAATCAATACTAATAACTGATTATGACCACACACACGTGCACACACACACAACCAAATGTAAACTGAACAGTTAAGATGAAATATTATACTACTGCATTTTTAGCCTGGAGATTTCTCTCTTTCAACTGTTTTAAGAAGTTTTGAGATTAAAACTTGTTTTAAACTTTCCTTCTGACATCATTTTACAAAAATGTCTTTAAAGAAAACGAAAGTAACATTTTACCACGCAGCATCAGACTAATGAACATGGACTATTCTTTCTCTTTTAGTCATTGCCTTTAATGCCCCATTCACAAAGATTCATAAAGAAGCAACTTCAATGAGGACATGCTTTGGCAGGCAAGGAGGGACTTGTGCTCAATTTCCCACCCCACTGCCTAGCTTTGAACTATTAATATAAAATCCAGAAACCTGAACTCTTACCTTTCTCTTCCCCGATAGGGGTAACCAGACCTATTCATATTAACATGGTCAACATCCAAAAAAATTAATGGGTCAGTCTAATAATCTTAGAGCTTGCTGAATTTTCTTTGTTCTTGCAAGATACTTAGGTCTATAAAACCTGATTTATTCAGGAACACCAGCATGCTGCTTAAAGTTGGATTTTTTTCATGTAAAGAATATAACAAACAAGGAAATAAGGGCAAGAAGTCAGAGAAAGCTTGATGCTTCCGGGCCAGGTAACTTAGTTAAGTCAGCAAGTTTCAGCTTTGCTAACAGCGACAGCCAGAAGCTTGGGTTTGGTCAGTAGTCCGTATGTGCCCTCTCTCTAATTGGAAAGGTCATATGTTACAGAATATTTTTTCAGTTCTTCAAAACTTGCTGGCGGGTTATCCTGATTTCTTGAAACAGTTTTTGAGCAGAGCTAGACTGTTAGATACATCTTCTGGGTTGATGGTAGCATTTGACACATAGGCACACATACACTTATTCTTAAGACTTCTGTGTGGTCAAGAGAGCTTGCTGTTCAGAACTCAAAGCTGGTGCAAGACACCAGACTATAGTACTTGCTTTGTTTGTTCTGTTTGAACTAAACGTCTTCAAGTTTCATTTTCAATTTTTATCGTAAAAACTGTGATGGCAAGGTATTTGCTTACTGTTGGGATTTGATTCCATCTTGAAGACCTGGAGCAGAAGTTTTATACAGATTTCAGAAAGCTGGTGTTTTATGATGCATGTGTAGTACAAGGTATAAAAATGCAAAGTAATCTAGTAAGTGTAGAAAGCAACATAACAACAACAAAAAAATCCCAAGTTGAATACTTAGAACACCTCTCACAAGAGAAGCCCAGACTTTTAAGTAATTGCAATATGCGTATAACATGAGATATCTGCAAATGTTGGTCCCTAACAGTTAATAGATCTGATGGGCTCATAGGTTCCTGCCCTTTTATTCATGTTGGCCTGCTATTCGTATATTCAGATGCAGCAGATTCATGGGAGAACTTCTAGCCGGAGTTCTGGTGTATTATTCTGTGTTGTGGTTTCTCTATCTGTTTTTATGATGCACATCCTGTTGATTCTGCTCATGAAGGTAGAAAGGAATTATTTTGGAATATGGTTGCATTGTTGATATGCATTTGATACTTTGTCTAAGATAGTGAAAAGGCAGGTAGATAAAGGCAAGAATATTTTAGCTTTTTAATTAAGATATACATTTCCTACCTGCCCAGCCTAAACACTGTTTTGGAGGATTAAAGGGAAGGGGAGGGTTCATGAGAGATCACTTTTAAAGGAAAAAAGAATGATATATCAAGTTAAAAAGCAATATTATAAACTGCTAAAGGACCATCGTTTCAACACAAATAACATGCAAGTTATAAAAGCCCTGTGTATGATATGTTTATTGTTATTAGTTTTTAGGCTTTATAGTCTTTGGGGACTTTGCTGGCCTGGATTTCTAGTTTAGTAGAGTACATTCAGCTGCATTGTGCATTTGAGTTCTATGGACCCCTTGTGCTTCATCCCTATTTACCTCATCCTTGTGGGCAAGCATCTGCTTTTTCATCTTACTTCTTAGGACTGCAGCTGGATTCTGGAATTCTGTGGCTGTCTGGTATTTTCTTCTGCATATTAATATGATTAAATTGTACCAATGGTTCTCTTTTGATCCCTTCAAAATGAATATACTCCTCATATTTTTAGATTATAAAAATAAGATAGCTTTGTTAGAAAATATTCAAACAGTATAGGGAAGTATGGAGGTTAACAACAAAGAAGACCCCGAGATAATGCTGGTAGTATGGTAACACATTCGTGACCATCCTTACAGATGTTTCTCAATATACTTATGTTCACATATAAATATATACTTTTACATGCCCTTTTACATAAATGAAATAATACCGAAAAACTGCTTTTCCTATACTAATAACTACAGATCTAATCATTATTTTACTGGATGTCTTATGTATATAATGTATATAGAATGCTGCCTGGCATTCAGTAGGCCCTTAACCAATAGTTGTTGAATGGATGAGCAATAATTTATTTAACCAATCTCCTGTTTTTAAATTTTTATTATTATTATTATTTTTTTGGCCATGCCACTCAGCACATGAAATCTTAGTTTTCCCCAACTAGGAACTGAACCCATGCCTCCTGCACTGGAAGCATGGAGTCTTAACCACTGGATCGCCAGAGCAGTCTTAACCAATCTCCTATTAATGGACATGGTTTATTTCTAATTTTTCACTATAGTAAATTACACTGCAATGAATATCTTTTTGTATCATCTTTGTTCCCATGTACAATGATCTGTTTAAAGAAACTTCTTAGAAGTGGGTCAAATTGCTTAGAATTTCTGGGTCAAAAGATGGAAATATTTTATAGTTTGATAGTGATAAACTTGCTGAGTCACTAAATTTATGCTAAAGTTGTTCAAATTTATACCATCATCAACAGTACACAAAGGTATCTGTCTTCACACATTCTCCCCTATGCTCTGATTGTCAGTCTTTTAAAATTTGCCATCTTGGTAGAAAAATTGCTTTACTGGATTTATTTGCATTGCTTACATCACAAGCAAAACTGAATATGTCTTTGCATAATTATTGGCCATTATTCATTGTGTGTTCTTTGTCCAGTGGTTTTTCTTGTAAGAGAGAAGCATGTTTTATTCTGCTGAAGTCATCTAATTTTGTAATCCTAAGATATATTCCAAACAGGTGGCAAAATACTTCCTTTAGTCAGGTATACTGGTAAGTGAACATGTGGGCTCATAGTCCTCATTTGTTAGAGATAGCAAAGAAGAGAATTTGGAGATTTTACCTTTTGATGTAGTGTTTTTTTGTCTGAGGACCACAACTGAAGTTTTAAGAACTTATTAAAGAGACAGTAGTCATCTGGAGCAAAGATCATGTTGTTTAATATCTGGGTTCCAAAAAAGTGGGGAAAAATCAGTTTCTTATTTATGCAGATTAAAATAACACTTTATTTCCAACTGCTGAATAAATGTTTACTTTTCTTGTTTTTTTTTTTTCAGCTTTATCATCAGGGTTCTGTAATTGTGTGTGTGTGTGTCTGTGTGTGTGTAATTAGAGAGAAACTCCCTCCTAACTTCATATATAGTGTTGAGACCATCACTTTTTGAGTGATGCTATTTTTTTTTTTTCAGACTGAAGTTGCTGCTGGATTCCCAAAATGAATAAATCACAAGGGTTTTAGTACCCTTCCACAGAGTGATAATAAAATGCTTGTTTTTAAAAACAGTAGGTAGGTTATGTCCAGTGGGGTTAGTTTAAATTCTTAATTTTCCAGACCAACATGCCAGAAAATGAAGCTCGGTTTCTCGGTAATAATAAAGTGAACTCGCTTCCAGCAGAGAGATTTTGCGGCTTGGGATGTGCCCCTGTACTTCCCCCTTTTCAGCTCCCTTTTCCACTTGGCACACCTTGCTCAGCCCTCTCTCGTTGCTTGGAAAAACATCCCCATCAGTGAGTACTTGTGGGTTTAGGGTGATAAGGATTAAAGGAAAGAGTGCTTTGTTTCAATTCAAATAACTGCATTAGTCACAGGGATACTTAATCCATTACACATAGTAGAATCCTCCAGCAAACTTCTTTTGTTCATCAGAGTATTTTGCACTTAGTTAAGGGGAAAAAAATGAACAAGTGAATGCAAACTATGGAGGAACTGTCCAGTTAACAGAGTTCCAATTTTCCTGATTCTCAATTGTATAAGCGTTTGTTGTTGTTCAGTTGCTAAGTGGTGTTCCGACTCTTTGCGACCCCATGAACTGCAGCACGCCAGGCTTTCCTGTCCTTCACTATCTTCCAGAGTTTGCTCAAAATCATGTCCATTGAGTCAGTTTTAAATTTTAATTTTTAATATATTTTAAAATTGTCATTAAAATATATATAACATACAATTTACTATTTTAACTATTTTAAGTGCATAAGTCAGTGGCATTAAATACATTCACACTGTTGTGTGGTTGTCACCACCATCCATCTCCAGAACTCTTTTCATCTTGTAAAACTGAAGCCCTATACTCATTAAACAAAAACTGCCCATTCTCCCTTTCCCCTGACCCCTGGCAACCACCATTCTATTTCATGGAGACTTTTTTGAGGGATATTATATCTCTTTCTTTTAAAAAGAGGGTAGAAATCCATCTTTTCAGGAATGGTTTTAGGTGCATTCCTGCCTAGACCCACAGTTGGACAGTCTTATACTTTATACATCTTCCTGAAATGCATTTGGGTCATTTCTACACAAAACTTTTAAAAAAAAATACTTCATCTTGCATCTCTTATCCCACTAACTTTTTGAAACCATAAGAATATCTTATTAAGGATTATGCAAAATAACCTCCTACAAATCCTGATATTATTACACTGCCCAAAAAACTTCAAAGCATCAGGAAAGTTTCTTTTTTCTTTTTTTTTTAACCAAACCAGACTCAGCTGGCTACCCCACTTGGCTACAGAGTACTAAAGAAGAGACTGAACTTGATCCTGCAGCCCTTGCATACACAACACTCCCATTGACTCTAGAGAAGACTTAAGTGCATGAAAGGATTCCAGGATCAAAAGGTTAGCTCTACGGGGAGCTGTGTCTGCCTCCAGCAATCCATTTTTTTTTTCCTATTGACAGTGAAAACGTTTTATAGTACTTTTTCAAAGTTTTTCAAACTTTTACAAAAACAGGCTGCTTGTGAAAAAGTGAAAAGGCATCTAATTGAACTATATCCAGAGGAGATCATGGCTGAGACCAACAGGGAGGAAAACATTTCTAAATCATAGTGATATTGGCCAAATCACTTGTATTTGAAAAGTTAAGTGCTGGAGGCACTGGCTGAGGGGAGTTTTCATTATGAGACTTGGTTGGGCTGTGAAGCAGACTATGAGATAAACTAAAACACAAAACTTGTGAGTTTTTATCCTTGTCTGCGAATGACTTAACACTGGCAGGGTTATATACCTCTACATTTTAGGAAATCTGTGAAATAGGGAAAAAATACATGCTATACCTAAATAATATAGATGTGCAGATGCTTAACTAATATTTAATTCATTTCTGGGAAGATAAATACCTTGAAACACTTCAAGAAGAGAAACTTCCTTAAGGAGAGTAATTAACAAGGAAGAGTAGTAATAGCATTTTTGAGGAAAGTGAGATATGGTTCCACGTGTGAATTTTCTACATCTGTTGGAACTCTTTAGAATGTGTAAAAAGTCATTCATTTATCAAATACTTTTGGTGCATTTACTATGTGCCAAATGTTAATCTAATAGTTTTCCAAAATTTCAACTGTGAACAAGTATACAAAGAAATGGATTTACATTTAATGAAACAGAGTGGATAGCTGGGGATACATGTGTGTGTCTCAAATATTTTGCATTTTCAAATCACTCTTCATTAGTGAATTTACCTCAAGAATTTTCTCCAGCTTCACCTGGAATGTTCAAATCTTGATCGGGAAGTGGCTTCTGTGATCTTCCTAGGAGTAACTATTAGAATGTTTATCCTAATACATGTACCAGGACAGAGAATGCTACATTGAACTGACTTGAAAAGCATGTTTTATATTCAGAAAACCGATGTAGCGTCATTAAAGTTTTGATCTTAAGCATCCTCCATTGTATGAGCAATGGCAAGGCTTGGTGAGGAGCTTGTCTGAACAGTTCTCTGGCGTTTTCACATAATTGGGCTTGACAGTTTTCTGCCATTGCACAGGGTAACTGCAGTTGATGGTGTTCATGTTTTTACTTAAGGGCCAATGAATTGTATTAGAAACTTTATACTACTCTCTGTTAATCCTGTAAGTCAGTTTTGAGTCGCATGATTGAAAGTGAAGAATAATATACCACAAAACAAAAATTACTCATGCAGTTAAAGCTTTCTCTGTGTAGTTTTAGAAACAACCAGTCCACAGAGAATAAGGCTTATGAAAGAAATAAAAATACATGCTCCTCCTTACCCACTCCTTGTTGTCTAGGCCTGTTCAGATCTGGTGGAAACATTAAGCCACTTACTCTAAGTGGTATTGGATAGCTAATTTATTCAGCTTCTGGAAGGTTGATGCTTATAGAGACAGGATTTAAAATTTGAGAGGGTGGGGGAAGGTGCTAGAAAACTCTTCTAGGTAGCACATGCCCAAAGACCCATAGAAATCAAGTGCTTTTTAAAATTTCCAATCACTTTTAAGTTTTCTTAGGAATTTTTACATGTTTCCTGGGTTATGTTCTTAAAAATTTGTTTTTATTGAAGTATAGCTAATTTACAGTGTTATATTAGTTCCTACTTTATAGCAAAGTGAATCAGTTATACATAAGACCACTCTCTTAGATTCTTTTCCCATATAGGTCATTACAAAGGATAGAGTAGAGTTACGTGTAAGAATTGGGGCGTCCCAGTTGGCGCTAGTGGTAAAGAATCTGCCTGCCAATGCAGGAGACATAAGAGACTCGGTGGTCCTTGGATGGGGGAGAGCCCCTGGAGGAGGGCATGGCAACCCACTCCAATATTCTTGCCTGGAGAATCACATGGACAGAGGAGCCTGGCAGACTACAGTTCTTAGGGGCGCAAAGAGTCAGACACGACTGAAGTGACTTAGCGTGCTCACATGTACCTGTAAGAATCATCACTTCTGCCCAGACCTCCCTGACATACCACCCTCCCTGAATCTGTTCCTCTTCTGTGCCAAAATTATAGCTAGTTAGAACATGGATCATAATCAATACTGTTTCACGGTATTTTCTTTTCATGAGTGATTGCCTCCTTGAAGGAGAGCAGTGTATTGTATCCACTTTTTTATTCCTACAATCTCACACGATAGCTGGCACATTAGTAATTTAACAAATATTTACTGTTTAAACAAATTCAGTGCTATAGCATGATTTTTAATAGCTACCTAGTATTATATATCCTATCATGGGCTATGTTCTTATGCAGTGGTTAAGCTGACTTGCTGAAATATATCTAGAAAAGACTGAGGGTGATGACTGATTGACAAACAGTTCTTGAGTAGGCTCAGAAAATCAAACAGGAATGACAGCAGGCTCCCAAATTTCTCTTCCAGCCAGTTAACACTAAGCTCTAAAACTTGCCCCATTAGTGTCATCCCAGGGCATTATTTCCAAGAAGAACCCTGCTAAAATTCAAAGATGTCCCTTTGTAGTGTTAGCACACTAACTGAGGTGATTTTGTCTGACTAACTAAGCAGTTATCTATGGAACTAAGAAAGAAGGGTCCACGAGGAGTAGGATGATAGATATCCAGGTGTTAATAGGAAAGAAGTTGGAGGAATAAAGGTCCTGAGAATATAATAACGTTTGTGGAAGGGAAGCCAGGGGTAAGCACAAAGCACGGAAATTTGGCAGCTTGACTTAGCATACACATCCTAGATGTGGGGGCTTTGCTGGGGTGGGAGATGACAGAAACAATGCAGTAAATCTGATAAGGGGGTTAAAGATCCCTGAAGACAAATGCAACCAATTTTACAACCTGAATTGAAGTTTGGTCTTTTTTTTTTTTTCCAGAAAAGAAAATCTTTTTTTCTAATTGAGGTTGCTTTACAATGTGTTAGTCTCTTGCTGTACAAGGAAGTGAATCAGATATATATGTGTTCTCTTTTTTGGATTTCCTTCCCATTTAGGTCATCACAAAATATTATGCAGAGGTCCCTGTGCTACACAGTAGGTTCTCATCAGTTATCTATTTTATGGATAATTGGGCTTCCCTGATAGCTCAGTTGGTAAAGAATTTTCCTGCAATGCAGGAGACCCCGGTTCGATTCCTGGGTCAGTCAGGAAGATCTGCTGGAGAAGGGGTAGGCTACCCACTCCAGTATTCTTGGGCTTCCTTTGTGGCTCAGGTGGTAGAGAATCTGCCTGCAATGTGGGAGACCTGGGTTCGACCCATGGGTTGGGAAGATCCCCTGGAGAACGGAAAGGTTACCCACTGCAGTATTCTGGTCTGGAGAATTCCATGGACTGTACAGTCCGTGGGGGTTGCAGAGTCAGACACAACTGAGTGACTTTCATTTATTTACTTATAGATGTGGCTTAAAGCTCAACGTTCAGAAAACTAAGATCATGGCATCTGGTCCCATCACTTCATGGCAAATAGATGGGGAAACAATGGAAACAGTGACAGACTTATCTTTTGGGGCTCCAAAATCACTGCAGATGGTGACTGCAGCCATGAAATTAAAAGACGCTTACTCCTTGAAAGGAAAGTTATGACCAACCCAGACAGTATATTAAAAAGCAGAGACATTACTTTGCCAACAAAGGTCCGTCTAGTCAAGGCTATAGTTTTTCCCGTGGTCATGTATGGATGTGAGAGTTGGACTATAAAGAAAGCTGAGCACTGAAGAATTGATGCTTTTGAACTGTGGTGTTGGAGAAGACTCTTGAGAGTCCCTTGGACTGCAAGGAGATCCAACCAGTCCATCCTAAAGGAGGTCAGTCCTGGATGCTCACTGGAAAATCTGATGCTGAAGCTGAAACTCCAGTACTTTGGCCACCTGATGCGAAGAGCTGACTCGTTTGAAAAGACGGTGATGCTGGGAAAGATTGAGGGCAGGAGGAGAAGGGGATGATAGAGGATGAGACGGCTGGGTGGCATCACCGACTCAATGGACATGAGTTTGGGTGGGCTCTGGGAGCTGGTATTGGACAGGGAGGCCTGGCGTGCTGCGATTCATGGGGTGGCAAAGAGTTGGACACGACTGAGCGACTGAACTGAACTGAATAGTGTATATATGTCAATCCCAATATCCCCATTCATCCCATCCCCACTTGGCAGGGATTGGCTGTGACTCACTGTGGGGGCAAGGACATTGATAGCTGAAGCATCAGGAAAACATTATTAATGTTATTACTATTATTTTTTGTTTCTTTTTGTTCTGTTGCTCTTTTTTCTATTATTCTTTCAATTTTTTAAATTTGTTTTTTATGCTTTTATTTTTGTTTTTCTTTTTTTAAAAATCTTTTTTTTAAACTATATTTTCCATTTTTACTCTACTTTTTTGGAATTTGGTCTTTACAGTAGCTCTTCATGGGAGATTAGAAGGCCTCAGCCTCTGTGTGGGAGAAGGCTTCATCTCAAGTCTTTACTCTGCTTGATTGAGGTTGGTTGGGTTGGGGTGCTGGCTCAAGGAGAAGTTCTGAAGCCAAGTCCAGACTCAGGGGAAGGCATTCCATCATTTAATGATTTCTGCCACAGATCCAAGGGGAACAAGCAGTCAGTCATTGCAGCCATATATTCTGCTGCATTTTTGAGAATTAAGCAGATCAGCAATGACAGTGACAACCCTGTCCAGTCCTGATAAGAGTGAGAAGAGCTTGGGAGATCTCATTAATAAATCTACAAGAGTTAATGAATCTACAGGAGCATTGAATGCCCTAAGTAAGTATCCTCCTTGCATATTTGTATAAACCTGGAAAATTGCTTCTTGAAGAGAAAAGGAAGTGATATTTTTAGACTTGGATCAGCATTTCCAGCACATCTATTGATGGGCTAGCTCTTCAGTGTTTACATGGCAACGGGATGAGCTATTATTAGATCTACTTACATCATGGGGTATCAGAATGTATTTTGCTGTGGTAGACCAGCTATACAGATTGTTTTTTGATTTTTTGTTTTTTTTTCTGGAAGAGTTGAGTGCATTGATTTATTGGAATTACTGTTGACATTTTAGCTGTGATTCTTAGTTTTTTCTCAAATGCAGACTGTAAATTCTCGTGTTCTTGAGAGAAGATTTTTGAAGACAACAGAACACTAAATGACATTTTAGTGCAATGATTTTTTCTTGAATGTTTGCTATGTTTCTGACACTGTGTGCTGAGTGCTGTGGTGGATACCACAGAAATGAAGAGAATACCTCAAGGAATTTATAATTTATTGAGAGACAAGGCATTTTTTTTTTTTGTAATGTGTCTATTCAAAATTTTTGCCCATTTTTTCAAAAGATGGGTTTTATTTTTATTATTTAATAACATTGAGGTATAATTGACAAACAACAATATATTAGTTTCAGGTGTACAACATAATAATTATATATTTGTATTTATTTTGTATTTAATTTGTATTTATTGCAAATGATTGTCACAGTAATTCTCGTCAACATAGGTCACCATCATGCTCGGTCACTTTTCAGTCGTGTCCGACTCTTTACAACCCCATGGATGGTAGCCCATCAGGCTCCTCTGTCCATGAGATTTTTCCCAGCAGGAGTACTGGAGTGAGTTGCCATGCTCTCTTCTGGGGATCTTCCAGACCCAGGGATCGAACCTGCATCTCCTGCATTGCAGGTGAATTCTTTACTGCTGAGCTATCAAGGAAGCCCCTCTATCACCATATGTAGTTACAAAATTGTTTTTTCTTATATTGAAAACTTTTATGCTCTTTGCAACTTTCAAATATGTGACACAGTGTTATTAATTATAGTCTCAATGCTATTTATTATATTCTAATGACAGTTATTTTATAACTGCAAGTTTGTATTTTTTCTCCTCCTTATCTATTTCATTCACCCCACCATCCTCCACCTCTGGCAACCACTAATTTGTTCTCTAAATATGTAAGCTTGTTTTTGTTTTTTTTTTTGTTTTCCTTAGATTCCACATTTGAGTAAGATCATTTGGTATTAGAGACAAGGCATCCTTGAATCAGTGAAATAATAAGATAGTATATGATACATATGGGGAAACCCAGGTTGGTTCAATGGTAAAGAATCTGCCTGCCAATGCAGGAGATGCAGATTTGATCCTTGGGTTGGGAAGATCCCCTGGAGAAGGAAGTGGCAACCCACTCCAGTATTCTTGCCTGGGAAATCCCATGGACAGAGGAGCGTGGCGGCTTATAGTCCATGGAGTGGCGAAAGAGCTGGACATGACTGAGCGACTAAACAACAACATATAATACATATATTCACGATGAGTTAGTGGTTTAGAGATTTAAATAGCTGATATACCCATCGCCTGTTGCTCTCATTTAGTGACTCTGGAGCCCTGTGAGAGAGGGGAGGAGGAGAATGGAAGGCGGCTTACTCATCTCTTACTTCCGTGCTCATGCAGTGTGGCTCTTGTGAAGTCAATGTCTATGGAAATTTGGAGAGTGACAGGAAAATCATTTTCAGAAATGCAGATGAAGGTAGTGGTGGTGGAATATTAACAAACAATAGCTCTTGCTTTCTGTCCACCAGCCCAGAGAACCGAGTACACCTATATGCTCTTCTAGGTACTACAGATCATTCCTGGATGGTCACAGGTCTGTCTGAGGTCACAGGGACTTACTTTAATTTCTGGTTTTTCCAGTTAAGCAGCTGTTTCAGGCAGGGAGAGACAAGAACCATATATGGCTTCCTCCTTACTTCCTCCCTTCTCTCACCTCCCTGCACCATTCTTTATCATTTTACTGATTTCTTTTTCTCTCTTCCTCCTAGTGGTTATTTCTACTTTTCCCTAGATTCCTAGTTTCTCTTTCACAGCTCTTCGTGGTTCTCTACATGCCATTTTCTCTGTCTAACCCGGAAGCAACATTTAGGATCGGACATGGAACAACAGACTGGTTCCACATTGGGAAAGGAGTACGTCAAGGCTGTATATTGTCACCCTGCTTATTTAACTTATGTTCAGAGTACATCATGTGAAATGCTGGGCTGGATGAAGCACAAGCTGGAATCAAGATTGCCGGGAGAAATATCAGTAACCTCAGATACGCAAATGATACCACCCTTATGGCAGAAAGCAAAGAGGAACTAAATAGCCTCTTGATGAAAGTGAAAGAGGAGAGTAAAAAAACTGGCTTAAAACTCAACATTCAAAAAAACTAAAATCATGGTATCCTGTCCCATCACTTCATGGCACATAGATGGGAAAACAATGAAAACAGTGACAGACTTTATTTTCTTGGGCTCCAAAATCAGTGCATATGGTGACTGCAGCCATGAAATTAAAAGATGCTTGCTTCTTGAAAGAAAAGCGATGACCAACCTAGACAGCATACTAAAAAACAGAGACAAGCCTTTGCAGAAAAAGGTCCATCTAGTCAAAGCTATGGTTTTTCCAGTAGTCATATATGGATGTGAGAGTTGGACTATAAAGAAAGCTGAACACTGAAGAACTGATGCTTTTGAACTGTGGCATTGGCCAAGACTCTTGAGAGTCCCTTGGATTGCAAGGAGTTCCAACCAGTCCATCCTAAAGGAAATCAGTCCTGAATATTCACTGGGAGGACTGATGCTGAAGCTAAAGCTCCAATTCTTTGGCCACCTGATGTGAAGAACTGACTCATTGGAAAAGACCCTGATGCTGGGAAAGATTGAAGGCAGGAGGAGAAGGGGATGACAGAGGATGAGATGGTTGGATGGCATCACTGACTCAATGGGCATGAGTTTGAGCAAGCTGTAGGAGTTGGTGATGGACAAGGAAGCCTGGCATGGTGCAGTCCATGGGGTCACAAGAAATTGGACATACTGAGTGACAGAACTGAACCCTGAAGAAGGGAGAAGGGAATGAAATAAGTGTTGCCAAACAAAACCTTTCCCTTCTTTCCATGTTTGGAAAACCACCTCCTGGAAAATTAGCTCTTGAAGTGTAGGAATTGAATTATTTTTGTTGTTCTGTACACATCCCAGTGTGTTTACGTCATTCCATAAAGTTAATTGAGAGCAATGAAGTCACCTATCTTATACAAGACATTCTGAGCTTCATCCTAGATAGATGGTGCATTGCTGTGTCTTACACATTCATTCATTCACTGAATAAAGAGATAAGCAGAAGCCAGATCTCATTAGGCCTAATAGGTCATAATGAAGGATTTAGTTTTCTATCATTTCTTTTTAGATTCCACATATAAGGGATGTCATTCAATATTTCTCCTTCTCTGTCTGACTTACTTCACTCAGTATGACAATCTCTAGGTCCATCCATGTTGCTACAAATGGCATTATTTCATTCTTTTTAATGGCAGAGTAATATTCTATTGCATATATGTACTACATCTTCTTTATCCACTGCTCTGTTGATGGACACTTAGGCTGCTTCCATGTCTTGGCGATTGTAAACAGTGCTGCAGTGAACATTGGGGTACATTATCTTTTTGGATCTTTTTTTTTTTTCCTGGATGTATGCGCAGAGTGGGATTACAGGGTCACATGGTAGCTCTGTTTTCAGTTTTTAAAGGAACCTCCATACTGTTCTCCTAGTGACAAAGGGTTTAGTTTTGATTCTAAGAACTGTGGGAGACCCGGAGACTGACAGAGTCTGATTTGGTATTTAAACGTTACGGCTGCAGTGTAAGAATCGACGAAAGGGCAGGATGAGGAGAAGCTCCTTTGAGAAGCTTTTACGGAATTCCAGGCTAGAGATAATGGTGGCTTAGACTAGGGTGTTTGGAGTAGAAATGGGGAGAGTGGACCAATTCTTGCCAACATGTGTCTTTGCAGGCCCATTCCTATTTCTCACACTGGTGTAGCCTTTACTTATGGCTAGAGCTTCAGCATTCATGTTCTTAGGTTAGTGTCTGAGCAGCTAGCTGGTTCAAAACCATAGAAGCTGGGCGGCACTGGATTGGCTGTAATTCTGACTTACTAGCCATTCATGCCTATTGTAGGGGCCTGATGCTGCTCAGAATGTTTGACAACTTGATTATTACATTCCTCTGGCTTAAAATATGTTTTTTAATGAGAAAGAGATGCTGGGAATTTCCCTAGCAGTTCAATGATTAAGACTCTGCGTTTCCACTGCAGGGGGCTCAGGTTCATCCCTGATGCATGGTGGTGGCCAAAAAAGTAAAAAAACAAGTAAATTTTTTAAAAAAATTAAAAAAGAGATTTTGGAACTGATAGTTTAATAAATTGCAAAGTGCTTCTCTCATCCATTTCATACTTTATTCACATTATCGTGTGAGGTGTTTCATCCAGTCAGTCTGTTAAAATGAGAGTTTTAATATTTGGAGCATAGGGATGCCAGTGTGGCCTAGGAAAACACCAAAAAGCACTAGACATGACAGAAGTCATTTTCACACATAGTTACTAAGGGCTGGGTGCGTGCAAGATAAGAAAAAAGGTGTTGCCTCTGCTTCCAAGAAAGTTGAGGAGAGAAAGTAGCAAAGTTACTGGATATCTTTTAAGTGCTGGCCTTTTGCAACCTCCACCATTCGACCTGGGTGGGTGCTATTCTTACCCCTATTTTATAACAACAAAGAGGCACTGTCTCTGTCTCGGGTCACAGTGCTGTCCTGTGCGGAGCCACGAGCTAAGCCCAGAGCCCATGGTCTCCCCATGCTGTAGGTACCACTTTACAAGATGTCAGATGCTGGACTTCCCTGGTGGTCCAGTGGTTGAGAATCCATCTGCCGATGCAGGAGACACAGGTTTGATCCCTAGTCCAGAAGGATCCCACATGACACAGAGCAACTAAGCTTGTGTGCCACAGCTACTGAAGCCCACACACTGCAGCGAAGAGTAGCCCCCATTTGCCACAACTAGAGAAAGACTGTGGGCAGTGTCAAAGACCCAGTGCAGCCAAAAATAAGTAAATAAAAAATTAAGAAAAAAAGATGTCAGATATCTTTTGTTTGAATACTGCCCCAGCTGCTTCACAGCTATAAGATCTTGGAGAAAATGTCCTAATCTCTCTGAGCCTCAGTTTCCCTATCTAAAAAATGTGGATAACAGTATTTCCTCAAAAGGGCATGCGTGAAGCGTGTATGTGTGCTTCTGGTTGGGAGTAGCCAGGAACTAAATTTTGTGTTCCCTTTCTTTTGTGAACCAGCATTATGGCAAGAGGAAGTGTGATGTGATGCTGTTGTAGAGTCCTAAGCAAGCATGGCAAGTTTTTTTTTTTTCAATTTCACAACTGTCAGAAAAGCTTGCATTAGGCATTTGGGTATGGGGGTTAGGAGAAGTCTGCAAGACTGTGGGATTTGCGTGCAGAATATCTTTGTCTGGGAAGAGAGGCGTTCCCAAGCTCCCTAGGCCATCGCACCAAATTCAGGTGGCAACAGGAGGGGAGGGAGGCACTGTTTATGTAAGACATATAAATGGAGCCCTCAAGTTCTGTGGGGTCAGTTTTGTGTGTCACTGGGAGCTGAAATTAATGGATATTTCCCTTTGAAGGATCAGCTCTTCAGGCAATATCAAGTGGAATAAAGGGACTTGACACTTTTTGTGAGGGATCATGTTTGTTTTTTCAATCTGATGGAAACCAATTTGCCTCCCCTGAAACTAGACATGTAAGCTTTGATAAGCTGGCAAGAGGGGAAAAAAGACAACCACCACAACCTTTGAGTCTGTAGCAGACTCTCTGTCTCTCTCTCTCTGTATATATTTATACATACATATGTATATATGCACATTTGTAAATAATTTAATTCAGTGTTTATGTTTGGCTGCACTGGGTCTTCGTTGCTGTGCGCGGGCCTTCTCTAGTTGCTGCAAGCAGGGGCTGCTCTTCACTGGGGTATACCAGTCCATGGGCTTCTCATTTTGGTGGCTTCTCTTGTTGTGGCTCCCAGGCTCTAGAGCAGGGGCTCAGTAGTTGCAGCACACAGGCTTAGTTGCTCCACAGTATGTGGGATCTTCCTGGACCAGGGATTGAACCCATGTTTCCTGCATTGGCAGGTGGATTATTAACCCCTGGACCACCAGGGAAGTCGTCTAGCAGACTCTTAAAAAGAATTTGTGAGATGACAGTCCTGCTAAGCTTTCTACAAAGTGGTCCTTACATGCATGTGAGGAAGATAAGAAACTACCACTCTGGGAGAAAAAAAGGCCAAAAAGGTAATCTTAATTATTGAACTGTACCGTATTGGCCCAAAGTTTTTTTGAAGTAGAGTGTGGAGGCAACATTTAGGGAGGATTCTCAATCTCACTGGCAGACTATGCTTCCATTATTGACCAGAGATGTATCAATATATTTTTAGAGAGTGATACAATTAATACCACCATGAGAAGTTGTTAGAGCTTAAAATTGGTCAAGGGCTCATTATACAGCTTGTGATTGTCATTATCATTCACATTTGGCTCTGCTAGGTTTTTGTTCCAACTCTGTGTATATTATAAACGTAAAAGTTTTCAAAGGTAACACATCGCAAAATTTTGAGTGAAGAGTTCAGTGAATTTTATGCACATACTTTCTCTGATTGTCCAAGTGACATGTGTCAGAATGTCTCAGAAGATGATAATTCTTCAGAATATTGTTCTGATTCAGATGATGGTAATATTAGACCAACAAAAAGGTAAAAAACCCCAGTGATGGATTCTGATACATAAAGTGAAAGTGAAATGCATGGTGCTGGAGAATGCTTCCTTGCTTCTATAGAAGAGTGGATTGAAGATGACATTTCAGAAAAGTTAGAAGACTTTAGAGGTGTGTCAGGTGTACAAAGTACTATTGAATGGAATAACCCACAAAGTGTTAGAGAAATAACATAATTAATTTTTGACTGGCCAAAATAAAAATTGCCAACCACAGACGTTACTTTTTGGAAACATTTCTCTGGTCAATGATGAGTTAAAATTATTGAAGCATGGATGATTGCTGGACCTTTACTCTTCTTTCCTTACTTGTCATCTGCTTTGAACCAAGTCTTACAGGTATATAGAGACACCCAGAGGCTTTGTTAGACTCATCAATGTCCTATTTTTGGATTGCTTCTCTTCCAACTCGGTTTTCCTACAATACGGTCTATTTCACACCAGCGCCATATTTCACACCAGCGGCCAGGCTCCAACAATCAAATAATGAAAGCTCTGTAAAAGGTGCTACCAGTGTGTCCACAGGATTATGTGCGTTTCTAAGTTTTGCAAAAGCAAGATCTAAAAATATTTTATTTATTTATTTATTTATTTTTGGCTGTGCCAGGTCTTTGTTGCTGCTTGAGCTACTATCTGGTTGTGGTGTGTGGGCTTCTTGTTTCAGCGGCATCTTCTGTTGCAGAGAATGGGCTCTAAGGCATGAGAGCTTCAGTATTTGTGACACATTGATTCAGTATTGCAGCTCCCGGGCTCTAGAGTATAGACTCAGTAGTTGTGATGCGTGGGCTTAGTTGCTCCGTGGCATGTGGGCTCTTTCCGGACCAGGGATTGAGCCCACGTCTCCTGCCTGTATTGACAGGTGGATTCTCTACCACTGAGCCGCCAGGGAAGCCTGCAAAGCAAGATGTTTTAAATGCAGTTACTCAAGATCACCTTCTCTTTCCACTCTGACTTCCTCTCTGTCACCCTTTGTCAGCTGCCATCTGAGTGATGGGTGTATTTTGGATCTGGCTAAGAGGAAGTTGAATTGGGGATCCAAGTATTGATAGTTTAGTGGGATAGTTTTATGTAGTATGCAGTCCCTTTTATAATTATCTAGGTGAGGAACTAGATGGGACTTCCTTGGTGGCTCAGGGAAAGCATCTGCCTACAATGTGGGAGACCCAGATTCGATCCCTGGGTCGGGAAGATCCTCTGGAGAAGGAAATGGCAACCCATTCCAGTACTCTTGCCTGGAAAATCCCATGGGTGGAGGAGCCTGGTAGGCTATAGTCCATGGGGTCGCAAAGAGTTTGACATGACTGAGCGACCTCACTTTACTTTACTTTACTTTACTTTAGGTGAGGAATGGTTTCTATGAATACTCCTACCACCTTGGATGCTCACCAGCATGGATGGGGAGTCAAGGTGAGCGCCAGAGGTCCTAAGGCTATGAGCCAGTCCTCTGGCAGTCATCACAGGTAGTACAGGGGGACGTGGAGGGAAAAGAAAGTTGGAAGCAAGGTTTGAGCTCAGCTGCGGAAAATTCTTACCTTCAGCAGACATAAAGTTGTGAGAAGAAGACTGATGCTCTCTTGTCTGGAAAATAGTTGATTATGTTGAGTATCCAATTATAAACTCACTGTGCGTATGAATAGTGTGGAATAGATTTTGTTAGAACACTTGTGCTTGTAGGGCACAGGCTGTAGGCAGTACAGCAAGAATGTCTGGGAGAAGATGCATGTTTCCAGCATCCTATCCTGGGTCTCATCTTCTTGTATCTATTGCATCTTGTTCCAACAAAACTTGGTGGTTTCTATGGGGAAAGATGCACAAAATTGCCACCAAAGCAAGAAAAACGCTCTGAGAAACTAGTGTTCGGGTGACAAAACTCACACACATTCATTGCACGCATCTCACACACAAGCCACAGTATGTGGCATAAGAGGAATTCAATTTTTCTGTTACATAACTCAATGCAATGTAGAAACGTTAGAATTGTTCTTGTATCTGTCTTAATTTCAGATTAGTCTTGTATTTTTTGCCAGTATTATTGTTCATACAAAAATTCAGATATGACCAGAAAGATGTATGTGTCTTGAAAGCCAAAAGTGAAAATTGAAAGAAATTATTTGTGGTACTTGTCATCTTTTAAAAAAATTGTAGGGACTTCCCTGGTGGGATGACTAGTGGTTGGCACTTTGCCTTCCATCACAGGGGGTGTGAGTTGGATCCCTGGTTGGGGAGTTAAGATTCCATTTGCCTTGTGGCCAAAAAAATAAAACATAAAACAGAAGCAATATTGTAACAAATTCAATACAGATTTTAAAAATGGTCCATGTGGAAAAAAAAAAGCTTAAAAAAGTGTAACTTGTGTAATTACTCATTCTCCATAATTCATTTTTGTATTGAATCTTGTATTTTATTTTCCTTAAAGAGGGTGTCAACTTAAAAAATGCACAGTGTGAGAGTTAAGTTTTATTTGGGGCAAAAGAAGGACTGCAGCCTAGGAGACAGCATCTCAGAGAGCTCTGAGAAACTGCCCCAAAGAGGCAGGGGAGACGGTCAGTGTATATGTGATTTTGGTGAAGGGGGAGCCCATGGAATCAGGCACATTGTTTGTTTTTTCAGAAGGTTTCTGCTAGTCGTGAGGGAGCAGTCATCACCATGAAGGATTTTAGTCCTTTTCTAGGAGGAGGTACAAGAATTGGGCTCATAAAATCTGCTCCTGAAAATATCTCTCTGAAGACCTGTCCTGCCAGGCCCAATGCCTCATTTCTTCTCTCCACCCTGAACTCCTTTCAGGAGGTGTTGAGGATCTGCAGCTGCAGCAGCACATGGTTTAATCCTTGTTGAGGTAGATGGCAAGTGCCAATTTGTAGTTGACAGGGGTCATAACATTTGTATAAGCTTTAGGCCCTGTAGAACCTGGATCCGCTCTGCTCCATGCCTTCACTCTTATGCGTGTGTGTTCAGTAGGATCTGGGAGTACATGTGTGTGTGTGTAGGGGCTGCATGCTGAAACAGAAGGAGAAACTTTCATTCTACCACCTACAAGCTGTGTGACTTCAGCAAGTTTCTTAGCCTCTCTGAACTTCAGTTTCCTCAGCTGTAATATTTGGATGATCCTTCTTCACAAGATTGTTGTAAGACTTCAAAGAATACTTAACATAGTGTGGGGCATGTGATCAGAACTCAATAAATATTATTTCCCTTTTTCCCCTCTCTCTCTGGAATGGTTCATGGGTTTATCTGAGGTCAGGGACTCAGGGGAGGAAATATTTTATCTTTTCAAAATGAATTTTGATATAAGGATATTAAAAAGAGTGCTGGGGTTTCCCCTGTGATTCCTATGTTTAACAAGCCTGAGACAAAATGAATCACAACGATATTTTCTCTGAGTATAAGCAAAGAATGAAGTGCTTTCATCAGTTGTGAAGAGTATTGGGCTGAAAGTTCCAATTCAGTGTGTCTGCCACATGCACACACATATGTATACACACACACATACACCACCCCCCCACACACACTCACACACTCTTTCTCTCATATTTGTTTGATATGGCTCAAGGATTAGATGATTCTGAATCACTGAAGTTTTTCTTAAAAACTTCATCTGTCAATCAAAAAATATTGATAAGCAAAGCCCCAAGCCATGTGTTAGGTTCTCATGAGATACAGGAATCTGAGAACTGGAATTTGCAGTTTGTGGGGTGTCCTCATGAGCAAATAGCTTTTTTCTGGGGTGTGCCCTGGAACAAACAGCACAACCTTTCTGATAGGTTTGCTTCAGTCACATACATGCAGACATAGTCTCTGGGTGGTGGGAGTGGGAAGTGGAAACACAAAGTTTGCAGAATCCTGACTTGCTGTCAGGGTACCAGTCAGCCTGCAGAGCAGACTGACTAATGTCTGTGATGTTGGACCGTGAACTCTTTTCTTCAAGGGCAAGATCCAAGAATACCTTTTTTTTTTTTTTTTTGCAGTTCCTATCAGGGCTAACATAGTAGGTGTTCATAGTATCTATCGAATCGATTTATAGTCTATCTATATACAGTAGAATTAAAAAGAAAGACTTTAAAAGTGCCCAAAGGGTTTCCCTTTTTGAAAAAAAAATCTGCAGCTTTTGATTAATAAGCATGAATATTATGTCTCTTGCCATGATATTTTTGAAGAAGGGGAATATTTTTCAAATGGGAAATCAAAATCGGTCTACTTCACACATTTTGCTGATAAGCTCTTCCTTCTTGGTGTGAAAGAAACCATCTTTTCTTATGTAAGCAAGTCCAGGGTTGTCTGAGAAATTAGCATACTTGTAAAGACCAAAAAATCACAAGTAGACTCTCAGCTGAGTGAAGACCAGTGTGGACTCTAACCTGCTGGCAGTTAGAAAGAAAACTTGTTTTCTGAGATTACCTCTGTCCCCTGTAACTGTCACACATGATTGATTTCTAATGAAGAGGAATTATTGGTCAAGTAAGAAAGAGTCTATGTAATGTATGTCCTAATGGATTATTCATTTACCCTCTGCATATTAAAGAAAACTGGGTGTGTATAGCTTATCCAAATTTGTTTGAGACTATCTTGGTTAATTTTCCTGTTTTCTGAACTACTGAGTGAAATAAACGCACTCAGGTGTTGTCAAAGTGAACCCACTTAATCTGGTTGACATCATGGTGTCTGGGTGAGATCTACCTGGGATCTAGTCAATTTGGCTGCTAAACACACACAGATAGGCACACACACTTGTTTAAAAATATTTATCCATGTACACCTTGTGGCAAGGGTGTGCTGAGGACTGTGGGCGTGAGCAGGCGTGACCCTGTCCCTGATCAGAAGAGAGGACCATGCAGCCATATCTCTTTTTTGGGTTTTGTAGGAGACCTGGGGCTAATGCTAAGCTTCCAGCAGTGTGTCCAGAGGTGGCTGGATTTGCTCTCTCAACGGACAAGACATGCAGGTTGCCACTGAGACAAATGCCCTATTCGTTGTCTTCTGGGCCACTTAAATCTTGATCTATTAATTACTCATATAAAACAACAGAAAAGTTTAAAAGAATGATTGTCTCAGACAGCCATATTTTAAATTTAGACTATGAAACAGAAATTAATTGATAATTTTAAGGCCCTTAATAATAACTACTCTCGATTGCAGCAGTTTTGCTTTGAGCTGAGGTTACTGGGATAAGTTTTAATTCTGGTTGGAAAAGAGCATGGAAATAGTACTTACCTTATATTGTCAAATTTTTGGTGCTTGGGTATTTGGAGTCACTGCGCTGTACTCTTTGTATGTTCAGGAATGTTAGTTATTTCAGACTGCAGCATGACTGGCTATAGCTAGTTGAATAAAATTCCTGCAGTTCATCCGTTCTTCTCCTACCAGCAGGTGTCATTATGGAAATATGAAAATACTGTAAATTCCAAAGTTGTAGGAACTGGCTATAAGAGAGAAAAGGAGCACTTTGGATATTAAAAGACAACAAAGAAAAATCATCTGCTACTAACCAAGGGTGGCGTGTTTAATTACTAATTTGGCAGTGTTCTACAATATAATGAAACTGACACAGGATTTCAAGGCACATACACAATTTATTTTAATTAGGTTAAGCAAGCATTTATTAAAACCTACTCTAGGTTCATAGGAGTCTCAAAAGAAAAGTAAGACATAATTCTTATCCTTAAGGAGCTGGCATGATATCTGGGGAAAAAAGAATATAGTTATGAAATAATAGTGAGCAGAATGAGTCTGTCCTTTTTAACATGCCGATTGAAATGCATAGATAATCAAAGTCGTAACAATTCCTGCTGGAGCGGCAGTGTAGTATTGTCGATTCTGGGTTCTTCAAAGAATACTGTTTACATGTTTAAGTAGAGCAGAGCTTCAAAATTATTTGGTAACTTGATGGCTCATTCTTTCCTTTCTTGCTAACTGCTTTCACCCATCTTTCTCCATACATTGAAAGTAATAATTATAATTATTACATATGCATTGGTTAACCAAGGATAAAGTAATTGGTTGTAATAGTTTGCTATTATCAACTGATAATATGACCAAATTTTTCTAAAAGCTAAGGTAGACTCTACAAGTGGGCTTTTTTATCAGGAGACTTATACCAGGAGCCTGGGTAAGAGTTTTAGTGTCTGGGTCAGGAGCAATGCTTCATCTATTCTATTTTTCCCCTCGAGACTCTGGGTTCTTCCAAGGCATGGGATATGTGGCATTCCTCTTTGCATTCCTACTACTCTAATTCTGTATCAGTACCTGTTTGTTGAATGGCTAGATGAATAATAATAAAGCCAAAGAATAGGATACCAACAATCCTTCACTCATTATGGTGCTAGAATGTATGTTGCTATTAGACTAAGAAATCTCAGATGAGTAATTCAGAAAACTGGATTGAAAAGTTGAGAGTATAGATTCTAAAGTTTTCTCCTTTGGTTCCATGAGTCCACCCAGGGAAATTTGTCTCAAAAATTATTTCTCAAACACCTTCTCACCTTTTTTGACACCCATTTTCCCCAAACCTCCCAAAACAATCACAAGAAGAACCAAATAAACATCAAATCCGAACCTCTCCTTGGCCAGAGGATGCCGAGTTCATGTTCCATTACCCAAAGTTTTTTCAGCATTGGCACATTCAAACTCAGACCCTCCTCTTCCTTATTCTAGAAGATGTATAGACAATGGGGATATTTCATTAAAATAACTATGAATTGTTTAAATAGTACGTGCCTCACATTTTATCCACAGTACCCCCAACCCTGACACGACATCCAGATGAGAACCTGAATTTGGATGGGGTGATATGGGACAGTCATTTACTTTAGCTTCTCACTGACAGTCCATGGCAGAGATACTGAACCCAGGTCAGTCTGACTACGAGGATTTCTCTCTGCTATGCCAGAAGCTTAATGCAAAGATTCCCTGCCAAAATTGATAGAGAAAGGAAACTAAACAAAATAGCTATTTCCTTCAAAGAGTCGGACACGACTTGCACAGCACAGCAATTCCTTCAAAAAATTATTTCAGCATATTATAATCTAAATAGAATGTGCTTGATTTTAGACCAAAGGATATGTGCATTGTTGTTTTTTCATAACCTTTTCAATAGCTTGTTTCTGTGGTAGTGATCAATCTTTGGCAAAGCAGGCAGTATGTTTGCTGTACCCATGTAGGTCTTTTACTTGAAGGTCATTGTTAATTCACCAGCTACTACATGGTGAGGATGATGTCCTCAGCATCCTTTGGTAGACTGAACTAGCTATCTGTTTTTGTATCCCTTACTTAAATCTCTTACTGAAATCTCTGTTTACTGGACTTCTCCATCTTGCTTTTTTTCTCTTCTCACCTCCAACTTTGCGTGTAAAGAGGGAAATCATTTTAACTTGTAAACCACTTCCTTCTGTTGGTCCTATCTTTTCTCTTAATGGTACCATCATTTTTCCAGTCCCAGGCTAAAAACTTTGACGTTTTCTTTTTGGTAAACCCTTTGTTTATAAATCAATGCGTCATTTATACTTCCTTTGTGTTGCTTTGTTAAAAGTTCTTTCCTTCCTTTCTATTTCCAATACCAGGACTGCTAATGCAGTCCAAACCACTAATGCATGGTGCGTTAGACCATGCATCAATGAAACAGCCTCCTGGATCATCTTGTTATCAGTTTCTCCTCTTTTTTTTTTTAACTCCATGAATGACTGTGAACAGTTTAGACTCATTCAAACACTAGTGCCAAGTCCAAACTCTTTATCAGAGTTGCCATGTCTCCTCATCATATTCTGTCTGATAACCACTCTTGTACATGTACCACTCTTGTACATGTCAAATGTTTTGCTCCAGTCATGTGGAAAAATGCAAACTCCTAGTATATCCATTCTCCTTTTGTGCCTGGCTTGTTTGACTTAGTATAATGTTTTCAAGGTTCATGTGTGTTGTAGCATGTGCCAGAATTTCCTTCTTTATAAAGGTTTAGTAATATTCCCTTGTATGTATATTGGAGAAGGAAATGACAACCCACTCCAGTATTCTTGCCTGGAAAATTCCATGGACAGAAGAGCCTGGCGGACTATAGTCCTGGGTGGCAAAGAGTTGGACGTAACTGAGCACACACGCACATATTTTATGTATATAACTACATTTTGTTTATCCATTCATCCATCAATGGACAGGACATTTAGATTTTTTTAACATATCCTACTAATTGCAAACGGGTTAATCTTCCTACTCCTTACTTCAGTCATGTTACTCAACTGCTCAGACATCTTCAATGAATTCCTTCTTACAGACAGAATCAGGTGCAGTTTTCACAGCCTATGTCCACTGCTCTCCCCTACCTGGGTCCTGACCTATGGATAGAATATTAGATGTAGAATATTCATCTTCAACACTTATTTATGAAGCAAATATTTTTTGAATGGTTGGTATATGTTGGTCCCTGAGATAAGTGCTGTCAATGCAACAGTAGACAAAATAGACCTGGTGTCTCTTCTCATGGAACTGACTTCAGAAAATGATGCAGATGCATCTTTTAAAATAAAATATATCCCTATACATTCAACTAGTCAACCTTTTAGTATAAGGTCAAGGCATTTTCTTTGAAAATGGGCCTGCTAATTATTCATATCATCTCTCTTACATAAACCATACTCAAAATGAATTACTTATGATTTCTGGTTTCAGTTTTTTTAAACAGGAGCAAGAACTTGAAGGTACTTGTGATGTGATGAGTGCAGAGTCCTTGTGTATTTTTATGTTTCTTCTCTGTCATTGATAGTTGTATCACTAACAGCCAGTTTAAGAGCAGACTTTCTTAGAAACTTATCTTTATTGATTATTTAAAGTAACTTGATTTGCTTTTTCAGATGTCACTCTCTTCTCATATTTCACCAGCTCACACATATTTAATTGAATTATATCATCATAGTAAGTACAAATGGCACAACTTTACTATCAATTGATACTCGGAAAGCCTGCCATGCAGTTGGTAGGAGAAGAATCCTGCAGGCTTGTGAGAACTAGAGACGCTGTGGTGTCTGCCTGTATGTTTTTCTGAGGACACAGGGAACTCCATGTCTTTTGTGTGTGTAGGACTTTCATGCCTGTTGAATATATAGTCTTTAGGGCAGGTTGGCTAGAAGGACTTTTACTGTGTTTATTCTGTTACTATTTTTTTAATGTGGACCATTTTTAACATCTTCATTGAATTTGTTACACTACTGCTTCTGCTTTATGTTTTGGTTTTCTGACCTCAAGGCACGTGGGGTCTTAGCTCCCCGACCAGGGATTGAACCTGTACCCCCTGCATTGGAAGGAGAGGTCATAACCACTGGACTGCCAGGGAAGTCCCTATTTGTTTATTCTTATAGACAGTGGTGTGGAGAAGGGAATGGCAATCCACTCCAGTATTCTTGCCTGGAGAATTCCATGGACAGAGCCTGGCAGGCTGTAGTCCATGGGGCTGCAAAAGAGTCGGACACGACTGAGCAACTAACACACACACAGACAATGGTGTGTGCATGCTTACTAGCCTATAATAAAGTAAGAGCTGAGGAGGGATCTGTCAGAAATTGGTAGAATTTGTGTACAGTAGAACTGCACAGAATTGGTGAATTTCCTTCTGGTTCAGATGCACAAGTCCTTCCTATTCAAATAATAGGAACAGGAAACTTTTGTTGGATGTAAATTTACATCCAAGGTGGAGGGTGACAAAGAGGCAGGGTCTTAGGCTGTCACAACTGGCCACATTATCTCTGAGCAGAGGAAATTTTTTCATACCGACCATGTCTGCCAGGACCCCCACTCCTCCACCAAGCGCCCCAGCCCCCTCTGAGGCAGACTCGCTTCATGGGTCTGCCCACGCTCTGGCCGCCCTGGCCCTCCTCAAAGGAAGTGCTCCTGGCGTTCTGCCAGGGTCTCCTCTGCTTACTTCTGGACGCGTGTGTGGACGGAGTTGTGTGCCGGGGTGGGAGTCAGGGTGCAGGCCTTGCGCCTTGGACGCGTGTCTCTCAGAAATTCCTCAGCAGTTCTCACAGTGGACGCTTCGTCCCTACTTCCCAGTCCTTCCCAGTTGGATGCCGGCTGCTCTGTTTTTATATTCCTTTTGTCTTTTCCATGGAAATCCATATTTAAGGGGTTGGAATCCTCTCATCTTTTATCCCAAAGCTCCTTTTCTCTTTACCTCAAACTCTGTTTTAGGCTTTTGGACTGGGCTTACGATGTCTTTTTCTCTGCTGTAATCGGATGATAAAGAAACTATAGGTTCGAGTTAGACAGCTGGCAGTTCTTTGTTTCTCCGTGTTAGTACCATTAAGTTATTCTTCCTCTTCAGATTCAAGGCCATGGAATAATAATACTGATGAGTTATTTTATGCTGTGCTTGATGGTTTTACTGTGGCTTCTTGCTTCATTTAATGAGATAAATAACCAGACTAATTGAGAGGGAGGGATGGTTTTGGAACAAAACACTTACTGAGGTAAGAAAGGAGCTAGATTTTGCCTTCTATTCTCCCTTTCTTGCAGTCCTCGTTTAGGAACTTTTAACTCATCACTGACTGGGGGATTTTTGCAGACACTAATGCCTGTGGCCAGTGATTTTTATTTTGGCTGGCCAAAAATTAATTCTGTAATTTCACTAACACTTTGCGAGTTGTGTGCGTGTGTGCCAAGTTGCTTCAGTTGTGTCCAGCTCTTCGTGACCCTAAGAATTGTAGCCTCCCCAGGCTCCTCTGTCCTCCTCTCTAGGCAAGAATACTGGAGTGGGTTGCCATGCCCTCCCCAAGAGGATCTTCCTGATCCAGGGATCAAACGCATGTCTCTTACGTCGCCTGTATTGGCAGGTGGGTTCTTTACTCCTAGCGCCACCTGGAAGCCTATTACATACAATAGTTACACCTGACATTACCTGTAAAGTTTTCTAATTTTTGTGAAATATTGTCTTCAATCCATTCTTCTATAGAAGCAAAGGAGCATTCTCCAACACTGTGAGTTTCATTTTCACTTTGTGTATCAGAATCAGTCGCGAAGGTTTTTTAATTTTTTGTTGGCCTAGTATTCATATTGTCTGAATCAGAACTATATTCTGAAGAACTATCATCTTCTGAGACACTAGTATGTATGTCAAGCAGAGAAAGTATCTGCATAAAATTCACTGAAAAAGTCTTCTTTACTCAAAATTTTGTGGTGCGTCATTTTTGAAATTTTATGTTTATAATATATACAAGGTTGGAATAAAAACCTAATGGAGCAAAATGTAAATGATAATGACAATAATAAATTGTATAATGAATCTTTGATCAATTTTAAACTCTGACAACTGTTCACGGTGATGTTAATTATACCACTCTCTAAAAACGTATTGATACATCTCTGGTCAAAAATGTTCAGGTAGCAAAAGACATATTAATTCATCTCTAGTCAATAATGTATTTTAAATTATCTACTTTCAGCTTTGTCTCATGCAGGTGCAAGTATATCAGGACAATAGCTTATCAATGCTGTTACTTTATTTTTCTTTTAATAATTATAGTTTTTAACAGAAAACGAAGAAAGATCAATGAACAATGTCAAGGAGAGCAAAGACCATGGTCTCAGTCTTGAGGAGAGCTTTCCGAAGACAGTGACTGGGATTTCCTTGTCTTTGATCTTGTTTTCTAATTGCCCAAAAGTGCATTGTCACAGATGGGCACATTTTTGCTAGATCAAGGAAAAGATGAATTCTCTGGTTTAGGAACAATGGTTTCTTCAATTCCTGAACTGCAGGCAGGAAACTGTCTTTTTGAGAAATGGCAACTGGATTGCAGGCATCTTTCTTCCCTCAGAAGATGAAGTGGATCCTCTGTCAGCCTCACCACATACAACCCTTGCTTTATGTTAACTTGTGTTGCAATCTTGTAGACTCCGTCCTTGATCTCTGAACTTGAAAATCTCTTGTAATACTGTAAATTACCCTCATTGGCTTCCCTTTTTGAGCTCTAGTGAATAATCCAAGTGTTCTCAAATTTCTGTGCTAAATGTGTTCCTCCAGGGATCTGCAGTGAAAATGAAGCGTTGTTTTACCACTGAACACTGCGTGAACCCAGTCCCTGCTTTGATTTCCAAGCTCTGACAATATTTGAGGCAATTCCCCTGGCTTACAGCTACGTCTGGCTTCTTTTCATTGCCTTTGGGGTCAGGAGCCTGACTGCATAAATGTGGGGTGAGAACTGACCTGCCAAAAGGAAAGGAAAAGTCATTGCTTACTTACCGAGTAAACTGGGGACGTCAATAAAAAAGACACTGAAAACAATCGCCTCTTAAGACAGTCAAACATAAAAATGCACGTCAGGGTACTGTGCACATAATAGATGCTCAATCAGGGTTTGTTGACTGAATAGCCTGGGGCAGCCGAGGGCGGCAGTGCTGGCTCAGCCTCTTTGGTGGCAGCCTCCATTTCTGTTTATCTTCTCAGACCCTAATTCTTCATCCCTTGCGCCCTCATCACCGCTGTCCCATTGTTGCCCTGCCCCTTCTTCTCTAACCCAGGGGAAAAGACAAGGACTGGTTTGGGAATCAAATTCTTAGGCTAGACTGGACTGATGGTAATTAAAGGACATAAAATGAGGATACTTCAGAATCAGATCCGTTAGGATTGAACCTGGGCCCTTGGCAGTGAAAACACAAGTCCTAACCACTGGACAACCAGGAAATTCCTATATCTTTCTCAATTAGTGTTTTTGTTTTCTTAGGGTAAATACCCAGAGGTGGAATTGCTGGATTAGATGGTAGTTCTACTGCAATCTCATTTTGAAAAGTGAAAATAAACTGGCAAAATTATTTTTAAGAATATATTTTATTTAACCTGAAAGATTCAAAATATCATTTCAACACGTAATCAATATAAAATATTATTTATGAGATTTTTGCTCTCTGTTTTCTATACTAAGTCTTCAACCTCAGATGTGTATTTTAAACTTACAGAACATTTTAATTGGGACTAGACACAGTGTTAAGTTCTCAATAGCCACATATAGCCGGTGGCTGTTGTCTTGGACAGCAGAGTTCTAGACGAATCATAGTTAATGTGTTAACCACAGTTCTATTTGATTGACTGAGTCTACTGCATACTGGGCTTTGTGCTGAACACTGGGAATAAAGAGATAATTAGTGGTAATTGTAATAATGATGATGATTATTATTAAATTATTAATATAACTTAAAAAAGAACCAGATCCCTATGCAGCTTCTCTCAAATGCAGACATAGACACCTGCCTCTACCTTGGCCTTTCCTGTCCAGATGCTTGGTTAGGTGGGATGGTCATTGGTGGTCACAGGGCTTTAATAGAAGAATATCCAAGATGGGCTTCTCATGCTTTGTAACCCAAGGGGTTTAAAATCAGCTGTGTTCACAGTACATCTTATTCCAGCAACCTTTGGATGAATCGCATGCTGGTGACTCTGGGACTGGGAAGTGTTCTTCTCTTGCTTCTCAGCTTTTTAGAACATGCTTTGTGTCTGTCATGTTGCGTCGCTTCTGGTTTTCATGGGGCCACAACTCTCTGTTAAGTTAGTGGAAAACAGAGTGTGACTTCTCTTAAACTCTTTTGGGCCAGTGTCTACTCTGGAGGTGGCTTCTCTTCTCTCCACCTTCAGGATAATTCTGAGAATTCAAAGAAACTTTGGTATCTTTTGGATTTAAAAAAAAGTGTATTTGCTAGTGAGACTAAACATTCATGCAAACTTAGTGTGAGTGACACTGAGTCTTCAGTTGTAGGGTCAAATTCAATGCTTTAATTAGGGTCAAGTTCACTTTCATGTGTCTTCTTTCCCACTATTTTTTCTCTTCTGAATAGATTGGAATCATATCAGCTGTATGTTTAGCTTAAACAAATACAATTATACTTAGAAAATTTTGCTCCCTACTCCACGCAGTGAGTGCTTGCCTTGGGACGTGTAGGAGATGATAGCAAACAGCCTGCCCTTCCCTTGGTTGTCTTATTTCCCGTGTGTTTCTTGTGTTATGAACTTTTCCTCCTGTTGAGTGGGATTTTGATATTGATTGATATAACATATTATTGTTACCATATAGTCTCTAAACAGAAGCCAGGTCTCTGATTTTAACCAAAACCATGGTCATCTGTTTTACCTTTGGAGGAAAATCTGATGTGTTGGCCTGAACTGAGGGACTGTGTGTTTCCTACATGGTGCCCTCCTTAGGGATTTTCTAGGGTCATTTTGATCCTATGTAATTTTAACCCTAAGTGCCGCTTTTGGAATCTGTCCCCTAAGATATTACACTACAGTAATGTCTGGTTTCTCTTTCTGGTGCCTTTTGTGACATAATTCAGACTGGTGACATGCTGTATTCCATTTTTTTTTTTAATAATTTTTATTTGTTTACTTTTTGGCTGTGCACAGGCTTTTCTGTAGTTGTGGTGAGAAGGGGCTGCTCTCTAGTTGTGGTGAATGGGCTTCTCATTGCGGTGGCCTCTCTTGTTGAGGAGTACAGGCTGCACGCTTCCTGGAGGTTCCTCGTGCTGTGTAGTTGCAGCACCAGGGCTCAGTAGCTGTGGCTCCTGGGCTCTAGAGCGCAGGTGCAGTAGTTGCGGCGCTTGGTCTTAGCTGCTACATGGCACGTGGGACCTTCCCAAATCAGGGATCAAACCTGTGTCTCCTGTATTGGCAGGAAGATTCTTTACCACTGAGCTACCAGGGAAGCCCCTGCGTTCCCTTTTTAATGTAAAACATTTTCCAGTCTTCCTAGGTGATGAGAATATAGTTGGGGCTGGTATTTGTTGCCTCTCTACATGTGCTGTATAGACTCTATAGAACCTTACTGTTGATGTGGGACATTATGGAGGAAACTTAGAGCCATGCCCTGAGTCAAAATATTGGACGAGCTTAAAGTTGCTTTTTTCGAGTTGATTGATGAATGCTTATGCCACAAGATACTAAAAGTCATAAAAATAAGCTAAGATTTCACCAGAGTTCCATCTTTCCATGTTCTCTTTATCATGCATCATCAGTTGTTATAATAAAAGGAAAGGTCTTCCCTGACAGGGGCTTGGGAAATATGTTGAAATCTGAAGATGGACTTCGTCTAAATGAAACTCACATAAAGCCAGGCTTCCTTGTATAGCTCTAATCTCTTGTAAGTACAACTTTCAACAAAGGGTAACTCAAGAAACCTTGAACAATAATGTAAATATTTACCTTAAGGTTTATTTTAAAAATATCTCGGTATAGCAATTTCACATAGTGAAATCATACAGAAAGCTTCCTAAAAATTCCCTTTGCACCCCTTTCCTTCCCACCAGCTTCTCACTCAGGACAACAGTGAAAATCTCTCGTGTTCCGAGTGGAGTGCACTTTTGGGTGTGCTCTCCCACACCACCCACTATTTCCTCTAGGACGTGTACTCTCTAGCTTTGGTGGGTTTCCTTGTGAACATGAGCTACCTTTGCTCCAGAATTCTGGTGAATGAAAGTTTCATATCATTTTGAATGTTTTGCTCTTATTTACTCTTTGATCTTGGTTTGAGACACATTGCTTATTCTTAAGTTGATATAATGTGTTCAGTCAAGTCTTCTAAGACCCTGCAAACCAGATCAACCTGCTTTCACTCTTTCATTAAATCAGTGGGGCCACTACAAGGGGAGGTGTACAGTTATAGTTACAGTATATACCAGACAGTGGGCCCAGAGCAACACTCCTCACTTCCTCTCTTGTTCTCTCTTTAGAAATTATGTTGTTTAAATTATGCCTGACTCCCAAAGGTCATATGAAGTGGTAGCATGCATGCATGCTCAGTTGCTTCAGTATGTCTGACTCAGCGACCCCAGGGACTGTAGCCCTCCAGGCTCCTCTGTCCATGGGATTCTCCAGGCAAGAATACTGGAGAGGGTTGCCATGGCCTCCTCCAGGGGATCTTCCTGACCCAGGGACTGAACCTGTATCACCTGTGTCTCCTGCATTGCAGGAGGATTCTTTACCACTATGCCACCAGGGAAGCCCATGAAGTGGTAGGTTTAGATGTGAATGGGTCTGACTGAATGTGGCAGCTCTAAATACGGTGGTGGTGGTGGGGGCACTGGCTAGTGCCTTTTAGGTCTGGGTGTGACTTCTACTCCCAATCATTCTTTGACTTACTGCCAGAGCAGAATATATGGCTGTGGGTCCAGGCGAGAGGAAAACAGCTAAGGCTTCTTGATGTATCTTTATTTTTTATACAAGTTTGCTATAAAATTTATAGAAGCATCTATATTAGGGTTCTCCAAAGAAACAGGATGTGTGTGTGTATAATATATATGTATATATTTGGCTCAGGTGATTGTAGAGGCTTACAAATTCCAAGATCTGCAGGATGAGTTTGCAAACTGAAGAACCAGGAGAGCTGATAATGTAGTTTTAGTCTGAAGGCTGGCAGGCTTGAGATGATGTTTCAATTCAAGTCTGGAGAGAGGAGAAAATTTATATCTCAGCTTGTAGGCAGTCAGGCAGAAGAAATTCTTTCCTACTCATCCCTTTTGTTCTATTCTTGCCTTTAACTGAATGGATGGGGCCCACCCACAGTAGTGAGTGCAATCTGCTTTACTCAGGCTACCCAAAGGTTAATCTCATCCACAAACACCTTTATAGACACACTCAGAATAATGTTTGATCAAATATCTGGGTACTCTGGTGCCGAGTCAAGTTGACACATAAATTTATCCACAATAGTATTTACAAGATTGTAGGAGTATATAATTTACAATTCAGTTTCCATTCATGTACATGGATGGGGCTCAGATGGTAAAGAATATGCCTACAATGCAGAGCCCCAGTTTTGGTCCCTGGGTCATGAAGATCCCCTGGAGAAGAGCATGACAACGTGATCCAATATTCTTGCCTGGAGAATCTCATGCAACAGAGGAGCCTGGCAGGCCACAGTCCATGGGGTTGCAAAGAGCTGGGCACGATTGAGCAACTTTCACACTTTCTTGTATGGGTGCCCCTTGATGGATATGATCATGTTTTTAGAGTTCAGTAAAAGGAAAGGCATGGGAAAGTTGTAGTAAAATTATTTATCTCAAGTGTTTTTCTCAAAGGGTTATATTGATCCAGAGATATCTTTTCTTCCACTCCATTTAACAACTTAGGGTATATGCTTTATATTGCTGTCCTTGACATCAGGAAATAAGATAGTTCTTTCTCTGTTCTATGAAAAGATGATGTTCTTTTTCACCATAGAAGGTGCTATATCCACTCCATAAAGTCTCTAAATGGTTTATCCACCTCAAAAGGAATAGTTAGACCAGAGTTTCTGCCTGAATGATAGCTTAAAGAAAGCCTGTGGTTTTTTTTCCCCATTTGATTCATCTAACTTGTGTTGTCTCAGAGAAGGCTGCTTAAGCTGAGTCACCTCAGTATGATGCCTTTTGGGTTTTGTATTGTCAGCTTTCTTCATCTGAGAATTTGACTGAGAGACAAGTCTGTCAACAGACTGGTGGGGTTATTTGGGCCACAGTGCAGGGAAATACCTTTCGCGTGGGACAGGCTTTCTGGGTGTGGGGCTCTTTCTTTCAGAGGTGGCTTTAAAAGAGGGGTGGAAATACAGCTCCTAACTTTCTTAATCCAATTAACTGGGAGGCAAAATATGCTGTAATGTTGTTATTTCTGTGGTAAATCTCAGAGATCTTTGGATCAGTAACTGGCCAGTGGGCTTTCCTGGTGGCTCAGCTGGTAAAGAATCTGCCTGCAATGTGGGAGACCTAGGTTTGATCCCTGGATTGGGAAGATCCTCTGGAGAAGGGAATGGCCACCCACTGCAGTATTCTGGCCTGGAGAATTCCATGGACTGTATAGTCCATGGGGTCGCAAAGAGTTGGACCTGACTGAGCGACTTTCACTTTCAGCTGGCCCAAAAGAAAGACTCACGAGAAATGTTGGCTTTACTAGAAGTCTGTGTTCATTCTTATTGCTGCCCTTCGTGCCTTCCGACCAGACTGCTTGGTCACACCCGATCCCTTTCTCACCCGTGTCCCTTCCTCCGTGTGGTTTGTGGCTGGACAAGTGCACCTCATTGCTCCAGATCTTCTCCTGGGCTCTTCTTTGTACTCATCCAGAGTCTCAAACTTGACCATTGTCTTTTATTTCCAGCTCTGTTCTTGCCCCTTTTCAGTTGATGCGATTTTCAGCTTCTTTCTATTTTTGACTCTCCTCCAATTCTCCCCATTTCTAAATCCTTGAAATAAACACCTCTTCCAGCTGCACTGTGGACTCTGGGGCCTCACCCTGTGCTTCCTTTACTAGGCCATGGTGGGAGGGGTAAAGGAGGAGATATCCAACAAATATCCGATGATGTCCAATTTTAAAAAAATCCTGCGCTTAACTCCATAGCTAACTTTAGAAGTAACTTTAGAAGCAGAATCATTTTATAGTGATTTGGATTGACAGTGTTAGTCGCTCAGTGGTGTCCAACTCTTTGCGACCCCATGGGCTGTATCCCGCCAGGCTCCTCTGCCCATGGAATTCTCCAGGCAAGAATACTGGAGTGGGGGCATTGTATTCACTTTGTATTTACATCTTGTCAAAATAAACTCTACAAATTAATTTGTTTTTAGAGTGCTTTTTTGTTTTTAAGGAGCTTCCCAGGTGGCGTGTGAAAGAATCCGCCTGCCAATGCAGCAAACGCAGGTTCAATCCCTGGGTCAGGAAGATCCCCTGGAGAAGAAAATGGCAACCCACTCCAGTGTGTTTGCCTGGAAAATTCCATGGGCAGAGGAACCTAGTGGAATACAGTATGTGGGATTGCAAAGAGTTGGACTCAACTGCATGTGCATGCGCGCGCACACACACACAGATTTGGATTAAATTTATATATAAAATAAGTAAATATAATTATTTCATTCCTAGATTATTTTCCTTTCCAGACTTATGCTTGCTCAGGTCAGAATTTTACTCCTCTAGAACGTTAATAGTAAATCACTAAGAGAAATGTAAAATCTGCCACTAATAAGCAGCCTTTAACATGGGGTAGAGGGTGAAGCCAAAGGGAGAAAATTAGGAAATTTGAGAAATATCTATTTTGGAATGGATAATTTTTAGATTATATATCTATCTAGTAAGTTCCCAGCATTTTAAGGACCAACAGGAGTTTGATGACAAAAGAATTAGGTGACTAAAATATACAGGAAACCAATCCTAGTAATTAGCCTTATTTAGGTATCATAATGTTACTTTGCTCGGGGACTCAAGCAAAAAAGTCTGTCTTCCAAAGTTTTCTAAATAATGAAACATTGTTATAGTTGAATAAAATTTTTCTACTGCAAGAAAACTCTTTGTCAGAGGGAATTAAGAATTAATTATGCTCATATAATTAGACTTGGTTTTGCTCATTCACAGTAAAAAATGGTGGTGGCTTGCATTGTTTTCACCCTGGGGCTTGCTGGTCATAAAGCACTCTAAAAACAAATTAATCTGTAGAGTTTATTTTGACAAGAAGTAAATACAAAAGTAAAGCATAGTTTGTGTAGTACTATTATCATGGCACTCTTGGGCATAATTTATATATAAAGAAAATAAAAGAGCAAATACACTTTCAAGCTGATTGCCTGTAAAGAACTTAATTGAAAACAGTTTTCTCCTTTAAAAAAGTGATTTATTTTAAATGTGCTTTTAAAAACAAAGGTCTTATTGATAACGATTTTAAGTAGATTATCTCAACGTGGGGTTTAAGTAAAAGGTCAAATCTTGTCGAAGTATTTTTGGTATGACTCAGTTCTGGTCACAGACACACTTTATCAAGAAAATGAAATTAGTTAACATTTTCAGGTCTGAGTACTTGTTTAAAGAGGCAGCAACTTTTTTTTTCTTCCCACAAATAAAGATTTCAGGGGGAGAACTTTGATTGAGAAACACGGAAAATTCAAAATTCAAAATGCTATTATATATGTGTTCTTTAAACAAGTTAATACTATATGAGAGGGGAAAAGCATTGGCTATGCTACACTAGAAGAAGGAACTTAGTGCACGTGTGTAATTTTTGCAGTGTGGCCCGATGAATCTCAGATCATTTTGCTTGAAATTGGTTGCATTTATTCAGTTTGTTCGACTAAAGGACCTACATTTGTATCAGAAAATGTGGAACTTTTAACTTAACATAGGAGTTAATCTTTCACCTACTCTAGACCCTGTCCTGAGCATCTGTGACTTGCTTTTTTCCTGGATCTAGTATGATTCCTGCAATTGGCCAATGATGGTCATGCAGCCAGTCGCAGTTGGGCAGGCTCAATTTGCTGATGGGCTGTGTGACTCAGCACCCACAGATGTTTAGTCATTTAGTTCCTTTCCCAAGGAATAAGCCCTAACCATTTGAGCAGTTAACCTTTGTGAGTCTAGAGGTTCATCAGAAGCAGGGAAGAAAGGATCTTTTCACTTTTCTTCTCAGTCCTGCTGCTCTCCCCGGCTTTGTGAGTGACACCTGAAGTCTGTACTCAGCAGAGAACAAGTGGGACTCAGGTCCCTAGAAGGCACTGCTTGGTAAAATCTCTGAGCATCCTAAACTATTAAGCAACAAGAATCTATTATTCTTACTTCTCCCTGATGGGGAAGCCTCTTTAACATTGAACTTCATTGTCTGTACCCCATTTCCTGCTAAAAGGAAGTGGTTTTCCTCTAGGAATCTGAGGCAGACCAGTGCTTGGGCGGCTAAGCCCTCCACACCTCCCTTCTGTTTGCACCCCTAATAACCTCTGATTCCCTGGTGGCTCAGATGGTTAAGAATCGGCCTGCAATGCAGGAGGCCCAGGTTTGATCCCTGGGTCGGGAAGATCCCCTGGAGAAGGAAATGGCAACCCACTCTAGTGTTCTTGCCTGGAGAATTCCACGGACAGAGGAGCATGCATCGCAAAGAGTTGGAGACGACTGATTATTACTTTCATGTTTCACAGTCTGATTAGATGTGAGAGATACTGCCAGGCTCTTCCTGCATTTCTATCTTAAAGGTTCTCCATTACCCCCTTTTTCCTTACTAACAGAACCCTGATTTTTTTCCTTATTGACAGCAGCATGCCCAACCCCAGGCAGTGGATCTTGACTGGTCTAGGCCAATTAAGATATCTTTTTCCCAGTCTCCTTTGCAGGTAGAGGTGGCTGAGTGAACTAGTTCAGAACAGCAAGACTTAAGTAACAGAAGTCCACTGAGAGGAAGTGAGTGGAGAGGAGCAAGAGAAGACAGATTCTGGGGAAAATTTTTGTGCTCCTGATAAAAGGGTACAGAAATTGCAGGGCTTTTTTTGCCCGTTTATTTTGACTTGACTGGAAGTGTATTGCTTGGAGCTGGTGCAGCTATTCTGTGACCATGGAGTACAAGCAGGCCTGAGTCTGTTATGTGAGAATGATAAACCTATACTCACATAAGCTACTGTCATTGCCTTCCATTCAGTTCAGTTCATTTGCTCAGTAGTGTCCAACTCTTTGTGACCCCATGAGTCACAGCACGCCAGGCCTCCCTGTCCATCACCAACTCCCTGAGTCCACCCAAACCCATGTCCATCAAGTCGGCAATGCCATCCAGCCATCTCATCCTCTGTCATCCCCTTCTTCTCCTGCCCAAAATCCTTCCCAGCATCAGGGTCGTTTCCAATGAGTCAACTCTTCACATGAGGTGGCCGAAGTATTGGAGTTTCAGCTTCAACATCAGTCCTTCCAATGAACACCCAGGACTGATCTCCTTTAGGATGGACTGGTTGGATCTCCTTGCAGTCCAAGGGACTCTCAAGAGTCTTCTCCAACACCACAGTTCAAAAGCATCAATTCTTTGGTGCTCAGCTTTCTTCACAGTCCACTCTCACATCCATACATGACCACTGGAAAAACCATAGGCTTGACTAGATGGACTTTGTTGGCAAAGTAATGTCTCTGCTTTTTAATATGCTGTCTAGGTTGGTCATAACTTTCCTTCCAAGGAGTAAGTGTCTTTTAATTTCATGGCTACAATCACCATCTGCAGTGATTTTGGAGCCCCCCAAAATAAAGTCTGACACTGTTTCCACTGTTTCCCCATCTATTTGCCAAGAAGTGATGGGACCAGATGCCATGATCTTAGTTTTCTGAGTGTTGAGCTTTAAGCCAACTTTTTCACTCTCCTCTCTCACTTTCATCAAGAGGCTCCTTAGTTCTTCTTCACTTTCTGCCATAAGGGTGGTGTCATCTGCATATCTATGGTTATTGATATTTCTCCCAGCAATCTTGATTCCAGCTTGTGCTTCTTCCATCCCAGTGTTTCTCATGACGTACTCTGCATATAAGTTAAATAAGCAGGGTGACAATATACAGCCTTGACGTACTCCTTTTCCTATTTGGAACCAATCTGTTGTTCCATGTCCAGTTCTAACTGTTGCTTCCTGACCTGCATACAGGTTTCTCAAGAGGCAGGTCAGGTGGTCTGGTATTCCCATCTCTTTCAGAATTTTCCACAGTTTATTGTGATCCACACAGTCAAAGGCTTTGGCATACTCAATAAAGCAGAAATAGATGTTTCTCTGGAACTCTGTTGCTTTTTTGATGATCCATCGGATGTTGACAACTTGATCACAAACTACCGCACAATTGCACTCATCTCACACGCTAGTGAAGTAATGCTCAAAATTCTCCAAGCCAGGCTTCAGTAATACGTGAACCGTGAACTTCCAGATGTTCAAGCTGGTTTTAGAAAAGGCAGAGGAACCAGAGGTCTGTTGGGATTCTTATTTATTCCCAGACTGGGTGGTTTGTTCTGTGGTCCTTGGTCACAGGATCTTTTCACAGCTACCCTGGCAAACTCTGTGGAAGTTCACCAGGAAGCCCTCCATGGGGCACATGGGAATTTCTGGATCCTTTCTATTCATAAGGGAGCTGAGGAAGACTTTGTGGTGCTACCTCAGACCTTTGTCTTCTTTTTCTCTTTCTACTTTTCAGACGTGCCACGTGGCATGTGGGATCTTAGCCCCCCAACCGGGGATCGAACCTGTGCCCCCTGCAGTGGAGGTGCAGAGTCCTGACCATTGGATTGTCAGGGAATTCCCGCAGATCTCTTTCTAATCATACCATTTCCCTTTCCCCCTCCACCCATGAGACTCCTCTATACTGATGAGGAAATTATTCTGGGATGAGGTTTCTTCTTGGAGCCCCAATAGGAAGTGGGGCCAGGAACCCCTCAACTTTGGACTTTTCCCTCAGCTTTTACCTAACGACCTCTTACTTTGAGATTTAGGCCCAAGGCAAAGGAACCAGGCCACACTTGTCTCTCTGCTTGTGTGTCTTATTTTGAAGTCACCATTTACTGGAAAGTTTAATTTACCCTGTTGACTGGGAGGAAATATTTCTAAGTCATTCCCTCCTTTCTGTGGAGTTGCTTTATCCCCTTCTCTGAGGGCATAATGGTGGAAAGACTGAAGAAAATCTGATTTAAAGGCAAGAATGAACTAAGATTACAACTTAACATATATAAAAAATGATCCCCATCATGCTTATTCTTATGAGTTGTCTTGCCCAAAACTTCACTCTTCAGAACTCCATTAACTGCTCCAAGGTAATCACAAATCTGAGAATAAGGACTGAGGTGAGGAATAACTGACAGGCATTTGTCACCGAAAAAGCACCGAAAAATGTTGAGTAGCTGTATTACCCTTTATATATCAGTACTTAAGAAGAGATTTTTTATTTTTGGCTGTGTTGCACAGCCTGTGAGATCTTAGTTCCTTGACCAGGAATTGAACCCTGAGCCCCTGCACTGGAAGTGCAGAGTCCTAGCCACTGGACCACCAGGGAATTCCCAAAGATCTTTTGTAATTAATAAAATTGTTGAATATTTTTGGGTATTAGAAATAAAAGTGGGTGTAAAAAAATAAAATGGGCTTTAAGAGGTTACAATATACTGTTGCAGTGGCAAATTAGGCTCTAGGCAATGGCTGTTGCCAATGCTTCACTGTCCCCACTTGCAACAATTCTTTCAGTGCCCCAGCATCTCTGTGACTTCAACTGAGTCCCAGTCATCTGTCAAGCAGTCACTTCCTTTGCTAATTTGGTTTAAGATGTCACAACCTCCTTAATTGCATTTAAAAACTTAAACGTGCTCTTGTTCGTATTCGTTATAAATGACAATTCATGTTCCTTTTAAAGAATTTATTTATTTGCCTGTATTAGGTCTTAGTTTCAGCATGCAGAATATTCAATCTTTGTTGAAGCATGTAGGATCTTTTAGCTGCAGCATGCAGGATCTTTATGGAGAAGGAAATGGCAACCCATGCCAGTATTCTTGCCTGGAGAATCCCCTTGGACAGAAGAGTCTGGCAGGCTGCAGTCCATGGGGTGCCAAAGAGTCAGACATGCCTGAGCAACAAAGCACATGCAGGATCTTTAGTTGTGGCTCGTGGGATCTAGTTCCCTGACCAGGGATCTAACCCTGCATTGGGAGCAGAGTCTTAGCCACTGTGTCACCAGGGTAGTCCCTCATGTTCATTTTAGAAAATACAGATAAGCATAATAAAAGTCAGTTGCAACCACTGTCTAGAGACAACCACCACTAATACCTTGGTGTGTGTGTGTGCTAAGTCGCTTCAGTCATGTCAGACTCTGTGCAACCCCATGGACTGTAGCGCGTCAGACTCCACTGTCCATGAGATTCTCTCATGGACAAGAATAGGTAAGAATACCGGAGTGGGTTGCCATGCCCTCCTCCAGGGGATCTTCCCAATGCAGGGATAGAACCCACTCTCCTATGTCTCCTTCATTGGCAGGTGGGTTTACCACTAGTGCCACCTGGGAAGCCTATCTGGGTGTACATCCTTTATTAATTATTCTTCTACAAGTTGCCTTAAGTGGCTACAGGATATAGGTCACATTCATTTTTATCAGTTATAAACAACAGTTTATTTGTGGTTTAACAATAACTTCAAACCATTAACCATTAACATTCAGAGCCTATCACAGAGTCGGATATGACTGGGCAATTGAGTGCACACACACAGACACACACAGACACACAGACAAGTCATGGGGAAGTTATTTTTGACAGGGAGGTCTTGCCTAAAATCACTGCATACCTTTGTTTGTTTTGCTTCTCAAACTCAGAACTTTCCTCCCTCTTTTACATTGATCAAAATCCTCCCTGTCTCTTGGGGTCTAAGAGAAGTTTTGCCCATTTAACCTTCAACTATCTTGCTCACAGTGTTCTTCCTTTTCCCTGAATCCCTTATTACATGTGTTGTTCATTTAGTGCTCATTTGTACGTTTTCTCAAATTATTGCCCAACTGTTTAATGTGTCGTAGAAGTGTTTAGGGCCAGAAAGCACTTTCACGATCACCCAGTTTATTTAAAAAATAAGACCCAGAGATCTTTTTATTACAAAGATTCTAGAGTTGGGATTAAATCCCTGTTCCCCTGACTCCCAATCTGGCTTTTCACTATCTCAGATTGCACCACCTCATTGACTAAGCTAGCTAATAACCCTTAAACGCTAGGAGCTACTATTAGCACATTCTCCATTTTAGGGATGAGGAAATTGATGTGCAGATAAGTTGAATACTTCAACTCAAGGTCAAACAGTTTGTGACCATGTGGAAACTGGCTGCACCCAGACCACTGACTCCAGGATTCCTGGTATTAATTCCACTTGGTATTGCTTCACAGGCGTGCTGTAACTCCAGAAAGGAGAGTTGGATGAGAACTGAAGACTGGGTTTGACAAATAGGAAATTTTTTACTTTTGCTAGGGAAACTTCAATGTAAGAGTAGGACTGGAAACTAAATTACAGAAAGTGAGGAATGAATGGGAGTTGAGGCAGCCGAGGGCCCGAGGACCACAAATAGACTTGGTGGTGAATGAAAGGGCACGTAGGGTAGTGGTTTGAGGAGTAGGTGGAATTGAGGGAAGCCTGGTGTTATTGACTGATGGGTTGGATGGAAAAAACTCAATAACTGATGAAACATCCTAGAAGATGTTTCATCTTTCATCTTTCCTAGAAGAGGAAAATGAGGATGGGATCAAAATGCAGGAGTTATTGGGTGTAGAAAGGAGTAGGGTATTTTTCTTTTTGGACAAGAAAGAAGTGCGGAAGATGAGTGGAAATAAAACTGGAAAGGTGAAAGGCATGGACGTTGTGGATGACTCTTTCATTTGGAAGTTAGGATGGGGGGCTCAAAGAACCTGGATGAGTTTTGAAGTACGCTATAAGGAAATGCAATAGAGGGATATATTTAGGGCAGAGCTGAGCTCTTAAATTTATAACTTAGGTAATCAACAGGGTTTTGAGATTCTCTCTAGTAGTATCGAAAAACTTAGAAGTGGAAATCAATTCTAAGGGGACTGTCAGTGAGAGGAAACAGGTCAGGATAAAAGGTCAAGAAAGCAGAAATGTTGATGAGGACATTGTTGATGTGACTGCCAAGTATTTCTGTCTGTATTATTGATGACCAAGAGTTCAGGACTTGTCATGGATATGTCTCATATACTTTTACATTAAAATTTTTTAAAATTAATTAACTAATTAATTTTATTTTTGGCTGTGCTGGGTCTTCGGTGCTACGTGGGCTTTTCTCTAGTTGCAGCAAGACAGGACAACTAGACAACTAGAAAACTCTCAGGTTTCTCATTGCAGTGTCTTCTCTTGTGGCGGAGCATGGACTCTAGAGCACAGGCTCAATAGCTCTGGCGCACCAGCCCAGTTGCTCCTCTGCATGTGGGATCCTCCCAGATCAGAGATCGAACCCGTGTCTCCTGCATTGACAAGTGGATTCTTTACCATTGAGCCACTAGGGAAGCCCACTTTGCATTTTTGATATGCTTAAAGACAAAGAACACACAGGCATAAATATGTTTTCACATTAAACAACCGAAGTCCATTTAATTCATTTCTCACCTTTCCTTACAAACTTTGGTCCTGGAGAAGATGGAAGGGGAGGCGTTTACTCAAGAGTACATTTTATCATTCCATGTGTATTACTAGCTAAGTCGTGTCCAGCTCTTTGAGACCCCATGGACTGTAGCTTGCTAGGCTCTTCTGTCCATGGAATTGTCCAGGAAGGATACTGGAGTGGGTTGCCATTCCCTTCTCGAGGGGATCTTCCTGACCTAGGGTTTGAACTTGGGTCTGCTGTATTGCAGGCAGATTCTTTACCATCTGAGTCAATAGTGGTGGGTGTATGTTGATGGGTGGTAAGGGAAGTGAGGATCTCTTCCAGCCACCCGTGGGACCCCTAGAGTGCTGAGTCACTGTCTTTAGGATGGACGAGATACCATGTCTTTTAGTGGATGCCAGGAGTGACTTCATGGTGACAATGCTCTTGCTAGGCCAAGAGCCCCAGGAAGAACCACAGGCCCTTTGGTTTATGGGGCTAGCTGAGAGTAGCCATGGTTCATATCAGTTGCCACCTGCCATCAGCTGTTTTCTCTCTACTTGGTCCCAACAAATCTAGCACACTTCTTAAAAGTTCAAACTGGCATTATGTCACCACCATAACGTTGCTTACAATTGTAGGCCTAGAGGATTTTGCTAATTTAATCAGTAGTCTGGTGATCAAAGGGAGAAGGCTTATAACATGGGCACTGGGCCAAAGAAACAATCTCACGAGGGGTTTTCCTGGCATTTTCTCTGGCCACAGGTATGGGGGGAGACGTGTCAGGAAGGGCTGATTAACTGGGAGTCAAGGAAGAATTGAGTGTTGGATGTTTGGTGAGGCAGAGAAAGAGGTTTAGTGGGAGAAGGGGCAAGGGAAGAGTATAGGACAGAGAGCAGGGTTTTTAGGCTTACGTTTTAGGTGCATTCTGACGCAGGGTAGTATGACGTCTCTCGCTCTGATGCAGAGGCGAGCATGAACTTGGGAGTCAAACCAGCATGGTTTAGAATCCCAGCCTCTGCTGTCTCTAAATAGGGGTGCTGTAGCCGAGCTTTTGATTTGCTGTGAGAGTTATAGATAACGATGTGAAATTACTGATAGAGTGCCTGGCACTCACTGTCTGGGAAGTCGGATTGGCCGAGTCATCAACGAGAACGCTGAAGTTACTCGGATGCTGGCAGGACTCCAGGGGCGAGAAACACTTGGAGCCAGATGCCAAGACCTTCAGACCCACTGGGGGAGTGGGTCGAAAAGGATGGTATTACACGATGGATAGCACATGCTTCAAGGGAAGAGTGCCTTGAGGAAAGATAGAACAGCAGTGGTTTGGAAAAGACAAGGCTCATCCATAAGTGGTGCTGGGAAAACTGGAGAGCTTCATGTAAAAGAATGAAATTAGAACACTCGCTAACAACCATACACAAGAATAAACTCAAAATAGATGAAAGACCTAAATGTAAGACTGGACACTATAAAAGTCCTAGAGGAAACCCTAGGAAGAAAACTCTTTAACATAAATCACAGCAACATCTTTTTTCACCCACTTCCTGGAATAACAAAAATAAAAACCAAAAATAAACAAATAGGACCTAATGAAACTTAAAAGCTTTTGCACAGGAAAGAAAACTGTAAATAAGATGAAAAGACAACCCTCAGAATGGGGGGAAATATTTGCAAATGAAGCAAGTGACATGGGACTAATCTCTAAAATATACAAACAGCTCATGAAGTGCAATATCAAAAAAACCAAACAACCCAATCAAAAAACGGGCAGAAGATCTAAGTAGAAATTTCTCTGAAGAAGACATACAGATGGCCAACAAATACGTGAAAAGATGCTCAGCATCCCTCTTTAATAGAGAAAGGCAAATCAAAACTACAATGAGGTATCACCTCACACCAGTCAGAATGGCCATCATGAAGAAAATCTACAAACAATAAATGCTCACTCGCTTCAGTTGTGGCCGACTCTTTGTGGCCCCATGGACTGTAATCTGCCAGTCTCCTCCGTCCATGGGATTTCCCAGGCAAGAATACTGGAGTGGGTTGCCATTTCCTTCTCTACGGAATCTTCCCGACTCAGGGATCAAACCCATGTCTCCTGTGTCTCCTGCACTGCAAGTGGTTTCTTTACCACTGAGCCATGGGGGAAGTCCCTGAAGCTCAGCAAATAACGTTAATTTTTAAAACTTGTGGTAACACACACATAACATAAAATTTACCATTTAAAAAAATCAGTTTTTAAAAAATATGTTTATTTTGTTGCATCAGGTCTCAGTTGCATCATGCAGGATCTTTCGTTGCAGCGAGAGGGCTTAGATGACCTGCAGAATGTGGGATCTTAGTTCCCTAACCTCATCCTCTGCCTTGCAAGGCAGATTCTTAACCTCTGGACCATCAGAGATGTCTTTAAAATTCAGCAGCTTAGCCATGTTTATGTGTCCAGTCCCGGGGTATGAAGCATATTCACACTGTTGTGTTACCATCATCTACCATCATCTCCAGAACTCTTTTCATCTTGCAAGACTGAAACTCTATACACATTAAATAATTTCTCATTCCCCCTTCTCCCAGTCCTTGGCCACCACCATTCTACTTTCCGTCTCTGTGAATTGGCCAATACCGTTTTTGTTTTAAGGACTTCAGAGCTCTTCACTGCAGAGGAGCAGACAGGCAAGAGAACAAACACAGGAGTTAGCAATGTAACTCCCGGTGGCAGGAGCCTCACCCTTCTCTCTCTCTGGGTTGTTCATTTTCCATCTCTTGTAGATGGGGAACATCCACAAGTGCAGTCTTGCTGCCTCTTACTCCTGGCTGTGGGGTATCCTGGCTCCTGCAGGACTAAAGGTTCCCTCACCGCCTGTCCCTGCAGTTAGGAGGCTGGTCTCCAGCTCTCCTCCACAGGAGGAGTCAGGTCAGTCTTTGCCATGGATGAAGGACCCTGAATGATGACACAGTGACCACTACCCCCTTTCTCTAGGACCTCCTTCCTCAGGAAGAATCCATCCAGGACAATTAAAGATTTGGTAGGTTGATTTACCTGCTCGATATAGAAAAAGAGCCAAAGGCTGTGACTTGATCCAACATACTCATTACGTCATTTCCCACAAATTTTTTTTGGGGAGAACGCACACCACTCCTCTTGACTGCAGCATCCCTCCTTCCTCCTCCCCTTTCTTGCTCCCATTGGATCCTCCTCCTCCTCCCATCCTCTGGAGGAGGAGAGTCTGCTACCTCACTCTCCCCCCTTTTTTTTTGGTCTGCACCAGCATATGGGATTTTAGCTTCCTCCCCAGGGATGGAACCTATGCCCCATGCAGTGGAAGCATGGAGTCTTAACCACTGGACCACCCCCTCATCCCTTTTTGTATGTTACACACTTCAGCTCATCAGCTTGTTGGCAGATACTTCCTTCCTGGGGGAGGGATAGACCTGGGTCTTTTTTGTCTGCAGGAGGCTTGTGGGTTCTGGAAGTGGGCAACTCAGCAGTCCCTTCTCCCTTGGGATTCAGTGGGCTTGGCTGAGCACAACTTCGAGAAGAACTAGGGCAGCTCTCAGACTCTCCCTCAAAAGCTGAGCAGACCCTGTCCTGGCGTTCACTTCACTGTGCATGCTGTGTTTTGTTTTTCATCACCAGGATCACTCTGTAAGAGAAGCATGTGTGTGCACAGGTGGGTGTGCACACGCGCACATGTGTGTGAAATTCTTAGAGCGGCCCTGTTGGTTGAGGCATAAAATTGAAAGCCATCACGAGCTCAGATTGATATTCTGAAATCAAAACCAGTTTGATAGAGCCATCCTTTGATTTGGCTGCAGTTTTGTTACAGTCAGGCACTGTTACACTTAGCATGCGTGATAAGTCGCTTCAGTCGTGTCTGATCCTGTGCCACCCTATGACTCTAGCCCACCAGGCTCCTCTGTCCATGGGATTCTCTAGGCAAGAATACTGGAATGGGTTGCCATTTCCTCCTCCAGGGGACCTTCCCAGTCCAGGGACTGAACCTGCATCTCTTACACCTCCTGCATTGGCAGGGGGGTTCTTTACCCCTAGCACCAGCTGGGAAACCTGAAGTTTTTCCTTATTGCAGTGGAAAGACACAGGCAGATTAAGAATTTACTTATACACTACCATATGTAAAATAGATAGCCAGTGGGAACTTGCTGTATGACTCTGGGAACTCAAACCGAGTCTCTGTGACAGCCTAGAGGGGTGGGATGGGGTCGGAGGTGGGAGGGAGGTTCAAGAGGGAGGGGACTTATGTATACTATGGCTGTTTCGTGTTGACGTATGGCAGAAACCAACACAGCATAGTAAAGCAATTATCCTTCAATTAAAAATAAATAAATTTTTAAGAAAAGAATTTATGGTAAAACAAACTACTGGAGGCATTATACTCACTAGAATTCCACACTTTGAAATTTGTTATCTTTACTTTCTTGCATCAGGCCTTTTAAATCTTGGAAGGAGAGCAGATGTTTGGGATCTCCTCTTCTTTTTTTGTGTTCTGTTTGGAAATAAATTCCCTTAGTGTGACAGTTTGGACAAGCTGTTTGGATTGCCACTGTGGAATGCTCCAGAGGTGGGCAGGCAGGAGGGAGGCCCCTAAGTTCCATGGTTAAGGGGTGACTGCACTGGGGGCTCCGCTCAGCCATCTCCAGTGAAATACAGTGAGAGGGCACAGGTGGAAGCTGACCCGCAAGGAACAGCCTGAGTCCTCAGGTCAAAGTCATGTTTTCAGATTTGCTTAGTTACTTAAACTTGGTCCCCGGGGCAGGCCTCTGGTTGTCATTCCCAGGTATCATTGAAACAGGACCTGTGTGCGTGGGATCCTCAGGTGGCTCTGGAAGCCTGGCCCATTAGAGCTACTGATGTCTGATTTGAGCATCTAAGTTGAAAAATTTGCTGGATCTCAAATGGGCTGGCAGATTTTTAAATTTACTACTTTTCATTTCTGCTGAAATAATAATAATCCATGTCACATACATGATTTCCCTGTATAGAACAGTGGTTAGAGCAGAAACCTGTGGGGTCAGCCTGCCTCGGTTTGGATACTAGTTTTGCCTTTTGATGGAGAAGGGAATGGCAACCCACTCCGGTATTCTTGCCTGGAGAATCCCATGGACAGAGGAGCCTGGTGGGCTACAGTCCATGGGGTCAGTAAGGAGTTGGACACGACTGAGTGACTAAGTTGTGTCACTTTCACTTTCTTTTCACCTTTTGCTGCCTCTGGTTTTTCATTTATGAAAGAAGGATAGAGGCACTCACTTCTTAGGATTGTTGTAAAGACAAAATGAGTTAATGCCTAAAAAGTGCTGAGGGTAGTGAAATGGCTAGCGAAAGTGCTCAGTAAAGCTGCTGTCTCCATGACGTCTTAAAGGCACTTTAGGGACAAAGCTCTTAGGAAAGATTTTATTTCTGTGTGGGCAAGATGTCGGGGCAGGCATCTCTCCCCTATCTGTGACCTGGAATATTTTTTAAATTTATTTACTTTTTAATTGAAGGATAATTGCTTTACAGAATTTTGTTGTTTCTGACCTGGTATATTGCCACTCTTGCTCCCCGCAACCCTCAGCGGCTCTCGGGAGAGGCCAGCTGCCCTGAGCTGTACATTTCCCAGGGACCTGTGCATTTTAACAAAGTATACATGGATGAATGGAATTGAGGAAGGACTTTGGGGGACTGGTTAATACTTTCTATATCCCTGACCAGCATTCAGACAGTTTGAGAAGGGGGTTTGGGAGGAGTAAGAGAGGTTGCCCAGAGTCATCATGTAAAACCCAAAATGCACCTTCCAGAAGTTATTTGCCCCACTCTTTCTGCCAAATAGAGATTCTTTGGTTTACATACTCCTCAAGCAGGTGTACACTTTAAGTACATGCTTTATAAATTGCTTTAGATATTCAGATGGATTTTTTTTTTTTCCTGAAAATCTAGCAGACGTCTGATTCTGAAGGCCTAGGAGTTTTATTTGGGGAGCTAGGAGGAGGAAGGAAGGTGCATTTTGGAATGCAGTTCCATAGAGGAGGGGTGGTTTGGGTTGAGTGCAGTGAGGGCTGGGACCAGAGGCGACATGTGGGCCTTGGCTATCTGAGGGCCAAAGAGAGGTAACAAGGAGATGGATTAGGGTTCAGAAGAGAGGTGAGAGCTTGCCCAGGACAATACAGGATGGAATGACCATTTTAGAACAGGCCTGGGTCAGACCTCATATCTTTCACTTACTACCTCTGAGAGTAAGTTATTTAATTCTCTAATCGGTGGTGGGGGAGGGGGCAGTGTTTCTTTCTGGGACCCTAATCAAGTATCTGATGCTACAACTTAATTTCTGTGATTTATTAATATTTTATATCACCAAAGAGGAGCAGGATTTGAGAAACCAAATCCCTTTATTTTTTGGTGTTTCACACTTTATTCTTTCTGGTGTTAAAGGTGGGTGGAAAGATTTATTAGTTTCCTAGAGCTGCCGTAACAAAGTACCACAAACTGGATGGTTTAGAACAACGTGATTTTAATGTCGCTTCCCAGTTGGTGATGGACAGGGAAGCCTGGCGTGCTGCAGTCCATGGGGTCACAAAGAATCAGACACGACTGAGCGACTGAACTGAACTGAACTGAGGTTGGCTCAGTGGTAAAAAATCCGCCTGCCAATGCAGGAGATGAAGGAGACGTGGGTGAAGGAGACGTGGGTTTGATTCCTGTGTCAGGAAGATCCCCTTGAGGAGGAAATGGCAACCCACTCCAGTATTCTTGCCTGGAGAATCCCATGGATAGAGGAGCCTGATGGGTTACAGTCCATGGGGGTCACAAAAGAGTTGGATATGACTTAGCATGCATGCATACATGCATGAGTAGGAGACCAACTGAATACATTATGATGGTCTGTCCATTTACTGGAATATTATGTAGTTGAAGAGATGATGTAGAATCTATTGGCATTGATACATATTTATAATATATAGTTGAGAGAACACGATAATATGTATAAATAAAACATTTCTATAGGAAACTTTTTTTAGTAAGCCTAGTGAAAAGTATAGAAGGATATATAGCAAAATATTAATAGTGATTATCCTGTGAGACTGAGTTATTAATTGTTGTTGTTTAGTCACTAAGTTGTGTCCGACTCTTTTGTAACTCCATGGACTGTAGCCCATCAGGCTCCTCTGTTCATGGGATTTCCCAGGCAAGAATGTTTGGAGTGGGTTGCCATTTCCTTCTCCAGGGGATCTTCCTGACCCAGAGATCGAACCCGTGTCTCCTGAATTGACAGGCAGGTTCTTACCACTGGGCCACCAGGGAAGCCCAAGTTATTAATTACCTTCTATTAAAATACTATTCCATATTTTCTGAATTTTTTGCAATAAGTATGCATACTTTGGGCTTCCCTGGTGGTTCAGAGGTAAAGACTCTGCCTGTAATGCAGGAGATGTGGATTCAATCCCTTGGTCAGGAAGGTCCCCTGGGGAAGGCAATGGTAACCCACTCCAGTATCCTTGCCTGGGAAATTCCATGGACAGAGGAGCCTGGCGGGCTACACTCTATGGAGTCAGAAAAGAGTTGGACATGACTTTAGTGTCAGTGACTAAACAATAACAACAACAACAATACATACTTCGTAATAAAAATAACAATGAATTAATATGAAAACTGCCTTTGGAGGCTCTGGATGGCCACTTAACATCTGAAAGTTTTGCTTTTCCCAACTCCATAGTTCTTGCACAACTGGCCTCCTTTAGATTCTGACATTATAAACCTTCACACTTTTGATCAAAAGCCTTATATTCTATCAAAGCTCAATGACTGCTTATTGCTACTAACTATTTTAAAACCCATTCTACCTGGTGAGCTCTGATCTTCCCTAGTTTGCTGACCTTGATTAACCTCATGAGTCTGAGCTCATCTGGATGTGCCCAGAGAAAAGTCTACCCCATTTTCAAAAACATCAACACCTCACCATCTGCTTGTGAGGTTTCTGAAGCATTTGGATCAGCTCAGAGAAGAGCATTCCAGGCCCTGCAAGAGCATGCCAACTCAAATTGTCTGCTCTTCATCACCTTCATCAAAGCTTGGCTGAGAAAAGTGGTATTTATGGGAGATTGTTTAGAATTCATCTTTCCCTCTAGATGCTACAAATTCTGTGCTTGAATCAAGCCAAACCAATGGAAATTTCCATTCTTGGAATATATTTTCTAAGCTTCTCATGAAATTATATTCATTAAATATTATCCTAGAAAAACAGGAAGTTTATCAAAAGGATACAATGCTGTTGTCTCACAGAACTCTCTGAAAGAATTCCTCCAGGGCTGACATAGACATAGAGAAGAGACTTGTGGAAATAGTGTGGGAAGGAGAGGGTGGGATGAATTGAGTCAGTGATGCCATCCAACCATCTCATCCTCTGTGGTCCTCTTCTCCTCCTGCCTTCAATCTTTCCCATCATCAGGGTCTTTTCAAGTGAGTCAGTTCTTTGCATCAGGTGGCCAAAGTATTGGAGTTTCAGCTTCACCATCAGTCCTTCCAATGAATATTCAGGACTGATTTCCTTTTGGATGGACTGGTTGGATCTCCTTGCAGTCCAAGGGACTCTCAAGAGTTTTCTCTAACACCACGTTCAAAAGCATCAATTCTTCAGTGCTCATATAGGGCATAGACTATGACATAAAACCTTATTTTATTTACTTCTATCTTATCTACTTCTATCTATTCCATCACCTTTGGAGGTGATATATACTTTATTACCTAGAATTCCCTTTACTAGAAGTCCTTGCTTTGGGAATAACTATTTTCTTATGTTGCAGATTTTTAAAACTGAAGAATGTGGGAATTTCCTGGTGGTCAGTGGTTAGGACTCAGTGCTATCACTGCTAAGGTCAGGGGTTCAGTCCCTGCTTGAGGAACTAAGATCCTGTAAGCTGTGCAGTGTATAATAATATTTACACTTTATAGTACTATTTTTATTATAAAAAATAAAATTTAAGAATATGACAATAACTAGGTATAGAAAATCACTTAGTACATTTTTTGGGGGTAGGAATGATGTTGAGGTGACTGTCAGGTACATCACTGCATCACCTGAAAAAGTTTCACATGACAAAATTGCTTTAGAACATTGTGCTAAATATTAGATTAGAAGATAAAAATATAACTGATTCTTACTTTTCTTGGTGGCTCAGAGACAAATATGAAGCTCAGCTGTAGCTATTATCCTAGGCTCCTATGTTGTATATTTGTGGTTTTCTTTTTGTTGGTCTAAAACAACTACTTTTGTTTATATTTTCCCTGGTCCTGATGCTCTTCTTTTTATTTCGTTTTATCAATTATCACATGTATTTTTATTGGAAACACCTCAAAATCTTGAGGAGGGAAGCCAGTCATAAATAAAGACCATATTGTTAATGTTCAACAAGAGTTTCTCAGCGCACTCCACATGTACCTTTCCATCTGTCTATTTCAAGTTAGTTTTAAAATTACTGGTTCTCATAATCTAAAGGGATTGGTAATGTGGATATATTGCACAGAGATATACACAACAAGAACTGTAGGGGAGCTTTTCTATCACGCTATGAAGAACATTACATAGCAGTTCCCGAGAATATTTATTCATAGGTTGATGCCCTAGATACTTCTGTGCATGCTTTTCCCATGTATCAGCAGATAAAATTTATTTCACATTAACGAAAGTTAGCTTGTGCATGTGATAAAATAAAAGCTATTTTTTACTATTTATTAATTCACATGATGACTTTTTAATCACTCTTTTGTTGTGCTTCATGTCCAGCTGAAGACATGCGTGCACTTCAGCATGCGTGTCTTCAGCTAGCGTTAAATATTTTCTATGATTTTTTTTCCTTTTTGCAATAAACTGTACATACCCACTGGAAAAGTTGTGATAAATGCATATAGCTGTGTAATCCAAATCACTACTAAAATATAGAACATTATTAGCATTCCAGAAAGTTCCTTCCATGCTCTCTCCAGTCCATCCCCATGCCCAAACCCCTAAGGCAACAATGGTCCTGATTTTTTCCTATCATAGGTTGGTTTTGCCTATGCTAGAACTTACAACTAGAATTACACAACTGCTTTTGGGAATAAAAAACAGCTTTTCTTTTATTGTTAGCACTATTTAAGTTTCTGGGGTGATGACATATGGCCTTCAGGGTCCTAAAGTACACAAAATCATAGATTATTATCAGTGAGGTATTATCCAATGCAGAGTAGTTTATTCCTGAATATGGTGGACAAGAGAGAGCTTGGACTATCTTCCTGGGCAAGTGCGTGAGTGGGTGCTCAGTCGCTCAGTTGTCCAACTCTTTGAAATCCCATAGTCGACCAGGTTCCTCTGTCCTTGGGATTTCCCAGGCAAGTGGGTTGTCATATTGGAGTGGGTTGCCATTCCCTTCTTCAGGGGATCTTCCCTCCCGGGGACTGAACCAGTGTCTTCTACATTGGCAGGCAGATTCTTGACCATGGAGCCAACTGGGAATCCCCTTTAGGAGCAAATAGCTTCCATTAAATTTTCTCCTTGTGCCCTTTTGGAAGGGCCCCTAGTGAGCAATCAAATACACCCAAATAGGTGTCTGGCCAAAGATTATTTGTTAAGTCAGCTCAAAGCACGGAGACATTCTGCTGGCTGGCTGCCCCCAGGGACAGGGACACATCCTGCCCGGAGGCCCCGAGCTGAGGGGAGGGCCAGGAGAAGAACAGCGAACCCAGGAAAAGGGTGGGCAGCCCATTCTTGACCGCTTGACCCCAGGCACTTCTATTATTTTTATTATTATTTTCTCTCATTTTCTCCCTTGGACTTCTCTGTCCTCTTGACCTTTAATTTCCTTTCTTTTTTCCCTCTTCCTTTTCTGCAATTCCCTGGGTCAGCCCAGCATTCTGATCCCGGGGCTCCAGGTCTTGCCTGTAGCTCCCAGAGCCCTCCAGACGCTCTTCCCACAGCCCTTCACCCCTCCTTCCCTCCACACCCACCCGCTCGCTGCGCTCCCCGGTCCCGCCTAGCAGGGCTGGGGAAGTGAGAGCTGCTACCCCGCCGCCGAGGTTATGAGTCAGCATTTCTGCTCGTGGACGCGGGCCTGGGCAGAGACCCTGGGAGAGGATGTGCAGGAGGCGCTTTGCTTTCCCAGACTGGAGCTCCAGACGTCCCCAGGGGCGGGGAGGTGGACGCGGAGGGCGTCGGGGGCCCGGGAGCACAATTGCTGTGGTATTCCTGTGTTCCTACACGTCACTGGGTTTGTTTCTGTAAACTTGTCTCACAGTTCTGAAATCTGTGCTTAAAATCTTTAGCACTTGAAAATAAATTCTACAGCGGTCTCAGAGATTTGAGGAAATATAGCTACGAAGTGTGAGAAGGAAAAAATACAGACTAAATTACATCCTCTTGTCAAAAATGTATAATGTGCTTTTCCAAACATGCTAAGCGTTTTTTTTTTTTTTAAACGTTTAAAACATCTTTTTCTTTATATTGAAATTTTCAGTTTGATGTTTATCAAAAGCTTTTAACAAACTAGGCACATAATAGGTATTCAGTAAGTTTTTGTTGGTGGCAGGAAGTGCATTAAATTAGAGATCATAAGAGATTACTTTGTATTTAAAGGACTGAGATTTTTACTATTTTTAACCAAAGAACAATGTGCACTTTTGAATTCAAAGATTCCTTATTACTGACTGGAAGTTTGCCAGTGTTTTGCAAAAACTGGTTACCACATAATTGGTATATGATGGATCTTTCCAAGTTCAGGCTTGATATGTAGTGAATTATGTAGCTTTTCTCCAATTTTGAATAAACACACTTAACCCCCCCAGCACCACCCCCCCCCCCCCCCCCCGGTTTATTTATCTTCATGTAGCTTGTGTCACAGAGTTTATTTCAGTAGTCACTTAAAACTAAATTCTTGAATTCTCACGTCTATAGAAATATCCCAGGAACACTTTCTGGGTTGAACAAGATTTTTATATCAGTTCATGAGGCATAGTGTGGTATTCTTGTAGTTGATTGTGGCTACAGCCAGTTTGCATTTCTGAATGTGGTGACACGATTTTTAATTAGTCACAGCCACTGGTGAGACCAGTTGACTAATTTAAAAAATGCTGGGCAAACACTTGGGCATTGTATCCTGCTAACAGACTTCACAGATTTTTCCTTTTGTCTAACCTAGATTTCTTTCGATGAGGTTTAGACTCATTTCCTCTTGTTTGGCTCTGAATGGTGACTAAGGCCAGCTGTACTCCAGCCTCTGAATACTGCCCGAGCTCCGAAGCTGTAGCTCTTCCAAGACCCCTTGGAAGAAACGCTCCGATTCCTGTGTCCTATCTCCTCTATGGGGAAAATGGAATTGCTTTCCTGGGAGTTGGTTATAGTTTAAGCCATATTGCATCTCTCAGTGATGTGGTATGTGATTCATCAGGCCTCTGGTGAGAAAGTGTTAGTCATTCAGTTGTGTCTGACTCTTTGCTACCCCACGGACAGTATTCCACCAGGCTCCTCTATCCCATGGGATTCTCCAAGCAAGAAAACTGGAGTGGGTAGACATTCCCTTCTCCAGGGGATCTTCCTGACCCAGGGATCGAACCCAAGTCTCCTGCATTGCAGGCAGATTCTTTACCATCTGAGCCACCAGGAAAGACTTCTTTCAGGAATGAGGAGCAAACATTTTGGCTCCTCTTTGTCACTGAGCACCACCAGGTAATGGAGTATTCAAATACCCTGGAGATCCACATGTGCTCTAGATAGAGCCAAACTATTAATCGGTGCCATATGAAGCGGATGTCTGTCGGAATGGCCTCTCTTGTCCCTGTCAAGATTTTTCCAGTTTAACAAGAGTGTAACGTGTTAAGAGACATAGAAAGTGTTCCGAGACTAGAGAGTCTATTTGAGTAACTAGGAGATCATATCTATTAACAGAATAATGGCATGAACTCTGTCCTAGGCCATGAATCCAGGTATTTTTGTTCTAAAAAGAAACATAGTCCAGTTACTAAGAATCCACTTTATTTTAGAGCAATGGGAGACTGGTAAATTCTTTTTCTGAAAATCTTCTTGGAAATCAGGATGAGGTTCAGCCTCTGTAAAGTGTTGTCAAGAGACTTTCAGAGAAAGTAAAGAAAAATTTCAGCATGGTACACGGTATGAAGAAATGTCGAGAACAGGCAAATCCATAGAGACAGAAGGTAGATTAGTGGCTGGCTGTGACTAGGGGGAAGGGAAAACTAGAGATAATGTCTAATAAGTGTTAGATATTTTTTTTAAAGGTGGTGAAAATGTTTTGGATTTAGATAGTGGTGATGGTTGTACAACTTTGTGAATGTACTAAAACCACTGAATTGCATTCTTTGAAAGAATGGATTTTATAGTTTGTGAATTATATCTCAGTTTAAGAAAATGCAATTTGAAGAACAGAATGCAAAGTACTGTTCAGTAATCCTCAAAATTATCAAGGTCATCAAAAACAAGGAAAATCTGAGAAATTGTCATATCAATAAGAGTCTAAGGATATCTGCTACTAAATATAATGTATTTGGGGTTAGACAAAGGACATAACAGGAAAATTGAAGAAATTTGAGTGAAGTGTGGTCTTCGTTAATAATAATAGATCAATGTTGGCTCATTAATTGTGAAAAATATCCCATTGTAGTAGAAAATGCTAGTAATAGAAGAAACTGGGTGTGGGGTGTATGAGAATTCACTCTATTAATGTAACAATAATCTAAAGTATTTGAAAATAAAAAGTTATCAAGGAAAAAAGTAAGTAATAGAAGAAAAATGTAATTCAGAGCCTATTGGATTATTAGACATTAACTCCTAGAGATAAATAAAATCTGGAAGTCCTTCTGACTTTAGAAATGTGATTTCCTGTACAGTTTGGCCAACTGAATTTTGGGCTGTAAGTTTCACCAGCCACCTTCTCAGCCAGACTTGAATTAATCATCTGTTCGCAGACTCCAGGGAGACAGAAACACCGAGGGAAGACTGTTCCCATCAGTGGAAAGCCACCTTCTCAGACACCCCCCCCCCCCCTTCTGTGCAGCTTTGGTGGTGGTGGTGGTTTCCTCGCTGAGTTGTGTTCCTCTTGGGACCCCATGGACTATAGCCTGTCAGGCTTCTCTGCCCATGGGATTATCCAGGCAAGAATACTGCAGTGGATTGCTATTGCCTTCTCTAGGGGATCTTCTCAACCCAGGGATTGAACCCACGTCTTTTGCATTGCAGGCAAATTCTTTACCACTGAGCCACCAGGGAAGTCACTCTAGTTGTTCTTTTGAGCTGTTATCATATCATGTAAAGGTGATGCACTCGCCATGTGGCAGGTATTTGCTGAGGTATTATTTCAGGCATCTGGGGGAGACCAAAGTGAACACAGGCACAGAACCACACATTCAAAGCTAGTTGCACATGGTAATTAAGTACATTGTGATTATAAGCATTATGGACAAGGTGCTTTGAGAGCAGGTAGCAGGATCTCATCCTGTTGGCAGTTATAGAGAGTGCATCTTAGCAGCAAGGAGGGATCAGGGGGAGTCCTTGAGGGTGAAGAGGTGGGAGGGGCATTTCTGGCAGAGGGAATGGCATTGGCAGGTGTCCGGAGGGCACAAGGACTTGAGAGGAACTGAAAGAAGACCCCTGTAGTCCTGAGGTGTAGGGGCAGGTGCCAGGGTGGAGGGTGAAGATTGATGTGCAATTAAGCTGGAGAAGTAGGAAGGGGCCATTAGGAAGTCACCAAAACTTTTTAAGCCTGGAGGTGTCTTGGTCAGAAGTGGATTCAAACAATAATTCTCTTTGCAGTGTACAGAATGGATGGGGGAGCAACAATGGAGTGGGGAGGCCGGGTAGGAGGCTAACACAGGGGCTCAGACAGGGAGACTGTGGTGAGGAGCAGTGAACCAAGTGGAGAAAAAAACTAGGAAAATCAACAAAATCAACAAAAATATTATGCAGTGATAAAGATCATGATTCATACATACAAAAAACATAAATACCCAGTTTTACTAAAAGATATCAACACCATGTATTTGTTAAAAAGCAAGAGACAAAGCAACAGACTAACAAACACAAGGAAAAATGAAAACCACTGCTCTGATCTGAAAAACCAAAAGTCCAGATAGAATAATGAAATGCTAGTTTTTTTTTTAAAGCACAATTATTCTTTTAAAATAGCCACGGCAATGTTTTTCAAAACGTTGGCTTGCTCCTTATCAAATTATAAGATTTGTTACGTATGATTTGTGTCTGTTCTCCACTTTGCCAGTGGTCTGGAGAGTCGTGATGTGTCTTACAAAGTTTGACTAAAGAGAGTGCTGAAGTAAAAGGAACTTTCTGAGGCAGGCCTGGCCCAGCCGAGGGGGTCAGTGCCCAGTGAGACAGCCTGGGGCCCCAGTCCCAGCGAGGGTGTTCAGTGACAAGGCAGGCCCCAGGGCAGGGTCAGCTGTGACTGCAGACAGACTCACACCCACAGACACCGTCTACAATACCCACAGCTGCCGCTGGGCTGCATTACAAAGATGTCTCGGCAGAAGCATTTTGGCTGTCTGAAATACGGCCTTCACACAATCCTTAGACTATATTTCACAAGTTCATTTTCTAACACATAGGCACGCTTTTATGGCATCTGGAGCATTTCGCTGAATGACTTTGTAGTGCACTGCTGACCAGACAGGGCATTTCCAGATTTAGATTATAAGAGAAAGACAGCAAGTGGTAAGTTCAGCTGCAGGTCAATGGACGCTTGTACCATAGTTCCCTCCCCAAGCACAGGGCGCCTTCATCCCAGGGGGACACATACTGGAAAGCATATTAGACAGAGATGGGCCTGGGTGGCTGCTTTTAGGACTGTTGGTTCCATTTGCCCAGGGACTGTGTTGTTATCACATTGTAAACATTGTTTTTAATATCAAAGAAAGACTGGGTGGGGTGTCAAGAAGTGGCATGCAAAAACTATAATAGAATTGCCAGTGGTTGGTCTTAACTCTTTTCCTAGCATTGATGAGCCACAAGAGGCAAGTGCTGCTTGTGAAAAGTAGAGATGGTGACAGAAACCGATGTTTATTGATGTTGCTTCAAATTGTGTGCATCCTACATTTTGTTTCGGTTCTTGGTGATAAGAACCGAATAATTTGGGTTGGGATAATTTGAAGGGAAATAATGATGTTCCCTGACAGATAGCTTTCTGAAAGAGCTGAGAGTTCATCCATTATTCCACATGAATCAAAGTCTCTCAGAATTTTTCCAATTATGATCACATTTACCATTTAAAGTTTTTGCCCAATTTGTCCAATTCGATTTTTAAAAATGAGGGAGGATTGTATGTCACTTATATTTCCACTAGAAAGAAACATGAGGGAAGATTAAAAATCAGAGTAATATCAAAGATATGAAACAATTTTATTTTTTCTATTTTATAACATTTTATATAACTCATAAAACACTGCTTGTATAAAAATTCCCACAAAGTTGCTAGTTCAGTTCAGTTCAGTTCAGTTGCTCAGTCGTGTCCGGCTCTTTGCGACCCCATGAACTGCAGCATGCCAGGTCTCCCTGTCCATCACCAACTCACTGAGTCCACCCAAAACCATGTCCATCGAGTCGGCAATGCCATCCAGCCATCTCATCCTCTGTCGTCCCCTTCTCCTCCTGCCCTCAATCTTTCCCAGCATCAGGGTCTTTTCCAATGAGTCAGCACTTCGCATCAGGTGGCCAAGTATTGGAGTTTCAGCTTCAGCATCAGTCCTTCCAATGAACACCCAGGACTGATCTCCTTTAGGATGGACTGGTTGGATCTCCTTGCAGTCCAAGGGACTCTCAAGAGTCTTCTCCAACACCACAGTTCAAAAGCATCAATTCTTCGGCACTCAGCTTTCTTTATAGTCCAACTCTCACATCCATACATGACTGCTGGAAAAACCATAGCCTTGACTAGACGGACCTTTGTTGGCAAAGTAATGTCTCTGCTTTTTAATATGCTGTCTAGGTTGGTCATAACTTTCCTTCCAAGGAGTAAGTGTCTTTTAATTTCATGGCTGCAGTCACCATCTGCAGTGATTTGGAGCTCAGAAAAATAAAGTCAGCCACTGTTTCCACTGTTTCTCAATCTATCTGCCATGAAGTGATGGGACCAGATGCCATGATCTTAGTTTTCTGAATGTTGAGCTTTAGGCCAACTTTTTCACCCTCCTCTTTCACTTTCATCAACAGGCTCTTTAGTTCTTCTTCACTTTCTGCCGTAAGGGTGGTGTCATCTGCATATCTATGGTTATTGATATTTCTCCCGGCAATCTTGATTCCAGCTTGTGCTTCCTCCAGCCCAGCATTTCTCATGATGTACTCTGCATATAAGTTAAATAAGCAGGGTGACAATATACAACCTTGATGTACTCCTTTTCCTATTTGGAACCAATCTGTTGTTCCATGTCCAGTTCTAACTGTTGCTTCCTGACCTGCATACAGGTTTCTCAAGAGGCAGGTCAGGTGGTCTGGTATTCCCATCTCTTTCAGAATTCTCCACAATTTATTGTGATCCACACAGTCAAAGGCTTTGGCATAGTCAATAAAGCAGAAATAGATGTTTTTCTGGAACTCTCTTGCTTTTTTGATGATCCAGCGGATGTTGGCAATTTGATCTCTGGTTCCTCTGCCTTTTCTAAAACCAGCTTGAACATCTGGCAGTTCACGGTTCACGTATTGCTGAAGCTTGGCTTGGAGAATTTTAAGCTTAGCTTTACTAGCGTGTGAGATGAGTGCAATTGTGCGGTAGTTTGAGCATTCTTTGGCATTGCCTTTCTTTAGGATTGGAATGAAAACTGACTTTTCCTGTGGCCACTGCTGAGTTTTCCATATTTGCTGGCATATTGAGTGCAGCACTTTCACAGTGTCATCTTTCAGGATTTGAAATAGCTCAAGTGGAATTCCCTCACCTCCACTAGCTTTGTTCATAGTGATACTTCCTAAGGCCCACTTGACTTCACATTCCAGGATGTCTGGCTCTAGGTGAGTGATCATACCATTGTGATTATCTGGGTCGTGAAGAACTTTTTTGTACTATTCTTCTGTGTATTCTTGCCACCTCTTCTTAATATCTTCTGCTTCTGCCAGAGAGTGTACAATTTCCAAAAATATCCTGGGTTTTTAGAAACAATTTTAATTTTCATAATTTAGTTACTATTAATATTTATTTATTTGGATGTGCTGGGTCTTAGTGGCAGCTCTTGGATTCTTCAGCCTTTAGTTTGAGCGTGGGAACTGTTGGTTGTGGCATGTGAGATTTAGTTCCTCGACCAGGGATCAAACCAGATCCCCTGCATTGGGAGTGTGAAGTCTTAGCCACTGGACCACCAGGGAAGTCATAGCTCATTTATCTTTAAAATGAGTCTTAAGTTTTCCTCGAGGCCATCTGAATGTGGTTCAGTCTTTAGAAGAGAAATTATCTTTCACAATGACGTCTGCCTGTCTGGTTGGTGAGCAGTGAAAACTGGCAGCATGAGGGATAAGTCAATCCCACTGGGAACCGAATTTAGCTTTAAAATTTGGTTTTAAATCACAGAATATTTTAAAGATGGCTACTTCCTGTTCAGTTCAGTTCTGGGGCAACCATCATTACCTCCATTCATTTGAAGCATACTTGCCTATATATGTTTTGTCTCGCCTTTGGTGAGATTTCCTTTAAAAAATACTACAACTGTTATGGCTTACTCTTTGGCTGTCACACAACAGAACACCAACTGCACAAAACCTACCTGGGTCCTCTGAGGTTGGAGTGAAACAAAGGGGGAGGTTGTGAAACCCAGCCATGTGCCTGATGACTAAGATGGAACCCATGTAGGAGTTAAGTCAGTAATAACATGCCTCTTGCTGCAGCTCAAGTTGCCTGCAAACCCCCCACGCTTTTTAGCAAATATTACTTTTAATGTCAGAGTGCACAGAGCTGTTCTCGAGGGTTCGGCTAAATTTGACTCTGTGGGAGAATAAACCTAGAATTCCAAATGTGGTGATCCCAACAGTGTATGTGATGCAAGACCAATTTTCCACTTGTGCCGGGTGGGTTTGTTCGAATCTCACACAAAAATGAGAGATGCCAGACAGAGTGTTGACTTGCCCCAAACATAAGGTAGTAATTTAGGTTTTATTTTAAATAGGCATTAGAGTCTGGGTAATCCAAAATTTTAATTTAGGAAGGAGCCTGGGAGAATAGCAAAGGACAGGAGCTAGGTGGCCCTCCGATGAGGGGCGGGGAGTGGAGGAGTTGGAGGCCTCACAGGCTTCCATCCATTTCTGGAAGGATTATTTTGTGATACACTAGAGGCAAACTCTAAGTCTGTGTCTTAACATGAGTCTGTAGCCAGACCTAAAGGAGATTCTGGCATTGTGATTTGGTGTGGTAGTTTTTTCCTTTAATGTGCAGATGATAGAGTAACCTTTAATGCTGAAAGCGTTGTAAGCTGACTGTGATGTTTTGACACTGACCCAGTTTCAGCAGTGACCAAATCAGGGTGGCCACGGAGGAGCGGGCTTGGGGAGCAGCTTGAATGGAATAGGTCAGATGGCTTTGTCCCAGCTCTTCTCAGACACTCACAATGGGCTTTGCATTCTTTATGCAAAGCTCAGGGGTTGCATGAAGAATTTTTGTCCAAAATGCTGCTCTAAGCAACTTTCTCTTGGTTCAAGCTGATGCTTGTGATGCTGGGTCATTCTCTTGGTTTGTGGAGAATGTTTGGTGTAGTCATTCAATAAATGTTTATTGAGCACATGCTATATCCCAAGTACTATGGAGATGGCTGAGAATATAGCAGTGAATAAAGCGGAGTATCTGTTCTCATGAAGCTTGCTTACTAGTGCAGAAAAGCCTGAGTTCAAATCCTGACTCCATCAGTTATTAGCTTGTTGGGTTACTTAGCTTTGACTAACACATTATTGACTGGGGATGCATTAGTGTGTCCTTTGTTATCTGATAATTATTGCCTGGAGACGAATCTGTGTTTCTAGAGAGTGATACACTTAAAATCACTGTGCAGTGCTTAAAATTGGTCAAAGGTTCAGTATACAACTGATGATTGTCATTCTCATTCACAGTTTGCTCCAGTAGGTTTTTGTTCCAACCTTGCATATATAATATACATAAAATTTTCAAAAATGATGCATCATGAAATTTTGAGTGGAGAAGAATTTTTTGGTAAATTTTAAACAGATACTTTCTCTGACTGCTCGAGTGACATATATACTAGTATCTCAGAAGATGATAGTTCTTCAGAATATAGTTCTGATTCAGACAATGTGAATATTAGACCACGAAAAAGACAAAAAACGTTAGTGATGCATTCTGATATGGAAAGTGAAAATGAAATTCACGATGCTGAAGAATGCTCCTTTGCTTCTACAGAAGAGTGGACTGAAGACAATATTACATGAAAATCAGAAGATTTTTCAGGTATTTCAGGTTTAGTTATTGAATGTAATAATCTGCAAAGTGTTCGTGAAATAACAGAATTGGTTTTTGGCTGGCCGAAATAAAAATTGCTGGCCACAGGTGTTGCATGTGCGTGCTAAGTTGTGGGTTTCCCAGGTGGTGCTAGTAGTAAACAGCCTGCCTGCCAATGCAGGAGACATAAGAGACACAGGTTCAAACCCTGGGTCGGGGAGATCCCCTGGAGGAGGGCATGGCAATTCACTGCACTATTCTTGCCTGGAGAATCCCCCTGGACACAGGCCATTAGTTTCTGCCAAAATCCCCTAGTCAATAATGAGTTAACTTCTCTGTGCCTCTGGTTTCCATATTTGCAAAATGGGATGACAAAATGGTACTTACTTCGTAAGGTTGTTTTGAGGATTAAATGAGGTATTCATGTAAAGAACTTACAACAATGGATGCACCGTAGTAAGACCTAAATCTTAACAGTTACATATCAAATGAGCTTCAGCTGCTGTTTAAGGGAAGCGCAAGAAAGCATTCATGCATCTGGTTAGTACAGACAAGGGTTCAGATGAGGCCTTCCGCTGCATGTGGCTATTGGGTGTGGAGTTCGAAACTTGTGAAAAGCAACGGGGCTCAGAAACTCTCATTTAAGCAAACTTTAATTAGCCTTTGAAAAAGAAGCCTAAGTGGAAAGGCAGTATAGAAATTCGTGGACTGTTCTTTCCATAGGACTTCAATGATCACAACTGTAGTTGAGAAATCTTGCTTGGAATTAGTAGGTAATAAAAATTTGGACCCCTTTAGGGGAGGAGATGCTCCCCAGCCCCAGTGAAAGACACGTTCTGTGGACTTGCTGGTGGGCCACCTGGTCTTCTGAAACACTGATACCACACTTGTGCTTTGTGCAGGGGAGAGTGATTTGGTAACTCAATTTTTCTATGAAATCTTGAGAATTCTGTAATTTTGAATCCTGGTGTTAGTGTAAATCAGGCTGTTTGAGCTCACCTATCACTCCACTACCTTCTAGCTCAGTTTCTTTATCTGCAAAACAAAGTATATTCAAAGAGAAACCTTTGGTTAAAGTGATAGAACTTAGGAAGCAGTTCTACATGAATAGATGCCCACATGGCTAGGATTTTGTTTAGCAGATGGAAAAGCACATGTTTCACTATCTTGCTTCAGGGCGATACTGTTCATACCTGGAGTAGGTTCTGATGGACCGTGTCAGTCCTGTTATGTTGAGAGACACGATACTCTTTAAATAGAAAGCCAGTTGTTTGCCCCAGATGCTTCTAGTTTGTTATGGTTTGCTCCTTTGAAATTTCCAAATATGGTTCTGGGGAAAATGGGTACAAGTTCTTTCTTTTTGGAGCAAAGGCTTTTTGGGACAAGGGCTGTGTTACTGATGAAAATGTTATATTGAGTCTCATGGCAATTCATTTATTGCTTTCTTGACCTTGTGTCATCCAGGGAGTGTCAAAACCACATGGTGCTTCTGAGCCCTACGATTTTTGCAGTGAAGTCTCTGATTTAGCTGACAGATGTTAAAACACAGACACAGCCAGCTAACTCCCCAGTGACAACACAGATGCAGAAATTAAAAAAAATGCAGTTATTCTAACTTGTGGAGGGATTATACTGATGCTCCAAATTTTCCTACTGATAGCCTTTACATTCCCCCCTTGCCGCACCACCCGCCCCCCCAGCCTGATATGGCTTAGGTTAGGGGAAACTGCATCTCTTTCCTTTTTGTTGACTCAGTCTCCTGTCCATACACCTAAGAAAATGTGCAGATCTGAAGCCTTACAGTTCAGAGGAATATTAGCAATAATACTGGGCTCAAGTTTCTTTTATGGTGAGCCCAGCTCTGGCTAAGCAACCATTGGCTTTGAAGAGCAAAACAAAAAGATCTTTGATCTGAAGGGAACTTTCCTTGGTGCCTACCCAGTTATTTTACGGATTAGCAAATGGGAAGTCCCAGTGACTTTCTCTGGGTCACAAGTGAGACTAGTGGACCCAGAACTAGAACCAGGTCTTCTAAACTCCAGGTCAGTCGTTTCCCATCAAATCTTGCCCCCTTACACATCCTCAGCCTTTCCTCCAGCTCCCACCTCAGGTTTCCCCTTGAAATCCGTGTTGGGGACTAGGGACGCACAGTGGAGGTTGAGATAGGACCTCTGGCTCTGACCTGCATTGGGTGTGCCTCATCGCAGCCCATTTCCTTTTGGGAAATGCTAGCCACAAGCATGGTTAGATTTTTTTTTTTTTTTTTTACTGTAGAGCTAATTTAAACCTGTGAGTTGATAAATGAGGAAACTGAGGCTCAAGGAGGTATAACTTACTCAGATTTCCGCAGTTCTCCAGGAAGACAATTAACAAATATTTACGGAGCACTTATGATGAGCCAGTTTTGTGGAACCTGCTGGGGGTTTGAATGAGAAGAAGACAGATGTGGTTCTTACCCTGGAAGAACTTACTGTCCAGTAGCAAGATAGTCAGAAAACAAATAGCCACAAATGGGAAGAATTTTAGGAAGGGGATGTGTAGGGTCCTGTTGAGAACTTCATCTAGTGTTTCAGAATGTTAGTGGAGAGTTAAAAGAGAGGGAACGATACCTTTGAAGTGACCTGCTTTCTTGCCCTATTGAGATATTTGAATCAATCAAAATTCTCTTTCATGTAAGGTTGTTCTGGCACTTTTCAGATCCTTTCTATCATTACCTTATTATTTACTACACTGAAGCATTTCTTCAAATTATGGCCTCACCACAGGTCACTCTAGGAGAAAATGAGGTAGTGGCTGTGGGTGTGCAGAGCTCATAGGGGAACTGAGGCCCAGTACACTCCCAAAGGAAGCTTCTGTGTCCTTGGCATCTGGTTGCCTCTAGAAAAAAAAAAGACAACAAACCTACAAGTTCATTCATAGATTTGTAACATTTGTCAATTGCCTGTATTTTCCTGTATTATCATGTGTTCTGGTAAGATGGCCCCTTCTGGCTCCCAGACCTCTTTCCTCCATGTTCTCAAACTTTGGAACTTTCCTACATGACAGCTCCGTCCCTCTCTCCCTGTCCCTTCACCTTCTTCTTCTCAGAGCCCACCTCTTCCTGAGCAGCCCCACCCCTTCCTCCACCAGCCACCCACAGCCCTTGTGCACCAGCTGCAGCTGGTTTTGTATATGGTTACATATTTAAAACAATTTGTGTTCCTGTCCGTTTTCATTATGCTCATCCTTTCTTCTTCTCTGGATGACAAGTGTCCTGGGAAGAGGGTTTGGGGCTCCCATTTCCTTTAGGGCTTAGATTACCAAGAGAGCAAGAGCTGGGGAATGCATGCCAGGAGAGCCGTGGACAAGAGCAGTTGTCTGAGGCAGACAGCAGGCTGAGACACTGACTTGCCATGTGACTTTAGACTGGGTTTCAGCTCCCTTGTCTATAAATACGTGCGAGCACAGTGCCTCCGCCCCATGGGATCTAGTGATGTACTGTCTAGGAGGGTCCCCTAAATGGTATAAAGCATTTGGACTGGATTGTAATGTCCTGCTCTCAGACCCTGCCAGGTATGTGGAGGGGCCAGGAAATGTGACTCAGGCTTTTATTAAGTTGGCTCTGGACCCAATCCGAGTCTTTGCCAGAGGGATGGACAGTGTTGAGTGACCCAGACGACACAGTCAACATGGCTATGGGTCCTGACAAGGAGACCCCTCAGATAAGAAGACAATGTCTTGGAAAAATTTTAGAATTTGATATATGTGTAATAGCTGATACACACACACACACTATCCGTGTGTATGTGTCTCAGTACTGTGCACTGGTCCAGGTTGGAAAAATTTTAGAATTTGATATATGTGTAATAGTTGATACACACACACACACACACACACACACACACACACACACACACACACTATCTGTGTGTATGTGTCTCAGTATTGTGCACTGGTCCAGGTCCCCTGAGGGTATTAAATCCTCAGGTGCTCGAGTCCCTCATGTAAAATGGTGTAGTATTTGCATATGATTCAGAAGCAAAGGAAAGCTTGATTCTTTGAGTCGAGAATGGAGGGGTACATGCTCATGCTCTAGAGAACATGCTTTCCCTGCCAGACTGTGGGCCAGGTTGCTTTATAGAGTCTCGTCAGTGGGGAAGGGTGGGAATTCTCGCGAGGCAGGCACGGCTCTTGGCTCTGGATCCAGTGCTGGGGCAGCTTCGCTGCACACGGCCCACCACCGCCATCTTTAATTGCAAGGACCTGAATGGTTTCTGCACGCGCCCGCCCAGCTGAGGTGTGGGTGCAGCCATTTTGCCTCAGGAACTCTCTTCTGAAGTGCCAAGTTCAAGTCCTCTGCATGTGGCGGCCTATGAACAAGTGAAACTAGGCTAAGCACAAAGGAAAGAAAGGTTCGACTTCATTAGTCACCCGGATCCTCTTTTTATTTCCCATGAATGGTTAATGGGCTTTGCGAGTGACAGATTTGCACAGTTAGCAGCATTATTCATAATAGCCAAGAGGGGGAGACAAATCTAAGTGTCTGTCAATGGATGAGTGAATTACCAAAAGACAGGATAGACATGGGCTTCCCATGTGGTGCTAGTGGTAAAGAACCTGCCTGCCAATGCAGGAGGTGTAAGAGACGTGTGTTGGGAAGATCCCCTGGAGGAGGAAATAGCAACCCGCTCCAGTGTTTTCGCCTGGGAAATCCCGTGGACAGAGGAGCATATCATAGAACATTCGTCAGCCTACAACTTGATGAACCTCAAGGACATTGTGGTGAATGAAACAAGCAAGTCACAGAAAGACAAATACTATGTGATTCCTCTTATATGAGGTACATAGACAGAAAGTAGAATGGTGATTGCCGCAGGCTAGAAGAGGGGAGAATGGAGAGTTATGGTTTAATAAGGTGGTGAATTTCAGTTTTGTAAGATGAAAAGAATTCTGGAGATTGGTTGTACACAGTCTAAATATACTTAACATTATTGAATGATACACTTACAAATAATTAAAATAGTAAATTTTATATTAAGTTTATTTTACCACAATAAAGAAAAACAAACAAACAAAACCCTCTAATGCCCAGGTTGTACCACAGACCAATCACATCAGAATCTCTGTGAGTGAACCTCAGGCTTTGTATTTTAAAACTTTCTCTAGGGTTAAACCAAAGTGGAGAACTAGTGGACTCCAGGCAGGTAATTCAGTCCCCAGGTCACTGCTGTAATCCAGGGGTGCAATGGGAAGGAATGGAGTCCCAGGATAAAACAAATTGCTTGGTTTGGAGAGAGACATGTGTCAGCATTCAGTGATAGATTAGATATGGGGAAAAAGACAGAGAATGTATCAAAGAGGTTCCCACTATCTTAGATTAATGGTGGATTTGTAGAAAAACTGACCATTTATCGGGAAGTGTTTGGGGAGGTTTTGGGGGGATGATGATTTATTTGATGATTTGGTGATGTACTTGGGAAGAAATTTCTTAGAGGCAGCTAGAAGTTTTCATACTCAAAATAATTTATCCATTTTCTCCTTGGAAACCAGAGTTCTATTTTTACATTAAAAATTAATTTTTATTAAAAAAGGAGCAAAGGCAGAAAAACTGCCCTATGGCTATAATGTCTTCAGCAGCCAGTGATATATATACCTCTTATTTCAGAGCTTCTTTTGGCACAACTGTTGGGGAGCTGTGTCCTTCCCTTCTTTTTCTCCTTCCTGCCTCTGAATTTTCTATGCAGCTCCTTTCTCAGGACCCCGATTACGTGTGGTTGCCAGTTCCTCCCACCTTTCTAGAAAGCTCATAGTCATCAAATTCACATTAAGGCAATAGAAACTGCCCGCAGGCATTTTTCTGGCAGCACTCACATTTGAAAAACAAACTGAATGGCGAGAAGCACGTTTAATGAAAAAGAATAAAACTTGAATGATAGCATTGCAAGAAGGAAAAATTTTGTAGAAGAAATTGTGGTTCTCTCAGGTCTCCAGAAAGCACCTCCCTAAAGAATCTTGGTTAGATGTGCAGACCGAGGTGAGTGGGTGGGGGATTCAATGAATCACATGCAGCTAGAGTGGTAGATAGTCGCTGGAAGGAGGTTACTGACTCACCTGGGTGATCTAGCCATAGATATGGGGACAAAAATCAGTGGGGCATTAAATATAGCATGTTCCTCTGGCACAGAATCATATTTTTCAAACAGCGTAGAGTCATGCCTCCCTGCTTTACTCCAAAGTGTTCAGGAGACTGAGGATTCAAGGAAGATCTCAGAAACTTTCCCTCACATGGACTTGGAGATGCCTTTATCACAGTGCCCACAATTTGCATGCTGTGACTTGCAGCCATTGCTGTGTTTATTTTGGACAGTTTAAGGGGGGAATACCCAGGCTGCCCTGGCGAGAATAAGAAGGAAAAGAGTCAGACAAAACTTCAGGAAAAGCTTGCAGTGGTGTTGAGCTTTTATCTATCTTTCTAGTTCAGTGTCTGGCACATGGAGGTAGTAAATAGACTCTGTTGAACGAACGAGGGCATAGTAGAAATAGTTTCTGCGTGATGAATTTTATGGTTGTAATTTTGTTGTGCTATGTGTGGGTGGCATGTCGAAGGAAAACCCAGAAGGCCTGGATTCCAGTTCTAGTTGTGTCACTAATTAGTTTTGTGATGTCGGCTCAGACACTGCCTTCTCTGAGCTTGTTTCCTTGGTAAAGAGAGGTCAGTGAAGCTATGTTTCTCACTCCCATGGTAGTTATTCGCTGTTAAATGAGATAAAGTGCATGAAAGTGATTGAAAACTCTGAGGTGCTCTACAAATATAGAGTACAATCATTTTGAAAGCACTTAGCTTTGTAGAAGATTGTGTGAATTAATGTGTATTGATGAAGAAACACATTTCATTAGGTAAAAACTGAAAGTAAAACTCGTATACTTTAGAATGTGAAATTAAACTCGCCAACTTGTGTAACACTAATTTCAAGGCATAGTATATTAATTTCAAGTAGGACATTGATGAAAGAAAACATAAAAACAAAACTGAGATGTTAAAAATGTTCAACACTGTTGCCTCTAACTTATTCTCAGAGTCCAACATTTTTACAATTCTCATGTAAGAAATTTACATGAAGTTTAAATACCCATCAGTTGTGTTAGTCACTCAGTTGTGTCTGACTCTTGGTCACCCCATGGACTATAGCCTGCCCAACTCTTCTGTCCATGTGATTTTCCAGGCAAGAATACTGGAGTGGGTAGCCATGCCCTTCTCCAGGGGATCTTCCCGACCCAGGAATCAAACCAAGATCTCCTGCATTGCAGGTGGATTCTTTACCATCTGAGCCACAGGAGAAGCCCATATACCCATCAGTATCTGTGACCAAATGCTGAGATCTTGCCATGTACACCAGATATCAGAGTTATGTTTCCACTGCTCTTCTTGGAGTAATCACTAGTTAATTTGACTAATGGTTGCTAGTCTTTCCAAGTATGTATGTTTGTGTGGTGTGTGTGTTGAATAGCACAATGGTTTCATTAGGCTGGCAAAGTGCTGCATCCACGTTATTTATAGACAAAGGCCTTTTTGATGTCTTAATAATCTTAAAAGGCTTAGTGCCACTGGGAACTGTGTGCATTTTTTATTTATCTAACCTTAATCTTAAGTATTTTCTTGGATAGCCATTGAACATAAGTTTAATGTTAGCTGGATGAATAAAGTATTAGTTACTGTATTCTCTTCAAAATAAACATAGCCTTGTTACAGCAACAGCAAGATGAGCTTTTATTTGACTTTAGCTAAGATGAATTATGCTTGAACATTTTGTAGTGACTTATGAAGTTTGGCTTCTCTATAGTATATTAAAAGATTTATTTAAATATTGATGATAAATTTCGTTAAAGTGACAAAGCATCTTGCACTTTTTGATGATTTCCATTTTTTCCCCCCAAATACAGCTAAAGCTTTATCCATCATAATGAGAGTTAGAAAAGTCGAGTGACCACTTCTATTTTCAAACTAATATATCCTTGTACAGTAATTTTCTATATTACATTTTGCAGATACCATAATCTGGGAAAAGTAGTGATAAAACTCAGATACACTGCAAGAAAGAGTGAGTAAACATGCTAATGATGATACTCACTTGTTATATACATCTGGTGCTTATGTACTTAAACTAAATAGGAAAATCTTACTCATCTCGGTAGAAAAACAGGGCAAAGATTACAACTTGGGGACTTCGTGATATTTTGTCTGTGTGCAGTTTGTCAAAAGGCAATTTATCTAAAGCTGGAAAAGGATATGGTTTGGCTGACTAAACTGTGGAGTGATACAAATGATACGTAACGATAAAAATGCTTAGGGGAATTTTCGGGGCGCTCAAATCAAGTGTACAGTATTGTGTGGGTGTAAAGAGCAGACTTCTTTCTCTGGTTCTCTTTTTGCACCAGTTTTCAAAACTGTGAAAGTTGCTGACATTTTATACCACATGCTGGACCGTTAAATCACAATTTTCGTGGTCACTTGTAAATATGCCTGGTGGTGGAGGGAAAGCTTGTTTGTGCTCCCTGGGACAAGTATCTTTCCCATGTGCTCCTCCTCTTTTTAAATAGCACTGGGTACTTTTGTTTTGGAATCCAGGGCTCTCTAATCTGAGAGTGACTTGGGAGAACTCTGGAGCTATCTTGTTTTCGTAGGTGTTCCCTGAAGGAAGACTGAAAGTATGATTCAGAAACATGAATCTTTCAGTCCTCAAACAAAAATGATCTTTCTGATCCGGGTGCCACAACTCCTGAAGTTCTGACATGAAGGGATTTCTTCCTCCCCAACACTGGGATTGGGAAGTCCTGAAGATATTTCAGTGGGGCTAGTTATTTAAGCTCATTTTCTGTCTCATCACTAAAACGGGGCTACTGATAATTACTGATAAGTGACCAGTAATTGGTAAAATGGTACCAGTACTTAAAATGGGGCTACTAACTCTTACTAAGGTGGGTTTTGTGGCTATCCAATGAAACAATGCGAGCCAAATGCTTGAAGGCTAAATAGTAATAGTTATAGTTATTACTATTTTTCTTTTTGTTGGAAGGGAGGAATAGGCCACTAACATAGTAGGGGATTTTTCTCCTTCCCAGTTATACCCTGGGAGGTCACAGGATTGGTGCTGAAGAAAAGCTTTGTCCTTCATGGTCTAAGAGGGCTTCTTCAGGGTTGATTTTGGGGGATCAGCAAGAGAAGCCGCAATTGAGGTGAAGAGAGAGGATGTTGGAGGGTACCACATTCTAATGTGTTCATTTTTAAGGTTCTTTAACTTTTCAAAGCACCAAGTCATCTGCTGACTTGTTTTCACAATGTATGAAAAAGTTGGCAGGGTAGGTATTCTTTCCCTACAAGGGAGGAAACCAGAGTCCTGAGAGGTAAAGGAACTCACCTTTTGTCATACAACAAGTTAGTGGTAAAACTGGGATTAGGACCCCAGTCTCAGGTTCTGAGTACATCACCCATTCGCTGTGTGACATCCTCATATTCAAATGGCCTTGTTCGCAGGTTTGTGTTCAGACCTGGGTCCCTATTGATGAGCCTGTTGTTGGCAACCTGTGAAATAGCAGCACTGACAGACATTATAGATTCATGGTCCAAAGGACCGGTGTCAGCTAGGGATGGCGGGAGTACTAGCACCCGAGCCAGGTGAGCTTTCATTTCCTGGCTGTGAGGGAGGTTTCTACCTGAACCTGGCCCAGGCAGTTACTGACGGGGGAGATCTGACTCCAGCCCAGAGCCCTCTTTAATAGCTTTGCTGCAACTGAACTTCAGAGTCCCATGACTACGCTGAAAGGAATGAAAAGAAGATGCTGGTAATGCCGAGAAATGTCAGGAAAGTGTGATTCTGACAGCGTTCCATCAGCTTTTCTCTTCCTTTCCTCTTTTTTCACTTCATTTATACAAAATAGCTGTGGTAAATTAGAGACAGACTCTATAAATGTTAAGCCTTTGTATTATGACTTGAATTGCAAAGTCCTTGGGGGCATTGAATTTCTGAACATTTTGGGGTAGCTGCAAAATTTAATTTTAGGTAGAAAAGAGTTAACTGAGGGTCAATGTAATTCCCAAATCATCAGTGTGCAAATCATCTAAGCATATGTGAAAAATTCAACAGCTTAAAGGTAATTTTCTGGGAAAGTAAAAATAATACACTGGTATTTAGCCAGAAACAAGAATTTGGAACATTTCTTTATGCATAGGAATTCTCTAGTAGGCAAATCATAAATTAATGTGGAGTATTTATAGTTTATTTATTAACTTAGGGCTTCCCTGTTGGCTCAGACAGTAAAGAATCTGCCTGCAGTGCGGGAGACCCGGGTTCAATCCCTGGGGTTGGGAAGGGAATGGCAACCCACTCCAGTAGTCTTGCCTGGAGAATCCCATGGGCAGAGGAGCCTGGTGGGTTATAGTCCATAGGGTTACAAAGAGTCAGGCATGACTGAGCAACTAACTTATGGAGAAGAGTTAAAGTGGTATAGATAAAACAAGTACTTTAAAACTAAAGCAGATGAACTCAAGACAAAAACTAGAAAGAAGAAAGGAAAAAGGAAAGGGTCATAGAACATTAGTGAGAACTCCTGGGTGTGGAAATTCTGATTGAGTGTATACAACAAGTGTGTACTTGAATTTCCTTGTGGCCTGAGAAAAGCTGGTGCCAGAATGAATTGGATAGCCCTCATTTTTTCTCTAGTACTAGAGTGCCTGTTTCATTCATTCACTCATTCACTCACTCTTTTCAATGAAACTTGTCTGATCTGTCTTTCATTACTGTGGCTCCATGATATGCACTAGAAATATGGCAGTGAACATGATCCAGAAATAGTTATCTTCATGGAGCTTATAGTTTTCTTGGGAAGGCATGTAGACAAACTATTACTATATGCTATGATGTGTACAGATCTGCTAGACATGCAGAGAAGTATAAGAGCATCCAATAGATGCATTTAATCCTGAGTGGAAGTTAGGGAGGTTTCTGTTACTCAGTGAAACATTTTAAGCAACTCCACCTTGCTAGTAACATAACAGCTTGCTGTTGGATTTCAGGACTGTTTTCAAAAGCAGAGTCTGATTTATTTGCACATGACTTAAAAACTAATGAATTGAACCAATGTCAACAAGCACTCTGGGCTTCCCCAGTGGCTCAGTGGTAAAGAATCCATCTGCAATGCAGGAGATGCAAGAGACTTGGGTTCGATCCCTGGGTTGGGAAGATCCCCTGGAGAAGGAAATGACAACCCACTCCAATATTCTTCCCAGGAAAATCCCATGGACAGAGGAGCCCGGCAGGCTATGGTCCATGGGGTCGCAAAGAGTCGGACACAACTGAGCACAGCAACTACTCTACTGTTTTTTATTTGGTGATTTATGGCTTGAAATAGGGCCTGCTTTATTGAATGTTTTCCTTCATATGTGATTTCTATCCTGTTTCTGGGTCCCTTTTCTATCTCTACAGATACCTTTAATATGAGAGCTTGGCTTAGTCATAAAACCTTGTTCTGTTGGTTTACCCCAGTCTTGAATGATAAAATAGGATGAACTAATTAATCAGAATATTAATACTCCCAGGACCCTTTGGAGAGCTAACTAGAGTTTTAAATGCAATTTGAAATGTAGGGCAGTACAATAAAAAGCTGAAAATCTTTGTTTTGAAAAACAGTATTATATGATACATGTAAAATATTTTGCTGAACCATCAGAAGAGTTCAGATTTTATACTATAGAGAATTCCTCTAAGGTAGAGGTAGAGTAGTGTGTTTAAGAATGTGGGATAAAGTCACGTTCTGGTTCTGCTTCTTTCTAGTCATGAGAACTCGGGTAGGTTATACAATCTGTTTGTGCCTCCATTTTTTCATCTGCAGCATAAAGATAATGATATTTATCTTGTAGAGTTGTTATGAGGGCTATATGAAGGGACCTAAGGAACTCAGCCCAATGCCTGGCTCTCACAAAGGCTCAATAAATGTTAGTTATTCTTAATGTTAGGGTAGAAAATGTAGGGTTTTGATAGTATTTTAACTTGCTATAATATTTGAATTGGAATCTACAAAAGACATCTCTTTTAAGAGGAAGTAGAATGAACAAAGGACAAATGGCCACAGTTGTGTTAATCCAAAGGTTCCACCAGATCAACATGAACACGGAGAAAGGGTTGTGAAGCAAACATCTACCTTGTTCTTGGAGTTTTTGTTATACTGAAGAAGTCAGAGCAGCCCAGGACTCTACAGAGAAGTGACCTTTGAAAGAGGCAGGACCTGCTGAGGCATGGAGAAGCTGTAGGCATGGTGGTTAAGGGCACAGACTCTAGAGTCAATCTCAATCCCAACTACATTTGGTACCTTGGGCAAATTACCTAACCTTTTTATGCTACAATTTCCTCCTCAGTAGAAGAGAATAATAAAAGCACCTGTGTCATTGGATTCTTGTGAGGATTAAATGAAATACTTGAAAAGTGTCCAAGACAGTCATGGCCTGTCACTCTCAGTACAATTAGCTACTACTATTCATCTGACTAGGATGTAAGCTGTTGACACAACAGGTACTTTTTGCCTGTTTTCTTCTTTTTACTCATGTATCTCCAGGACTTTAAAAGTCCCTGATGTGACAGCTGCTCAGTAAATACTTGCTGACTGAGAAAATACATGAAAGCTCTGTTAGTCAAATAAGAAGATTAAAAAGCTGGGCTAAAATGTTGAAAATAATTGAAGCTAGGTGATGGGTGCATAAGGATCTATTAGATGATCCTCTCTACTTTTTGTTTGATTGAGAAGTTTATAATAAAATGTAAAAAAAAGAGACTGAAAGTGAAAGTGTTAGTTGACTCCTTGCGACCCCGCCAGGCTCCTCTGTCCATACAATTCTCCAGGCAAGAGTACTGGAGTGGATTGGCATTTCCTTCTCCAGGAGATCTTCCTGATCCAGGGATTGAACCTGGCTCTCCCACATTGAAGGCAAATTCTTGACTGTCTGAGCCACCAGGGAAGTAATTTAAAAAAAGAGACTAGACTGATGTAATAATTGGACAGAACCAGGCATTCAAAAACCTTTTTTTTTGTTACAGCTTAAGAAAGTAAAAAGACATTTTATACTATAAAACATATGCCACGTTTTGAGTATACACTACAGTACTGCTCGAGACTGGGGAAACTGTGTGCCCCAGAGGACGTTTGTTTCTCTTTTAAGGGTTCTGATGGCAAGCAAGAATTCAGATAAAAATTGACAGAGCTGATGTGTCAACTGGCACAGTCTTTCTTATCATTACCCTGTCATCATACACCCGAGGGGCTGAAAGGGACCTTGGAGGTGATTCATCTGTCTCCCTTGGAGGTTACTCAGGTATCTGTCTGCATTGTCCACTCCCTGTTTCAGCACTTTAGCAGCTCCCTTCGCTTCAGGCCAGAGGTCACCATCCCCTCCTCTAATGTCTCAGGAGACTCCTGGCCCTGACACAGTCTTCCCTTTGGACCTCTGCCCAGATCACGTTCCAATGCTGTCACTTCTCCTCTTGGCTGTCCCTTCTCATCTTGCCCCATTCAGGTGTAGTAACCTGGCCATGGAACATACACCTTAGTGCTGATGTGACTGTGTGGGATACGGCCTCTGGGAGCTGCCCGTGGTTCCTTGTGATAGCTCTGGTGAGAGGACTTCCCTTTGTAGGAAACTTTGCTCAGGCCCCCAGGGTTACCGGTCAGGATTTTCCTCCTGGCCTCCCCTTGGGAAGCATTATCATAGCAGTGTAAAGAGAGCCATTTTAATAGTTCTTAGATAGGGTCTGTGGAAAGAGAACTCCATAGTCACCATCCTTGAGTTTTCAAGGTGGGAAGCATGGAAACTTTGGAGAGCATTTTTGGTAACACACAAACTTATTTTAAATGCGATACAGTTGATTCTTGTTATTCATGGGAGTTCTGCTCTGTAAAGTCACTTTGAATGCTGAATTAGTGAATACTAAACCATTGCTTTAGAGGAAACATGGGGTTCGGTTCCTACCAGTCTGTGGTCCCAACATTTTTGTCATCAATCAATACAAATCATGTTTTAGGTGTGTTTGTGTTTAGATGCCTTATTTACTATATTCATTAGCATTGAACTCACAGCCATCAGCGCTGTAACTGAGGTGTGAACGACTTATTTAACACAGATCTGTCCTCCCGGAGCTGCATCACACAGCTTCTTGCACTTAGAAACACTAGACACTTCAGCTCTATGTTTGGGGCCATGTTAACACAGCGAAATTACCAACAAAAAGCACAGTGATGTGAAAATCTGGCGCTTAGCTGACCTTGAAAATGACACTCGTTTGTACCATGAGAACTGAAACAAGAAGGCAGAGCATGACCTTGTTTGACCCCAGCTGGGAATGTGTGCGTCAGGCAATACAAAATTTTCACTGCTTCTCGTGTCTTCAGACAACTATGAAAGTGCTGTATTGCTTTTGGGCTTACAAAGAAAGTTTAGCAAGTAAAAGAATTTGCAAATACGGAATCCATGAGAAATGAGGATTGACTGTATATCCATGAAGTTTGTGCAGTAGGTCATTATGTTTAATAAAACAAAACATGCAATTTACTACATGTGTGTTACAAAATATTATATGTAGTCATGTAAATCATGGTTCTTCATTTCATATCTTTGATCCAGGAGATCTGGAATGAGAAAATTCGATTATAAGGTGAGCTAAAAAATTTTAAAGATTTATATGATCTCTTAAGCTTTAAATCTTTAGGCTATATATATTATTTATATATTTATATACATTTTGTGTATTTATTATATTATATCATGTCATATTTTGTCTTCTGTATAGCTCAATAGCTTAAAATTTCCTTTATTGCCGTGGAAAAGGTTGAACTGAGACAATTTTCAGTGATTATCTGAAATATCATGTATATACTTAAAGAATATATTAACATCTATTTTAAATTATAGCTGGTTTACAATATTATATTAATTTCAGGTGCAACATAGTGATTTAGTATTTTCCTCAATTATACTTCATTTAGAGTTATTATAAAATATTGGCTATATTTCCTGCATTTAACAATATATCCTTGTAGCTTACTTATTTTATACATAGTAGTTTGTACTAAACACTGTAAGTCTAACCTGAAAGTTTTTCTCCTTCACCCTGGTGAGGAATTATCAGTAGGAAGTATCTATTGAAAACTAAGATCATGGCATCTGGTCCCATAACTTCATGGCAAATAGATGGGGAAATAGTGGAAACAGTGGCTGACTATTTTTCTGGGCTCCGAAATCACTGCAGATGGTGATTGCAGCCATGAAATTAAAAGACGCTTACTCCTCGGAAGGAAAGTTATGACCAACCTAGACAACATTAAAAAGCAGACATTACTTTGTCAAGAAAGGTCCGTCTAGTCAAGGCTATGGTTTTTCCAGTGGTCATGTATGGATGTGAGAGTTGGACTATAAAGAAAGCTGAGTGCCGAAGAATTGATGCTTTTGAACTGTGGTGTTGGAGAAGACTCTTGAGAGTCCCTTGGACTGCAAGGACATCCAACCAGTCCATCCTAAAGGAGATCACTCCTGGGAGTTCATTGGAAGGACTGATGTTGAAGCTGAAACTCCAATACTTTGGCCACCTGATGCGTAGAGCTAACTCATTTGAAAAGACCTTGATGCTGGGAAAGATTGAGGGCGGAAGGAGAAGGGGACAACAGAGGATGAGATGGTTGGATGGCATCGCCGACTCAATGGACATGAGTTTGGGTGGACTCTGGGAGTTGGTGATGGATAGGGAGGCCTGGTGTGCTGCGGTTCATGGGGTCTCAAAGAATCGGACACGACTGAGCGACTGAACTGAACTGATTGTTATTATCACGCCATAAAAATCATTTCTAAATTTACATCTCTAGTATCTTTGAAGGACAGAGAAGCTTCACATATATTATGACGGGAAAGCTGCTGTAGCTTTAAGTGGAAAATGACCCATTCCAAGGGTCATGGTCATATGGAATATATTAGGACCTTTCACTGAGAAGCAGAGGAGAGTTTTGGCTTTCTGGATTAGCAAATCAGGAGATAGAAAAATGGAGGTTTCAGACTAGGAAGACTTTCTAATTCTAAGCAGCTAGTGGGTGTTTTTGCTTCCTCAGTCTTGGGAGTCAGCCTCTTGTAACTCAGTTGTAGGGTGCTTATATCACTGTTACCTCATCTTCACGGATATAGCTTGATGATGGAATTTGGGGGATGACTGGACATCTTTGAATGCATGTTGATTGCGAGAAAGGTACTTTTTAGGATCCACTGGTGCTTGAGGCAGTGGTGGAAAAAAAAAGCTATCCAGGAAGATAAATCAAAACAGTGTATACTCTTTTACCCCTGGGATCCGAAATCTTCCTGAATATCACACCAACAAGGCAAATAAAAGATGGAGTGTCCATCCAGACACTAACAGCAGGGACAGATGTCATAAAACACACCCCCACTGGCCCAGACGTGGAGGAGGCAGGCTCACTCCAGGTGTGAAGTCCTTTAGCCTAGTGGACTTTAATTTGGTCTTAGGTGTGTGTCACAGGAAGTATGGTCTAGTGGACTCAATTGGAACCCTCTCATTGGAGTGGAATGTTCTGTGTGAACTTGCTTTTACACAGTGGAGAATGAGGAAGTGATTTATGAAACCTGAGGTGTGTGGTTCTCACAGGGTACACAGCACAGAATGAAGAAACACAGAGGGGCGATGAGAAGGAAGCATGGAAATAAGACAGAGGTTGGATTCGAGAGTCCGATTCACTCCCAGTGGAGTCCCTTGGCATGCTGCACACATTAATCACAGCCCATGATTTCTCAGTTGGGTGCTGGGCACAGCTGCTGGGAGCCAGACCACGGTTCCCTCAGTGATACGTCTTCTCTCAGCCCTCAGAGTGTGGTCAGGCTCACTGCTCACAAATTCCACTGAAAATAGTCTTTCTTTTTCACACTTAAAAAATTCTTTCCAAGCAAAGCAAGTGTTTCCTTTTAACATTCCCTAAGCCAACTGACTTTTTGAGCTTCGTGTTGCTTCCAGCTCTGTCAATTTCAGAGTCTTCCAATGAGTCCCAACATCTCATCGCTGCTTTCCCTTAAGAAGTCCTGATGGTATTGCACTGACTTAGGGGTCAATCTGCTTATGCTTATTGCAGTGCTCATTAGACCGGCATTTCCACCACTCTGTCCCTCTAGTCTTGGTCTGGGAAATGCTTATGATTAGCATGGGGGTCTTGACAGTCATTCTCTATCACCTTCAACCCATCAGTTATGAAACAGTTATATCCAGTTAAAAGAGGAAAGGAGTATTATGGAGAGAAAGGGGGGCATTAGATATTAAAGTCTTGAGGAAGGGAGGCCACAGGATGAAAACCATTGCATATCAAGTTGCTCAGCCCAGTAAAAGTCACAGGAAACAGCAATGAACTGTTACAGAAAATTCTTTTGAGCTGTCCTCAACCCATTCTCTTCTGCTTCTGTTGGTGTATTTGGACAGACATCTGCCTCCACACACATGTCCTGCCCTGATGTGTTTTTTAAATAAACTTTTTATTGTGTATTGGGGTATACTCCACTAACAATGTTGTGATAGTTTCAGGTGAACAGGGAAGGGACTTAGCCATACATATGCATGTATCCATTCTCCCCCAAACACCCCTCCCATCCTGGCTGCCACATAACATTGAGCAGATTCCCCTGTGCTGTACAGTAGGTCCTTGTTGGTTATCCATTTTAAATATAGCAGTGTGCACATGTCCATTCCAAACTCCCTAACTCTCCTTTCCCCCCATCCTTCTACCTGGCAAACTTAAGTTCCTTCTCTAAGTCTGTGAGTCCATTTTGTAAGTAAGTTCATTTGTATTATTTCTTCTAGATTCCACACAGAAGGAATGTCATTTGATATTTCTCCTCTGTCTGTCTTACGTCCCTCAGTATGATAATCTCTAGGTCCATCTGCCCCGCCCTGACTTCTGACTTGGTTTTATCCCCAGACATTAGGTTCTAGGCCATCTTTACATCTTCTTGCGTGAAGGTTCATGCCTGACTGCTGGTTTCAAGTCCTTCTTATCATCCAGGAAGGAAAAGACCTGATTAGGTAAGGCAGTACCCACTCTTCCACTTCCCTCCTTTTTTGCATCATTTCATTTTCATTTCTCTGTCGAGTACTTAATACTTTCTAGTGTAGTCATTAGTTGACTGGTTTATTTTCTGTCTTCTCCAACTGGAATGTAATTCTATGAAGGAAGGGACACTGTCGTGTTCAGTGCGATGTGATCTCTAAGGCCTGGAACTGTCCTTGGCACAAAGAGCCTGCAGGAAATACTTCTTGACTCACTGACTATGGAATGATGAGAGAATACTTTTGCATCTTGTGTTTTGCATGTATGCAAGTGCTCAGCAAAGTGACTGGCACGTAGCAGGAGTTCACAGAGACTCTCCCTTCCCCTGTTCACTCTAAAATGCAGGCTCAGTTATAGGCCCGGGGATAGTAGGATCACTGTATTGTTGACTCTTAACTTTTAACTCGCTTAGTTCTGTTTTTGAGTTAGTTTTGGCCTTTGGCACAGGCCAGGAGGGTGCAGTAAAAACAAATGCACCTGACTGCTAGCGTGGGGATCTTGGGTTGCAATCTTGGTTTCAGCTCTGACTCACTGTGTGAACTGTGGGCAACCTACTTAACCTCTCTGATTCTGTTTCTTCATCCATAGAATGAAGAGGTTGGATAGATGGTGCTTAAGGTCCCTTGCAGTTCTTGCATTTTATAATGTCACCTATTTACCTTTCTTTGAACGTGAGCACAGACTACTCTCTTCATACGAGAGTAAACATACTTGCAAGGTGTTCTGCAACCCTTAACGAAGTGTGCTATGAATATGCACCACTCTTCTCTTTGTTTCATCAAAGATCTCAGATCACACATTTCTCTGCCATGCGCTTTAGGAGTCTTTGTACTTGAAGTAGATTTGACAAATCACCCTTTATATTTACATAGCATTTTCATTGGAGGATATCAGTGTTTCTCTACAATCTATCATGAAGTGCAATTGTTTATAAAGAAGTAAAAGGATGAATTGCTTGAATTCTTAAGGGTCATCTATACATTAGATTATGTCAGTGCCACATGTTAGAAGTCCTGAGTTACAAATACATTTTAAAATTTTTAATGCACTACATAATCCCACCAGAAGCCCCTGGTTACTAAATGAGTTAAGAATGTCACTTGCCAAAATGTTACCCACATTTAAGTGGATCTGCTGAGTGTGCTTCTTGACACCTTTATTCACTCTTCAATAGATTGAAGTTTGAACCCTTCTACTTGGTTCTCTGAACCTGCTCTTGCTTTTTTTTTAATGTTTAATTTTTACTTTTTATTGAAATATAGTTAATACAGTACTATATAAGTTATAGGTGTAGAATATAGTGATTCACAAATTGTAAAGGTTATACTCCATTTATAATTATCATAAAATATTGACAATATTCCCTGTGTTGTAGAATATGTCCTTGTAGCTTATTTGATACATAACAGTTTGTGGTTCTTAATTCCCTACCCCTAGGTTCCCTCTCTTGCTTTGAAATAGGTGCTGCCATCTTAAAGTCAAACCTGCAGTCATTTTTTAGTCTGTATCTTATTTGATGGATCCATGACAGGCTTCCCTGTGCCCTCTTACTATGTCCTACTTCATTCTTGCACTGAATCCCACATCCATGCTTTCTATACTCTCTTCTCTTCCTAGAATGTTCCCAGCCCAACCTGCCTGGCAAACTCATGCTCACACCTTTGAAGATGTGGCTCAAACATCTCATCCTCTTTGAAGCCCTCCTGACCTTCTCTCCCTATTCTGGGAAGAACTAGTTTTCTCTCCTTTATATTAGCATTATGCCAATACATACCAAAATTACAGGATTTATTCTCTATGGAACAACAGACTGGTTCTAAATCGGGAAAGGAGTATGTCAAGGCTGTATATTTTCACCCTGCTTATTTAACTTATATGCAGAATACATCATGAGAAATGCTGGGTTGGATGAAGCACAAGCTGGAATCAAAATTGCCAGGAGAAATACCAATAACCTCACATATGCAGATGACAGCATCCTTATGGCAGAAAGCGAAGAAGAACTAAAGAGTCTCTTGATGAAAGTGAAAGAGGAGAGTGAAAAAGTTGGCTTAAAGCTCAACACTCAGAAAACTAAGATCATGGCATCTGGTCCCATCACTTCTTGGCAAATAGATGGGGAAACAGTGGAAACAGTGACACACTTTATTTTGGGGGGCTCCAAAATCACTGCAAATGGTGACTGCAGCCATGAAATTAAAAGATGCTTGCTCCTTGGAAGGAAAGTTATGACCAACCTAGACAGCATATTAAAAGTCAGAGACATTACTTTGCCAACAAAGGTCCATCTAGTCAAAGCTATGATTTTTCCAGTAGTCATGTATGGTTGTGAGAGTTGGACTATAAAGAAAGCTGAGCACCTAAGAATTGATACTTTTGAACTGTGGCGTTGGAGAAGACTCTTGAGAGTCCCTTGGACAGCAAGGAGATCCAACCAGTCCATCCTAGAAGAAATAAGTCCTGAGTGTTCATTGAAAGGACTGATGTTGAAGCTCCAATACTTTGGCCATCTGATATGAAGAACTGACTCATTTGAAAAGACCCTGATGCTGGGAATGATTGAGGGCAGGAGGAGAAGGGGACGACAGAGGATGATATAGTTGGATGGCATCACTGACTCAATGGACATGAATTTGCGTAGGCTCCGGGAGTTAGTGATGGACAGGAAAGCCTGGCGTGCTTCAGTCCATGGGGTCTCAAAGAGTTGGATATGGCTGAGCAACTGAATTGAACTGAACTGACAATTTTTTGCATGTCTGTATCACTTACTGAGAATTCATTGTAGATAAGGATTTGTCTTTTCAAGTTTTGTGTTCTTAGGCATAGCCTAATGCTTTCCATAAATGTTTGTTGAATGAATGAAAGAATGAATGAATATATAGGATTTAATTTCTGGCCCCAAAACCAAAGTTATAAAACCATCTTGATTTGTATATTTGAAGTACTTTTTCAAATGGCTTTCTGGGTAGTCATGGGATTGAAATCTAAGTTCAGAGGATTTTATGAATCCTATGAAAGATGTCTGTAGTTAAACATGGCATGAATCAAGTTTTGCTTTTATTTAAATTAATGCATCCAATTAAGAGATGTTAATTGAATTAACTTACTAGCAAGGGGAATAGAATTGTTATTATGATGATTGATTTTTCTCTGTCATAAAATGTAGCTTGCGTAGTCTCTAGGCACACTAATGAAGTGAAATTTGTGCAGCAGTCTGTGAATTGATTGAGTTGGCAAAGCTTCAAATACATTAAAAAATATGGCTGTCATTAAGTTTTTACTACTTTTTAATTTTTAATTGAAAAAATGATTTAGCATCCAAATTAAAGAAAAACGTAGTAGAGAAATAAAATCACTGTAGTATCTGTCATTGTAAGCAACAGATATTTTAATTGTTTCATGGTACCTTCACATAAATTCTTATTTTCAGGCAGTTGCAATTGTAGGATGTTTTTTGTTTGCCTTAAGACTCTCTATATGTGGACATTTAAAATGGATATATAGCAATATTTACCAAGAGATATTTTTATAAATGCTGGTTTCTTTAGCTAGAAAAATTTAGCTAGCTAAAATCTCTAGATTCTCAATGATGTAACTTGGGGAAAAGAAAATATCTCTGAGATCCAATAAGTTTGGTAAGTTGTAAAAGTAAACACATTCTTTTATTGTAGGATTTCCCAAAGGCTATATAATATTGTCAGAGGCTTTAATTAAAAAAAAGAGGATAATATGACACATTTTCTTCATATTAATTTTAACATGAAAACTTAAAAAAATACACAATAATAAAATATCTGTTCCACATGTAAGCGCTTAGAACACACTTTGGAAATCAATGATGGGTAGTACTCTGTGTTGTTGTTGTTGTTTAGTGCTCAGTTGTGTTTGACTCTTTGCAACCCCATGGACTGTAGCCCTCCAGGCTCCTCCGTCCATGGGATTCTACAGGCAAGAATACTGGAGTGGGTTGCTATTTCCTTTTCCAGGGGATCTTCCTGCATTGGCAAGTGGGTTCTTTACTGCTGAGCCCCCAAGGAAGCCCCATTTTGTGTTGTTGCTATAACATAATTTACTAGCCCAATCTTCTACTGTTGGACAAAAGTATTCAGTCACACTTATGATAAAGCCCAAGATCCTTAACATGGGCTATAAACACGTGAGATCTGGTCCGTCTTGGTTTAACTCCAGTCACTCTTCTGCTTGACTTCTGTGCTCCTCCCACTTTGGTTTCCTTTAGTCCTTGAACTCACTAAGCCCTTTCCCATTGCAGGAAGGGCTTTTTTACATGCTGTTTTGATTTTTATATATAACAGCACATTTATCTTGTTTCCTTTAATTGAGCCATTTACTAATTTACTACCAATATTTTCAGGAAACATAATTAGTAACTTAGAGAAATAGAGCACTATTGGTTTCATCTTCTACCAGCACTCTGTTGCATGGCAATTCCCTGTCTTTCCAGGAACATCCAATTGTGTTTCATGATTATGAGTGTTTGCCTAGCAGAACCAAAAGAGAAAGGGCCACAATCCCAAATATCAGTAACTTTCAGACTGGTTATTTTATTCTCTTGGTTAATAAGATTGTCAGTGTTTTTCTTTAAGGGATTTTCAGAATATATGTTTCATGTTGTCACACGTTGTAGCTCAGGAGGACTTTGCTCAGTGTGACAAGGAAGTGGCAATTTGCTCTCTTCCACCCTCTTGAAGGCCTATGGTGCTCTAAAGGAAGTGAGGGATGACTGTTGACCTACTTAGCTCAACCTCCCAAGAATGCAAAATGAGACCTGGGGTACACACATGTTCCTCGGCATTTTGCTTCTAGGCGGTCATCTTATCATTAAATAGGATGAAAGCACAGAAGAAATGGTTATCAAAAATGTAAGTAAGCCCAAAGCATAGAGGAGGTTTGGGCCCAACCCATTGATTTTACAGAGGCACAAAGGCAGATCCTGAGCTTGGGCCACTGAATGACTTCAGAAGATACCACTCACGTAGACTGTGATGTGAATGAGGTTTCTGGAATTGTTCAACTTGGCAGCCCCATTCAGAGAAAGTAAGAGATCTGTTGGAGTTTGCTTTGTGATCTCAGGCTGCCACTCTTACATGTTTGATGACAGAATCAACAATTAAGCATTTTTTAAAAAAATTATTTATTTTAAATTGGAGGATAATTGCTTTACAATATTGTGTTGGCTTCTGCAATACATCAGCATAAATCAGCCATAGGTATACATATGGCCCCTCCCTCTTGAACCTCCCTTCCACCTCCCACCCCAACTCACCTCTTTAGGTTGTCACAGAGCACCAGTTTGAGCTCCCTGAGTCATATGGCAAATTTCCACTGGCTATCTATTTTATACATGGTAATGTATTTGTTTCCATGCTACCCTCTCAATTCATCCCATCCTCCCCAAGAATTAAACATTTTTGGTAGACTCAAGAGATGGTGAAGAAGTGAAGTGAAGTGAAGTCACTCAGTCGTGTCTGACTTTTTGCGACCCCATGGACTGTAGCCTACCAGCCTCCTTGGTCCATGGGATTTTCCAGGCATGAATACTGGAATGGGTTGCCATTTCCTTCTCCAGCGGATCTTCCCGACCCAGGGATTGAACCCAGGTCTTCTGCATTGTAGGCAGACACTTTACTGTCTGAGCTACCAGGGAAGCCCGATGGTGAAATTAATGTAAAGCAAAAAGTGTAAAGTATCAAATTTAGATTTTGAGATCGACTCAATCCAAGCTGTGGAAAACCTAACTTGAGGTTATTTCAGTTGGAAAGACCTTAGAGATGAGTTAAGTAACCACAAGCACTATTAAGGGTAACCCAAAGGCTGTGGCTGTGAAATGCTCTAGTGGAACCCTAGGCTGAAGTAATAGAGATAGAGTATCCTAAGCTGAATTGGTCAGAACACAACAGAAATATTGTGCTCAGTTCTAGGAGTCATGTTGTTAAATTTTTTAAATTGAAATATAGTTGATTTATAATGTGTTACTTTTAGGTGTACAGAAAAGTGATTGTATCATATCTATCTAAATGTGTATATAACAGCATTGTAAATCAACTATATGTATTTCTTTTTAAGATTCTTTATCATTATAGGTTACTACAATATACTGAATGTATAGGAGTCATATTTTTTAAATGGATAATAACAAATCTCTGATTGCCAGGTCACATGACCTAATAGCAACTTAATATTCATCTAGGCCGTTGCTGAATCAACTATGCTGTATGCAAAGCTCTGGCACATAGTAGGTGCTCAGTCATGTTAGGGCTTCCTTTTCTTCTTTGCAAGGAGGGCAATCGGAATGCTACTGGTGCTGGCAAACATGCTGACTAAAGACCCTTTCAATAACCCTTTCAGTTATTTCTGAAGTCTTTGAGTCTTCAAACACTGAGATGATCCTTTGCTTTTACAATGTTTGTTGTGATTCCCTACAGACATAAAGGTTTGCTATTATTAAGACTTTATTGGAATTGTATAAATGACAACCAGTTTGATTTCCCTCCCTCCTTCACTTCTTTCCAAATTTATTGAGGGCCATGGAAATGCGCTAGTCTCCAGGAATTAAAAATTTAATACTTCATGATTTCCTGGAAGAGACTTACTATAAAAGGAAGTAGATAGATATGAAAACAAATTACTTACAATATATGTGATGGTGGTAGCAACAGAAGTATGTGGAGGGCACAGACATATTAATAGCAATTCTATTCAATAAATACTGGCTTTGAGGACCTTCTATGTATTAGGCATGATGTGAAGCCCTGGGGGATCCAGATAAAACAAGGCACACCATTAGTTGTGAAGATTAAACAGCTACACGTATGTAGGAATTCTGAAAGGGAAGGCGCCTTTCATGGTGAGAGTCAGAAGAAGAAGGGTTCGATCTGAAGCTGAATGAAGGAGATGAGTTCACCAAGCATGAAGAGACAGGAAGCACAGTCCAGGGAAATACCTGGAGCTGACCCTGAGAGCTGGGTTAAGAGAAAATATTGAAAACTTAAGCAGTTTGCATCAATCCTGTAAATATAGGAATAGTCTTTGAGGAAGTAGGGTGAAAGATCTTCGCGAAACCTTCTCAATGAGATGTCTCTGGCCACCCTCACCTGTATGGAATTAATCACCATTTTTTCTCTACTTTGTATATATCTCTGTATTTGCAGATATTACATAATGTATTGTGTGCTAAGCCACTCAGTTGTGTCCAACTCTTTGCAACCCTAGGGACTGTAGCCCGCCAGGCTCCTCTGTCCATGGGATTTTCCTGGCAAGAATACTGGAGCGGGTTGCCATTTCCTCCTCCAGGGGATCTTCCTGACTCAGGGTTGAACCGATGTCTCCTGCACTGGCAGTGGATTCTTTACCACTATGCCTCCTGGGAACACACACACACACACACACACACACACACACACACATATATATTTTTGGTATGTCTTCACATATATATATATATATTTTTTTTTGGTATGTCTTCATCTCTTATCCTTTTTTGAACTACTTATTCAGACTTACTCTGTTAGTATTTTCAGCACCCAGCTTAATACCTGGGATTTGGCACTTTTTTGCAGGATGGTGAATTAAGGAACAATTTTCAGGGAATGGAAAAGTGAAGAATGCCTTTGATAGAGATTGTACAAAAGATAAAAATGTCATAGAGAAAAGAGAGGAAAAGAAGTGTTAAGTAAGAAGAGCTATGATAGAATCTAAAGGGGGCCTGGCCCAGGCTGGTACATCAGATGAAGTTCCCTGAGGAAGTGATATTGAGTTGAGGTGTGAAGGATAAACAGGCATTAACTAAAATAAAAGAAGGGATGCTTGAGGGAGCAACCCGGGCAAGACTGCTGGGTAGTTATTGAGATGACTTTAAACAGACAGCAGGTAAAGTCAATAGGACTTTACTATTTCACTAGACAACTATTTATTCCAGACATACCTCTAGCTCTGGAGACATAGTGGTGAATGAGAGAGATCTCAACTTTCTCAGGACTTACATTGTAGTGGAGGGAGACAGATCACAAACACACATGCAAATAGATCATTTGTTTATGGTGCCAGAGAGGGAAGTGACAAGATGCCCTCTGGGCTCTCGGATGGGTGATTGGATGGATGCTGGGCCCATTCACCAAGACAAGGAACGCTAAGGGAGGACCAGACTTGTCCAGGAAGAGCATGGGTTCGTTTCTGACATGCTATGTGAAGTGCTTGTGAGATGAACAAGTGGGTCTCAAGTAGTCAGTTGTATATGTGGGTTTAAGTTTCAGTGTTGCCAGGTCTGAGATAAACATTTTGCAGTCTGTAATGTACACGTGGTAATTAAAGTCACAGGAAGGAATAGAACTGCTCTTATGTCAACACAAGCCATGCACTGTACAACTTTATGGGAGCCAGTCATGTTTGACTCTTTGCAACCCCCTCGACTGTAGCCCACCAGGCTTCTCTGTCCATGGAATTCTCCAGGCAAGAATACTGGAATGGAGCCATTTCCTTCTCTAGGGCATCTTCCCAACTCAGGGATCGAACCCAGGTCTCCTGCATTGCAGGCAGATTCTTCATCATCTGAGCCACCAGGGAAGCCCTAATGTGTATATGGTAATAAAGCCACAGGAGTGGATAGGAACTGCTCTTATGGCCACACAAGTCATGCACTGTACAACTTGAGGGTGAGCCAGTTGCATAGACGGTGGTGTGCTTAGTGTCTCCTGGAATTTTGCACCGTGATGGCCATGGATGACCTATGGAGGGAATATGGAGTGAGAAGGAAGGTGAGCTTTGAGGATCAAATGTTGAGTTACTTTAATATTTAAAGGCCAGGCAGAGAGGAAGAAGCTAGAGAGAGAGAGAAAGAGAGAGAGGAGGAGCAGCAAAGAGCTGAGAGGAAAATCTGGAGAGTGGTGTCAGTGAAACCGAAGGAAGAGAAGGCTTCAAGGGAGGAGTGGTCACTAAGGTCAGATGCTGCTGAGAAACTTAGTGAGATGAGGAGTGGACACATGGTCATCTCAAGTCTCGGTGGCCTTTGTGAAAGCTGTTTTGGTGGAGTAATAAGGCCAGATTGGAATGAACTGGGGGAGTGAGTGGGAGGTGAAGAAATGTAGACAACTGATGTGTCCTATGACGTGATATTTGAAAAATGTCCTCACCCAGGCATGCAGACGAGCCCCAAATTGGAGTGATTCACTCCGGAGGGATCTGGGTAACTTTGCAAGAACCCTAATTTGGAGGTGTTGGGGTTGGTAGTGGCTAGGTTTCTGAGCAGTAGTTTTTCTTCTTCCTCCTCCTCTGCCGTTTTATTGTCTGGAGTATGACACTGATTACAATGGCAGTGTCTGAGGTGACGACAAGAGAGTGTTTTTGGAAAAGGGGCTGGAATTTCCAGCACACACACTAAGTTGATTCTACTGTTATATTTGAACATTACTAATAAATTGGGAAAACATGGTGCAGACCACACACAACTTTCAGAAGGTCCTCCCTGATGTAAGGAGCATATTTCTTAAACTCTTGTGTTTAAATATATCCTACCACTCTTGCCCAGTCTATCCATTGCCCTTTTAAGGGGTATCTATCTTCTGATCACTTGCAGCTTATGATGTTTCTCAGTCTCTTCAAGAGAAACACATGGAGAGCCAGTGTTCCCTATGTGGAAATTAGTTAGATGGAAGAGTCTAGCGAGCTCAGTGGCTTTGTGTGTGTGTGCTCAGTTGTTTAGTCGTGTCCACCTCTTTGCAACCCCATGGACTGTAGCCAGCCAGGCTCCTCTGTCCATTTCCCAAGCAAGAATACTGAATTGGGTTGCCATTTCCTTCTTCAGGGGATCTTCCTGACCCAGGGGTCAAACCCACATCTCCCACATTGGCAGGTGGATTCTTTACCACTGAGCCAACTGGGAAACTCTCAGGGGCTTTAGGACACAGTTATTGGGACTGGCAGGCCCCCTCTTTCTCTTGTTCTCCGGGTTTGTATGTCTGGCCTCTGACCAAGGATCTGCTCTCTGAAGTACAGCGTGGAGCTGCCCTCCCGAATGCTCTTTAGACAGAGCCCCAAGAATTGAGATTTATGCAAATTCAGTAAAGGGTCTTTCAAGTCCATTTTCAGAGACATTTCCCAAGAAATGAAAGAATCTCTTATAGAAAAAAACAGTTTTGCTGTTCAAGTAGTCTTGAGATAGCCAGTTGTCAAAATTCAGTGCATGTTGTGATGTAATTCACTGGATAGCCACAGCTTTTTCAAGCAGGCAGCCTGGTGCTAATCACTGGCTTATTCATAATGCATATATCTGCCAGATCTAACTTGTGTTAACCTTATACAGCATTGCTATAGTACCGACTTCCCTGATGACTCAGTGGGTAAAAAATATGCCTGCAATGCAGGAGACACTGGAGACCTGGGTTCAGTCCCTGAGTCGGGAAGATCCCCTGGAGGAGGAAATGGCAACCTGCTCCAGTATTCTTGCCTGGAGAATCCATGGACAGAGGAGGCTGGTGGGCTACAGTCCATGGGTTCACAAAGAGTTGGACATGACTGAGCACACACTGGACTGGACTAACATAGCTGTGACCCTGAATATTACTCTCATTCATGCAAAACTTGTGAACTCAGGAATTCACCACTAAGTACAGCCAAACCATATCAAAAGAGTGAACATATATTCCCTCTTCTAATATAACTCTGCACACACAAAGAAGTGATGACCTGGAAAAGTAAAGAATATATAAACATGGTAATGTGAAATAAAAAATTCAAGCTAAGGAGGGTATTGTTTGTTGTTCAAAAGGAGACTCAGAGTCGACAGAATCTTATTTTTTTTAGTATTTATTTATTTGACTGTGCTGGGTCTTAGTTGCAGCACACAAGATCTTTGATCTTTGTTGCAGCATGAGGTTCTTTCAGTTGCAGCATGTGGAATTTAGTTCCCTGACCAGGGATCGAACCTGGGCCTCCTGCATTGGGACTGTGGAGTCTTAGCCATTGGATGACCAGGGAAGCCCCAACAGAATCTTTAATTTCATGTCTAGGCTCACTGGAGGCAGTCCTGCCAGTTAGCACACCCTCAGTTTGCAACAAATTAGTGTTTAGAAAAGCCTTGGGGTCAGGGCCCTTTCTAACTCTTTGAGAGCAACTGGGAAGCTAATGAGCGAGAGATCAGTCTTATGTTGAGGAGTGCTTTGACAATAGGCCCAATAGAATAAAAGTCAACCTATATTTATTTTTCAGTCCCTGAACATTTCCATCATTCTGGACTGTGTGTTCCTATTTGCAGTCTTTATTTTTGGAATGAAAATCTCTCAAGAGCGAAGCAGTATCCTTTCAAAGAAAATACCACAACCATCAGCATGATGGACCCTTCTTCTTCTTCTCACTATTACTTTTACCACTTGCTACTCTTGTATTCTCTCTTTGAATGGTCAGATGTCAAGTATTGCAAGAGTTTCTGGGCAAGAAGCCTTAGTCTGCTAAGTCAGGGACATGCGTGCTGTCAATCAGCTGAACCCAGGTACCCAATGATACCTCTAAACAGTGTCACAACCATTTGAAGTCTTTCAAATGCTGATTTTGTCATCAAGGAATTCACTGACCTGCACGTTTGGAACAATCAAGGGATTTTTAAGTAATGTTGCATATATACAATGTTGAGAGGTTAAAGAAACAAAGAAGGAGGGCCCATTCAATATTTAAAAAAATTGAAAGTGATGATATTTAAAGTCCAACTAAAAATCTTAATTTATCTACTTAAAAAAATTGTAATATATAGTGGAATTATATGTAACTTTGTTCTGTATTTTCCAAGCCTCCTGTAAATGTGTTATCATGCTTTCATAATTTAACATATAAAAAATAAAGAAGGAAAAAAAGTGATTATAAAAGTGATACCTGCTTATTGCAGACAACTTGGAAAAGACCATTTAATAATAAGTGGAGAATGTTCCTTTTATGGAGGCTGTGTCTTTTATGATCTGCGTGTATTCTTAGGGACCTGACCTCATGCTGATATAGGGCAGCAGTGTCTCACACCACTGCCCTCTCTGCTTTGCACCTCTGCTCCAGTTTTCTTTCCTTTCACAACATGATAAACAAAACCACATGTTACTTGTGTGGTCAAGTTAAAGGAAAGAAAACTTCACCAAAACAAAAGAAGTACAAGTGAAATGTAATAAACCCGGTCCTTTTTGTTATGGTTTTTCTTCTCTTAAGTTTTTCATGGCAAGCTTGAAGTAGCCAGTATGAGCCTGTGGTCATATCTCTAGTTCCCTCTGTGGGCTGTCCCAAGGTTGGCTTTCAATTCCTGGAGAAATGTATCCCAAATGACAGGATTTTTGATTTTGCAAGTTCCCTTTAAACTTCAGCTTGAATTTATTGATGTTGAATATATTTATTCTTTGTGCTGACACCAGTATTGTAGCTGTCTATGTGAATAGACTTGACCAGGTTATGAATTACACATTATTCATTCTTCACAATTTCTCTTCCTCAACCCAGTTTATAGAGTACAGGTATACCCAACAACATCACCTATCTTCAGGTACATTTGAATCATTCTTGTGTTACACACACACACATATATACACACTTAGAAGAACCCTTTAGCTAATGTCTTTCATGTTTCCTGCTTAGAACATGATCGAATAAAGATTATTAATATAAGAACACTTGTAGTTTAAAAAGAAATTTTTTTTTAATTGAAAGATAATGGCTTTACAATACTGTGTTGGTTTCTGCCATACATCAGCATGAATCAGCGGTAGGTATACATGTGTTCCCTCTCTCCTATCTCCCACCCATCTCACTCTTCTAGGTTGTCACAGAGTAACAGTTTGAGGTCCCAGAATCGAACAGCATATTCCCACTGGCTATCTATGTTACATATGGTAGTGTAGATGTTTTCACGCTACTCTCTCCGACTGTCCCACCCTCTCCTTCCCCCCTCTGCAGAACACTTGTAGTTTTTAAACTTGTCTCTTTTCCTGAGTCGGCCTGGGGAAAGGAAGGTGAACTGTCCAAGGGGCACCTGGGGACAAGGTGCTAGAAGAGCGTTTGGGGTTATGTACTGGGGAGAGAAGTGTGGAAGCAGTTTAATATGTGAAGAAAATAGAGGGAGAAGGAAGAAGGTGAAGGATAAATGGGCTCTATGGATGTCATTCATGATGTTTGCATTATCTTGAAATTATTTTTGGTTGCATGCACTGGGATTCAGATACAAGGATGGATAGTCTTAGAAACCTTATAGAGATATATGTTGTGTCTGCCCTTGATGTTCATTTAAACCGCAATTGCAGGGTGTAAATGCCTGCTATGGTGCTGGTGGGAAAGAGTGGGTGGAAGGCTCACATGGCTTGTGCCTTGAACTTTGATCCTCCAGGTTGGGGTTCACCGCCGCAGACCCAGGAGCTATCCTTCCTTGATTGCTCTCATGTTCTGGTCTGTGCCTCCTGCAGAATTCCATGGAATTGTGCCAGTGCCATGAGAATAATACTGACACACATTTCTCAACTCTTCAAGCTATGTGCTGTGATTAACACCTGACCCCTGTGCGAGTGGAGGGGAACCACCTCCTCACTATATGTTTTCTTGTTCTGAGTGGCCTGGTGCAGTTTCAGCTTCCTTGACACAGGGGCTGGAAATGCTCTCAGTAAAGACTCCCAAGTAGGCAGCATTCTTGCCCTCCTGAAGTTCATAGTCACGCCTACACTGTGACCCAGGGTGGTCACCAAACAGAGGGTTACTCCAGCCAGTTATGTTGATTCTTCAGCTTCTCTGCCATCACCATCAAGATTTCTAGAGGACCCAATGACAGTCTTCAGGTGACAGTTGCCTCCATCTTCACATCCTTTGTAGTACCTCTCTCTTCCCTCTCTACCACGTCCACTTGGTGCGGCGTGCTTGGTTAGCTGTTTAGAGGAAGAAATTGTATGATTTTCTATGGTGCTTGCAATATCTAGGGCCCCCCTGGTAGCTCAGCTGGTAAAGAATCTGCTTGCAATGCAGGAGACCCTGGTTCAATTCCTGGGTTGGGAAGTTCCCCTGGAGAAGGGATAGGCTACCCACTCCAGAATCTTGGGCTTCCCTGGTGGCTCAGATGGTAAAGAATCCACCTGCAATGCAGGAGACCTGGGTTCGATCCCTGGGTTGGGAATATCCCCTGGAGGAGGGCACGGCAACCCACTCCAGTATTCTTACCTGGAGAATCCCCACGGACAGAGCAATGTGTAGATGATTTGATGTATGGTACCTGACTTGAAATGGGTCAACATATGATTTTTTGATGTTATTAGGGTGAGAAATTTATATGCATTCAGTAGAAATTTTTGAATTTTGATCTTTTCCCTGGCTATTGATATGTGGTATGGTATCCTCTCATGATGCTGGGCAGGGGCAGTGAGCCACAGCCCCCAGTCCTCATGTGATCATGAGGGTAAACAACCGATACACATACAGGCATCCTGTAACCATACAATCATTCTGTTTTTTACTTTCAGTACAGTATTCAATAAATTACCTGAAATATTCAACACTTTATTATAATATAGGCTTTGTTAAGATGATTTTGCCCAGCTATAGGCTAACATAAGTGCTCTGAGCACATCTAACGTAGGCTAGCTAAGCTTGGGGGCTTCCCTTGTAGCTCAGCTGGTAAAAATATGCCTGCAATGTGGGAGACCTGGGTTTGATCCCTGGGTTGGGAAGATCCCCTGGAGAAGGAAATGGCAAAGAAAGAAAGAAAGTGAAGTTGCTCAGTCGTGTCCGACCCTTTGCAACCCCATGGACTGTAGCCTACCAGCCTCCTCCGTCCTTGGAATTTTCCAGGAAAGAGTACTGGAGTGGGTTGCCATTTCCTTCTCCAGGGGAACTTCCCGACCTAGGGATCAAACCCGTGTCTTCCGCATTGCAGGCAGATGCTTTACCATCTGAGCCACCAGGGAAGCCCCTGGAAATGGCAACCCACTCCAGTATTCTTGCCTGGAGAATCCCCATGAACAGAGGAGCCTGGTGGGCTACAGTCCATGGGGTTGCAAAGAGTCGGACATAACTGACCGACTAAGTGCAGCACAGTGAAGCTTGGATGTTTGGTGGGTTAGTTATATTAAATCCATTTGACTTATGATATTTCACCTTATGGTAGGTGACCCACTCCAGTAGCCCTTTTAGTGAGTTTTTCATTTCTGCTATCAGAAATTTCTGCTAAAAAATTTCTAATTCTTTCTTTTGTTCTTTAAATACATTAAAAATTCAAGTTTTTAAAATAAATCCAATCGTCTCTTGTATCTTTCTGAAGTTATTACTGACAGATTTTTTTAAGCTTTCTTTTCCCTCCATATTCTGTTTCCCCCAGAGTATGCTTTTCTTTCTGTTTGTTTTGTATTTGTCTTTCATAATGGAAGTTCTCCTCTAATATTTCACCTCTTTAATTGCCTACTTATATGCAAAAATGGGGCATCAGCAACAGATTGGAAACCCGTGTGTGTGTGTGTGTGTGTGTGTGTGTGTGTGTGTGTGTGTGCGTGTGTGTGCGCGCGCGCGCTCTTGTGCACGCGCGCACACCAAGCTCCTGCCAGAGGGTATAAACCTCACTGTTATTGTTAAAGGAGTTGAATGAGAGAAAAGCCTGCGAATCTCAGCATCTTCCTGCTTTTTCATCTTCCTGTGTCAGTAGGGCACACCCACCTTCACTGGTGCCTGTTGCCTCGAAATCCAGAGACTTGTTTGACTCTTTATAGAGAATAACCCTTTGTCCTCTTGAGGGAGCCTGGGGGATCTGAAGACTTTTAAAGAAACCTACTTCTAGCCTGTCCTTTGTCCCTATTTCCAGAGATGCCCAAGCCTTTTGGGGATTTGAAGGTATAAATTGTGTTGCTTCTGGCTTTCCCCAAATTGCCAGTTTAGAATTCAGCTGTCTTTGTTCTGTGATGTCATTACCATTTTTTTCATCAGCTTTATATCTTCCAGATTTTGCTGCTGTTATCACCTCTCCCATCTTCACATCTATCCTTAGGGCTTATGCCTTTTAATGGATATTTTGGTAAAGTTTGGGGATGGAACAGCAGGAGTCCAGCCCATCATTATTTTTTAATTAATTAATTAATTTTTAATTGGAGGATAATTGCTTTACAATATTGTGATGGTTTCTGCCATACATCAACATGAATCAGCCATAGAAATACATATGTCCCCTCCCTCTTGAACCCGTCTATCATTTTAAACAGAAACCCTTTTACAGAGATTTTATTTGTGTTTCTCCCTCCCAGCTTTTTATTGCTAGGCTGACACCATGCTGTGCCTGCTAAGACCGGAGTTGGGGTGGGGATGTGGGCTGGGGCCTAAGATGGAGCACTGATGTAAGGCCAAGCTCATGCAAATGTTTCCACTTCAGAGTGAGTTATTTTCTACTGATTTCTCATATCAGTTCCTTAAATCGATGCCTTGTAGTTGAGTTGTTCCACTTACTCTTCAGACAAGACCCCCACACTCTGAATTCTAGCCATAGAAACAGCTTCGGCTCAAAGTAGAACCCCTCTCACTCATCACGGCCTTCTCTCTCACTTGAGGGGTTAGGTATATCCAATCGGTCATGGTGTTAAACTGTTCATGGATGAAGAGCAGTACATTTTCCCTTGTGTGAGCACGAAAATTCTAGCTATGGAGGCACCACATGGTATTGCATGTGCTAGATGGAGATATTCTGATTTTCTAGAATATTTATTTCCAAAGGTACCTTGTTTATAACAGGGGTATTACATGGAATACTGGATTATATGCTACAGCGCTAAACACAGTTATTTTCTGAACTGTATTTTCAAATAAACATAATTTTTGACATGAATTTTATTTTTTTGCTTTAGATGGCTGATGATATAATAAGAAAACAAATAATATAAAACCCAGAGAAATCTATATAAAAAACGTTAGAACTATCAACTAGTTCTTATAGCCTGCATAAATCTTGGTCCTTCATATGACATAGTTACCAAGAAGATATCCAGAGATGTTTCATCTTAATGTTTTCAGATGTACATCAAAAGAATATGAATGCTTCCAAGATGTTAGTCTGTTTCATTGAATTTCACAGCTTTGCATCCTGTGTCAGGAAGCTGTAGCGGAGTTGTGCTGATACCCCGGCACAGAATGCCAGCACACGCATATGCTGACACAGATGCTAAATGAGGAGTCAAGACTGTAGCACTCAGATGTATCCCATCCCAGACTTTTCTCATCTAAATTTAAAGCCAAGGTGGCCCCTGCAGGTTTCCCCTAAACTTGCCCTCTGGCTATGACTTGAGACTAACCACCTTACAATCTCAGGTGAATAGCACTGTCCATATTGTTGAAGCATGGCACTTGAGACTTTTCCCAAGCCTAAGGCTGCAGTCTTTATTGCCAGAATAGTAAACCATGGGGCGTAGTCACTGTGGTCAGAAAGCTGTTTGTCTGCCTAACATCTCTGTGGGCACCATTCCTTCACTATTCTTGGGCTTTGAGGTTCTGATGGGGCTAACTCCAACTTCTGGACCCAGAAGTGGGCCTACGAACCAGGCCTGGGCTGTCAAAGAACTCCATTCACCTGGCTGTAGTAATGGCTCAGAGGGACTGAGTCAGTCCCCCTGTCTGAGCTTGTCCTGGAGCTCTCACTAGAGCTGTCTAGGAAGAGGTAGAGTCTTTTTTGGGGGGGCTGCCGAAGGGCCCTCTTTGCTACTCCTGGGAAGAGACAGATTGAGAAAGGAGTCAACATAAAGGAAGCAGGGCTAAGGGATGGAGGAATAGAGGCAGATTCCCAGTGATATTATTTGTATCTCAGTATTGCCCCTGGACTTTCTAATTATGGGATTCCAATATAGTTTCCTTTTTAAAAGTACTGGTTTAATGGGCTTTTTATACCTGCAGTGGAAAGAGTCTTGACTAATATGATTGTACTGACCTCCACCAACTGTACTTTTTCTGCCAAACTGCATACATTTGGTCAGGTTACAGATGGCAATAAACGTGAATTATCCAACTGGGCTGTGTGTATTGATTCATTGAACTTGATGCTTACTAAATCTAGTTTGTACTGTGTGGACACCTATAAACCAGCAGTAATGTACTGACATTCTAGCTGCAAATGATTTACTGTGGCAAACTATTTGCTTCCTAGGGCTTAGGGCCCGTACCTGTAAAATGATGATGATATTACCTGCTTCACAGAGATCCTGGGGTGAGTACTTCACATAAATCCTTTAGGGCTCCTGGTTATATTTAAGTATAGTACAAAGTGGCTTCCCTGGTGGCTCAGTTGGTAAAGAACTTGCCTGCAGTACTGGAGACACAGGTTCGATCCCTGAGTTGGAAAGATCCCCTGGAGAAGGAAGTAGCCACCCACTCCAGTATTCTTGCCTGGGAAATGTCATGGGCAGAGGAATAATGCCAACAACAAATGGTATAACATAACATATTGTTAAAGCAAGTTGTTAAGGTCTCTGAAGAATGTGTATACCAACAAATCACATATATTTCAAGTACTAAATTAACTTGACAAATTCTCTTCCAGCTTCTCTTTCTACACGGTGTATATAGAACATTTCTTTATCTACCTTAGTTTGCTCATCTGTCCTTTGACTCTATTATTCTTTTTAAAAGATAACTTTATTGGGATATAATATACCTTTTATAAAATTCACCCATAAAAGAATACAATTCAGTGGTTTCTATCCCATTATTATTACACAGAAAAAGTATACTCTGGGTGTCCGGCTGGCAGTTTAAAGTCCTCTGACAAAAAATGACAAGGGCGAGTGTGCACGCCCGCAGGAAGTTGCCAACTCACTCGGTTCCTGCCGCCACACTTGGTTTGGCGACGGGAGCCTCTCTTCTCGTTCTTTCTTAGCTTGGCGCCGACCTCGGTGTAGCTGCATTCCCGGTGGGCTTAGAGCTTTCATACACGTCTTACTTAATAAAATACTGCTTTGAAAAGAAATGGAGAAGGAAATGGCAACCCACTCCAGTATTCTTGCCTGGAGAATTCCATGGACAGAGGAGCCTGGTGGGCTACAGTCCATGGGGTCACAAAGAGTCAGACACGACTGAGTGACTAACACTTGAAAAAGAAAAAAAAAGTATACTCTGTTTTTTTCCTTTACTGCACTTACCAAAATTTGTACTTAGCTATTTACTTGTTTGTCTACTGTTTATGCAACATGATCTCTATTTTGTGAGAAAAAATATATGTACATAGGAAAGGCAAAAACCAAAAGAAATACAGGGTTATGATATGTTTTACTTTCTTTCTTGAATTTTTTTTTGTGTTTCCCAAATGAATTAATTTTTATTATAAGATGGAGGTCACTTTAAAAATAGCCTTCAGTGCAACAATATGGTGAAGCTTAGCATTGTAATGTTTAGCTAGAAAAGTTTCAAAAGAGAACAAATAACATGATGTGTTTATAATCGTATCCAAAGTAACCAAAATAAAAATATCATTTTTGTAAAGAGTATAAAGCAGTGCAACTACATGAAAGAAAAACAAGGGAATATTGAATATGGAACTTAGAATGATAGTTATTTCAGGTGGGTGAAGACAGTGGGATGAATGGGGAACCTGTGTAGTTACAGAGAGAATATTGTTAATGAATCTAGCTTTTGTTTGTTTTGTGGGCACTTATTATTATTTTCATAATTTAAAATAATATTTTAGTACTAGAAAGAGAGAGGATGGATGAATGGATAGGTAAATAGATAGATAGGTACAGGCCATATTTATTTATTTTAAAGGATCTTTTTTAAAAAACATTACTTATTTGGCTGCACCAGGTCTTAGTTATGACATGCAAACTGCTAGTTGTGGCATGTAGTGTCTAGTTCTCTGATTGAACCCGAGCCCTCTGCATTGTGAGTGTAGAGTCTCAGGCACTGGACTACCAGGGAAGTCCCTGAAGGCCATATATTTAAAAAGAGTTGTCAGTCTCCTATTCAAGCTGCCCATCTTGCCGATTACAGCACTTTACAAGTGGATCCTGTCACTAGGAAGTGCTGAGGTCACCAGGGCCAAGAATGACAGGCCCAGAACCACCCAACTGCATCTCTGTGTCCCCCTCCTTCTGAACAGGAGTATGAGTGGAAGCAGGGCACAGTTGACACTCAGCTGGGACACACCTGTGAGGCAGGCTAGCCTGTGTCTGTGATGTTAACTGTGAGCCTGTTCTGATTGATGGGGACCCTGTTTTGGCTGTTCAGCATTTTCAAAATCTTGCCTGGTGTGGGAAAAGCTACCCAAGCTCATTCACTGACAGGCTGATCAACCACATTCCCATGCAGCAGTACAACTGCAACTTATACTTGGGCTGATAATTACAAAGAAGGGGAGGAAAGGAGATAGTTGTAGGTTCAAAGAGATGAGACCTTTTATTGTGGTCAGTCAGATCTGTTTGTGAATGATTTCAAGCCAGAAACTGGCTCCACATTTCACGATGCCCCCAACGTCTGTTCAGCTCTCTTTTCACAGTATTTCCTGATGCAAAATGTGTCATCACCTCTTGTCTCTGCTCTGCATTTTAGACACATGCTTTATTTTTTATTTATTTAAAATCTTAAAAAATTTTAACTGAAGGATAATCACAATATTGTGTTATCTCTGCCATACATCAACATGGATCAGCCATAGGTATACATATGTCCCCTCCCCCTTGAACCTCCCTCCCACACCATCCCACCCCTCTAGGTTGTCACAGAGCCCTGGTTTGAGTTCCCTGAGTCATACAGCAAATTCCCATTGGGTATCTATTTTACATATGTCAGTAGACACATACTTTAGGTGAAAAAGATCTCTGGAGAGGAAGAAGAAAGATGACAAAATGCCCTTTAGTAAATCCTTCCAGATGTAGAACCAAGTATCTGGAGTGGTCCTCAGAGAGCTCCCCACTCAGCATCCCTCACTGCACAGACATAAGACACAGGCCCTGAGGGCCTCAGAGCTCTGCCAGTAGGGACAGGTCACCACTAGGACCCAGAGCCCCCACCTCCCAACCCAGTGTGCTTTCTACTATGCTTCGTAGTAGGTAGCATGTTTGCATGTAGAGAGATATGGTTTGCAGCTACTTCAGGACCTAGTTCTGCCCACAGTGGAGCAGCACCAGCTTGGGACCCCTCAGACCACGTAGTCAGCCACCCCAGGACACAGTCTCACCTGCCAAGAGGCTGGCAGACACCATGGGTAGCAGGGCTGGGCACCTAATTGTCGGAGGGTCAGTCCTGCCTACCAAATGCCCATAGTCATCAGCTGCACCACAACAGAGGGTCCCATACGGCTCACTCTTAGAGCATATGGCTCTGTTGACCAGAAGAGAGTATGCTACTGGGTCCCAGAGGACATCTTCTACATAAGGCTACTTCTCCAGATGAGAAATATAACTGACCTACCTAACACATACCCACCTGATACACAGAAATAAACAGGGAACTGAGCAAAATGAAGAGCAAAGATAATGTTTCAAATAAAGAAACAAAATAAAACCCCAGAACTAAATGAAGTGGAGATAAGTGATCTACCTGATAAAGAATTCAAAGTGTTTGTAAAGATGTTCAATGTACTTGGGAAAAGAATGAATGAACACAGTAAGAAGTTTAACAAAGAGTTAGAAAATACAGGGAAGAGCCAAACAAAGCTCAAAAATACAATAACTCAATGTACTAGAGGGAATCAGCAGTAGAGTAGATGATGTAGAGGAGCAGATCTGCAAACTGGAAGACAGAGTCGAGGAAATCACTGAAGCTGAACAGAAAAAAAGACAAAGAATTTTTAAAAATGAGGATAGTTTAAGAGACCCCATCAACATCAGGTATACTAACACTTGCATTATAGGGGTCCCAGAAGGAGAAGAGAAAGAGAAAGGGGCAGAGAACTTATTTGAAGAAAACATAACTGAAAACTTCCCTAACTGGGAAAGAAAACAGACATCCAGGTCCAAGAAGCAGAGAGAATTCCAAACAAGAAGAACATGAGGATGATCACACCAAGACACATTATAATTAAAATGTCAAAAGTTAAAGATAAAGAGTCTTAAAAGCAGGAATAGAAAAGCAACTAATTACATACAAGGAACTCCCATAAGACTATCAGGTGACTTTTCAGCAGAGAGCTTATGGGCCAGAAGGTTTAAAGTGATAAAACAAAAACAAAAACAAAACCCTACAACCAAGAATATTCTACCAGTCAAGGCTGTTGTTCATATTTGAAGGAGATTTAAAGAGTTTTACAGACAAGCAAAAGCTAAAAGAGTTCAGCACCCTAAACCTGCTTTACAACAAATGTTAAAGGGACTTCTCTAAGCAAAAAAGACCATAACTAGAAATATGAAAAGTACAAAAGAAAAAATCTCATTGGTAAAGGCAAACATACAATAAAGGCAGTAGATCACTCACTTATAAAGCTAATAGAAGGATTAAAAGACAGAAGTAGTAAAATCATCTTTATCTATAGTAAATAGTTAAGAGATACATAAGGCAAAAATATGTAAATTATGATGTTAAACATAGTAAACATGGAGGGAGTGCATAAAAATGCAGGATTATTCATTCAGATTTAAGAGATTATCAATTTAAAATAATTTTGTAATTATATATATAATGTGTAAACATATATATATGTTGTATATGAACCTCACACAAAAAAATCTAAAATAGATAAATACAGGAAAAAGCTGAGGGCTAAAATATCATGTCAATTATACTTCAATAAAAAGGAAAAAAAAACAAAGTATTGACACATACTACAACATGGATGAATCTTGAAAACATTGTGTTAAGTGAAAGAAGCCAGACACAAAAGACCACATATTGTATGCTTCCATTTGTATGAAATATCCAGAATTTTCTAATCTATAAAGACAGAAAGTAGATTACTGGTTGCTTATGGCTGGGGAGGGAATGGGAGAATAAGAGGATGATAGTTGAAAGGTACATGGTTTTTTGGTGGGTTTTTTTTGGGGTGACGAAAATATTCTAAAATTGGTTGTGGTGATGGTTGCACAACTTTGTGAATATGTTAAAAATCATTGAATTGTACAATTTAGATGACTGAATTGTATGGTATGTGAATTATATCTCAATAAAACTGGTACCAAGACAACACATACACGACAACAGGGCTGCACTAGATCCCCTGGAGGTGAGTCAGTAAAGAATCTGCCTGCAATGCAGGAGACCTGTGTTCAATCTCTGGATCAGGAAGACCCCCTGGAGAAGGAAATGGCAACCCACACCAGTATTCTTACCAAGAGAATTTCACGGACAGAGGAGTCTTGCAGGCTACAGTCCACAGGGTCACAAAGGGTCGGACACGACCTAGCCACTAAACCAACCCAACTTGATTTGCTCTTGGGGTAGTGGTGGTGTCTTTTACTCTCATTCCTGTGTCTCTTCCATGCTTAGTATGTGAGCCATTCTAATAAAACTTCTTCTTGACTTGTGGTGTTTATAGATGGCATTAGTTCTTTGGTTTACTTTTCCAAGATAACATTTACATCTTCAAAGGGATCTTTGAGAGTTTTGTTCCAAAGGAGAATGTGATATGGGAATTTCAGGCTGTCTAGGAGAATGAACGGGGGAAGTAGTTTGTGGATAAGGGATTTTTAAGCCACCCAAATCATTCCTGGCTTTTACTTTGCAGAAAGCGTTCTTAGGGGAGGGGTGCCAATGGTGCATGCTCTTGCATAAGGTGATCCTTATTACTCAGAACACAGAAATTCCCTTCACTAAGTCTGTGCTCCTTGATGACCATAATGCTAAGTGAAAGGTTAATGAAATCTTTGTACATTTTCAGAAAACTCCAAAGTTTGAATTATGTTAGGGTGTCGGCTTTTTCATAGGCTGGTGCTGAGCTGGGATTGGGTGATGGCCCTGAGACAGTATCTTTATTATCTCTGTTAACACCAGGCTATCAGTCTCCAGATCCTCTGTTGTTCTCAGACACATGGGTCATTGAGAAGGTGCATATCTTAGTATAGTTGGGTGACCCTGTCTGGACATCCACTGAGTTCTACTCACCGGTTCTTGCCGTATGTCCGAGGTGTGCTCCCTTAAGAGGTCCTGGACTTGCAGAAATTATTTTTGCAGCCAGAGAATTTATAATTCGCTACATATGGCCAGTCATTTTTAGCAACTTTCCTTCTTTCTTTTGCATTTTTCCCACACCCACTCCCACTTACTGTTGGCTGCCCTCCCAGTACCTTCTCACCACTAGGGACTTATATTAATAGGCAGATTTCTGTAGGCTCTGAGAGAGAGCCACAAATGCATTAGATGCCTCTTGTTTTCTTTTAATTATTACTTTTCATATTTTCTGCTTACAGATGACACATTTAATAAATGTCAAGGGTATAGTCACTGGGCCAGGAAGAGGAATCTACGTGTCCTGACTGCTGTAGGCTGAACAGTAGACAGAGCAGCGTGGAAGTGGTGAGGGTTGAAGTCTTCAGCTTCTGCAAAGAGACAGTGTGGAATGGAGGGCTGGGGTGAGATGCTGAGTGATAGAAGTGAAAGAGTTTGGTATTTTGCGGTTGCACAAACTTTAACTGGAGTGCTAACTCATCTACTGGTTGGCTATGTGGTTTGGGGCAAGTTACCTGTAATCTTCAAGCTTCAGTTACTTTACCTTATCTGTCAGATGAACTTGCAAGGCTGTTATGATAACCAAGAGAGATGATGAACATGAATATTAGTGGCACATATAAAGTACTGCATAAATATTATTTGCTCTTTCCTTTCATTAAGAGAGAAGGAGCAGGAAGAAAAGCCAAAGACATGAAAATCCCCATGTTCTATTAATTACAGTTCCCATTTCTCTTTTCCATAATATTTTCATAATGTTTTAAACCATTTGGGTAATTGTTTCAGCATTTAACTTTTGCACTGAATTATTTAATTACATTTATGACAAGCACACGTTTATTTTGAGCATGTCAGAGGAACCATTAATTTATTCTAGTTGATTTATAACATGCTCAGATATTTTTTCACCATTATCTTTGTGGTGATAGAAAACTGTGCAGCCTCCCATAGATTTATCTTGATTCAATCACCCTTTAATCAGAATGAATTCCTGAAAAGTCTAGATAAGGGTCCCCCTAGAGCAAAGGAGTAAGAAGATTTTCTCTGAAAGCGATTTAAGCCTGATAGTTTATCAGTCCAGATGACTCCCACTTTTGTCCTCAAGTTTTAGCAGAAGAAGCTTGGTAGGCATTTTATCTTGGAAGGGGTCAGAGTGGTGGAAGAAAAGCAATGAGATTAGAAATTTCTTTTTCTAAAGAAAATGGTTATTTGGCACATCTGGAGAGAGGTGCAATTGTTTGGTTCCCAGATGCTTCTGTAGCCCACACTCTGTAAAGATTCTCTGCCTGGCATGTCTTCATTGCCTTCAAAGGGATTTCTTTTTGAGTAAAGTAATAAGGTTCACTTCCACAGCCTTCCCTGATTAATGCCTCAAGACTGGATGCTCAGTCCTGATGGGCAGATGAGTACCGAATTCCCCATTTAGTGCTCTCAGGCTTTAAACATTCCAAATGACAGTACATAAAACACATGCCTTTCATCACCTTTATTTTCCCATCAGCTTGTGGCCTGAGAATTTAGGTTAACCTTTCGATTATAACCAGGGTTTGAAACAAACAATGAAAGCCTCCTAATGGTTCTTTTTTAAATTTGTTTCTTACTAAATTTTTAAAGATTTGCTTTATTTATTAGCGGGGGGGGGGATAGGAGGCACTGAGGTGTGAGGATTGGTCATGAACAACAGTTGCAAAAGAGGACTGTAAGCACAGGTAGTTGTGGATTGAAAATACGTTAGCGATTAGTGTTTTCCACCGAACGGTCTAAAACTGAAAAAACAAAAAACTACAGCTGCTGAAAGATATTACAAAATTAGGACAGGCTGAATGATCTTGCATTAAAAAAAATCTCGTTCTGGGAAACGGTTTGCCCTTCTCATTCTTAACCATAATGAAGACAAGGCAATAACTATTTAAGTTTGTGTGCACAATGGTACAAATTTCTCCATGAAAAATGGACAAAAGTTGCTAAATAAACACATGGAGAACTGTAAGAACCCTAATGTGAGCTATGAAACACACAATTTAGATCTACCTATTGTATAAATCAAACATTCCCCAGAAGGAACACTGACAGCTATGTTTAGAGCTTGAAATGGGCCTGTTTTTGTTAGGATGAGATGAAGACTGATATTAAAAGGTTATTAACCAATATTCACTGTCTCTTCTGTGGACTTTATCTAAGAATGGTTTGATACATTTGAACGGTGCCAGTTTTTTTTTTTTATCATTATTCATTATTAATGTTTTGTCAAGATGTTTTAAGTATACAACTTCAAATCGTTTGTCATTATTTAACTATATGTCTTTAGGTACAAAATGTTTCTTTTATGAGAGTATAACTTCATGAAAATCAAGGATAAATATGGTTTTATTTATAGAAATTGACTTTTTCCCCAATAGCTTTGAGTTACACATCTGCATATATTATTCAGCCCCAACTAGGGTAGGGAAAAGTGGAAAGAAAAAATGACCTTCTGGGATCTGGAAGATCAAAGCTGCCACTTGTGTGAGGGTTTTCTCTCCACTCAAACTAGGAGCGAACTTGACCAGCAAAGGCTTGGACACCACTGTCAGCCTGGAATACCCTAATATAGTTCTTTCATGAGGCTATAGCTGGAAGCTGGCCTGAGGGACACATTAACTCTGAGCACTCACTGTGTCCTGGTCAGACACCTGCCTGCCTCAAGCCTTCAGGACAAACTCCTGGGGATCCATGGTGAAACCACAGGCTGGGAGGTAAGATCACACCCCACATGCACAATGGTCTTAGATCATGTGTGTGTGTGCTAAGTCGCTTCAGTTGTGTCTGACTCTTGGTGATCTTATGAACTGTAGCCCACCAGGTTTCTCAGTCCATGGGATTTTCCAGGCAAGAATACTAGAGTGGGTTGCCATTTCCTCTTTCAGGGAATCTTCCCCACCCAGGGACTGAACCTGCATCTCCTGCATTGCAGGCGGATTCTTTACTGCTTGTGCCATTGGGAAAGTCCATCTTATAAATTTCAGTTCAGTTCAGTCTCTCTGTTGTGTCTGACTCTTTGTGACCCCATGGACTGCAGCACACCAGGCTTCCCTGTCCATCACCAACTCCCAGAGCTTGCTCAAACTCATCTCCATCGTGTTGGTGATGCCATCCAACCATCTCATCCCCTGTCGTCCCCTTCTCCTCCTGCCTTCAATCTTTCCCAGCATCAGGGTCTTTTCCAGTGAGTCAGTTGTTCGCATCAGGTGGCCAAAGTATTGGAGTCTCAGCTTGAGCATCAGTCCTTAAATATTCAGGACTGATTTCCTTTAGGATGGACTGGTTTGATCTCCTTGCAGCCCAAGGGACTCTCAAGAGTCTCCTCTAACACCACAGTTCAAAAGCATCAATTATAAATTTACCAAGGAAATAAAATGGGCCCTCTCTAGGTTTAAACAAAATATGGGACCAAGCACATGTTGTTTTCTCTTTTATAGCTTGCCATCAGTCTTATCTCATTAGAAGGTAGAATAAGGTCATGAGAATTTGTTCTTTTCTTGCATACAAATAAGGGGAGTCATAACAAAATGATCACATTAATTTATATACTATATTGTTTTCAGTGGATATCTATGAGAATCTCATACCTTGATCCAAAGGAATAGCTCTTATAGTAGAAATGTTAGGCGAAGTATAGAGGCTTTTAGCATCCTTCAGACCACACATGGTAGTTATCATCTGCTGGCCCCAAGAAACTGGTGTGATTTTTTAAGAGAATGGTTGTCATGTTGAATTTGAGTTATCTGTGAGACATTCAGATGAATATGTGGATGGATAATTAGATGTATAGTTTTGAAGCTTGAGGGCCAGAGGTGTGAGATTTGGGAGTCACTGGTCTCTGAGTGGTAGTTGATGTTGTGGACACATGTAAGATAACTGAGGGAAAAATGAGAAAAGAAGCTGTCTGGGACGACCTAGGACAGAAGTGTGAGCTGCACTAACGTGTGGGCTACACTTTTAGTCACCCTGTAATCTTCTTAGGCTGATAGCACATATACAAGAACTTAATGCATGATACTGAAAATTCAAGGATGAAGTTTAGTGGAAAGTTAAAGCAGTCTGTTTACATGTTGCTGAAAATAAATTGATCAGATTGTCTGTTTCATGCAAAGATGGAAGTTAATAGAATTCAACCTACCAAAGAGTCACTAACTGTAAAGTACCGTGTTCCATGCCAACAGAGAAAAAAATCAGAGATGAATTATAATAGTTCTTACTCCTAAGAAGTATGGAGACAGATGTAGAAACATCTAACTGTAATAGACAAATGAATGAGATAAGGGCTGTAATAGCTGAGTGAAACGGGAACTTGACAGAAAGAAAAACTAGTTTCAGAGCAGGGTTTGAGGAACATTTCACAGAAGAAGAGGAAAGATACTAATACTATAATAGGAAAAGAAGTGAGGGGTGAAAGTGAAGTGAAAGTTGCTCAGTCGTGTCCAATTCTTTGTGACCCCATGGACTATACAGTCCATGGAATTCTCCAGGCCAGAATAGTGGAGTGGGTAGCCTTTCCCTTCTCCAGGGAATCTTCCCAACCCAAGGATCGAACCCAGGTCTCCTGCATTGCAGGTGGATTCTTTACCAGCTGAGCCACAAGGGAAGCCCAGCCACAAAGGAAGTGAGGGGAGAGACTCTCAATGTGACTGCCCCTCTCATGCCCAGGCAGGAGGCACCACAGGGCTGAACTAGGCTGAACTTTCAGCTCAAACACTGAGTATTTGGAAGTTATCTGGTTACTGTCAATGTGCAGCCCTCTCTAACCTCCACATCTCAGATCTTACATAAGAAAACAAGAGCCTGCGAAATACAAAACCCTCTTCCTAACCAGCGGTAAGCAGTACCTTCCAAGCAAGAACCTCCCAATGATACTCTCAAGCAGTTAAACATGGGTACTTCACAGTTCCTCACACATAAGAGAGAGAAGGAATGTGCTCAGTCACTCATGTCTGACTCTTTGTGACCCCATGGACTGTAGCCACCAGGCTCCTCTGTCCGTGGAATTTTCCCAGGCAAGAATACTGGAGTGGGTTGCTATTACCTTCTCCAGGGGATCTTCCCGACCCAGAATTGAACCCCTATCTCTTGTGTCTCCTGCACTGGCAGATGGATTCTTTACCACTAGTGCCACCTGGGAAGCCCTGTAAGAGAAAATACCCTAGAACAAACAGTGCACTTCACGTAATATTCCTTTTGAAATATAGTGGGAATCATTTTGACAGCACAGAGAAAATTTCAGCAAGACGTAGTCTGTTTGGGCTTCCCAGATAGCTCAGTGGTAAGGAACATAACGCCAGGGCAGGAGGCGTAACAGATGTGGGTTCGATTCCTGGGTCAGGATGATCCCCTGGAGGAGGGCATGGCAACCTACTCCAGGATTCTTGCCTGAAAAATCCCATGGACAGAGGAACCTGGTGGGCTACAGTCCAAAGGGTTGCAAAGAGTTGGACACGACTGAAGAGAATTAGCAAGCACGCAGCACGTAGTCTGTTTAAAAGATAAAAAGGACTGCTTCAGTATTACCTACCCTCCTGAGTCTGCCCCAACAAGAGTCCTATTCGGTGTGACTCGAGGCAATCAAATGAGACAGTATTCTGCTCAGAAGCAAGAAAAGCTTACTTGGTCAAAGAATGGAGAGGTGCGAGCTTGCACTCCAGAGCACACGCTCTTCCCACGGACAGGGCTGCCTTATAGGGTCTCGTCAGCAGGCGGAGGAAGCGAACTTCTTGTGGGACTGGGTGCAGCTGTGCAGCTGTGCTGCTGCCGCTCCAGGTCCAGTCAACGTGTCTGTACACGGCTGCCACCGCCACTTTGAGTCACGCAGTCGCCATCTCTGTACACGGCCGCTGCCGCCATCTTGCATCGTGGGGTCCTGTTGCAGCTCTGGGGGCAACGGCCCAGCTGAGGTGTGGGCACAGCCATCTTGCACTAGTGACTCTGGTCAGAAGTGCTGGGTACAAGACCTCTACACTCAGTACCCTATAAGTAAGTGGGGGTTAATTCTATCTTGTTTTTTCCCGGGGACCTCAGTGGGTAAAGTACCCCGGTGACATTTGTATCTGAGAAAGAACAAGATAACAATGGACCAAAGCCAGCCAGTTTGAGGGGAGTTTATTCTGGTGGAGACAATGCCTGGAGGCATAACTAGACGGTTTTTGAGAGAAAGAACGAAAACGAAAGCGAAAGGTACGCTTTTCCTCACATTTCTTTCCCTAGTATGCGGTGTTGTCAGTGCATTTCTGAGGTTTTCATGTTTGAAGAACTTTGTAGGGTGGATGCTGAAGTTGAGCCTTTACTTTATCCCTTTGTTAAGTGAGATTTATTTTAAATGATTCTGTCATTCTTACATATGGTTCTACCCTCTTTATATCTTGTTTGGTAACTACTTGCATCATGTTGTAAGTCCACCTCAGCAAGGCTTGCCTCATTTTCACGTTCTTTCCACGAAAGTGCAGAACTGGTTTGTTTGCTGACGTAACACAGGAACCCCTCGGGGGTCTGATATAAATATAAATAGGATATACCTTCCTCTCTGAAGCCTCTTTGGCTCTCTTAGACTCAATATCTGCTGTCATTTTACTGCTTCTTAGTCTGTTCAGGCTGCTATAACAAAATATCACAGATCGGGTGGCTTACAAACAACAAAAATCTATTTCTCATGGTTTTGGAGGCTGAAAGTCTGATTTCATGATGGTAACATGGCCGAGTGAGGGCCCAGGTCACAGAATTTTGTGTCTTCACATAGGGGAGGAGGTGAGCTAGGTCTTAGTTCTGGCTTTGCACTATAAGCCTTGTAGTGGTGGGCCATATTCAAGTGTTGTTACATTCTTTAAAATCATACCATGGGACCAGATGCCATGATTCAGTTTTCTGAATGTTGAGTTTTAAGCTAGCTTTTTCACTCTCCTCTTTCACTTTCATCAAGAGGCTCCTTAGTTCTTCTTTGCTTTCTGCCACAAGGGTGGTGTTATCTGCATAGCTGAAGTTATTGATATTTCTCCCAGCAATCTTGATTCCAGCTTGTGCTTCATTCAGTCTGGCATTTTTCATGATGTACTCTGAATATAAGTTAAATAAGCAATATACAGCCTTGACGTACTCCTTTTCCAATTTGGAACCAGTCTGTTGTTCCATGTCCAGTTCTAACTGTTGCTTCTTGACCTGTATACAGATTTCTCAGGAGGCAGGTCAGGTGGTCTGATATTCCCATCTCTTGAACAATTTTCTACAGTTCGTTGTGATCTACACAGTCAAAGGCTTTGGTGTAGTCAATAAAGCAGAAGCAGATGTTTTTCTGGAACTCTCTTGCTTTTTCGATGATCCAACGGATGTTGGTGATTTGATCTCTGGTTCCTCTTTCTTTTCTAAATCCAGCTTGAACATATGGAAGTTCACGGTTCATGTACTGTTGAAGCCTGGCTTGGAGAATTTTGAGCATTACTAGCATGTGGGATGAGTGCAGTTTGAACATTCTTTTATTCCCCCAGCATAGGATCAACCAAAACTCCCAAGGGGGCCCTGGAGCCTCTCCTTGCCCTGGTAGAGGTTCTACAAGGTTGAAGCTGCTTGGTCAGAGATGGATCTTAAAATTGGTATATGTAGGCCCTTGAAAAGCTCAGCTATCTCGTTCTGAACTATAACTATTTTTCCTGGTAGGAAAGATCCTTTTTTTTTTTTCTTTAAGAGCACACACTAGTCCATGATAAAATAACTTAAGAGAGAGATCTGGAAGGGCTGACTTCTCCCCTTTACACATGCTCAGAGCAAAGTCTGAGCACAGAATAGGTCCTGGTGGAACTCAAGGGTAGGCAAATTCTTCAAGACCCTGACCAGCAGGTGGGAGCCAGGAGAAGTGTCCCCAGCTCCTGCCACCCAGCTACAGCAGGGCCCTAGCTGGAGACCCTCACAGACACACTCCAGTTTTCCAGGTGAGATCTGTGGGGCATGAGCAGGGGTGACTGGAGTGGGGGAGGTGAAGGACAATGTTGTTTTCTTAAAAAGCACCCACCAGCATCACATGACTGGGCCTGATGTCCCCTTTAACCATGACTTGGTACATTTTATAGCATAAATAAAACTCAGATCTAGAAAAATGGTACTTATGAACCTATTTTCAGAGCAGAAATAGACACACAGACATAGATAATGGACTTGTGGACAAAGCAGGGGAAGGAGATGGTGGGATAAATTGAGAGAGTAGTATTGAAATATATACAGTACCATGTGTAAAATAGATCGCTCGTGGGAAGCTGCTGTATAACACAGGGATCTCAGCTCGGTGTTCTGTGATGAACTAGCAGAGTGGGATGAGGGGTGGGAGGAAGGCTCAAGAGAGAGGTATATATGTATACTTATGCTGATTCATGTTGTATGACAGAAACCAACACAAAGTTGTAAAGCAGTTATCCTCCAATTAAAAAAAAAACACCTCAAGAAAAATAAATTTATTGGCTCCTGTGAGGTTGGAAGTGAGCAAAAGTGGCTTTGGGGAAAATTAGAAAGTAGACCATAATTACTTTATTCCAGTTTGGGACAAATTTCCCTTTTTCCACAACACATCTTTTTGCTACTGGAGATTGGTTGATTTCCCTGGTTTCTCCCAGTCTCCCCTCCTCTGTGCATAGACACATTGTGTTCTCTGCGAGTCCTTCTTCCTGACCAGATTGTCACTCTCTGGTGACAGTTGCTTACTACTAGGTAATGCAATGGCAGTGTGTGCTTGCATGTGTGCAACTCTCTCTCTCTCTCTCTCTGTCTCATCCCACACATCCACACATATGTCAGTGATGAGCCAAGAAGTCTCTGGTCTTCAGTTACACACAACTTCAAAAAGCTACCATTCTGGTTAGTGTCTCTACCACCTTGCTTGGCCCATTTTATTACTGTGGATGAAGAAGGAGCAGGTCCAGTGTCATGGGCAGGGGACACAGGGCCCCACATTCAGAAGGGCCCTGCATTTGTTTTAAGGCTCTGATTTTGCCATCTTTAAGTTCTTAACTCTTTTTGAGCACATCACTCTGGATTTTTATTTTGCACTGGGCACCACAGATCATGTAACTGGTTCCAATCAAGGGTTAAGTGTCCTGCTCCACGATGTACCTGTTTCCTGTAGCCTAGGAATCTGTTCTCCATGCCAGCAGCTCTCGAAAAACGACTTCACATTTATTCTTTAGCTGCATATTTTCCAATAAACTATTTTTTGAAATGATTAATGGGTATTTTCTAAGAAAACGATTTCACCCAAGCATTCATCTAATGGAACTATTTGTTTTACTATGTTCATGTCCCAAGTGGTCTCCAATCCCTATTTAATTTTAATGTCTATGTGTTCTCTAAATTTTAAAAACCTCATCCAGAGTAAGCCTGTACACCAGACAGGAAGAGGTGTAACCAATATTTGAGATTCAACAAAGATTAATCAGTACATACTATATGCAGGACTCTGTTCTAGAGGCTGGGGATAAAGCAGAGAAGGACAGCATTCCTGATCTTGTACATTCTAGTGAGTGGAATAGACAGTAAGCTGATAAATGAATATGTGTTAAGCTAGTAAACCATAAGTTAGTGTGATAATTTCAGGTACAGATAAGTAGTAAGCAGAAGGTTAAAAATTGGATGATAAGGTAGAGAGTCATTAAACCTGGCTTTAGCTTAGTAGTTTGAACAGGCTTCTCTGAGGAAATGACTTTTGTATTGAGACCTAAATGATTTACCATGTAAGTTTCAAGTTTTGGTAAAGCTTTAAAATGTTAGCTCATTGTTCACTCATTGTTCACTGTTTCAGTGAACTGTGAAATCCATTGTTCAAAGGGGGATGGTATTCATTCTCAGTGAAAGCATACATGTCTTCAGAAGGGATCAGTCTTGAACTCCGTGGATGGAACCTCAGACTGGTTCTCCTCCAGGGAATTTCCACGTTCAGTGGCAAGTTCCGCTTTAGTTCACTTTGTCGTCAAGACAGTTGGCCTTGTTCGTGTGCCCCATATGTGGTGAGCACTTTATTAGTTGTTTGTAGTTTCAGAGGAAGTTGAAGTTACAGAACCTACCCTTCCAATTTTCTGGAGAAGGCAGAGCAGAACCAAGGAAAGGTAAGTAAAAGCACAAATCACAGAAACCCAGGCATCACCACCAACAACTGTACACACTCGGGGGCCATGAGGGATGCCAGATTCACTGGGGTCATTCACCCGGAGAGGATCACTCACCATGTACACTGGTTTTTCCTGCACTGTTTCAAGCTAACCTTTTCCCCAGCTTCTCCATTTCAGAACCCCTGTTTCTTCCCTTCTTTAGGTTGGATAGATACAGTAGCAAAATTCTAGGACTTCCCATAGCTCCATGTTATTAAACTTTTCTGTGGAAAATAACAGAATTTGGGGATTAGAGATTAAAAAAAGGAAGAAGCATCTTTTTGTACCTGATGGCCATATAATGGTTTTCTTCTTGACCACTTTTGACCGTGAGGCGTCTTTCATGAGATGCATGAAGCATTTGCAAATTGTTGCAAAACTCCAGCCCTCCAAGCTGCTGAATTTTTTTTTCCCGTTTAGTTTTTTTTTTTTTTTCTTTTGTGGCTTTGTTTTAGAGTTATAAGGAAGTAGAAGTTAGTTTTTGCTTTTGAAAAAAGAAATAGTTTTATTCACACATGCACACATTTGAAAAATGTCAGACTGAGCTACTCTAAACCAAACTGTTAGAATGTTACTGTTAACATTCCTTTACTTAAATGGGAGATTACACCTGTTTTATAAGAGGTGCTAGAAAAGGGACTCTCTGTCACCAATACTGGGTATTCACGTATGGAGACAGGAGAATAAAAGAGTTGTGGTGTGTACACTGAACAGGAGATTTTCATTTTGAAGAAATAAGAGCAGATCAGGAGTGTTATTTGTCCCATCTCAGGTGGGGCACCTTACCAGGTAAAGCCAGGTTGCTCTCAGAGACTCCCAGAGATGAACTTTAAGGCTTGTAAAGATCATCATTTTCTCATTCTGGTCTCAAAAGAATGATCAGTGGTGAGAACAGTCACCTCTGAATGTAACTTGGGTTTCAGGTTTCTCCTTTACACCAGTCCATGATGATATGAAAAAAAGCTAAAGGTGACTTTTCATCAGTAATAAAAAGAGAAAGATCTCCCACATTTATTTCTTCAAGGGAATGTTTATATTTCAGCTTTTCAGCTTATTAGGACAAAGATGATGATGAATGGTGGTTTCCAGATGTGTTTCTGAAAAAGCTGAATGAGAAAGAGCTGTGTTTGGTTGATTCTCCTCTTCCTGGGAGGGGAAAGTAGAGGGAGAGGTGGATCATAGAAATAGCCGTGTGAGCCGTTGCTTTTACCACCATTGTGTTGTATTGTATCTGTGCTTGTGTGTGTGTTTAACCTAGGGTGTTAACTATATTTAACCTAGGATTTAATCTAATGAGATTTCAAAATTAAATCTTCAACACTATGTGTGAATAAATCATCCTTCAAATGAGTTTTCTTATTTACACATTTTCAGTTTGCTTTCTTTGTCATTATAGCTGGACTGCTCTACCTCAGATGCAGATCTCACCTCATTGCCGCCATGATTATGGTCCTGCTGTGGCTGGTCTCCAAGCTCCTAAGTAATAGGATATGAACCCTTTGTGCATTCCTTCTCTTTGTCTCCACAGCCTTGATTTCCTGCTCCTCCCTGCTTCACCGTTGACCTTTCACACACTAGTGATCCTTTCACATTGTGCTACTCTACATTTCACAACAGTCCTTCTCTCTGCCATACGCTTCCCATTTTCATCTGCTTGGCTCACTTTTACTGGACAAGCCATCATTCTCTCCAGAAAGTCTTCCCTTAAACCATGGGCTCCTTCTATAGGTTCTGTGGCTTCTTGCTTACTACTGAATATATTACATTTTTTGTTCAGATGTAAGTTGATCTTTTAAACTATAGAAACCATATGGGAAGAGACTATGCCTTATCATTCTTGCAGGTGTTGACTGCAATGCCATACACGTAAATGTGCTTGGTAAGTGTTTGCCGGCCACTTCTGAATATTAAGCACTCAAGTCAGCAAGTATTTCAGTTAGACTTCCTAGCTAGTAGTAAGACTGAACTGAAAAAATGCAAGAAAGTTTCATAATGATAAGTGGTTAATAGCAGTTATGTCAGGAAATGAGTAACAGATTATTTTTTCCTCTCAGTGGTAAGGTCACAGTAGTTTTAATGAGTTTAGAGAAATCCACGGCCCATGTAAAGTATATACATACATATAGCATATGCAGTAGGGATCACAGATAATATTTAGAATTAAGAGCTATGAGAATTGGGAAAGTTCCTCAGATGTCTTCCCGGTCAATCATCTGTTCATTTGTGGTGCAAAAATCCTTTTACAATATTTTTGACAAATAGTCATATCATTTCTACCTAAACACCTCTTGGTAATGGCCCCTTTTTATCTCATTAGGCAGCAGCTCATTCCATTTTGGGATCATTTTAACTTTCATAAAGTTCTATACTAATCCATGTCTACTTTCCTATAACTCCTGTCTATGGTCCTAATTCCTCCTCTTGATGAAGAGGAAGATGCAATAAGTCTTTGTAGATATAGGTGGATCACCGAGTGTCCCACAGCACTTCTCTCCAGGTGAAGTTTCCTTAAGCCTGGCAGTTGTCCTTCATTTTTTTATTATTCTATGTCCCCTCGTCATGCCTGTTGCTCTATTCTGCTGTTCTTCAGTTTTTCTGGAAGTGATCATGTCACTCCAGGCTCCCTTATCAGTACAAATTTGAGCAGACCCCTGGCAAACATTAAGCTAAACACTGTATTTTGATTCCTGAAGCCTGAGATTGCATTGACTTTTTTGGTAACCGTGACACTTTGCCGACACCTATGGAACTTTCAGTCAAAGTTGATAATGGTAATCCTTTAATAATGGTAGTCCAAAGTTGGTATTGAAATCCTTTAGGATTGTCCCTCTCATATGGTTGCTAAGTCTTTTTATGATCTGGTCTTCTGAATGATGCTCCCCAAGTGACCAACTATTGATAATATGTGTAGACCAAAAGCAGGATGAGACAGTGCCCATGTCTGAAGGTCTAGAAAGTACTTTCTAGAGTTTTTATTTTCCTTTGGGCATGGAGACAATGAGATTGTAAAGTCATCAAACTTTTTTAAAAACTAAGATTTCCAGAATTTATTTATTCAAATCAGTATTGCTCTTTAAATCAATAACCTTGCAAGATTATGTACTTAGTCTGATGATGTCTCATTTTTTGAGTTACCAGGACAATAAAATATTTTTCGATTGCCTACTCTGAGCTTAGTGCTCAGATACGTTTTTAAATTTCTACCTTTGAACGCTTTTAAATCCAGTGAGCGAACCACACAGGAGAATGTTATATTTTCAGTGTAGCTTTTTTTTTTTAACCCCAAAGTTCTTGTTTAGTAGACTTGGCTCCATATGACCTTTTGTCATCTCCAAAAATCAAATGTCCTCAAAGATGACAATTTAACAGACTAACAAACATCCCCATGGAGGCCCCTGGAGCCACTGACTGTTGGAATGGCCAAAATAAGCTTCATCAAGGCCTTGCCGGCACCCTCTTTATTTAAACACAGGACTCTTAGAAATTCTGTCTGAAGATCCTAGCTTCTGCCAAAAAATATTTTTTTTCTTCCTCTATTCTAAGACCAATTACCAAATAAAGCACTCTACAGAGAATCCAAATGAAGTATTTCTCTACCTAGTTGGTCAGAAAAGTAATCAAACCCACCTGCTGTGATGAGCAGGACTCCAAGCCACTGTTACAGTTACAGTAACCACCCTGGATGCAAACTCAGATGAAAGCTGGTATTAGACAGGCCTGAGCATTTCACAACCACAGTCCTTAACAGTCGTAGCAAAGGGCCCTGTCTTAGATTCAGAAAGGCAGCTCCCAGCCCTTGTGGGTGTGGTGTGAGCTAACATTACAAAGCAAAAATTTTTTAAAGTACACGTTAAGTATAGCTGGTGATGGTTGTTCAGCGAATGCAGACAAATGAATTTAATTCTGAGTCTAGGATTTGTTTGCTCTTAAGAGTTGCAGTGACACAGGCACCACTTTTGTTTGACTTGGGGTAGCTTTTGCTCTTATCAGCCAACTCTTCTGGGCTTTGTCAGCATCATCAAGTTCAGGAAGTATATGACTTCTCTTAATAGTACAAGCCACTAGGTGTCCTGTAACCTACAGTCAACATTCAGGACAATCTGAATTTCTGTAATTTCTTTGTATATACCAGATTTTGCTGAAATTCTTGAAAACCATAGAATATCGGCAGTGTTTGAAAAATGAGGCAATACACATTTTGATTCAAATGGCAAACTGAACAAATTAGATATAATTATTGTCCTGTGACACTGCGTAAAATTTGGTTAAAAAGTATGTTCAATCCTTCTCAGATTACTAGGAAATAAACAGAAAAAAGAAGAAGAAATGTTAAGATGCCTAGCTGAAACAAGGAACATAGTTCATTTAGATACTAGTACTAATAGTAACAATAACAATATTGTTGTTCAGTTGCTCTGTTGTTTCTGACTCTGCGACCCCATGCACTACAGCACACCAGGCTTCCCTGTTCTTCACTGTCTCCCAGAGTTTGTTCAAACTCATGTTCATTGAGTCAGTGATGCCATCCAACCATCTCGTCCTCTGTCGCCCTCATTCTCTTCCTGCCCTCAATCTTTCCCAGCATCAGGGTCTTTTCCAATGAGTTGACTCTCTGCATCAGGTGGCCAAAGTATTGGAGTTTCAGCTTCAGCACCAGCCCTTTCCATGAACATTCAGGGTTGATTTCTTTTAGGATTGACTGGTTTGATCTCCTTGCTGTCCAAGGGACTCTCAAGAGTCTTCTCCAACACTACAGTTTGAAAGCATTAGTTCTTCAGTGCTCAGCCTTCTTTATGGTCTAACTCTCACATGACTACTGGAAAAAACCATAGCTTTGACTCTACGAACAATAACAATAGTGCTGCTCTAATACGTTATGTTATAGCATAATGAGACCATGGATTTCTTTAGCTGGGAAAATTTGCTATAGACCAGTAGTACTTAAGAACTTAGTCTGAGTAATATAATTTTAAAAACTAGTGAAACAAGGATTTTAATGCTTTCAAAAAGAGTAATACTAATACCTTGTATGCACATAGCACTTGAAATTTATAAAGCATTTTCACATTGTAGTAAAGGGTTTTGCAGAGGAGGTGGCAGAGCTCAGATATTTAAGTGGCAAGACCTGGATTTGCTTCTCTGTGTGTTACCCATTATTGATTCAGTAAGACTCAATCAGTCCATCCAAGTCTTCCTGATTTAATGGATTTGTTTAATGGATTTATGGGTATTGTGTTCATTTGTGGCATGTAGACTCTTGATCCTAATGGTGACAAAAGCCTTTGTAATGTAGATGATATACTAAAATTTTTTCCAGGTGTATTTCCATCTTTTATAAATCTTGATATTTGGGGGGTTTCCTGCAGTGATCTGGGCTTCCCTTAGGCTCAGCTGGTAAAGAATCCGCCTGCCAAGCAGGAGACCTGGGTTCAATCCCTGGGTTGGGAAGATCCCCCAGAGAAGGGAATGGCTACCCACTCCAGTATTCTGGCCTGGAGAATTCCATGGACTGTATAGTCCATGGGGTCACAAAGAGTTGGACACAATTGAGCAACTTTCACTTTCACTGTCTTTCTGCAGTGACCTAGCACACACACATGCACTACTTATCAAGATAAACTCAGTCAACCAGTGAAAGAGGCCCTTTTGGATATCTGAAGCTTATCAAGAATATGATTTGGAGGACTCAGATCATTTAGTTTCTTCCTGAAGTGTTTAGAAGATTCCTGTGCTGCCTCTGTAGGTTGATCCAGGGACCTTGCTCTCCTTGAGTAGAAGGAAGATATGAAATAGGGAACAATACACAAAGTTTGCTCTTCCAGACCAGGAGGATTGTGGGAATAAGAAGTCAGTTGTCAGGGTCTTTGTTTCTCTTCTTTCAGGGTCCAGTACAGGATAGGGAAGGGGAGGGGCTTTAGAAAGTGTCATTCATATTGGAATAAGGGATCCAAAGAAACCTTTGCTCCTTTGGACTAGTATACTGAAGGCTGAGCCCTGCAGGAAAGTTGCAGGTGTGGGGTTGGTACCATGGCCAGTGTGGCATATGAGTAAACGCAAGTGGTGTTGAGAACTAAGCCTTTATTCTAGATTCCCTGGGCCTTTTAAGTTACTTTATGCCCAGGGAGAGGAGGTAGAGATGCTGAGGGTCCTGATGAACTAACAGAGGCCCTAATATGGGACAGGGGTTCATATTTGGTGGGAACTTAAAGAAGAGGATAAATATCTTAAATCATGGGCTCCAGCAGTGAGTGCCAGCATGTGACCTCACATGACCAGGCAGACTCATTTGTACTTCTGTGGTCACCAGTTCATGGAGAAGTTAGTCCAGCCACTCTCTAGAATCCAGATGACCCCATATGGCACCGAGGATCCCCTCTCCTTCTCTATCACATCATCATTTATGAACCAGCCATCATCTTGGGTTGGAGAATGAGGAAGGAGAGGCGATTCTACCCAAATAGATTAAGCAGTTATTAAAGGAACTGCAGTAATTGTTGCATCAGATCAAGTTTGCCAATTGGAAAGTCCTTTAATTTTTTTCCCAGGCTTAGAGGTTAGGAGCTTATGAGGATGATCATATGGGTTATGGAAAGAAAGTAGGAATTCCTGTATTTTATCAAAGCTATTGATTAATAGAAGAACCATTATTTTATGAATTATAAAAAAGAAACAAAGCCATTATATCAGTAAGCATTCAACTGGAGAAGCAAAACTAGTAGGAGATATTATTAAGAGATTGAATCAGTCCCACTCAGATTATCTAGGATAATCTTTACTTAAAGTCAACTGATTTTGTAAATAAGTTCATTTGTATCATTTCTTTTAGATTCCACAAATAAGTGATATCATAACAATATTTCACTTTCTCTGTCTTACTTCACTCATATGACAGTCCATCCATGTTGCTGCAAATGGCATTATTTCATTCTTTTTAATGCCTAAATAATATTCCATTATATATATATATATATATATATATATATATATATATATATATATATATTTATGTGATCTTTTTTATCCATTCCTCTCTTGTTGGACGTTTAGGTTGCCTCCATGTCTTGGCTATTGTAAACAGTGTGGGATTGCAGGGTCATATGGTAGCTCTATTTTTAGTTCTCTAAGAAATCTCCATGATGTTTTCCATAGTGGCTGTACCAATTTACAGTCCCACCAACAGTATAGGAGGGTTCTGTTCTCTCCACACGCTCTCCTGCATTTATTGTTTATGGATTTTTCTTATGACAGCCATTCTGACTGGTGTGAGGTGATATCTCAATGTAGTTTTGATTTGCATTTCTCTAATAATTAGCAATGTTGAACATTTTTCGTGTGCCTCTTGGCTATCTGTATGTCTTCTTTGGAGAAATGTCTATTTAGATCTTCTGCTTATTTTTTGATTGGGTTGTTTGTTTTGATAATATTAAGCCACATGAGCTGTTTGTAAATTTTGGACACTAATCCCTTTTCAGTCATATCGTTTGCAAATATTTTCTCCCATGCTGTGGGTTGTCTTTTCTTTTTGATTATGGTTTCCTTTGCTGTGTAAAAGCTTTTGAGTTTAACTGAGTTCCATTTGTTTATTTTTATTTCCATTACTCTGGGAGACAGATCAAAAAAGATACTGCTGTGATTTACGTCAAAGAGTGTTCTCCCTATGTTTTCCTTTAAGAGTTTTATGGTATGTAGCCTCACATTTAGGTCTTTAATTCATTTTGAGCTTATTTTTTGTATGGTGTTAAAGAATATTCTAATTTTATTTTTACAAAACAGAAACAGGTTCACCTTCTTAGAGAACGAACTTATGGTTATCAGGGAGAAGGGTTGGGGGAAGAGATAGAGAGTTTGGAATTGACGTGTACACACTGCTATATTAAAACTGGATAACCAACAAGGACCTGCTGTAGAGTACAGGGGCCTCTGCTAAATACTATGTAACAACCTAAATGGGGAAGGAATTTGAAAAAGAATAGATACACGTGTGTGTATATATACATATATATATGTATAACATATATATATGTTATATATATATAACTGAATCACTTTGTTATGCACCTGACACTAACATAGCATTGTTAATCAACTATATTCCAATATAAAATAAAAAGTTAAAAAAGATGCAAATGAATTTATTTTTAAAAAATTTACAAAAAAGTCAACTGATTATTTAATCACATCTATAAACCTTATAGTAACACCTAGATTATGTTTGAATGAATACCTGATGGTTGTAAGCCTAGCCAAATTGATACATAAAACTGACCATCACAACTACTGTGGCAGGTCACTTTTTCACTATGAAAAAGTGAAAATGTTAGTTGCTCAGTCATGTCTGACTCTTTGTGACCCCATGGACTGTAGCCCGCCAGTCTTCTCTGTCCATGGAATTCTCCAGGCAAGAATAGTGGGTAGCCATTCCCTTTTCCATGGTGCAGTCCATGGCGTGCTGCAGTCCATGGGGTCACAAAGAGTTGGACATGACTGAGTGACTGAACTGAACTGATTCCCTTTCCAGTGGATCTTCCCGACCCAGGGTTCAAACCTGGGTCTCCTTCATTGCAGGCTGATTCTTTAGTGTCTGAGCCATCAGGAAAGCCCATGGCAGGTTATGGAATGGCATATTTCAATTTTAGGATGTTAAAATGCAAAAAAAGTACATTTTAGACTCAGAAATGTGGTACATATCCTGGGTGTGGTGTGAGTAAATTTAGAGCTCTGCTACATAATTTCATTTAGTAACTCTGGAGATTAATTAGTAATGATATCATAATGTTTTGTAATTCTAGAGATTACTAGTAATTTTTGACTACTCATTTGTAAACTGAAAATTTGAGATGCAAAGAAAAGGAAGTCTTTTCCTGAGGGTCACTTCAGGCAGAGTTAGATATAGGAAGCAGTTTCCCCTCTCACTGTTCTTTGAGTCTAGATCTCACCATTTTATAAGAATCACATTCTGGTGAAATGTAAATTATGATTCCCAAACTGATGTCCCTGGTCATGTGAGAGTTCCAAAAGATATCAAAACTATTTTAGGGTGCCCAATGGAGAGTGTACATTTAGTCTGAGGCAGTGCGTTGTGGGCTAAATAAGATGTTAAGTTGCTTTGCTTTTGGCCAGAGTTCTATCTAGTCCCTTGGGTCACTTTGTTGTTAAATACTGATCAGAAGCTCTGATTACCAGTTAAATGGGGAGTAATGTGGATCATTTACCTGCTTTCACTCAAATCCATTGTCCACCTTTCCTTGCTCTGCTCTGTATCAAAGGGAATTATAGTTCCCAGGTTTACTTGCAAACTTACTTTATGAGTGAAGTGAAAGTGAAAGTCACTCAGTTGTGTCCAACTCTTTGTGACCCCGTGGACTATACAGTCAGAAATCTCCAGGCCAGAATAGTGGAGTGGGTAGCCTTTCCCTTTTCCAGGGGATCTTCCCAACCCAGGGATTGAACCGGAATCTCCTGCATTGCAGGCAGATTCTTTACCAGCTGAGCTACCAGGGAAGTCCCTAGGTTCAGCTAATGGGAGACATCAGAGAAAGTCTGGAGGGTGGAAGAGGGGGCGAAACCAGGGATCTTTCCTTTCTGTTCTGCCTTGGGCTCTGCCTCCTTCATGGGTTGTGTTTTCTCAGTGGCTCTAGCTTCCACTGGACAGCCCCTCCGTTTATAGTTCCATCCCACTAGGCAGCCTCTACTGTGGTTCTGGTTGCTGCTAGATGGTCGCAGCTTTGGACTCTTTTTAACAACAGCATCCCCTCTCATTGTTTCATCAACCATAGAATGGCAGTGGCTTCCTGCTCTTGCTGTGTTCTGGGTCATCTCACCATTTCCTGGGTGCTCCTTCAGCTCTCCTATCATCTGTGCAATAAATGCCTCCTGTTGGATCTTCTCTGTTTTAGAATACCTTGTGGTTTCTATTTTCCTCGCTGGACCCTAACCGATACATAGCATTTTTTATAATTTATTAATTACAGTGGGAAAAATAAATCAGTTATTCCTTGAGAGATACAAATTTGGGTAGAATCATCATTCTAAAGATGTCTTCCAAGAGGAAAAATATAAGAAAGAAGAGAAGGTCCTTGCTAGTGGAAGGGTTGGGAAGTCTCGCAGTGGGGGCATATGAGGTAGTACAGAAGGGAGCCTTGGGAGCCACCGTTTGCATATGAGGAGAACAAGTCCCAGAGAAATAGGGGAACTTGTTCATGGTCACTGTGAGTTAGTGAATGAATAATTAGGGCCAGCACTCAGCTGCTTCTACATTAGTCACAGTAGAAATGTAAGGGCCTTTGCAGTCAGAGAGATACAGTTAGAATCCCAGCTCTACTGCTCATTTGCTTTGTGACTTTGATTAAGTCACTTACTATCTCTGATTCTCAGTTTTCTCATCTCTAAAATGGAGATTAACTTCACAGTGTTTGTGAAACTGAAAGAAGTTACCGTAAACATACTTGGCAGAATGCTTGAGCAAAGTAGTGACTAAATGTGATATCCCAAGCATGATTTTTCTATAATGCTATCCAGGAATAGTAAAAATTTCCAAGAAGTTGTTTTTTTTTAAACTTTCTTAAATTTTCTCTTTTTCTTTTACTGACTTGCAACCAAATGAAGTAAAGGAGCCAACAAAATGCTTCAATAGTGTAATTTACTTCTTTTAAAAAATACTTGCATATGTGCTCTGAACATCCTTCTCTATTCTATCTTTAGTTACATTTGACCTTTATGACATCAGAGTGAGAATCACATTTATATGGACTTACAGTTGCTGTGGACCTGCTCTATGACACTTGGCAATCAGTAATCACAAAGTCCTGCTTTCCTCCAGTTTCTAATTGATTACAGACCAAAAATAGACCTTGTTATCCCAAAAATGAATCTTTTCGAGATCTGCTCCTATGGGCCCATAGTCTGGAAGCTCCAAACATTTGGCCCGATTGGAAAACTGAGCTGCGTGAAAAAATGTCAGCTCTGTAGTTGGTTATATATGGGGAACTTCTTCATTTTGAAGTGAGATTGGATTAAGAAGGTTATTGTTTTTCTCATGGTTTCCTTTCAGGCTGTTTTCTTATGTGTGACCATGATGCAAGGCAGGCAGTGAGCCGGGTTAGAGCTTTAGAATGGAGCAGAGCTATCTATGGAAACAGATTTTCCCCTGGTCAACGTTTTAGAATTGCTTTTATTGAAAAAATGGATGAAATAGGCTGAGGAGGGTAGGTTATGGGGTCCATACTTGTCTAACCAAGGCCACTAGAAAAGCTGGTGGATATGGTTATATTTAGAGGGTAATCAGAGGGGTTTAAATTCTGTGCAGACTGCATTTCAACTCTCCATTTAAAAACACTCTTTATTTTTTTGCTTGCTGAGTACCAGAAATAGGGGCCTCAGGAAAGCCGTTCTGCGCATGACCTGGGGGGGTGATGGGACACCTCTATTTATGGCAAATGGCTTTGACTTCTGTGGGATTGGGTCATATTGTTACAGCTGCAAGACTAAAAAGGATTTGAATGATTATATTTTGACTGGTATTCTTCCTACACTTTTAGGAAACAGGGAAGCTTTAGTTTCTCTCTTTCTCTCACTCAGTCTTTCTTTACTTTTCCCCCATTCCATCTCTCTTCTATTTCCTTCAGATCCCCTTTTTGGAGACTGTGTTGCACTAATCTTTTCTTAATTGTTATGGAATATTGTGTGCCATTCAGGGGGTGCACCTTGGTATTCTCAGCTACATATGGAGAACTTCTTCACTTTTAAGTGAGTTTGGATCTAGAAGTTAGTTGTTTTCTTTGTGGTTTCCTTTCAGGGAATTCCATCGTATGTGATAATGATGCAAAGCAGGCAGCGGACTGACTTGAGTCTTTAGGATGGGCCAGACTCTGGAAACAGGCTCTTCTTTAGTTGATACTATAGGTGTGCATGACTTCACTGTCAGCCCAATGACATAACTGATTCTTGTCAACAAAGAGAAAGAGTAAACAAAAGAGAATGACAAAGCACATATGATAAAGAACAGAAAGAGAAACAGTGTCTGTAATCATTAGATGCCAATTACATGTCTAAGTAACCTAACTTTCCATCATAGTTATTTTTGTTTGAAAACACTGGTCACTGCAGTTCAGTGTACTATATACTCAGTAGCAGTAAAAGGAACTAATATTTACCTGTGTTTGCAATTTACTAGACACTGTACTGGACACTTTATTTCCATTATCTTATTTAAGCCTTGCAATTCCACTTTGAGATAAGAATTTATACTAGTACATACATAGTTCAAGTGCTTATCACACATGCACACACACACACACATGTAAGCACATGTATGTGCCCAAGTCCCTGTTGGAATTTTTCAATTTAAATAATTGGGATGGCAGAGAAATGGCCCCAGTTTTCAGCCTGTTAAGCTAAACCAAGGAATTTGGTTCCAGCATGTAGTAAATCATCTCTCAATATAGCCATTCTTCGTGACTCATTACATACAACTGTAAACACTGGACAAAATATAAACAAATGAACCAAAACCAAAAAAAAAAAAAAGGCAAAAAACCCCACTCTATTTGAGGACTCTGAAAACTAAATCTCAGAAGACAGATTGCTGGGGGAGGGGGCACTTGGATTAGTCACCTTGTGGTGGGGAGGGTCCCTTTCCCCCCTTCTTTCTTACAGCTTTGTACCAACGGTGGGTACCATTATGGCACTATGGGCAGATAAAATTTTAAATGAAAAACCAGTCCTTCTGGCTAGAGAAATCAGGAAAAGGAACCCTTGGGGGCTGGAGGCTGAGGGGAAAACTCTAGTGTGGAGACTTAAATGTAAGACCTGAAACCATAAAACTCCTAGAAGAACTCCAAGCCCTGCATACCAGCTCTTTCGCAGGAGATACCAGTGACCTGGAGTGAGGCAGAGTGAGGACGGGGAGATGATGCCTGCTCTCCTCTGTGGTCTTTGGAGATTATTGCAGTCAGGGTCCTTAGACATAATTTACATCACAAGGCAACAGCTTTCTTAAAAATTAGAAAAAAAAAATAAAAAAAAAATTTTTGGCTGCGCTGTGTCTTCATTCCTGCATAGGTTTTCTCTAGTTGTGTTATGCAGGCCTCTCACTGTTGTGACTTCTTTTTTTGCAGAGCAGAGGCTCCAGAGAGTGGGTTTAGTAGCTGTGGCACACAGACTTAGTTGCCCCATGGCATGTGGAATCGTCCCAGACCAGGGATCGAACCCATGTCCCTGGCATTGGCAGGCAGATTTTCAACTACTGGATCATCAGGTCAGTCCAAGGCTACAGCTTTTAAGATAAGCAAATAGACCTCTTTTAAAAAAGACTGTGTGAGGTTTTGTGTGCTGCCTCTGTGTTGGGTCCTGAGGGAGAGCCATGGTGAGTCTGTGTGAGCCCTTCAAGGATGGTCACTGAATTTGCTATAATAGTCTTGTGTGTCTTATGGATGCAGGTTGTTGACTTTCAAAGTGAAATGTTTTGAATGTCCTTCTCTCAGGCAGTCTTAAAAATTGGGGCTCTAGATACGGGAGTCCAAGCTCTTCACACCTCAGGAAGAAGGTGGGAGTCGTGAGCTCCCTCTCGGTCGTGTGATATCCTGTCAGGATTGGGGTTTATGGCAAGATTGTGTATCAGCTTCTCCTACTCATTTCACTATGCTATTTTTCTTGCCCACCCAATGTGTAGGAGTCCCTTAGATGGTTTCTGAATTTCTTTCAGAACTTATTCTTCCATATTTGACTATAGATTCATTGTGTCCATGGGAGGAGGTGAGTTCAGGAACCTCTTATGTTGCCATCTTGAATCGGAACCAGCATTTTCTTAAAGATTGTAGATATATATCTACTGTATGATCTGGTCATTCCAATCTTGGTGTTCACCCAAGAGAAAAAAAAAGTAGCAGCTTAAGTCCATACAAAGATTTGTACGTAAATGATCATAGCAGCTTTACACATAACAAACTAAAATAAAAACAACCCAGATGAACACAACAGGAGAATGGAAAAATGAGCTGTGGTATATAGAGTACAGGGGAACACTGTATGATGTGCTTAGTCGCTCAGTTGTTTCTGATTCTTTACGATCCCATGGACTGTAACCCACCAGACTCATCTGTCCATGGGAATCCTCCGGGCAAGAATACTGTAGTGGGTTGCCATGCCCTCCTCCAGGGGCTCTTCCCAACCCAGGAATTGAACCCAGTTTCCTGCATTGCAGGTGGATTCCTTACTGTCTGAGTCACCAGGGAAGCCCAAGAATACTGGAGTGGGTAGCCTCGCCCTTCTCCAGGGGACCTTCCCCACCCAGGAATCAAACCAGGGTCTTCTGCTCGGCAGGTAGATTCTTTACCAGCTGAGCTACCAGGGAATACTACTCAGCAATAAAAAGGAATGAACTGTGACTACACACAGCAACATGGATGAATCTCAAAATCATTATGGTGAAAATATAGAGAAAAGAGCCTCTCAGGTGGCACTAGTGGTACAGAATCTGCCTGCCATTGCAGATGTGGGTTTGATCCCTGGGTTGGGAAGGTCCCCTGGAGGAGGGCATGACAACCCACTCCAGTATTCTTGCTTAGAGAATCCCATGGGCAGAGGAGCCTGGCAGGCTACAGTCCATAGGGTCACAAAGAGTCAGACATGACTGAAATGACTTAGCATGGCATGGCACATAGAAAACAAACTTGTGGGTATCAATGGGGAGAAGGAAAGAGAGAGAGGCAAGGTTGGGGTAGGGCATTAAGAAATAGAAACTACTATGTGTAAAACAAATAAGCAAAAGGTTATGTTGAATAGCACAGGGAAATATAGCCATTTTTATAACAACTTTAACTGGAGTATAGTCTATAAAAATACTGAATCACTATGTTGTACACCTGAAACTGATATAATACTGTAAATAAACTATGCTTCAATAAAAAATCATTATGGTGAGTGAAAGAATCTAAGCATAGAAGAGTATATTCTGTATGAGTCCATTTATATAGAATTCTGGGAAATGTAAACTAACTTATAGTGACAGAAAGTAAATCAACGGTTGCCTGGAAAAGGAGTGGAGAGAGGGAGGGATTACAAAAGGACAGGGTAAAACTTTAAGGTGATAAAATATTATCTTTGCAGTGATTGCTTTACAATGTATTTGTCAACACTAATCAATTTATACACTGTAACTGTGCAGTTTATTGTATTTCAATAGACCTCAGTAAATTTTTTTTAAAAAAGCTGTTGGAGAGATATTACAGCAAAGGATAAATAGAAATATGTTGCCCTTCTAGACAGTTCTTGAGTCTAAACTTAACACTTGAATTTTAGCTTTTTTATATCTCTCAGGTTACATTAAGCTTTCTGTAACACATCCAAGTGCAGACGTTGAGTTAGAGAAGATGTCTAAGCCAGAGATACAGTATTGGATTTCAAGTAGGAAATAGCTTAAAGGTCTCAGGAGTGGATGTGTTTACCTTAGGAATGCATGAGATAAAGAAAGTCTAAGATTGAGCTCTGAGTAACACCAATAATTTCAAGGTGGGAAAAATGAGGTGGAGCCAGCAAAGGAAGCTGAGAAGAAACATCTAATGGCGTTGAAAGAAATCCAGGAGACTATATGGTCAGGGAAGTCAAGAGAGAAAAGTGCTTCAGAGAGGAAGGAAGGGTCACCTATGCCTAATCCTACTGAAAGCTGAGTTGAGTATAAAGTACTGTTCAAGGACTATAGGAATTTGACTTTGGAATCAGAAAAAATAATGCAAGCAGAGCTATGCAAAAACTTGCTAACATGTAACACATTTTGCATGACTTATTCCTGTGTTAATAGGTTTCTCAGTTTAAGAAGTACAAACTTGAAAACAATTCATTAAAAAAAATTTAAAGGACTGAAAAAATGAAATGACTCGTTTAGACTATTTTGACATATCACTGGGTCAGAGGTATCAAACCACATCATTACCTTTTACCTCTTTGATAGTCACCATCTTTAGTGCTCCAGAAATTTTTGTTGTAAAACATTACATCTTGTTACTACAGTCTTTAATGTTCATGGCTAAAGGATCTCTGAGATTTGCAGCTGATCCATATGATGAAGTTGTGAAGCATTCTTATATTGCCAAAATGGAAAAACCAAGGCAAACTCTTGCAACAATTGAGTCACTTGAATTAATTATAAATGGCTTACAGAGTTGGGTTTTCATGTAACGTAACAACCATCAACCCTTCATTAGGAAATGTTAAATTGAAATAGTAGTGTAATTCTATTTTGATTTGTATAGAGAGGGATTTAAATAGTAATGCAGTATAAACAACCTTGACAGGAATCTTGATTTATAAGTTCTTGAGGGGTTCAGCTAGAAGTTCTGGGTGCGAAGGGCGTAAAGAGAGATTGGCAAGAGCTAGAGCTGAGAAGGCAGCTGAAGGTAAGAGACTACCCAGCAGGGTGTTTTTTTCCTTCTTACCTCACAGAAGGAGGATATCCATGTGAGGGAAAAAATTCATGGAGGCAAAAATTGCCAAAGAAATTTGCTAAAACAAAAATTATAGAGGAATGTGAGGCAATGACAATTAACCATTTAGAGAGACAGATTCTAACTGGATGAATATACAATGCTGTCCTTTCTGAGAAGCAGGTTATATCTGCTAAGAGACAGCTGGGAATGAACTAAGCTTCAGCCTGTAGTCTTTATGCTGACATTTTGCCATATTTTCAATGATGCATAGGAAATGCTATACTAGAATCATATGGTCGCATAGCTGTTGTATCCATCCCAATTATGAGAGTGCTTGGCTCCTCATACTAAGAGTTTAACACCTCCTGAACATGCAGAGCCACCTTGGCCTTACAGAGAAAACCGGCAGCATAGTCATCCCTGGGGTACAGCACTGTCCATGATGGAGGTCCATCGAGTAACAGATGCTGGAGGAAGTTAGGATAAAGGAGGAAGCCCTGCCAGCAAGTTCTTAAAGGCTCTGGCTCAGCTGCATGGAAACCACTCTCTCTCTCTCTTTTTTAACCTTTTGGAGGCATAGATGGATTGTCCTGGCTTCCCTCACATGTAGACTCTGCTTGTCCTTTGTGGTTTCCTTTTGTCTATGCAATTGCTTTTGATCAAGTTTATTTTAATTTCATACTCATTGGACAAAGGAAAATGCAGGGTTGTGATAAGGCTGAGGAGTGGAGAAACAGGAGTTGGAAAAGAGCTGAGGAAATGGAAGGGGATGATTTATTTCACCCTGCCCTGGATCCAGACCTGTTTTAGCAGAATCTCTCCTAGACAGTCCTGGGCACCCTTGAAGTCTGTCTGGTTCTGGCCACAGTGACTTCAGACCCTGACCCTGCAGACACAAAGGTAACAGCTACTCTTTATACTAGAGTTTGCCAACCTCTGGGATCTAATGCTTGTTGATCTGAGGTAGACCTCATGTAGTAATAATAGAAATAAAGTGCATAATAAATGAAATGTGCTTGAATCATCCCCAAACCATCCTCCCTCAACTCCATCATGGAAAAATTGCCTTCTCCCTAACTGGTCTCTGGTGCCAGAAAGGTTGGGGACTGCTGGTTTATACTATGACCTTCTGCTTCTTGGGAGCCTACAGGGCATGAGTAGTTAACTTTAAGTATGTAAGTTATGTGACAAAGAAGAACAATGGCTTATGAGTCAGGAGTTCCTAGTTCACTGTTTACTAGTACAATGATTGTGGGCCAGTTTCTTAAGTCTCTCTGTATCAGTTTCTCGTGTAAAATGGGAAAAGTAATACTCACACTGTCTCTTCAAAGCATCATCCTATGGATATGAAGATGATGTAAGTGAAAGTCCCCATAGGACTATTAAAACCTCTCAAAAAGTAAAGTATAAAAGCTTTAAAAAAAGTTACACTTAATTGAGACTATTTTAAATTAGTGTTTGAAATCCTTTAGGGGAGTTTCATTTTGAAATCTCTTTGTGATTGTTATGTGGAATGAAGGCGAATCTAAGTGTGCCCTCTGTAAATAGAACTCAATGAAATGGAGCATCCAGGCAGTGAGAGTTAAGTGATGATACCAGGTAGGTAGAGAGAGAAAGGCTGTTTTGACTACAGGAACTATTGGGTTGGCCAAAGAGTTCATTCAAGTTTTTCATAACAGCTTATGGAAACCCAAACTAACTTTTTGGCCAGGCCAATATAATATATATAATGAAGAAAAACCAGAGAGTGAACTTTGGAAAATAGGTCTGTGTGGGTATGTGATCTTCATCTAGGACAGAAACTACCAGTGGTTGTGCTGTGAATGGATTAAAGTAACGAATTGTTAGTCTGGTTTAGTCCCCTTGGTAGAAGGTGTAGCTCCAGATGGCCACCCTAAATCTGCCTAGACCTGTCAGTAGACCTGTTCATGTGCTTTTGGTGGCATTCATACTATCCTCAGAAGAACTGCATCAACAGGTTATGCACTTTCTGAAAATTAGAATTTCATCATTTTGAAATTCTTGATATGAACAAGTTTTGTTGGTTTTGAAACACATACTACCAGCAGACCTTTTAATTTAAAATAAGAGGAAGAGCTTAGATTCACTAAAATAGCTTAGTGCTTATACATTTTTGAATGATTATAAAATGTTAAAAAATTTAATTGTCTACTGGTCCAATGTTTCTCATTGATGGTGACCAAGAATTCTGAAGAGATCATGGTTTAAAAAGCCTGTGTCAGAAAGCACATATAGTTAACTTATTCATAAAATCTCATATGAAAAAGTTATGTTCAAAGGAACAAACAGATTTTGTATTAAAAATCTGAAAAGATCTTATTTGGAAATTTTAAGTATTTCAATACTTACTATCTTCCTGAATACTTTTACTTAATTTTAAAGTCATAAATACATAATATAAAGAAACTGAAAGGATTTCCCTTCAGGTCTCCTGCAGTTTCACCATTGTGCCATTTTCTCTGAGCACCATAACATGACAATGTTGGGAAACAGTGATTCTAAAGAAGAGTGTGTCACATTAGTCATTGACTACCTGTCTTGTCATCAAATTTTCAGGGAGCTGGCTAGTTAACCCACCAGCTTAACCCAGTGCCAAGAATTCTTTATGTCTTTTCTTTATATTATGAACAGATTTTGCTCTAAAGTTCTTATAAATCAAAGTAGTTGTTAGGGTGTGTGGAGATAGAGACTGTGGATAGCAAATGTGAATTTCTTAATTCACTCTATCCTCTATTCTACCCTTTGAAAAACAGCTTAAGCCACATGACCCTTAGAGTGAAAGATGATTGTGGATCAAAAACAAAATGTTTCTCCCACTAGCTGTTTTTTTTTTTTTTTTTTTTGAGGCTCCTCTTGATTTTGTAGAAAATGGTGGTGGTTGCCTTGCAGCTGGAATTCAGAGCTCTCCTGGCCCTGAAAGGGATAGCAATTGGCTGATGGGTATCTGCTTCCATTTTAAAGTTACTAGACTGTGGAGTTCCTGCAGTGAGGAAACCCTTCTGCTGGAGAATTGTATGGTGGAAATTTTAGGAATCTTTCTGCCTGAAGTGAATTACTTCATATTGGACTTCAAGTTCTTGGGCCCAAATTTGAGTTTCTAAAATTGGTAAAGGAAAATTTAATAAATTACTTTTTCTTTACAAACATTAAACACTCAACTTGGGATGGCATGGTTTTATGATGACCTTAACTCTGGCACTTGGCTATAGCAAAAAGAACAGCTTTAAAACCAGGCAGGCTTAAGTTCAAACCCTAGCTCTGTCACTTAGTAGCTGGCCTTAACCTCTCTGAGTCTCAATTTCCCCACCTGTGTAGTGGAGAAAAGTACTTCATAACTCATGGAGCTGTGGCACAAATTAAAATGGGAAAACATATGGCCAGCATCCAGTTTGATGCTTGTCATGTAGTTAGTTTTAAATGATGGGTATTATTATTATCCCATAACTAGATTCAAAAGGACAAAGATTGCTAGCAGCTTGAGAGAGGTATAGCTCATTCAAGTTTTGTGCTCATTTCAGACAAACATTAGTTATATCATTTCACACCTAAGTCAGAACTACTTTCATCCCCCTCTCACCTTAGGGTGGGAGTAGGAGGCAGCTGACTAACTTTCTATGGGTTAACAACGAAGTGGAGATTTTTGAAAAAGAAAATGCCGGTAGTGGTTCTCTCTGCTGGTGGAATCTCAGGTGACTTATTTCTTTTTCCTTTTTTGTATTATTTCTGAAAAAATGAAGCTGGTTTTGTTTTATAAACATAATCCAGAACAACCAAAGTAAATGAGTTTTACAATGTTAAGATTTCTTTTATTCCACTGAAGGCTTGCACTGGCAGCTGGACACACCCCACCAGGGACTGTGTGCTGCGGAAGTCTCCGCCATCCCTCCATCCCTGGCTCCTTTCAGGTGGCGGCTGGAGCAGCCCTGGTGATGGTTGCTGGAAGGGGTTTCTCTTTTTCCTCCAGGCTGGGGGGAACATGATACCCATGACAGGCGGTCAGTAAAAAGCAACAGCAAAACAATGCAATTCATGTTAAAACAAAGCAAAATAAAACAAAAAACCTAGTGCAGGTTTAAGAATCTGGGAGACCAACTAGAAGAGAGAGGAAAGGAAGTGGGGGTAGGGTGGGGTGGTGGAAGCAGGATGGATAAAACTACAGTTACAACAAGAAGGAAATGGAAAATAAATAAAGGAAATTCCTTAACCCAAACTAAGCCCCTTGAGGGAGTTTCTTTAGAGTGGATGGTGGGAGGACGCATGAAATTCATGTAGGACTGTATAATTTGTGGGGGATTCCTCTAAAACCGATTAAAAAAGAACAGCCTAGAATTCATATAGGACTCATTGGGATTTACTACCCTCTCTGGCAGTCTACACTTGCTGAATGTGTGGATTTATTAGTTTTAGATCATTTGTTTCCAGTCCCATTGAAGTAAATAGCTCAGCGCAGTTGGTGCATTTATGATTGTTGTACAGAGGATTGCAGCTGATGAATGACTTCCTTTTTTATTTGTCCTTTGACCAGAAAGATGTGTAGTTTTCTAGCAATTTGACTGTTAATCTGCAGCATTTGTCTTTTCAGTTTTATTGCAGGTGCAGGACGGGTTCTAATCCAGCGATGTACAACACTATGGTAGGGTGACCTAGAGGTTATAGATCTGTGTTGTACAATATAGTAACCACTAGCCACGTGGGCTGTTAGCCCTTGACATGCAGCTAGTCCAAACTGAGAAAAGCTAGAAGAGCCCATTGGGTTTTGGAGACTTAGTATGAAAAAAGGAATGTGAACTATCTCATTAATAATTTTTACATTGATTTATGTGCTCAAATTGTATTTTGGGTCTACTGGGATAACTAAAATATGTGATTATAATTAATTTCATCTGTTTCATCTTACCTACAAGGAAATTTAAAATTATGTGTGTGGCTCGCATTTGTGGCTTGCACTGTATTTCTGTTGGATGGTGTTGAAGTATTGATTAGAACAGGCACATAGGAAATTCAAGTCTTGACACTTACACTGCCTCATGACCTTGGATAAATTATTAAAAGTTTCTAAGCTTCAATTTCCAATATCCAGTTAAATGGGGCTAATACTATTTACCTTACAGGGATCAGCTGAAATAATACCTGGCACATAACATGTGCTTGACAAATGTTAGTTCTCTTCCTTGTGCACTTTATTTACTGCTAGTAAATGTAACTATGTTATTTATAAAGAACTGTCTGGGATCATGAGAAAGTAGTCTGTCCCTATGTGGTACTTTTCATCCAAAGGGTTAAAGAGCTTGACAAATATCAGTCACATGAGGTCTGAAAGGGAAGAGCCCATTTTTGGCTCTATGGAGAATGAGTCTGTGGTTGAGCTTTGTGCCTGCTGGTATCTCTGGCTGCCACTGTGATTGTTAGACATACTTGGAGGCACTGGTTAATGATCTGTTAAGCTGCTGAAATGTCTTAGGTTCTATTTTAAAGCCCCCAAATATGTTTCTGATCTTGCTGAAAGTGCACACCTTTAGCTTCCTGTGCTAACAGGTACTGTATTCCTTCAGGCATTTTATTTATTTATTTATTTTTTAAATTAGTTTGTTTATCTATTTTTTAACTTTACAATATTGTATTTGTTTTGCCATACATTGACATGAATCCACCATGGGTGTGCATGTGTTCTTCTTCCAGAACTCCCCTCCCACCTCCCTGCCCATCCCATCCCTCTGGGTCATCCCGGTGCACCAGCTCCGAGCACCCTGTATCATGAATTGACTTGGATTGGCGATTTGTTTCACATATGATAATTTACATGCTTCAGTGCCATTCTCGCATATCATCCCGCCCTTGCCCTCTCCCATAGAGTCCATAATACTGTTCTATATATCTGTGTCTCTTTTGCGTCTTGCATACAGGGTTATCTTTACCAATTTACTAAATTCCATATATATGTGTTAGTATACTGTATTGGTGTTTTTCTTTCTGGCTTACTTCACTCTGTATAATAGGCTCCAGTTTCATCCACCTCATTAGAACTGATTCAAATGTATTCTTTTTAATGGCTGAGTAATATTCCATTGTGTATCTGTACCATAGCTTCCTTATCCATTCGTCTGCTGATGGGCATCTAGGCTGCTTCCATATCCTGGCTATTATAAACAGTGCTGCAATGAACATTGGGATACACATGTCTCTTTCAAGTCTGGTTTCCTCAGTGTGTATGCCCAGCAGTGGGATTGCTGGGTCATATGGCAGTTCTATTTACATTTTTTTGAGGAATCTCCACACTGTTCTCCATAGCGGCTGTACTAGTTTGCATTCCCACCAACAGTGTAAGAGGGTTCCCTTTTCTCCACACCCTCTCCAGCATTTATTGCTTGTAGACTTTTGAATAGCAGCCATTCTGACGGGTGTGAAATGGTACCTCATTGTGGTTTTGATTTGCATTTCTCTGATAATGAGTGATGTTGAGCATCTTTTCATGTGTTTGTTAGCCATTTGTAGGTCTTCTTTGGAGAGATGTCTGTTTAGTTCTTTGGCCCACTTTTTGATTGGGTCATTTATTTTTCTGGAATTGAGCTGCAGGAGTTGCTTGTATATTTTTGAAATTAATTCTTTGTCCGTTGCTTCATTTGCTATTATTTTCTCCCATTCCGAGGGCTGTCTTTTCACTTTGCTTATAGTTTCCTTTGTTGTGCAAAAGCTTTTAATTTTAATTAGGTCCCATTTGTTTATTTTTGCTTTTATTTCCAATATTCTGGGAGGTGGGTCATAGAGGATCCTGCTGTGGTTTATGTCGGAGAGTATTTTGCCTATGTTTTCCTCCAGGAGTTCTATAGTTTCTGGTCTTAACGTTTAGATCTTTAATCCATTTTGAGTTTATTTTTGTGTATGGTGTTAGAAAGTGTTCTAGTTTCATTCTTTTACAAGTGGTTGACCAGTTTTCCCAGCACCACTTGTTAAAGAGATTGTCTTTTCTCCATTATATATACTTGCCTCCTTTGTCCAAGATAAGGTGTCCACAGATGCATGGATTTATCTCTGGACTTTCTATTTTGTTCCATTGGTCTATATTTCCGTCCTTGTGCCGGTACCATACTGTCTTGATGACTGTGGCTTTGTAGTAGAGCCTCCTTCAGGCATTTTAAAGCACACTATTAAGAAACAGGGCCACTCTCTTCTGAACACATATTTCATTTCCTCCTCTTCATTCATTTTCAGCCTTTGAAGAGTAAAAGCATGCAGTATAGAGTTGGCTTCTCTTTTTGAGCACTAAGCTACTTTAACTCTTGGTTATAGGGTATCTTTACAGATGGCACTTTGACAAGAATCAACCCCCATCAAGCACTTGTGAAAACATACCCTTCTGTACTGCCTTGACTTTCTCTACTTGCAAACTCTCTGACCCAAAAATGTTAGATCCACAAAATGTGAGTTTTGGTGGCCTCCAAGGTGGTTGTTTCCCATAAAAGGCAATTCAAGGGACTGACTTTGGTTTTAAAACTAATATTTAATTTTTAAAGTTTCATTTGAAAACCTAGTTCTTGGTTTAATTTTAAAATTTAGCTTTAAAAAATATTTATTTCAATTGGAGGCTAATTACTTTACAATATTGTGGTGGTTTTGCCATACATGTGTCCGCTATCCTGAACCCCCCTCCCACCTCCCTCCCCATCCCATCCCTCAGCGTTGTCCCAGAGCACCAGCTTTGAGTGCCCTGTTTCATGCATCCAACTTGGACTGGTGATCTATTTCACATATGGTAATATACATGTTTCAATGCTATTCTCTCAAATCATCCCACCCTTGCCTTCTCCCACAGAGTCCAAAAGTCTGTTCTTTTTATCTGTGTCTCTTTGCTGTCTTACGTATAGGGTCATCATGACCATCTTTATAAATTCCATATATATGGATTAATATGCTATACTGGTGTTTTTCTTTCTGACTTACTTCACTCTGTATAATAGGCTCCAGTTTTATCCACCTCATTAGAACTGATTCAAATGCATTCTTTTTAATAGCTGAGTAATAGTCCATTGTGTATATGTACTACAGCTTTCTCATCCATTCATCTGCCGATGGACATCTAGGTTGCTTCCATGTCCTAGCTATTGTAAACAGTGCTGCAATGAACATTGGGGTACATGTGTCTCTTTCAATTCTGGTTTTCTCGGTGTGTATACCCAGCAGTGGGATTGCTGGGTCGTATGGCAGTTCTATTTCCAGTTTTTTGAGGAATCTCCAAACTGTTCTCTGTAGTGGCTGTACTAGTTTGCATTCCCACCAACAGTGTAAGAGGGTTCCCTTTTTTAGCTTACAGATCTTAATCACTCTTTTTCAATAAATTTTAACAATTACTCATAAGAGGACCTTTGAATAAGGTTTTAATTTGCAAACTTAAATTCACTTTATTTACTTATTTTTAAAATTAAATATTTTGATTTTTTAAGTACATTAGTTGTCTGACAACAAAACTTTTCTGAAGAGTTAAGTAATGTTTATAAATCTGTAAAAGAAACTTATGCTGATTCCTAAGTACTCTTAAATATTCTATAGTACACATAATTATAGTAAGATTTATATTTACAAATCACAAGTCTATCTCAGTTACTCAATTAACAGTTGGAATAACTAGGCTGACCTATTGCTCATTTAGGCCAAAATTGCTTAAACAAACTACAAGACTGCTCAGACTCCTACTAACTCTTTTGGGGAAATGACCTTGGAAGTTGCAACAAGGTGGACAGATGAGTGAGATATATCTAGACTTCAAAGGGGTATCATTTTAACATCCATTCAAGTTATATGGTCCTAAGATATAGGAAACATATGAAAAGTATATAGGAGTGCTTCAAGGTTCTTTAAATGAAAAATATGTTTGTATATCATACATGACCATCTCTTGGACCTTAAAAGGAAAATAAAGGAATACTATGAACAACAGTAACCTACAAATTTGATACCTCAGAAGAAATGAAAACCAGTTATTTTAAAGACTCCATCCAGACTCACAAAAGGAGAGACAGAATTTTTATAGAAAAAATTCCTATATTTACTAAAGAAATTGAATTAGTGATTAATAACCTTCCAAAAAAAGAAAGCAACCAGACTTAGTGAATTCTACCAAATACTTAGGGAAGAAATGATGCCAATTCTTCATAATCTTTTCTAGAAAAATAGAAGCACAGGAAACACTTCCTAATTCATTTTATGAAAGCAGCATTACCCTAATACTAAATCCAGGTGATGACATTACAAGAAAAGAAAACTACATACCAATATTTCTGATGAACCTAGATGTAAAAGTCCTCAACAAAATGTTAGCAAAAATTCCCAGCAAGCTGTTTTGTGGGCATCAACAAACTGATTCTAAAATTTATATGGAAAGGCAAAAAACCAAGCATAGGATACTATCTGATTTCAAGGTTTATTGTACTGTTAACAATAGTCAAGACAAGACATCATGATACTGGCAAAAGGATAGATACAGAACAAAGTAGGGAACTCAGAACAGGCCCACACACAAATATAGTCAACTGCTCTTTGACAAAGGAGTTAAGGCAATTCAGAGGATAAAAGCTATTACCTTTTCAACAAGCAGTGCTGAACAATCATAAGTTCATATGTTAAAAAAAGTGAACCAAGACACAGATCTTACATCTTTGAAGAGCTGATTTTGAGCTGCGATTTTTAATATGAAATTTTTAGTTTATAGTATTAGAATACTTAAGAGAAATTAAGGTTCACTATTTCTGAGTGATAAAGTTCACTAATCTGAGCACCCAAGAATTGATGCTTTTGAACTATGGTGTTGGAGAAGACTCTTGAGAGTCCCTTGGACAGCAAGGAGATCAAACCAGTCCATCCTAAAGGAAATCAGTCTTGAATATTCACTGGAAGGACTGATGCTGAAGCTGAAACTCCAATACTTTGGCCACTTGATGTGAAGAACTGACTCATTAGAAAAGACCCTGATGGTGAGAAAGATTGAAGGCAGGAGGAGAAGGGGATGACAGAAGATGAGGTAGTTGGATGGCATCACCGACATGGTGGACATGAGTTTAAGTAAGCTCTGGGAGTTGGTAATGGACAGGGAAGCCTGCCATGCTGCAGTCCATGGGGTTGCAGATTTGGACTTGACTGAACAACTGAACTGAACTGAACTGAAGGTTCACTATATTCATAAATTTAACTTATCAAAATATAAGAATTATTTAAAGTTCATGGGATAATTTGTCGGCTAAATATAATTGAAGTACTTTAGAAATTAAATTGGGTATATTAAAACATTTGAACATTAGAGTCAGTATCACCTAAAAGTTCTTAAAAGTGACTGCTAGAATTTGTTAGAGTTCCAAATATAGAAATATTTGTAAGCTAAGCTTCAAAGTTTAGGCAACAATGAGGTTTATGTTTTTTTTTTTAATCACATGAATATCAGGTACCCAGAATTGGGTCAACTGGAATCCCTGGCTCATGACACATCCTCATCATTGGCCCATGCCTGGTGTTTATTTGGTTGGTAATGTTAATAAATTTAACACATTTAATATTAGTTTTTAAAACCAAAGCAAACCTCTGAATAGTCTCGTCTTTATTCCAAAACTTTCTGTGAGTACACATTCATAGGATAAGGGTGGGATGTGTAAAGTGTCTAAGACGTGTTTTTATGTATAAAAATGACTGTTCAGAAATAGTAGCATTTAACTTGTTTATTAAGGGCAGGGTATTTGAGCAATAAAAAATAGGTAAAATGGCAAAAACATTCTGCAGAAGAGGTCTCTATTGTGAAAGGATAAGAAATTTAAACTATGAATAAACAATTCTATACCTGGAATTAAATGGATAATTAATGCTTAGTTAGAGCTAATGACCTAAGGTAACTGCCATATTTTATAACTAAAAATAAAGCAGTTTGCAGGATAGTTAGCACTTCCAGTGATCCAAGTCAATACTAGTTAATAATTTTCATCATTATTCAGGTGTTATCTTCATTTTACATACATAACTGGGATCTTTGCAAGGCTACTAGATGACCCCTCGTACCTGTCTAAGTACTGTAGTGGGTGAGGTAGTATTTATGACATTTTATTGAATCTACAAATAATTTTTTGTTGGATAGGATATCATTTCTTTTAACATCTTTTTTGAAGTATAAATAACATACAATAAATTGCACATAGCTATAGTGTACATTTTTCATACTGTTCATGGGATTCTCAAGGCAAGAATACTGAAATGGTTTGCCATTCCATTCTCCAGTGGACCATGTTTTGTCAGAATTCTCCACCATGACCCGTTCGTCTTGTGTGGCCCTACATGGCATGGCTCATAGTTTCATCGAGTTAGACAAGGCTGTGGTCCATGTGATCAGTTTGATTCATTTTCTGTGATTGTGGTTTTCATTCTGTCTGCCCTCTGATGCATAAGGATAAGAGGTTTATGGAAGCTTCCTGATGGCAGAGATTGACCTAGGGGGAAACTAGGTCTTGTTCTGATGGACGGGGCCATGCTCCATAAATCTTTAATCCAATTTTCTGTTGATGGGTGTGGCTGTGTTCCCTCCCTGTTGTTTGACCTGAGGTGGAGGTAATGAAGAAATGGCGACCTCCTTCAAAAGGTCCCGTGCACCCACTGCTGCACTCAGTGCCCCCGGCCCTGCATCAGGCCACCACTGACCCACACCCTTTGCTGGAGACTCCTGGACACTCACGGGCAAGTCTGGGTCAGTCTCTTGTGGGGTAACTGCTCCTTTCTCCTGGGTCCTGGTGCACACAAGGTTTTGTTTGTGCCTTCCAAGAGTCTGTTTCCCCAGTCCTGTGTAAGTTCTGGTAGCTCTATAGTGGGGTTAATTGCGACCTCCTCCAAGAGGGCTTATGCCATACCCAGGTCTGCTGCATCTAGGGCCCTTGCCCCTGTGGCAGGCCACTGCTCACCTGTACCTCCACAGGAGACACTCAAACACTCAAAGGCAGGTCTGGCTCAGTCTCTGTGGCATCTCCTGGTATGCACAATGTTTTGTTTGAGCCCTCCGAGTGTCTCTGGCTGGGTATGGGGTTTGATTCTAAATGCGATTTCACCCCTCCTACCATCTTGCTGGGGCTTCTCCTTTGCCATTGGACGTGGGGTATCTTTTTTTGGTGGGATCCAACATTCTCCTGTTGATGGTTGTTCAGCAGTGAGTTGTAATTTTTGAGTCCTCACAGGAGAAGATGAGTGCACATCCTTCTACTCTGCTGTCTTGAAAGACAAACTCCCCAGGTCGGTAGGTACCCAATATGCTACTGGAGAACAGTGGAGAAATGAAAGAAAGAAGGAAGAGATGGAGCCAAAGCAGAAACAATACCCAGTTGTGGATGTAGCTGGTGATGGAAGTAAAGTTTGATGCTGTAAAGAGCAATATTCCATAGGAACCTGGAATTTTAGGTCCATGAATCAAGGTAAATTGGAAGTGGTCAGACAATAGATGGCAAGAATGAACGTCGACATTTTAGGAATCAGTGAACTAAAATTCACTGGAATGGGTGAATTTAACTCAGATGACCATTTTATGTACTACTGTGGGCAAGAATCCCTTAGAAGAAATGGAGTAGCCCTCATAGTCAACAGAAGAATCTGAAATGCAGTACTTGGATGCAATCTCAAAAACAACAGAATGATCTCTGTTCGTTTCCAAGGCACACCATTCAGTATCACAGTAATCCAAGTCTGTGCCTCAACCAGTAATGCTGAAGAAGCTGAAGTTGAATGGTTTTATGAAGACCTACAAGACCTTCTAGAACTAACACCCAAAAAAGATGTCCTTTTCATTATAGGGGACTGGAATGAAAAAGTAGGAAGTTAAAAGATACCTGGAGTAACAGGCAAATTTGGCCTTGGAGTACAGAATGAAGCAGGGCAAAGGCTAATAGAGTTTTGCCAAGAGAATGCACTGGTCATAGCAAACACCCTCTTCCAACAACACAAGAGAAGACTCTACACATGGTCATCACCAAATGGTCAATACTGAAATCAGATTGATTATATTCTTTGCAGCCAAAGATGGAGAAGCTCTATACAGTCAGCAAAACAAGACTGGCAGCTGACTGTGGCTCAGATCATGAACTTCTTATTGCCAAATTCAGACTTAAATTGAAGAAATTAGGGAAAATCACTAGACCATTCAGATATGATCTAAATAAAATCCCTTATGATTATACAGTGGAAGTAACAAATAGATTTAAGGGATTAGATATGATAGAGTGCCTGAAGAACTATGGACAGAGATTTGTAATATTGTACAGGAGGCAGTGATAAAGACCATCCCCAAGAAAAAGAAATGCAAAAAGGCGAAATGGTTGTCTGAGGAGGCCTAACAAATAGCTGAGAAGAGAAAAGAAGCTAAAGGTAAAGGAGAAAAGGAAAGATATTCCCATTTGAATGCAGAGTTCCAAAGAATAGCAAGGAGAGATAAGAAAGCCTTCCTCAAAGATCAGTGCAAAGAAATAGAGGAACACAATAGAATGGGAAAGACTAGAGATCTCTTCAAGACAATTAGAGATACCAGGGGAACATTTCATGCAGAGATGGGCACAATAAAGGACAGAAATGTTATGGGCCTAACAGAAGAAGAAGGTATTAAGAATACCTTTGGTGGCAAGAATACACAGAAGAACTGTATAAAAAAGATCTTCATGACCCAGATAACCACGATGGTGTGATCACTCACCTTGAGCCAGACATCCTGGAACGTGAAGTCCAGTGGGCCTTAGGAAGCATCACTACGAACAAAGCTAGTGGAGGTGATGGAATTCCAGTTGAGCTATTTCAAATCCTAAAAGATGATGCTGTGAAAGTACTGCACTCAATATGCCAGGAGATTGGGAAAACTCAGCAGTGGCCACAGGACTGGAAAAGGTCGGTTTTCATTCCAATCCCCAAAAAAGGAATGCAAAGAATGTTCAAACTACCACACAATTGCACTCATCTCACATGCTAGTAATGCTCAAAATTCTCCAAGCCAGGCTTCAACAGTATGTGAACCGTGAATTTCCAGACATTCAAGCATGATTTAGAAAAGGCAGAGGAACCAGAGATCAAATTGCCAACATCCATTGGATCATTGAAAAAGCAAAAGAGTTCCAGAAAAACATCTATTTCTGCTTTATTGACTATGCCAAAGCTTTTGACTGTGTGGATCACAACAAACTGTGGAAAATTCTGAAAGAGATGGGAATTCCAGACCACCTTACCTGCCTCCTGAGAAATCTGTATGCAGCTCAAGAAGCAACAGTTAGAACTGGACATGGAACAACAGACTGGTTACAAATAGGAAAAGGAGTACGTCAAGACTATATATTGTCACCCTGCTTATTTAACTTATATGTAGAATACAGCATGCAAAATGCTGGGCTAGATGAAGCACAAGCTGAAATCAAAATTGCTGGGATAAATAACAATAACCTCAGATATGCAGATGACACTACTCTTATAGCAGAAAGAGAAGAAGAACTTAAGAGCCTCTTGATGAAAGTGAAAGAGAAGAGTGAAAAAGTTGGCTTAAAACTCAACATCATAAAACTAAGATTATGGCATCCAGTCTGATCACTTCATGGCAAACAGATGGGGAAACAATGGAAACAGTGAGAGACTTTATTTTGGGGGGCTCCAAAATCACTGCAGATGGTGACTGCAGCCATGAAATTAAAAGACGCTTGCTCCTTGGAAGAAAAGTTATGACCAACCTAGACAGCATATTATAAAGCAGAGATATTACTTTGCCAACAAAGGTCAGTCTAGTCAAAGCTATAGTTTTTCCAGTAGTCATATATGGATGTGTGAGTTGGACTATAAAAAAAGCTGAGTGCCGAAGAATTGATGCTTTTAAATTGTGGTGTTGGGCAAGACTCTTGAGAGTCCCTTGGACTGCAAAGAGATCAAACCAGTCAATCCAAAAGGAAAACAACTCTGAATACTCATTGGAAGGACTGATGCTGAAGCTAAAGCTCCAATACTTTGGCCACTTGATGCGAAGAAAAGACCCAATGCTGGGAAAGATTGAAGGCAAAAGGAGAAGGGAAAGATTGAAGGCAAAAGGAGAAGGGGGCAACAGAGGATAAGATGGTTAGATAGCATCATTGACTCAATGGACATGAATCTGAGCAAACTCCAGGAGATTATTGAAGTACAGGGAAGCCTGGCATGCTGCTGTCCATGGGGTCACAAAGAGTCAGACAGGACTTACCAACTGAACAACAATAGCAGTTCTGTGTGGACACATATTTTTTTCCCATTCTGGGCAAATAACTATGAGTAGAATTGTTGGACGATATGGTAAGGGTATGTTTAACTTTTAAGAAATTGCCAAGCTGTTTTATAGAGTGATCCACTATTTTACATCCACACCAACAGTTTGTGAGAGTTCCAGTAGTTTCACTTCCTTGCCAACCCTGGGTATGGTCAGTCTTTTAAATTTTAGCCATTCTAATAAGTGTGATAGAGTGCAATTTTAATTTGCATTTTGCCAAAGACTAATGTTGCTGAACATCTTTCAGTTCAGTCAGTTCAGTTCAGTCGCTCAGTCGTGTCCAACTCTTTGTGACCCCATGAATCGCAGCATGCCAGGCCTCCCTGTCCATCACCAACTCCCGGAGCTTGCTCAAACTCAAGTCCATCGAGTTGGTGATACCATCCAACCATCTCATCCTCTGTCGTCCCCTTCTCCTCCTGCCTTCAATCTTTTCCAGCATCACAGTCTTTTCCAAGGAGTCAGTTCTTCGCATCAGGTGGCCAAAGTATTGGAGCTTCAGCTTCAGCATCAGTCCTTCCAATGAATATTCAGAACTGCTGATCTCTATGGTGATAGAAAAGATTAAAACATCGCACCTGTTCCTCTCAGTGATCAAAACTGTATCGTGTACTGTTATTTCCGAATTTGGCCTCCAGGGGCGCAGCCACTTACTTCTTAGCCTCCATATTGGGGGAGAGATGAGATAAGACAGCCGTTGGAAGCCTGGCTTGGCTAATGCCAGAAACAAGGCACCGTTACTACTTCTTAGCCATATTGCTGTGATTGCTATTTGTTGATGAAAGCTGTGGGAAGAAATGGCATTGCATATAAACAGGAGAGATTTAGTCATAATTTATGCTTCTTTAGAAAATGCCAGCAGCAAAAATTACTTCCAAAATGTTCAGACCACCTATGACTAATGACACTAATCTCAGGATGACCTGCGTTTCCCTTGCGAGGTGGTCATCAAGCACATTACAGAACTTCCCCCTGGTTTTGAGCGTTTTTAAAGCAACCTGATGCCACGACGCAGATTTCCTAGTGCTGGTGTCCATGGCGCTTCCAGGTTTATGATGTTTGGAGCCCGCGCATTTTACCCTCTAGGCGTGGATGGTGCACACGAAGGAGAACTAGCAAAGTGGGTTGCTAGGCAATCCTTAGAGTCATCCTGGCTGGATCCCTTTTGGGTTTGCCACAGCAGCTGTTCCAAACCTTTACATTCATTAACATCCAATAAATTTTGACTACAGTATTCTCTGTAGCAGGCACTGTACCCCCACCTTCTTTTCATGTTTTCTTCATTCTTAGCAGATAAATAAAAATTCCAGCTTTTCAACAGAACATCCTCTTTACTTCGAAATAAGGCCATTTCCTCATGTCTTAACCTCTGCTTTCCTGTCTCTCAGGATGAGGCATCCTTTCCAAAATTATCCTTGCCCTTTACTCTCATTCTCGCTGATCCTCCTGCTTCATTCTGAAATTTGTTTGGCAGTCCTGCTTCTGTTACATCTTCAGCCACTCCACCTGGATCTATGCTGCCGTGCCTTCCTCCCTGTCCCCGAGTGCTTAAACACTTCAGGGGCCATTATTACTCTTTGTTGTTGTTGTTCAGTCGCTAAGTCACGTCCGACTCTTTGCGACCCCGTGGACTGCAGCACACCAGGCTTCCCTGCCCTTCAATATCTTCCAGAGTTTGCTCAAATACGTGTCTGTAGAATTGGTGGTGCGATCTAACCATCTCCTTCTCTGCCATCCCCTTCTCCTTTTGCCTTTAATCTTTCCCAGCATCAGGGTCCTTTCCAATGAGTCTGCTCTTACTATTACTCTTAGGATATCATAAGGAAAAAACTGTTCGATGTGGCCTCCAAAGCCCTACACAGCCTGGTGTCAGCATGCTCCTGCATACTTACCTCTTGCTTGCTCTTCCTCTCTATACTGTAGACACGCTGGAGTTTCAACCCCTCAAACACATCTTGGGCTTCCTCCTATTAAAAGGCCTTACATGAGCTCTTTTCTCTTTACTCATCTCTGCCTTCTTAGTTTATTTCTATAGGAAAACCTTCCCTGACAAGCATCATTTCAGTAGGGAAACCTTCCCAGGCAAGATCCAATTCTTCTGCTGTAGACTTCTAAGGCCTGCCATGTGTCTTTTCCTTGGCCCTAATCATAATTTCCATTTTATGTTTAGTTTGTGTCATTATTTGATTAATGTCTTCTCTCCCTAACTAATATATAAACTCTGTGAAAGCAGGAACCTGTATGATTGTGCTCATCATTAAATACCAGAGGCTGACACAGTGTCTGGTACTTCAGAGAGATTCAGAAAATACTTGCTAGATAAAGAGAAGTGGCATTTCTTATCTCAGGGATCACTTGTGACTTTCAAATTGTCACCTCCTCTTTTTCTGCTGCTGCTAAGTCGCTTTAGTCGTGTCCGACTCTGTGCGACCCCATAGACGGCAGCCCACCAGGCTCTGCCGTCCCTGGGATTCTCCAGGCAAGAACACTGGAGTGGGTTGCCATTTCCTTCTCCAATGCATGAAAGTGAAAAGTGAAAGTGAAGTCGCTCAGTCATGTCTGACTCTTCGCGACCCCACGGACTGCAGCCTACCAGGCTCCTCCGTCCATGGGATTTTCCAGCAAGAGTACTGGAGTGGGGTGTCATTGCCTTCTCTGCCTCTTTTTCTAATCTTTTCCTATTTGAACTCTGCCATATTTGGCTCTGCTCACCACACTATTATTGAAATTACTTCTTCATTTCTTTGTGACTTACTCACCGTTTCTCTTATTACTCTTCTCTCTTTTTTGTCTCTTTTACTATCTTTTCTTTCTATTTACAAGTTCATTGTAGATAATAAATACTTGCTGGAGGAATGAATGAAATGTTAGTTTTCCTTGCTGCTGCTGCTGCTAAGTCTCTTCAGTCATGTCTGACTCTGTGCGACCCCATAGACGGCAGCCCACCAGGCTCCCCCAGTCAAGAACACTGGAGTGGGTTGCCATTTCCTGCTCCAATGCATGAAAGTGAAAAGTGAAAGTGAAGTCGCTCAATCGTGTCCGACTCATAGCGACCCCATGGACTGTAGCCCACCAGGCTCCTCTGTCCGTGGGATGTTCCAGGCAAGAGTACTGGAGTGGGTTGCCATTTCCTTCTCCGTCATTTTCCTTAGGGTTCTATTATTGGTCTTTTTGTCTTTTTCTTCTGCCCTCTTTTCCTTTGTGATCTTATCCAACTCCATGGCTTCACTATCATCAATATGCTGGTCCAGACCTGTGTTTCCAATTGATTATCTTCATGGAATTACCCTGTGTATGCTTAGTTGCTCAGTCATGTCCGACTCTTTTGCAACCCTGTGGACTGTAGCCTGCCAGGCTTCTCTGTTCACGGAATTTTCCAGGCAAGAATACTGAAGTGGGTTGCCATTTCCTACTCCAGGAGTTTTCCAAGAGGTCTCTTAAAATCAGCCCAATTCAAACCAAAGGGATTCTCTTCCCTAACTGTTTTTCTCCTGTAACCTGTTCTCAGTAAAGTTCCCTACTACCCAGTTAGGAGGTTCTAAGCCCAAGACATAAGATTATCCTCCACCCCTTTCTTCCTCTTTCAGTAATACCAAATTCGATTGATGCAAGTGAAATGTCTCTCCCTACTATCTGATTTATATGTTCCTAACTGCTGTTGTGGGCTTCCCAGGTGGCGCTAGTGGTAAAGAACCCACCTGCCAATGCAGGAGACATAAGAGACATGGGTTCGATCCCTGGATCGAGAATATCCTCTGGAGAAGGGCATGGTAACCCACTCCAGTATTCTTGCCTGGAAAATCCTGTGGACAGAGGAGCCTGGTGGGCTATAGTCTGTGGGGTTGCAAAGAGTCAGACATGACTGAATTGACTTAGCATGCACAACTGCTATTGCCTAGCTTTGTAGTTATCAAACTTTTTTTTTTTTAAAGAAAGAAACGCTTATAGAGATGAACTCCTACATAGAGAATTGTTAGATAAGGCAGGTGAAGAAGAGCTTCTTTGATTGAAGGTGAGGGAAGGGATCTTGGAGCAACCCCCCTTTGCCCAGTGAGGCAGTACTAGAAGATGTTATGGTTTGAAAACGACTAGCCTATGTGATTGCAACAGCCTTTAAAAATACTTAAAATTTTTTCCTGTGTAAAACAGAATAATACCCAAGAGAGTTATTGTGAAAATTAAATATAAGGCCCTTGGCATGTGGTACACACTCAGCAAGTGAGAGCTGAAATCATTATTATTCCTTGTAATCTTTTTTCAAACTAACTTCCTAATTAGACTGTGCTGTTTTTCTTAGGCATACTCAGTTAATCACTCAGTCTGGATACTTCTTTAATGGCACTTATTTATGTCTGCCCTGGGTCTTGGTTGCTACGTGCAGGCTTTTTCTAGTTGCAGTGAGCAGGGGCTACTCTTCCATGCAGTGGGGAGGCTTCTCATTGAGGTGGCTTCTCTTGTTGTGGAGCAGGAGCTCTAGAGCACTCAGACTTCAGTAGTTATGGTGCATGGGCTTAACTGCCCCTTGGTATGTGGAATCCTCCTGGACCAGGGATCAAACCCCTGCCCCTGCATTAGCAGGTGATTCTTTACCACTGGACCACCAGAGAAGTTCTGGATACTTCTTAATATTTTCTCTTTTTCATTCTCATCTTTGCAGTCCATATTCTCATGGTCTCATTGTCTTATGACTAAACTATCTCCTAATTAGCCCTCATTCTGCCCATCAGTCACCCTGTAGTTCATCTGTACATTTTATTACCAGGTCAAATACACGTCTCAGTTCTACACTATCCATGGGACAAAGTTCAGACATCTTTGCTTCATAGCTACCATGTTCTGGGACTGATCCTTACTTTCATGCCAGCATTTTCTCCTTTTACTCCCTCACACAGACCTTCTGTTGAAGGTAAGTTAGGTTCATCATTGCTCTGGAACACAGTAGGCATATTCCTGCTGCTACTCCGTGTTTCTTCCTCATTTACAGTGGAAGAAGCACTCTGACTCTTCAAGTTCTAGGTGCCATGTATTATACAGTCCATTCTACCTTACCAGTACCTGAGAGACTCCAGCTGGTTCCACGTTTGCAGTTTGGAGCTTTGTTAAATGCACACCAAACCCCAAGCAGTTAGAAATCAATTTGTTAATTGACTCATTCATTTATTTAATAGGCATTTATGAAACGCATACTGTGGACTGACCATTATAGTAGGTGCTGTGAATATCATAGTGACAAGATAAAGGTAGCCCCTGCCCTCATAGAGGTTCTATCTAACAGGGATGGCAGAGGAGAAAAAGCAATTATAACAAAGCAAAGTACTCTGATGGAGGATATAAGGAGCTGTGGATTATAGAGGAGAAGGTCTAATATAGTGCAGGGGCATGTCGGAGGGTATGTCAAGGACGGCTTCCTACAAAGAGAGACTGTTAGACTGAGGCCAGGAGGATGAGTGGAGCTGAGTGATGAAGAGGAGGGAAGATGTTCCAGGCAGAGGAAATATCGCTGTTGGTGTCTTAGGGAGGGTTCGTTACTGGGAGGTAGAAAGCAGGAAGGATTCCTGGCAGAGCTCTTCTTTAGCTTATAAAGAACCAGGGAAACTCTGGAGAGGCTGGCTCAGGGTGTAATGCTTTCTCCATGCCTTCCCTGTCTCCTCTCGCCTCCCTGCCCCCTAAATGCACGCATACCTCCTCCTTTTAGGTTTGGTCCTCTTAGGGATTAGTTCTGAGCCAATCACTTGATCTGAAGCAGATGACTTTCAGCAAACCCCCAGGAGCCTGCCCCTTCTTCACCTCTCTGTGACAACCCCAAGCAATTCAGACACACAAACTCACCCAAGCCCCATCCAGAAGCCTCATAACTCTTTTAAAAAATCTTCCTCAAACAGAGGAATTTTGTGGCTTTGTTTGATCTTTTTATGTTGCTGTTTTCAGGATGTAACTCTTCTGTTTTCTACTCAAGCCTGGTCTCCAGGCAGTTATCCAAGAGAGGAGAGGTCTGAAGTCCTTGGCCTGTCCCAGGACACACATCACGACAGAGATGAAAATATAGGCAAATGGTCTGGGATGTCTTTATGAACACCACTCAGATGACTTGGCCGAAATATTCCTCTTACATCAGAACTCAATGGTTTTAACAACACAGTTTGATGAAAACATTTTCTTTAGCAGTCATGTTACAGTCATTAAGATGTAACTTTGGGAACTCTAGGCATGATTTAGTTTCTTTTTGAACTAATTGCTCTTGTTTTATAGACATATCCTGGGTTTCTTTCCAGGTACATGAGGAGTTTTTAAAATGACAGTCATATGGATTCTCTGCTTAGCAGAATTCTCTACTAAATAATTTGGAGTGTTCTTACTTAGAGATGATTATTACACACAAAGCAGCATAAAAGTTAATTTGAGATTGAACCACTTCCCAGTTTTAAAATTAAGATAATAATACAGGTCTTCAAGTTCTTGTCTGAAACTTTTGGAGCCACATATATTTAAGAATTCAACTTACGATGGTGCATGGAAAATAAATTTTTGGTGGTGAGCATGTTGTAGGGTATACAGAAGTAGAAATATAATGTTGTACACATGAATCTTACATGTTATAAATCAGTTACCCCAATAAAATTTTTTTAAAAAGAATTCAAAGTTTTGTAGATATTAGAGAGATAATATGCTGGCTATATTACATAGTTCCCCAGTCAGGGTCTGGGGTAATAACGCTAATCTGATGTGGAACCTCTGAATACTCACAGTACATCAGATAACCTCATGTTAGCTCACCATATGAGGTTTTCGTGCCAAACTTAGAAAATAAACTTTTGGTTTTCAGAGCATTTTGAAATTACTGATGAGGAATTCCTCATCTTGCTTCACTGAGTTGTATCAGATGTGGGTGTTAATCTAAAAATGTTATTTCAACTTAAAATATTATTTTAGAGCCACTGGAGCTTCTTTGTCCTTTTTGACACATATATTCTTACGACATCATTTCTGGTTATAAATAAAGTAATTCCTCTATCTGGAAGTTCCATATACTGCTCTCCCACCTTACTTATGATCTTACTATCCGTTGCTCTTTGCTGAGCTGGCTGGCTTTCCAATACATATTTCCTTTACTACAAACAGCAGGGTTGCTTTTGCTAGACATCCTGTTGCACATGGCCTTTATGTTTCTATCGTCTGTTTTGAGAACCTTTCCTAAAGTTAATTGTTTAGTTGACTGTATTGGTCCAGTGGGTAGCTCAGATTTATTTATCTAGAAACCATGCTACTTGGGGGAAAGAGTAAAGTACTTAGAATACTCTGAACTCCTGGAATTTCACTTTGTTTCTGGTTCTTTCTAGCTGTGGTGATGAGGACAGACAATTTGTTTGATTTGTCTAAATCTTAATTTCGCAACTTCAAAATATGTTCCTTTGCTACTTCTCAGTCACAATGTGAAGTGAAATGAGAAGATGTTGCTGCAAGCAAGGAGATTCACTAAAATTCAGATGCAAGGAAAAGAAATGATCTAAATTAAGGTCTATACATACTTCGTGAAAAGAAAGTGTTAGTCTCTTAGTCGTGTCCCACTCTTTGAGACCCCACGGACTATAGCCCACTAGGCTTCTCTGTCCATAGGATTCTCCAGGCAGGAACACTGGAGTGGGTTGCCATGCCCTTCTCCAGGGGATCTTCTTGACCTAGGTTGAACCTGGGTCTCCTGCATTGCAGGCAGATTCTTTACCATCTGAGCCACCAGGGAAGCCCTATGTATAATTAAATCAGCATCTATTAATAAATGTTGTGTTATATGGCTTTATTCTTGCTTAGATCTGCATACTGACCATTTATTGTGTGTCTGATGTATCAGGATAATTTACTGTGTGTCTGTTTTGAGGTGGCTGCCATCATTCTCCTTTCGAGAGATGGCAGAGACTTGGCCAATGTCACATCACTGTCTAGTGCCTGAGCCAGATTGAAAACCAGATTTCTTTGAAAGTTGAGTCAGCACCCCTTCTGCTTGCAAAGACTGTTATGCAACAGTGAATGTTTTGTGGTTGTTGTTTTGTGTTTTGCAAATTGAGAGCAAGAGAGGATTCATAGAAGTTTAGGTAATCTTTTTTTCTCTTGAATATAAACTTCAGATAGTATCAATAAGTCTCACACTTTGGAGGCTCAGGGGAAATTAGCCAACATTTGGTGCACTGGAAAATCTTCATTTTTCTCTTCATTCACTCATTCTTTGTGTAGAATTTATTCTCATCATACAATCCTTATAAACAAGCAGAAATATTTTACTAGCTTAAAAAGCATTTATCAGTTCAGTCTTTGCTTGTAAGTCTCAGAAACAGTAAATCAACATCATTTTTCTTTACTCTTCTCTTGGTCGAATTGTTCACTTGCCCTGAATGAATTGTTGAATTGAGAAACCCAGATGAACCTCCCAACGCATACTCTTTTCTCATTTCCAATAAGTGGCCCAATTCGCGATACTCTTTTAGCTATCAGTGGCTGCATTTACTGAGATCCATATTTTGAAGCTGAGAAATTAAGACTTTGACAAATTAAATGAATTGTGTGCCGTCATCACCATGGCTAAACAGAAGCAGAAATAAAGTGAAATTTCAGAGATGAGGGCCTCTGGGAGAGGATGGGTTGGGATGGGAGACTGACTAATAAGTACTGGGGTGTCTCTTTATTTTAGTCTCTCTCTTTTTCTCATTTAAGACAATCAGAGCAGGTCTTGCTGGCTGTGAGAAATATAGCTCAAGGGTTGTTAGAAGGCCTATGGCAGAAAGACATAAGTGATGCAGGTTTGATCCCTGGGTTGGGAAGATCCCCTGGAGGAGGGCATGGCAACCACTCTGGTATTCTTGCTTGGAAAATCTCATGGACAGAGGAGCCTGGCAGGCTACAGTTCACAGAGTTGCAAAGAGTTGGACATGACTGAAGCCACTTGGCATGCACATGGCCCACAAAGACCTTCCCTAACTCATCATTTTGTCAACTAGGATTTCATTCTAGAGAGTAAGAGCCTATTTATGGGTTCAGAAGCCTCCTGGAGGCATCTTGCCAAGTGTCAATGATCGTTATCTGTCCATGGCTCTAATTAGGTAGTATCTAGAAGGAATTTGTCTTTGTGAAAAGGACTTTAAGTGAGGATAAATTTGAGAAAAAGAGAAGACAAGTTGGATTTCAGTATTTTGTAGGATTTCCTTCTGGTGGTGACTGTGAAGACGTGGAAGTAGGATGTGAGATAACTAAGAGCTTTACTGGCAAATGTCACATTCTTTCAGAGACTCCATGGCCTTTGATATCCTTGATTTTTTTTCCCCTATGTCTTTCATAATCAATTAAAAATCAATTATTGAGTACCTCATATGTAGCCAGGCATACTACCTCAGATCACATGCTAGTGATGAAGAATGTAGGTAGCCCTTGCTCTCCTGGAATTCTTAGTCTAGTAGGGAAGATGGATTTTAATCAAATAACTACACAAAATATTGTGAAACTGTGATTGAAAGGCAGGGAAGCCTGGCGTGCTGCAGTCCATGGGGTCACAAAGAGTCGAACACAACTGAGTGACTGAACTGAGTGACTGAAGACGTTTATGGTGCTGTTAGAGAAGACTTAATTTTTTGTTTGAAGGATTAACTAATGGTGGGATTGCTGTACCCTGTTTTCTTATAAATGTCAGGAGGCTTAGATACTTTTATTAGGTATTAAAAGGAATATCCTGGCTAAAAATATGATTAATTATGTAGTTTGTAAATGGACTGCTGCATTAAACTAGTTTTAAACACACACACACAGAAAAAATATATCTCTGTGTACATATATATATGTATGTAAATTTTATATACATTTCATTTTTGTTGTTTTTTTAAACTAGTCTCTTTCCCTGATTAGGGGCTTTCCTCATAGCTCAGTTGGCAAAGAATCCGCCTACAATGCAGGAGACCCTGGTTTGATCCCTGGGTTGGGAAGATCCGCTGGAGAAGGCATGGATTACCCGCTCCAGTATGCTTGGGCTTCCTTTGTGGTTCAGCTGGTAAAGAATCTGCTTGCAATGCAGGAGACCTGGGTTCGAACCCTGGGTTGCGAAGATCCCCTGGAGAAGGGAAAGGCTACCCACTCCAGTATTCTGGCCTGGAGAATTCCACGGACTGTCTAGTTCATGGGGTGGCAAAGAGTCAAGACACAACTGAGTCACTTTTACTTTCACTTTCTCTTCCTTGATTATAAAAGAAGTATAAAGCTATCAAAGAGTCTTTGGAAAATCATAAAAGTACAAAGAGAAAAATAAAAATTCCCCAGAAATAATCAGTGTTAACATCTAAAAAATAATTTATCTATTTTTTTTATTTTTGCTTGCACTGGTTCTTCATTTCTGTGCGTGGGCTTTTGCTAGTTGTGGAGAGCAGAGGCTACTCTCTAGTTGTGGTACATGGGCTTCTTATTGCAGAGGCTTCTCTTGTGGAGCACAGGCTCTAGGTGCACGGGCTTCAGTGGCTGCAGCACGCAGGCTTAGTAGTTGTGGCTCATGGGCCCTAGACAGTGCAGTTTTCAGTAGTTGTGGTGAACAGGCTAAATTGCTCTGCAGCATGTGGAATCTTCCTGAACCAGGGATTGAACCCATGTCCTGTGCATTGGCAGGCAGATTCTTATCCACTGTACCATCAGGGAGGTCCACCATTTTGATATATATCTTTCTAGTCCTTTTTCTAGACATGCATATGTTTAAAATATAATTTGGATCATATTGCAAATTTTTTTTCAATTCAATTTAAAAGAGATTTTTCATTGAATTGTAAGCATTTCTCTGTCATTTATTTACTGCATTATATCCTATGTTTACATCATAATTTATTTTTTTATTTCTTTATTGTACACATAATATATCCCATTTTGCTACCATAAATAATGCTATGAAGTACAGTTCTCTGTAATTTATGATGGTTTTCTCAGGCTAGATTTTGAGACGGAAAGAAAACAAACCACAGTCAAAAGAATGAAATTATAAGGTTTGTGATGCTTTACAGATAGATAAGGCTTCCCTGGTGACTCAGAAGGTAAAGCATCTGCCTACAATGTGGGAGACCCGGGTTCAATCCCTGGGTTGGGAAGATCCTCTGGAGAAGGAAATGGCACCCCACTCCAGTACTCTTGCCTGGAACATCCCATGGACGGAGGAGCCTGGTACAGTCTATGGGGTCGCAAAGAGTTGGACACGACTGAGCGACTTCACTTCACAGATAGATAATATAAATCTAGTTCCATTAGCAAAATATGAGAATGATTATTATTACTAATTACACTTATCATCACTGAATATGATCATTGTTATAAATAGTTGAAAAATATTTTCTTTTAATTTGCTATTTTAGTCTACTAATGGGATTAATTTTTAGAACTGTTTGTTAGCCATCTATACATCTTTTATGAATCTTGGTTCATGTTCTTTACTCATTCCTTTATTGTGGTTTTTAGCATTTTTCTTATTGTTTGATAAGAGCTTTTTATTTATTAAGGATACCAATCTTTTGTCCTATGCAAAATTTTTCAAGTTTTTTGCTTGCAGAAGTTTCTAATTTTCAGGTAGTTAGATCTACTTATTTTTTCTTCATGATTTCTATTGCTTTTATGCTTGGAAAGTCTTATCTTATTAATCAGATACCATTTTGTCTATGTGTTTTTGATCTTGGTGAATTTTCATTTTGGGGCTCATAAGATATTTCAGCAAACTCATGCAGTGCCTAACATGACACTTCTGAATATTAGTAATGGTTACTTCATGTTTGGCTAATATTTTGATCTCAGTAGACATTGGTCATTAGTGCAATTCTTCAAGCCACATCTTGAAAGAGGAGGAAGTATTATCTAGTCAAACAAAAGGGAGAAAGATGATAAAAGATGGAAAATCATCACCAGGTTTTAAGCATGAGAGGAACACTGAAAAAACTGACAATGAGAAATTCAGGTAAATTATTCTATTTACTCTAAACAGCAGAGAAGAGGATTGGAAGGATAAGATTTGAATCTGGACAACCTTAGGAAAGAAAATGTTACCTTTATCAATGATATTTAAGAAATGGGGAAGGTAGTGTTGTTTGGGCTAGAGAGAGTCAAGAAATATTTAGATGGTAGGATTTGTCCACTCTACCTGTAGGCTTTTATGGGCTTTAATTGTGGACAAAAATGGCAGTACAGCATAGAGGAAATAATTTCCAGTTTGGGAATGAGGACCTTGGTTCTGACACCAGCATTGCCATCTTTAATATTTAGTTTTCCTCTGAGAGTTTCTACTTCTTTATCATTATAAGTGCTTTCTGGACTTATTTCTGGACTTTCTAACTTGTTCCATTGATCTATATTTCTGTTTTTGTGCCAGTACTAGACTGTTTTGATTACTGTAGCTTTTAAGTATAGTCTGAAGTCAGACAGCCTGATTCCTCCAGCTCTGTTTTTCTTTCTCAAGATTACTTTAGCTATTCAAGGTCTTTTGTGTTTCCATACAAATTAAAAAAAACTTTTTTTTGTTCTAGATCTATGAAAAATGCCAATTTGATAGAGATCACATTGAATCTGTAAATTGCCTTGGTCAGTGTAGTCATTTTGACAATATTGATTATTTTTATCCAAGAACACAGTATATCTTTCCATCTCTTTGTGCCATCTTTGATTTCTTTCATCAGTATGTCTTATAGTTTTCAGAGTACAGGTCTTTTGCCTATTAAGGTGGACTAGATGATTTTTAAAGTCTATTACAGCTTTAAAAATTCTCTATTCTCATAGCTTTAGGTATCAGCTTCAGTTCAGTTTCTCAGTTGTGTCCAACTCTTTGCGACCCCATGGGCCGCAGTACGCAAGTCCTCCCTGTCCATCACCAACTCCTGGAGTTTACCGAAACTCATGTCCATTGAGTCAATGATGCCATCCAACCATCTCATCCTCTGTTGTCCCCTTCTCCTCCTGCCTTCAATCTTTCCCAGCATCAGGGTCTTTTCAAATGAGTCAGCTGTTCACATCAGGTGGCCAAAGTATTGGAGTTTCAGCTTCAACATCAGTCCTTCCAATGAACACCCAGGCTGATCTCCTTTAGGATGGACTGGTTGGATCTCCTTGCCGTCCAAGGGACTCTCAAGAGTCTTCTCCAACACCACAGTTCAAAAGCATCAATTCTTCGGCGCTCAGCTTTCTTCACCGTCCAACTCTCACATCCATACATGACCACTGGAAAAACCATAGCCTTGACTAGACGGATCTTTGTTGACAAAGTGATGACTCTGCTTTTTAATATGCTGTCTAGGTTGGTCATAACTTTCCTTCCAAGGAGCAAGCATCTTTTAATTTCATGGCTGCAGTCACCATATGCATTGATTTTGGAGCCCCCCAAAATGAAGTCAGCCACTGTTTCCACTGTTTCCCCATCTATTTGCCATGAAGTGATGGGACCGGGTGCCATAATCTTAGTTTTCTGAATGTTGAGCTTTAAGCCAACTTTTTCACTCTCCTCTTTCACTTTCATCAAGAGACTCTTTAGTTCCTCTTCACTTTCTGCCATAAGGGTGGTGTCATCTGCATATCAGGTTATTGATATTTCTCCCGGCAATCTTGATTCCAGCTTGTGTTTCTTCCAGCCCAGCGTTTCTCATGATGTACTCTGCATATAAGTTAAATAAGCAGGGTGACAATATACAGCCTTGATGTACTCCTTTTCCTATTTGGAACCAGCCTGTTGTTCCATGTCCAGTTCTAACTGTTGCTTCCTGACCTGCATGCAGATTTCTCAAGAGGCAGGTCAGGTGGTCTGGTATTCCCATCTCTTTCAGAATTTTCCACAATTTATTGTGATCCATACAGTCAAAGGCTTTGGCATAGTCAATAAAGCAGAAATAGATATTTTTCTGGAACTCTCTTGAATTTTTGATCCAATGAATGTTGGCAATTTGATCTCTGGTTCCTCTGCCTTTTCTAAAACCAGCTTGAACATCAGCTTAGTGTTTCAAAATTCCAAAGTAGCCTGAGAAATGTGAAAATAGGAACTTGTACTTTTCTAGGATTTTTACTTCCTGTTTTTATAAAATTCGAGCTAGAGAGGACTTAAGAAATGTCAGAATGAATCCCTGCCTGCTGCTTGGTCAGCAGAACAGAATAGGTTTCTGATGCGCAAAGGTGAGGCTTGTTTTACTGACAGCAGAAGCAAGCCCTCTTACCTCTTATCATTGGCATCATTATTGCATCCTGCTGTCTTGTGACCAAAAACCAAAATGAAGACATGCTCAGAAATGATGGCTATGTAATAAACTAAATATAACTATCAGAAATTTAAAAAAACAACAACAACTGTGGTTCAAATTCATCGGCAATTTTGGTAAATTTTGGGGTTTGATTCATTCAGTTTGAAAATGCTTGCCTAGCTCTATGGCTAATTACCTACTGAAACAGTTTAGTTTTCTGTCATTTTAGTCTTCAGTGGGGGCAGACAGACTGAAGGATGTAAAAGAGACATGCCTTGTGTTTTGGGAGAGTCTTGCTCTTTGGTATTTAATTTGCTATTTTCTGTCATTTTTGTCTTGAAGCATTAGAATTGGGTCTGTTGTTGTTCAGTAGCTCAGTCGTGTCCGACTCTTTGTGACCCCAGGGACTGCAGCAAACCAGACTTCCCTGTCCTTCACCATCTCCCTGAGCTTGCTCAAACTCATGTCCATTGAGTCAGTGATGCCATCCAACAATCTCATCCTTTGTCATCCCCTTATCCTCCTGCCTTCACTCTTTCCCAGCATCAGAGTCTTTTCTAATGAGTCTGCTCTTTGCATCCTGTGGCCAACGTATTGGAGCTTCAGCTTCAGCTTCAGCATCAGTCCTTCCAGTGAATATTCTGGGTTGATTTTCTTTAGGATTGACTGATTGGATCTCCTTGCAGTCTAAGGGACTCTCAAGAGTCTTCTCTAACACCACAGTTCAAAAGCATCAATTCTTTGGCACTCAGCCTTCTTTATGGTCCAATTCTCACATCCATACATAATGACTGGAAAAACCATAGCTGAAGAACTGGATCTACATTCTACTTTCTGCTTTCCAGTGTTATTAAAGGAATCTATAAGCAGCTTAACCCTGTCAAGGGGAGATTGTACTTAAGATTCCTCTTCAGGAAGCACCAGAATTCCACTCCTCAAGCCATTAGCTGCATCTTGCTTACAGGAAGCTTATTGTGCGACCCTAAGAAAATTCCCATCTTATCATGGATTGCATCATGATGAAAAAACTGTCTGAAGCGGTTTTAGTGTTTTCTTAGATTATTTGGAAATTTTCGGCTTTGTGTACTAGACAGGAGACCTCTTACCTCAGGGATAACAGCATGAAGGCGAGGTGTGGCGGCTCCTTGTGAGTCAAGGAGAGCTGCTCTGAAGATGCTTTCTGTTATTTTTTGTCATGAAGTTTCTGAGTGGAGTCACCAAGTGCATGGGAAATGAATTAACTTTAGGGAAAAATGTCGAGCAGAAAGAATTCATTCCTCAAATGGAAAACTTTTAAAAGCCTGTTATTTATCTACCTGTGCTTCCCAAGTGCGCTAGTGGTAAAGAACCTGCCTGCCGGTGCAGGAGACGTAAGAGACACAGGTTTGATCCCTGGGTTGGGAGGATCCCCTGGAGGAGGGCATGGCAACCCACTCCAGTATTCTTGCCTGGCGAATCCCACGGACAGAGGAGTCTGGCGGGCTACAATCCATAGGGTCGCAAAGAGTCGGACATGACTAAAGCGACTTAGCATGCAAGCAATCTTAAGAGGGAGCTTTAGCTGTTGTTACTGAAAATTTATGAGTTATTTTTAAGAAGCAGTCTTAAGACGTAGGTTAATATATAATTCTTAATGAATTTAAAATTCGTCTAGGTAAATTTAAAATGACAAAGTTTACATTAGTTGTTACAGGTTGCCGAAGGCTTAAATATGAAATTTTCTCAGTCCTGTCACTTTTTGTTTCTGAAACTCTTTGCATACAATAACAATCTTTACTTCTTGTGAAGTCACTTTTTCTACCTTTGCTTCTTGTCTAAAATAGAAGCAAAGGGATGGTTAACTCTTAGCGTGCACTTTGGTTAGCCCTCAGTTTTGTTCTTTCTGTCGTCCAACCTGAAATGTCCTTTCCTCTCAATTTCTGACTGTAAAAATTGTATTTGTGTTTTAACATTCAGATCAAATGTTACCTTCCTCTAGCTCATAGGACAGATTTTTGAGAAGAAAAAAAAAGAGGTTGTGAACATTTAGGAAAGGAAGCAGGGATCACTGGTAACCTGCGTGGATTTTGATAAAGAAGTCATTCCACACTAATATCATCTTCTTTTAAAAACTATATTTTCTTTTTAAAACATTTTTCCTTTTTTAATTTTTTTTTCCTTTTTGACTGTGCTTGGTCTTTGTTGCTGTGAGCAGGCTTTTTCCAATTGTACGTAGTGGGGGCTACTCTCTAGTTGAAGTGCAGGGGGCTTCTCATTGTGGTGGCTTCTCTTGCGGTGCATGGGCTCTAGGCACGTGAGCTTCAGTAATTGCAGCACTTTGGGCTCAGTAGTTGTGGCTCATGGGTTTAGTTGCTCTGCAGCAGCTAAAGATCTGTGATCTTCCTGGATCAGGGATCAAATCCATGTCGCCTGCATTGGCAGGTGGATTCTTAACTCCTGGACCACCAGGGAAGTCCCATCATCCTTTTTTATTTTTGCATTATTGTTCCTCTGACAAATAATGGAGATTCAGCAGATGTGGCATCTTTGGATTTCAGTAAATCTTTGGTAAGGTTTCTTTTGATAGCCTGTGGTCCACGTGATTGTATTATATAGTTAGGTGGATTAGTAATTGGTTAAATGGCTGAAGCCAGAAATTACTGATCAATGGCTTTTGACCTATGAAATGTTTCGCTGTGGAATGCTGCCAGTCTTTGTCCTTGACACCATCTTAGAGAAAAATTTATTAATGATGAATTAGCTGGGATGGGCTTTAATCCACGCTGAAAAAACAAACAACCCTCCAAACTTAGTGGCCAAAAGTAATAAAGGTTGGTTTTTCTCTCAAACTGCCAGTCCATCCTGGGGTGATGGGAGATTTTGCTCTGTGCCTTTGTTGTAGTTATCATCCAGAACGTTGCTGGCTACACACAGCCACACTTAATCCCAAGTGCGCGGGTGTGCAAATTGTGCCTGAAAGGAGAGAGCCGCCATTTTTGTGAACCCCGCTAATGCCCACCACACTGATTGGACAAGCAAAAACACAAAAGCACAAAGTCTTAGTGGATGACATGAAATTGATGGCATAGTAAATGGGATTTCTGGTCAGAAGACCTGATAATGAGTTCTGAACTCTTCCGCTTATTATTTTGTATGACTTTGAGAAAATCATCTAACTTTCCTAAGTCTATTTCTTTACCTATAAAATGAGGCCGTCAATGATGTCAGTATCCCAGGGTTATTGTGCAGTGTACTGGTGTCTGGTACTGGCTGGTACTGGCATCTCTGAATTTAGAATTAGCTCTATATGTTGGTGCTTTATTCTTCAATATATGAAAGATTTCTACTGCAAAATATTATCCATAATATTATTATTATCCCTTTACAATTTTTGCTTCTTTTAAAATTTAATGTAATTTGTTTTGAATTCCATCTTGCATTTGCTTACCTTGCCAATCTTAAAAAATAATATGTGAACTTTCTTATAGATAGATTGTTGTTATTTATCTAGTCTGAAAGCATTTTTTTTTTGTACAGGCATTTGACCCATTTACATTTGTTTCCATGTCTTTTTTTTTTATTAATTAGTTTATTTTCTATTTTTTAACTTTACAATATTGTATTTGTTTTGCCATACATTGACATGAATCCACCATGGGTGTACATGTTTTCCCCTTCCAGAACCCCCCTTCCACCTCCCTCCCCATCCCATCTCTCTGGGTCATCTCGGTGCACCAGCCCCGAGCACCCTGTATCATGCATTAAACCTAGACTGGCGATTCGTTTCACATATGATAATTTACATGCTTCCATGCCATTCTCCCATATCATCCCGCCCTCGCCCTGTCCCATAGAGTCCATAATACTGTTCTATTTATCTGTGTCTCTTTTGATGTCTCACATACAGGATTATGTTTACTGATTGACTAAATACCATATATATATGTGTTAGTATACTGTATTGGTGTTTTTCTTTCTGGCTTACTTCACTCTGTATAATAGGCTCCAGTTTCATCCACCTCATTAGAACTGATTCGAATGTATTCTTTTTAATGGCTGAGCAATATTCCATTGTGTATATGTACCACAGCTTCCTTATCCATTCATCTGCTGATGGACATCTAGGCTGCTTCCATGTCCTGGCTATTATAAACAGTGCTGTGATGAACATTGGGGTACACGTGTCTCTTTCAAGTCTGGTTTTCTCAGTGTGTATGCCCAGCAGTGGGATTGCTGGGTCATGTGGCAGTTCTATTTCCAGTTTTTTGAGGAATCTTTACACTGTTCTCCATAGTGGCTGTACTAGTTTGCATTCCTACCAACAGTGTAAGAGGGTTCCCTTTTCTCCACACCCTCTCCAGAATTTATTGCTTGTAGAGTTTTGGATAGCAGCCATTCTGACGGGCGTGAAATGGTACCTCATTGTGGTTTTGATTTGCATTTCTAGGATAATGAGTGATGTTGAGCATCTTTTCATGTGTTTGTTAGCCATCTGTATGTCTTCTTTGGAGAAGTGTCTGTTTAGTTCTTTGGCCCACTTTTTGATTGGGTCGTTTATTTTTCTGGAATTGAGCTGCGGGAGTTGCTTGTATATATTTGAGATTAATTGTTTGTCCGTTGTTTCATTTGCTATTATTTTCTCCCATTCCGAGGGCTGTCTTTTCACCTTGCTTATAGTTTCCTTTGTTGTGCAAAAGCTTTTAATTTTAATTAGGTCCCATTTGTTTATTTTTGCTTTAATTTCCAATATTCTGGGAGGTGGGTCATAGGGGATCCTGCTGTGGTTTATGTCGGAGAATGTTTTGCCTATGTTTTCCTCCAGGAGTTTTATAGTTTCTGGTCTTAACGTTTAGATCTTTAATCCATTTTGAGTTTATTTTTGTGTATGGTGCTAGAAAGCGTGCTAGTTTCATTATTTTACAAGTGGTTGACCAATTTTCCCAGCACCACTTGTTAAAGAGATAGTCTTTTCTCCATTGTATATTCTTGCCTCCTTTGTCAAAGATAAGGTGTCCATAGGTGCATGGATGTATCTCTGGGCTTTCTATTTTGTTCCATTGGTCTATATTTCTGTTCTTGTGCCAGTAGCATACTGTCTTGATGACTGGCTTTGTAGTAGAGCCTGAGGTCAGGCAGGTTGATTCCTCCAGTTCCATTCTTCTTTCTCAAGATTGCTTTGGCTATTCGAGGTTTTTTGTATTTCCATACAAATTGTGAAATTATTTGTTCTAGTTCTCTGAAGAATACCATTGGAAGCTTGATAGGGATTGCATTGAATCTATAGATTGCTTTGGGTAGTATACTCATTTTCACTATATTGATTCTTCTGATCCATGAACACGGTATATTTCTCCATCTATTTGTGTCCTTTTTGATTTGTTTCACCAGTGTTTTATAGTTTTCTATATATAGGTCTTTTATTTCTTTAGGTAGATATATTCCTAAGTATTTTATTCTTTTCGTTATGATAGTGAATGGAATTGTTTCCCTAATTTCTCTTTCTGTTTTCTTGTTGTTGGTGTATAGGAATGCAAGGGATTTCTGTGTGTTAATTTTATATCCTGCAACTTTACTGTAGTCGTTGATTAGCTCTAGTAATTTTCTGATGGAGTCTTTAGGGTTTTCTCTGTAGAGGATCATGTCATCTGCAAGCAGTGAGAGTTTTACTGCTTCTTTTCCAATCTGGATTCCTTTTATTTCTTTTTCTGCTCTGATTGCTGTGGCCTGTTCCCATATGTTTTATACTAGATTTTCTTTTGGGTGTTTTGATTTATACTTCTTGTTTCTATATTTCCCTTTTATTCTGACTTATGCTATAGATCCATTTGCTTTGCATTTTACTCCAAATGTAAACATTCTGTTTTTTCATTCTACTGATATATACCTTAAAGAAGCAAAACCTAACCCCATAAAAGCTGTATTTTTTTGAAATATCACAGTCAAGAATGAAATAATTATTTATAACCCCAAACTTTGAACACTGGTCTTTCTTCTCATCTGTATGCTTTAGAATATTCTCATATGCCCAGGTGTATTTCTCTTTACTTATCCTATGAAGTACCAATGTTCAAGTATAGACAAGACGTGGAAGTTACCCAGTGGTGCATAGCCTCGCTTAAGTAAGATACAAAAGATCCTCTTTGGGATTAGATAAAAAGACTGCTGCTGCTGCTAAGTCGCTTCAGTCGTGTCCGACTCTGTGCGACCCCATAGACGGCAGCCCACCAGGCTCCGCCGTCCCTAGGATTCTCCAGGCAAGAATACTGGAGTAGGTTGCCATTTCCTTCTCCAGTGCATGAAAGGGAAAAGTGAAAGTGAAGTCGCTCAGTCGTGTCCGACTGTTAGCGACTCCATGGACTGTAGCCTACCAGGCTCCTCCGTCCATGGGATTTTCCAGGCAAGAGTACTGGAGTGGGGTGCCATTGCCTTCTCTGAGATAAAAAGACTAAAGGTACTGAATTGACAACCAAGTGTTGGTGTTGCTGGAAAAAGTGGCTCCCACTCTGAGATTTCATTTCATGGAAACTGAGTCCCCCTGGCACAAAGCGCAGTGGCTCCTGGAAGAAAAGATTCACTGGTTTGCCCCCAGTCTACAAATGACCGCTTCCTGGACCCACAAGCAAACTGGATCAGCTGGGAGCAGACAGAGGCAAACACATAGGTAGAAGGAAGTCAATACAAATGTTTTCTGTGGCAATGTGGAAACAAAGTGGTCTCAGGGTAACGCAAGACCTAAGACCCACTCCAGAGCCTGAAGCACTGAAGTGGAATAAGCACAGATGCTGGTCGCCTGCCGTGTATTAAGGAGGATTGTTTAACTTTGCAATGGAATCCAGAGTGCTGTAATTTCTAAGGTTCCACGTTACTGCATGGATAGTTTTTCTTATTTCATATTTTCTTTGTTCATGTAAGTGATTTTGGTGGAAGGTTTTTTGAATGTTCTCTCATTTCTAAGTCAGAAGCCAAGGGCGTTTCTTTGTCCCAGAGAACTGAGCTCCAACTCAAAGAATTTGTATTTAGGAATTTCAGGCACTAGTTGGCAGACAGGGGCGGGGGTCAACTCTCCAATCTGAATTCTGGATGGATCTAAGGAGTCATTTAAGGTACAAACTTAGGTGACACCTCTGGGTGAGTTTCTGAGAAAGTGTTGGGGCAGACCAACTCAATCCTTGCAGCCATGCAAAACATTTGCAAAATTTAAGCACTTTTGTGAAACACAAATATGCATTATGTAGCAAACAGAATTGGGATGGGTCTTGTGGAGCTAAAGGCATTACCCCCCCCAAAAAAAATTCCAGGATTCTAATGCTAGGCACATACAGCTTCAGGATCAGCGAGCAGCAGCTGCAGTGTTTAAATAAACTCCCAGCCTCTGCACGTGCATGCATGGCAAGGCCTGTCAGTATCACTTTTCAACCACACCTGTGCTCCCAGATGGTGACCACTGCCAGCAGCCTAGGCTCTTTAGGGAAAGACAGTCCCAGTTTGTTTCACAGAGGTTTACGGATGGGAAAATAACTACCCCTCACCTCAGGCCAACACTGGGAACATTTTAGTGCATTTCCTTTATCATGAATTAGAAAAGGCCTCACTTCCCCGCCTTTCGCACGGCCCCCCAAAGACACCAGTTCTGAGAACTTCAAGTCTTTTGCGATAAGTCTGGAACACAAGGCCATTCACTGATGTTAAAGTAGATTTGCTCAGTCTCCATGAAAACTGTCAGGGGTGAGGTAGGACCCTGATGGCCTGGAGCCACTGAAGCAGAGCTGCCTCTGGGATGTGAAGTAAGAGCCACTTGCTGAGTTGCTTGGGCTAAATCTGAAACGACAGTTCATCTGCCCATGTTCTTTGACTTCTGGAAACTCTCTTCCCTCATGGCTTTGCCAGTAAACCCATCTATTTTACCTCCTCTCTCTGTATCCCCTTAATACTCACTTTCCCCAGTTCCTAAAATGTAGCTGTCTTCATAGCCATCTCCTTGGCTCTTATCCTTTCTTCCTCTGCATGTTGTCTGTGGGTCATCCACATTCCCGCCTTCAGCCCCACACCCACACAGCCAGCCCCCTTTGGGACATCTTTACATCATCTCCAGGAGCTCCTCAAACTTCCCTTGTCCTAACTGTGTTCTCGCTCTTGGTTACTAACTACCCCTGACCCTCCTGAGAAGACCTATCTTTCTTCACACTTGCCTTGTCATCTCTCTCTTAATTTTTCTCTGTTTTCGGCACCAGTGCTCCTGCTTTCTCATTTGGAAAAATCTTTATTAAAAAAAAAAATCCTGTTCATAGACTAAAAGCTCTGTGGAACTTTACCCAGTCCTCCTCCCTCTCTGCTGGAATTAATTGCTGCCTTCACTGGTAAAATAAACATTACTGAGGACCTGCTGGGCTTGAGGCACAGGGCAGGCACTGGGGACCCTCAGGAGCCTGGTGCAGGAGACAGACTGTGGTCAGTTAGCATTTGAAGTAGTGCAATAAAGGTATGTGCTAAGTGTTGTGGGAGCACAAGGGAGGGCGTCACTCACACTCCATTTTCGGAACTGCCCAAGGTTGGGAGCTGGGAGCAGAGTGCAGTGAGGATAGAGCACTCCCAGTGAACAACTCGACTGGCTGGGCGCTTTTTTCTTGACTGTCTTTCCTAGGCTCTGACCTGTCTCTCTCCCTCCAAACTCGTCCATCCATTGTCTATTACTGCCGCTGGGAAGCTCTACAGAGTGAAGACAGTTCCATCTCTCCCTTTTCTTCTTTACAGATCTCGGAGTCAACTTGTGACTTTAATAGTTTTAACTCCTTCAGTATGACATGATGATATTGGGAAAAATATAACTCGCAAACTAAAGCAAATCTTAAATGGTGCAAACTCATGGTGAACCTCCAGGGTCTGCGCCCTTTGAAAGCTTCTCATTGGAGATCATCCCCTGCTCTGTTGCCTGTTCATCTCTTTTCTGTGGGCTTTATTGTTTGACTCATGCCTTTCTGATTGTGCTGTCCTGCTTTTTCTGGTGAAAAGGATCATTGGGGTGCTGTCTAGGTAGTGTCACTACTTCATGCTTCACTGTTTAATATATCCTATCAAATTGTTATTCTAGATGAGTAGAGAGACGAGGCCCCATTTGGGAGCTGAGACAGCAAGGGAAATTAGGCATCTTGGTAACTGCTGCATCGCATGGAGTCTAGCATGGAGTTGATATATAGGATGAACTCAGGAATGATGAATTTGTGAGATAGAAGGTAGTTTAGCCATCTAGTTCAAAATGGGAATTAAAATATCAGTCTATGGAATGATAAGAAATTAGGGAGGTGAAATTTGTGAGACAGTGTATCATGAGATGGGCTTCCCTGGTGGCTCAGTAGTAAAGAACCTGCCTGCCATTGCAGGAGATGTGGGTTTGATCCTTGGGTCAGGAAGATCCCATGGAGAAGGAAATGGCAACCCACTCCAGTATTCTCATCTGGGAAATCCCATGAACAGAAGGAACCTGGTGGGCTACAGTCCATGGGGTCACAAAAGAGTCGGACATGACTTAGCGACTAAACAAAAACAATGGCAAGTTCAACATGCTTATTTTACAAATTGCAGAATGGAAGCCCATTCTGCTAAAGAGAGCTAAAGTGATGTGTCCATGGTTTACAGAGAATTAGTGGCCAGTTGCCTAATGTCCTGTTCAGTGGTGCTCTTTCTACTTCACTGTTGTCCCTGGAACCCTGTAGTTGCTTATAGCTAGAAGTAGTAATCTAATTATAATAGTCCTAGGTTTGCCCTAATTTACAGATGAGGTAACTGGGACATATGGAAAGTAAATAAATTACCCAGTATCACATGGATAATAGCCCTTTTTAATAATCTAGACATCCTCACATACAAAATGGAAATTAAAGTATCAATCTATGGAATTATAATAAATTAGGGAGGTAAAATTTGTGAGATAGTATATTCTGAGATGGGCTTCCCTAGTGGCTCAGTGGTAAAGAATCCACCTGCCAATGCAGCTTTGATTCCCCAGGTTGGGAAGGTCCCCTGGAGAAGGAAATGACAACCCACTCCAGCATTCTTGCCTGGGAAATCCCATGCACAGAGGAGCCTGGAGGGCTGCAGTCCATGGGGTCGCAAAAGAGTTGGACACAACTGAGGGACTAAATGACAACGTATCATGAGATATTCATTGATGTGTTTTTTTCTTTCACACTCCCTTTCACTTTGTGATCGTCTTTTATTTAGGCAGCTAAATAAGAGGGAATCAGAGAATTGAGCCAGATATCAAAGAATAAAATTCTTAACTCTTAGTTTAAGAGTCTTGTCCTTGCGGTGGTTATTTCCTTTGAGGCCCCTCTTACTTTAGGGATTTCTCAATCACACAAGTCTTGGTGGAAGGCAGTCTCCTGCCCCCCACTGTGGAAATATGTGGGGGCTGGATATGCCATCTTCCTGCTACCTGGCAGCTAGCTTGGCTCCCACCAAAGACTGTGTGTGAAGGTGGTGATCCAGGGATACCCAGTGGTTAGTTACTGTGGTAACAAGGACATGCTCAGTGGTGGCAAGGCCTTCACGATTTCAGTGTTTGGTTTCACCGACCAGCCTCTTTGAACTCTCAGCTGATTCTTCAGGCTTCCCAGTGATTCTGTGACCCACCCAGTATTAGTTCAATAAACTCCTTTTTTCTGCTTAAGTTAGCCGAATCTGTTCACAGCAAGAACCTAGGCTGCTGTGATCCAAGTCTAAGACAGAAATATTTGAAACTGAACCTACAGAACAAATTTCCTCCAGCAAAGAAGTGACAGAGCCCTTGGTGACAGAGAATTAGAGAGGGATGTGGTGGGATTTCCGAGAATGGACTGAGTGTCTTGCCCTGCCCTCTCTTTCTCTCTCTGTAGAATACAACACAGGGAGAAGTTTGTGTGCAGGAGGAGAGCACGTGTCTCATTCTCCTTGAAACCTGGGAGGAGGCTCCCTCCTACAGGGTCCCCATGCTGCCAGGAGTGGAAGTGAGAGCTAAGATGGCTTCGCTGGGTTCCAGGCAGAGACGAGGCCCACAGCTGCCCATATGGTTTTCTGTTACTCTCGGAAGAGCTGAGTTTCCCCATGTTTCATGGAAGGTGTGGAAGTTGGCTGAGGGAAAGAGGAAGGAAGAAACTACATAGCACCAGGAAGCAGGGGCCAGTGGAACTGAATGGGTCTTAGGATTCTGCCTAGGGGGTCTTTGCAGCTGAAGGTAGTACTGGTCCTGTAGTCAAGGACAAGGTGGGCATACAGACAGTTAGTAGTCCCAGCCTGGAAAGATGTTCACACGTGGAAACCCGATGGGACTAACCAACTCAGGTATCCCGGGGAGGAGAGAGGAGAATCCCACACCCAAAACACCTCTCTCCCAAACACTGACACCAAGACATTCTATAAACACCCTAGAACTGAGGTCAGTCCAGGGGAGAAGAAGAGTAGAGGAGAAAATCTGGAGCTGACTTAACAAAACTTGCGATGATTGAGAAAACCCTGAAGGTTTTATTTATTTAGAATCGACTAGATTACATGTTCTGCCGTTTGTGAACTGAAGTTTGAGATGGAAAAGCAGAGTGGCATTCTTGCAAACCTGAGATTTGTGACCTTTGATCAAGAGAATTTGCCTTTAGTGATTCACGCTTTGGGCTGTTATTAAGAAGGTGTCCAGTGCTATCCTGGTTAGGAGGACCACACAGCTAAATAGCTTCCTCTTTGAGTCACTTCTCTGTGGTGATGGAAACAAGGCAATCCTCAGCTTTCTGGAGATACAGTTCTGGTGCGTGCAGCCTTATACAGCTGGGATGTAGCCACATTGGTAAACAATTAAGGGGGTGAGAAGTGTGATGAAAACCATAGTCAGAATACCAGTATCCCCAGTACACAGTGGAGCTGCTGGCACCTGGACAGCCGTGTGGCATTCCATTCCTGTTTTTCTTGACATTTTATGTTTAAAATTGTTTTCTTTAGTTTTAGAGATCTTTCCAGGATAGCAATTGCAAGCTGGATATTGAGAACATCTATGACTCCTTGTGGATTTGAAGGACTGGTTAACTAATGATCTGTATGGATCTGGCAAACTAATATGTTTTAGAGATGCTTCACATCACCTGAAGTTTTCTGTCACTTTCTATTGTTCTTTGAGGTTTTCTCCAAAGCATAGATGTTCAGTGAGGAGATTGCCTCACTTGTAGGAAGTTCCATCCTGATATGACTGACGGTAAAGATTCGGCTTTGGCCTTTGCCAAACACTCACAACTGAGAACTATCCAAAAGTAGCTAACGTGGTAAACAGAAAAAATAGCAGGACTAATGACTATTACTAACTCTTGTTTTCCCCATTTACACACCCTCACATGGACCAGTTCCCTTTCAACACAGCCCTGAGTGTGTCACCTGAAAATACAGGCTGTCTAGGTGTGTGCTCTCCTGCACTACCTCTGGAGTCTGAAGGTACATGCGTTGAGAGATGGGAATGATAAGGTGAATTTGGAGTTAGTGGAAGACATGAAACTGCATCCTGGGATTCTGGTAAGGCTGATATTTTTTTTATGAGGCTGAATCTGGTGCTTTGGTCTGTGCTGGAGTGGAAATAGGAGTCAGGCGTAGTCCAGACCACTTGGAAGTAGGTTAATATGCCTCTCTGAATGAGGCTTAGAGGAGCTGGTCATCGGGGGACCTTTAGACTGAGGGGGAGCTGGTGTGCAAAGGACCTTTGAAGATGCCTGTGAAACACGTACGGGGTGTTTCAGATTACACCCGAGTGGGGAAGGTCGGGAGCCAGCGTTCTGTGGATCTCCTGGGACCGGCTCACAGAAGTACCTCAACCTAACCAACCAAGCCCATCCCCGAGCTTGGGGCAGCAGGAGACTTCATCACAGCTAAGCAATGAGCCTTCTGCATGGTGTCCTGACCAGTCCCTGCACCTCTTTGTGCCTCAGTTTCTCCTTGTGGGCAAGAGATCGTTTAATAGTTCCCTTCCTCCTAGAGGATTAACTGAAGATGGGATCCTAAGCATCCTCACTCATCAGATGCTTCATGAGTGCTTAAGAGCACTGTTATCCCAGTGGCATCTCATCTCTAAATGTCAGTTTAATATATATGCTGTCTACTGGCTGTGATAATTCTTAAGATAAATGTGTGGTAGATTTCATGACATGGAAGAAGGATTTCATGCCATGGAAGAAGAATTTCAGCCCGTACTTGGACTTCCAAGGCTGGGTCAGCAGTTGCAAAAAGTCAGACACAAAGCACTGAGTCAGTCATCTAGATTCTGGCTTCTTGATATTGTGTAGACAAATTATCTAGATGATGAAACTGTCTCTCTCAACATCCTGTTTTGGAATATGTCTGTGTATGTCTGCTTGTGCATTGTGTTGTGTTTCTGTCAGGTGTGAGTTGCCAAATTATAAGTGAGCCGAATCATTCTTTCTAGAGATGTGTTCAGGCTCACAGCTTAGCTTTGTGGCAAATGCTGGTTCTCTTGCTCGAGTGTTGCAGGTGCTGATTTCTGTTTCTCAGTCCCTCCTCTGATGCCTCATCTCTTTCTGTTCTTATGCCTCTCACCCTGTGGCTGGAGGCTGATGGGCTGGAGTGATGAGGCCCACACATCCTTGAGCACCAGACCTGCTTCAGCAGCACCCACTCCTCCTTTATTTCTTGTTTCTCTCAACCTCAGATCTTGCCTTTTCATTCATCTGCCATCTGGCAGCCACCTTACATTCTATTCCATCACCACGGGGATGAGGCCAGGGGCAAACCTGAAATGGCAGTTGCCTTGGTGGATAGACCAACTTTCCAGGAGCCCACGGCCCAGAAACTCAGGCGATGGTGCAGCCAGGAGAACAGGTCAACAGTTCATGACTAGGCCACGTCTAGAGATTTAGAAAGTCACCTTTTTCTGTGCCCTGCCACGAAATTCTACTCGCCTTGATTAATATTCACAGAACAGACAACTTTTTTTTTAATGTGGTTAAAATGCACTTAACACAAAATTTACCATTTTAATAATTTTTAACTGTACAGTTTTGTGGCATTAAGTACATTCGCACTTACGTCATCATTATCATCATTCATCCTGAGAACTGTTTTCATCCTTGTAAAACTGAAACTCTATACCATTAAACAATAATGATTAAAAAAAAAAACCCACTCCCCCTTCTCCTAGTCCCTGGCAACCACCATTCTACTTTCTGTCTGTATAGACCTGACTTCTCTAGGTGCCTCGTGTAAGTGGAGTCCTGCAGTGCTTGCCTTTTTGTAACTGGCTTATTTTACTTGCCATAATGTCCTCAAGGTTGCAGAATGTGATAGAATTTTCTCCCCTCTTAAGGCTAAATAGATTACACTTTGTTTATCCAATTATCCTTCCATGGACATTCCAACTAAGGATGTGCAACTTGTATATGAGTGCAACATTTTGGGAGCCAGTATGTATGTGAGGTGGTAGAAACAGCACAAAATTTATGGTCAGACAGACCAGTTGTGGCTCTATTAGTTCTTAGCATGATCATGAAAAAAAAAAGTTACTTAGCCTCTCCTTAAAAAAGTACTTAAAAAATTCAAAGTAAATCTTATATACAGAAAAGAGTATAGCTTACATGTCCAGTTTGAAGAACAATAATATATAATAGTAACACAAAAATAGAATAAGAAGCCACATACTAGCCATACAATCTAAGAGACTCAACATTACTCCAACATTGAAAGTCTTCAGTGCCCCTCTTGGGTGCTCCTTTACTCTATCTTGAGCTGAAAATTTGTTTACATTATTCCTTTGCTTTTTTTTTTTTTTTATCATATGTGTAGATCTCTAAACAAGGTATTATTTGGTTTTGGTGTGATTTTTAAACTTTATGTAAGTGAAATTTCACTGATTTTTTTTTCTTCCAGATTTTAAGTTTTGGGATTAATTTATGTTAAGAACATCACTATAGTTAATTCATTTCCATCATGGTAAAAGTATTTCACTCCCATTTATGGTCTTGGGTTTCCTCCTTTGTTTCCTTCCTTCCCTTATTCCTTCCTCCCTCCTTCCTTCTCTTCCTCTCCCCCCCCCCCAACCTCTCTGCCTCTCTCTTTCTTTCTTCTACACACTGTGCTGTTCTGCACTTTTGTGCACATTTCCTGGTACACGCCTGCAGGAGTTTGTACACAGTATCTACATACAGTGGAATTCTTTGATTACAGGGTGTTTGCAAGTTTCTAGGTAATGTTCACTTATTTTCTAAAATTGTGCTTTCCCAAGCTGTGCTTCCACTGGCAGTGCATGAACATGTCCATCAGGTCACATCTTCGCCAACATCTGGCAATCCCATTGAAAAATTTTGCTCCCTAATGGGGACATCTGGTGGGTGTGAAATGGTCTTACACTCTCTTTTCAAATACTTAATCTCAGTTATCTTTATCGAACATTCTGTGGTGATAATTGCAATATATATTGTGCACCAATGAGAATTATTTTAGAATAAGATTGTTCTTTCATGAATGTGAACCTGGTTGAACAGCATGACAGCATAGATACTTGCTAACTTTGTGTAGAGATGACCTATTGTTGCTGGGAATCAATACTGATATAAATATTGATTAACCCCTAAATTGACTTCTTGCAATAATCCAAGGAGGAATAAAGCCTTTACCTCACCCCAGACTCAAACCAGTGTGTCAGTCATCTAGAAATATCTATCAGGCTTTCAGTTCAGTTCAGTCGCTCATTCCTGTCTGACTCTTTGAGACCCCATGGACTGCAGCACACCAGGTTTCCCTGTCCATCACCAACTCCCAGACCTTACTCAAACTCATGTCCATCGAGTCAGTGATGCCATCCAACCATCTCATCCTTTGTTATCCCCTTCTCCTCCTGCCCTAAATCTTTCCCAGCGTCAGGGTCTTGTCCAATGAGTCAGTTCTTCACATCAGGTGGCCAAAGTATTGGAGCTTCAGCTTCGGCATCAGTCCTTCCAATGAATATCCAGGACTGATTTCCTTTAGGATGGACTGGTTGGATCTCCTTGCAATCCAAGGGACTCTCAAGAGTCTTCTCCAACACCACAGTTCAAAAGCATCAGTGCTTTGGCGTTCAGCTTTCTTTATGGTCCAACTCTCACATCCATACATGACTACTGGAAAAACTATAGCTTTGACTAGATGGACCTTTGTTGGCAAAGTAATGTCTCTGCTTTTTAATATGCTGTCTAGGTTTTACACATGGACATAAAGCATATAGAAAACACAGATCTCAATTTAACAGAAAAGGGGAAGAGAAACATGAGGGAAGAGTGATAGGTACTTTCCTGTGTGTTAATCCCCACAATATACTCTTCAAAAGAGGTACAACATCTGAGCCCTTAGAAGTGGGGATATAGACCCAGAGAGCTGTCAGTCAACTAAAACTATATTTCAGTTCCAAACACTGAGTTCAAAATGAATATACACAGTTCCTGTTCTCAAGAATTTTATACTCAGCCTGGCAAGGAAAACAGATGTGAATACGACTGTAATTGCATTTTCATGTGTTAAGAGGTATGAAAGAGGTAAATTCTAGACACAGGGATGGCTTCTCATGCAGAAAGACACATGAGACAAGCTTGGAAGGATCAATAAGAGCTGGTTGGGTAGCAGGAAGGGACACTCCAAGTGGAGAGGACAGCATGAGCAAAGTCATGGGTATGAGAAACAGCACTCCCTTTCTCAGGAAAGTGCAAAGAGGCAGCATCTGATTTAGGGAGATTACAAGGGTGGGAGCAGGGATCAGAAGGATTTTTGGAGACACAGGTGGGGGTTAGATCTTGTGGGACTAGTAGGAGTCCTCTGAAAGGAGTTTGAATTTATGGGAGCCTTCAGCAAAGCAGGGGAGTAACTTGGTTGAATTTTGGTTTCTAGAACATAGATTGGTGTACAAGGCTGGCAGTAGGGAGGTTAGGATGTAGTATTAATAGTTCAAGTAAGAGATGAGAAAGGCAGAGGCAACAAAGATACATTGCAGTTCTGTTCAGGTTTTAGTGACTAGTGGACACAGTGGCTGAGGGAGCTGTTTGTATTTAGGCATCATTTACCAAGGAAGTGAATAAAAGGTGAGTAGGTTTGAGATGAATGAATAAGGAAGATATGGTAGATACATACAATGGAGTGCTATTCAGCCACACGAAAGAATGACATTTTGCCATTTGCAGCAACATAGATGGATCTGGAAGGCATTATGCTCAGTGAAATTAAGTCAGACAGAGAAAGACAAGTACTATATAATATTGCTTACATGTAGAATCTAAAAAAAGTACAACAAACTAATGAATAAAACAAAAAAAGAAGCAGACTTACAGGTATAGAGAACAAAATAGCAGTTACCAGAGGGGAGGGAGGAGGGGCAATACTAGGGGAGGGTAAAAAAGAGTTATTTTGGGATTACATGAAATCATGCATGTGAAACTTTTGAACGTTGTAAAGCACTACAGAATTTAAGAAATCCTTCAGTAAAAAAAAAAAAGTCTAATTTCAAAAAGGTTAAAACAGAAAGGTGAGTGGGTGTGGGCTGGGATGTGACAATGCTATCAGGAATGAACATGTTCAATTTGTGGTGCCTGTAGAACATTCAAGTAGAAATGTCTGGTAGGTGCTTTGAGTTTCTAGGCCAACTGACTCATTGTGGTTTGCCTGAGACTTTCTCAGTATGCAAGTCCCAAGTCTCAAGAGATCCTTCAGTCCCAAGGAGACTGGGTTGGCCTAAAGATCAGTAGAGTCTGGGCCAGAGAAACTGGTTTGGAATTTACAAAAGCCAAATGCATGAATGAGCATCCGTAGGGAAAGTGGAGAGTGAGAAGAAAAGGCGACCAAAGATGGCTCCTGAGGAAACCAACCTTTGACAAATAATAGAGGAAGAGGACTTCATGAAGGAGCTCAGAAGGAAAGCCTAGAGAGGCAGAGATCTGAGGGGATGAGGTTGTGAAAACCAAGGGGAAAAAAATTCTGTAAATGAAGAAATGGTCAACTGTGTTGAAGACTGCAGAAAAAGGGTGATTGGATTGGCTTTTAGAAGTAGTCAGGGCTGTTTGTAATGATAGATTCGTTTTGTTCTAGGAATGAGATCAGCATGGGGATGGCCAGCAGGCAAGGAATGGGACATAGACTTTCAGAAACGATGTGGTGAAGTGACAGAAAAGAGTTATCTAGAATAGGATACAGTGATGAGAGAGAGTTTTGAAAAAGTTAGAGGGAGAGGAGCTTGTATATATGATAAAAGGAAGAAGTTAGTGGAGAAAGAGAGATTGAAGGCACAGGGAGGATAGTTTTTAGAGTAAATGGGAGGTCAAGAAACGGGTTGAACCAGAGCAGACTCCTTTTTTGAGACCAAAGCTATCAGTGTGTGTGGGGAGTTTGTAGCAAGATCATGTAGCCACTTAGCCACAGAGTTGGGATTTGAGTCATGAGTGCCAGACTTCAAAAGCCGTATTATTTTTACCTCATCACAGAAAAATACATTCAAGCTCAACAAAAAATGTCTACACATATGCATAGTCACTTAGTGCTATACACAGACAGATATGTGCTGTTGGTGAAATTGGGGAAGTAATTAGAGCAATTGGAACCAGGTGTATTTCATCTGGGGAGCTTAACAGGAAAGGTGAACTTTGAACAGAATTCTTGGAAAATTGGAAAATATGCTAAGGCCAGAATTAGTTTAACATTAAAAAAATTAAATTGTTCTTCAAATAATACATCTTTATAAGAAATTTGTTTTGACAAAATAAGAAATTTGCTTCTTGTTCTTATAGTATGTAGATTCTTGGTAGATGAAATGGATGCAGAAATGTATTTTTTCCATGTTGCAGCAGGACTACTAGTCACCATCTCTCCCGTTTCCACTTTTCCTCCTCTTTTATAGCAATAGAATTTTTAAGTGAGATCATGGCTACTCAGCTAACCACTACTAACATTTCTTGCTAATGTCCTTGACCAAGTTCTGGCAAATTGGATGTGATCAGAAGTGACGTGTACAACTCCTGGTTGTGCTTTTAAAGGGAGAGATGTGTCCTTTTGCCATCATTCCTCCATCCTGCTGCTTGAATGCAGAGTAGTAATGGTGAGCCATCCTGGACCATGCAGATGAGGGCAACATCCTGGGGATGGTGGAGCAGCAACGTAAGTGAGGGTGGGTCCTTACCATATATAAGCCATTTGTAATTTGGATTTGTATTACAGCATTTGAGCTATATACCCCATTGCTAGTAGTAAAACTAACATGTGCATGCATGTGTGTGCTAAGTCACTTCAGTCGTGTCCAACTCTGCGTGACCCTATGGACTGGGTCAGGCTCCTCTGTCCATGGGATTCTCCAGGCAAGAATACTGGAGTGGGTTGCCGTGCCCTCCACCAGGGGATCTTCCTGACCCAGGGATCGAACCCACATCTCTTATGTCTCCTGCATTGGCAGGCAGGTTCTTTACCACTAGCGCCACTTGGGAAGCCCTAAGTTACTTATTTTCTTTGCATGGTCCATATACATTTATAATATTATACTGATGTCTGAACTCTTTGCCTGTTTCAACTTCCAGCTTTGTTCTTCTTTCTCAGAGTTGCTTTGGCTCTTCAGGATCTTTTGTGTTTCTGTACATGTTTTAGGATTGTTTTTTCTGCTTCTGTGAAAATTGCCATTGGAATTTTGATAGAGCTTTCATAGACTCTATAGGTTGCTTTGGGTGTGCATGCTAAGTTGCTTCAGTCATGTCTGACTCTTTGTGACCCCATGGACTGTAGCCCTCCAGTCTCCTCTGTCTGTGGGATTCTCCATGCAAGAATACTAGAGTAGGTTGCCATTTCCTCCTCCAGGGGATCTTTCCAAGCCAGGGATCGAACTCTTGTCTCTTATGTCTCCTGCATTGTCAGGTGGGTTCTTCACCAGTAGCTCTAGCTGGGAAGCCTCCTCCTTTGGGTAGTATGGACATTTCAACAATTAATTCTTCAAATCCATGAACATAGAATATCTTTCATTTGTTTGTGTCTGCTTTAATTTCTTTCATTAGAGTCTTGTAGTTTTCATTGTATGATCTTTGCACTTCCTTGATTAAATTTATTCCTAAGTATTTCATTGTTTTTGGTGCTATTGTGAATGGGATAGTTTTCTGTATTTTTAAGATGTTTTGTTGTTAGTGCATAGAAAATGCACTGACTTATTTCTGTATGTTGATTTTATATACTGTAAGTTTATTGAATTTATTCGTTAGTTCTAACTGTTTTTTGTTTGAGTCTTTAGGATTTTTTGTATATAAGATTGTATCATCTGCAAATAATGACAATTTTACTTCTTCCTTTCTGATTTAGATGCCTTTTATTTCTTTGTCTTGCCTAATTATTATAGCTAGCATTTCCAGTAATATTAATATGTTGAATAAGAATAGTGAGAGTGGGCACCCTTATCTTGTTCCTGATTTTAGAGGAAAAGCTTTCAAATCTTTCACCATTGAGTATGATGTGAGCTGTGGGTTTGTTGGAGAAGCTATCTACATTTTAGAATCAATTTATCATCTTCCATATGCAAAAACCTTCAGTTGACTTTTTATTTATTTATTTTTTTTTTTGGCTGTGCTGGCTCTTCTCTTTGCAGTGACTTGTCTTGTTGCATAGCATAGGCTCTAGGCCTGTGGGCTTCACTAGTTGAAGCACGCTGGCTCAGTAGTTGTGGCTTACGGGCTCTAGAGTGCGGGCTTAGTAGTTTGGCGCAGGGGCTTATTTGTCTGAAGCATGTGGAATATTCCTGGACCAGGGATTGAACCCATGTCTCCTGCATTGGCAGGCAGATTCTTATCCAGTGTGCTACCAGGCAAGTCCTAGTTGACTTTCTTTTAAAGAAGTTTCCTATAAGAGCCAACTAGTGACTTCTCTTTACATCTCATTAGCTAGAACTATATCATATAACCATCTCTAGCAGCAAGAGTGACTGAAAAATGTATATGGACATACTGTACTCTGAATAAAATTGAGATTTTCCTCATAAGAAAAAAGAGAATGGACATTGTATAGGCAACTAGCAAATTCTGACTTAATTGCTAATTCTTCCAAAATTATTGGAATTGAAGGAAGAAGAGAGGAAATGATACTTTCCCCAGTTATCAGATGAGCAGAGTTCCATGGCTTTTGCTGTCCCAGCTGGAATCACATTGCCACAACTCAGGGAATTGCTGGTTCCTATTATTCCCTTGTCTGTTAGATTGAACTAGACTGAATAGGAGTGAAGAGCCTAGCAACTCTTCTAGTGAGATCATCTGCTCCTGACTACAGTAGTTTCATCTATTGCTTCTAGACTGCACAGAAAGTAAGGAGCCTCTATTTGTATACTAAGACCCTAGCTTTCCTATATTTACTTAAAGGGACTGAGAATGAAAAATCAAGCTGCATTAGTCTGGTTTCTCTGAGAAGCAGATACCAGGATGGTGCAGGGATTTTATTAGGGGAATTTGTGCAAGGATTTTATTAGGGGGAATGCCTGTATGAGAGAAAATGGAGAAGGAGCTGGCAGAGCCATCAGACTTATGATGCAAGTCTAACCACAGGTGAAAGAGAGAAGGAAGGAAGGTTGGGTAGAAGTGACCTTGACCATTGTGCAGCCTGAGAAAGGTTCAGCAGAGCCACTGTGGAATCTTTGAGCCAGCGTTGGCCATCAGTGGAGCCTGTTTCCCCAGAACAGGGCTGCCTGCCACACCCTGTCACTGGCTGGGAGCAGCCTGTGGCAAGTGTGGCCTTGGTACAGAGGTGACAGTTGATATCAGGGTGCAGCAGGTAGAGACCTTGGTTATGATATTCCTGTAGTTGGAGATCTGCAAGGCACAGTCTCCTAGCAGTCTCAAAACCTTAATAAGCTTTTGCTGGAAATTAAAGAGAGTGCTGGATGCCCCTTACTTTTGTGAAATATAGAAATCCAAACTGGTTGACATCTGTTGCCATGAGTTACTTTAGGAAAAAAGTGAAGTCATGGTGAATCAAAAGAGAAGGGATAAAGTATATTGGAAGTCCTCAAAAGTCTATAATATTAGAACTGAGTGATTCTTGAATTATTTTCTTAAGTTCGATTGAATCTTCATGATTAGGTGCCATTAACTTTCTTAAAAATTTGAACAAAAACTTTTCGAATAGGTTGACTTCTCAGGACAAAGTCATCTGTACCAGACATTTGGGGTGTAGCGACAGAGCAAAACAAAGAGGACAGGGTTTCCTATGACTTGTTGATAGATTTACAGATGATAATGCTTTTGTTTTAAAAACAGACAATCTGGGCATCAGACAAGCAAGATATCAGACATCTGAGAATCAACTTTTTGCTAGTAGTTTTATTTTCATTTTTTTTTTACACTATCAAGTCCTAGTGTGGGCAAGCATAAGAAAGCACCAAACACTAAGCTCACCAAAACATTGCCCAGACAGGCATGTGATATCCACAGCAAAAGGACTTCCAAATCTGATTTATTCTTCTGTCTTCTCTCTAAATCACAATTTGTGCTGATAAGGTGACCTAATTTACTTAAAAGTGAAATGGAGAAGCTCAATAAAAATTGAGCAAATCCCGGGTTTATGTGTTGAACATCTCCCTTAGCAGAAAGACTACAGGCAGAGTGTGGGAGACATGCAGCCTGAAACAGGTTTTCACTCTGGTCAAGATTAAGAGATGAGAAAGCACATGAAGTAATCTCAGTTCACCATTTAGCAGCCTGGAAGACCTAGAAGAAGAGGAGGAGAATGTTCTAAATAACCTGTTTTTCTGATTCTTTTCCCCCTCTTTACTATAAATGGTCTAGCTGATAGTTTCTTGCCATTTCCTCAGGGAGCTAGTCCTCAAGAAAAAGCCATCAGTATCAAACAGTTTTCTCAGATGATTTTCATTTTCTCAGATGATTTTTTTCTCAGATGCATTAATCTAGAATAATCCTGAAGTTCTTTTTGTCCTTTCATTCATTCTCCCAAGATACGTATGAACCACTATTCATCCTTTTAACCTTCCCATCACCTGGTTATGGCTCTTCTTTTCTGACTTGTGGGCAAGTCAAATCCTTTGAGAGAATTTACCAAACATATAATTTTATCAATGGCTGTTGGACCCTTCTAAGCTCTTGTGAGGTCCCACAGCTTGTGACCGAATGGCACATTTTAGTGATTTCTTTCCAAAGGAACTTATTCAAATGCAAAAGAATTTCCTTGCATATTTGAATCTTCTCCTGCAGCAATTTAAAGCTGTGAGCCCCAGCTCTGTGAAATGGATTATTAGATATTACCAGAGTATAAGGCTTGGAAATATTGCAGGACATGTGGTAAATTGAAAAGCAGCCTTGCGACTCTCTTCAGTATACAGGGGCAGTTTCAATACATTTTACAAGAGGAGAAAGTAATGCAAAGAAAGAGTAATTTCAGTCTCCTCCGCTGATTACCACTCTTAGAACTCTCCCTCTCCTTCCTCCAATGGGGTTAGCAAGGGCAGCCAGTTGCAAGGCTGCAGCTGTTCTTAATTGTTGACTTTAACTTTACAGTGGTCCCTGGTGGGAGAGGATGCCATATATGCCCCCTGGAATGGACTTACAGGTGTTGGAGAAATGTTTTCTTTCCTACGGGTTACTTGACACTCTTAACAGACAAGCTATTATGATATACCAGCTGACGTTGGGAGACATGGGCTTAAATAGTGCCTGACTTCTTCCCCTGCTCCTCTCACATATGGACCTGCTGAAAAATATCTGCTTTCTCTGCATTTCCCAGTGCCCTGCCCCCTGAAGATGGGCAGGATACCTCGGCAGCGAAAGAGAATGTCAGGTAGAAGATCGTTACAAACTTGCTCAAAGCAGGCTCAGATTAAAATGGGTTCCAAACTGAAATGTCTTGTTAAAAAAAATGAGTACATAGGAATATTAGCTTTTTTTTTTTTTTAAAGTAAAAATGCTACTTGGGTAAAAACAAATCTGGTTTTACTTTTATTTGTTTTCTAAGAGTGAATACGCTAGAATTTGGTTTCTGAGTTAGGGCTGGGTATATCTTCATGCTTGCTCTGTTGATGTCATGATGGAGTTTCATTAACTGGCTGTGGATGTCGCATGTACAGTTAGTTACACAGTGAATGTGTTCGTTTGAATGTATTAATATTAGCACAGTAATTGCTCCTCCTTCCTGCCTTAGGTCTTGAGTACCCAGGGCTCCTTCCCTGGACTCCAGGCCTGTCCTATCCACCTCTGACCAACTCCTCACTCTTACCCTGACAACCCACTTCTAGACCAGCACCTAGACTTCTATGTCTAGCTTGGTGTGCACATACCTCGTTCTGAAGAATGGCTACATTTGAAGGTGGAATGAGAGGGGCCAGAGCTTGCACATGCATGTGATCAGAGTTCCTCAGGTGCAGCTCAGAGCAAAGGAAAAGGGTGCCTGGACCTGGTCTCCATGCGTGTTCTTGCTGGGATCTAACACTATTAGGGATGCGCCTGATGCTACCTCTCCTGCTGGCTGGTACAATACTCAAAAGAAAAAAAGGCAAACAAACATGAGTTTTAATTTTAAAACCAGGTTAAATTTATCACTCATTCTAGATTTTAAGGCAATTACATAGGAAAGTAGTCTTAATGGAAACAGAAAGTGAAACTGACCAATTTGGGTCCCCTTTTAAAGATACCTGAATTGCTTCCTTCAGCAGACAATGCATTATTCTGACGTTTATTTGACTGTTTGAAAGTTACTGATATTTTAGTAAAGTACATCCAAAGGATGTATAGTAACATTTTGTTGCAGTGCAGTGAATGTTGAACAGTATTTAAAAAACCCACAAATGGTACTGTCTTGACTGTTGTTCAGGTTTAGAGCTATGACAATAAGCACAATCACAGCATTCAGTTCTGTTAGTTCAAACACCTAGATTATTCAGCCAGGTTAAAGACTCCCCAGATTTATTATAGTGTCCAGCTTAGTAAGAGCTCAGTAAATATTTACTGTATTTTAAAAATTGACCCAGTGTCTGAAAATGTTTGGTTGCATTAGTGTTTGCAATAGTCCAAAACTGAGTCAGCGTAAATTTCATGGTGCTTCCAGGTGTTTCAACGGCTTTGAAAGCCAACTCTAGCTTCCAAAGCCAACTGAGCTGATGACTGGTCAAAGATACTTTAAAGTGAGAAAGTGGAGCTAATGTTTCCATTTACTGTCAAGTAGATGCAAGAATGTACTCACCTCAGTGTGATTTGACTCATATCCAGAAAACTGGGGCCCACTTCAGTCTCAGCTTCATAATGGTTTCAGTTCATTCATTGGCCATTATCTCTTTGATCTTTAGTTCACTGGTGGTTTGAAGTGGTTTAAGATAAATGATGCCCAATGATTTCTGATAGGTTCTATCCAGGAGGGTGTGTTATCTTTCTGTGATTGTGGATAAGTTTGGGAATGGGTGATAGAGGAGTTGGATCATCGAAAAAGCAAGAGAATTCCAGAAAAACATCTACTTTTGCTTTACTGACTATGCCAAAGCCTTTGACTGTGTGGATCACAACAAACTGTGGAAAATTCTTCAAGAGATGGGAGATGGGAATACCAGACCACCTGACCTGCCTCCTGAGAAATCTGTATGCAGTTCAAGAAGCAATGGTTAAAACTGGACATGGAACAAAAGACTGGTTCCAAATCGGGAAAGGAGTACATAAAGGCTGTATATTGTCACCCTGCTTATTTAACTTATATGCAGAATACTTCATGCAAAATGCTGGGCTGGATGAAGCACAAGCTGGAATCAAGATTACCGGGAGAAATATCAATAACCTCAGATATGCGGATGACACCACCCTTATGGCAGAAAGTGAAGAACTAAAGAGCCTCTTGATGAAAGTGAAAGAAGAGAGTGAAAAAGTTGGCTTAAAACTCAACATTCAGAAAACTAAGATCATGGGACCTGGTCCCATCACTTCATAGCAAATAGAAGGGGAAACAGTGGAAACAGTGAGAGACTTTATTTTTTGGGGCTCCAAAATCACTGCAGATGGTGACTGAAGCCATGAAATTAAAAGATGCTTGTTCCTTGGAAGAAAAGTTATGACCACCTAGACAGCATAGTAAAAAGCAGAGACATTACTTTACCAACAAGGTCCATATAGTCAAGGCTATGGTTTTTCCACTGGTCATGTATGGATGTGAGAGTTGGACTATACAGAAAGCTGAGTGCCAGAGAATTGATGCCTTTGAACTGTAGTGTTGGAGAAGACTCTTGAGAGTCCTTGGACTGCAAGGAGATCAACCAGTCCATCCTAAAGGCAATCAGTCCTGAATATTCATTGGAAGGACTGATGCTGAAGCTAAAACTCCAATACTTTGGCCACCTGATGCGAGGACTGACTCTTTGGAGAAAAACCCTGATGCTGGGCAAGATTGAAGGTGGGAGAAGAAGGGGATGACAGAGGATGAGACGGTTGGATGGCATCACCGATACGATGGACATGAGTTTGAGTAGGCTCCGGGAGTTGGTGATGGACAGGGAAGGCTGGCATGCTGCAGTCCATGGGGTCTCAAAGAGTTGTACATGACTGAATGACTGAATTTACTGACTGATAGAGGAGTTATGTAGTCAGAAGATTGATAGGCTCTGATGAGGGTATCCACTGGGAGTCCAAGGTAATTCATGAAGTGATCCCAGCCTCCTACTTAGCCTTAAAGCATTGTGGGATTTCCCTCCTAAGGATCCTATTTTTCACCTTGAACACCTTAATCCATATTTTATCTGTTATGTCCCCAAATGGCTTTAAATTTCAGTATTATTCAAATTGTGGACCTTGACTCATTAGTGGTTGTTAAATTAAATTCATGGATCAAACCAGAACTGAAAAAAGAAGTAGAATTAAACAGAGTAGAAGATATCAGAGCACTTCTTAGGCAACAGGGAAAGTATTGGTTTTGCAAAATTTTTGTTTCAGTTGTTCATGTAGGAGACAGTACTGAAGAGTGCTGTAAAATTTGTATTCTTTACATGGGTAGTAATGAGAAAAACGTGAAACACACAGACTTACGACAGGTTGTTTGGCTTTTAGGCATATGGCAGGCATAGGAAGGAGAGAGAGGGTCAGGAACAGGAGGCTTTCTGTGCGTAACTTCCACCCCTCCATGTAGGTAGCCAGCCTCCCAGTTTGCCTACTCATTCAGGTCATACCTTTTGATTTTGCTTCTTCATCCTGGCTTTGTAGAGGACCATCATGAAATCAAAATATCCTTCAGCGAGTCCTTTTCCGCTTGTAAGGTGCTTTTGTCCACTCCATCCCATTTTATTATGGATTCTAGATTCTAAAAGCTAGGTTCATCCCCAAGTGAAGGCCAGGTTCAACTTCCTGCCTCTGAGTCCTCCAGCAGGATATTCTCTAGCCTGTTTTGATGATTCATTGTTAATATGACCACCGCCTAGGAGGCTTGATTTATCTGACCTTATTTCCTGTGTTTGATTAACTTTTAACTTTTGAAGTTATGTTGCTATTACTTAAGTTAAGGTATAATTGGGCTTATGACATCTCTAGTAACTAAGAGATGATATCAGAAGGGAGTGAAACAAGCAAGTGGCACTGGGTTTCAAGAATGAAGGTCACAAGTGGAAGAGGATGGCTCCTGGATGCTAGGCAACTCCAGGGAGGCAGGGATGGCCCAACATCTTATTATTCACTGGTTAATGGAGGACTCCACTGAGAATTACAAACTCAGGCAGACAGCTGTTTTTCAGAGGGTTGGTTTTGTTGTAGTGTTGTCGAACTACCATTCTGGGGGCCCAACTATTCCACTCTGCGATGCTGCTATTGCTAGCAATCTGCTCCCTCCAATTCAGTTGCTATTTATTGAAAGCCTGCTAGTCCTCTTCCCCTGGGGATCAATACAGAAAAAGTAGAACTCTGGGATGAAAAGATGGAGGCTTATCTCTAGGACATTTGGTTAGTGGGACCTATGTATTTTCAAACCTCTTCCGTCAAGTAACACCAGCTAATGCTAAAGAGAGTGAAAGTCATACTGGCTTTGTGTCCCTGTTGAAAGCTCCTCGCATTCACAAAAAAAAGAAAAAAAGAAAGAAACCTCTTTGGAGGAGAACTCTTAAGCCTAGAAGGAGTTAAGCTGTGTGTCTGCACAGTGCGGCTTTGTTCTGGCAACGTCCCATTAGTTTAGGTCATTTCTGATGACTTCACTCTCCTGGTGACATCAGCCTCTAATCTCCTGAAGGTGAATTCATGTGCGATTGCTTCAAAATGCTCACTCCCTGAGTTCCAGGCCATTCCCATTGATATATGGACAGAGCCTGTCTTTCCCAGGCCGCAGTCTGGTCTGTGTGCCGCGTTTGTGCTTACCGTATCATATTACTGTGTGGACATTATGTCACTAACTGGCACAGACCGGCTCAAAAAACTGAAATGTGCTTTTACAAGCAAAAAACCAAAAGCTAACATCACCTCCCCCCGTGCCCTACCCCAGGTATAAAATAAAAAGGTTAGAAGGATGGTTTGACTGTATTTCGGTTGGTTATTTTTCTAACTGCTCTCTCTCTCTGCACGCTCTAAGTGGTCTTAGTGTTGATAGTATCTTTGTCTTAGTTTTCAGTTCATTACACCCACTAACTCTTGAATATGTTTGGTTACTGATGGCACAAATTAAATCTAAAGCCTTGGAATAATTTAGTTTAGACTTGCTCTAAAGTATCAAGCCTGTAAATGAAAGTAGCCTGTTTACCTTCCAAGGCCATTTCCTTTGCTCTGCCTTTCAGATGTCATGAAAGAATAAAGAGTTGTCAGGAAAGCAGCCCAGGCTTGTTGGGTGGGTGTCCACTTCAACCACGGTGGTGTAGCTCTGCACGTGCCCCAAGTGCTGAGAGGGACACGATGCCCCTGGGGCTGCGGCACATGGCCTGGGAGGGTCCCTGGAGTTTGCCCAGTCTTAGACCAGTGTAAGAGCAGGTCATGCCCCTTTCTGCCCTTCTGCTGTTAGCCACAGGCTGTGGTGACACCCAGTTATGTCAGTATGGATTCAGAATGCTACGGGGTCTCCCTGAGCCCCGCTATTTCCCCATAGCTCCCACCATTGCAGGGAAGTTAATGTGTTCTGTTTGAGGTTCTATGTCCTCAGATGGGATCTGGACTGAAGTGAGGCAGAGGAGGGGAGCCTGTCTGCAGAGAAGCAGAATCCCCATGCTATTTTCAGCCCTGTGCATCCATTCTTCTTCTGATTAATGGCTCTTGGCAGTCAACAGTACCTTCTGGTGTTGAGAGCTAGCAGGGTATGCACTGGGGTTTAAAATCACATCAGAAATATTTCATACTAATATAGTATTTTTAAGAGGAGAGGCTAGTGTTTAGACAAGCCAACACAATGCCACTGTCACTGTTTATCTTCATTTCATATTGAAGGGAAAGAAAGACATGACTAGAGCAGTTCACGCTTACAGGTGACAACAGTGCAGTTTTCCAATAGTCATGACCACCTCGATTTGGTTTGTAGTACCCCTACAGCCTACAGGGGTACTGAAAAGATACTCTTTTTTTTCCACAAAATAAATTTATAGGCTCTTATTTTTTTGAGGAAGGAAATAAAGTCCCTGGATGACTTGCCAATAAATTTTTAGAAGCAGAGATAATTAGGCTTTCTGAGTTTCAGGTCTGTTTTAGTTGAGGGTGGGGGTGGGGTGGAAGATTGACTGCATCAGAGGAAACTTGTGGTATCTTAGTCCAGGATGCTGGCACCATTACCGTTCATATCTGCTCACGATGTAGAAGATATTGGACTTTTTAAAGGTCTGGTATGAAGTAAGCCAACTTCCTTCCTCCTCCAGCTGCATCTCCAAGGAGGTGGAAATATTAGAGAAGTCTCTTTACAAACACATTTTCAATGCCATTCTCTTTCTTGGTTCATGTAGAGAAGAAAATAGAAAAAAAAAGGAATAAAGAAAAGCCCAGAAACCTAATGAAAATAAGTGATGTTTAAAAATTTGTGTTTTGTGCCCAAATTCTTACTTGTTCTCTTCTAACAGCATGACGGTTTTTCATGCACATAGTTTATACATGCACAGGCTTTATACATGCCCATGTTTACTCCCTTCCCTGCAAATAAGTACTCCTGAGGTATTGAGATCTCGCAATTTTCTACTCCCTGCAAGCTTCTGAAGAATAAGAAGGTAAAGCCTGAGAGAACTGCAGGAACTCTACTTTCCTAGCAGTGAGATGCTTCACATGGGCGATTGGGCTATAGTCTTATTTGGGGATGAAAGTAGTGGTGGGTGTCTGCCTATTCAGCTGGGAGGGAGTGGGTGGGGTGTAATAAAGAGCCCTGGATAAGCTGAGCCTTGTATCTTTCCCATATGCACTATTGGGTGTTCCTTGGGGTGGGGATGCTTCCTTTCTGTTTCTGAGGAGATTGAGAGATGTCTGCTTTTGCAGTTGTAGAGGAAAGGCTGACAGTATCAAACTAGGTAGTTTTCTCATAGTGCCATTACTCTGGTGATGGCATAAACCACCAATCCTGCAAACTAGTGGGTTCATTGATGAGCCTGCCCTGCTGTCAGTGTGCTGAGTACTTGTCCTCAGGGTGGGATTGCTAAGTCACTAAAGGGGCATACTTCCCCCCAGTCTGGGATCAGAGGTTGACTGCATAGTGTCCACTGTTTCATTAACTCCTGCACCCCAGGGGGAAAACCTCCGACTCCCTACCTCCTTCTTGGAGTGTTTTGCTTGGATTAGGTTCATGCCATGCTCTGCAGCAGCACCACCATCAGTTTGATGCAGACTTGGGATGATGCTGGTAGCTGGAGTTATAGAAGAGAGGAAACCTATTCTTAAAAGGCTGATGTGCACGGGCACATCCACCAAAGTGTGTGATGGGCACACTCACATCAGCAGATCTTTCACTTAAACTCTGCCATCTACTGTTGGTCTGACCCTGAGAGAGAACTGTAGCCCCATATCAGATATTTATCATTAGTCCTGGGACTCTGGTTCAGAAGGGAAAAAGTTCCTGCTGGAGCCATCAGTGCCTGCAGCCCGTGGGATGATAAACACATATGTAGATGATGATAGGTATTGGTTTATTTGGGGCTTCTCCAGTGGCTCAGGGTTAAGAATCCCCCTGCAATGCAGGAGACATGAGTTCGATCTCTGGGTCGGGAAGATCTCCTGGAGAAAGAAATGGCAACCTACTCCAGTATTCTTGCCTGGGAAATCCCATAGACAGAGGCACCTGGCAGGCCATGGGGCTGCAAGGAGTCGGACATGACTGAGCGACGGAGCACACCTGGCACACGCCCTCTGTCTGGAAGCCAGCTGAGGGACTTCTGATGATGTGTGCACGTGTATTTCCTGACCTGTGCCTCCCTGTCGAGTGCCTTTGAGTTTGTGATCTGATGAGAAGTTCCCACCAGGACCACCTTAGGAGGTCCTCATTTGGCTCCAGTGGTCACCAAGGGGTTTGGCTCCGTGAATGCTGGGGCATTCATGTCTCAATATGACACCTTCATCTTTGTCTCCTGTGTCTAGAGCAGAGTCTGGCATGCACAGGCACTGGGGAACTGCTTGATGAGTTGATCTGTTGAAATCAATAATAAATTTGCTGACTAAAATAAACCCTGAACACAAAAGCAATCTATAGATAAAACATTAAGTTTCAGTGATCCGAAGTGTACAAAACATGTAGTTCTTTGAAAGGACCTATCTTGATATACATTTACAAATCTGTTTTCTTCCATTTGACATATTTTAATAGTGTGGTCATGGAGCGGGCTTCCAAAAAGGATTAAATCTAAGGATGGGGAATTTTCTCCAAAATGGGGGATCGTAATCTAGCAGTTTGTTGGTCTGCTGTTTAACTTCTCTGTTAAGGAATTCAGGGAGGTGTATTCCATAGAGCTGGCTTCTCAGATGATTTTTTTCCCCTTTAATATCCTTATCCAATCCATGAACAAGGTACAGCTCTTCGTTTATTTTGATCTTAAATTCTTTCAGTAATATTTTCTTATTTTCCTAAGTATTCTGTATTTTTTGATGTTATTATGCATGGTGTTTTTTAAGAAATTTTATATTCTGATTGTTTATTGCTTGTATGTAGAAATGTGATTATTTTTTGTACATTGTATTATAATGCTGCAACCTTGATGTGTTAGCTCACTTTTTAGTTCTAGTAGCTTCTTTGTATATTCCATCAGATTTTCCACACAGGTAATCATGTCATCTTCTTCCTTTTACTTCTTGCTTTCTAATATTTTTGTCTCTAATTTTTATTTCTTACCTTATTGTACTGGTTATATCCTTCATTATGGTGTTGAATAAAAGCAGTAAAAATAGACATTTTTGTCTTGTTCTTGATCTTAGAGGAAGTGTGATGTTGACTCTAGGTTTTTTTTTTTTTTGTAGATATCATTTGTCCATTTGAAGAAGTTCCCTTCTACTCCTAATTTGCTAAGTTTTTTTTTTAAGCAAAATGTAGGTTGGATTTTGCCATATCCTTTTTATACATATATTGAAATGATAAATGGCTTTTCTTTTTGTTTGTTAATATTGTGAATTAAGTTGATTGATTTTTGAAGGTTAAATCAGCCTTGCATTCCTGGGACAAATTGCACTTGATTATGATGTCTTATCCTTTATATATATTGTTGAATCTGATTTGCTAAAATTGTGTTTTGAATTTTTGCATCTATATTTATGAGGAATATTGAACTGTAGTTTTCTTTTCTTGTAATGTCTTTAGTTTTTATTTTTACTAGTGTAACGATGGCCTTGCAGAATGAATTGGAAAATAGTTCCTCTTCTTTAAACTTCTGGAAAAGTTTGTGTAAAAATTGTATTATTTCTCCCTTTTATGTTTAGTTCCCTCATAGCTCAGTTGGTAAAGAATTCGCCTGCAATGCAGGAGACCCCGATTGGATTCCTGGGTCAGGAAGATCTTCTGGAGAAAGCATAGGCCTGTCAGTATTCTTGGGCTTCCTTTGTGGCTCAGCTGGTAAAGAACCTGCCTGCAATGTAGGAGACCTGGGTTCGATCCCTGGATTGGGAAGATCCCCTGGAGAAGGGAAAGGCTACCCACTCCAGTATTCTGGCCTGGAGAATTCCATGGACTGTATAGTCCATGGGGTCACAAAGAGTTGGACAAGACTGAGTGAGTTTCACTTTCACTGCTGAAGCCTTTGGGTCTGGAATTGTCTTTATAGGAAGAGTTTTAACTATGAGTTTAACATTTTTAGAAATAAAGGACTATTTAAGTAACCTGTTTATTTTGTGTGAGTTGTGGTAATTTGTGTCTTTCAAGGGATTCTTCCATTTCACTTATCAGATTTATTGGCATAAGATTTTTAACAATATTTTGTTCTTTTCCTTTTAATATCTGTAGAATCTGTAATGATGTTGCTTCTCGCCTTGATGATAATCGTAAAAAGAGTCTTCTCTCTTTTTCTCTTACTAATCTGGGTAGAGGTTTGTCAATTTTATGACAATTTTTTGCCTTCTTTTGGTTTCATTAATTTTCTCTATATTTTTCTTTTTACTATTTCATTGATTTCTCCTCTAATTTTTTTTTTTACTTGTTTACTCTGCTAGTTTCTTTAATTGGAAGCTTTATGCTATTGATTTGGTTCCCTTTTTAAAGTAGGCATTAGAACTATATATTTTCCTTTAAATTGTTGCTTTAGCAGCGTGTCACACATTTTGATATATTGCATGGTGCTGCTGCTAAGTCGCTTCAGTCGTGTCCGACTCTGTGCGATCCCATAGACGGCAGCCCACCAGGGTCCTCTGTCCCTGGGATTCTCCAGGCAAGAACACTGGAGTCGGTTGCCATTTCCTTCTCCAATGCATGAAAGTGAAAAGTGAAAGTGAAGTCGCTCAGTCGTGTCCGACTCTTCGTGACCCCATAGACTGCAGCCTACCAGGCTCCTCTGTCCATGGGATTTTCCAGGCAAGAGTACTGGAGTGGGTTGCCATTGCCTTCTCTGATATATTGCATAGTCATATTCATTTTCTTTTCCTTTTTCTAAAATAAATTTATTTATTTTAGTTGGGGGCTAATTACTTTACAATATTGTAGTGGTTTTTGCCACACATTGACATGAATCAGCCATGGGTTTACATGTGTTCCCCATCCTGAACCCCCCTCCCACCTCCCTCCCATCCCATCCCTCTGGGTCATCCCATTGCCCCAGCCCTGAGCATTTGTCTCATGCATTGAACCTGGAATGGTGTTCTGTTTCACATATGATAATATACATGTTTCAATGCTATTCTCCCAGAACGTCCCACCCTCATCTTCTCCCTCAGAGTCCATAAGACTGTTCTATGCATCTGTGTCTCTTATTCTGTCTCGCATATAGGGTCATATTCATTTCATTCATTTAATGTACTTTCTAATTTCTGTTTTGATTGTTTTTTTGATTTATGGGTTATTTAAAAGCACTTTATTTAGTTTCTAAATATTTGGGAGATTTTCCAGGGATAATTCTTCTGTTGATTTCTAATTTAATTCCATGGTGGTCAAAGAACATATTTTGTATGACCAGCTCTTTTTAAATTTATTGAGACTTCTTTTATAGCCAGGAATATGGTTTATCTTGGTAATGGTCAGTGTGAGGTTGAAGAAAAAGTGTATTTTCTATTGTTGAATGGAGTCTTCCATAAATATCAATTAGATCAAGATAGTTGATAGTATTTTTCAAATTTCTATATCCTTACTGATTTTCTCTGTAATTATTCAATCAATTATTAAGAGAGGATTTGAAATCTCTGAGTGTAGTGGGGACTCCAGTTATACATTGTACAGGTATATTAGACTGTTTGAAGTTGTACTATAGCTAACACTCTGTTAATTATATTTTAGTCTTTTTCCTCTTTGTGTTTTACTTATTTTTTTTTAGTGATTTTTTTTCTGCAATGTCTTTTCTGCTATTAATTCCTTACAGTGGTGTTTTCATCTCTAGAAGTTTGATTTGAATCTTTTTTTTTTTTGGTAATATATTCTCCCCTCTCAAATTTCTGAATATATGGAATACAATTAAAATATCTTTTAAAAATGCTCTTATCTGTTAATTTTAACATCTGTGTGTTTTGGGTTGGTTTTGATTGGTTGATTTTTTTCTCCTCAATATTTTCCTATTTCTTTGCATGTCTAATAATTTTTGATAGAGTGGCAGATTTATAAATTCTACATATTCATGTAGAAGTCATCTGTTGAGTTCTGGTTATTTTTATTCTTATAAATATCTTGAACTCTGTTCTGGGCTTAGATGTAGTTAAGTTACTTAGGAATTGTTTGATCCTTGGCAATCTTACCTTTAATATTTGTGAGGTGGGAGTGAAACACTGTTTAGTCTGGGATCTACTGTTTCCTACTACTGAGGCAAGAACGGCTTCCCTGGTGGCTCAGACGGTAAAGAATCTGCCTGCAGTGCAGGAGACCTGGGCTCGATCCCTGGGTCGGGAAGATCCCCTGGAGGAGGGAATGGCTGCCCACTCCAGTATTCTTGCCCGGAGAATTCCATAGACAGAGGAGCCTGGCAGCCTACAGTCCTTGGGGTTACAAAGAGTTGAACATGACTGGGCAATTAACACACACCGAAGCAAGAACTTTCTGATTACTCTATTCAGTTCTCTGTAAATTATGAGGTTTTTCAGTCTGGTGGGGGGATTACTTTTCCTGTCCTTTCATGAGCTCCAGAAACTGTTCTTTGTAATTCTTTCAGGTAGTTCTTCTCTGGCCTCTGCTAGTTTCTTCCCACGTATGCACTGATTAGTATTCTGCTGTATCCGCAAGGGGGACTCCCTATGGGTGTCCAGTTTTCTTGCCCTGCAGCTCTTTCTTCTCCTACTAGCCAGCCACCTTTAGCCAAGTTGGTCTTTGGAAACTCTTAGCTGATCTCTTCACCACAGGGAGTCTGTTTGATTGCATCCCACTTCGTCTCTCGGGGCCTGGACACCTTGTCGTGGCAGTAACCCGGTGCTGTTGCAGGGCTCTCCTCTTTCATTTTCTGTCTTGTGCTTTCACCTGGGTTCTGTCCTGATAATTCATTACCATCATTTTAACTTCCTAATGCCATCAAATGTATTTTTTTTATACTTCATCTAATTTTTCTAGTATTCTTTTGCAAAAGATTTGGTAGTAATTACTGTCTGCAACTGTTGGAATAAGAAACCCCAAACCTTTCAATTTTCATCAAGTTTTTCCCAGAGGAGTAAGTGATTATTCTGGTCTGGTGGGGTCCCAGGTAGAGTCTGAGTGAGATTCAAAGCTGGGCGTCCAGCATGTCTGACAGTTCTTGTGGGAGAGCCTCTTCTCTGGTTAGGACTGAGGAGATATTTGAGAGGGTGCTGATCCTGAGGGGAGAAGGAGCCAGACAAATGAATTTCACCCAAGAACTGAATCTAGGTTATCAGAGGAGAGGAGGGGTGAATATGATGTCAGTCATTCACACCCCTTTTTGTCCAGCTCCCACTGGATTTATAAAGAGTTGGCTAGAGAGAGTTGACTGTATGTTAAAACAGAAAGGGTAACTTTTACTCGATATTCTGCCAAAAATAAAAATAAAAAAGGAGCCAGAGGCTCTCCATCATCAGCTGGAAGGAAGAACCAGTGAAATTTGAGTTACTACTGTTAATATGACCCTTTAAGAACACCCTGGCTAGTGAGGTTTGAAGAAATCAAGTCACACAGGGGCCAGGTTAGCCTGGAGCCAGCTTGAAATTTATGGCGCTTCGTTAGTAAAAAGAGTCCTTGGCACAAACCAGTTGTCCATCAGAAGCTATCCTGAGGCCAGAAACTCATTTTACCTTGATCCCAGAATGTCCATCAGATGTTGAGGCTGTTGCCTGGGACTCACTCAGAGAGATTGACTTGAGGTCCTCAACATTTTGCAACGAGTGATACACAGGGCCAGGTTTGCTGAGACTTAATGTGGCAATTTTTCCACAGTTTATAGTGATCCATACAATCAAAGGCTTTGGCATAGTCAATAAAGCAGAAATAGATGTTTTTCTGGAACTCTCTTGCTTTTTCAGTGATCCATCGGATGTTGGCAATTTGATCTCTGGTTCCTCTGCCTTTTCTAAAACAGCTTGAACATCTGGAAGTTCACGGTTCATGCATTGCTGAAGCCTGGCTTGGAGAATTTTGAGCATTACTTTACTAGTGTGTGTTGCTACTGCTACTAAGTCGTTTCAGTCGTGTCCGACTCTGTGCGGCCCCATAGACGACAGCCCATCAGGCTCCGCCGTCCCTGGGATTCTCCAGGCAAGAACACTGGAGTGGGTTGCCATTGCCTTCTCCACTAGCGTGTGAGATGAGTGCAATTGTGCAGTAGTTTGAGCATTGTTTGGCATTGCCTTTCTTTGGGATTGGGATGAAAACTGATCTTTTCCAGTCCTGTGGCCACTGCTGAGTTTTCCAAATGTACTGACATATTGAGTGTAGCACTTTCACAGCATCATCTTTCAGGATTTGAAATAGCTCAACTGGAATTTCATCATCTCCACTAGCTTTGTTGGTAGTGATGCTTTCTAAGGCCCACTTGACTTCACATTCCAGGATGTCTGGCTCTAGGTGAGTGATCACACCATCGTGATTATCTGGGTCGTGAAGATCTTTTTTGTACAGTTTTTCTGTGTGTTCTTCCACCTCTTCTTAAAGAAATGGACATGGAACAACAGACTGGTTCCAAATAGGAAAAGGAGTACATCAAGGCTGTATATTGTCACCCTGCTTATTTAACTTATATGCAGAGTACATCATGAGAAACGCTGGGCTGGAAGAAGCACAAGCTGGAATCAAGATTGCCGGGAGAAATATCAATGACCTCAGATATTCAGATGACACCACCCTTATGGCAGAAAGTGAAGAGGAACTAAAAAGCCTCTTGATGAAAGTGAAAGAGGAGAGTGAAAAAGTTGGCTTAAAGCTCAACATTCAGAAAACTAAGATCATGGCATCTGGTCCCATCACTTCATGGGAAATGGATGGGGAAACAGTGGAAACAGTGTCAGACTTTATTTTTTTGGGTTCCAAAATCAACCCATGGGTTGACTGCATCCATGACTGCATGGTGACTGCAGCCATGAAATTAAAAGACGCTTACTCCTTGGAAGGAAAGTTATGACCAATCTAGATAGCATAGTAAAAAGCAGAGACATTACTTTACCAACAAAGGTCCATCTAGTTAAGGCTATGGTTTTTCCAGTGGTCATGTATGGATGTGAGAGTTGGACGGTGAAGAAAGCTGAGTGCCGAAGAATTGATGCTTTTGAACTGTGGTGTTGGAGAAGACTCTTGAGAGTCCCTTGGACGGCAAGGAGATCCAACCAGTCCATCCTAAAGGAGATCAGTCCTGGGTGTTCACTGGAAGGACTGATGTTGAAGCTGAAACTCCAATACTTTGGCCACCTCATGCGAAGAGTTGACTCACTGGAAAAGACTCTGATGCTGGGTAGGATTGGGGGCAGGAGGAGAAGGGGACGACAGAGGATGAGATGGCTGGATGGCATCCCCGATTCGATGGACATGAGTTTGGGTAAACTCCGGGAGTTGGTGATGGACAGGGAGGCCTGATGTGCTGTGATTCATGGAGTCGCAAAGAGTCAGACACAACTGAGCAACTGAACTGAACCGAACTGAACATGGCAATCTGTTGGTAACCTGAAGGCATTGTGCAGATATAAAACGATTAATCTGATGCATAAAATGAAAGACAAGTAGCGGAGGTAGGGCAGGGGAAGCTATTTCCAATGAACATAGCTCTAGTTCATAAGATGAAATCTATATTTCACTCAGCAGAAGTTACAAATCTGTATTGCATTAACTCTGAAATTCTAACCAAAACAAAGACAGGATGGCAAATATTTAAACAGTGATTAAAACGTTGCCCAGGCAATAGGAAATGTCTCCTCTTGCCAACTGTTTGCTTGGACGGAATGAAAGGAGGGGCACACAAACCTTGTCTTCCTAGTTGCTCTCAGGGACCTTTCTCTGGCACAAGGTCAGCACCCTCAGTCATTAATTTGAGTCCAATGGAGCCCTGTGGAAAGACCCTATTGCGAAAGAACTCTGACATCTGTTAAGGCTAAATGGGTCTTCAATATATATTTTTCTTTTAACATATTTTACTTATACAAATGGCAGGGTGTAATCAGAGCAGATTTCTCTACCAGAAGTTTGAATGCTTAATTCAAAACAAACCCATATTTGATTTGGTAGTATAATTCTCCCCATCTCTCTCATTTGGCTTTTTGCCAGCTGTTAGTCTAATTGCAAGGGTGGCAGCCTGAGATTCTACAACCCTCAAGGGCAACTTGAAGGAAATGTTGCCGTGACTAATTATGGTGATAACGTGATTGAAAGTCATACTGTGCTTTTGAATGGCCTAAAATGACATGGCAGCATAGAAGCATATAAGGACATCCTTACAACTCTATATTTTGTTAAGGTTCAATGTTGCATTCATGTAGAAGTGACCCTGAAACACTCTCACTCCAGTTTTTTCAACAGTCAGGATGACCGCAACTTTGATCAAATCCCACTCAGCATTTTCCTTAGTCATCTTGAAAGCGAAGCTGTTTGGTGTGTTGGCACAAAGTAGTCACAGTGCTACTGTGCTCTTTTGCAGACGGCAGATGGCCTGGTGACTTAATTCACATTGGTAAATAGCATTCACTCACACTCTCAGCTCTGGACTAAACACTGCAGGTAAGCAGCCAAGGGAAGAGGCAGCGTTAGAAGTGAATTGTGTCCCCTCCTCTCCCCGCAAAGACATTTTGGAATCCAACCCCCAGTACCTCAGAATGTGATCTTATATGGAAATAAGGCCACTGCAGATTAATTAGTTAAGATGGAGTGACACTGAAATAGCTGCTGCTGCTAAGTCACCTCAGTCGTGTCCGACTCTGTGCGACCCCATAGACGGCAGCCCAGCAGGCTCCTCCGTCCCTGGGATTCTCCAGGCAAGAACACTGGAGTGGGTTGCCATTTCCTTCTCCAATGCATGAAAGTGAAAAGTGAAAGTGAAGTCGCTCAGTCATGTCCAACTCTTCGCGACCCCATGGACTGCAGCCTACCAGGCCCCTCCATCCATGGGATTTTCCAGGCAAGAGTACTGGAGTAGAGTAGCCTCTAAATCCAATATGACTGTGTCTTTCTGGCTGCATGAAAACAGAGATACACATGGAGGATGCCACGTAACAGTGGAGGCAGAGATTGGAGTTACACAGTTGCCTGTAGCTCAACAGTAAAGAATCTGCCTGCAGTTTTGGAGACATGGAGATGTGGGTTCGATCCCTGGGTTGGGAAGACCTCCCCCCCCCAGAGGAGGAAATGGCAACCTACTCCAGGATTCTTGCCTGGGAAATTCCATGGACAGAGGAGCCTGGTGGGCTGCAGTCCACGGGGTCACAAAGAGGGTGACACAACTGAGTGACTAAACAACAACAGCAACAACAAGTCAAACTGCCAATGATTGCCCCCAAACCACCAGAAGCCAGGAGAGAAACAAACAAGATTTCTTACCTGCAGGTTTCAGCAGGGATGTGGCCCTGTTGACACTTTGGTGTTAGCCTCCAGAACTGTAGACAGTACATTTCTGTTGTTTTAAGTCACTTGGTTTGTGGTACTTTGTTCCAGCTGCCCTAACAAACTACTGTAGTGTGGAATACGTTGTGTTCTTAGGCAACATGGGACCTGGTGATGGAGCTATGTAGAGTAAGGATGACATGTGGGATGGACAGAGGCCCAGTGGAGACCGAGTTACTAGAGGAGGCAAATTTTAAGCTGATTTCAGGGTGTCATCATGTGAATCCTCAAACTATTTGAAGTGACTTTGTTTTCCCCCTGTGCAGTCTCGACACCTGAGACGCAATGAAGGACAGGGAAGTCTGGCGTGCTGCAGTCCATGGGGTCACAAAGATTTGAACGTGCTTGAGTGACAGAACACACCAACACACACATGCAGTCTGGACCCAAGAGAAAGCAGTCTGCGATCTGGGCTCAAGTGGCCAATTCTCCTCCTACCACACAAAATATACTCATTCAAATCACATGAACTAGCCCCAGCTTAATAGACACCCTCTTTATTACTAGTTGGCCAATGAAAGTATAGGGTAACCTAATGACATAGATAAAAAGGAATTTGGGATGTAGAATGTGAAAACCAAGGCTCCAATGGCTAATTATTCCACATCAAATATAACTATCCTAACCCAAGTAGCTGTTCTAAAAATCAAATGGCTAGAACCCTGACGAATTTCCTTTTAAAGTGCTAGAACAGAGATTCAGACTCTGAATTTGCTGAATTAGTGCAAATTTGGATCCAGCGCCAGTCTAGTGCCCATTCCAGCCTTTATAAATGTGAATGCAGCTTGCTTGGTTCCATACCCATACTGGGGGCTCCAGGAAGCTCTGATTTCTCCCGGCTGGCTTCCTACTACACCAGAGCCATGTCTACTCTCTAAAATGATTATCTCACCATGTCGCTTTCTGTGTACAACCTTTTGGTAGCTCTGACTGCCTATGGATCAAATAGAAGCATGATGTTTTAATAAGTCTCTATGATCTGTCCCTGTGCTAGACTCCTCTCCTGCCATCCTCTCCCTTTAATTTTACATCTAGCTTCACAAAATTAATTGTGTCCATAGTACATCCTATGTATCCTGCCCTGGTGGCATTAACCTACTGTCCTCTAAACATACAATGTCATTTCCTTCTTTTTCTTCTAGGGCAACTCCAGTTAACCTTCAAAACCTTGTAAGGAGCACTTATCTATGAAAGCCTTCCTTGATCTCTGCCTCCAAATAGACTTAGAATAACTTCTTTCTTTGTATTATTTTTACATACTTATTTATTCTGCAACTCACACTGTATTTAATGATTTGCTTATAAACCATCTCCCAATTAAACTGTGAGAGATGAAAGTATGTCATATTTATATCAGGATGTGCAGTAGTGAGAGCAGTGTCTACAGAAGGTGATTAGTAACTATTGAAAAGAATTTGTTCACTCACAAATATTTATTGAAGGCTTTATTGTCTTGGTCATTGTTCTGGGCCTTGAGTAAACAAGACAGATAAGGATCTTCCTCACTTGGAGCTCACATTTCTGGTAGAGAAGATGGATAAACAAGCAAACAAACAGAAAAGATATATATTAAATTGTGAAAGTTGCTCAGTTGTGTCCAACTCTTTGAGACCCTTGGACTATACAGTCCATGGAATTCTCTAGGCCACGGATAGCCTTTCCTTTCTCCAGGGGATCTTCCCAACCCAGGGATTGAACCCAGGTCTCCCGCATTGCAGGCGGATTCTTTACCAGCTGAGCCACAAGGGAAGCCCTAAATGACCATAGCCTGGTGTTAACCATATATAACCATAACCATATAACCATAGCATTGGTGTTAACCACCCCCAAAACTCCCCATGTGGGAGTTTTCCTTTAATATATTATATTATCTGGAAATATATATCTTTTCAATTAGCATATGATTCAGCAATTCTGCTTCTGGGTATGTACCCAGAAGAATTGAAAGAAGAATCTCAAAATGATACTTGTGCAGCCGTGTTCATAGCAGCATTATTCACAATAGCCCAAAGGTGGAAGTACCTCATGTGTTGTCCATCAGTGAATGAATGGATAAACAAAATGTAGTCTATGTATACAATGGAATACTATTCAGCTTTAGAAAAGGAGGGAAATTCTGACACAAGCTGCAACATGGATGTACCTTGAAGATATTATGCTAAGTGAAATAGACCAGTCACAGAAAGACATACACTGTGTCATTCCCCTTGTAGGAGGTGTCTAGAGTGGTCAAATCCACTGGGACTGAAGGTAGAATAGTGGTTGCCAAGGGATGGCGGGAAGAGAGAAAGGGGAGTTGTTGTGGGTACAGAGTTTCAGGTGGTGAAGAAGAAATGAGTTCTGTGCATGGCTGGTTGCACCACAGTGTAAATGTTCTTAATACTACTGCACTATACACTTAATGAGCAGTTAAGATTATAAACTTTATATTTTGTGTGTCTTGAATTACACAAATTCCCTGTCCTTGTGAGGCTCATAGTCTATCTGGGGGAGACAGATAATGAATTGTAAAGAGATTAAACACATATATTACCAATTTTTGTTGGGAAGAGATGAGTGATATAGAACAAAGCAGAGAAGGTTAGAAAGAGGATTGGAGGGTTGGGGACAGGGAGAGACTATTTTCAGTTCTTAAAAAAGGTGGCTGACTCCATGGTCTTTTTTTTTTTTAGCTAAAATTAATATGTTGTTGATAAGTGTGTCAACTGTGAAGTTGTGATTTTTTCCTTGGCATCTATGTTTTGCCCAGAAATCTCTGACTTGTTGGAGTCTTGATTGTCAGTTTAGAGTCTCCCAGAAATAACTTTCAGATACCACCTGGAAGAGGGAGTCCCAGGCGGTGCAGTGGTAGAGAACCTACCTGCCAGTGCAGGAGATGCAAGAGACATGGGTTCAATCCTTGAGTCAGGAAGATCCCCTGAAGTAGGAAACGGCAACCTACTCCAGTATTCTTGCCTGGGAAATCCCATGGACAGAGGAGCCTGACGGGCTACAGTCCATGGGGTCACAGAGTGGGACATAACTGAGTGATGGAGCAGGCATGCATCATTGGGAGGAGTCTTGCACACTAAAGCTGGTGGAGTCTCACATGGGTACACCCAGAGGGGCTTCTTTCCAAATTTGTGAAGAAGACAGCCAGGAAGGGTGTCCATATTAGGGAATAATAATCAGTAAGAGGGAGAGGTAGGAACAGAGGTGAAGTGACTTGGTAGGCTGGGTAGCCTAGGCTGCTCAGTCATGTCCGACTCTTTGCAATCAGGCTCCTCTGTCCATGTGATTCTCCAGGCGAGAATACTCGAGTGGGTTGTCATTCCCTTCTCCAGGGGATCTTACAGACCCACGGATTGAACCCAAGTCTCCCGCATTACAGGCAGATACTTTACCATCTGAGCCACCTAGGAAGCCCCTTATGTAGGGCAAGGGGATCTAAAACTGCTAGGCGACATGATGATGAGTAGGTGCAGTGTTTTTACTGTTATTGTTTACCTCATCCACTGACTCCTTCAGCAAGTGTTCTAGGGGCCACTTCTGCATGTGCCTCTGGGCTAGCTCATGGCAATTGAGCTAGAAAGAGTGATTCCCCTTGGGGAGTACATAATCTAGTAATAAACAGTCACAATGTATGCCCATTGTGAATAGTTAAATAAGAACAGCATACAGTTTATGATAAAGTACCCAGCTGAGTGATAGAAGCAATAAATGCTATAGACACGAATGACTGTCAAGAATATTCAACAACTGCTACTGCGCAGGCATCAGAAGGGCTTAGAAGGGATGGGACCCAATCAGAGCATACTCTAGGGGCGAACACCCCGTGACCAGGAACATCAGTCCTAGTTGTGGGAACTTTGAAGAGCAAGGGCTGAGGCCACCATTTCAGGGAGGAGATGAACCTCAGACTGAGCCTGGAGTGTTGAGAGGGAGTAATTAAGTTCATTTCATGATGTAAGTGGGTTTCTTGGAGGAGGATTCTGATAGCTGTGTGTCGGATGGAGTCACATGGGAAGAAGGAAGACGGAAAGGCGGTGAGGAGGCTGTTCTAGGAACTGAGGTGTGAGGCGAGGAGCGTGGAGGACATGATATAGGAGAGAGGCTCCCCCCCATGAGGAGGAGAACTCAGGGGTGGAGAATAAGTAACTCCATATCGTGCTCCCGAGAGCCAGAGCATTTCTTTCCTGCAGTGAATTATTCAAATGTGACTAGGAAGTATAATAAAAGCACAATAAGGTGTGAGCATAAGATACTGACACTGCTGTGTGTCACTCCCCTCCCTGAAATTCCTCTCTATGACACAACAAGGGAGTTGGCAAATAAAATTTGTGCAGATGGCTTGTAGAATAGAGCTAGTCCCCCACAGGAGTTGCTCTGTCAGTAGGAATTACTGTGGAGGTTGCAGGATTTGAGGACACAGAGGTGGGCATCTCTGGCTTGGAGTTGGATTGGACTCTGGCTTGGATCTGGAAGAATGTTAACAATTCCTGAAGCCTCTGAACGCTGGAAACTCTATCCTGGGATGTCCCATTTTAGAAGGTATATCTGGATATCAGGAACCCAGGGAAGTGTCTTGACCTGCACAACCCAAGCTTATCTTTTTGTTAGAACTGGACTTTGAACATGCAGCTCTCCACCTAAATAAGCTTTCTGCAGAATTTAGGGGGTCCTAAGAGTTGTAGGGTTTCCCTTATATAGTTTTAATGCGAGTGCTCATCAAACTCTTCAGGCAAGTGGTAATGATCTCTTTGAAAAGAGAAAGAGAAAGATATATGACTGACTGCATTTCAACTTCCAGAAAACTAAAGAGGATGAGGAGTAAAAAGGAAGTAGTAGGTGGGTTGAGTGGCAGGTCAGTTGGAACTCAAGAATTTTAGCTACAAGAGTTTTAGCTAAATGTATACATATCACTGATTCATTTTATTGTGTAACAGAAACTAAGACAACATTGTAAAGTAATTATATTCTAATAGAAAAAGTAAGATGACTTCAGAAAACTGCTAGGTACATTATATCAGTCAGAAATACATTTGATTTAACCTGCTTGTGGATTACAGCATTAAACCTAAGCACCATCACATCATTTATGACTTACTATGTAGCCAGGAAAGTCAACTGGGATCTTCGACTCAGGGAATAGACTTAATTGGGCAGAGAAGGAAGGAGTAGGAGGATGAGGGGATGGGAGGGTTTTTGAAGCTATGAGCTTCAAAGACCATTTTAAGCAGGTCAGATGCAGGCAAGAGAGGGGGTCTGAACAGTGAGAGGGCAACCTGGAACGTTAGGACGGATGTGCAGCAACTGGGAAGGAGCAGAGATTGAAAAGAGCCGTGATGTAGAGGTGAGAGGCCGCGAGGAAACAAAGCAGGGACCACATTCTCCATAGTGTGAAAGGGGACTAAAATGTGGTTCCTGTCCTTGTGTGTCCACAGCCAAATAGGCAATCAACAAACAATTTGTGTGGGAAGGTTTTTAGTTGAAGAGATTTACAAAAGCCCCTGGGAACAAGGAGGAATAATAGCCACAGATACCCACTGAACACTTTTATGCCAGACACAGCATTCAGTGCTCTCTAAGGTATTATCCCAAAGCCCTGTTATGGTCGCTATCACTGTCTTCATTTTTACTGATAAAGAAGCTGAGACTACCTAGCAGAGTAAGTAATTTGCGTAAACTAGTAGGGAGTAGAGCAGGTATTCTCTGAATTTAACATGATCTCAATAAATCCTGGGATTATTAATTATGAAAATAGTGTAAATTGATGCTGCTGATAGTCCTCTCCCTTTCTTGAAAAAAATTCTTTTAATGGCAAGGACTGGATTTTAAAATTCATATTAAAATGTTCTGAAAATTCTGAAAAAGAAGAACAAAAAGAAGGGAAGAGAACTATTAAACATTAAAGCATTACATAAAGTTATAATAATTTAGATATTTGGATGCTGGTTCTGTGAATAAATAAATTAGTGATACAGAACAGAGAGTAAGTCTGGAAATGTCTGATACTTATGTGGTAAGAATGTAGTATATTATAAAGATGTACATTATATCTGATGGACAATGGTTGTTTATTCTATAAATAACAATAAGATAATTGGGTAGCCATTTGTTAATACATACACACACATACATATATACACACACTGCATACAGTCACAACCCTGCTTCATTTTGTGCATCAAATGCATTCAAGATTTAAATATATGACAACTGATGTCATAAAAGTGCTACAGGAAAACATGGTAATATTTTAAAACAATTTACCACAGAAAGGCCTTTCTAAGCCTGGCAGAAACTTCTAAAGCTGCTGAAGGAAAGATTAATAAAATAAGCACACAGAAATAACTTTTTTTGTCATGAAAACACTATAAACAAAGTTATAAGACAAACAGCAAGCTGGAAAATGTATTTGCAGTGTAAGATGTAGATGAGGCATTACTACTTTGTTCTTTCATGGTAGTACAAGATATCTATGTGTCTAAAATCACCAGGGTTTTAATTTTGTCCTGTCTTATTTTTAAATATCTTACGAGTTTATATTGTGTGTATTTACTAACAGAGTATTACCACACATTTTGTGTTTTGTGTATATACGACCAGGATCAAGATATAGAGCAGTTTCAGCACCACAGGGACTTTCATGTTATTGTTTCATACTCACATCTACCTCCCTCTTGCCCCACTTTCCCCAACTCAGACCCCAGGTAATCACTAATCTGTTCTTCATTTCTATCATGTTATCATTTAATGAATGTTCCTTACATGGAATCATACTGTCACCTTTTGGGTTTGACTTCTTTTACTCTACATAGTTCTCCTGAGATTTGTTCATTCAGTTGTTGCATGTAGCTATAGTTTGTTCCTTTTTATTACTGAGTCCATGATATACATGTATCCTGGTTTTTTGGGTGAAAATCATTCACCCATTGAAAGACATCTAGGTTGTTTTCATTTTTGGCGATTACAAATAAAGCCGTTACAAACAATTCACGTGCGGATTTTTGTGTGAACATAAGCCTATCTCTCTGTCCAGGAGTGCAGTTGCTGGATTACATGGCAAAACATGTTTACTTTTATAAGAAACTGACAAACGTTTCCAGGGTGCCTGTATTATTTTATATAAACATATAATATATGTAAATATATATAATGTATGTATCAATAATTAAAGGGTTAGCAGCCCCAAGGAATTAGCAAAGAACAAATATAGGTAGTTCACAGAAAAATAAGAACAAATGGCTCTATAACAAGAAGATACACTTAACCTTACTGATACTATGAAATATAAAAAATAAAATTATGATAGTATCATTTTTTCATGTACCCAATTTACCAAGAACAAAAAATTTGACAACATATCTGGTGTTTGAGGAAACAGATAGCTTCGTACATTGTTGATGGGGATATAAGCTAATAAAGCCACCTGAAGAACAACTTAACAATATCTATGGAAAATTTTAATGCCAATGCTCTTTGACTCAGCAATTCTAACTTTAGGAAACTTTTCAATAGATACAGTTATATATGTGTGACATTTGTTAATTCACTTAATAAGTAATTTATGTGCTAGAGTCTGTTCTGGCTGCTTGGGATACACTGTGCATAAAACAAAGATCCCTGCCCTAGTGGAAATTATATTCTAACAAGGGGAGAAAGACAATCTATAATAGACAAAATAAACACATGATAAAATATATAGAAAGTGATAGGTGCTCTGGAAAAAGAGCAGGATAAAGGAGATTTGGTGTGCTGGAGGTGGGTATGGGTTGCAATTTATTTGTTTCTTCCAGTTTTGTTGAGGTATAACTGACATTTAGCACTGTGTAAATTTTAGGTGTACCTGATTTAATCTACATGCATCATGAAGTGATTATCACAGTAAGTTTAGGGAACACACATCATCTCATATAGATACAAAAGAAATAGCAAGAAACATTTTTTTTTCTTAGTGATGAGAACTCTTAGGATTTACTCCCTTAACAGCTTTCATATATAACATTGTTGTTGTTCAGTCACTCAGTTGTGTCTGATTCTCTGCGAGCCCATGGACTGCAGCACACAAGGCTTTCCTGTCCTTCACCATCTCCCAGAGCTTGCTCAAACTCAGGACCATTGAGTCAGTGATGCCATCCAACCATCTCATCCTCTGTCGTCCCTTTCTCTTCCTGCCTTCAAATCTTTCCCAGCATCAGGGTCTTTTCCAATGAGTCAGTTCCTCGCATCAGGTGGCCAAAGTATTGGAGCTTCACCTTCAGCATCAGTCCTTCCAATGAATATTAAGGATTGATTTCCTTTAGGATTGACTGGTTTGATCTCCTTGAGGTCCAAGGGACTCTCAAGAGTCTTCTCTAACACCACAGTTCAAAAGCATCAATTCTTCGGTGCTCAGTCTTCTTTATGGTCCAACTCTCACATCTGTACATGACTACTAGAAAAACCATAGCTTTGAGTAAGATGGATCTTTGTCGGCAAAGTAATGTCTCTGCTTCTTAATATGCTGTCTAGATTTGCCATAGCTTTTCTTCCAAGGAGCAAGCGTCTTTTGATTTCATGGCTGCGGTCACCATCTGCAGTGATTTTGGAGCCCAAGAAAATAGTCTGTAACTGTTTCCATTGTGTATATCATAGAGAATTTATATATATATCAGCATATAAGAATAGCAAGGAGAGATAAGAAAGCCTTCCTCAGTGATCAGTGCAAAGAAACAGAGGAAAACGATAGAATGGGAAAGACTAGAGATTTCTTTAAGAAAATTAGAGATACCAAGGGAACATTTCATGCAAAGATGGGCACAATAAAGGACAGAAATGGTAGGGACCTAACAGAAGCAGAAGATATTAAGAAGAGGTGGCAAGAATACACAGAAGAACTGTACAAAAAAGATCTTCATGACCCAGATAATCATGATGGTATGATCACTCACCTAGAGCCAGACATCCTGGAATGCGAAGTCAAATGGGCTTTAGGAAGCATCACTACGAACAAAGCTAGTGGAGGTGATGGAATTCCAGTTGAGCTATTTCAAATCCTCAAAGATGATGCTATGAAAGTGCTGCACTTAACATGCCAGCAAATTTGGAAAACTTTGCAGTGGCCACAGACTGGAAAAGGTCAGTTTTCATTCCAATCCCAAAGAAAGGCAACGCCAAAGAATGTTCAAACTACCGCACAACTGTACTCATGTCACACACTAGTAAAGTAATGCTCAAAATTCTCCAAGCCAGGCTTCAACAGTACATGAACTGTGAAATTCCAGATGTTCAAACTGGATTTAGAAAAGGCAGAGGAACCAGAGATCAAATTGCCAACATCTGTTGGATCATCGAAAAAGCAAGAGAGTTCCAGAAAAACATCTACTTCTGCTTTATTGACTATGCCAAAGCCTTTGACTGTGTGGATCACAACAAACTATGAAAAATTCTGAAAGAGATGGGCATACCAGACCACCTGACATGCCTCCTGAGAAATCTGTATGCAGGTCAGGAAGCAACAGTTAGAACTGGACATGGAACAACAGACTGGTTCTAAATTGGGAAAGGGTTATGTCAAGGCTGTATATTGTCATCCTGCTTATTTAACTTATATTCAGAGTACATCATGAGAAATGCTGGGCTGGATGAAGCACAAGCTGGAATCAAGATTTCCAGGAGAAATATCAATAATGTCAGATATGCAGATGATACCACCTTTATGACAGAAAGCGAAGAACTAAAGAGCCTCTTGATGAAAGTGAAAGAAGAGAGTGAAAAAGTTAGCTTAAAACTCAGCATTCAGAAAACTAAGATTATGGCATCTGGTCCCCTCACTTCATGGCAAATAGATGGGTAACAGTGACAGACTATCTTTTTGGGCTCCAAAATCCGTGCATATGATGACTGCAGCCATGAAATTAAAAGACGCTTGCTCCTTGGAAGGAAAGTTATGACTAACCTAGACAGCATATTAAAAAGCAGAGACATTCATTACTTTGCCAACAAAGATCCATCTAGTCAAAGCTATGATTTTTCCAGTGGTCATGTATTGATGTGAGAGTTGGAATATAAAGAAAGCTGAGCACCAAAGAATCGATGCTTTTGAACTGTGGTGTTGGAGAAGACTCTTGAGAGTCCCTTGGCCAGCAAGGAGATCCAACCAGTCAATCCTAAAGGAAATCAGTCCTGAATATTCATTGGAAGTACTGATGCTGAAGCTGAAGCTCTAATAGTTTGGCCACCTGATGCGAGGAATTGACTCGTTGGAAAAGACCCTGATGCTGGGAAAGATTGAAGGCAGGAGAAGGGGATGACAGAGGATGAGATGGTTGGATGGCATCACTGACTCAATGGACATGAGTTTGAGTAAGCTTCGGAAGTTGGTGATGGACAAGGAGGCCTGGCGTGCTTCGGTCCATGGGGTCACAAGGAGTCAGACATGACTGAGTGATTGAACTGAACTGGTATATCATCCATAGATCATCGAGCATGTATATATATATCCATATATATATATCAAATAGCAGTGTTAATTATATTTATCATGTTGTACATTACATCCCTAGTACTTATTTATCTTATAACTGGAAGTTTGTGCCTTTTGATTGCCTTCATCCAGTTTGCCTCCCACCAACACCTCCAAACATCTACCTCAGCTTCACTGACGACCCTAAAGCCTTTGACTCTGTGGATCATAGCAAACTGATAACCACATATCTAATGTCTTTTTATATGAGTTTGTTTGTTTTTGAAGTATAATTGACCTATGACACTGTGTTAGTTCCTGTTATACAACATAGCAATTTGATATTTCAATATATTTCAAATTGCTCACTGCAAGTCTAATTGCAATATGTTACCACACAAAGCTATTATATAGTTATTGACTTTTTCCTCACACTGTACATTTCATACCCATGACTCATTTATTTTTCAACTGGAAGTTTGTGCCTGTTCATCTCTTTCACCTATTTCTTTCCTTCTCCTGACCTCCTCCCCTCTGACATCCACCTCTTTTTTTCTCTTGAGTCTGTTTCTGTTCTGTTAAGTGTGTTCATTTGTTTTATATTCTTAGGTTCCACATGTAAGTAAAATCATACAATATTTGTCTTTCTATGTCTGACTTATTTCACTTAATGTAATACCCTCTAGTGCATAATATCCTCTAGTCCAACACATAGCAAGATTTCATTTTTTCCTGTTGCTGAGTAAAAATTTCATTCTTTATATATATGTATACATATATAGGCAGCATGTGTGTAAGTCTTTTGTATCCATTCAGCTGCTCTGTGTCTTTTGACTGGAGCATTTAGTCCATTTACATTTAAAATGATTATTGATAGATGTGTACTGTTATCATTTTTTAAGTTGTTTTTGGGTTGTTTTGTGTAGTTCTTTTTTGTTTCTTCTTCTTTCAGTGTCATCCCTTGTGATTTGATGACTATCTTTAGTGCTATGTTTGGATTCATTTCTCTTTTTTTGTGTGTGTATTTATTGTAGGTTTTTGGTCTGTGGTTACCATGGGGTTTATATATATCAATCTATATATATGTGATTATTTTAAGTTGCTGATCTCTTAAGTTCAAATGCATTTTAACTACCTGCTTTTTTACTCCCCTCTTCCCATTTTAACTGTTTTTGACATCATATTTTACATCTTTTTGTTTTATGTATTTCTTAACTAACTACTGTAGGTATAGATGATTTTATTCCTGTTGCCTTTCAACCTTCCTACTAGCTTTATACGTGGTTGTTTCACTACCTTTATTGTGTGTTTGTCTTTACCAGTGAAATTTTTCCTTTTATAATATTTGTGTTTCTAGTTGTGTCCTTTTCTTTTTCGCTTAGACAAGTCCCTTTAACATTTCTTGTAAAACTGGTTTGGTGGTGCTGAACTCTTTCAGCTTTTGCTTGTCTGTAAAACTTCTGTTCTTTGCATTAAATCTGAGTGAAAGCCTTGCTGGGAAGAGTATTCTCGGTTGTAGGTTTTTCTTTTTCATTACTTTATTTATTTCAAATTAATTTTTTGGAGCATAGTTGATTTACAAGGTTGTGTTAATTTCTGCTGTACAGCCCAGTGAATCAGTTATACATACATGTATATCCACTCTTTTTTAGATTCTATTCCTGTATAGGTCATTACAGAGTATTGAGTTCCCTATGCTATACAGTAGGTTCTTATTACTTATCTATTTTACTATAGCAGTGTGTATAGTATGTGTATAGCAGTGTGTATATGTCATTCCCACTCTTCCCTTTCATCACTTTAAATGTATTGTGCCATTTCCTTCTGGCCTTCAGAGTGTCTGCTGAAAAATCAGCTGATAGCCTTATAGGAGTTCCCTTGTATGTAACTTGTTGTTTTCCCCTTGCTGCTTTTAATATTCTATCTTTATCTTTAACTTTTGCCATTTTAATTACAATATGTCTTGGCACGATCCTCTTTTGGTTGATCCTGTTTGGGACTCTCCATGCTTTCCCACACCTGGATATCTGTTTCCTTTTCAAGGTTAAAGAAGTTTTCAGCTATTATGTTCTCCAGTATGTTCTCTCCCTCTTTCTCTCACTTCTCCTTCTGGGACCCCCTAAAATGAGAATGTTATTATGCTCTATGTTGTCTCAGAGGTTCTTAAATGGTTCTCATTACTTTTTATTCTTTTTTTGTGTTCAGCTTCAGTGATTCCCACTACTCAGTCTTCCAGCTTGCTGATTTGTTTCTCTTATCACCTAATCTACTGTTGATCCCTTCTAGTTTATTTTTTATTTCAGTTATTGTATTCTTCACCTCTGTTTTGTTCTTTATATTTTTTGCTTGTTAAAAAATTCTGACTTCATACTCTGTTCATTCATTCCTCTCCTCGGTTCTTTAAACATATTTACATTCATTATCTAGAACTCAGATAGACTGCCTACCTCCACTTCTCTTAGTTCTTCTGTTTGGAACATATTCCTTTGTCCTCTCGTTTGGCCTAATTTGCTATTTCTATTTCTATGTATTTGGTAAGTTGATTATGTTTCCTCACCTTGGAGAAGTGGCCTTTGTAGGAGATGTCTTCTGTGTCCCAGCAGTGGACCCCTCTCTCATCACCAGAGCTGTATATTTTAGGGGTCCACTCCATGTGGGCTGCATGGGTCCTTCTGTTGTAGCAAGCTGCCTACTGTGGGCAGTCTGGCAGGTGTGGATGACGCTCCACTTGGTTGGTTGCCAGGCCCTGCCTTGTGTGGAGGCTGCCTGCAGCTGGTTAATGGGGTTGGGTCCTGGGGAGGCTGAAGATATTTGCTGCTAGTCTTGTGGTTTTTTTTTCCATCAATAGTTTCTCTGTAAACGGTTGTAATTGTGGTGTGCCCATGGGAGGAGGTAACCTCTGGGTCTTCCTATTCTGCATTATTGGCCACTCTTGGGTTGCAATTTCAAATGTATGGTTTGGGTTGGCTTCATTGAGGTGACTTGTGAGCAACAACTTGAAGGAGATCCAGCAGAGATATTTAGTGATTACAGAATATTGTGCTTCCCTATGTTTCCCAGCCCCCTGCAATTAAGCAGGGCCCTGGGACTAGTTTTGATCAATGGACTATTTGGGAATGATTTGGGCAGAAATACTTGAGAGTTGGTAAATGATGCCCTCTTTTCTTCCCTGCTGTGGCAACTGCAGAAGCCTCAAATGACGATAGCAGAGCCCCAAGATGGAAGCAGCCCCAACTATTTGGCTACCACTTGAAAGAATGCCATCTTTATGAACAGTCTACATAGGAATTTTATGTGTTTAAACCACTGAGATTTTGAGGTTTGTTTGTAATTGCAGTCTAGCCAACCCTCACGAATTCAGGAGGTGAGGGAGTTAGCCATGTGTATATCTCAGCGAGGGGCATTTTAGGCAGAGGGGAACAGCCAGAGTCAAGGCCTCAAGGGAGGAGAATGCCTGGGTGGTCTAGTGGTTTACACACAAGTTTATGAAGCATTGTTTCAGTAGCATAAAATTAGAAAGAAACTAACTGTTGTTTGCTAGGGGATTTTGAAGAACTTATGGCACATCCATTCAAGGAAATACTAGACAGCTAATATTATAATGCAGCTTTGTAATTAATTAACAATATAACATCATAATTTGTAGCTAATATTAAAAACAATTAGGTGGCCATTTATGCAATGATATGTAATGATCTCCAAGCTATGTAATTAAGTAAAAAATGTAAGACTAGAATGGTGTAAATAACATATTATAGTTTAAAACAAATGCCCTATTTATTATAAAAATATGGGTGTACACGTCTGTATGTAATTGTTTTAGAGCAAGGTTTTGAATGTTAGAAACTCACGTCCTTGGAAATAATAAGCTGTGTCACATGCAAGGAGTGGAAGAGTGTCAAGCTTCTCAGCTGGGGACGATTTTGCCTCCCCAGGATCTGGAGACATTTTTGGTTATTGTGACTGGAAAGGAGATGCTACTGCATTTAGTGGGTAGGAGCCAGGAATGTTGCTAACATCTTACAATGCACAAGGACATCCCCCATAACAAGGAATTATCTACCCCCCAAAATCTATGGTGCTGAGGTTGTGTAACCTTGGTTTAGTGGGCCTTGAGTAAAAGATTTCAAGTGGGCTACTCTGAAATGGTGAAATATACTAGTGTGTATTACCAGTACTTTAAAGTGTCTATTTTTATATGCAGCATATCAGCTAAGTTCTTCACAGGCCCAGCTGCTGGGCAAACAACAATTGAACAAGAAATTCTCATTAGTTTCTTTTAACCAAATCCTTTTTTTTTTCTTTTTGCTGGTTGGAAGGAAAAAAAATACGTTTCTATTTTCTACCAAAAGCTCCATCTGTATTTAAATGTACTCTTATGGTTATAACAAATAATGTGCTTCAACAAATGGAAAGTGTCGTAAATGGCAACAGATGTAGCTTAGTGCTGACTTTAGATGGTGGCAAGGCCTCCTATAGGACAAGTGATGCTGCGTCCTTCCCACTCAGAACCATCAAACACAGGACTTACAAATTAGAAAGTAATGGTCATTGCTCTGCTTGTTATGATCAACCAGAAAAACAGGCTTTGGCTTATTGAATCTATTATTGAGCCCTAATTAGCTGTGGTGTTTGGACATTCTGAGGCCTACGGTAAGATAAATAATATTTATGGTTTCTTCAATGTATCAAATCATTGTTTATGAAATGCAGTGTAGGATAAAATACTCGCCTTTCTCAGAGTTTAGACCACAGAGTGACCAAGGACTCATTCTGGGGTTGCGATTGAAGCACTGGAGCCCAGCATGGGTAATCTTCACGTAGACACTCTAACCACACATGTCAGAGTGCTCAGCAGCGTCTCAGGCCCACTCAGACTCCTCGACGGGTCCTTAACCAATGCCCTTAACATCGCCACGTGAGCTTTGGGTGGAATTGAGGAAGGGTAGCATTAAATACAGTGAGTAATCTGAAAATGAAGGGTGGGGGAATAAAAAACAAGTTCAGTTGGGTTCAAAAAAATTCCTGAGAATGTCAGCATTTTCCATTTGGGGGAAAAAAGATGTCTTTAAAAACTTTTCTGTAGGAGAACTTATAAACTCTCATCAGTGCATATATTGATAGGAACTGAAATAGGGTAGAGAAAAAAGTAAACAAAAAAGCAAAGTCTCAAAGACCTCAAATAAAATACCAGGATAACTGCACGAAGGCAAATAGATCTCAGTTTCCTTATCCATAAAACAGGGAGAAAAAATACAAAATTCTTGGAACCAGATGAGTTTCAGAGTTCAAGATATTTAATATTCTACAAAAGTAGTAAGATAAATGTGCATGCATGCTCAGTCGCTCGGTTGTGTCTGACTCTTTGTGATGCTATGGACTGTGGTCCACCAGGCTCCTCTGTCCATGGGATTTTCCAGACAAGAATATTGGAATGGGTTGCCATTTCTTCCTCCAGGGGATCTTCTCTACCCAGGATCCAACTCGCGTCTCCTGAGTCTCCTGCATTGGCAGGTGGATTCTTTACCACTGTACTACCTGGGAAGCCCAAAGTAAACATACCATTCACTATATGGAACCCTGAGAGGGTCTGGGGAACTATTCCTTCATGAAATGCATTAATATTTCTGTAACAAAATGTGTACCAAATAGGTTGAAGAGTATAAGCTGCCTCACATTAGGTTATGTCAGTTTTTGCTGCTGAGTCAGTTTGCTCTAGACTTAGAAAACACTTTGAGTGTTCAGACCTTTTTAATTTATGAGCTACAAATGAAGTGCAATAAAAATAAAGGGCTGTAATGGGCAAACTGTGTATAAACTATGTATAGTGCTAGGGTACAGTAAGCATGCAGTAACAGTGGCTATTTTTAATTATTAGATTGAATTGTATGAGATTTTTGTTTTTATAGGTAAAAGACAATCAGATACTCTAATTATAATATTATGTCACCATTGGAAGTCTTTGAGTTGATATCAATTTGGCTCTATTACTATTCCATTTCTTTTCTTTCCTTCCTTTCTGTACCTTTCCCTCCCCATAACCCCTCACTCCCACCTGAAAATCCTTGCACGTAAAAAGTGATGTGAGTGGTCACCTTTGGCTGAGTTACTAAACAGGCTCTTTAAGCTTCATCTACTTATATAGGGAACAGGACCTAATACACTATGAGCTACTACATTGCATCATTTTTTTTTTTTAATCCCTATGAAATTCCTCGTGGTGGTTTAGTCGCTGGGTCATGATCGACTCTTGCGACCGCATGGACTGTGGCCTGCCAGGCTCCTCTGTCCACGAGATTCTCCAGGTAGGAATACTGGAGTCGGTTGCCATTTCCTTCTCCAGGGGATCTTCCCAACCCAGGGATTGAACACAGGACTCCTGCTTTGTAGGCAGATTCTTTGCCAACTGAGCTCAAGGGAAGCCCTTGAAATTCCTCATGCAAATGTCCAAATCATTGAACAAATTTAGTACTTACTATGGAAACGTTCCTATGGCACCCCACTCCAGTCCTCTTGCCTGGAAAATCCCATGGACGGAGGAGCCTGGTAGGCTGCAGTCCATGGGGTCACTAAGAGTCGGACACGACTGAGCGACTTCACTTTCCCTTTTCCCTTTCATGCACTGGAGAAGGAAATGGCAACCCACTCCAGTGTTCTTGCCTGGAGAATCCCAGGGACGGCGGAGCCTGGTGGGCTGCCGTCTATGGGGTCGCACAGAGTCGGACACGACTGAAGCGACTTAGCAGCAGCAGAAGGCCTTTGCTTAAAGAAGATAAAAACCAAAACAAAAATAGTAAAGCAAGCAGCAGGCATTTTACTTGTCTTAGATTTCCATGCCCTTCTTTCTCAGCACACCCTAAGTGTTCTAACCACAGTGATTCTGATGACCAGAGTTTCCAGAGAAACCTGGGACTGAGCTGAGTCAGAAGAATTTGAGTTGGGTCAGCACAGAGTCCAGGCCAAAGTCATGGTGAGCTGGTGTGAAAAAACAAACAAACAAACAAACAGACAGATAGTCAAAAACAACCTAAAGCACAAAGCAGCCAGCTGCCAACCACTTCAGAATTGTACCAAAGTGACCTGCTGTTTGTAAGTCTGTTTCTCTGCATTCCTTTCTAACTGTAGACCTCGGCCACTCAAATCATTCTCAATCTTAAATAACATTATGGACCATCCATGGGGGCAGAAAAGTCAGCAAACTCATGCATTACATTATGTTTACAAGTTTATTTTCAAGGCTGATTATTTATTTGTTTGATTAAGAATTTCTCCTGGTGCCTCATGGGTAAAAAATGCGCCTACAATGCAGGAGATGTGGGTTCAGTCCCTGAGCTGGGAAGATCCCCTGGAGGAAGAAATGGCAATCCACTGCAGTATTCTTGCTTGGAAAATTCCATGGACAGAGGAGCCTGGCAGGCTACGGTCCATGGGATCTCAAAGAGTCAGACATGACTGAGCAATTGGCCACCCACACATAAGAGAACCTTAGTAATTGAAAGCTTCTTTTATTTTACTAATTTGTAAATAGTCCTGATTTTTATGGTAGGAATGAATCTAGGCTTGTCAGATATTTTCATGGTAATTCCTCTAATGAAGATCTTAATTAACCAAGTAATTTATGATGAATATAAAGGCATCTTAATTAACTGAATTATTTTTGGTGAGTAACCTCACCCATAGAGCAACGTGGGACCTTCCAATTGCTTTGGCTAGACTGGGATGTGCCCCTCCCTGGGCTCCTCAAGATAGTCCTGGACCTGTTTCCTGTGACTTCCACTGGCTGTAAGCCTCCTTGTTATCCAGTGCATTCTCATAAGAAATTCCATCCTAATTTGAAGTAAACTGGCCACTCTGCACCATCCATCTTAAGAAAGTCCAATGAGCTCTTCTGGGTTATTCCAAAGGCTACTTTTTTTCTATAAAAATAATTTTATTTCTCTCAGCAAAAGTGATGCATAGAAAAATTAAAAACTCAGTTAAGCACAAAGCAGAAAATAAAAATTACCGATAATTCCCCCACTTGGATAATCACTATTAAATTTTGATGTATATCTATGTAGCACCCTTTTTACAAAAGTGGGAGTACCCTGTTACACAATTTTGTGAGTTCTTTTTGCTTAATTGTTGTAAATACCTTTTCCGTTTTATCTCAACAAATTTAATGATTAAACTATATTTCTATTGTGTGTATAATTAATCACCAGTGTTGGACATTTTGTTGCTTATGTTTTTCACCACTATTCTGTGATAAATAACTTTGTAGCTAAATGTTTGCACATATGTGTGATTATCTCTCAGGTAAAGTTTTAGAACTGGAGTTATTGGATCAAAGTATAAGCACAGTTTTGAGGAGTTTGATTCTTAGGGACAAATTGCCTTCCAGAAAATATGTGCAAATTTGCATATCAATCCAACAGTCTCTGACAGTCAGTCTCTCTTTTCTGTGGCTTCTCTCTGGAAGTTTTTCACTGCTTCTGCCTCAAAATTGCTTGTCCTAAGTTTGTCAATGCTGGCTCTGGCCATTTTGTTTCAGAATACTGCTTCAATCTCCCCTTTCTTTTTCTGCCATTGAATCTCCCTCGATTGAATTGTCTCTTGAGCAGTAGAGGAGAAGAAAAGTGAACCCAATGTATTTTTTGTTTATTTGTTTGCATCCTATCCAGCCTATGGGAGGTAGCAGTAGCAGCAAATTAAACTCAAGCCTTGCAAGGTTTGCTTTCCACTGGGAAATGAAAGACCCACGAAGTTCAAGGAGCCCATTAGTGGCAAGAAAATTAAGAGCATAAACCCAAAGAATGCCCACAACTTGCTGCTTGGTATTACATGGATGCTTATGGTTCAGATAATCTCTCATTGCTCAAGTGTGTTTAAAGACAATAACAATTCTGATTATATTCCTAATATAGTCACCAGGGAAGCCCTGGGATATACTAGCTAGGGTCAACCACCTGTGGCCCTAGTCAACAATCAAAGATGGTTGTGACAAATACTCCATGAGACAGTAACAGAGGGGAATAGAAACATCAGTGCTGCTTTTTATTCTGTAACTTTTCATCTTAAGTGTTTTGGGGGAACAGGGACTGAGATTCCTGTTTATGGGCTGTGAAACTCTTCCTGTGCTCTTGGTGATCAAAAGGGCATTTGGGGAATTTTGCTGTTTGTTGGTGATTCTTATAGGCAAAGGCAAAGGCAGGCAAAGGCAGGCTGAAGGGATAGTTATTTTTACTGCCTGTTTGTCTCTATTGTAGGAACTTAAGAAAACTTTGAGAAGTTTGAGGCTACCCATTAAAATGTGTATTTTGGCTTTTGTGAATCACCTTTTTTAGCTATATATGTTCTCCCTGACCAACTCGGTCCATGCCATTGAGAATAAACTGCATTTTTCATACATTTATTGATTTACTCACTCTTTCCTTGGGCAAAAGACTTGAGGAAGAAAAGGGTTGGAGAGATTTCTCTTTGATGTAAAAAGACATGAGTCCTACTCTTACATGTGATAGAAAGATCAGAACCTCACCCAGTATTCCCAAGAGGGTTTTTTGTGGGGATGGAAATGTGGGGACTCATACTGCAACCATGTCTTTGCTGTCACTTAGCTCCATGGTCTCTCCTACTTCATGACGAGCATTCTTATGTTTGCATGGCCTTCCTGCATACTGCATATCACCTCTTTTCCTTTATTTGCCCCAAACACAGCTAATATAAGACTGTGGCATGAAGTAGATTTTTCTGAGGGTTTAGGCGGTGGGTAATGCAGGATATTTACAGTGGAGTTTGCTGAACTGCATGGTCTGGGGGAAGACTCCCCATAAGACTATCCTCACTTCTGACACCAACTGCAAGTTCAGGGGATTCCTCAAGACACCCTCAGGTTGGATAATTTTCTAGAAGGAATCACAGTGTTACTGAGCCAAACACGAGTCCCCTCACCCCCATACAGAAAGCCAGTCTGTTGACACTGACATTGGTGATAAAGGAAAATGCAGCTTTATTGTAAGGCACCATACAAGGAGAACAGGTGGCTCATGCTCAAAACCCTTGAACTCCTCGGATGGTTTTAGCAAACCATTTGTAAAGGCCAGGTAAGGGAGGAGGGGATTACAGGAATGTAATCAGATTGTATACAATTCTCTAGTTAGTTGATGGTGAGGTAACAGGGCTATGTCCAGCGGTTAACATCAGTCCTTAGGCTCAGGAGGTCTGGGGACTGTGTGCTTATTGATTGTCATCAAGCAGTTAGCATCTTCCATTTGGTGGGGGGTTTTCACATCTATAAAACAACTCCTGAAATGTGTATTGGATACTATTATCTAGGTACTTTAGAGAGGAGCGATGGCAGAGGATACAGGGCAGAGGTCTGTTCCAGGAAAGCCCCATAGGGTCCTGCTTGCTTACAACAGAACTTATTCAAAGGAGAGAGATACATGTTAATATCATCCAACGGTCGAGACATATAGGGAAGAGTCCAGGAGGGGCCCCAAAGTCACGCTTCCAATTGCCTTTTCTCTATTGATTCATAATGCGGTTACCTGCTCTTGACACAGTGTGTGACATATGCAGAATATTGCCCACTGAGGAAGCCCGCTGAAACCTTTGGTGTCCAGACTTTTTATAGGCACTATTCACACACTGCTTGTGTGACTGACATTTAGTCTCCAGACTTTCAGGCTGTTAGAGTTTTAGGCTAATACCTACAGTCTCCAGTTTCTTTGGACCTGGGAATTTATACAACATTTCCCAAAGCCTCCATTATAAATCAGTCACATTGTTAGACAATTCAGTGACCAAAGTCCCCTGAATGGGAAAATACCCCACAAAGATCTTCCTATCAGGTAAAACACTCCAGGGACCTACAGAGAGTAGGTAGGGCCTACAGATAGTAGATAGGACCTACAGATCCTCCTAGTAGCCAAGGGACAAGAGCCAGATCTCTCCTTGAGTTAGGTTAATTCGTTACTACACAATTATATTAATTAGACATTTCTGGAAACTTATTTTTTAATCTTAAATCTCATTAACTGGGGCCGCACTCCCTTATTTTTTTTCTCTCTTTTTTGTTTTATTCTTTTTTAAAAAAAAATTATGGTTGATTTACAATGTTGTGTCAATATCTGATGTACAACAAAGTGACTCAGTTAGACACATACATTCTTTGTTATATTATTTCCCATTATGGTTTGTCACAGGATATTATGTATGGTTCCCTGTGCTCTACATTGTTGTTATTGATTAGTCACTAAGTTGTGTCCAACTCTTTGCGACCCCATGGACTGTAGCCCACCAGGCTCCTCTCTGCATGGGATTTCCCAGGCAAGAATACTGCTCCAATTGCCATTTCCTTCTCCAGGGGATCTTTGACCCAGGATTGGAACCTTGCTATACCTTGTGTTTATCCATTGTAAATGTAACAGTTTGTATCTACCAACTCGAAACTCCAAGTCCATCCCTCCCCCTCCTCCTGACCCCTCAGACAACCACAAGTCTGTTCGCTACATCTGTGAGTCTGTTTCTGTTTTGTAAATAGGTTCATTTGTGTGATATTTTAGATTCCACATATAAGTGATATCATATTTGTCTTTCTCTGACTGACTTCACTTAGTATGATAATATCTAGTTGCATCCATGGTACTGCAAATGGCATTATTTTATTCTTTCTCAAGAAAATTAGAGATACAAAGGGAACATTTCATGCAAAGATGGCACAATAAAGGACAGAAATGGTAGGGGCCTAACAGAAGCAGAAGATATTAAGAAGAGGTGGCAAGAATACACAGAAGAACTATACAAAAAAGATCTTCACGACCCAGATAATCACGATGGTATCATCAATCACCTAGAGCCAGACATCCTGGAGTGTCAAGTCAAGAGGGCCTTAGAAAGTATCACTACGAACAAAGCTAGTGGAGGTGATGGAATTCCAGTTGGGCTTTTTCAAATCCTAAAAGATGATGCTGTGAAAGTGCTGCACTTAATATGCCAGCAAGTTTGGAAAAGCCAGCAGTGGCCACAGACTGGAAAAGGTCAGTTTTCATTCCAATCCCAAAGAAAGGCAATGCCAAAGAATGCTCAAACTACCACACAATTGCACTCATCTCACACACTATATAATGCTCAAAATTCTCCAAGCCAGGCTTCAACAGTACAAGAACTGTGAACTTCCAGATGTTCAAGCTGGATTTAGAAAAGGCAGAAGAACGAGAGATCAAATTGCCAACATCTGTTGGATCATTGAAAAAGCAAGAGAATTCGAGAAAAACATCTACTTCTGCTTTATTGACTATGCCAAAGCCTTTGACTGTGTGGATCACAACAAAATGTGGAAAATTCTGAAAGAGATGGGAATACCAGACCACCTGACATGCCTCTTGAGAAACCTGTATGCAGGTCAGGAAGCAGCAGTTAGAACTGGACATGGAACAGACTGGTTCCAAATCGGGAAAGGGTTATGTCAAGACTGTATATTGTCACCCTGCTTATTTAACTTATATGCAGAGTACATCGTGAGAAATGCTGGGCTGGATGAAGCACAAGCTGGAATCAAAATTGCTGGAAGAAATATCAATAACCTCAGATATGCCGATGACACCACCCTTATGGCAGAAAGTGAAGAGGAACTAAAAAGCCTCTTGATGAAAGTGAAAGAAGAGAGTGAAAAAGTTGGCATAAAATTCAACATTCAGAAAATTAAGATTATGGCATCTGGTCCCCTCACTTCATGGGAAATAGATGGGCAAACAGTGGAAACAGTGACCGACTTTATCTTTTGGGGCTCCAAAATCAGTGCATATGGTGACTGCAGCCATGAAATTAAAAGACGCTTGCTCCTTGGAAGAAAAGTTATGACCAACCTAGATAGCATATTAAAAAGCAGAGACATTACTTTGTCAACAAAGGTCCATCTAGTCAAAGCTGTGGTTTTTCCAGTAGTCATATATGGATGTGAGAGTTGGACTATAAAGAAAGCTGAGCGCTGAAGAATTGATGCTTTTGAGCCGCAGTGTTGGAGAAGACTCTTGAAAGTCCCTTGGACTGCAAGGAGATCCAACCAGTCCATCCTAAAGGAAATCATTCCTGAATCTTCATTGGAAGGACTGATGCTGGAGGTGAAACTCTAATACTTTGGCCATCTGATGTGAAGAACTGACTCATTTGAAAAGACCCTGATGCTGGGAAAGATTGAAGGTGGGAGGAGAAGGGGATGACAGAGGATGAGATGGTTGGATGGCATCACTGACTCAATGGACATGAGTTTGAGTAAGGTCTGGGAGTTGGTGATGGACAGGGAGGCCTGGTGTGCTGCGGTCATGGGGTTGCAAAGAGTCGGAACTTTACTGACTGATGGCTGAATAATATTCCGTTGTATATAAAGGCTGTATCTTCTTGTCCATTCCTCTGTCGATGGACACTTAGGTTGTTTCTGTGTGTTGGCTATTGTGAACAGTGCTGCTGTGAACATAGGGATGCATGGATCTCTTTGAATTATAGTTTTGTCTGTATAGTCTCAAGAGTGGGATTGCTGGATCATATGTTAATTCTATTTTTAGTTTTCTAAGGAATCTCCATACTGTTTTCCGTAGTAGCTGTACCAACTTACATTCCCAGAAGCAATGTAAGAGGATTCCCTTTTCTCCATACTCATTCCAGCATTTATTGTTTGTAGATTTTTTGATGATGACCATTCTGATTGGTATGATGTTATACCTCATTGTAATTTTGATTTGCAAGTCTCTATTAGTTAATGATGTTGAGCATCTTTTCATGTGCTTTTTGGTCATCTGTATGTCTTCTTTCGGGAAATGTCTATCTAGATATTCTACTCATTTTTTGATTGGATTGTTTGTTTTTTGATACTGAGCTTCATGAACTGTTCGTATATTTCTAAATGATAAAAGTAATGCAAGAATATATGTTTATTGTTAAAAAATACATTTTCCCTTCTGCAAATCCTCCACTTTTAGAATTCTGGTTCTAATTCTACTCCTTGTGTCATCCCCTTGAACATGCTCCCTTGTTCTTCTGGATCCCTCAAAGCAACTCTACTACTTCCCACAGCTAAAAGGATTGAAAGGAAAGATAGACTCCCCATCACAGAATATTTGAAGTGGTTACTCACTAGGCCTGTCCATGCATATTAAAATTCTCTGAGTTGTTATAGCAGCTGTTGCAACTGAAAATAATTCAGCAACTAGCACCATTTTCTGTGTAGTTTATGGGCTCAGGAACAGTCCAGAAGCGCTGGTATTTGAGTTACCGTTAGTCTGCCCAGCCCATCTCCACATGTCACAGGCTGGTAATTTGATCTACAGCTCCCTTGAAGTGAGTTTGCATTAAACACAGAAAGCTCTTTTTTTTTTTTTCTCCCTTTTTTGCCAAACATTAAATGGACTTTTATGTGTGTCCTTTTTTCCCCTTGCAAAATCATGATTTGATTCAACAAAAATATTACACACCTTCCTGAGGGTTTCGTATCCTTTTCCCATGGCCGCACATTTTCTGCAGCTGCCTGCCCTCCGTCACTAAAAGGCCCGGGTACCTAAGACGGGGAGAGACTGGCTTTGAATACAGCTGGGCCTAAGAAAACACAGACAGCAGTGAGAAAAAATATCTTCCGGTGACCTTTCCTTTCAAGACTCAGGAAGTCAGCTGCTTCTCAGTGCTCTTATCATTGCTGCGAAGGTTTGATTTTTCCAGTGTCCAGTGGTGGTTTTCCAGGCAAATGAGAGCCGAAGCTGAAAGAGCCCCCTGTTTTTGGAGAACTGAAGGAGACTGCCTCAGGATGGAAGCAGTCCCACCTGGCCTCTCCTGACCACCTTCCGGCAGCCAGGGCCAGGGCCGTGTCTGATGATGGAGACGTTTGGAGTCATTTCAGCAGTGGCAGCTCGCACTGTGCTCATTCCATCTGCTGATATGCAGATTGTGGTGGGTGGGGCGAAGGCGGGTGATGCCATTGACTCACCACCTTGCAACAGGTAGCCGGCTTTCCAGCTACTTTGCATGATATCCAGACTCCCTGGCAGAAATGTTGATGGTTAACAGAGCCTGAGGCGGCACCTCTGAGTTCAGTAGCTTCCAGTTTTTAATGATACCCTAACTAACGGTTGAAATACCTAAGATAATAGTAGCCACAGTGATGTGCTATTTTGGGTTACTGAAAACTGAAATTCTTTTTTTTATATCAGTAATGTGAGGAGTCTTGTCTATCTAATCAGCCAGTTAGTTGTACTACAAGGAGAGATTAAATATCTGTCTTCAGAGTCACTGAGTTCTTATAACATTTTAAGTTAGAAATCCAATACTTTCTTCCCCAGAGACATATAAACTTATTTGGTCCAAGTTTGAGGATGCCAGAAGTCATTGCGGTTTAGATGATACCTATTTATGATTGACACAAATAAACAGTCACAAGTGTACAGAATCTTGAGTTGTGGGATCTTGCTGTCTGTCTGAAAGGCTGTTGCATAAATCAGAAATTTGTGCTTGTCTGGGGCACCCAAGGGGAGAGAAGTGGGGGGTTTAGATTAGGATGGATGAATTGAAGGGTTTAAGCCACATTGCACACTATACCCCAATACACAAAAGTACCTACTTTTTGATTTTTCAGAACAGAAATTGATTATGAAGAAGGGGAGGGAAAGAAAAGGAAAGAAAGAAAAAAATCAACTCAGAAAACCAACCAAACAAAAAACCCAGCCATATATATATATGTATATATTTTCCATTTCAGTACTTTAATAATATTTTGAGCATTTGCCTCTACTGCCTGGTAGGCAGAGCTCACTCCAGAGTAAAGGGTCTCTTCCTGGTAGGACCCATTTATAGCTCCCAAGGTCACTGGCATTGTTCCAGTGTAATCCCCTTGCCAGTTCTGTGCGGGGGCATTTTCCCTATAGCCCTGCTGCTGCTGCTGTTGCTAAGTCGCTTCAGTCGTGTCCGACTCTGTGCGACCCCATAGATGGCAGCCCACCAGGCTCCTCTGTCCATGGGATTTTCCAGGCACTAGTACTGGAGTGAGGTGCCATTTCCTTCTCTATAGCCCTGCAGTCCCTGTCTTTCTTGTTGACAGAATGGTTCTTGTGCCTGGCATTTTGTGCCTCTCAAGGTGCAGGAGGAAGATGTCTAGATTCAACCCGTCTCTGCATTGCTGCAGCCCCCCACACCCACTCATTTCATGGATCCAGGAGGCCATCCCAAGAGAGTGCACCAAACGGTCCACTTGGTCCAACCAGATATTTGATTAAAATATTAATTTTGTGATCATGTCAATGAAAGTGTATGAGACATCGTGAGTGATGTGTGAAAGTCACTCAGTTGTGTCCAACTCTTTCACACATTAACTGGGTCCTAACTGTGGAACAGACAAGTCTTTGGCTTTGAACTCAACTCTGCAAGATGATGTCCCCCAGGAAGGTTTGCTTGTGCCTTGACTCTTGAGAGCCAACAACTGAGGGTAGGTTTTTCTGAAACTCTCCTTGGGCAGAGCTTGGAGGTCAGGCTCAGTGATCCTGGCCTTGCTCATGCCCTTACCAAAACGGAGAAGACAGGTTAGAGGCTCTCCTAAACGCTTAATGGAATTTTGGGATAAAATATTTCTTTAAAAGGTTAAAAAGTCTTTATAAGGGAGGACTTTCTGGCCTTCCTGTGGAAGATGACCAAATACTTATTAAAATATTCCCATTTCTGGTAAGTTAATCAATCTCCCCAAATATATAACAGGCCTCCCGTGATCAAAGTCTGGATCCAAACTTGCTCAGAACAATTTTATCTACAGAAAGAACTCACCTACATCAAATGGCAAGGTTGTAACCATATACACAAGCAGACTGCCACAGATGTAGGAAACAAGCTTATGATTACCAAGAGGGAAGGAGTAAGGATGGGATGAGTTAGGAGACTGGGACTGACATATATACATAGCACAGGGAACACAGTGCTCTGTGGTGACCTAAATGGGAAAGAAATGTAAAAAAGAGTGGGTACCTGTATATGCATAGGGGCTTCCCAAGTGATGCAGTAGTAAAGAATTTGCCTGCCAGTGCAGGAGATGCAAGAGACTCAGGTTCAATCCCTGGGTTAAGAAGATACCCTGGAGGAGGAAATGGCAACCCACTCTAGTATTCTTGCCTAAAAAATCCCAGAGGAGTTTGACAGAGGAGTTTGGCAGGCTACTGTCCGTGGGATCACAAACAGTTGGATCCAACTGAGTGACTGTGCGCGCATGTATATGTATAATGCATTCACTTCTCTGTATAGCAGAAACTAACACAACATTGTAAAGCAACTATATTCCAATAAAAATTAATTAAAAAATAAAATACATGTGACAATTAGATAATAAGAGAGAAAAGTACAATTGGATAATAAAAGAAGAAAAAAAAATGGAGGAAACTGCACAGCCCCAGTTTGCAGTTTGCTGTGGGAAGGAGTAGCCTCCAGTCCAGATTCTATAGTATGAAGTCAGATAATTCAATGACAATAATAATTTTATTAATAGGTGAAGCTTAAGGGAAGTTTATAGCTTTAAAACAGGAAATGGAAAACAATAAGTAAGAAACTATAAAATAAATTGAACACACAGCTTTCTGTTACATTTTATACCCAGTGGTACCTAGCATTTACTTTAGGAAATGACAGACTTATTTAGAAGTCTGGCAACTTCTAGAATCTCTCTCTCTCTCTTTTTATTTTATTGAAATGTAAGTGGGAGCAATGCTGGATACACTTAGGGCTTATTTTTTAAATTTCTTTTTGAGTTGCTAATTAGGGAGTGTTAGTATGTGTCTAAGTTTGTTTTTCCCTTTAATATTTACATGCCATGTTATGGCAAAATAAATCTTTATTGTGAATTTATATCTGGGTATTATTAGCCGTGTTTTATTAAATGATTATAGTGAGCCAGGCCCTGTATTAAATACCACAGTGCTTTAGCTTATTTAATTAACATTATGATGTGGGTACAATTATTACTTGCATTTTACAGATGAGGAAACTGAGGATCAGAAAAGTTAAGCAACTTGCCTAGGACACAGCTACTAGCAAGAATTGTACTGGAAACTCAGATCTGACTGTCCCCAGAGCCCAAGCTCTCAATCTATTTTTCCTAACTCTTAGTCTATATCATGACTTTCACAGTCTGAAATTTGGGAACTCTTGGGGAGCCATGGGACAATGTTTAAGAAATATTTAAGGGTGCTGTATACACTGCAACTCCAATATTAAATCATAATTTCTTTTAAACAAAATTTCTTTAAAATAAATGAAAGAGAATTCTCTGACTAATAAACTAACAAACTGCTAAACTCCAAACTAGCTGAAATTGTCATGTGCTATTTCTCCACCTCCTTTCCCTGGACTTCAAGGACTTTAAAAATGTCCTGCCTGCCCTCAAAATTAGAGAACTCTGAATTTCAGCATTGCTGGTGTGTGTGTGTTATCTGAATGGTAAGGGTCAGGGTGTAGGGGGAAGATGATAGGAATTGTAGTCTAAAGAAAATCAGGGAGTCCCAGTGACCCCATTTCCTTACCGTCTCAATATTCTCACTTTTAATGGAAATGATATCAATACCTATGAAATCAGAGTGTTGTTAGCATTAAATTAGACAATGCATGCGAGTGAAATTTATGGGTTACTTATTTTAGATGTAGTGAAGGTCTCCTTCCCTGTTTGACAACGTGTAGGCTGGTACTTTACCATCGTCTGTTTCTAAGATCTGTTAAAGTCATTTTTTTCTGGGAGTGTTCTATTCGTCAGGATCTTGGCAGGAAACAGATGGTGCATTCATGCTGGGAAGAGTTTAATAAAAGGACTGTTTACAAAAGTGTATGCTGGATTTAGAAAAAGCACCAAGGGACAAGGGACCTCTCAGTACCCCAGTGGGGCGCCATTACCTATGCTAGGTTTGAAGAGGCAAGCAGAGGGAGTGTTTATCAGAGCCTGGAGATTTTGGAGAAAGCCACCTGGCAAAAACTATGGCCTTTGGTGGAGTGATGCAGTCAAGCCACAGAAACCTACCAGAGAGAGATCTTGGGAAAAAAATTTCCTGACCTCACATTTGTCCCTTGCTTTGATCTCTTGCAGGTACTCACACTGGCAGAATCCAAATGGAAGCTGGAAAGGAAGGGTGCCCTTGATGTGGTCCAAACAGGTCAGCCCCCAGGGCAGAGAGCAGGTGGAGAAGAGTGGAAAGTGGATCTGGGTAACCAGAAGGTATGGAGCATGGCCTCATGGTTTCTCAAACATGTTAACCAATAATCTCTATCCCTTTGGTCAGATTTGATTGAATCAATGGTGATGCAGAAATTATGTTGTCTGCCTCCCCTTCTGTATCTTCTCCACATTTAGAAGTGTTTACTCTTCACTTCCAAGCTGTCTTGTGTTCTTTCATTCCTCTAAATCTTCTTGTGAAAAAATTAACACGAGAAGTTAATTCCCACACTTAAATGTCTTATGCCTAATTATTGTTTGTTAAAATGCATACTGATTTTGACTCCTGGGATAGCTAAGTTGCTACCAGACTGACTTCATATGAAAAATGCAAAGAACTACCTGAAGGCCCTGGAACACTAGTCCATGGAGATTATGGAGGGTGGTTGGCATTTGATGAAAGGACAAAACAAGGAATTCCTTCCTTTATCATTTTTTTTTTTTTAGCTAGAGAATTGGCTGTGGACAATGTCCATAGCTTTTCTGACCTAAAGAACTAGGGAAAAGTGTTGAGAGCATCTATAGACATCGAAAAGTGAGGGGGGGAATCTCCAAAAGGAGAGAGCCAGAGAGGACAGCCCCAAATTTTGTATATAAACTTCCCCAATTCCTGGTTGATCCCTGAACCATGAATGTATGTGTCAGACTACAAGCAGCTCAGCAAAGGGTCAATGAACTAAACTCAAGATACGAGGTATTGCCCAAGAAACAGAATACTTTTTTTTTTTTTGGCAATATCGCCAAAACAAAAATATCATACTCTTTGAGAGATGCATAATAGAATTCAGAGTTCTCCTGAGCAATCATCCACTGTGCCCAGGATCCCATCCAAAGGTGTGCTGTACTTAGTCGCTCAGTCATGTCCGACTCTTTGTGACCCCTTGGACTGTAGCCCGCCAGGCTCCTCTGTCCGTGGGACTCTCCAGGCGAGAATACTGGAGTGGGTGCCACTTCCTCCTCCAGCCGTCCATACTTGACACACAAAGAGCGAAAACGGAGTTCTTGACCAATTCTCTATTATATTGAGAAAATATAATCAATATAGATCAATCCTGAGGTGACTCAGAATTATCAGACGTAGATTTTAAGGCAGCTGTTCTAACAATAACTTGGGGAAATTTTATATCTATAAGGGCTTGTATTAGAAAAGAAGAAAATGATAAACTAATGATCTAGGATATGGACTTCCTAGGTGGCACTAGTTGTAAAGAGCCTGCCTGCCAATGCAGGAGAGGTAAGAGACCCTGGTTCGATCCCTGGGTTGGGAAGATCCCCTGGAGGAGGAAATGGCAACCCACTCCAGTATTCTTGTCTGGAGAATCCCCCTGGACAGAGAAGCCTAGTGGGCTACAGTCCATAGGGTTGCAAAGAGTCAGACATGACTGAAGTGACTTAGCACAAGGTACCTTAGAAATTTAGAAAGGTAGAGCAAATTAAATCCCCATTCAGTAAAAAGATGGAACTAATTAAGACAGCAGCAATCAATGAAGCTATGCTGGTTACAAGAGATGCACTTTAAAGACAGATTAAAGTTGACTTTTGAAAAGATAAAGGAAACTGATAGACCCATAGCTAGACTGATTAAGAAATAAAGAACACAAATTACCAATATCAGGAATGAAAAAGAGGATGTAACTGCAGATGCCATGGAGATAAAATAAGACAATATGCTGACTCCTCTCTTCCTTTGTGCTGCTGGGCCCTCGGAAGCCAAAGTGCCTTTCGGTAGTCAGAACTGTTAGTTCAGTGGGACTCTTGCTGTTTGCCTTCTGACAAGAAAGTACCCTTCAAGGGCCAAAGGCTTCAACTCTCAGAGCCCAGAATTTTGGGGAAGGGAAGGACCTTTGAAGTGATATCAAATGAGGTCTCTCTGGTTTCACCCCTTGGTTACACATTTGGAACACAGAAACATTTCAGAGCTTTTTGGTTGTGGATATTTGGGTACAGGAGTCTTGTCATTGAGAATTCTACTTTGAAATCCCTTCCATAAATACTGATCCGTCTTCCTCACCACTGTGACCTGATTTCCATCTCTTTTTCCGTGCTGCCATTTAACACAGCTCAAAACAGACCCTTTGCTTAAATAGTTTATCTACTTACTTCTCTATCACTTCTGGAGGGGAGAAACGGAGTGGAGTGGGAGAGAGAACTGGCTTTATGTGCACAAATATAGTTAATGCTCACTACATTGCTTGCTCCCCTGTGTTTCCCAGTCGTCTTTGCAGTTAGTCATGGGCCATGTGACTGGGCTATGTGATTAGTTCGGCTCAATGGACTGTGGGTGGATCTTCTGAGGTGAAGCAGTTAAGAGCCAGTGTATCTCCTCCATGGTGCTCTTGCCTTGGTGTGGCAACTTTGGAGGCCACATGTTAGAGACTGCAGCAATGAGTTTAAAGAAGCCTACCGGTACTATCAACTAAACCTTTATTGCGCTAAGCTTCTAAGATTCTGGTTTATTTGTTGTGAGTGCAAGTGCTAATTACCTTGATTAATAAATATACTCTCTCCACACCCACCAGTCAGTCAACATTTTAGGACCCTAATCGTAAATGTGTTTATTCTCAGAAAAAGATTGGTCAGTCAAAACTTTATTTGCGGTTGCATGCACTTAGCATTATGGTAGGTGTTCCACTATTGAGTGCCCACTCTGGGTAGGTGAAACCCTCTTTCCTGTGGCTGTGGTGTGGCCTTTCTTGCCCAGATAGAGGTTCAGATATTTTGAAAGCATGCCAGGTCCAGCTTTATTCAGTTCTTACCAGGGCTTGGTGAAGGTTATAACCTGCCCAGATATGCAGAGAATGTACAGTGCTACACATTAAGGGTTCTTCTCTGGCCGACTCTCTAACCCCTTCTAAATTCCATTCCTTAACTGGAACATCACCAGTTAATCTCTTAATGTATGTGCACACAGCAGATTTCTTACTCTGTATTTTCTATGTAGCCATGAGTGTTAATGCTGTCATAATAGCACCTCATTTAGTTATATGAGTCTTGGGGTTAATTTATGTGTGGTGCCTACTGTGGTCTTTGGTTCTTCCTTTAGTCTCTGTCTTATCAGTTGAGATGTCTTTCGCTTTGCAGCCACACTTTGTGGCCTCATCCTGACAACTCTTCCAATTTCCTCTGTATCCTGTTATTAAATAAAAGTTAACAATTCTATAATCAGACCAGTAGGATCCAGCAGCAGGCACAGATACCGGGCGATTTACAGGTGTTATTTTGTGTCCCACTGTGAAGTAGACTTTTTAAAATTCCCTCTTTGAAGATGAAGAAATGGAAGTTCAGTGAAGACTCAAGAGAAATGTGATTCTCTTAGATACAGTCTAGGTAGAGAAATAATATGGGTATGAGAGAAGTTTTTACTAGCAATATTTATATGCTATAAACAGGTAAATCTTGCTAAGAGAAATTAGAGAGGACCTAAGAAAATGTGGATATATATTGAATTCCTGGACTGGGAGACTCAGTATTTTTAAGTTGTTAATTTTCCCGAAATTTATCTATAATTCAAAGCAGACTTGTTTTAAGTATAAATAAAGAAGCTGATTCTAAAATTCATGTAGAAATGCATGAGACTCAGAATAGTCAAACAACTTTGAAAAAGAACAAAGTTGGAGGACTCACATTATCTAATTCCAAGACTTACTATAAAGCTACTATGATCTGGATAGAGTGGTAACGGTGTCAAGATGGACAAATGTGTCAAAGGATATAGTGGAAAAACAAATCCACGTGTATATGGTCCATTGATTTTTGATAAAGATGCCAAGGATTCCGTAGAGAAAGGGAAGCCTTTTCAACAATTGCTGCTGCAACAATTGGATATCCATATGCAAAAAAAGAAAAAACAAATCTTTGATCTGAATCTTGCAACATATACAGACCAAAAAAGGATCATAGACTTAAATGTAAAATCTAAAAGAATAGAATTTCTGGAAGGAACCATTAAAGAAAATCATAGTGATCTGATATTAGGCAAAAACTTCTTAAATTTCATATCAAAAGCATGATCCATAAAAGAAAAACATAAAAAGTGGACTTCACCAAAATTAAGAACCTCTACTCTTTAGAAAAAGACTGTTCGGAGAATAAAAAGACTAGCTATTGGAAGAAAATATTTACAAATCACATATATAATAAAAGATTTGCAAACAGAATACATAAAATAGTAAGAGAAAAAGCAATCCAGTTAAAAATAGGCAAAAGATTTGAACCTGACACTTTACCAGAGAAAACATACAGCTGGCAAACATATATACTAAAAATGCTCAATATCAAGATTTGTTATGAGCAAATTAAAACCATCATGAGATACTGTTACATACCAATTATTAATAGAATAAAGATTGACCATGCTAAGTTGAGAATATGGAGCAATGGAGAACCTTCTTACACTGATGGTGGATATGTAAATTGTGCAATCATTTTGAAATATAGTTTGTCAGTTTCTTTAAAAGCTAAGATATACCGACTATATGACCAGCCATTTTACTCCTGGGAATTTACTGAAGAGAAATGAAAGTATTTGTCTATACAAACACTTGTACATGATTAATCATAGCAGCTTTATTATAAAACACAAAAGTCAACTCAAATGTCCATCAATAGATGAATGAACAAACTATGGTATATCTATCTATACAATGGAATGCTTAGCAATAGAAAGGAATGAACTATTGATACATGCAATGTCATGAATGAAATTTGAAGTAACAGATAAAAATGAGTCCATACTGTATAATTCTATTTGTATAAAAATCTGGAAAACTCAGACTGATCCATAGTCACAGAAAGCAGATAGGTGGTTACCTGGAAACGTGGCAAGTAGGGAGTGGTGGGAGGGAAGGATTACCAAGGGGCTTCAGGAATCTCTTGGGGGTGATGGATATGTCCATTACCTTGGTTGTGGGGACAGTTTCACAGGTGTATAATATGTCAAAACTTATCATATTGTACATCTTAAATATGTGCAGTAGCTCACTTACACACCCATAAACATGTTAAGATGACAATAACATAGGGAATATTTATTGAGAGGCAGGAGGTGATAGTGGAGAGATTGAGTTCTGGAGCCAGAATGCCTAAAGTACCAATTCTGGCTTTTCCACTTATTAGTTGTATGACTTTGGATGGGTCAACTCTGGATTTGTTTATTAATATATACAATGGAGAAAGTTCCTGCCTGGTGTTGCTGTGAGCATTGTTAACTTATTAATGGAAAGCCCCTGTATCCCCTGCAATATAGGAAGTATTTAACAAAAGTCAAGAAATCATGTGCTGGGCACTATGCTGGATGCTTTATAAGAATTATATCATTTAAACTTCATAGTCCTGTGAGTACCAATATTCTTATTTTACAAGTGAGGAAACTGAGGTACCAAGAGGATGTATAACCTTGCATAGGAGGCAAGTAACAGAATCTGGCTTTGAATAAAGGCAGTCAACTTCTGCACATTTTTAATCCTACAAAAAAGTTGTAACAGATGAGGCACTGACTCAAGTGCTAATAAGAAGGTTGTCCAGACACTGCCTCTGTTTTCTAGGACATTATTATCTGAGACATGTAAGACTATTGAAGACCGACATGTTTGGGCAGCTTTCTGTGAGCTCTCCATGTAATTCCTCTTGGCAGCTGCTCCATGCTCGCCAAACCTGTTTATTTGTCCTGGGCACATGGTCAAACTGTGTTTCCTGGTCCTCCTGTGTCTGTCGAGGTCATGTGACTAGTTCTTGCCAATGAGATTTGAGCAACACTGGTGGTGTCACTCCTAGGCCAAGGCAGGCAGGAATGGGTGGGCTTTTTCTATCTCCAGTCTCCCTTTTGCCATCAACTAGTATGTTTTTAAGGTGCTAGAGCCACAACGTTGGGAGGAGCCTGATTTCTGAAGAAACATCTGAAGCCATGTTCTCACTGCTGAGCTGCAATGAACCACTTTTGCTGTGTTAAGCCACTGACACAAAACCCTGTTGGCTTTTGCTGTGTATGCTCCCTGTTTCTTGGGGCTTCCCTCATGGGCATCAACTCTAGGTATTCCAAGACTCACTAGAAACTGAGTCATTTATGGCCCTCTAAGATGCATTAATCATCTTCCTCAGTTGTTTTAAAATCTTCCATTCACATCTCAAAAACCTATTTAAAGAGACAGGTTGCTACTGTCTGTTTTTCAACTGCCATTTTTACCCCCTCCTTCTTGCTCATTGGAAGGTCTGACTTCCACTCATTTTACCAACTTCCCCATCTGTGATGTGTCTTCTTTCATACTGTGTCCTGTCTGAACTATGACAATTCATGGTCTGCTGACAGTCTTCTGGTTCCTGGCCAATTACAGCTGGTTCATGACTCCATTAATCCCCTGGCACAAGAGGCTTCTCTCCATTTCTTAGGGCTTCTGAATGAGAGGAAAGAAAAGGAACTCCTACTTACCCCAGCTTGAGGACCATCTGTGGCAGTCTGAACACGTGGCATTACTTTTATTATTTAATATGTTATTATTATTTAATTTAATAATTTAATATTACTTAATATGTTTCATTTCTTCCTTTTCTAGTTCTGGATTAGGAAAAAAAGAAGCCCGGAGGCAGTACCCTTTGTTCTGCTTGCATTTGGGAGGCTTTGGGAGAGAACAGCTGTTTGCAAAACTGGACAATGAGTACCTCGTGCCATTGTCATGGAGAAAGGGCTTGGTTCTGGGCATCTGGTTCTGTAAATCTGCTGTTTTTGGCAGAAGGTGATGACTTGTCATAGCATTCCAGGGCCTATCTACAGAAGGACCATGGATGGGAGATCTGATCTTCTGATCTCACACCCTCATTTTACTGATAAGAAAAAATGGGCATACGGTGCCCATCTGAGAACCACTTACTTCTGGTTGGTGGCACTGTAGATACAGAAGCGAAAGTAAGAAGGCTTTTGTTAAAACACATAAGCTAAAAGGATATATTATGCAGCAATATAGCCGATATTTTATAATAACTTTAAATGGAGTATAATGTATAAAAATTTTGAGTTACATTGTACAGCTGATATTAATGTAAATTATAAGTCAACCATACCTCAAAAATAAAGAAAAATGGAAAAAAGAAGCATTTAGAAACTTTTATGATAATTTGACAGTAGAATTTTAAGTCGATTTACACTGATAATTTAAAAAACTAGGCTTATATTGTGTACGTCTCTTTAAAAATTCATGTATATTTAATTCATTTTATTTTTTATGATAAGGTTATTTTTATAACAATTTTAAATTTACAGAAACATTGAGAAGATAGTACAGAGGGTTTTCATATCCTCTGTCCAAGTTTCACCTATATTTAATATATTACATTAGTATGGTACATTCATTACAATTAATGAACTCATATTGACACATAATTAAGTAAAGTTCATATTTTATTTAGGAGAAGGCAATGGCAACCCACTCCAGTACTCTCGCCTGGAAAATCCCATGGATGGAGGAGCCTGGCAGGCAGCAGTCCATGGGGTCACTGAGGGTCAGACATGACTGAGCCGCTTCACTTTCACTTTTCCCTTTCATGCATTGGAGAAGGAAATGGCAACCCACTCCAGTGTTCTTGCCTGGAGAATCCCAGGGACGGGGGAGCCTGGTGGGCTGCCATCTATGGGGTCGCACAGAGTCAGACACGACTGAAGCGACTTAGCAGCAGCAGCATATTTTATTCATATTTCCTCAGTTTTTAACCTAATATCCCTTTTCTATCCCAGGATCCCATCTGAGATCCCACATTACCTTTTGTTGTCATGTCTCCTTAAGCTCCTCTTGGTTGTGACAATTTCTCAGATGTTTGTTGGTTTTGATGACTTTGCCAGCTTTGAGAAGTAGTGGTCAGAAATTTTGTGGAGTGTCCTTCAATTGAGATTTGTCTGATACGTTCTCATGATTCAACTGAGCATGTGGGTTTTGAGGAGGGAGACCAGAGAGGTGAAGGGCATTTTCATCACATCATATCAAGGCTACATATTATCAACATTGCTTATTGCCATTTTTATGTTGATCTTGGTCATGTGGCTGAGGTGGTGACTGTCAGTTTTCTCTAAAGTATCTTCCCACATCTCCCTTCCATGTACTCTTTTGAAGGAAGTTACTATGTGCAGCTGACGCTTAAGGAGTGGAGAGTTGTAATTTATTTTATTGTGCTTTATAAAAATATAGGTTGGGATATATATGAAATACAGAGTGTGATATAAAAAGTATAGTTGGTTTGTGATAGATTGAAAATGAAAAAGGTCTTTCATCACTGCTCATTTGAGAAGCACTGCTCTAAAAACCTGCTTAAGGGTACACAGAAGAAGAACTGGAACTGAGCCCAAGACATGTTGGCTCCAATCCCAGCTCTTTTCATTCCCCAGAGCCCTGCTTGCATATCCATCTTATTGTGGAGCCAAGAGACAAGCTGGCTGTGGAATACCATAGACTGCTCCATGATATTTCCACGGCTCTTAAGAAAGGCTTCAAGTCCTGATGAAGTTTCTGGAATACCGGAGTCACTGCGCCTTGAAATGTTAGCCTGTCTGAACTATCATTTTAAGTCATGCTCCATGGCAAATAGATACTGAGACGGAGCTTTGCACTCAGGCTATTTATTATTAAAAGCGATGAGAATGGTGTTGGGCAGAAGGAGAAGCTGAAGGGTAGTGCAGCCCGAACAAAGGCTCTTATCGATGGTGCAGCTGGACCTGGGTGGCCATGCAGTGTGTGTCCGTCGCTCAGTCACGTCCAGCTCTTTGCAACCCCATGGACTGTAGCCCGTCAGGCTCATCTGTCCATGAGATTTTCCAGGCAAGAATATCAGAGTGGGTTGCCATTCCCTTCTCCAGGGGATCTTCCTTGCTCTGAATGTAGGCAGAGAGATCAGGCTTTGAACACTCCCACACTGACCAGGTATTGAACTCTGTCTTTGGGAAGGAGGTATAACCTTGGCAGAGGTGGCTCTCTTAGCCCATGGGCTCCACCTAGAAAGGGACTTAGCTGTGCCATCAGCAGCCTGTACTTCTGGCAGTGGGGAAATGAGATAATGGAGAGATCTTGATGATCTCCCCCCTCCAGCATTTGTTATAGGTACCACTGTGTGTGTGTGCTCAGTCGCTCAGTCATGCCCAACTCTCTGTGACTCCATGGACTGTAGCCTGCCAGGCTCCTCTGTCCATGGAATTTTCCAGGAATGAATACTGGAGTGGATTGCCATTTCCTACTACAGGGGATCTTCCTGACCCAGAGATCAAACTTGCATCTCCGGTGTCTCCTGCATTGGCAGGTGGACTCTTTACTACTGTGCCACCTGGGAAGCCCATAGATACCATTACATTTAAAAAAAATTTCTTTTGCCTTTGTGTTGGGTCTAGATTCTAGGAATCAGAAGGTTGTTTGCTACACTCCTCCTTGCATTGTTAACTGTCTCTAGTGCCTGAATGTAGTAATTGTACTTTGGGTATGGATGAGGTAATCCAGGAAGGGATTCTGGGAAGAGAGGCCATGTGAGAAGATTGGTGTGGGTGTGGACACAGTGCAGAGGATTTGCGTTTGTGCAATCTGCCTGCTTCTGTGATTCATCTGGGTCTGTGCACCCTCATAAACAGTGGGCTCCAGTGAACTAAGTGTTGCTTTCTAAAGAAAAATTAGAGCTGGGATTTCAGCAGGGAGGAAAATATATGCCCAATGGTAATGAGAACAAACGCACAACACCAAGGAAACCACAAAGAATAAAGCTGCAGGAAGATTTTTATAATTTTTTTCAAGGGAAAGGGATATAAGCAACAGAATTGTTTTAATTGGTCAAGAATTTGTCTCTTCAGTCCCTTGTCTCTCATAGGATCTCAAGCTTGCTCTTTCTCAGCATTTTAAATGGGAGTGAGACCAAAAGAATTTTAATTACAGGGCAAAAGATGGAATTTGAAAGCAGAGCAAATTTGGCAAAATTAATTCTTATGTAAAAAAAGAAATGCTTCCTGTACTTGGCATCCTGTTTTCCTGACTGCTTGATGTTCATCTCTTTTATTCCTTGCAGTTTGAAATCAGACATGCATTTTCCCTTTCAGCTTTTCCCTGGATTGGAGGGTGCTCAGCATAAATGAACTCAACCTGGTTGATAGGATAATCTTACACTTAGATGAAAGTGTTAGTTGCTCAGTCGTTTCTGACTCTTTGCAGTCCCATGGACTGTAGCCTGCCAGGCTCCTCTGCCCATGGGATTTTCCAGGCAAGAATACTGGAGTGGGTTGCCATTTCCTTCTCCAGGGGATCTTCCCGACCCAGGGATCGAACCCAGGTCTCCTGCATTGCAGGCAGATTCTTTACTGTCTGAGCCACCAGGGAAGCCCAGGGGACTCAAAAGAGAAAAAATAAAGCCCATTTTCCTCAAAGAGGCTTTTCCACCAGCAGCCTCAGGACATGACATCTACCATTTGGATTGTCTTTAGCTGTGGGACAGGAAAGGGTTAAAGGACTTCGAAAGCACTGAAATATTTTTTTTTTCCCTCTTGAGATAGAAGAATGGGAATGACCACTTTTGCATAATAACCACAGACATATACTAATAGCTAAGTGAGCTCTTTCTAAATGCTAGGCACTGTGCTAAGCACTTTATAGGTATCACCTCATATATGTTCATAATGATGTTCATAATGGTTATGAACCCCTCAACACAGATATGAAACTAAGAGTTGAAGAGATTAGATATGTCGCTTAAGTGTGGAGATGGGGTTCAAATCTAGGTGCCAGATTCCTTTGCACCACATCCTGTATGGCTTCAGCAGCCATGAAATTGGGAAGGGGGTTTGAGTAGGAAAACAGGAAGTGTGCTCAGAATGACTTCCTGGGTAAAAGGTCTTCTGAGGAACATCCTACTGTAAGCTCCTTCTCGCAGCTCGGGTCATTTTCTTTTAGTCCTAAAATGAGAGACCAGGGGACAGTTGAGATCTGAGAGTCAGGACCTTAAACTGAATTTGGAAACTGTTATATTGATCTGTCAGCTTGTGACATGAAGGTGGTGCTGGAGGCCCATGAGATTGTCCAAGGAGAGAGGGTGCAACAAAGAGGTTAAAGGGCACAAGCTGGATTCCTAGAAACCAACATTTAAGGGGAATGTAGAGGAAGACAGGCCAATAGGAAGGTGCAAAAAGAAGTCAGTTTTTGTGCCATCATTTAGGACAGGGTGGTACGGTCATTCAGGAGAGTGTGGTGTGCGGTCGCTCAGCAGAGGATGGGGTGACGTCATCCAGAAGAGGATGGCATGTGGTCATCCCGAACAGAGTGCTATGTGGTCATCCAGGAGAGAGGAGGCATCAGAGTGGAATCATGCGGAACTCTCAGGTTAGGTGACATCCCATTCTCTAAGAGAGGAGGGGAAGAAGGGAAGATAGGAGGAAAGGCAGATACATGAGAAAGTGTAGAGAAGGCAACATTAAGGAAGGTTATGCCAGGGCCCGTATATTTTTATGGGGCTTCCCTGGTGGCTCAGTAAGGAATTTGCCCACAATGTGGGAAATGTGGGTTAGATCTCTAGAGAAGGGAGTGGCTGCCCACTCCAGTATTCTTGCTGGAGAATCCCACAGACAGAGGAGCCTGGTGGGCTACTGGCCATGGGGTTGCGGAGTTTAACACGATTGAGTAACACTTTGATATATTATTAAGAAGTAGAATGTTCTTTTGGTTTTTCTGGCTTGATTGCTTCCTTCCCAAAGGTGACCCTGTGCATGAGCACGGTCGCCTCCACCACAGGGTAACCTGCTGCCCGAATCATGGGCAGGGAGAAGTGTATCTGAGCCTCTGCTCGGCCGCTGGTGACTGTGGCTGCACCACTGCTAGCCCTCGCTTGGCCCTGTTGGATGGTTTCTCACCCCCTGAGGATGTTCTTCAAACTTTCTTGGAAACTAAAATGGGTTGATTTCACCTTTTGTCTTGGATAGAGCTCCTTTCTATCCAAGTTTGGGTTCAAGTGTTTTCTGGTTGTATCCTGCCAGTGGAACATCCAGGGACAGGTGGCATGTGGATATTCAGCCGACTTCTTTTTTACCTGAGAACCTGGGCTGAAGGCTAAGGTGGTCAAGTGTTGGCAAACTCATGGTAAACACCGTCTAAGATCAGACTCCTGTGAGATATTTGAGACCTGTGCTTCCTGAGTGCTCCCCTCCCAGGAAGGTCTTCCTTGCTCTTCAGTGCTCTGATGCCTACCGGAAGCTTCTTGCTTCATTTGTGTGACTGTTAGGTGAATATTTTGTAATTTGAAAAGATGTGGAATGCACAAGTCAGTGTAGTAGGATCTTTCTCATTCTTTTTACCAGATTTCTCTCTCTTGCCCCCAGTAATTTAGGTTGTTATTGACTTTGTCTCTCCAGGGAAGGGGTCTCATAGGTTCATCCTCATGGCTAAAATGTGTCTTTCATAATTACAACATGATTCTTGAAGTTCTAAAATTAGTGAACAAAGCTCTTCTTTCTGCAGCTGGAGAGATACCCATAAAACAACTGTCCTGGAGAAATTCAACTTAAAATTGAAGCAAATTATAAAATATAAGATGTTTTCCTGGGAGCCATCTTTTAATGGAAGTGGAAAAAGATTATGGTAGTGGCTCAGTGCTGGGTATTTTGCATACTCTATTCCAAGTCTATAACAACACCAGGAATTGTTCTACTTTACTGCGCAGGAAACTGGGTCATAAAGAAGAAATTAACCCAGATCCCTCAGGGTTCATTATCTTAATTAAGTGGCAGTACTGAATTTCAGATCTTGGTTTTATCTGCCTGTGCTCTTTCTACTACCCGATAGTTCTCTAACTTGACATAAAAATTTTTTGAGAGATTTGTTTAAAAAACAAATTCTACCCAATCCAAGGATTTTAATTCAGCAAGAGTGGAGTAGGGTCAGGAATCTGTGTTTTTAAAAAGTGCCTTCACTGTTTCTGATGTGCAGCTTGTTTGGAAATACTGGAGGGGAAAACAAGAAAGAAAGTGGGGTGCAATAAGGATAGATGGTGGGTTCCCCACTTTGATAGTCTGGGGCAAGCCCACTCACCCTCTGAGGCGCACAGCCTCTCTAGATCTGGCCAGCGTTCTCCGACTCCAAGGACAGTGGTTTCTTCTCTGCTAGAGGAACTGGCACCAAGGCAAGGCTTCTAAGCATGGAGTTCAAAGCTGGCCCAGAATTTTCAAGTTAGAAATATAGTTCCTGTTGTCTTTTTCCAAAGGAAGGACCACTCGCAACTGTACTCTACACCCAGAGATGGGATCTTCTTCATCTCTGGGTTCTTAGGGTCTGGCACAAGTGTGTATGGTGCGTAGTGGGTGCTCAGTGTACACTGGGTCAAGCAGGGTGGCAGGCATGCCAAGTGTCCAGTCATGGTGAGTAGGGCTAAGGGGTACATTTTTCAATATGGCCTGTGTGGAGGCTACACTCTGTCTGAGGGGCCAGCCCTCTGGCATGTAACTGAGGAGGGAGTAGCTGGGAGTCCAGATGTAGCCAGTTTTCTAAGGTACGCAGTGATGAGGGTGTGATAGGTTGTTTTCCTTCATGATGTTTTATAAGCTGAATCTCATTTACCTGTGGGAAGGTCCTGCGGAGATTAGATTTCTAATCTAGTCAGACTGTAATTCTTTCTTTCCTTTGGACAATTACTGATATTTCAGGTGGCTCGCTCCCAATTCAGAGTCAGCAGTGAGTACCATTAACTTGCCTTCTAGCATTTCTCCCAGATCATTAGTATGAGATGAACAATCAGGGGATTCCAAGAGGGTGAAGCTTAATCAAAGAGTCATGTCTTCTGGTTCCAAGATAGCGTCCTCCATGGCTCTAATTTCCCATGCCTGCCAACCTCAAGACCTAAAGTGAAAGCCTTTGATGATTTTCAATAACGCGATTCCATGTTTTATAGGATCCCATGCCTGCCTCCTGGCTCCAGCTGTACACTGAATTTAAAGCAAGCCACTCATGCATAGCTGACGTGAGATAACTCACCAACTTGATATTCAAAACTTTATTATTTGTACAAACTCCAGACTTGCCTCCTAGCCCATGTTGTCCAGAAAACTGAAAACAGTCCAGGCACAAATTACTGAAGGAGTTGGATGAAAGGCAACAGGAAGTTGTAGTAGCTACAGTGGCCTGGCAGGGCCCCCAGAGGAGGCTGTAGTAATATTTTAGCAAAATAGGGGCTCCAAGGAGACTGGCTGTCTTCCTCCCTCCCTTTCTTCTTTCTTTCTTCCTTCCTTTCTCTCACAAAAAATTCTTAAACTACCCTTCTCCACATTCCAGCCACTGTACTTGGCCCCTGAGAATATAAAGAGGCAAAAGACATGGTTTTCACATTTTGAGAGTTTTAAGTAGAGCTGTGAATGGAGCGCATGTTTTCTGAGCCGTCGTTTCTCATTGACTCTGAGAGTCTGCAGAGCCTGGAGGCCGCTCTGATGCAGAGTCTGAAGCTAGTGCTTGAGTGCCGCTCTCCTGGATCACACGTCCCCCTGCCTCCAGCCCTTCCTTCTGTCCAGGTATTTCCTCATTTAGGTCTGAACTGGATGAGGTGGTTGGATGGCATCACCAACTCAATGGACATGGGTTTGGGTAGACTCCGGCAGTTGGTGATGGACAGGAATGCCTGGTGTGTTGTGATTTGTGGGGTCTTAAAGAGTTGGACACGACTGAGCGACTGAACTGAACTGAACTGAATTCTCAGTTTATGGGAGCATAGCAGAGGGAAGGGGGTTCAGAAAAGTCTCATTTCAGAGTCACTTCATTTGGGATGATTGGACCTCGGTTGCTGTGCAGTCAAAACAACTGCAGCTCTCAGTGGCCATGGGTTTGAGGATGTGTAGCCACTGATTCTATAACGTGGCCACTGGTGGCTGGTGGGGATAGGGACAAAGAGAGGAGAAACCTTCATGTTGGAAAATGCAGTATTTGTGATTAAAAAAAACCTTTTAATATTTCTAAGAAATTTCCAGGTGAGTGAAATATTCAGTTAACTGTGTGCTAGTTTGGTCCACACGATGCCCTTTGGTTCACTCACTCATCAGCCATCCGTCATGGTGGGCACTGAGTTTGGAGCTGGGTGGGCATGAACTGCAGGGCGTGTTCAGTCCGGTAACTGGGAAACTGATGTTTCCAAACACTAGCTCTGAGTGTCTTGGCATCATGAAGAAAAGGACTTGTGGCTGCAGATGTCTGGTGGGTAGAGTAGATGGCTCTTGGCATTTAATCTATGCTAAAATCATTTTCCAATACCATTTTACCAGCACCTTAGAACTGTGAAATATATTATGAAATTTAAAAGAGAAAAATCAGAGAAGAAACTATTAAGATGTAGAGTATTTTAACTGAAAAACTTGGACATTAAAAATAAAAAAGATACCCAAAATTTTAACTTGGGTCTACTTTGTCTCCAAGGAGGTTTAAAAATCTTAAAAATAATAGGAACTTCAGAGTAGGTGGTCACTTACTATATACAGGGCTTACTTTATGTTTATATCAAACTTGCTTGGTAATTTTTAAACACTCATTATTTTGGGATAGGAAAAAAAAAAGGAACTGGTTGTTCCTCAACCCAGTCGCTCAAAAGCAGGGTGTGGACTCTGCTCCCATCTTCCAATGCTATTGAGTTTCTCCTGGGTTGAGACCAAACATGAACACTTACAGCCTGAAACGATTACTTTCTGGAAATTTGCAGTGAGTGGAAACAGTTATGTAGAGGTGTGGATCTTGCTACCTGGATCAATAACTTTAGCTAGTTAAGATTCTTGCCAAGAAAAGGCAAGGAAGATCAAATTTCATAGACCTAGCAAACCACTGGAAACTTCTTGCACGTGTGTGTTCAAGGATCACCTTTTATGATTTATAGAAACGAAAGAACTCATTGGAATATGAATAATAGCTACCATTTATTTGTCATTTATTATTCTGGCCACTATGCCAAGTACTTTATATACATTGACTCATTTAATCCTAATGACAACCCATGAGCATGTACTATTGTTTTTCCTACTTTACAGATGATAAGAGGCACAAAAAGCCTATTAAATTATAGAGTAGGATCAATGTGTCGTTCACTTAGAAAATGAGTCAAATGTATGTGTGAATAAGTGTGAAAATTCCTATTTCCTTGTCTTTCTTCTCAAGTTTGGTATGTTTCTCTGTCTTTAAAGGACATTAGTGACTTCTTAGTCCTTTGAAGAAAAGTCAAAATTTGAATACAGAAGATAGTTTTGAAACCTGTGGCATGAATTCATGAAGCTAAAAGAAAATTTAACTTCACACATAGGGTACTAGCAAATTGGAAAAATTCATCGTGTTTGTGGACCTTTATCTTTCTGAACACCCCTTACATTTCCTTCTCAGATAAGAGATAATGAGATTCAACCAACTAACTCATTTCCTAAGCAAATGATACATTTACCTACTCTTACATGTTTAGTCGCTCAGTCATGTCCAACTCTTTGTGACTCCATGGACTGTAGCCCACCAGGCTCCTCTGTCCATGGTGATTCTCCAGGTAAGAATACTGGAGTGGGTTGCCATGCCCTCCTCTAGGGGATCTTCTGAACCCAGGGAGAGAACCCAGGTCTCCCACATTGCAGGCGGATTCTTTACCGACTGAGTCATCAGGGCTTTACCGACTGAAGTCCACCTACTCTTATAAGTCTAGGCAATTTCCTAAAGTTTAGGACACATGATATGGAATTTTCTCTTCCCACAATGTTTAGCCTTCTCTATTATGGCTTCCCACAACTCATTCTTGACAATGCTCAGGCACTACCTGACTCCTGTATTGAGGAAGTTTTCTGGGAAGTTCTTTGAAAATGGTGTTCAATCCATCCTCGACTGATATCTCAGCTCCAGCCTTTCCCCCTCATGTTGTTGTCACCTACACTCTTCTGAATGACTCCAGTACTGGGCTGATAATCACTGCACTTCATTACTGAGTCAATTCTGGCCACAGGTGTTCCAGTCAGAATGCCCCCAGAGCCTGGACCTGGACCAGAGCAGGAAAAATATCTGTGAAGCTTCTGGCTCTGGCCCTAAGCCATGGAACCTTGGTGAATGGTACCATTTCTCTGAGACCCAGAGAAGGCACTTTGTAAATCTTAAGGCGTTAACCAATTGACGGGAGAGTTCAAGGGGTTCTGCTTTACACTTGTGGGTAGGTGTCTTATTTCTTTATGATAGCCATCATCCTGACTTCCCTGGTAGCTCAGTGGTAAAGAATCTGCCTGCCAGTGCAGGAGACATAAGAGACATAGGTTCAATCTCTGGGTCAGGAAGATCCCTTGGAGAAGGGCATGGCAACACACTCCAGTGTTCTTGCCTGGAGAATCCCATGGACAGAGGAGCCTGGTGGACTACAGTCCATGGAGTCACAAAGAATTGAACATGACTGCACTGCTGAGCACACAACCATCATTCCTAGAAACTTGCCTGAGATACACACCCCTGGACATTCTTCAGCCTTCGGGAACATGTGTCTGAAGCCAGTGCCAACAGTGTCAGCTGGATGAGCATGGTTAAGTGGCTAAGGCAGCTGGAAATTAACACTATGTTACATTTCCCTTTAAACTCCTCCCCTTGTAAAGAAGTAAAGTCAGAGCAGAGAACTGGATGGATTTGCCCTTAGTTGCAGGATCAAGCAGTCGAGTAAATGGAAGGAGAATAATTGTACGTGTTAAAGGCTGTCCACATATGCCAAACTGTGGTCTTTTAAAAATATATACATATATTGCACAGAGTTTGGCATTATAAAATGGATCTTGTAAGTACCATAGTCTTTTATCCAGAATATTATTAAGAACTTTTTATTAAAAATTAAGATGCCTTAGAAACCACATAAAAATTTAAAAGGCTGTTCAAGGGCATCTCAGGAGAGAAGGCAGAATTCTCAAACAGTTGGAGAGCTCTGCAGAGGGACTCTCCACTCAGCCAGTTTGTCCCCATACTGGCCCAGGGCAGCCATTCACCACCTTGTTTTTGGTTATTTCAGCTGCTGTTAGGCATTCGCCTTTACACACACCTGCATCAGAGCAAGCAGAGCTCTGCGTGTTCCTGTGAGCTGTGGACACAGACCCCCCCAGCCCCGTGTTGCACCCCTGTCTGACCTCACCTAGCTCTCCTGCAGTTTTCTGTGTTTTGTGTGAATAGGAAATGGCAACCCACTCCAGTGTTCTTACCAGGAGAATCCCAGGGACAGAGGAGCCTGGTGGGCTGCCGTCCATGGGGTCGCTGAGAGTCGGACACGACTGAGCGGCTTCACTTTCACTTTTCACTTTCATGCATTGGAGAAGGAAATGGTAACCCACTCCAGTGTTCTTGCCTGGAGAATCTCAGGGACAGAGGAGCCTGGTGGGCTGCCGTCTATGGGGTCGCACAGAGTCGGGCACGACTGAAGCGACTTAGCAGCAGCAGCAGCTTCTACATTGTCAACTTAAGTACAGAATCAGCCTCCTGTTAATTCATCAGTGCAGTTTTCTTTGTTCAGCTCGGCTCAGCACAAGTTGGGGCCACTTTGTTTTGCTGGCCTCAAGCAATCTACCCTCCGATCCCCTTTTCTTACCTACCAACATAGGGACAGTCTTTCTAAGTTTTTCCTGGACCAACAGACCCTTCTCACATCCAAGAAACCCTTCGCTTTTCTAGGACGCTGGAATTTGGCTAAGTCTTATATCCCTCCCCACCTTTGCTCATTCTACTTACCCTCTTCCTGGGTTCCTCACCCAGCTCCTATCTTTCCAGCTTTTGTTTTTCTCTGAGTGAAGAGCACTCACTGTTTGGTCTACTGTAACCCCTTAAATTCCCTCTTCTTGACTGCTCTTCCATATCTCTTTGTATTTCTCTAATTCTAACAGCAAACTTGCAGACTCAGGTTGTAAAGGCATATATTTCCCTCCTTCATTTCCATGTGATCCCTTGGATTTGCCTTACTATTAGCTCTTTGATTGAAGACCTGAAAACCCCGAGTTTGCCCTTTCCTGAGATTCTCTTTCTTGCTTATGGAAAAACAGTAGAAGCTGACTTTTCTGGCCTTCTGCTATTGTTCTTTCATGCAGGAAATATTTACAGACTCCCTCCTTTTTTTATTTTAAAATTTTTAAAAAATTTGGCTGTGCTGGGTCTTTGTTGCAGCATGTGGGCTTAGTTGCCTTGAAGCATGTGGAATCTTAATTTCCCTACCAGGAATCGAACTCTTGTCTGCTGCATTGGAAGAGAGATTCTTAACCACTGGACCACCACCACTAGGGATGTCCCTGGAGTCACTTCTTTATGCAAGAGTGTCCTCGGTGCTGGGAATACAGAGGTCCTGTCCAGAAGGGGTTTGCCTGCTAGGGTGGAAGATACACGTAATGACACAACCTACCCTCTGTTGAATACCTTTATGCTAGGGTAGAGTTGGAGGAGGGTTGTATGGGATGTCCCATTCCACTTAGAGACTAGACAGTCTAATTCAGCAAGGGTTGGGGTGTCAGGGAAAGTGTTACCCAAAAGTCTTCATTGAACTGAATTCTGAAGCATGATGAGGTGTTCACCAGGCAGTCAGCCAGGGCCTTCATGGTGGAGGGAGCAGCACAGGCAAAGGCTCAGGAAGAAGTGCGAAAGAGAATTGATGATGTTCGAGCTGTTTATGAGCCTTGTCCAACATCAGAATAGTCTTGCCTTTCTGCATTTCTTGCCAGCCCTGAGAGCAGAATGTGCTTTTAGTGGGTTATCAGGAGAGGTCAAAGCCTGTATAGCTGATGTGAGGGGCTGGGGTGGAGATGGATGAATCACTTGAAAGTTTTGTGTGCTAAGACAAGGCTCTTAAAGGAGCCCTGGGTTTTTGCAGAGGAGAAAGTGCTTAAAGGCAGATTTTTGCAGCCAGCAGTCAGCCAGTAAAAGGTTCCACTGGGGCCAGTACTGGGCCATTTTGGCAGCCCTCTTTATTAGGCTTGGGGCCCTTTGACTGTCCAGTACCTTTGTGACTCTCCTTTCAAGTGCCTGTGAAAATATAGAGCCTTTTAGCATTTGAATGTGATTTCAATTGATTTTTAATTTTTAATAAAACTTTTAATAAAGTTCTGGTTTCAGAGCCACAGGGATCAAAAGATTCCATTTAATAGGGAGTCCGACATTATAGTACTGGGAGATAGATGGGTTTAACAAGCCTGTGGTACATCTCTTCAAATAAGTGAAGTAAATGGTTCTATTGGAATGGGAAGAAAGGGAGGGTGCCTACATACATGCATATATCTTTTTATTTTTTTGTGCAGCCAGTAATTTCACTCTTTGGAAGTAATTGTAGAGCTTCTGGCATCTTTGACTAATACCCTTTGCATGTAATAGTTACACGACTCCAAAGACAGTACAGACATCTGAGCCAAACATTTTTCTCTTTCGTTTGCAAGAATTGAACTGACAGATATACCTGTCTCTTTTGGTTCCAAGAAAATGTCTTGTTAGAAATGTGTGAAAATATATTATATGACAGTCGCTGAAAATGTTTCAGATGCAGCAATAAATTGATTGTGGTTTTGGGGACCAGATGTGCACCATGTTTAGAATTTATTGTGCGTCTCCATATTCCAGCTCTGTGCTTAAGTAAACAGAAAGAAGTACTTGGCTTTTCAGTGGAACTCCTTGTGTGAATGGATGGCATTTTTTTTCCCATTTAGTGATGAGAAATGATAGAAATCATGTAAAATGGAAATACTCACTCTCTTTACACCCACTGCGTAATTGGTAAGACTCAAATTGTTTTGTTCTGACTCCTGCGGTCAACAGTGAGACTTTACCAGCAAATGTGGCTGTTGTTGTTTAGTTGCTAAGTCATGTTCTGCTCTTTTGTGACCCCTGTCCATGGGATTTTCCAGGCAAGAATACTGGAGTTGGGTGCCATTTCCCACTCCAGGGGATCTTCCTGACCCAGAGACTGAAGCTGCACCTCTTGCATTGCAGGTGGATTCTTTATTGCTGAGCAGCTGGGGAAGCCCTAACTATATAGCACTTTTGAGCTCACAAACAAACTAAAGAAATGTACTTCCTATCTTACGATAGTATTTTAGATCCTGTCTTGTGATTGAATGTGTGATAGGACCTAATCAGGACTCGGTTAGTTAGAAAGGCTGAAGGGGACATCTGTTTGTTGCGTATCCCTGCAAGACTCAAAGCAGCCCTTGTTCAAGGTGTTAGAGACAGGACATTTGATTTTCCATCTGTGTCCTATAAATTATCTTTCTCATATGGAAATGGTCTGTGCGTTGTGACTGGTCTGCTATTTTATGCTTTCTCATTTTCCACTTCAAGCTAGAGATATGTCTTATTTCCTCACCAACTGAGATTATGTTTCCAGCTTTTTGTTAATTCTAGGCATTTCAACAATTGCTACTGATCAGACCCCTAGTGCCTGGCACAGTTGGTAAAGAATCCACCTGCCAATGTAGGAGACATAGGAGATGCAGCTTTGATCCCTGGGTCAGGAATATGCCCTGGAGGGGGAAATGGCAACCCACTGCAGTATTCTTGCTTGGAAAATCCCAAGGACAGAGGAGCCTGGCAGGTTACAGTCCATGGAGTCACAGAGAGTCAGACACAGCTGAATGTATGCACGTGCGCGCGCGCACACACACACACACACACCCTAGTCACTGTGCTAGGCAACCAGTAGATCTGGGAACTGGTGTAGGACCTGGTCACACACACACACACACCCCCTAGTCACTGTGCTAGGCAACCAGTAGATCTGGCAACTGGTGTAGGACCTGGTCTTGACCTCAGGAGAGCCCTAAGAGGGTTCATGAAGATCAGGAAGGAGGAGAGCTTCACATTTGAGACCTCATTTAATGCATGGCAACCCTCAACTTTAGGCTCCCCTGGTGGCCCAGTCGGTAAAGAATTCACCTGCTATGCAGGAGACCCAGGTTTGATCCCCAGGTGAGGAAGATCCCCTGGAGAAGGAAATGGCAACCCAGTATTCTTGCCTGAGAAATCCCATGGACAGAGGAGCCTGGCAGGCTGCAGTCCATGGGGTCGGAACAGTACAACATGACTTAGCAACTAAGCTGCCACCAACCTTCAGTGTTGCTGAGGGCTGTTTATTTCCTCATTTTACAAATAATATAACTAGACCTGGGGCTTCCCTGGTGGCTCAGTGGTAAAGTATCCACCTGCCAATACAGGAGACATGGGTTCAATCCCTGATCCAGAAGATCCCACACGAGAATTAAAAAAAAACGAAACAAAAAACTAGACCTCTCTGAGCTCAAAAATTAAGCTCCTGAGCCAGAAGATGCTGGACTTTAGAGCCCACACCTTCCTTCTAGCTCACTGGCTGGCTGGTTAAAGAGTCAAGACATAACAGTGACTACCAGGCTAGAAAAATTTTGAATAAGGCCGATAAAGATGCTATAGAAATAAAATATCATGTGGATTAGAGAAGGATAACTGTGAACCCAATAGTCAGTGAAAGCTTCCTGGAGGATCATCTGAGTTGTGATGGGAAGCCTGAAAAGATGAGTGTGGAAATCATGGATACAAAAGTATTTAGGGGATGAGCTTGTCGTGGTGTTGACAAGCCTTATCAGATAGGTGCGGTGGGCATACAGGAAAGGTGTAGGATGAGGGCAGATGAAAAAGGACCCTGGATACAAGGGTCCCTGGAGGTGTTTAGACCCTTCTAAGAAACTCTGTACGTGTGCACATTTTTAACCTAGAGAAGGTTTTAAAATGTGGGGGAAAATGCCATTTAACTAAAAACTGCAGCATTTGGGGACTGTAAAACGTTAAATTTTCCCTTTGCATCAAGAAAAAAAGTAGTGTTTAACAATGAAGAGAATGTCACTTTTTTTTTCCCCCAACCAGGGAATAAAATAAGTCAACCTCTTTGCTGAATTGAAAGTGTCTGAGAATTGTTGGCAAAGTGAGCAAATTTTCTTCAAGTCTCAGTGGGAGAAGGAGGAAACTGGAGAGGGGGCAAGGGGGCCCAAGAAGGAGGACAGGGGTGCAGACCACCGTGGTCTGGCAGTTCTTCTGATGTCCTGGGGATGCCTGAACACTAGGAGGCAGACAAAAATATTAATATAAAAGAAAGAAAATCCAGGGGGAAAGGCTGATGAGCCCAGGGAACTGCAGGGAGTGCATGGGTCTACTCTGTGGACCTGGGGGAGAACTGGCATTTGGGAGGAGCTTATTTTCTCTCTGAGAACATATGACTTTCTACATGTTTCCAACAAATATTTTTTTGTGGCCAGGCACTGTAGCACAAAGCCCCTGTTTTCTGTTTATATAAAGATACAGGGCAATATTTTGTACAAATTTAAAAATGATTATGACATATGATTTTATAATTGGGCAGAAGAAAAAGAATCTAAGACATAATAGGTGACCTCAGGGTCCCTTTGTAGTAGTCATGGATGCCTATCTATTGGTAAGAACCCTGTTTCAAATAGGTAATCTAAATTTAAGAGAGACGGATGAAACTGGAGCCCATTATACAGAGTGAAGTAAGCCAGAAAGAAAAACACCAATACAGTATACTAATGCATATATATGGAATTTGAAAGATGTAATGATAACCCTATATGCGAGACAGAATAAGAGGCACAGATGCATAGAACAGTCTTATGGACTCTGAGGGAGAAGGTGAGGGTGGGACGTTCTGGGACAATAGCATTGAAACATGTATATTATCATATGTGAAACAGAACACCATTCCAGGTTCGATGCATGAGACAAATGCTCAGGGCTGGGGCAATGGGATGACCCAGAGGGGTGGGATGGGGAGGAAGGTGGGAGGGAGGTTCAGGATGGGGAACACATGTAAACCCATGGCTGATTCATGTCAATGTGTGGCAAAAACCACTACAATATTGTAAAGTAATCAGCCCCCAATTAAAATAAATAAATTTATTAAAAAAATAAAAGAGGAAATCAATAATGCAAAAATAAATAAATAAAAGAGGAAATCAATAATGCAAAAAAAATAAAAAATAAAACTTACTTTATCAAGTTAAAAAAAAAAGAGAGAGAAAGGGTCACACTGAATTCACACCTGCATTTTTCTGGTGGTTTGAAAGAAAGTGAAGGAATTTCATCAAGTGTTTGAAGATGATATGAAATTTGCAGTGTATATGCAATCACTTATGTGATGGAAGATTGGCTAAATGTTGGGGATAAAAAGAGGAAGTCCAGAAAGCTTGTTTTCTATCGAGAGAGGCAGAGAAATATATATACAAAGTGATTTGTGCTATACTACAGACTGGTGGAAATATATTAATAGAAGAAGAGTGATTCACACAGTCTGGGTAGATCAGGGAAGGCACTATTGATGACAGTTGAGTGGGTTTTGCAATATTGATAGGAGTTCAGGTGAAGAGAAGTGAAGTAAAGGAGAATGGTGGGGAGCAACATAATCAGAGAAATACACAAATTAAAACTCAAGCATGCTAAAGTGTACCATCTACTTAGAGAACTAACAACAAGGCAACAAGGTTTATACATGATGTATAGGAAGGAAGGAATGATAGGAAATGGGCTGTAGGAATAGATTAGAGACAAATGGCAACAACCTTAAGTACGTTGCTGATAAGTTTGAACTTTGTTCCTTAGACTAGTGGTTTTTCAGGCTTTTTGTTTGTTTGGTTTTGTTTATTGGGTGGAGTTCTCTGTCTCTTTCTCAATGCTAGTTGTGCAAGATGCCCTAGAAAAAAAAGGGTTCTATGGTCTTAACTTTGGAAGAGATGCTATAAATATGCATCCTTTCTCTTCAGTCAGTTCAGTTGCTCAGTCCTGTCTGACTCTTTGTGACCCCATGGACCACAGCACACCAGGCTTCCCTGTCCATCACCAACTCCCAGAGCTTACTCAAACTCATGTCCATCGAGTTGGTGATGCCATCCAACCATCTCATCCTCTGCCATCCCCTTTTCCTTCCACCTTCAATTTTTCCCAGCATCAGGGTCTTTTCAAATGAGTCAGTTCTTCGCATCAGGTGACCAAAGTATTGGAGTTTCAATTTCGGCATCAGTCCTTCCAATGAATATTCAGGACTGATTTCCTTTAGGATGGACTGGTTGGATCTCCTTGCAGTCCAAGGGACTCTCAAGCATCTTCTCCAACACCACAGTTCAAAAGCATCAATCCCTCGGCACTCAGCTTTCTTTATAGTCCACCTCTCACATCCATACATGACTACTGGAAAAACCATAGCCTTGACTAGATGGACCTTTGTTGGAAAAGTAATGCCTCTGCTTTTTAATATGCTGTCTAGGTTGGTCATAGCTTTTCTTCCAAGGAGCAAGTGTCTCTTAATTTCATGGCTGCAGTCACCATCTGTAGTGATTTTGGAGCCCCTAAAAGTAAAGTCTCTCACTGTTTCCATTGCTTCCCCATCTATTTGCCATGAAGTGATGGGACTGGATGACATGATCTTAGTTTTCTGAATGTTGAGTTTTAAGCCAACTTTTTCACTCTCCTTTTTCACTTTCATCAAGAGACTCTTTAGGTTCTTCTTCGCTTCCTGCCATAAAGAGTGGTGTCATCTGCATATCTGAGGTTATTGATATTGATATTGAGAAAATATCAGTAACCTCAAATATCTTTCCTCTCGGATATGCACAATATTTTCATCACACTAATGCATTTTAGCATTGCTAAAAGCTAGATATGCTTAAATAACAAGCTCTGAGAATTCCTGAGAAAGCAACACAACCAAATGGTCTAACTCTGTTTTAACCATTGCTTCCCATTTATATTACCAGAAGGTCCCCTTTTTGTGTAATACCTTCTCAGATTGGTATACCTGAAACTAATATCCCCCAACCTAGACTGGGAAATTACACTGGGGAACCACTGAGACTATTTTTTAGCAGGAGGGGGATTTAATCTGGAATACACTGGAAGAAGGGAACTGGTGCCACCGTGGAGGCTGGAAGGGTGGTAGACCCCACACTGGGACACAATGCAGAAAACTGAACCTAGTCCTAGTAAGTTCTATGTCATAAGAACCTACTTTGCACTGTAATTTCCATCTCCTCCACTGACCTGTGACCTCCTTGTATCAGTTATTTTGCAGCATCCCATGCCCAGTACACAGTAGAATGAAAATAAATCTATGTTAAAGGAGTCAAGAGAAGAGTGAGCTACAGTAGTTGTTAAGAAATGTTGTTTAGTTAAGGTATGAGCCTCTTAGGGAAGCTTAGAAAAGGTGATATCTTTGAGACTAGAAAATAAAAAGAAAATGCCTAAGTCAGATTTAGACATAACTCTTAACTTCTAATATTGACTTGATAAAGCAGTATGACTATTTTTTTCTTAGTTTTTATTAAATGTGGTATTTCATGTGGATGTATTTTCTGTAAACCACCAATTAGTTCTTTTGTCTACATTAAGATGTTTTTCCTATTATTATGAGACAATAAAATACAAAAGGGAAAGTGTTATTTGATATTTTTACAAAGATGGAGAAGTATCTTAAGGAGGATAAATTATGAGACTTTTGGTGTGGACTGACAGTTACTTAAGCAGGTAAAAAGACAAGTTTTCTTAATGTTTATCACAACTTTTATAGAAAAGGTGAAACAAGGAAAGAGCGCACATCTTCATTTGCAATTTACTTTCTCCCAGATTTCACAATGTGAGACTTACTCTAAAGGCAAACGTCTTTTTTAAATTTAATTAACTTATTTAAGTATTCACTATTTACTTTTGACTGTACTGGGTCTTCATTACTGCACGGGCTTTTCTCTATTTGTGGTGCATGGGTTTCTCATTGTGGCAGCTTCTCTTGCTGTGGAGCATGGAGTCTAAGGTGTGCAGGCTTCAGTAGTTGGGGCATGTGGCTCAGTATTTGTGGCTTCTGGGTTCTAGAACAAAAGCTAAATAGTTGTGCCACACAGACTCAGTTGTTCTTTGGCATGCCTGTGTCTCCTGCTTGGCAGACAGATTCTTTACCACTGTACCACCAAAGAAGCCCCTAAAGGCAAATCTTAAACAAAGCTAGGTAAGTGGTTCATCACATATCATCACTATTTTCACATGTGAGATGGTAGAATCACAGAGCCATCAATTTAGCTAAAGATGAGGTATGCCACTGCAGCTTGGCCAACATCATTTAGAGGAAATGGATAGTGAAATCAAGGCCTATGGCCAGAAAAAAAGCTCTCTGTGGCTATAGGGTCCTCATGTATTGTGGTAGGGCAATATTTTGAAATATCAATTGAGGATTTTTCTAGTTTTCCCTGAGGTTGCTTGATTTTGGCTTCCATTTAGTAACTAAGCTGGTCTAGTTTTATTGCCTTAGGGAAGATAGATCATAGGGCAAGCACAAGATATGAAGTCAATCTCGGTTTTGGGGTTCTAAAATCCTAGCTCCCTCAGAAGAGAGAAGAACGTCAAGGCATGAGCAATTGATGAGCCAGAATATCACAGGACTGAGGGTCAGCTGCCCACCTGGAGGGAGACAGGAGTCCATGGATCAGGAAGCATTAGGGAGTTGAGGGGGGATGGCATTTGGAATCTTTGGTGTGGAAAACTCCTGAGAAAGAAGACCGGTATCCAGCCGTTACTCAGGTCAAGCCCTGGGAAGGTGTCACTACAGAGCCTCAAGATAGATCTGTGGGAACTGGATGCACACAGGATGTGCACTTTGCTGGTGGTGCTCAGAGGAGAATTGAATGTGTGGGAGGAAACACCTGAGCATTAGCTTCCCATGGCCCGGTGTGATGGGAAGAATGACTCTCTGAGCCAAGTGGATGGGTTCTTGGATGACCTCACAGTGTTTCTCTGCCCAGCATGCCGTGGAGTGGTAAGTGAATTCTGGGCACAAGGGAGGAGCACAGGAGAAGCAAGAGCAGAAGCATAGATGGGAATGTGGGCTGGGAAGCAGTGAGCTTGCTGAATGATAACCAGGGCCAGGCATCTCAGAGATGCCACTGTGGATAGCTAGTGATGATGACTGGAACTCGAGGTCCACCACCTGCATTGCTGTCTCCTTGTTACTACTCAGCACCCCCTAGAATTCTGAAATGAGTGGACTGAGCTTCTGCCACCCCTTCAGCAAGGGCTCTCAAAACAGAAATTCAGTTGTGTAGAAAAATAAAGTCACATTTCTTACACACATGAATCTGGGGAGCAGAATTCAAGTCTGCTTTTTGTATAATAAGGAAAAATTCCATTTGATAATGTCTAGTCAAGAATGGGCACTTCTCTGTCCTGCAAAGATCAGAATGCCCTTAAACTCAGATCAATACAAAGAAGGGTTTGTTGAAAGGATACACAAAAATCTCTTAGAAACCAAGGGCAGAGAAGTATAGCTGGGTCCTTGAAAAGTGGAAAATGAAGGTTTTTTTTTTCTTAAACTGTCTCTAAGCACTCATGTCTCTCTGAGTGCCCTTCCCCTCTCTTTTAATTTCTTGCTTTGCATGCCATGCCCCTACCCCCGCAACCTGGGCAATCTGTGTTGGCCCCATCTCAGATCTCTTACTAAGTTACCTACTAAGGAGTTCACAGTTCAGTGTCTACACAGCATGAATCTGATTGACTCTCCTTGGTCAGGTTTCTACTGTTGGTCCAATCACTGGCTGGCTATTAGTGAAGAATCACAAGCCAAATTCAGAGCATCAAGGGCAGGAATGCCATATCAGATATTCATGGTGATCAGAAGGAAGTTATCTTGTCAACTTGGGTTGTTCCTGGTTAGTATGGTGGTTTAGAGGATGTGCTTTGATGTCCAACAGACTGCATTCAAATCTCAACTCTACTTATAAAATGCAGTACTGGTAAAATTACTTGATTTCTCCAAGTCTTGGTGTCTTCATTATTAAAATGGGAATGATCATTTTTATCCTACAGTGGTTCTTATAAGGATTACAAGATCCAGTTCATTTAAGGAATTCAGTCTGGTATCTGGTGCTCCATAAATACCCTGTAAGTTCCAGATATCATAAATTCTATTATTAGTGATTATGCACCATATAAATTATACAGTCATGAAATGTTGACACATTATATGATAAACATTTATCTGCATTCAGGGTAATTAGTATGTGTTTGGTTAAGGTCTATGGAGTTAAAATTAAAATCAGAATCATAGTTTTATACCAAAATTGATAATCTAACAAAGACAGTTGCAATGATATTGATGATGATGAAGGAGTAAACCTGGATAAAATTTTGTTTCAGGATTGTGTGATGTAGGTATGCACATATATATGATATCTGATTTGAATTTTATTTAAAATTTTTTGTTCTAATGGCTTTTTTCTTATCATCTTGACCCTATTTTGACATCTAGCAATATGTGATTTTTTCAAGATACATGTTTCATAAACAAAATATATGTTTATATCTGACTGTACCCAAGCTGCTAATTATGGGCATCTCTTTCTATAGCTCACTATTAAATACTCATGTCTTTGGGGTTATATAGAAAACAATTTATGTTACAAAATAAAATCCACCCTCAAAAATGTTTGCCCTGTGAGTGAGGAGGGAGGAAATCACAAACTGTTATTATTTTCCCTTAGATGGATCTAAATATTAACATTCCCTTAGCTTTAAAGATTATTTTTGTGCCGCTCCTTTGTAAACAATCAAAGTACACTAACTCTTCTGTTGCCTCGGGTTCTGTCTACAGCATACCCAAACAACCAAGCTAAAAAAAATGAGAAAATCAGTTCAACAGGTTATTTGGCATTGCATGCAGAAAATAAAAATGTTTGAATAGCTTGAAACATTTTAAAAAGCACAGCATATAGTAAATTGATTTGAATGTTAAACACAGTCTAAGGATCCCTTGCTCAGTGGAAGAAATTGTTTCTAGGTTTTCTTGCAGCTGTGTTAACTAGTCAACTTCCAGAAAGCCAGCAGCAGCAGTAATCGGAAGAATAGGAGAAGGAGGAGGAAGCTAGTCTGATAACAACAGCAGAAGTAGTGGTCATAGTGGTAGTTGTAATAGTAGTAGTTACCACACCTCGGGCAGACTTGGTAACATATACTCTTTACAGCAGCCTTGAGAGATAGCACTGTTAATCTCCCATGTAACAGAATACTGAGACTTCAAGGAGTGAAGTACCAAGTGGAGGAACCAAGAGCGGAAGAACAAGAACAATGGCTGACACTGACGGCACGTTTTGAGTTTCTTAGCTCTTCATGTGCATGACCCCCACTGAATTCTTACAGCAGTGCTAGGAAGCAACCTTCTCTATTATGCCCCGTGAACACAGGAGGAAAGTGAAGCTGGGAGTCTTGACTAATCGAATGGCAGACAAAGGAAGTGATGTCTTGTTGGTTCTGCTTGGACTGATTTGTTGAGAGTGAGGGAGAGTCCTCTACTTATAGATTCTCCCGGGATGCCACTCTCCCTGATAACGGGTTCTCCTTGGGCTGCTTTCTTCTTCCTGCCTGGCTTGGAAAGCAGGTGCTCTTCTGCTGGGGGACCCTGATGGACCCCCCCTGCCCTGTGCAGTAGGGTAAGGCAAGTGAGGCACTTGCCTGGGGCACAAAATTTAAGGGCCCACCAAAAAATTCAGTTATCAAGAAAATAGTACTTTTATGTATTTTTAAATATTAAGATAAATAGCTTTGAAAAATCTACATCTGGACAAATTATCAATGTTTAAGATGAAGACACGGTCAGCGTGGTCCTGGGTCATCTGGATGGAGATAGGATGGTGAGCCCCATGCTGGCTGCCTACTCATGGCCGCTCCTGTGGTCCTCACTCCAACAGGGTCTTCTTGGGCCCTTCATAACATTTTGGCCTCTCAGTCCACCCCTCTATACGAGTACACACACAAGCCTCCCATACAGAGTCATCATGAAGGAGTGGAGCCTGTACAGTGGTACTTCTGTAGGCATCACCCAAACAGTACATCTTCACTCAGTGCTGTTTGAAAAAATGGGGACGGCATTTTCCAGTGACATGCTAAAAAATTTAGCCTCTTCTCTTCTACCTTTTCTCTCCAAAACTCAACTAGTAGAGCTGTTGTCGTAGTCAGTGCCTTTCCAATTTTAGATTTATGTATTGGGCCAGTCTTGGTTTCTCTTTTCTTATGTGCTACTTGGGGTGTCAACTTAAGAAAACACTGGCTCCCCTGCCGGCATGTCAGCTGGGACATTTGTGTCCTGCTGACCTCTTCTAGAAGCATTGAGGAATTGTCCAGTCCCAGAGGCCTTGGGCTTTGAGGACTCAACCCAGCATTCATGCTTTTGAATATGAATATGACTGCTTCCCACCCCAAAAGACGTTTTATTTATTATTTTAAAAATATTTTCTTTGGGTTTCTTTAATCCTAAGGGACATTTGCTTGATGAATAGCAAATAAGTTTCCTAACCAGACTGTTGTTATAAATATCCATGGCATTAATTCAAACCATTTGCATTGGAAACTTTTTTTTTTTCTGGAGGAAAAAGGGTGGCTGACTTAACCTCAACATTTGGGACATGATTTTCCCTAAAATAACCACAACATCCATCATTTTTTTTCCTGCTGGTGTGTCAATTTTTTAATGAGAGTCTGGGTCCCTCCAGTACCTTTGGTCTCCATGGTAACAATTCTACGTGTTTATTCTGGCTTACTGAAATAAAACACTGAGGAAAAGGTCAGTGACTCATTTTTGATTGGGGGTTACTCTAATTAGAGGATGATTATTTAAAAGCTGATCACTAACACAAAGTTACTATGTGTGTAGAAATAAGATCCACAGCAAGAATTTTAAATGACAAATTGTAAAACTTTTAGACAGTTGTTTCCAAACTGCCTGTTTATTCACAGGTGCAGGTGTTTTTAAGATTATTATTGTTTCACCCGTGTATAACTAACTTTGACTTCCTGCCATTCCCTCCTGGTACCAGGATCTGAGTAATGCATTAAGTAATGGATTAAAGTGTCTAGAGTGACTAATGTAGTCATAGGAGTCTGTTTGGACCTATGGTATATACATCTGAGATGAGCTGAATCAATACAGTAAAGTCTTTCTGAGGTGGCCGCCTTGCTGGAGTCCCAGCCTTTTATTTTTATTGGAGTACAATTGCTTTATAATTTTATGTTAGTTTCTGCTATACAAAGAAGTGAATCAGCCATATGTAAAAATATATCCCATCCCTCTTGAGTCTTCCCTCGCCCCCCGCCATCCCACCCCCTAGGTCACCCCAGAGCACCTAGTTGGGCTTCTGTGTTGTACAGCAGCTTCGCACGAGCTACCTGTTTTACACATGGCTGAGGATGTATGTCAGTGCTGCTATCTGAAGCCGTCTCACCCTTTGCTTCCCCTCTCTGTGTCCACATGTCCGTTCTCTATGTCTGCATCTCTATTCCTGCCCTGCAAACAGGAGTTTTAGTCTTTTCATCTCCTCTGTCTCTTCAAGTTGGGTTTTGAAGCTGTGGGAAGGGTCCTGCCATTGCTTTTTGATGTTGCCTTGGGTCGCCACTGTTTGACTTAGTGAGTGTCACGCCTCTCTTGCCTCACCTCTAAAATGAGAGCGACAGAGAGTCTGCATCATACGGTGTTTGAGGGGGTTAATAATAAGAATAATGACGGATGCCTGGTGTTTAGCAAAGGGCAGGCTGTTAGTAAACACCAAGTTAATGTTGGCTGTTAGATTACTCTTTATTTTCATTATTAGATCAGCCCTCTGGCCTTTGGATTGAGCTCCTTTGTTCAAAATTAATTTAAGGCAAATGAAATGTTCACATTAAGAGGCAAGAAATCATTCTAAACAGTGAGGATATGTTTGTCTGTGAGGAATTTTACTCCTCTGAGTTTCCATGAAGCTGCTTTAACTCTCTCCTGTTTAAGAAGAATGGGGTATTTTGTCGTCTTGAACCCAGGCTCTTGTGGACTGGCTGCTAGGCCTATGGGCAAGGCTCAGGTGGAGAACCTGGCCTTCATGCCCCCAGTGGTTGAATCTTGATCAGTACATACAATGTAAAAATATGAGGAACTAAAAAAAGTCAAGCTCCAAAAGTAGAACCAGAGAGCAGAAGTGTTGTTGCCAGGGGCTGGGAGTGTTAAATGGGAAGATGTTGGCACAAGGGTTCAAACTTTCAGCTATGAGTTGAATAAGCTCTGGGGGTCTGATGGTGACTGTAGTTAATAATATTGTATTGTCCTTTTTAAAAATAGATTTATTTGTTTATTTATTTGTGGCTGTGCTGGGTTTTCGGTGCTGCTTGGGCCTTCTCCAGTTGCGGGGAACGGGGGCCCCTCTCTAGTTTCACTGAGCAGGTTCGGAGCAGAGGCTCTAGGGCGCATGGGCTTAAGTAGTAGTGGCACAGAGGCTCAGGAGTTGTCTTGTCTCTCGTGAAAATAGGGGAAATACCTCGGGGTATTAAACACAGAGGAGTCTGACGATTAGCTGCTGTTGCAGTTACCTTTTATTTTGTAAACTTACTGTAGCAACTGGGGAGTTTGCGTTTAATAATAAGTAGCCTTTCAGGGTCTGAGAGAAAGAAGGCTTGAAGTTGTCCAGAGGTGGGTTGTTGGAACTGAGGCCCCACCCGACACAAGCCTGAAGCCGAAAGTGAAGTGAAAGTGTTAGTCGCTCAGTTGTGTCTGACTCTTTGCGACCCCATGGACTGTCCATGGGATTCTCCAGGCAAGAATACTGGAGTGGGTTGCCATGCCCTTCTCCAGAGGATCTTTCCCACCCAGGGATCAAACCCAGGTCTCCTGCACTGCAGGCACATTCTTTACCATCTGAACCACACAAGCCTAAATCTGAGACCCTCAAATTCTTGTTCCCAACTCTGGCCCTCACCCTTCTTTTACCTATTCTCTCGTTTATTCAGTAAATATTTATTCAGTGTCTCCTCTGTGTCAGAACACAGTATTGGGCATGGTAAAGCAAAGACTGGTTATTCTCAGGTCACACCAGTTCAGTGTATTAATGCACGGCACAGTGTTCTGTAGACTGTGGACTTCCGTCCCAACGTGTCGCTTCGGTCCTGTGGGAGTCATCTGGAGGAGGTGCTGGTCTCAGCCCTGGTCAGACCTGGGGGCACTTCCTCAGCCTCTGCTGTTCCCTCACCTGGAAACACACAGCGAGAGCTGCTCAGTTCCTGATGTTAGGCGCACGCACCTCGGCCCTTGGAAACAGCTCTTTTAACACCCGCTTCCTATCTCGATACCCACCCTCCCATCCCCAAGAGCAGCGTGAAAAGCCCTGGAGACCCCAGCAGAGAGGGTGGGCTTTCCACATGGTTGGCCCTAGTGGGGGAGGATCCCAGATGTCCTGGCTCATCCTCTCAGGAGCGGCCCCCCTCCATCCACTCAGGGGTCTGGAGGATACCATGGAGACCCTCCAGAGAACCACCCCCTGAGGTAGTTTTTCAGACCTGTGAACAGTACCACACCTAAAACCGGAGGTAGAATGAAGCCCTGAGACAAGGGAAAAGAGTGGGAGCGGGAGGAACTCCATGAGCTGGAGTGTTTGCACAGCCATCCCCAGGTAACGGCTAGTAAAGTCCCCAGGATGATGCTTTTCAAGAGAAAGACACAGAACAGTGGAACACATTCCCTTCTGCTGCTGAAAGTCTCATAAAGCTGAATATAGTCCAGGGCTTACCATTCTGGGTGCTGGGGCCTGGTGGCCCTGATCCCCTGGTCCCAGAGTCTGCATGCCTGCTTTGCTTTGAGACAGAGTGAAGAACCAGGAACTTTGGGGAGCAGTTCACTAACTCCACACCCTCAGGCCCAGGAATGGAGTTTCTCCCCACAGGTGCCTTGCTTTTGGATTCCCTGAGAGTTGAACCCAAGGCCAAATTTTGCCTGTGGTGTAATTATTCATGAGCCACCATTTGTTGGTAAATGTATAAAGGGGAGAGCTTGCTTCTCATCTCTGGGGCTGCTGGGTATTTGGAGCATCTCGATTTACAGCCTGTTTTCAAAGCTTAGGAAATTGAGCTGGTTGATAGGCATTGTTGGAGTTTGGATCATTGGGAGCCTTTGTTAACAACTATTTACTGTCCAGTCAAGAATATATTTTCAGGTCATTTGTTCAGCAAAGTGGATCCCCTTTGAGATATGGGCTCATACATTAAAAGTATATTGTATATTAACACATATATGTGGAATCTAGAAAAATGGTACAGATGAACCTACTTGCAAAGTAGAAACAGAGACACAGATGTAGAGAATAAACATATAGATACCAAGAGGGGAGGAGAGAGTTGGGATGAATTGGGAGATTGGGATTGATATATATACACTACTGTGTATAAAACAAATGAGAAATGAGAACCTAATTGCATGGCACAGGGAACTCTACTTAGTGCTCTGTGGTGATTTAAATGGGAAGGAAATCCAAAAGAGGAGATATATGTATGCATGTAGCTTATTCACTTTGCTGCACAGCAGAAACTGACACAACATTATAAAACAATTATACTCCAATAACATTTTTTTTAAAAGTTGATAGGAAAGTCCATTTTCCTTTAAAGACTGGCATCCTCTTTTTTTTTAAAGAAGGTAGCATAGATTTTGGTGTCAGAGAGATCGTATCTCTAAGTCTGGGTACTACCACTTCTTAGTTGTATGAGCATAGACCTGTCCTTAAACTCAAGATACTGAAATTACCTTACCCTAAAGATGAGAATGCTTGGCTTGCTCCAGTAGAAGTCAGATGTGTTGGGATTTTTGTGGCTTCTCTTTGTGTGTTTGTGCGCTTTTTCAGGACATTTTTGTAGAAAGTGCAAAATCACTTTTACTCTTAGTCTCTTTGTCATCTCTGATTACACATACACAGAGATAAAGTTCAAAGGCAGACAAGGACCCTTGGGTCTGTGCCATGAGGCTGGAGGAAGTTCTTCCTAGAGAATCTTGACTGTTGAGAATCCATACTTGAAGTTTGTCTTCAAGACATTGCCCACTGATAATGTTCAATACACCTAGAAAGTAGGACAGCAATCGGAAGAAAACGGAAATATGGTTTGGCAGGGTTAAAGGTAGTACTCATCGCCATCAGCCTTGTTGTTGTCTACAACTCACTAGTTCAAGCGATGTTCAAACTTGGAGTGAATAAATATTAGTGAGCCAGAGTCTAAGACTCATTCACTCGTTCATCACGATTTTGCTAAGCCACTGCAAGGCAAGACTGTCAGAGGTGGCGGTGTGTCAGTGAAGACAGCCAAGTGCTGCCCTTTCAGAGCACAATTCCAGTCTGACAGTAAATGTGACAAATTGAAATGTGACGTAATGTTAAGTAGTGACAAGGTATTTGGAAAGAGAAAAGTAAGGCAGGGAGAGGAGACAAGTCATTTTTTAATATCAATATCAAGGAAGATCTCTCTGAGAAGATGATATTTGATCAGAGACCTGGATCAAGCGAGGGCATGAACCCTAGGAATACGGGGGAGCACTTTATTAGCCACAAACCAGGATTGTCAGCAAAAAACTAAAACCTTTGATTACTCTCTTGGCCCCAATGAGGACTTTGGATTTTAGTCCAAGTGCAAAGAGAAGCTATTAAGGAGAGACATGATCTGATTATTTTGTTTTAAAAAGATCACTTTTCCTGCCATATGAACATGGACCTTAGGAAGGCTGGAGTGGAAACAGTGAGACCCGTTTGGAGGCCACTGGAAAAGTCCAGATGTTGAAGCTGGATTTAGAAAAGGCCGAGGAACCAGAGATCAAATTGCCAACATCCATTGGATCATCAAAAAGGCAACAGAGTTCCAGAAAAACATCTACTTCTGCTTTATTGACTATGCCAAAGCCTTTGACTGTGTGGATCACAACTAACTGTTGAAAATTCTTAAAGAGATGAGAATACCAGACCACCTTACCTGCCTTCTGAGAAATCTGTATGCAGGTCAAGAAGCAACAGTTAGAACCAGACATGGAACAACAGACTGATCGGGAAAGGAGTACATCAAGGCTGTATATTGTCACCATGCTTATTTAACTTATATGCAGAGTACATCACGAGAAACACTGGGCTGGATGGAACACAAGCTGGAATCAAGATTGCTGGGAGAAATATCAATAACCTCAAATATGCAGACGACACCACCCTTATGGCAGAAAGTGAAGAAGAACTAAGGAGCCTCTTGATAAAACTGAAAGAGGAAAATGAAAAAGTTGGCTTAAAACTCAACGTTCAGAAAACTAAGATCATGGCATCCAGTCCCATCATTTCCCGGCAAATAGATGGGGAAGCAATGGAAACAGTGAGAGACTTTATTTTTAGGGGCTCCAAAATACTGTAGATGGTACTTGCAGCCATGAAATTAAGAGACACTTGCTCCTTGGAAGAAAAGCTATGACCAACCTAGACAGCATATTAAAAAGCAGAGGCATTACTTTGCCAACAAAGGTCCATCTAGTCAAGGCTGTGGTTTTTCCAGTAGTCATGTATGGATGTGAGAGGTGGACTATAAAGAAAGCTGAGTGCCGAGGGATTGATGCTTTTGAACTGTGGTGTTGGAGAAGACGCTTGAGAGTCCCTTGGACTGCAAGGAGATCCAACCAGTCCATCCTAAAGGAAATCAGTCCTGAATATTCATTGGAAGGACTGATGCTGAGGTTGAAACTCCAATACTTTGGTCACCTGATGCGAAGAACTGACTCATTTGAAAAGACCCTGATGCTGGGAAAAATTGAAGGTGGAAGGAAAAGGGGATGGCAGAGGATGAGATGGTTGGATGGCATCACTGACTTGATGGACATGAGTTTGAGTAAGGTCTGGGAGTTGGTGATGGACAGGGAAGCCTGGCGTGCTGTGGTCCGTGGGGTCGCAAGGAGTTGGACATGACTGAGCAACTGAACTGAACTGAACTGGAAAAACCCAGATGGGAGATGATAGTTCAGTTTTAAATGGCTCACAGCAGTTTTATTTGACTCCACCCTGAACTCATCCTGAGCATTCAGTCCTCTTACTATTCGTGAAACAGTTCACTTACTCTCAATATTAAAGAAACTCTGAGGGATCAGTGACCCTCATCATCTCCCTTCCAAGAATGGTGCTGGGCTGGTGGATGTGCACAAATGCTCCCTCCAACATTTCACTGTCCTCCCCACTTTGCTGTTCCAGAGTAGAAAGGAGATATCAGTCTCTCTCTGCTCTTCATTTTTTCATGGTTTTTGGTTCCAGAACTGAATGTCCTCTCCTCCTTTTCACTTTCCATCTTCAAATCAAAAATTTCCATTAGTCTTCTGAAGTAATTTTGAGCATGCACCAATTGCATCCATAAACAGTCCCATGAGGGACATTTTGTATTTCGTTGAAGTTGGTCCAAAGGTTATGATATATGGATTTGGAATTGTCAACAAAACTTGGAAAAGTTTTATTAGGTACATGGTGGACCTGGGAAAACGTGTTGGAACTTGTATGTTATGTAACTCTAATAGCTTAATTGCTAGAATTCTTGGGACTCTTACCAATGACTTCATTTCTCCTGAATGTGGGTTTCATGCATCGGGTTGCTTGGCTGTTTTCAGAAAATAGGGGTAATAGTCACATTAATGTATCATCTTTTCCATGATTAGGAAAGAAACCTGAGAATGCTTTCCTAGCAAATATGTAGACACAGTTTCCTCCAACACCTGTTCTCTTAAGTCATGAGATGTTTGAAAACAACCACACAAGTTTCAGTATCTGATCCAGTCTTTTGAATATGTACTAGGGCAACATAAAAATTTTGCTAGTGTGAGCAAATGTCAGTGTGTCCCATCTCTCGCACCCCTGCCCATGGATTCAAGGAGAGTAAATACCTATTGATTTGGAATCACCAGTGGGTGGGTTATTTTGTTTCCATGTAATTAATCAGCAGATGAAAAAACATGTTTTTAAAAAGTTAAGTACCTAATGTCACATTGCTATTAAAATAAGGAGCTGGAATTCCATATTCCAGATACTTATCCACCCTACATGCTTTTGGAAAGTTTAAAAATTATACAGAAATACTTTCTCATTGTGGAAAAATTAGGAAACACCAATGGATTAAAAAATGAACCTCGAAAAATATTTCCACAATTCAGAGATAACCAGTGTTATCCTTTTGTTTCACTTATTTCCCGATATTTTTCTACACAAATATAATTACAAATATCTTTTCAAAGATGGGTACTGCTTTACAAATTCATTTCCCCTTTAATATTGAATAATACCTTGTGCTGTGTTAATGTCTTTCTATGGCATGAATATGGGTCTGCACTGTAATTTTTAAAACTCAGATTGTTTTCCATGCCAGGATGCTAGTAGTGTTTATTAAATATTTCATTATCTCTTTCCTCTTCTGAATTGGACTACAACTTGATTAACCAATATTCCTTATTTAGGACATTTATTGAGTGCTAATGATATTTGAAGCATACTTTACATATGTATTTATTTCATTTATCTAACTTGCTTCCAATTTCTTAACATTACTGACAGTGATTACTTTTTTTCTTTTTTTTTTTAATTAGTTTATTTTCTATTTTTTTTAACTTTACAACATTGTATTTGTTCTGCCATACATTGACATGAATCAACCATGGGTATACATGCTTTCCCCCTTCAGAACCCCTCTTCCACCTCCCTCCCCATCTCATCCCTCCAGGCCATCCCGGTGCACCAGCCCCAAGCACCCTGTATCATGCATGACTTTTTATATACATTTCTGTATGATTCAATTCAGTTCAGCTGCTCAGGTGTGTCCGATTCTTTGCCACCCCATGGACTGCAGCACGCCAGGCCTCCCTATCCATTACCAACTCCTGGAGCTTACTCAAACTCAAGTCCATTGAGTTGATGATACCATCCAACCATCTCATCCTTTGCCATCCCCTTTTCCTTCCACCTTCAATTTTTCCCAGCATCAGGGTCTTTTCAAATGAGTCAATTCTTCGCATCAGGTGGCCAAAGTATTGGAGTTTCAACCTCAGCATCAGTCCTTCCAATGAATATTCAGGACTGATTTCCTTTAGGATGGACTGGTTGGATCTCCTTGCAGTCCAAGGGACTCTCAAGCATCTTCTCCAACACCACAGTTCAAAAGCATCAATCCCTCGGCACTCAGCTTTCTTTATAGTCCACCTCTCACATCCATACATGACTACTGGAAAAACCACAGCCTTGACTAGATGGACCTTTGTTGGCAAAGTAATGCCTCTGCTTTTTAATATGCTGTCTAGGTTGGTCATAGCTTTTCTTCCAAGGAGCAAGTGTCTCTTAATTTCATGGCTGCAAGCACCATCTGCAGTGATTTTGGAGCCCCTAAAAATAAAGTCTCTCACTGTTTCCCCATCTATTTGCCATGAAGTGATGAGACCGGATGCCATGATCTTAGTTTTCTGAACGTTGAGTTTTAAGCCAACTTTTTCACTCTGTTCTTTCACTTTCATCAAGAGGCTCCTTAGTTCTTCTTTGCTTTCCGCCATAAGGGTGGTGTCATCTGCATATCTGAGGTTATTGATATTTCTCCCGGCATTTCTTGTGATGTAGTCTGCATATAAGTTAAATAAGCAGGGTGACAATACACAGCCTTGCTGTACTCCTTTCCCAAATTGAAACCGGTCTGTTGTTCCATGTCTGGTTCTAACTGTTGCTTCTTAACCTGCATACAGGTTTCTCAGGAGGCAGGTAAGGTGGTCTGGTATTCCCATCTCTTTAAGAATTTTCCACAGCTTGTTGTGATCCACACAGTCAAAGGCTTTGGCATAGTCAATAAAGCAGAAGTTTTTCTGGAATTCTCTTGCTTTTTTGATGATCCAACAGATGTTGTCAATTTGATTTCTTGTTCCTCTGCCTTTTCTAAATTCAGCTTGAACATCAGGAAGTTTACGGTTCACGTACTGTTGAAGCCTGGTTTGGAGAATTTTGAGCATTACTTTACTAGTGTGTGAGATAAATGCAATTGTGCGGTAGTTTGAACATTCTCTGGCATTGCCTTTCTTTGGGATTGGAATGAAAACTGACCTTTTCCAGTCCTGTGGCCAAATTTGCTGGCATATTGAATGCAGCACTTTAACAGCATCATCTTTTAGGATTTGAAGTAGCTCAACTGGAATGTATGATTTTGCTGTGGTTATTTAAAGGTTTTTCTTAAATATTGCCAAAGGATCATTAAGAAATGTTCTAACAATTTATGCTTACACAGCATTGCAACTGTTTATTTCTTCACATGCACATAATCAGTGGGAGTTACCAACTTTATCAATCTTTTCTAGACTTATAGGGAAAAGTGATTATCATTATTTTAGCTTTGATTTCTTTGATCACTAAAGAAGGAAAATATTTTTTATTGGTATGTTCATATTTTTCCTTAAAATATTTTAAATCTAACATATTTTAAATAGTATGTATTTTAACTATATGTAGCCACATGTACATAATTTGGTCAAATGCAAACCTTTAAAATAATGAGGTGCTCTTTTACTGTAAGTTTGTCTTTTTTCTTTACTTCATCCTCTTCCTTCCTTTCAGAACAGCCTCTCTACCTCCCAAGTAGCTTCTAAAACAGCATCACATGCATCTTTTCTGCATGTTTTATCTATCCTTTATATAATCTTCTGTAATATATAATATATATGCATAGGCACAATATCATATTTTTTATGTGTTTTTTTATGGAACTAGGATCATATATTATATGCTTTTCTACATCTTGCTTTTCTCATTCAACAATATCTCATTTGAAAATCCTCCAAGTCATCTGGTAGAGCTCCAACTCATTATTTTTAATGACTGGAATTTTTTAAAAGTCATTCTCCTATTGGTAGACATTGCTTTTTTTTCTAGTTTTTTTTTTTCCGTACCATGACTAACCATGCTGCAATCAATATCTTTTTACATACATCTTTGTAAAGAAATACTTTTATTTTATTGGAATATCCATGAATATTATTGCTGGGTGGGTCTGTGAGTATGTGTTTTAATTATAATACATGAAGCCAGATTGCTTTTGCCAAAGGATGTAACACTTCACATTTCCACCAGCAATATATATGAGAAAATCCTTTTCATTATATCCCAGCCAGCAATAGATATTGTGGCTCTTTGTAATTTTTGTTACTCTAATGGGTATAAAGTGATAATTATGTAGTTACTGTAATTTGCATATTCATGGTTACTCCTTGTGAATTTGTATATCTTTTCATTTGTACCTTAACACAGGATTTATTTGTCTGAGTTGTCTTTGGCCACTATTTTATTCGGTTACTTGTCTCTTTCTTGTCTATTTGTAAAATATTTTGGCATATCATTAACTTAAAATTTTATCATCTGTGTTACAAATAGTTTTTCCACATCTGTTCTTAGTCCATATATTTGTATATGAGATTCATTGTTACACAAAAGCTTTTCATCTTTATTTAGTCAAATATATCACACTTTAGCTTCTAAATTTCTAGTCAGAGTTAAGAAGTCATGAACTCTAGATAATACTGAATCGTGAAGTCTCCCATTTTCACGTTTATCTCCTTCCAGAAATGTATCTAGGGTATTAGTACCCATCATTTTTCTTCCAGTTTTATTGAGGTGTAATAGACATACAGCACTGTGTAAGTTTAAGGGTATAGAACGATGATGTGACTTATACCCCATGAAATAAGTTAGTGAACATCCATCACAATAAGTTAGTGAGCATCCATTATCTCATACAAATATAAAATTAAAAAATAATCTTTTCTCCCTTGTGATGAGAGCTCTTAGTATTGACTCTCATAACAATTTTCATGTGTAACATACATCAGTGTTAATTATATTAATCATATTGTACATTACATAGCTAGTAATTATTTATTTTATATCTGAAAGTTTGTACCTTTTGACCACCTTCATCCAATTTCCCCCTCTTCCCACTTCTTACCTCTACTAACTAAAAATCTGATCTCTTTCTGTATGAGATATTAGTATCTCATATGCTAATATTAGGATATTAGTACCAGTCATTAAACAGTCTAAAATTTTTCTATTAAAAATGTACCATGTTTATAATATATTGACTCTTATCTACACTGGGATTTATTTCTGAAGTATCTACCATGTTTTACTGCTCCATTTACTTGCTCCTATTGGATATAATGACTTTATAATATATTCTGATAATTGTTAAGACAAATCTTCTCATATCGTTTTATCATATTTTTCTTAAGTATATATTCTTTCACATACAACTTTAAAATCATGTTTCCAATTAAAAATTTATTGGGCTACTCATTGAAATTGCATTTAATTTGTCGATTAATTTTTGGAGAATAACACATTTTTCTGTTATTCCCTTGTAAGAGATGGAATGCATCTTCATATTTTCACAATTACATATTTTAATAAGATTCTATTTATCCTGTGACTTTTTTATTAAATTACTTAAAAGTATTTTATGGTTTTTGTCATTATTATAAAAAGATTGGACTTTTCATTTCTTGATGCTAATTGTTAGAGAAAAGCTGTTAATTAAAAATATTTGTTTTTAATCCAGAAACTAGAACAGACTATATTATTATCCTTAGAATTTTTTGTATTAGAATTTTTTGAGTTTTCTGTGTATAAAAATGTACAGTTATATAATCAGCGAAGGAGATAGTTTTTTGCTTTTTCCAATGTTTTTTGCCTGCTATTTCATTTGCTTCAGTATCTACTATAATACTATAAAAGTGTTATAATTAATGTGAAATGGGTCATATTTGATTTTAATTTTAGAATTTACTGCTAATTTTTGGAAAATTATTGTTATTGGTTTCAAAAGTTTTTTTGTAGTGCTATTTTTAGGCAGAACTGACTGTTGAATTTTGTCAAATACCTTTTTAAGTATCTTAAAAATGTATTTTTAATACATTAAATACATTTAAATGTATTTTTAAGTATATATTTTTGCTGTACTGGTTTCAATGGATACATTTCCTGATATTAAGCACTCTATTATTCTTGAAATATATACATCCTTTGATATATTGACAGATTCTCTATGTTAATATTTTATTCAGTTACTGTGTTTACAGAAATGAGCCAAACTGGCTTGTAGTTTTATATTTTGCTTCCATTTTAATTAAATTTGGGCATGAAAGTTAAGTTGACATCATTAGGGAGCATTATGTATGTTTCAATGGCTTATTTTAAACAATATGGGAATTTTCTGTTATTTAAAAGCCAGATTAAAGTCAATTATGAAGCATATGGTCCTGGTATCTTTTTAAATGATAGATTCTTAACCATCTTATGGATTATTTGGTAATAGATTAAAATTGTCTACTTTCTGTTGGGTTGGTTTTGTAATTGATATTCTGCTAGGAAATAATTCCTTCCTTTGGGCTTTCAAATATTTTAAAAAAATTTATTGGAGTATTGTTGATTTACAGTGTTGTGTTATGGGTTTTGAAATCTTTTGTCACAGAGTTACATTTAACGTTCTTATGTCGTTCTTCAGTCTTTCCCTACTCAACGGTCATGTTTCTGTTCTCATTCTTAAATTGTATTTACTTTGTACTTTTTGTTTTTTACTTTATCAGGCTTAGAAAACATCTTCTCTATTTTACTGATCTTTTCAATAAACCTACTTTTGGGTTTAATTATCCTTTCTTTTATTTTTGTTGTTTATCATTTTATGAATTTTACCTTTTATCTTTATAAATGCTATCTTTCCAGCTTATTTTTATTAATTTTATTTTGTTTTCTTATTTACTAATACAAAGTTGTATTTTCTGCTTTTTAAAACAAATCAAGACATTTCAAGCTATATATTTTGCCTTGAGTATAGCTTTTATTTGTGTCCTATAGGTGGTTTTACTATAAAGTGTTTTCCTTTTTATTGCCTCCAATGATTTTCTAACAGTTCATATTTCTTTTCTTTTAGTACACATTTTTGATCACCTTTTTATTTATTCTTAATCTTTTGCTTTTGATTTTAAATTGAGGATTTTAGATTCCGCATATAATTGAGATCATATGTATTATCTTTCTTTGTCTGACTTACTTCACTCAGCACAATGCCCTCAGGGTCCATCCATGTTGTCACAAATGGCAAAGTAGCATTCTTTTTTATAGCAGAATAGTAGTTCAATGTATATATAAACAACAATTTCTTTATCCATTCGTCAATTGATGAACATTTAGATTGTTCCCATATCTTGATTCTGCAGTCCATGGGGTGGCTAAGAGTCGGACATGACTGAGCGGCTTCACTTTCACTTTTCACTTTCATGCATTGGAGAAGGAAATGGCAACCCACTCCAGTGTTCTTGCCTGGAGAATCCCAGGGACGGCGGAGCCTGATAGGCTGCCGTCTGTAGGGTCGCAGAGAGTTGGACACGACTGAAGCAACTTAGCAGCAGCAGCAGCATATCTTGATTATTGTCAATAATGCTGCAAATGACATGGGGGGGGGCTGCTTGTATATTTTTGAGTTGATGTTTTCATTTTCTTCAGATAAATACCCAGAAGTGGAATATCTGGATCTTATGGTAGTTCTTCTTTTTTTAATTTCTTGAGGAATCTTTGTATTGTTTTCCGTAGTGGCTGGACCAGTTTACATTCCCACTAATAGTGCATAAGAGTTTCCCTTTCTCCACACCCTTACCAATACTGGTTATTTCTTTTCTTTTTGGTAATAGCCATTGTAAGAGGTATGAGGTGATAGCTCATTATTGTTTTGCTTTGAATTTCCCTGATGATCAATGATATTGAGCATCTTTTCATCTATCTTTTGTTCTTCTGTATGTCTTTTTTTGGAAAAAAATCTGTTCATATCCTTTGCCCATTTTTTACGTCTTCCCTGGTAGCTTAGCTGGTAAAGAATCTGCCTGCAATGCAGGAGATCTTGGTTTGATTCCTGGGTCAGGAAGATCTGCTGGAGAAGGGAATAGCTACCCACTCCAGTATTCTCACCTGGAGAATCCCAGGGACCACGGAGCCTGGTGGGCTGCCGTCTCTGGGGTTGCACAGAGTTGAACACAACTGAAGCGACTTAGCAGCAGCAGCAGCAGCCAGTATTCTTGCCTGTAGAACCATGGACAGAGGAGCCTGGCTGGCTACAGTCCATGGGGTTGCAAAGAACTGGACATGACTGAGTGATTTTCACTTTCATTACCTTTTTTTTTTTTGATGGTTTTTACAGAGCTAGAACAAAATTTTTTAAAATTTGCATGAGAACATAAAAATCCTCAAATAGCCAAAGCAATGTTGAGAAAAATGAAACTGGAGGTATTGGTCTCTCTGACTTCAGACTATGTCAAAAAACTACAGTAGTCAAAACAATATGGTTCTGGCATAAAAACAGACATATAGATCAATGGAACAGAATGGAAAGCCCAGAAATAAACCCATGTACTTATGATCAATTAATCTATGACAAAGAAGGACAGAATATACCATGGAGAAAGGATAATCTCATCAATAAGTGGTGTTGGGAAAACTGGACAGCTCTGTAAAGGAATGAAATTAGAACACTCATTGACACTTCATATAAAAATAAATTTAAAAATGGATTAAACATCTAAATGTAAGACCAGATACTGTAAAATTCCTTGAGGAAAATAGGTACAACACTCTTTGGCATAAATCACAGCAATATTGTTTTGATCTGTCTTCTGAAGTAAAGGAAATAAAAGCAAAAATAAACAAATGGGACCCAATTAAACTTAAAAGCTTTTGCACAGCAAAGGAAACCATAAACAAAATGAAATGACAACCTACTAGATGGAGGAAAATATTAGCAAATGATATGACTGATATGAGATTAATATCCAACATATATAAACAATGCTTACAGCTCTACATCAAAAAAAGAAAAAGAATACAAATAGCATTTGTTGGCAAGGATGTGGAGAAAAGGGAACTCGAGTACACTGTTGGTGGGAATGTAAATTGATATAGTCACTATAGAGGACAGCATTTACTTTTCTCAAAAAACTAAAAATAGTAAGGCTTTTAAATATAAAACTCCAGCTTTCCTTTTGTTGGGCTTCCCTTGTGGCTCAGCTGGTAAAGAATCCACCTGCAATGCAGGAGACTTGGGTTCGATCCCTGGGTTGGGAAGATCCCCTAGAGAAGGCAAAGGCTACCCACTCCAGTATTCTGGCCTGGAGAATTCCATGGACTGTATAGTCCATGGGGCTGCAAAGAGTCAGGCACGACTGAGCAACTTTCACTTTCCTTTTGTTAGTATTTGCAGGGTGTTCAGTTTTTCATTCTTTTACTTTCTGTCTTTCTATCTCATATTTTAGATGTTTCTTGAAAATGTCATATGGTTAAATTTTTATCATCCAGTTTGATAATAGTGTCCTCTAAAATAGAGTATTTAGTCAATTTAAATTTTAGGTAATTATTTCTACAGTTGGATTTACATCTTACCATCATATGCTTTGCTATTTGCTCCCATTTCACCATATCCCTGCTTTTAGGTAAATTGTTTTTTCTAATTATGTTTTTCTTCTATTTGTTTGCAAGTTAACTACTCTCTTTCTGTTATTTTAGTGATTTTTAGAAATACCACATGCATACTTAACTTGTCAAGGTTTAAAATTAATCAATACCTTTACCCTCCTGCCAAGAAACACAAAAACCTTAGAATATGTTAACTCCATATACCCTCTCTCAACTTACATGTTATGGTTTTATTTTCTATTATATCTAGCTTTAGAAAAATCTCACAAGATATTATTATTATGGAGTTATTATCACTACTACTACTACTAGTATTACACTCTGTGGTTGTTTAGAATTACCCACATATTAATTTCTCTGCTCTTCATTTTTTCTTGCATCTCAGGATTGCTTTCCTAATGCAAGAATAGGAAAATTCCTATTCTTAGAATTTTCACAAGTAAGATTAGATAATACTAAACTTTCTTAGCTTTTTTTCCCCTGATAATATCTGTTTCAGTATTATTTTTGAAAGATATCGTTTACTAAATTTATTGTTTGGGTCAGCTAATTTCCTTTAGCTTATCAAAGATGTCCTTTCACTGGTCTCTGGCTTCTACTGGGTCTTACTTTTAAGGAATTGACAAGTTAGTCTACAATCTAGTACCTCTTTAATATTAAATACTTTGTTTATATACAATTTTGTGAAGCTTCCTTTTGCTTATCTTTTGTTTTCTTAATGGTGTCTTTCAAAAGAAAGAAGTTTTTAATTTTTGATGAAGTCCATTTTATGTTTTGTTTCGTTTCATGAAAACATTCTTTTGGTGTTTTATCTGAGAAATGTATACCAATCTAAGATCATTTATTTTCTCCGATTTTCATCTTGATGTTTTCATTTTAGGTTTTACACTTAGGACATGATTCAGTCGAGTTACTTTCTGTGTGTGGTTTGAGGTGCAAATGAAAGCTTTGTAATTTTATTCTTGTGTATGGCTATCCAGTTCTTACCAGCACCATTTTTTGGAAGACTATTCTTTCTTCATTGAATTGTCTTTGTACTTTTGTAAAAAATCAGCCATCCATATATGTGTGGATCTGCTTCTGGATTCTTTATTTCATTCCACTGATCTATTTTTGTGCCCAAAGGACCCTGTTTTGATTACTGGAACTTATTATATTAAGTCATGAAACTTGAGATTAGTCCTCTAATTTTGTTCTTTTAAAAAGTTGCATTTTGGTATGACTTTTAGAATAAAACTTGTCAATTTCTAACAAAAAGGTCTATTGGGAAATTGTTTGGGATTACATTGGTCATACCGGAGAAGGCAATGGCACCCCACTCCAGTACTCTTAACTGGAAAATCCTATGGACGGAAGAACCTGGTAGGGTGTAGTCCATGGGGTCGCTAAGAGTCGGACACGACTGAGCAACTTCACTTTCACTTTTCACTTTCATGTATTGGAGAAGGAAATGGCAACCCACTCCAGTGTTCTTGCCTGGAGAATCCCAGGGACGGGGGAGCCTGGTGGGCTGCCGTCTATGGGGTCGCACAGAGTCGGAAACGACTGAAGCAACTTAGCAGCAGCAGCAGCAGCAACATTGGTCATACAGATCAATTTGGGGAGAATTGACATCTTCATAATATTGAGTCTTCCAACAATGGACATAGTATATTTTTCCAACTATGTAGATAATTTTTATCTTCAATTTTCCTCAGCAATGTTCTACAGTTTTCTGTGTATAAATCTTATATATTGTTTGTTAGATTTATCCCCAAGTACTTTATATATTTTGATGCCATTATAAATTATATTAAAATTTATTTTTGTTGCTACATAGAAATATAGTTTATTTTTTGGTATATTGATTTTGTTTCTTACATACTTACTAAATTTACTTATTCTAGTAGATTTTTTTTATAGGTTCAATTGGATTTTCTACATAGATGGTCTTGTTATTTACAATTAACAGCAGGGTTACTCTCTTTTCAATCTGCATACCTTTTCTGAAAGAATTTCTGTTGATTTTATATCTCTCCTCTTAAATGTTTGTAGAATTCACCAGTGAAAGCATCTGGGCCAGTAGTTTACTTTGTAATTTTTAAACTACAAAATTCAACTTTTGATATAGATATAAGATTAGTCAGGTTATCTATTTTTTTTTCTTGACTGAACTTTACTAATTTGTATGTTTCATGGAATTTACCCTTTTTACCTATGTTGTTGAATTTGATGGCATAAAATTGCTTGTAACATTTCCTTATTATTATTTTAATAGCTGTTAAATTTCTAATGATGTCACTTTTCTCATTCCTGACATTGTTAATTTACTAAAGTATATTTCTTGTTAAGTGGTATGTAGTTGAGTTCTTTTGTCCAATATGACAGTCTTTGCTTTTTAATGAGGGTGTTTAGCTCCTTTACTTTTAATATGATTATTATGGTTAGAGGTATGTCTGTTATACTGCTGTTTGTTTTCTGTTTGTTCCATCTTTTTTGTTCCCCCTTTCCTCATTTTGATCATTAAGATACTTCCAAGCTGTAAAATTCTTGTCCAGGCAACACGAGAAGTTCAATTTTATGTTGAATCTAAAGCTTCTCCCCTCTCCCTGCCCAGATCTGACCCATGGTTCAAGGGCCCTTTTCTGTTCTTTGTAGATATTTTGCTTCTCTTTTTTTTTCTTTTACTTTTCTTCCCCTGCTCTTTCTGATCCTTTTGCTCTTCTCCATGTTTGAGGTAGGGTGAAGCTAGATTAGAGTAAAAAAGACCATAAGTCTTTTATTCAATGGTAGCAATAGTCACCAAAATCTTTGCTTTATCTTATTTATAGGGTCTTTGGTGTTTAGTCCATAGAAAGTTTTAGATATTGAAAAGTAGACTCTGGTATTAGCCCATTACAACTTTTGCAAGCCTGTTGGATTTAAACACAGAAGATAATGGATGTTGGAGATTGGTGTACAGTTGCTTACCTTAAACAGTTATTAGTAACTTAATTATTCATTGAGTCTTATCATTCAGAACTAAGATAGGTTTATTCAGACAATAGGAGCTACTATAACAAAAAATCTTAAAAATGGACAATCCAGGGCTCCTTCCATCTGTAGCTCTGCTGCCTTTGACATCTTTCCTCTAAGGCTTCATACCCATCCACATCAAGCTGGCATTGCTTGAGGAGATGTTTTTATATACTAAAGCCTAAGGGTGGCATACAGTACTTCCACTCACATTGCAGTGGCTAGGGCTCAGTTACACTTACCAGAAGGGTGGCTGGAAATATAGTGTGTGCCAAATGAGAACAGAAAAGATTTGGTAGAAAGCTAGCTAGTTTCTGTGTAGGATAACTTTCCTTATTACAAAGTGTCCCATGTATTTAAATTTGAAATTAAAGCTCAATGAACCTTGATCTCTTTCCCTTCTTCTGTGGCAGTGTGTTGACATCATGCAGCTAGGTCACTCACCTCTAACTCAGCCTTCAAATGGACACGTCTTAAAAAAATGATCACCCATCACACTAACACTAAAGCTCCTAGAAATTTCTAAACTTGAATTTTTAAGAAAATGTCTGAGAGAGAACAGGTCTTTATAATGATCATTTAAAATAGAACACTTATTAAAATCAACTGTGATGCCTTCATACTTCATCTTCAGAGGATTTTCTTTTTAAAAAGTAATTCTTGAATGTCTTTCTAAAGATATTTTTCATTTAAAAGTAACAAAGTTCTGATTTTGGGTGTTTTGATTTTGGACAAAAAGTCATTTGTGTAAAGAATCTCGTAGAGTGTTTACACTTGTCTTTGTGTTTAGTATTTTTCTTGCAAATCCCAGTCCTCTGGAGTCATGGGGTACTCTGGGCCCAGGGACTCCAGTTTAACATTCATTTAATGGTTTTGACCCCTGCTCTGAAGTGGATTTATACAGAGGAGTCGTGCTTTGCATGTCCTGAAGTCATTAGCTTGGCATGAAATGGTCCCGGCGCTTGTGTTGTCATAACAATAAACAATTATTTCTGACTTGGGTTTCTGTAAAATGACCATGTCTATTTGAAGACCTAAATTATTTAAGAGCAAACCGCTTGTGGAGATGACAGTGCTTGAGGGCCAGTGACTATCTGATCCTCCATGTAGGAGTAACTCTTTCTTACCATTTAATTACCTAGGTGCTAATCACTTAATTTGAGTGGCATCCTTTCCTAAGAATGCTAAGTATTTCCCAACATGGCCCTGAATATGGTTCTGCATGTTTTCCAATCTAACTCTGGATAATCTGTGGGAACTTAGCATGCTTTTTTTATTATTGAATATGTTGTTTATGAATTTGGGGTCCTAAATGTGTCTCAGGTTTTTAATATGTAGTCTTCAGTTGTGATAAGATAGCTATCTTAATTTATATTCTAGGAGTCATGACTTTTAATTGCTGCTGTTTTCTCAGTACAATATGGAGCAAAGCTATCATCTGGGAGTGGGAATGGACTTTTGGAGCTTTGAGGAAAGAAGGTGTGATGTGGTTGTCTAGGAGAGAAGAGGGTGGAATGGGGCAAGGAAAGGTCCAGTGATTGCTGTGGAGCATTTTGCTGTCATAGATACAGAGGACTTGAGAGGTAAAAATTGTGGTCTGTGAGATGAGTTGGGGTCAGACCTAGTAGAGCCTTGCAGGCTGTCAGAATGAATTTGGATTTTGTTCAAAGTGAAGTGCGCCACCATTGGAGAGTTTGTGCAGTGTCATGACACTATCAGACTTAGAATTTAAAAGCATCACTTTGATCACTCTGTGCAGAATATTGAGGCAGGAAGAGATTTATTCAACAGTCTAAATGAAAGATGCTAGTAGCTTTGAACTATGGTGGAAGTGGTGGAGGTGAAGAAAAGGGGTTGAATTTGAGTGATATTTTGAAGCTAGATCTGATGGGATTTGCCTGTTAAAAGTAGAGTGTGAGAAACAGCCATCAAGGAAGAATTTAAGGTTTAATCCTAAGCAGTGCATGGATGCTGGTGCCAAATAGATACTGGGTTTCTCAGCTCCAAATAAACATATGATATCAATGCCAACTACATTGATATCTTCAGCCAAGCAGCAGAATAATTTCCATGTAGACTGAGGCAACAGTGCCATTTAGGTTAATGTGGCTAATAGCCTCACATTTCAGACAAAAAGGAGGAAAATTTCAGCATGAATACACCAGACAGGCAGTCTAAGATGTTAGTTTTTTAAATGTGTTAGCATATTTTCTTTTAATTTATAATTCAAGATTAATTAGGTAGACTAATTTAAGCTAACTTCTTGGAAATATGCTGGAATTTCCTTTTTTTCAAAATATGACAGAATTCAGTTAGTATTCTGCAGCTTGTTAGACTCTTCCAAACAATAAAACAAAATGTATTTATTTTAATGGGAAGCTCTGCTCTCCATTTAGTATTCTAATATTTTTACTTTTTCCTTCTTTAAGACTGAAATAAAACTATAAAAGTACGAAAGATGAGTGTGCCATTAACTTTGAAGAAAGAGATGACACTTTGCTCCTCCCTTTTAAAGAGCAGCTTGTCCCACTTTTTCCAGTCTTTGGTTTTTTTGTATTAAAATTTTATTGGCTTTTTGACTGGGCCAATCTCATTTCATACCCTTGCTACTGCAGCTACTTCATTCCTTTTTTATCAGCTCATCAGCACACTTTTTCTGGACAACTGAGAACCAACTGTCTTCATTTCCATCCCTTAAATGTGAAGACTTCAAAAGTTTCCGTAACTGCTCACTCTCCAGGGAAAACCAAACTAAAGGATGCTATTTCCCCCCAAAATGCAGTTTAGTCATTTTCTTTATTGTGTTTGCAAATGATGCCACTGGGACTGAGGGAGGAAATGAATGTATTGCATAGAAATCTTTATTTTGTGATTTGGGAAGATCAAGAAGAAAAATAGTACCTGGATCTTTTAGTTATGTCTTCAATTTGTTCCCTCTGGTCTTCTTATTGGGTGAATGGTTAATTTCAGGTGAAAGGAAGCAAGTCCTTTAGAGCCTTTCCCCTGAATTAGAGAACTCTAATTCTCTGATGGCTACGATTGTCAGTGCTTTACAGTGTAAACAGTTGTCTGGTTTGTGGATTGATGCCGTGGTGGGAAGCCCACTGCTATTTCAGAAGTATCAACAAAAGCAATGTTGAGAGCCTGGACTCGGGAATTCAACTTGGGTACAGATTCTAGTCTCACCACTCTCTAAATGGCCGGATCATTTAACTTCTCTGAGGCTCAACTTATTCTATGTCAAACGGGTAATAGTGCTTACCTTACAGAGTTGTTGGGAAGAGTAAAGTAAATAATGTGTCTTATGCATATAGTGCCCTGCATATAATAAATATTCAGAAATTGGCAGCTATTATTACTTTTCAGTTTTATTAATTTGTAATTTAAGGAGAATACTAAGATTGTTATATATCTATTATTGTATTTTATTTATATCTTATTGTAAGATAATTATACCTTATTTTATAGTGTCATATAAATTAATTTATTATATGTATGTATACTATTACATATGTGTGTGTGTGTTAGTCCCTTAGTTGTATCTGATTCTTTTCAGCCCCATGGACTATAGCCTGCCAGGCTCCTCTGTCCATGGAATTCTCCAGGCAAGAATGCTGGAGTGGGTTGCCATTCTCTTCTCCAGGGAAACTTCCTGACCCAGGGATCGAACATATGAATGTATGCATGTGTGTGTATATATATTGTATATATATGAATAAGAAAATGTTTAGATTAGAGAAAATAGTACTCTGCTTTCTCTAGGTAGGTACCCCTATAGGTATAGACCAATAGTTACTAACATGTAGGCTCCAGACCATGGGAACTTTCTCGAAATTCAGTTTTTGAGTTCCACTCTAGAGACTCAGGAAGTGGAGCTCAGCAATCAGTGTTTCAGTGAGTCTTCCCAGTAATCTTCATGCCCTGTAAAGTTTGAACACCTGGAATAGAAATGTCACCACACTAAGTTAATGATTTTCAGTCTGACGTATTTGGTTTAGCTGGTATCTTATTTCATGTAGTAAGTTTTAAGCAACCTGTAAATGCTGAACTGAAATCAGATGGTAATATTACAAACACAAATGCTTTGTTCAACAAATGCTTGTTAAGTGCTTACTAGATGCCAGGCATTATACTCACATGCTTTAACGCACATTTAGTATCACAGTGTTTGACACAGCAAGCAAATGTAGGACCTAGAAGTACCATTTCTTTCTTTGTTGCTTGAAGGGTAGTGTGGGCAAGACTTTCTCCCTCCCATGTCAAGAAGTTTTAATTGAAAGTGTTTGGGACCAGCACTGTCAGGTTCCCCAAAACTCAAGGCATGAGACAGAAAACAGATGATAGTGTCAATCCTGTTGGGCCTTTACTGGTTGGACAGCAAAGGGAGACACTGTAGGAGGCAGGGCATGAGTGCCTGTCAGTTCCCCCGACTTCCTAGTGGCATCCTGTGTGACCTCATCAGGTTGCGGAAGGTCCCTCTTCCCCCACGAAAACCTTAATTCAGCAACATGTAAAGTTTTATAACTTCCTGGGAAGAGTTGGTTCTGTATCATTATTTTTAGTATGACTAAAATGGCTAATGTTCCCTTGTATCATCTGTCAGATTAAACAATGACTACGCATGTGACGGAAATATTTAGAATAAAGTAAAAAGCTCAGAGCCTAGTATAACACACTCCTATACAGTCACCATTTAGATTTAACAAATGCTAATGTTTGACATTGTGTTAGTCAGCTGAGGTTGCTGTAACAGAATACCACACCAGGGGTCCCCCACCTCCGGGATTTAATGCCTAATGATCTGAGGTGGAGATGATCTAATAATAGTAGAAAAAAGTGCACAATAAATGTAATGTGCTTGAGTCATCCCGAAACACCCTCCACCCCCAGTCTGTGGAAAAATTGTCTTTCACGAAACTAATCCCTGGTGCCAAAAAGGTTGGGGACTGTATGACTTAAGAACAGAAATTTATTTTTTCACAGTTCTGAAGGCTACAAGTCCCAGATCAACAGGCTAGTTGATTGGTTTCTGGTGAGAGCTCTCTTCCTGGCCTGCAGACTTCTTGCTGTGTCCTCACCTGGCCTTTCCTCAACTTGTGTGCATGAAGAGAGAGTGAGATCTCTGGTGTCTCTTCTTATAAGGGCACTGCTTCTACTGGATAGGACCGTGACCTTATGGCTCATTTAATCTTCATTGCTTCCTTAGAGGCCCTCTGTCCCAAAACAGCCACACTGGTGATTAGAGCTTCAATGTTTTGAGTTTGGGGGAGACACAATTCTACCTCTAACAGCCAGTGGCATCAACCTTACCTGAGAACTTGCTAGAAATTCTCATTTTACCCTCCTTGACCCCATTCTTCCTTCTTCCTCCTCATAGGTAGACTTTTTAGAAGTTAGCTAGTGTTGTTCCTCTCCTTACATTATACATTTACTATATACATACATGCACATATTTTTCCCCCCGTGAGGACTTGTATTTGAATGTATTGAAACTACATTGATTTTAGGGGCAACTGGCATCTTAGAAATACTGTTATTGCATCTTTCAATCCAAGAACGTGTTGTTTCTCTCCATATAATTTAATCAAATGGCTATCTATTTTGTTTCTTCAAGATTTATTTAGAAGCCCATCTTATACCTACAGATCTCCCATGCCAACAAACCGTGCCATGCCATATAGACTACACTGGCATATGTGCTTGTGTTCTTTCTGGGTTATCTCTATCTGTGTCATCTCTGACTATTCCACTGATCTGTCTTTTATAGAGCCAAAACTACACTGTTTTAATTAGAGAGGCTTTATAATGCATGCACATGGCTTGTATCTATAAAGATTATATAACTTTATATAATTTGCTTCACACACACGCACACTTCAGTCATGTCTAACTCATTGTGACCCTGTGGACCGTAGCCCACCAGGCTTCTCTGTCCATGGGATTCTCCAGGCAAGAGTACTGGAGTGATTTGCCGTGCCCTCCTCCAGGGTATCTTCCTACCCAGGGATTGAACCTGTGTCTCCTGCATTGGCAGGTGGGCTCTTTACTACTAGCACCACTTGGGAAGCCTAATTTACTTCGTATCTGAATGATATTTGCTTTTATTCTCTCACGATTTTGTTTCTGACATTTATCCATGTTGATGCTTGTGGATCTAGTTGATTTATTTTAGCTGCTAATTGATGCATTATAGAATGAATCTATGATGATTTATCTATCCAGTAGTAATAGACATTAAAAAAGTAGTTTCTGTTTTTTTCACTGTCATAAATGATGTTACATTGAGTATCCTTGTGCGTGGTTCCAAGTGCATATGTGCTGGAGTCTCTTTAGGGGATATACAGAAGCTTGGAACTCCTGGGTGGTAGGGTATATACACCGTCAATTTTATTAGATATTGCCAATTTATGGTCTTAGTGAAAGTTGATGCAAATTTTAATTTCCACCAGTAGTTTTAATTTTACACATCCTTCATAACTCTTATCATGCTTCTTAATTTTTGTTTACCTCATAAGTATAAAACACTATTTTATTGCTGTTTTTAAATGTACATGTCCCTGATAATTCAGGGGCTTCCCCAATGGCTCAAGTGGTAAGGAATCTGTCTGCAACACAGGAGCTGCAGGTTCGATCCTTGGGTCAGGAAGATCCCTTGGAGGAGGAAATGACAACCCACTCCAGTATTCTTGCCTAGAGAATCCCATGGACAGAAGAACCTGGTGGGGTACAGTCCATGGGGTCCCAAAGAGTCAGACATGACTGAAGTGACTTAGCACGCACACACTGATAATTCATGAGGTTAATAATCTTTCATATGTGTATTGGTCAGGCAGATGGTTCCTTGGGAACTGACTGTTTGCATCTTTGTCTACCTTCTTTTGGGTTGGTTGTCTTAATGTAAGATCTTTATATAATTTTCTTATTGAAATAAAAATTTTATTTATTTGTAGTGATTGTAACCGTCTTCTCCTTGTCTGCAGCTTGATTTTTTTACTTCTAAAAAATAATGTTCTAATTAAATAGAAAGTTTATATTTTAACATAGTTGAATGTATCAATTTTTTTCCTTTATGATTTGGGCTAGTTATGTCTTATTTAAGAAACTATTTCATACCTAAGGCCATAAAAGTATTGCTTTTGACAAGTTTTCATTTCTGAGCTCTCCATTCTTTTCCATTGCTATGTCAGTCTTTTTGCATATTGCTTTAATTATTATAGCTTTACAGTAGCTTTGGTATCTCATGCACCTTAGATCAAGATTGTTTGTTCTGTTGTTTGAATCTTTTGAAACTTTATTTTTTTCCAATCTATTTTAGGAATGTTAAAATCTTTCATATAGATGTTATTTGTCAGATTCTCTTTGTATTTCATCAACTTATGGTTTATATATTTTGAAATTATCTTGTTAAGTGAATATAGCCAAGCGTATATCAGGATGGGTCTGTAGAATTAGAGCATAACGATTTGGCAGATGTAAAATACCAGAGATAAAAACCAGAGGAGCTGGAGAAGAAAAGCTTTCTCTCAAACTCTAAGCCAAGGGTTGACATGAAAGTGCCAGGTTATGTCTGTCAAGTTCATGGGGAAAAGGCTCATATCGGGGACCACGTGCTAGATGAGGAGTGAAAGCATAAGAAGGGGGGTCCAAGATGAAGTCAGTTGGATGTAACTCACAGCCAGCTATTTTTAGCTGCTGCCATACCTGTGTATTTGTTTGAAGGAGACTAGCATTGAAGGTTGTTACTTGTTACTGAATGTTGGCAGGATGAAATTCTTTTGGTTGATTAAAACTTATCGAGCAACTTCTAACATTTAATCAATTCCCACCCACACTTTTATTTTGGAAGGATATTCATGACTTTTGTATTCTTCATTTTAAAGTCTTAATATCACATTTCATATTCTTTCTTGCATTTTGAACTCCAGGAGGATGAATTATTCCAATTGTCTTACTTTACTGGCTGTTATTGTCTGGAGGAAACTTTAGAGAGTTCAGTTTACCTGGTAGCCTTTCCCTCTGAGATTTTGTTTCTGGTAGACTACTTCGCTCAGCAGAAATACTCCTATTACAGTGCTCAGTTTATCTGTAGATGAAAACCTTTGCATCTTAAATAAAATGCTAAGCTAGCAGGGTCATGCTTGGGTCTGTTTCTCTTCATCAGTGCTTCTAAGTCTGTTTGCCAAGTCTGAGGTCCTGGACACAGACATCTTGGAGGAACACTAGGGGTAAAGGTGCTTTCCATTTAATGTGAAAAATAGCATTTTGCTTTAGGCTATTTTGCTCAGTTGCTCCAAAGTAATTTACCTTGGGGAGTACAGACCAAGACTGAGACATTCAAGCTAAAAGGAAACTAATTTTTTAAAAAGTACATATAGTTATAAGCCATCAACAAAGGGGAGTTTATGATGAAAATTATTCTTCAGCCCCAATGGGGACATTTTCTATGGTAAAAGATGCGTCTCTCTCGAAGATACATGAAGATGTAATCCCTCTCTTCTCATTCCTTTATTACTTTCAGGTCTCTTTGGGGTGAAGAAACCAAGCAAAGTTTATGGTAAGACTTATTTTAGTAAAACAGATGACTATCCAGAGGATTTAAGATTCTGCCCTTCTCCAGCTCCATACAAACATTTATCTCCTATGTTTAGTTTATGCAAATGAAAGGGCCTTGTAGGGGGTTGGGAGGGCATACCAAATACCCTATAATTGCACAGTTTTAAATTTAAGTTTGCTAGTACAGACGGGAATCTAAGATGGTGTGACATTTTCAGTCTCCAGAAACCTTATAACAAGCTCTGCAAATTCTGTATTTTCTTCGTTGGCCATTTTCATGGCATTTAATTATACTGCTCCAAATTCTACACGGCAGGTCTGGCACAAGATCCCTTCCATGAAATAACTATTGCTTTGCCAGATTCAAAAATATAAAAACAAAAGAGCTACATTAAACCATGGATGATCTGAGAGTTAATTTTTCAGGAGAGAAAAGGACAAGAGTCCAATTAGACAGCATTCGCTTTAGGATAATGTTTAATTGCAGCAGTTCCAGAAGAATCTAACCCCACTGTAGCCTCCAGACTTTGATTATTTCTCTTTGCTAAACAAATCAGAATTAATTTTGAACTTAGATCCTTTCCTGGGTAGATCCTAAAGGCTGGGTCTTCAGGCCAACTTTCTGTTAAAATTCCCTTTACTTGACTTTTTTAAAAAAATTGTTACTATCAGTTTTTCTCCTTCCCAGCTAAAGGTGGTATATTTACCTTGCTTATGTTGATAGAGTGTGGACCTACTTAGATTCTTAGCTTGTCTATATACAGTCACTAGGGAAAGCCATACCACTTCTCTATGCCCTGTCTGTTGGACAGAAGGTAAAAGAGTCTACAGGCTGCCATACCTTGACAGTGGATATCATTCTGTGGCTAGAGGTTGACCAGGTAAAAGGAAGTCCTTGTCCAGCATCATCTCAAAGAAAAATAATTTGTGCTACACTTCTTTTACCAATAATCTATGAAGTTGAGAGCATTAAATTTATACAAAAACAGAGATTAAAAATTTTTTGATATAAAAATGCTGTAAATATTTCAAAATTTATTGAAAACCTGTAGTTTTCATGGCACTTTGCTCAACAATATGTGTGATTCCACAAATTTGAAGGAGAGATGAACATATATACTAGCAACTGTAATTTCAAGAGTTATGGAATGAGGATCCTATAGAAAATGCAGACAATTGCAAAGATCACAAATGCAAAGGTCAAAATTGGTGATCTTTTCTGGCCAGTGGAGGCTTCTGGAGAAAGTTGCATTTGTATTGGGCCTTAGAGATGGGTAGGAATTATCAATGGGAGACATATTTCTGTGGTATGAGGACTGCTTTAAATGGCACATGAGTGAACAAGACCAAGGAATGGGAAAGAACAAGTCACCCTCAAAAACAAGCAAACTCAATTACATTGGGTAGAAAGGGGTATAAAATGGCACTGAAACTTTAAAGGGGATATCAGATTGTAAAAGATGGAAGAATGATAGAAGACCCAAGGTATAAGTGGGAGTCAGGTTATGAAGAGTCACTGATGACTGGGCTTTGTAGGCAATGAGAATCACTGAATTTTGGTAGGGCAGTGATATGACAACAGTAGTATTCACAGGACTCTTCCATGGTGGCTGTGGTAAGGATTAGAACCAACAGCCTGCAGGTGAGGATATCAGCTAGAAATCTCTTGCGTTAGTCCGAGAGTTAGTCTTGAACTGAGAACCAAATCACATCTCTACCTACCTCATCAGGGACCGATCCAGGCTGGGTGGAGAGTAAATCTTGTATGATTTTAGGGTGTCCTTTTTAGAAAAAAAATAAAGCAAATCTGCAAGTAAAAATTGCTTTGACAGGGACATGTAAATGAGGGGCCCCGAGCCCTCAACAATCTGGGTGAAACACTGTGAGAATTTTTGAGGTAGAATGATTTGCCCTTGTCATTATCTCTGCTTGTTCCAGAGAGGGAGGTTTTATGACAATTGGCTCAAACAGACAAATAAAACAGGTTAGCCCATAAGCATAAACTACCTATTTGTGCAAAACCTGGGCCAAATGGAAAAAACTTATTTCAGCTTTACAGATTTTAAGTTAGTCATTTTCAACATCCAAACCACTTCTAAAATAAGGATTGGCTGTGCAGAGCCTTTGGTTCAAATCCTATGTCATCTGTTTCATTTTGAAAAGTCCTTGGAATAGTACCTGGCACAAAATAAGTGCTCAATAAAATATTAGATATTATTTTTCATCAATGGGGACTTTAAAGATAAAATTAATGAAAATGTGTTCAAAACAAGATGCATGTTAACTTGCTTTTAGACAGACCACTTGCCTATGGGATTGTTACTATTTGAGTCCCAAAGAAATTGTCTATTTTCTTGTGGTTTTAGGTTCAGGTGGTTCTTAGCTGACTATACAGTGCATTACTTTGGACACTTTTAAGTCTAACCTTTGCCAGGGCCCCAACTGGCCAATATGATCAAAACCTCTGTGGTTAGCTTGGACATCAGGGTGGATTACAGGCTCCCTGATGACCTTATTAAACATCAGAGTCAGAGCTGGAAGCCAGAGCGTCCGGCCTCCCAGTGTTAGGCCTAGAGCAACCTGACTTTAGCCACAGTTGAGATTACCTGAGGAAGGTTCAAATTTTCTTTGTTCTGTTACTATTTTATCAAAATAAACCATAACTAATTTCTAAGATAGATACATGTTGAACTATGAAGAAGGTGATCCCAAGAGTAAATTTTAAAAAATCCTTCACACTCATTCTTAACTCTATTAATTTATTCCAAAGACCAGTTCAGTTCAGTTCAGTTCAGTCGCTCAGTCATGTCCAACTCTTTGCGACCCCATGAATCGCAGCATGCCAGGCCTCCCTGTCCATCACCAACTCCCGGAACTTACCCAAACTCATGTCCATTGAGTCGGTGATGCCATCCAGCCATCTCTTTCTCTGTCGTCCCCTTCTCCTCCCACTCCCAATCCTTCCTAGCATGACAGTCTTTTCAAATGAGTCAACTCTTTGCATGAGGTGGCCAAAGTGTTGGAGTTTCAGCTTCAACATCAATCCTTCCAATGAACATCCAGGACTGATCTCCTTTAGGATGGACTGGTTGGATCTCCTTGCAGTCCAAGGGACTCTCAAGAGTCTTCTCCAACACCACAGTTCAAAAGCATCAATTCTTCGGCACTCAGCTTTCTTCACAGTCCAACTCTCACATCCATACATGACTACTGGAAAAACCATAGCCTTGACTAGATGGACCTTTGTTGGCAAAGTAATGTCTCTGCTTTTTACTGTGCTATCTAGGTTGGGCATAACTTTCCTTCCAAGGAGTAAGCATCTGTTAATTTCATGGCTGCAATCACCATCTGCAGTGATTTTGGAGCCCAAAAGAATAAAGTCTGACACTGTTTGTACTGGTTCCCCATCCATTTCCCATGAAGTGATGGGACCAGATGCCATAATCTTAGTTTTCTGAACGTTGAGCTTTAAGCCAACTTTTTCAGTCTCTTCTCTCACTTTCATCAAGAGGCTTTTTAGTTCTTCTTCACTTTCTGCCATAAGGGTGGTGTCATCTGCATATTTGAGGTTATTGATATTTCTCCCGGCAATCTTGATTCCAGATTGTGCTTCTTCCATCCCAGCGTTTCTCATGATGTACCCTGCATATAAGTTAAATAAGCAGGGTGACAATATACAGCCTTGATGTACTCCTTTTCCTATGTGGAACCAGTCTGTTGTTCCATGTCCAGTTCTAACTGTTGCTTCCTGACCTGCATACAGGTTTCTCAAGAGGCAGGTCAGGTGGTCTGGTATTCCCATCTCTTTCAGAATTTTCCACAGTTTCTTGTGGTCCACACAGTCAAAGGCTTTGGCATAGTCAAAAAAGCAGAAATAGATGTTTTTCTGGAACTCGCTTGCTTTTTCGATGATCCAGTGGATGTTGGCAATTTGATCTCTGGTTCCTCTGCCTCTTCTAAAACCAGCTTGAACATCTGGAAGTTCACGGTTCACGTATTGCTGAAGCCTGGCTTGGAGAATTTTGAGCATTACTTTACTAGCGTGTGAGATGAGATGAAAACTGACCTTTTCCAGTCCTGTGGCCACTGCTGAGTTTTCCGAATTTGCTGGCATATTGAGTGTGGCACTTTCACAGCATCATCTTTCAGGATGTGAAATAACTCAACTGGAATTCCATCACCTCCACTAACTTTGTTCGTAGTGATGCTTTCTAAGGCCCACTTGACTTCACATTCCAGGATGTCTGGCTCTAGGTGAGTGATCACACCATCGGGATTATCTGGGTCGTGAAGATCTTTTTTGTACAGTTCTTCTGTGTATTCTTGCCATTTCTTCTTAATATCCTCTGCTTCTGTGAGGCCCATACTATTTCTGTCCTTTATTGAGCCCATCTTTGCATAAAATATTCCTTTAGTATCTCTAATTTTCCAAAGCCCAGTCTCCTTACAAATCTCTATTACACTCTATTTCAATGGTTCTTGTTACCCCTTGCTGTTTATTTTCACTTAAATATAAAAACTCTTCCTGGAGCATTCATAAAACCCTAAAAACAGTGGCCCTTACATCAATAATTACATAGTGAACACTTCCTAAAGGTTGGGCTCTGTGTTAGCTCTGTATGTGCATTGTCTCTTTGTCCTTGTAACCCTCCATTTGAGACAGGCATGATTATCATCCCCACTTTAAAGAGGGAAAGTGAGTATCCTTGATCATGCACATGGTCTGAGAAGAGTTTAAGGGCATGTGTATTAAGAGGGAGGAAGAACAGAATAGTGACTGAGAGCTCCATGTAGGGCTCTGACAGACCCAGCAGGTTTTCAGCCTCTACTCTCTGCACGTTGGTTTCCTCATCTGTGAAACACTATAGAAATATTCACCTTGTAGATTCATCATAGTTATTATGAGGATGATAACTATAGAAGTGCTGAGAGATGACAACTGTTAATGATTTAATGAATCAGATGTGCTGCTGTCTTATTTTTCAAATACATCCTAGGTTTTTAATGTTAAAATTTTTACTGCTATTTATGATTTTGCAAAGAAATGCATGTAATTGTAAAAAAAGGAAATCAAGCAAACAAAAATTTCAAAAAAACCAATGTAATTCTACAAGTGAGAGAGAACTTATTTAATTTTTTTCTACCCTTTTTATTTTTTCTCTACATTCACATACACATGATTTAGAATGAGATGGTGTGCATTATTGTTCTTTTAATGCCTTTTCATTCAGTAATGTTTATATTTTCTATTTTGCTGTACAGTCTTTCTGTTTTGGGCTTCCCTGGTGACTCAGTGGTAAAGAATTTGCTGGCCAATGCAGGAGATGTGGGTTTGACCCCTCTGTCGGGAAGATCCTCTGGAGAAGGAAATGGCAACCCGCTATAGAATTCTTGCTTGGGAAATCCTGAACACAGAGGAGCCTGGCAAGCCACAGTCTATGAGGCCACAAAAGAATCAGACACGACTTAGTGCAACAGCAGCAGTTTGCTATTAATATTGTGCTTGCAGATGGATGTTTATGCCCATAGATGTTTAACCAGGCCTTTACTACAGTATTGTGCATGATTAAAGGACTTGCTATATTATATAATTTGCTGTGGGCAAGGCTGGCTCTCCTTACCTTACACAGAGTGGAGTCAGTGCAAAGAGGCAGGTAGAGTCTTGCCTGGGGGGATGTCTGTCAGACACTATTCTTGTATGGTCATGAAGGCCGGAAGTTGAGCATGTTGGGAGACACTAAGGAGGTCTAGGTGGGAGATTCCAGAGATGCTCCCACTGTAAGGGGAAGCTAATGTCAAACGGAGTCCTAGGGCCAGGACATAGTCGAATCTTAGGCTTGTGAAAGACGAAATATAGAAATGGACAATTGCTAGACCATACATAAGAACAGAACTCTGACCCACAACCTGCAGCAACCAGTCCAGGATAGCAGTGCTTTGTCTTAAGTAAATAACCCAGAAAGCCAGCCTGCTAGATGTCAGGCTTGCAGGAAGCGAGACTGCCATCTCTAGTGAACAGTCTAGAAAGCTAAGCAGTAGCACCAAGGACTTGATTAATAAGTGACAGCTTCCTACATTTTGTCCCCACTTCCAACTTAGGACCAACTAAAGAAAGATAAACATGCACCCTAACCAGTCATACTGGATGCCCCACATATAGTCACACCACCTCCAGCTTCCCCAGGCCAACAGCCCCCAACCAGTGCTTACTGGAGGCTTACGTTTAATCCACAGTCTAGCTTTCCCACTCCTATGCCTGCCGTTGAGTCTCTGCTGAAACACCAGTGAATGGGTGCTGACAACCTTGCTATAGCTAGCTCTGAATACATAGCCTTTGCTTTTCACATTTGCTTGGTCTTCATTTATTTCCATGGGCTTCCCAGGTGGTGCTACTGGCAAAGAACCCACCTGCCAGTGCAGGAAATGCAAGAGACGCGGGTTAGATCCCTGGATTGGGAAGATCCCCTGGAGGAGGGCATGGCAACCCGCTCCATTATTCTTGCCTGGAGAAGTCCATAGACCGAGGAGCCTGGCAGGCTACAGTCCATAGGGTTGCAAAGAATCAGACACTATTGAAGCGACTTAGTATGCATGCATGCATATATTTCCATACTTGCTTGATGCCCAAGATAGGCTGCTCGTGTATGAGCACTTCAGGTAAGACCCTGTGTCTTTGATAGCACTTCATCTCTTTTTGTGAGGTACAGGCTGTTTTTCTGGAAGGCAGAGATCATAACTTACTCATCTCAGTATTCCTAATATCAAGCACTGCCTGGTTCATAATACAGACTGTGGAAAGGAGTGGGGATGAGGTCCTACTCACAAGGATTAGGCTGTTTCTTTTCCAATATGGAACCTGGAAAGCCCAACATGTCTAGTCTGTCTTGTTTTGTTAGAATGAAATGTCATCCCAAATTCCAGCTTAAATGTAAACCAAACTGGAATTGCCCTGGGATTGAGGGGAATTTCACGGCCTGAGGGATTTTGTAAAATCTCTAGAGGACTATTTTTAAATCTTTTTGGCAAAGATTTCCCCTATTTTGTTTAACACCTTCTAAACCCATGTAAATTTTAAGGGAAATTTAATTTAAAAGATTTTTTTTTTTCCTTAGCTAAATGGAAGCAGGTGCTATTCAGACAGTAAAGGAAACCATGGCTAAGCTAGTTTGGCTTGCTCGTTATCCCTGTTTCCCAGGCAAATAACTGAAATGTGACCTGTGGCCATTTAATTGTCACTGAGATCAAGTTTCATGAGGCTTCTCCACCATTGTGTCAATATATCTACACCAGAACCTTGACCAGAAGCCCCACATTTCAATTATGACCTATATCAGCTCCAGGCTCCCTTCCTCAGGATGGAAATACCATTCTGGCATTGGCATTGGGACCTGGAATACTGCACTTGGCTTCTATATTGACCTTGACTGGTGTGTTCTTCCATAAGACACTTCAGATTTGAACACTGAAACAATTTTACTGCTTAGCTAAAACTTCTTCAAACGTGGGGAAGAAGTCCAAAGGTGACTAACTTTGGAGCAATTAATTCTCAGAAATTCTATTTAGAATATTCTAAATTTAAAATATTTTAGAATATTCTAAAATCTGAGAACTCAATTAATTCTCAGATTTCAGGGCTGTAATGATACTGTTTTTGTGCTAAACATTCCATCTGATGGCTCAGATGGTAAAAAATCTACCCACAATGCAGGAGACCTCAGTCACATCCCTGGCTTGGGAGTATCCTCTGGGGTAGAAATGGTAACCCACTCCAGTATTCTTGACTGGGAAATCCCATAGACAAAGGAGCCTGACGGGCTACAGTCCATGGGGTCATAGAATTGGACCCAAATGAGCGACTAACACACTAGACTATAAGCTCTACAATGGCAGGGACCTTGTCCGTCTTATTTATTTCTGTGTCTCTTGTACTTGACATATAATAGCACCTAACAGGAATTTGTTCAATGTGTGTTGGGATCTTGGAATTCAGAGTCCCTGACAGAAGGTGCTGAATCACAGCAGACATAGCAAAGACAGAGAGCAAAGATCTTCTTGTAAAATATATGCAAACAACAACACTATAGCAATTCTAACTGCAGAAAGAAGGCTAGTTTGGCTGCATATTTATTAACAAATGGACAGCTTTCTGTTAGAGCCCTTTTCTGGCAGAGTCTTTGGTGAGTCCAGAAGTTCTGCCCAATAGAATTAAGCGAATCTAAGATGTGTAATCTGATTGCCTCATTCAGAAGAGAAGGTTTAAAATAATGCTGGGTTACACTATATTGGCTTGTGGGTAGGGCACATAATAGAGTGGCATAATGAGCTCAGACCACCAGTGGGAGGAAGGCAATTCTGTGTCCCCTGAGGGTGCTAGGGAGGACAAACCTTTTCTTCAATTGCTGGCTAATGGAGAGAAAGCTTCCTCAACTTAGTTGTAACCTCTCCCCTTAAGCAGCCTAGTGGAAACAGCTGTGCCAACTCTGAGCCATGTATTTGTACAACCAAATCCTCACTACATTTATCACCTAGTTTTTCCACATCTGTCTCAGCAGTCTTGGTGGGTGAGTGGGGAAGAGAAGAGGTCGTGAAGACTACGAGTCTCTTAACATCGACTTATGTGGTGGAGCAGGAGGGGTTGTCACTCAACATGTTTCAACCTCCTTTCACTGTGCCTCCTACGGGGCAAGAGCCGAAAAGCTAAAAACTACATTTCCCAGAAACCCTTTCAGCCTGAGTGGTGGGTGGGGTTTAGTTGCTCTCATTCTTTATTTATAATTAATGAATTTTTTTAATTGAAGGATAATTGCTTTACAGAATTTGTTGTTTTTTTTGTCAAACATCAACATGAATCAGCCATATGCTCTTATCTGAAAGGCAAAGTTATTTCTCCTGCTGACTGGGATGACTGAGGACCTGGTGGTTTCTCTGTAGCCCTGGTGCTGCAGGCTCCAGGGACTGGCCCCTAGGGTAGTGGAGGTTGAGAGGCAGGTCAGGAAGCAGCCATATTGCCAGTGCACGTGGTCTTCTGGTGAAGTCCTGGAACCCGCAGAAACGATGGCGCTTGTGGAGATCTCTTCTTCATGGCAGTGGAATGTGTTTGCACACCAGCTTCCCAACCAGCAGGCAGCAACCTGGGTGGCCTGGTTCCACTATGTGGCTTGGGATGTGTTTCTAGAAGAACCTAGAGTTTGTTTCGTTAGCCCTCCCCATGCCCTGTAACCATTTAGCACGCTGAAATAAACACAGTTCTGCTTCAACTAGCCAGATGAAGTTCTTTTCTCTGCAGTGGAACCCTGACCACTGAAAGGCTGAATGAAGCTTTCTGCGTTAAGTATTATTGAGGGTTGCCCTCCCCCATTCCTGTTGCCTTGGTTTTAGACAATTATGTGCAAAACCATTGCTGTGTAACTTTTAATTCCTGAATTCTAAGCTATTGTGTGTTTGTCCACTGTATTCTAGTAAGTGGTAAGCAATTAGAAATCCAAGGTTATGGGGTTTATTACAATATCGAATCTGTTACATATTAGATTCTGATTTGTTCAGAAAAATGTTGAGCTGCTAATTTATCTTATCTGTTGTTATTAGTGTTGCTCCTCGGTGTCTCAGAAACCTCTGCATGACATATAATATAAAAATAATACCAACAACTTATAATAAAGCATTATGTTTGTGTCCTTTATTATGATTTTTGAAAACAACATAACGATCCTTCCCTTATGTCAGGGTTAAGGGACAGTATTGCAAAAAAAGAAAAGTAAGATTCTGAGATGTATGATAATTTGTTGAAAGTCACGAAGTTAGTTAATAAATAGTGAAATCAGGCCTACACCAGATCAGAAAAGCTTATTTTTGACAAGAAAAGCAACTGCCTGATGTAACAGGTTTTCTCCAATACCAGCCAAGAATAGCCTGGGATAGCTAAAGGAGCTAGTTCCCCCTTTAAAAAAATTAACCAAAAAAGATTCATTGGATGGTGTATAACATTGCTGGTGCCCTTGAAACTGTCACTTTGGATGCAAAAGACTGAGTTATTGACAGGAGTTAGGGGGTGAAGGGCAAGAGACAGGAGTCAAGCTGAAACGTCTCCTTGCAATATCTGTGAGTGCTGTGGCAAGCTTTGGTTATAGCTTTATTCCCTCAAACAAGGACGTGAAAAGTGGCCTTAAGGTAAAGACATTAGGCTGGGCTGAGGTAGGAGAGGAAGAGCATAGGGTGACTTGTGGAGAAGGAGAACAGACTACCTGCTGGGCTTAGTACCTCGGTTAACACTTTCTTGTTTTGTTTTGTTCTTGCTATTAATTCCTAGTATTAGAGAATCCTTCAAAAGGAACCTGTGGGTTTGAAAGAGAATGAGAGTAAAACATTCTTTTCCACCAGATATCTCTTCGTTCCTTCTGGCTAAGCCTTTCCTGGACTTAGTTTTAGTGTTACTGGTACATGAGAAGTTTTTTTTTTTCCTTTACTTTTTTTTTTTCTTTTTTGCTGTGGAAGGATTTACATGTAGCCAAATGTTTCATGGTCCTATCTGTAATGTGCTTTAAAGCTTTTTCTGAAAGTGAAATTTATTTAAAGGAAAGGCTGTTTCCTACCAGTTGGAACAGCATCTAGAAGTATGACTCATGCAGCTGGTCCCAAGGGTTTTGATAGTAGAAACTTGCCACAGAATAAGCAGAAAGACGTTAACCTTTATAATGCTGCAGATCTGACTTCGGCAGCCCTGCCACCAAGAGCCTAAGCATTTCTAGTGCCTTCTTTTGTTTTGCTTCCATTGGGAGGACAAGCCAGCTGGTTGATAATAGTAACAAAGTCTGTTGGGACTATCATCCTAGGAGGTAAATTGATGGCTTGGGAGGAAGGTGAAGTGGAAGATCAGCTCCTCAGTTCCAGCACTTGCCTCAGAAGCTCTGCCTGGTCTGTGTATGGTATCCTGACTGGAAAGAGGTTTTGGCCATATCTTTATATCATGGAAATTGGATGGGTTTTGCACATACACAGACCTGAATTTGAGTAACTTGACTGAATATTTGGTATTGGGCAAATTATGTAAACTCTCAGAGTCTGGGTTTCCTCATTTGTAAAATACAGATGATATGACCATTAAAAAGCTGTTGAGAGTGCTTGAAAATGCTTTAAAGGCAAGCCATACTGCCTCCTGGCACATCAGTTCAGTTCAGTTGCTTAGTCGTGTCTGACTCTTTGCGAGCCCATGAACTGCAGCACGCCAGGCCTCTCTGTCCATCACCAACTCCCGGAGTCTACCCAAACCCATGTACATCGAGTCAGTGATGCCATCCAACCATCTCATCCTCTGTCGTCCCCTTCTCCTTCTGCCCCCAATCCTACCCAGCATTAGGGTCTTTTCCAATGAGTCAACTCTTCGCATGAGGTGGCCAAAGTATTGGAGTTTCAGCTTCAACATCAGTCCTTCCAATGAACACCCAGGACTGATCTCCTTTAGGATGGATTGATTGGATCTCCTTGCAGTCCAAGGGACTCTCAAGAGTCTTCTCCAACACCACAGTTCAAAAGCATCAATTCTTCGGCGCTCAGCTTTCTTCACCGTCCAACTCTCACATCCATACATGACCACTGGAAAAACCATAGCCTTGACTAGATGGACTTTTGTTGGCAAAGTAATGTCTCTGCGTTTAAATGTGCTATCTAGGTTGGGCATAACTTTCCTTCCAAGGAGTAAGTGTCTTTTAATTTCATGGCTGCAATCACCATCAGCAGTGATTTTGGAGCCCCCCAAAATAAAGTCTGACACTGTTTGCACTGCTTCCCCATCTATTTCCCATGAAGTGATGGGACCAGATGCCATGATCTTAGTTTTCTGAACGTTGAGCTTTAAGCCAACTTTTTCACTCTCCTCTTTCACTTTCATCAAGAGGCTCTTTAATTCTTCTTCACTTTCTGCCATAAGGGTGGTGTCATCTGCATATCTGAGGTTATTGATATTTCTCCCGGCAATCTTGATTCCAGCTTGTGCTTCTTCCATCCCAGCGTTTCTCATGATGTATTCTGCATATAAGTTAAATAAGCAGGCTGACAATATACAGCCTTGACGTACTCCTTTTCCTATTTGGAACCAGTGTGTTGTTCCATGTGCAGTTCTAACTGTTGCTTCCTGACCTGCATCCAGATTTCTCAAGAGACAGGTCAGATGGTCTGGTATTCCCATCTCTTTCAGAATTTTCCACAGATTATTGTGATCCACACAGTCAAAGGCTTTGGCATAGTCAATAAAGCAGAAATAGATGTTTTTCTGGAACTCGCTTGCTTTTTCGATGATCCAACAGATCTGGTTCCTTTGCCTTTTCTAAACCCAGCTTGAACATCTGGAAGTTCACGGTTCACGTATTGCTGAAGCCTGGCTTGGAGAATTTTAAGCATTACTTTACTAGCGTGTGAGATGAGTGCAATTGTGCGGTAGTTTGAGCATTCTTTGGCATTGCCTTTCTTTGGGATTGGAACGAAAACTGACCTTTTCCAGTCCTGTGGCCACTGCTGAGTTTTCCAAATTTGCTGGCATATCGAGTGCAGCACTTTCACAGCATCATCTTTTAGGATTTGAAATAGCTCAACTGGAATTCCATCACCTCCACTAGCTTTGTTAGTAGTGATGCTTTCTAAGGCCCACTTGACTTCATATTCCAGGATGTCTGGCTCTAGGTGAGTGATCACACCATTATGATTATCTGGGTCGCGAAGATCTTTTTTGTACAGTTCTTCTGTGCATTCTTGCCACCTCTTCTTAATATCTTCTGCTTCTGTTAGGTCCATACCATTTCTGTCCTTTATCAAGCCTATCTTTGCATGAAATGTTCCTTTGGTATGTCTAATTTTCTTGAAGAGATCTCTAGTCGTTCCCAATCTGTTGTTTTCCTCTATTTCTTTGCATTGATTGCCGAGGAAGGCTTTCTTATCTCTCCTTGCTATTCTTTGGAATTCTGCATTCAGATGGGAATATCTGAATATTCCTGGCACATAGTAGGTACTCAACAGATGGCAAATGACCTTTCTGATTATGCTCAGGTTATTTGCTAGTTGTTTCCTTAACTTTGTGCTGAGTTTCTCTTTTCCATTCAAGTTTCTAAGTTTCCTACTCAAATCTGTCTTTCGTTATTTCTCTGTGCGTGAAGAGCGTAAGGTTTGCATATAGTGTTTCTATTTCTGTATCTCAGAATCCTTATGTGTGTGTGTGTGTGTGTGTGTGTGTGTATTTTAAAAAGAGATCCTCATAATAGCCTGCAAAGTAGTCAGCCAGGAGGGTGCGTGTCCTTATTTCAGAGATGGGAATGAGTTGAGACACTAGGAAAAATAAAGTAAAGAGAGCATACAACAGGAGCACTTATTCTGGGGTTTATGGGCTTCAATTTCCTAAAACATAAATGCAAAAAATTTGTGGTGTGTTTTGATCAAAAGAAGGTCTATGGTTTTCACTGGATTCTCAGATGGTCTGGGATCTGCCTCCTCTTCCCGAAAGCTTATGAACTATTCTGGTTAAAGACATAGGAGTCAAGAGAATCACTTGAAGGTAGCCCCTGGTTTCTGCATTCAGGCAGGCAGAATACTGATGTGTGGTTGGGGTACCACTTCCATTTGAGTCCCCTGGGTTGCTTTTTAAGGTGTGGATTCGTTGCCCTATCTCAGACTGGCAGAATCCAGAGCTGGAGAATCTGGCATTTGAACAAGTTCTCCAGGTGATTTTTATGGCTTCTAAGGTTGGAAATCCACTGATGTGGTGATAAAACCTACCTTTGAAGTCAGGCCCTCATGCATGGACGCACCACATACAGCTGTGGGACCCTGGGGCTGTTACTTCAGAGTTCTCATCTGAAAAATGGGAAGGATAATCATATTTCTCTCATAAAACATGTGTGAACATTGAGACAGATAATGTCTGTACAGTGTTAAATTAAGGGCTTATATGATAATTACTCAATAAATGTTAGCTGAACTGATAATAATGATTATTACTGGTGTTGTTATTATCAGTGCCTTTATTTGGACTGTAGGAGAAAATTGAAGGCCCTGACTCTGTGGGAAGTTAATGGGTGGAGCTGATTGAGTGTTTACTTCAGTTGCTTTTGTGAGTCATCTGCTTCAACCACATAATATTTGTCAGTGATCAATTCTGTATTATGAATACTACTGAAATGAGTGAGTCAGTTAGATTATAGTTAATGGGAAATTTCCTTTCCTTCTTTCACTTTAGCAGCTTCTAATTTTCTACTATAATTTTAAAAATGTTTGTTTCAAAGAGCTTTTTATATACAATTTACTGAAAAATAATTTACTGTTTATTATCTGTGATAAATTCTTTGGTTAATTAGTCAGGGATTTCACTCCTTGAGCCAGACATGCTAGAGTTTGAAGTCAAGTGGGCCTTAGGAAGCATTACTGTGAACAAAACTAGTGGAGGTGATAGAATTTCAGCTGAGCTGTTTCAGATCCTAAAAGATGATGCTGTTAAAGTGCTGCACTCAATATGCCAGCAAATTTGGAAAACTCAGCAGTAGCCACAGGACTGGAAAAGGTCAGTTTTCATTCCCATCCCAAAGAAGGGAAATGCCAAAGAATATTCAAACTACTGCACAATTGCACTCATCTCACTTGCTACCAAGATATGCTCAAAATTCTTCAAGCTATGTTTCAGCACTATGTGAACCAAGATCTTTCAGACGTATAAGCTGGATTTAGAAAAGGCAGTGGAACCAGAGATAAAATTGCCAACATCTGTTTCATCATAGAGAAAGCAAGGGAATTCCAGAAAAATACCTACTTCTGCTTCATTGACTATGCTAAAGCCTTTGACTATGTGGATCACAACAAACTGTGGAAAACTCTCAAAGAGATGGGAATACTAGACCATCTTACCTGTCTCCTGGGAAACCTGTATCCAGGTCAAGAAGAAACAGTTAGAACCTTACATTGAACAACTGACTGGTTCAAAATTGGCAAAGGTACTCCTTAACTCCTGTGAAGGCTATATATTGTCACCCTGCTTATTTAACTTATATGCAGAGTACATCATGTGAAATGCCACGCTGGATGAACACAAGCTGGAATCAAGATTACTGGGAGAAATATCAACAACCTCAGATATGCAGATGATACCACTCTAGTGGCAGAAAGTGAAGAGGAACTAAAGAGCCTCTTGATGAGGGTGAAAGAGAAAAGTCAAAAAGCTGACTTAAGACTCAACAATATTACTCAGCCATTAAAAAGAATACATTCGAATCAGTTCTAATGAGGTGGATGAAACTGGAGCCTATTATACAGAGTGAAGTAAGCCAGAAAGAAAAACACCAATCCAGTATACTAACACATATATATGATATTTAGTCAATCAGTAAAGATAACCCTGTATGCGAGACATCAAAAGAGGCACAGATAAATAGAGCAGTATTATGGACTCTATGGGAGAGGGCGAGGGCAGGATGATATGCGAGAATGGCATTGAAGCATGTAAATTATCATGTGAAACGAATCGCCAGTCCAGGTTCAATGCATGATACAGGGTGTTCGGGGCTGGTGCACCAGGATGACCCGGAGGGATGGGATGGGAAGGGAGGTGGGAGGGGGGTTCTGGAAGGGGAAAACATGTACACCCATGGTGGATTCATGTCAATGTATGGCAAAAAAAATACAATATTGTAAAGTTAAAAATAGATAAATAAACTAATTAAAAAAAAGACTCAACATTCAAAAAACTAAGGTCATGGCATCTGGTCTGATAACTTCATGGCAAATACATGGGGAAAAAGTGGAAACAGTGACTGATTTTATTTATTTATTTGGGCTCCAAAATCACTGCAGACAGTGACTGCAACCACAAAATTAAAAGATGCTTGCTCCTTGGAAGAAAAGCTATGACCCTAAACAGCGCATTAAAAAGCAGAGACGTAACTTTGCTGACAAAGATCCGTATAGTCAAAGCTGTGCATTTTCCAGTAGTATGGATGTAAGAGTTGGACCATAAAGAAGGCTGAGTGCTGAAGAACTGAATCTTTTGAACTGTGGTGTTGGAGAAGACTCTTGAGAGTCCCTTAGACTGCAAGGAGATCCAACCAGTCCAATCCTAAAAGAAATCAGTCCTGAATATTCATTGGAAGGACTGATGCTGAAGCTGAAGCCCTAATACTTTGGCCACCTTATGTGAAGAACTGACTCATTGGAAAAGACCCTGATGCTGGGAAAGATTGAAGACAGGAGGAAAAGGGAATGACAGAGAATGAGATAGTTGGATGGCATTACTGATGCAATGGACATGAGTTTGACCAAACCCCATGAGATAGTGAAGGACAGGGAATCCTGGTGCGCTGCAGTCCATGGGGTCAAAGAGAGTCAGATGTGAGTTAGCAACTGAACAACAAATTATGTTGTTTGAAAAATTTAAATTATACTTAAATTTCTTTGGCTTAAATGACAGTTTTTAGGAATCGAAACATAGTTGAAGGCCCAACTGGGGAGGCATGGCATTCTTATTGAGGGTGCTAGAATTCTAGAGGATGTTGCCTAATGTTGGAATTGTTGCCTATCTTCACAAAAGACTGGAAAATTCATTTAAGAGTCTCCTTCTGAAAGAACTTACAAAACGACTGAGAAAGTCTTACAAATTACTCTCTCTCATCTTCATAAGGACATATATTACTGTCCATATATATTAGCCTTATTTTTAAAAGATAAATGAATTTTTAAAAAGGAACAGGAAAATGCATCATTATAGACTTTATATATATATATATATATATATATATATATATATATATATATATATATATATATGTTTGTTTCAGTTCAGTCGCTCAGTCCTGTCCGACTCTTTGTGACCCCATGGACTGCAGCATGCCAGGCCTCCCTGTCCATCACGAACTCCCAGAGTTTATTCAAACTCATGTCTATTGAGTCAGTGATGCCATCCAACCATCTCATCCTCTGTCATCCCTTTCTCCTCCTGCCTTCAATCTTTCCCAGGATCAGGGTCTTTTCAAATGAGTCAGTTCTTTGCATCAGGCGGCCAAAGTGTTGGAGTTTCAGCTTCAGCATCAGTCCTTCCAATGAATATTCAGGACTGATTTTCTTTAGAATGGACTGGTTGGATCTCCTTGCAGTCCAAGAGATTCTCAACAGTCTTCTCCAACACCACAGTTCAAAAGCATCAATTCTTTGGCGCTCAGCTTTCTTTATAATCCAACTCTCACATCCATACATGACTACTGGAAAAACCATGGGTTTGACTAGATGGATCTTTGTTGACAAAGTAATGTCTTTGCTCTTTAATATGCTGTCTAGGTTGGTCATAACTTTTCTTCCAAGGAGTAAGTATCTTTTAATTTCATGGCTGCAGTCACCATATGCAGTGATTTTGGAGCCCCCAAAAATAAAGTCCGACACTGTTTCCACTGTCTCCCCATCTATTTGCCATGGAGTGATGGGACCAGATGCCATGATCTTAGTTCCCTGAATGTTGAGTTTTAAGCCAACTTTTTCACTCTTCTCTTTCACTTTGATCAAAAGACTCCTTAGTTCTTCGCTTTCTGCCATAAAGGTGGTGTCATCTGCACATCTGAGGTTATCAATATTTCTCCCGGCAATCTTGATTCCAGCTTGTGCTTCCTACAGCCCAGCATTTCTCATGATGTACTCTGCATATAAGTTAAATAAGCATGGTGACAATATACAGCCTTGACATACCCCATTCCCTATTTGGAACCAGTCTGTTGTTCCATGTCCAGTTCTAACTGTTGCTTCCTGACCTGCATACAGGTTTCTCAAGAGGCAGGTCAGGTGGTCTGGTATTCCCATCTCTTTCAGAATTTTCCACAGTTTATTGTTATCCACACAGTCAAAGGCTTTGGCATAGTCAATAAAGCATAAATAGATGTGTTTCTGGAACTCTCTTATATATCATATGTACAAATATTTGGATTGTAAATGGAAAATCACACAGTTGAAATGAAGACCAGAAGCCAAGCCAAATGAAAAACACGAAGTATTAATAATGCTACTGTCTCTCATTGAACTTGGGGCTTAGTATTGGTTGCTATGTGTTTCTTTTTAATGAGTTGCCCATGAGAGGAGCAAATGGCAAAGTCCTCTGGTGGCAGTGAACTACTCAGGTAAGAAAGACATGCAACAAAGGACAGCTAAACCCAGGGACATAAGCCAATAAGGAGGAACAGCAAGCAATTTAAATTCAAAGCAAATTCACATGTCTCATAAGGAATATTTTAAGGAAACACAGCTATGAATTAAAAATTTGTGGTAACTGTTGAGAAGATGGTGAAGTGGTAATGGAAGAATCTGCTGAGAAAAGTTCTCCATTTCTTTTCCCTCTTTCATCTTCTCTTGGACAATGAATTGTCGCTGGTTGCTCTTGAGCTCCTTATCAAGTACTGCTCTTTGCTTTATGCTCTTGGCTGGATATGGCTGCAACTTCAACTCATTCTTCAAACCATCATCTGGCACTGTGAGGTTGTGTATCATCACCAGACACTGTCATGGCCCCATTCATTGTAGGAACAATTCAGAAATGTGATTGAGTGTGGAACAAATACCCAGAGGGTGTCAGGGAGCAGTTTATGTGGTTTGGGCCCATGAGATTACCAGGTCAATATGGTCCAGCTGCCCAAATTGATAGAACCACTGTGTCCCCTAATCATTTCCTCATGTAGAGCCAAAACTGAAAACTACCAGCAACAGGGAAGTATCTGGGCTAAGCATGCAATCAAGCCAAGTGTGTCCACAGTCAATTGAGAAGAAAATGGCCTAATTGGAAGCTCAGGTCATCTGTCTTCTTCAGATCTAATGTCAGTCACCATAACGTCCACTGTTCCTTGACCTGAGGGAATTTCCTCTGCTCTGTGTGTGCCCAAATCCCTCTGAGACTTTCCCCCCAACTCCCAGTCTCTAGTTTGTTAGTTTAGCTGGTGTATTTACACTGGTGTATTCTGTCCTCTCCAGTTTCCAGACCTGTTCTCAATTCCAGCTCCTAATCTCCAGGAGTACGGCTGGAAAATTGCTTCATTGCTTCACTCAGATAAACCTCTAGGAAAAAGTTCCTCTGCAGATCAAGCTCACTCTCTTATGCATCTCATTCACTGAGTCTGTGTCTCCAAATCTCTCTCTCACAAACACATTTATGATGTTTCCATGTTGTACGTTTTCTCTGTCTTTGCTCTCTCCTTATTCTTACACGTGTTTCCTCTATCTTTCACACATGAGTTTCCTGCTAACTGTCATTATTTCCCTTGTATTAACATTAACTTTCATTATGGGTCCTGTGTTCATGATCGTCTTCTTTCATTGCCTCAATCCATTTTCAGTCTTGCTGAAACTATACTTGTGTGTGTGTGTTCAGTCACTCAGTCTTCCTGATCCAGGGATCAAACCTGCATCTCTTGCATTCCTTCTTTGGCAGACAGATTCTCTACCACTAGCGCCACCTGGGAAGCCCATATGTATGTGTATGAAGTTATTAATGTATACATATACATATTATATACATAATGAAATTAGAAGGGAAAGCACCTTCTCTTCTGAATCAGATGTCTGTGGGAACTGTTACCCTTCTCAGCTCTCCAGTTATAGAGTTATGTTCCTCAGTCCCATGCAAACAGCAGTTGATGTAGTAAGTTTAGGCTGAAGTTTGGACTTAGCTGACTGGTATACTTTGTTGTTATTCTGCTAGCTCTTGAATGACATGCAAAATTTATTTAAAAAGTCAAAGTCTTGTAAGGAGTATTTCTATGCATTCATTTCCTATCGGAGCATTTTCTTTTGACAGAGTCAACTCGAAATTCTCCTTGGGAGATGATAAGGTGGACTGGCACAAAAGGAGGGAATGGCCGTGAGTGTCCAGGTTCCTCCCTCCCACAACTCTGGTCATCCGACTGACTTTCTAGGCATAGAGACAGGTGTGTGAGTCTCTCAAAGAGCCTGAATAAATCAAATCAAGAAATTGATGAAGGTAGTAGTTCAGTTCAGTTCAGTCACTCAGTCGTGTCCAACTCTTTGTGACCCCGTGGACTGCAGCATACCAGGCTTCCCCATCCATCATAAACTCCTGGGGCCTACTCAAACTCATGTCCATCACGTCGGTGATGCCATCCAACCATCTCATCTTCTGTCGTCCCCTTCTCCTCCCGCCTTCAATCTTTCTCAGCATCAGGGTCTTTTCTAATGAGTCAGTTCTTTGCATCAGGTGGCCAAAGGATTGGAGTTTCAGCTTCAGCATCAGTCCTTCCAGTGAATATTCAGGTCTGATTTCCTTTAGGATAGACTGGCTGGATCTCTGTGCAGTCCAAGGGACTCTCAAGGTAGTAGTTTCTAGCACTCAGTTTCTTCTGTGGGCTACTAGGCAAAGCCAGGGACCATTTCAAACTCGAGTTCCTGCAGCACAACAGGGTTGCATGAACAAAAGTAACAGTTAAAAGTTGGCAACTCCATGCAGGGACAATCAATCTAATATCTCAAGGGTATGGTTTGGTGAAGTGAATCCAAAAGTAGGCGTGAAGTTCATGGGCTATGATTTTGGTCTTCTTCCAGGCTTGCTATTATCATGCTATGTGACTGGGTCTGTGCCTCCGTCCCACCCTCTGAGTACTCTGGAAGACACTGCCACGTCAGCTGAATTGGTGTAAGAATTTACTAACAGAGGGGAAGTGATTTATAGCCCTCAAATTGATAAGTAGTAGCATGTGATCACCTCACATTGTTGTACGCTAGCCATACCTGACATAATGTAGCCTAGTCTATCAGTTATTAGTTATTACAAAATATGATTGTATTTATCCTGTGCTTAACTCTAGTTGACAATATCTGCATTGCCTTGTGCTATTTTAACCTATATATTTTCTTTGAAGTATGTTTCCAGCTTAATGATTTGCATGTGGTACTCTTCTTGGACTATTTCTATGTTTTTTTCCCCTCTACTCCTTTCCAAGTTGTTCTCTTTCTTAAATGTCTTTTCTCTGTCTTTATCATCCTAGAATTTTGCTTTAGTCCTGGTATTTATTGAACCTTTTCTCCAGTGTTTCATTAGCATTTCATCCATGGATTCCTTCACATAGTTCAGCCATTTTTATACTTAAAACTTTTAAACCCTTGATTAAACAAATACATACACCACAACCCACAAAATTTCTTTGACTGGGTTAAAAAGAAATGTCTCAGAAATGAATACAATTCTTATAAACATGTTTATCTACCATATTAAGTTTGAAACAGCTTATTTAACATTGCACATGGTACAAATTCTAAGTTTAATTTCTTAAAGGTTCAGTAAATATACACTCAGAGATGCCTATAATTCTTATAAACGTTCCTACCTGTCAGTTGTCAATGTTAACATTTGTGAGTTAACAGATGACATGCTTTGACACAATTACTAAACCTTGTCTGTTTATTTCTGGAGGTATCATGTGAAAGCCACATCCAGCTGGACCTTGGAAAAATACACAAATTTTACATCAAAAAATAGAGGTTTTCCAACAGTATATCTGTCTGTAAGTCTTAGGGGCTTTATCCATGTCCAGTTAGACAAATTTCACCTCTTAAGGCCAGTCCTGTGCTTTAGAGACAGTGTGGTGTTTTGGTAAAGGTTTTGGTTGTCAAAATATTTTCGCTAAATGCTGCCTATTATCAACTGAGATCTTATGTATACACACGTACAAATACATAAACAAATAAATGAAGGCTATAAAAGAGAAAGCAAAAATCACCCACATCTCACCACTCAGAGATAACCATCTAAGTTAAGATTCTGCTGAACGTGTTTAAAGTAATTTCTCTGCGTGTAAGTATATAGATAACCACATATGCAAAATTTGTACATAAATTGAATCATAATATACATGGCTCTCTGCAGCTTTCCTTTTTAATCAATAATATGTCGTGGACATTTATTCATGTCATGGACATTGATATTATTCAATATTCGTCTGTTTCATCAATTTTAATGACCATATAGTATTCCATTACACATGCATGTTGAAATTTATTTAGTCATTCCTTTATTGATGTAAGCTGTTTTTAGTTTTTTCAATTTACAAATAATACTGGCATGGACATCCTTTGTGTTTAGCTCTTTCCAACTATTTCCTTAGGATAAATTCTTAGAAATAGTTTGAATGGATAATTTTACATGTGATGCCAAATTGTCTCCAGAGGGGTTTTGTTTCTGTATAAGTTTTAGTATAACTTTGAAAACACTAGTCCTGGAGGACACAGGATTTTTGTTGTAGATAATAAGCTGAAGAGAGAAAAAGCTCTGGTCTTGGGGAAGAGACAAATAGTAGAGGCATTGTGAGTCCAGCTACCGTGCATGTTGATTTTCTGAGAGTAGCCTGAGAAAGGGTAGGATTGGGGAGAATGGAGGCTTGGAGTCATTTCTGTGGAGGATGAAATGTGAGTCAGGAAGACGTGGTAACAACGATAACAAGAATAGCAACAAAAAGCCCCACTTAAACAATTAACAACTACTAAGACTCCCATCGATGGAGGAGCCTGGTAGGCTACAGTCCTTGGGGTCGCAAAGAGTCAGACACGACTGAGTGACTTCACTTCAGTTTCAAGACTTTGCTATCTATATAAATGTATAGTCCTATAAACTTATGGCATAGCTTGGATTCTTACAGTTTTGAAGCCTTTATTTGTGTGTGTGGGGCCAGTGAACGGAGGGCTGCTTTATTTGGAAGGATGAGTTGAGAATATGTTTATTTGGGGTTATGATAAGTAAAAGCCACCTTTATTTAAGAAGATTGATAAGGAGAGGGTGCTCAGTTCTAGGAACTGGAAAAAAAAAGCAAGCTGAAGATGAAGGCTCTTAGGTGGAGGAGAAGACCGTTTTGATCAATTAATCATGTGCTCCAGGTCCCTGAAGGAAGACAGAGAAGGCTGCCTGAAATTAGGATGGCCTGGATGGAATGTGACTGATAGAGTCAGTTTTGTAAAGGACCAAGGACATAGAAGGATCAGAAATTTTGGCCAAACAGGAAGTATGTGCCTTGCATGGTTATTTGTCTCTCCATTCTTGATGTTCCTTCTATAGTCTGCTAAAGAAATAGTTTTATTCCATTATTCTATCATTATGTATCTTTCTCCCCATCAGACTGCAAAGTAAAAAGGAGAAAATGAGAGGATACTTTTACATAGACAAAAAAATAAAGCAAAAATATCAAAGTGAACTCTGCAGTATATTTTAAAAATTGCTATTATTCAATTGCTAAGTTGTGTCTGACTCTCTTGCAACCCCATGGATTGCAGCATGGCAGGCTCCTCTGTCCATGGGGATTTCCAGGCAAGAATACAAGAGTGGGTTGCCATTTCCTTCTCCAAGGGATCGTCCCAGATCAGGATTCGAATCCGTGTTTCCTGCATTGTCAGATGGATTCTGTACCACTGAACCACCGAGGGAACCCATATTTTAAAACTACATCATGACTAGGTATAATTTTTCCTCAAAATATAACTATTATTTGATATAAAAAAGCCCATCAATGTAGTTCAAACTCTTAAGAAAGTAAAAAAGATAAAAATTTATCTCATTGGATGTACAAAAAAAGGAATAAATAAAATTCGGTACATTCAGAATTTTTAAAAAAATGGTCTTAAAAACTATATCAGTTTCCTGTGGCTGCCGTGGCGAATTGCCTCAAACTTGGTTGACTAAATCAACACAAATTTATTTTCTTATAGTTCCAAGGGCCAGAAACTCTAAGGGGCTAAAACAAAGGTGTTGTCAGATCCAGTTCTTTCTGGAGAATTTAGGGGAAACTATTTCCCCATCTTTTCTAGTTTTTAAGAGTTGCCTGCCTTCCCTGGCTGCTATCTCTTCCTCGTATCACATCATCTTTCTCCCCCTGCTTCTACCATTACATCGCTATTTTTTCTTTAATTTCTGTAGTCAAATCTTCCTCTGCCTCCTTATACGTTAAATACTTTGTAAAGTCCCTTTTGCCATAAAGGTAACATTCACGGATTCTTGGGAGGAGGATCAGGATGCCTTTGGGGCCTTTATTCAGCTACAGTGGAGAAGGAAATGACAACCCACTCCATTATTCTTACCTGGAGAATCCCATGGACAGAGGAGCCTGGTGGGCCACAGTCCATGGGGTCACAAACAGTAGGACACAGTTGAAGTGACTGAGCATGAACACATGCATTCAGCTGTAGAAAGTTAAGATCAAGAGTATAAGTTGGTCAGTTACTTTGTAGAGGCCAATTTTGGAGGATCTTATAACACTGAAAGTATACATCTTCTGTGAGGTGGGTTTTTGCTTCTGGCACATGTGCAAAGGAGACATGGTCAAAGATGTTCATAGCAGCATTGTCTACATTAAAATAAAAACCGCATAATATTATTATGGGGACAGGTAAGCACAGTGCTGTAGTTAGAATATAGTTTTTGGAGCTAACCAGACATAGCTTTGAGTCCTGGTGCTCTATCATTTACTAACTAAATAATGTAAGACAGAAAGTTGACCTCTGTGGTGTAGCTTCTTCTATAAAATGAGGATAGTAACAATAACCACATCATTGGGTTATTGTGAGAATTAAATAAGTAAATCCATGTAAAATGCTTAATTACACAGTGCTTAATACATGATATACTTAAAGAATGTGTTTAACAACACCACCACTAACAAGGATAATAGTACAGGTGAAGGATTAACCTAGCTGATTGTGAAACAATTAAATGATTAAGGGGACCAAAGGAAAAATTCTCTTCATACTGTACTGTATTGCTCCAGAAAACAGATAAGGATCTGAGTGGATATTAGAGGCTGCTATTGCTGCTGCTAAGTCGCTTCAGTCGTGTCCGACTCTGTGCGACCCCATAGATGGCAGCCCAGCAGGCTCCGCTGTCCCTGGGATTCTCCAGGCAAGAACACTGGAGTGGGTTGCCATTTCCTTCTCCAATGCATGAGAGTGAAAAGTGAGAGTGAAGTCGCTCAGTCGTGTCCGACTCTTCGCGACCCCATGGACTGCAGCTTACCAGGCTCCTCCGTAGAGGCTGACATATTTTAAATAAATGTAAGAAAGAACCTTCCAACAATTACAGCTCTCCAGTGATAAAGCAGGCAGTGGAGCAAAATTAAGAGAATTCTGTCTCTAGATGTTTTCAAACAGTATACAAGACTATCAGGCAGACATATTGCCAAGGAGATTCCTGTTTCAGTAGGAGCTGGAAAAGATATATTCTCAGGTCTCTTCCAGGTCTAATAATTTAATTATATTTTATTTATTTAAAATATTTAATTGGGTTTTTCTTTGAAACTAGCATTCCTATAATAAGCCAAACCGCAAAGTAACACAACAATGGAGTTACAAGTCCGATATCTACTCCTAATTCCATCCTAGGGTAACTGATATTGACAGCTTGGTTTGTGCTCCATTTCTGGATTTTTCTTTATACTCACACGAAGTTAAGAAAACACACACACCAACTACACTCCTCCACCCCCAGGGTTTTCTATTTTTTTAGGCCATAAGATTACACTATTTAGGCTGTTTAGCAGCTTGACCTTTTTAAATTTAATATATCATGGATATAACTGATTTTAAAGTTCATGTAGAAGAATGTGTGCTTGAAACAGTAAGACAATTTTGAAAATTGCCTTATCAGATATTAAAATCTATGCTAAAGTTACTTAATCAAAATTGTGTGACATTAAAACAAAAATAGATAGATAAATCATAATAGGGAGTCCAGGAATAATTCTAAATTCAAATGGGAATTTGGCCTTTTAAATTAGGAACAAAATGATTCCCAATCCTCCCATTTATGTAGGCGCTTACTGTGTCTCATATATAAAGAGGATTATATAAAAATAAAAGCGAATTTAAGGAATTAAAACTATAACATTAAAAATATTAGAAGAACACTTAGGACATCCTGCGTATAACCTTGGGTGTGTGTGTGTGTGTGTGTGTATTGAGGTAGACTTCTAAACAACTTGAGAAATCTAGAAGCCAAGAAGACTGACAAATTTAACCATATAATAAATAAACATTTTCTTGGAAAAAGAAAACAGGCAAAGTTGAAAACAAATCATTTAGGGAGAAAATATTTATAATTCATGTAACAGTCAAGGAGTTAATGTTCTAATGCCCTTATTATATTTTAAAAAATCCTACAAATTGATAAGGAAAAACTTAAGTAACCCAGTTGTAAACTGGACAAAGAATATGAACAGGTGCTAGATGGGAGAGGCAATCAGATGAATAATCACACAAATGGAAAGATGCACACACCACCTGTTGTCAGGGAAATGCAAGTCAAAGTAGCAACAAGCTGTCATTTTCACGTACTATACTGGCAATAATGTAAAGCACTCATAAGATCTAGAAGCAAAAAGAATGTGGGGAAGTAGCCCTCATAAATTGCTGTTGGGAATGTGAAATGTCCTCTTTGGAAAGTGATCTGGCAGATTAAAGTCAAAACTATTGGTTCTGCCTTTATGAATCTCTCCTACAGAAATGAAGTCATTAGAATATAAGATGACATATTCTTCAAGGATTCCTACTATAGAATTGTTTGAAGTGGTAAAAAGCTGGAAAAATCACCGGTGTGTATAATGAGGGCATTGAATGGATAAGTAAAGGTACATTCATACAGATCATTTTAAAGAAGAGATACTGACTTGGTGGGAAAATCATAATTTAATTGATTAATAAGAAACATTTTTAAATTATAAAAGTGTACATGGTAAGTCTAGAAAATTTAAAAAATAAGTATTAAGAATATAGACTTTTACATTTCTTAGAGTTATGTTTTGGCTCGTTTTCTAGTTCTGCATGTGTGTGTGTGAATGTGTGTGTATGTGTCAGTGCATATGTGCACATATATATATACAACATACACTTATATAGTTATATTTATTCCTGCTTATATTTTAATTTTTAAGCTTAGCATTAAATGGTATTTTCTTCCCATAAAGATGCCTTAAATACTATTTTAAATGCCCTAATATTAGTCCATCCTGAGGCTATAGCATTCCTTGTTCTTGCCACTAGAAATTGAAGTGGTTTACTGTTTTCAGTGTTTAAATAATACAATGGTTTACTCATACATTGCTGGTGGGAATATAAAATAGTGCAAGCACTCTGAAAACATTTTGGCAGCTTCTTAAAAAAACAAACATGCAAATACCATGTGACCCAGCAGTTAAATGCTTGGGTATTCCTCCCAGAGAAATAAAAACTTATGTTCACAAAAAGCCTGTACACAAATGCTCATAACAGCTTTATTTATAACAATCTCAAGCTGGAAAAAACCCACGTATCTTTCAATGGGTGCACATCTACATCAGGGACTACTACTCAGCAATAAAAAAGAATGAATGTTTGAGGCATGAAACTTGGATGAATCTCCAGGAAATAAGGCTGAATGTAAAAAGCCAGTCCCCCAGATTTCATACTGTAAGAGTCCACTGATGCAACAGTCTTGAAATGACAACATTATAGAAATAGAAAACATATAACTGATTGCCAGAGGTTAAAGAGGAGATGGGAGAAAATAGGCAGGAGGTGGATGTGAGTATAAAAGGGCAACGTGGGAGATCCTTGTGACAGAAATGTTCAGTATCTCAACTTTATCAATGTCATTATCCTAATTTTGATTTTGTATCATAGTTTTGTAAGATGTTATCATTAGGGAAAACTGGGGAGAGGGGACAAAGGATCTCTCTGTATTTTTTCATACAATTAGCTGCATGTGAATCTACAATTCTCTGAAAACTGCAAGTTCAAATTTGAAAACATTCCATGCAATGAGCATTCCTATGCATGTGGAGTCTCTGTTTTGCTTCTCTAGACTGTATTCCTGGAGGTGAAATTTCTCCTGCAATTGTATTAATACTTTTAAGGCTTTTGAAACACATTGTCAAACTGCTTTTCTGGAAGCTTTGTACAGTTGAGTCTGTGTATTCAGGTAAGGGAGGTTGTGGCTATAGCTTTTCCATAAAAAGGACCTGGCGTTGAGGGACACAGATGACATTTCCAGAATCAGTATTTAGTGAAGTCTGGCTTTTCCATGGCCTCTGGCTCTTTGGAGTTCTGCAGAACTAAGTGGTGAACCTAAGGCCTCATAATGTTTTGTTTTGTTTTTCCCCAAGAAGTATTCTTCTTGCTTTTAAAGAAAAAGGTGAGGATGGTTGCCTGTTGGTGCATTTCTATTAAAGACGTCCTAGTTTTTTAAATCGTTGTGTCTGTAACACGTGTAGTTTTGTTTTCAGCTTGTTTACAGGCTATGTGAAAGGTTAAAATAAGGAAAAGTACGTGATGCACGGTGCTGTGTGTACTCCATCTGTGTGAGTCTGCTCTTCCTAGCTCTCATAAATGTGCCAAAACTTTCATCCTTCAGTTGTTCTACGTAGAAAGTTAATCATCTTTAGTATTTCCTAGGAAGTGTTAAGGTTCTTTTTTTGTTGTATGATTTTCAAGTTTCACTTTATGTGCTTGGTTGAGTCTTCCAGGAAAATGACATTTTCATCGCAGTCCTTTGTTCATGTAGGCCTATATTTTACTTGCAACTACTTAATTTGATCTATTTGCATAATTTATTAAAGTATAGCTGATAACATTTAAATTAGCTAGTACAGAAAAAAATCAGAAACCAATTTGTTTTGCTAGTCTTTTAAGACCTGGAGTTTATGTGATTTTATATAAAAAAAAAATCATTGCCTTTAATTCAATTTAAATAAGTGCTCTTAATCAGTCAGTAAAAATTGGGTTAACATTTTCGAATTATTGTTACAATTGTGGCTATGTAGGTTTTGATGAAAGAGAATTGGTTAATTTACATAGCAAGCCAGTCATTCATTTGTTCATTCATTCATCTGTTTTACTTATTTTCTTCCCCCTTACACATTGTGTCACATTTCTCTAATTACTCCTCCTTTTCCAAAAACAAAATTCCAGGCTTTTCAGTTCCTCTGTATGAGAAAATCCTTACCCTGCCTTGCTTCTTTTTTATTGCTCTTTTGTGGATTTTTTGTCCCTTTTGGGAGAAGATGGCCCTAAATGATAAAGTTATGGATGACTTATGAAATAGAATAATAATACATCCTATATTTTTTCCAAATCCTTTTACTTCTACTGCCTTTTTTTATTTTGGATTACCACTGTGTATTGAGCATACATCTTCATCAAGTTGTCCAGAAAGACGACTAAGTCTTTTTACAGGTCTGGAAGCTCTCCATGTCTTCCTTAGGGCCAATGTTAAGAAGGATTGTAAATTGCCAAAAAGCAAAAATAAAAATTCAGATGTAATGAACATCTTATGACAGAGGTGATTGAGTTCTTGGAAGTGAAAAGTAATTGGATCTAATTGTGAAGCCCAATTGTTTATAGCAGGAACATGTGTAGAATTTATGAGTTTGGATGGTCTACTCAACACTGAATGTAGGTAGTGTTAGCCCCAAGTAACTACATAAATTAAGTGTGTTACTTCACGTCATGCTTCTTATTGGGCAAACCAGATGACAGTGTTGCTGTTCCAACGGTGTTTCAGGCTCTTCACTAAAAAAGGAGGTCTGGAGCAAGAGTGCCCCATGGTGGTTCTCAGCACTGTTTTTTTTTATGACTTCATGCCATTCGTATGAGTAATTTGTACCTCCCACTAGTTATTCTCACTAGTTATTCACTTCACTGGTTCTCAACAATGGCAGGGGCAAAGAGTGCTGGCAATAGGGTGCCCTGGGCATGTTTGGCAGAATATTGGGGCATGTGCTCTAAAGATGCCCCCAGGAGATTATGATCCACTATTCCCCCCCATTGCTACCTGCCTTACTCCTGTTTGAGAATAACATAGCAAAGGATATAAGGAAATACTCCATTTTACTCTGGGCTTCCCTGGTGGCTCAGTGGTAAAGAATTCACCTGCCAATGTAGGAGATGTGGGTTTGATCCCTGGGTCGGGAAGATCCCCTGGAAAAGGAAATGGCAACCCACTCCAGTATTCTTGCCTGGGAAATCCCATGGACAGAGGAGCCTGGTGGGCTACAGTTCATGGGGTCATGACTTAGTGACTAAACTTAGTGGACACGACTTAGTGACTAAACAACAACAACATTAAACTCTGTGCCAAGAAATGGAAATTTCCAATATATTGTTTTCTTAGAAAGTTATGAATTATCAAGAGTGACTCTAAAAGACAAAAAATATTATATAGAGAAATATCATGAAAAAAATTTAATGTCAAAGATTTATATCCAAAAATGTTTTAGAACCATAGGGTTCTGCAGTTAACTTCTTTCAAACATTCAAGAAAGAAATAATTCTAGTGATATAAATAAGCTGTTCCTATATAACCATATAGGAGAAGAGGGCGTCAGAGGATGAGATGGCTGGACGGCATCACCAACTCAATGAACATGAACATGGGCAAACTCTGGGAGATGATGAGGGACAGGGAAGCCTGGTGTGCTGCAGTCATGGGGTCGCAAAGAGTCAGACACGACTGGGCAACTGAACAACAACAACAGCAGGTAACCGTGTGGATTTTTCCGGAGGCTCAGCAGTAAAGAATCCATCTGCAGTGCAGGAGACACAAGAGACTCAGGTTTGATCCCTGGGTTGGGAAGATGCCCTGAAGGAAATGGCAACCCACACCAGTATTCTCACCTGCAGTATCCCATGGACAGAGGAGCCTGAAGGGCTACAGTTCATGGGGTCACAAAAAGTCGGACACAACTGAAGCAACTAAACACATATAACCATATATTTGTCCAGTGTTTTTTAAACAAAATGAATATGTGTGCTATTATTTGTAGGAAAAAAACAAAGACTTCTAAATATTAGAGGCATTTGTATCTATTTGGTGGAATTTGGGGTTTTATATTTTTATTCACATTTTATTTTCCAAATTCTCTACATTGAACATGGGATATTTTTATCATTTTGTCTTTATAATTTTATAATTAATCTGTGCATTAACCTTTTTTGAAGAAAGAAAGTAGATATGACTATGGTGACTGACAGGCAACCTGGACAAGGTGTGCAAAGCCTGTGACAAATACCCACCTTGCATCGAGGAGGTCTCCATAGAGCAACTTTTGTCACCGTGTTAACAGGTCTTCAACGATTCCCTTAACTTGGTGGCTCTTCATCCTGGCTGAATGTTAGAATCATCTAGGGAGCTTTGAAAATTATCTCCCAGGCACTGGTATATATATTTTTAATACCCCCAGTTGATTTCTAACAGGCAGCCAGGCTTAGACCATTGTCAGAGGCTCACTGCATATGTTCTGACATTTTGCTTCATTTTAGCAGCCAAGGAAGTGGAAGCCAGGGGTCCCTCTGGCAGGATAAGCTGAGGCAAGTGAAAGCCCATCCCGCTCCCAGTCTGTTTTTTGGCCCTTTGAGTATAGGGGCAGAGCTTGCTCTTCACCACTGTGTTTGCCAGGTATTCAGTCTGAATATCTGTCCTTCACTGAGATACAATGTGGGATAATAGCTCTCTAGTGAAAATTACTCATTATGAGGCTATTGTTTACATGAACTCTTCAGTTCAACCCTTCTTAGGGAACAAGAGGTTTAGTTTAGTTCCTAGTGATGTACAGTTCCAAGAATTTCCATTACACCTGGCAGGCATGTCAATTCTATTTCTTATCACTCAATAAAACAATTTATTAGGAAAATAAGGTTTAAAAGTGCCAGACTACATACAGTTCAGCCCTTGGAAATCATAAATGTCCTAAATCTTGTAGACATCAGGAGAGGCAACTTAGGATATGTCTTTTCTTACAGCTCCTGGCTGGGAGCTGGTTCCTGAGGTCTGTGCTAGGATGGGGAATGAGACTGTGCAGATGGTTGGAGGCCAAGTGAGAAGGGCCTGGACAAAGCCTGTTGGCTCCAGTCTGAAGTCTGGCCATGGACTTTGGTCCTGTCTGCTCGAGGTATACTTGGTTATTATCACAAATAGGAAGCCCAGTTTCTTGGCGGTAGCCGAGGATGAGGAGCCATGTGGGTCCTTAAGGAGTGTGACATGAAACAGGGATCGATTAGGCAGTTCTTGGTTTTTCCATTGAACTTTAAAGGAGGGGGCAGTAAGGATAAATGATGAGGGAAAGAATGGAGAGCACAAATTTTTCTGTCTTTCCCAAATATTCTCTTAAGTCCTGTTACGTCCCTGTCCATTTTAGATGATTTATCTTTAAAATGTGCAGCCCTCTGGAGCAGTAGGAAAATCATTACTGTACCCATCTAGCTGCAGGAACATTTAAGCTTTCATAAAGCCAGATCTCTCTTCCTTCTTGCCCTCATCATGCAGTGAATCACAAAGATTTTGTAGATGCAAGTATTTTCCATCAAGCTTATGAATAACACCACTTGGCAGAAGACCCTGAACAAAGAACCAGACTGCAATGTTTTGTAGTGACTTTACATACAATGTGCCTTAATTACTAGCAAGCCTGTCAAGAGCTTATTCCCACATGTGTCAACACTTTCTTAATCCACTGTAATTCATCATGTTAGCATGGCAGAAACAAGGCACTCTGCATCCTTGAACGCTTCTTTCTCCAAGTGCTGGTCTTGAACTGTGCATCCCCCTGCAGCGTCTTCGTCTGGTGAACCAAGAACAGACTACAGCACTGAAACAGATCCCTGGAGTGTGTCAAAGTCGTACATCACCAAGCACTTTCTGTAGCACACTACATCCAAGAAGCACCGCTTTATCGTCAAAACGACTTTCACTTAATAACAGCAGTAAATCCTAAAAGGCAGTCTAATTTTAGACAGACAGCTTGGCTAAGAAGGAACTCTATCATTTACTCCTTTTGACAACTTTATTCATTGAGTTAATTTTCAGGCTAGTTGCATGATTAAATTAGGATAAAATTTGCTTCTCTGTATTAAAAAAAAAAGAATGCCTTTTGAATTGGGGAAAGGAGAACAGGATGGGGGAAAATGAATTCTAAATAATAAACACTGCAGTTCAGTTGGAAATAGAGTAATCTGTAAAGCTATATTATATTTCTAGATCATCTCTTAACCCTTTGGCTTTTTTGAGTGAATTTAGAAGTGGACTCTGAGCCCAATTTTAGGTGGTTTAGGGGAGAAGGGATGAATCTGAGTCTTGTCTCAGGGGAAAATTGGCAATGAATTCCAAAGCAACTTGGTTGCTTAACTTTTGCATTTCATTTTTATAGCTTAGGAGAGAGAAGATACATTTATCTACCCAGAATTTTAGATTGCTTGATGTATGTTTCACATGATCTCTTGGCTAAGACAAGCATTTTAGAGAATTTAGAAGGAAGGGCCCACAGATCTGAGTATGGGAAGCAGAAACTTTCTTTCTGGTACTGCTGAGGCTTCAAGGAAAGTTCTCTCTGTGTGTCCATATTGTCATTTCTTAAACCTGTTCTTTGATGACCATTTCTTGTCTTCAGCTGTTGAAGTGGAATACCTGAGCGGGGTCAATGATGACATCTTGGTCAACAATGGAGAGACCACCTGTTTTGCATCAATCTTTTATATTAATTCATATGGCATTTTTCAAAAGTTGGAGCAAATTACATGTGGTAGAGCTATATTAACAGTCCTTAAATTTTAATATTTGCCAAATATGGGGCATAAGGATGCCATAGTATAAAACATATGAATGCTTTATATGAGCATTCATATAAAGTTGAGTTGCTTCTTAGGAACTCTTTCGCCCATCATAGCAACAGTTTCATCTCTCTCTCTCTCGGCATATAATCATGACACAGTTATAATGAAGTTAAGACATAAAAAGAATCATACCTTTTTCTGTCTTATAGAGACTTGGAATCCAGGTGTGTGTTTTTTGTCTATGGTGAAGTGCCAGCAGCAGAGATCCTGATGGTAAATGCAGAGGCTGTGAAGGGAAGGGATGTGGGGTGATTAGTTTAGGTTCCAGGGAGTTGTCACTAGAGTTAGACTCATTAGAGGGTTTATCAGAGCACAAGAGAGAATGAACTCCAGGAAAAGAGAAAAACAACGTACAATAACTTCTGAGGATGCAACAGAGACACCTCGAAAGAAAGTTTTCTAACTTTGTGGTGAAATGTAGCACGTTAAAATATATGTTGAATAACTTGATAGGATGATAAAACTTAATATATAGGCTTTTCATTCCAAACTTGCTTCTTTTCTCGTGTTCCTTTATGTATTCATGGACCCAGCATCCATCTGATTTCCAGGTTCTAAATCTCAATAGGATCTTTGCCCCTTCTCTTTCACTTTGCCTGCATCTGAATGTGCAGTGAAATCTGTTGATTGTCTGTAGTGTCTCTGCAAGCCCTTCCTCCCCTCACTACTCCCTTATCCCTGATCTCAGACTAGCAATAACCTCTCCATTGAGCTCTCAGCCTCCAGTCTCCCTGCCTAATTTATTATGCTTTAGCTGTTGGGTTAGGTTTTTTGGAAGCACAGTCTTATACTCTGGCTCAAAACCTTCCAACAGTGCTCACTGCTTATAGAAAAATTTCCAGATTTCCTTTCCTACATGCAAGAATCGCTCCACTCTGGCTTTACAGAACTTTTTAATCCTCTATAATGCAATTAATGAAATGCTACTCCATGCTTTTATACTTTTAAAATTTTTCTTTCTACTTTGAACTCAATGCCTCTGGTCAGTACTTAAAACATGTTTTGCTGAAAAAGAATATTGGAGTTTGAACATTAAAAGTTAATATATTGGAGGCTTTTATGAATTGGTAAATGAAATAACATTAATAAGGATTAGATATTTATAGAAGTATTTCTATTCATATATAAGACTAACATTTTAAAAGTTTTCTTCCATTTGCATTTAATCAGTGGTCCTATTGGTTACTGGTAGAATTAGAAATTCTTTGAATCTCTTCCCTCTCAATAAAATTTGGTAACCAAAAGTTCAGATATAAGATTAGAGCCAGCAGAGAAATAGAAGAGGAAGATGAATGTACTAGAGTAATATTCTGTTATTATGTTACATTGCACTAATTAGATAAATTCTACATTCCCATGATTTAGTAGAATAAAGGCTCATTTCTCACTACATAAAGTCCAGTGCAGTTTAGGCAGCCCTAGAAAACATATCTCCTCCAGGCAGAGGCTCTGGGGTCCAGGCTCCCTGCATCTCAACACATGGATGCATAAGCACAATGGTGTTTATATTCACACAGTTTTTTCTCTCATATTCTATCAATTATAACTAGTCAAAAGGCCCTGCCTAAGTGCAAGACACCTAGAAAGTAGAGAGGAGTATATTTAATACTTGGGGAGTGCTACCATCTCTGCCACAGAAGAGAAAGAGTTACTGAAAGGATGCTGGTAGAGCCCTAAGTATTAATACAGAAGATAGTCATTGCCTGTTGCTAGCTGGGTGATTTTTGGCAATTTGTTGAGCCTTCAGTGCCTCAGTTTTCATACATGCAGGTAAAATATGTTTATGATAATAATATTAATAGTAATAATATCATGTAGAGTTTATAACTCCTATAAAGCAGTTGGAAGAGTGCCTGGAACATTTTAAGTTTTAGTTGATGTTAGCTATTATTATTATTATTAATATGAAAAACATGGGATAGGAGATAAAAAGAACCATGACTTGGAATAAAGTTCTTAAAAATAAGCTTAGTGGGAAAAATGAAGGCATCTTTAAGTCTTGATAAGCTTTGGGGAAATAATTATACAGTGATCAAGTTGTCTCTCAGGTAATTTTCTTGAGGATTTGAGATAGAGGAGAAATATGGTTATTTTGCTGTTATTATTTTTAAAGGATTCTTTCTGAAAATTATGCTCAGAAGACCAGATTTTAAATTTATGACAGAGATAAAGAGACTTCAGTTGACAAGACCAGCCTTTTAATCATCAGTTCAGTTAAGTTCAGTCGCTCAGTCGTGTCCGACTCTTTGCGAGCCCATGAACTGCAGCACACCAGGCCTCCCTGACAATCACCAACTCCCGGAATCCACCCAAATTCATGTCTTTTGAGTGAGTGATACCATCAGCCATCTCATCCTCTGTCGTCCCCTTCTCCTCCCGCCCCCAATCCTTCCCAGCATCAGGGTCTTTTCCAATGAGTCAACTCTTCGCATGAGGTGGCCAAAGTATTGGAGTTTCAGCTTCAACATCAGTCCTTCCAATGAACACCCGTGACTGATCTCCTTTAGGATGGACTGGTTTGATCTCCTTGCAGTCCAAGGGACTCTCAAGAGTCTTCTCCAACACCACAGTTCAAAAGCATCAATTCTTCGGCGCTCAGCTCTCTTCACAGTCCAACTCTCACATCCATACATGACTACTGGAAAAACCATAGCCTTGACTAGATGGACCTTTGTTGGCAAATTAATGTCTCTGCTTTTTAATATGCTATCTAGGTTGGTCATAACTTTTCTACCACAGAGTAAGTGTATTTTAATTTCATGGCCGCAATTGCCATCTGCAGTGATTTTGGAGCCCCCCAAAATAAAGTCTGACACTGTTTGCACTGTTTCCCCATCTATCTGCCATGAAGTGATGGGACCAGATGCCATGATCTTAGTTTTCTGAATGTTGAGCTGTAAGCCAACTTTTTCACTCTCCTCTTTCACTTTCATCAAGAGGCTTTTTAGTTCTTATTCACTTTGTGCCATAAGGGTGGTGACATCTGCATATCTGAGATTATTGATATTTCTCCTGGCAATCTTGATTCCAGCTTGTGCTTTGTCCAGCCCAGCATTTCTCATGATGTACTCTGCATATAAGTTAAATAATCAGGGTGACAGTATACAGCCTTGACGTACTCCTTTTACTATTTGGAACCAGTCTGTTGTTCCATGTCCAGTTCTAACTGTTGCTTCCTGACCTGCATACAGGTTTCTCAAGAGGCAGGTCAGGTGGTCTGGTATTCCCATCTCTTTCAGAATTTCCCACAATTTATTGTGATCCACACAGTCAAAGGCTTTGGCATAGTCAATAAAGCAGAAATAGATGTTTTTCTGGAACTCTTGCTTTTTGCATGATCCAGTGGATGTTGGCAATTTGATCTCTGGTTCCTCTGCCTTTTCTAAAACCAGCTTGAACATCTGGAAGTTCATGGTTCACATATTGCCGAAGCCTGGCTTGGAGAATTTTAAGCATTACTTTACTAGCGTGTGAGATGAGTGCAATTGTGTGGTAGTTTGAGCATTCTTTGGCATTGCCTTTCTTTGGGATTGGGATGAAAACTGACCTTTTCCAGTCCTGTGGCCACTGCTGAGTTTTCCAAATTTGCTGGCATACTGAGTGTAGCACTTACACAGCATCATCTTTCAGGATTTGAAATAGCTCAACTGGAATTCCATCACCTCCACTAGCTTTGTTTGTAATGATGCTTTCTAAGGCCCACATTCCAGGATGTCTGGCTCTAGGTGGGTGATCTCACCATCGTGATTATCTGGGTCATGAAGATCCTTTTTGTATAGTTCTTCTGTGTATTCTTGCCACCTCTTCTTAATATCTTCTGCTTCTGTTAGGTCCATATCGTTTCTGTCCTTTATCGAGCCCATCTTTGCATGAAATGTTCCCTTGGTATCTCTAATTTTCTTGAAGCGATCTCTAGTCTTTTAATCATCAGACAGTAGGATATACTGGAGGATGATTTTTCTTTTTTTGGTTAAGTTTTGTTGATCTATAGTTGATTTACAATGTTGTGTTAATTTCATCTGTTCAGCAAAGTGAACAGAAGTATGTATGTTTATATTCTTTTTCATATTCTTTTCCATTATTGTTTGTCACAGGATATTGAATATAATTCCTTGTGCTGTAGAGTAGGACCTTGTTGTTTACTTATCCTACGTGTAACAGTTTACCTCTGTTAATTCCAAATTCACATTCCTCCTCATTGGCAACCACGATCTGTTCTCACTATCTGTGAGTCTATTTTGATTTGTAGATATGTTGATTTGTATCGTATTTTAGATTCCATATATAAGTGACATCATATGGTATTTGTCTTTTCTCTTTCTGACTTTCTTCGCTTAGGATGATAATCTCTAGATTCAGCCAGGTTGCTGCATTTGGCATCATTTCTTTCTTTTTGATGGCTGAGTAACATTCCATGGCGTCTGTATACTGCACCTTCTTTGTCCTTTCATCTGTTGATAGACATTTAGGTTGTTTCCATGTGTTGCTTATTTTAAACAGTGCTGCTATAAACATAGGGGTGCACGTGTCTTTTCAAATTATTGTTTTGGCTGGGTAAAAGCCTAAGAGTGAGATTGCTAGATCATGTAGAACATCTAGTTCTAGTTTTTTGAGGGATCTCCACACTGTTTTCCATAGTGGATGTACCAATTTACATTCCCACCAACAGTGTAAGAGCTTTCCCTTTTCTCCATACCCTCTCCAGCATTTGTTATTTATAGATTTTTTTTTAATGATGGCCATTCTGACTGGTGGTGAGGTGGTACCTCATTGTAGTTTTTATTTGCATCTATTGGATAATTAGAGATATTGTTCAGCAATATCTTTTCATGTGCCTGTTGTGCCGGAGTCCAGCTCCAGCAGGTCCAGGGGTTCCCTCAGGATGGACGGTGTCAGCGATGCGAATGAGAAGACACAGCGAGTCTTAGCGTTTCCAAGTGTCTCCCAACTTTATTGTTTTTAAGACAGCTTTTATATTTTTAGTGGTACATAGAAACAAATGTAAAGTATATAGTCATACCAATTCAGCTTAAGGGACATACCAACTTAGCTTAATGGGTATATCTTAATGGGCCTATCAAGTTAGCTCAATGGGCCAGCAGTTTCGACCCTCATCGAAGCCGTTTGCATGTCTTTAGTTACAGAAAGCCTCATTTTGTTTACATCATCCTCTTGCCTGGGGGCCTGCTAACATCTCGTGACTCTCTATTGACAAGGGTTGATCAGTCAGAACACTTTTGTATAAGGCACATCAGGAAAGAATTCATCAATAGGAAGTTTTAAGGTAAAACCTGTTTTTGGTAATTTACTCTATGCCTTGAGCTTAACGGAAAAGAATGTGGTTCCATAAAGTCATAGAACAGCAAGCTGAAGTTCAGCTCTAAGTAAGAATCATCAGTTAAATCAACAATTGTCTTATTATTTGTATTAAAGCTAAACTTCTATTTATATAAATCTCTAACTATTATGCTTTCATTATATAGGCTAAATACATTAAGAGTAAAAACATAGTGAGTAAATATAGATTAAGTAACAGTTTCACAAAGCAATATTTTTTATATTTCCTAACAAGCCTTTTTTCCTGTGAAGGGTTTTGTGCCCATAGGGGCTTTCTGTGTGGAGGCTCTCAATGCTGTTTTATTACTAGGGAGCAGTCATGCACATTAGCTCCAAAGGCACAGGTACATTTATTAAACAAACCAATATGTTAGCAAAAGGAATTTAGATCAGCATACTCTATATCCCAGATAATTTTATTAGGGTGCTACCGTTCAGGGGCCTTGTCGATTGAGGTTTCAGAATGATCTATTTTGGAAGGGGATCAGGAAAGGCCTTTTGTCTAAGTCATAGAAAATAAGAAGAGGTTTATTATAGTAAACATCAGAAAGACAGATATCATCTTTAAGGTGAGTGCTGGAGCAGCCTTCCAAGATTCCCTGAGGCCTGAGAAGCCTTGCTCGGATCAGTCCTTCTCCTCATGACCCTGTCATGGGTGGGATCTCGTGAGCTGGCTCCCGGCACTGTTGGCCATTTGTATGTCTTCTTTGGAGAAATGTCTATTTAGGTGTTCTGCCCATTTTTCAATTGGATTGCTTGTTGTTGTTGTTGTTGTCGTCGAATTGTATGAACTGTTTGTGTATTTTAGAAACTAAGCCTTTGTTGGTTGCATCGTTTATAAAAATTTTCTCCCGTTCTGTAGGTTGTCTTTTTGTTTCTTTTATGGTTTCCTTTGCTATGCAAAAGTTTTAAAGTTCGATTAGGTTCCATTTGTTTGTTTTTATTTATATTTTTATTGCCCTGGGAGACCGATCCTAGAAAAAAGCAGTAGTATTTATGTCAGAGAATGTTTTGCCTATGATCTCTTCTAGTTTTATGGTGTCATATCTTATGCTTAAGTCTTTAAGCCACTTTGAGTTTATTTTTGTGCATGGTGTGAGGGTGTGTTCTAACTTCATTGATTTACACACAGCCATCTGACTTTTCCAGCACCACTTGCTGAAGAGACCGTCTTTTTCCCATTTTTTATTCTTGCCTCCTTTGTTGAAGATTAATGAACCATAGTTGTGTGAGTGTTTTTCTGGGCTTTCTGTTCTGTTCCACTGATCCCTATGTCTGTTTTTGTGGTGATACCGCACTGGTTTTTTAACTTTTTATTTTGTATTGGGGTACAGCCGATTAACAGTGCTGTGACAGTTTCAGGTGGACAGCAAAGGGACTCAGTCATACATATACATGTATCCATTCTCCCCCAAACCCCCTCCCATCCAGGCTGCCACGTAGCATCGAGCAGAGGTCCCTGTGCTCACAGCGGGTCCTGGCTGGTGTGCTGTGCTGTGCTCGTCTCTGTGCTCACAGCGGGTCCTGGCTGGTGTGCTGTGCTGTGCTGTCTCTGTGCTCACAGCGGGTCCTGGCTGGTGTGCTGTGCTGTGCTCGTCCCTGTGCTCACAGCGGGTCCTGGCTGGTGTGCTGTGCTGTGCTCGTCTCTGTGCTCACAGCGGGTCCTGGCTGGTGTGCTGTGCTGTGCTCAGTTGCTTCAGTTGTTTCTGATCATTTGTGACCCTGTGGGCTGTTAGCCTGCTATGCTCCTCTGTCTCCGGGCAAGAATAGTGGAGTGGGTTGCCATGCCCTCCTTCAGGGGATCTTCCTGACCTAGAAATTGAACCCGTGTCTCATGCATTGCAGGTGGATTCTTTACTCACTGAGTCTCCTGCGAAGCCCAGGTTCTTGTTGGTATTCCATTTTAAATACAGCAGTGTATACATGTCAATCTCAAACTTCCTAGCTATCCCTTCTTCCTATCCTTCACTTTGGGAATGATAAGTTCATTCTCTAAGTTTGTGAGTCTGTTTCTGCTTTGTAAATAAGTTAGTTTGTATCATTTCTTTTTATATTCCACATATAAGGAATGCCATGATTTTCCTTCTCTGCCTGACTTACTTGACTCAGTAATACCACACTGTTTTGATTACTGTAGCTTTTAAGTCTAGGTGGGTGATGCCTCCTTCTTTGTTCTTTTTCCTCAGGATTGCTTTGGCAGTTTTGCATATTTCATGGTTCCATATAAATCTTAGGATTGTTTGTTCTAGTTCTGTGAAAATCATCATAAGTAATTTGATCAGAATCACATTAAATCTATAGATTGCTTTGGATAGTTTTGCCACTTAACAATACCAATTCTTCCAATTCAAGAGCATAGGATAGCTTTCCATTTCTTTGAATCATATTTAATTTCCTTTATTATTGTTTTGCAGTTCTCAGCATATGTCTTTCATCTCCTTGGTGAGGTTTATTCCTAAGTATTTTACTTTTTTGGATGCAATTTTAAAAGATATTGTTTGTTTACACTCCCTTCTGATATTTCATTGTTAGTGTAAAGAAGTGAAACCAGTTCCTCTATGTTAATCTTGTATTCTGCTACCTTGCTGAATTTGTTTATCAGTTCTAGTAGTTTTTGTGTGGAGTCTTGTGTATTTATTTATTTTGTTGCTGCATGGATGTTTCTCTAGATGTGATGACTGGGGGCTGCTGTCAAGGTGCAGTGCACTGGCTTCTCATTGTGGTGGCTTGTCTGTTGTGAAGCGTGAGCTCTAGGGTGCACAGGGTCTAGTGGCAACATGTGGGCTCAGTAGTTGTGGTCCTGGGCTCTAGAGCACAGGCTCAATAGTTGTGGTGCACTAGTTCCTAGATGGAGCTAGCGGTAATAGAACCTGTCTGCCCATTCAGGAGACATAAGAGACACAGGTTCAGTCCCTGGGTTGGGAAGATCCCCTGGAGGAGGAAATAGCAATCCACTCCAGTATTCTTGCCTGGAGAATCCCAGGAACAGAGGAGCCTGGCGGGCTACAGTCCATGGGGTTGCAAAGAGTTGGAGTGACTAACACGCACACACACACAGGGGCTTAGTTGCTCTTCAGCGTGTGGGATCTTCCCAGATCAGGGATTGAGCCCATGTCTCTTCTATCAGCAGGCAGATTCTTTACCACTGAGAAACCAAGGAAGCCCTTTGTGTGGAGTTTTTAAGGTTTTCTATACATGGTGTCACGTCATATTCATATAATGATAGTTTTATCTCTCCCTTATCAATTTGAATACATTTTATTTCTTTTCCTTGTCTAATTGTTGTGGTTAGGACTTCCAATACTGTGCTGAAGAAAAGTTGTGAGAGTGGGCATCCTTGTCTTGTTGCAGATTTTACTGGGAAGGTTTTCAGGTTTTCACTATCAAGTATTATACTGGCTGTGGGTTTGTCATAAATACCTTTTGTTATATTGAGATATGTTTCCTCTGCACCCATTTTTGTAAGGACTTTTATTATGAATGGATTTTGAGTCTTATCAAATGCTTTTTCTGCATCTATGGAGATGATCATGTGGTTTTTGTCCTTTCTTTTATTGATGTGGTATATCACATTGGTTGATTTGCATATGTCAAACCATCATTGTGACTCTGATGAATCCAGTTTGGTCATGGGTATGACCTGAAGGATGGTCTTTATACTCTCAGCAACAGAAAATAGTAAACGCATTCATTTATAAGGAAAAAATAAACCCATGGTTTCTAGATGAGCCTGTTGATACAGTTCAGGGACATGGATGGTTACAACATGCTCCCCAGAGCTGGGCAGTAGGGCTCCAAGTCCTGAGTCTACGTCTTACTAACTGTGCCACTTTAATCCTCCTGTGCCTCAACTTTACTGTCTATAAAATAGGTTAGTAACTGCACCCAGGCACCCAATCAAGATATTAGTGTATTTAAAGTACTTTGAAAATGGTAGCTCAATAGTAAATGTCTATTGTTACCTGAGAACAGTAATGAGATTCAAATCGTAGTAAAGATGCTCAGGAGACTAGAACTAAAAGTCATGATGAAAAATAGAGAAAAATGTCAACAACACTCAGCAAATACTGACATTGAAGTATATGAAGTTGTGGAACAGAGTCCCCAAGAATGAGGAGGAATTTCTGTAATTTAAGTCATGTAAGTTCAGGCAAAATGTGAGGGAAGTATGCTACAGCAAGTGTTCTTATATTTGCAGTGTTATGGATAATATGACCTAATAGAGTACTTTCACCTTGAATTTCTCTGATAACTTGATTAGAAAGTTGGAGAGACTGACTATTCTTTTCTGAGAGGGAACCGCTCTAAGTGTTTGTGCTAAGTAAGTCTGTGCTGATTTAGTCAGAAATGCTGATTTCTGAGCTTGGTGTTGACATGCATCATCACATTAAAAGGTAAGGGCTTGTCAGGTTTCAAAGTCCAGCGCAGGATGGAGTCATCCACCTGGCTAATTTGGGCCAAAATGCCACAGCAAAATGAGAGGAAGGAGGCTTTTGAATTTAAATTATCTGGAAAATTACTTTAATTCCCACCACCATTGTGCATGTTATAAACATTCCTGACTTCTCCGTATTTTGGAAAACAGGTTTGTGGATTGAGGGGTTTTTGATGTGCCTTCATAAAGAATGTTTGATGTATTTTGATATTTCTTGGCATCACTTTTAATGTGTCAGACTAAACACAGATGCCGTGTACATCTTCAGATAAGTAGTCTCTACTTTCAATTTTATTTTTTCTTAGTCAGGAGGAGGATACTTTAGGTTCATTGGCAAAAGTAATGGAGAGGAAATTTAGCATTCCTTACAAAGTAGTAATAGGGAGTTGGGGGCAGAGTGTGTATTTGAGAAAGCCTTTTTTATAATAATTAAATACAATCAAATATTTTCAAAATTATATTATTTACATTTGAAAATAACCAAAAGCTTTGATTTTCTTAATTTAAGCTTCTTAAAGGTGATAAAAATTTTGCTGAATATGGAGAGGATGCAATGATTCTTAGCAGTTTTCAGGTAGGGATATCATAATATAGCAAAGGGAGACCTTTGTGTATACACACACACACACACACACACACACACTTATCTTTTAATGAACCGGGTTTAGCATATCAGCAGAAGGAAGACCAAATATTCTGACTGGGACCATCTCAGTTTACACACATACTAGGAAAAGCAAGGTAGTGCAGCAGAAAAGTTCTGGGTCAGAAGTTCAAGAGCTGGGTTCCTGTTGAGCTGCCGTTCCAGTTCTGAAACCTTGAGCAAGTCACTTAATCTCATTAAGGCTCTCTCCTCATCTGTAAAATGGGAGTAATATAAACATTCTTTTATGATCTGTAGAATTAAAATAGACACATAATGAATGTCAAAATGCGTTTTTAGTTGGAAAGTGCTAACAAATGAAGATACTGTTACTACTGTGATATCATCGCTGTTATACCTAAAGTTAACTTAGACAACAAAGGCCCACTTACTATCAATACATGCACACACACAAGTATTGTTAAATATGCCATAATTTTTCCATTTCTGGTTATAGCACTCAATTTCTTTTTTACAAATAAGTAGAACTTTCTACTCTCAGTTTAGGAGGACAAGAGGTACTTTAAAAATAGATGAAGAAAAGCACAATTACCATCTCTTTAACCTAAGTTTATCCACCCACCCATGCTTGATAGTGCATGATCTGTATAATAAAATACTTTTGAGACCATTAAGGATTATTTTAACTTTAACCTCTCCTCTCAGGGGATGGGAATATTTAATATTAAGGTCTAAAACAATTATTTCTCTGAAAATAACATCCTTTTGCTTATTCGAGCTTCATCCTCTTGCTTCTGATGTCGTTTTGGTGTGAAACAGACAGCTGGAAACTCCAGACCTTCCGGGATTTTGTCTTTTTCCTTGAAAATTCATGCTTGGACTCTTGACCTTTGACCTTCTCATCCTGCTCTCCTGGAGAGTCCTCATCTGACAGGCCTGCTGCATGAAGGCAGAGAAAATTATAGAACATCAAGTTATTGTACAGGCTTGTGTCTCTATGGTTAAATACCAGGTTTCTGCCTCCAAATTAGTAGTTTACTGTATTTTCTTAAGTGCTGGAAATTTATGGAGTTATCATCGTTGAATTCTTGTTTCTAAAACAAAAACAAAAGAAAATACCGCTTGCTGATTTCTTTCTATTTTTGTGTCTTTGGATGGCTTATACTGCCTGTAGCAGCAATCAAGAGTGTTATAGAATTGTTTTCCTCGGAACCAAATTGGTTTTTTGGGGGGGGTATTTCATATATATATTTTTTATGAATGATGGTGTCCTCAGACCCAGGAAATTACTCATAGAGAGAGTAGTGTCTATATATTATGTTAAATTATTATTTCCTTGACTTTCTAATATTTTGTTGGACAACAGAGGTAATTGGTGAAGTGTGAAATCTATGTGTGTACTGACAAGTGCCTAGAAGACTTAGAAAATATTTCAAATCATTTAAAACTAGGGACGAAATCTGTGGAGGGAGTGGGATTTCTAAAGCTAATTTACAGCATCATAAAAACTCAAGGTACAATGGAAATTTGCTGGGGGTCTGTAACAGGGCTCTGTTAACAACCTGGAGGGGTGGGAAAGGATAGGAGGTGGGAGGGGGGTTCCGTAGGGAGGGGACATATGTATACCTATGGCTAATTCATGTTGATGTAGGGCAGAAACCAAAGCAATATTGTAAAGCAATTATCTTTCAATTAAAAATAAATAATTAAAAAAAAATCCATCAAGGTAAAAGCCACTTTTATCCCAAGTAACTTATGTAGATGTTTCCTCTGCCTTAAGTGTGGGGAGTGTAACTCCCATTCCTAATGTCTGACCTGTACACAGTGGCTCCATTCCAAAGTGTATAATATGGAAATAGCCCGGGGCAGGGGCTGGAAGGGGAGGAAGGGACGCTTTACTGTAGAAAGGCTTGCTACCTACTACCGCAGCTGTACGATCAAGGCCAGCACGGAGAGTCACAGGTCATACTGATAATATGTGCCTTTGATATGATATGATGAAGGTGGCCTCTTCTTCCTCAGAACCCATAACCCCAGCCTTACCTTGAGAAGAAAAACACACAAATTCCAGTACTGGGGCATCCTACAACATACCTGACCAGTACTCCTCAAAACTGTCAAGGTCATCAAAAGCAAAGAATTCTGAGAAACTGTCACAGCAAAGAGGAGCCTAAAGAGACAAGACAACTAAATGGACTGTTGTATTCTGAATGGGATCCTGGGATAGAAAAAGGATGCTAGGTTAAAACTAAGGAAATCTCAATAGACTATGAAATTTAGTTATTAATAATGTACCAGTATTGGTTCATTGCTTGTAAGATGTTGATAATTGGGGAACCAGATGTGAGGTATGTGGTAACTTTCTGTAGTACTTGTAGTTATTCTGTAAATCTGAAATTACTCTAAAATATGAAGTCTATTTTTAAAAGGTGCTTTGTTATCTGTTCAGCTGATACCTTCTAGTGATCAAAATTATGCCAACACTTAACATTTTCTTGAGTTCTTTAAATAATAGGCAACTCACCATTTCAAAAGTGGTACTTTGATTAATGCACAGCTCAGTATTTTGTTTTATTTATTTTTCGGTGGGTAGCAGTAGCTACCGAAGAGATTTGAAGTGGTTAAGGTTGGCTACTCCCCCACAAATTGCTACGTGGCTGTAATCAAAATGTCACAGACGAGATTCTTCCCCTGGACATTTATTGCACTGTCATTCATTAGCAAGCAAGCACAGAGCACTTCAAAGGGTTTGTTACGTAAGTTTGATGAAATCTAAGCTCTCTTTTGTTTTTGGTACTTACCACATCTTGTTTCAAAGATTCACTCCAAGCAGGCAGGATATTCCAGTGTCAGGATTTTGTGTCTTCACTCCAATAGATACCATGAAATCAGAAATCATCTTAAACCAATGACTGGAATCAGGAATAATTTCTAATCATTCAGATTGTAGGATTCATTGGATTTTCAAACTCTGTGCATGTAAGAGTATTTTTAAACTGTTTTGACTGGTTCACATATCTTGTTATTTATTTCATCAAGGAGAGCTCATTTCCAATATCATGCTCAATAGCTAATCACTAGTTTAACCAGTAAAATTAGTAAAATTAGGATGCTAATTTGTAAAGTAGTTTTGTTCATTGAGATACTGGGAGCTGAAGGACTTGTCATGCATGCACTGGAGCATGGCCTTCTCTGATGTAATGAAGGTGACTACCCATAAACTATGCATTCTGTATATCATAGTAGCTAACTATCTTTAGAATTAAAGGTTTAGCTGGTCAAACATCCTATTACATTGATTACATGGAATGTTTTGAAGTAAATTATAGACATCGGTACAAGTAAATTCCATTTTTTTTTTTAAAACAACTCAACACAGAAATCTGCTTCTATTCCTTCTGTTCATTTTTTCATTTGAGGCAGAGAAGTATGCTTAAGTTTGCATCTGAGGTGAATATAATGCTTGGGTATGGTATTCCTAAGAGTGAACTCCAAATGTTAATACCTCTTGGGACATCATGGTTGGGGGGAGGTGAACAGAAGAGAGAGAGGTAAATGCAGTGACAGAGAAGTGCTTTGAATTCACTATCAGAAAACTACGTGGGTAAGGCAAGCTTATTTTCCCTTAATCTAGAGTGTTCTATTTTTTGATACTGGAACTAGTTTTGGACACAATGTTTCTCAATATTTCACAGAAATAATATTCTATGTTAATACATAGTTCTGTCCCCTATCCAGCACTACAGTAGAAGGTCAAGTGGGGAAGCCTGGAACATGTGTCCCCTTGATAAAAACAGTAGAAACGAGAAACATGATTATGAACACGAACATTATTAAATAGTACCTAACATTTATTGGGCTTCCCACATAGCTCAGTTGGCAAAGAATTCACCTGCAATGCAGGAGACCCCAGTTCGATTCCTGAGTTGAGAAGATCCACTGGAGAAGGCATAGGCTACCCACTCCAGTATTCTTGGGCTTTCCTTGTGGTTCAGCTGGTAAAGAATCCATCTGCAGTGCAGGAGACCTGGGTTCGATCCCTGGGTTGGGAAGATCCCCTGGAGAAGAGAAAGGCTACCTACTCCAGTACTCTGGCCTGGAGAAGTCCATGGTCTGTATAGTCCATGGGGTCGCAAAGAGTCAGACAGGACTGAGCGACTTTCACTTCACTTTCCCAGGTGCAGGTATAACTTCTGTTAAGGGTTATAAGTACACTACATGTATTAACTCATTTAATCCTACAACAAATCTAGGAAATCTATTTATGGAAAACTATTATCAATAATTGGATAGACTATATCACATTGTATACTGGAAAAGTTACAGTTCTCTGACAAAATGGCAAGATGGCAGAGTCAGAGAAAATCTAGAGCAATTAAAAAGAATGGTGATATAGAAAACAAAGAATTTAATTACATTAGCATTCATTGACCACTCCCCGACCCCCTCCCAGATTGCATGTCTCTGTAGTTAGAATATTAAAAAATACCTAGAAAATTAGCTGACAGCCCTTATAGGTACTGGTGCAAAGCATATTTTATTTAAATTTTTACTATCTTCTAAGCTTTTATTATCCCTTAGATGCCCCATAGATTCAGCAATGAGATATGATTTGTGTAGAAGAAAGAAAAACGATTTCTTTTCAAGCTCTGTTCTATAAGAAATCAGAGAAACAAAAATTCTGGGAGAATGGCAAGAGGGGCAGTAAGTTTAGACTCTTCCTGAATCTTCTAATCAACATGGGTGAAGTAGTAAAACCCAAATGGCAAAGATGAAGTCTACAATAAAAGAACAAAACACAAACCCTAATAAATGTGCATTTGGGGACAAAACCCTGACAGCAAAAAGACTTGTGTAGTATCACCAAAACTGTGCAAGAAGCTGAGAGAAGGATTAAGACTTATAATGGACTTGAGAGTGGAAGATCCACATCACCAGTGATACTCACTGGAGGCTCAGTGGTCTGCTCTAAGAAGAACAACTGATTCTGGGAGTGGGCTTCACAGGATCCGATTCGTGGGTGAGTGCAAGGAGGCCATGGTAAGATCTGATGGTGCTGTGGCTCTCTGATTCTATGAACTGTTGAAACTAACCAAGTAAGCTCACTTTCAGAACAAAGCCCTGTGTTGAGAAGAGTGTATTGGGAGTAGAACTTAAATGGATCAGGATGAGGACAATATGAGCAAGGAAAGAGAAATTTCCAATAAGAATGAGGGAGAGGAGCAGCGGAAGAAGATCTCAGAGAGGATGGGGCTATATTTTGGAATCCTTCATGGACAAAAAATAGAAGAGGTTGCTCTAGAATGTAAGTTAAAGCCCTCATTTCTGCTCTAAAAGTATAAAAAAACATTCATTTCATTGCAACATGAAGAGCAGAGAAGGATGATAGAAAAATCCTATAGGCAGTTATTATAAGAAAAAAAGGTAAAACAGAATAATGTCTCTACAGGCAATGAAAGTATTTCAGAAAAATAAGCCCGCAAAGCAGGTAAACACTGTAACCTAATATTTCAAGATAGCCAAAAGAAGTTGAGAAAACACTAACAGATAGGAAAGAAAAACACAAATCTAAATTAGAAAAACTCAAGAGATGAGGTGATTGGAAAAAAATAAGATTTGGAAGGAAGGGATGACAGAACTTAGGAAAGAGTTGAAAACAAAATTTAAAAAATCAACTTCAATAGAAGAAACTCAAGAACAAATAAATGCCTTAAGAAAACTAGATAAAAGAAAGATGAAAAACTTAAAAATATGAAAATGAATGAAGAGATTAAAGGATTGAAGAGAAGATAGCAGCTGTAATGATAGGCAAAGGAAATCCAAGATATTTATAATAGGAGCGCCCAAAGAAAGAATCAGAGCAATGGAAAAGAACAAGTTCTCAAAATTATGGTTCAAGAAAAACTTCCTGACCTGAAAACACTCATTGAAAGATATTACTACAAACCTGGGAAAACTGACTATATTCTACTAAAACTATGACTTTTAAAGAAAATGAAACAATTCTTAGGTCATCCAGGTAAAATGATGACGTCACTGGTAAGAGAAAGGAAATCAGATTGTATAAGACTTTCCAATGGCAAAACTCTGTTGCAAGACATTTAAGAAAATCAAGAATTGAAATATGAAATATGAAATTGAATATTGAAATATGAAATATGAAAGATACTATAATTTGTCAAACTGACATTTAACTATAAAGATAATAGACAAACTTATTACTATGCAAAATCTCTGAGAATACTGTTTCATTGAGACTTCATGAAGACTGTCCCAAAAAATAAACATCAAGTAACTAGAATAACTGGAAGGACTGATTGAGAGCATTAAATACATATTTATCTGAAGAATTAAGATTACATAATAATCATAAGGAAGATATTTTATAATGTATAATGGCTATATGCTCTGACAATGTAAATAAGCAGAATTAAAAAGAATTTGGTGGGAGGGATGGATAGATTAGGAGTTTCGGACTGACATGTACACTGCTATATTTAAATTAGATAACCAACAAGGACGTACTGTATAGCACAGGGAACTCTGCTCAATACTCTGTAATAACCTAAACTGGAAAATAATTTGAAAAACAATATATACATGAATATGCATCACTCTTCTGTACTCTGAAACATAACATAACATTGTTGCTCAACTATACTCCAATGTACAACAAAATTTTTTTAGAAGAGAAAGAATTTGGGAAATAATTAGGAAATTATTAATATAAGTAAAACAAGATCAGTTACTGACGTACAGGAAAAATTCTATCCACATGAATGAATGCACCTAGGCAATAATTGCCGTTAGCTGTTCACATCATTAAAAGAGAGACAATTAAACACAATATGTTGTTACTGATGAAATTTCACATTACCACTGTGAAGTATTCTGGCCAAAAAATTGAACCTGAATCCAATTGTCTTTAAAATCTAATTACAGTTTTATAGGATCAGAAGGAACAGCAGGACGTATTCAGTGAGGCAATGGGGATGTAGTCAGCAAAACCTGGATCGAGGAAAACTCTGTACGATAAGCAATCGGATAGTCTCAACAACAACCTCCCTCCTCTCCCCCCATCCACCACCAAAAAAAGAGTCAAGGGAAAAAAGGAGAGAAGAAGCCTATATTAAAGACACATGTCAACCAATAACAATATATGGACCTTATTTGAATCTCAATTAATAAAAACCAGAAAACAAAACAGAACTCCTCTAAACATTAAGATATTTGAAACTACAGAGAAATCACTGTTGAACATTTTTAAGGTATCATAATTGTACTGCAGTTTTGTTTTAGAAAAGAATTTTTATCTAAAAATCCTTAGAAATGTTTAGGGGGAAATGATGTTATCTTGAATGTGCTTAAATAATCAGGGGAGGGGGAAGTGGCTTGGGGTACAGGTGAAACAAAATTGTTGATGAATTGATAGTTGTTGAAACTAAGCATTAGATACTTGGAGATTTTTAAAAATACTATTCTATGTTTGAAATTTTGTGTGATAAGTAGTTTTATAAAAATTAGTGAATGTCCCTTTTTAAAAAAACACAAGTTAGAGTTTAGGTATAGAAAACGTTAACCAAGCATAGAAGAACTTCTTTAAAACACTTTTGAAATAGCTGGAGTCCTAAACACTATGCCAAATTCTTTCCCTCTTATTTGACAAATCATTTGTATTTTTACAGAAATTTAATTTAGATGTTTCTACTTAGCTCATTCAAATATTATTGCATAAGAACTATTTGATGTTCGATTTCCACTCATCCAGAAGAAACAATAACAAAACCCCAAACCAAAAAACAAACAGCAAATGCTTATCTTTAAAGTTGTGAATAGACCATAAAAATAGAGCAAAGAGACCACCACTACCAACAACAACAAAAGCAGAATCTGCCAGACCTTTTTAATGTCTGGGCTCAGAAATCCCAGCACATTCTTCTACATTCTATTGGTCAAAGCAGTCATGGACCAGCCAAGATTCAAGGCTAGGAGGAAATATACTCCATCTCTCGAAGGGAGAAGCAGCATGTACATAGAAGGGTGAGTGGGACTGTATGAGGTCATCTTTTGAGACTAGCTACCAAATTTATGTGCAAAGTCAGAGCCTGCCTGCTTATCACAGCATACTGCCCATCAGCTGGGATGATATGTATATCTCCTATCTCTCTACATATGTCAGTCAGTTCAGTCGCTCAGTCGTGTCTGACTCTTTGTGACCCCATGAATTGCAGCACGCCAGGCCTCCCTGTCCATCACCAACTCCCAGAGTTTACCCAAATTCATGTTGATCAAGTCGGTGATGCCATCCAGCTGTCTCATCCTCTGTTGTCCCCTTCTCCCGCCCCCAGTCCTTCCCAGCATCAGGGTCTTTTCCAATGAGTCAACTCTTTGCATGAGGTGGCCAAAGTATTGGAGTTTCAGCTTCAACATCAGTCCTTCCAATGAACACCCAGGATTGATCTCCTTTAGGATGGACTGGTTGGATCTCCTTGCAGTCCAAGGGACTCTCAAGAGTCTTCTCCAACATCACAGTTCAAAAGCATCAATCCCTTGGCACTCAGCTTTCTTCACAGTTCAACTCTCACATCCATACATGACTACTGGAAAAACCATAGCCTTGACTAGACGGACCTTTGTTGGCAAAGTAATGTCTCTGCTTTTTACTATGCTATCTAGGTTGGTCATAATTTTCTTTCCAAGGAGTAAGCGTCTTTTAATTTCCTGGCTGCAATCGCCATCTGCAGTGATTTTGGAGCCCCCCAAAATAAAGTCTGACACTGTTTCCACTGTTTCCCCATCCATTTCCCATGAAGTGATGGGACCAGATGCCGTGATCTTAGTTTTCTAAATGTTGGACTTTAAGCCAACTTTTTCACTCTCCTCTCTCACTTTCATCAAGAGGCTTTTTAGTTCCTCTTTACTTTCTGCCATAAGGGTGGTGTCATCTGCATATGTGAGGTTATTGATATTTCTCCCAGCAATCTTGATTCCAGCTTGTGCTTCTTCCAGCCCAGCGTTTCTCATGATGTACTCTGCATATAAGTTAAATAAGCAGGGTGACAATATACAGCCTTGACGTACTCCTTTTCCTATTTGGAACCAGTCTGTTGTTCCATGTCCAGTTCTAACTGTTGCTTCCTGACCTGCATCCAGGTTTCTCAAGAGACAGGTCAGATGGTCTGGTATTCCCATCTCTTTCAGAATTTTCCACAGTTTATTGTGATCCACACAGTCAAAGGCTTTGGCATAGTCAATAAAGCAGAAATAGATGTTTTTCTGGAACTCTACATATGTAACACAATGTAAAAAATAATCCGTAAAATATAGTATATATTTTATATGTATAAATACAAAAAAAATATCCTTTGATACCAGCTCAGCCAGGTAGGCCCACATGAAAGACACATAGCTCTATTTTTGCTTGAAAGGTAACATTTCTTGGTATAGGAAGAGAGTGTAAGGGCATGAATGGGAGTTTAAGAAAGCACACAGTTATATTTTAGAGCTATTCAATCTACTACACATCTCACAGATATGGGTGCTGTATCTAAGGCAACTACCATCATAAGCCCGATGTGATACATGGCTTTTCTTGGGAGGAAAATGTGGTATCTTTGCTTTAGGCATTTCTTTTCTGATTTGCCTTTTCAGTTGTGATGACTACGTTTTTAAATCCACTAAATGCAAGGAAACAATGGATGTCTTTCTTAGCTACTTGTAAAAGGTCATATGGAAAATGAGCTTGGGCAGAGTGGTTCCAACTAGACACGCAAGCACATGCATAAATGAACACATTTAGAACATTGTTTGTCAGTGTTAACCCTTTGCTTACACAGAAAAAAAGGGGGCTGTTTGCCTGTCTTCAGTTGGTTTTAAGCTTAATTTATGTGAAGTTGAAAACAGAAGTGAATCCCTGAAACTGATACTAATGTTTTTTAATGCTAGAGCTCTGGGAAGACCCAGTATAGAGGTGGTACCTGAGTCCTGGATACTGGGGGGGACATTCAGGATCATTCCTGTTTGGTCTAAGTTAGGACAGTAAGTAGACCAGAGCTTCAGGAAAACTATTACAGGACTCTAGCACTATAAAGATTATGCCCATCCAACACATGCAAAAGAGAAGTAGCAATACACTGTAATTAAGTAGAAGATAGTAGAAGATATAAATAAAATATTCTGACTTTTATTATGATATTTTCCATGTGATTAATAATTTTAAAAAATCATGTTCTTTCAAAGTCTTTTTTTGTCTCATGATGTAGTATTCTTGCTTCTTGGAGCCTCCATACTTGCATTGCTTTGGGGCAATATAGCACTGGCTCAGATCCATCTTTTCAGGAAACCCAAATAATTACTTATCATGAAACCTGGTAGGATGGTCTGGTCAACAGTGTAGTTTATTGACTGATACTTTTGCACTGATCTAAGAGTACTGTTTACTCTTGGTTGGAATATGGCTCCTTAGGGGAGAAACTGATGAGGTTAGATCATCCTCAGATTTCTGGAAAATATTTTATTATAATAGACCTAGTCATACCAAGAAGTATTATGAGACCTCATGGATCATCTTGTTGGAAAAACCCTGGACTTCAGTGCCATTATTTTAGCAGCAGACATAAAAATATTTTAATCCATCTCTCACAATATAGGTTTCTAAATTTATAAAGTTTGCTTTGTGATTGTATATATTAAGAAGAAGGGACTTGAATACATGCAACACTGAAACTCTTTTACAAAGTGATGTGACTAATAGGTTTGGACAAATGCTTTTGGTGACAATATTGAGCACATGTACAAAAAAAGGGTTTGCTTCTCTAATAAGAGATTAAGGAAAATCATGTGTGAGATGCACACAGAAGAATGAACAATAGTAATAAAAAGTTCTCTAAACTCCAGCATGTCTTTCTATCAAGATGGAGCAAAAGAGTAAATACATTTTGCACATCAATAAGTTCTAAAAGGCCAAGAACTTGTAGGATCCGAATTAAATTTTATGAAAATACTGCATTGAACTGATGATTTCATTCTGAGTGCCCAAGTCATTTTTCTACATACGTTTTTTTCTCCTCTCTTCTTTCCTTTCCTCCCACCCTGTCCCAGCACCCCTCCTCCTCTCTGCTTCTGAAAGAAGAGAGCACTGTTCCCAGAACTCTCTCAGGCTTTCTTAATTGAAAGCAATGGTTCTGAGTCACTCCTTTATATTAAGTGAAACACTTTTGCATGAATCTCCAGGGATGAACTGATTAGCACAGCAAGAAGCCGGTGGACTCCGGTTGTCCCTGCAAGTGGTGGAAAGAATTAAATACAATTTTGCAAAGATAACACTGAAAGAATGATATTTTCTTTCAAAACATGTCCCTCTCTGAAACATCAGTGCATACATATGTCGAGATAGAAACCAGATCGTATTTCTAACAGTTGAAGACTCAGATTTCATCAAACAAGACTGTTTGTTCTCATGCCCAAACTGTATCCTACACTGTCCCCTTGTCTGGACTATAATGGAATATAACGTTAACTTTGGACAGTGGGGGTTGAGTTGGTGCCAACCTTGCTAATGAACATGTGGTTTCAATAATAATGTGGCTACTTGCACATTAGGTGGCAAGGTGCCAGGTACTTAATGTTGAGGAGGCAACCGATGTGAAAAGTACCATCTCCTGATATGATTGTATTTCCAAAAATGCTCTGGGCCCAGATTGAGACTCAGCAAATCAAGGGGTGTCACTCAGTGTCAGGGAGCTTAAGGCACTGACAGACGAGCACGAGGCCTGCAGATCTCTCTGCAACCCTGAAGCATCCTATAGCCTTGGTGATAATGGAATGGGTAACAGTGCAGTGTGGAAAAACTTAGCCTGCCCCATGAGGGGGTGGGAGGGGAAAGGATTAGGATCACTTCTTGCTTCAAGTTCCTGGTGTTTTGGACTCTGGGACTTGAGGGTCTGAAAGCTAGAAGACAGTGAAATGAATTACAGTTTAATGATATTCCCACTACACTGACAAAATGGATTCAATTACATGATGGTAGCATTAAATGTTATTAAGAAGGGATCCAGAGTCTTGAGGCCAGGCTCTCAGAAAATCACGATAAGCTGCTTAAAACAGCTGAAATAGCACATTTATGGGCTTTCCAGCCCTCGGTTTGTTGAAGAGGAAAAGAGTTATATTTGCTGAAACATTCTCCCGTGCTGGTCTGTTATCAGGGCCCTGGCATGTGATGAAGAGGGGGTACTAGGATATTATCTGATTTGATAATTCTATTTTAAAATATACTTCGCCCCCGCCCCCCTGAAATGCTTTGTGAAGTGCAGAGCCAAATGGTTTACCTGAGGCCCTGGTGGCCTAGGATGACTTGGTAGGGCAATGATTTTTCTAAAAGGTAGGATTCCTTCTGTAGGGTGACCAGGTTTATAGACAACAGACAGTTTTTCTTCAATTCTGTCTTCTTCTTGGAATGAAACATATTTTTGTTTTAGTTTGAAATTTTCATACTATAAAATTCACTCTTTGTAGTGAACAGTTTTGACAAAAGCATTGAGTTATATATCTATCACCATAATCAATGGAGTATTCCATTGTGTCAAGAAATGTCTTCTGTAGTCAATTTACCTACATATTTCCAATCCCTGGAAACCACTGTCATTTCTCCATCTTAAAGTTTTGATTTTCCTGAACATCAGTATGTGGTCTTTTGGGTCTGACTTCTGTCACTTAGCAAAATTCATTTGAGATTCATCCATGTTGTTCATATATCACTGGATTATTCCTTTTTATTTCTGAGTAGTATCCCATTGTATGGCTATGTGTGTGTGCTTAGACTGTAAGTCATGTCTGACTCTATGTGACCCCATGGACTGTAGCCCACCAGGCTCCTCTGTCCATGGGATTTTTCAGGCAAGAATATTGGAGTGGGTTGCCATTTCCTTCTCCAGGAAATCTTCCCAACCCGGGAATGGAGCCCACGTCTTCTGCATCTCCTGCATTGGCAGATGGATTCTTTACCACTGAACCACCTGGGAAGCCCTATTGTATGGATATACCATAGTTTATTCACCTGTGAGGCATTCATACTGTTTCCAGTTTTTGGTAATTATGGATTAAGCAGCTATAAAAATTTGCATATAGGCTTTCTGTGTAGACATAGGTTTTTACTTCTCTTAAGTAGAATCCTGGGAGTGAGACTGCTTGGTAATATATGATAAATATAGGCTTAACCTGACAATAAATGGCTAAATTGTTTTCTAAAGAGGATATAACAATTTGTTCTCACCAGCAAAGTATGAGAGTTCCACATTCTCTACATCCTCACTGACTCTTGGCATTGTCAGTTTGTTTCTTTAATTTAAATCATTGTAGTAAGTAGTTACTAAGTAGTAGTAACTCACAGTGAGGTCTAATTTGCATTTTTTTAATGTTTAATGAACTTGAGAATATTTTTATGTGCTTATTTGCCATCTGTTTATGTTTTTTGGTGAAGTATCTGTTCAAATCTTTTACCCACTTTTAAACTGAGTTTTTTTTAAAAAAACTGTTAAGCATTGAAGGTTATTTATGTATTCTAAATACAGTCATTTGTCAGGTATGCTAATTGTAAGTATTTTCCCTCAATATTTGACTTGTCCTTTGATTTCCTTATGATATATCTTGCAAAATAAAAATTTTTAATTTTGATAAAGCACAATGCAATAAATATTTTATATATTTATAATATATAAATATAAAAAATATAAAAATATTTTATATATAAAAATATATATTTAATATATAATTTTATATTTAATATTTAAATACAAAAATATTTTATAGATTGTCTTTTGATGTTATATAGAAGAATTCATTGGTTAGCACAAGGCCACATAGATTTATCCTGTTTTCTTCTAGGAATTTCCTAGTTTTTTGTTTTATATTAGGGTTATGATAAATTTTGAGTTATTTTTTGCCTACAGGGCAAGGTATGAGTTGAGGGTTGTTTTGTGTATACATATTCTTATGCAGTTTGTTAAAAAGACCATTGTTTATCCTTGGAATCATCTTTGCAACTTTATCAAATATCAGTTGGCTATATTTGCATATATTTTTTTCTGGACTCTATTCTGTTTCATTGATCTATATGCCTATCCACACATAGAACATGTGTTCTTTTTACAGAAGCTTTATAACAAATCTTGAGAACAGATAGTGTGATTCCTCCAACTTTGTTCTTTTATTAATCCCAAAATTGTTTTGGCTATTCAGTTGATACTTATAAAAAAATTCCTATTGAAACACCGATCAAGTTTGCATGGGATCTATAGATCACTTGGGGAGAATTGACATCTTAACAATATTGAGTCTTCCAATTATAACATGGTATATCTCTACTTATCTAAGAATTTGCTTTTTTCCTATCAGTGTTTTATAGCTTATAGCATATATATTCCATATGTATTTTGTTAAGTTTATAACTAAGCATTTTGAGGATACTGTAAAAGACACTGTTTATATATTTAGAATTCCACTAACAATTATATTTCTATTTTGCTTGATTATAGAAATATAATTCATTATATTGACTTTTTATCCTACAACTTTGCTAAACTCATTTATTAGTTCTAGGGGCATTTTCTGTGTGTGTGTGTGTGTGTGTGTGTGTGTGTGTGTGTGTGTGTAGATTCTGTCTATCTCCTTAGAAATTTGATATGTGAATAAAGAGTTTCACTTCTTCCTTTCCAAACCATATGCCTTTGTTTTTCTTTCCTTATTGCATCAGCCAGGATTTACAGTGTGATGTTGAATATAAGTAGTGAGAGAGGACATCCTTGCCTTGTTCCTGATGATTTGAGAAAAATATTTTTAGTGTTAAGTATGTTCAGTTCAGTCACTCAGTCATGTCCGACTCTTTGCGACCCCATGAATCGCAACACGCCAGGCCTCCCTGTTCATCACCAACTCCCGGAGTTTACCCAAACTCATGTCCATTGAGTCGGTGATGCCATCCAGCCATCTCATCCTCTGTCATCCCCTTCTCCTCCTGCCCTCAATCTTTCCCAGCATCGGGGTCTTTTCCAATGAGTCAGCTCTTTGCATCAGGTGGCCAAAGTACTGGAGTTTCAGCTTCAACATCAGCCCTTCCAATGAACAGCCAGGACTGATCTCCTTTAGGATGGACTGGTTGGATCTCCTTGCAGTCCAAAGGACTCTCCAGAGTCTTCTCCAACACCACAGTTCAAAAGCATCAATTCTTCGGCACTCAGCTTTCTTTATAGTCCAACTCTCACATCCATACATGACCACTGGAAAAACCATAGCCTTGACTAGACGGACCTTAGTTGATAAAGTAATATCTCTGCTTTTTAATTTTGATAAAGGTTGGTCATAACTTTCCTTCCAAGGAGTAAGCGTCTTTCAATTTCATAGCTCAATCACCATTTGCAGTGATTTTGGAGCCCCAAAAAATAAAGTCAGCCACTGTTTCCACTGTTTCCCCATCTATTTCCCATGAAGTGATGGGACCAGATGCCATGATCTTAGTTTTCTGAATGCTGAGCTTTAAGCCAACTTTTTCACTCTCCTCTTGGTGTGTTATGTGTAGTATTTTTGTAGATTCCCTCTGTCAGGCTAAGGAAGTTCTCTTCTGTTCCCAGTGTGCTGAGATTCTATGGTAAATGGTTGTTGAAATGTGTAAAATGCACTTTGTTTCACCATTAAGATGATCATATTATTTTCTTCTCTATTTTGTAATGTGATGGATTATATTGATTGATATTTGAGTACTGAACCAGCCTTGCATTTCTAGAGTAAATCCTACTTGGACATGATGTACTGTATTTAAAAATGCATCTTTATATTTCCTACCTTAAATTTGCTAACATTTGTTCAGGATTTTTGTGACTATGTTTATATAAGGTTAAGCACTGCTTTGGATGCATCCCACAAATTTTTATACTCTGATTTTTAGTTTTCATTCAGTTCAAAATTATTTAAAAATTGATCTTGGTACTTCCTCTTTGACTCGTGCATTATTTATAAGTGACTTAATTTCCTAATATTGGAGATTTTCAGATGCCTTTGTGTTATTCATTTCCAATTTAGTTCAGTATGGCCAGGGACCACTCTTAGTATGACTTATTTTTAAAAAAAAATTGGTAAAGTTTGTTTTACGGTATAGAATATGATCTATCTTGGTGAATATCACAAGTGCACTTACAAAAATATGTATTTTGTTGTGGATCAGTATTGTACAAATATCACTTAGGTCAAGTTGGTTGATAGCAATGATCATGAGGGCTTCCCTGGTGGCTCAGTGGTAAAGAATGCACCTGCCAGTGCACGAGACACGGGTTTGATCCCTGGATTGGGATATCCCCTGGAGAAGGATATGGCAGCCCACTCCAGTTTTCTTGCCTGGGAATTCCTATAGACAGAGGAGCCTAGTGGGCTACAGTCCATGGGGTCACAGAAAAGTTGGGCACGATATAGCAACTAAATAACAACAACAACAATCATGAATTCAGTCTACTTGTTCTGTTAATTATAGAAAGAGAAATGTTGAAATCCTTAAAATTGTGTATTTTTCTATTTCTCATTTATGTTCCACTGATTTTTGCTTCAAGAATTTTGAAGCTCTGTTTTTAAGTGAACATACGTTTAGGATTGTGATGTCTTCTGGGAAAATTTGTCTTTTTGTCAAGGGATTGATTATTTTCCTCTTTTTTCCTGGTAATATTCCTTTTGAAGTATACTTCATTATATATTAATGTGAGTATGCCAGCTTTTCTTCTTGTTGGTTGTATGGCATATATTTTTCTATCTTTTCACTCTAAACTTATTTTTGTCTTTATATTCAAAGTGAGTCATATCTGAGTCTGGTTCTACTGATTTACTCTTGACTGTGAGTTGCTTTTTTCTTGCTTATTTTTGTATATTTTGTAATATCTTGTTGAAAGCTGGACACCTTCTGTAGGACAGTAGACGCTAAAGTATGTGTTTTATGCACAAAAATAACACTTCTTTCTTCTAGGATTTAATGTGGATTACTGAGGCAGTCTAGTTAGGAATTGAGCCGAGGGGATTTACTGTTGCTGTGGTTACCCATAATGAACTATAGACTTACAATTCCTCTAGCAATACTTTGTGTTTGGTGTGGAGAATGGTTTGTCAGAAGGCTTTTTCTCAGTGTCCATTCTCAGCTTTTGGTCTTTCCCTTTGCGCTATGTTTCAGACAGTCTCTTTCCACACTCAAATCATTCTTCCAGTGCTCCTGCACTGTGGCTTGCTACTTGATGCTTGTTAGCCTGGTGAGTGGAGTCAGGTGTACATTCTCTCTTGTTCTCATTAAGCCTGTCTTAGGCAGGAAGCTGCATCCTGCAGACCTTTTTCTACATATTCTTTAATTTGTGATTTCTTACTTTAAAAAGTATGGTGTTATTCTTAAAGATTTGGGGAGAAGTAAGGAGGTGTTCTCATGCAGTTTAATTCAAAAAACATATTTGAGCACCATCTTTATGCCAAACATGTTGAGGTTATGACTGCAATTGTGACTACAACTTGGCTCATCCCATTCCGAAACTCTGTGGCAGAGAACCACGAGCTGGTAGTAAACATTACAACCTAGTTTGTATCACGATAGGAGTAGATGCTAAATGCTTTGAAACCCAACAGAAGGCCTTTTAGCTCAGTGTGGATGAGGGTGAAGTTCAGGGGATTCATCCTGGAGGAAACCCAGGAAATCATCATCTGTCTCGGACAGCTTCCTTTGTGCTTCTGCAGTCAAGTGACAATGGATTTGGGATGAAAGAGGGAAAGACCTGAGGATGTAAAGTAAGGATGCAGGAGGCAGATGAGGCAACTATGGAGAAATACAGCACCTTCTGGAAGTTATAGTCCCTGTATTACTTCAGATAGCTTCACAGAGTCATCTCTAGAAAAATTGGGAGTTTTTGATTCAGACAAATCTTGGTTTGAAATCTTGCTTTCTCACCTATAAGCTGAGGAACTTTGGGCAAATTACATTCTCAAGGTTCATTTTTTCTCATATATAAAATGGTAAAGGTATTTCCTTTCTCATAGTATTACTTTGAGCATCATATGATGTACCAGATATCTAGAAGAATGCTCATAATTAGTAGCTATTTTTACTACTACTGTTGTTGTTGGTATTTGTGGCAATTAAATTTAATGTTTAAAATTCTTTAGGTACTTAATGTTTAGCTCAACCCAAGGTGTTCTAAAGAGTCTACTTGGAAATGAGAAGCACCTGTCTTTCCTATCAAAGTTCTTCCCAGAATGGTCAATTCTATGCTGATGGTGAAGAAGCAGCTTGCAAATAACATCCCACAAAAGTAGATCTAAATACTAAACTCCTATGGGCATCTTGCACAAAAGCTTAAATCAGAGTTTTCTTCAGCAAGCTTATAGGCCCCATAGAGTTCATAACCCTGAAATGTCTTGACCAAGTGTACTCATCTGGTATACTCAACCACTGAACTGGAATATGATATTCTGTTTTTTTGGACAGAATTAAGAGTGAGTTCTCTTAGGCTCAAATGACCCCTGCAATCAGGGGCAAGAGGGCTGTAATTGAAATGTCACTCAACGAACATGCCAAAAATAATAGAAATGGAGATGACTACCTTGCCTTGTGGTGAGTTTCCTGCTTTGGGAGATTAGCAAGATGGTCAGAAAATGAGCAGAAGGCAGCACTTCATCTTGAGCCTTGCTTCTTCCTTTAGCATATAATCTAGTTTGTTTTAGAAACTGAACACCAGTGATGTAGCTATGACCACTTCTTCCATGGAAAACCAAGATTTGTCTTCTTTACAAATAGAGACTCTAATTAAGATTATGGGAGTTGGGTGGATGAGGGGTGCTTCTATGCCAGTCTTAATTCCGTAATTTATTTATTCATTAGTAAGATATGCAGTGTTTTGCCTGCAACTGGCTGAGCTTCAGGGAATAATATTGGGTTTTTGTTTTCTTTTCTAGTAGAATTTCTTGTCTTATGGAGGGACATAGCTATTAATCAAATTGTTGCAAAAATAAGCATATTTCAGAGAAAATTACTATAAAGGAGAGTTATATGATTTGGGGGTTCTGAAAAGTCTTCCCTGAGTGGGGTAATTTCTGAACTAGGTGAGTTGGTGAGGGATGGGGAGAGGCATATAGAGAGACACATATAGCCAGTAACTGTCACAGCATGCACAAGGGTCCTAGGGACCCTTTTCCATTATAAGTTATTACGAAATATTGAATATAGTTCCCTGTGCTGTACAGTAAATTCTTGTTTATTTTATATGTAGTGCTTTGAATCTGTTAATTTCATAATCCTAATCGATACCCCCAGCACTCCTTTCCCCTTTGGTAATCATAAATTCGTTTTCTATGTCTGTGAGTCTGTTTCTGTTTTGTAAATAAGTTCATTTGTATTATTTTTTAGATTTCACATAAAAGTGATAGCATATAGTATTTGTCTTCTCTGTGACTTATTTCACCTAGTATGATATTCTCTAGGTCCATCCATGTTGCTGCAAATGGCAATATTTCATCCTTTTTTATGGCTGAGTAATATCCATTTGTATATATATATATATATATATATATATATATATATATACACCACATCTTCTTTATGCATTCATCTGTTGGTGGACACTTAGATTGCTTTCTTGTCTTGGCTATTGTAAGTATGAACATTATGCTGTATGTATCGTTTTGAATTAGAGTTTTTGTCTTTTCTGGTAGGGTGTATTTTAATGGTATACTTGGGTGGATTTGTTGAATGACTGGGTGTAGGGTATTAACAAAAATGAGCAAAGATGAACCCAAGACTTTTGCCACGAATCACCAGAACAAGGAGTTTTCATATACTGAGATGGGGTAGACAGCAGGAGATGAATGTTTGCGAGGTAGAGATCAAGAGATCAGTTTTTGAACATGTTAAGCTTGATACTCCATGAGACATCCAAGTGGAAATGTTTGAGTCTAAGTGGAGATTCAGGTGCTAGGACTCAGGAGGGAGATTCAGCCTGGAATTTGTCAACCAATAGATGTATGAGCTCACCAAGGAATCAGGGTACCTAGAGCAGTGAAGAGGATGAAAGACTAAGTCCTGTCACTGGGACATTATTTAGAGGGCAGAGAGATAAGAATAAACAAACAGAGGCTGAAGGCAGCAACCAGTGAGGTAGGGGGAAATCTAGGTGGTATTCTGGAAGCTAAGCAAAGAAAGTTTATCAAGCAGGAAACAGCGATCAACTGGGTTAGAGGTTGCTGGCAGGTCAGGCAAGATACAGGCTGAGCATTGACCTCTAAATAGAGCAGAATTGAGATTACTGGAGACTTTGACAAGAGCAATTTCAGTGGACTGGTGGAGGCAAAAGCCTGAAAGGAGTGGATTCAAGAGACTGTGGGAGGAGAAATCAGAACGATACAGAAGTGCACTGTTCACTACGGACACTAGGCATAGGTGGCCATTGAGTACCTGCGCTGTGGTTACTGTGGACGGAAATGCGCTCTAAGGGTAATATGCATGTCAGATTAGAATTCATAAAAAGAAAGTCTAGTATCTTAACAATTTTTGATAGCAATTACATGTTGAAATGATACTATTTTGGACATGTTGAATTAAATAAAATATTATTAAAATTAATGTTATTTGTTTCTCTTTACTTTTTTCATGTGGCTACAGGAAAAGTCAAAATTACAAATATGCCTTGTTATATTTCTACTGAACAGCACTGGTATAAGCAATTTTTTCAAATAGTTCTATTGTAATGGGATACAGTGGAGAAGGAAATGGCACCCCACTCCAGCACTCTTGCCTGGAAAATCCCATGGACAGAGGAGCCTGGTGGGCTACAGTCCATGGGGTCGTGAAGAGTCGGACACGACTGAGCGACTTCACTTTCGCTTTTCACTTTCATGCATTGGAGAAGGAAATGGCAACCCACTCCAGTGTTCTTGCCTGGAGAATCCCAGGGACGGGGGAGCCTGGTGGGCTGCCGTCTATGGGGTTGCACAGAGTTGGACACGACTGAAGCGACGTAGCAGCAGCAGCAACAGGATACGGATAAAAAGAGTAGTAGATGAGGGTGGAGTGAGGTTGAGAGGAATCCTCTCTGTGGGGGTGTGGATCATTCATACAGAATAACAGGAGGGAAGTAATGATCTGGAAGCAGAGAGGTGGGTATTTATGGAAGTTCCTCTTTTGTTTTTTTAGTGACATGGGAAGCCAATCTTCAGCTGAAAAAGAGGATGGAGGAGGAGGTCTTTTTTGATATGTAGGATAGACCACAGTGTTTGGCAAAAGCTACTTGATTAGAGGTTGCTTAGCAGAATTCGGAGGTACATTACTAGGTGTTTTCTGGGTCCATAGGTAGTCCATTGCTGAAGACTAAAAATGAAAAAACCCATTGGAGAGCTTGTCACTCTTGGTCATCTATTCTCTTTTAGTTCTTGGACTCAACTTCTTTTTATCACATCAGAAAATAAAAAATCCACCTTCAACCGCCTTGGTTTGCTCAGTGTTCAACATGGTTCCTCCTATGTTCCTGTGGGTAAATTTTTATTTTATTTTTTTACAATTTAGTTGCCATAAAAATATTTGAATTCAGAGCCTTAAAATTTCCAATTCATCATTTTGTTTCTTGTTTCTTCTTCTTTTTTGCATTCACGAAACAAGCAAGAGAACAGCCCAATCTGTCTCAGCCACTCTGGAGGAGGCTGCAGGGGTTGAGAGGCAGCTTCTGCCTTGAACTTGGCCACTCCTGGACTTGTAGTAGCCGAGCTTCAAAGAGAAACCACCATTTCCTCCCCCTGCCCCAATACCAGCTTTACAGGCAGCTGGGCTGCTTAAACATTTAAGTTTCACTTTGGGCTACTATAAACATTTGCTTTATTCCTGAAAAGGTTCCCCCTCCCCCACCCCAGGTATTCTGTAGGAATATAGGCCATTTTTATGCCTCAGTACACTACATGGTTTTGAACCCTTTTTTCATAGTTGCAATGCCCAAAGATCAAAAATAAGGGTTAACTAAAACTGGATGAGATGCTGGTCCGTTTGAAACTGCTGGAGAGCCAGCCAAGCTGTGCCAACAACTTGAGACTCTTCGAGGTGTCAATGACGATGCTCTGATGGGGAGAAAAGAGGAAGGGGGGGTGCCGAGGCAGCCCAACACTCAGATGTGGTTTAGTTCTGGCTGGGATTGAAACCTTAAAAGTGGTAGTGCGCTGAATTCTTTTGTCTTCTCTTGCTGCTTTGGAGCAAGGATCACATAAAAATACTCTCAGTCTATTTTCTGTGAAGTAGTTGTAGTTCACCTTTGAGTTGATGAGCATCTGCACCTAAAAGACCATTAAAAAATGGAAGAGTTTACAAGACACTGTGAGCTGGCACAGTCTAGCAGAAGCGGAGAAAGAGGAGAAAGCACTTAGGAAGAATAAATATTTTACAGCACCTACATTTTCAGACTGCTTCTGCTCGAAAGGACTCCTCCTTTCTCTCTCATGACTCTTATCTCGTCTGCCTTCCCTTTCCTTTCTCTTGCTTTCTTTCTGTCATTCTGTTGTTATTTTTTTCTCTCTCCAAATGAATTTTTCTGTTTAATTCTATATGCTTCTTCTGATAGTTAACTTGTTAGTTAGCTATTTAAACGGTTTATAAATTTCTCTAAGCTTGCTTTACTTATTTTCTTGGCTGACCATCTGAAGTCATTCTATGGAAGGAGACAGTATGAACTAGAAAGACTTGAACTTTAGAGTGGGTTGAGTTTAGTTATACCTGCTGCTACGAAGTCCAATCTTTATGAAAAGAAAAAGAAAAAGGAAAGTGTGAAAAACAAAACAAAATAAAAGACTGCAAACAGCTAACCTTTGTGAGCTACATGCCTCTTTTCTCTACCTGTTGTCAGTGTTTTTGTATCTGAGATTTGTTTGGGTTTTGAAAGGGACACCCCAATTTACAACCTCCAAAATGGTCACTGAATTAATTTGCTGTGAAATAAATCATACCAAGAGAGGGCTCCTATGTCAGAGAATGATTTCTTTTGCTCTAAGGAGCATTTGAATTTCAACAGCAGTTTGTTTCAAGGAAATGCTTATTTCAACAATGGAAGATATAAAGGAACAGAACATGTTTCTAGACATTGTTAGTTTTTGTTTTTAGTGTAGAGTTCAGTATTAGGCTCAGCTAAATGTTTTTGCAAATGAATGAAGTTTCTCCATTTTTATAATGCTGAAAAATTAATGACCAGATGGTAAAATACTCTGACTGTGGGCATTATGTAAGGCCTTGAAGGACACTGCCTAGTGGAGACAGACGTAGTTTTCCTCTGACTCCATAAAGGATGTGGATTTTAAAATGCAGTCGGGTTTAATATTTCATCTTAATCAGCATTCCATGGCATCATGTCAATTCACCATAAAAATTAAAGAAAGTTTCTATTGGATAGGAAAAAGAGAGAAAGAAAGCAGAGATGTGATTGCTCTGTTGAGAAGATTAATCAAATTTATGAGGGAATAAAAATATCTTGTACATATGTGGCAAAGCTTCTTACGCGAGGGCTCTCACATTCTGCCGGAGGGTGTAGACCAGTTATGATGAAGTCACTTCGGGCGAGAGTGAGAGCTTTGCCCTTGGACAACAAAAAGAGTTTTCTTTGCACTTTTTGCAATAGGCTTAATTTTTCTAGAGCCTGACACAAAAGTCTGAGGGCAATTAAGAAAAGATACAAATGCAATCATCAGAAAGCTAGTTCCCAAGGTTTAATGAATATTAGATAAACGTTTTCTTATTCAACTGTTACATAGGGATAAGGAAAATTAACAGTGATGGTGACTGAGAAGAGTTCTTTGAGTAGTCAGTTAAAATTTCAGTTACGTAAGATGAGTAAATTTCAGAAATCTGATGTATAGAATGATGAAAATGCTTAACAATACTTTATTGTTACTTGAAATTTTCAGTGATGGGTGAACTTAAGTGTTCTGACCACAAAAGAAAGAAAGAGAGACAGAGAGAGAGAGAAAGAGAGAGCAAAATGTTAATGATGTAAAGTGATGGATATGTTAATTAGCTAGGCTGTGGTGATCATTTCACAATGTATACATATCAATATATCAAGTTATACACCTTAAATATAAACAATTTTATGTCTATTATATTTCAATAAAGCTGAAAAAATATGAAAATTTAAAAATACAAAAGAAAATGCCAACAAAAAACCTCATTGCCAAACCCAAGATCACCTAGGTTTTCTCTTACATTATCTTGCAGAAGTTTCATAGTTTTGCATCTTAAATTAAGGTCTGTGACCTGTTTTGAACACATTTTTATGAATAAATTAAGATTTGTGACCCATTTTGAACACATTTTTATGAAAGATGTAAAAAGGAGGTAAAATTTTAAATAAAGAACAAATCTTTCTTTTAAAAAAGAACAGACAGTGCTTTGCAGCTGTTGGACTTTGCACTGGACTGTGGCCATTGTATGGGATTCCCAGATGGCTCGGTGATAAAGAATGCACCTGCCAATGTAGGAGATGTGTTTGATCCCTGGGTCAGGAAGATCGCCTGGAGAAGGAAATGGCAACCCACTCCAGTATTCCTGTCTGGGAAATCCCATGGACAGAGGAGCCTGGTGGGCTACAGTCCATGGGGTCACAAAGAATCAAACAGGACTGAGTGACTGAGCGCACACACATGTGACCTTTGCACTGCATTCAGAGCTCCTGCTGGCATTACCACTATGACAGGTTGCTGGGCTGCTTGGGCAGCAAACTCTGCTACACTGCTTGATTGTTTCCATGATATGGGCTGAAATCCACAATAGCTAGGTTGGCATCTTTGCAGTTACTTTGTGTGTGTGTCTCTTGTAGATCGTCACGATCTAGCCCTTCAGTTCAGTTCAGTTCAGTTCAGTTCAGTTCAGTAGCTCAGTCCTGTCCGACTCTTTGCGACCCCATGAATTGCAGCACGCCAGAACTCTCTGTCCATCACCAACTCCCGGAGTCTACCCAAACCCATGTCCATCGTGTCGGTGATGCCATCCAACCATCTGATCCTCTGTTGTCCCCTTCTCCTCCTGCCCCCAATCCTACCCAGCATCAGGGTCTTTTCCAATGAGTCAGCTCTTTGCATCAGGTGGCCAAAGTATTGGAGTTTCAGCTTCAACATCAGTCCTTCCAATGAACACCCAGGATTGATCTCCTTTAAGATGGATTGATTGGATCTCCTTGCAGTCCAAGGGACTCTCAAGAGTCTTCTCCAACACCACAGTTCAAAAGCATCAATTCTTCGGCGCTCAGCTTTCTTCACCGTCCAACTCTCACATCCATACATGACCACTGGAAAATCCATAGCCTTGACTAGACGGACTTTTGTTGGCAAAGTAATGTCTCTGCTTTTAAATATGCTATCTGGGTTGGCCATAACCTTCCTTCCAAGGAGTAAGCATCTTTTAATTTCCTGGCTGCAATCACCATCAGCAGTGATTTTGGAGCCCCAAAAAATAAAGTCTGACACTGTTTCCACTGTTTCCCCATCTATTTCCCATGAAGTGATGGGACCAGATGCCATGATCTTAGTTTTCTGAATGTTGAGCTTTAAGCCAACTTTTTCACTCTCCTCTTTCACTTTCATCAAGAGGCTCTTTAGTTCTTCTTAGCTTTCTGCCATAAGGGTGGTGTCATCTGCATATCTGAGGTTATTGATATTTCTCCCAGCAATCTTGATTCCAGCTTGTGTTTCTTTCAGCCCAGCGTTTCTCATGATGTACTCTGCATATAAGTTAAATAAGCAGGGTGACAATATACAGCCTTGACGTACTCCTTTTCCTATTTGGAACCAGTCTGTTGTTCCATGTCCAGTTCTAACTGTTGCTTCCTGACCTGCATACAAGTTTTTCAAGAGACAGGTCAGATGGTCTGGTATTCCTATCTCTTTCAGAATTTTCCACAGTTTATTGTGATCCACACAGTCAAAGGCTTTGACATGGCCAATAAAGCAGAAATAGATGTTTTTCTGGAACTCGCTTGCTTTTTCGATGATCCACCGGATGTTGGCAATTTGATCTCTGGTTCCTCTACCTTTTCTAAAACCAGCTTGAACATCTGGAAGTTCACGGTTCACGTATTGCTGAAGCCTGGCTTGGAGAATTTTGAGCATTACTTTACTAGCATGTGAGATGAGTGCAATTGTGCGGTAGTTTGAGCATTCTTTGGCATTGCCTTTCTTTGGGATTGGAACGAAAACTGACTTTTTCCAGTCCTGTGGCCACTGCTGAGTTTTCCAAATTTGCTGGCATACTGAGTGTAGCACTTTCACAGCATCATCTTTGAGGATTTGAAATAGCTCAACTGGAATTCCATCACCTCCACTAGCTTTGTTCGTAGTGATGCTTTCTAAGGCCCACTTGACTTCACATTCCAGGATGTCTGGCTCTAGGTGAGTGATCACACCATCGTGATTATCTGGGTCATGAAGATACTTTTTGTACAGTTCTTCTGTGTATTCTTGCCACCTCTTCTTAATATCTTCTGCTTCTGTTAGGTCCATACCATTTCTGTCCTTTATCGAGTCTATCTTTGCATGAAATGTTCCTTTGGTATCTCTAATTTTCTTGAAGAGATCTCTAGTCTTTCCCAATCCGTTGTTTTCCTCTATTTCTTTGCATTGATCACTGAGGAAGGCTTTCTTATCTCTCCTTGTTATTCTTTGGAACTCTGCATTCAGATGGGAGTATCTTTCCTTTTCTCCTTTGCTTTTCCCTTCTCTTCTCTTCCCAGCTATCTGTAAGGCCTCCTCGGACAGCCATTTTGCTTTTTTTGCATTTCTTTTCCATGGGGATGGTCTTGAGATGGTGCTTTACACTCAGCATCTTGGTCTCACTCTGGTGGAAGTCATTCCTTTGCTTTATAACATAAATCTGCATTGGTGATACCAACTCTGGAATTTTTATTATTTTTCATTATGGTAAAAAATACATAACATGGAATTTACCATCTTAACTATTTCTAAGTGTACAGTGTGTGTGTGTGAGTCGCTTAGTTGTGTCTGACTCTTTGCAACCCCATGGACTGTAGCCCGCCAGGCTCCTTTGTCCATGGGATTCTCCAGGCAAGAATACTGGCATAGGTTGCCATTTAATAGCGTTATTCCCACTGTTTGTGTAACCAGTTCAAGATCTTTTCCATCTTGCAAAACTGAAACCTTATACCTAATAAATAGCAACTCCCCATTCTCCCTTATTGCAGTCCTTGGAAACCATTCTACTTTCTGTTTCTGTGAATTTGACTATTCTAGACAGCTTATATAAGTAGAATCATACAGTATCTTTTTGTGACTGGCTTATGTTGCAAAGCATAATGTTCTCAAGGTTCATCCTTTCTTTTTAAGGCTGCCTAGTGTTCCATTGTGTGTATATACCAAATTTTATTTATCCATTCAAACCTCAGTGGACACTTGGGTTGCTTCTACCTCCAATTCTGTATTTCTTAGGATTCAACATAGTTTGAATGGCAATGCTGTTCTGTTAATATTTATGCAATAATCTGTCCCAGAGCCTCAGTTGTCTTTCTGTATGAAACATCTTTCCCCAAAAAGCACTTACTAATGTTAAGACAAAGTTTCAACTTGAAATAAGGCAAAAGAATGGCTGCATGTCCTTTCACTATCTTACTGGAGCATTTTCTAATAGGTCCATCTAAGGACTATCTGATTCTTTAAGGAAATGCACCTTATTTGATAATACTATTTGCTGTTGATTAACGCTCAGATTCTATGAAATATTAATTCATAGATTTTGTCCAGCACTAATGCAAGTGACTTATATCTAGTAGATTAAATGATTCTACAGGTTTCTTTTAAATAAAAGGATCATAAAAGATGATCCTTTTATTGCTATATGTGGCATTAACCAGTGCTCTATCTGATCTAGCAGTCGTATTCAAAAATTCATTCTCCGCTGATATCAGTGATATCAAATTTAATATCAGTGATATTAAATGAATCTTTGCAACATGCTTATGTTATATTTATATGTGAGCACTATTTGTAACTTAAAACTTTTACAAACTGAATTTCTTTCCTGCCAGAAAAGCCAGAGTAAATGACCGCATTTACTCTGAAGTTTTTGTTGCCAAGTTATAGAGGAACCCTAACGGCTTTCACCTGAATATAATTAGAGAATGACTTTTTTTCTTTTTAAAGAATGCTGACCAGCAATGCAACAACAAATTTAGCCTGTTTGTCCAAGTGTGTTTTTTTAATTTGTTTATTTTTAATTGAAAGATAATTGCTTTATAATATTGTGTTGGTTTCTGCCATACATCAGCATGAATCAGTCATAGGCATACATATGTCCCCTTCCTCTTGAACTTTCCTCCCTCCTCCCACCCCATCCTACCCCTCTAGGTTGTTACAGAGCCCCATTTTGAGTGCTCAAGTGTTTTAATCTAATATAAGGACAAAGTAAACCTACATGTTGCTCTTGCGCAAATAACTACTAGGCTTTTGTCCACCCAGCTCAACTACACAACATGAGTCAGAAAGCTAAAGAGGCCTCAAGATATGTTTCCCGAGAACGATGACCCTATATGCAAGACAGCAAAAGAGACATAGATGTAAAGAACAGACTTTGGACTCTTGTGGTAGAAGGCGAGGGTGGGATGATTTGAGAAGAATAACACTGAAACATGTATAGTACCATATGGGAAATAGATCGCCAGTCCAGGTTTGATGCATGAGACAGAGTGCTCAGGGCTGGTGCACTGGGATGACCCTGAGGGATGGGATGGGGAGGGAGGTGGGAGGGGGGGTTCATGATGGGGGACACATGTACACCCATGGCTGATTCATGTCAATGTATGACAAAATCTACTACAATATTATAAAGTAATTAGCCTCCAATTAAAAATATATATATATATGTATGTATGTTTCCCAAGTCAGAGTAGCTGGGCTGGCTAAGCTCATAGGTTTCAACAAAGATATTAATAATAAATACAAAGTGAAGTTTCCATAAACTCTGCATTCTCATACCCACCTGCAGCTAAACCTCCCTAATTTGGAGATGAATACCAGGCCAGAATACTGGAATGGGTATCCATTCCCTTCTCCAGGTGATCTTCCCAACCCAGGGGTCGAACCCAGGTATCCCTCATTGCAGGCAGATTCTTTACCAACTGAAAGTTTCCATAAATGATGCATTCTCATACCCATCTGCAGCCAAACCTCTCTAATTTGGAGATGAGCACCCCCCCCAACTTTTTGCAGAGGGTTTGCCATTATGTTTCCATTCTGCATAAGCAAAGAGCAAATAACTGTGGAAAATAGGTCAGAGACACAATTAGCCTGTGCTGATTCCTGTTCCTTTCGACCTAGGTGTGCATGCATGTGTGTGTGTGTGTGTGTGTGTGTGTGTGTTATTGAAGCATACAGTCACATAGCATGGAATTTTAAGTGTTCCAGAGGTCCGTTTATTTGACGTTTACTGAAGAGCAATTGGCCCATTTTAAATATGTATCCCTAAAGATCAGGAGAGGCTTATTCTTAAGGATGGAGATAATATATTGGTGGCCTTCCTTTTTAATATCCGGTACCTAGAAGAGAGACCAGCATGAATTAATCAATGCTTTATTGAATTCTGAAATCTTGTTTCTTCTTTTGACCCACAGGAGAAAGAATACTAAAGATAAATGGTATTTTCTAGACTAAAATTAAAGGAAGATTAGAAAAGCAAATGATATATTTCAGTTAGTTAGTACAGGTGCAGAGTAAAGTCTGTTAAAAGCCTCCCCTACAGCTTAATCATTGTCACATTGCAAACTCTACCTTGATAAAAAGAAAAACTTTAAATATAGCCTTCCTCAGTTTTCTCTATCAATGTGTGGGAACTCTCCTCTGTGAGATTATCTGTTTGAATTTGACTCTAAATTTTTAAATCTACCAGTGTTCCATTCTAGTTTGGTAGCTCCTTGACTTAAACAGAAGAGCTGGTGGTCTCACCCTGGGAATACACAGACACCTCCCCAGCACAGTGACTTTACCCTGTGGAGTCAACAGATGATAGATGAAGAAATTTCTCCACTGAAGTTGATGAGGCTCTATCCATTTCTAGGAAATCTTTTTTAATTCTGGTTTTATAATTTTATGAACCTCTGCTTTACAAGCAATACTTGAGTTTTGGGTTCTTCTAATCTTTTAAACAAATCTGGTACCCAGCTTTTTATGTGGGTGTGATGGTGTTTTGAATTCTTACTTTGATGTCATAATATTTCAGAAATAACCACAGCAATTCTGTAATTCTTCCATACATTTTATTTTTAACCTGAAGAAACCGTGGTTGGTGTCAATAAATGTTTATTGAGTGTCAGCTAGGTATTAGCCCTGCCCCTGGCACTTAAGTATGCTCTGAGTAGTCTGGGTTTCCAAGATGTTCCATTATCTGATTTAGGAGTCAGATATTTCCCCAAAGGGGTCTTCATTGTTTTCCAAGCTTTAAAACTATTTCCAATTTTCAAAAATGTTCTCTGTAAGACAAGAGTATCCAGCAGTTTTCATTTATGAAATGCTTGCTCTGAGCCAGAAACGGTTTTACAATATATCTTCTAATCTTAATCCTCCCCAAATTCGTTGAGTTGAGGGATGGCTCTTACTATTTCCATTTTAGAGGTAAGAACACTGAGGTCTAGTGAGAATGTGTCATTTGTTCTGGGTTGCACAGCAAGCGTGGCACTCAGTTTGAGTCCAGGTCTGTTTGATCCCACAGCCTCTCTGCTACACCATATCCAGTTTGATGTTTGTGGTGGTGGTTTAGTCACTAAGTCGTGTCTGACTCTTGCGACCCCACGGACTGTAGCTCGCCAGGCTCCTCTGTCCATGGGATTTTCCAGGCAAGAATACTGGAGTGGATTGCCATTTCCTTCTCCAGGGGATCTTCCTGACCCAGGAATCGAACCCAGGTCTGCTGCATTGCAGGCAGATTCTTTGCCGACTGGCCTCTTGTAAATTCACACTGCTGCTGCTGCTGCTAAGTCGCTTCAGTTTTGTCTGACTCTGTGTGACCCCATAGACGGCAGCCCACCAGGCTCCCCCGTCCCTGGGATTCTCCAGGCAAGAACACCAGAGTGGGTTGCCATTTCCTTCTCCAATTCATGAAAGGGAAAAGCGAAAGTAAAGTTGCTCAGTTGTGTCCGACTCCTAGCGACCCCATGGACTGCAGCCTACCAGGCTCCTCCGTCCATGGGATTTTCCAGGCAAGAGTACTGGAGTGGGGTGCCATTGCCTTCTCCAAAATTCACACTAGCGCCATAATATTTGAGAAAGTATGAGTTGTTTGGTTCTACATTTTAAATCTTAGTGCATGTTTACCAAGTGCCAAGTGACTCTGTACTTAATTAACATCATGCACGAGTGTCTTGCACACTCTAGGTTTCCAAGTTATTTCATTAACTGACTATTTTGGTCAGATGTATTTTGGAAGAGGACTTTAAGAGTGAAACTTACTTTAAATTCCCAATTATCCAGGATATGTTGTTTGAAGATGAGAACAGCTGGCTATTTTAATTCTCTAAGTGTTGAAATATTGTGGAAAAGAGAAACTCCAAACCAGCTTGCTAACAAATGACTTAGTGAATGAATCAGCAGGATTGAGCGCTCTCTGGTTCTTCTTGGATATTTTCTGTGTACCCCCACAATCTGAGTGTAGTGTGATGAGCTGTTCTGCTGAGAAACCAGAGTTGAAAGAATAAACAGGGTTGACAGAATAAACAGTAAATCCTGCTTGTCAGAGAAGGTTTACAAGTCAGCTTCCTTCTGCAGCTTTAACTCACATGTCTGGCCTGCAGGGAACATGACGAAGATTTCCCTTTGTGAACTGGTGGAAACGACTTAGTGCCTCTGATTTGTTTGGTTTCCCATTGATCAGTGCAGGGTCCTAGGCAGGCCCCAGTGGATGGACAATGCTATTGGAAGAGACCGGAGAGCTGGACATCACACAGTGAACAAAACATGCAGGGATGTGCTGGGGAAAGAGAGAGAGAGAGTTCGACACAGCATAGTGCCTGCACACACACACACACACACACACACACACACACACACACACACACTCACAATAACAAAATGGAAAACAAATGAATTTATTGATATATGGCTGATACCTCAAATGAAATGTCATATTTGTCTAAAACTTTTTCCATTTTATATTTGTCACATGCTCTCCTCTAAGGAGCTTTAAAGGCATGCACCGCTTCATATGAGCCGACCACTTGGCACTGTTAAATGAGCAAGTTGGGTGAGGATGGGCAGGTAAGGGACAGTGAAGAGGGAGTTGAAAAGGAAAAGGGAAGCACAAATCTCAAGTGCCGACAGTGGTAACTCAGCATCAGGAATAAGAATATGAGGAGAGCAATGAGTCTACAGCAGAGCTACCTTTATCACTAGGGCAGCCTGGGCACCTGAGGGGCCTGGGCACATCGTCTTGCTGAGAAGAGCTCTTATCTGGGAGTGAGTTCCTAAACCTTAAAAGTCCTTGTCGGTGCAGTCCTGTGCTTTGAGCACGTTCCACAAGATGGTTCAGGAAAGTTGCCTAGTGGAACAGCTGCACTTTGGAGCCTGGGTGGTGACACCCCACAGGTGGGCAGGCCCAGGGACCCAGGGTTAGTGACAGGGACGCATGTGTCTCCTGGGCTGCTTTGCACATCTCAAGGGTGACTCCCAGTGACACCAGCCCCCAAGCACAGGCTACCAGTGTGCACTTGTAACCTGAGCTCAGGCAGAGCTGTTGACCCTCAGGACAGCTGCAGTTTGAGTTAATAGCACATAATTCAGCCCTTATTGAGGCTTTCCTAGAAATCCAACCATGAACTCTGCATGGATTCAGTCCAGGAAACTCCTTTCCTATCTGAGAGAGCAGAAATGCATTTTTCGGCATTTATTCATCGCAGCAGTTGGAGGAAACCTCAGTCACCAGTGTCTCTCCTTTTCTCCTTCTTCTTCTAGCCCTTTGTGTCCCTACTGCTCTTCTAAGGGAGTGCTCTTCTGTGAGACATAGCAGGGACATCCTGCCATAGTCGGGATTCTTAGCAGTAGGGTTTTCCCTTGTGGTGTAGAGAAGAGAATCCTGATTTCTAATCGATGAGGAGCAGAAGCACAGCTGAGACACAGTGAAATTTGAAGAGGTCAAGTTTTTTGGGGGAAAAGGATGGAATAGTTGAGACCTCACTGATGCAGTGTTCTTTCTCCTTCTTAGGTGTTCACATTGTTTCGGTCACATCTCCTGAAACAGCATGAGACTTTCAAGGTGACATTTGTCTCCTTGGCACTGAAACCCGGCCTCCTGAGCATGATGCTACTAATCAAAGTCCCCGGACGAAGGAGGATGTTCTCTTATACAGAGTGCACAGAAACGGAGAGGCGCAAGGTAGGAGAGCTGCTTTTTGCATCTTTTAAGAGTACACTCATAATTTTCCCCTACATTCTTTTTCCCTTAATAATGTGCTTTGTGCACTGAAGCTGAGCCTTCCTATTCCATTTCAAGCCAGTATTTCCTTGGTCTTTAGGACAGCCTTAGGGAAGTTCTCCTGCAAGGCTATAGATGGATTTCACATTGTGAAAGGAGAGAGGAAAGCCACTCCAGCACACCGTAGAATGGCCAGGGCACTATTTATTTATTTTAGAGGTGGTGGCAGCTGGGGAGGAAGGTTCAAAAGACACAAAGTTGTGTATGAATTATGGTGTGATATGTTCACTTTTAGCTCACCACTGGGCAGACCTTCAAAGTCAGTTTCCAGTGGGTTTTTCTCAAGGGGCCACACCAGCATCTTCCAAATGTGAATCTGAAGATGCTTCCCATCTTACATCACTCACAAATAACTGCCAGAGCAACAAGAAACAAAAACTATACAATTTACAGTTCAGCCTCTTTGATGTGAGGTGGGATGGGGATCAGAAAGCAAAGGCCTCTGGGTTGATTGCCACAGAGAGCAAACTCTTATTTTCTTAAGAGAGCAAGCTGCACTAGCACATTAAAAGTATTAGAAAGCCTTTACCAGATTAAATGGAGCTTGATTTGGGTCAAGGTGGGGGAGGGGAGAGGAAAGAAACCAAACAGTGTGCGCCAAGGATTTGCTGAACCTGTTGTGTTTTTTTTTTTAATGCTGATGGGCATTAAATTAAGTAACAACCAAAGATTACACAAGAGTAAACACTGCTGGTAATGTTTGATTAAAAGCTAACTGAGGGCTCGAAGTGACTCCAGTTAATTTATAGATCATGCCAATAACAGCCCCAGGGGAGTGGGGCTGCGCAGGGTAGAGGAGAGGTTTTATAGGCAGAAGCCACATTTTTAAATGTCAAAAAGGAAAACCAAAGCTGAAGGAACGCTTTATAAACTTCAGGGAAGGAGAGAAAGAGAGAGAAAGAAAGAGAGAAAAGGAAAGGGTTGGGGGATAGAAAGGGAAGTTGTCTCTGTGACTGCTGGGCTTGGGTAGTTAAAGAAAAAGGATGCATAACATTTAAATAATTCTTCTAGGAGGAGAGAGAGTGCTAGGATCAAAGAGTTAACTGTTCCTATGGGACAGGAGTCTTAATAAATTCTAGACTGTGTCAAGGGTTCCATCTACCCCAAATGAAAGAGTGTAAATTCCCCCGTGTGATCAAATAAAATTGATTTAACTTTGCAACATTTAGCTTCAGGTTAAAATTTAAGTGTAGAGTCTAGCAACAAATGATTTTAAAATTATAGTCCCCATTCAGCAAACCTCTTTTGATAAGTTTCAAATGCTTTTATAATGGGATGTGTCATTTATTTAGTAACATAGCAGTCACATAGCAGCCGATAGGCTTAGATTGGAGTTTTGTCTTGTACTTTAATTTTCTAGGGCACGGGGGATGACCATAATTGCTGAACAATTCAATGGAACGGAATGGGCTAATTCAGCACTTTTTTCCCCTACATTTTTCCACAGAATATCTAAAATCTCCTCCTCCATCGTAGTATGTTTATGAAAGCAAGGCATTTAACCCTCATATTTCCTACGCTTCAATAGTTTGCAAATTTGCCCCATTTAAATGAGCATGCCGTTCATTATGAAGGAGATAGCACTGCTCAGCATGTCAGGGTTGAATCCTGTCTGCCGGTGTTTGGCTACCCTTAGAGGATACTCCAGGAAACCCAGTCTCTCTGAACACCCTTCATTTCCAAGTTCTGTCTTCTCTCAGACAAAGGCAAAAATATCTGCTCAGCTAGGCCAGTCTTTAGTTTAATCTTGGAGTCTGAAAAACAAACAGTGGTAAGGTCTGGATAACATTGATCCACAATTCTGTGTTTGCCCAGATGAAACTTTAAAAAATGCTAAAAGCCACCAAAATCTGTGCTCTTTCCCTTAATTACCCTAGATTATCAGACTGGAAAAATAAAATGGGCAGGTATATTCCAGTGCTGTTAAATCTTGTGCTAGCTTTACGGGTACCAGCAGTACCCGCAGCCTCGTCTGCTTTCTAGCACTCTTCAGGGACCCTCCCAACAAGTCAGAAACCAAACACCCTGTCTGCAGGGGTGGAGATGGAGCTTGTGCTCTGCAAGAGGCTGCAAGAGAAAAATCTTGCTGTTTTATCCCTTGGGCACTGTCAGTTGACTGACTCCTTTTATGGCTTTTATTACCAAACCCAAAACTTGACAGCTGACCTGACTCAGGTCACCAGCCCCATGAAGATATTTTTAAAAATTGAAAATCACTTGACATGTTCAGTTCTTACCATTTATGAGTTTGCTCAAACATTCTGGTGAGCAATTTCAAATGTGAAGATATGTGTGCCAAATCATAGCAAAACTGAAAGTGACACTTCAGAGTGACTGGAATTAGTAGACATTGGTTTGGAACCCCTTGTCTTTTATATGTGATGTTAAAAACAAAGACTGGCATCACCCATGTCGACTGGGTCAGTTTATTAAAGAAAATTGAGTGAAGTCTAAAGGGGATTGGGCTTTCATGTATGGAAATATTTTCAAACTCAAGCAATTCACTGTAATTCATAACAAGTTTGACATGAGGACTTCCCTGGCAGTCCAGTGGTTAAGAATCTACCTTCCAATGCAGGAGATGCCAGCTTGATCCCTGGTCAGTGAACTAAGATCCCACATGCCGCAGAGCAACTACTGAGTCCATTCAGTGTGGAGTCCGAGAGCCACGGCTAGAGAGCCCACACACGATTAAGACCCAACACAGTGAAATAAATATTTTTTAAAAAATCTGTAAAAATGTATTTTAAAAAGAATATGACATGAATGGACAATTATATTGTCATACTGTATGAACAAACAGATAGTGATGATGTGGCATTTCCTTTTCTTGTGTTTAAAAGAAAATATGACATTAGGTTGCATTTATCTGATACTTTTTCTTTTCTACTGTAACCTGAAAAATGACATGTATGCAGTTTCTCAAAATTTCAAAGCACAAAGTTGGGGAATGGCAAATGGTATCATAATAGCAATGATAGCTGAAATTCATTGTGTATCTGCTCTGCTCTAAGCAATAACCATGTGAGGCAGGAACTATTGTTCTTCTGCTGCAAAGTTTTGCAAATAAAGCTACAAAGAGATCCTGCTGCAAGGTCACTTAGCGGTCCGTGGAGGAGCCTGGGTTCAGCCACACTTATCTTCATCCATCTTGGGCTCCACCAGAGAGAGAGGATGTCATCACTCTGCATTCCCAGGCACCCACATGCATGTGCTCACCGTTGTGGTTCCACCAAACCATGTCATCTATCCTATCTTGTCACGCCAGACCCTTCACACTGGAGTAGGGGAAGAGGAACTGTATTTCTTAAAGCTCCATTCTCCATTATGCCTAAAAAATCCATCTTTTCCCATAATTTAGAACATACTTTTTTTTTTAAAGAGTGGCCTATTGGAAAAGAATAATAGCTACAAGTAGCTTTCTATATACCAGATATTATTCAAATTACATTTCTTATTCATTTTATTCTCACAACAGTTTGAGGAAGGTAGTATTTTTATTGCCATTCTACAGATGAGTAAATTGAAGACAGGTCATGTCACTTACTTAAAGCCACCTAGTTAGGGGCATGCAGAGATGAACTCACACCCAGCAGCTTGGTCAGATGGTTCATGGTCTTAACACTCTCTCTCCAGTGAATTGAGGACTAGCCAGGCAACTGATGGGGGCTTCTCTGGTGGCCCAGATGGTAAAGAATCTGCGTGCAATGCAAGAGACGCAGGTTCAATCCCTGGGTGGGAAAGATTCCATGGAGAAGGGAATGGCTACCCACTCCAGTATTCTTGCCCGGAGGAATCCATGGACAGAGGAGCCTGATGAGCTGTAGTCCATGGGGTGGCAAAGAGTTATATATGACTGAGCAACTAGTAATTTCACTTTCAGGCAGTTTGAAGGGCTAGCAATGAAATGACTTCAGTCAGATAATTTAGGCTGGGTTTTATCACAGCTAATTGTGGAATTATGTACTTCCCTGGTGGCTCAGTAGTAAAGAATCTGCCTGCCAGTGCAGGAGAGGTGGGTTCAATACCTGGGTCAGGAAGATCCCCTGGAGGAGGAAATGGCAACCTACTCCAGTATTCTTGCCTAGAGAATCCCATGGACAGAGGAGCCTGACAGGCTACAGTCCATGGGGTCACCAAAGAACCGGACAGGACTGAACGACTAAACAATAAGAAACAACAACAAATGGTAGAACTGGCCATTTCATCAGTAAAGGGAGCTGACACACTGCCTGAGGCGGCCACGCAATTCAGAAAGCAGACACTGGGAGGGTCTGTAGCGTCCTGGGCAATTCTCTCAGCAGCTCGGTCTGGGCCGTTTCCAACTTTTACTCTCTGAACCTTGGTTCTCCTGCCTCGAATACAGGTCTAACAACAAACAGTAGCCTCTTCTATTGGTGCGCTTTTCCAGTTTACAGAACAATTTCTCACACATTTCCTCATGTGATGTGAGCCTCAGCATGGTTCTTTAAGGTGTAATTATTCAGGTAGGACCTTCAGAAAGCTATAGCTCACAGATACCCATGGCCACAAAACTGATCAAGAAGGACTAGGCATGAAACCTGGCTTTCTGACTCTAAGCCAAAATGCGTTTCAACCATATCCCCAGTTCTTTCTGTGGTAGAAATAACCTGTTAGAGCAAGCTTCCTGTCACATGGCAGTTTCAGTGCGAGATCTCATGAAACCTCCTAGTTTCCTTATATCAAGGCTCTGTGAAGTGGGCCAACCAGCTGCCCAAACTAGCTGAAGACCATCCACATGTTGCTCACATTGTATTTTGTGCTTGAATCCACTTGCCGTGGTAGACATCTTATGGTGCTAAATGGGGACATTTAGAACTAGTTATGTTTATCGGCAGGCTGGGTCCACAGACAGGGCAATAAGCTCATCAACCATGCACCCACCAATGCAGAGGTGGGAAGTGTGCTGAAAACATTCTGGGCTTTGGGGTCTACCCTCATGATTGTAGAGAAGTGTTGCTTTATTGTAAAAAAAGAAAAAAAGAATAAGACCCGATGTCAGTGATTGAGGGCAAGTCCCCTGTGCTCCCTCTTTTGCCTCCACTCCTTTGGGTGTGAGACGCTGACACAGAGAAGATGAGGTGGCTGGCCTACTTATTTGTGGCAACGTGAAGAGCTTAATTGGAGGCTGGATACTAGAACGTCAGCTCAGAATTTCAGAAGAGTCTGGGCCGTTTTTACAGATCCGAGTCTGGAACCTGAAAACAGGCTTTTACAACATTCTGGGATGGTATGACTGGCTGGTTCATGCACTATTCCTAAGAAAGCCGAAATCCTCTGCTCCAACTTGCAGAGAAAAAGACAAAAGAGAAAAGACTTGTAAAAGGAAAATTCACAAAGCCCCTTTCCTAAGAAGTCTGTAAGCTGGAGCCGTCCAGCGAGGCACAAGCAGATACATATGGGCAGGTTAATGTCCCTAAAATCCAGCAGGAGCCAGTAATAACATGGTCAGGCAAATAGAAAGTTCCAGCTGGTTAGGAAGTCTGTGCAGCACCACACCATTACCCACAGCAATTACCCTAGATGGAGGACTGGCTCCCCAGTTCTGGGCACACACCCTGGGCTGGAGAGACTGGCTCTACTTCTCATAAAGCATTCTCCTCTCACTGGGACAAATCCCTGGAGCATTAGGAAGGCTTTATGGTAAAATCAAGCTGTATCTCTCCTGGGTTCTGGAGGCCAGGTTAGAAGCTGCTTGTCTGATCCCTGCCAGCAGCTGGGATGGCTTGGGGGCAGGGACCTGGGGAGAGTGGTGTGATTGTGCTTTGCAAGTTGCGTGGCCGTTGTGAGATGCAGTGGTGTTTGCTGCTATGACTGGAGCCCCAACCAGCAGATCTGTGTTTTACCACTTAACTATCCTTGGGTGGTGTGGGTATGTGCCTCTTTAGGAGAGCAAACTAAATATGACAAGTTTCCAAGGTTGGCAGTAGCTGCCAATTGCTTGCCTGTCTGTTGTCCAGCTCTTTCTTTTTCTAAAGCAGTAGAGTGCCGGTGTCTGTTTCATTGGTTTCTATTTCTGTGAAAAACATTTCAGAACCACTTTCCTCATCGATACCACTAAAAATCAACCTTCCCTTCCTTTTTGCACTGGAAGGGCTGACCCACATTCTCCTGACCCATCCCGCCCTTGGCTGTTGCCAACCCCAGATGGGTTGCTGCCATCAGATGATGCCCTTCCCTAGCCATGGGGACACATACCATATCCCTAAATAAGTTCTGGAGGAATTAAATACATAAACATTAAAGAAATTTTTAAAAACACAAAAGAACAAAAGAAATTATGGTAAATATTCATCAATTCCTGCTTCGCGGAAGTACTTTTTAAGCAAAAAGGTAGAGGAAGAATTTATGAAAAGATCAACTTTTTTTGGTATAAAACTGAAAGCTTGTATACATCAAAACTTGTGACAAAAAAGCATAAAGCAAAGAAAAACCTGAAAAATGGCAAAATATAAGACAAAGGTATAAACATAGTTAATACATGAAAAGCTTCTAGAAATCAATAATTAGATAAATAATCTAAACAAAAAAATTGTCAATGTTCACAAAAAGGCAATTCGTACAAGCAGAATTGTACATATATGTACAGTAGTCATGTATGGATGTGAGAGAGTTGGACTACAAAGAAAGCTGAGAGCTGAAGAATTAATGCTTTTGAACTGTGGTGTTGGAGAAGACTCTTGAGAGTCCCTTGGACTACAAGATCAAACCAGTCCATCCTAAAGGAAATGAGTCCTGAATATTCATTGGAAGAACTGATACTGAAGCTGAAATTCCAATACTTTGGCCACCTGATGTGAAGAGCTGACTCATTGGAAAAGACCCCGATGCTGGGAAAGATTGAGGGCAGGAGGAGAAGGGGACGACAGAGGATGAGATGGTTGGATGGCATCACTGACTCGATGAACATGAATTTGAGCAAGCTCTGAGAGTTGGTGAAGGACGGGGAAGCCTGGTGTGCTGCCATCCATGGGATTGCAAAGAGCTGGATGCGACTGAACTGAACTGACAAGCAGAAAACAATTAGATAATAACTCAGAAAATATTTCAAGCTTACTATTTATTTAAAAATAATTAAAGGAAGATTAGTTTTTGTTTCTCAAGTTGGCACCTGTTTTAAACAAACAAATCAGATAATTACATATTTGGAGAAAAGTTCAGGAAAAAGGATTATATAGTGCTGAGGGAAGTATAAAGATTTTTGAAGTTTTCTCATTGTAAATGTGGCAAGATGCATTCAAAGACTTAAAACTGTGAATGGTATTTGACCTACTAATTCCTCTTCTAGGAATCTGCCCTTAGAAAATATTTTTTGAGAAATACAAAGATTTAGGTTCAAGGGTGATTATCACAGTGTTATTTATAACAGGGAAACATTCTAAAAACTAGGTTTAATTAATTATAATACATCTGTAAGCACTGAAAATCATGTTCTCGAAAATACTGAAGACTTAGGAAAAAATGTAAAAATATATTATAAAGTGGAAAAATAGAATGCAAAATTGCATGTACAAAATCCTTCTACTTTTGTAAAAAATGTGGGTTTGGTTATATATGCATGCACATGCATAGGTATGCTGAAAAAAGACTGGAAGGATTTGCACAAATGAAATATTAATAGTGGTTTTCAAGATAGTAGAATTATCACTGGTTTTAAAATTAAGTTTATTTGGTATTTCTTCAGATTTTCTGTAAAAAAGAATGTATTAACTTTATGATCAGAAGCATAAATATTATTTTTGTAATTTTCTTTGTTATCAAGGGCTCCCCCTGCTGCTCACCTTAAAAATCATGGAGGCTTGACCTCCTGCTTATTTCTCATTTTCCTCATCTTCTAAAAGGCTCTATTCTTGATCTTGATGACCACCCTCTACTTATTACAAGTCTCAGGAACAAACTCCACTAATTTAAATATTTGGAATGATATGTCAGTTCAGTTCAGTTAGGTTGCTCAGTCATGTCCGACTCTTTGTGACCCTATGAATCACAGCACGCCGGGCCTCCCTGTCCATCACCAACTGCTGGAGTCTACCCAAGCCCATGCCCATCGAGTCAGTGATGCCATCCAGCCATCTCATCCTCTGTCGTCCCCTTCTCCTCCTGCCCCCAATCCTTCCAAGCATTAGGGTCTTTTCCAATGAATCAATTCTTCACGTGAGGTGGCCAAAGTATTGGAGTTTCAGCTTCAACATTAGTCCTTCCAATGAACACCCAGGACTGATCTCCTTTAGGATGGACTGGTTGGATCTTCTTGCAGTCCAAGGGACTCTCAAGAGTCTTCTCCAACACCACAGTTTAAAAACATTAATTCTTCGGCGCTCAGCTTTCTTGACCACCCAACTCTCACATCCATACATGACCACTGGAAAAACCATAGCCTTGACTAGATGGACCTTTGTTGGCAAAGTAATGTTTCTGCTTTTTAATATGCTGTCTAGGTTGGTCATAACTTTCCTTCCAAGGAGTAAGTGTCTTTTAATTTCATGGCTGCAGTCGCCATCTGCAGTGATTTTGGAGACCCCCAAAATAAAGTCAGCTACTGTTTCCACTGTTTCCCCATCTATTTCCCATGAAGTGATGGGACCAGATGCCATGATCTTAGTTTTCTGAATGTTGAGCTTTAAGCCAACTTTTTCACTCTCCTCTTTCACTTTCATCAAGAGGCTCTTTAGTTCTTCTTCACTTTCTGCCATAAGGGTGGTGTCATCTGCATATCTGAGGTTATTGATATTTCTCCTGGCAATCTTGATTCCAGCTTGTGCTTCCTCCAGCCCAGCATTTCTCATGATGTACTCTGCATATAAGTTAAATAAGCAGGGTGACAATATACAGCCTTGACGTACTCCTTTTCCTATTTGGAACCAGTCCGTTGTTCCATGTCCAGTTCTAACTGTTGCTTCCTGACCTGCATACAGGTTTCTCAAGAGACAGGTCAGATGGTCTGGTATTCCCATCTCTTTCAGAATTTTCCACAGTTTATTGTGATCCACACAGTCAAAGGCTTTGGCATAGTCAATAAAGCAGAAATAGATGTTTTTCTGGAACTCGCTTGCTTTTTCGGTGATCCAGCGGATGTTGGCAATTTGATCTCTGGTTCCTCTGCCTTTTCTAAAACCAGCTTGAACATCTGGAAGTTCACGGTTCACGTATTGCTGAAGCCTGGCTTGGAGAATTTTGAGCATTACTTTACTAGCATGTGAGATGAGTGCAATTGTGCGGTAGTTCGAGCATTCTTTGACATTGCCTTGCTTTGGGATTGGAATGAAAACTGACCTTTTCCAGTCCTGTGGCCACTGCTGAGTTTTCCATATTTGCTGGCATATTGAGTGCAGTACTTTCACAGCATCATCTTTCAGGATTTGAAATAGGAATTTCAGAAATGATATGTCAAGGTCTAGACTTTTTTAACAAATATCTGAGACATAATTCACATACACAAATCATTCATTTAAAGTGTACAGTTCAGTGTTTTTTTAGTATATTCATAACATCGTGCAGCTGTCACCAATATCTAATTCCAGAGCATTTTCATCACTTTAAAAGAAACCTCATATTCGTTAGCAGTCACTCCCCTTTCCCTGTCCCTGGTAACTACTACACTACTTTCAGTGTCTATGAATTTGCCTATTTTGGATTTATCATATAAATTGAATCATACCATATGTGATCTTGTGTCTGGCATCTTTCACTTAGCATAATGCTTACAAAGTTCATCTATGTTTCAGCATATATCAAAACTTCATTTCTTTTGTGACTGAATAATATTCTGTTCTTTGAATACTCCATATTTTATCTATTCATCAGTTAATAGATATTTGTATTATTTCCACTTTTTAGCTATCATGATTAATACTTCTATGACATATAAGATTTTTGTGGAGATATGTTTTTTATTCTCTTGGGTGTATAGTTAGAAGTGGAACTGATAAGATAAAACTCTTTATTTAACTTTTTGAGGAAATGCCCAACTCATTTTTAACGTGACTTTATCATTTTATATTCCTACAAACATTGAATGACAGTTCCAGTCTCACCTTATATTCACCAATAAGTATATATTGCTTTCTAGTTAAACCTGTCCTAGTGGATGTGAAATATCTCATTGTGGTTTTGATTTGTATTTCTCTAACAACTAATGACGTTGAACAACGTTTCATGTGCTTGCTGTCTATTTGTATAGCTTCTTTGGATAAGTGTTTAAAATTGTCTTCCTGTTTTTTAACTGAGTATTTTGTCTTTTTATTGTTGGGTTATAATAGTTTTTATATATTTTGGATATTAGACCCTTATCAGATACATGGTTTGCAAATATTTTCTCCCATGTTATGGGTTGACTTTTTACTTTCTTGATGGTGCTCTTTTTTTGCTTTGATGAAGTCCAGTTTATCTACTTTTTTATTTTGTTGCTTGTGTTTCTGGTGTTATGTATAAAATTAGCTATTGATTATTCTAAGATCTTTGTAGCTGGGGATTTTGCATTTAAAATTTTGACATTTCTTTTCTTTTTGGTATATAGAGCGAGGCAGTGTCTGATTTTATTCTTTTGCACGTGGATAGCCAGTTGTTTTGCACCATTTGTTTAAAAGACCATTGTTTCCCGCATTGAATTGTCTTGATACTCTTGTCACAGGTCAATTGATTGCACATTTATTGGTTTACTTTTATACTCTCAACCCTATTCCATTAATCTATGTGAATCCTTATGCTATGGTCTTGATTGCTGAAACTTTACGCTGTAGCTTTCAAAATTGGGAACTGTGATCTTCCAAGTTTGTTCTTTTTCAGGTTGTTTCAGTTATTCTCAGTCTCTTGAGTTTCCACATGAACTTTAGGATTAGCTTGTCAGTTTTTTCCATGAAAAGACATTTGGAATTTTGGTAGAGATGGTGTGAAATCTATAAATTAATCCGGTGAGTGAGAATTTCTATCCAAATAGTTTTAAGTTTTCTAGTCCATGAACGCTAGATGTATTTCTAGTTATTAAGATCTTTTAAAGTTTCTTTTGGAAAAGGTGATGGCACCCCACTCCAGTACTCTTGCCTGGAAAACCCCATGGACAGAGGAGCCTGGTGGGCTGCAGTCCATGGGGTCTCAGGGTCTCAAAGAGTCAGACATGACTGAGCAACTTCACTTTCACTTTGCCCTTTCATGCACTGGAGAAGGAAATGGCAACCCACTCCAGTGTTCTTGCCTGGAGAATCCCAGGGACGGGGGAGCCTGGTGGGCTGCCCTCTATGGGGTCGCACAGAGTCGGACACGACTGAAGCGACTTAGCAGCAGCAGCAGCAAAGTTTCTTTCAGTGATGTTTTGTATTTTTCACTGTACAAGTCTGACACGGTTTTGTTAAATTTATTCCCAAGTGTTTTATTCTTTTTAACACTCTTGTAAAGGAAATTTTCTTAAGCCATTTTATGATTGTTCATAGAAATATAACTGAATTTTCTAAATTGAGCTTATTTCCTGTAAGCTTGATGAGCTGGTTTATTAGCACTCATAGATATTTCTGGATTCCTTAGAAGTTTCTGTTTACAAGATCATGTCATCAGCAAATATAAATAGATTTACTTCTTCCTTTCTAATCTGGATACCTTTTATTTCTTTTTCTTCTGTAATTGTCCTGATTGGAACATTTAATATAATGTTGAGTAGGAGTGGCTAGAAACAGCATTCTTTTCCTGATATTAGTGGGAAAGCTTTCTGGTTTTCAGCATTAAGTATGATTTTAGCTGTGGTTTTCCTTAGATGCTGTTTATTAAGTTGAGGAAGCTCCTTTTTATTTGTGTGTTGTATATTCTCACGTGACAACATTTTTATCATTTATCATGTGGCTTTAGTCAGATACTTTTTCTGTGTCTATTGAGATGATTTGGGGATATTTGTTTTTTTTTTTCTACTAATACGGTGCATGATATTGATTACTTTTAGTGTGTTGAATCAACCTTGAATTTCAGGGATAAATTCCAGCTCATTATTTTGTATAATTCCCCCTCCTTTTATTTTTATGTTGCTGAATTTGCAAAAATTCTCAAATACATTCATAAGGCATATAGATCTGTAGTTTTCTTATGATGCCTTTGGTTTTGGTATCAAGGTAACGTGATTGTGTAGAATGAGTTGAGAAATATATGCTTCCATTCTATTTGGGGGAAGAGTTTATGAAGAATTGGCATTAAATGTTCTTTAAACACTTGGTAGCATTTATCACTGAAGAAGGCAATGGCACCCCACTCTAGTACTCTTGCCTGGAAAATCCCATGGACGGAGGAGCCTGGTAGGCTGCAGTCCATGGGGTCGCTACGAGTCAGACATGACTGAGTGGCTTCACTTTTACTTTTCACTTTCATGCATTGGAGAAGGAAATGGCAACCCACTCCAGTGTTCTTGCCTGGAGAATCCCAAGGATGGGGGAGCCTGGTGGGCTGCCGTCTATGGGGTCGCACAGAGTCGGACATGACTGAAGCAACTTAGCAGCAGCAGCAGCATTTATCACTAAAGCCATCTGGTCCTGAGCTTTTCTTTTGTGGAGAGTTTTTGATTACTAGTTCAGTCTCTTTTCTTGTAAAGATTTATTTATGTTTTCTATTTCTTCCTGAGTCAATTTCTATAATTTGTGTCTTCCTCGAGTTTGTCTGTTCAGCTAGGTTATATAACTTTTGGCATACAGTTATAAAAATAGTTCCTTTTAGAGCCCTCCTACACTGCTGGTGGGAATATATATCGGTGCAGCCAATGTTCCTCACTTGCCTCTGAAGGTTTTTGACAAATATCCCTTAAGATAAGGCTGCATTAGGTGATCTGTGAATCAGGTCAAATAAAGTCTTCTTGCAAGTGGGGTTTTCCAAGGTACCTCTAGATGTGTCAAATAATTACAGTTCTCTGGATATGGATATTTGAAGAAACTCTAACCTCTTTCAGAAGTCTTAGCCTACAGAGATGGAGGAGGTGGACTGGGCACAGTGGAATGTGATTTAATATGAGTGATTAGTCTGAGTCTGTGTGTCTGGATTTCCTCATTCAGGTGACTTTCCTCATTGATACCCAGTCCTTGTTTGCCAAGAGTCTTTGGCCTTAAAGAGGGTGCCTTACTAGCTATTTGATGGATTATTGGGATATGACGCTCATTGAATGGGGAGTTTCCCTGTGGCTCAGGATGGTAAAGAATCTGCCTACAGTGTGGGAGACCTGAGTTTGATCCCGGATTGGGAAGATTCCCCTGGAGAAGAGCATGGCAACACACTCCAGAATTCTTGCCTGGAGAATCCCATGGACAGAAGAGCCTGGAGGGCTATAGTCCATAGGGTTGCAAAGAGTTGGACACAACTGAAGGGACTAAGCACACACACACATGCCTGTTGAATGAATCCTTAGCTTTTCTTCCTCCCTTGAACTGGTGCTGACATTCCCTCTTGGGCTCTCGTTAAACTCACCTTAATCATTATAGATTTAAGGTGATCAAATCTGAGAAGTTATAAATTAATACCTTAAAATGGCCACCAAACCCCTGTATTGTCTCTTTAAGACTACAACTAAGATAAACAATAACTGTGATGTACTGAGTGCCTGCTTTGTTTCATGTAGTCTGCTCAGTACTTCACATACATTAACCATTGTTAAAATAGGTGCTGTTATTTGGAGGAAAAAACTGAGGCTCAGAGAGGTTAAGTAACTTGCCTAAGGTTCCATAGTGAGTTAATGGTCCGGGAACAATGTGCACTGAAGGACTGCAATAAAAATTTATTATTTCAGACTAATGGAAGCAAGGCAACCTGAATTTGTGAGGCACACGCTTTTAATAAACTATATTTAAAGCTAAAGAGTTTATTGCCTTCTCGGGCACTGAGTAACTTAAACTGTGTATGAAAAGAGAGCAGTTGCCTCCAGGGGTCTTGCATGTCACTCTTAAAGCATTATTTATAATTAACGTGTCAGTTATTTACAGTGGAAGAAATACTTCTAGATTATTTTTTAAAAGGTTTTAAGAAACAGTTTATCTCAAGCTATTTAAATTATAGTGCTTTACATCCTTGATTTGCTTAGGGAACTTCAGGCCAGTCCTGAAGACTCTGAATTGATGGGAGTATGAAGTAATATAGCTTAATGTAGAGCCTGGTAGTCATCCTTGTTAGGCTCGCTTATTTAAAATACATGTCTTGTTGACTAGGATTGGCTGTTTGGATATCTGTGAGATTCACTCTTTGTAATGATAACACAATCAAAGCCTCTAAGGAATTGGTTTTAGTTCTAAGAACCTGGAGTCTTCCTTTGAAGTGACCCTTTAAAAATATTAGCGAGTATCAGCCTCAATATCCAACTTGTATGCCTCACTGAGTTTTCATGAGATTAGCAGCCATTGCTAGTTCTTTGTCTGGAAGTTGAAATGAAGAGTTGCCGTGGACTTCTGTTTCATGTCCCCATGCTGTTTTGGTCCAAATGACTCAGATACAGTACTACAGCTGTTTCAGCATTCTTGGGTTTTGTTTGCCAGCTCTATTGGAGACTAAAGCTTATATAAGTAATATAAAACCTCAGCATTTACAACATAAAGGCACCACAAGAACTCTCAGACATTAAGCTTTGGTAGGATTTTATTTGGAGGAATTTTATTTTAAAATGTAATATCCTTTTCCTTTCTTTGGCAAAATAGAATCAGGAGAACTTGGATGGAACTCTACTGCTTATGAAAAGTCTCACCCTGTTCATATAAGCAAGTCTGTCACCCTTGATTGGAAAGTAATAATTCATAAAGCTTAATGTTATTATCATCCCTCTGCCTGGAGAGATAGATATTCTTGAAGCCTTTTAAATAAAAAGTTTAAAATTGAATTTGCAACTCAAAAGATTGGTGGGTTCAGATGTTAGTTTCCTGCTGAGTAACTGGGAAAACAATTCTAAAGTAGCCAGTAGTGTGTTGGGAATGGCAGTTTTATTAAATGTCTTGATGGAGTGCAATGAAAACACACTTTCAGTGTCTTTATGCAGTCTTTCCCTCTACAAAAATAATAGTTTTCTCACAGACGTTAGTGTTTGCTTTCATTCTACCTATTTGGTTATTCTCCCAGTTCAGGTTTTTTTGCAAAGTTTTTCAAAAGAAGATGAGATTCAGTTTTAGTAGCAGACCAATAAGATCCTCACATAGGAGCCAATTGTCCGACATTGCTCAGAGATTATGATTTGCATTGCATCATATGATTTTGTAGAATGAGAAGTCTTAAACAATCTACGTGGTCTAAAATAGTGCCACTGAGTATTTTGCTCCCATGGTGATGAGCCTTCCAACATCACAGATCTTCAATGAAGTCCTTGAAGGAGCTGGGTCTCACTGGAAGGAAGAGAACCATCCAGTTGTGGAAAGGCTTCTCTTGTCCAATAAAAAGCCAGCAAGTTCATTTAAAAAGGTATCTTTCAATTATAAAACCTGGCAGGCATCAAAGGACACTTGGCAGTTGAACTTTGCAAAAACATTTGCACTGGCGGCTAAAGAGGACCTTCTCTTTTGCTGGTTTCGTGAAAAAAAAAAGAAAAAGAGAAACATTTTGCAGTTTCACCTCAATTTCCTCTCTCCTTCTTTCCACAAAAACAAAAGGTGATTTTTCAAGGTCCCTGTATCAGCATTATTTGACATCCTCGTCTGGGTTTGACCAAATAACCGACCAAATCCCTCAGGATGAATATTGAAAATTTGTTATGATTTCCACCCCTCACTACCAGTGCTGTCTCTCAGTCAATGGCAAATTGTCTGTTTTCCCAGTTTCTTTATTTTTCCCCCTATGGGGAAAACACTGCTGCTATAAAAATAAAAACAGTGAAATTCCTGTCTTGACTAAATTTGGGAATTCTCACACACATGAAAAAAATCTTTGTTTCTCCTTGGGAAGTTGGCAAAGTGAAAATTGACAGCTTAGCTTTTCTCACATTGGCACTTATATTAACTGCAGGAATTAGATTTTTAAATGATTTTGAATGTAGTTTCAAGGAAAAAAAATGCTACTTACATGTAAGTGTGGCTTTTGTTTATCTTTACACCATATGTCTTGTATGAAGATCTTTGTAACCAGACCTGAAGCATCCTTTTCTTCCTGGACAAAGATGTAGCTTTGTAAGAATGGAGGCCTCTTCCTCATATTCCTCAAATCAAGACACTGTGTAGTCCTGCTTAGATTACCAGAGATGGTAGAGGGTAAGGCAGCCTCAGACTGTCAAATGACTGCTGGGTTAAGTGCATGGGCTTCTCTGGTGGCTCAGATGGTAAAGAATCTGCCTGCAATGCAGGAGACTTAAGTTTGATCCCTGGGTTGGGAAGATCCCCTGGAGAAGGGAATGGCTACCCACTCCAGTATTTTTGTCTGAAGAATTACTTGGACAGCGGAGCCTGGCAGGACACAGTCCATGGGGTCACAGAGAGTTGGATGCAACTGAACTACTAACACTTTACTTGCATATTTGACTTTCTGGCAAGACATCAACAAAGTTCTCACATCAGCAGACTTTGGGTGCACTGTGCCTTCAAGTATTTTTCTATGATATGAAATAACTCTGGATAATCTTATTTGTATCATTCAAATAATACACTTGTGTTTCAAGTCCTACTCAATAATTTGTGTGTACGTGTATGTGTATTTTCTTCTTCAGTGTTGATCCTTAACAGAAAGAAATAGTTGCTCTAAAATCGTATGCATAAACATAGGTATAACAACTGGTGAAAAGACAAACAGCAACCCGCTCAGATTTTTAAACCCCCAAATTTAACTCTCTTCTTTACTGCACACATCTATTTTGTAATTTTGGTTTTTAATATCCAAATTATAAGGGATATATCGCTGTCTGCTGCAGTTTCAGTGAAGCTTTAGGTCCCTTCAGTAAGGCAGGGAGAGAATGTCTTGCATTCTGCACTTAATTGTGCCTGTGGGTAGAATTAACCATCCTGCTATGAAGGAGAATGGCTAACTGGTGGAACCAGCACAGAGAAATCCTTGCTGTTGCTCATGAAGGTCCGTATAGTCAAAGCTATGGTCTTTCCAGTAGTCAGGTACAGATGTGAGAGTTGGACCATAACTTCGGCTGAACACTGAACAACTGATGCTTTCAAACTGTGGTGCTGGAGAAGACTCTTGAGAGTCCCTTGGACTCCAAGGAGATCCAACCAGTCCATCCTAAAGGAGATCAGTCCTGGGTGTTCATGGGAAGGATTGATGCTGAAGCTGAAGCTCCAATACTTTGGCCACCTGATGCGAAGAGCCAACTCATTGGAAAAAACCCTAATGCTGGAAAGGACTGAGGCCAGGAGGAAAGGGGACAGCAGAAAATGAGATGGCTAGATAGCATCACTGACTTAGTAGACATGAATTTGAGCAAACTCTGAGAGATAGCGAAGGACAAAGGAGTCTGACGTGCTGCAGTCCACGGGGTCACAAAGAGTTGGACATGACTCAGTGACTCAACAACAAGTGAAGGGGTCAAGCCATCTCGATTCACCACATTTCCAATTCATTCCCCACCTCCCTTCCCACCTCTGGCCTCTACCCTCTACTACTTTACATGGCAAAAAGAACTTTGCATATATGATTGAGAATACTGAAATGGGAATATTATCCTAGATAATTCAAGTGGTGAAGCATAATCACAAGGGTTTTGTGTAAGAGGAATGCAGGGAGGAGGCAGTGTGATAAGAGAAGCAAAAACTGGAGTGATGGGGCTGGAAGCCAAGACAGTTCCTAGAAGGTGGAGAGGTAAGGAGCAGCCTCTGGAGGGGGAGAGCCTCCAGAAGGAACCAGCCCTGCTCACCCTTGGATTTTAGCCCCTTAACACTCCCTTTAGACTTCTGACCTCCAGGACTGTCAGAGAAAATGTTTTGTGCTGCTTTAAGCCACTTGTTGTTGTTCAGTTGCTAAGTTGTGTCTGACTCTTTGCCACCCTGTGGACTGCAGCATACCAAGCTTCCCTGTCCATCACCAACTCCTGGAGCTTGCTCAAACTCATGTCCATTGAATTGGTGACACCACCCAACCATCTCATCCTCTGTCATCCCCTTCTCATGCCTTCGATCTTTCTCTTCATTATAGTCTTTTCCAGTGAGTTGGCTCTTCTCATCAGTTGGCCAAAGTATGGGAGCTTCAGCTTCAGCATGAGTCCTTCCAGTGAATATTCAGGGTTGATTTCCCTTAGGATGGACTGGTTTGTTCTCTTTGCTGTCTAAGGGACTCTCAGGAGTCTTTTCCAGCACCACACTTTGAAAGCATCAATTCTTCTGCACTCGGCCTTCTTTTTGGTCCAACTCTCATATCTGTACATGACTACTAGAAAAACCGTAGCTTTGACTAGATGGACCTTTGTTGGCAAAGTAATGTCTCTGCTTTTAAATATGCTATCTAGGTTTGTCATAGCTTTTCTTCCAAGGAGCAAGTGTTTTCAAATTTTGTGACCACTAGGTTTGTGATCATTTGTTTTAGCATCTGTAGAAAATTAAAATACCTTCCCATATTCCCCTCACCTTCTACACAGAATCTCTGACTCTGCTACCATCTTCATTTTTGCCTTTGTTCCAGTTTTTCATCTCTGTTCCAGGCCTCTTGACTAAGGATTTGCCTATTCTCTCTTTTATTGACCATCCTCCATACCTAGACTCTTGCACAGCCAAGGAACTTGTCAGTTTTACCCTTCAATAAGGACCTGTAGTTACAGAGCCAGAGTGACATTTCCCAAAATGTGTCCCATGACATATTGGTCCTTGAATATGTGAACACAGAGTAAATAGTAAGGAAATGCTGTTTATCACATCCACCTCTTAGAGACTCATACTCATACTTCATATTAGCATGTTAATGATCCTGAGAAAGTCTACAATTTTGTTTAATGCAAAATTTTCCCAATTTATTTGGCTATAAAACATTTTTTCTTCGTATGACAAATATAAACATGTCCTAGAAATGGAGTTCTGAGCAGCTGGCATGGGAAAAAGCTGCACTGGGATACACCTGGGGCTTAGGGATGCCCATATCCTTCTTGAGTGGCCCGAAGCTAATGTCCATTTGGTCTCTGGATTGAAAGGAGAGCCAGCTTCCATCATCCAGGGGCTGGGCTTTGTGGACTTCCCCTGAATTAGATGAGGGATGTAAGAAAATAAATTGATGGAATAGTCTTTATGCATCTATGGCAGTTTCCTACTTATCTTCTTGGGAAATGTGTTTGAAACCCTTGGAGAGATCTGACTCAAGTTTCATAGATCTGCGGTGGCAGGGGGGCCTTTTGTATATAAGATCCAATGGATTTGCCAAGCAATGGCCTGATCACAGACTATGCAAACTCTTTTAAGATGTGTGCTTAAGATCTGAAGAAGATGAGAATCCATGAGAAAATACAAAATGGCACAACCTTCTTTGTCTCAAATCCAAGTAGAGTACTTACTGACCTCACTGGAGTCAGGTGACCACCTTCTACACCAGTGAACCCTGACTAAGGCACAGATCAGGTATATAGTAGTGTATGCAGTATTAGCTAACATTTATGCAGTATTTGCTCTGTGTTAAGAATTGCTCTAAGCACTTCAGATATCTCACAAGTAAAGTGAAATTCGCTCAGTTGTGTCCAACTCTTTGCGACCCCATGGACTGTACAGTCCATGAACTTCTCCAGGCCAGAATACTGGAGTGGGTAGCCTTTCCCTTCTTTAGGAGATCTTCCCAACCCAGGGACTGAACCCAGGTCTCTCACGTCACAGGTGGATTCTTTACCAGCTGAGCCACAAGAGAAGCCCAAGAATACTGGAGTGGGTAGCCTATCCCTTCTCCAGCGGATCTTCCCAACCCAGGAATCGAACTGGGGTCTCCTGCATTGCAGGCAGATTCTTTACCAACTGAGCTATCAGGGAAGCCCAAGATATGTCACCACTTTATGCAAAATTGTGGAGCATGTGGATGTTGAAAATAACCCACCTGAGGTTACTTGTCTTGTAAGTGGCATCACTGAGCTTTGAACCCAGGTAGTCTGGTCCCAGAGTCTCTGTTCTCAAACCCCTGTATTACATGCAAATGAAAGGAGGGTGAGCCTGGAATCCAGTAGAACTGGATTTGAACCCAGAGTTGTTGCTATGATCTTGGGCAGGTCTCTTAATCTCTCTCAACTTCTGTTTCCTCTTTGGAAAATCATGATATGAAAACCTGGTGTCAAAATCATATCATATACTTGCCCGTCTGTTAACATACTCACCTCTCCTATCTAACAGAGCCTCTCGTCAATCTGTTTTGGGAGAATCATGACTGTCAATAAGTGTCTGATCCCTTTAAAGAAAGAGGTTACATTCTGACACTTGAAAAACTATGCTGAGTTTAATTATTGCTTTTTCTTGAAATATTTTCTTACTAAAATTTTTTTTCTTATTACAAAAATAATATGTATTTATTTCAGAAAAGAAAGCTAAGGGAAAGTAAGTGAAATTTTAAATCAACAATAATTCTAGAAGATAATATCTGTTATCCTTTGGATCTTAATATTATTTCTAATGATTTTTACTCTATATTCTTTAAATAATGTTTTCATGCTGTATACTTTTTACTCTATATCTCCTTTTTCAAATGATATTTTTCTAAAATGCAGTTTTGTAAAAATTGCTTCTTTTCATTTGGTATGTCTTGAACTATTCTCGTGCACTAGATAGTCTATAACAGTTTTTTAAAATGACTACATGATGGCTACTTAACCAGTTTCATACTGTTGAAAGTTTATAGGTTTTCCATTTTTGTTTCTGATTGTTGTTCAACATGTTACAATGAACATCTTGGAGACTCCTGTTTTTGACTCGTGATTAATAGAGTTAATCTTTTTTAAAAGTTATTTTATTTTTATACAATTTAAAGGTTACTTTCCGTTTACGATTGTTGCAAAATACTGGCTATATTCACCATGTTGTACACTGTATCCTTGTGCCTTTTACATCTATAGTCTGACCCTTACTCCCTCACCTTTGTTTTGCCCGTCCCTACCACCCCTCTAGTAACCACTAGTTAATAGAGTCAATCTTGATGGCACCATTTTGGATCCCTAGAAAGCAGGGTGTATTGAATTGCAAACAGAAAGACCTGATTCATTCAATTTACTGTGCCAGTGCCCAGAAATACATTGGGGTATAGCTAAATAAGTACCTATTGACAAGGATGAATAAAATCTGGAGCAATTGCTTCCTTTCCAGGTAGATTCATGCCAGCAACTTAGCAAGTAGAAATCATAAGAGTACTTGGTTTCATCTGGCCGGTGAATGGCATGGAGGTTCATGTGGTCTCACTCTTACCCGTATCTTATTGGGAATGAATCGTGACCAATAGGCCTTCCTGGTATTCTAGAAGCAACAGACATTTTTGAAGCATTGCCAAGCTTAGCTCTTCAGATACTGCCCCCAACCCTTACTCGGGCTTGTTTTCTTTTGGAAATGAATGATATTACTGATCATCAAGTCATGGGGCTTTTAACTCGTTTGCTGAGAAATGATCATCTAAAGTTACTATTAATTATTTTTCCCTAGAGCTTCAAATTTTGAGAATTTTTATTCTTAGTAAAATCTATGTGTTAAAATCACTTTTTTAACAATGGAATGTCATGAAGTCATCCATAAAGATATGTTAGATCTATGTTTTGACATGGAAAGATATACATAATGGTATATTACATCCATATTAAACAAATATATATTTTTATATACATATGTTCATATGTGCACAGAAAAATCAATGACTATGTGAGAGTTGTTACTAATTGCTACCACTAACGGGTGAGAAATAACTTTATTTTCTACTTTTTCTTAAAGTGTTACTTGAATTTTCACAATGAGCGGAAGTTTTATAGGAGTCAAAACAATAAAGGTGGTCCTGATGTTTTAGAAAGACAAATAGTATTTTTAAAGGCAGTATGTATAATTACTTATAATGATAGATTAATTTATATGCTGAATTCAGTTTTTATGGTTTGGGGGACTATAATATATGCTCTCGGCATTTATAATATATAATTTTAAAAGGGTGTTTTGGTTAAATAAGTAAACTCTATATTACATATGATGCCATATTTTTCTCATGTCTTCTCATAAATACGTTCCTTAAGCACATAAAAATTATTTTGCTGGTGCATTAATTTATTCACTCATTCATTCATTCCTTCAACAGACATTTATTGAATGTTTTGTTTCTTGCACTGGCCCTCACAGGGGATATGATTGCAAACCCTCAGACTAGGTCCTACATAAAACATAATGCATTGATTTCAAGTGAAAATTGATTTTTTTCACAGGATAATGGATGCTGGACTAGGTAGCACTTCACTGATATCCTTACATTAGAACACAACTAACTTTGGAAACATTAAAGTCATGATGAAAAGAAATCAGAAAGAATCAAGTATTTAAACATTTATTGCTCGAGTCACACCAAGTGCAAGATTCTTAAATTTTTTCACAATAGACTATTAATTAAGACCTCCCCCCCCCCAATATTATACTCATTCTTTAACTTCCAGTCTTGAAGAAGGTATTCTTACCTCCTTGGTGAATTCTAAATGATGCCTGCAGGAGTAGAGGTGGCCTGATATTCCATTTCTCCCATTCAATTCTATGTTCATTACTAGTATGAGGGCATTACTAATATGTGGGCCTTTAAAGGATTTCCAGTTCTAAAACCAGTAAAGTTCCAGGCAAAGTGGGACAGTCTTGTCACTCTGAGTAGGAAGGAGGTTGTAGACTTCTGTGAGGAGTGAAGAATGGCCTGAAATGGGGTTCAGATCTACTCATATATAATATAATTTCAGAAGAAAGATGAAATTTCTAAGTCCTTTATGATAGTAACCTAGGATATACTTTCTCTTTAATATTTACCTGATTTTTATATACTTAAGATCTATGCATTTTGTGTAAAATATAACTCGAAGGTTTCAAGTTACAAGCTGGGAAAAATATTTACAGCATATATGTAAGATGAAGAAGTAATATCCTTAAGGGACTTCCCTGGTGGCTCAGCAATAACGGATCCACCTGCCAATGCAGGAGACTCGGATTCAATTCCTGGGTCAGGAAGATCCCCTGCAGAAGGAAATGGCAACCTACTCCAGTATTCTTGCCTGAGAAATCTCATGGACAGAGGAACCTGCAGGCTATAGTCCATGGGGTCACAAAAGAGTTGAGCATGACTTAGTGACTACAGAAAAACAACAGTATCCTTAACATGTAAAGGACTTTTATGAATCAAAAAAAATGTATGGACTGGTAGAAAAATGAAGCCTTGAACTGACAAATTTACAAAAGAAAAATACACATGGTAAATTGAAAAAAAAAACTTACCCAGTTTCCTTTTTACCTTCCTGCCCAGCATAGAGAAGCATCAGATATAAACAGCAATGAGAGAGAATTCCAGGTCAGAAAACCAGTGAGCTCTTGGCTAATGGAAGCCATGTGTCCCTGGCAGAAGAGTCACTCCCAGGGGCTCCAGTAGGTGCCCACTGCCTGCCCAGAGGTGCCAGCAACCCCCATGACAGCACACCCTCAAGAGTTTTTTTAACAAGAGCTTTCCAAAAACAATACCACAAAGTGCATCCCTCATCATCTCTTTGTGATGGTCCGTGGAGTGGCCAAGGGTGGGCTTGGGTAGCAAGAGTATAATCACTTTTTATTTTTGGAAGCAGAAAGCACATCTACTCCTTGGCAGCTAAAATGCTGGCATGGGCCAGAGGGAAAAGTTTAGATTACACGGCTTCCCAGTGCCCTTGTTTATTTAAACTAACCCCTGGGGCAATGGCTTTGGCAAATCTCTCAGTGGTTGCCTTTGAGGAAATCTACCAGAAGTCTTATTCTTTTGTTTTGAAATGTGGATATCCCTTGTAAAAAAAAAAAGAAAGAAAGAAAGAAAGAAACAAAAGGCAATAACACAAAACAACCTTTCAGTGACCCTGAGCTTCGCCCCTGCTCCCCACCACTCCAACCTGCACTCCTGTGCTGTGGCTCTGTGGAGCAGGGGCGGGGTGCCCTCAATGTCTTGAAGCTGAATGCCAGCCTCTCCTGATCAGGCCTGATCCAGCAGGATGCACAACGGGTTGTGGAGGACTTTTGTCTAGAGATTTGGTTTCTGTAAGGAGTAATTGCTACTGCCATGGTGTTGTGGAGAAACCAGCCTGCCTTCAACCGTGGGCATAGAGGGATTGACACAGTTAAGCTCCATTTTGCCAGAGAGAACAATAAAAATTTGAATTAGCCATTACTTAGCAGAAATGCGTTTGAATTCAATTAATAAAAAGTGATAACTCCTGGAATGAGTGGAAAGATCCCTGCAAGTCAGAAGACTTGGGTTCCGGACCTAGCTCTTTGCTGTCCAGCCCTGTGAGCTGGGCCAGTCCCATCAGGCAGCTGTCTGGACTTCAGTTTTCCTACCAAGTAAATGAGGAAGGTAGGTGGTGTCATTTTCTCCCAAATTAGTTAATTTGGAAAGTTGTACTTATCGATTCATTCAGTGATTCAACCTTTATCGTCATCTTCCAAGTATAAATTAAGTTTAAACACTCTATTAATTACTCCATCACTTATTTCAACATTAATCAGTGTTATTATGCTCTGGGATCTGAGAGATGAGGAGGCAAAAATACTGCTTGAATCCTTAACAAAGAAACTGATGTAAGAAACAGATTTGTCACTAACTGTATTATCCTTCACACGCATGCGTGTGTGCTAAGTCGCTTCAATTGTTCCAACTTTTTGCAGCCCTATGGGCTGTAGCCCGCCAGCTTCCTCTGACCATGGGATTCTCCAGGCAAGAATACTGGAGTGGGTTGCCATGCCCTCCTCCAGGGGATCTTCCCGACCCCGGGATCGAACGTGACTCTCCTGCAGCTACTGCATTGCAGGTGATTCTTTACCGCTGAGCCACCAGAGAATCCCCATTATCCTTCATAGTTATCTTTAAATCTTATCATTTCCATATACATTTAAAATGTCATCTCCCCTATACTTCCATTTTCTTTTATGCCACCTTGGACCATTTTATGTCTCTTGTCGTCTTTTTCATATATTTCCTACATTCTTAGTTGTTTGCATTTCTTTCTAATCTGCTCTTTCCTGAAGCTCATTAAACTTGAAGACAGGTACTGAGTTGGGTCGTGTTGTTTTCTGTCTGCAATGGCCCTGAGCACAGTGAGCACAAAGTAGGCACTCAGCGCATGTTTGTTAAATTGCATCAACTGATGGAATCCTAATAAATGGCTTCTTCTTGTCTGTGTCCTGTTGCCTTTGGTCAATGGTGCTCTCTTAGTACACTAATGATGAAACCCCAGACTCCTATGAGGCTGGCGTGTTTACCTAGGAGCCAGAAAGAAACCTTCAGGAGTGGAGGATTGTTTTTTCCTTGAAAACAGAATACTCAACATTATTCTGGATTATGGCACAGGTGTTGTGACACCCCTTTCACATCAACACCAAGAATATTCATTGCCAGCAGCTGTAGGTTTGGATTTCCCTTAAACCAGCTGTGAGTCTGGATGGAGGTGAGAATTTGCTAAGGGCCACAGGATACCTTCTGAATTCCTTAGCCAAAATGGCAAGGGGAGGCATTCTTATTACCTGCTAATGCAGCTTAGGAAACAGATAGGATCTGGGCTTGTTACGTTGCACTTAGGTGCAATAACTTGATACAGACTATTTTTAATGGGTCCACTTTAAGAAGTGGCAGCAGCTATATTCTGTTAAGTGTTCACGTGTTGTATGAAAGTCTCCAAAGTAATATTACCTACTATTTATGGAATGCTTCCAGTGTACCAGGTTCTCATCATGTGTTCTACTTCAGTGAATCCTCACAATGAAAGTGTCAGATAGAAAGAAGCTACGCAGAGCAGGAGGTAAACAGTGCCTTACTCATGAGTAGGGAGTGGTTGAAACAGTAATAGAACTAATTCATACAATCAGACAGTGATCTCAAACAAAACTGTGTATGTATAATAGTTGTTTACTCCAGTGTTGTCATCCAGATAATCTACAGCATCCTTAGATTGATCAAGCAGATTCTGATAGGAGTAACTCACTACTTCCACCCCACCCCCCCAAAAAAAAATAAAAAGTAAATCTTGGTGGAGAACTATAGCTTCCTGGGGAAAATGCACAGTTACTCTCATCATTCAATAAATCCAAGTTTGAAAAACTATCTTACTGATGATATTTGGAAATCAACTAGAGCAAGATAAGCTTTAAAAAGAAGTATTACAAGCCTCAGAACTCCTAGCTGTGTTCCTGATGAAGGCTTCTGGGTCTTGCTTCTCTGTTTCAGCATCTAGAGGTGGACATTTACCTGGGCTCAGAAGCTGGTTTTCAGCAAAGCCTTTGGGAGATGGAAAGGACAGAAGGAGATGCTTCAGCATGATTCACCCATTTCCAAACAATGGCTTTGGATTTGCACTGAAATCAGACTTTCAACCCAAGTGTGCCACTGCAGTTGGTTTACTCTTGGCAAAGCAAGATTTCCTGTTTTTCAGCAAACAGACTCAAAGAGGTTTAGACAAGAGACTCAAGAGCTTTCTTGCACACCAGTCAGTTCTTGCAAAATAGCATTTTAATTATTTAAGTGCAAGTGAATCAGTAACATCTGAATTAGATTTTCTTGAATAAAAAAAAGTACAATTGGCTTTTGAAACTGAAGAGAGAAAGTGCTTGGTTGGCTAAAAACAATTTAGGTTTTGTGGTGACCCCAAAGTGTTTGAAAAACAATTTACATATTTGATGAGTTCAAAATGTCTCTGGCTTAGGCCTTGTTCCCAGGATAAAATACACAATAAATATGGACATTTTAAATAGGGCTCATATTGAGTTCCATTTTCACAGGGTCTCAAATTTAGTAATCAAGAGTTGAAAGGGCCTGTCCTTATTTTTTACATGGTACATTTTCAAAACCATTAACACTCTTTAAAAAATTATTCAATAGTGAAAAGATCTTATGAACTAGGCTTTTCATGGTATCTGAGTAGAATAATTGGTCAAGCCATTTAATAACATTTTTGTAGCTACTTTTAACTGAGCCTGTCTTGTACAAAAGGGAAATTATTTCAGGGAAAGTCTAAGAGTATTTAGGTTCTGAGACTACAACGTATTTTCCTGTAAAATGAGTCATCGAGACAATTTGCAGAACTTAGATTTATGTTCATGGAAGGTTCATACCAGCTTGGGTTAATTGTGCTTATTAATCAATTTATGTTGCTCTTGCATTTTCTTAGAAAGATTTTATTTAACCAGTACAGATATTTTCTGGTTGACAGTTATAAATCCAGTCACCAGAGTGAGTTGAGTTTTTAACTCACCAGTGGTAAAGTTTAGATAAAAACAGAGAAACAGATGTCCATAGAGAAACATTCACTGTTGGATAAGAACCCATTGATTGAGACTTGCTGTGAACTGACAATGTGATTACAATCTAATGGACTTAAAGCTAGAAGATTTTGGTTTTCTCTTCAAGTATGTCGTGTGTGTGTGCTAAGTTGCTTCAGTAGTGTCTGACTCTTTGCAACCCTATAGATTATACCCATTCTCCTGCATTGGCAGGCGGATTCTTTACCACTGAGCCACCAGAGAAGTTCGAAATGTGATATACTGGAAGCTAAAGTGTCTCAAGAAGATGGAATGATCAGTCATGTGGAATGATGGGTCATATAAGAAAGAATTGGTTTTGTGGAAGGACTTAACAAAGGGGAAGTTGTTAATGATTCTGACCAGAGTAATCTTTGCAATCCCATGGACTGTAGCCTGTTAGGCTCCTCTGTCCGTGAAATTCTCCAGACAAGCGTACTGGAGTGGGTTGCCATTTCCTTCTCCAGGGGATCTTCCCAACCCAGGGACTGAACCTGGGTCTCCTGCATTGCAGGCAGACACGTTACCATCTGAGCTACTAGGGAAGCTAATTTTATTAGGGTAGTGTAAGTAAAAGCCTGACTGGAGCAGACATAGAAGGAATAGAAGGAGGGAAATAAGAGAAAACTGATAGGAATAATTCTCTCAAAGAGTTTAGTGCTAATTCTATTTCTGAAAGGGGAAATAGGGTATCTCAAAATCTTTTACAAAATCAACTTTATTGAGGCATAATTTATATACCATGAAATGTACCCATTTTGATGAGTTTTGGCAAACTTATATATGTCTGCAAAACCACACCATAACTGAAGTAGAGAACATTTATGACATGCCCCCAAGTTCCCCAGTGCCACTTCCCAGTCAGTCCCTCCACTCCTGACCTAGGCAACCACTAATCTGCTTTCTGTCACTGTAGATTATATTTGCCTTTTATAGAATTTCATTTAAATGCATTCATACAGTATGTACTCTTTTGTGTCCAAATTTTTTTTCCACCCAATAATAAATTTTTTAAAAAAGATTTTCCCATGTTGTTAATGGGATCAGAGACTATTCCTTTTATTTATGGGCAGTATTATTTTGTCTGTATAAAGTATAGTTTGTTTGTTCATTCACCTGGTGGACATTTGTATTCTTTCCAGTTTTGGATAATTATGAATTTAGGTTGCATGATTATTTGTGTGCACCTGTGTTTTCATTTCTATTATATAAAGACTTTAGAAATGGAGTTGCTAGATAAGTGGTAAGCATCTATATAATTTTATAAGAAATTGCCAAGATTTTCTCTAAAGAAACTGTATGATTTTCATACCAGAGGTATACAAGAGTACCAGTTCCTCCAAAATATTCTAACATTTGGTATTGTCAGTTTTTTTTAATTTTAGTTAGTCCTGTGGGTATGTAGTGGGTATCTCACTGTGACTTTCTATTCTGGCAGTTCTGGCAATTTGTAATTTGCAAGGAATTTCTTTAGTTCATTAAAATTGTCCAATTTATTGTTCTAATGTAATTCATAATGTGCACTTACCTTGTTTTTAATGCCTGTATGGTCTGTAGTAATGCCTTTGCTCTCATTCCTGATATCGGTATTTTGTGACTTCAGTCATTTTGTTGTGGTCAATAATGATTAGTTTAGCTAGGGTCTCATTGAATTCATATTTTCAAGGAACTAACTTCATAAAATTAAAATATAATTGATATAAAACATTATATTAGTTTCAGGTATACAGTATTATTCGCTATTTGTATATAGTGGGTAATGATCACCACAATAAATCTAGTTAACATCTATCACTACATATAATTACAAATTATTTTTCTTGTGATGAGAAATGCTAAGATTTACTCTCTTAGCAACTTTCAAATATACAATAGAGTATAATTAAATATAGTTACCATGCTATATATTATACTTTCATAATTTATTTTATAATTGGAATTTGTATATTTTGGCTACCTTCACCCATTTCACCCACCTCCCATTCCTTGCCTATGGCACCACCAATCTGTTTTCTATATCAGTGAGTTTGATTTTGGGGTTTTTGTTGTTGTTGCTGTTTTTCAGATTCCACATAAGTGAGATCATGTAGTATTTTCCCCTGACTTATTTCACTTAGTGTAATGGCTTCAAGACCTATCCCTACGGTCATAAATGGCAAGTTTTTCTTCTTTTTTATGGCTTAATAATTTTCCATTCTCAACTTTGTTTCAAAAAGTTTTTATTTCACCTTCATTTTGAAGACTATATTTTACTGTTTGTAGCATTATTGAAATTGTAGATCTTTTCCCCCATCTCTTTAAAAATATAATTCCATTGTCTTCTGACTTGCCTAGTTTCTCATGAGAATTTGTGTATTATTTTTGTTCCTCTGCATAAGATCTTTATTCTTTGGTTGCATTTAAGATGTTCTCTCTCTCTTTTTTTTAATTGATTTATTTTTTATTGAAGGATAATTACTTTACAGAATTTTGCTGTTTTCTGTCAAACCTCAACATGAATCAGCCATAGGTATACATATATCCCCTCCCTTCTCTTTATCACTGATTTTTAGCAATTTGACTGTTATATGCTTTGAATGTGTTGTGTATGTGTCTGTGTATGTATTCTACTTGGGATTTATTGTGTTTCTTGAGTCAGGGGCTTAAAGTTTTAGTGAAATTTGGAAAAATTTCAGCCATTAATATTTTCATTTCTTCTGAGACTACAATTACAAGATATCAGACTACTTGATATTACTTCAGAGGCCACTAAAGCTCCAGTAATTTTATTTTCAATCTCATATCTTTTAGTGTTTTGTTTTGGGTAAATTCTGTTGTAGTGTCTTTAAGTCGATTGACTTTTTCTTTTGCAGTGTCTTATCTGGTGTTTATCTCATTCAGTAAAATTCTCACTTCAAATACTGAATTTTTTAAATCTCTAAGACATTACACTAGGTTAATTTAAATAGCTTCCATGTCTCTCCTCATTATGTTTGTGTTTTCCTGTAAATATCTGTTCATAGTCTTAATAGTTGCCTTAGCATCCTTGTCTATAACACCACCATTTGTTATTTCTGGATTGGTGTCAGTTCACAGATTCCCCCTCGAATATCTGTTACATTTCCTGCCCTTAGTGTATCTAGTCACTTTTTACTAAATGATATTCATTGTGATGCTATCTTATTGATTGTTCTGAATTTTGTTATCTTCCTCTAAAGAGTGATGGCTTTCTTTTTCAGTAAGCAGTTAAGGTTCTTGCATATCAGTCTGTTCCTACTGAATCCTGTTTTTAAATTTTAAATTTAAGCTTGGTAGAGTAGACTTTGCGCCAGAAATAGTTTATTTTTATCACTAAAGCATAGTCTCTCTGGTACCTCTTTTAAATGCCCTTATAATTGGCCTATATCAACATATGGTTACTTATTGTACCGTGGGGCCTATAACAATAGAGATGAACTTTACTTTTCCTCTGTGAATTGTCTTCTGTTACTAACTTAATTTTGATTTTTTACCCCCTTCCCCTTTTCTCCATTCTATTTCATCAGTTATTAGACAAATGTTGAAACTTTGGATCTTCCCTCCATGCTCGAAATTTTATTTTATAATTTCCATCACACTTTTGTTTCTGGGAGAATTCCTTGGCTTAATCTATAAGATTACTAATTTGTTCTTTATCAATATTTTTTCTGCTATTCAGCCAATCTCTTGAGTTTTCTCCAAATATTATGTTTTTTCATTTTTAAGATCTCTGTTTCTTTTATTTCATAGATATGATATCTTCTCTTGTTCCTTTGAGAATGTTAATTGCTTTTTGTAAAGGTTTCTTATTTGCTTACTCTGTTAACTGTACCCTCAAGTGTTAACCCTCCTCTTTGTTAAATTTGATATTTTATCAGGGTGTTTGTTGAGTCTATGTTTACACTTCTTTCAGATTCCTTCTTATATTTATATGGATTCTATTGTGTATTGCAGCTACTTTCAGTTACTATAAGGGGAAGGTAAATTATTCAGCAGCTGGGCAGCATGTGCCAGTGGCTTATCTTCTGGGTTAGTGAAGTACTTCTTCTTCCAAGATTAAACCAGACTCTCACGGGACTTCCCTGGTTTTTGGACCCAAACATTTGTATTTCTTACTAAACCCTTAGAAGCAAAAGTCTACTGCTTACATCTTGTTCCAAATTGGGGATAAATGGATGGATTGAAAAAAAACTACTGTCATGAATGCTCTCTGATTTTGATTTTCTCTCACTATTAGTTCAGTTCCGTCTCTCAGTCGTGTCCGACTCTTTGCGACCCCATGAACCGCAGCACACCAGGCCTCCCTATCCATCACCAACTCCCTGAGTCCACCCAAACCCATGTCCATCGAGTCGGTGATGCCATCAGCCATCTCATCCTGTCGTCCCCTTCTCCTCCTGCCCCCAATCCTTCCCAGCATTAGGGTCTTTTCCAACGAGTCAACTCTTCGCATGAGGTGACCAAAGTATTGGAGTTTCAGCTCCAACATCAGTCCTTCCAATGAACACCCAGGACTGATCTCCTTTAGGATGGACTGGTTGGATCTCCTTGCAGTCCAAGGGAGTGTCAAGAGTCTTCAACACCACAGTTCAAAAGCATCAATTCTTTGGCACTCAGCTTTCTTTATAGTCCAACTCTCACATCCATACATGACTGCTGGAAAAACCATATCCTTGACTAGACGGACCTTTGTTGGCAAAGTAATGTCTCTGCTTTTTAATATGCTATCTAGGTTGGTCATAACTTTCCTTCCAAGGAGTAAGTTTCTTTTAATTTCCTGGCTGCAATCACCATCTGCAGTGATTTTGGAGCCCAGGAAAATAAAGTCAGCCACTGTTTCCACTGTTTCCCCATCTATCTGCCATGAAGTGATGGGACTGGATGCCATGATCTTAATTTTCTGAATGTTGACAATATAGTGATTAGCAAATTCATCTTCTAGACACCGTTCCTTGCATATATTGCTCTGCATCTGAAGTCTTCTAGACCCACTTCCAACTTATGTAAAATCTTCTCGTGTATAATGACAGAGTGGTTTACTTCCATTAATTCATTCCTTTGTGCTTTCTATATTTAAAAGGCTTCTGAACATATTTGTTCTACTGATAAAATTTTCTTGTTTTTTGGAGTGTTTATTAAGATTTTCTTATTTTTTCTGTCATTTAATAATCCATAGTTGAATTTCTTCTGTATTTTTATTATCTCTTCTTCAGATTTGTTTACTTCTGTTTTCTTAGAAAATTTCCAGAATTTTATGTTCTATATTGATTTCAAATAACAAATTTCCATGGTTATTAATTTATTGATTTTTTTTGTCTTCCAGTTGTACTGATTTCCTTGTTATTTTCAGTTTTAGCTATATCTAAATTTTGATTTCTAAGATTATTTATTTAATTATTTTTTAAATTATTTGTTTTGATAATTTGACTGCTAAGTCAAAGATGAAATGGAAGGGCTTTGTGATTTCTAATTACTAAAAACGTTTTTATTTCTCTTTTTGTAAGTCTCAGTAAATATCTCATCATATATCATTAATTCTAATTGTTTGTGCTCATCTATATTTCAAGTTATGAAGTCATCTTTGTGTTAATTATTGTGGTCAGAGTGATGAGACATAGTCAGACTATTTACATGAATGGGGAAAGAGAAGAATGGATTCTGGATGGCAACCAAAAATATTCAGTGAGTAGACACTGAATTTCCTTTTTTATTTTATGAAGAATGTCATAATGGCTGCCAGATTATCTTAGCAAATGCTACTAATGATACATAAGTTAGTAAGAAAAACAACAATCATGTTTGCCTATTAATTCAGTTTTAAACTCATTTTCTCCTCATACAATCCATATGAAATAATTAAGATTTATATTATTGTTCTTAGGCTGCAAATATGGAAACTGAGGCTTATAGGAATGAAAGAACTTCTCCAATGTTCTAGTTATTTTGGAAGGAATTATTTCTAAGGCTAGCCAAGACAGCATATTTTCTGGCTGCAAATTCAAGTAAACACCCTTTGTCTTCTTTACCTATACTACAACAAATTTTTCTCATTTTAAAATTACCATATAATTTTTGGTACCAATTATCCTATTTTGAATTGCTACCAAAAAACCTATCATTTTCACTATATGATTACTTTTTCTTAGGGGTAAATTATATATAGCCTTAACCTCATAATTCTGGTTAAGCTGATGTGGGTAAATAATATGATGTTCTTTCCAATAGCAGTTTTGAAAATGCCATCACATTGTTTATAACTTTTCTTCTGTGTTATTCTCCATTTTCTGGATTTGATGGTTTAAAGTCTTATTTTTCTTAAACCAATGTATAGAGGTTGCATTTATATTTACTAAAATAGTGCTATCTATAATCTCACGATTTGGTAACAATATTCAGTCTTTTACATTATGACTCCCTAATTTGCTACAGTTTAGTAGGGTCAAGAATATTTTCAGTTGAAACTTTTAAGCAAGGTACATGGTTGGTTTTTAGATGTTACAGCAATTTTCATTAAGAAATAGATGCTTTAACTCTATTCTTTAGCCCTTAATTTTATTTCCTGCACTTATATGCATTGTCATACATAGTAGTTAGAATTTATAGTAGTTTGATAAACAGTGCTTTGCATTTGGCATAAAAGTACAAGTCATTCATTACAAAGAGTCATATTTGATGCTACGTTTTAGTTTAACACCATGACCAGAATCATTTAGTTTTCTATTTCTAGCCAAATCTAAAATAGCAAAGACTAAATCAATGCCTTGGATATAGTTCCTAATTTATCATACAATTCCCAATCATGTGAGACACTCTCCTTCCTCTGAGAAATATCAGAATGCATTTCATTTTATCTGACTCAGAATATTGATGTCAGGAGTGTCACAAACTTATAAAATCACTAATAATATGGAAAAATTTGGGAATATGACACTGAGTTTTAATGGTGGAAAATGACTCATGCTCAATTTTAAAATTTTATTAGAAGAGATGTCTATTTCTTAATCTTTACATATGTAAAAAGAAAAACATGATATAGTAGAAAGAACACTGGCCCTGGATTTGGAAAGTTCTAACTCTATCTAGTGCTTCTCTGATGGCTACGTGGTAAAGAATTTGCCTGCAATGCAGGAGACCCAGGTTCTATCCTTGGGTCAGGAAGATCCCCTGGAGGAGGAATTGGCAATTCACTTCAGTATTCTTGCCTGAAAAAGCCCATGGACAGAGGAACCTGGTGGGCAACAATCCATGGGGTCTCAAAGAGTCAGACACGACCGAGCAACTGAACAACAAGCTGTATCTAGTATGGGCTCTGGCATGAGGTAGCAATGAAACAATGAGCTAGATAGTTTCTCTGAGCTTGTTTTCTCCTGTATTTATGGGAATAATAATGTCTGTCTGATCTTAAAGGGTAATTGAGAGTCTCAAACGAGAGCATATATATGAAAGGAAGCTGCCAAATGCAATGCAATGTGGTGGCTGTATTAGCTTTCCATACGCATCTGTGGTTCAGTCTTGAATGTAAACAATGCTCCACCAGCCCGTATAGGAAGAGAGAACACCTAAAAGGAACAGATCTTTTATTTTTTTATTTTTTAAAGTCATTTATTTATTTGTCTGTGCTGGGTCTTAGTTGTGACACGTGGGATCTTTAGTTGCAGCATGCAAACTCTTAGTTGCAGAATGTGGGCTAATTTCCTGACCAGGGATCGAACCCATACCTCCTGCATTGGGAGTGTGAAGTCTTAGCCATTGGAACACCATGGAAGTCTGTAGGAGGCCCCTTTATTTTAAAACATTCTTAATTTGGATTGGTCAACACATGTCCTGTTCTATTCTGTGGAGGACAGCATCATGAATATATCATGATCATTTGTGGTATCGTCCCTCTTGCTACCACTGAGTGATAGTTCAGGGATTCTCTAGTGTTTATTCATGATTCTAACATTGTATCAAGTGGTAGTGCATCTTCTTGATATTTTAATTGTGATTGTTACAATGTAATTCTTACATTCTTACACTGATTTTTGAAGCATGTAAAATATTTTTCCTCTTATGACTTTACTTTTATATTTGTGACTATTATATTTGTAACTATAAGCATTATCAGTTATCTCAGTCAAATTGTATTCATTCAGAAGATTCATTCAGATTTATTATCTTAGTAACTTCATTGTAGAAACATTTATGTAGCGCTTGAAATATAGGTAACTTCTGGGTGCTCAGAACCATAAGTCAAATAAGATAGTGTCTTCAGGAAATTTTAAATTTAAGTTAGGAAATGGAGATCTACAGAACTTTCAATAGAATGTGACAAGAATGAAATGTGGTGATATAAACAGAATGATAAATAGAGCTCTAGCTTGGACTTGACACCAGTATTTTAATTTTTTTTGGTGGCAAAAGGTGGGGTACAAAGACCTGAAATTTAAATACATGAAGTAATTCTGTTTATCTAAAGCAAAGTTCACAAATTGTTGTCTGTAGACTAGATTTGTCTTGCATATATACATACATATACACATATATAGGCTCATCATATTAAAAAGCAGAGACATTACTTTGCCAACAAAGGCCCGTCTAGTCAAAGCTTTGGTTTTTCCAGTAGTCATGTATGGATGTGAGAGTTGGACTATAAAGAAAGCTGAGCACCAGAGAATTGATGCTTTGAACTGTGGTGTTGGAGAAGACTCTTGAGAGTCCCTTGGACTGTGAGGAGATCCAGCCAGTCCATCCTAAAGGAAATCATTCCTGAATATTCATTGGAAGGACTGATGCTGAAGCTGAAACTCCAATACTTTGGCAACCTGATGCGAAACCAACTCATTTGAAAAGACCCTGATTCCGGGAATGATTGAAGGCGGGAGGAGATGGGGACGACAAAGGATGAGATGGTTGGATGGCATCACCGACTCAATGGACATGAGTTTTAGTAAGCTCTGGGAGTTGGTGATGGACAGGGAAGCCTGGTGTACTGCAGTCCGTGGGGTCGCAAAGAGCCGGACATGACTGAGTGACTGAACTGACTGAACTGATATAGGCTCACAGAGTATTTCAAAAATTTGAACCAGCATGAAAGCATTAGATCTCATGCGAAAACCTAAATTTCTCAGTTTCTCTTGAAAGTTTTTAAACATTTGACATTAGTCCTTAACTAATGTCCATAACATTAGCTCTGCTTTTGTATGTGATGAAAGCCACCCAAAGATGGACTAAACATGCCTACCTTAAATTGGCCAAGTGCTCACAAGTTCACCACTAGCTGTGCCACTTCACACACCCCATGCTTGTCATTTCTGAAACACCCACATTGGCTCACATTTCATGGCCTGTGCATTTCTTGATCTCTAGTCTGGAACTTTCTCCCCTGCCCCCCACCTCTGCCCGGAGGGTAGAGGTGTACCTGTTAGCTTAATTCCTCATTCATTCAGGCCTCTAGTTCAAGGTCACCTCATTATAGAGGCTTTCCCTGACCTCTTTCCCTAAAAGAACATTCATCACTATCGCTTTATCCCTCTTAACTCTTCTTTGAGGCATGCATGTGTGTGCGTGCTAAATTGCTTCAGTCGTGCCTGACTCTGTGTGACCCTATGAACTGTAGCCCGCCAGGCTCCTCTGCCCATGGGATTCTCCAGGCAAGAATACTGGAGTGGGTTGCCATGCCCTCCAGGGGATCTTCCCAACTCAGGAATCAAACCTGGTTCTCCTGCATTGCAGGCAGATTCTTTACCACTAGCGCCACCTAGGAAGCCCTGACACTTACTGCCAAATGGCATATGATGTATTTTTTATGTGTTTACTTGTATATTAAATATGCCCCTCTGATAGAACATATGCTTTGTGAGAGCTGGGCCTTTGTTTTACTTACCATGGTTTTCCTGCCACTTATCACAGTGCATGGCACAGAACAGCCAATAAATACGTGTTGGGCGAATGCTGTTGAATGAGTGTATTGAATGTATACACATGTGTATAATGTATGTTACATATAACGTATACAAAATGTTAAAACTGCAATATATATTTTAATGATCTGAGAAGCTGTTCTCAGGCTCTGGTTACCTGAATGGTAAACAAAGAACCTTGTTTGCTCATGGCTGCTACAATTCAAGAGGCTGTGGAATGCACATGATTTGGGACATACAATTCAATTTGGATCAAGCTGAAATTCTGAGCATTTTGTGGTTTCTCCCTAACACCAGACATACAACTCTCCTTCCAGTGTACCGTGCAGTTTTATTTCAGGTCATGTAAAAACCGCAAACTTATGGAGGTGTGGAGGTGGGAAAAGGTGGTAGAAAATAACACATCTTAAAAGCCTTTTGTTTCTGAGTCCTCATACTTCTTGCAGAGCTCTGCACTGGAAGGAAAAAAAAATGGTCAGGACTATCAGGGGAAAGAATTGAGGAGACATTTGATAGGATAGATGAGAAGTAAATGGGGGAGGGAACATTCGAGTCCAGATGAGTTTTACCACAGTGTAGAAATAAACGCCCATAATCCTCCTGGCCTCATTGTGTCCTCAGCAATGACACAAACGTGGGAAGATTTATGTAATTCAGTGGGTCTCACACTGTTACGAAGAAATATTGGAATGAGGGAAACCCTGACTGTGAACTTGGCTTTTCACCAGCCTGACTGTGTGGTATGTGTGTATTCCCCAAACAATTAAGAAGTATTTCATTTTGTTCCTTGGCAGATCTGCTTCACTCCCATGTATGACTATCTTCTTGTCTTTATTCTTTTCTTACAACTCAAAGGAAAATTATACACTCCCTGTTCACAATCTCTTCCCCATCTATGACTTAATGGCTCCCCATCTGTGCTTTTCTCTCCGTTTTATAATATAATTGACAGGCATTCTCATTTACCCAAAAAATGTTTATTGAGTGCCCACTAGTTCTAGGCATTAGAGATACACATTGGAACAACATATATAGCTTTAATAACACTTTCTATGATTTAAGAAATTACCAGGGAGAATTTTTACAGATGCTGGTTGAAACATCCATCAAAGGATATTGAAAAAAGTAAACACATGATGTTCTTTTCCTGCAAAAGGCAGACACTTAATCCTGGTGTTCTTTGGAAAACTTTACTGTAAGATGTGTAAGGAGGTATGTATGCCAATGATTCTCTATCAAAATAACTACAAATTCTAACACCCGAGAAGAATGTCTCAGAAAAAGCAGGACCAGATGTTTCTAGATATATGCATAAACAGCACATATGAAAATGCTTATGCATTTGATTAGCCTTTTTTCTTCAGGCTGAGATGCCTACTCTGGAGATATAGGTGAGTATGCCAGCACTGCAGAAAAAGTCCTCAGCCTCTCTGATGCCTAAAGATAGAAATATAAACATTAATTTGGAGACCAACTGAGTAGGTGGCCTCCTGGGTGTGATGGGTGTCATTTTTTTTAAGGGAAGTTTTAATCGGCATGTTATTGAGATGACATCATGTATTGTTTTTAGCTGAATTCTGTGGCAGAAAAGTGTGTAGGAAGAAGCCACAGTCCTGTAGGAAAGATAATGTTATTTACTATTTCCCATATACTTTTAAGTATAAACCAAGATCGGAGCAGCAGTTTCAGTAGCAGAAACACTTGGCTTTTGGAAGAGTTTTCTTTGCTCTTCCATTGGCTCCATACAAGGGCCCTTTTGGGGTTTTTCATGAGAATTGTGAATGTGGAAGTTATAAAATAGACTGCTAGGCTGTACTACTCATTTGGGGGAGAACAGAAAAGTTTCTGGGAGCACAGGGTAAGGTAGCCCTTTCTGTTTTCTCAGTTGAAGCTCTGGACAACTGGGAAGGCTAGAGAAAGCGAAGTTCCAACATTTGATTTTCTGATTAACTCTGTTACTATGAAAACTCTTAGTTGTTTTTGTGCTTGGGATTGAAAATATTTCTAAGAAGTCTGCTTACTTTCATAGTAAATGCTGTTTACAACTGTAATGGAGTCTTTGCTCAAGGTTGAGGATCTCGCACCCTTGGGTGCCTATAGTGGAGATCATAACTGTGGTTTAAATGTAGAGGAGAGGCTATTCTATAGATGGTGGATTTTGGACTAAATCTCTAGTGAAGACTTGTGTGGTGCCTTTATGAGAGATAATAATTAAGCATCTAGGCAGCTGTATGTGCCTGTGCTGAGCCCCACAGCCACAGGCACTTTGAGAAGAAACAGGCTCTTGGGAAGTTATTTCTAAAAGTTACATAACTGGAACTTCCTTGGTGGTCCAGTGGCTAAGACTCCACATTCCCAATGCAGGGGTCCCAGGTTCAATCCCTGGTCTGGGAACTAGGTCCCTCATGCCACAGTGAAGAGTTTGCATGCGGCAACTTAAAAGATCCTGAGTGCCACAACTAAGACCCAGCACAGCCAAGTAAATAAAGAAAAAAATAACTGAATAAATAAAAGTTACAAAACTAGTAAGTGACAAGGGAATAATTCAAACCCCAAACCGTAAAGATCAACAGCACAATCTCATTTTGCAAATAACTAAGTGAGACCCAGAGAAGGAGATAAATTATTCAAGGCCACAGAACAGATTACAAACAGAGATGGGACAGATGGGCTTCTGTCCACCAGGCTGGCCTTCCTACAACACTATACATCTGATTGTGTACACAGCCCACCAGGGTCTCAAGATCAAATTTGAGACCAAGGAATCCCTACCATACCAGCTCCAGTACAAACAAAACCTTGTCACTGTTTGGGGGAAGCCTTTTTGCTTTTCACTATCGTATTATTTGACCTCCTACTATATAGGCTTCCCAGGTAGCACCAGTGGTAAAGAATCCTCCTGCCAATATGGGAGATGCAAGAGACGTGGGTTTGATCCCTGGGTTGGGAAGATCCCCTCTAGGAGAAAATGGCAACTCAATCCAATATTCTTGCCTGGAAAATTCCATGGACAGAGGAGCCTAGCAGGCTACAGTCCATGGAGTCACAAAAGAGTTGGACACAACTTAGCATACTCGCCTATTATATGGCCAGAATCTACCAGGTTCTTCTGTGATCCTCACGATAACCCTCTGAGATAGTATTATCATTATGTTCATTTTACAGATGGGTAAACTGAGTCCTGGTTCCTTTAAAGAACTTGCTCAAGGTTGCACAGGTAGAAAGAGACTGAATTGGGGTCCAAAATTTTTTCAATGGGACTTGAACCTTTCCTCTTTCCACAACACACAGTTTCCTTCACTGTTGCTCTGGGGATGGCAGGGGTGGGGGTGGGTGGGTGAGGAGGTGCCCTATGCAAACATCTCCTCCTGCCCAGCCCCAGAGATTACTGCCTTGCTTGGCCAGATGCCTGGCACCTGTGAGCTTGGGGCCAGCTGCAGCTAGGCTTTTCAGAGCCTGTGCTGGGTGGGCATGTCACTCTGCACTGTGTGAATGAGTGTTTGATTTGCCTTAGCTCACCATTGGGTGGAGTCCACTTTGAGCAGAACACTTAGTGGCTGAATAAACACTCAGAGCATCTTGGAAAGGCTGCATGTACTGGTGGTTTGACACTGATTTGGGCTTCTTGGAGAGGTGCCACTGAAAGCCAGCTTTGACCACTGGTGCGCTGTTGCGAGACCTTGCCTTCTTAGCCTCTCACTGTCCCAGTTTCCTTGGAGGTCAACCGAGGACAAATAAATCCTGTTATTTCTGCTGAATTTCTCTTCTTCATACCGAGGACAGAGGCAGGAGACGCCTCTGAAATGCTGGACAAAGGGAACTAAATACCACCAAAATGGAAGAGGCTGCTTTAGAACTCCATACCGGGGAGGCTGATAAAGATGCACAACCTGGGGCAAGAATGGAGAAATTTCTTTGCTTTTTATTCTTAGAGACCCTTGGAGCTGGCCCGTTAAGAGATGTGTTTCCTTTTATTACCGCAAAGACTGAGTTAGAGGATTTGGGGAGCCTTATACTGTTGTTCCCTGCCCTGGCTCCGACTTGAATCTCAGAAGGGTGGATTGCTGTGACCATGAGCCTGAGAAAAGTGCAGAAGAATGGGAGTTTGCATGTGACTGTGAATGTTGCTGCATTAATGCTGGGACACATGAACAGGGAGAGTGTTCTCAATGGACCAAAACAGTCCCATTACGTGGAGGAAGTGGGGAAGCCGTGCTGTGAATTTCTCGAACTTGAAGCTAACATGTGAACGTTGGTGATGAAGTCAGTCTTTCTCCAATAGTCCACATAAAGATCTAATCTACACACATGTGAAAACTCACAGGAGATCCCAAAACCAGCCTAGAAAAATGTCTTCGATATAGTCAGTGTCACTTGAGTATGCAAATTGTTTTTTTCTTGACTGATTGAAACAAGGCACTTGGAGATTCAAGATGGTTGGTGAAATAATAAAGTGCCATTATCTCTTCAAAGAAGTAATAAACAAGAGGCAAGGAGGATAAAACCATCCATGATGGGCATTATGGAAATTTCTGCAAAAAATATCCCCAAAGGGAGCCATCTCTGGACCTTGAGACCTGCATCATTGACTTTAAAACAGTCTTTTTTCTAGCTCTTGTTGATCTCTACCCAAATAAAATAATCATACTTGAGTAAATTATTTCTCACACTGTGTCTCACGGAGAACACTGAAATCACTGTGAAGCTGAAAAATTACTGACAGACATAGGGGACGTGTTACTCTAAGTAGCCTGGAAAGGTGTCTAAACAGTTGAGTGACTTAGTGTGATTAATGGGCCTGTTTGAGTCAACAGTAGTGGCTGGAGTGCTGAGGTCAATTTTGTTTCCTTAATGATAATAAGCAGGGAACAGAGACTAGCTTAGATTTAGGAAGTTGAATTAGGGTCTGGATAATTTAGAGTCATGATAGTATAGCTTGAAAAAAGAGTTTTGCCACCTTCAACCAATTGCCAGCTTGGACCTTTTTAATTGAGTGACTATTTGGTGGAGATAAAGGAAAAATAGCATTAAAATAAGTGCCAAAGAATTTTCAGAAAATAAAAAACAGATATTTAGGGGGAAGGTAGCTACCTTTTTCTTATCTTGCAAGGGTTCAACTTCAATAAATAAAAATGTCTATTCCCCCTGCCAGAAGGCCTCCCTAAACTTATCTAAAGTGTTAGTCCCGGATCTTATTTTTACTTTATTTTATTTTTTCATGTAAAGGTATTTTATTTTAAATACAGCAGTGTGTAAATGTCAGTCTCAAACTGTCAGTCTGAAACTATCCATCTATCGCTCCCTCACCACCTTTACCCCCAATGACCATAAATTTGTTCTGTAAATCTTGTAGGTCTGTTTCATAAATAAGTTCATTTGTATCATTTTTTTAGATTCCCCATATAAGCAATATTGTATAATATTTGTCTGTCTCTGTCTGACTTACTTCACTTAGTATGATAATCTCCAGGTCCATCCATGTTACTACAAATGGCATTATTCCATTCTTTTTAATGGCAGAGTATATCTCCAGATATATGCCCAGGAGTGGGATTGCTGAATCATATGGTAACTCTATTTTTAGTTTTTAAATAGCTCCTTGGACTTTTCACAATTGTAATTCTATAGTTACTTGTGTAATTATTTGTTTAATATCTTTGTTTAATATCTCTCTCGAGACAAAGGACTGTGTCCATTGTCTTCACCACCATATTTCCAGCTCCTATCCCTGTATCTGGCACATGGTAGAAATTTAATAATAAAGGCATTGGTAGAATAAATGAGTGAATGAATAGCTCCTTCACAATGACTACTAAATTTTGTAGTTATAATCTCATTCTTTACACACTAAGATTGTTTGATTTATCCATTTATTGGTCAGAAGCTTTCAAAGGCTAGACATTCTCTAGATGAGCTGCTGAAGCTAAAGATACATTTTTCCAAAATAAATTCTGGATTTCCAGCTGATAGCATCTATTTGCAGTTGTTTTTTAACATAGAGCATCTCAACTGCCTTGGGTTCATATTTTTGGAGGAGAATTCCCTTGTCAAAATGAGATTCCTCTTCTCTCACTTGTCAACAAATCTTCATATTTCCTCATAATCAAGATTTATGAAAATAAAATTGGGGAGGATTATCAGAGTCACAGAAACCAAAGAATGATGGTCACTGGGTATACCTTAAATGCCATGACTATGGAGTCTTTGGGGCTTCCCTGGTGGCTCAGCAGTGAAGAATGTGCCTCAATGCAGGAGTCACAGGCGATGCAAGTTCGATCCCTGGGTTGGGAAGATCCCCTGGAGGAGGGCATGGCAACCCACTCCAGTATTCTTGCCTGGAGAATCCCATGGGCAGAGGAGCCTGGTGGGCTACAGTCTATAGGGTCGCAGAGTTGGATGTGACTGAAGCGACTTAGCACAAATGCACATGGAGTCATCACTGCAGTTCAAGGTGTAGGCCATTCCCATGGCCCTGATTTCTAGTCAGCAAGCATGTTGGTTCTTAATGTGGGTGAAACCTATAAGTGAATGTTTTTCTTGGAATCCCTCAAACTGCTTTCCCACCCCGTGATTTAAGAGGAAATTTCCTGAATGAATTTCAAAGAGCCATAAGTCAATAAGAAGAAAGGCATAAAACTGATAAACTGCTAGTAGTTATATCAGATGAGGGTGACCTTCCACATCTCCTCTGAGTCTAGCCCTGTATTTTCTAGAAAAGCATTTCTAACTCCTCCCAGCAGATGTGGGTGAGAGGAATATGCTTAGGGCTGCAGGAAGAGCCTCCTGGAAGCGTATTCATGGGTAGCCTCACACTGCGATGCTATGCGTTGGGGGGATGGGGCGGGAAATAGTCATCTCCTTTGGCCTCTGGTGAAGCATTTTTCCACACCCGAGATGACAGCAGAATGTTGCTGTGAAAGATGTTTTTCACTTCTGTTTCTATCTGGTTGGCTTGAAACAGCAGTTTTCCAGTCAGAAAGCTGTGCACTCCACAGTTGTGCTGTGTGCACACCACAGGGCAGTGAAGTGCTCCTTGGTGGATGTTATGAAGTGAGGAGGGAAACAGGAGACTAGCACTGGGACCCGTCCCGGATCCTAATTCTGATTTTGACACCATTTCATCTTAGGATTCCTGTTCTCTGAGTTTGGGAGAAATATCTTGTTAAGCCTTAGTTTACTTATCTAGGAAAATGAGTAAACTGAATAGATCATCTAGGTTGATCTCTAGGAGGCTTGCGTCAGGTGAGCCAGCCATGGTCAAGCAAGTGGGTGATCAGGCTAAAAATACTCGATTATCTATACCAAGGCTTGGCAATTTTAGCTGTGTCATCAATGCTGTGTCTCTCAGTCTGTGCGCAGTCTTACTCTATGCCATTAAGAAATACAAAGAAGGAAATATTGGAGGCACAAGAATATATACACTTTGCTTACGTTTGCCTTTTATAGTCTGCACTGCTGCTGCTGCTGCTGTCACTTCAGTAGTGTCCGACTCTGTGCGACCCCATAGACAGCAGCCCACCAGGCTCCCCCGTCCCTGGGATTCTCCAGGCAAGAACACCGGCGTGGGTTGCCATTTCCTTCTCCAATGCATGAAAGTGAAAAGCGAAAGTGAAGTCGCTCAGTCGTGTCCGACCCTTTGCGACCCCATGGACTGCAGCCTACCAGGCTCCTCTGTCCATGGGATTTTCCAGGCAAGAGTACTGGCGTGGGGTGCCATTGCCTTCTCCGATAGTCTGCACTAGTATGTCTCAGATAGCAGTGCCTTATACTACTCAGACAATTTAAATGCTTTACAGCAATTGTGATAATTCTAGACATCACCTTTTAAGCATATTTCCCAATATTCAGCCAAAACTTTTTTCCTTAGCTGGACATTTAAAAAACTACTTATTTGCACACAAGTTTCTAAATTATAATATCAACTCTACTCCTAACAAAAATAATGACAAATAGTTATAGAATATTTTGCATTTCATATTCTCCTTAGAACACATCCCACTAGAGGTGTTCAAAAAAAAAATTTCTTTCTAAGTTTGAAAGACAGTAGGCAAGTGTGAATGTTGTCTTGATGAGGAGGGAACAGGTCTTTAGTTACCAGGATCTCTCACTTTGGAAATATCCACTTTGTTTTTTGCAAAAACTTGTGTTCATTTGAAAACCAAAACTCAAATTTGGTTGAACCCCAAGATAGTGTTTCTAAAAACTCAGAATTTGATCTTGCTTGGTGGATTTACAATTTAAAGAGAGAGGTGTGTGTATGTTTAGTTGCTCAGTTGTGTCTGACTCTTGCAACCCTATAAACTGTAGCCCACCAGGCTCCTCTGTCCATGGCGTTTTCCCAGCAAGAATACTGGAGCGGGTTGCCATTTCTTCCTCTGGAAAAAACTATTAAGCTACAGAAGTGGATGTGTGCAGATCCCTCCTTTCATAAGGAAAGCAGAGAAGGCTACTTCACAGAGAGCAGAAAGGGCCATACTTGCCCCATAGCTGCCCCTTCTTAGACCTAAGCAACCACCCGAACCTTTCTCTTCTAAGGCTTCCAAGACTTTCACTCCTCAGTGACAAGTGGCCCTACCAATAAAGGTCCTCTCTTCCAGTGTCCGCTTGATGTAGTGACAGCATACTCTCCCAGGTCAGCCTTTAGGTGCCCCGGGAGAAGGCTAACATGTCTGTGTGAATGAGGTTAATACTACCCACAGGCTCTTTTTACCCTCCCTATTGATACGGAGAAGACAGGATGTAGCCAACATTGAAAAAGTTCACATTTCAAGAATGCAGAGATTCCAAGTTAAAAAATACAGAAGACATGGTAAAGTTTATTCTACAAAATTCTAAACAGTAAGTTTAATACAACCAGAAAACAAAGTATTGTCCACATTAGCCTACCTACTCTGTGTAAGACTTGTATTCGTGGTCATCATTCATGAGCCAAGAGCAACCTTGGAAAAAGTCATCAGAAACCAGGATTCACATGGTTCTGATGTAATCAGCATCAAATAAATGCAAGGGCAAGAGCTGTAATGTTTCAGTACATACAGGCTCTGAAGATCCATGGTCTTGTAAGTAACAGCAATATAGCTATTTTTTTTTTTGGTCTCATGATGGAATACATGAAATTAGCAGCATGGGCATAATTGGCAATAAAAAACCTAAAAAGATAGTTTCTGAACCTTGAACAGGAAGAGGTAACACTTGGATACCGTGTGAGCTGATTCAACAAACAAGTACATAAATAACTCTTCTCCAGCCATTATTCCAAATCTGTATTGATAAATCACTATATCTCATATGGATCTATGATTTCATAAATTTTTAAATTAACATTAAATTCATATAAACATAAAATTAATCATTAAGGTATGCAATTCAGTGGCATTTAGTACCTTCATATGTTGTGTGACCATCACCTGTATCTAATTCCAAATTATTATTTTTTAAATATTTATTTATGTGGCTGTGCCAGGTATTAGCACAGAATTTTTAGCTGAGACATGTGAGCTCTAGTTCTGTGACCAGGGATCGAACTCAGGCCCCCTGCATTGGGAGTGCAGAGTTTTAGCCCCTGGTGGTCCAGGTTATTTCTGTGATACCAAAAATAAACCTTGTAACTGCTAAGCAGTCGCTTTTGTTTGCTCTCTTTCACCAGCCCCCAGCAATTGTTAATCTGTTTTACCTTCATGGAGTTCCCTATTCTTCATATTTCACATAAGTGAAATCTTAGGATATTTGACCTCTTGTGGCTCATGTAGGAAGAATTCATACAGATGATGATTTTCAAAGCAGTAATTTGAATGTGGGAAGGAGCAAGACATCATGAAGGCAAAGAGGCAGAGGAGTGGCCAACATTGCCAGAATAGGGCAGAGAGTAGAAGCTGGGGCTTGTGTGGGAAGAATTCATTCATGGAAGGTCTTGATGGCTGTAAGAAGAGTTTTAATATTGTGCAGAAGGCAGCTGGAATTCTTGTGTGATCATTAGAAGAGGGATAGGTGATTTTCAGTGCTGTTTGCAGTAGTGAATGCTGAAGTCAGGGAAGTTTGCAATATAGGTTATAACCTAGGGCTATGCCAAAACAGTTGAAAAGAAAGAGGCAGAAGTCAGGGATAAATAATGTTTCCTCAAGGTTTGGGTATGTAATTATAACCCTTTAGTATTAACAGTTCCCTGTTTCACTTGAAAAGTTTCTGCTAATTCAAGAAAGAAGTGAATATTCTAAGAATCCATAAAAAATATCCTATGTGCATGGATGCCTTAAGAAACTATCTCTATAAAAAGTATCTGTTTATTCATAATTAACTACTCTCCAGAGTCTTTAATGTTCAACAGTTCCTTACTTTCCTTCATTCAGATTTTATTTATTCAGCAAATATTTACTGAACCTGTTCTTAGGATCATACAGAGATTTAAGAACCAGAGAGGTGTATCTGGACTACATTAGTAGTTCTCAACAGGAGCAGTACCCTCTGTGATGAGTTTTGGAACTTTGGGTGTGTTTTTGGTTGTTGTAGCAATTGGGGTGAACTAGTGGAGGTGGAGGTTTGGGAGGTTAAGTGGCCTGGTTATGCCCAGAACAGTCCTGTACACAGAAAAATGATCTCATGGTCACACAGCTTCCTAATAGCTCAGATATTCAAGTAGGTGGTAACCCTGTTAATAATTATCCAACCAAAACCTAACTCAAATATATGTAATTATATAAACTTAGAACCTAAACTAAAATATTTGTACACACACACACACACACACACACACAAATACTTCTTCATAGTTTCAATGAAAATAAGACTTTTCCAGGAGTGGTCCTTATTGAGGGAAGATAGTCCTTTGTTTAATTCATTGCTTTGTAATGTTCACTATTTTGGAAAATGGCATCACCAATGGTAATACTAAACCTTGTATTTCAGTCTTCATCAACCAGTCTGATTTTCTAACTGCCATATTTGTAGTCATTCTAGATATAGTTATGTTGAAGTATAATGTTTGAAAGTGCTCATAACTGTGACTTTCATTCAGCTGTAAAATGAGCCTGTGTGATGGTTAATTTAACCTTGGCTAGGGTGAGGGATGTACAGATAACTGGTAAAACGTTATTTCTGGGTGTGTCTGTTGAGGGTGTTTGGGGAGGAGATTAGCACAAGATTTGAACTTGTGAACTGAGTGAAAAAGATCACTCTCACAATGCAGGAGGGTATCAGTCAGTCCAATGATTGAGAGTCTAAATAGAATATGCTGCTGCTGCTGCTGCTACGTCGCTTCAGTCGTGTCCAACTCTGTGCGACCCCATAGACGGCAGCCCACCAGGCTCCCCCGTCCCTGGGATTCTCCAGGCAACAACACTGGAGTAGGTTGCCATTTCCTTCTCCAATGCATGAAAGTGAAAAGTGAAAGGGAAGTCACTCAGTCGTGTCCGACTCCTAGCGACCCCATGGACTGCAGCCTACCAGGCTCCTCCATCCATGGGATTTTCCAGGCAAGAGTACTGGAGTGGCAAATACACTTCCTCTGCTTGAACTGAGGCATCCAGCTTCTCCTGCTCTGGGAATTCTGGAACATTACTGCTTCTGACTCTCAGGCATTTGGACCTGGACATAGACTAGGACTCACATCATTGCTCACCCCACCTCATCCCGCTACACCACTACCATTCTCAGGTCTTTGGACTTGGACTGAACTATGCTACCAACTTTCACGGTTCACCAGCTTTCCTAGTTCTCCAGCTTCAGATCCAGGGACTGTTGGTTTCCATGATCACATGAGCCAATTCCTATAATAAATCTCTCATATATATTTATATATATCCTATTAGTTCTGTTCTCTGGAGAACCCTGATTAACCCAGCCTGTGTCAAAGATTCTTATTTAACGTATCAGTTAATAGAATGCCGACAATGAAAGTCATTCAGTCGTGTCTGACTCTATGAGTCCCCATAGACTGTAGCCTGCCAAGCTCCTCTGTCCTTAGAATTCTCCAGGCAAGAATACTGGAGTGGGTTGCCATTCCCTTCTCCAGGGAATCTTCCTGACCCCAGGATCAAACCTGAGTCCCCTGCATTGCAGGCAGATTCTTTACTGTCTGAGCCATAATAGAATGCTGACATAAATTTATAAAAAGACAAATAGGTAAAACCTGATCAGTATCCAAGGGAAATAATCAGTTACACTCTACTAGACACATTTTGCCTTTATAGGGATAAGAATCATTTGCAGTGTTGTCATTTATTTATTAGTGTACAGAGTTGTTAGCTCAAAGGCAATGGCTGAAAGATAGACACATCCCAGGAAGTGTGCTCAACAAGGCACTCAGTAATCTACACATTGTTTTTGCCAATTTCAAAACTTCATTTTTTCCTGATGTAGTCATCTGACTTTGTCTTCTTGGTAGTCACACTTGAACATTTATGTAGTAAAATGTGTGTCTTTTAAAACTATAAATTATTTTCTTTTAATTTTACTTTATAATTATAGAAATATATTATTTTAAAATTATGTGTGCAGGTAAATTATGTTATTTATGGAGTTAATTTTAGAATATTAAATGAGAGGTTAGAAAACATTTGTTTAAAAATAAGGCATTTGTTCTATTAAGAGTTGAGGACCACTGGACTAAATAGTCTTTAAGACCTCTTCCAACTTTGCAATTGCTGACATCTTGATTTCAGGATGTCTAATTTTAAATTGTTTTCTGTACAGTATTTTTTGTCGCAGTTGCTCATCATCTGACCTCATAAACCCAAACCTTCAGTAAGAGTCTGCTCCTCTGGGGAGAGTTGAAAGGGGAGGCTGTCCAGTATAGGGGTATGTAGTACAGAAAAGGGCCAGCCCACTTCAGGGGTAAGAAACAGACAAGAGAGAGGGAATTCAGGAGCAGAAAATCCGAGCTGGAAGTTGCACCAAGACCCAGGCTCCCTACCCCTGAATCTTCAGAGATATCACAGAGGAAGCTAGATTATCCATAAGCTAGTTTATTTCTAAAGAACAGGTTGCCTCTAACCTATTTGAGGGCTTCCCTTGTGGCTCAGCTGGTAAAGAACCTGCCTGCCAACGCAGGAGACACAAGAGATGTGAGTTTTATCCGTTGGTCAAGAAGATCCCCTGGAGAAGGAAATGGCAATCCACTTCAATATTCTTGCCTGGAAAATCCCATGGACAAAGGAGCCTGGCGGGCTACAGTCCATGGGACCACAAAGAGCTGGACGTGACAGTATACATGCACACACACACAATCTATTGGAAGACTTCAGAACTCCAGAAGGATGGCAAGCATATAATTCATTCCTTGGGTTTTCTTCATTTATATTAGGAGCTTCCTCAATGTGGGAAAAACTAAGCTAGATTCTTCATAAGTAAACATCAGCACAGCCTAATGTGGTTTTATTTGCACACAGTGTGACTGTTCCTTAGTTGGAGTGTTTCTACTTCTGTGAAGCCATAGAGCATTCACTTCAACTTGAGTCTGCATTAGCTGCATCAGCAGATATCCCGAAGACAGTATTGCTCCCCTGGGACTTGGAGCAGGGATTTTTCTTCTTTAAACTCCCCCTTTTATTTAAGTGCTGGCAACAGGGTTATAATGAGGAACATATTTCAAAACCATTTTTCTCCATCCCTATCTCTGCAATCTTTATTTCAGTAAATAAAACCCAGCGTCCAAGTCCTGTTTTCCCCAGGACAGTTTCACCTCTCACACAATAGTGAGTTTCTAAAATACTAAATCAAGGGCTGTTGGGGACATCCTTAGAGCCTAGAGCAGCACGAATTGACGAGCTGGAGCAAACGTTTTCTTTATGGGAACTTCATCTGCCTCCTTCCACAGATATACAGAGGAAAGGTCCGGAATGCAGAATTTTTCTTCACATGGACCTCAGGTTTTCTGACATCTGGAAAAAGTGGCTTGCTAGTGGGACTTTCCAGCAAAATTCTCCTTCAGTTGGATTCACATAAGACTATACTGCTTGGTTATAGTTTGGACCATAGTGACACCTCTCCTTTCACTTGGCAGCACTAGGAGCTATTTGGATAGAAATGAAAGCCCTTGAAAAAGCACTAAGGAAATTGCCATCCTCCTGCTGGAAAGGGGTGAGAAACTTGCTTAGTCTCCTTACTGGAGCTGGAAAAGTCTCTCAGCTCACCTGGGTCATCGCCGCCCTTTGAACTGGGGTCTGAACTGATTTTAAGAGTTGGCATCTTTAGGGCTTAGTCAGGTAGCACTAGTAGTAAAGAACCCAGCTTGCAATGTAGGAAACTTAAAAGACAAGACTCAGGTTCTATCTTTGGATCAGGAAGATTCCCCAGAGGGCATGGAAACCCACTCCAGTTTTCTTGCCTGGAGAATCCCATGGACAGAGGAACCTGGTGGGCTACAGTCCATGAGATCACAAAGAGCCAGGCATGACTGAAGCGACATAGCACACACACGAACCAGGCAATGAAGATGCAGGGAAGCCAGGTCTGCAAAGGGCAACATGGGATGAAAACTCCTCTGATTGGCTTAATAAGGCCCTGGGTGATGCAGAACAATTGTCCCCACTCATACTTCTAAGCCATCAGTCAGCACCTTCCTCCCTTATCCTAGAAAGACTTTTCCATAGAAGAGGATTTTGTGGAATCTGAGGGGGGCTTGGCAAAAGAATGGAGAAGAGAAAGGGGGCGAACTGGAGAGAAAAATCATTAAGATGAAAAGTGAACAAGATTTATGAAGGCAACCCACCCCTCGACTGCTGCACAGTGTTGCTCCTTGAGATATATTTTCCAGCTCCTCGTACAGACTGGTTTCAAATGAGGCAAATTAGCAGACTGCCATCACTTTCTTTGAGAAACTGTCAGCAGATTAATAGATCTTCCCAATATAGTAATTGCCCTCAAAGTGAGCCTCTATTTTCCATCACATCACTGAATTTATATTTTCCTTGGAGTAGCCTGAGCCTTTGTTTATGCCCTTTGAATGCTTGTTTCATATCCACCACTATCATATTTCCTTTTAGCAGTGTGATCTCTTGGCCAGGTTATATAGAGTTAAGCCTTTGGAGTAAAGCTTTCCAACCCATAATTATTTTCTTGCCTGTCTTCATAGTTCCTCTGTGTATTGTTGTCTTCTTGTGCTTCGGGGTTCGGCTCTGTGCAGGGATAATGGTAATGGAGTTGTGCTTGAACTCTGGTGCCTGGAGCAGTGTTGGGTACTTGGGGGTCTGCAGCTCTTTCTGCCTTCCACTCTTGCTTTATGACGTGTTATTAAACCTCTAGAAGTCTAAGATTTCTTACCGGTGACAAAAGCAATTTTTACTTCTTCCCTCAATTCTTGGCCACTGAGTTCCTTTTCATACTGTGTTAACCTCTACATCCAAGTCTGGAGGTACCTCATTTTCAGAGTAACCTGTCCCCCCATGGTCTTATGACCCTTTTGAATATGGGAACAAGATGAAGAGCACAGAGGAAAGAAAAAGGACAGGTCTTTTGTGATTCTCCCACAAAGGGAAGGAATTGTGAAGAAATACAAGTTGCTGTGTAGAACACAGATAGAGTTTGATGTTACAAAATAGACAGAATTTGATGCTGGTAGAGTTAGAATTTGAATTTCTTGGAACAAAAGTGTTGACTAAAGACAGTGGTTGCCTCGCAGTGCACAGTCTCAAGAGGCTGCACACAAGCTCACCTTTTCTGCATCGGGTTCAGTCAGCGCTTCATTTGCTCTCATCAGCTTGATTTTCTGTGGCTCTGTTCTTGATTTTTTTTTTTCCTTTTCTGTAACCAAACCTCAGGATTCTTGCACTGTTTTTCTCCCATATGTGCTTAAATTTTTAAAAGTTCATCTTTGCCCTTTAGTTTTATAGAAAGATCTTGAGAAAACCTGAAAACCATTAAGACTTGTAGAGACTGCTTGATTAAGATGCCACCCCCACCCCTACTCCTTCATTTAAAAAGAAAAGCTCTTCAAAGTCCTGCAGCTATGAAGAACATATTTTTAGGATCCTTGTGGTTACTTTAATGTCTGACCTTGCCTTGACATCATGCTTGTGAAAGACGGGGGATATCTCCAGAGATTAAAAAAAATTCAGCCCATGCCAAGTCCCAAACCGTTGACCCTGATTCATCTTATGAGAGTGAAACGTTCCCCTTCTTTCACCCACACACCTTGAGTGGAGCATCACTCAGACCCTTTGGTGCTCACTTCCTCCTGTCTCCCCACCTCCTCCCAGTTCATGGTATCAAAAGTTGTTCCTGCATCAAGGCACTGAGCGGTCCTGGCCTGGTACTTTATTTTTCCTTCCTGTTACCCTGATCTGCCATCTATCTGCTCTTTAGGAATGATGCCCTGAGAATGAGGCTTGAGCACTGCTCTTGAGAGGGCTTCTCTGGGCTCTCCTCTGCCCACAACTGCCCTCCAGACATGGGGCCCATGAGTCTCTTCAGAGCCTGTACCCCATCTTCTAGACAGCCCCTAGAGAACTGGGATCCAGGACCCCTGATGGCTGCACAACCGCCCAAGCATCCTTCCAGGGCCGGTGTGCAATCTGTTACCTGGCCTTGAGGATGAGCCAGTGGTGGGGGGCTGTGTGGCCACTGAAGGCAGAGCTTGGAGGCAACGGCTGGACTGTCAGCTCTCTGTGATGTTGAACAGAACCAGGACAGGAAAGGGCAGTAGGTTGGGTCACAGGCTGGGAGCTGAGTGACAGGGTCCAGCTTTCCCTAAGCGCCCGTGTCCTGGAGACTCTGAATTCAAATGTGTACTAGGTCTACTAGGTATATTTATTAAGATGGAGGAGTAGACACATTTTAACAGTTTGTGTGCTTGCTGTGGGCTTCCCTGGTGGCTCAGATGGTAAAGAATCTGCCTGCAACGTGGGAGACCTGGGTTTGATCCCTGGGTTGGGAAGATCCCATAAAGAAGGGCATGTATCACTTTTAAATATCTAGACCTATACAAAGCATGCCTCCTTTAATATTCCCTGTCCTGTGCCTGCTACAACATGTGTCAAGAGCAGGCCTGTTCAGGATGGCAGCTCGGAGCGGTCTGATTTTGTTGCTCGGGCTGGAAACTATCAGAGAGAGTTGCTTTCTGTTGAATAAAAGGTGAGGTTAGGGGCTGAATTCCCCAGCCCAGCCTTCCAGGGCTTCCTAGAACATTTCCATCCAAGTATTTGCCACCTCAAGGGAATGTAGCTTTTTGGGGAAAGAGCTGTGATAGTTCCAGAATCTGCCAGCCGTGGGGAGATGTCATTGGCACATACTCTCCTGGTGGCAGGCACATGAGTCACCTTGCAAAGCTAACGGGATGATAGGCTGGTGAGGTGGTGGGCTGCTCTATTTTATTACAGTCATCACTCAAACTGAACCAAATATGTCACTTTACACCAGTACAGGTCTGTATGGAACCAGGGTTCCTTTCTCTGTTTGGCACAGACATTGGGGCTGTTTGATTCCCAAAGCATTGTTCACATAAAGTCCAAGTCACTTGCATCCTTTGAAGAAACGGTTAAATATCACTATCCTTTTTTCTCTAAAAGTGAATCAAAAAGCCACATCTTCAAAATGGTGATTTCCTTTTTTTTGTAAAACCCCCAAATAGTATTATTAAACATTTTCATGCTGATGAAATAAACTTTTCAAAGTAATATGGAAAAAATGATTTCATTTAAACACCTTTTAGCCAAAAAAACATATGCTGCTGGTTAAGCAGTGCAGAAGTGGAGACTTTCGCAGAGTTTGTGCGTCTTGAGGTCTGTGGTTCGGCCACAGGCCGTGCTGTTGACTCAAGACTCACCTAGAGTGGAACCCACGTGTCCTGGTAGGTCCCCAGAAGGCAGGCAGGTTTGCACAGGCGTGCAAGGAAGTGACTGAGTGTACATATGCATGCCTGCAGAAACTTCTCTGCAGAAGCAGCCTTCCAAGCCATGCTACAGACTCTCAAGTCTTTAAGTGTCCAGAGTGCTAACCCTTTTATGCATGCATTTTTGTGTTCAGGCTACCCACAGATTCAGGACCATAAATCACTGCCAAAGAAGAAGACCCTTCTCTCTTTGAAGTAATTGATTCATTTTTTAGTGTCAGGGAATCTCATCACAGGTAAGCAGTATGCTAGGAACCTTAGCATTAGCTAAACTCCTCTGTAAATAAATAAGAGAAAGTGAAAATACAAACTCCTTCCAGTTACCCTGGATAGGTCTGTCTGAGTGCATTCACACAGTAAGTATTTATTATGAGCCTACTATGTGCAATCAGTGAAGGAAAAAGGTGTGAACCACAAGGATCAGAAAGGTGGGCTGAGTTGGGACAGAGGGAATGTTGGTCTTTTGTCCTGGCTTTAGAACATATTGACTCACCTAGTAACTGTCTTGGTGAAAGTTACTTGAATCCTCTTGCTTCTGTTTCCACCAACACATTCATGTAGTTTAAATGTGCTCAATGCCTGCTGCATACTCTGATTGAGAACAATGACAACACATCTCAACAAAGTTTAACATAACTTTCTTTTGTTTAACAAACACACAGTCTTACCAGGCACTGTTCTAAGCACCTAATAAATATCCATTGAATCTTCATAACAATCCTTTGGGATGGGTACTATTATTCTCTGCATCTTCAGCACAGAAAAACCGAAACACAGAGTAGCTAAGTACCTTGCTTAACGTCACGTAGCTAAGTGGTAGAACTGGGATTGAAACCTAGGCAAGGTGAGCAGTGATCCTGATTTGCCCAGTACTGATGGGCAATAGGATGCAGAATACATCATGAGAAATACTGGGCTGGAAGAAACACAAGCTGGAATCAAAATTGCCGGGAGAAATATCAATAACCTCAGATATGCAGATGACACCACCCTTTGGCAGAAAGCGAAGAAGAACTAAAGAGCCTCTTGATGAAAGTGAAAGAGGACAGTGAAAAAATTGGCCTAAAGCTCAACGTTCACAAAACTAACATCATGGCATCTGGCCCCATCACTTCATGGAAAATAGATAGGGAAACAGTGGAAATAGTGTCAGATTTTATTTTTGGGGGCTCCAAAATCACTGCTGATGGTGATTGCAGCCATGAAATTAAAAGACACTTACTCCTTGGAAGAAAGGTTATGAGCAACCTAGATAGCATATTTAAAAGCAGAGATATTACTTTACCAACAAAGGTCCGTCTAGTCAAGGCTATGGTTTTTCCAGTGGTCATGTATGGACGTGAGAATTGGACGGTGAAGAAAGCTGAGCGCCGAAGAATTGATGCTTTTGAACTGTGGTGTTAGAGAAGACTCTTGAGAGTCCCTTGCACTGCAAGAAGATCCAACCAGTCCATCCTAAAGGAGATCGGTCCTGGGTGTTCATTGGAAGGACTGATGTTGAAGCTGAGACTCCAATACTTTGGCCACCTCATGAGAAGAGTTGACTCATTGGAAAAAGACCCTAATGCTGGGAAGGGTTGGGGGCAGGAGGAGAAGAGGACGACAGAGGATGAGATGGTTGGATGGCATCACCGACTCGATGGACATGGAGTTTGGGTAAACTCCGGGAGTTGGTGATGGACAGGGAGGCCTGGCGTGCTGCGATTCATGGGGTCGCAAAGAGTCGGACATGACTGAGCGACTGAACGGAACTGATGGGTCTTCCAGGCCATAGAACTTTCAGTGCTAAAACAGACAGTCCCAGAACAGGGATGGTTGGTCACCAGAGAAGGCCAGCATCAAAGAAATGTCAGTTGTTAGACTTCACTACTTCTTTAATTTTTCTGAAGTCATTGACTAGCGGTCAGCTTAATTTTCAAAGACTCCCACCTTGTTCCTGTTCCTGGAGGGTGGGGACATGAGATGGGGAGATATACAGGGTGTGTTGAGGTGCTGGGAAGGGAGAAAATGAAAGTATTAGTCACAGGCTCTTTGCAACCTCATGGACTGTAGCCCAGCAGATTCCTCTACCCATGGGATTCTCTAGGCAAGAATACTAGAGTGGGTTGCCATTTCCTCCTCCATGGGATCTTTCCCAGCCAGGGATCGAACCAGGCTCTCTTGCATTGCAGGTGGATTTTTATCATCTGAGCCACCATGGAAGTCCCTTGGGAAGGGAGAGACCCTGCATGTTTTGGAGCTGACACTGGTTCTGTCAGTTTTTTCACATTAGTGGAGCCAGAGGTACTTGATTGTGAGGGAAATGTCTACACTGTTCTATCATTCCTTTGCTTCTTTCAATCATAAAACTAAGGGGATAATGACCGAAAAGATAAATCCAGTTGGCATTGGTCAGTTTTGATGAATAGCAAACTGTACTTTCAAATATATAGTCCTTGAGACCAGAAGTGATTCTTTCCAGAGACAGAGTCAACTTGGGCTGCCATAACAGGCAGAGATAAATAACAATTATTTCTCATAGCTCTGGAGGTTAGGAAGTCCAAGGTCAAGATGCCAGCAAATCCGGTCCCTGGTGAGGACCCACAACCTGGTTTCTAGATGGCATCTTCTTATTTCACCTCACATGGTCAAGAGCAAGGAGAGGAAACAATCTCATGTCTCATCTCATAACGGCATGAATCTCATCGTGAGTGGTTCATTCTCATAACCTCATCTAAACCTAACCATCTCTCAAAGACCCCATCTCCATATGTCATCATGCTGGGCATGAGGATTTCAACATCTGAATTTGAGGGGACAAGAACATTCAGTCCATAGCACTTTCCTGCCCCTTCATCCTCAGCCAGTGCTAACGAGCAATCTGGAGAAAGAACAGTGCATTCTCTGACCAGACGACTTGTCCGTTGTGGTCACACATGTCCGCACTGGACCCCACAGAGCTTTAGCTCTTTATGATGGATGAGTTACCCTCCCCCAGCCATACCCAGGGCACAAACCCCTTGCTCTGCAGGCTTCATTGGTGCTTTATCATTAGCAATGCCCAGAGGAGTCAGAGCAGAGCAGGATTTCAAACGTCCCAAATATTGTGCTGAAGAAAAGAATCATTGTCTAGTCCTAAATTCCACATGTGTTCTCAATAGATAGCCATCTACTTTTCATTTTCCAATGTTCTTTTATGCCTTAGAACTCAGGCTCAGGCCACGTTGGGTATGAGTCCACTTACTGTTGTATGGTGCTAACTGAAACTTAGTTTTCTTCTCTCTAAAATGAGGATATTCAGGCCTGCCTCACAGGACCAGCCATAATCTGGGCAATGCACCATGCTTAGTGCCTGGCCCCTGTGTGCTGTGCTTAGTCACTTAGTCATGTCCGATTCTTAATAACCCCATGGACTGCAGCCTGCCAGGTTCCTCTGTCTTGGCTTCTCCAAGCAAGAATACTGGAGTGGGTTGCCATGCCATCCTCCAGGGGATTTCCTCAACCCAGGGATCGAACCCTGCATTGCAGGTGGATTCTTTACCATCTGAGCTTAGTGCCTGACCCGTATCTGGTACTTAATACTTGGTATACCTTGAGGAATTTCCATACAAGGATAAAGTCTTTATCCTTGGTAACAGTGTGCATTGGTAATCCATGTGTACATTACGTTTAGCAATTAAAATGTAACTTTTTTAATTGCTCTGATTTGGTAATAATTTACATAGGAAAGATACGCAAACAAACACAGTGAAGTCTGTCTCCTACTCATAGTTTCTAAACTCCCCTTGGTTTCTCTCTCCAGAGATGAATGTAGTCTTTTCAGAGCCATCTTTGGCTTACATAAGCAAGTGCATACAATAGACCTCCTTATCCGCGGTTTGACTTTCTGTGGTTTCAATTACTCAGGGTCAACAGAGGTCCGAAAATATTAAATGGAAAATTCCAGAAATGAACAATTCTTAAGTTCTAAATTGCGTGCCGATCTGAGTGGTGTGATGAAATCTTGCTCCTACCCTCTGGCCCACCTGGGATGTGAATCATCCTTTTGTCCAGCATATCCTGACTATTAGTCACTTAGTAACTGTCTAGGTTATTAAATCAACTGTCTTGGTATTACAATGCTTGTGTTCAAGTAACCATCATTTCACTTAATAATGGCCCCAAAGCACAGGAGTAGTGATGCTGGAAATTTGGAAATGCCAAAGAGAAGCTGTAAAGTGCTTCCTTTAAATGCAGAGGTGAAAGTTCTTGACTGATTAAGGAAAGAAAAAAAAATCTTATGCTGAGGTTGCTTAGATCTATATTAAGATCAAATCTATCTCTGAAACAGTGAAGAAGGGAAAAGAAATTTATACTAGTTTTACTGCTACACCTCAGACTGCAAAAACTGTTGCCACACTGTGTGACAAATGCTTAGTTAAGATGGAAAAGGCATTAAATTTGTGCAATAAGAAGTTTTGAGATAGATAATGACCTAATTCACATAACTTTTATTATATTATATTGTTATAATTGTTCTATTTTTATTATTAGTTATTGTTAATCTCTTATTGTACCCAATTTATAAATTAAACATTTTCATAGGTGTGCATGTATAGAGAAAAACAGTATATATAGGATTTGGCATTCTGCAGTTTCAAGCATCCACTGGGGATCTTGGAAGGTATCCTCTATAGCTAAGGGGAAACTACTGTATATTTTTTACTTCGTTCCTCCGTTTTGTACACCATGGATTATTTTTTTTTTGACTTAGTGTATCTTAGAGATTATTGAATTCAGAAACTGTGTTTTCATTTATCTTCAACTTTATGGTATTCCATTGTATGGATAGCATGCTTACAATTTCCTATCTGTAATTTCTAACTAAAAAAAAAAAAGCCTGAAGCCAAAAGTTTTCCTATGATTGTGGCAAACTCATTTGGTGGAGAAACATAACTTGAGTTGACATGAGTTGTATTTTCCCACTTTGTATGAATATTCATAGTTTCTCCACAGAAATATTAATGGATTTGATTACTAAGTGTTGCCTTAGAACCCTCTAGAGTGTTACATAATATATACCCACACTGTACCCACACTGTATTAACTTTCTGAATTTCAAAACATTCAGACATGCAAACCACATCAAACCCTAGGGTTTCAGATAAAGAATTGTGGAGCTGTACCATAATTCGTTTAACTAGTCCCCTGTTGCCCGCCACTCCGATTTTTGAAATACTTTTTGCTATTACAGTGTTACAGTAAATAACTTTGTACATATGTCATTTCACATGTGTAAAATAATATATGTAGGAGAAATTCTTAGAATTGTGATTACTGGGTCAAAGAATAAATGCATGTGCAGTTTTGACAGATTTGGTTAAATTGTCCTCCATAGAGGTCGTATACTTTTTACTCCCATTAGCCTAGTTTCCCATCATCCCCAACACAGAATTATTCTTTTTCATTTTTTCTCATTTGAATAACAGTAAATATCTCATACTAAATACGTAGAGTCATATTTAGTTCCTTTCCTATGAATTGTCCATCTGTTATGCTCAATTTTTTACATTGGATTATTGGAATTTTTCTTATTGAGTTGTTGGTGCCTTTTATATATAAAGAAAATGAGCCCTTTCTGATATAATTCACAATTTCACAAATTAAAAAATTTTAATAATTTTGGAATATAGTTGATTTACAATGTTGTGTTACCTTCAGGTATACAACAAAGTGATTGTTATACACAAATACAAATATTTATATATTCTATTTTTTACATTCTCTTCCACTATAGGTTATTACAAGATATTGAGTATAGTTCTCTGTCCTATACAGTAGGTCCTTTTTGGCTGTCTATCTTACATATAGTAATATATATTTTAATCCCAAACTCCTAATTTATCCCTCTCTCACTTTCTCTTTGGTAACCATAAATTTGTTTTCTATGTCTGAGTCTATTTCTCTTTTGTAAATAAGTTTGTTTGCATCATTTTTTTAGATTCCGCATTTAAGCAATGTCATGATATTTGTCTTTCTCTGTCTGACTTACTTCAGTTAGAATGATAATGTCTAGGTTCATCCATGTTGCTGGAAATGGCATTATTTCATTCCTTTCTTTGGCTGAGTAATATTCCATTACATATACATATATATATATACACACACACACACACATTTATACACAGTATATACATATATATATATATATATATACACACACACACATACATACATATATATATGCATCTGGTATGTTTATGTTTACAACCCCATGGACTGTACAGTCCATGGAATTCTCCAGGCCAGAATACTGGAGTGGATAGCCTTTCCCTTCTCCAGAGGATCTTCCCAACCCAGGTCTCCCGTATTGCAGGCAGATTCTTTACCAGCTGAGCCACAAGGGAAGCCTCCGTTCTCTATTGATAATTCACAGTATTTTTCTGGATTGTTTTGTCTCTTGACTTTCCTCCTGGTGGCTTTTGCTATTGGGTTTATTTATTTGTATATTCCTTTATTTATTGATTCTCTCTCTCCACAAACAACTTTCCTTCAAGCTGTGTGCTTTTATTTGTATTTTGCATAATCTATTCCAATTTCTTTTTATGAGATGGGAAAAGAGAAAAGTACATAGGGTGAACAGCTAACCATATGATGCAGATCTTAGGAGAATCAGGAAACTGATAGAAAATACTAAACATTTTCAATTCAGCACTTAAATTGCTTTTTAAAAATTGTGTGTCTATTATAACAATAGCAATTGTCATCAGTGCTTAATAAGATACTATTTATTTTTGAAAACAAATATTTACTTGTCTCAGTCAGAAAACAAAATTATCTGAACATCCCCAAGCCATGTCTGTCATCTGTCACCTAGCCCCTCTTCCTCAAAGCACATTCTGCCTGTGTGTGTGCACGTGTGCTTGTGTTTTGTTTTCAAAAATGTCGCTCTTGTCCTCATTTGCCTTTTGCAAAGTTGCTAGAAAGCAAACTTGATTGGTCGTCCATGTTTTTTATAAATATATCAGGCTTTGAAGACTGTTTATAATCACACTTCCAAAGGAAAGATGGTTATTTGAAGCAAATACTTCAAAACAATTGAGACATCTATTGAAATCACTGAGAGTGAAAGTGAAAATAGCTCAGTTGTGTCCAGTTCTTTGTGACCCCATTTACTATACAGTCCATGGGATTCTCTAGGCCAAAATACTGGAGTGGGTAGCCTTTCCCTTCTCCAGGGGATCTTCTCAACCCAGGGATCAAACCCAGGTCTCCAGCATTGCAGGCGAATTCTTTACCAACTGAGCTATGAGGGAAGCCCATAGCTTCAGTGAAATCACTGAATTTAACTCTCAATTCTTCAAATCAAAACATTAAAATCGAAGTGTGGTTAACCACTTGACATTTCAGCAATATGGTTATACATGCTGTAGTAAGCACATAAAACTGAAATTAAAAGGGAATAGATCCTAAAATTAGTCTACAGAGGTGCCTATTTCATTAGGGCTCTATTTGTTTTCTGCTCATCATGTAGTTCAACTTGTGTATGCTTTGGGCTCATGTAGTCATCATTTTCTCTTTCACTTTAAGCCTGTGGTTAATTTTCAAGTAAGAGGGCCCGAGGGGTGAGGCCCGAGCAGGGCTGGGGGCGGTCAGGAAGGGGCCCCTGCAGAAGGCAGGCCTCTGTCTATTCACCGTGCAGGTGCAGGGAGGGGGCGGGCAGGCAGTGCCCCTGGGGCTTCCCCCCATCAATCACCCCACCTGGGCCACTAGGCGTCCCCTTGGGGCTGCCGTGCACAAAATGTAGCCTTTCTTGGTGACATCCAAACAGGCAGAGGGGTTAGAGTTCAGGGAGAGCAGGGCGTATACTACGTGGCTGTTTTTATGATTTAGTCCAAAAGTTAAATTGGGGATAGCGTCCCAAGTGGTAAAAGTCTAAATAGTCTCTCTTTCCTCTCTGCCTTCCCCTCTCCCTGGAGCTGTTCAAGGGTTCCTTTGACTTCCTTCCTTATGCCTCCCCAGTCCATTTGAGCAGATCACTGTTGTTTTTCTCCTCCTGTGAAACTCTCGCTTAGCTTCCAGCCTTTGGAAGACATGCCTAATATTTTCAGCAGTGAAAACCTGTATTCAGAAATAGAAGGTCCCTTTAGGAATAAAGACCATAGCCTGTTCTGAAGCTGGCCTCTATCCAGATGGATGTTAGAGGAGGAAGAGGTGAAGAACTATGCAGTGTACAGCAGGAAACAAAGGAAGCCCTGAAAGTTTATTAATTACACTCTTCCTCAGGGCGAAACACTGTTAAGGATGGGGCAGGGAGAGAAAGTAGTAGAGATACACTTCGGCTTACAGTCTAGCTGGAGAGATAAATTAATGGCACATGAAAACAGCAAGCAGTGAATCAAGTAGCTCATGGTTTAAATCCTAGCTCTCCTAGTGAATAGCTGTGTGACCTTGGCAGATTGCTAGACCTCTCTGAGCTCCTATTTCCTCATCAGTAGTTCAGTTCAGTCGCTCAGTCGCTCTTTGCAACCCCATGGACTGCAGCACGCCAGGCTTCCCTGTCCATCACCAACTCCCGGAGCTTGCTCAAACTCATGTCCATTGAGTCGGTGGTGCCATCCAAGTTTCAGCTTCAGCATCAGTCCTTCCAATGAATGTTCAGGACTGATTTCCTTTAGGATGGACTGGTTGGATCTCCTTGCAGTCCAAGGAACTCTCAAGAGTCTTCTCCAACACCACAGTTCAAAAGCATCAATTCCTTGGCGCTCAGCTTCCTTTATAATCCAACTCTCACATTCATACATGACTACTGGAAAAACCATAGCCTTGACTAAGTGGACCTTTGTCAGCAAAGTAATATCTCTGCTTTTTAATATGCTATCTAGGTTGGTCATAACTTTTCTTCCAAGGAGTAAGCATCTTTTAATTTCATGGCTGCAGTCACCATCTGCAGTGATATTGGAGCCCCCCAAATAAAGTCTGTCTCTGTTTCCACTGTTTCCCCGTCTATTTGCCATGAAGTGATGGGACCAGATGCCATGATCTTAGTTTTCTGAATGTTGAGTTTTAAGCCAACTTTTTCATGCTTCTCTTTCACTTTCATCAAGAGGCTCTTTAGTTCTTCTTCACTTTCTGCCATAAGGGTGGTGTCATCTGCATATCTGAGGTTATTTATATTTCTCCCGGCCATCTTGATTCTAGCTTGTGCTTCCTCCAGCTCGGCATTTCTCATGATGTACTCTGCATATAAGTTAAATAAGCAAGGTGACAATATACAGCCTTGACATACTCCTTTTCCTGTTTGGAACCAGTCTGTTGTTCCATGTCCAGTTCTAACTGTTGCTTCTTGACCTGCATACAGATTTCTCAGGAGGCAGGTCGGGTGGTCTAGTATTCCCATGTCTTTGAGAATTTTCCAGTTTGTTGTGATCCACACAGTCAAAGGCTTTGGCGTAGTCAATAAAACAGAAGTAGATGTTTTTCTGGAACTCTCTTGCTTTTTCTATGACCCAATGAATGTTAGATCATCAGTAAACTGGGGATAATCTTAGCATCTACCTCACAGGATTGCCCTGAGGAGTAAATGGGATAGTGTATTTAAAGCACCTCCCTTGACCTTGAGCAAGCCCCAGTCAATGTTCATTGGTACAAACTAAATACATGCCAAAAGAGTTGGACAGACAATAGAGCCCCCAGGAGTTCAGAAACAAGGAACACCCACCACGGATAAGATGATCAGGAAGAAGTCCTCATGAGGGAAGAAAGACTTGGCCTGGGCCTTGAAAGAAGTGAAAAACTTATATACGTGGAGAGAAGAGGAACGAAAATTTTAGCTTGGTGGGGAAATAGGTGGTGTGAGGGCTCCCATGGGTGGGGGTGGGGTTCTCCATTTTATGTGAACAAGAAGAGCTCCACCATTACCACTTCATATACGGGGGAGCTGGGTCTTCCAAACAAGACTTCGTTTGAAATCTGTTCATTAAAAACAAACTGAAAGCCAGTGACTCAATCAAAGGCAATTGGTTAATGAAGCAAAAACTTTGTCTGAAAAGATCACTTATATTCTTTAATATTTGTTTGTTTGAGGGGTCATTTAGTAAACACCTGCATGTGCTGGGTAAGGAGAAGATACAAGGATAACTAATATACAAGTAGGCCCTGCTCCCACTTCCTGCCCACAAGGCAGACAGAGCTGGACAGGAAGACAGCCCGCATGAATTAAGTGATAAGCAAGGGGCTTCCCTGGTGGCTCAGATGGTAAAGAATTTGCCTGTAATGCAGGAGACCTGGGTTTAATTCCTGGGTCAGGAAGGTCTCCTGGAAAAGGAAATGGCAACCCTCTCCAGTATTCTTGCCTGGAAAATCCCATGGACAGAGGAGCCTAGCAGGCTACAGTCCATGGGGTCGCAAAGAGTCAGACACGACTGAGCGACTAACACACACACTGTAAGCAAAGGGTTACCAGGGCATTCAAATTTGTCTGGAATTTGATGGAAAGGTCAAAATGGAAGGGTCTGGAAAGGCTTCATTTAAGTAGTTTGGGGGAAGTGACAGGTGAGCTGTGTGGCTGGACATGCATGCTGCCTCTGAATGTTTCAAGATAGAGGGGTGCTTTGCCCCTCCAAAGATACACTTGGGGATGCTCCCCTCTGTAGAAGGGGTAAGGCATGCAATGTGTAGGGAAAAGAGGGGAAAAGCTGAACTCAGGCAGTGGGACCCCAGGTGTGAGCAGGGGAGCCAAAGCTATGCCTTTGGCAGAGCCTCGCTCAGAATCTGCACCTGCATTTGGACCCTGACTGAACCTGGGGTAGGAAGGCAGGGCAGGACTCTGGAAAGAGTTGAGTTAGTGACTGTTTTCTAGAACTATTCTGACTTAGCTTTTCTGCTTCTGCTTCCCCTTTCTGCTTTAACAACCATTTCTTACATGCTTGTGCTCACAGGAATAGTCTTCTGTGGGTAGAAATCTGAGTACGTCTTCAGAGGGTATACTGATCAGATGCGGATACTCAGCAGTGTGAATGAACTTAGGCCCACCTAGTTCCTTTGAGGGACTTCATTTTCATACAGCTGCAAAACTGCATGTCTAGTGTATCTTTGGAGCCCAGGGTGCCTTGTGGAGCATGGATGCATAATAAACGTTTGTACCATGGAATGAAAGAAGCCAAACGGGGCATAGCTTCATAATTAAATTTACAGATGAAACCTGTTAGAGATAGGATCTGGGAACACCAGTGACAATTGAGAAACTGCCCCAAAGGGATGGAGGGGAAAGGGACTAGCTGCGTGGGCAGGAAATAACAACTGGACGTTTGACCTTGAACAATGGAAGGGTAATTCACCTAGGGTGACATAATTGAAAACACAGATAGTCAGCCTAGAAAAGGCACATTGAAATCTAAAACGTTGATAAGGGCTCTGGGAGGCTAAGTAGCCGATTGGATTGCAGATTAAATCAGGACACGGCTGTGCAAACTGAACTCCAGTGAGGGGTTCTGCCAGACTTGTAGCCCTGCCTGGCTGTACTGTGGACACTGTGGGCTGGTGCAGGCAATAGAAAGCCTAGGAAAGCATAGAATAGGAACACAGGGCTCCCAAGATCAGTGTCATAAATACACATAAGAAAGTGGATGAGAGATAATAATATCTGGAAGCCATTGGTTGGTGAAGGTCTGAGTTCTCCAGATTATGTCTGTTTGGCTTGAATAAAGTGGGGAACGGCACTTTGTCCTATTTGTTTTAATGTATATTTGTGTATTTGGCTGCTCTGGGTTTTGGTTGCAGCATACAGGATTTTTCATGGGGACTCAAGGGCTCGGTAGTTGAGCTCGCAGTTTCAGTGGTAGCAGCATGGGCTTAGTTGCTCCACACCATATGGGAATGTTAGTTCTCCAACCAGAGATCGAACCTGCATCTCCTACATTAGAAGGTGGATTCTTAAGCACTGGACCACCAGGGAAGTCCCTGTCCTATTTGAAAGATGTTGTTGGAAAGAGGTGGGGCAGGAGGCTTCAGAGAGAAGGCTGGGGGGCTGAAATAGATGAAGAGAAAATTGGTCAGGAAAGGCTCTCCTCTGCACTGAGCACAGAATGAGGCACATGGTGGTGCCCAATCACAGTTATTAAATGGATTCTAGTTAAGTGTAACCAACCCTCACTCCCTGGGGTAAATAATACTGAGGGCTCTTCAGTGGGGTGTAGGTTCACTAGTCATCCTGGGATTCTCAGGTGGTCCCTAGCTGGCACACTGTCTACTTTATTTAAGGAGTTTCAGTGTCCAGGTCTTTGGCTTTGGGCATAAATTAACTTTTTAGAGTTGTGTGTCTTTTCATTAAGTCTCATAAAAGTAGCCTTATTTAAAATTTTTTTTTCTTTTTGTAAGAAGCAAGAGTATGGAGGTTAAATAGCATATTTGGGCCCTTTTAAATTGCCCACATGTCAAAACGATCTGAGAACCAACACTTCAGCAAAGTGTCAGTGATGCAGTTTAGAGGCTGATTTAGTATCTGTTATCTTCCCAGTTATGCAGGCCCAAAAGGACCATTGGATTTCTATCCCCTCCTGTTGCCACTCGTTTTGGTGATTGACTTCAGTGGATTCTAGTTCCATAAATACCTTTGCAGTTGGGCCCTTCCCTCCCTCCGCAGCACTGACCTACATGCCCTGCAAAGGGGCTGCAACTTCGTCCTGCTCTCCCCATCTCCTCTTGCATGGCCCCCACCACCTGAAACTGGGCTTTGATTGGGTCACTCCCCTTCTCAAAAATCATCAATGACTTCTCATTGCTTTTTTTTTCCTCAGTATTCTCAAATTCTGGTCTGCTATTCACTTGCCCCTCTTACCTCTGCAGCTTCCTTATCATTCTACCTCCAGTACCCAAGGTAACCCCTCCCTCCCCAGGCAGGTCCTAGGCTTTTCCCAAGGGTTTATTTTCTCCAGGCTTCCTTCTCTCCAGCAGATCTTCCTGCCCGTCCTGTCCCCTCCCTCTCCCTTATCCTCAGTTCAGTTTAGTCATTAAGTCGTGTCTGCCTCTTTTCGACCCCCTGAACTGCAGCACACCAGGCTTCCCTGTCCTTCACCATCTCATGGAGCTTGCTCAAACTCATGTCCATTGAGTCAGTGATGCTGTTCAACCATCTCATCTTCTGTCACCCCCTTCTTCTCCTGCCTCAGTCTTTCCCAGAATCAAGGTATTTTCAAATGAGTCAGTTCTTCACATCAGGTGGCCAAAGTATTGGAGCTTCAGCTTCAGCATCAATCCTTCTAGTGAATATTCTGGGTTGATTTCCTTTTGGATTGACTGGTTTGATCTCATTCCTTCAAGGCGCAGTCTAGACACACAAGTCTTCCTACTTCCTCCAGCTTAAGTCTCTCTCCCTCTTTTGGGCCCCCATGACACTTGAACCTTACCTGATCCTCTCATGAGAGCTAGATGGCTCAGAGTCACTGTGTTGTGTGTGTTAAGAGCACATGCTTTAGAGTTCAAAACCTGGCTCTGTCTCTTACTTACCAGGTAACTTCTCTGAGTTTGAGCTTTCCTCTCTATGAAATGTGTGTGACATGCTTGGCAAGGTGGTTGGAATGATCAGCAAGAATGCACAGCACAAGGTGGAGGGATCAATAAATGACAGGTATTATTACTACATACTCCCCCCTCCCCCTTGTGGCTCAGCTGGTAAAGAATCCGCCTGCAATTCAAGAGACCTGGGTTCGATCCCTGGATTGGGAAGATCCTGTGGAGAAGGGAAAGGCTACCCACTCTGGTATTCTGGCCTGGAGAATTCCATGGACTGTATAGAGCATGGGGTTGCAAAGAGTTGGAGAGTTGGCACTACTGAGCGACTTTCACTGTCAGCTAACCTGAAAGTGAAATATTTTAGGTTGTTGCATTTATACATGTTCATGTCTCATCTGTTTGTTTTTTTTTAAAAGTTTTTCTTTTGTATGGAGTATAGCTGGTTAACAGGGCTTCTCAGGTGGTGCTGGTAGTAAGGAACCCGCCTCCCAATGCCAGAGACATAAGAAACATGGGTTCGATCCCTGGGTTGGGAGGATCCTCTGGAGGAGGGCATGGCAACCCATTCAAGTATTCTTGCCTAGAGAATCCCATGGACAGAGGAGCCTGGTGGGGACTACAGTCCATGGGGTCACAAAAAGTCGGACACGACTGAAGCGACTTAGCACACATGCATGCACAGCCAGTTAACATTGTGATAGTTTCAGGTGTACAGCAAAGGGACTCAGCCATACATATACATGTATCCATTCTCCCCCAAACTCCCCTCCCATCCAAGCGGCCATGTAACATTGAGCAGAGTTCCATGTGCTATACAGTAGGTCCTTGTTGTCTCTTTTAAATGTAGCAGTGTGTACATGTCCATCCCAAACTCCCTAACTATCCCTTTCCCCCATCCCTCACCCTTGATAATCATAAGTTCATTCTCTTACGTCTGTGAGTCTGTTTCTGTTTTGTGAGTTCATTTGTATCACTTCTTTTTAGATTCCGCATATAAAGGACATCATGTAATATTTCTCTGTATCTTAAGCCTTATTCTGAGAGCTTCCTCGAGGCCAAACTCTTGACTAACTCATCTTTGTACCTTCTGCCGCACCTGGCACAGTCACTTCCCATCAACCAGGTCCTCGAAGGGTGCTTGATGATAGCCTCGATGACCGAATAAACAGAAATATAATCAATGGTACTACACGGAATGCTCTCTTGAGGCAATCATCTTGTCGTTTGACTCAGTCTGACCTCTGCAGTTAAACTAAAAGTGACTGCAGATTGCAAGCATTTACAGGCATGCAGGTGGAAAGCACAAAGCATGCTGATGAGCAGGTTGTAACCTGGGGGGCTGCCCTCTTGGGTTATCCAGTGAACTAATTGACTTCTGTGCCTTATTTCCTCCCTTTATTTGACTAATCCACATCCACCCAGCAGCCAACACATGGAACAGAGCCCTGGAAATGCAGGCAGGTTTCCTTCTTTGGGTCCCCTGGGAACTTCACTACCACAACCATTATTAACTGGCTGGAAACAATTTAGCATCTGGCTCCCAAGAGGTAGAAATGTATAGAATAAGGAAAGGGGTGAAAGTACATCCCATCCTGTCTTTTAAACAATATTCTGGCTCTAAAAGGAACAAATCTAAACTATGTTTCCAAGAAAATGTGACTGTGGTCATTTTTCTTAAAAGAGCTCAGTGTTTCTGGTCTTTTGATAACAGAGACTGGATCTAAAGGAGAGAGGTCATTTCACAGAGCAAGGCTGGTCTGGAAGAATTTTGAGAGAAGTCGCTTAGACGGTAAAGAATCTGCCTGCCAGTGCAAGATACCTGGACTTGATCCCTGGGTCAGGAAGATCCCTTGGAGAAGGGAGTGGCCACCCACTCCAGTATTCTTGACTGGAGAATTCCATGGACAGAGGAGCCCAGCAGGCTCCATGGGGTCACAAAGAGTCTGACAAGACTAAGTAACTTTTTTTTTTCATTCTCTACGCTTTTTCTCCTCACCTCCTCCCCTTAGAAGGTACTTTCATGACCTTCTGATACCACCCTGGGAACTTGTTCCTGTTTTCTCCTCTTGTACATGCATTCCCTGGGGTGATGCCCTGAGCTCTTTTCCTGGGGCTGGATCCTGTAGTCCAACTCTTCCTCCTTCTCTATCTCACTTTCACCCTCTTTTGCTCCCAAAGTAGTCCTATGTGCTCATCTGTTACCTGTTTCATGAAATATATGTGATTTTTTATTTTTGTGTGTGTATTCAGGCTTTTTTTGTGAAGTAAGCTTTCAGATTCATTGGGTAAGTACTTATGAGCACAAATGGTAGGTTACGTGGTAAGACTGTATTCACCTTTGTGAGAAGCTGCCAAACTGTCTACTGAAGTAGTTAACACCATTTTGCATTCCCCCCAATAATGAATGAAAGTTTCTGTGTCTCAGTATTCTCACCAACAATTGGTATGGTCAGCTGTTTGGATTTTAGTCATTCTGATATGAGTAGAGTGGTATCTTGTTTTAAATTGTAGTTACCTAAAGACAAACGCTTTATTGACTATGCCAAAGCCTTCGACTGTGTGGATCACAATAAACTGTGGAAAATTCTGAAAGAGATGGGCATACCAGACCACCTGATCTGCCTCTTGAGAAACCTGTATGCAGGTCAGGAAGCAACAGTTAGAACTGGACATGGAACAACAGACTGGTTCCAAACAGGACAAGGAGTGTGTCAAGGCTGTATATTGTCACCCTGCCTATTTAACTTATATGCAGAGTACGTCATGAGAAATGCTGGGCTGGAAGAAGCACAAGCTGGAATCAAGATTGCTGGGAGAATTATCAATAACCTCAGATAGGCAGATGACACCACCCTTATGGCAGAAAGCGAAGAAGAACTAAAGAGCCTCTTGATGAAGGTGAAAGAGGAGAGTGAAAAAGTTGGCTTAAAGCTCAACATTCAAAAACTAAGATAATGGCATCTGGTTCCATCACTTCATGGGAAATAGATGGGGAAACAGTGACAGACTTTATCTTTTTGGGCTCCAAAATCACTGCAGATGGTGATTGCAGCCATGAAATTAAAAGACACTTACTCCTTGGAAGGAAGGTTATGACCAACCTAGACAGCATATTAAAAAGCAGAGACTTTACTTTGCCAACAAAGGTCCGTCTAGTCAAGGCTATGATTTTTCCAGTGGTCATGTATGGATGTGAGAGTTGGACTATAAAGAAAGCTGAGCACCGAAGAATTGATGCTTTTGAACTGTGGTGTTGGAGAAGACTCTTGAGAGTCCCTTGGACTGCAAGGAGATCCAACCAGTCCATCCTAAAGGAGATCAGTCCTGGGTGTTCATTGGAAGGACTGATGTTGAAGCTGAAACTCCAATAATTTGGCCACCTGATGCGAAGAGTTAACTCATTGGAAAAGACCCTGATTCTGGGAAAGATTGAGGGCAGGAGGAGAAGGGGACGACAGAGGATGAGATAGCTGGATGGCATCACTGACTCGAAGGACATGGGTTTGGGTGGACTCAGGAAGTTGGTGATGGACAGGGAGGCCTGGCGTGCTGCAGTTTATGGAGTCACAAAGAGTCAGACATGACTGAGCAACTGAGCTGAACTGAACTAAAAGACAAATGATGTTGGGTCTCTTTTCATATCGTCGTTTACTCTCTGTCATCTGCTTTGGTGAGGCATCTGTTTCAGATCTTTGGCTCATTTTAAAATTGGGCTGTTTGTCTTCTTATTGTTGAGTTTAAGAGTTCTTTGGGTATTTTGGATGTAAGTCCTTTATCAGTCTGTGGCTTAACTTTTGATTTTCTAACAGTGTCTTTTACAGAACAAAAGGTTTTAATTTCAATAAGTCTTACATATCCATGTTTCATTATTCATGTTTTCGGTGTTATATGCAAAAACTCAACACCAAATCCAAGGCCATGCAGATTTGCTCCTGTTTTCTTTTAGAAATTTAAAAGTTTTGTATTATGAGCATATCTTCTCATTTTAAGAAAAGGTTTTTGTTTTGCATTTAGGTATTTGATCCATTTTGGGTTCTGTCTTGTGTAGAGTATGAGCTCTGTGTCTTGCTTTATTCATTTTTTGTTTGTTTTGGTTTTTGAAAATGCCACTTTATCAAAGAATGCTCCTAATGGTGGAAAGATTTGGGTCCCATCTGATCTACCTTCATTCAGTGTCAGTCTTGGGACCTAGAGATGAATCTATCCATTATTTTCTTTCAAGTGTTCTTCCCCTGTGTGCATGTGTGCTAAGTCGCTTCAGTCATGTCCAGCTCTTTGCGACCCCATGGATTGTAGCCCGCCAGGCTTCTCTGTCCATGGGATTCTCCAGGCAAGAATACTGGAGTGAGTTGCCATTCCCTTCTCTGGGGGATCTTCCCAATCCAGGGATCGAACCTGAGTCTCCCGCATTGCAGGCAGATTCTTTACCATCTAAACCACCAGGGAAGCCCTTTCAAAATAAGACAAAAAGACAAAGTAAGGTTGGGGTGGGAGATAGTTTAAATAAAAAGAATAAAATACTAAATGAGGAGAGCAGAAAGTCAGGAATCCAACTGAAACAAGGGTAGTCAGCACCATCAGAAGAAGGGTTACTGAAGTAAGGAAAACTGAAAAGCCAAAAAACCACTGACAACATGGAAGTGCATCCTTCTAGAGGAAAATTCCCTCTTCAAAGGAAACCTAAGCTCTGCTACCCTCTAACTATTGTCCTTAAATGAAAAAGTGAAATTGGTGCCCCAGAAAAATGCAATATATGACATCTAACCTGAATTACTTTCTTTAGTACCATGGTTCACTTGTCTGGATCTACTCATTCTTTACTTGCCGAGAGAAAAATCGTGCCAGTTTTGGTTTCTTAGGTCACATGGGTCCATATTTACAATAGGCCCCAAATTGTTGTTCTTGGAAGCATTTGGTAGAAACTTGGTGTTTGAGGTTGTGGTTCTTGTGGCAGAATCAAGGGAGGGAAGATATTCCTCCAAGTTCATATTTTATTTTTAAAAGAATCATGTTGAGATCTTGCAGATCAGCATTGTTTACCTTCTATTTTATTGATGAAGAGCCTGAGATTCAGGGAGGTTATGCTATTTTCCAAGGTTTGATTTTATACCCCTCTGTATATATTAAGGAAATTACTTCAATAGCTTTAAATATTGGTCTAAAGTAACCAAAAACATTGTGTGAATGAATGTCCCTAAACCCATGTGTGGTAACATGGGTATAAAAGTGTATTCCAACTAAAATTAATTGTATGCTATATCCAGAGAAAAATAGACTGAAAGGAAAGACACCAGAAGATTAACCATGGTGTTCTCTGAAAGATGCAATTATAGGAAATTATTCTTTTCTTCATTCTCTTCTCTGTTTTCCAACTTTCCTATAGTTATTGTGTATTACTTTTTTAATCAGAAAAATAAGCACTAGCAACTTACTGCAATGTATTTTATAAAGGAACAAAATTGTACATAAATAGTATCCACCCAAAATGGTAGAAGCCAACCAAGGGAGGCTGTGTGCATGCTTAGTCGCTCAGTTGTGTCCGACTCTTTGTGACTCCATGGACTGTAGCCAACCAGGTTCCTCTGTTCATGGAATTTTCCAGGCAAGAGTACTGGAGTGGGTTGCTATTCCCTTCTCCAGGGGATCTTTCCGACTCAGGGATCGAACCCAGGTATCCTGCATTGCAGGCAAATTCTTTTACTGTCTGAGCCACCAGGGAAGCCCCCAAAGGAGGCTGTGGAATCAGTGAAAGCCAACATCTCCTGGGAAAACAGACACAGACTGTTTTATGGTATCCATCTGTAGATGTTCAGGTCTAAATAGAAGAGGGTTTCAACCAGGAGTCTGAGCTACTTGGATGTATGGCAAAGACAGAAACTTCCAGATCCAAAGAATGAAAGGCCAGGGAGGGGAGAGCCCCTGAGAATGAGGATGGTACCGTAAGATGCCTCCCTGTGAAAATAAGGGTGTTAACAGCTGCAAGACTTCTACCCCTGCAGGTGCAGAGCTGGCCCCAATCCAGCACCCTTGGGTGCTCATATCTGATTGACTGTGAACAATAAGGTTTTACTGGATAAAATTCACATTCTGTGCTGGAAATTTGCATTAGCTCTCCTTTCATAGCAAAGCTAGTCCACCTTGGTTTCATGCCCAAAGGCACACAGTTGGGAGAAAGTAGAAGACTCTGAACTGTTAGCTCCACTCCCTTTCATCACTGCATGCTCCCTCTCTTTTATTAATAAGTCATTCAATTTACTATGCACAGGTTTTGTGCCTAAAAGCAAATTCTGAATTCTTATTTGCCAAGTTTAGTCTTAAGTATAGGTAGGGTAGGATTAGATGGTGTAATAAAAGCCCAGAAAGTCCATTAATCCAAAAATCTCTTTTTCATGTGGGAACCTAAATGCCTGAGAATTTATCTTAGGAAATAACTCATTCCTTTGGGCTAAAATTCTGGGTTTCATTGAGTTCTTTGTGTTAAGGCCATATGGCTGAAGAGGTGGAGGTGGTGGTTTAGTCGCTTCAGTCGTGTCGGACTCTTTGCACCCCAATGGACTGTAGCTCACCAGACTCCTCTGTCCGTGGGATTTCCCAGGCAAGAATACTGGAGTAGGTTGCCAGGCCCTTCTCCAGGGGATCTTCCCGACCCAGGAACTAAACTGGCATCTGCTGTGTTTCCGCCTTGGTAGGCAGATTCTTTACCACTGAGCCCCCTGGAAAGCCAGAGAAGTACCACATAAGTAATAAGAGTCATGGGGTCTCATCTGGGCCATTATGAGCTATCGAGCTAGTAGTTCAAACTCCTAGGGTTTCTGTTTTGTCACCAATAAAAGCTCTTAAATGCCTGTTAGTCATCAGACTGTTCCCTAGATTTGTCGCCCAGCATGACTGCTACAGAGGAAGCTGCTTTGGAGCTTTTAATGGAGGAAGATTAAGAAGAGAGCTCAGGTGCCTGGGCCACACTTCATGGTGTTCAGACTCGGGGGGAGATTGGAGGAGGCAGCCCTGGGAGCTGGGGATCCAGAAGAGATGGAAGCCCCCCCACCACGGAAATGCAGATCAGACTATATTTGTGTTGCCCTTCTCATGAGGACAACAAAACTATCTTTCTTGTCCTCCCCTTACCACCTACACTACACAGTGTGTAGTCAGCAAACTAGTCCTTTTGCCTGGAGCAGTTCTCTCCATAGAGAATGTTAAGTCTATTAGGCCATCTCGTGTCAATTATACCTAGGGCCTGACTCCAGGATTAGAGGAACATGTGGACCAGCATAAACCCCAGAAGTGAAGGGAATGTTGTTGGGATTCTTCTCCTCTGTCTGAGAACACCCCTGATTGACTTCTTGGAAGGATCCATTGTTCTTTAGTGCAGCCCTTCCTTCAGTCACTCAGTTCAGTCGCTCAGTTGTGTCCGACTCGGCGACCCCATGGACAGCAGCATGCCAGGCTTCCCTGTCCATCAGCAACTCCTGTCCCAACTCATGCCCATCGAGTCGGTGATGCCATCCAACCATCTCATTCTCTGTCGTCCCCTTCTCCTCTCGCCTTCAGTCTTTCCCAGCATCAGGGTTTTTCCCAAGGAGTCAGTTCTTTGCAACAGGTAGCCAAAGTATTGGAGTTTCAGCTTCAGCATCAGTCCTTCCAATGAATATTCAGGACTGATTTCCTTTAGGATTGACTGGTTGGATCTTGTAGTCCAAGGGACTCTCAAGAGTCTTCTCCAACACCACAGTTCAAAAGCATCGGTTCTTCAGTGCTCAGCTTTCTTTATAGTCCAACTCTCACCTCCATACATGACTCCTTTCTAACCTAATCCATGGGGAGAGTCTACGCTCACCATTACAGACTGATTCAGACCCTTAGTGCCTGCTGTGCATCACAGTCACTGGGTTTCTTTCACTGGGTTCCCATCCTGTGCTGGAGCTAATTTGCCAGTAGCTTGAAGGGGCAGAAGGAAGAGCGGCCAGACCTGAGGTGATGGAGAAGCTGGATAATTACCCTTCAAGTCAATGAGCTGCTGGCTTAACTGGACTCTCCTTTGCTGTCTTTGTGAAAGTTTTCACCCAGAACATCAGAACCTCCCAAGAAACACATGATTATCAATTAGTAGTTTAAGCCATAGGGGGGCCTATTTCCTTCCTGCTGGAGCTAGATTTTTTTATTTATAGAAAGTCTTCTAGAATGTGTGCCTTAAAAAGTCTAATTCCCTGAGTCCTAAGAAGATGAGAACCAAACAAAAGCCCCTGCCATTTAAAAGAGAGACCCAGATACGGTTTGATGTGACTGGCAGTGAGAGTAACGGTGAGTGCTTCTGTTGGTTATACTGTGGCAAATAGGGCCGTTGACTAGTATTTCTCTTATGATGATTTTCTGTTAGTCTTGATTAAAGGAAAATCCCACCTTTTGTGATCAGCTTGCTAAAACTTGAAAGTCCAGACTTGATATACATTTTAAAATTCATCAAATCATGAGGAAAGATTATGCATTTAGCATTTTACATTTTCTTAAGTGTTTGTTGTAAAGCTTTTGGATGATTACAAAAGATTGTTTTTAGTTTAGCTTCGTCAATATATGTCTATCTCACATTTGGGTTTTAATTGTATGTAGTTTTGTAAACAACTTTCAGTGGCTCAGACTGTAACAAATCTGCCTGCAATGCAGGAGACCCAGGTTTGATCCCTAGGTCAGGAAGATCCCCTGGAGGAGGGCATGGCAACCCCACTCCACTAATCTTTCCTGGAGAATCACATGGACAGAAGAACCTGGTGGGCTACAGTCCATGGACTCACAAAGATTTGGACATGATTGAGTGACTTTCATGAAACACAATAACTTTCTTACAAAAAGTAGTATATAACAAACATTTCTTTTTTCCAATAGATATTCTTCTAAGGCATGCATTTTATAGCTGTGCAATATTTTATTATATAACTATAGCATAAAGTATTTAACCATTTATTTAATCTAACCCCCATGGGACTGTCTTCATTTTTTTCACTATTATAAATGAAACCACAATAAGTGTCTCTGCATGTATTTCTTTTTCTCTGGTTCAAAATAGTAATTTGAGGTTACCTCAAACCATAGATTTCACTAGACACATAGATATGAACAGATTTTCCAGTGGTATTTGCCAACTGCCATCTTCTCTTATATATTTCCTAAAATGTTCACTGCTTGCCAGGAAGCTCCACCATTATTCTCTCTGGATATCTTGGCAAATTAAGATTGGAGGCCAACCATGCTGGTACTGTAGACACTGCAGCAAAAGCATGAGGAAGGAGGGATATGAGCCAACCTTTGTATTTCAAATAACAGCAGCAGCTCCTTCAAGTTCTGCCTGTAACTGAGATTCTTATCTTACCCTATCAAAGAGTTGAGCCAACCATAACTAATGCAAGACATTTTAAGTATTAGTATTGGCTTATATGAAGTGCTTGTGTTCTTTATTTCTCTTACCATCTTATCAATCTCTACTTTTGCAACTGGTCCTAAATGGTGTCTCCAAATCTCTGGCATTTTGCATTTCTTGGGTGAAATGGAAATGAAGATGATATCAGCAGTGATGGAATGGAATGAACTTTTCATCCAGCTGAAAAATCACCCTGAGCTACTGAAATATAACAGCATACATCATAGTCAAGTTGTCAAAGGGGGATATTTCACAGCTATGACCTCACAGCTATAAAACATAAGCCGTGTAATGTGTAAGGAAACCCAAGACAACTTTTCCAGATTTTTTTTAACTAATAAGATTACCATATGGAAAATAACTTTAACCAGTTATAATAATCTAATTTAAAAAATACTTGGAAATTGTATAGACTTTTCCATTTTCAAGGGCTGAAATTTCGTATTCATTACCTATGGCAGCACAAAGTCATTTGTTCTCTCCACATCACATGCTCAGCCCAAGAGTGTCCAGGTTAGAGACCGAGTCTTTTTTCGCTTTCAATGTTTGAGTTCCATCCCTTCCTTCCTTCTCCTCCATCGCTAACTGGACCCCAACAGCAGGTGGGATCCAGTGAGTTAACTCCCAGCCGACAGTAGAGCTTTGCCAGCAGCTGTCAAAATCAGTCCAGGGCAGGCTTTAACACAAACTATCCTTTTGACCTTTCCCCACACAGAACTCACATCCAACTCGAACAATTCATCAAGGACTTTGGACGGCAGCTCTGCGAGTTTCTAAGGTTACTTTAGAAATCCCATTGTTTCCTTTTATTGAAGTGTCTTTGTTTCTCTTCAGAGTAAATTTGACATTTTTTTTTTCTTCTATGCATCTCAGCTTTCTTATTTATGATAAGAAGGCTTATAGAAAAATCAACAGTGCTAGAATCATTTGATGATTTATGTAAACACTCTCTCCAGTCGTTATCAGCATTCCCACCAGTACTGGATGAGTACTTTCTTCCCCATTGTGGAAAAACACAAGCTGGTTTAGGTGACCACTAGTGAGGCGGGACAAGGGTGAACATCATCTGGAAATTGTTGTACAAGGAATGTCAAAGCTTCAGTGAAATTTTCAATGAGTAGGTTTTTTTCCACTTAAGGTGTTACGACATAGATGTTGCATCTGATGCGAAGAGCTGACTCATTGGAAAAGACCCTGATGCTGGGAAAAACTGAGGGCAGGAGGAGAAGGGGGCAACAGAGGGTGAGATGGTTGGATGGCATCACCGACTTGATGGACATGAGTTAGAGTCAGCTCCGGGAATTGATGATGGACAGGGAGGCCTGGTGTGCTGCAGTCCATGGGGTCACAAATAGTTGCACACAAATGAGCGACTGAAAAACAACATTGATGTTTTCTGGTGATGTGTGGTCCTGAAGGATAGATTATCTCCATTTCACACCTTGTGAAGACTTCAACATCCACACCAAGGTTTACACAAGTGTCCAAAGGGTGTACATTGCATGATCACATTTAACTCCCACTTCCAGTCTTCATGGTATCTTGTCTTCTGTTTTGTCTTATAGCTTTTGCTTAGTCTCTGCCTTTGCCATTGGCTCCAACATAAAAATGCATCCTTTTCCATGATTTCCTCCAAAAACAAAAACCCACTTAGGAACATTAGGTAAGACTTTCCTGAATGTTTGGGGAACTGGAGGGGATGTATATTGCAACAATGACTGGCATTCCTGGTGATAAAAATCCCCTGGCTCCTTTATCTCTCCTCTTAATTTTTCTCGTTGCTCATTTGCTCTTTCTCTGGAATGCTCGCCCGACTGTGGCCCACCAACATCTCCCATTTTCTTATGCAAGGTCACTGGCTTCCCTTCAGTTCTTCCACAAATGACACTGGGCCAGATGTACCACTTGACCCATTTGAGGACTTCACTGAAGCTTTGACATGTTTATACAGCTATTTCTAGATAATACTCAACCTTGTCCCCATGTACTCTCTAGAGAAAAGCAGGGAACAGTGCTCTATTCTCGATCAAGAGACACACTTCATGAGAGTCAGCACAGAAGACCTGTTAAGTATTTACTCCATGAATCTTGCTTTACTTTCTGGAATTTTAGTCTCAGTCCCCCACAATTTGTTCTTCTATTAGTTCAATCCCTCATAGATAATAATTCCTCAAAATTGAGCCAAAATCCCTTTCCAGATTAGTAGACATGAGTATCCTCAGTAGATATATTGGAGACCAAGCTGGATACACTGGTGCAGAGTAAATCACTCTGCTCCCTAGTGGGGATCTCATCAGTTCAGCGACAAAATGATTGATGGAGTCGGACAGGAAAATGTGCATTTATGCTGTCCAGCAAAATAATATATAAAAATACATCACTTTTTAAAGGACATAGGGGAGGTGAACAATTCTATCTGGTCAACATATAAAAGCAGCAAACTCTTACATGGTAATCACTGTTATTGCTTTCAAAAATGATCTGTTGGCTTGTGATTGCCACCAAATTGAAAAGGAACAAAGATGAGATTTGTGAGCTGTAGCTGGAGTTGGGGAAAAGCAGAAAGGAGGAGGAAACTGAGATGGCTGGAGATGAATGTCTCACCTCTCGGAAAACCCAGCAGTGCTATTGAGCGTCCCCGTAATTATTGCTAACGTCTACTGAGTTCTTCCTATGGGCTCCACATGCAATGTCTCACTTAATCTCAAACCAGCCCATAAGGGAGGCTCTATATTTGTCTGCCAGAGAGAGGTTAAGTAGCTGGTATTCAAATTCACCCAGTCAATCAGGGAAGAATCTTACTCCACAGCTGGTGCCCTTGACCTTCACATTATGTTGCTTCCCTAAAAGGTCCAGGAGGGAATTTTCTCTCCCCCCATAAAGGTGTGTATAAGAATTCCAATGGCTGTGACCAGTAGGGTACCTTTTGTGGGCCGCAGAGCATTGTCTTGCCTTACAGAGGATACATGCAGAAGTGCTATGAAAAAAGGTAAAGCATTAGACAACTATTACTGCACTTATCCAGAGAAGGCAATGGCAGCCCACTCCAATACTCTTGCCTGGAGAATCCCAGGGACGGAGGAGCCTGGTGGGCTGCCATCTATGGGGTCACCCAGAGTCGGACACGACTGAAGCGACTTAGCAGCAGCAGCAGCAGCAGCAACTGCACTTATCACTATGCTTGTCATTTTAGTGATAATAAATGCTGCTTTATCTTAACACTCTCTGCGTTCCTATTAGGTAGGCAAAGAAGTTATTATTCAACCCATTTTACAGATGATGAGAATGAACATTCCAGAAGCCTTTGCATCTTGAAAAGAAAGGAGCTTTGGAGTCGTCAGAACTTTATTTATGCACTGGCTGCGCTATTAACTGGCTGCGGTGCCTTGGGCAAGTCATGTACCCTCCATGGGACTTTTTTCACATGTAAAGAGGAATATTCATATCTCCCTCTAAGGCTATGGTGAGGGGTAGAGATGATGAGTTTAAAATACCAGTCCCAGTTTCAGGTGCACAGTGGGCTTGTTCTCTGTACCCAATAGGTGCAGTGTTGTCTTTCTCTAGGATTTGAGGGAAAATGAGGTCCCTAATTTCCAGCCGTGATGGCTTCCAACAGGTCAGAGTCAGGAGTCAGTAATCATTTCCTTACATGTCCCTTGCAGACAGGATGATAAATTTCCCAGTTGAGTGATCCACCCAGTCACCACACATCCATTCAGGAGAGAGGAGAGGAGAAAACCTGGAGAGGAGGGGGGAATACTCCTCCAACCATGAAAAAACTAAGATAATACATGTGAAGACCCTGAGCATGGTACCTAGAATAAATTAAGTGCTTACTAAATATATATTCCTTTCTTTTCTGTTTTCCTCACTAAAATCTAAACCTAGGGCCCTCTGTTGACTTCAGTAAGCATCATGTGAATCAAACACATTTGCTTTCAATGTAAACAGACCATTCATGCATCTGTGAAAGGTTTAGCAAAATTCTCCCCACAAATCAGGTAAAGAACTGTGTACCGTGACTCTCTTAAGAATATCCATGCCTTTTCTCAAAAACATTGCTGTAAGAAGTGCCATTGTATTACAGACTCCCACATTAAAAAAAAAAAAAAAAACAGTTTATATATTTTTCTACCCTGATTCCCATCCACTCTTTTTTTTTCCTCCTGGAGTAATTTAAAGCAAATCCCAGATGCTTATATGTTCCACTTATAAATAGTTTTTTATGAATTACTTACAGATAAGGACTTTAAAAAATAACTACAATACTGTTATCTCACCAAGAAAATTAATAATAATCCCTTACTAGGGCTTCCTGGGTGGCTCAGTGGGTAAAGAATTTGCCTGCCACGCAGGAGACCCAGGAGACAGGAGTTCCAACCCTGGGTTGGGAAGATCCCCTGGAGGAGGGCATGGCAACCCACTCCAGTATTCCTGCCTGGAGAACCCCATGGACAGAGGAGCCTTGCAGGCTACAGTCCACAGGGTCACAAAGAGTCAGACACGACTGAAGCAACTGTAATAATCTAATACCCATTTATTTTCCAGTTTCCTCACTTGTCTCAAAAATGTCTTCTTAGAGTTGACTTGCTTGGGTTACATTCTTTCCTTTTAAATTTCATTTCTCTTGTTCTTTCTCTCCTTCCCTCTTCTAGAAACTACTTAGAGAGAGGAATTTCAAAAATACATATGGGACAGTAAAACAAATTAATTCCACAATAAGTGAGAAAATCTGGCAAAAGGGTGAATACAAGTAGAAAAGACAGATGGAGCCAAGACTGGGTGAGGACGCAGAACACCTGCTGTGAAGTTGCATGAGCCTCCCATTTCCTTTTGTGTTTTCTAGCAGACATTATAAAGAAGGCACGTGCACATTTGTGGGACTCAGAGATGATAGCTCACAATAAAATTGCTTAGGACAAGCAAGAGTTGAGAGGCATTTTCCTGTGGAACCGGACAAAAGAACATTGAGTAATCAGAAAAACCGTGTTCTCCATAGACCTCCACGTTCCCCTGAAATACAAGAGCAGTGAGTTTCATGAGGATTTTTTTAAATCACATCCTGAGTATTCTAATGGTACATTCGAGAATCAACTCCCTTAGAGCATAAACATTTCTTGGAGCTCAGTCATGACCATGTCCAGATCCCTGTAACAGCTGCCTCGTTGATCTTTCCTAGAGCAGCTCCTCATCTCACTCAGCCAAGCCTCACTGGTGTGAAGGCCCTACAGGCGGACCTTCCTAAGGGACCACTTTCAGCCTGTTGCTCCCTTGCTCAGGGCTCTCTGGTTTTCCTTTATCGCCCACTGCATGTTCAAGTTCCTCTACTGCAGTGATGCTTCTCAACTCACTCTGCTGGTGCTGGGTGAGGAGAGAATTTGAAGAAAGAAGATTTGCTTAAGAGTTTCAAAAGCTTCAGAGAGACAGGGGAAAATGAGAGCCTAGAGAGGCACGTGGATTTGGTCACTGGTTGTTCATGGAGTGATCTTGAAGAGAACATTTTCTGAAAAATGGCCAAGGCAAGACAATACCTAAATTCAGGACCACAATGTTTAGCACTTAAATCCTCTTGGCTTGTTTTGTGTAGGCTTTACCTTTGTGATCCCTGTGCCTAGATTCCAGTCCCAGACATGTCATTACTTTGGACAAGTGATCTAATCTGGCTCTACCTCAGTTTTCTCATCTGTAAACTGAGGATAATGCAATGTCCATCAACAGATGAATGGATAAATAAGATATGGTACATGTATGCAATGGAATATTACTCAGCCATAAAAAGGAATGAAAGTGGGTCATTTGTTGTGATATGGATGAACATAGAGTCTGTCATACAGAGTGAAGTAAGTCAGAAAGAGAAAAATATCATCTATTAATGCATATATAGAGAAGGCAATGGCACCCCACTCCAGTACTCTTGCCTGGAAAATCCCATGGACGGAGGAGCCTGGTAGGCTACAGTCCATGGGGTCGCTAAGAGTCAGGCACGACTGAGCGACTTCACTTTCCATTTTCCCTTTCATGCATTGGAGAAGGAAATGGCAACCTACTCCAGTATTCTTGCCTGGAGAATCCCAAGGATGGCGGAGCCTGGTGGGCTGACATCTATGGGGTCGCACAGAGTCGGACACGACTGAAGTGACTTAGCAGCAGCAGCAATGCATATACATGGAATCTAGAAAAAATAGTACTGATGAACCTGTTTGCAGTAATAGAGATGCAGACATAGAGAATAGATTTGTGGACACAGGGAGGGAAGGAGAAGGTGGGACATACATATGCTACCACATGTGAAATAGATAGCTAGTGGGAAGCTGTGTTTAGCACAGGGAGCTCAACTCAGTGCTCTCTGATGACCTAGAGAGGTGGGATGGGGGAGTCAGAGGAAGGCTCAAGAGGGAGGAGATATATGTATGCATACAGTTGATTCACTTTGTTGTACAGCAGAAACTAACACAATGTTGTAAAGCAATTATGCTCCAATTTAAAAAGAGAGAGAGAGAATTTACAAACTCAAAAAAAGAGTAACACCTCTCTAGAGCACACTTACAGAGAGACTGAGTGAGCCACATGGAGGCAGCGGTTTGGACGTGTTAGATGTCACCCCCCAAGGTTGAGTCCTTGCCTCTTTGTATCTAACACAGCAAGTCTTAATGTTTACTACAGTCTGAGTCCCTTATATTTTCAAGAATATAGCAAGAGGAACAATTGTTAAGGTTAGTTATTTCAATTAAAAATTACCGGGGCTTGAGGGGAGGAGAATGGGGAGGTTGGTGTTTAATGGGTTCAGTTGCATTTGTGGATGATGGAATGTTCTGAAGATGAATAGTGGCAGTGACTGCACAATAATGTGAATGTCTTCATACCCCTGGGTTATACACTCAAAAAGACTGAGACTGGTGAAGGCTATGTATATTTTATCACAATAAAAATACCATAGGTAGTATAGGCTAAGAAAGAATACAATTTAATTACTCGATAGAAAATGCTTGAAGATGCATAAGCAGTTATACAGTTGTAAACTTTAAAAAGCTTACTGACTCACCGACTCTCCAAGAAGTGCTTTGGTGAGTGATATTCAGCAATGAGGAGCTTTTTCTAGTCAGATGCCTTGTTTTGAGGTCTATAAAGAGGTATGATAAAACCCCCTGGTCACACCAGCAGATGGGCCCTCTGATGTTGTTATAAGATGTGGAAATGGCACTGGTTTGAACATATTGAAGATTTTCAAACTTTATTGTCTGTAACTCTATTTGCATTCAGCCATGACCCATGTTTCCATGAGATCATCTTTCATCAGATCATATTATTTGTGAAATCTAATTTTCAAAGAAACAGATCCAAAGCCATTCTTTGGCCACATCAAGGTGTTCAGTGGGATGGCAGAGTCAAGGCGTCTGGTCCCACTTTTCTTTTTGAACTCCACTGAGCACGACTAAAATAGTTCTTGAAAGTTAGAAAGGAAAATATACATGAAACTTGAAAACAGCCCAACTCCTGATTAACACAGTCGGGTTGGGTTTGGTTTGGAGCAGAGGCTGAAAGGAAAGGCAGGACTCTCAGAGTTCAGGTAACACAAAGCCTGCCTGAAGTGGGCCAAGAATTCTAAGGAGAGAAACCATTGGTTTCTGCGAAGAGTGAGATCTATGTCTACGAAGGTGAATTTGGAGGTGTCCCCGAGTCACATGAGAGGACTCAGAGCTTAAAGAGGAAGTAAAGAAACATGCTATCTTTGCTAAAAAGCAGCATAGAAGTGTGGGCAATGGTCTTGCAGCTGAAGGGAGATAAAAGCTGAGTGCCTCCCTGTTGAACATCAAGCTGGCCAAGCCTACTGCTTCCTATTGGGTGGGAGACAAAGCTAAGGGCAGAGAGAAATCCAAGTGGATGAGTGACCTAGCTCACTTCTCAGTACTCTCTGCCTTATCATATTTTAGAAAATAGTTCACCTGTATAAGAACAGTCCATAAAATTAATGAGAAATCTCATAGAAATATGACTGTTAATGCAAAGAAGTTTGTATGGCCCATGATACAAATATACTGCGAAAAATCAGTAAATAGATGGGAGGGATTTGGCAAAAGGCAGGTTAACATTCCAGAAAATTACACCATAATGTAGATACAAATTGTAGAGGAACGTTTGTCCATTAAAAATGTTTAAATATGGCTTTTCTGAATAATAATTCAAAGAGCTATACTGACTCAAGTAAGAAATAGTTAAATTATAGAAGTGATTTTTAAAAATAGAAGCTGTAAGGCTCTAGAAAGAACTACAGAGTAGATTTGGAAAAAAATAAAATAAATGAGAAAGAATATTAAAATATTTAAAATGATTATTGAGAAAATTATGGATATGGGAAGCAGGAAAAAGAATTTCAACTTTCCCACAAATCTTGTCTCTAGTAAAGGAAACAGAAAAAATATTCAGATATAACAGAGTAAATATTTCCTTAAATAAGTAAGGCCTAAATCCATAGTTTGAAATAGGCCCAGCTGTTCCAGGAAATAAAAAAAAAGAAGGATCAGCAAAATCAACACTGAAACATGGCTTAGCAAGGCTCCTGGACTTCAAAGATAAAGGAAAGAATCTAGGCCTTAAAAAAACATCAAACAGAAATAAAAGGGGAAAATATAACTTTAGTTATAGAATTTTTCTTAGCAATATTAACTGCTAGAAGGTGATGAAAAAATGTTGCCAAGTTCTCAGGAAATGTGTGACCCAAGAAGTTTTTTACCTAGTCAAATTGTTGTTTCATATTTCCAGGCATGCAAGAGGGCCAGGAAAAAAGAACTTCTGTATCCTTTATTTAAAAAAAAAAATTACTTGAAGATGTCAATCAAGAGATGAAAGGAATAGCTAAGGTGGTAAGGAGAGCAAACACTAAATCTAAGACATGGAAGCGACCCTAATGTTCACTGACAGATGAATGGATAAAGAAGAGGTAGTATATATACAATGGAATATTAGTCAGCCATAAAAAAGAATGAAATAATGCCATTTGCAGCAACATGGATGGACCTAGATATTATTATACTAAGTGAAGTAAACCAGACAAAAACAAATATCAAATACCATATGATATCATTTATATGTGGAATCTAAAAAAAAAGAGGCACAAGTGAACTTATTTACAAAATAGAAATAGACTCACAGACATAAAAACAAACTTATGGTTACCAAACAGGAGAGTGGCAGGATGGATAAATTAGGAGGCTGAGAAGAACACATACACTAATATATATAAAATAGATAACCAACAAGGGCCTACTGTATAACACAGGGAATCACTATACTATATACCTGAAACTAACATGACATTGTAAGTCAGCCATACTTCAATAAAATAAAAGATTGGGGGGAAAAGGCATAAGTTTAAGCAACTATAGAAATTATGATTACAGAACATAATATAATGTAGAAATAATAATAATAGCAGTACAACACTGGTAATAGTGAAACAAACCAAGAATGAGAGATAGAGAGGGAAAAGCAGTGTAAGCATGATTTCCTCATCTTTTATAGCTTATAGCACAGTCTCCAAACTTACCATTGAAAACGATAAACCAAGTGACAGAGGTGTCAGTGTATTATTTAAAAGTACAAAGGTAGCAGCCAGCAATGTTAATGATGACAATAATAAAATAAAGCAAAATTGGGCAGTGTAGGATAGGCAAGATGGAGTAGCTGTAAGTGTAATAATTGTCTCTCATTTAAAAAATAATTGTTTATAAGACTGGACTGGGTCTTAATTGCAGCATGTGAAATTCTTAGTTGTGGCATATGGGATCTAGTGCCTTGACTAGGGATTGAACCCAGATCCTGTGTACAGGAAGCTCAGAATCTTAGCCATTGGTCCACCAGGAAAGTCCCATGTCTCATCTTTTGTAGTAGTGATTCATCAGGTTCTATTTAAGAATTTTAAAATATGATAGTAATATGTAAAATTATAAAAGTAACAACTAAAAGATCTTAGAACAGGCTATAAACCTTTAGAATGATCAGAATGAAAATGGGCACACGATGAAGAAACCAAGGACCATGTAGGAAAAAATATATATGTGCATGTCTTTAATTTGTGTGTGTGAAACATTGCAAAGGAAAAATGCAGTGAAGGATGATGGAACCTAACGTTTCTCTCACATCAAGAAGTATAAACCTATTGAAAGAAAAAACTCTAAAATTAGATTACAAAGCACAGTCCAAATATATGCTATTCTCAGACAGAAGCTGCTAAAGTCATGCCAGGGAAATGCAGCAAAAGAAGCAGGGTTCCTAATACTTGTGTTAGTTCAGGATGAATTACACAAAATTATTAAAGATAAAGAAGGACATGTTACATTGAAAAAGGATATAATACATAATGAAGCTCTAACTTTCATGAATCTTTATGTATCAAATATCAAAACATCAAAATTCATAAAGCAAATGCTACTGGAAATATAGAGAGAACCAAGGAAGAACTTGCTGATAGAGGAGCATTTATTCTCTCATCCCATGAAAGTAGGAAAAAAAGACGAGACTAAACTGGGCTTGAACAACATAATTAATAAGATAGATGTAAGCAGTAGACACAATCTGTTTTTCTAATTATGTCACCAAAATTAAAAATGCATTTTCTTTTTAACTCTACAACATTTAAAAAAACTATGATAAAGGAATCCTCAATAAATTCTAGAAGTTGAAAATGTGTTGAATGGAATATATTATCCTAGTTTAATGAAAAAAATATAAATTAATGACAAAAATAGACAACAATAAACTCTGTTGTTGTTCAGTCACTAAGTTGTGTCCAACTCTTTGCAACCCCATGGACTGCAGCATGCTAGACTCCTCTGTCTTCCACTATCTCCCGGAGTTTGCTCAAACTCATGTCCATTGAGTTGGTGATACTGTCTGATCATCTCATCCTCTGTCATCCTCTTCTCCTATTGCCTTTAATCTTTCCCAGTATCGGGTCTTTTCCAGGAAGTTGGCTGTTTGCACCAAGTGGCCAAAGTATTGGAGCTGGAGCTTCAGCTTCAGCATTAGTCCTTCTGATGAATATTCAGGGTTAATTTCCTTTAGGATTGACTGGTTTGATCTCCTTGATGTCCAAGGGATTCTCAAGAGTCTTCTGTGGTACCACAATTAAAAAGCATCAAGTCTTCAGTGCTTAGCCTTCTTTATGGTCCAACGCTCACATCTGTACATGACTACTGGAAAAACCATAGCTTTGACTATATGGACCTTTGTGGCCAAAGTGATGTCTCCACTTTTTAATATGCTGTCTAGGTTTTTCATAGCTTTCCTTCCAAGTGTCTTTTAATTTCATGGCTGCAGTGACTGTCTACAGTGATTTTGGAGGCCAATAAAGTAAAATCTGTCACTACTTCCACTTTTTCCCCTTCTATTTGCCATGAAGTGATGGGACCAGATGCCGTGGTCTTAGTTTTTTAAATGTTTAATTTCAAGCCAGCTGTTTTCACTCTCTTCTTTCACCATCAAAAGGCTCTTTAGGTCCTCTTCACTTTCTGCCATTTGAGTGGTATTATCTGCATATCCGAGGTTACTGATATTTCTCCCAGCAGTCTTGATTCCAGATTGTGATTCATCTAGCCCAGGATTTTGCATGAAATACTCGACATAGAAATTAAATAAGCATGGTGACAATATACCACCTTGTTGTACTCCTTTTCTAATTTTGAACCAGTCCATTGTTCCATGTCCAGTTCTAACTGTTGCTTCTTGATCCACATACAAGTTTTCTCAGGACACAAATAAAATGGGCTGTATTCCCATCTCTTTAAGAATTTTCCACAGTTTGTTGTGTTCCACACAGTCAAAGGCTTTAGCATAGTCAATGAAGCAGAAGTAGATGTGTTTATGATGCAACGAGTGTTGGCAATTTTATCACTGGTTCCTCTGCCTTTTCTAAATCCAGCTTGTATATCTGGAAGTTCTCAATTCATGAACTGTTGAAGCCTGAAGGATTTTGAGCATAAACTTGCTAGCATGTGAAATGAGCACAATTGTATGGTAGTTTTAACATTCTTTGGCATTGCCCTTCTTTGGGATTGGAATGAACACTGACCTTTTCCAGTTCTATAGCCACTGTTGAGTTTTCCAAGTTTGCTGACACAGTGAGTGCAGCACTTTCACAGCATCATCTTTTAGGATTTGAAATAGCTCAACTGGAATTCCATCACCTCCGCTAGCTTTGTTCGTAGTGATGCTTCCTAAGGCCAGTTTGACTTCACACTCCAGGATGTCTTTCTAGGTGAGTGACCACACTGTTGTGATTATCCGTGTCATTAAGATCTTTCTTGTATAGTTTTTTTTTTTTATTCTTGCCACTTCTTCTTAATCTCTTCTGCATCTGTTAGGTCCTGTTTCTGTCCTTTATCATGCACATCCTTGCTTGAAATGTTCCCTTGATAGCTCCAATTTTCCTGAAGAGATCTCTAGTCTTTCCCATTCTATTATTTTTATCTATTTCTTTGCATCATTCATTTAAGAAGGCTTTCTTATCTCTCCTTGCTATTCTTTATAACTCTGCATTCATTTGGGTGTATCTTTCCCTTTCTCCAATAAACTCTCCTATCCAGAAATTTAAAAGCCAAACAGAGCAGAATCTCCCATGGAAAAAGCACGGATAAAGGCATCACTCATCTCATGTCAGTGAGTTGTTATGTCACCTGCTGGGCTTACTACTTCATTTACTAAGCTTCCCCTCCTTCCTCCAAAAAAATGCAAGAATAAAATTAATCTCGTCAATGTCCTTTTTCTAAACTACAAATTTCCTAATACGCATGCACAACTGCTCTACTGTGTTCATCCTAATTCCTTATTTGTGTTAGTCACTCAGTCGTGTCCAACTCTTTGCAATCCCATGGACTGTAGCCCACCAGGCTCCTCTATCCTTGGAATTCTCCAGGCAAGAGTACTGGAATGGGTAGCCATGCCCTTCTCCAGGGAATCTTCCTGACCAGGAATTGAACCTGGGTCTCCCACATTGCAGGCAGATTCTTTACCAACTGAGGCACCAGGGAAGCCACAATTCCTTATTTAGGTGTGTTAAATTTACTTAGAATTTAATTGCATTTACCACATGTTATAAGAGAATAAACTATTTTAAAATTCTTCACTTGAATTACTGCCTCAGTTTCAAACAGGCTTATTTCCTTATGTATTAAGACCCTGCCAATGGCTAATTGGAGCAGCCTGACTTAGGAAGCAGGTGAGGTGAGGCTGTCATCAGCAAGGTGGACCTGCCATTGTACTAACTTTGGAATCAGGAGTCTGTACTTGGCCTGCCTTGGCTGTATGCGGACAAAATTTCTGCCCTCCTCTTCTGTCCTGTATCTGTATGTCCTTTTCACCTCTAGACTGTGTTTCTGCTCTTGGAAGCCACAGATAGCCCCCTCCCATCTTCTTGCTGGATATCTAGCACTTGACCCACACGACAGCCTGTTGGATGAATAAGCTGTCATGAATCTGTGCTTTCCTGACTCACTCAACACTTTGCCTCCTCACTTCTCTGGAAGGGACCGGCTGCCTTGCTGGCAGAGCTAAAGCCAGCTGTTACTTGGAGACACTGTCCAGATTATTGCTTCCAGGGACCTTCACCTAATATTGAATAATTATCTTCTTCTTCTATCTTGGCATATGCACACACTTTTGTTGTTGTTCAGTTGCCAAGTTGTGTCCAACTCTGCTACCGTGTGGTCTGCAGCTCTCCATGCTTTTCTACCCCTCACCATCTCCTGGAATTTGCCCAAGGTCATGTCCATTGAATTGGTGATGCCATCCAACCATCTCATCCTCTGTCACCCCTTTCTCCTCCTGCCCTCAATCGTTCCCAGCATCAGTGTACACACTATTCAGTTTTTATATTGATTTCCTTTCATCTCTGTTTACATGTAAATAAATGGTAAGAAAATAATATCTGATTGAGGGGGAAAAAAATCAAGTAAGCACATGGCCCTTGAAAATTCACCTCATTTCTGTACACTGTACTTGGTCCCAATTCCTTTGTCAAAACTTGGAGTTAGGGAGAAGATTGGAGCATCAGTTCAGTTCAGTCACTCAGTCGTGTCCAACTCTTTGGGACCATGAATAGCAGCACGCCGGGCCTCCCTGTCCATCACCAACTCCATGAGTCCACCCAAACCCATGTCCATCGAGTCAGTGATGCCATCCAGCCATCTCATCCTCTGTCATCCCCTTCTGCTCCTGACCTCAATCTTTCCCAGCATCATGGGCTTTTCCAATGAGTCAGCTCTTTGCATGAGGTGGCCAAAGTATTGGAGTTTCAGCTTCAACATCAGTCCTTCCAGTGAACAACCAGGACTGATCTCCTTTAGGATGGATTGACTGGATCTCTTTGCAGTCCAAGGGACTCTCAAGAGTCTTCTCCAACACCACAGTTCAAAAGCATCAATTCTTCAGCGCTCAGCTCTCTTTATAGTCTAACTCTCACATCCATACGTGACCACTGGAAAAACCATAGCCTTGACTAGACGGACCTTTGTTGGCAAAGTAATGTCTCTGCTTTCTAATATGCTGTCTAGATTGGAGCATAGTCTCTGATAAAATTTATAGTGTTTACCACAATGTTCAAACCAGCCTTCAATATTTGGGGGAACATTCTTAGTGAAATTACCCTCATGCAGTATTATGTGGGATAATGGTGAAGGTCTACTTTCTCTATAAAGGCAGCAGCTCTTGATATTTTTGTTCAGGTATCAGGGATACCATAAGTGCAAATGGATTCACATATGTCAAGCATTAACTGGTGCGTTCAAAAGGCAGGCACTGACAAGCCTGAACTCATCAATTCCTTTGTAGTTGTTTGCAATGGTTCACAGAGCAAATCTTCTTTGATCTGTTTCTCCTTTATGTATATCACAAACATGGAGGCTCACTAGAGCCGTCAACATGAGGTGACTCGGACTAACACCTACTGTGAGAGGACTAATGTAGCTCTCTTCCATAACCCGGTCTTTAATGAATTCTAGAAGAGATCACATCATTTTCTCATGAATCTTGGAGATCCCATTCAATGCACAAGATTTCACTCCTTTTCAATTTTTGTGTGAAATTTCCTCCTCTTGCCACAACACAAATATGCAATAGGACAGGAAACTCAGAATAAACAAAGGCTTCTCAGGAGCCAAACCCGAACATTTCAAGACATTTCTAGAAACAGTTCTCACATCCAACTGCATAGCCTTCTTTTGTTGAAAGGTTGGACAGTTCTGATGGTTTGAATTTGAAAAAAATAAATTGCACAAACACATTGAAGTGTATAGCCATTGTAGAATGAACCCTAAGTAATATATTTCTGCTCCCATTTGTGTTTCTTTAACATGGCTCACTCCCAATATATAGATATTTCTCAGAGTTGATGTTGAGTTGTGCTAAGTTAATTAACCTTGGCACTGCCTATATTACCTGTGTAAGTGCTGTGATAGCAGGTAGCTTTTAACAAGCAGCTTCTTTGTCCCAGACTTTTTGCTTTCCAAGAATTATTGCATATAATCCTCACAACAACTCAGTGTGGGTTAGAATATTACCATTGTTTTGCAGAAACAGAAATTGGTGCTTAAGTATGGTTAGAAAAATGGGTTTTTTCAAATTCCATTTCCCACTAAGAAGAATGAGGTGTTATTGGAGAAATGGCTAATTCTAGGTCTGGAGAGGAAATGTGCAGCTGAACCTAGAATCCCTTGTCTTACCACGCAGTAATGGAGCTAGAAAAGACTAGTGAGTTTAGGGTGGCCAACCAATCCCAATATGCTCAGCAGTTTCCCCATTATCAAACTGAGAGTTCTGTGTCACAGGAAACTCCTCATTCCCAGGCAAACCACGACATAGTTCATGTCAAAAGAACACAGGAGTCAATTTCAATAACTTCTATGGGACGAAGAAGAATAATTTGAGAATAAGCAAAGATAATGACTATATTATATTGAACTATGTCAAATACATGTAGATCCATGAATGATACTTAAAAAAAAATAACAAAAATAGAACTAATTGGTCTCCACTAGAGAAAACCAATTCATTCTTTTGAAACTTAAGCATGTATCTGACCTTTCTAAAATAAACAGTCTTCTTGAGTATTAAGATTGCAGAGGACTTCCTTTGTGGCACAGTGGATAAGAATCTACCTGCCAATGCAGGGAGCACGGGCTTGATCCCTGGTCTGGAAAGATTCCACATGCCAAGGAACATCTAAGCCTGCGTGCCGCAACTACTGAGCCCAAGTGCTGCAATTACTGAAGCCCATGCACCCTAGAGCCCCTGCTTTGCAGCAGGAGAAGCCACTGCAATGAGAAGCCCACGCACCTCAACAAAGAATAGCTCCCACTCTCCACAACTAGAGAAAGCCTGAGCACAGCCGTGAAGACCCAGCACAGCCAAAGAAAGAAAGAAAGAAACAAAAAATTTTAAAAGGATTGTAGATGAGGGGAAGTTTCTTTCTAAAAAAAAATTCCAGCTAATACATGAAGAAGATAAAAATTAGAATATTACTAATTTGCAGCCCCTAATGAACTTAGGCCTTGAGCATAAACAGCTTCTAATTTCACCAAAAGAGAGACAACCAGATATTATATGCAACCTGTTGGAAACACTAACACCACCCATGAAGAATTCTTCTAGATCTAATTACAGGAAACCCAGAGGACACAGGGCCATGTTAAACAATATCCAAGAATTCAGTCAGCACAATGCAAGCTGTGGGAAATTCTACAGGACAAGTGTCCAGTTTTCTTCAGTCAGAAATTGCATGGGAAAAAAAAAAGATGAAAGCAGAATGTAAAAATTAAAAAAGACTTAAGAGATATATAATCAATTGCAGTGTAAGGACATTATCTGGAAAATGACTCAAAACAAACTACAAAAAATTAAAATTTTGAGGTTATTATAAATTTAAAAACTGATGATGTGGTCGATGATGTTGAAGAATTAGTTAAAATTTTTAAAATGTGATAATAGTAGCCTGGTTTTATTTGTTTTAAAAGAATCTTTATGTTTTAAAGACATATACTGAAATTTTCAAATAAAATGATATGTTTTCTGGGCTATGCTTCAAAATAATATGCTGTGGAGTGGAGGAGTGGATTACAATATAAATAAAATAAGATTGGCTAAGTTAATAATTGTTGAAGTTAAGTGAAGTACATGGGGATCATCTACTATTGTATCTATTCTTGCAGACTTTTGAAATTTTTCATAATAAAAAAGAGAGAGAGATTATTAATGAGATTAATGTTTAATGTCATAGAGTTAAAGGAGATGAGCCAGGATTTGAACAAGAAAACTTTTAGTCTAAAATTGAATTTCTTAAATTCTCTACTACCTCAAAAAGTATCTTGAAGGGTGAATATTAACTAAGCAATGACAGAGCTGCACAAAAACAGTTTATCACTTCTTACCTCTCTATTGATACTCATTTCAGTCTATGAACTGAATTTTGAGACCCGAGTATTTTTCTGCATCTTTTGTTTGAGCTACAATAATGCTTCTATGTTTATTTTTCCTGCAATTTCTCTTTCTCCAAGGAAGAACATCCCGTTTTCCTAGAGGATGCATACATTCCTGGTAAAGAATCTCTCACAAGATAATAATTATTTTCAAAGGAAATTCAGCCTTAAGCTTTTACTTTGCCTAGAAGATGAAAGTTAATCTCAGTCATTTTACGCTTCTGTGTTTCACTTAAGGATTTTCTAAGTCAATTCACGGTAGACTTGTTGACTTCTGTCCTCCTTCTCAGTGGAATTGTATTCAAAGTCTGGGTGCCTTAAGTCATCGGGGCACTGGGAGAGGACAGGTAAAGTGTCTAGTCTTGTTTGCCTTCTATCCATGGGGAATCTGTTATTGTATCCTTAGCTATATTGGTGTCCAGACATTGGCAGATACACGCAGGTAAGAGCTCTATTCCCTCATCTGGTCTCTGGCCAAAGTCCAATCAGATCATTCTGCATCTCACTTGATCCTTCAGGTCCCCTGACTCTCACCGAGCGCAGCTCCTTTGGATGCTGTTCTTCACCACAGAGGCTGTCTGAGCACCCACTGCCCAGACCCGCTGAACTCCCAGTCTAATCTAGTGCTGCTCTGCCCGCCTAGGGGAGGAGGAGCTCTGCACCCCTCCTCTTCTTCTAGGATTCACTCAGGAAGCAAGACAAGATGTCCTCCACTCTCATGTCCTCCAACTGGCCAACAGTTCCAATGTTCTCCTTGTAGACTTTGACCTCAGGAGAAGATGGACTGCAATATCCCTTATTAAACTCCCTTAGTATTGCTTTCCTTTTATTCTTTGCTCTTCCCCACACAGAGGGAAATTGTATCTAGTATCCAGTGGGCAGAAAGCTCGCTCTGTCTGCTCATGTAATCTTTCAACTCTTGTCTCACATCTGGACCTCAAATTTTGAGGCTAAAAGCTAAGAATTAACATTTAATTTTTGTTCTCTACAATCAGCTGTGACCTTTGTGGGCAAGAGATTATCCATATCTATCTGGCTAAATGGGGCAGGGTCATGGGTTAACAGGGACTACTCGAAATAGACCATAGCTGTTGACACATTAAAACACTGTCTTGTCACAAGGGGATAGTAATTGTACTGAATGGGCTGCAGCAGAAGTCCATAAAATCAGGAGTACTTTCTCTTACACAGCTACTTCTGAGGGAAAGTGGTTTCAGTTCTTTCAAGTATAAGCTGCTATGACTACGCCATTTTTTTTTAATTTTGGAGTATAATTGCTTTACAAAGATATGTTAGTTTCTACTGTACAACAAAGTGAATCAGCTATCTGTATACATATATCCCCTCCCTCTTGGACCTCCCTCCCATCCCACCCCACCATCCCACCATCTAGGTCATCATAGAGCACCAAGCTGAGCTCCTGTACTACACTGCGGGTTCCCACTACCTATCTAGTTTATACGTGATAGTTTGTATGTGTCAAACCTAATCTCCCAGTTCATCCTACTCTCTCCTTCCCACCTTGTGTCCACGTGTCTGTTCTCTACATCTGCATCTCCATTCCTGCTCTGGGACTAGATTCATCTGTACTATTTTTCTAGATTCCACATACATGCATTAACATAGAATATTTGTTTTTCTCTTTCTGACTTACTTCACTCTGTACGACAGACTCTAGATCCATCCACATCTCTACAAATGACCCAATTTTTGTTCCTTTTTATGGCCGAGTCAGCATGTATAACCATATTGCTGAAATGGCAAGTGGTTAACCACACTTTGATTTTAATGTTTTGATTTGAAGAGTTGAGAATTAATTCAGTGATTTCACTGGAGCTATGGGCTTCCCTCATAGCTCAGTTGGTAAAGAATCTGGGTCGATTCCTGGGTCAGGAAGATCCGCTGGAGAAGGGATAGGCTACCTACTCCAGTATTTTTGGGCTTCCCTTGTGGCTTAGCTGGTAAAGAATCTGCCTGCAATGCGGGAGACCTGTGTTCGATCCCCAGGTTGGGAAGATACCCTGGAGAAGGGAAAGGCTACCCACTCCGGTATTCTGGCCTGGAGAATTCCATGGACTATAGAGTCCATGGGGTCACAAAGAGTCGGACACGACTGAACAACTTTCACTTCACCTGCAGTGGAAGCTCAGTGTCTTAACCACTGGAATACCAGGAAGTCCCAAGCCAATATTCCATTGTATGTATGTATCACATCTTTATTCATTCATCTTCCAATGGACACTTATATTATTTCCATGTCTTGGCTATTGTAAATAGTGCTGCAATGAACATTGAGGTACATATGTCTTTTTGAATTATGGTTTTATCAGGGTACATGCCCACTAGTGGGATTGCTGGGGTCATATGGTAGTTCTATTTTTAGTTTTTTAAGGAACCTCCATATTGTTCTCCATAGTGGCTGTATCAATTTACATTCCCACCAACAGTGCAAGAGGGTTCCCTTTTTCCAAACTCTATCCAGCATGTTGCTCAGGATATGATGTTTTAGAGTAGGTCTCTGGAGACTGTTTATCTTGCTTAACTGAATGCTTCTCGCTTATGAACCTCATGGTAACTCCTCATTTCTTCCTTTCCTCAGCCCCTGGCAACCACCATTCCACTGTTTGATTCCCTAAGTTTGTCTGTTTTAAATACCTTATATAAGTAGAATCATGCAATATTTATCCTTCTGTGACTGGTTTATTTCATGTATTTTATGTCCTCAGGGTTCATCCATGTTGTCATATCTGGCAGGACTTCCTTCTTTTTTTAAGGCTGAGTAATATACCATTGTATATAAATACCAAATTCATCTGTTGACTGGCAATTAAGATGTTTCCACATCCTGGTTATTGTGAACAGTGCTATAGTGAACACAGGAGTCCTAATACTCCTGTGTCCTGATTTCAGTTCTTTTTGATAAATACCGATAAGTGGGATTGCTAGATCACCTAGTAGTAGTAGTTTTAGGGTTTTTAAAAAAAATTTTTTTGAGGACCTTCCATACTGTTTTCTAAACCTGCTGCCCCATTTTTCATTATAACCTACTGCAGGCAAGAGTTTCAATTCCTCCATGTTCTTACTGTAAAGCACCCTTTGTCTTATTTTGGAAGTGTTGTTTAACCGCATCCTCTGTTGAGAAGTGCAGATGTATAAACTTCAAAGCACTACTGTGGGTAGCTCAGTATCAGGTTGCAAATCCATAGTACATCCAAATTAGCCATTTGATCTTGATTCAAAAGCAAACAGTTTGATAATCACGGTATAACCCCTTCTTACCCTGTCTCCCTATTGCTTGCCTATAAGGGAAGCTACATATTTATTTATTGAACAAAACAAAGCTCCTGGTTCCAACTAGGGGAAGAAAAGGTCAAATTGCCATGCCATGATGTTATCAAAGGCTAGTGGTGAATAATTTTGAGGTGACATCTATGGTATAAAATTATTTAGAAGAACAGGGGAGTCTTAAGCAGTTGGAATGTCTTTAATGACATTGTTATGGGAAGAACGCTAGTACGTTGGCAAAGTTAACTGTATGGGGACTGCTTCTGGCCATCACCTCGGAGGGTCCAGGCAGACCTGAAATTGGTAGGAACTCAGAGCTTGTGCCCTTTAAAAGAAGAGAAAAAAGAGGGGGAGGTAGAATAATGGAACTGTTGTTTCTGAAAGATGTGGGCAGAAATTGTCAAACTCGGATCCTTTGGTTTAGGAGAGAAATTATAAGAAACGGGAATAACCTACCCCAGAAAGCAAAGAGCATATTCCCACTGGGCTCTGATGCCCCTAAAAATTCTTTCCAGATGCCTGACTTCATGGAACGGGAGAAGAAGTGCCAGAGAGGAAAGGAGGTGGGAAGGGAAGGCATGAACCAACAACAGAAAAATAATGAGAGGAAAGTACCTTATATTTCCTCTGAAGAAATCACATTTTTACTTTTTTCTTTTTAATTTATTTTTTATTGAAGGATAAATGCTTTACAGAATTTTGTTTCCTGTCAAACCTCAACAAGAATCAGCCATAGATATACATATATCCCCTCCCTTTTGAACCTCCCTCCCACCTTCCTCCCATCCCACCCCTCTAGGTTGATACAGAGCCCCTGTTTGAGTTTCCTGAGCCATACAGCAAATTCCTGTCGGCTGTCTATTTTACATATGGTAATGTAAGTTTCCATGTTACTCTTTCCTACATCTCACCCTCTCCTCCCCTCTCCCCATGTCCCTAAGTCTAGTCTCTATGTCTGTTTCTCCATTGCTGCCCTGTAAGTAAATTTTTCAGTACCATTTTTCTAAATTCCATACATGTGCATTAGAATATGATGGTTATCTTTCTCTTTCTGACTCACTTCACTCTGTATAATAGGTTCTAGGTTCATCCACCTCATTAGAACTGACTCAAATGCGTTCCATTTTATGGCTGAGTAATACTCCATTGTGTATATGTACCACAACTTCTTTATCCAGTCATCTGTCGATGGACATCTAGGTTGCTTCCATGTTCTAGCTATTGTCAATAGTGCTGCAATAAACAATGGGATACACATGTGTGTCTTTTTCAATTTTGGTTTCCTTGGGGTATATGCCTAGGAGTGGGATTGCTGGGTCATATGGTGGTTTTATTCCTAGTTTTTTTTTTTTTTTTAATAAATTTATTTATTTTAGTTGGGGGCTAACTACTTTACAATATTGTAGTGGTTTTTGCCATACATTGACATGAATAAGCCCTGGGTTTACATGTGTTCCCCATCCTGAACCCCTCTCCCACCTCCCTCCCCATCCCATCCCTCTGGGTCATCCCATTGCCCCAGCCCTGAGCATTTGTCTCATGCATCGAACCTGGAATGGTGTTCTGTTTCACATATGATAATATACATGTTTCCATGCTATTCTCTCAGAATGTCCCACCCTCACCTTCTCCCTCAGAGTTCATAAGACTGTTGTATGCATCTGTGTCTCTGATTCTGTCTCGCATATAGGGTTATCATTACCATCTTTCAAATTCCATATATATGCATTAGTATACTGTATTGGTGTTTTTCTTTCTGGCTTACTTCACTCTGTATAATGGGCTCCAGTTTCATCCATCTCAATAGAACTGATTCAAATGTATTCTTTTTAATGGCTGAGCAATATTCCATTGTGTATATGTACCACAGCTTCCTTATCCATTCCTAGTTTTTTAAGGAATCTCCATACTGTCTTCCATAGTGGCTGTTTCAATTTACATTCCTACCAACAGTGCAAGAGCATTCCCTTTTCTCCACACCCTCTCCAGCATTTATTGTTTGTAGACTTTTTGATGATGGCCATTCTGACCAGTGTGAAGTGATATCTCATTGTGCTTTTCATTTGCGTTTCTCTAATAATGAGCGATGTTGAGCATCTTTTCATGTGTTTGTTAGCCATCTGTATGTCTTCTTTGGAGAAATATCTGTTTAGGTCTTTTTCCCACTTTTTGATTGGGTTGTTTGTTTTTCTGGCATTGAGTTGTATGAGCTGCTCATATATTTTGGAAATAAATCCTTTGTCAGTTGTTTCATTTGCTATTATTTTCTCCCATTCTGAGGGTTGTCTTTTCACCTTGCTTATAGTTTCCTTTGCTGTGCAAAAACTTTTAAGTTTAATTAGGTCCCACTTGTTTACTTTTGTTTTTATTTCCATTACTCTAGGAGGTGGATCATAGAGGATCTTGCTTTGATTTATGTCATCGAGTGTTCTTCCTATGTTTTCCTCTAAGAGTTTTATAGTTTCTGGTCTTACATTTAGGTCTTTAATCCATTTTGAGTTATCTTTGTGTGTGGTGTTAGGAAGTGTTCTAATTTCATTCTTTTACATGTAGCTGTCCAGTTTTCCCAGCACCATTTATTGAAGAGGCTGTCTTTGCCCCACTGTATATTCTTTCCTCCCTTGTCAAAAATAAGGTACCCATAGGTGCATGGGTTTATTTCTGGGCTTTCTATGTTGTTCCATTGGTCTATATTTCTGTTTTTGTGCCAGTACCATACTGTCTTGATGACTGTAGTTTTGTAGTATAATCTGAAGTCAGGAAGGTTGACTCCTCCAGCTCCATTCTTCTTTCTCAAGACTGCTTTGGCTATTTGGGGTCTTTTGTGTTTCCATATGAATTGTGAACTTTTTTGTTCTAGTTCTGTGAAAAATGCCTTTGGTAATTTGATAGGGATCACATTGAATCTGTAGATTGCATTTGGTAGTATAGTCATTTTCACAATATTGATTCTTCCTACCCAAGTCCTGCTCCTCTATGTTCTTGCCTCTAATGTCCACAGCTATTAGAACTAGTGTGTTTTCATTTGTGGGAACCCTTAATGACCTTTTTATATATTCCATAGACACAAATTCTGCCTAGTTGATCATGTGGATTTAATCTGAAGCTTGTACAGCTGGTGGGAAGGTTTTGGGCCTTCTTCCTTAGCCACACTGCCCCTGGGTTTTAATTGTGGTTTTATTTCTACCCCTGCATGTGGGTCATCCACTGGGGTTTACCTCTGAGGCTGCCCTGGAGGACTTGGGTTTGCCCCTGTGAGGGCCAGGTGTGGAGGGTGGTGCAGCTGCTTGGGTTGCAGGGGTTCTGGCAGCACCAGGTACTCAAGAGAGTTGGCGGCCAGGGCAGCAGGAAATATCGTGCTCTAGAAGGGTGTCGCAACCAGTATTGGCCAACGCGCTCCAGTATTCTAGCGTAGAGAAACCCCTCCCTGACAGAGAAGCCTGGCAGGCCACAGTCCACAGGGTCACTAAGAGCCAGGCACGACCGAAGCGACCCTGCGTGCAAAGTCGCAAGACTTTTTTTGCCTGTGGCAGCTCTCCCCCAGTGAGAGTTGAGCGTGAAGGTAGCGCAGCTGCTTGACTTGTGGGGACCCTGGTGGCGCCAAGTGTGCAGGGACACGGACTGCCTGCACCGCAGGAGTTATGGTGCTATTAGGAGTCTTTTTTCAAGCCTCTTGTAGCTGGTGATCAGAAGGCCTCTTTGGCCAGTCTTTCTCTGTAGCTCCGCCCATTCAGGCACTTAGAGGGCTCCCTGCCTGGAGTCCTTCTCTGTTGTTTGGTGCTTCAGGCACTTAAAGAGGCACCCTGGGTGGGGTCCTACTCTGTACTTTGGCGCATCAGTCACTTAAAAGGGCACCCTGGGTGGGGTCCTACTCTACAGATCTGAGCGTCAGGCACTGAAAGGGGTACCCTGGGTGGGGTCCTACTCTACGGATCTGAGCGGCAGGCACTGAAAGGGGCACCCTAGGTGGGGTCCTACCCTACAGATCTGAGCGGCAGGCACTGAAAGGGGCACCCTGGGTGGGGTCCTACTCTGTAGTTAGTGCGTCAGGCGTTTGATGGACCAGCCTCTCTTTTGTTCAGCTGCGGATTCTGGTGTGTGGAGAGAGAGAGGCTATGGTGATGGCTCCACCCACTATGTGTGACTCAGCAGTATCGCCCTGCTTCCATGGCTGCCTGGCTTTCCTCTGCAAGCATTTCCCACCACAGTCTCCTCCCTCACATTCCCTGGATCTGTCTCTCTGCAGTCAACAGCAGCCCTCACCCTGGGATTGCTCCACAATCCCTAAACTCCAGTTCCCAGCCGCTGCGCCTTCCAGGGGATCTATGGCTGCAGGGTATGTATGGCTGCAGCAAGGACTGTCTGATTATCATTCCATTTAGGCTGCCACAGATCAGCTGTTTCACTCTCAGCCTTAAATGTTTCTTCTCTGACTCAGACAATTGCCCTGATGTGGGGATTGGACCCCTGTTGCAGTTCTCCCACCTGCTGAGGGCAGGTCCAGTCCTACTAACACTCCTGTTTTCCCCTTTAGTTCCTTTGTCCTACTGAGTTTTGCGTGGGTCTACATATTCTTTTCCGCTGGTCAGGTACTCCTGTCCACTCTCAGCTGGTGTTCTGCATGCACTTCTGTGTCTGAAGGTGTATTCCCGATGTATCCGTGGAGAGAGATGTACTCCATGTCCACCTACTCCTCTGCCATCTTGTTCTCTTACATTTTTATTCTTACCAGAATTTGATCAGAGAAAATTGTTTTTCTGAAACAATAGGTACAACTGTTTTTATTTTTATAATTTTTTTATCTTGGCCACAATGCACAGCATGTGGGATCTCGTTTCCTGACCAGGGATTGCCTGCCTCTGCATTGGCAGTGTGAAGTCCTAACCACTGGACCGCCAAAGAAGTCCCAGGTACAGCTGTTAACTGTGTGTACAGCTTCCACTCCTACTGGAGCAGTGAAGGCGAGTCTCTCAGTATCGACTGAGTCCGTGTGTCAGGCGCTGAGATACAAAGGTGAAGTCGAGGAACCCAGAGGATCTATCTAGTGAGAGATCCCTGTAAACCATGGTTTCTCTGAGCATGACCCAGCTGGTCAGACATGGGTCTTCTAGGGCTTGTCTGTTCAAAGCTAGACCCAGACACATGGGATATAGTGACCAGCTGTGGTAGAGACAACCAGAGCCAAGGGAGCCAGGGATCTGACCTTAAACCAGTCTGGTACTTGAACTTTCTTCCCTTGGAAGGGAAATGAGAAAATACTGGCTATGTTACTATTGAGTATTTTTAAATAAGTAAGCTTTGTTTTTATCATGTTATAAAATGTTTGTTCCCAAGAGTCCTCTTTTACTCTTTAAGTGGGTGGTAGGTGGTGCTGTATCAATTTGATGCCCTATGCCAAGAGGCCAAGCTTCCCAGTTGGCCCTAGTGGTAAAGAACCTCCCTTCCAATACAGGAGACATCAGAGACTAAGATTCAGTCTCTGGAAGATCCCCTGGAGGAGGGCATGGCAACCCACTCCAGCATTCTTGCCTGGAGAATCCCATGGACAGAGGTGCCTGAAGGGTTACAGTCCATAGGGTCACAGAGTCAGACACAACTGCAGGCCCGTGAGCATGGCTGCACACAGGCCAGGAGGCCAACATTTTGACTTCATGAGCTCTAGGAACTTTAACTTTTGCAGGTTTCTTTCTCTCCTCCACTAAATTTAAATTATATTTTTTAAGTACGTTTTAAATTTATTTTTAAGAGTTATATTTTATCACTGCATTGGTATAAAGAAGAATATATCAGTACTATATATCAATGTTTTCTTCAACCTAAAAGTTTATTTTTCCCATCTGATTGTAAAAGAATTTAAAGCTTTCTTCTAGGTCCTTAAAGTATTGCGGCCTTAGCACAGAGACTGCTATGTCTGATGGATAAGTTGGTCCCAGATGCCAGCCTAAACCTCATTGTCACATTGGTGCCTCCAGGGGAGATGGCAGTAGATAGGATGGTTCTGGATTCACTATAGCATCATATACCAACCAGCTAGCATGTAGAGATGCCCAATTATTTCCTTCTATGCATTCATTCAGGTCATTGTTGCTTCTTCTTTCTTTTAGCAGCTCAGGGCATTTCAAATGTCTTTTTTAACTTCACTGCTTGCTCTGTGGCCCACAATGGTATTCAAGGAGATGAAAAGTAAGAAAGATAGGATGAACTATACAACAGAATAATTCAAGCAACTGAGCCGTTCTGAAACTCGAGGGAGAGGGAATTGCTCACACTTATGGATGATCTGAAATCAAATGCAAACAATCAGTAATCATTCAAATCATAACAAACATTGCTGATGAAAAGAATCAATAGAGAACAGCATTGACAAAGGCCAAAATTGCACGACATGCAATTTTTTGTTGCCACATATGGATAGGAAAAGTAAAATCTTGGTAAATTTTGGATATGCAAAGCTTGACACAAGAAAGTTGGATTTTATAAAAATAAAAGATATAGAACAAAATTCACTTTGTCGAAAATATAAAATACAATAGATCAAAAAGTAATCAATGAACAAAACCTCGAAAAGGTGAAAAGGCAAAAGGAAAGTAATTAACTCTGATCCCAGTAACTTTCTAACATAAATGCAAAATATGAAAATGTAACTGCATTGTATAGACAATTTATCACATATTAGAAATGGGTAATAGAATTCAATTTAGAAAAAATAATCAACTTGAGGGAAAGTATAATTAAAATATTGATGGTCATGAATATGTACTCAATATGTTCTTATAATTAAAATGATGGAAAGTGAAAGTGTTAGTCGCTCAGTTGTGTCTGACTGTTTACAACCCCATGGGCTGTAGCCCACCAAGCTCCTCTGTCCATAGAATTATCCGGGCAAGCATACTGGAGTTGGTTGCCATGGAAATAACCAAAATTCAGAATTAAAATTGTTTAAAAAGATCTAGGATATCCCAGAAATCTTAGTGTGGTTTTAGATTATTAAAACAATTTACTTAAAAAGTCTATATTCCTGCAGTAAAGTTTAAGATGCTTAATTTAGTTATGCATACATACTATTGTAACTGCCTAGGGATATTCTAGGAGGATCATCCCAAACAGATGCCAGTGATAACCTCTGGGGAGGGATGTAGGACCACATGGGACAGAGTTTATGAACTTTTTAAGTTTCTCAGAGTTTGAGACTTTTTGTTTCTTATTCTGATGAAGTTGAACCAGCCAGTTAGGACCAAAAAGAAGCATATTCTGTCTTAAAAAACAAGTGTCTTCTTGTCCTGCCCATTGGGCGTCCTACTTCTCCAGCAGTAGTTCTTCTAGTATCTTCATCACTTCCACTCAACTTTTTACGCACTTAGCCTCGCTCATTTTCTGGAGTTGCAGAAAATTCCCCTTTAGCACTTTCCTTTCTCTCCCTCATCTAGGAGTTTCCATCTTGACTTGTGGTCAGAAAATTGATCCAACTCTGTGGAGTAGGTAGGACAAGTTGTTATTCTAATTTATGGATGAGCAAGTGGAAAAGAGTTTAAAGTACTTTTCCCAGTTGTAGGACTGGGTTTATGACCCACACGCCCAGCTCAGAGGCCCCTCTGTTGTAAGGTTACTCCTCTGAACTTTTAACCTGGCAGGTGTAATACAATAAATGTGCTACTTAAAGAAAGACAGATTCAGAATCCACTTCCCAGGTCAATCACCTACAATGGATCCTATTGTCTAATTAAAACAGTCCAACTATAGATATATTGGCAAAATCAGAACTTAGAAGAATTTGGAAAAAAATTGCAATGCAAATATAATTATTTTCTAAATTATTCCTTTATGACTTCAATTCCCTATTGAGTCTATGTGATTATTTTGCAGTTCACTAACTATACAGGTGTGTTTGGAGAAAACAAGGCAAGAGTAAGGAGGAAAATTAATGCTCTTCTCTCATTTCTGAAAAAAGATATGTAAGCTGTAACATAACCTCTTAATAAAATAAAATGTCAATTCTCTTAAGAATTAAGACTGCACGGAAGTCTTGCAGTGTTACAGTCTGGGGATAAGGGGGGCCCAGCACCTCTCTCTGCCTCCTGCTGTCCTCTTTCTGGATTTCCCTTGCCAACTGTGCACTGGTCTGGCTCTAGAGTGTGTGACGGAGCACTGCATGAGTGTGATGGGGCACTACATGAGTCTGTGTCTTTGTTGTTCAGTCACTTAGTCAGGTCTGACTCTTTGCGACTGCAGCACATCAGGATTCCCTGTCCTTCACACTGTCTCCTGGAGCTTGCTCAAACTCATGTCCATTGAGTTGGTGATGCTATCCAGCCATCTTATCCTCTGTCGCCCCCTTTTCCTCCTGCCCTCAATCTTTCTGAGGATCGGGGTCTTTTCCAGTGAGTCAGCTCTTCGCATCAGGTGGCCAAAGTATTGGAGCTTCAGCTTCAGCATCAGTCCTTCCAATGAATATCCAGAGTTGATTTCCTTTAGGATTGACTGACTTGATCTCCTTGCTGTCCAAGGGACTCTCAAGAATCTTCTCCAGCACCACAGTCCAAAAGCATCAATTCTTCATCGTTCAACCTTCCTTATGGTCCAACTCTCACATCCATACATGACTATCAGAAAAACTATGGCTTTGGCAGTATAGACCTTTGTCGGCAAAGTGATGTCTCTGCTTTTTAATATGCTGTCTAGGTTTGTCAAAACTTTTCTTTCAAGGAGCCAGTGTCTTTTAATTTCATGGTTGCAGTCACCATTTGCAGTGATTTTGAAGCCCAAGTAAAGAAAATGTTTTGACAGTAAAGTTGCCGGCTGCTTTCCAATTTAGGAAAAGTAAGAAAAAATCACTTTGAGTTCAATCTGCTTTGTTCTTCATGGAGTCTCTGGGTGAAGACCTCTTGGTTAAGCAAGTATAAAATGAGCAGACACTGCCTGTTCCAGAAAAAAAGTAGCAAAACCTTTTCTATCACCTGTTAGCATTCGAAGCTCTGGGAAGAAGTGGAGCAGTCTCTCACCACTTTAATTAAAGCCACTATGAACCAAAGCAAAAGGCTTCCCACCAATCTGCCAACTCCTTTATATTCCTCTACAATTTGTCCTTCATACTATAACCAGAACGATCTTTTTAAAATGTAACTCACATTCTGTTACTATTTTGTCAAAGCCCTCCTGTGCCTTCCCACCACATTCAAAATAAGTCTAAATTCCTTCCCCTGGCCTAGAGGCCACTCCTAATCTCCTATGATGCTGCACCATGCTTAGTCTTCTGCAGCCACACGAGCCTGCTTGCTACTCCTCACATATCAATCTGGTCCTCTCCAGGCCTTTGGGCCTCCTGGTTCCTTTGCCCTCAACACTGTTCCCGAAAACTTCCCATGACTTACTTTCTCAGTTTATTCATGCCTCTGCTCTAAGTTCATCAGAGGATCCTTCCTGGCCATTTTGTTTAAAGTGGAACCCATCCACTGCTATTCCTTTAGCCTGACTTTGTGCCCCCATGGCATCTCTTTTTATCTGTCATGTTATTTGTTTGCTTATTATCAGTATCATGAACTAGAATGGGCACTCTTTGAAGCCAGGAGTTTTGTCTTATTCACCACTGTATCACTGCACATAGAATACTGACTGGCCACTAGTCAGTGTTTAATAATATTTGTGAATGAATGAAAGAATCTTAACCTCAGTTTTTTTAATTTTTATACATTTTCTTTCTCAGAAAACCTGAAGGTAGCTTTGACACATCCCTTCAGAAGATAAGACAGTGTTTCTCCTCCACTGTTTATTTGTCATAGTTGTCAGACCTGTTTCTTTGAGATTTTTCCAAGTCACTGCTGTCTGTGGATGTTTGTGGGCCTGGACAGAAAGCTTCCACTCAAAATCATCTCATCTAGTCCTTAAATTTAGATGCACTATTGCGCTGCCATCTCTAAATTGCAATTAGGGTTCTCATTTGATTTTAGCTGAATTACTTTTCTTTCTGGATAGAATCTTGTTAACTCCCCATTGTCTCTGTGTTGTTCTGTTTTTTCCCCCACCAATTTCTCTCAGTGGGAGCTGACTCCATCAGCAGGTGGGGATTTAGATCTATTCATTCGTGACAATTAATACTTTCTTGACTTTTTCTTTGTATCTCTGTCCACCTAATGAAATTATTGTTCTTCTTCTAAAGAAGCAGTTAAAATGCTTTGGTTTTTCACCAATAGATGATTTTCACCCAACTTTTTGGAACTCAGAATAACTTGCTTGAGGAGAAAGGGGTCTAGACCTTGCCTTAAGAGAAGGTGAATAACCTTCCCTAGGCTTCCTTCACTTCCATATGCCTGTGAAAACCAGTGTTAACAGTTGCTGTGTATATCCCCATAATATCTTTTTCCACACTCATCTAAGTATACACAGAGGGTTGTTATTTGATTAATTTTATTAAAGTTGATATCCTATGTACATGACCCCAATTGCTTTTCTCCCTTAACATGACCTATGGACGGCTCTCTTCTGAAATCAAGCAAGTGCTCCTTCACTGCTTTTAAAAGCAGCAAAAGATTCCTTGATTCAAATATTGCCACAATTTATCCACTCTTCTCCCATTGAAGGTCAGAATTTTGCCTTCATTGTGTCCACTGTTGGTTGACAAGTCCAACTTCATGACTATAACCCTACTGAGCATTTTATTAATAGATAACTTGATTTCTTGCTGAATGTTTCTACAGAAATTCCAACATATCATCAGAAAGTGGATATTTGCTTGAAAAACGTACAGCTAATTTTCTTAGTGCCACCCTCCTTGCTGTTGATTTCATGCAATAATGTGAAATCAGAAATTGTGAGGTGGTGTGGAGTGTTTAATGGGATGAGGACTTTGCATGTGCTTGTGAACAAAAAATAGGCACACAGGGAAAGCCTTGTACCCAAAGGCTGGGGGCCAGATTCCAGTTTTCATTCCAGGATTTAACTGTGTGATCTTAATTAAGTCATTGGCCCTTTGGGTCTTAGGTTCTTTCAGGTTCAATTAGGGAGGTAGGTGCTTTTCAGTCTAGGGAACCCTTGCCATTGGAATATGTAGCAGCCAAGGGTTCTCCAGGCTATGGGAATCAGGATGCATGTTTCTAAGATCTGTGATTTAAAACTTTTCTAACACAATGTTGTAAATCAACTATACTCCAATAAGAATTTTAAAGAAAACTTTTCTTTATTTATCATTCACGGACATCTTATGGGATACAGTAGAAAATCAATATGAATGAGACCCTAAAGAAAATCCCTAGTTGTGGTCGGCTGTCATGAGGTTGCTCTTTCCTCTCATCATTGTTTCTAAAACAACGCACTGAGTAGAAATATCCTAGCAGGTTCTCTTCAACTCTAAAAATGGTGAGGACAGGGCAGTATTCGTTTCGATTCTCTCAATTTAGGCAGTGGATCAGTTTCTAAAAAATGCTGATAAATTTTAAATGCCCAAGGGAAAGAGTATATATACGTTAATGGGGCAGACATCCAAAATCAGTGACACTTATCATGTTGCATGAATTAGAATAATTTATTCATTTAACAGACACTTATTGAGTGTCAGCTCAAGGAAGAGTGACACAGGAGGAAAGGCATGTGAGAGACATGTGAGGCTGGAGAAGGAAGTGTGCCTTCTAGTGCGCCTGCAGGGAGAGAGGGAAAGTAGTAGGAAATGATGTTGGACAAGAACCAGGTTCTGCCTGGATCCCACCCTGGACCAATTCAAACATAACCATTAGAGGTAGCACAAGCACATGTTGAATTTAAAATTCTTTAGATGACTTAGATACCCTTGTGAGATGAGACCCACTGATGTGGGGTCTTGATGGCTTTTACCCTGAGTGAAGTGTTGGTCAACAGAGAAGCTTCTAAAAGTAATTTTTATTATGGTAAAATACATATCATTTAACATCCACCATCTTAACATTTTTTAAATGTACGGTTCAGTGGTATTAAATACATTCATCATAGTGAACTGAACTGAACCACAATCCATCTCTGTAACTCTTTTCATATTGTAAAACTGAAACTCTGTACCCACTAAACACTGACTCCTCATTCTCCTCCCCCCGCAGACCCCTGGCACCACCACTGTACTTTCTGTTTCTATGACTTGGACTAGTCTATCTCATGTATCTCATGTAAGTGGAAACATACAGTATTTGTCTTTCTGTGACTGGCTCATTTCATGTAACATAATATCCTTAAGGTTCATCCATACGGTAGCATGTGTCAGAATTTCCTGCCTCTTTAATTTCATACCTCTTTAAACAGTATTCCATTGTATGTATATATCAGATATCTATTCATCTGTCTATGGACTCCAGAGTTGCTTCCACTATTGTGAATAATGCTGCTATGAATATGGGTGTACATGGGTGTACAGACTCTACTTTTGATTACTTTGGGCATATACCCAGAAGAAGAATTGCTGCAACATATGGTAATTCTATTTTTAATTTTTGAGGAATAGCCATATTGTTTTCCATAGTGCCTGTACCACAAACAGTGCAAAGGGCTGCAAATTCTCCATATTCTCACCAGCATTTATTATTTTCTGTTTTTGATAGAAACCACCATAATGAATGTGAGGTGGTATCTCATTGTACTTTAGGTTTGCGTTTCCCTAAGAATTGCTGATGCTGAGAATCGATTCATACTCTTACTGGTCATTTGCATATCTTTTTTTCTTCAAAGAGTATCTATCTATTCAAATCTTTATCTTTTCCTACTCTTGAAATTTTTGTTGTTGTTGAGTTTTAGGGTTTTCTGTATATTCTAGGTATTAGTCCCTTATCAGATACATGATTTGCAAGTATTTTCTCTCATTTTGCGGGTTGCCTTTTTGCTTTGTTAATAGTGTCTTTCTAAAACATTTGTTTGGTTGTATCGGGTCTTAGCTGTGGCCTGCAGGCTCTTCATTGTGGTGCACTGGCTCTCTCGTGGTATGTGTGCTTAGTTGCCCCCAAAGCGTGTGGCATCTTAGTTCACCGACCAGGGATCAAATCCATGTCTCCTGCATTGCAAGACAGATTCATAACCACTGGACCACCAGGGAAGTTCCTAATAGTGTCTTTTGATGCACAATATTTTTTAATATTCATGAAGTCCACTTTTTCTTTTGTCATCTGTGCTTTTGGTGTCATGTCTAAGACATCATTGACAAGTTCATTGTCTTTAAATTTTTCTGTATGTTTTCTTCTAAGAGTTTTAGAGTTTAGGATTTCCACTTAAGTCTTTGATCAAAGTACCACATTGTTTTGATTACTTTACCTTTGTAGTAAGTTTTGAAAAGAGGAAGTGTGAGTTCTCCAGCTTTGTTTTTCTTTCTCAAGTTTGTTTTGGCTATTGAGATTCCATATGAATGCTAGGATGGGTTTTTCAATTTCTGCAAAAATGTCATTGGGATTTTGATAGGGATTTCATTGAATCTGTAGCTGACTTTGGGTAGTATTGCCATCTTAACAATACTGTCTTTCAATCCATAAACATGGAATATGTTTCCAATTATTTATGTCTTTAATTTTTTTCAGCAATGTTTTTTAGTTTGTTAATGAGTCTTTCACCTCCTTGGTTAAGTCAATTCCTAAGTATTGGGTTGGCCAAAAGTTCTACCTTAACCCTAAGACAGATATACAAAGTATATTCTTTGACCACAATGAGAACAACAGAAGAAGTACTACTGGAAAGTTCACATATTTGTCTTTTTAAACCTATTGAGACTCAATGTGTGGCCTAACCTATGGTCTGTCCTGGAAAATGTCCCATGTCACTTGAGAAGAAAGGGTATGCTGTTGTTATTGGATAGAGTATTCTGTATATGTCTGTTAGATCTAGTTGGTTTATTGTGTTAAGATCTAGTTGATTTATTGTGTTAAGATAACTGTCTAGTTTTTCTATCCATTGTTGAAAGTAGGGTATGTTAGTCTCCAACTATTATTGTAGTGATATTTCTCCTTTCATTCTTTCAGTTTTCTCTTCATATATTTTGCTAATCTGTTATTAGATGCATAAGTGTTTGTATTTGTCATTTCTTGTTGTATTGAAACTTTTATTAATATAAAAATGTCATTTTTTTCTTTCTTGAAAACTTTTTCGGTTAAGGTCTATTTTATCTGACATTAGTATAGCCACCCCTGCTCTCTTTTGGTTGCTGTTTGCATGGAATATCTTTTTCTGTCCTCTCACTTTCAGTCTAATTTGTGTCTTTGTATTTAAGCTGAGTCTCCTGCAGACAGAACATATTTGGATCATATGTTTTTATCCATTCTGCCAATCTCTATTTTCTAACTGAAGAGTTTAATCTATCTCCATGTAAACTGATTACTGATAAGGAGAGCCTCACTTTTGTCATTTGCTCCTTGCCTTCTAGCTTTTTGTTCCTCATTTTCTGCATTACTGTCTTCTTTTGTGTTTACTTGATTTTTTATAGTGAAATAATTCCTTTCTTCCTTTTTTGTATATACACAGCTATTTTCTGTTCAGTTTGGGGAATACATTTAACATCCTGAAGTTATAATACTCCCATCTGAATTTATACCAGCTTAACTTCAATAATAGTTTTTTAACACAGTAATAGTTTAATAATTTTTAACATTCAAAACCCTTACTCCTTTACAACTGTGTCCCCACTCCTTTCAGATGTTGGTGTCACAAGATTACATCTTTATACATATATATGTATATACATGCACGCATGTATATGTGTGCACAAAACATAATTTAATAAACCTTTTAAATGCATTAATGTCTAAAATTATGTAGAGAACAAAATGTGGGGTTACAAATCAAGGTTCAGTAATACTAGTTTTTAGACTAGTAATTAAAAAAAAAATCAAGTCTCTTAAATCATGTAGAAAACATAAAATGGACTTGGCACACACATGCACACACCATTGTTACAGTGATTATAGTAATATCAAAGCTTTAATAATTACTCATATGTTTACAGTTATTTGCATTATTGAGACATTTATTTTTTCATACAGTTTCTAATCTTTCTAATGTCCTTTTGTTTAACCCTGCGGGACTCCCTTGAGCCTTTCCTTCAGGGCAGGTCTAGTGGTAGTGAACTTTCTCAGCTTTTATTTATCTGGAAATATATTAGTTCCTCTGCTCGTGAAGGGCAGTTTTGCTGGACATAGGATCCTTGGTTGAGAGTTTTCTTGCTTTGATATTTTTAATGTATCAGCCTACTGCCTTCCTCCAAAGTTTCTGATGAGAAACCTACTGATTATCTTACTGAGGATCACTTCATGTGATGAGTTGCTTCTCTCTTGCTGTCTTCAAAATTCTCTCTATTCGATTATAATGTGTCTCTGTGGAATTCTTTAAGTTCATCTTACCTGAAGTTCATTAAATTCCTTTAGTGTTTAAATTCATGTCTTTAATTAAATTGGGGAAGTTTTTAGCTATCTTTTTTCAGATATTCTCCCTGCACTTTACCCTCTCTCTTCTCCTTCTGGGACTCCCACAGTGCATATTTAGGTCCACATGAGAGTATTCCACAGACCCCCTAGGCTCTGTTCACGGGTTTTTCACTCCCTTTTCTTTCTACTCTTCAGACTCAACAGTTTCCTTGTCCTTGCTTGTCCTATCTTCAACTTCGCCAATTCTTTCTTCTAACTGATTAAATCTGCCTTTGAATCCCTCTAATGAAAGTTTTGTTTCAGGTATTATACTTTACAGTTCCAATTTTCTTTTTGGTTTATTTTTAGGTTTTCTATCTCTTCACTGATATTTCATTTTTCACACATCGTTTTCTTGACTTTCTCTACATCTCCCTTTCAACCTTCGAACATCCTTAAAAATGATTGATTCAGAGTCTTTGTCTAGTACAACTGCTATCAGTTTCAAGGACAGTTTGTCTTGACATTTATTTCTCTTGAATAGGTCATACTTTCTTGTTTTTATATGCTTTTTGAGTTTTTGTTGAAAACTAGACATTTGAATAAAATTATGTTGGAACTCTGGAAATTATATTGTCTCCTTTTTCCTGGGTTTGCTGGGGTTTGTTATGGTTTCTTTTGTTTTGTTTTTTTCAACTGTTGTAGTCGGTCTCTATGCCAAGGATCATCCTGGTATAAACTTAGGATCATCTTAGGTCTTTTCTGAGCCTATGCCTTTCCCTCATTATGTGTAGTTACTTTCTAATTTTCCCCGTATATGATATTGTTTTTGAATATCCTAGCCTTAATGTTTTGACTTCCAAAGTTAACAAAAGAGAATAATGAGGAGGGGAAGTGTTCCAGTCCTTTAAATCCCCTACCAGTTACTTTAGCCAAAGGGAAAGAGGGCTTGCCACCATGGGGTGGAGATGTATCAACAATGGCTCTCTCCTCTTTGCATCTCTGTGATCAGATGCAGCAGTTGGAGCACAAATGCCTGATATTTGGCAGACAGGATGCTTTTTGCCCACCCTGGCTCCTACAAGCTGTACGAAAGCTGCTGCAGAAACCCATGCACAGCTGCCTGCCACACAGCTGGGGGCAGGGGAGGGTGGTGCTGTAGCATGAACTGAAGCTGATCAGGATTAACCACAATTTACTGTTTACAAAATAGTTACATCAGACAGGTTCTTCCAGTGCAGTTGTTGTCTAGATGGGGAAACAGATTTTTGGTGATTCCTACTCTGCCATCTTCCCCAAATCCTCTCCCATTGGTGAGTTTTTGAACAGAGCTCCTCTATGTCTGTGAATCACTCTGGATGCTGCATTAAGAAATGACCACAGGGAGGGCAGGGTGGGTAAGGGGAGACCTGATAAGGGACTACTGCACAACTCCAGGTGAGATATGATCCTACTTGACCACCATAGGGTTGTTGTGCTGGTAAATATTTTACTCTGGATATATTTTGAAGGTGGAGCCACCAAGATTTGCTGTTGAATGAGAGGTAAATAAAAGCTCATGGAAAAGGAAGTCAATACAAGAAATGCCTATTTTTGAAATGAACAAAAATAGTCATGGAAATGTCCTAAAAGCCACAAGGAAGATTAGATTTTAACTATTTGTTCTGACATTCCCTATCTTCTTCATTAAAATCCTTACCACCATTTTTGGTCGTGGGCACTGGTATTACAGACCCAGGCTTTTCTCTCCTCTGAATTGCATTGGCATGACTTGGTCTTACCATATATTCTCATGGATAAAGCCTGTGACCACCCTTTTCAGTGGGCCTAAAAACATTCTTTTGGCTTCAAACATGAAAGCTGTTTGCTGCTGCTCAACTTAGGTCCTCCCAGAGATGATAGCTGATATTTTTGCAGAAATAACTTTTATTTGGACACACATAAGACCACCTGGAAAAATAAGTATAGCCCATTGATAGCTCTCCTGAACTACCACTCTGCTAGCATCAGACCCTCCACAATTTTAGCAAGTGTTTTAAATTGTATAATTCTGAAATTAGTATGTCTTTCCAAGAAGTTGTTGGCCTACACTCTTAATGACTATAATATGTGACGGTAAAACACATCACTCATCTGCTTTTTCAATCTCTGGTACTCTATCCTTGAGAACCAGAAAATATCTTTGAGATCCTTCAAATCAGTGAGGAGCACTGGGGAAGGGAGAAGTCCCTCACATGTGACAGACATTTTGGGGGATGTGGTTATAATTATTCTTGTCTTCAGACTCCCATCTGTACAGTTCGGTCAACATGGCGAATCACGGAATTCTCTCATTGGTAAGCCCCCTCTCAAGGGTGTTAAATGTCTCACTTGGCACTTTGTTTTATTTAGCTAACTTTTCAGCCTATTTTAACACGTGGAACCTCCTGAAACATGAGCCAGAGAGCCTACGAATCTAGCCCCATTTCGTTCTGGTCTGTCACTTTGGTGTTAGCATTTTCCTCACTCTTGTTTCCAGTCCGAGTTATGAAACCATTTCAGTTCAGTTTTAATAACCTCCCTGGCATGGCAAGCTCTACTAGAGCTGCCAAACTTAATACGCTGACTCCCTGTGAAGAGGGCAGTGGCTCTGGCCAGGGGAGGACGGGAGACGGATTTTCTATAAACGCATCCGTTTTCCATTACAGCCCTTTCTGATTTGGTAGCAGACTGCCAGGTGCAGCTGGTTTCCTCTTCTGTGCACAATCACTTCTGACTTTGGTTTCTGAATTTCCTTGTCTCCTGACTCACCCGTGATCCTCTGACTAAATAAACTACCTCGTGATCAATCTTCCTGCCCATGCAGTAGGTCCCAGGGCTCAGTAGCTCTAAGTGGGGCTAGCTTCACCCTGCAGGATGAAACTTCTGGTCAGCAACATGTGTTTGTGGAGGCTTCCATGACCACTAGAGGGGAAGCTGCTTTTTGGGGGCAGAGAATGCCATCTTTGTGGAGTGAAGCAGGATTCTACCTGCAAATGGCTTTCCACATGAACTGCAGTCATACCACTGAAGGTGTCAAAACTCTCTGAGTCAGCATCAGTGAGACCTTCCCCCCCAGCCACTGAATTGGCTGAAATGGTCCAGGTCCGTCGTCTTCAGTCTCATTTTTGCCTTAGATTCGGTGTTTATTTCAAATGAAGACATGTTCATCTCATTGAATAAAGGGCATGAAAATTTTCACTTCTTACAAAATGTGCAATAAACTGTAGATTTCATGGGCTGGTTTACAATATGGAGATGCTCTGCTTTAAGCCAATGGAATGCATGAAATTCCAAAACGATAAACAAATAGAAAGCTTAAGGCAGTATAGAATTACTTGCTTTACAAGAAGAGTGGCTATGAGAAACTTTAAGTATCTACTCTCTGTCAGGACAATAACACACTATCACTTTTTCTTCAGATAAGGTGAGCTATTCCTATAACAGGAGTATTCAGTAGGAAAATAGCTCAGGGACAGATCCCAAAGGCCACTGCAAACTGGTGTGTAAATTCCCAGTTGGCAACATGGCCACCTATAATTTCCTTTAGAACCTCAGCCTAATCTGATTACATTCCCACTAAAATTCTCTAGGGGAATTAAGTGGTAGGAGTTAGGGGGTAAACTTCCCTTGGGTTTTAGCTGCTTCTTACCACACAAGTATTTGTGGCCTCATAGCAGAAACCTCAGCGATGCAAAGTCACCGTGTGGAGAGAGGGCAGACATCTGGGCGTCTTACCACCTGGCGGTTCTCATCTTTTCTTCTGCTACCAGCTGTGATGGGGAATGACTTACTCCCATGGGTGCAGACTGCAGGCTGCTGCATTGATAAAACAGATCAGGAGTGAAGTGCAGCTCTGCGGGTTCTGCTGAAGCCCCACCGCTTTCTCCTCCGCTCAGGAGAGTGTCTTAGAGTACAAATGGACCAAAGTGTTTTGGGAGGGATAACTTGGGACGTAGTCTTACTGTTTTTATGTTTATCATCTAAAAAGTTTAGTATCTTCTAACTATTTTTAGTAACAGTTTGCTTGTTACAAACATCCCCCCTGAGATCTGCTATGTAATCTGCCACTATACAGATTGGAGGCCTTGAAGGGGTTGTCTGTCCTGTGAGTGTCCAGGGTCCAAGCAGGCAGGGACAGCCTTCCCCCTGGACAGTTCCAGGTCCAGCAGACTTGCTTAAGGGCTGGAGCTACAGAGAGGGGAAGACTTGTGTAGGACCTGGAAACACTCTCCTATACTTGAGTCAGACCCTGTTGCTTCAAGAGACCCTCATGCAGGTGGATGCTCGTCATTCTGATCTAGCCAGTTGTTTTTGTTTTGTTTTTTACTTTTTCTGTTGCCTGTGGTCTTCAAGCACAGCCGTTTTCTGAAACATCACAGGACATTCTAATTAGCAATCTCTGCCTGTAGAGTTGCAACTTGTTTTGTGTGTGTTGTGCTGTGCTCAGTCGTGTCCAATTCTTGGTGACCCCATGGACTGTAGCCCTCCAGGCTCCTCTTCCATGGAATTTTCCAGGCAGGAATAGTAGAACGGATTGCCATTTCCTCCTACAGGGGATCTTCCTGACCCAGGGATCAAACCCATGTCTCTGCATTGGCATCCCCAAATAATTAGGCTTACAAGCTTTTAAAACCCAAAGTTTGCTTCAGAAACATATCCTTAATTTATTTGTCCTAAGTGAAATGAACACAAATTCATTTGTAATGTTGAAAGTTATTTTCAAATTTAGTGAAAATGTTCACTAAACTGTTTTTTTCCTTATAGGGAAAATAAAATATTTTAGCAACAAAAAGGGGCCTTTCAAAAATGAAATATCCTGTTGTTATTACAAATTTTCTTCTCTCCCCTCCCCTGGCCACTGAGGGACCTACAGAATTCAATTGTCTTGAAGGGGAACTATTCTGGAGCCTGGTGTGGGGTGTGGGGGTGGCTGGTTTGGTTCATCAAAGCTCTGTGTTTAGAACAAATACATGGAAAAGGAGAAATTACCTTGTTATACAGGGAGTGTCCTTAGAAAGAAGTGTCAGAGGGGCAAATGGGGGCTTCTGTATTTGGCTTTGCACAGTCTTTTCACTTTTCATGAGGTGAAAAGTGGAGACGGAGAAGGGAGATGCTATGGATTGAATGTTTGTTCCCCCCAATTCATATGTTGAAGCTTTAACACCCCCCGCCCCAGTGTGATCAGTCTTGGAGGCAGGGCCTTTGGGAGTAATTCAGGTAAGACGAGGTCATAAAGGTCGAGCCCCCATGATGGGATTAATGTCCTTAAAGAAGAAGAAGAAGAGACCAGAGTCCTCCCCTTCTCTCCACCAGATACAGCAAGGAGAAAGTTATGCACAAAGCAAGAAGAGCGTTCTCACCAGACACGGAATCGTTCGTACCTTGATCTCAGACTTCCCAGCCTCCAGAACAGTAAGAAATAAATGTTTATTGTTTAAACCATGGGGTAATTTGTTACAGTAGCGGGAGCTAAGACAGGAGGAGAAGATGATGAGTGGAGCAAATTCAGATTTTTTTCTTCCAACTAAAGAAACTCTGCTTTCAGAAAAAGAGGAAATTATCTGTTTTAAAATTCAAACTTCTGTGTGTGCGCGTGTATAGACATTCTCCAGGCTTATTATTTGATACCAATCCTCTATTGTCACTTAGTGCCAAGTGCAAATTAAAACTTGGAGGGGAAAAATGATTATTCCCTAAAAAATAGCCCAAATTTCCTGTCTCCTAAGATTATTTACAGAGGAGGGAGCAGAGAAAAAAATGGATCAAAAGAAGTACAGGTAGTGGAAAAAGATGATTCTATCTCTTTTTGTATGGGCAACTGCACTTGATATTGTAATATTGAATGATATATAATTCTAGGAACTCTTCCAGGAAGAGTTATTCAGTAAGGGGATATTCATCATTGGTGCATTCAGAAATTACAGCTCTGGTATGTCTGCAAAGAATCATCCATAGCCATGAAAACTCAAGAATAGCAAAATCAATGAGTGTATTTAGAAATGTGTACTCCTCCCCTGTCAAAGAATCACTGTACATGAATGGCAGTTGTGTTATCAACTTGAGTAACTGTTCCTTGTAAGCAAACAGAATTCGAGCTAACAGACCCATAGATCTTATGAGTACAGAGCATCCTGTAATAGAATGGAAAGAGATGTTTTTGAAAGCTTTGATTGTTAGTGATGCCCTTCAGTGTCTCTCAAGTTGATAAAAAGTATAACATGTACCATAAATATAGATTACAATGGTTTGCAGTGTTATCATTTTGGAAGGAGGGAATTAGACCGAGGAATCACTTCTCTATGCTATGTTCTCAAAATGCATGCGGTCTACTAACTGAGGAGATCTGGCTTTTATAACAAAAAGGGTACCTAGTAATACACAACCCGTGCCCAACAGCCTATTATTTCTGGACTTTATCAGAGACATCAGCAATGAGAGACTCAGAGATCGGGTGGTGGGAGGAACATGGGCTTTGGAATTTGATTCACCCAGATCTAAATCCCAACTCTCAACAGAGTTGTCTGAGCAGTTTGTGAAGCTGCTCAGAGTCTTGATTTCCTTCTTTGTAAAATGAGAACAAAATTATTTGTCTCACAAGGTCAAGTGAGATATGAAAATCATCTGGGTAAAAATGCCTTGCCCTCAGCAGCTGCTCATATATACTCGATTTCTTCTTTTCTTGAGTCTGAGAAAGGATGTGTTAGCTTATCAGGAGATGAGAATCTTGAGGGATTCAGCTAGGCTTTCCTTTTGATATTTTTCTGCGTGGTCCAGAATGCAAGGCCAGTGCTTAGAGAAATGCATGGACATGTTCAGGTAGAAGGTGATGCAAGCTGCATGGAAGTTGTTACCATTCACTAGCATCAATGTGAGCTTCCCATGTTCAGGTTCTGCTGAAGTGTATGTGGTGTTTACCTGCCTGGCAATGGTTCTGTCCATCAGTAGTGATGAAACCTTTAGATGAAGATGCTTTTAGAAGTCCTTTGAATTCCATTTCTTGGAGATGAAGTAGGGAAAAATCAGTTTTCTTAGAAATTCTTGCAACCTGACAAGAACTTTGAAAATTGATGGAGGCACCGAAACTGGCTTGGAATTATCAAACAGCTCCATTCTGTTTTGAATATTAGGCTTCCTGATGAGATGTCATTGAAGACAGATTTCTGTGGCCCCAAAGATTTTGTAAACCACTGGCTTAGTGCAACAGAGCCTCTGTCCAAGAATGAAGAGCCGCGTACTAGACGGAGCTCTGTCACTCATTCACTGGGGGACACCCTACTGTTATGTGTCATTTTCTTCAGAGTTGGGCAAAAGATCATGTGTTTGGGGTAAGATGGTAGGTTTTTAAAGTCTCAAGCAGTATATACATCACAAAGATCATCTAAACACCACAGGCTCACTTTGTCCTCAGCAGAAGGTTTGCTGTTATTTAAGTTATCTCAATATCATAATTGCCTTGGTGGCCCATCTCAAACCACAGCTGAAATTAATTAGTTCAGTGTGGAAGAAACAGAACACCTTCTTGCTTTCTCATGCTTTTTTAACATTAGGCATTAAGAAGTTTCCTAGTTCTTTCAGTTAAAGAAAGGACATTTATTTTTGTACAAATTGGTTTTTCTGCCAATTCCAAAAAATACTTTCATGGAACAAATCCCAGGAATAACTAGAAAAAAATTCCCCCAGTTCCAACTAATCAATGTTTCCTGTGAGTTCATCAGTCCAATTCATTTGAGGGTGAAAACCACCTCTGTTCAATTAGAGTACGTGCAACACTATGCCCTCCGCACTTGCTTTTCTAGTGTATACAGTATATGAACATTAGGCCAGACAGGCATTGCAGACTTACACTGTGAACACATGTATCTCAGTATTCTCACAACAAGAAATATTTTCCAGAGCAATGCTTTATAATTAGTGAGAATGCTTGTGAGCATTCATAAGAACATTGCGCAATAAACAAATATTTCATTACTTAATGTAAATGTGACATGAAATGTAACAAACACTGATTTAAAAGCTGACATTAATTGCCAAGAGAAACTTAATCATAAGTTATTAATTTACCATAACATCTGGGAGTCTTGATTAAAATTCCAATAACCCAAAGAATCGTAACCTGTTATACTCAAGTTAGAAAAAGCAAATGATTTTAACCGTAAGCTTTTGTCTTCCTCACCATGCACACCTCTTACCAAATGTAATCATACCATGAGATACCTTTCCTATTTTTTGAAAAGTGGTAGATAGAACACAGTGTACAGCAGGTTTCAGTAGATTTGGAGCTGAAAGGAGTGCAGAAGTTTCATAAAGATCTGCATCATTTGTATTTTTTTAATTAAAATGAGGATTTGACTTGAGAAAAAATTTTAACCAACTGGGCTAAAGAATCCAGTGATAGGGGACTCTAAATGGATTCCAATCTTTATTGGGAAAAGAGAAAAGAAAGCAAGAAAATCGCTTTCCTCATTCTTCACCCCCTGCCCACCAGCCAAAACACATGAAAAGGCACTCAGGCTATACCCACTTGGTGACTTCTTGACACTGGCCATGACAGGAGTCACTGATCTGATTGGTCAGAGTTTGAAACTGATCAGACCACATTTGCAGAGGGCATGGTCCGCAAATGTCCACCTTCCTGCCGTCCTACCTGTGCCCAGGTGGGTCATTAGCCTCCAAGTCTGCTCCATAGGGACAAGCATGGTTCCTCCCTCCCTCTCTCTGTAGGACACCACACTGTACAGAATGCAAGGTTTAGATTCACATTTGCTTTGGTTCTAAGTTCGATTTTCCTAACCAGTCTATCTGAAGTCTTGCCTTTTCTAGTTTTCAGCTGCTTACCCAGATCAATGTTTATATTTTGTGTCTCATTTTCCCAATTATCACTGTTTGTTCTGTCAAAACCTGAGTGGGGAAGAGAGGCAAGAATGGACAGGGAGTGTTTGCAGGGGAGGAGAGGGAAGGATGTAGGGTACTTAAAAGGAGTCTTCTTCAAGCTCACAGAGCCAAGAAAGCATACAGAAAACAACGACAAAGCATACCAAAGAGGGACATCCTGGAAGGATATTTTCTCCTTCCCCATCCCATCTCCTCTGCTCTAGCCACCTGTGGCTGTCTATATGAAGACTTCCTGGAGGTGACAAGTGACAGAATCAGAGCTGCGTCTGTAGTGCCTGAACCGCTACATGCTCGAGACAAAATCAAGGGACCAGGGAATGCATAACTGGGAAAGATAAATTGAAAGCCATGTTTTGTTTTACAAGTGACATTCTTTTCCTCATTTGATGTATATGTGGAAAAGAGGAAAAAACAAAGCATAAAAAAGGACAACAAATGTCATCGGCATCCTACCAACCAGGAAGAGTGGGTTTTTTTTCAGTTTCTGAGTTCCCCTTGGCCACCTCTAAGCTGTTGGCTGTCCCACCTGGTTCTGCTTAGACTCGGCGGCTGGTTGGAGTACAGGTGTTAAAGACCTCATTAGCACAGTTCTGCTACTCACTTGGAGAACTAAACACTCTCCAGTGACTCTTAAGTTCTCCCAGCGCAATCTGTTTCTCCAGCTGGCAAGTCCAGAGGTTTAGGAGTTTGTGTGTCGCTGTGGCCTTCTCTTGAACGCTTCTGATTTGTCCTTCTGAAAGAACGCATGTAACTACACCGCATTAGGCCCACCTGTTCCTGATTTTCGTGCTCCAGCGTCCTTCCACACACCATGTTACTGGTTTCATTTTATTTGGGGGTCAGGGAGGTACTGTCATTTTTATTTCTTTCCCACCACTGAACAGAGAAAAGAAGAAGCAATGGTTTAAACCCATTTATTCATAACTCCAATCTAAAGTGTCCAAGGAAATTAAGTCCCCACACAGTGGGGAATTGTTTTGCTGGCTGAAAGACAAGGAGAGGACAGGACACTTCTAACTGTCAAATAGAAGAGCATAGAGAAGCCAGAATCCTAGACACGGTTTTTGGTCAACACACTCCTACATGCATGTGCCCACTGGCATGGTGAACATGTTTTCTCTTTAAAAACCAGGGCAAGGTCTGAAGGATATAGTTCAAGGAACAGAGAATAAAGTGGCTTTTCCCCCACAAATGTGTTTTCTTCCAACATTTTAAGCAACTGTTGTTCAGTTGCTAAGTAGCGTCTGACTCTTTGTGACCCCACGGCCTGCAACATGCCAGGCTTCCCTATCCTCCACTACCTCCCAGAGTATGCTCAAGTTCATGTCCATTGAGTTGATGATGCCATCTAACCATCTCATCCTCTGCCTCCCTCTTTGAAACAATTTTAAGCAATAGCCCACATTTTTAAGCAAAATCCCAGTTTTTCACAATAGATCACATTAAGTTTTGTGGTCTCTTTCTGATCATTTCTCCTCTGTGTTCTTGTCAGCCTCCTCTTTCTCCTCCTAAGTTTCAACATCTCCAGGGTTCTATCCTTGATTCTTTGTCTTTCTTGTTTACAAGCTCCCTCTCAGGGAAGTGCTAGCTCACCTTGACTTCAGGTATACCCCCTGCTCTGCAGAGGAATCCCAGACCCTCCCTGAACTTGCCAAAAGGTAGTGTAGCAAAGCTAAAGTGTGTGTTTTCTACTGTTGTGTGCCTTTGAGAAAGTTTTTCAGTCTCTGGCCCTCTACTTCTCCATCCACACAGTGGTGAGCAAAGCTTGAGACTGTATCTGAAGGCATTTAAGTATTAGCAAAGGTGTGTTGGTTGTAAATTATCTCGTTTGTTTGTTTGAAAATATCCGAATTTCATTTTGATTAAACCAACTTAGGGTCCCTTTATCTTTTGAAAAAGGAATATATGCACACAGAAAATCTTACAACAAGGTATGCACATAGGTAAGTCTCAGTTAACTTCTATCCTTCAGCCACTTTCCAGAAGCAACTACTTTTTTATGCCTCACATTTTCTAGCTGCTAAGGAAATTCTCATGTAATATCTCTTGAAATATGAAATATTTTGTTGGATATATGACACTGTTATTCATTATCAAACTGTAAATTTCAGGTTAATTCCAATTTTTGTTATTAAAATCAGTGGTGGACATTTTGGAATATAACTGGGGATAGATATCCAGAACTGATATTGGAACTGAGTCAAAGGAGATATGCAAATTTTGTGACTAGGTTTTTTGAGCTATACACAATAAAATGAAAGCTTTTAAATATATAGGTCTATAGGTTTTTGACAGATGCCTACAGTTGTACGCCACCACCAAAATCAAGGTACAGAATACTTCTGTCACCTCAGACCCTTCCCTTGTGCCTAGTGATGTGTTGAAGCCAGAAGATTGTTAAACTTTAAGGAATTTTCGAAGCCAGTAGTTAAAAACAGCTATCATTTAAAATTAAATTACATATAGTTATAATTGATATAATTATACTTTTTAAAAGGTAATAAGTACTAAAAGCTCATGTGTGTGTAGTCGCTCAGTTGTGTCCGACTCTTTGTGACCTTGAGACTGTAGCCGGCTAGGCTCCTCTGTCCATGGAATTCTCCAGGCAAGAAAACTGGAATGGGTGGCCATTCCCTTCTCCAGGGGATCTTCCCGACCCAGAGATCAAACCCTGGTCTCCTGCACTGCAGGTAGATTCTTTACTGTCTGAGCTACCAGGGAAACCTAAAAACTTATGGATTCCTAGTTATTTTACGTTGTACTATTATCTGTGATTGTGAAGTTGTTTATATCTGTTTTATCTCTGTGTTGGAAATATCGTATAATACTGTGCTTTTTTGCATCTCTTCCTAATTCCACATTTGGTGTCATCACTTTGGGAGGTTAAAGTTGGCAATAGTGGGAATATTTCCACCATAGTAATTGGCAAATGCTACAAATCAGAGAGTTTTTATTTGGACAGCTTGGTTATTACCTCCTACTGTGTTCACACCCCTTTATGCCACTGCCAGACCCTGACAGTGACTGATAAGTTTTCTGCTTCTATAGTATTGTTTGTTTCTGAATGTAGATTGTAGGCTTTTGAGTTTAGTCTCTTTCACTGAACATAATGCATCTGAGATTAGTCTGTGTTGTATCAATAGTTCCTTTTCATTGCTAAGTAATATTCTCTTGTATGAATGGATACACCACCTTTTGTTTATCCATTCACCTGTTGATTGACGTTTGAGCTTTTTTTCCTGTTTGGGGTGATTATGAATAAAGCCATATTAACATACAGATTTTTATGTGAATATTAGTTTTTTTTTGTCTTGGGTACAAACTTAGGAGTGAGATTGTTTCACACAAGAAGTATGTTATACTTTATAAGAAATTGTCAAATTGTTTTAAAGTGGCAAAATTGTAAAAATTGTTTCTTCATCCTTGCTGGCAAGCTTTTTTTGCATCCTCTAGAAAAAAGATATTTATATATAAATTGTCAAATTGTTTTAAAGTGGCAATTTTTTTGCATCCTGAAAAATAATATATAAAAGTTATAGTTACTCTTCATCCTTGCTAACATTCATTTTGGTCAGCTTTTAAATTTTAGATGTTCTAGTATGTTCATAGTGGCATCTCATTGTCGCTGGAGCATTTATCTGACATAACGTATTACAAGGTTCCTACAAGTATTGGGTTGACCAAAAGAGTTTGCTTGAGTTTTTCCGTGTGATGCTATGGAGATATCTGAACTAACTTTTTGGCCAACTCAGTATAATCCTTTAATTTTTGAAGAATATTTTCACAAACTGCTATTTTAAGAACTTTGAAGATATTCTGCTGGGTTTTGGCTTATAATCTTTATGTTGTGAAAAGTCAGCAGTCTTATTGAGCCTTTGAAGGTAATCTGTCATTTTTTTCCCATACCTCTTTAAGAGTTTGTTTCTTTTATCTTTGGTTTTCAGAAGTTTTATTATTCTGTGCTTATATATGATTTGTTTGTGTGTTTATCCTTTCTGGGGTTAGCTGAACTTCATGTATTAATGGCTTGGTGTCTTTGATCATTTAAAAAAAAAATTCACAACCATTATCTCCTCAAATATCACTTCTTCCAAGACCTTTTCTTTTCTACTTCTGGGGTTCAAGTTACTTGAATTTTATACCTGTTAACCTTGTATTAGGTTCTTTATCTATTTTGTCCACTTCTGTTTCTCTACGTGCCCAGCTAGATATTTTCTCCTATTTTTCGTTATCTGTGTTTGACTCTTCTGTTAAGTCTATTAATTGATAAATTAATTGCAGTTGTTGTTTTTTGTTTATTTCATTTTCATATTTGTTACAGTTTCTATTCTGGCTAAAATTCTCCCTCTTATTTAATTCCTCAAAAATATTAACTGTGGTTGTTAAAAATCTATCTCTATTCCAAACATGGACTTTATCATAACTATTTCTTGTGAATCTGTTTATAGTGGCTGATTTTTCATGATGTTCAGTCCAGATTTTCATTTTTTGGAAGCCTTGTTACTTTTGATTGCATGTTGGACATTTTGTGTGGGGCACTGTACACATAATATAAGTTTCTGGATTATATTCTGATGTTATTTTGACCAAATAGAATTTCTTTTTGTTTTTAAGAGACAACTAGGCTAGGATAAGCTCACCATTATCCAATTAAGGAATGAGATGGTCAAACTGAAGCTCCAGTTCTTATGAGGTCTGATTTATTTCCAGGCCATCCTTATTCTTAGTGTGTCAGTTTTGAGAGTCCCAAATGAAATCCAAGGGTATATACCAGGTATACTCCACCTTGGTGGGCTTCGAACTCCAATTTTCACCACCCCAAATCCTCAGCCCTGTGAAACTACTGGAAACTCCCTAACTTTTCAATCTCTCAGGCACTGATTTTGAAACTGGCAGTCAATCCTCTTGAGGGAAAAAACTGCCCCAAATGTCAGACCATGACTCCTGGATTTCCTTCTCATCTGGATCTTGGCCCTCCAAATTCTTAACTTCTTGGTAGTTTCAGATGTTCAAACATATTTTTAAAATCCATTTTGTTCAGTTTTGTATTTTCTCAATAAAAGGGTGGGATCTAAACAGGCTAGATAGTTATTTTTGGATGCAGTACTCCATCAGTCATTTTGAAAAACTTCCCGGATGATTCTAATGGGCAGCTGCAGTAACAAAGCACAGACACAGAGCATAAAGTGCACGCAAAATTCTTCGTGGATTGATTCCTGCAAATCTATGTGGCCTACCTACTGGCCCCCAAGCCCATACACCAACCAGCCTGATGGAACCATTTCTGATGTGCCAGACCACAGTGTTCTCTCTTACATTCAGCCTCTTGGCATTTATCACCATTCCTTGACCCACTCCTTTATTCACCCTTTGTATCTTGTTTTAAGTGTTACTTCTTGATATACTTGTTACGCAGACATACTATCATAATCAAATAGCACACATAAGATGTTCATCATACAGCAAGTTAAACAGATTACATCCTTGACCTGGTAGAGTGCTGCTGTGTGTGCATTCAGTAATATCTGACTCTTTGGGACCCCGTGGACTGTAGCCCACTAGACTCCTCTGTCCGTGAGATTTTCCAGGCAAGAATACTGGAGTGGGTTGCCATTTCCTCCTCCAGGGGATCTTCCCAACCCAGGTATTCAACTTGAGTCTCTTGTGTCTCCTGCATTGCCAGGCAGATTCATATAACAATCCGCCTGTTATATGTCTCTTCCATCAGTTTGTAAGGCTCACTAGGAGCTGTTTGCTGTTTTAAAGGTAGGACTAGGTCTTCTCAGATATTCTTTCAGTCTGAATTTCCACTTTTTCTCCTTCAATATACCTCCCATTTCTTGCTCTTCTGTCCTACTACCATCTTATATTCAATCATTAGGACTGTGAGGTCATTGAAGAAAGGAACTGACACAGGTGCTTAAATAATGGTTAATGAGTTGAATTAAATGAAACATATTTTTCAAAAGTCAGATTTCATGAAAATAAGACTGCCTCAGAAATCTGAAGTCTGTGTTTAATTAGTCTTGATTAAATTCAGTCCATAAATAGCTGAATAGTATAGAGAAAATATCTTTCTCATTGTAAATGAAAATAGTGTTTAGTTCTTACTCTGTTGAGTAGTTATTTACTCTGTGCTGATTTTCCTGGAGATATCATATAATTAACTAATTTTGCTTAGAGCTTGATATGTGCCGGGCATGATACTATCTTTACCCATGTGTTTTCTCATTGTATCCTCACAATAGTTCTGTGTAGTAGATGCTATTGTTTTTAAGGCTAAGAGATACTAGGTCATCTTACCAAGATCATATACCTAGAGAGTCGCTCACCCAGAACACAAAGAATGTATGTGTGTGTGCTCAGTCATGTCCGACTCTTTGTGACCCTGTGGACTGTAGCCCACCAGGCTCCTCTGTCCATGGGATTCTCCAAGCAAGAACACTGGAGTGGGTTGCCATGCCCTCCTCCCCGGGATCTTCCTGACCCGGGAATTTAACCCGCATCTCCTGCGGCTCCTGCATTGCAGGCAGATTCTTTACTGCTGAACCACTGGGGAAGCCCCAAACAAGGTATATCTAACCCTGAAACTCATGCTTGAGTAACACTACACTAAACAGAGGTAGAAAAAGCACGCCTGTACACCTGCAACTGCTTTCTGCACTCATTTTCATCGCGAATTAACAGCACCTCATTTCCATTGCTAGTTAACAGTATATCATACGACAAACGACTTAAAATTTCAGATCTTCAGTTTCTTCATCTATAATAACTGAATTGAATACTTTCCTGAAAAGTTCTGAGAGAAGAGTCAGGCATGATATCAGGTGTGTTACAAAATCATGTAAACATGCTTGGTAAGCATGATTACACACACACACACACACACACATACACACACACACACACTCACACACAAACATACACATACTTTATCCACATCTTTGTTTCATTGTTGACTTCTTTATACCATCTGTTATTTGACTATACTTTAGTTAGTTATGCATTCTTTTTCTATACTCTAGGCGGTGCTTGCATGGTTTTAACTAACTTCATATGAATTAATTACTTACCAGTAGTGACATATTTATTATCAATTACACAGTTGCTTTATGGAGTTCTAGTGAAACATTACTTCAAGTGTAAAATGTGTCCAAGTTAAGAACAAATTACCCATGGTAATAAACAAATTTGATACAAGCCATTATTTACTGAGCTTAAAGCTGTGTTCGTTGAAAAGCCTCAAGTCATTTCATCTTTGCTGAAGACTCATATTTAAGTAATTGTGTAATATAGTCTTCATTGCTGCCCAGCTACACTTCTCTCTGAGTTTACAACAAAGAACACAGCCCAGGATTTAGTGCATGTTCTACAGGATTATTTCTTATTGGGGGAAAAAAGAAGACAGATTTCTAAGAATCCTAGATGAAAGGAAAACATAATAGATTAATTCTGTTCAGTATATTATTTCATAGAGTGGTAAGATTTCATCACACTTGTCTTTGGTCTGTTTGCCTAGGGTTAGCTCATCAGTTTATTTAAAAAAAAAAGACCACATTGATATTAGTTCCCTTGGTTGTTTTGAATATCAGGATCTTTTTAACAATTGCTTTCTGCACATCCAAATGGTTCACCCATGCAAGGGGTCCATCTGTGACCCTGAGGTGGGTGATGACAACTGCAGGTCATTTATAGGACTGGCCAGAGAAGTGGCTGTAGTGAAGGAATTGGTTTCCTAAGTGTTTTCTGATAAGAATCACCTTGGGCACTTATTGAATGCACAGCTTTTCAGGACTTGCTCCTAGCAGCTCTGATTCAATGGATCTGAGCACTTGAAAGTCTAACAAAAAACCAAGGTAACTTTTCAGACTTACCCTTGGGTACATTTGGAAAACACTGTTATAAATGTTATGTGAGCTTTTATTATTTGAGAAAATGGATGCATTTTATCCTCTTGTGCTTCAGTAGGTGTGTATACAGGACTCTGCAGGCTCTACCTTCGAATGTGTGCGTGTTTATCGATCTGCCTCTCTATAAACACATTGTTGTTGTTTTTAGTCGCTCAGTCATGTCTGACTCTTTGTCACCCGATGGACTGTAGCCCACCAGGTTCCTCTATCTATGGGATGTTCCAGGCAAGAATACTGGAGTGGGTTGCTATTTCCTACTACAGGGGATCTTCCCGACCCAGGGATCGAACCCACGTCTCCTGCAAGTCTCCTGCATTGCAGGCAGATTCTTTACTGCGGAGCCATTGTGGAAGCACAAAGCACTTTACACTGAGTTTATCTAAGGCTATCAGAAAAGAGACCAATTTATACAAAGGACTCTAGAGAAGGAAAGGAAAGCAGCAGCTCCCCTTGATGTGACACCTGGGGCTCAAACTGTCATAAGTCATATTCTGGGAGGATTCAGCACTGGAATAGCTGCATTAGGGCTGAACAAAACTCTACTTACGAACCCCCCAAAGAGTTGCTACATTTTAAAGTGAAGAAGCATTCCTTTTTTTCTATGTATGACTCTTGCTACCCTGTCTCTAGCGGGCTGAACCAGGAATCAATAGAGAAACCAGGAGCAAACCTATGTGTACTAGGCATGTGAGAAGCCAGCTGCCTTTACAAAGGCTTGGTGAGAAATTTTCTCCAATAATACCAGTTGCTGTTGGGATGGAGGCATACCAATCCAACGAAAACCCCTTTTAGAAAAGAGTAAATGCCAGGGTATGAGATGGCCAAGACTTTCCAGTTCAGACTGCATGTTGAATGACGCTGGCCAACTGTCCTTGTTTCCTAAAGCACCTGGTTTCCCTGAACACCTGTAGTTACTGAGAGTCATCACTTATTATACCACAATTCCATAAAACCTCAACATAGAGGCTTTTCCCCAAAGTCATCTGTTCATGCCCCTTTCTTGCAAGCCTAACTGGCAAAGTAATATAAGTACACACTGTCTGAAACTGAACACTGACCTTCTGTCAGTCAACAGCCACAGAGAGCTGTAGGTCTTGGGAAGTTCAGCATACAGCATATGTTAGCTACTTTACCTTTAATCTAGAAACCTAACTCTACTGGTAAAGTTTTATGTAATTTTCAGTTTATACAATGGCCAATACATCATGGCACCATCTAACCAGAACGGATGCTGGCTATCAAATACCAACTTTGTTCAGGGTTCTTAGTTGGGAACATACAATCTACTCGAACTAGGTTAAGCAGGAAGGAATTTATTTAGAGGTGCTGAAAGTTCACATACTCAGTGTGAGGGCTAAAGAAGTAGACTTTGGTCGCAGTTTCCAGGATATGTCTCAAAACAACATTGCAGAACTAGAAAGTCAAGGGAGCTGCCACCTCTGACATGATCAAAAGCTAAAGAGTCAGCAAACTGCTACTATAACTCCTGGCTCCTGAATCATACAGCTGTCACCATGGTCCACACAAGCAAAATAGATGCTTTGTCATCTACCTCTCTCCCTAGTGTAGAGAATACTGGAGTGCCACTCAAACACCTTTAAGCTCTAAGGCGTGGTCCTGAAGCATAGTCCTGGAGACGCCAGGAATGTTGGCTGCAACTCACCACTAAGAATTTCCCTTGGCCATAAAAACCACACCTAGCCAGAAGAAAGCTTTCCACGCCATTGAATGGTTGCTGCAGGGCTGCAAAGACCCAGCTTCCTCACTTCAATCAGGGACAACTCTGAAGAGCCATCCTGGCTACAGAGCATCTTATACAATCAGCGGAGGTCTCTGTTGCTTTTGTATCTCAATGTAGCTTCTTCTTCCCATCAAAATTATTAAATTATTATTCATTACAATAATTGGGTACAATTATTGTCAGACTTTATTTTTGGGGGCTCCAAAATCACTGCTGATGGTGATTGCAGCCATGAAATTAAAAGACGCTTACTCCTTGGAAGGAAGGTTATTACCAACCTAGATAGCATATTTAAAAGCAGAGACATTACTCTGCCAACGAAGGTCCGTCTAGTCAAGGCTATGGTTTTTCCAGTGGTCATGTATGGATGTGAGAGTTGGACTGTGAAGAAAGCTGAGCGCTGAAGAATTGATGCTTTTGAACTGTGGTGTTGGAGAAGACTCTGGAGAGTCCCTTGGACTGCAAGAAGATCCAACCAGTCCATCCTAAAGGAGATCAGTCCTGGGTGTTCATTGGAAGGACTGATGTTGAAGCTGAGACTCCAGTACTTTGGCCACCTCATGCAAAGAGTTGACTCATTGGAAAAGACCCTAATGCTGAGAAGGATTGGGGGCAGGAGGAGAAGGGGACGACAGAGGATGAGATGGCTGGATGGCATCACTGACTCGATGGACATGGGTTTGGGTAGACTCTGGGAGTTGGTGATGGACAGGGAGGCCTGGTGTGCTGCGATTCATGGGGTCACAAAGAGTCGGACACGACTGAGCGACTGAACTGATTGTACAATTATTTCACAATGAGCAACAAAGTCTGAGTGGCAGCCAGAGATCCTGACTTCTAGAGAGCCATGGGGATAATGAATAAAATATGGCATTCCTGGGGCAAGAGAGATAGGCAGCCAAAGAGGGTATTTCTCAATCTACCAATCAAAAGAAATTTAAAAAAAGGATGGTTAGGAGACTAAGAACAACAACCCCCAATAAGTAGCTCCTAGAATGAGCTAATTCTCATATCTGGAATCCACTGACTGACAGAGAAGCTGGGTCACCAGGACAAAGGATCCCAGAGCACCATGGTACTTGTACATGGTAGTGATTCTCCCAGCCCTTCCCCAAAGGGATCTATAGCCACATGTTTGGATGACTGTCCACTAGGGAAAGGAAATTACTCAAATATTTTGAGAACTAGTGGACATGGACACACATGGCAGTTGGCAAATCTTCCACACTGGTTTCTTGGCCTGCAGTTTAGAGCTACCAGAGTGGGGAATGACAAATGGAAGGCTTTGAAACTGTCTCCCTCTTCCCGCCAAGTTTATAAATTAAAAAATAACATCACATCTTGGGGGCAGTGACAGAGATAAATGCCAACAGAAATACCTTAGGAGTTTTGGTTCATCTATGAGCTTCAGGGGATAGGAGATAACCCTTTGAAGTTCAGAGGCCCCATATCGGTACAGTTTTTAGGGTCTGGGCATGCCAGGGCATCAATTCCAAAGTAAATGATGGGTATTATATCTTGTACTTCCCCTCACTAAGAAGGATACACAAGTGTGATAGACCTCTTCGAGTTCTGAGTGCAGCAAATTCCACACTTGGGAATATTTTTCTAGTCTGTGCATCAGGTGACAAGTAGGCCTTTCTTGCTGGGACAGGTAGAGAAGCAGTGGGAGGGGCAGAACAGTAGAGGGATGTGCAGCAGGCCCAGGCTTCTGGACAAGCAGCCCAACCCCCTTGGCAATACTAGGGTATCCCAATAGAGACATCTGTGGTGGAAAAACAGATGCCCTGTGGAGTTGATGGCAAATTCATCCTTACAGGGAATCCTTACACAGGCACCTAGCAAGGCACTTGATATCTGCAGCATAAAATTATATTCTATTTGAAAAATGATTCAGCCCTCACCATGGGCGTGAAGTGATCATCCGAACAGAGCTGTCCATCTATCAGGTCCACCAAGTTATATGGTTGGTGGCCCGACAGTAATCTATCGTAAGATAGAAGCGGTGGCCCTGGGACTGGCACAGATTAGTTGCACAAGTGAGGGACCCAGTCTGCATGTCATCCACCCCTCTTGCTCTGGTGTCTCTTGGAGCACACACATGGCCACATGGTAAGTCCCCTACGGCCAGCTGACAGAAGAGGGAAGAGACTAAACTTCATCCACAGGTGAGATGCTGTCTCAGATGAGGACAGAATATACTCAGAACCAACCAACATTATACAGGGCTGTGCCCCCAGTAGGCAGAATGCATGTGCCTAGGAACTAAGTGGTGGAAATACAAGTAGCCCAAATTTTCACACTCCCAGTGACCCATGTGGGGGAACCTGTGCTTTCTATCCCTTCACCTTTAAGCGCTATGGGTCATTATGCCCTAAGACCAGCCTTTCAAGGAAAGGAGTCAGCACGCAGGTAGGAACAATTGGCCTGGATCATTGGTAGTAGATAGGGAGCTGTTACACAAAAAAAATGCAACACACTGCAGTTCTGGCGTCCTGATGATTAACTGGAGTTGGCATGTTTTTGTTTGACCCTGTGCAATTTTGATGACAAGTGCAGTAGTCACAGCCTGAAAAGAATATGCTGACCAGGGACTCAGACCTTCATGGGGGTGGGTGGGGGTGGGGGTTGGGATTTGGTCACCATACTAGTGAAGCTTCTAGAGCAGTGGACATGATAGCTAGGAGAAAAGGGAACTTAGAAGGAGCAGTAGAGAAGAAGACCAGTAGAGAAGGTCTGTTGTGACCTTAAAACCAGCTGCATCCATGAAGACTGTAGTTCATTAGATCAAGCTGTTTCATAAGTTTTCCCTGAAAATGATGCCAGCCAAAATCCCAGAGAAGCTGTCTGTAGATGAGGTAGATGTAGTATAAGCAAGTCGGTCTGAGCAGCACAGGGGGCGCTTGGCAGTGAACATTAGGGGTCTGTGCTGGGCTCTCCACATTTCCCCTTCAGGACCTAGGCACTCATTCTCCCAGCAGTCCAGAGAGTTGGCCACTGACGACTATGCCCATCTTTGAAAATCACTCCTGACTTAGGAGCTGCCTTGCCCCAGGTATGCCTTGTCCCTGAGTTGGGGGGAGGGGGAAAGGGCAGCCTATGTCCATTGACTAATAGATGCAGGATATAGACTTCCCTGGTGCTCTAGCAGTTAAGAATCTGCCTTGCAATGCAGGGTACATGGGTTTGATCCCTGGTGGGGGAACTAAGATCCCACATGCCGTAGAGCAGCTGAGCCCCTACACCACAACTGGAGAGTCATGTGTGCCACAACAAAAGATCCCACGTGTTGCAGTGAAGATCCCGAGTGCCACAGCTGAGACCAGATGCAGCCAAATAAATAAACTTGTTTTAAGATAGATGCAGGATACAGCATACTAGTCTCTTCTACCTCGACTGAGGACACTTCTGAATGTCCTTCCCAGTGCAGAGCACTCTTGGGGTTGGTTGAAGTCTGCTTTCCAACTGCATCACAGTTCAGATTCTCTAAAGTCAGTCCATTTCTGCTTCCCTCTTTTCCTTCTGGATGTTATTCCCAAAGACAGTCCCTAATAAATCTTCTGTATGCAGATCTTTGCCTGTGTGCTTAGTCACTCAGTCGTGTCTGACTCTTTGCAACCTCATAGACTGTAGCCTGTCAGGCTTCTCTGTCCATGGGGATTCTCCAGGCAATAATACTGGAGTGGGTTGCCATACCCTCCTCCAGGGCATCTTCCCAAACCCAGGGGTCGAACCCAGGTCTCCCGCATTTCAGGCAGGTTCTTTACCGCCTGGGCCACCAGGGAAGCCCATTCTTTGCACAGGAATCAGTTTTCAGGAAGTCAAAACTAAAATACCATATAACTTGATATAAAATCTAAGATGTGGTGCATCTATTCCTGCAATCTACATCACATGTGAAGTACTAACTGTAAGGGACCTGGGGAAAGGAGTAGTTAGCCTTGCAAGCACTAAACTACTGGAAGTCATGCCTGGATGGGGGTAAACTGTGCAGAGGGAATTGATTTGCAGTATCCAATGTGGATACATCTTAGAAACCTGTTCAGCATGCTGGTCTGCCTTCAAAAGTAGGAAATGATGGCTGATAATTATTGTTTCTTGGAGCAGAGAGAAAACTTGCTTCTACCTCAACGTCTTTGCTCCCCTAATTGTCAGCACAGACTGGTTTCTCCTTTGGAGCTGGCTAATCACTGCCAAAAGGCCAAGTAACACATTGTTCAAATATGTGTGTAGAACGATTCTCTGTCATGTGGGCTTGAAAGCTTTGTGAAGGACATTGATATTCATTGATGATTTGTCAGCCATGGCCTAAGGTGACTTCCGGATGGATTCAGGAATCCATTCAGGAGAATCCATTCAGGAATCCAACTTGTTGCGTTGGCGATCACCATGTAGAAAACTGGAAACAGAAACTGGGGAGTTAAATCGGTGTTTTGTGTTATTTTGTTTTGCTTTTGTGTCGTTGTGGGATTTGAAGTTTCCTCTGACTCCTAAGTCCATTCTCTTTCCACAATACTGTGGTGTCTGGTGAAAAGCAGGGAGCAAGTCTTCCTTCTCAACCAGAGTCTAACTGAGCTGCTTGCTCTATGGGGCTGATGAAAAAATGGTTTTATATTTCCCCAAAAGCTGTGTCTGTCGTGTGAGGTCCCACTGCCATGGAGCATCTCCTGGGCAGCAGTCCATCCATGTGCCACTGGACATGATGGGAGTCAGTCCAGATAGACCTGAGAGGCTGGCCGCAGCTCCAACACCATCCCCATGAAAACAGCTTGGAGGTCAGGGTCTGGTGAAAGCAGGGCAGGAGGCAAGCTTTTGTGTCTTAAAGACAGTGCACAGTCATTCCAGTGTTCTGTGGAGAAGATGAACTTAAAGCAGAAACATGCAGCTGAAACATCTCAAGCATCTTTATCATGCCAAAGGACAAGAGGTCAAAACCTTGGTTGGAAAATTAGAAGGTAATTTGGACCTTGTCAGTGACCTACCTGAACATATGGGAAGCATTTTTCCCATCTCTGCTCAATCTGAGTTGAGAATTGCGTTTATGGGAAAAGAACCAACATTTACTGAGTGACCACCATACCTGGGCACTGAATTCCCTCAGCTACACCAGGACTTTGAGCATTGTGATCCAGTATTTATGGGTTAAAAAAAAAGGAACTTGGGGAAGTTTAGTAAATCCCCCAGCATCCCCACACTGAGTAATACCTGGCTGAAACGCTAATCCAGTCTGTCTGGCCTGAAGCCCACATGTTGTCTAAGATGCTGTTTAGGGAGGAGAGCAAGACAGGATGAGTATCACTGAGCTAGTTTCATCAGAACTTTTGCTGAAATGAGTTTGCTTTGTCTGTCTTAAGAATCCAAAGTGGTTTTGCAGCATCTCTCTGGAAGGGATGTGTTCACAGATGGTGCATAGATATCTCAGCCAAGAGCTCTTAAATATTACGTGACTCTATTCTCCGAAGGAATTCCCTGAGCACACTGGGTCTCCATGCCTTAGACTGCATGGACACCTGCACACACAAAACTCACACTCTGCCTCCATGTTCTCACACACAGATGCACGTTTTCTCCCATTCTCTCACTCGCTCCCGCTCTCACAACACACCTGTTACTGCCTCTCAACAAAGGCCGTTTTGTACTGTGAAAGCACCAATTCAGAGGGAAAACGTAAACCATATGGAGGGAATGGCAGAAGGGAAGTTCTTAAGCAAATAAATAACATAACTTGTCTCATGAATTTTCCCATTTTCCCTTGGGGTGAAGATGAAGTAAAGGGAACTAGTGCCCACCTGCCCCGGCGTTCTTGCCAACTGCAGTTTGTTTCCAATTTTAAAGGCGAAAAGTAGCTCTTTCCTAGGACTAACCATCATTGACTGAGGGAGGCAGAGCCTGAAAATGTTAGTTGCTTAGAGGGACTGAATATAGTGCTACAGATTCCAGAATATTGAGGGAAATTAATATTGAGATTAGCTCGACATCCTAGATAACCAAGAGAAGATGTAATTTGATACCAATTCATACAATTTTCCGATGTCGTCCTACTAAATTATATGTATCTATCAATATGCAAGTGGTCAGGTCAAGAAAATGTTTTTCTTTATCCCAATGAGTGGAAAACACCATGTTGAATCCGTAGGGAGTTTGCTAAATTGCTTTTTACAAAAGTGTCCTGAGAAATCCGAGTGCTTGGTGTGAGACAGTTCAAAACTGAACAGTTACAAGGTTTTCTCCCATTTTCTTTTGTCTATCCTTCTCATGGAGCAGAAAGAAAACCTTAGCAAAATAAATAAAAGCAGATGAAGTGACCTGGGAAGAAGTAAGAAGCATGGAGTTGGTGGAAGTTAAATGAGATTTTAGTGATCAGTTTCCCGATTTCCCCATTCCACAAGTAAAGACACAGGAGGCCCACAGATGTTGCCAAGATGCTTTTCCAGTATCAGCAGCTAGCAGGGAGGGAGCAGGGCCAGGTTCTGACCCCATGCCCAATGTTATTTTCTGCTATATTACCCTGCCCAGAAGGAGACTGCTAAGGGGAAAGGGGAAGCCTGGAACTTTCCCCACAGGTATAATTTGTCCATAAGATGACACAAAAAACAGTTGTTAAGTTGATTTCATCTTCAAAATGATCCCTGTGTCCCACGATTCTTGCAGATGTGACTATCACGGAATAAATTTGAAGAAGTGTTAATCTGCTCCCTCCCGTTCCCCCAAACGGATTGACTGGTGCAGGGTTTTGCATCACATGGCTCCTGATCCAAGTCCAGGGGGTGTCTCGGGCACCAACAGGGCTGGAAGCCAACCTTTGGTATTTCTGTCTTAAATTACATTTGCAGGGCCCATGAGCATCTTATTTTTCTAATTCTGTTTCGCACAAAACAAGCCAACATCTGCCTTTTGTTATTTCTAAACCTTTGTTTTTTAAACACTCATAGTACGTTTTAAGTAAAAGTGCCTTTACAAAAACTGCCTGGCAGGGCCTGGGCACAGTCATACTATGGGCAGAGCGCTCACAGCCTGCCTCTCCCATGTCACCAACACTCAGGATGCTTCCTAAGGCTATCTAGGGTTTGCCCAAAAGGTGTGAGTTCAAGATCTCTGGAAAAGACAAAAAAGAAAGTGAACCAGGCAGTTTGTGGTGAGGGCATCTTACCCAATCAGGAGGGAACCGCCTTTCCTTTCATTGTTGCACTTGGCCAGCTTTGTTGTTCCCCACTGAGCACCCATTTTTCATAAGAGACATTATTCTCCTGTCCCACCACTATGTGCAGAACAGAAGAGAATCCTGAAAAGAAGAAGAGAGGGGGGAATTTGTTCCGCTTTGCTCACATAGAAATGGAAGAGAGGTCTAGGAGATGGCAGGAGGCTTTTGGGGAGAAGGGCTCCCAGCCATGATTCTCTTAACTAATTTTTGTTGGAGTATAGTTGATTTACAATGTTGTGTTAGCTTCTGCTGTACAGCAAAGTGAATCTGTTATACACATACATATCAGTTCAGTCGCTCAGTCGTGTCTGGCTCTGCGACCCCATGGACTGCAGCACGCCAGGCCTCCCTGACCATCACCAACTCCTAGAGTTTACTCAGATTCGTGTCCATCGAGTCAGTGATGCCATCCAACCATCTCATCCTCTGTTGTCCCCTTCTCCTCCTGCCCTCAATCTTTCCCAGCTTCAGGGTCTTTTCCAATGAGTCAGTTCTTTGCATCAGGTGGCCAAAGTATTGGAGTTTCAGCTTCAGCATCAGTCCTTCCAATGAATATTCAGGACTTATTTCCTTTAGGATAGACTGGTTGGATCTCCTTGCAGTCCAAGGGACTCTCAAGAGTCTTCTCCAACACCACAGTTCAAAAGCATCAATTCTTTGGCACTCAGCTTTCTTTATAGTCCAACTCTCACATCCATATTTGACTACTGGAAAAACCATAGCTTTGAAAATCTATAGACAGACCTTTGTCAGCAAAGTAATGTCATACATATGTCATACATATACATATATCCACCCTTTTAAAGATTCTTTCCCCATATAGCTGAAAGGGAGGAGGGATTAATTGGGAGATTGGGATTGACGTATACAAACTGCTATGCATAAAATAGATAACTAATAAGAACCTTCTGAATAGCACAAGGAACTCTACTCAATACTCTGTAATGACCAGTTATGATACTTCATCACAAGTTTGGTGAGTCTTTTTAAGATATAGCACAGAGGCTCCTTACGAAGGAGATTATTTATGTTACATTTTTAACCTATCTTTTGTTCACGGGAATAAATCCATGTTCCTTTGAACCATGTGAATCACAGTTTCTGCCTGGAGTCACAGAAAACCTGAGGCTTTGGGGGTACAGCTGACATAAGCAAAGGTACCCCTCCACACGAGGAACTGTATAAAGTTCCTTCTTAAAAGTCTTACTGCTACTTCACAAATCCAGCTGAACTTAGGACACATGGAGGAAAAGGATAGTGTGTACAATACAATATGAGAAATTACATTTGGAGTCCAGATATTTGAATTAAAATTCTGCTTCTGCTGAATTTCTGACTGGGTGACTTTCTTTGAGTGGCCTGAGTTCCGCAAGCCTTAGTTCCCTCAACCATAAATTAGATACTTAGTTGAAAATCAAATAATGTTAGAGGAAGCCAGTGTGAAGATGCTCAGTAACTATAAAGGCAATCCAAGTGAGAGGAGTGGTCATCCATGCCCAGCTAGTGGCTGACCACTCCGGAGGAGTCAGTTCTCCCCCCAGGAAAAAAAAAAAAAAAACAGAGTCCTTGCATTGAGTTTTTAGATTTATGAAACAGGGCTTCATTGTGAAATCTTAAACAAACAGAAGCTTTTCCATTCTTTTAATTGAAAACACTGCTAAAATGTTCGCTTGGCCCAATTTCTTGCCTTGTGAAGTAGCCCATCAAGGACAGAGCAGGGTCTTGATTTCAGCACTTTTAGAATCCCCAGCAACACCAGCTGGCCCTAGGGATGTGAACAAGGAGGAGGAGATCTAGCCAGGAAGGAGGCAGAGAAGAGACTCAGGCTCAGGGAGGGCAGAGCGCGTCCTCCACTTGGGGTCTGTCCATGACGGAGCCGGAACCAGCCGGACTGTGCCAAGAGCCTGACCTCCCACCCTCCAGACCTGCTCCTCTTGCTGTCAGTCCTCTCACACTCAGTCCATGGCAACTCCCCCTCCCATTTGCTCAGGGCCAAACCTCTGAGTCCCCCTTGCCTCCTCTGACACCCTCCACATTCACTCCATCAGCAAAGCCATCATTCCACATTCACTCCATTAGCAAATCCCGAGGGCTTTGCCATCTGCTATCCCAGGACCCCACTGCTCTGCACCACTTCCCACTGCCACTCCAGTCCGGGCTGCCGTTGTTTCTCCATAGATCATTTCAGAAGCCTTCTTGCTTCTGCCCCCATCTCAAGGTGGCAGCCAGAGGAAGCCCATTAAGTCAGAGGGTGTCACCCCTTGCTTAAACTCTCCAGTGGCTCCCACTTCACCCAGATGGCAGCCAATGTCCTTGTGATGATCTAGAAGATCCTCATGTTACAGCTCCTCGTTTTCTCTCTGCTTCATCTCGGTACTTCTTGTTCACTCTCTCCTGGCCTCGGCATCGTTCCTTAAACAAACCATGAATTCTCTTGCTCCACATCCTTTGCACTTGCTTGTTCTCTTTCCTGGAATGCGCTTCCCCTCAACATGGTGATCTGTGTGAATAGCCGATCGGGGTCCCTGCCCCTGGAGTGATTCAGATTCCTTATGCGATGTGCAAAAAGCATGCTGTTAAGTCTGAGCCCCCTCAGATTCTGTGTTCAAATAGGTCCAGTGATGCTTGGGGGCCAGGGAGTGAGGAAGGGGACAAGAGAGAGATGGGTCCAGCTCCTTGTTTTCAGAAAGCCAGTGTCAGGAACCTGGGCTGTGGCTCATGACAATGTCTCTGCTCACTCCCATGTCACTGCCAGTCACCACCCTGTTCCAGCTCCGAAGCCAAGCCCTGTCCTGCAGCTCTAACCTGCTCGCACGACTGAAGGTCACCGGGGAGTGGGCAGCATACAGACTCAGAGAGCTGTGAGGGAGGATTCCAAACCCTAATGCTAGCTGCAGAGCCCAGGGTGGGAAAGCAGTCACTAGATTTATTTGTTCGGCTCCTTTTGCTTTTCCTAACGGCCACAATCCTGGACTGAGAAACAGAGTCTGATCCCTTCAGCACTCTGGTAAGAAAAGGCTCACAGCCCTTCTGGGGAGAAAGAGAGGTTTATGCCGCCATGCATCTGCTGTAATCATGCTGGCAGGAGGCACCAAGAACTCAGGCCCCTCTCCCAAAGGATCTGGACAAGGCTGAGGAGGGGGGTTGGGACCACAGTTTCTCCACCACCTCAGAGGCATTGCCCAGGTTACCCTGGGAGACTTCCTGGTCTTTGCAATCAAGGGCTGGGTATGGGCAAGACAGGCCCTGTGCATGTGTTGGTTTGGTAGGAACTGGAGAAAGTGAGAGCCTATAGAGAGAATGAGCTGGTTTTAGAACGTCATGGCATCTAGAAAGCTCCAGAAAGATCTCAAAACCTGTTATAAAAGGAGTGGTGGAAAGGTCTGGGAGTTTGGCTTGAGAAAAAAGGTTTGGCGCATGCAATAAGAGGTTTCAAATATTTGAAGAGAAATTAGGTATGTTCTTCAAACTACCAGCAGGAAGAGCAGGGAGAAGCTGAAAAATGTTTGACGAGTTCTTCCTGTTTTCCTCTGAATCAGCAAGAACTGTAACACAATGGAACAAGCTTCCTTTGTAGGTAGTGAGCTTCCTGTCTCTGGAAGTGTTCAAGCAAAGACTGAGTGGTTATGGGGCAGGTTTATTGTTGAGTGGACTTCTCACTGGGTGGTGGCATAGCCTAGACGGCCTCTTCCAAGTTGGAGAATCCTTAAACCTATGGTGGGCTTCCCTGGTGGTTCAGATGGTAAAGAATCCTCCTGCAATGCAGGAGACCTGGGTTTGATTCCTGGGTCAGGAAGATCCTCTGGAGAAGAGAATGGCTACCCACTCCAGTATTCTTGCCTGGAGAATTCCATGGACATCGGAGCCTGACGGGCTACATGGGGTCACAAAGAGTCAGCCACAACTGGGCGACTAACACTTGTACTTTCAAACCTACACTATCCCCTTCACCTATATGACTCAGTGCCTGAATGTCCACCACTGCAGAGGGCAGGTCTCTCTCTTTCTCATATTACTCTTGAGGGAGCAGACACTAACGATTCTCACCAGAGTGTTAATGCCTCAAAGGCTTTTCTCTTCTGACTGTAGGCAGCCTGGGCTGAAGCTTGGCTGGGCTGCAGCTCACTCCTCCCCCAGTCAGCCCTTCCAGGTTAGCTCGATGTCTCAGGAGAGTCAGCGTGGTCACTCTGCAGCACGGCTTCAAGGTAAATTTCTGGCTTTTAAAAAGTAGATTCCCAAGGCCTCTGATGTGATACTGATCCAGCAGATCTGAGGTATAAAAATGTTATGAAATGTTAAAAAGTAGAAAATGTTTCCAGGTGATTCTGTTAGTCAAGATTTGGGAACACTTTCCTAAACTTTGCCCCAACCAAATCCCCAAGGATTCAGCCGGGTAGGAGTATTTTGACCTTAAATGTATCAAACCTGTTGATTTCTGTGGGATGTTCTTATTCTGATCCATGTGTTTGCCCAGCCCTGAGCTGCCTTTGTCTTCTGCTCAGGGTCCCAGACCCACTGGCCACTGGCATTGTGCCTTCATTGTGTCCAACAGCCAGCACTCTTTGATCCCAGCCACACTTTCCTCTGCTTTCTACAACCTACGTCCTTTGAGACTACTTATTTCAATGGGCATTATGACCCCTGCCCCATAAAAACAGCTAAATTTTTTCGACTATTTGTACATAATGTTTGTCTGGGATTTGAACCTAATGTACTTGTTTCACTGTGTGGTTCTGCTTTCTCTGTGTATCACTCCTGCAGACCCTACTGACCTCTAGTTCCTAACGGCCAGGACTGTGCCTGCCTTTATGGAATCTCTTGCATCTAGCACAAAGCTAGACACAAACCATGTGCTCCATATTTGAAGAGGGACAGAAGATGAGAAGGAAGGATACGCGTGTTCCAAAGATCACGTCTAGTGTCAACAAAGATTTCTTGATAAATTGTGCAAAAATCCTAGTGACAAGACTCAGTTTGGATTGGGGCAGCGTGTGTGTGTGTGTGTGTGTGAAATGCACACAGTTTGGGGACTCCAGGTGTTACCGATGTTATCTGTGTCTTATCAGAGCCCGATGTCATTACGAGGCTTTGAGTACAACTCACCCGTCTCACCAGCTCTTAGCCCCTCCTAACATAAGTCTCCAAGGTGTCACACGGCTCCTCATAAAGACAGCTGGCTATTTGGATGGCAGTTTTCTAAAGACATTCACTGACACTGTTTTAGCAAAACCCACGAGTACCTTGAGACGAATACATTATGAAGATGACTGTCATCACAACCACATGTGGTATTATTTACTCACGTCAGTTTGAATGATTAATGTGGCAAAGTGGCTGAGCAGCTAGTAAGATGGAGGGCCGTGTAGGACCATTTCTCTGTGATCTCAAACGACGCCCGCAGTGTCTGTGGCAGGTCGAAGAGACACGAATCGCTGGTGCCATGGCCCTCCCTCCGCTGACTCCCATTCTCCACTGTGTCCTTCCCCTGCACTCCCCACCCCCAGAGACTCCAAATTTTCCAGCCGAAGCCAAAGAGGAGGAAGTGGGGGCACTTTTCATTTCAGCAGCCTGGGGTTGTGAGCGGTGGCAGCTCTCCGGCTGACGTCACTGGTGACTCCTCAGACAGCCAGGGGACAGAGAGCCTCATGGGGCCTTGCAGGAAAGTCCAGGGCTGCCGGCTGGTCTTTGCCACCTTTAGTGAGTGACTACACAGACAATGTTAAAAACCGAAGAATGGTGTTGATATATGGCAGAAACCAAAGCAATATTGTAAAGTGATTATCCTTCAATTAAAAATAAATAAATTTAAAAACAAACAAAAACAAATAATGCATCATTCTGCATAGAACCGCCATTGCAATGGAAGAGTCTGAAGGAGAACGAGGTGCTACAACAAAGCCAGGGATCTGTTCTGTAGGCCTATCGGGTCTATAAGTATCTAGAATTCTGCTTACCAAGTACTGGTTCGATATACAGCCCCAGGGAATAAGAATTTTCCATGTTCTCTCCTTCGCGGAACGCCTGAGAGATCACACGATAACACAGTTTATCCACATCCATCTTGACAGCTAGCCCCATGATTGTCACTGTTACCTCCCTTTTCCTGACGGTTCAGTGGTTGAGAGCTTGCTAGAACCTTACTGAATGCCTTGAGGGCATTGCCTTGCTTTAATCTCAAGGTTGGTGAGGAAACTGGTGCTCAGGGAGTTAAAATAAGCTGCTCAAGATCAGGCAGTGGCAATGCAGGGACTGGCAGTTCCAGTCCCTGGGCCTGGAATCCAGGGCCGTGTGACCCCAGAACGTGAGTTCATCACATCCGCCTTGGGTGTGTCAGCTGCTTTCGTTCCATTCCTTTGGTTTCTATGGTGTGTAGGGAAGGAGGGTGGGGCTCAGTGTCGTGAGAAGGAAGAAGGGGAAGTGGCAGGGCCCAGCCCCCTCCAGACTGCCCAACGCATGGTTTGATGGACAGGCCCATGGATGAACCATGGGGATGCTGGGGCTGGGAGGCGAGGTGATAGGCAAGCCGGGTACCCACCAGAGGAGACAGTGAAAAGAAACCACTTTCTCCTTCTGTACTACAGATCACGGTGCCAATCTCAGCAACGTTGATTGAGGAATATTCTTTTCCAAGAATCCTGGAAGGGTTCAGTCCAGCTGTGAGGCTGGACTACATACATAAAATGCAAGATAGATTCAGCAGAAACTGAAAACTATGAATGTCTTTTGGAAATATCACTCGTGGCTCTGACCCCTGGGGAGAAGTTTCCTAATACTCTGAAAGGGATCTCCGGCAATCTTGAGGCACACAATGCACAGGACACACACACCTGGACATGGCTGTGCTCCTTGTGGGCTGTTGACCCTGCCACAGGATTCAGATGGTGGTAACACTTCTCGTTACCTCCACAGACTAATCACTGTGAAGGCCCCTCGGAGACAGGGATGGAGCTGTCTGTGGAGTGCTGATGTCCCTAGTCCTCGCTGACACCACCTGTGGTTTGTGATACTGATGTCAGTCAGATAAGACCTGGAATCACAGTCAGTAGCTTATTTTCCTGTTATATGGCGGGGGGGAAAGCCCTATATTTTTCATGCCAGCAGACAGCAAGAAACAAAAAGCCTCTTTTTCTAAGTTTATAAAAATTTTCAAGCAGATACATATAAGAAAACCAGAATGGAGTGACAATGTTACATCTAAATATTTGATTTCTTTGTTACTAAGAGCACTGACTCTTATTATGAATTTACTTTATTTTAGAGGTTTATTTTTATTCCTGTTTCCTTCCTATTTTGACTTTTGATCCAGCATGAGTCATGTTTGATGCAGCATAATCTTATACCACCATTGTGTCAGTGTTGTCCTATCTTCATCCTGTTCGGGGGATAGATACAGGAATAAATTTACCTTGAAAAACCAATTATTTTGTAATTTTCCCCTTTCACTAGAATGTCTGGCTAGAGCTACCTGATTTGACTTACATTTTCTATTGATGTCTTCTGCCTTGACAGCTGTAATGACAGAGTCTATATGGTAAGTGATAGAAACACAAACATCCATTGGAAACTTCAGCCATAATATCAGCTGAGGAGGCTTCACAGACTCTTTACTCTTGGTTCAGTTTTGGACAGAATTTTAATGAATAACGTGATCACATCTATCCATGTCAGTGATCTATTTTGATTGATAGTAGAGTCCCTTTCAAACTAATGATGCCGAGTTATCTTGTACCCATGATTTGGATGCAGTGTTTCTCAAAAGATGTTCCTGGAAGAGAATTGCCCAGAGTGCTGATAAAAATGCAGATTCCTGCTTCCCACTCTAAACGTACTCAAAAGGACCCTCTGGAGGTGCATGCATTTAAAAAATAAGTCCTATACGCGATTCTTGGATATATCAAAAACCACTGGTTTAGACCTCAGGTAATTTGAGCAACACTTTTGGAATTTTGCATGATCAACATTAGTGATTAGGGAAGGTTCAGAAGTCCCGAGAACTGGCATGCATCTTTTTATTCATTCAGTGAGCCTTTCTTGCATACATCTGATATTCAGTCTTGGACTAAGATGAATGTGGGTTCTATAGAAGCCTCATTTCCCTTGCCTTTAGAATAGAAGTGTGGGTCTAAAATAGTGGTTCTCAAACCTGCCTATATATCAACATAATGGAGAGCTTGACAAAAATGCAGAGTCTCTCCCTACACGCACACACACACACACACACAGAACCCTCCCCCCGCACACACACATACATACACAAGCACATTCTACAGAAATATGTCCCTCCTCACTGGTTATACTTTCTATCCTTTCTAGAATAAGATAAAATGTTAGGTAGATGGCCTATGTCTTAATTCATTACCTCCCTATTGTTGTTCAGCTTGATCAAGTTCAGTTCTTAGTTTCATAAAGAGTACACACCATGTTGATTTTTTTTCTGATTTTAGAATTTCCTTAGGCAGATATCTAAAAATGAATACTTCATGTGGTAACTTCTCTGAAACTGGCTCAGTTCTGCTTTGCCCACTCTCAATGCCTAAGTGGAACTATGTCCCTGAGAAAGCACAGATAGATCTATAGGCTGGTCCCTGATCTCAAACAGTGGGATCCTTAGGGAGGAGGTAGGGTGCTATAACAAAGAAGACCCCACAGTACTGTGGTGTAAATAAGATGGAAATTTATTTCTCTCTCACTTTATTGCTCAGACAAGAATGACTCAGGGCCAGTGAGGAGACTCTGACATTTTAACCCGTGGCTTCCATTTCTAGATTCAAAGGGACTACTCTGTTCTCATTGTTTTGCAGACAATGAGTAAGAGGAAGTAATCTGGGGGAGTGCCCACCTAATTATCTAGATGTAAGCATTAGAAATGTGAGAGTCAGATAGCGAAACCTTGGCTAATCTGACAAGGAATCAAGGTTCATTACACTCCTAAATGTGGCATTTTTATAGAGTATGAACATACTGGAGTTGGCAAAGTGCAGATGTCATTAGCTCCAGGTTCGTTTGAACTCCACGGTGCATTTTTCCTCTCTCTCTCCCCCTCTCCCTGTCTTTGCCACTCTCTCCCTCTCATTCTCTGCATTTCCTTTCTGTTTTTGAACCCTCCTTTCTGCTATTGTTAGGTACACAGGGAAAAAATTTAGGGTGTCAGTGGAAAAAAAACAAGTTCTAAAGCAGAATTTTCAACGAGAAGCCCCACGAACAATGGTCTATTCGCACAGCTGAAAGCTCTACTCACAAATCTCTCTCTCTTTTAGATTTGTGAGGAACAAGGGGTTATATTCTCTGCATGGGATTTTGCTTCTGGGTTAGGGTTGACTGCAAGTTTATTGGAATGAGCACTGCGTTTTGTTTTGTTTTTACCATAAGGGACCTCTACAGAGAGCCCCAGTGCTTGTCATGTGTTGCAAGGAAAATGGAGAGTTTGCAGAACAGTTCTTTCCCTTCATTCAACATTAGGTTCAAGCTGAGAACCACTGGTAATTTTTCAAGTCTTGTTTTGGATGAAATAAGCAGACATATTTGAATTAATTAACGTTGCAAGGCAACTCTTAGCATTGAGACTTAGTGCCTAGGAGAAGGAGCACTGAACCAGCAATCTTAAAGCTCCTGTCCTATCCTTGGCTTTGCCACAAACACTTTGTAGGACTATGGGCAAATCACCAATGCTTCTGCACCTCGTTCCCCCAGTTAAATAAATTCAGGGATGCTTACGGTTTTAGAATGATTAAAGATACAATAGTATCGCTTTCTTATGATAACAGGAAGACTGAGGTGCAGGAAGACCTTGCTGATCATCCTCCCCTCTATGATCCAGGTAAAGTAGACCATTCCCTTCTTGGAGACCCCTGGACCCTACACCCTTGTTTGCTCAGTCATGTCCGACTCTTTGCGACCCCATGGACTGTAGCCCGCACCATGCTCCTCTGTCCATGGAATTCTCCAGGCAAGAATACTGGAGTGGGTAGCCATTCACTTTTCCAGGGGATCTTCCTGACTCAGGGATCAAACCTGGGTCTCCTGCATTGGAAGCAGATTCTTTACTGTCTGAGCCACCAGGGAAGCCTTACACCCTTGCACTCTGTACATCTCCTACTCCTGTGTGTCTTATAATGTTTTATTTATAGGTCTGATTTCCCATGGACTTCTTAAAAACAGAGCTCATTTCTTACCTGTCTGTGTTGTTCTACAGTGCCTAGTCCTTAGCTGGCTCATGTACTGTGCGTAGTCACTCAGTGGTGTCCGAGTCTCTGCGACCGCATGGACTTCAGCCCACCAGGCTCCTCTGTCCATGGAATTCTCCAGGCAAGAACACTGGAGTGGGTTGCCATGCTCTCCTCCAAGGGATCTGCCCAACCCAGGAATCATACCCAGGTCTCCTGCATTGCAGGCAGATTCTTTACTGACTGAGCCACCAGGGAAGCTCTGGCTGACTCATAGTAGGTGCTTGATGTTGGATAAGTGAATGAAATAAAACACATCCAAAGTCAGATAGCTGGCAGGTGGCTGGTTAGTGGCTGTTTAGGGCTAAGTCAAGTCTCATTATTCCCAGACCAGTTTTATCATATTCAGCCTCTTAGTACCCTCAAGAACAAAGTGAAATGTGATGTCAAATGTAAGAAGTGCTTGAGCATAGGAGATTCTGGTAAGGACATGACATGAGTGATTTCCTCTGTTCAGGCTTGATCTAGTGTTTAGTCTGTTGATCCTTTGTGATGATTTGTTCTTATATTTCTCTTTTCATTTTTCCTCAGGAACCTCTGTTTGAAGTGGTTGGGTAGAGGTGCACACTTGCTAAGTCACTTCAGTTGTGTCTGACTCTGTGGGACCCTATGAACTGTAGCCCACCAGGCTCCTCTGTCCATGGTATTTCCCAGGCAAGCATACTGGAGTAGTTTACCATACCCTCCTCCAGAGTATCTTCCCAACCAAAGGACTGAACCCATATCTCTTATGTCTCCTGTATTGGCAGGCAGATTCTTTATCACGAGCACCACCCGGGAAGAGGTGCCACGGGCAAAACCAAGGAGGAGGGTGTTTCACTAGGGTGCAGAACACTTTGTAGGAACTTTTGATGTCAAAATCTGAAGTCCACAATATCCACTAAGAGGAGGAATAACTCTCCAAGATGAGGCTTGCAGGAGCTGCCCTAAGGAAGGTCGAGTGCCTCTTGCCTTTGGAATGGGGCCCAAGACCACTAAGCCCATGTCTGGGGCTATCACCCAGGTCTGACACTGCTTAAGCTAAATGGGGTCCATGCTCTGGTGGTCAAAATAACCACTCCAGGCAGGGAAGGACATAGCCCTGAGTCTCAGGAAGTGAGAAAGGGGCTGCTTTTAGCACATGGGGAGGGATACAACAACCAAAGCTACAGCGACAAGCCAGGGAGGAAGGAAGGCAGCTGCGGGGTCAGTGGGAGAAACGCTTCCTGCCATTGTTTGGCCTCACGGCTTGAAAATAAAAATAGGTGGAGCTTGAAGGCTGGCCATGTGCATCTGGAGCCAGATCCACACAGAGAATCTGTGCTGCATTTGGGGGCCAAGGCGAAACGACCCAGGGCGTTTCAGCCCTGTGAATATGGGATGTGGAGGTCAGAGACCCAAGGAGCGAGGTTGATAAACCCCAGCCATGCTGCAAGCCTTTTAGAGAAGAATTTCTCGGCCTTTGGGTCCTCCCCAGCAATATTTGATAGAAGAGAGAGAATCATACATTGCGAAACACTGAATCATGGAACGCTTAGGGCAAAGCACAGAGCAACAAAATACCATTTCACGAATGCTAAACAAAGGTGGAAAGTCAGGTTTTCAAGCCTTCTTTGATTCTAACCTTGTTTCTTTAAGATTTGTTGAGAGTCCAGAAAGGGGCTATTTGAGGATCTTTTTTTTCCTTCACTTATTTCTTTTCTGCTGTTTTGTTTTAGTTTGTACTATGGAAAGTATCAACTATGCATAAAAAATAACATAATAATCTAATGAACTTCTATGTACCCATCAACTGCTTTCAACAATCATCAACTCATGGCCAGTCTTATTTCATCTGTATCCCCATCTCCTTTCTCATCCCACATTATTTGGAAACAAATTACAGACATTATGTAATTTCATCTAAAATGTTTCATGTTGTATTTCTAAAACATAAGGATGCTTTCTGAAAACCATAACTATTCCATTGTGGTGCCTAAAAATATTAGGACTCTGTAAGGTCATCAAATATCCAGTAGTGTTCACATTTTCAGCCCCTGACACCTAACCACATCTCTCCTCCTGGAAAGCACACTTATCCTACAAGGAAAGGAACTGTGATGCCCTGGTCCTTTTGTTTCCACCCTATAGTAATGTAACAAACACATGGTATGCTAGGAGCAGAGAGGGTGACCCCAAAATTGAAGGCAAGCACATTGGCAGCATAAAGAGAAAGTAACTGACAAATCTCTAATTCTGAAAGATACCCAGAGAGGCTGGGCCTTGAGCCAGGAGCTTAACAACTTTCCATTGTTATTGGCAGCTGACAAATTTAGAAGCAGACAGGGTACCTTCTTATCATGGGGAATTTTGTTAGCTGAGACTGTATGCATTAAAAAAGCATAATCAACCTGTAGTGAGCTAAGGGATTAAACATGATTTTTCTCAACTTGAATGACCCCTCTCCCTAAATTAAGCTGCCTATTTAGCACCCTTAATAAATACATAGATAATTTAAACCATGTGGCAGCAAATAGAAAACATGGGCTTTTTGAACTATGTATTTTCTTTCTCATGTTGGAACATTTCCCTTGAGAAAATCTCAGGTCTCATGATTATGGAAAAGAAAGATCTGTATATCTTTCTGATTAAGTGTTTCATGATACACACATACACATTGATCAAGTTTTTGCTTTTTTCTGGCTGAAGTGAAGCATATGCTTCTGAGAGAAGTGTTCCATCGACACTCCTCTGGCAGCTGCCTTGTATATTTGTCAACAAAACAAAATGTGAAAGGATTATATTTCTATAACAGTAATTACATTTCAAAGCAGCTTGTTGTATACCATGTGGCATTACATTGAACCAAGATGCTATTTTCTGCCTGATCATTAGAAGTAATGATCTGTATTCACAAGTCAGTAAAATAGTCAAGTATGTATCTTCTCCTTTGCTTCATTAGGGAAAATAATACTCTGCTGGAATACCTGGAGATTTGAACTGAAAGATTTAACATGTCAGTTTTCAGATATTCATATTCATCTACCGATTTAAAATACACACACAAACACAAAATATTTATCTTAACATTAGGGATCTTGATTTGAATCAAAATTAATATGACAAAGATTTTTTTTTTATAATTTCTGTATGGTAAGGATTTCCCTTTTCCTTGAATGAATGAGTCACATCAAAGAGTGTCTCAACTTTTAAAAGCTTTGTTACAATTTGCTTTGGCGTCTTTCATGTATATCCAAAAAAAAAAAAAAATGTCCATAAACAGTTTTCCGTTCTCAAGGGGCCCAGGGGACTCATCTGGGCTCATCATCTTTGTGATCAGAGTTCTACCCAGACAGTTTTCACCGCAAATTCTCTAGAGATAAAGTCTACAGCTTCCCTTCTGATTCCAAGCTTGTGGCCCTCTCTAAGCAGAGTCTTAGACAAAATTGGACAATAGGACAAATCTTGAAATTCCGGGTTCCATCTGTACTGACTTTCTCTTGCTACCAATGTGACAAGTGAAGGACCCATCTTGGCTTTTGCAGGCACCAAGGCTATTTTTCAAACAGAGGATTCAGCTACTGCAAAACTGGGAAAATACTCACGTAGGCCAATTTCATCTGGTTAAAACTTTTTTGTTTTCCCTTGGAAGACAGATGTTGAAAAACAAGTCTTCGAGGCCAGACTTCAGCAGGACAAGAAAGCCTAATTGTCTGGTAAAGCATATGAGGAGACAGAGCGTTAGCCTTTTGAGCCCATTATGAAGTAACAGGCCATGGAGTTAGCACCACCGACTCTTTGAATTAGTTTTCTGAGTGTCCACTGCCTGACTTCTTTGTGGCCCTCTGTCTGATGTCGGTAATCAATGGTATCATTTGAAGGAGCCAATCTTTCAGACGGAAGCATGAAAGCTTCTGAGGAGACCTTTATACTGTATTAATTTGTAAATCTAAATATTGCATGCAGCTCTTTGTTTAACAGTGCTCTTCTTTTTCTGATAACTGACTGAAACTAATTGGATGCAGGACACAGCTAGCTGGTAGGCAAGTTGAAATGTCTCAGTTAGCTTCTGAGAAATACATGGCAGAAGAAAGCAAAACTCCCTGGCCTGCTTTCTTAATGATGTAATTAGTACATGTCTCCACAAGAAAGGAGATAAGAGATTGGCCTTCACAAATTATTTAGAGGTTATCCTTAGCAGTAAATAATTTGTATTCATTTTAGAAATCATCTGAGCAGTTTGAAAATAAAAAGACATGGGAGTGTTATAGATAGCAAGTATACATTCTCATGTTTTAACTTCCTTACCAGGATTACAGAAAAGATAGGTTTATACAAAGCAACAGGACTGTTTGTGATAACTTTTCTGTTGAATCTAGTGTTACTTGTATAATCAAAAATGGAGGTGCTTTTTCTTTTCAGTTTCTCATGTTGAAATACTGATATTTATAAAATGTATATAACACAATGCAAGTGGTATATCTTGGTAGTTCAAGTGTGACCAAATCCTAGTAGAGGATGATTCAACAAGCCCCGTGAATTTAGTTTATTTAGACTAGCCTTCGAAAGCCATGCTGTCCAACATGGCACCCACTAGCCATCTGTTCAGTTCAGTTCACTTCAGTCGCTCAGTCGTGTCCGACTCTTTGAGACCCCATGAATCACAGCACGCCAGGCCTCCCTGTCCATCAACAACTCCTGGAGTCTACTCAAACCCATGTCCATCGAGTCAGTGATGCCGTCCAGCCATCTCATCCTCTGTCGTCCCCTTCTCTTCCTGCCCCCAATCCTTCCCAGCATTAGGGTCTTTTCCAGTGAGTCAACTCTTCCCATGAGTTGGCCAAAGTATTGGAGTTTCATCTTCAACATCAGTCCTTCCAATGAACACTCAGGACTGATCTCCTATAGGATGGACTGGTTGGATCTCCTTGCAGTCCAAGGGACTCGTAAGAGTCTTCTCCAACACCTCAGTTCAAAAGCATCAATTCTTCAGCGCTCAGCTTTCTTCACCATCCAACTCACATCCATACATGACTACTGGAAAAACCATAGCCTTGACAAGATGGACCTTTGTTGGCAAAGTAATGTCTCTGCTTTTAAATATGCTATCTAGGTTGGTCATAACCTTCCTTCTAAGGAGTAAGCTTCTTTTAATTTCATGGCTGCAATCACCATCAGCAGTGATTTTGGAGCCCCCAAAAATAAAGTCTGACACAGTTTCCACTGTTTCCCCATCTATTTCCCATGAAGTGATGGGACCAGATGCCATGATCTTAGTTTTCTGAATGTTGAGCTTTAAGCCAGCTTTTTCACTCTCCTCTTTCACTTTCATCAAGAGGCTGTTTAGTTCTTCTTAGCTTTCTGCCATAAGGGTGGTGTCATCTGCATATCTGAGCTTATTGATAATTTTCCTTGTAATCTTGATTCCAGCTTGTGTTTCTTCCAGCCCAGTGTTTCTCATGATATACTCTGCGTATAAGTTAAATAAGCAGGGTGACAACATACAGCCTTGACATACTCCTTTTCCTATTTGGAACCAGTCTACTGTTCCATGTCCAGTTCTAGCTTTTGCTTCCTGACCTGCATACAGATTTCTCAAGAGACAGGTCAGATGGTCTGGTATTCCCATCTCTTTCAGAATTTTCCACAGTTTATTGTGATCCACACAGTCAAAGGCTTTGGCATAGTCAATAAAGCAGAAATAGATGTTTTTCTGGAACTCTTTTGCTTTTTCGATGATCCAGCAGATATTGGCAATTTGATCTCTGGTTCCTCTGCCTTTTCTAAAACCAGCTTGAACGTCTGGAAGTTCACGGTTCACATATTGCTGAAGCCTGGCTTGGAGAATTTTGAGCATTACTTTACTAGCGTGTGAGATGAGTGCAATTGTGCGGTAGTTTGAACATTCTTTGGCATTGCCTTTCTTTGGGATTGGAATGAAAACTGACCTTTTCCAGTCCTGTGGCCACTGCTGAGTTTTCCAAATTTTCTGACATATTGAGTGCAGCACTTTCACAGCATCATCTTTGAGGATTTGAAATAGCTCAACTGGAATTCCATCACCTCCACTAGCTTTGTTCGTAGTGATGCTTTCTAAGGCCCACTGGACTTCACATTCCAGGATGTCTGACTCTAGGTGAGTGATCACACCATCGTGATTATCTGGGTCATGAAGATCCTTTTTGTACAGTTCTTCTGTGTATTCTTGCCACCTCTTCTTAATATCTTCTGCTTCTGTTAGGTCCATACCATTTCTGTCCTTTATCGAGCCCATCTTTGCATGAAATGTTCCCTTGGTATCTCTAATTTTCTTGAACAGATCTCTAGTCTTTCCCACTCTATCGTTCCCCTCTATTTCTTTGCATTGATCACTGAGGAAGGCTTTCTTATCTCTCCTTGCTATTCTTTGGAACTCTGCATTCAGATGGGAATATTTTTCCTTTTCTCCTTTGCTTTTTGCTTCTCTTCTTTTCCAAGCTATTTGTAAGTCCTCCTCAGACAGCCATTTTGCTTTTTTGCATTTCTTTTCCATGGGGATTGTCTTGATCCCTGTTTCCTGTGCAATGTCACGAACCTCTGTCCATAGTTCATCAGGCACTCTGTCTATCAAATCTAGTCCCTTAAATCTATTTGTCACTTCTACTGTATAATCATAAGGGATTTGATTTAGGTCATACCTGAATGGTCTAGTGGTTTTCCCTACTTTCTTCAATTTAAGTCTGAATTTGGCAATAAGGAGTTCATGATCTGAGCCACAGTCCGCTCTCAGTCTTGTTTTTGCTGACTGTATAGGGCTTCTCCATCCTTGGCTGCAAAGAATATAATCAATCTGATTTCGGTATTGACCATCTGGTGATGTCCATGTGTAGAGACTTCTCTTGTGTTGTTGGAAGAGGGTGTTTGCTATGACCAGTGCGTTCTCTGGACAAAACTCTATTAGCCTTTGCCCTGCTTCATTCTGTACTCCAAGGCCCAATTTGCCTGTTACGCCAAGTGTTTCCTGACTTCCTACTTTTGCATTCCAGTCCCCTATAATGAAAAGGACATCTTTTTGGGGTGTTAGTTCTAAAAGGTCTTGTAGATCTTCATAGAACCGTTCAAGTTCAGCTTATTCTGCGTTACTGGTCAGGGCATAGACTTGGATTACCGTGATATTGAATGGTTTGCCTTGGAAACAAACAGAGATCATTCTGTCATCTTTGAGACTGCGTCCAAGTACTGCATTTCGAACTCTTTTGTTGACCATAATGGCTGCTCCATTTCTTCTAAGGGATTCCTGCCCACGGTAGTAGATATAATGGTCATCTGAGTTAAATTCACCCATTCCAGTCCATCTTAGTTCACTGATTCCTAGAATGTCGACATTCACTCTTGCCATCTCCTGTTTGACCACTTCCAATTTGCCTTGATTCATGGACCTAACATTCCAGGTACCTATGCAGTATTGCTCTTTACAGAATTGGACCTTACTTCTATCACCAGTCACATCCACAGCTGGGTATTGTTTTTGCTTTGGCTCCATCTCTTCATTCTTTCTGGAGCTATTTCTCTACTGATCTCCAGTAGCATATTGGGCACCTACTGACCTGAGGAGTTCATCTTTCAGTGTCCTATCTTTTTGCCTTTTCATACTGTTCATGGGGTTCTCAAGGCAAGAATCCTGAAGTGGTTTGCCATGCCCTTCTCCAGTGGACCACATTCTGTCAGACCTCTCCACCATGACCCGTCTGTCTTGGCTGGCCCCACACGGCATGGCCTAATTTCATTGAGTTAGACAAGGCTGTGGTCTGTGTACTTATGTTAAAATTAAAATTGAAAACTCAGTTTTGAGTTGCACAAGCCATATTTCAAGCTACCATTTTAGACATTTCCGTCATTGCAAAAAAGTTCTTTTATAAAGTACTGCTCTAAAGAATCCTAAATTCACTGGGTAATTATTCCAGCTGTCCCTACTTGATCTCTGCAGTTTTTCAACTGGGAAATAAGAGGGTGACACTACATAGTCTTTAGGATTCTCTCATTTTTGAGTCTCTCATCTCAAGCAGTTTCTTGATACCTGGGGGCTAATCTGCATGACAGTTTTCAGAAAGGCCTCAGTAAGAAAGACAGCAGTATTGCGGAGAAAAACGTCTTGGAACCTACTACAGAATGTAGTAACTGCCAGCACCATTCATTCAAGCTACATAAGTTGGGAAAAGACACTCAATTATGTCGAGTCTCTTTACTCATTCATCAAATGAAGACATTGAGCTGAATAATGTCTGAGGTCTGCGTTTACTCTAAAATTCTAAAATATCACTGACTTTTAAAAATATCCCTTGCTTATGAGGTTGAATCAACCAGATTTGGAAACTGTGTAGTCTAAGCTATTTTCTCTGAAAACAGTCTAAATTCTCACAACACCCATTCAAGGAAGAGGAAACTTATTACCGTTTTCCTTTCCCTGAAAGGTCTGCAGTGACTGAGTCCTCCCTGCACCCAGTATTTGGAAGATGTGTGAAAAACAGCCAGTCAAACAGCTGTTTTCAATATAAAGATACTTGGCGTCTGTGTTCTGGGTATCAGAATGATAAAAGTTTCTACTTTTCTTCCAAAAATATTGGTGTCTTTTCTACTTACCATGTGAAAAATACTTAGCTTAGTATTTTAACTTGATCTATAGCTAGTATACTATGGCCATTACTTTTTGGTGGCTCGGACAGTAAAGAATCTGCCTGCAACGTGGGAAGCCCTGGTTTGATCCCCGGGTCAGGAAGATCCCCTAGAGAAGGAAATGGCAACCCACTCCAGTATTGTTGCCTAGAGAATTCCGTGGATAGAGGAGCCTGGCAGGCTACAGTCTGTGGGGTTGCGAAAGAGTCAGACAGGACTGAGCTACTAATGATTTTAATATTATAAGCAATATAGAAGAAAATTTAGACATTTTATTTTGTTTCATATAGACATTTTTAGAGATTTCATTTGGCATAAATGTTTTCATCAATGTGGTCTTTGTTCAGTTGACATTACGTGGTTAATTATGAAATATTTTCAGATAGTGAGTTTATTTAGAACATAAGAAGACTAAAGCTAAAATTAAGGAGAAGGATCTATAAATTTACTCAAATGATATTTAATGACCATTTTCTATATGATAGGCTCTATTCTAGAAGTTGAGCACTCAACAGTAAATAAGAAAAACAAACAAACAAAAAAACTCTTCTGTAAAGTTGCTGTATTCTAGTGGGGGAACTCTGGAAGAATATCTAAAACATATTCCATGAAACTGGATTTTCTGAAATATTAACAGAGATTACAGTCAAACAAAAACTATTCTCAAAGATGGTGAGGAAATTGTGTGCTAAACAAAATTAAAATTTTGTTTGTTTATTACCGTGGAATTTCCAGAGTATTGCCAGGTACATTGTGAATTTTCAAGATTAGAATATAATAGGGAATGTAAAATAAACTCTTTTGATCACTGAACCCTTTTTACCTCCTAGAATACTTCAAGAAAATGATTAAAGCTCTGCTGCACAGAAGCAGCTTGATAGAAAACCTTTATCACTGAATAAACAGTTAAGTCATTAAAACTGAAACCTCTTACAGTCCCTTAAATAGACTCCAACCGATACTTTCAATTTGCTAGTCCCTTCAGGGGATTAGCCCTGGACACCATTCCAGGCATGTGAAGTATTTGGGCAGGCTACTGAATGCACAGCTGGTGCTTGGTCATCATCAACAACCGTAAGATCCTAAAAAGGATCATAGGGGATGGTGGGAGTTTACTTTTTAAATCAGAGCTAGCTGTAGCAACGCCACACCAACACTGCATGATATCCAAAGTCTTTGGTCTTTAGACTTGGAAGCCCTGGGTTGGAATCCCAAGTCTACCTTTTATCTAAGCATCCTCAGAGAACATACTTACTTCTCTGAGCCTGTTTCCCTGCTTGTAAGAAAGAAGGTATCACGGCCACTCTCGGAGCTCATTATGAGCCTCCAACAAGATCTTGTGTGAGCACAATTCATAATCTTGGCTCTGAGTATGGAACAGGCTATGCTGGCATGAGCCGTGTGGTCATGCCCCTCATCTAAATGGGTATTTTGGCAAAGCAGGCAGCTGGGATCCACTCTCTTATTATATACCTAAATGACACCACCTTTATGGCAGAAAGTGAAGAAGAACTAAAGAGCCTCTTGATGAAAGTGAAAGAGGAGAGTGAAAAAGTTGGCTTAAAGCTCAACGTTCAGAAAACTAAGATCATGGCATCTGGTCCCATCACTTCATGGGAAATAGATGGGGAATAGATAGTGGAAACAGTGTCAGACTTTATTTTTGGAGGCTCCAAACTCACTGCTGATGGTGATTGCAGCCATGAAATTAAAAGACACTTACTCCTTGGAAGGAAGGTTATGGCCAACCTAGATAGCATATTTAAAAGCAGAGACATTACTTTGCCAACAAAAGTCCATTTAGTCAAGGCTATGGTTTTTCCAGTGGTCATGTATGGATGTGAGAGTTGGACGGTGAAGAAGGCTGAGCGCTGCAGAATTGATGCTTTTGAACTGTGGTGTTGGAGAAGACTCTTGAGAGTCCCTTGGACTGCAAAGAGATCCAGTCAATCCATCCTAAAGGAGATCAATCCTGGGTGTTCATTGAAAGGACTGATGTTGAAGCTGAAACTCCGATACTTTGGCCACCTCATGCGAAGAGTTGACTCATTGGAAAAGACTCTAATGCTGGGAAGGATTGGGGGCAGGAGGAGAAGGGGACGACAGAGGATGAGATGGTTGGATGGCATCACTGACTTGATGGACATGGGTTTGAGTAGACTCTGGGAGTTGGCGATGGACAGAGAGGCCTGGCATGCTGCAATTCATGGGGTTGCAAAGAGTCAGACACGACTGAGCGACTGAACTGAACTGAACTTAAATGACAGAACATGACCCTTCCCCTGCTTATAAAGGATTCTTGCTCCAGCCAAAACACTCAGCATTGAAGATTCAATAATGGATACAAATTACGTTCAGATTTATATAATTTGAGTACAGAAAGTATGCTTATGTTTTCAGTTCACTGTTAAATATGGTATTGCTTATGTATCCCCTGGAGAAGGCAATGGCAACCCACTCCAGTATTCTTGCCTGGAGAATTCCATGGATAGATGACCTTGGTAGGCTACAGTCCATGGGGTGGCAAACAGTTGGTTACAGCTGAAGCAACTGACACACACATATGTCATTATGTAATTCTTCTTTTAAAAAGAGAGCAGAGGAACATGATTATCTTTGTATTAATTATGCCAGGAAACTGATTCTTCTCAAATAGACAGTGCAATGCAGAAAAAAATTGCAGAAAAAAATTTCTTTAACCAAGATTGTCATTTGATTGTTGGGAAAACTGGACTATCCTTGGATTATTCTATGGAATTTACCATCTTCCAACTGCTGTAACAATTCTTTGGTCAATAGCTTCCCACTTGTCAAGTGAGAGGCCAAGAAGAAATTGTTGAGAAAAATTCTCCTTTCACCTCAAGTGGTCAGGGCTGACATGCAGGATCCTCTGGTAAAGAAATAGTTCTCCGCCATCAACAGCTTTGAGAAAGAAAAGAACAAAAGCATGCTCTCTCCAAAAAAGGCATTAGTAGCGGTTGGAAGGTCTAAGGGGAGAGATTTGCTGACTTGACAAACCATGATTACTTTTTACAGCTCATGAAACTGTCTTCTTAAGAGACATGTTCTATGGCCTTAAGTTTATTGCCCTCACGATTTTAGAAATGTCATGTTTTGGAAACATGAGAAGCCTCAATGAGAAAAGGCGAGATTAATAGCGGAGCTTTGCCCTGATGCTAAGCATCTTAGCATTTGTTGCCAAACAGAGAAGAGAATGCAGAATAAGTCTTCAGAGGCCCACAGGCTGGGGAGCTGTGCCATCCCTCAGCACAGATAACCCCCCCAATCCCAATTCGCTCTTTAATAATAAAATCTGTTGCTCTGCTTTATTTTATAAACTGATAGTGAAAGTCCAGATTGAATCATGGTTTTACTCCTTATCAGTTGGTGACCACGAGCACATCACTTATTAATCTCCGTGAGTCTTGATTCCTTCTTGTGTAAAAAGAGGGTAGTAACAGGCTTCTTTTTGAGTGTTGGGGTATTCGACAGCTAAATCACATGATGTCTCTCATCTACTCAAAATCCTCCAAAGGCTGCCCGTATCACTCCAAGTGAAACCTAGAATCCTGACAGTGCCCCACAAGAGAGGCCCTGAAGTGTCTTCTGCTGCCTCCTCCTCTCTGGTCTCTTTCCCTATCAAGCTCCCCCTCGCCATGCTGGCCTCCTCATTATTCCTTACATAGATTAGGCCCATGCAGGCCCCAGGGCCTTTGTATGTGCTGTTTCTCCTGCCTGGAGTGCTCATCCTCAGATGCTGGCATGGGTTGGGTCCTTAACTCTTAGGGTCTTACTAAAATATCTTCTACTCAGAGATCCTATCAACTCTATTCACAATTTCAAACTCTCCTCCTTCCCTGGCTCAACTTTTTTTCTCCTACTTTAGTTTTCTCCATAGCCCTTATCACAGCTTAACATACATATATTTTACTCATTTTTTTGTTACCTGCTTTTCTCCTCCTGAATAAAGCTTATGAGGTCGGGGTTTTTATCTGTTCACTGTTTCATTTCAAGACACATAGTAAACACTAAATAAATATGTGTTTGATGAATGAGTATGAAATTAGAACACTGTGAAAGCACCCAGCACTGTGCCTTAAAGGAAAAAAGATGTGAAGAGATAGGGGTAGATACAAACATTGACTTGAATGTGCAGAATGTTAAAAAATTTTATTTTACTATCTCATAGCAAATGGTAAAAAAAGAAAAGAAAAAGCTCAAGATGACTTGAGAGTCACGAAGGAAACACATGTTAAAAATAATTTTTTAAAAAGGACAAAACAATTTTTATAGAAGATTACCATTTAGATGGAGGAATGATAGAATCACCCTTTTTAAAGAATCACCATTTTACAGCCCCTATTGAAACAACAGATTCCAGTATGAATCATCAGTGGATGGTAAAACTAGGAGGCGAGAGATGCCTGGGAAGTGGATAGCTGCGCGGAGCAAAAGAAATCTATTAACCCACAGAGTTTTTAATAGTGATATAGATAGATATATTTTAAAAACTCAGTTATTTTATCCCCTTCCTTTGCTGTGTCAGGAGCCTCAGGGGACAAGAGCAGCGCTAGAAGGAGGCGTGTGCTGCTGCATGAGCCTTTCCACCCCACCCCACCCCACTGCACTCCACCCGCAGGGCCCCAAACCCGGGGCTTCAGCGCTTACTCAGGAACAGGCCTGTGACACACAGCATCACTGTCCAGAGAGTTCTATGCTGGTGTGTGTGCAGCAGCCTGCAATCTTGGACCTTCAAATGGAGCTTACCTGTGAGTTATATTCACTAATAAAAACAACTTTATGTGTGCGGGCTAAATCACTTCAGTCATGTCCAACTCTTGGCAACCCCCATGGACTGTAGCCCACCAGGCTACTCTATCTATGGGATTCTCTGGGCAAGAATACCGGAGTGGGTTGCCATGCCCCCTCCGGGGGATCTTCCCGACACAGGGCTCAAACCCGAGTCTCTTATGTCTTCTGCATTGGCATGCAGGTTCTTTACCACTAGCACTACCTAGGAAACCCCAGGGAAAACAGCTTTATACAGAACTTTATTTTCCTAGCTTGCCCTGTTTTCACTTCTACTTCTCCTTTTACTCCTAGACAATTTGATTCAGATTCTACTTATGTTTTAAAAAAAAGAAGCAGTTAACGTCAGTGGTCTCTTCTAGTCCCCATTGTTCCTTGTCACTTTCCTCCGATGGCAGATCCACAGTCTGGGCTCCGCAGAAGCCACTGGTGAGGAGAGACCTTCACAAGGCCTGTGTAGACCCATTTTCTCTGTAAACTGTCACCGGGAGAGACTGGAGCACAGATTAATGTTGCCATCAGTTGTAAAACCATCCAGAGACTAGGTTTCTGCAAAGAAGGAGAAGGCAGAATTCAGTTGTAAAATGACTCCCGAGAATATTAGGAATTTGTCGCCTTTAATGGAGTCATCTGGCCAGAGGCATTCTGATGACTAAGCACTCTGCAGAGAGGGCTCTCCCAGACCCATCTTCCTTTTCCTCTTCTCCTTTGTTCTGTTTATTCCTTTTGGAAGGAAAAGCAAAATTACCTTTCCACCCTCCATGGGAGAGTTTATCATGGGGAATGAGATGTCAGCAAGTCTTGAGAGTAGCTGGGCCCTAGACAGCATGGGGACTTGCTTGTAAATGATGATCATTTTAAGAACCAATGTGAAACTTCACAGGAAGCAGTATAACATCCGAGAGCTGAGTGGAGAGAAGGACCGCTGGGGCCCCGAACAGAGAAGCCTCAAGAACCACATTCCTTTTTCTCATCCCAGCCTTGGGAATCCCCTCTCCTGGGTTTGGCAGACTGGCTTTTGATTAGGAAGTTTACATGTGACTTAAAAACAGTTACAGTTGCTCTATGGATTTGAGTTTGCTGGCACTAGAGAAAACAGACCAAGCGTGGAGTTGATGTTTCTGATGGTCACAGCCAAAAGGCAGTTCTGTGGTAGTCCTGAAGGGTCCCCCAGATTCCAGTTCATTTCCTTCTCTTGCTCTTTGTGAGTGGGCTCCCAGTTTTTATCTCCATGGACTTCATATTTCAAAAGTTGGTTTTTCAATCATGCACTGTATCTTAAGGAACAGTCTGGATAGCCTTAGGGTTTTCATTTAGCTTTATGAAACATCCCTATCTGATGTTCCTCCTGGACAGATGGGTTGGGAAATCCAGTGGGTGAGGTTCTAGAGGGCTAGTCTCGTTAGGGGAAGCACACTGATTGAAACTGCCCACCCTGGCCAGGCTCCATAGTAACCATTTGCATGAGTTGTTTTACGACAGGAGGTCCTGGTAAGCAACAGGGAACTAATAAGCCTCCACCAACCAGAAGAGTTGGGGAAAGGTCAAAAGGAGACACCACCTGTCCAACCACCTCCCAGAATCCTTCTCTCTGGCATCCATCCTGGCTGAACAAGGAGTGCACCACCAGAAAGGACTCTGAGTCAGAGTCCTAAAGACAACCCAGAAACTAATCCCAGCACCATAAAACCCAAGACTGCAAGCCATGTGGCAGAGCTGTTCTCCTGGGTTCTCTTACCCTACTGCTCTCCACCCAGGTGCCCTTTCCCAATAAAATCTCTTGCTTTGTCAGCACATGTGTCTCCTCGGACAATTCATTTCCGAGTTGTTAGACAAGAGCCCAGTTTCAGGCCCTGGAAGGGGTCCCCCTTCCTGCAGCAGTCTGAGCCTGGTTAGAGATGGGAGATGGGGGTGAAAGAATCTACCCCATATTTCCTCTGACCTTCCACTGTCAGAATCAAGGCTCTGAGTCAGGAGACTTTGACGGAGCAATCAAGAGTATTAGCTCAGAACAGGCAGCTATGAGGTCAAAGTATAAGGTGAATAGAGTGGAAAGACTATCCCTAGACTATGGTGTATCTCCAAAGGCTTTTAATGTGGTACCCACTCCCTCAAGCCTAAATGGGTGAATAATGTAAGAATTTAAGGAAAACAGACATCTCCAGGCCCCAAAAACCAACTTTGGAGATCTGTCTCAGCCCAAGGGAACATGCAAATGGACCGTGCAACCCACACATGCCCAGAAGAGCTCTGACCCACCATCTCGGCAGCAGCTGGCTCAAAATGAAAAACCTGGTCAATGACTGTCAGCTTCCCTATTTTTTGTCATCCATTTACAAATAACAACCAATCAGAGAAAATCTAACATGCACCCCAAACCCATCCTGTAATATGCCCTGCTTCTGGTAAGCTCACCTCCAGGTTCCCCAGCAACCTCCAATCAGCATACCCGAAACCTTCTGTTTTTTTTTCACTAAAGCTTTCCAACTCCTCTGCCTGCCTATGAATCTCTGCCAAAGGCTAGTGATGAGGGCTGGCTCCCTCTGTAAAAAGCTGAATAAATAGCCAGTGTGTTCCCCTTTGGGTAGTCTTTGTTTATTTCCACAGATCTATAATAGACATATGAAGATTCATTATTTAAACAAATAGCCCAGAACCTGCACATCTAACTAGCACTGCCTGTAATTCTCCTGAGTTATCTCTTTGAAGATTTAAGATCATTTTTCTGATACCATCATTACTCCAAGTATGCTTAGCAGTCCTTTTTTCAGCATTGAATTTAGAGTCAAGATAGGATTATAGGGTTGCATAGGGGGCTCACTTTCCATTTTGTCATGCTTTCACAGTTTCATTCTCTCTCTCTCATGCATACACACACATACCTCCCAGTACGTTTCATTTCTGGCCTAGAATATGCCCTCTGCCACGTTTATGTTAATCTTACTCACCAGCCCTGTCTCCAAAGTGGTTTTAAATCATTTGCCTAACTGACCCACTCCCCTCCAAGATTTCCTTATTTATCAAAATGATTTTCCGAAGAGCGGCTCAAGGTTTTGTCATCTATTTCATCAGAGATTTGTCGAGACTCTTCCTGTCTGCATTTTGCAGTTCCATTGGCAGGGGCACATGTTTAATGAATGTTGCCTTATTCCAAATCCTCCTTAAGTCCATTCTGCACCGGGTCCTTCCTCGGATGGGAGATACCATTGGCGTGCAGGCCAGAGTGGGGAGGGTAAACCCTCTCTTGCTGGCAAATCAGATGGTGTGTTTTCATTTCCTAGACACACGCACAGGACAGGCTCTTTGGTGTCTGCTCTTGTCATCCCCTGGAAACAGTATATGTCAGCATCTGTAGGTGATATCAGTTGGTTTTGGAGAATTGTTAAATTTGTGAACAAATGTAGATTGTAAGCAATCATTGTGACTTTCATTCTCATTATGAATTCCTATGGTAATGGATACTTGTCCCTATATATCACTACTTTTGTTCACAAGGTTCAAACATCAGAATTCTGCCAAGTGGCTCTTTCAGTCTGGGTGGGCTTAGAATGATTTTGCATCTTATAAAGAAACTGAACAGAGCAGCCCCGGGTCAGCAGTGTTCAGTTCTTTGAAGTTTGGAGTATACAGATACGACCTTAGAAACAGGCTGGAGTGTTTACGATGTTCTCAGGCCATGGAGCTGAAAGCCCACTGAAGGATAATTGCTGGAAATGGTCTATAAACAATTCATAATAAGCATATTCAAAATGGGCACTTTGCTTTGAAATGATAAAATCATTGAATTGTTTGGAATGCCCACATTGATCCTTTGAAATTCTTCAGCCATTCCTCCTGTGGAATGCTATGAAGGTGGGGGGTAACTGGAAGGATATTTCAGCGGTTCCATTCTAATTTTTCACCCTATACCAGCTGTTGCGAGTGAGGGTTGGGGAGGAAGTCTTCCAATCTTTGTCTTCTTACTCTTGTAGCTCAAGAAATTTCCTGTCCTTGTTGGTCCTTCTAAGACATTAATTACTACTCAGGGATACGCATATTGGCACTCCCATCCTGTCTGCACAAATGACCTTGGGAGCTGACAGGAAAATCTAGGGGACTCCAAGTCTGGTGGCTGCCTGTGCACACGGTCACCTCACTGGGACACCAAGGTAATGAGGGAAGGGTGCTTCTCCACCTGCGTTTCCTGACTCAGGAATGGCAGACATTTTTTTCAGAAGCCCAGTCAGCTCTAGGGAAGAGGCCATGCCCTCAGACTGTAATTCTTTGTCCCTTGAAAGTGGAAGTGTTAGTCACTCAGTCATGTCCAACTCTTTGCGACCCCATGGACTATAGCCCAGCAGCCTCCTGTGTCTATGGGATTTCCCAGGCGAGATGCCATTTCCTTCTCCAGGGAATCTTCCTAATCCAGGGATTGAAGCCGGGTATCCAGCATTGCAGGTAGATTCTTTACTATTTGAGCCACCAGGGAAGCCCTCTTTGTCCCTTTCCCATCCCTACCCTGGGATTAGACACCTCTCTTTGATTCCCCTCTTGCACTCTGTGCTAATCTCCATCATAACATGTCAACCTAATTGCTCAGGTACAGGTTGGTCTCCCAAGAGACTGCACATTTCTTAGAGATGGACTTCATCTTCGCATCTTTGTGTTACCTGCTCAGTCAAAGAAGCAATAGTGAAAACAAGGTTCTACTGTACAGCACAGGGAACTATATTCAATACCCTGTGATAAACCATAATAGAAAAGAATATGAAAAAGAATACATATGTATAGCTGAATCATTTTGCTGCATGGCAGAAATTAACAGGATATAAATTAACTTTATGTCAAAATTTCTTTTAAAGGAAAGAACAAATAAGCAACAGAGAGAAGTGTCCAAAATCAGAACTCAGTGCTAAGCATTTCAGGCAACCAGGGAATAAAATATATAAGTATACATACATATATATTTGAATGACATGGTTTTGGTCCTCTGGAAATTACTTGTAGAGGTAGGAAATAAATCTGTGTAAAATAAATCAGTGAAAGTATGTCATAAGACTACACGATCATTTCCAGTTGACTTCTTGTGAGACCCAAAGCACTTGCCAGATGTAAAATCATTTATAAACTTAAAACTTTTAGGCCATAGTTAATATTATTAATATAATAATAATATAAGGTCTGAATACCTCATCCTATTTCTCTCAATGACAGGGGACTTCAGGCAGTAGAACTTTCTAAACCTAATATTTGGAAAAATATATAACTTGGTTAATGATATTTAGGCTATTTTGTCTGTCTGTGGGTTTAATCTTGTTCATCCCAACCTTTAACTTATTGATTTCTCTCTATATCATTTAGATTAGACCCCATGTTTTCTTGCAGCTTTGAAATACTAGTATTATAATTTACTTACTTTGTATTTGCTTTTTTTCTCTCATAGAAAGATTCATAGATATGCAAATACAATATTATAACATGTCACTCATAAACACTTCAGCATAGCTTTCCTAGGAATAAGGGTATTCTACAACATAAAGACAGTTTCTTTATCACAGTCAAGAAACATTAGCATATATAGTTTACTATGCAAGCCTTATTTAAATTTCCCAATTTTTCCCAAATTGACTTTCATATTGGATCCTGGAGCCAGGATCCAGTCATTCACACATTTTGTTTCTCATTTGTCCTGCCTTTGGTTTTTTTTTTTTTTTTTTTTAATGACATATATTTTTCTGAAGAGTTCAGAGAATTTGTCTTCCAGAATATCCCACTGTCCTATTTTGTATACTTGTTTCTTCATGATTGAAGTCAGGTTGAGCTATTTCATGTGTGTGTGTGTTAGTCGCTCAGTCGTATCCAACTCTTTGTGACCCCATGGACTGTAGCCCATCAGGCTCCTCTGTCCATGGGATTCTCCAGGCAAGAATAGTGGAGTGGGTTGCCATTCTATTCTCCAGGGAATCTTCCCAATCCAGGGACTGAACCCAGGTATCCAGCATTGCAGGCAGGTTGTTTATTATCTGAGCCACCAGGGAAGCTCATACTTATAAGAATAATACATAAATGATATTGTGCATCAGTGAAATAATCCTTATTATTTTTAAGTATTTTTAATCATATTTAATATATGTAATCATATGTAATATAGCAGAAAAATTACAAAATACAAAGGAAACCACTGATCATCCCACTATCCTAACTCATACAATAACATTTTGGTGTATTTCTAACATTTTTCCTATTATTTTTAGCATAGTATCAATTATACTGCAGATCTAAATTTGTAGTCTGGTTATTTTTGATATAATGTTGCACGATAATCATTTTCACTAGAAATAATGCAAAATACTAACAGTACTAACTGTTAATACCATTTACTGAGTTTTTGAGCACTTACCCAATTGCAGCTAGCAGCAACCACTCTCTTTATACTATTACTTTTAAAATTTATTACAATCCTTTGAAATAGGTTTTTTTTCATTTTATTTTTTAATTAGTTCATTTTTAATGTTTTAATTGGAGTATAACTGCTTTATAACGTTGTGTTAGTTTCTGCTGTACAACAACGTGAATCAGCTATATGCATACATATATCCTCTGCTCTTGAGCCTCCCTCCCACCCAGCTGTGTATCCCACTCCTTTAGGTCATCACAGAGCACCGAACTGAAACCCCTGCGCTGTACAGTAGGATCCCATCAGCTGTTCTAGTTCACATTGTGTGTGTGCTCAGCCGCTCAGTCGTGTCTGACTCTTTGTGACCCAATGGACTGTAGCCCACCAGGCTCCTCTGTCCATGGGATCCTCCAGGCAAGAATACTGGAGTGGGTTGCCATTTCCTTCTCCAGGGGATCTTCCCCACCCAGAAGTCAAACCCGTGATTCTTGCGTCTCCTTGCGTCTGCTTGCATTGGCAGGCGGATTCTTCACCACTGCATCATCTCGTTTACACACAATAGTGTATATATGTCAATGGTACTCTCAATTCGTCCCACCCTTTCTTCCCCACTCACCATGTCCACAAGTCCATTCTCTATGTCTGCGTCTCTATTCCTGCCCTGCAAATAGGTTTATTAGTACCGTTTTTCTATCTCCATTTTAGAGTTGAGGAAACAGACTCCATTCCACAGCTGGTTGGGGGTAAAGAGGAGATTTGAACCCGGGTGTATGACTCCATTGCACCATCTGTTTCCTATCATTTTTACCGAACGTGCTTTGATTTATTCATTTCATGTAAACACACTAGTAGACATTATCAACCTAGACCTGTCGTACTTTTAATATTTCCCAAGCTCTGACATTTTGCCTACCTCCTTTGAATTACAAGCATAGCCCAGACTGGCTTCAGAAACTAGTGCTTCCTATTTTTCCCCCAAAGAACTTAATTTAAAACAAATTTGATTTTCTTAAAGTCTATTTCATTTATAAAGAGGCAACACAATTTTTAGGTAAATAACAAAGCCATCAAGGATACCAAGAAGGGGTGAATGAACAAAAAATAAATCAAATGAGACAGTAGGGGCCCAAGTCTCAAGTACCCTCCCTAGCCCACCTTGAGCTTTCCCAAGCGTGGATAGGCTGAGGCAAGGTTCTTTCCTAGAGCCCTGGAGGCCCCTTACAAGGGTATTGCCATTGACAGCAGCACGGCAGTGGGGTGTCTGTCTTCTCTTTGGCACTACCGAAAGACCCTGGGATTTCAGCTGCACACAAGGTCATTCTGTTGGCAAGTGCCTCTGATCTAAACACACCCCACTGATTAGAAACGTGTTTGATGTCAAAGCCCTGATAAACACAAATTCTAATACTTCTAAATGCACTTTAATGTGAGTTAAATGCCTACGTTTGTCTCACAGCCCATAGTGCCAGCTGGGGAAGAGGCAGCAGTAGCAGGAACTCTTGCCAGCCCAGCCTTTGGGAAGGCTCCGAGCACAGTGGGAAGGAGCTGAATGCATTTCAACTGCAGCCAAGTTAGTGGTTTTAACTTCATAAACATGTCTTAAATGTTATGGCTCTTATCTCTATGCCATGGCATTCCTATCTCAAAGAATAACTATTAAAAATAAAACACACAATTCAGCAAATAGTTCTAAGAACTTTGATTTTTTTTAAAAAAAGAGTTGATTAATCATTTTTGGATGCTTATCTTCTGACTGGTTCCTCTAGATTCATCTCCATATCACAGTCAGGGTGCTCAATCATTTACTAAAAAGGTTAAAATAATAATAAACTCCTTGTAATTAAAAATAACGATGAAGTGAATTCTCCATAGTCTCATAGTTTTACTTGACTCAGGGGTTGGAAGTGGTGATCAGGACTTATCAGGGTTTCTCTTGTGATATTTTTTTGTTTGTTTAATACTTGGTATTGAGAATGAAGGCGAAAAGGTAAGTTTCATGATTAACCCATGAAACTAGCTACATTTGATTAATGTCCCAACCCTGGTAAGTTATTGCATGATGCTGTTTGTAAAGAGTTTAATGAGCCTATATATTATTCAGATGTGTCAACTATCTGTTGCCCCAGTGATGTTATGTAATAAACAAAAACAAAATTTCAATGGCATAAAATAATAAGAATGTACAGCTCTAGAATGACTGGGACAACTTGATTAAAGGGGTAAAAACTTTGATCCATAATTTCAATATACTATAGCAGGTAGTTCTATGCCGTGTAGGGTTAAAGTCACATGAATAGTCTGCCAATAGCTAATATCCAGTGCAGATCCAATCATGAGGCCAAATTTTATAAGAAAAGTATAATGTGGGAGGCTGGTCTCATAATTCAAGGTAGAAGAAATGATTTGGCATCAAAAGATGGCCAGAAAGATTCGACATTCTTAAAATGTAGACCCTTCTCAAACTGATCTGTAGATTCAGTATAATCTCATCAAAAATCCAGCAAGGTGTTTTTATAGGAATCCCCAAGATAATGCTAAAATTTATAAGGGAAAGCAAAGGAAACTGCCATGAAAACAATTTTGAAAAAAAAACAAAATTGAATTCAAGACTTACATAAACCTACAGTAATCGTGCGTGTATCAACGAAAAGATAACATATAAACCAATTGACATTGACATTGACAAGTCGCTCAGTCGTGTCCGACTCTTTGCGACCCTATGGACTGTAGCCCACCAGGCTCCTCCATCCATGGGATTTTCCAGGCAAGAGTACTGGAGTGGGTTGCCATTTCCTTCTCCAGGGGATCTTCCTGACCCAGGGATCAAACCCAGGTCTCCAGCATTGTAGGCAGACGATTTACTGTCTGAGCCACCAATGGGATAAAATAAAATCCTTAGCAGATATACAAATACACGCAACTCTGTTCATAATCTTCAAAAACAAAAGAACCAAAGAATTCAATAAAGATAGTTTTTCAACAGATTGTGCTTCAATTTGGACATCCATGTGTAAAATTATGTTCCATGACCCATACCTTTCAAAAATTACATATGCAAAAGTCAATTCAAAGTGAAACATATACCCACATATAAAACCTAACAATATGAAAGTTCTAGAGGAAAAATAGAGGGAAAATGTCTTTGCAACCAAAGATAAGGCAAAAATTTCTCAGCTGTGACATAGAATGATGAATTATGAAAGAAACAAAGTAAGCAGCACTTTGTCAAAATCAAAATCTCCTGCCCTTTGAAAGACACTGTTAAGAAAAGGAAATGAATAAGCAAGCCAAAGACTGGGGGAAAATATTTGCAAAGTAAATTTATTATAAAAGACTTGTATCCAGAATATATTGAAAATTCTGACAAACAATAATAAGAAACAACCCAGCAAAAAATGAGAAAAGATTTGGGCATTTCTCCAAAGACATTAAAAAAGATGGCAAAGGAATGAATGAAAAGATACTCAACATTATTAGTCATTAGGGAAATGAAATTTTAAAACTGCAATAAGGTTCTAACACACTTCTATTTGACCATGAAGATTTAAAAACCAAGATTGAGAGCTGATAAGAATATGGAGTAACTGGAACACTCATATGAAATCATGCAGCCTCTTTGGAAAAGTTCCTAATAGTGCCTTGTATAGTTAAATGTCACTTATGGGACTGAGCATTTGGGTGTTTACCCAAGAGAAATAAAAATACATGCCAACACCAAAGGCTGTATGTGAATGTTTATATCAACTTTGTTTATAATCTCCAAAAACTAGAAACAATCCAAATAACCACCACCTGGTGAAAATATAAACAAACTCTGGAACACAGGTACAATGGAATAGAAAGAGAAGAACTAGTGATAGAGAACATGGATATTCAAGTGCATTATGCCAAGTGAAAACAGTTAGAATTACAAAGCTACCTGCTCTGTAACTCCACTTAACATGCTGGAAAAAAAACCATGGGGACAGAGGAGAGGTTGCCAGCATAGGGGTGAAAGGAGTGAACACAAAGGTCCAAGAGAGAACTTTTCAGGTGATGAAATGTTCTGTGTCTTGATTGTGGTGGTGCTTATACAACTGTATGTGTTTTTCAGAATTCATAAAACTGTACACCAAAAACAGAGTAAATTTTGCTGTATGTAAATTATACCACACACACACACACACACACACACACACACACACACACACACAAAATCTGACTTAGAAAAGAGGGAGAGAAACGCAAATCAAAACTACAATGAGGTATCATATCACCTCACCAAGCTCAGAATGGCTGTAATCAAAAAATCTACAAACAGTAAATGCTGGAGAGGGCGTGAAGAGAAGGTGCTGTCTTAACACACTGGTGAGGATGTAAATTGACACAGCCACTGGGAGAACAGTATGGAGGCTCCTTAAAAACTGAAACTAGAACTACCACGTGTGTGTGTATGCTCAGTCGCTTCAGTCGTGTCTGACTTTGTGTGACCCCATGGACTGTAGCCTGCCAAGCTCCTTTGTCCATGGGATTCTCCAGGCAAGAATGCTGGAGTGGGTTGCCATGCCCTCCTCCAGGGGATCTTCCTGACTCAGGGACTGAACCTACGTCTCTTCAGTTCAGTTCAGTCACTCAATCGTGTATGACTCTTTGCGACCCTATGGTCTGAATTGGCAGGCAGGTTCTTTACCACTAGTGCCACCTGGGAAGCCCCAAAATTACCATATGACTCAGCAGTCCCACTCCTGGATCATTTACCAGGAGAAAAACCATAATTCCAAAAGCTACATGCACCCCAGTGTTCACAGCAGCACTATTGACAGTAGCCAGGACGTGGAAGCGACCCAAATGTCCATCAACAGGAATGGATGAAAAAGATATGGCACATATGTGCAATGGAATATTACTCAACCATAAAAAGGAACAAAATTGTTTCATTTGCAAAGACATGGATGGATCTGGAGACTCATACAGAGTGAATTAAGTCAGAAAGAGAAAAACAAATATTGTATATCAATTCATATATGTGGAATCTAGAAGAATAGTACAGATGAACCTATTTGCAAAGCAGAAGTGGAGACACAGACATAGAAAACAAACATGTGGACACCAAATGCGGAAGGGAAGGTGGGATGAATTAGGAGATTGGGATTGACATATATTCATTACTGTGTATAAAAGAGTTAACTGATGAGAACCTACTGTGTAGCACAGGGAACTCAGTGCTCTGTGGTGACCTAAATGGGAAGGAAATCCAAAAAGGAGGAGATACATATATATATATATATATATATATATATATATATATATATATATATATATATATATATATATATATATATATATATATATATATATATATATAAGATTCACTTTGCTGTACAGCAGAAACTAGCACAACATTGTAAAGCAACTATTCTCCAATAAAAAATTAAAAAAAAAGAGGGAGCTAGAAAAGCAAGATACAGAATCATTTACATCATAAATCAATAGGTGTGTGGTTAAAGCCTTGAATCTGACCACCAAGAGAGGCCAGGCCAAATGGGCTCATCTCTTATTAGTCTTTTAAGTTAAAACTATTGTCAGAAGAGACATTTGGAGCCAAAAGCTTTAAACATTTTAGTACTCCTTGACCCACCATCATTTCTAGGAATTTATCCTAAGGAAAGACTCATAAATGATTTTCCTCAAAGAGAATTATCAGCCACAAAATTCAAAGAAGTTGGAAATAACCTAATGCCCACCAAGACTGCCGGCAGTGGAGGACTGAGCATGGAAATATTAAATAAGACTTGGCGCATCCATGCAATGGAATATTATCCATCTACTAAAGAATATTTAATGCTCTGGAAATATCTCCATGTAGTAAGTTTTTTTAAAATCAGATAACAAAAGAGTATTTATGGCATGATCCCTCTTTTTTTAATCCCCATTTTACTTTTTATTTTTTTAATTAATGTATTTATTTTATTTGGAGGCTAATTACCTTACAGTATTGTGGTGGGTTTTGCCATACCTTGACATGAATCAGCCGTGGGTGTACATGTGTCCCCCATCCTGAACCCCCCTTCGACCTCCCTCCCCATCCCATCCCTCAGTGTTGTCGCGGTGCACTGGCTTTGAGTGCCCTGTTTCAAGCATCAAACTTGGATCCCTCTTTTAAAATGTATGAAGAGAGAGACTGGAAGGGTCAATATGCCCAAATGCTAATGATTATTGCCTCTTGGTAATGGATTTGTGGATATTTTTTTTCTACATTTTCTAAGTCTCTTCTGATGAATATATATTTCTTTCATACTAAGAAGCAAAATAACCTCATATTATTTTTTAAAAGACATTTGTAGATTAAGCCGAGTGAATTTCACTACACTTGGTTCTCATGGATATCCTAAAAATTTGTTTAGTTTTCATTGAGTCCAGTCAAACAACTGAACCCTACATGTTCGCTGATCCCCTGGGAGGAAGGAAGCATTTGACCCTTTTAAGAATCTTGGAGCCCTGCCTTATGTCTTCCCCTGTCCACAAAGAATATGAAGTCCTACTGAGAGAGAACCAGATGCAAAGAGATGTATTCATGAACCAAAAAGATTTCAGTTGGGATAGCGGGCTGATAAACTAGCTTTTTAAAACCCAGCACTGAGTTGTTATGACAATGTTATGTTTGTGAGCAAGACCTGTGTGATGGTAGACAGGATTCTTTCCTCTCTGGGTTTTATCTGAACTAGGAAGTCTGTGAAAAATCCACTCTCTTCCAATTTTCTGGGATTTGGGAGTGGGGTGGCTGAACCCAGACCAGGATGAATTTCACTATTCCTTATCTATTTGCGTAAGTTCATGGCATTGAAGCCTGTTTTGACTGCAGGAAGAAGGTGATTATTCCTGTTTTTTATTTTCTGTGATGGGAAGGAGAAGCTGAGTGAATGGAAAGAGCAAGTTATCTATTTCCCCCAGGATCCTTTATATTCAGTTGATGATTGCCGAGAGAACAGTTGAGGCTAGAAAATGACTGAGGTTTCTTCATGAGAGGCATGGAGATCCTCGGGCTCCGTGGTCCTACTGTGGGGTCCTTGTGATCAAGGGCTGTGCTGGGCAGAGAGGCACTTTTCCCACCCTCCAGGGAATCAGCACTCCTCTGGCTCCCTGAGGACCAGTGGATTTGGGCTCTTGTAGAGAGCAGGCCAGTATGAACATTAGTATATTCTATATGCCCCATCAACACAGCCAACAGTTTCATTGCATCTGAGGCTATACAAGCTATGGTCGTGAGCAAGGGCTGCTGGAAGAAAATAGCAGAAGGTGTACAGTTAGTGTCGTCTTGAGGCTCGTGAGAACATATAAAGCACTGTTTGAAGACCTCTAGGAGCAGTAATTGATTTTTTGATTTCTTTTTTTTAATTTGTAAATGTTAAGTGCTGAGGATGCCTCCAACTGCCACTCTCTACATCAGCAAGGGTAGCAAAGACTTACTCTTTGAGTAACCAGGTCGTGCATCTAACCTTCTCCTGTTTTGTATGAAAAAGGATATTTTCAGGAGGCAGTTTCTCTGAGTTGATTGGCCTCAGACTGAGTATTCTAAGTCCCCCGCCTGGAGTCAGAATCTCGGGATTCATAGAAGAATTGATTATTGGGGGGATGATTATAAGATGATCGACATCAGACTGAGTGGGCCGCCTGGGTCTGCATCCACAGGCTGTGTCTCTGGCTGTCCCCTCGGAGGTCAGTGGCAGTTCAGAAGACTGCCTTTGGGGAACTTTCGGTCAAGTTAAGTCACATACTAAAGAAGGGAGTGATTAACTTTTAGAAATTATCAAAACAAATTTTTCTTATTGCATAAAAGCCACCCAGTATGATTGCTGGGCTTCCCAGGTGGTGCTGGTGGTAAAGAACCCACCTGCCAATGCAGGAGACATAAGAGATGTGGGTTCAATCCCTGCGTTGGGAAGATCCCCTGGAGGAGGGCGTGGCAACCCACTCCAGCATTCTTGCCTGGAGAATCCTATGGACAGAGGTGCCTGAAGGCCTACAGTCCACAGAGTTGCAAAGAGTCGGACACGACTGAAGTGACTGAGCACGCACGCATGCGTGATTGCTAACTCACCATACAAGAACCGCCTGGAGGAAACCATGATCTCTCCCAGATATCCATGGAGAGAGATCAGGGGTCTAGTCTAGACACCCACGCCCCGCTTAACGACCAAGAATTTACCCTCAGTTGAGACTCGGCTTTATGGCAGATACTGGCGATCGTACTAGGTGTGTGTGTTTGTGGGTTGGTGGAGTGCCTTTCTTTCTCAAGCTTCAGGCCCATTGGAAGGTAAAACCACTATGTTTCTATCAGTCCTGAATGCCTCCTTACGGTAAAGGAAGGTCAAGGCTTATTTCACTCTAAAGGAAGGTCAAGATTTATAATGGTTGTTTTCTGAGGACCTTTTAAAAGTTTTGGAAATCACAGAACCATATACTGTCCAGGGAAGAAAGAAAAGGAGAACAAAAGCCAAAGGTGATTGGCCAACTGACTCCTTTCATGGATGACTAAATAAACCCTCAAAGCTGGCTTTTCTTGAAGTGATAATGCCAGTAAGTAGCAAGTGGTGCCATTCATTAAGCCTCCTGATATCTGGTTGTGTGCCCTACTAGAGCAAGCCAGCTCCAGACCAAACTGAAGTCTTTTGCTTAAGAATTTGCCTAAGAAATACACAGATACAACACACACACATGACACACAGAAAAGAATATAATACATTGCAATATTAAGCAATTCAAATCAATCATTCTCTAATTAGGGTTGTTGTTAGAGGCAAATAGTAGAAAAAAAGGAAGTCTTTATAGCACAGGACCTAGAGTGAGACCACTGGGATGCCAAGTAATCTAAGGCTCTCTGTGCCTCGGTTTCCTCATTTGTACAGGAGGGACAGCAGTAATACAACACTGTGGGATGGTTGTAAGTACTTAATCAGTTACTACACATAAAACACTTAGAATAAAGCCCAGATTCAATCTCTGGTTGGGAAACTAAGATCCCACAAGCTGCTCAGAGTGTCAAAAAGATAAAAGCAAAAATGAAGAGAATTACAACAGAGGGGGTTAGTGAGCTAAGCTGTAGCCCCTATGCAACAGCTGGGCCTTGGGTCATAATTGATAGTAATGATCCAAGACATTCACATCTGTGGAGTCTGAGACCCTTGAATTACCTCACCTCAAGGACCCAAAGAGACACTCGGAATCTTACTCCAAAACAACCAGCACAAGCTTTCTGTGTTTGCCCATTCAGTTATTACCGGGTATGGCAGCACCAGTAAATCCCACTAAGATCCAGGCATACCTCCCTTGTGCCTTCACGGTATAGCAAGAGGCCTGTCTCATCATGATAACAAGGTAGCTTCTTTCTTTGCCTGCTACTCTCTACTGACACGAGGAACTCAGAATTACAAACGACAGCCATCATTTTAAGGCCCCTCCAGGGAATCCTCCCGATCCAGGGATTAAAACCATGTCTCCTGTGTCTCCTGCACTGCAGGTGGATTCTTTACCACTTGAGCCATCAGGGAAGCCCAGGGTTAACATAATGCCCCCCAAAATACTGTGTCCTGGCAGAAGAGCTTTCCAAGTCCCACTGGAAACCAGAAGCTCTCGCCCAGTGGACCCTAACATTGTGGGTCCAAGTGGAAGGGTAGTATCAAATCAAAGAAGGGTAGTATCAGGAGCCATGCCCTACTTCCACCTCTTGGTTCTCAGCCCCACAGATTCTTCTTGTTGAGGGTTTGTTGACTCACACTATGTACTACATTTCAAACAGCATACTTATATCCTACAGAAGCCATCCTCAGGCTGTTACCTGAGTTGCACCCTTTAAAAAGCCATTCCAATTCCTATCATTGAATAGGAATTGAAGTGCATTGAAGTGATATTGTGTATACAGAACCAGCTGATTCCATGACATGTACCAGATGTTATACTTCTTTCCCTGGGAAGTGAGTCTATTGGACTCACCATTGGAGTACTAGGTAAATCAGACACTCAGTAAGTGCTTGAAAATCTTTCAAATGCCCATGATGTCTCTAACCCATTCAGATCCATCATTACTGCTACTGTACATGAGAGTTATCATTGTCCATCTGTTGTTGGTGTTGTTCAGTCACTAAGATGTGTCCAACTCTTTGCGATCCCATGGACTGTAGCTCACCAGGCTTCTCTGTCCATGGGATTCTCCAGGCAAGAATACTGGAGTGGGTTGCCATTTCCTTTTCCAGGGGATCTTCCCCACCCAGGGAACGAACCCACGTCCTCTGCATGGGCAGGTGGATTCTTTACCACCTGAGCCACCAGGGGAGCCCTCCTTCCATCTGTAGCCCTCCAAATGTATCCTTAATGCTACTGTATACTGGAGCTTATCCACACACTACTTACCACCAGCAGTGGGATCCATTTAAGTGAGGTGGTTCTAGAATCTGGCCTCATGACCTGTTCCTTGGGACCCCTGCTCATACCAATGACCTAAGTTCATGTTCCCCCAGAAGCAGATGCTGAAATAAGTTTCTGAACACACGTAGTTTAGCGTGGAGTTGACCCCAGGAAGTATTGGTAAGAAAGTGGAGAGATGAGACAGGCACAGCAAGGCTGCCAACATCACCAAACAAGTTATGATAACTAGAGCAAGTGGAGCTGAATCCACTGAAGGAACTCTGATAGACCACCCAGGACACACTGTTGAGGTTTATTCCTTCTGAAGGGTGAGGAAGCTGGGGTATTGCCCCACCAACTCCCATCTGTTATTGGGAGAGAGAAGGGCTGTTAACTCCCTAGCACTGCCAGCTTGCCATGGGTGCATATGGACAGAAAAAAATGAGTGTCAGAGAAAGCCCCCAGGCAAGAATCACAAATGCTAGCAAGTACTGGAAGCTGATCCAGCATGCACACACATAGGAGAAGTTGTGGAGCTATGGGAGCAGTCTGCTACAACCTGGAGGAATGATATCTGAGGAGCAATTAATAGTCAACATTTATTGACTAATTAATGTGACCCAGGGGACTTCTGTATATGCACTGTATGTACGTTGTCTCAGGCATTTCTCACAATACTTCTATAAGTAGGATCAACCTCTTACTAGCCATATTTTCCAGGTGGAGAAATGGAGACTCAGAGATGTTAAGTCACTTTCCCAAGGTCTCTCAGTTAGTTGTTGGAGGTGCTGGGATTCAAAACGAAGCACTCTTCCCCTTTCCAGAACACGGAGGATTGTGATCCTATTGACAGAACAGCATAGAGGCAATTGAACAAAGCAGAAAACCACACAGCATGCTCTTGGTTGTATGTACTGGTGTCCAAAGTGCCTGAGTTCTCATGAGGAATCACAGCAGAAAAGAACAACTACCTAGAATTAGGGCTCCAGCCAGCATGACAGGCTATACTCCACATTCTCTCAGCCTTTTAAAGAATCTCTTCCCTCCACCTCCCATTCTTACCTTACCTACATGATTTGATCATTTCTAGCTACGTTACTGGCTCATTACTGAGGATTGATTGTGAGACTGGACAAATCAAATGTCAATTTTCCATGTGGCAGCACTCAGCAGGCTTATGTTTCAAGCATGCTTGAAGTTCTTCCTGCAAAGGGAAAAAAGAGAGAACTGAGGATAAATCTCTTGAAGCCAAGAAGGCTTAAAAGGCAGTGGTCCCCAACCTGTTAGGCACCAAGGACCAGTTTCATGGAAGACAGTATTTCCATAGATCGGGCATTGGCGGGGGTGGGGGGGATGGCTTTGGGAAGATTCAGGTGCATTACATTAAACATGCACTTTATTTCTGTTATTTCATCAGCTGCACCTCAGATCACCAGGCATTGTATCCGGGAGGTGAGGGACCCTGGTTATAGAGGACAGAGTAGGAACTACAAAATTGACTGGTCTCAGGGGCCAGTCAAGCATCATAAAATGAGGAAAGTAGGTTCAGTGCAAGACAATAGGGAGTGATGGAGACTGTAGTGAACAGGCCAGCACATCCCCTGTCTAAAAGCAGCACTACACAAGCTACTCAATTCAGTCCATTATTACCATTTGGGAATATGTGCTCATTGCTTCCGGAGCTCCCAAAGTTTCAAAGGAGTTAAAAACATGGATTTTTATAGGTAATTTTCCAAGTTTTAAATATCAAAAGCCAATTTCTAATTATTTAAAATTACTCTGTGGGCTAATCTGTGAACCCTTGCCTTAGTGTTTATAATGGAATGTGTGTAATATTTGCCCCTGCAAGTGGGATTCTGCTTGAGTGTGACCCTGAGTGACAGAAATAGGAAGAATGAGTGGAAATTTCATAGAAACAGGCCTTGATCCAAAAGAAGAAAACATTTTCTTATTCAAAGATAGAAAAGGGACTTTAATTCAAAGAGAGAAGAGCCAGCTCTAACGGAGTGAGCTGCTCATTTCCAGTATCAATTGGATGATCTTTCTGCCAGAACAGAGTAAAGGAGATCAGGCATCAGATGAATGAGATATTAGGCTTAATAATCTCCCTTCCAACCCTGGGCTTTTCTGAATCAAAACCGCTGTTTCCTTCATTAAAGTTGCAACCCAAGTTGAATTTGACCCTCAGAGTGAGCCTTTTGGTTTTACTTACTGTGTTGTTCATAGCACACATGTGTGTCTCTTCCCATCTATTAATGCAGGATGTTATTGGGATGTCTCTTCCAAAGGAAAATGTTTCCAAAGCTATTTATTACTATTTTATACTTCCTATCTCATGAGCTTGCTTGCCCTGAGTTGGCCTATGTTTCCTCAAACCTAACCAGCAAGGCTCAACTTGGCTTAGCTGTGTCTCTGCTGGTATTATTATTTTTTTTAAATGGAAATAAATGCACACAGACTTTGATAATTTACACATGTTCAGAAGTAGCCATAAGGAGAAACCAACACTTTCCTACGTATATAAAAATTGCTATAAATCTGAGGTTTGGAATTGAAGAGTTTCTCTTCCTCTGAACACATGTATTTGCCACTATTGGTATTTTCTTCACTCTTGAAAGCAGTATCTATATCAATACAACACTGAAATATGCGAACATTTAAGCAAAAATAATTTGTCCAGTTAAACCAGATGCATAAGTTAATTCAATGACAAAAATAAGTCAAACGCTCACTTAGCTTTGGCCTCACATGAAGGCATTCAAGACACCATCATCCGTTTTATTTTTGACAGCTGCGTCTGGTCCTCATATAGCAATCTAACACTTTCAGTAGATCTTGACCTCAGTATGAAACTTGTCCACGTTTTCAGATCTACAAAGGACAGATTTTAACCATTATTTGGAAATGCTTTTCCTTCCATAAGAAAATGAAGAATTTTAAAAAAAGAAAGAAAGACTGTTTTACATTAAACTGCTTGTTTTAGCCGTGAAGATAAGCCCTTCTAGCCATTCTCCAATGCTAAAATGTTCTGGTTTGTAACATCTTTACTGCTTGGTTCTTGGCCTGGAGCCTCATCATGCTACGGAATTGTTTTAATGCTCTGTTTTTCAAATTGTTTTGTTTGCAAAGTCTAATATAGAGTATGGAACTAGTATCATTATTAAGAATCTTTTATGTTCAAGGCTTGTTGCCAGACATTTAACATGTAGTATCTCATTTAATCCTCACAACAACCTAGTGATTGTGAGCACTGTTTTGCACATGAGAAAGTAGGGTCAGGGTATGTAAGCATCAGACCTAGTATCAGGGACTCAAGTCAGCTAACTCCAAAGTTCATACATTTCCTTCAGCATCACAGAAAAATGATGGGGGAAGGGAGAAGAGAAACCTGTCGTAAATTTAGGTAATCCAAAGTTAAAATACAGAAAATCAAATTTCTGAAACTATCTCTTTGAGTCATAATTTGGTTGCACATTAAGTTAAACTGGAGGGAGATCTGAGTACAGTCATCTGTCGATTAGCCTTAAAGTAAATCTGTGCAATAGGAAGTCACTAAAGTTCTTGCATAACAGACTGCACTTGCTTCTGGCTTTGACTTTTAACTGTTAGATTGATCATTAGCAAATAACAAAGGGGGCATGTGCCGGTTCAGCCTTGAGTCAACTTTGGGATTTTTCTTTCCCTTGATTTACACAACTTGTGTATGCCTTCCCTGGTAAACCTATAGTGCTCAAAGGTTGATATGCCCACCCTAAGGTTGATATGCTTATTCTGCATTTATTTTCTCCTTGAAGTTTAAACCATATGTGGAATCAACATTTCCTCAAGAGCTTTTTTAGCACTTTCAGTTCAACTTTCTCTCCCCGTTTCTTTCCCTTCCCTGGTTTAGTGTGTTAAAAAAAAAAAAATCTTTTTGCATCAGCATTTATGCAACATCTATTTTTTTTTTTTTTACTCTCATCCAAAGGCACATTTGGATTTACTATTTCTCTTGAACAGTTGGTGTTCACTGGCAGCAACAAGAACAAAATTTATAGCAGCAAATGGAAGCTGAACTTGCATGCTGGCTCTGGGCTGGAGCACTTTGTGTTTGCCATTTCCTAATTGTGAAAACAATATGTCCAAGGTTTTGCAGTCATCAGCATTCTAATGTAACGATTTCCATCTGGTCAAAGGAGGAAACTCAGAACCTCTATCTCCTTGAATTTAATTCCACTCCAATGCAAAGGTAACTGGCTTAGAAGACAGAAGAAATTCAGTCAAAATAAGTTCTGAAAAGTGTCTATAACATCCACTTATCCACAGGATAATTTTCCTGAAGGACAAACAGGGGTAGGGAGAGAATTTGCCATGATCTTCTTAATGGAAGCAGCTCTAACTGGAGCAAGATGACAAGATTACTTGGAGGTGAGAGAGGATAAAGAAGGCAGAGTGATTTGTGGGGCGTTCCAGTTGGAGGTAATAAGGAGTCAGAGAGCCACAGAGACAAAGCAGTTGGAGAATAATACTGAGGCAATCAAGGCCAACAAAGTGGTAATAAGAAGCGGTTTAACATCTCATCTCGTCCCATCTGGCCTTAAGAATTTGGCACTGGCTGCTGAAACATGAAACTCATGATGACCCTAACACTCTTCCAGTGACCTCCCTCACTCATTGGTGTGGAGGTGAAGCCGAAAGAAATGTAGCGTAATATTTCAAATGCTCGGTTTGCATTTTTCCATATTCATTGATCCAATAAATGTTTATTAGGCAGTACACTATATGTCAAGAATGGCATTAGGTGCTGAGGTTATGGATCATAAGCATCTCTTGGCTGTCCAATAATTAAATGAGAAATATAAAATATACACAGTATGGTCTTACTTTGAGGTGTTTCAGCTGAAACAACCCACAAGGAAGGCTTTTCTTTATATTAACCTTTTTTCTTATACTTTATATTCATCATTTTCTCCCTGAAATAAGTATGGAAAGGAAATAAGATTCTAGAAATTACCCTACAGTTGACCTTCACTCTATATAGAATAAGCGAGTTCTTGGCAGGAAGAGGATTCTATTCATGATCTCCCAGTTCCTAAACAGCAGCAGCATTGCAAACAGCAACTTCCAGAGTTGAGGCCAGAACCTAGCACATTCAGTGAACAGGTATCAACCGGCCAAACAGAAGACGCTTGAATAGATTGTTAGAGTCTGTGAAATCCGGGCTCCAAAATGATTTTTAAGGGCAGTGGAATGGGACAGAAACTATGAGATAGTTGCCCCTCTCCTCAGATACACATCAATCAGCAGATGTGAAACAACTCAGCTTGTTCGCAGCACATGGTCTTTAGTTCTGGAGAACAAGGTCCTACCCCTCTGCCCACAAGCACACCATGGGTTCTGTCACAGAGCTGCCATTCTGTCCCCTCTTACCTCCTCCCCATGTTCTATTGGACATTCAAGCTGTGCAGTCACAAAACTAAGAGAGGAAAGAAAGGGTCGACTGTTGTACTAACTCAAGCTACAGGCGGTACTAGTGGTGAAGAACCTGCCTGCCAATGCTGGACAGGTAACAGACTCAGGTTCACTCCCTGGTTTGGGAAGATCCCCTGGAGAAGAGAATGGCAACCCACTCCAGTATTCTTGCCTGGAGAATCCCACAGACAGAGGAGCCTGGCAGGCTACAGTCCATGGGGTCACAAAGAGTCAGACGTGACTGAGGCGACTTAGCACTACAGCACTCAGTTACATGGCCCCAGTTTATTCCATTCTGGCAGAGACTCCTGTAGGAAGACGTAGAAATGATGCTTACCTGGGAGCCACCCCTCATCCAGAATCACCAGCCTCTCTCCTGTCTCCTCTGGATGTTGCTTCTACCTTGGGTTTCACCAATCCCCAAGTCTAGGACTAGAAGCCTTGTTTCCTCCACACTAACTCACGTGTTAAGGCATCGTTGGTTCTTTTTTTCTTGCCTCTCATCCCATCTCGACAGAGACCTCTCTGGGATCTCATCTCCCTCTCCTGTTACCCTTCTTTATCAGAGCAACCCCAGTCTATCCAACATGTTTCAAGAACATTGAAGCCTGAGGAGGAAGACAACTCTCCTGATATGTACATGTAACAGGATATTAAAACAAAACTTTCCTGTTGTCTCAGTGTTAGCTGAGGCCCTAGAGCTAAGAATGAATATTGTTAAATACCCATCTATTCTGAAGAGACCTAATTTGTCCAGGGGTGACCGAAAATGGGTCTAGGAACCCTTAGCCTTTCCCATAACCTCAAGGATGTATATTTAAGGAGAGGCCTATGAATTAATATGGAAAGCATGGATTTCATCAGAGACAATTTTTAAGTTGCTGAAATGTTTCCTCTCTTTTCCTGGTGTTTCTCATCTTAAGCAAGTGAGAGTGGACTTCAGAAACTCGAAGAATGGATCTATGTAGGGTGTATTCATTTCCTATGGCTGCTGTAACAAATTGTAACAAATTTAACAGCTTAACACAACACAACAATAGAATCCCTGGTGACTCAGATGGTAAAGAATCTGCCTGCAATGCAGGAGACCTGGGTTCAATCCCTGGGTCAGGAAAATCCCCTGGAAGAGGAAATGGCAACCCACTCCAGTATTCTTTCCTGGAGAATCTCATGGACAGAGGAGCCTGATGGGGTACAGTTCATGGGGTCACAAAGAGTCAGACACTACTGAGTGACTAACACACAACACGTTTATTATCTCACAGTTCTGTATGTCAGAAGTTCAGAGGACTCAGCTGGATTGTCTGCTCTGTGCCTTGCTAGGCTGAAATCAGGGCTTCCCAGGTGGTGCTGGTGGTAAAGAACCCTGGCAGTTCAGGAGACATAAGAGATGTGGATTCGATCCCTGGGGTCAGTAAGGTCCCCTGGAGGAGGGCATAGCAACCTACACCAGTATTCTTGCCTAGAGAATCCCCACGGACAGAGGAGCCTGGTGGGCTACAGTACATGGGGTCTCATGGAGTCGGACACGACTAAAGCAACTTAGCACGCATGCAGGCATGCACAGGCTGAAATTAACGTTTTGGCTACACTGTCTTCTCTTCAGGAGGCTCTAGGGGAGAATCTGTGTCCAGGCTCATCCAGATTGTTGGCCGAATTTAGTTCCATTCGGCTGCTGGACTTAGGTCCCTGTTTCCTTGCTGGTTGTCAGCTGGGGACCGCCCTTGGCTCCCAGGGCCGCTCTCTGGTTCTTGCACAAGGGCTCCTACATCACAGAGCCAGCCAGAGCACATGGAATCCTCCTCATTGTGCCGTATCTTTCTGACTTCAGCCAGGAAATGTTCTCTGCTTTTAAAAGCTCATGTAATAATACTGAGCCCCTCTGATAATCCAGGATAATCTCCTCATCTTAAAATTCATAACCATAATCACATCTGCAGAATCCCCATTGCCAGTGTAAACTATTCACAGGTTTTGGGGATTAGGGTGTGGACATCTTTCAGGGGGATATTATTCAGCCTATGACATAGAGAGTGGGACCTGAAAAAATCAGAGGCTGAGAAGCTAAACAGAGCAGCTTGTGGCAGCTGAGTGAGAAAGGGAGCAACTGATGGGATCAATTGTACTTCCGCTGTTACACTTCTGCTGATGATAAGGCTTGTTCCCGGTGAAGCCTCCAGGGAAGAGATCTGGACTTGGGTAACCTTGAATTGAAGCGTTCCCCAAGAGAACCATCAGGAGCCACAGGTACCCAGCAGAATAAAGTTAGAGGTGAATTACAGGAAGCCAGGGGCTAAGGGGAAGTAACAGTAGCTAGCTGGAGAAGACACATGTGTGTGCCTGATAAGTCACTCAGTCATGTCCAACTCTTTGTGACCCCATGTACTGTAGCCTATCTGGCTCCTCTGTCCATTGGATTCTCCAGGCAAGAATACTGGAGCAGGTTGCCATGCCCTCTTTCAGGGGATCTTCCTGAGCCAGTGTCTCTTTTGTCTCCTGCATTAGCAGGCAGGTTCTTTACCACTAGAGCCACCTGGGAAGCCCAGAGAAGACACGTGTCCTAGGAGGCCTTCCTGGAAGTTGCCCAGTGCCCAGTGGAGGTGTTTCTGAGGAGTGCTAAAGGTACCTCATTAGAGAAAGCATCGGCCTTCAGATAAAGCCACATCCAGAAAACTCTCTCAAATGAAAACCTTGCCTTTCCTTTCCACTGTTGTTCCAATGCTTGTTGTTTAGTCACTCATTCATGTCCAACTCTTTGCGACCCCTTGGCCTGCAGCATGCCAAGCTTCCTTGTCCTTCACCATCTCCTGGAGCTTGTTCAAATTCATGTCCCTTGAGTCAGTGATGCCATCCAACCATCTCATCCTCTGTCATCCCCTTCTCCTCCTGCCTTCAATCTTTCTAAGCATCAGGGTCTTTTCTAATGAGTTGGCTCGTCATATCAGGTAACCAAAGTATTGGAGCTTCAGCATCAGTCCTTCCAATGAATATTCAGGATTGATTTCCTTTAGGATTGACTGGCTTGATCTTGCAGTTCAAGGGACTCTGAAGAGTCTTCTCTAACACCACAGTTTGAAAACGTCAATTCTTCAGCATTCAACCTTCTTTATGGTCCAACTCTCACATCCATACATGACTACTGGAAAAACCATAGCTTTGACTAGATGAACCTTTGTCAGCAAAGTAATGTCTCTGCTTTTTAATATGCTGTCTAGGTTTGTCATAGCTTTTCTTCCAAGGAGCAAGTGTCTTTTAATTTCATGGCTGCAATCACCATCTGCAGTGATTTTGGAGCTCAAGAAAATAAAGTCTGTTACTGTTTCCATTGCTTCCCCATCTGTTTGCCATGAAGTGATGCTACCAGATGCCATGATCTTTGTTTTTTGAATGTTGAGTTTAACCTAGCTTTTTCACTCTCCTCTTTCACCTTCATCAAGAGGTTCTTTAGTTCCTTTTTGCTTTCTGCCAGAAGGGTGGTGTCATCTGCATATCTAAGTTTATTGATATTTCTCCCAGCAGTCTTGATTCCAGCTTGTGCTTCATCCAACCGGGCGTTTCGCATAATATACTCTGCATATAAGTTAAATAAGCAGGGTGACAATATACAGCCTTAACATACTCCTTTTCCAATTTGGAACCAGTCCATTTTCCCATTTCCAGTTCTAACTGTTGCATCTTGACCTGCATACAGATTTCTCAGAAGGCAGGTAAGGTGGCCTGGTATTCCCATCTCTTTAAGAATTTCCCACAGTTTGTTGTGATCCATACAGTCAAAGGCTTTGGTGTAGTCAATGAAGCAGAAGTAGATGTTTTCCTGGAATTCTCTTGCTTTTTCTATGATCCAATGGATGTTGGCAATTTGATCTCTGGTTCCTGTGCCTTTTCTAAACCCAGCTTGTACATCTGGAAGTTCTTGGTTACAATGCTGTAGGATCCAAAAGCAGCAAAAGAATCAAGAGGAGTGGGAAAGCAAGGAGTGGGGAGAGGTGAGCCTACCCATGCCCCCTTCATCCATGGTGATCTCCTAAGACAAGGCTGAGCTGGAGCAGGGAGGACACTTCAAACTGAGTAAACAGTTGAAGCTTCTGTATCAGACTGGACTGAAATTTCAGCATCTCAAAACACAAAAGTATTTGTTAATACCTAACAGTCACATAAAAGTTATGGATCTGCCTAGGATCCCCCAAAGGGAAAACAATTTCATCAATCAGTTGCAGCAAAAAATAACGTTGCTTTCTGCTTGCTCTTTCTTTCTGCTTGCTCAGACAGATACATAAATTACCCAGCCCGTTTCTAGCAACCTTTAAGGTCTGATTACTGAAAGCTATCTCAAGGGAAGAACCACACATCTCCATTAACAGGAACTCAGACCCTTGTTGAATTAAAATCTTTGTTTATACTTTATTGATTTCAATTGCAAAGCCAAAATACTAAGTTTTTATGTGATATATTATTTATGTGAGATAATACCTTGTTGCTACTGTACTAAGCACTATAAATTCTCTGAGAACTGACAGAGTATTTTAACTAGTCAAGAAGGCTATTTTTTGATCTGTGATCCTTTGGCTACTTTTTCTGTGGTGTAATGGAACAAGCATTAGACTAATTGTTCTAGAATTAGGTCTTCTACTAACTATATACACATGGGCAGATCATTTCACCTCTGTGAGCTTCAGTTTCTTTGTGTGTAAATTGGTTAACAGGAATATTTGGCTGCCCATCTCATGGTATTACAAGGAGAATCAAATGTCATAATGCCATGAAAACACATTTCTAAATTTTAATCTCTGTATTAAGGTGTTATTAGTAATTGAGGATTTCTATATATGGCATAATAGGTAATACCTTTTTAAAGAAATCTAAGATTGCTTAATGGACTATTAATAATCCATTGTATAATAGTCTATGCTTAATGGACTGTTTCTGGAAGGACACATAAGAAACCGGTAACAGTAGTTGCCTTCAGGTAGAGACTTTAGTGGTGGGGAAGAGAGACTTATTTTTCAGTCTATTCTTTTTTTATATCTTTTGAATTAATACCATATGTATGCATCATGCATTCAAACAAATAAAATTTAACAATAATTTGAGAAACTTAAGAAAGGAGATATGTTTATTCTTAATAACAAATGAGGTATAATCTAATGTTTCTGTAAAGGACTGTTTAGGATCTGTAATGCTTCAGGATTAAATACAAACAGCACAGAACTTGGCACATAGTAGACATTCAGAAAGTGGTAATGCCCTGTCTCTTAAGGTCATCCTTATGACTGTCAACCTCTGGTGAATTAGCTATACACAAGGACATAGCTAACGGGATACTGGATATTAGAAACTTTATTGGATTTTGCTAGAATGTTGGACACAGATGCTAAGTAGGAATGCCAGAAAGTTGATGAAGCATCTGGTAAACCAGTGGAAAAGGTGAGTGGAGCCAGAAACAGACCAGAGAGGGCAAGGAAACAAACAGATCTGGAGAAAGGCAACTGCACTCATTATATCATGTAACCTGCTTTGCAGTTGCTGATGTTCCCAGACTATTAAGTGTGTTTTGCAAATTGGAGTTATTCTAATCTTCATGGTATTAAGCTCATTAAATAACAAATAGCTTCAAATCTCATTAGACTATGGACCTTTCTTTTTGAGTTTATTAATACTCCTCATTTTATGATGAGGAGCAGTGAGTCCATAAAGCAGAACGCTTTATGGGAAGTTGTAACACCTAGCCCTAATGCCAAGACTGAGAATCTGATAGTGTAGCTGTTAAACATGAAGACTCCTGCTAACAGGAATGCCCAAAGCAGGCAGACACTGTGTCTCCCTTTTTGTTTTAATGTAGCTGCATCAATTCCACATTCTGTTATAAAGCAAGTACCCAGAATGACACTTAGGAAGCAGGCAAAATAAAAACAAAACTTAGAAAAACTGTCCAATAGAGAAATTGCCTGTGATGTTAAGGAGTTATTGAAGCTGTTGTGGGGACTATGGGACCATTTAGAATCTAGATGCTCAGAGTGTGGTTCCCAGACAGCAAAATCAGGGAGCTCATTCTCAATGCAGACTCCCAGGCCCTCCCCCAGGACCTTCCAAATCAAAAACTCTAGTTTCACAAGATCCCCAGGTGATTTCTATAAACATGAACATTTCTTTATTTTTATTTATTTTTTTAATTAGAGTTAATTGCTTTACAATGCTCTGTTAGTTTCTGTTGTACCACAACATGAATCAACTATATGTGTACATGTATGCCCTTCCCCTTGAACCTCCCTCCCACCACGCCCACCAGCCCACCCCTCTCGGTGGTCACAGAGCCCCGAGCTGAGCTCCCTGTGGCATCCAGCAGCATCCCACTAGCTATCTGTTTTATACATGGTAGTGTATATATGTCAGTGCTACTGTCTCAATTCATCCCACCCTCTCCTTGCCCCCACATCATGTCCACAAGTCTGGAACGTGAAAATTTGAGAAGCACCAGTTTAAGTGTGCATGCATTCTTGCCCAGTCTCAGTCATGTCTGACTCTTTGCGGCCCCAGGGACTCTAACCCACCAGGCTCCTCTGCCCATGGGATTTCCCAGGCAAGGGTGCTGGAATGAGTTGCCATTCCCTTCTCTAGGCGATCCACCCAACCCAGGGATTGAAGCTGCATCTCTTGCATCTCTTGGATTGGCAGGCAGATTCTTTACCCCTGCGCCACCGGTGAAGCCCAATTTAAGTGTAGCATATATTTTAGGTTAAAAAAAAAAAGGTCCTAATTGAAAGACAGCATTCATTTTATCTCAGTAAGGAAAAATAGTCAACTTTGGATTGTCCCATGAGAATAAATAATTAGTAAATAAATTCAGTCAAAAATTTAATACGGAGGCACTTTCCAAGGAAAGGCTTTGGGACAGTGGAATCATCTGAGGGCCATGGGAACTGAAAGAAGAAAATAGATAGAAAATAATAAGCTCAAAGATGAAGGCTGTAAGTCTGGCAAAGGACTGAATGTAGAGTACAGTCTATCCAGACTGGTGGATAAGAGAATGAGGAGGCTTTTCACTGAAGAAGATAATCTACTAACTAGTGAGATGCCAATGAAACAAACCCTGCATTTACAACCAAGGACATTTAGGATCTGGGACATATTTTTTACAAGATTGTTCTTCGAATCAGTGATTTTGTTTGACACCAGCATTGCTTCTACTGCTTTCTCTCTTCCCAAATGGATACTTGATTTTTTTAAATTTGTATTGGAGTATAGTTAGCTCAGATGGTAAAGAATCCACCTACAGTGCAGAAGATTAATTTCTGGGTTTAATTCCTGGGTCGGGAAGACCCCCTGGAGAAGGGAATGGCAACCCACTCCAGTATTCTTGCATGGAGACTTCCATGGACAGGGGAGCCTGGAGGGCTACAGTCCATGGGGTCGAAAAGATTTGGACACGACTCAGCAACGAACACTTTCACTTTTCATAGTTGCTTTACAATGTTGTGTTAGTTCCTACTGTACAGCAAGGTGAATCAGCTATGTGTATACATATATCCCCTCTTTTTTGGATTTCCTTCTCATTTAGGTCACCACAGAGCACTGAGTAGAGTTCCTTGTGCTACACAGTAGAGTCTCCTGAGTGCTCTATCTTATACATAGTAGTGTATATATGTCAGTCCCAATCTCCCAACTTAAATCCCCCCATCCCCCCTTGGTGTCCATACATTTGTTCTCCATGATGCTTTATTTAAAAGGCTACATCTTTCACCCTCCATTCACTATGTAAGAATATTTTCCTCTCTTTTATTCATAAAAGTGCTACTGACCAGTATGAGATGCGTGTTCCCACTAGGGTTGCTATAATTTCAGCAAAAGCAAAGAAACTTAATAACTTAATTGGTGTATAAAATTTCCCATATATGACTCAAACAGGGGCTCTGTGATGGGCTGAAGGGTGGGATGGGGAAGGAAATGGGAGGGAGGTCCGAGAGGGAGGGGACGTGGGTGTACCTATGGTTGATTCTTGTTGATGTATGACAGAAAACCACAAAATTCCGTAAAGCAATTATCCTTCAATTAAATAATTGAAAAGATTTTTAAAAAATTTCCCATTTATTATTTTGATTGGAAAATAACTCAAGAACTTTCCATGAGTGTGACTGAGAATAAGAATCCACTGCACACCTGAGTGAAGGTTCCCGGGCTGGATGGGAAGGAGAAGAATGGGGGGCAAAAATGTGGGCAAAATTAAGAGAATTTTTTACTGCCTCACTGTGAGCTCTTCCCATTAAAGAATTTAGTGAAAGGAGATAGGAATGAGCATATACACTTGGGAATGCTCAGACCCGTCGCCCTTGTCAACAAACTGGAAATAATAGACATCAGCAACCAGCCGATGACTTTTACTTTGACTCTTATAACAATAAATTAATGGAAAAGCCTCTGAAATACCACTTCCAGTGTGGAAGAGCCTCGTCTTTCTTACTGTAGGGGACCAAGTTATAATGTTATCTATTAGAATGGATCATTTCTCTTGGAAAGTCCCTGTGTGATAAACCATACTGTCAGGACACTAGCCAGCTTTATGTTTTATTTTTGGCGATTTAAGGGATTTATTATAACAGATGACATTTCTGATAGTGGAAATTTACCTGCATATAGCCAAAGTCTTGACCTCTTGAATAAATTTTCAGCTGGCAGAAGTGGAAAATCTTCTCCAGCTTTGAACTATAGGGATTTTTAGTAAGGTTTCCATCAACAAAAAGTCAGATACTCTTTCTTAATGGGGTAACTTTAAAGGTATATTAACTAGATAAAAGAGAGTTCTGTGTGGGCAAGCTTAGAGAATAACATAGCAGCTGATATATGTGGGTGATTATTTGGGTCCTAGCTTGAACAGAGAACACCTTTTAAGATCTCTGTTATGTGTGCAAATCTAGGTGAAGTCCTCTCAGTTTTGAGTCTTGCTTGTGGGTTTCTATGTGTTACAAGGACAAGGCAAACATGCTACCATGGTTCAACGTTAATAGGAATTAATACGTGGCTTATTTATCAAGTTAAAACTCTTCCATATTAGACAGGACTTTACAGCAGACAGTTTTATAAGGAGAATGGAATGAATTGAACACAGTCACTTGAATTAGACTATCTTTTACATTCTCTGTGTCCCCTCAGAGTTGATGACAAACCTAGAGAAGCATGCTAGAACAAGCAGACCAGAAAATTAAATTCTTCTCATTCTCGCTTTGTGCAGTAGGCATGATTCAAAGCGTTAGCCTCAAACATCTTTCTGTGTGTTTTCTGTTTTACTTTCTTCCTTTCCTTCTTTGTAAGTCAGCTAAACTTAGTAAGGTCATTAAAAATGGGACTTTGGCAAACTTAATGATGAAATCAGGAAAAAATTAGCCTGGAAAGATCCTTGGAGTGAGTCAAGTCTAGTGCTTTGTCTCCTGGCGCCTGACGTCTCAGGACTGCGGGAATCAACTGTGATGATGTGTGTGCGAGCACCACTGCAGTGCAGCAGGCGAGCTTGTGTAGAGATCCACGTCGTTATTTTTATGGGTATGGCACCAGATCATCCTGGATCATTAGAAAGTTTCGTTGTTTAAAATAAATTCTATTTCCATATCTGCCCCAAATGTATTCACCTCTAATCATATAGGACCATTCCCACATTCATCTGTTAACAAAGAAGGAGAAGAGCTGGTCACAGTCCTCTCTATATAGTGATACCTTCTTAATTTGACAGGAGTTTTTTAAAATGATGAAAAGTAACTCCCTAAAAAGGGAGGGAAAACCTGGGGGCGGGGAGAGCAAATAACTCTATGAACCAGGATAGGGAATCCTTTTCTAAGTAACATAATGTCAAAGGCAGGAACTTTGAAAGAAAAACTTCATAGATGGGCTGTATATAAATTTTGCACTTTTGTGTATTAAAGACCACCATATTGTTCAGTCACTAAATCATGTTCAACTCTTTGCAACATCATGAACTGCTGCATCCAGCCTTCCCTGTCATTCACTGTCTCCCGGAGCTTGCTCAAACTCGTGTTCATTGAGTCAGTGATGCCATCCAACCATCTCATCCTCTGTCGTCCCCTTCTCCTCTTGCCTTCTATCTTTCCCAGCATCAGGGTCTTTTCCAATGAGTCAGTTCTTTGCATCAGGTGGCCAAAGTATCGGCTCTTCAGCTTCAGCATCAGTCCTTCCAATGAATATTCAGGGTTGATTTCCTTTAGGGTTGACGGGTTTGATCTCTTTGCTGTCCAAGAGACTCTCAAGAGTCTTCTCCAGCACCACAGTTTGAAAGCATCAGTTCTTCAGCGTTCAACCTTCTTTGTGGTCCAACTCTCACATCCATACATGACTACTGGAAAAAAAAACATAGCTTTGACGATACAGACCTTTAAAGACCACCATAGGAGAAAACAAAATGCAAGTTATAAACTGGGAAAATAATAATATTTGTAACTCATATGGACAGATAAAATTATGTTATTTATTTACTGTATACATTTTATTTATGTTATTGCCAAAATGTCACTAAAATGAAATGAAAGGAATAAAAGTAATATAAAATCACAAACAGAATGAAAGAAGAGATAAAAGCAGACAAGAAATAGCAACAAATTTTTGAAAGATGGAGAGTTGGTGGACAAATCAGCAGAGCTGACCAATTTGAGTACCAAGTACCAGCAAAGGTAATGAATGAGATGTGAGCCAATCCCTGCAAAGCAACACTAGGAAGTTCAGGAATGGGAAGTACCAACTAGTGTGGGAGGCACCATAATTTACAAGAAGAATGCAATATCCAATAGTATGGTCACTGTTTCCACTAGAAAAGAAACACAAATTTTAAAAGAGATTAATATCAGATGGAAAAGGCTTAGAGTACACTCTTCAGCATTTGTTCATTCACCAAACATACACCAGGAACCTCAACTATACTCCTGACACTCTTCAAAGTAACAAATAAAACAGTCCTACTGCAAGAAGACAGATCCATAACCCAGGAAGATCAGTGGGTGAAGGGGAAAGGTCAGCAGGACCTAAGCCTTTATTTCTCTTTCATTCTTCATTTCTGTGCATTACCAAGTGGTGCATTACCATGCTTTCAGCAAGAGAGCATATCACTCGTCCTTTACTGTGTGACAACGCAGAATATGCCCTAAGTCCTGCCACCCAATAGGATGAGCCAGATGGGACTGACCCAGCACAGCAAAGGAGACCCAGAATGAGAGTAACACAAGGTACAGTAGAGCTTATTCAAGAGGATGCTGTAATTAAAGAGAGAGAGAAAAAAGAAGAACTTACAGCTGAGAGGGAGGAGGCAGAAAACTAACAGATATATCATGTTGGTTGGTTATCAAGGCTGGTTAAAGAAAGAAACAAGGGTTCCTATTTTCTGTGCTGTGATTGTGAGAGGCCTTTTCCTTCAAGAAGAAGAGACCTAAGGAGGTAGGGAGCTTATCGATCAATTTTCTGAGGGAAGAATAGTTCAGGCAGAAGGAATAGCAGGTGCAAAGACTCTGAGCAGGGTGAGTGTTTGGGTTGTCCAAGAACAGTAAGGAGGCCTGGGTCACTGAAGTCACAATACGTGGGAAAGAGTGGTAGGAAATAAAGTCAGAGAAACAGCCAAGGGCCAGGTCATGTGCAGCCTTGGAGGCCATAATAAAGAATTTGACTTTTATGATGATACCAGAAACATTCAGAGTTTCAAGGAGGAAAATGATAGACTTTGATTTGTGTTTAACAAGGATCTCTGCCTCCTGCATGAGACAGCATTTTGTGGCGGGAGAAAGGACAAGAAGACTATTAGCTTGGAGACTACTGACGTAATCCAGCAAAAGATCATAATAAATAAAGTGATGGAGGGGCTGAAGGAGGTGAGAAGTGGTCAGATTCTAGATACATTTTAAAGGTTGGGCCGATAGGGCTTGAAGATGAATTGGATGTGATGTGGGGGAGAAAGACTGGAGTTTGAGGATAATTATAATTTATTTGGGACCTGAACAACTGAAAGGATGGAGTTGCCACATATTCAAATAGGAAGACTATGGGAGGAGTGCCTGGCATCTGTATTGTTATAGCTGTGGTTGTGCTTGTGGGATGCAGAATTGAGAGTTTGGTCTCACTGAGTTTGAGATGCCTTTCAGACATCTGAGAAGAGATACTGTGTAGGCAGTCTTGGGTTCAGAAGATGGGTCAGGACTAGACAAATCAACGTGCTCATCAGCACATTGTGTTTATTTTGAGCCATGGCACTGGATAATCTTCGAGAGTGAGGGGAAATTCAAGATCTGAACTAGAGGGCACTGGAGCATTGAGGCTTCCTACAAGTTAGGAATATAAGGAGGATGTAACTGAGAAGACTGGAAAGGACCAATCAAGAGAATCAAGAGTGAAAGTAGATATAGCCAGAGAAGGCAAACCAAGAGCGAATGGTATTCCCAAGGCAAAAAAGTAAAAAACATGTTTTGAGACAGAGGGAATGAACAGTTATGCCAAAAGCTGCTGATTGCTCAGGTAAGATGAGGGCCAGGACTTGAGCACTGGCTTGGACTAAGTAGAAGTCTTTGAAAGAGCAGGTTTAGAACAGTGGTGGGGAAAGAAGCGTCATCACAGTGGGTTTAAGAAAAATATGAAAGGAAGAAGAATAAACAGCAAGTAAAGACAACAAACTGAAGACAGAAAGATCAACATCATGTGATCCCATTGTCTTATAGGAGAGGGAACCGAAAAACATAGTCAGCAAGCAGCCTGATGGCCAGCACGCTCCTCACTCCTGTCCTCTGACCTGGGATTAGGTGACATGGCCTTGCTGGCCTCTTAGGTGTTTTTCTAAGAAGTTTTACTTACTTTCAATTGAAGGATAATTGCTTTACGATATTGTGTTGGCTTCTGCCATACATCAGCATGAATCAGCTATAGGTATTTTAAACTTGTGAGGTCCCAGCCCAGCTCACCTTCCCCAGCTCAGCACTCTTTTTATTTGCCTCCTTTTACCATTCCCCTGAGCAAGGTTCCCATCCCTTTTCCTTCTCTCCTCACACCCCCACCCACCTTCTCATCCAAAGACAATCACCTCTCCAACAGCTTTTCCCGAACCTGTCTGGGAATCAGCCAGCCTCGTTCTCAGTGCTTTCCTCCTCCCTCTTTGTATACAGCAAAGGCTTCCATAAGAAAGACATGTTTTTTTACTTAAATTTCCCTTGAAAATACACGAGGGTTTAAATTAAGGGTAAAAATTGCATTTTTGAATCACAAAAGTTTTTGCCAAAATCCAAAATGTTTGAAAAAATAGGTCAAGAGGCTTTCTTAAAGCTTCAGGTTTTCCCATCTGTGGTTAGATTCGTGGATCACATGTGAGGCCCTTTCATGTGTGGATGTCATCGTTCCAAGAGTCTTCTGACTGGGCCTTTTATTTCTCCAGGCGGGGGTGGTGTGCCATGGGGGTGGGCTGAGTGCCTGTGAGTCTAGGCAGCAGCTCCTAGAGAGGGCTGTGACCTTGAACTTGTTCCCTAACCCTCTGTGTGGCACTCAGTCGGTTCACTCGTGTCGGACTCTTTGCAACCCTCTGTCCATGGGATTCTCCAGGCAAGAATACTGGAGTGGGTTGCTGAGCCCTCCTCCAGAGGATCTTCCTGACCCAGGGATCCACATCTCTTACGTCTACCTGCATGGGCAGGTGGATTCTTTACCGCTAGCACCACCTGGAAAGCCCCAACAAAAGCTTCACCTCGATACTAAGTCAGTCTGGAGGTAGTTTGGGATGAGGCCTGAATTCACGTCTGCATGGAGTCAGCATTTTTCTTTCCACTGAGTTGTTCGCCTGGGAGAAGCGGGACACTGACGCCCAGCTGTTCTTGGGCTCCACACCATGAAGAGCTGTGCAGATGTTCTTGCCAGACTCCCTTGTGAGGCCTGGGCTCCCAGCACCCCCAGGACTCCTGTATCTGTTGGCCTCAATTCCCTCAGCCAATTCTCCTTTCACTTATCTGAAAACATTTGAAGTGATTCCCTTGACTTTTCTCCAGTTCCACCCCTACAGCAACCCCACCCTGAAATTGTGCAGAGTGATCCTCTACCTTGGGGTCCAGTTAATGAACTCAGTGTCAAAGCTGGCTCTGGTCCACTTTCTTCCAGGACCAGGGCTCTTCTCCCAGCTTCAAGCCCTCCGAGCTTTGCTCACTGCTGTGTGCTTTGCACCAAGCTCTTTAAACTTTAAGGTGCTAACAAATCACTTGGGAGTCTTTTTAAAATGAAGATTCTCTTTCTGTAGGCCTGTTATGGGGTCTGAGATTCTGCATTTCTAACAAGCTCCCAGGTGAGATGCACGCATATATGGCCTGGGACCCGCTTTAAGAGTGGGCCCTCAAAGTGCACCTGAGGCTGCACCTGTTGGTACCTGGCGGGGCCATGCATCGTGCTCAGTCTCTCAGTCACATCCAATTCTTTGCGACGCTATGGACCATAGCCCTCCAGGCTCCTCTGTCTGTGGGATTCTCCAGGTAAGAATACTGGAGTGGGCTGCCAGGCCCTCCTTCAGGGGGTCTTCCCGATGCAGGGATCAAACCTGCATCTCTTTCGTCTCCTGCGTTGGCAGGTGGGTTCTTTACCACTAGTGCCACCTGGGAAGCCCATGGCAGAGCCATATCATCAACCTCTAAGTAGATCTGGCCACAAAAAGGCACCCTTCTGAGGAGATGGGAAGAAGCCAGTCCTTGGATTGGAAAGGAATCACATTAGCCTGGGCTTTGGGAGAAAGAAAAAAAAAAAAAACAGGAAAATGCATCTTTTTCCAATTACAGATAAGAAACTAGTTATTTTAAAGAGAAATGAGAAATGTAATAGACTAAAATTGCAGTTCCCTAGGTATATTCTAGGAAATATTGGTCCTGTGGGATGTTAACAGGAGTTGTGTGCAAAAGAGGTTTCTATGCTCAAATGAGTTCTAGAATCTAGAATGTAAACACCGGGTTAAACAAAGTTTAATAGGTTTTCTTACCACAGAACTTCTCAGAGGCTTTTATAAGTTAATGTGCATTGTAGATCTCCAAGAAGGGCATAAAGCTTGCAACATTCTCCAAAAGTATTTTCTAAGAAAATCCCTAGGTTTTTTTTTTTTTTTTTTTTTTTTTTAAGGAAGGCTAAACAGGACTAAATCTCCATGGAATGCTCTTTGGGAAAGGGTAACATAAGCGCATGCCCAGAATCAACTGCATCAACTTTCTCACCTCTTCCTTTGCCTGCCCCAGAGATTACAAAATGGAAAAGTGTTTGTTTTCTCAGATTCATTTGCTAATAACTTCATTTTTCAGTATGTTCACGAATACATAAACATCTGTTATTTAATTTTTTTAACCAATGTCATGTATTTCTTATAAGTGCTATGGCTAAAATGTAAAAATCATGACATCTGTTCATCTCCAAGTTCTATCAAGACTGAAAGGTATTCCTTCTGCACTCTTCCCTCTCCTTACTACTAATAGAAATGTTGGAGGAAGGGGGACCCCCTTCTAGGGCCCAATAATGGGTTCTTGTCTAACACTCGGAAATGAATTGTCCGAGGAGACATGTGTGCTAACAAAACAAGAGATTTTATTGGGAAAGGAGTTCCTGGGCAGAGAGCAGTAGGGTAAGGGAAACCAGGAGAACTGCTCTGCCACATGGCTTGAAGTCTTGGGTTTTATGGTGATGGGATTAGTTTCCAGATTGTCTTTGGCCAATCATTCCGGCTCAAGAGTCCTTCCTGGTGGTGTGTGCCTCCTTCAGCCAAGATGAATGCCAACAAGGATTCTGGGAGGTGGTCAGACACGTGTCTCCTTTTGACCTTTCCCAAACTCTTCTGGTTGGTGGTGGTTTATTAGTTCCAGGTTCCTCACTAGGACCTCCTGTCCTAAAACAACTCATGCAAATGGTTATGATGGTGCCTAGCAAGGGCAGGCAGTTTCAGTCAGTGTGCTTTCCCTAACAGAAGGATTGGGGGAGGAGCTGTAAGAGGAAGAGTATTTTAAATGAGAAGAGGAGGACAGTCCTTTCATCTGTAATTTGGAAAGCTGAGAGGGCTTGACTTGGTTAAATATGTTTGAGTACGCTTCAGAATTTCTCCTTGAGATGTAAGAGTTTGTCTGAATGGGTAACAGGAAAATATAGAATAACTAGACTGGGAGGACCATGCGTCCTCCAGATTTTGCTGAGGGGTCTGCATCCTGGCAAGTATTTAGTTGCACATAAAAGTTAAGATCCTTTCTGAAAGTGAAGGAGGCATCTGGAAGTTCTGTGTTTCTGTTGCGAGCAGGCTGCAGAAGCATTTTACATGGTTATGGCCAAAAACCAGGATGCAGACAGGGCATCCGGTTCATGTATTAGCTGCGTCCTCAACCAAAATTCTCTTAATCATCTTTGGGAAAAATTAGATTGACAGGATGGAGCAATGAAGAGGGGTGTGTGTGTGTGGTGTGTGTATGTCTGAGGCAGTAGATAGCTGGAATTGGAGATGGGTCAATTTACGAATTAAATAAAACAATAATGTTGTACTTAAAAATAGTAGAAGTGGAAAATCTCCTTCTACCGTGATAGCATTTTCCTCCCCACCGCCGCCTGCCCCGGGGGAGGTGTTGGACATATCAGAGCCTGTATTGTTGGGGTTGCTATGGCAACTGCAATACCTTCCGTTTCCTCTAAAAACCTCACTAGCCCAAGAACAAGCCTGGGCAAGTTCAAACTTCAGCAGCTTATGAGCACTTTCTTATCCTAAAATAGTGCAGTGATAATTGCTGAGAATCATAAATAGAAGCTGCTGCTGCTGCTGCTAAGTCACTTCAGTCGTGCCCGACTCTGTGCGACCCCATAGACGGCTCCGCCATCCCTGGGATTCTCCAGGCAAGAATACTGGAGTGGATTGCCATTTCCTTCTCCAGTGCATGAAAGGGAAAAGGGAAAGTGAAGTTGCTCAGTCATGTCCAACTCTTAGCGATCCCATGGACTGTAGCCTACCAGGCTCCTCCGTCCATGGGATTTTCCAGGCAAGAGTACTGGAGTGGGGTGCCATTGCCTTCTCCCATAAATAGAAGAAGGGGAGGCTATTTGTGCTTGCCTTGTTACCTGCTTGGGCTTTCCTCACATCATGTTTCTGGTTTAGTCACTAAGTCATGTCCAACTCTTTGCAACCCTGTGGACTGTAGCCCACCAGGCTCCTCTGGCCATGGGATCTCCCAGGCAAGAATACCAGAGCAGGTTGCCTGTCACTCACTAGTAATCTCTTTTGGTTTTTCAACAATTTTCCCAAACATGCTGTCTCTCTGCCCCCACCAAAGTTTGACAGCACAGTAATTTTTAAACCCAGATGTGATACCATTACCGGAAATGTTATCCCATACCTCAGGTACCCATTTACACACAGTAGGATGGGCTTTCCTTTTTGTAATTCATCTTTATGGGTTTAGTGATCTCTATGATGTGACCCCTTATTGTATTGCCCTTAAAAAACACAAAACAAAAAAGTGTTTACAATGACATACAAAACTTGAAAAATGAGGTTGAATGACCTAAAGTAAAGATAATTACACTCTGTTAAATGTCTCTGACTCCTTTTCATTAATTTCAACTTAATTTGATTAGATGACCTAACAAAATAGTTTCAGTGACAGCCATAGCTAACACTTTCCGAGCTCTTAGCACTTGCCAGACATTGTTTAATCAAGTTATGCACAGTAACTTATATAAAGGCCTCAGAGGGTGGCGGATGAAACTTCCAGTGCAGATACAGCTGTGGAGCAGATGAAAGTGTCACTCACTTGAGTGTGGAAAGCATCACCCACAAATCATGTAGAATGGTTTCCATTTGTGTGTGCATCACTGCTGTTTAATCACCTGGTTACCCATCAGACACACACACACGCACACACCCACACACAGAAAATGGCCATCCTCTCCTTTCCCCATGGGGAAATACAAAGGCAAGATCTTAACAGCATGCCTTGTTTTAGATTAGCGGTTCAACCATGTCTGCACATTTGAATCATCTGAGAAGCTTTTAAAAAATGCTGATGATGCCCAGACCTCACCCTAGAACAAATAAAGTAGAATCTCCTGGATGAAGTCAGAGCATCAAGTCTTTAAAGTACCACAGCTGATTCTAATTTATAGCCAGATTGTGAACCAAAGTTTTAGCTTATTAGACATAAACCAAATGTCCTCCTATTTCTACCTTGATAAAGGAAATGTCCTCATAGCTCTACCTAGGAAGTGGGAAGTACTCAGTATACTCTCTAGTGTTCTGAAGATTTTCAAAAGTTCTGCTGTATATGAACACCTGGTTGCACTTTTCTCTTTCTGCTCCATCCTTCCTTTGCCCCATCCTTTAAAACACCCACCTCACCTGTGCATTTAGAATATACCAAGTTCTCCTGGGCTAATAGTGCCACCCAGAGACTGGTACAGGGAATTTATCTCCCCACCTGCTCCTTCCCACTCACTAGGGGGTACACACCCAACTCAACTCCATCCCTTGTTTGCCTACACCAAACACACATTTTGTGTCTTCCAGCCTTCAGCTGATAACAATAAAGACATTCTCTTTCTTATGTAGCAACTTTCCTTCCACATTATTCTCCCAATAAAGCCCGCAGAACAAAGTAATAATAACTTCTTTTCTGACCTTATTATATATAATAGCATACATTCTACTAGGCATTATACATAGCTATCATTTATGCCTGACAGCAAACATAGGAAAAATCCTTTTGCAGATAAAGACACTAAAGGTTGGAGAGAAAAAGTATCCTGCTCAAAATCAATGAGGTAGCAAGTAGTGGATGTCAGGATCAGATTCTGATATATCTGACTGGACATTCTGAACTCTACCATTACCACACAACCCAGCCTCCCTGACGTGTAACTCATACAGTTACACAGAGCACTGTGCTCAGAGAGTGTCACACTCAGTTTAGTGCCCTCTGTGACTGTCTTTCGGAGAAGGCAATGGCACCCCACTCCGGTACTCTTGCCTGGAAAACCCCATGGACAGATGAGCCTGGTAGGCTGCAGTCCACGGGGTCGCTAAGAGTCGGACACGACTGAGCGACTTCACTTTCATTTTTCACTTTCATGCATTGGAGAAGGAAATGGCAACCCACTCCAGTATTCTTGCCTGGAGAATCCCAGGGACGGGGGAGCCTGGTGGGCTGCCGTCTATGGGGTCGCACAGAGTCGGACACGACTGAAGCGACTTAGCAGCAGCAGCAGCAGTGGCTGTCTTGAAATTCTTAATAATTTTTAAGCCAGGAAATTATTCACATTTTCATTTTACACTAGCTCCCACAAATTTAATCACAAGTCCTATTTATAGGCTCTGTCAAAAATAAATAAAAGCCAGTCACTCCATTTCCTTTGGTAACCAAAATGTGCTCAAGATATGTCCTATTTAGGGGGAAAAAAACTTCACATTTAAAACAAATCTGTGAACTTGAAGATAAATCAAAATTACTCGGTCTAAAGCAGCAGGCCCCAACCTTTTTGGCACCAGAGACAGGTTTCATGGAAGACAATTTTTCCATGGATAAGGAAGAGGGGGATGGTTTCAGGATGATTCAAGTACATTACATTTATTGCACACTTTATTTCTAATCTAATGTCACTGCTGATCTGACAAGAGGTATTGCTCCTCAGCCCAAAGGTTGGGGTTCCCCTGACCTAAAGAAAGGAAAAGATAAAAGAAGAGAAATAGAAAGATGAACAGCAAAACAAAAACAACAACGTCTCAGGGACCTGTGGTCCAAATTAAAAGTTCCAACTTACATGTCATTGGAGCTCCAGAAGGATAGAAAATAAGGGGATAAAACAGTTATCTGTAAAAACAATCTGTAAAAATGCTCAAACTTTGTGAAAGAAAATTTTACAAATTGAAGAAGTTCAATAAACTCTAACCAGGATAAATACAAAGACTATGACAATTCTATAAGAGTTAAAATTTGCATCTAAAGACACAGGTAGACTGAAAGTAAGTAGATAGGAAAATAAATTCCATGCAAACAGCAAACCTAAGAAAGCTAGAGTGGCTATGTTAAAGTTACTAAGCAGCTGAAGTAGCTATTTAAAGCAGATTTCAAGTAAAAGAGTTACCAAAGTAAAGAGGGATGTTTCATAATACCAATGATCCAGTTGATCAGTAAGATATTTAGATATGTGTGTGCCTGTGTCTGAAAATACATGGAACAAATAATGACAAAATTCAAAGGAAAAATAGGCAATCCCACAAAAATAGCTGCAGAGTTTAACGTGCTTTTCCAAGACATTGATAGACTAGACAAAATAGTTCAGTGAAGACATAAAAGATATGAATAATGTTATCAATCATCTTGACCTAAATGATATTTATAGAGCACATTATTTAAAATAGAATAGACATTTCTTTCAAGAGCACATGTTCACCAAGAGAGACCGTTTCTTTGACTGTAAAACAAGTCTCAATGAGGTAAACATTTAAAAATCTGGTAGGGTATTTTTTTATTACTGTGGAATTAAAATTAGAAATTAGAGGTCAATAACAATGATATTTCTTGAAAACACCCAAATTATTAAAAATTGATTTATGAATGAGAAAATAAATTATAGGAAAAATTAGGAAATATCTACATCTGAATGAATATAAAGATATGTTGAAATTTGTGAAATGTATCTAAAGCAGTTTTTAGAGGAAAATTCATAGCTTTAAATATTTATATTACCAAAGAAGAGTGGTCTAATATTGGTTGGATAAAAAGGCTAATGGTCTCCTAAGATTCTGCTTCACAAAGAGAGAAAACGAGAGCAGAATAAACCCAAAATAAGTAGAAGAAATAAAATAATAAAGATAAAAGCAGAAACCAGAACATTAAAAAACAGACAACAGTGAAATCTAACAAAGCCAAAAATTGGAAAATACCAACAAAATTGTTAAGTACCTGAGGAGGGGAGAGAGAGAGAAGTGGAAAGTGGGAAGCAGAGAACACAAATTATTAATATCAAAAATGAAGGAAAGGGAGTTCCCTGATGCGTAAGTGATTAAGACCCCACCCTCCAATGCAGGGGGCACAGGTTCTATCCCTGGTCAGGGAACTAAGGTCCTCACATGCCCCAACAAAGACTAAAGATCCTGCATGCCGCAACTAAGACCTGGCACAGCCAAATAAACATTTAAAGAATGAAAATGAATAGGCCTGCCACAGACTAGCAGAAAATATTTTCTAATGTACATCTGAGAAAGGATGAATATACAGGAAGTGTATCTATCTTCTCCATGGTAATAAAAGAGATAAATAACCCAATAAAAATGGGTAAAGGATGTGCACAGGGACCTCATAGAAGATACATGAAGGACCAATAAGCACATGAAAAAATATCCAGCATCATTAGTCAAATTAAAGCCACAATACTTCTGCAAACTCATTAGAAACTAAAATCAAAAATACCCCTGAAAACAGCAAATGTTGGCAAGCATATGGAGCAGCAGGTATTCTTGTAGGCTGTCAGTGAGATATGAGACAGTGAAGAGGTACAAAGGGTACGGCCACTTTGAAAAAAGGTCTTACCATTTCTAATAAACCAAAACATATTTACACTACTAGCATCATTCAACTTGCGGGCATTTTCCAAGAAAAATGAAAATATGAATCCATAAAACAACTTGTACACAAAAGTGAATAGCAACTTTTGTTTATAACAGCCATAACCCAGAAAACAACCTAGGTGTCCATACATAGGAGAATAAACTGTGGAATATTCATACAAAGAAATGTTACTGAATTTGTCGCTCAGAAAAACAACAGATACCAGAAAAGCTACAGATAAATGCAATAATGTGGTTGAATTTGAAATGTTATGGTGAGAGAAAGAAGCCTTAGACAAGAGTACCTCTTTGTGATTCCATTTGTATGAAGTTCTGTAATAGGCAAAACCAATCTGTTGTGAAGAAAATCAGAAGAAGGTTTCCTCTGGAGAGATGGGGAGGGGTTGCCTGGGAAGAGGCATAACAGAATGGTTGAGATAATGATCATTTTCTGTATCTTGTTGGTGGTTTGGGTTACATGGGTGTATACATTTGTCAAAACTCATCAAATAGCACCGTTAGGATTTATGCATTTTATGCTATGTGAATTTTACCTCTAGAAAAAAAAATAGCTTTAAACAAATGCTAAGCTCTTTTAAATATGTAATAACTCTGGTTTATGATACTTATACTGAAATATTTAGGAGGTAATATACTCAGGAATGCATCTTACACTGAAATGTATCCAAAAGTTGATTGATAGATAAATAGAAGGATTGATAGGTAGATAGATAAAGATTTAGATGAAGTGATGTAACACAATTTTAGAATCTAAATGGTGAATTTTCTCTGTAAAATTATTTCAACTTTTCTATATATCTGACATTTTTCATAATAAAATGTTGGGAATAAAAAGCCTCATGATAATGGTAACCGCAGCAATTGTTTAGAACCTAGGCCTACAAAAGATTCTTTCAGGGAGGAATATTTTATCCCTGACATTGTTTAGAATTGCCAGCACATGGTGATAATAAAAAGCAGATTGACTTTCAGTTGGGTTTATTATTGTTCTTAAATTCTCAACAGCAATGCACCCCCTATTGCCTGTACCCATCGTGGGCCCTCCTCCGTGTACGCCCCGGGTACATGGTTACTGTCACACAGTTGGAAAAACACAGTGACAGGGATCAGAGCCAGATCTGCCTGATTCCAAAGCTCCTTCCATGCCAACAAAGTCTTTTCACATTATCCTGCTAGTTATGCTGCAAATTATACAAGAATGAGAAAGTCATAATTCTGGCCTACAAGGCAATCATAGTGTAGTGGAGACAGATCCACACTTAGATGTTTCTAATACAGTTGCTGGAGGAAAATGGGAAAGCTTCTTAGAAGTAGTGTCTGAGGTGTAATTTGCTTACTCTTTAAACTCATTTGGTGTCCTTCCATAGTTCATAAACTCAAGTCCAAAATCCTTGACATGACCTACAAAGATCCTCCATGATCTGGTTCCTTTCTCCTTTTCTCTCCTCATCTTGGGCATTTCCCAGTAAGCATGCCTCCAAAGATAACACAGGCTATATTACTCTGGCTTCACTGGCCTGCTCTTTTCCTCTGCGTCATGTCCCTCCTTGCCTTGTGGTCTTACCTAGGCAGTGCCTTCTTCATGGAATGCTCTTCTCTTTTTTCTTCCCTTCTTCCACTTCCAACTTCACCTAGACCAATTCTGTTCATTCTTCAGGGCTAAGATAAAAGGTCACTTTCTCAACTAAGCCTCCCCTGATCTCTCAGGCTGAGTAGCCTGCCTTTCTCCTGTATATATGTCCAGATATATAGAAAAGTTGTAAGTTGTAAGTTACAGGACACAGCTGTAATTATACCATGTCTTACGTAAGTTTGGATGTGTTCTAGATTCTCAGATAGTGTGGTTTGGAACCATATTTGATTTGTTCCAACAAATCTTTGTTGAGTGAATAGAACTGAATGACTCATTAGGTGACTCTATGAATAAATGAAAGGTAGGACTTTAGGGCCAAGTGATGGAATGGAGGTGGAGGGAAATAACATACAAAGAGAGGCGGAACCTTGAGCCAGATTCCAGAATGAGACGGAATGAGAAGAGATGCCAAGACCTGGGTGTTGGGTACTTTCTGAGATTTTTTTAAAAGGGAATTTTAAAAAGTCAATCCTCAAGAAGCTCCTGTCCTTGTTCTGACCAGGAACCAGACATAAATTACATTTTGTACAAAGCAGGTAGATTTAGAGGCATTTGGGGGAGAACTTGAAAATGTCTCACCAGCCCTGTCTCTAATTAGAGTTTCTGGGAATTGTTTCTCTTCTACTATATCTCACAGCTCCAAAAAGATCAAAACTGAGATATGATCAGGTCCCTGGGAATTCCCGCTCATTAGTGTAACCCAATCTTGCTGCTAAGTCGCTTCAGTCGTGTCCGACTCTGTGCGACCCCGTAGGCGGCAGCTCACCAGGCTCCGCCGTCCCTAGGATTCTCCAGGCAAGAATACTGGAGTGGGTTGCCATTTCCTTCTCCAAACCCAATCTTACCTAGTCTCTTTTGGCCAAATGCTTAGATATATGGTGACACTAGACTCTTTCTTCAGGGCATGTGAAGCTTCCCAAATAAATGATTCTAAATGCCTAGAATTTCTTATTAAATCAACAAGTGGCTAATGTGGAGCATGAGTTGAGAGAGAAAGTGTAGGGAGGTGAATTCTGCCTTGTTATTGAGACCACACTGATTTCTCGTTGATTTCTGCACCATTTCTTTAGTCTTGGCTGGAACACAGAGGTGCACTTAGCAATTTAAATGTTCCTAAAAGAGCTTAAAAATGTACAAAGGTCTTTATTCCCAAAGGTGCTCACACAATTTTTGCTGCACTATTTAGGCTTCCATTTATTGATCCCTTGGTACGTTCCATTTTAATGCTGCACGAATAGGGAAAGGATGGACTCTAGAGCAGTTCATACAACAACCTCAAACCATAATAATGTAATGGTAAACCCTTCTCTCAGCATCTGGAATCCTGAAGGCAATATTCCTATAAAGGAATTAAAGAAGTTATTTTAAATCCATGTCCACACAAAAATTTACAAACCATAGACTTATTTTTCTCAATCTTCTCTGAGGTTTTTCTGGGACTAAATCTGAATTTCAAATCCCTGGTGTGTGCAAAGTTAGGTTATTAGACTAATAGAGTTTTGCCTACTCCCTTCACAGACAGAACAGACATTGCTAATCACTCACAGAATCCTTTGCAACTCAGTGTACCAGGCAGTCACTACCAATTAACTGGAGACTGCACATGAGTTGAAATTATTTGCTGCCTCAGAAATAGGACATCTCTTAGGCCTCCTATAGAAATCAGGATCTCCCATACAGCTGTTTACTTTCCACACAATTTCATGAGAACATCTAGTTAGTTAAGTGAATTTAAGGAATATTTCCTTTGCCCTAGATGTTCAAAGAAGTATACTAGTAAGTATATATTAATACTTAAAATGTACTTATTTTCACAGAATCTCCATTTTCTCCATTGGTAAAATGGATAAAAGCAATGCTTATCCTTTTGTGGGACAGTTAGGGAATTTAAAGTACAGTGGATTTTTAAAATTTTAGAACACAAATAGTAGTATATAGATATATTTTTGTTTTTAGATCATCTGGGAAAAAAATACAACAATAGATAGAAGAGCAAGATTAAAAATGAGTTGCCCTTTGTGTGTGTGTAAAAGCATTTGGTGGAAAGTTTACTGTTCTCCTCTTTGAAACTGAAGACTTTGGCCCTTGCTGTTTTTTTTTTTTCTTTTTAGAGTTTAAAGAAACCCTAAAATGACTTAAATAATCACCCCAGGTCCTTTAAAGATCAGACAACACTTTCAGCCTGCCCAAGGAGTATGTATTTCTTGGAGAAGGGAACACCATTTTAAGGCTAACACAGGAAGCCACACTCAGGATTCAAAGTCTAGGGTTAGTATTTAGTATGGTTTTGCAGCCTATTTTCCATACATGGTGATGACTGAAGAGAAACCCCCAACCCCAAGGCACAGAGATGAAGCAGCCACAAACCCTGATGAGGTGGGCAGGAGATCAATTTGGTCACGGGTCTATATGGACCAGGGGCCAGTAAACTTTCTGTAAAGGGTCACAGAGGAAATATATTGGACTTTGTGGGTCATTGACAGACTGCAACGAGTCAACTCTGCTGTGTGTGAAAGCAGACACAGTAAGTGAAAGAATGAATCAAGCTGTGTCCTGATGAAATAGTACCTACAGAAACAGGCAACATATAGGCTCAAGTTTGCCAACCATCAGTAGAGAGAGTGAAAGCCTTATCCTGGGGTGAGAAGGAACCCCAACACAGGCAGAACCTGTGTTTGGAGGTTCAGATTTGTCCAGGATGCACCCCTCCATTGTGTCAAAGGTGGCTAAGATTTCCCACCTAAAGGGCTGCAAAGTAACCAGTTTAGTTGTTTTCCATGCTGCTGCTGCTGCTGCTAAGTCGCTTCAGTCGTGTCCGACTCTGTGCGACCCCGTAGACGGCAGCCCACCAGGCTCCGCCATCCCTGGGATTCTCCAGGCAAGAACACTGGAGTGGGTTGCCATTTCCTTCTCCAATGCATGAAAGTGAAGTCGCTCAGTCGTGTGTGACTCTTAGCGACCCCATGGACTGCAGCCTACCAGGCTCCTCCGTCCATGGGATTTTCCAGGCAAGAGTACTGGAGTGGGGTGCCATTGCCTTCTCCAGTTGTTTTCCATAGGGTCTAATTATTTCTTCCCTTTTAAATATTTCTATGACTGAAATGTGTTTAAAAGAGAGAAAGAGGGAAGAGAAAGGACAGGAAGTTAGTACAAAGGAAAACTGGCTTATGCAAGGAAATTGACAGATTCTAGTGGACAGACCCTTGAGATCCGAGAAGGTTTGCTGACAGGACAGGTAAGACAGAAAAGAAGGCTGAAGAGTGGCCCAGTGAGGGTCTTTTAAAACAGTGGCCATCCCACATGAAAGACTGAGCACTTGTGGTTGAGAGTGAGGCTTCTGGAAACAAACAGATCTAAGTTTTAAATCCTGGTTCTACTGTTTACTAGCTCTCTGACCTTGAGCTTATTTCTTAACCTCTAAGCCTCAATCTTCTCATCTGTAACATGGGAATGAGGATACTTTAACTTGCAGGATGTCTGTAAAGAAAAGTATGTTGAACCCTTAATACAACATAAGTGCCTGCTAAATGGAAACAACTCTAATGAATGAGGTTTTGAGCAGGAAATTCATATTGAAAGCAACTAAAATTAAAATGGAATTAGCATCCCAGGTGAGTGAAAAACAACGCAGTAAACACAAGCATAGCTGTTCTCTTCTAGAATTCTGTTTTCCGGGTTCATTCATTTTTCATTACAGCAGATGTTTCTCATCACTTACTATATTCTTGGCACTGTGGTAGTTTCTGGGGTTGCAAAAATTAGCAAAGTTCTTCACTTCTGACAAGAGAAAGTTGAAAGAGCTTTGTGGCTTGAAAAGGCCAAGTAGCTTAATAGCTGACTTGTTAACCTATTGTCTTTAAGCTGTAAACCCACTCTTCTGTACTCCGCTTAGTGACACTGAAGGTGACATTTTGGAAACCACTTCTCACTTTTGCCAGTACTGTACTGCTTAGTAATAGTCTTCTATACCAAGGTCATAGAGAACTATGCTCCATAAAGTCATAAGTGATCTGCAGGCTTCATTTTCCTTGTTTGTACAGTGTAGACTGTAACAGTAGATGCCTCTGAAGGTCTGTAGGAGATTCAGGCCCTTGGATTAGTACCTTTCACACACAGCTCTTTAAGTGTTTATTAAAACAGACAGATAAATATTTGTTTATTTAATAGCAGTTAACACTGATTATTTCATTTTGCAATCCAATTTCATATCCATTAACTCATTTGATGCTTAAATAATCCCACAATGAAAGAAAATTAACTCTCCAAAGGCTAAAATAATAGTCACACAGCTCAGGTCAAGCAGTGAGACTCTGTTCACCTCACCACGCCTTCTTTTGCCTGCAAATCAGCTGTTAATATAATGTGGCTTTATTCTTCCATCATGCTGTCAGTGGATAAATTTGGCTTCCTGATACAATGTGCAAGCTTTAGAAAATTCAGTAGTTTTATTGAAATAATTAACTTAGTTAATAAAATAGAAAAATTATTAACCTTTTCTCATGTCCTTCCCTTTGGATATTAGTCACTTTTCAGTATTACACACATAGATATACATACCCCTTTAATCAGTGTAATTTTACTTTTTCTAGAAAAATTCTATTTAGGCCCACCAAATTTTCCACTGGATTTATCCCTTTGCAAGTAAATCGGTCTGCTTCCACCCTGATTTCAAGGACCTTCCAGTGATGATTGGCAGGAAAAAGAAAAGGCCACCTAGTAGACAGGAAAAGAATGAATTTTGACTTCAAAAGGATCTGTAGATTTGCCACTTAGCTGCAAGACATTAGGAGAATTACCTAGCCTGTTCTGACATGAAAGCATTCAACACAATGGATACTCAGAAATATAAATACAAATATTTACATTAAATATTTAATAATATTTACATTAATTGTTTATGTTTAATATATGTAAGCATCTACTTGTGGAATATAAACCTTACAACTACCCCCAGACATAAGTGTTCAAGTAATGTAGCCCAAAGAAAATGATTATAAAAAGCAGAATGCATTATAGATAGCATTTTGATTATTCCAAACTGGATGACAATCATTTCTAAGAAAAGTAATCATGATGATTAAACTGATGCTTTCTCAGGTTAACTCTCAAACAACTGTAGTTACGCTATCTGTTGGCAGGTTAGGGTGTTGCATTAAGGGGTAAGATTGGTTTTGTCTGCCCACCTCATATAGAGATGTGAGGCATTCCGTTTATGCTCTCAACCAACAAACATTAAAAAATAAATACAGCTGTATGTATGTGCCTGCATACACCACATGAATGTATTACCTCAGAGAGTGTGTTTTAGAGGCACAGAATCTGAAGGCTGAGAGGTACCCCATAGAAGCGCTCTCTTGCCCACTTCATTTTACAGATGAAGAAAACCTCAAAATGTCACAAGTCCAGGTCAAGCAACTAGTTGTTACCGGCAGGTCACTGAACACAGCTTGCCTCCCCCTCTACCATCCATCCATCTCCCTCTCTACTGTCCTTGCAAGTCCCCAGTACGGCTCAGCCTGCAAGCCTGTGCTGTGATTCTGTGAGCAATAATTTTCCGTTCACACTTCCCAGGCCTGTTCCAGCTGGAAAGATGGGAGTTGTAAACTTTGACTTATGCAGTTGAATGAGACATTGTTTGATGGAAGTGTGTGGGCGGGGAAGCTAACAAACCCCAATTGCCAACTCTTGAAGCAAACATGCTCCCTTTATCCCCCAATGTCGTTTTTGACGTAATGAGCATGGCTTCCAATTTTCCTTGCAAATCAGCACACTGGTGACCATGGCAACTGGCATGCTCAAAAGATGCTCTGTCAAAGGGTTTTGAAAGGCCCACAGACATTTGTATTAGGTGGGCACAGCCACTCTGGCCAGCGCCTAACAAATACCCAACTAGATCGTGCTCCTTAAAACGAAGCATGCAAACATTTGTATTTCATTAAACAGAAATTAATAAGACTCCAATAGGAAGAGGCAAAGAAGTTTTTTTGTGTATACAGCTGTGTTATGAAGTCATACAGAGAATGCTCATATGAATAATGATTGCACATGTGTATTCAATTTATTTCTTTCACCTCTTACATGGTCTCCTTCAACTTTTTTTTGTATAGGTTTTTCAGGAATCGATCACACATTTCATAGCTGGCCAGGACAGTTCTCTTGAAATCTCTTTTTACACAACAGGGCTCCAATAGCACTTCTATATTTAAAAGCTACCCTGGATCATAAGCAAGTTATGCTTTTGGAAAATGTAAATGTTCTCTCCTTGATGACAAAGGGGCATGAGTCTATTGTTTGACACTATTAGAGGGGGAAATAAATGTTGAAGTCTGTGTCTAGAAATAATGAGCCTCTACATTAAAAAAAGTAGTTTAAGTGTGGTTTTTAGTGCAATGAAAGACAGAAGGACTCACAAGAGAGGCAGTGTTCTCCTGTGACAGTCCCTCCTCTGGGCTCCACCCCCATCTTTTGTTTGCATCCCCATAAAACAAAAGGAGGCTGGTGCCGGAGGGTAGTAAATGTTTTGAAGGGGAAAATGGAGGGGAGAGAAATAGAAGGCAAAAAGAAGAAGGAGCAGGAGAAGGAAATGAAGGAGAAAAAGAGAGAGAAGAGAGAAAAAGAAGAAAGGAAAAAAGGAGATATTGAGAAATCCCTCAGTATGCTGATTGTGCATGCTTTTTGAGGCTATCGGAGTCTCATTTATTCAGGCAGATCCATCTAAATGCTTGTCTTAAAAGGAATTAGCAACAAAAAAGCAGGGGTGGAAGGACTCATTGGGTTTCTAACCCAGCACCCAGATAAAAACGAGCTGTGCTTTAGTCATAAAAGTGTTAGTTGCTTAGTCGTTTCTGACTCTTTGTGACCCCATGGACTGTACTCCACCAGGCTCCTCTGTCCATGGAATTCTCTAGAGAATAATACTGGAGTAGATGGCCATTCCCTTCTCCAGGAGAATTTCCCAACCCCAGGATCGAATCCAGGTCTCTCACACTGCAGGAGATTCTTTACCATCTGAGCCACCCAAGAACCTCAATTCAATGAACCTTCATTGGTCACAGCTAAAAATACCAATCTCACCATGCTGTCAAACAATTCTAGACTTTGCACCCAAATATGATAAGCTGCTGAAGTAATTTATGCCTGACTTGGTTCTCAGGTGTTTTTCCTCATTATCAAGATGTATTCTTAAACACAATTAGAGGTGAATGACACATTTAAGGGGATAAATGAAGTTTTTCAAGTTTGTGATTTGCACCCCTATTGTTAATGGCAATAAAAGATAAAATCCTAGTTGTCCCCCTCTGTTCTGGGTGTAAGTGAGGAGACTGAATACAAGTATCTTTTCCGTGGTGATAGGGGCTGGTGCGGAGGGGAGACAGCAAGGGAATTAAGCAAAATGCTGGATGCTACCGATCTTTCAGTTGACTTATTTTTTTTCTGTTATTAAATTACAAGCTGTAGATTTCTTAGTCCTCACAGAACTCATTTTAGACCTACTTTATTTTAAAAAAAGAAATTCTTAAGTAGGATATTTTGTGCTGTTGTTGGACTCTTTTCTGTGATGGGTAATGTGTATGATTGTTTGAGATTTTGTGTTTTAAAATGTAGCATTTGACTTTTTGCCAAGTAAAAATAAACAAATATTATTCCAGTGGTGGGGGCGAGGCAGGGAATCTCTCCAAGGTTCATCTTCAACACTGTAATACACATTGATCAAAGTGTGAAAATAACCAGCTAACTGTGATTTCTTTTATCCTTATTTCACCCTTGTATTGCAGTGTAACAAATTGCCCCGAACTCAGCAGTTTAAAACAGCCCTTATTTTGGCACAGTTTCTGTGAGTCAGGGAGCCTTTGGTTCAAGCGCTTTCATGCGGCTGCAGTCAGGCTGTCAATGAGGCTGGGGTCTCATCCACAGACCCCAGTGGGGAGGGTCAAGTTCCAAGCCCACTTGTCTGGTGGTGGTTAGGCCTCAATTGCGTGCAGGCACTTAGGTCTCTTTCCTACTGGCTATTAGTTAAAGATCTCCCTCAGTTCCCTGCCACACAAACCTCTCCACAGGGCTGACTAAAAACATGGCAGCTAGCTTCCTGCAGAGTGAGTGATGAGAGAGAGCAAGAGAGAATGTTCAGGACAGATACCATAATCTTCTTATAACTTAATCTCCATTATACTCTGTTGTGTTTACGCACTAAGTCTCTTCAGTTGTGTCCAACTCTTTGCAACCCCATGGACTGCAGCCCACCAGGCTCCTCTGTCCATGGGATTTTCCAGGCAAGAATATTGGAGTGGGTTGCCATTTCTTCCTCCATGGGATCTTCCTGACCCAGGGATCAAACCCAAATCTCTTGCATCTCCTGCATTGGCAGGCAATTCTTTATCACTGTGCCATCTGGGAATCCCACAGAGGTCTACAGTGAAGGTTAAATGGATGAGGTCTAGGGATTTTATAAAGTACTTTGTACATTGTAAAGTGCCATACACATGTAAATCTTATTATTATGTAGCCTTTATCATAAAGAGATCAGGACAGGACAGATAGTAATGAAAACAGCCTTCAGCCAGTCAGCTGAAGTATCAGGTATCTCTCCGTATGTCCATTTTTTTCACAGTGGAGAAACATCAGCATCTGTAAGGAAATAAGAGGGGAAAACAAGTGACCTGTCCCCTTCCCTCACACTGAAGTTTCAATGTAACGCATTCACAGTGTGCTGGGCACTTAGAAGGACTCTGACTAGTCTAGCTTCCCATGATCTGTATTTGAATCTCTCTGGTGCTTCTCCTGCAGGTTCTCTGTTCCCTCTACCATCTCTTTACTCTGCTTTCTGTCCTTTGGACACTTTCTCTCTGAGATCTCACTATCACTTGGGTGGTGACTGCAATGTGGAACGTCAGTCAGTGTCAACTCCACCTTCCCCCACAGCAAATCACTAAGTATGAAGCCTTTTCAGTATCCTCAAGTGTACATCTTATACACAGAAAAGGCCTTTCAGAGTTTAGGCTGGTTTCCAAAAAGCAATATTAGATTTATTAAAGTCATATTAAAAATACAATTCCTCTTTAAGCTTTTGAATACATCCTATATAAATCACATTATTTTATTTGTAAGACTACAAGTTTTAACAATGATTGTTAAGATTCCCTTGATTAATACATGGTCTCATTTTACAAACCAAAGTAATTAAACACCTTTGAGTGTTTTTAATTCATTTATTAATGTATGTACTTTTAAGTATACTTGAAATGTCTAATGACAAACATCTTCATGCATCTACGTATTTCCTATGAATCTAATCAAGCAAGTTTTAAAATGTGGTCAATCTTAAGTTCAATAAAATTTTCCAATATTGTTTATAGGTTCAGTAAACATGTTAGTATATGTTAGGCTATGATAACAAATGAAATGTGAGATCTTGGTGGGTGACACAATGGAAAAAAAAAATCAACCAGACACCATTAGCAGATTTGGTTTTTTGGCCTCACCACCCAGCATGTGGAATCTTAGTTCCCTGACCAGGGATCGAACCCATGCCCCCTGCATCCCTGCATTAGAAGCATAGAGTCTTAACCACTGGACCACCAGAGAAGTCCCAGCAGAAGTCTTTATTCAAAAATCCAAGCACACAGAAGTTTCCAAATGGGATTTCTAACTTAGAGAAGGAGGCCAGAATGTTTCACAGGCTTTAGCAAGAAGGGATCTGCTGCAGTTCAGTCAGTTTCAGGAATAGTTGTATCAAGGAGAGTTTTCAGAAGAGAGAATTTTATTCTCTCTTCTGTGTATGTATAGTAACAGCCATGGTTTGGGCATTTGGATTTTTTATCAAAAGAGGTGAAGGTTAACATGTGCAAGAAGGGGCTAAGGGGGCATATCTATTGGGAGCAAAGATATGTGAGAGTCACAGCGAAAAACAATCTGTCTTTCATGGTCTCTCACAACACAGTCCAGGTTTACTTCCTCTTCAGGTGGAGGGTAGAACCCTCCTCGATCTGGTAGCTACACCAGCCAGGTCATCTGCTTCCAAGGGCACCTTCACAAGAAAATGAAGGATGGAAGAGACAGTCCTACTCTGGCTGCTCCTATCTGAAATAAATATTAAACAGAGATTTCTTAATGTGAAAATATGAATGATACAATTTTAATTCTTTAAAAGATTCCTATACTTAGTTTTGTGTCTTCCCAGGGGCTTCTTTCTGACTGTGCTATGAAAGATATTTGGGGATTTACTTTGTGAGACTGAATCACAACTGGCGATTTTAGCAAGGATGCTTTGTTTATGAATTCATGCCTGTAATTGGAGCATTAAAATAAAAAAACAGCCCTGTCACCCTCAAAACCCACATAGCCCATGTCCATGCTATCCATATATCCATATCAATCCATATCCATAGCCCATGTCCACATAGCATTCATGGAATAGGGTGGAGATGGATTGTTGCCTGTCTTGACTGCTAAGTTACCTATTTAGAATTTGCATTTCTTTTTTTAAAAACGTAATTTATGTATATGGCTGTGCTGAGTCTTCGTTGCTGTGTGGGCTTTTCTTTGGTTGCAATGCACAGGCTTCTCCTTGCGGTGATTTCTTTTATTGTGGAAGACAGGTTCTAGGTACGGGGGCTTCAATAGTTGAGGCAAGAGGGCTCAGTACTTGCGGCTCCCTGGGCTCTAAAGCACAGGCTTAATAGTTGTGGCAGCCGTGCTTAGCTGCTCTGAGGCATGTGGGATCTCCCCGGACCAGGGATTGGCAGGTGGATTCTTTACCACTGAGCCACCAAGGAAGCCCTAATTTGCATCTCTTTGACTCTTAACAAACACAAATGTCTTCTTCATCTAATTCAAATACCTTTGAACTTGATGTAAACCTGCATTCTTTTCATAAGGATTTATGAGTATTACAGTGTTAAACAGAAGTGAAAAAAGGTATATTCATCTTGAAAGGGAAATGTTAGCTGCTCATTTGTGTCTAACTCTTTGTGACCCCATGGACTGTAGCCCACTAGGCTCTTCTGTCCATGGGATTCTCCAGCCAAGAATACTGGAGTTTTTTGACATGCTCTTCTCCAGGGCATCTTCCCAACCCAGGGATTGAACCAGGTCTCCCACATTGCAGGCAGATTCTTTACCCTCTGAGCCACCAGGAAAGCTCCATTTATCTTGAAGGTAGAGGATAAAGATGGAAGATGCTACCAAGATGGTTTAAGAATGGAACCCTTCTGCCTACCACCCAAAACACAAACAAGCAGATAAAAACATTCTCACACTATAGAGCTTGATCCTATGTTATTTTATGTACTAAAAAAAAAGAAAAAAAAAATGCATCAGCTGCCTCTCCATCATTACAGAAGGACCCCCATATACTTGGAAAGATCCCAACCAGGATGGGACATTGGGGCTAGCAATAGAATCAAAGGTGAAAAAGTAAAGACCCTCCCACAAATATGTCTTAGCCTGGTGGGGGGAGAGGGACCTGCAGCCAAAAAGTATACACTAATGGGAGCCTGGGAAGCAGGACAGGAGACACTGCTAAGGAGGTGAGGAGAGTGAAAGTTGCTCAGTCGTGTCTATACAGTCCATGGAATTCTCCAGGCCAGAATACTGGAGTGTGGGTAGCTGTTCCCTTCTTCAGGGGATCTTCCCAACCCACGGATTGAATGCAGGTCTCCCACATTGCAGGCAGATTCTTTACCCACTGAACCACCAGGGAAGGTGAGGAGGCATCCATATTTGTGGTAATTAATTGGGGAGAGGAGAGAGAGCTGACTGCAGGCAGGACAGTGATGGTTAAAGATGCAGAGAAGCCTGAGAGCATACAGTAGTTCAGCACTGCTGTGAAATGGTCCTGGAAAGATGAGAAGCTACCAGGTATTGTCATTAGGATTCTGGATTTAGTCCTAGAGCTAATTGGGAGGCACCGACAGATGTTAAGTAGAGAAGTAACATGATTAAAATTTCATGTAAGGAAAATCAGTCTAGTGTTAACCACTAGGTAGGGGAAGCTGGATGAAGACAGGGAGACAAGTCAGAAGGCAGTTGCATTTGTTTATGTAAGACATGGTGAGGGCCTGCATCAGAAATTATACATGTGCACATGAAAGAAGAAAATGAGTTCTGCTTTCAGGAGACAAACATCAAAAGAAAAGCAATTCTTTGAGTAAAGGAAGAATTTTCAGAGTCAGGAGTTAGAGAATTATATGAGGGCCCTAAACAGCAAAATGAGAAATAGACCTGCAATTCCCAGAGAACAGAATTCACCCTCTGTACTGAAAGGCTCAACTGGCCATACTACCCTCCCAGCCCCGTTCCCTTTTTCTGCCTTTCAGCAATCTGAACTCCCTCATCTGCCCTACCGGCTGCCCAGTAACCTGGCCCACGGCCCACCTTTCTTCTGGAATCAGCTGACATTTGCTTGCTCTCTGACAAAGAGACACTCCCATCACTACTCCAGACTCCAGATTCCACATCTATAAACCGTGAACAATAATACTGCTTCCTGGGGTTGCTGTGAGGACTTGAGACGATGTGTGTGAAAGTACCTGATAAATGTCTGTAAAGCGCTGTACCAGTGTGAGGTGTTGTTGATGACAGCCAAATAAGAAAGAGAGGAATGGTAAGGCAGGAATTGCCGCAGGAGAGAGGTGGAAGTGGGTGGAGCGTTGTCTGGGAGTGGTCACTATATACAGAATTAAGTGCAGACTGTGCTCGCAGTCCCACAGTGAGAGTGAAGCTCTGTAAACAGAGTCGTGTGCTGGAAAGCACGTGGACTTGGCAAGCCTTCAGTTTGAATCCTAATGTCACCGCTGGCTAACTGTGTGGTTTCAACAAGTTACCTAATATCTCTGAGCCCTCATTACTTTATCTGTAGTATAAGAGAATATCTCCCTGCTTATAGTGGTTTTTTTTTTTTAATATTTATTTTTATTTATTTACTTGACTGCACCAGGTCTTAGCTGCGGTACGCAGGATCTTTAGTTATGGCATGCAAACTCTTAATTGCGGCATAGTTCCCCAACCAGGGATCAAACCCGGGCCCCCTGCATAGGGGGTGCGGAGTCTTAGCCACTGGATCACCAGGGAAATCCCCCTTACAGTGTTTTTATGAGAATTAAGTGAGTTAACAGAAGCTGGGTAGTATACAGAAGGGCATTGAAAATGTTGGTTTCCTTCTCCTACTTTCTTTCTTCCTGAGAAGTAATATAGTTTCAGGAGAAGCTCAGCTTTTATGAGAGTTGCTTTCAGAAAGGAAAATAATGCCAGCCTGAATTTTGTCCTCTCCCTTCTAGTGCTGGGAGTGGTTAACTGTCAATCAGTGAAATCTGCAAATGGCCCGAGGGGCGACGTTATTCAGAAATGTGTGAACTGTTGATGAGAGTGCAGTGAGTCAAAAAATAATGGACTCAAGTAAATCAAGTGGCTTCATGTGTTACTGAAAATGCGTGTATGTGAACTTAAAACCTCAGTAATTTGGGGCACGGTTGTTATCTATAATGTTTACTCATTGTTCCATAGGAGATCTGGCAAATGTCGCTTTTGGAGGGGACTTTGGTCAAATCTCTTCAGCCCTCAGGACATGAGACAGTCTACCAAAGTGGCTGGGATGCAATATTCTTTCTAAAGTTAATGCATTCACTACTTAGGAACACGGAAGGATGAGATGTGTTAAAGGAACAAAGGTGGAGACCTGGTCATGGCTGCTGAGGCTCTCACAGGCAAGAGTCAAGGTTGGGAAGAAACCATGAGAAGGCCAAGAAAACCTGGCATTGCATTGACTGTTGGGAGGCTCAAAAGGGGTCAAGTGCTTTTTTTCTAAGCACTTATTGTGATGAATTCCCTTTCATCTAATGTGGTTTCTATTGACATTAGCTTTCAGACTTTTCTGAAAGATTTCTTAAATGTACTGTTTAGCGGGGAGGCTGGGGGAGAAGAAGTGGGGAGAGGTGTGAGTCTGCATCTCAATGAGTTTCGTTCCCCCATCCAAACAGATGTTGTCTGGCGAGAGCAGCACAGCATAAAACATGACTACTGGATTTGGCATAAAATGCACCCGTTAACCTTCGCTGATTAAATCCTGCAAAAGTAACGAGATTGCATTATGGCTGGATACTGTTTAGAGAAGCACGGTGTCAGCCAAATTGCTCATCGCCTGTCATGGTCACCAGCATATTCTGAGCAGCTGTACAGGTCGCGGTCCCCTCCGTCCACCTGGAGCCCCGCAGGCCTGCCTGTGCTGGGCTCTTAATGGGCTTTAAACATGAAACTCTCAAGATGAACCCCACTCAACTGCTCCAAGGATTTTGGCCTCAGGTCTGGAATAATGAAAATAAAAGGACAATCTCCTTCTCCTTTTCTTCTCATATCACTTACCAGACTTAGGGAATCTCTCTTTCCCTTTCTCATTACTGTTTCCTTCTTTGCTCACAACTTTCCACCTTTCAGCACCCTCTCCTTATGCTGGTGATGAGCAAAGGGGTTCCCACACTCTTTAGGCCTAGGACAGTGATTCTCTGTTCCTGAGAAATCCTGGAAAGCTAGTTAAAAACTCAGGCAGGCAAGTCCCAACATCTATGCATGTGTGCTAAGTCACTTCAGTCGTGTCTGACTCTTTGCAACCCTATGGACTGTAGCCCACCAGGCCCCTCTGTCCATGGGATTCTCCAGGCAAGAATACTAAAGTGGGTATTCCCTTCTCCAGGAGATCTTCTCAACCCAGGAATCAAATCTGAGTCTCTTATATCTCCTGGGTTGGCAAGCGGTTTCTTTACCACTACCACCACCTGCAAAGCCCCCCAACATCTATAATTTCAGTGAAATAAGTGTGAAGGGGGGTGGTCTGAAAATCAACACATTTAGCCCCATCCCACTCCTACCCCTTCCATCTTAGGTGATTCTGACACAGATGGACAAAGCGCCAGAAACACCTGACCAGCACGGCTGGCATGCACAGCTCAAGAGAGAGTTGAGTGAAGACCTAACCCCCACATCCTGCATTTCCTCTGATCTGTCTGACTCTTTGCATTGGCTCCTCTTTCTGGAACCAGGAAGATTCCCAGGCCTTTATTCTCAGAACATGGCTCTAATTCTACACACCCTCTCTGACGGTGTGACTGGAAGGACTCATACACTGAGGACTGAAATGTCTCTAGTCCGGATCTCGCTTCAAAGCTCAGACAGAGACATCCACCTGGAACTATCCCACAAATACCTCAGTTTAACATGCTCAGAACTTAAGTCATGAGTGTTGGTTCTGGGTAAGATGAGTAAGCACTCTCCATCCCCCTGTCTGTCTCACTGAATGCAGCTCTAAAACCCGGACCAGCTATTTGAGGACTCTGAAAAATACCAGGGAGGCTAGGATAGAAGACCAGAGAATTCAATATACGTACCCCTGAACTGGTGATGAGGTTCCCATTTTTCCTCCCATGTCTGGTAACCTGGATACAAGCCAGCCTGAAAGCTAGAACCAGGAACCAGATTACAGGAGGCACTCCAGAGACACCCTTGACTCTGGCTTTGCTGTTGTCCAGTCGCTCAGTTGTGTCCGACTCTTTTTGACCCCATGGACTGCAGCATGCCAGGCTTCCCTGTCCTTCCTTATCTCCCAGAGTTTGCTCAAACTCATGTCCATTGAGTTAATGATGAAGTCCAGCCATCTCATCCTCTGCTGTCCCCTTCTCCTCCTGCCCTCAATCTTTCCCAGCATCAGGGTCTTTTCCTAAGAGTTGACTCTCTGCATCAGGTGGCCAAATTATTGGAATTTCTGCTTCAGCATCAATCCTTCCAATGAATATTCAGGGTTGATTTCCTTTAGGAGTGACTGGTTTGATCTCTTTGCTGTCTGACTCTGGCTTAGAGAGTGGGAAAGGGAGCTCCTGCAAGAAAACCTCCTGCTGTTTCTCCCCTACCCGTTCCCTAGACCCTGGCTCCAAGCTATCCTTCCAGAGAGGTGGAAGCCAGAACTGTGTGCGCAGGTGCCATGGGGGTAAATGCTTTCTACCTTTTTACAACTTGCTTTAATTTTCCTGATGGTCTGTTTTGAAGGACAGATGTTCATGTTGACAAAGCCTTATGTATCTTTTGTGTGCTAAGTCACTTCAGTAGTGTCTCTCTTTAAGACCCTATTGACTCAAGCCCACCAGTTTCCTCCATCCATGGGATTCTCCAGGCAAAAATACTGGAATAGGTTGCCAATGCCCTCCTCAGAGGATCTTCCCAACCCAGGGATTGAACGCACATCTCTTGTGTCTCTTGCATTGGCAGGGAGGTTCTTTACCACTAGAGTTCAGTTCAGTTCAGTTCAGTCGCTCAGTCATGTCCAACTCTTTGCAACCCCATGAACCATGGAACACCAGGCCTCCCTGTCCATCACCAGCTGCCAGAGTCTACCCAAACTCATGTCCATCGAGTTGGTGATGCCATCCAGCCATCTCATCCTCTGTCGTCCCCTTCTCCTCCTGCCCCCAATCCTTCCCAGCATCAGGGTCTTTTCCAGTGAGGCAACTCTTCGCGTGAGGTGGCCAAAGTATTGGAGTTTCAGCTTCAACATCAGTCCTTCCAATGAACACCCAGGACTGATCTCCTTTAGGATGGACTGGTTGGGTCTCCTTGCAGTCCAAGGGACTCTCCAGAGTCTTCTCCAACACCACAGTTCAAAAGCATCAATTCTTTGGCGCTCAGCTTTCTTCACCGTCCAACTCTCACATCCATGCATGAATACTGGAAAAACATAGGTGGACCTAATGCACTAGAGTAGATTTGCTCACATGTTTATCATTTTAATGTTCTTCATTTTCTCCAATAGATGTGAATGTCTACCTGTTAGTTTTCTTCAACCTGAAGAACATCTTTGAGGATTTTTTACACTGTGGGTCTGCTAGCAACAAATTCTTTCTGCTTTGATTCTCCTAAAAATCTCTTTATTTCACTTGCATTAATTTTTTTTCTTTTTTGTTCTATGTATAGAATTTTGAGTCAGCCGTGTGTTTTTTTTTTATCATGTTGATTATACCATGTCTTCTAGCTCTGTTTTTTTTTTTTTCTTATGAGAAGTAGCCATAATTCATAGACATATTCTCCCTTATGTAGCATGTCTTCTTTCTTTGGATGCTTTTAATATTTTCTCTTGGTCTTTGGTTTTCCACAGTTTGACTGTAACAGGGTTGGTTATGTTTTTATTTGCACTTATCCTACTGGGGGTTTGTTGAGCTTCATGGATGTCTGGACTACTGTTTTGAATCAAATTTAGAATGATTTCAATAATATAGTTGCAATATTTCCTGCTCCATTTACTCTCTCTTCTTACATATGTCTTAGACTTCTAGAGACAGTCCCACAGCTCAATGTCAAAAAATCTTTTTCTCTCTGACTTTCAGCTCAGCTAATTTCTGTTGGCCTGTCTAGTGACCTATTCTCTATTTCTAGTGACCTACTGACTGTTACTGCTCCTTTCACTTGCTGTGTTTATTCTCCCATCAGTCATGGGAAATGAATATTTTCAGATACTGAGGTTTTCAGTTCTTGGATTTAAATTTGATTCTTTTTTCAATTTACATATCAAACCTGACAATCCCCTACCTTTTCATCCATCATACCCATGCATTCCTATAAATTCATTAACATATTTACCATAATTATGTTAAAATCCTTATCTGTTAATTTCAACATCTGGTTGGTCTGTGGGTCTCTTTCTATAATTGACTTTTCTCTTGACTATGTGTCATATTTTCCAGTATCTTTCCATGCTAGTAAATTTTTTATTTTATAGTATATATGGTGGCTCAGATGGTAAAAAATCTGCCTGAAATGCGGGCAACCCAGGTTTGATCCCTGGGTTGGAAAGATCCCCTGGAGAAGGAAATGGCAACCCACTCCAGTATTCTTGCCTGGGGAATTCCATCGAAAGAGAAACCTGACGGGCTACAGTCCATGGGATCGAAAAGAAACCATGCTCAGAAACCACTGAGCAGCTAACACTTTTCACTTTGAGACATTGTGGGTGAAACTTTGTAGATACTTTGAATTCTTTTCTCTAAAGAATGTTGACTTGTTTTAGAAGGCAGTTAAATTACTGGCAGAGAACCTTGATTTTTGGAGTTTGCATTTAGGTTTTTTTAAGGGTGATTCTGTTCCAGTTTTGTGACTGCCATAGGGTGAATTATTTAGTCCCAAGTCCTAGAGCATAGCCTTTGGGTTTTAAATTTTAAAAGCTTGAGGCATATTTTTCAGATCTGCTTAACTTGGCAGGACTTGAATTCCAAACTATGTCAGTAACAGGCAGCTGCTGAAATCTCTGCTCTGTTTTGTCAACTTTCTTGCTCTTGTTTCTCCCGGGGCATCTTGGAGACTCATCCCATGCAGATGCAGTTTAGGAATCAGCTGAAGGTGTGACTTGAGTGTCTACACAGACTTGGGGGCTGCCCTAGAATTCCCACCCCTCCCAATTTTAAGCCTCTCTGGCAGTCCCAAACTCCTTCTCATCCCTCAGTCCTATGTCCTATGGCAGAAAGCCTGCCACTTTGTGCTTCAGCTTCACCTGCCACACTGATGGCCCTGGGAGTACCCTTACTGCTGCTGCTGCTGCTACTAAGTCGCTTCATTCGTGTCCAGCTCTGTGCGACCCCACGGACAGCAGCCCACCAGGCTCCTCTGTCCACAGGATTCTCTAAGCAAGAATACTGGAGTGGGTTGCCATTTCTTTCTCCAGGGGATACCCTTAGGTAGGGGGAGAAAACACGGAAATGTGGGTCTCACTCAGTAAGGATCAAATCCGCTCCAGTTTCTGCCAGCTTTTGTTTAACTCCCAGTTGTTTGTCCTTTTTCCCCCGCACTTTTATAATTGTTATTGGCAGGAGAGGAGCCAAACATTCCACTGTGCCATGACTCTTGTTTTCGTAATTTTCGTCTGTTTCCCCTCTGTGTTATGGTCTGGATAATTTCATCACATATATCTTTCCATGCATTAAATTTCTCTCTGGCTTTGTTTCAGTGGCTATTTAATCTGTCAATTGAGATTTTAATTTCAGTGACTGTGTTTTTCATTTATAGAAATTTTATCTTTTTCACATCAGCCTATTTTTTCCCCCAAGGGCTCTGTTCTTTTCTTATGTTTTTAATTCCTTCTTAAGTTCCTTGTCATTTCAACCATACTTATTTTATAACCTCTGTCTGAGAACTGTATTATCTCTATATTCTGCAGGGTCAAATCAAATTACTTATTTGGTCAATTGACTTCTACTCATGGTGGATTGTATCTTTATATGTTTGAGTTTTTGACTCATATTTGGATTTCAAGTTTATGTTCAGCTGAGTTTTAGCTGTGGAGATGATCTGTGATCCTTGGTGAAGGGTATAACCCTGCCAAGAGGTTTTACACTGAATTGCCAGATATTCTGGTACTATTAGTGGCCTGGGTACACTTTTCAGCTAATTTCTTAATGTCAGGGTTCCTGTACCTTGGCAAAAGTTTTTCCAACCAGAGTCCAGATTGAAATAGATAATTTTCCTTGACAACTCCTTATGCTGATGGGTAGGTATATTTATCTGCTGGTGCTCAGTCGCTCAGTCATGTCCAACTGTTTGGGACCCCATGGACTGTAGCCCACCAGGCTCCTCTGTCCATGGGATTTCCCAGGCAAGAGTACTAGGGTGGGTTGCCATTTCCTTCTTCAGGGAATCTTCCCGACCCAGGATTGAATCTGTGTCTTCTGCATTGGCAGGCGGATTCTTTATGCTGAGCCACTGGGGAAGCCCCAGATATGTTTATAGTTCTCCATAAAACTCAAGCCTCTTCACTTCACATCCATGAGAGTAGCTATAATTAAAAAAAAAAAAAGAACAAAACAGAATACAAAGGTGTTCTTATGCATGTGGAGGAACTGGGACTTTTATGCACTGATGGTAGTAATATAAAATAGTGCGGCCCCTATGGGAAATAGGATGGCAGTTCCTCAGAAATTAAAAACAGACTCACTATTTGACCAAGCAATCCCGATTCTGGGTGTATACCCCAACGAATTGAAAGCAGGGAATTGAGGTAAAACTTGTACATTCATACTCATTCATAGCAACAATATTCACAATAGCCAAAATGTGGAAGCAATCCAAACATCCATTGATGAATGACTGTGTGGGTTAATAAAATGTGATTTTATATGTATATAAGTATGTTTACATATAAATTATAAATAAAATGGGATTATTATATATAAAATGCTGCTGCTAATTTGCTTCAGTCATGTCCGACTCTGTGCGACCCCATAGACGGCAGCCCACCAGGCTCCCCCGTCCCTGAGATTCTCCAGGCAAGAACACTGGAGTGGGTTGCCATTTCCTGCTCCAATGCATGAAAGTGAAAAGTGAAAGTGAAGTTGCTCAGTCGTGTCCGACTCTTAGCGACCCCATGGACTGCAGCCCACCATGCTCCTCCATCCATGGGATTTTCCAGGCAAGAGTACTGGAGTGGGGTGCCACTGCCTTCTCCAATATATAAAATAAATTCATGTAAATATATAATATTATTCAGTCTCAAAAAAGGGGATAAAACTCTGATACATGCTATAACATGGATGAACCCTAAAGATGTTATACTAAGTGAAATAAGCCAGTCACAAAAGAACAGATATTGTATGATTCCACTTACATGAGGTATGCAGAGTAGTCAGACTTAAAGAGTCAGAGAGTAGGATGGTGGTTGCCAGGGGCTTGAGGGAGGGAGCGGTGGGGAGTGTGCAGAGTCTCAGTTTGGGATGAAGAAAAATTTCTAGAAATGGGTGATGGTGATGGATGCACAAAGTGTGAATGTATTTAACACTATTGAATTATACACTTAAAAAATGGTTAAGATGGTAAATTTTATGTTATTTTCTGTTTTCCCCAGTAAAGAATAAAATAAAATAAAACTCAATCACCTTAATTCCTAAGATTGTCAGCTCATAGGCTCAATACTCTAGAAGTGAACTGTTGGTCACTCAGTCGTGTCCCACTCTTTGCGACCCCATGGACTGTAATCCACCAAACTCCTCTGTCCGTGGGATTCTCCAGGCAAGAATACTGGAGTGGGTCACCATTGTCTTCTCCAGGGGATCTTCCTGATCCCAAGACTGAACCTGGATCCCCTGCCTTGCTGGCGGATTCTTTCCCTTCTGAGCCTCACTACTCTAGGGATTTATCTTACTCTTTGAAGAGGTTAACTATATATTTAAACACTACTTTTAGCATTTTATTTAAGCTGTTTTGTTAAAGAAGAGTTTCTATTATTTCTCTATTTTTTCATAAATAGCCTCATCAAGTGAAGATCCTAAACAGAGCTTGCAAACTGGTGACTTACAGATTTTCTTGTTTGTTTTTGAGTTGGGACATCTCACACAAAAAGTCAGATTCTCACCTTCTCTCAAAAATTTTGAAGCTTGTCCAATATTGGGCCACATTCTCACCTGGCAATGGAAGGTCCCGCTAAGTACTGACTTCCCCTTTGAGATGGAATAAATGCTCTGGAGCTTGCCACACCTGCAGATCTAAAACTGACCTATTTTACTTTCATAAGTACAAAAAATCTTACAGTTTGCAACTGTGGGACTAACAGGACTCTATCAGGTTTTTATGTGCAAATAATTTCTTCTTGTAGGAAGCCTTTTTAAATTCAAGCACATAATCCACGCTTTACAGTGGTCTCTTCCTCTTATTACAGGGAAGAATTAGAAGTTTGATTGAAGGTGTCAGAAGCAATGAGGTGTCATAAAGTTTTGGGCAAGGAGTGATCTTTAGTCTTTGCAGCCTCTCTCATCTCCATAGACTTACCTTCACCCTTCTAATTTTCTCCATCCCAGGTGTTTGCTTTGATTAGAAGGCACCTGATGATGTATACAGAGCACTGCACCAGCGGTCACAACACAGGCATTCTCCTCCCAGACCTGCCTTTTACTAGCTGGGTACATCCCTTCCAGAAAGACCCAGTGACAAATCTAAATTCTTAATCTCCATCTCTGATTTCTTCATCTATCCGCTGCTACTTCCTCATCTTTCTATCGCATAAATATGATGGATCATGTGTCTATTAAGCTAACAATGGATCATCCGCTATTAATCTAATGTGCTTCTTTCAAGGGCACAGTTGCTTTGGGAGAACTTAAAATATTAGAAAAACTAACTAGATAGCCGATGTCCCTTGTGAAGAATAATTTTAGGAATTAACAAACAAAAACTAGTCTTCATGGTTGTGCTAGTGGTAAAGAGTCCACCTGCCAGTGCAGGAGACACTGGAGACACAGGTTCAATCCCTCGGTCAGGAAGATCACCTGGAGTAGGAAATGGCCACCCATTCCAGTATTCTTGCCTGGAAAATTCCAAGAACCGAGGAACCTGGCGGGCTACAGCCCATGGGGTTGCAAAGAGTTGGGCATGACTGAGCGACTGAGTGCACACACACATATCAGAGAATAATTATCTCTGCTCTTAGTTGCCACTTCTTTTTACTTTTAAGGTAAAAATCTCCTACTATTGCAATTGCTGTCAACTAATTCATTTAAACAAAGCCCTGTGTGGGCAAAAGAAAACATACCTATGGACACAATTTGGCTTATGAGCCACTAATTTAGAGGAGGAAATTCTAAAAATAATGGAAAAATTGTTTTAAGATTTATGCCTTTAATAAGTTGGATATAGTAAACCTCAAAAGTAGCACTTAATTTTATATCATTTTACATTCCCTAATGATTTCACACATAAATCTCTAGCCTCTTGTTAGTCCCCTGGGAAATCAAGCCATTTACTGATGTGTACTTCCACATAAGGACCTAGCAGGATGTCAGATAAAGAACATATGCTTAGTCTGGCCAATGTTTTCATGAAATTGTAGGTTTAGGAAGTACCTCCTGAGCTTCAAGTACCTCCTGAGCTTCTTGTCCAGAGATGGCAAATAACATGGTCCCATATGGAGCCATCATTCCCCATCCTCACGTCAGACATTGCCGGGCAAAGCGCTCAGCTTGTCTTCCTTGAACCACTAGTTTTATGGAATATCCTTAAGTAGTCATTAGTTTTTGTGGTTGTAGGAGTGAAAGTTTAATTGCAACCTGGATTCACTCTAGCTGGCTTAAGTAGCAAGTTATTGTTATTATTGTTGTTGTTAGTAGTAGTAGTAGCATACTCTGGGAGGCCAGACTTGCATGTTACTCAGCCAACAGTAACACGGCTGGGGCCAATGATAGGCCGAGAACAATGCTCAACCTCACTGCAGCCCTTTTCTGATAGAAGCACCACTGCCTGAGAGTGGACACCGGGCCCTGCACCACGTCCTCTCAGGTACACTAGACACCACAGCACCGTTCTTGTCAAGAGATGCAATGTGCCCCTAATGGACTGACTTCCTCTAGGAGGTAGCCCTGGGCACACATCTGATTGGCCCCATCTAGGTCATGTGCCTGCATCCAACCTCCAAAAGTGTCCTGGGAAACGTAATTTTTAGAAGATGGAGGTGCACACACTGTAAGGGAAGTTGGGATGGTGGGGGCAGGAGGTGAGTGAGTCAACCCACAGCATCTGCCACCTGGGTGAATTAGTTTAAGCTGAACTGCTCTCTTAGCAGAAAGTTTTTTCAGAGCTTTTATTTATTTTTTTAATGGGCTTTTTTGTAAATTCATTTATTATCTGTTTTTTTACTTTACAATATTGTATTGGTTTTGCCATACATTGACATGAATCCACCATGGGTGTACATGTGTTCCCCTTCCAGAACCCCCTCCCACCTCCCTCCCCATCCCTTCCCTCTGGGTCATCCTGGTGCACCAGCCCCGAGCACCCTGTCTCATGCATCAAACCTGGACTGGCGATTCATTTCACATATGATAATTTACATGTTTCAGTGCCATTCTCCCACATCATCCCGCCCTCGCCCTCTCCCATAGAGTCCAAATGCTAATGTTACTCCCTCTAAGAGAGGGTTTGTTTTTTGTTTTTTGGGTTTTTTTTTTTTTTTTTAGCTTTCTGGTCTATCCATTTATTTACATGTGTATCTTTTTTTTTAATTTTAATTCGAGGCTAATTGCTTTACAATGTTGTGGTGGTTTTTGCCATGAAGTTATGTTACCAGGAAATATTTTTTCCTAATCTTTCAGAACTAGTATGTTATATAGAACACAATTTGATGATTACTACAGCATGCCATTTGTATATCAAACATGAGTGTGTGTTTATGGTAGCAAGCCCTTCCCTGCAAAAGCCCAAGATCTTGGCAAATTTTGATGGACAGATAGGAGAGGAGCTAGGAGTCAGGGTCTTCAAGATGACAGACTTGGGTGTACAGCCCTGGTGGGGACCCAGAGCCTCTCTGGGCCTCTCAGGAGAGGATGACCTAGTCGTAAGTCCTGGGGATAAAGAACCAATCTGTTGGCATCACCCCCGGTTATCAGTGTCCGTACCCCACAGATATTTGCTCCGTGTGCATCAGTGAGCTGAGCCTACCAAATGGATTGCATCAGCGACCTTTTGATTTAAAACCTGGATTTGACAACATTCCCAAATGTGAAGGGTCATTTTCTCTTCTCACTAGTGACTCACTTGTTGAGAGCAAGCATTTGTTTGCAGATTACCAAAAAGAACATTTACTAGTAATTTGCAACACATTATCTTGTGGGAATCGGATTACAATTTAGGATTCCCTCATAAAACGAGCTTTAAGATTTATTACATTTCTGGAGAAATACGTGTGTTCCTTGCCTCTGTTAAGGATGCAGTTACAGGTCTTATGTGGGTTTCGGGTCAGCAGAGAATACCATCTTGATTCTTCATGATGGCCGAGATGAGTAAACTCTGTGCAGAAGGTAGAAATTAGCACGGGTCCTTTCCCAAAGGGATTCCTGCAGCAGTGAGAGGAGCCACAGAGGGAGGATGAGAAGGCATCTGGCTGACCTCATGGAAATGGAATCTGTGGGTCTGCAGAAGGAGCAGTGAGAGTTTATGGCCAAGCAGAGACTAGTCAGGGAGTCAGTAAATACAGTGCCTTGTCTTCCTCTCCACTCCAGTTGTTTCATTTTCTTACTGATGGGTCTTCATTTCTCCTACCCAGGGTTAGCACCTATGATGGTTAATTTTATGTGTCAACTTGCCTGGGCCACAGAGTGTCCCAACACTTGGTTAAACATTATTATATGTGTGTCTGTGAGGATATTTCTAGATGAGATGAACATGTGAATCAGTGACTGAGTAAAGCACATATGTCTCCCCGGTGGGGGTGGACCTTGCCCAATCTGAGGAACACTTGAGTAAATCAAAAAGACTTGAGTAAGGGAGAATTCTCCCGACTCCCTCTCATTCTCTTGGTTCCGTCTCTGTGGAGAACCCTGACTCATACAGCACCCAAAACTGGCTTTCTTCAAATATGTTCCTAGCCCATCCCCCTTTCTGTTTATTCCTTGGTTTTGTCAATTCTCTGGCTTATCTGCCTTAGTTTTCTCATCCATATAATTGGGGCAATTCTTCCTGTATTCCTTACTGAAAATCCCTTGGCAATTTCTCCAAATCAAATCAATAAGTATATATAAAGCAGTGGTCCTTAAACTTTGAGGATCCCAAAGTTTTGTTTACGTGGAGTATACGGAACAGTATTTACAATATTGTCTATAAGCCACTTTAGAAATTAATTAAAAATAAGAAGTGTTTAAAACACCAGAATAAAAAATCATATCTTAGCAGTCACTAAAGAAATTGTCATCACACATCATTTAGCTTCTGGACAACTCCTATGTACAGCAGTGACAGAATGAAAATCAAGACAAGTACCATCTTTTTAAAAGATTTGTATCTGTGTATTTGTTTTTTTTTTATTTTTGGCTGCTCTGTGTCTTCCGTGTTGTGTGCAGTCTTTCTCTAGTTGCAATGAGCGGGGACTATACTCTAGCTGCAGTTCGTGGGTTTCTCATTGTTGTGGCTTCTGGTTGCGGAGCAAGGGCCCTAGGCATGCTTGGTTCGTTAGTTGCAGCTCATGGCTTAGTTGCCTGGTGGCATGTGGGATCTTCCTAGACTAGGGATCAAACCAGTGTCCCTTATGTTGCAAGGCGGATTCTTAACCACTGGACCATCAGGGAATACCACCTTAATATTGCTATGAGGATCTCCCAGACTTCCAGGGAGGTCTTGGGGACTTCCAGGATTCACAGACATCTTGAAAATCACTGCCCTAGAGCATCTTCAAATGGTCTTCCTGCCTCCTTCTCTGGATCGCTGATCCCACCATCACTGCCTCACCAGTCTTCCTAGACACACATTTGAATGGGACATTCTTCTACTTAGAGCCCTTTCTGTAACTTCTCATGACTGGTAGGATAAGTATAAATGGCACACCACTGCAGCCATGATCTGGGTCATACCTATCCTTACCTGAAAACACCTATTCATCCGTTAGTCTCAGCTCATATAACTAGGACATTGTGATAATTTTAACATGTTTATCTAGGTTAAAATAGAATAAATAAAAAATTATACAAAATTCTTTTATGTATAGAGTTTAAATTTTTTAATTGGAGGATAATTGTTTCACAATATTGTATTGGCCTCCACCACACTAATAGATTTTTTAAAATTTATTTTTAGTTGGAGGATAATTGCTTTACAATGTGAATCAGCCATATGTTTACATATATCCTCTCCTTAAACCTCCTTCCCACCCCACCCCCCATCCCACCCCTCAAGATCATCACAGAGCAGAGCTGAGCCCCCTGTGCTATCCAGCAGGTTCCCACTAACTATCTGTCTTACACATGGTAGTTTATATATGTCAAGGCTACTCTTTCCATTCATCCCACCCTCTCCTTCCCCCTCTGTGTCCACAAGTCCATTCTCTACATCTGCATACTATTCCTGCCCTGCAAATAGGTCCATCAGTACCATTTTTCTAGATTCCATATATATGCATTAATATACAATATTTTTTTTCTTTTTCTGACTTACTTCACTCTGATAACAGGCTCTAGGTTCATCCACCTCACTAAATTGGTTCCTTTTTATGGCTGAGTAATATTCCATTGTATATTGGTACTACAACTTCTTTATGCATTCATCTGTCAATGGACATCTAGCTTGCTTCCATGTCCTGGCTATTGTAAATTGCACTGCAGTGGACATTGGGATACATATGTCTTTTTGAATCTTGGTCATACAGTAGTTTTATTACTAGTTTTTAAAGGAATCTCTGTACATACAGATATTTTGAGGATAAATAATGGCTTGGATGTAAAGATTTTATATTAGGGGTCAGAAAATTTTTAAATTTGATGCCTGGTGTCCGTTATACACTTTAAGGCTCTATAAAATACTAGTACTCTTTTTTAACTTTTGGTAAGTCTTTTTCCATACATATCCAAACTGTGGTTGTATTTATATACATAGGGTTTGCCTTCTAGAATAAAAGCATATCATCTATAATTTTTTTAAAACTTCATTCAAATACCATCTCATACCTTCCTTACCACTCTTTCCCTCCCCTGAGAGATGTTCCCATGAGCTCCTCACATACCTGAATGTTCACTTTCTTCACAAAGAGCCTATAAGCCCATTGAAGACATAAATCACATTTCACGGGTCTTTGTAACTAGATTTCGCTATAGTGACCAGTGCGGTTCCCGAGACTCAGTAGATTCTCTAAAAATGTTTATTAATTAATTGCTAATGGAAATCAGGCCTGTGTATATATTGCCCATGGTAATCCTTTTCCCAGCTTCCATACTGTCTTCCAAAATGGCTCTTCTCCCTAACATCCAAAATTCTGTCATTGGTGTCAAAACGCCATGTATCTATGAATCCTTCCTCACTCTCAATTCTTTTCACCAACTAGCTACTGAGCCCTCTTTATTTCTGCAGTGTCTCTCACATCCACCGTCTCCTTTCTATCATCTCCTGCCACAGCTTTAATTAACTTCTGCATTATCTCACTTGAGTATAGCTTCCTCATCTTCTGACAAAATAGCCCTGATTTCCAGACAAGGGAGCCTCTAGAGGGCAAAAGATTTATCCCTTACCATACTCCTGGCGTATTGCACAGGATTCAAAACATGTTTGTTTTTTTTAATAAAATGTGAACTCCCACCTATTATATATACTGTATCCAGAAAAAAATATTTTCAAAGCAACTTCTAATCATGTCCCTTACCAATTCAAAAACTTTTCTGTTTCCCATGAGTTACCAGATGTAAAGGATGCTGTTCATTCCCCAAGCCCACATCTCCTCAACTCCCAAATTTACTGGCAGCTATGGAGTACAGTCCCAAGACAGTTTTTCACCTCAGAGTCCTCAGCATCCTCTTTTTTTCCTAAAAGTGTTTCCACCATTAAAAGAGCTTGTTCTACTAAAGGTATAACCCAGAAGCTGAGAAAAGTCAAAACCCCTGAAGGCAACTCTCACCCATGTCAGTCTTCTCTCTCTTTAGCAGGGCTCGGTTTCTCAGAGGGCCCAGTGCCCACAATGGGAAATCACTAACAAATGTTTCTTTGGCTTCTCTCCTTTCCCTGCCTCATTCCCTCACTTCTTCCCGTGTGACCTTCTTTGATCACCTCCCAAATAAACTATCTGAACTCAAACAATGACACCGAACAAAATTTAAACTTCTTGGCCTGTCTTTCAAAGCACCCCATAACTTGATGCTAATCTGTCTTTCTAAGCTATGTCATCTCTTCCTCACACGTACCCCACCCTCTGGCCTAACTGGTACCCACACCATTGCACTCTAAGCCATAGTCATTGTGCATTTTCATGTATTAGTAATGGAGTGAGATCACTATGATTCACTTAGACCAACAGAGTTTCTCTGTCTGGTGTAGGGAAGGGCCTCACCTACCTTAGCAGAAGCCTCTTAAGGGAAGGGGACTACACTGCAGGGCTTCCCAGGTGGCGCTAGTGGTAAAAAACCCACCTGCCAATGAAGGAGATGTGAGAAACACAGATTTGATCCCTGCACTGGGAAGATCCCCTGGAGAAGGTCATGGAAACCCACTCCAGTATTCTTGCCTAGAGAATCCCATGGACAGAGGAGCCTGGCGGGCTTCAGTCCATGGGGTCTCAAAGAGTTGGACACGACTGAAACAACTTAGTTCAGTTCCATGCAAGCAAAAGAAAATGGTTCAGCTGATGGATTGACAGCCAATAGTGTCTGCCACAAAGAGATAACAGGAAGATAAGAAAGAAAATAGGTGGTCACCAAATTCTACCAAAAAATGCTGGAGAAGTACTGGTGAGCTGTAGTGAGTAATCTGACATATACTCCAATAGCAGACACTTGGTAGGTGCCCACAGACCCAGATCCATCCCTTCTGGCCACCTCCCTGACCCCTGCCACAGGGCCCTCCCAATGCTGGCCCATCCTGTGTGCAGGTGAGCATGTGTGCAGACATGCCAGGACCCCTGCGCCTGTGCTGGGGCTGCTTCTGCGAATAAAAGGACCGTGAAACTACCACCCCCCATTTTTCAGAAGTTGCCACCCCCTGCTGTAAAGACTATCTGCAAAGCCATAGGCTCCAGCTTCAGCTTCAGAGACCCATTCCTTTCTGCTCATGCGTTTCTGTTCAACTTGGATGCAGAGAATTTCCAAGTGTGCTCTGGAGCCGCCGTGGGCTATGAGACGTTAATAAAACACCCACTTGAAGGGCTTTGGAAGCACCTCTGGTTTTGGGGTTATTGATGTACTCATGGTGAGTGAAGGTATATTTCTGGTCCAATCATGAGTTCATTTCAAGACACATTAAAGAAGGATTTTTCCTTACTGCTGACTTCAGGATATTGGTCCCTAGAGACCAGGTGCTTTTCACAGCTCCTTAGAGGCCCATGAAGAGTGATGGAAAAATGCAGCCAGGCATTGCACATGGAAGTCAAACATACTAGAATTCAATTTGCATACTGCCTTAATTTAGCTGTTATTGATTCTCCTGGGGAGCCCACTTCACACCTTCACACATCTCCCTCAACTTGTTTCCATCTCAAAGGAGGAGGCAAGATGGGAATTTGGAAACACATTTTCTTCAAGACAGACATGTGTGCCCCGACTAAGTAATGGGCATTGCCTTCCATGAAGCATTTTTCACTATGGAGAAGTGTTCAAGCACATTTTCCTATAGGGACAAATGGCAGCCAGCCCTGAAGATGCTCACAGGATATGACATCACTATTGCACGTGACAGCCTGGACCCCCATCCCTGATCTGCCACCTCTCCCTCGCAGTGACCTCAGACAAGCCATTTGAATTGTCGGGGCCTCCTTTCTCTGATCTGCAGTAGTAGTAGGGATCAGTCTAGTCCTTCAGCCTCTTTCCCTGGATCCCTGCAGAGAAGGCAATGGCACCCCACTCCAGTACTCTTGCCTGGAAAATCCCATGGATGGAGGAGCCTGGTGGGCTGCAGTCCATGGGGTCACTGACAGTCGGACACGACTGAGCAACTTCACTTTCACTTTTCCCTTTCATGCACTGGAGAAGGAAATGGCAACCCACTCCAGTATTCTTGCCTGGAGAATCCCAGGGACGGCGCAGCCTGGTGGGCTGCCGTCTATGGGGTCGCACAGAGTCGGACACGACTGAAGCGACTTAGCAGCAGCAGCTGCCAAGTTATCCCCGCTCTGGGTCTGTGTAAACAGTTAAGCATTTTGTGAAAGTAAGCGATTCAGATTCCTACCTGTCCCTCAGATCCAGGTAAACTGTTCCTCCCTAGAGCTGTCAGTCACCAGCCTGAAACTGGCAGTATCCAGATGCACACATTAGCACTTCCCTAGTGGAGGACTCCTTGTTCTCCAGATTAAATGTGATTGTGCTTCTGCTTGGGCCAGTTATAGGAGTAACAGGAATGACTCCTCAGCTTATGTTATTTGCTGCACAAGCGCCATGACTCTTATGTGACTGAGACGTTCAGTCCACTGCAGCCAGAGTTTGCCCAGGGGTCCCCTACCAGTGGCCTGTGTCAACATTCCTCCTCGCTGATTCAAGCTGAAGACTCGCATAACCATGATACTGAGTCATTTGGAGGAAACCCAAATTCAACAGGCACCTTGAGTTAAATAAGTGAGATCCAGAGATGGATGCACCAGGAACTAGGAATGAGGCTGGACACTCACCAGTATTTCAGTCATTTAACATCTTGAAGCATTTTAGCTCAAATCAGAAGATGTGACAGTTAATAATAATAGCAGCTAGTATAATGTTATCATTTCCTTAAATTTTATTGGGTTTTTTTTGGGGGGTGGGGGGGATGCGGAGGAGGAGAGAAAAGTTTTCTTGCAGAGTTTTGCTGTTTTAGAAGCCAAATATGGTAATAGATGCTGGAGTCATCATAACCCACTGGAAACTGGAATGCAGAAATTGGGGCAGGGAATTGTCATCACAGCCCCATTGCCAGCTATAGAAAGGATCACCTAAGGCAGCTTAAAGAATTGAGAGGCTGCAAAATTAAATGGCAAATCAGGCAACTTCATCACTGATGGGCAGACTGTCTGGGGAACATGCCCAGAGTATCACTTCTTTCCTTTCTGGGATGCAGGTGAATTTTCTGGCTTTGGAGTTCAACTGGTCCTTCATGAACAGGAGATGAATACTACCAAATGTAGAGGGAAGAAGTTTTTTTCTCCAAGAGCAGAACATTTATCAGCAACATTTAGTACTTGCTGAATTTCTCAAGGAACAGAGAGTGGGTATTACAGGTGTGCCAAGTTATCACGGTCCCTTTGTTCTATGATTTTGTCACCTAAAGGAAGAGACACAGGTAGAACAGCTGTAGAACATACTGACAGCCGAAATGGAAGGAAACCACCCGCTATAATTGCTTGGAAAGATTCTGGCATAAAGAATCCGTGTTAAGATGAGAACAGGGTGTGGAAACTAAAAGAAGCCATGAGGTGATTTTGAATCAGACCGTGGATGATGAAAATTTGGCAGAAGGGAACCTTCATATAACATATTTGCATGTCCAGATTTACAAATGTGAATTCCATGGCCCAGGGTTCTGGAAGAAAACCAGCTGAAGAAACAGGTTTGAACCCTGGGTGGGAAAGATCCCCTGGAGAAGGAAATGGCAGCCCACTCCAGTATGCTTTCCTGGAGAATCCCATGGACAGAGGAACCTAGTGGGCTACAGTCCATGGGGTCTCAAAGAGTCAGACATGACTAAGTGACTGAAAATGCATTAGAGAATAAGATTGTTGGGTTAGATATCACCTGGTTATTATTCAACATACCATAAATTACTGGGGTTATGTACTTCACTCATGAGAAATTATTTTTAAGTCTCTTAGTTCAAAGTCTTCAAATTAACAGGTGGCTTGCTTAAGTCTGAGAACTTGATTTTGGATTAAGCAGCAAGGTAAACCAAAGATACTCCTTGAGAAAATCCTTGGGTGGCCTTCACCCTCTTACACTGAAAGGATGTGTCATCCACTTTCTTGCCTTCATCCTAAATTTTGGATAATTTTTCTGACAGTACCTGTGTTATTGGATTGTTGTGAAGACTAGATGAGTTAATACATATGAAGTCCTTAAAACAGTGCCCGGCCTTTCCTTTGCAAATGCTATTAAAATAAATTTGACTCTTGAGTTTGCACAGTTAAGTCAGGTCCACTTAATAATAATACCCAGAAGGTATTTAGAGCAAAAATCAAAAACGTTACTCCTAACAGCATTACCCTCCCTTAACCAGGAGAGACTTCCCACTGTTAGAGCAGAAGAGAAATGAATAGCAATAGCTGTTGTAATTAACACTGAAAATTAGCACTAGAGGTGGGAGTAAAATGGAGCAGGGGGTGGGGGGGGGGGGGAAACAGAGACTCAAAGGGCCAAGCCCTCACCTGCCACATCCAATGGGCCATCAGATCCCTCGAGAAGCCTGGAAACTACCACCTCCTCACCATTCACTCTGATGTCTGGTGCCCAGAGTGTTGAAGCAGGTTCCTCATGGGGCTCCTCCCTCCTGCTGTGTCTCTGACCTCCCTTCATCCTGAACAACTGCCACCAGAACCTGCTGCCTAAAACGTGGGTCCAATGTCACTCCCTTGCCCCTCAACCTTTAGCAGTGACCTGTTCCCTGGGTGACTCCCCACCATCCATTCTCAGCAGACCATTTCCACCCCCATGTCCCCACCTGGCTCTGGACTCTCATCCCCTATTCACGAGGGACTGCCTGGCCCCCGTCCACCGCCCACACCCACTGCTCCTGCTTGTCCTCACAAAGCCAGAGTCACCTTTCACAGACTCACTCAGCAATCTTTGCTGTGAAACCTTCCCAAAGCCTGGAGGACAGGCACCCCCCCCCACCTCTACCCTTGCGCCATTCTCAGGACTCACAGGGACTCCCCACCAGGATGTGTCACATCCTTAGAGGCCTCTCAACTATTTCACTTCAGCTCTTACTTCCTGCCGCTGGTCCAGTGCACACACCGTCACTGGTATAAATATTCATCTGCTGAGTGGTATGGCCTGGTTCCAACACTTTTCCTGGGGCAGAGCCTCACTGGATGCTTGGAAAACCTATTTCCCCATCTCTCGAGGTGCAGAGTCTACACTTCTTGGTCAGTCCCAGCCTGTGTGCATAATTTCAGGCTGGCCCAGGACATCTCCCATATATACTAGAGCCCGAGGCCCTTCCCTGTTTGTGTGTGTGAGAGAGAGAGAAAGCAATGAAAAATAATACTAGAGCTGAGAAAGAACAAGATAAAGGCAAGATAAGCAACTCCTGGCATTTAAGCATTTGATAGACTCTCGTTGTCAAGTACACTCTTCAAATATTTATAGACTCCACCATCCATCTGCTTTCCCCTCTTCAGCTCCAACACATTGCTGAGGACACAGGACTACTACCTGCTATGCTGTTCCATTTCCTGGAGTGAAAAGCAGAGCGGAACTATATCATTTTTCAAGGGGTCAAGAAGTGAACATATTATAAGGGAAGAAATACTTCCTGAGAGGAAAATAACAGGAAGGGCCCTAGCCTTGGATTTTCAGGTGTGGAAATGATACATGGGCATGATAAGAAACACTGCGTTCAGACTCCTAGTCATACTACAGACTCGCTTCTTGTTCCTGGTGCAAGGCATGTGAAGAAGGGCGATCTGACACTGTTTATTAGGGTTTTCGCTGAAAGTCAAAGCACAGGGAAGAAGATGAAGCAAATGTCCTGTGTCCTGGGGGATACCGTCCACTGAACACTCCTGGGATTTTGTGGAGGCAGCCACTCTGCCAACTGGGCATTATTTCCAGCAGTAAATAGAGGAGAGCCTGGAGTGTATCAAAGAAGAGAGTAGCTAGCTACTCAGAAGTCTGCAGCAGAGTGAGGCTTATTTTCCCTTTGTATGTCTGTAAATAAATGGTTTTAATTTGGGGAAACATACATCTGGAGTGTCGATGTATTGCCAAACAGACAGAGCCTCATCACAATATGACAACAGCATCCAGAAGGTTGTCTGCTTTCTGTGAAATGTTGCCCAGAGGGTGCTTGGTGTCTCAGAGCTCAGCATGATCAGTGGTTGCCCATTATGGGGGGCACATTAACCCATTAATTCTTGGGAAGAATTAGCCAGAGAATGACACTTGCAATGCGGGGGTCAAGTATGTGAACCTAGGGTGTTCAGAATTCTTGCCTTGGTCCTGCTGCTGCCTTTACCTCTCAGCAACCCCATTTAACCTCTTTGTGCCTCAATGCAACCGTTGGAAAGGGAGATTCAGTGTAGAGCAAGCTCCCAGTGTGACCGTTCCTTCTTTAAGAAAATTAAACTTGACATACTAGATAAATGAGCTCTGCTGAGAGCTTCATCATGGGATTCTTGAAGGCAGAAAAGTCCATGGTATACATTATAAAATAGACGTTGATTCATTTAAAAATATACTTTCATTCACACTTTCAAGAAACAATTGTTTCTCATAGAAAAGTACTTTTCTGAATTACATGCCCTGTTGCTGCTTAATCAATGCCTGTTGAGCCCACTGCTGCTGCTGCTGCTGCTGCTAAGTCACTTCAGTCGTGTCTGACTCTGTGCGACCCCATAGAGGGCAGCCCACCAGGCTCCCCCATCCCTGGGATTCTCCAGGCAAGAACACTGGAGTGGGTTGCCATTTCCTTCTCCAATGCATGAAAGTGAAAAGTGAAAGTGAAGTCGCTCAGTCATGTCTGACTCTTAGCGACTCCATGGACCGCAGCCTACGAGGCTCCTCTGTCCTGGGATTTTCCAGGCAAAAGTACTGGACTGGGTTGCCAGTGCCTTCTCCGGTTGAGCCCACAACACTTACCAAATGCAAAACAAAAGAAATGTTAACTATATAGCAAAATACTGTCAGCATCATTAGTATGAAATCATGGTGGCTCAGGTGGTAAAGAATCTGCCTGCAATGCAGGGAACCTGAGTTCAGTCCCTGAGACCTGAATATCCCCTGGAGGAAGGAATGGCTACCCACTCTAGAATTCTTGCCTGGAGGATATCACAGACATAGGAACCTGGCAGGCTACCGTCCATGGGGTTGAAAAGAGTCAGACATGACTGAGCGACTAACAACAGTATCCTTAACACATAGTATGTTAGCTCTAAAAAATGATCTTGGAGACCATTTTGTTCTATCTCTCCATATTATAGCTGAGAAAACTGAAACCCGCTGAGATAAATTACTGGCCATTTATGATATTTCAAAATATGTCACCTGTATAAAATTTTTCCTAATGTTCAAGTACAGATCAGTTAAATTGAGCATCTCAGAATGAAATCGCCTCTGTTTCCCAAAGTTATCTATTCACATGACTGTTCGTGTGTCCATTACCATTAATATCTTCTACTTTGTTTTGTTGAAAAAATTAAAAGACAAGATCTGAAGGGGGGAAAGTGTAAGAGTTGTGAGGGAGGGAAGTTTGTTTTTTTTTCTTCCAGATCCTTCCTTAACAGTTTTCATGACACAATGTGGACTTTGAGATTCCCTCTTAGACTCACAGGGATCTAGTGTGAACCAAAATAAGGCTCCCTGTTTAAGGAGACACTTGCTTTTTCTTGTTATCTACGAGGTATTTACCGTGAAGTCTGACCATCTAGGTGTTCAGACAGAGCTTGGAGAAATTCCTGGTCTCCCAAACACGAGTGAGGAGGAAGCTCATTTTGGGGAAATTTGGAATGGCAGGAGTGTAGATGGCCAGGCCATGATGGTTAGACTGGTGTGGCTGGCCTGGGGTCACAGGCTTGCTAGCTGGGGGACAGAGAGGACTCTGCCCTCAGGTGTTCAACGATGGATACTATCATTAACCCCCTTCACGGATGAGGCTGTAGCAGCTAGAGAGGCTCCCCGTAGAGATCAGCCATGGATTTTGTCTCTAGGTTCCCTGGCATTCTGGAAGGAACAACCAGGACTACCCCCTTCTCCATCTGAGTTGTTGACTCTGGACAGTGCCTGTGAGGGGAAGAGGCATGGGAGAGGGGAGGGACACGTAAGGACACGAAAAGAGAGTCGATGAGAGCTCTGATTCTGGGGTTTCAGGGGTAAAATTCACCATAAGTGTACCCAACCTGGATTCCATGAATCACACTCCTTATTAAATCAGCCTATGAGTGCCGTCAGGAGAAGGAAATAGCAACCCACTCCAGTGTTCTTGCCTGGGGAATCCCAGGGACAGAGGAGCCTGGTGGGCTGCCGTCTGTGGGGTCGCACAGAGTCGGACAGGACTGAACCGACTTAGCAGCAGCAGCAGCATGAGTGCCGTCAGGATTGCAGAGATTTACTGCTGCAGTCCATGGGGGTGGCAAAGAATCGGCAGGACTTAGCTGAGCATGCACGCACTGTTGCCTAGATACAGCCCTGGGCGTGGCTGGGCTCTTCCTGAACCATTTGAAGGGCCAGGCAAGGCTATGCCTACACCCGGGAACACCTACACTGTCTCCCACTCACACATTCAGCACCTGCCCAGGACTCCTACACCACTCCAAGCCCCAGAGGAGGTGACCACATGGGGTCAAGGGATGTGGGCAGTGAGCCTTACATCTCCATAAGAGGCAACCCCAGGGCTACCTGGGGAGTGGTTGGACAGGGTGAAGTAAGATACACGTGTGTGTGCCAGTGAGTGTGTGTACTTGTTCTTAGAATTCCAGGAACACTCGACTCCAGGAACATCTGACACTCCCTATCATCTGCCCACAGGTCAATTGCAGGGGTAGATTCAAGTTTTGTAGAGCTGAAAATTTACACAATTGGAGGGCTCTCTTTATGAAAAATAATTACAAAATTATGAATACCATTTTGTGTGAAAATAAATATTTATTTAGAATGAGGAAAGAAACTACAGCAAATGACAATTTTAAAGATCTGACCAGTGCCAGAAACATTGCAAAGTCTAGAAACATGTTTTGATTCATTAACAGCCTGACACCTTTACATGTTTTTCACATTTTCTTGGCTAGTCTTTGACTCACTTTTCCTCTGACAATGATATTGTATTACCATTTTCTGCAGAGAGAATGGACAGAAAATTCAATTTCAATCTCTGATTTCTAGCTGAAAACTTTCAGCTTCACAATTTCTCATTGGCAGTGTTTTACTTCTTGTTTTTTTAGAACTGTTGTCAAACGTGGGGAAATCTATCAAGTTTCTTTCATATAAGAGCTGCAGGATTTAAGGTTATTTTGACTTTTCTAGCACAATGACTAATCCTAGATATTCTTTAAATTGATAACACTCATTAGCCAGAGAATCATATATCATATTGTAGTGGTGAATATGAGTTTCCTGTTTTCTTCATTGAAGTCAATATTTTATGTCAGATCAGCAGGAAATGAAAACTCTTATCAGTGTGTTCAATAAATCATATGAATGATTTACTCTTCTTTCATTGGCTTATCAAGTAATCCAAGAATCTACCTATTACAAGCATACCTCATTTTATTAAACTCCACTTTGTTAAAATTTGCCGATACTGTGTTTTCTATAAATTGAAGGTTTGTGGCAACCCTGCATTGAGCGAGTCTTTTGGCGCCATTTTTTGCAACAGCATTTGCTCACTGTGTGTTTCTGTGTCACAGTTGATAATTCTGGCAATATTTCAAACCTTTTCATTATTGTTATATTTGTTTTGGTGATATGTGATCAGTGACCTTTGATATCACTACTATGGCTCATTGAAGGTTCAAATGATAATTAGCACTTTCTAGCAATAAAGTATTTTTTAATTAAAGTATGTACCAGTGATTTTTAGACATGCTATTAGACATTTAGTAGACTAAAGAATAGTGTGAATATAACTTACATATGCACCAAAGGAGAAGAGGGCATCAGAGAATGAGATGGTTAGATAGCATCAGCAACTGAGCGCGCGCGTGCACACACACACACACACACACACACACACATACATGAAAACATTGCAGTAGTCTAGAACCAAGCCTGAAATATCTTTGAGATATGCCTGTATTTCTGTTTCCAGAAGATTTCTCTACACACAAAATGTATTAGCCCAATAATTATACAAAGAAATGACTGTGTGTCATGTATATACCTCATTAAACCCAAAATAAAGAAATCCCCAATGCAGGTGCCCTTTAACTATTTCCCAAAATGTCCTCAGACACTCTTAACACCCCTGGACAATAAGGAGAAGTGAGATCGGAAATAGACTGCAGTCTTAACTGATTGCAATAAAATATTTGTCTTTTGCAAATTTTACTGAAACATATGGACCATATGAACACATTTCCTCCTCCCAGGATCTTGGTGCTCGAGCTCGTGCTGAGTCATGTTCAACTCTTTGCAACCCCATGGACTGCAACCTGCCAGCCTCCTCTGTCCATGGAATTTTCAAGGCGAGAATACTGGAGTGCGATGCCCCTTATTGGGAGAGTCTTGAACTACCTGGGGAACCTTCCCCTGGCTAGCATGTAACCAGTATACGCGATGGAGCAGGTACCCTTGGGTAATGCATCACCTAGTCAGTACAGGCAACCCAGAGGAAGGAAGGGAGGGTTGGAGGCAGCCTTCCTGAAACAAAGCTCACATTTCTTCCTGGGCCCTAGAAGTTGTAGATCCTGTTTAAACAGTAGTTCCACCTAGGCTCTAACAATGGAAGACAATTTATCAACAAGCAGAATCTAACGCCAACACTTTTCTTCTAGTAACACTGTTATGAAACACAGTAAAACTATTTGATGAAAGCTAGGCTGACATATGATCTCTAACAATTAAGTATTCTATCATCCACAATCTGTCTTCAATATTAAACCTTCCTATTGTTTTCTCTTCTAGTATGTTTTAACATTCTAGGAGTTTATCACAACTACATAGACCCTCTACTACAGCTTACACCTGTGCTATTTAACCCTAGTTACATAGTGAAATCACTTCAGTAACTTTATAAAATTCTGTTGCCAAGACTCCACCCCCAGTGACTAATTGGCCCAGGGAGTAGGGTCCAGGCTTCAGTATCTTTTTAAACTCCTAATATGTACCCTGGAAAAAACAACTGGATTAGATTTCAGTACTCACTCCCTTAGTACCACTTTGTGGCTACTCCTAGAAACTCACAGGTAGCTATTGCATACACATAATGTAATTTTGACTGTTAGTTTGTTTTGTAAATTGATTTCTCAAACTTTGAGAGGTAAGGTCAATTTGTTTCCTTACCAAAGTACAGAAATTAAATGGCTGTATAAAATCATGGTCATTTTATTTGCTTTTCCTTGGCCACCTGATATCATAAACAGATGACAGTGAGTGACATTCCTGAAGATGGGTGGCCCACAGGCTGCATGGCCATTTGTGACAACCCTGGTCATAATAACATTTGAACCAGAAGTAAATGTGAATCTATCCATAAAGAGATTGGCCCTCATATTTTCTCCAGATACAGTCTGATTACGTGGTCAGCTCTTTTAGGAGCAATTGACAGTTTCCTAGCCTGGCCTTGAGAATGGGGAGCTCTGAGAACAAAAGGTAGAACTGAAATTGATTGTTATTTATATAAAGGGGCTCCAGACTCTTCCCACAAAGGAGGTTTGAGGGAGCGAGTGCTGTAACTCACTTCAAGTGAAAAAAATCCAGTTATTTTTGCTTATATAATGCCAGTGACCTGCATCAGATTTTTGTCACCTCCTTAAATGAAGATGCCAGGCAGTGAAGAACAGAATTCAGGAAATAAAGTAGCCATTTAAATCTCGGGACTTTTTTCTGTTGTTGTTTTGAAACATCCTTGAAGAAATGTCATCTTGGTATTTCTTAATTTCTCAAGACTTCGCTTATGTAGGAATTTTATTTATCCCACAGCAGAGAGGGAGACACTGGCAGAGAGGAATGGAGCTCAGGTTATAGGATACACTTTGGTTGGAATCTGAGCCACTCCCACAGCATGAGGAAATGAAGTTTCTATATCCAGGTGAAGGGTCCTCCTGTTTCAAAGGAGATCCCAAAATAGAAAACACCAGAGTTTGTCTGGAATGGACAAGAAGACTCTTGTTCTTTTGCCTCACTGATTCCCATATGAGGGAACAGAATTTATCTGGGAATTTCTCACTAACCTTGGAAAAGACCTTACTTTGTTCCATTAATTTGATCTCTTCATAGATAACTGTCAGATCAAACCCAGAGCACTGGGAATGTGTGATCACTGCCTAAGTTAATTCTTCTTTTATTAAAAACAAATCTGATCTTTCATGCCTTTATTAAAAAAAAAAAAATGGACCATGCAAAATGGTCCCAAGCTGCGATGTCCTTGGCTTGCTTTGTGACTCACCATTACTAACCAAAAGCTAGAGATAGGCTACTTTGTATCATCTACAGATCTACACATGCTTTCCAAGAGGAGGCTGAGCTAAGCAAATCAGCTTGTGGTCCATGGGTTCTCCATTTCTTAAACCAAACAGATCCTCCTGGCCTTTAGTGTCCTTCTCTCCGTAGTCCCTGGCTGTGAGACTAGGGCCCACAGTAACTTCAAAGAAGCAAATTTACCCTGAAGCCATGCCATGCCTCCATGGTCATTCACTGCTGCCCAATCGCTTGACTCCTCAATCAACACATGCAGCTTGGCAGGAAAGGGAGAGTGGAATGTGGTCCCTCACCTGTGTTATCCTTGCTCCGACTCACAGTTCTATTCCTTAGAAGAGAGCGATAAAAATGATGCTGAAGGAGTGAGCTCAGGCTAGATTGGGAAGGAACATGGCGTTTGTCCTGTTTCTGTTCAGTATTTTTCAACTCAAATGACAGTTAAAATATTTACAGTCTCCATTCTGAACCATTCAATACTACATGTGTGTTACACATATTGGGTTCCTATTGAATTCATTAATAGATAGCAAATGTTATTTAAATATTCTTTTAGCAGTTTAAAAGTTTCTATCAGCGATCTAAAATGTTAATCCCCCCCCCCAAAATGAAATTATTTTAAAGCAACCTACAGAATTGAGATCAGGTACATAAACTGGAAATTGATTGATCTCTGCTCACTTATATTTCAGTTCTTGTATTTAGAAAAAGACTATGACTGCAAATAAGAGTGGGGCTAGATCACTGTTGCCTGATCTACTTAGGGTGGTATAATTTGCCTTACTGGAGAAGGAAATGGCAACCAACTCCAGTATTCTTGCCTGGGAAATTCCATGGACGGAGGAGCCTGGTAGGCTACAGTCCACAGGGTCACAAAGAGTTGGACATGACTTAGCGACTAAACAACAACAGCAATCTGTCTTATGCATAAATAGACACTTTTGACCTAAAAGTTTTAGGAACTATGTATCTTTGGTGGTGGAAGTTAATCAGTCACACTTTCCATATGGGGGTGGTTATATAACTGAGTTCTGGTTGGTAGACTGAGTAGAAGTGAGAAGTATCTGCCTAGGAGAACCTCCTGTGTTCAGTCCTTGCCCTTCCACCATCCTCTGGTTGGATGATGAGGTCTATAAAGACCTAGAGCAGAGCAGTCACCAGACAGAAGGAAAACAGGTCCCTGAAAGACCACCTGGGGCAGAGCCCCCACACCCCTTCTGGCATGCATTGAACTGTGTTGTGAGCAAGAAGTAGAATCCTGCATGTTAAGCAGCTACAGATTCGGGATGGGTTGTTAAAGCAGTTAGCCCAGCCTGACTAACACTCTAAAGAGAATGTGCTTCAGACAAGCACAAGGGGAATTCTGCAATAGAACATGGGGATCCATTACAGGTTTTGAAATAGACTTGGTTCATGATCAGGTTTGAGAGGATGTAAGACTTGCACATAGAGTTCATTGCATGGAGCTGGTTGTTCTGGGACAAGCAGGCGGCGATGTGGGTCCAGAGAGGAGGTTCAGATCCTGGGTTCAGCCCAAGAGAAGCAGCTGGCATTCAAATCCTCCTCCCAGGAACTGGGACTCAGTGGTTAGAATCCCCACCAGGAGTCCAGGGCAGGAAACTCGGTCATGGTAGTGGGGGGAACGTGAGGGAGGAAACTCAGCCAAAGTCAATACTGAGAGACATCTAATCCTTTTCTGAAATATGATAATATAATAAAGGCTCCAGACACAGGGACTTTTTATCATGCTTTTAAGGCTTTATTCACTGAGCGATACTTAAGAAACATTTTTTTCTTAGCAAGTTTTTGCATTTTAATAAGAGAATCAGAAAGCATTTTGAAGTAGGAATGGGCGATGGAAAAAGAGTAGGTGTTCCTTTCCTCTTGGTCATATCTAAAAAGCATTTGTGTGTTTTCTTAGGTCGTGAATTCAGTAGCAATTATTTATTCTCAGGGCAGGAAAAGATAATGAAAAAATTAAAGAGATTTGTCTTGCTCAGATCTTGAGACACATAACTATGGACAATGGACAGAGATGCAAATTCACTTCCGTTTGGAAAATGCTGAGGACACTGAACATCCCTCTGATGGCACATTTTCCTTTCTTATTATTACTGTTTTGTTGTTATTACTATTTCATTCCCTCAATGAATGAACGCTGATTGTACCCCCAAATCTGCCAGAATCTAAGGGGGACACACAAGAGAGTTGTAAGAATGAACCACGGCCCTCTCCCATCGGGAACATTCTTGAACTCATTTGGTCAATGTTTCATGAGTGTTTATTCCTGCCTAGGAGAGCCTCCTGTGTCCAGTCCCTCTTCTGGGTCACACTGTTTTTGGAAAATGACGATGACTAAGGAGTTCATGGTGTAACAGGAGGGGTAGGTGAAGAATGAAGGAATTGTCTAAAACACCAAAATTCACAAAACTCACTGCAAACTCTATGTCAAAAATAAATGGATTACTCACCTTACTTTATAAAATTGAGTGCCCTTTTGGCCAAATTGGGCATAAACTGAAACTTGGGAAATCCTGATTCCACCTAAGTTTGGGTGGAGTGAGTGAAGGGGTCCCAGGCAATGCCAGGGCTCTCAGAGGGTGGCTGGTTCTTCGTCATCCCCTGAAAATGCTGGCTTCCACTGTGATGGCCACCATCTATCCAGGTCTCAGCCCATAGCCCCTCAATCCTGCGTGCAGGGCTACATCCGGCCTGGAGCCTCCTTATGCTAGGTGTGGGCCATTCTTGAGCCCCTGAGAAAGTATTCGGCAGCTCGCAGGCTGCACCAAGGCATGAAAAACTCTGAGGCTATCTAGGTCCCATCTCTCCTCCGAGTCATGACAGAACTTGTAAGCAGGACAGTGTTCGCAGTCATTCCCCACATTAGAGTACTAACAACTCCCTGGAACTGTCAAAGCCCTAGTGCCACAGTGTTGCTTCTCTGGAGTCTTGCCACCTACCAGGATCCTGGGAAAGCCCTCACTCGTGACCCCACACAATGGGTGGGCATCCGTCCCACCTTACCCACTCCTGCAGAAAAACACACCCCTTGTGGAAGCACTCTTTATTTCCCCTCCAACTCTTCTCTTTCACCCAAGCTGAGGAAGTTGGAAGCTCTGCTTTTCATCTTCCCTGCTGTTTTTTCCTGGGCTTTGGTTTTGGAAACTCAAAAGCCAGACGAGGCTCCCCTTTCCCTGCTTTTGGTTAACACATCCTCTCCCTGAGTCAGTAAAACCACAAACAATGAGCTTTGTCTGGTTGGGAGTAAGGCAGCAGATGGGCCAAGATGTAACAATACTGTTCTATTCTGCACGCACACATACCTGTCCTCCAGCCTCCAAATTACACAGAGATAACTGCTGCCTGGATTCACTCAATGCCCCTCTTCTCTAATGCACTGATAAAATCTGCACCGCAAACGGCCAGGTAACACACCTTGTCCCTGTCTGGATTCGTGTATTCAGTTTCATAGTTCTGTGCTGTTTGCTGATGCTCTTCTCTGTTTCACTTTGTCCGTGTCCCAGCTTAACCTGGAAGATTGGTCGGATTAGTTACTCCCAGAGTGATTTTATTAACTACAGAGAACTCTCTCTGCAATTTTAAAAAGCTGTTCTGATGTGACAGTTTAGATTCCTAACATGAGATTCTTTAACAACTACATTTCTGTAGCGCTGGCTATTCCCATTCCTTGTTGAAACTGGACACATCTGGGCAAAGGCAGAAACTTAAGACAATTTTGATCTCCTCTAAAATGGGCTCCATAAAATGACTACTCCAAACTATCTTCTCTTCTCCGCATTATTATGGAGAGGAGTGGTATTATAGGCCCTGCTGGTTTGGGGACAGCACTTGAAAATTCTTCTGTTTAGAAACGATCTAGAAAAACTGTCTCCTCATTTCTCCACTTCTTTGGAGTCATTTCCTCTTCCCTTGCAGCTCAGCTGGTAAAGAATCTGCCTGCAATGCGGGAGACCTAGGTTTCATCCCTGGGTTGGGAAGATCCCCTGGAGATGAGGCTACCCGCTCCAGTATTCTAGTCGGGAGAATTCCAGGGACTGTATAGTCCATGGGGTCTTAAAGAGTCGGACACAACTGAGCGACTTTCACTTTCACTCTGCGATTACTGCCTGTACTGCGTTGTCGTCATCCTCCCAGTGGAGGGGGGTTTGATGATCTCTCTCCCGCATTGCTTAGTTTTTCTATTTAGCTGTTTGTCCACACATATGTGTGTATACGTTATCAAAATGCCCCTAACACTCTTTGATGGGGAGGATGAGCAGGGGATGACTTAATTTTGCCTGGAGGGGAAAAAAAAAGAGTGGGCAGGGACAGTGAAGGCCTTATGCAAGAGGTGACAATTGAAGGAGGTTTGAAGAATGAATGGAATTTCACCATTTGGGAGAGATGGCTAGCTATCTTGGGGGCGGTAGGTGAACACAAGCCAAGGAGCGCGGCAGATAGAAAGGAGCATGAATGAAGGCATAGGCACTTGAAAGACTGTGGTGTGAAAAGAACAGGGGCAGTTTCTGCTGATTAAAGGATGTGGAAACCGTATCAGAAGAGAAATATCTATCATCAGTGTTCAGCCCTGGTTGACTATAAAAAAGAAACTGAAAGTCTTTAAAAATAAAACACACAGACAAGTAAAGAAGATACCAGATTCAGAAACCAGAAAGCACTCCTTCCGCTGCCATGTCAAAAACTGCCCTTTGCTTGTCAGAGCTCTGTGCAGGAATCACCCTCTCTGAGGAATAAAGAGCACCCAGATAGGGTAACTGTGAGTAACTCATTGCTGCAGCACCCCAGGCATGAACAAACAGAGAGAGCTTCCGTCCATCCTCCTTAGCGGCCCTTTGATGAAGAAAAAGAAGCATCCGAAGGTATACCCACTACCTGCAAGGATGTTAAACCCACATGAAGTGGGGCTTTCCCGCACACTAAAACTTCTGCCTGTCCTCCAGTCCAGCCAAGTCACTTTAATAATGATGACCAAAATGATGCTGCTGAATGAAACTCCCAAGGGCTTGAGTATTTTATTTGAATAAATACTCCACTCAGTTCCTCATAGCCTCAAATTCTCAAATGATGGGGATAAAACTCGTGGCCATTAACAGAGGTGAGGTGAAGAGGCACAAGAGCATCAGTGGCCTCTTGGAGTTTTCTGCCCCCCGCCCACCGAGGTTAGTGGATTCGTTTTGGAGCGCACCACCCCAGGCTCCTCCCTCATACTCTCAATTTCTCCTTGGGCGATATCTAGAGATTAATAAGGGTGGCCCACCCAGAGAGTGACCACGAGCAAGCCAGCAATGGGCTGGACTCCCTGTTTGGCAGGAATGTTTGAGGAGGCTTTTTAAACTTTACAGAAATAAGGATCGTGACCCTAAGAAACATATTGCCTGTAAGTTTACCCTTGGGAAGCAACTTCCAGCCTCTCCTAGTTTTTGAAAACTCACTGAGATAATGAAGAGATCAGCATGCTCTCTTGGGATCCCAGAATGTCTCAGCTGAGAGAGCTTCCAGGAAGTAGTCAGTTTAAAAGACAGGGCCAGCTCTGGGTACACGCTCAGCCCTCCACACACCTTGTCACTAGGCAGCACCCAAGCGTGAGGCTATGCCAGGCAATCCTCCTTCAGCAGCACAGAGCTGCTCTTTGCACTTCGATGTGTGTCTCAGCCCCACAGTTTTCATCTTGGAGTGTCCTTTTTCTTTCTTCTAGGAGCAAGGTAACTTCTGCTTGTCTACTGTGCATCCAGTTAGCACAGGAGATCAGTGACTCAACACTGACCTCCACTGGTTGGCGTAGAAATACCTAATCCCCTTCTCTCCAGACCTTGCACATTTTCACAGGTTGGGCCCGCTGGCACCTTGCGTGCATATGCTAGCGTTTCAATGGTGATTGAAGTTTTAAATGAGTATGGACCTACCTCATGGGGTTACATGTGTAGATTCTGAAAAATTCTGGCCAATAACATTGAACCTTGGGACCATAGACCTTGAATTGCCTCAAGGCCCCCGTACTGCCACACACCAAGCAGGATGTTGCACTATTTTGCTTGCCAGATTTGGACAGTCAAGGTTCCATTCACAGGGATCTGAGAAATCTAGGTCCATCTATTTCCCTGGTGATATTAATAACTACTCAGTTTCCAGTATGGTCTTCCCAGATGGCTCAGTGGTAAAGAATCCATCTGCCAGTTCAATCCTTGGGTTGGGAAGATCCCCTGGAGAAGGAAATGGCAACCCACTCCAGTATTCTTGCCTGGGAAATCCAATGGACAGAGGAGCTTGGTAGGCTACAGTCCTTGGGGTCGCAAAAGAGTTGAACACAACTGAGCATACGCACACACACAGAGTTTCCAATTGATTTATTATTATCTTTTAAATACTATAGACTCACATTGGCATTGTAACCCCATTTTCAGTAGGTACAATAACCCTACCTAGACTCACCTTGTGCCAGATACCATGTTATCAATGCCTTCATTGTCTGCCAGGAGGCAGTGAGATCAGTGCCCCCACGTTTGGGCTGTAATTCTCCTCACGGGGGTCATCAGGGTTTGGAACCAGCCAGCCACGGTTTTCTGGCAAGATGGAAGGAAAAGTCGACAAGGGGATCTCTAGACCCTGAAAACGTGCAAGCCCACTATTTTTCCTGGAAATATGTCTGGAAATATTTACAGTACTTCCTTTAAATCCAGAGCAGCCCCTCAGACACTGAAGCTCTTGCTGATTCTGATGGAAGGCTAACAGAGGCCTCCCCACTCAGGAGCTTACAATAAGGGAGCAATTGGAAGAGGAGAATCTGATTTGGAAATAACTGCCATTTGGTCCCACTGAACAGAGGTCAGAAAGGTCTAAGCAAATAATATAACAGGTGTTCCTGACTGCTAAGAAAACCAGAGCCAAAACCAAAACTTTAGGAGAGCAAACCTGTGTTATTTGGGTTGGTGCCTGCATTTGGAACAGGATGTTGCCTTAACACCACTATGTCAAGATGAATTTTAAGCAGAAGTTTTAAAAGATACATTTGCAATAGACATAAAAGTTGAATGAAATAGTTTAAATGGATATCATTGTTGCTTCAATGCCCTTTAATATATTTAAATATTTCATATAAATTTTGAGTAGGTAATATAGTGAGCGTGCATGCCTGCTCAGTTGCTTCATCATGTCCAACTCTTTGTAACCCTATGGACTGTAGCCCGCCAGGCTCCTCTGTCCATGGGATCTCCAGGCAAGAATACTGGAGTGGGTTGCCAATTCCTTCTCCATATTACTATAGAGGAGGAAATTCTATCTATATAGGATCTATATAGGAAATCCTACTATAAGGATCAATAAACTACAGGACAGCTCCTTGTTTTAATAAATAAAGTTTTGCTAAAACACAGCCATGCCCATTTGTTTACATATTGCTTTATGACAGCAGAGTTGAGTAGCTTCAAGAGAGACCGTATTGTCTACAAAACCTAAAATATTTACAATCTGGCTATTTAAGAAAAAGTTTGCTGGCTCCTGTTGTAAAAAGTTGGGTTTACATTTCAATATGCGTCACTGAAGACTCTTACAACTTTTTCTCAGCTCAGCGCCCACGGGCATGTTCCTTGTGGGGCCTCTTGTGTCCTTGTTTGAACCTCACTGATTTTGGAAGACGACTTTCTCAATTTTCGTTTTGGGTCTCTGTTATTTCCTAGTTTTACAAAGGATAAGCTTTGTATTGCTGTCTTCCCTGTTTTCCTTTCTGTTTTGGGGTGGTTTTCCTGAGAAGTGAATAAGAAAATGCTGAATTTGCTCTGCATATTAAAATTAGAATTCCTCAGATGATAGTCCAAGAAATTGTGTTTCGTTTGCCTCTTTGGCTGGCTGTTTTGGTCATCCTAGCATACCAGATGTCTTTGTCCTAAATACATCTAGACGTTTTCTTTTTAATTCTTTGTATGAGTTTTATAATTCTCTTTAGGTATGATTTAGTTCCCAGTGAAAAACATAAACACGTATTTTAAATCTTTAAATATGTAAATGAGGAAGAGAAATTTTACGATTTTACATTTTATGTTGTCCTAAATCCTGACTCACGTGGGACAGTTCAAAGGGATATTTAGCTTTTTAAACTTCGGAAGTAACTGTAAATAAACCCTGCTATAAATATTTTTAAAAAGAGATGGAAATAATATGCTTTAAAGCACTTCCCAACTTCACCCTCAAATTTTACTGCTATTTAAGTCTTATTTAATTACATACTGGTCTTATTTTTAAATTATAACAATTTTTTAGAACTTTAATATATTTGCATATTTTCCAAAGCCATTGTGTCCAAATATCTTCCCTAAATTTAATTTCATTTATACTTATAAATTTAATTTTTTAAATGAAGTAAAATTTTAGTTGCAATTGTACAATTCAATAGGGGGCTTCTCTGGTGGCTCAGATGGTAAAGAATCTGCCTGCAATGCAGGAGACCTGGGTTCATTCCCTGGATTGGGAAAATCCCCTGGAGAAAGGAAAGACTACCCACTCCAGTACTCTTGCCTGGGGAAGTCCCATGGACAGAGCGACAAAAACTTTTTCAAATAAAATACTATTCAATATTTTATTTCTGTCTGCTTCTCTGCCTTTTATTTTTAAGAGTAGTCTGTTTCTGCAAACGTCATTGTTGCTATTGTTTAATTGCTGAGCCACATCTGACTCTTTTGTGACCCCCATGGACTTCAGCCCACCAGGCTCCTCTGTCCCAGTTTTCCAAGCAAGAATATTGAAGTGGGTTCCTGTTCCATTCTCCAGGGGATCTTCCCAACCCAGGGATTGAACCCATGTCTCCTGCATTGGCAGGCGGATTGCTTACCACTGAGCCACCAGGGAAGCCTCTCTGCAAACTTTAATGAAGTATTTATTAAATGGTATTTCATGGGGAATTCATGCAAGGAGAGCGTCTTTTGGAAAAGACGTACTTGCATGTAATTGCTGTGAAAACAGTTCCATATCTATCTTGTACCCGACTGTGTCTCCAATACCTAAAGCAATGTGTGGCATATAGTAGACACCCACTATACACGTGTAGAGTGATGAATGGACAGGAGACCCTGATGCAAGATTTTTTCTGTTCTCTTGCTGTTGACTAGGTAGAGAACCAAAGAGTGAGACAGGAACTCCAGGAAAAGGAGTCAGTTTGGTGTGGGTAAGGGTGAAAAGGATGACTGATTTTAAAACTGGGTTTAGGAATCAAAAGTTAAGCTCTAGCGATCAGGAATAGCATTAGGTCTTCAAATGAGAAATTGTTGATATTCTTGCAAATTGTGCTTTTTCTATAAAATTGTGGAATTAAAAATCTTTCTTCATTTCCAAAGAAAAATAGAAAAGTCAAGGGCAATAACCAGAGGAATAAAGAAGCCATAAAGGGAGCTACTATGGTGTCCTGGGGTACATTTTAAATTAGAAGGCACTTTAGCAAAAATCTTTTTGTTGAAGACTTTTAAAAAATTGGATCAATTCCCAGTTTCCCAGGCAATTTACTGTTATGAAGCTTGTCTGCGTGACTGACCCAACCATGAAAATGATAATAGCAACTTGATGAACTGTCAGATAAAGCTTGGCGACTTTTCCTCACCAACCACTGGCCCCATAGGAAATATTAATCACTGCAGTTTTTACCTTGTACCAGATATTTAAAAACTAAAACCTAAGAAATTCATTTCCATGTGTTTAAGCAGGAAAAAAAAAGAGAGAGACAGAGTGAGGTTTCACTCAATCTATTTCAGAAATTATAGCCACCTTGGGACTAAACAGTTCTTTTAGCCTTAGCCCAGAGGCAGTCACATGCGGACACTGTATGCATTTGGGGTGATAAAAATTGAGCTGTGGTCTAACCTATTGCATAATTTTCATTCTAAAATTACTTCGCTCTGGACATAATGACGCTATCAGTCAAGCTATCATCTGGCTAGTTAAATGAAGTCAGAAAATAATCTCAGCCGGTCTCAGAGGAGTGGGAATTCAACTGCCTGAGGTGCTGAGAGTTCCTGAGAGTTTGTTCTAGATCTGTTGGATAGGCATTTGGTCTTACCTTCAGTCTCCACGGTGAAGGCCATTCAGACCAGGGAAGAAGCTGCTTTAGATGAGGCCTCTAACCCAAAATGGAAACACTTAACAAGGCCAGACTTTTTTTTTTTTCCCCTTCCTTTCGGATCTAATGCATGAGATTGTTCCTAATTAGGCAGAGTCTGCCTCAAAAAGTACCCCCTCCACAAATGCAGGAAAGAGCTCTCCTTTAAAAATGTCTTCGAAACAAAGATACATCAGGCTTGAACCTCAGTTTTCATTTAAGGAGTCACAGCTGCATAAACAATGTTTGCTCGCTACAAGAAGAAAATGTATTGTATTTGTCAAGGATAAAGTAAGCACATCGGGGACTCTGTTAGTGACACGGTGTCACCCTGCGTGGTCCTTTGAGACAGCAGGCACAGGGACAGTTCAACAACGGAGGCAGCTTTCATGTCATGTTACTCCCTTTCTGTTTCACATTTCAGAACGATCCTGCATTCAGACCATCTAAATTACTATGAGTGTTGGGAAAAGAGAGTAAATAAGGTGATGGACCATTTACCATCCTTATTCTCTATACTTTCTGGAAAGAAAGTTCTTGAAAAAAAATAGAATATACATTCTTTGAAGAATTTCAGTGGTTGCAGGCATTCACTCCAGGTCTTGGGGTCTGATCCAGCCTTACAGCAATGTTTTCATGACTTTAAATTTCACGGAGAGTTAAAATTGGTTTTAAAACCAATACAGAGTTTCCATCTTTTAATTTTATAAAGAGAAAGGTCCTTTAAACCAAACAGAATATGTCTGTCATTCATGGGCCTCACTTTTTGTAAGAAATGAACATTTTAATACCAAAAGAGAGAGGCAAGAAAAGCAAAAATAAAAATCTCAAAATAGAAGACAGAGCCTGCCATACATTTAGCTGTATGAGACGGTTCAGTCTATTTTCTTCGTCCTTCTTGCCTCACTACTGAAGTTGAAGACTATGTCAACAACTGGCCCTGGCCCACAACTGGCATTTGGAAATCACTCCATTAGGGAAAAGACCACAGAGAACTTCTGGTGCCAAGAACTATAGAAAGAGGAGGTGTCTGGTTGCATGCTGTCCATGCATAGCCCTTTCACAGTCATCCATCATGACCTATATCTCAGCAATCTGTAAGTGTTCTAAAGGGGCTTGCGGGGGAATCAACTGTTGTGAATTTTTTAGTTTATTTAAAAGTTTGGCAAAACTTATATTAAACACCACGAGAGTCTTAAATCTTTAAAGCCCCGTGGAATTTCAAAGAGCTTAATGATGTTTTCTTTTTAATGACCTTGACCCTAGAAATTAATTTTTTTAAAGTAGTGTTACTGTATTATAGAAAGAGTTCTGAAAATTTTCAAGACATCATGTGGTACCAATGAAAACACATAGACTTCCTGATGGTTTCACGCAGGAAAAGTATACGTGTGTGTGTGTGTGTGTGTGTGTGTGTGTGTGTGTGTGTGTAACTGTGTGAGCTGGAAACACTTTCCAGGAAGAGCCCTGCTTTTATTTGTCAGGGCCCCAGAAACTTGCTGTGATCCCAATAAACAAATTCCGCAATTTCGGTGCTTTATAGGGGGCTTCTAAACAGGAAAAAAAAGCAGAGTATTAATAGAAGAATGCAGGCAGAAACTGAATGTCAAGGACCCAGAGAAAGCATTTAGAAAGGAAAGCAACCAGAGAGGTTCCCAGAGGAAGACCATTGAGGGGGGCAGTGGCCATATCAGACCTCTAACAGAGTGCCCTTGGGCCTCTGTGGACCCAGGGTGGTCCTGACTGGAGCCTCATAACCGCTCTCCTTTCTGTAGACTCCTTCCTGTTCAACAGCAATGCGTATCATTGGCTGGAACCTTCTATCCCGGAAAGGATTGTAACAACTGGCATTTCTGAGAGGGAAATCTGCTCACCTGTGAAAAGTTCCTGGCGGGGAACTCTGTGGTCAGGCCCGTGGAGAAAATGGACCTCCTCCAGGGACCTAAGCATTAATGCCCCTCTCACTTTTCATCAGCCCTTCCACCTGAGCCACATGGCCTGGGAGCCCCAAGCCAAGTAGAGAAAGACTAGCTACTCCAACAGCCTGCGTTTTAGCCATGAGGCCTAACGGTAGGAAGGCTGAAGGATGAGTCGGAAGAACTGGATTGGTCTCTGTACCTGTAGAAAAGTTGCCCAGATTCTCTGGCCTCATGTTTAAAAAATCTGTAAGATGAAAAAAATTGGTGTTTATCTGTTTTGGGGTTTGCTTTTTATTCATCTCTTTACGGTATTTGTTTGTTGTTGCTTTTTCACTTTTGTTCTCAGTAGTGGAACCCTATTTCCAGTAGAATTACCATTTGAAAATTGATGTAAATAAATAAATGTGAAACTGGCCTGATGATCTGCAGGAGGGCAGGGGTTAGTGGGTTGTGGGAATTCAGACCTGAGGTACACCCCTGGGGCTGGATGGGCCCACCTGCTCTGAGAAGCCCCTGGTGAAACCGCAGGGTAGTGGTCTTCAACATCCTTCCAGCCCTCACAGCTGCTGACTCGGTGCTAGAGCTATAGAAAATCGATTTGGGTGTATATACATAGATAATGTTTTCAAAGATGAGTTTTTGTCTGTACATAGAGATGTAGGGTGGTCTTCCCAGGTGGCGCAGTGGTAAAGAATCCACCTGCCAACACAGGAGACACAGGAGACATGGGTTCAATCCCTGGATCAGGAAGATCCCCTGGAAAAGGAAATGGCAGTCCACTCCAGTATTCTCGCCTGGAGAATCCCATGGACAGAGGAGCCTGTTGGGCTACAGTCCTTGAGGTCACATAAGAGTCAGACACGACTTAGTGGCTAAACAACAAAAAACAAAAGGTGTAGGGTAAAGAACAAGAAAGGCCATGGCAAGATAAACAGTTTACTTCTGAGCACAAGAAAAGCAGTTATGGAGGACCTAAGACCTAATAGAGCCTAAGGTCTATTATAGGATACTATGATCAGCCAGTTCAGCAGAAAGGCATAAACTTCAGTCTGCAGAATTACAAATGCCTTTCAATCAGTCACAGTTGGGATTGAGGGTGTATGTGGCTTGTTGATATACGTGAATAGTTGTATGTAGTTTTACATGTACAACTCTAGTTCATAGATAAGTAGATATTTAAAGTACTGGAGAAAAATCTTGAACATAGTGAAAGCTGTAGAATGAATGATAAAATATATATATATGTATATATATATACATATATATGTGTGTGTGTGTGTATATATATATATATATATATATATATATATATATATATATCTTAAAACTTTTATTCAAAGTTTGATTCAACCTATTGCAGGTGAAAAGCCAAATTCTCTAAATGATAAAAAACTAAATGAATTATTTTATTCTCAGAGTAATCTACAGTTATTAGAACTCTTCATATTGGTGGTACGATAGCTATGTCATGTGAAATGTACTTATGCTGATATGTTTGAGTTTGACCAAAATTGGTGTAAGCCTTGGAAAGAAGGATAACTAAGAGTTTAAATATCTTCCCTTTAACAACTGTTAGTTACTCAATCGTCTTTGGCTTTTTGCGACCCTATGGACTTATAGCCCACCAGGCTCCCCTGTCCATGGAATTCTCCAGGGAAGAATGAGTGAGTGAGTGAAGTCTCTCAGTCGTGTCTGACTCTTTGTGACCCCATGGACTGTAGCCTACCAGGTTCCTCCGTCCATGGGATTTTCCAGGCAAGAATACTGGAGTGGTTTGCCATTTCCTTCTCCAAGAGATCTTCCCAACCCAGGGATTGAACCCGGGTCTCCCACATTATAGGCAGACACTTTATCATCTGAGCCACCAGGGAGCAATACTAGAGTAGATAGCCATTTCTTTTTCCATGTTAACAACTGAAAAGTCTCCATAATTTTTATCCAACATAAGAATATATAAACATTTTGGGGTAAATGATAGAGGTCTTTGATTTAAATATTGAAGAGATGATCCTGGAATTACATGGTAAAACAAAGAAGTGCTGTGTTTTATGGCTTAGCCAACTTATGAGATATGCATTACTTTGTATAAGTTCTACTTATTTTCCATGATTTACTTTTTTTTTTTTTAAATCTTCCTGTCTGCTTTCATGTCATTTTCTCCTGTTGCTTGTCTCTTTTTTTTTTTTTAATAAATTTATTTATTTTAGTTGGGGGCTAATTACTTTACAGTATTGTAGTAGTTTTTGCCATACATTGACATGAATCAGCCATGGGTTCACATGTGCTCCCCCTCCCGAACCCTCCTCCCACCTCCCTCCCCATCCCATCCCTCTGGGTCATCCCAATGCTCCAGCCCTGAGCATTTGTCCCATGCATAGAACATGGAATGGTGTTCCGCTTCACATATGACAATATACATGTTTCAATGCTATTGTCCCAGAACGTCCCACCCTCCCCTTCTTCCTCAGAGTCCACAAGACTGTTCTATGCATCTGTGTCTCTTATTCTGTCTCGCATATAGGGTTACCGTTACCATTTTTCAAATTCCATATATATGCATTAGTATACTGTATTGGTGTTTTTCTTTCTGGCTTTCTTCACTCTGTATAATGGGCTCCAGTTTCATCCATCTCAATAGAACTGATTCAAATGTATTTTTTTAATGGCTGAGTAATATTCCATTGTGTATATGTACCACAGCTTCCTTATTCATTCGTCTGCCGATGGACATCTAGGTTGCTTCCATGTCCTGGCTATTGTAAACAGTGCTGCGATGAACATTGGGGTACACACGTCTCTTTCAATTCTGGTTTCCTCGGTGTGTATGCCCAGCAGTGGGATTGCTGGGTCATATGGCAGTTCTATTCCCAGTTTTTTAAGGAATCTCCACACTGTTCTCCATAGTGGCTGTACTAGTTTGCATTCCCACCAACAGTGTAAGAGGGTTCCCTTTTCTCCACACCCTCTCCAGCATTTATTGCTTGTAGACTTTTGGATAGCAGCCATTCTGACTGGTGTGTAATGGTACCTCATTGTGGTTTTGATTTGCATTTCTCTGATAATGAGTGATGTTGAGCATCTTTTCATGTGTTTGTTAGCCATCTGTATGTCTTCTTTGGAGAAATGTCTGTTTAGTTCTTTGGCCCATTTTTTGATTGGGTCGTTTATTTTTCTGGAATTCAGCTGCAGGAGTTGCTTGTATATTTTTGAGATTAATTGTCTGTTGCTTCGTTTGCTGTTACTTTTTTATATGAATTATACCAAATTTCTCTCTAATTAGATTGAAATAGAATTTCAAGGAGATATTTCTTTTTATAAATGTGTTCTTATCAATTTTAAAATGGAATAGCAAATGCCATTTTTAAAATTTATTTATTTATTTTAATTGGAGGCTAATTACTTTACAATATGCAAATGTCATATTTTGATCTTTGAAATAAATAACCAGTTTATATTAAAGACCTTGAACTTCCATATTTAATGTCTAGAATGACAAAAAAAGAGAACACAAAAATGGCATTTTAAACAATATGTATTTAAATTAAACTTCAACATGGAAAGCTTTTAAATTAGCAAACATCCGCACCTGATAAAAGATCAAATGAGCAATATTTTACAGTCTAGTTTAAGATACAGAAAAATGCATTAGAAATGGAAGACTGGCTCTGTATCTATTTGAGTGAGGTCATTGTCACCACTATAGTATTTGAAGGAGTCTGTTGTGAAGTGAAAATGTGGGAATTCACTTAAAGGGACAGAGGCACATTTTGAAATATTTACCTCATGATTTTGTCATATGGATTTAAGAAGAGTTCACATGTGGAAATTCATTCTGTCAACCCAAAGTAAGAGAATGCTCTTCTTTTGATGATTTTGATGAAGATTTTCATGGTGATCATTTTTGTCACCCAGAGCTTATCAACTTGACAAAATGTCTAGATATGAACATTGAATGAGTTTTACAAAACTCTTTTATTTAGAAAATGAATTTTGAAGACAAGAAAAAGAAACAAATAGAAGTTGACTCCATGAGTCATTAGCTCTCCTCTGCAAACCAATCTAGTCTCAGGTTAAATGAAGCTAGGACCAATATTGGTGGAACACTGAGTGACCAGACCATCTATCCATCCATCCATCCATCCATATATATGTTTAGGAACTAATGTAGTTCCTGCAAGTAAATTGAACTTTAATTTAGTCATATAAATTATGTTGTTTATTTTTTTTCATATAAATGAATGTTTACTGGTATGTTCCTTGGAGTAATGGAACAGTTTGTCTTTTTTTTATTGGAGTACATTTGGTTTACAATATTGTGTTAGTTTTAGATGTACAGGAAAATGATTTATGACTTAAGTCTATTTTTTTTCAGATCATTTTCCCATGTAGGTTATCACAGAGCATTAAGTAGAGTTCCCTATAGTAAATGAAATATCCTTGTTGATTATTTTATATATAGTAGTGTGTATATATTAATCCCAGACTCCCTTTTCGTAACCATAAGTTTGTTTTTTAAGTCTGTGACTCTATTTTGTAAATAAGTTCATTTGTATCATTTCTCTAGATTCCACATATAAGTGATATCATATGATATTTATCTTCCTTTGACTTAACTTCACTTAGTATAAAAACCTCTAGGTCCACCCATGTTGCTACAGATGGTATTATTTCATTCTTTCTATGGCTGAGTAATATTCTATTGTATATATGTATCACATTTTCTTTATTCCTCTGTCAGTGGACGTTTAGGTTGCTTCCATGTCTTGGCTTTTGTAAAGAGTGGTGCAATAAACATTGGGGTGCATGTATGTTTTCTGAGGGTAATTTTCTTCAGATACATGCCCAAGAGTGGGATTGCTGGATCACATGGTAGCTCTGTTTTTAGTTTTTTAAGGAACCTCCATACTGTTCTCTATACTGTGTCAAATTTACATTCCCACCAACAGTGTAGGAGGGTTCCCTTTTCTCCACACCCTCTCCAGCATTTATTGTTTATAGACTTTTTGATGATGGCCATTCTGAGCAGTGTGAAATGATACCTTCTTGTAGTTTTGATTTGCATTTCTCTAACAATAGTGACACTGAACATCTTTTCATATGTTTTTTTGACCATCTGTATGTCTTCTTTGGAGAAATGTCTCTTTAGATCTTCTGTTCATTTTTTGATTGGGTTGTTTTTTGCTTTAGAGCTGCATGAGCTGATTGTATATTTTGGAGATTAATCCCTTGTTGGATGCATTGTTTGCAAATATTTTCCCCATTCTGTGGGTTATCTTTTCATTTTGTTTATAGTTTCCTTTGCTGTGCAAAAGCTTACAAGTTTAATGAGGTCCCATTTGTTTATTTTTGTTTTTATTTTTATTACTCTAAGATCCAAAAATATATTGCTGCAATTTATGTTTTATAGTATCCAGTCTTACATTTAGGTCTTTAGCCCATTTTTCATTTATTTTTGTGCCTGGTATTAGAGAATGTTCTCATTTCTTTCTTGTACATGCAGCTGTCCAGTTTTCCCAGCACGACTTATTGAAGAGACTGCTTTTTCTCCATTGTATATTCTTGCCTCCTTTGTCATGAATTAACTGACGATTGTTGTTCAGTTGCTAAATCATGTCCAACTCTTTGCAACCTGATGGACTGCAGCATTCGAGGCTTTCTGTCCTTCACTCTCTCCCTGAGTTTGCTCAAACTCATGTCCATTGAGTCAGTCCACTGAGATGCCATCCAACCATCTCATCCTCTGTTGCCCCTTTTCCTGTCACCCTCAATTTTTCCCAGCATCTGGGTCTTTTCCAGAGTCAGCTCTTTGCATCAGATGGACAAAAGATTGGAGCTTGTGCTTCAGCATCAGTCCTTCCAATGAATATTCAGGGTTGATTTCCTTTAGGATTGACTAGTTTGATCTCCTTGCTGTCCCAGGGGCTCTCAAGAGTCTTCTCCAACTACACAGTTCAAAATCATCAATTCTTCGACGCTCAGCCTTCTTTATGCTCCAGCTCTCACATCCGTACCTGACTAGTGGAGAAACCATAGCTTTGATTATACGGACCTTTGTTGACAAAGTAATTTCTCTACTTTTTAATACATTGTCTAGGTTTGTCATAGCTTTTCTTCCAAGGAGCAAGCGTCTTTTAATTTCTTGGCTGCAGTCACCGTCCACAGTGATTTTGGAGCCAAAGAAAATAAAACCTGTCACTATTTCCACTTTTTCCCCTTCTGTTTGCCATGAAGTGATGGGACTGGATGCTGTAATTGACCATAGGTTCAGGGGTTTATTTCTGAGCTTTCTATCCTATTCCATTGTAAGTCTGTCTTTGTGCCATGCAACATCGTTTTGATTACTATGCCTTATAGTATAGTCTGAAATCAGGAAGCCTGAGTCAGGGAGCCTGATCCCTAGAACTCCATTTTTGTTTCTCAAGATAGCTTTGGCTATTTGGAATCTTTTTTGTTTCCACACAAATTGTAAGATTTTTGTTCTAGATCTGCAGAAAATGGCATTGGTAATTTGACAAGGATTGCATTGAATCTGTAGATTACCTTGGGTAGTATAATCATTTTGACAATATTGATTCTTCCAATCCAAGAACATGATATATCTTTCCATATGTTTGTGTCATGATTTCTTTCATCTTATAGAGTCTTATAGTTTTCAGAGTAAGGTCTTGGAACAGTTCTGTTTTGACTGTAGTGGTTACAGAAATCTCTACTTAGAATCAAATTCCATAGAACTACTAACTACTACTATATACAACAGTACATGTAGAGACTGATAAAAACTGAATAAGGTTTGTAAACTGGTTAGCACCATTGTACCAATGTCAGTTTCCTGGTTTTGCTATTTTTTCTATAGTCATATAAGATATCATGGGGAAAACTGAGTGAAGAGTTTATAAGACCCCATGCAATATATATGGCAACTTCCTATATGAATATACAGTCTTTGAATAATATATCAATTTATAATTATTTCAAAATAAAAGGTTAAAAATAAGTAGATGCATATGTAACAAGTTATCGGGATACATATAAAAGTTCCTGAGCATTTTACTTGGCAAACTCTATTATTCACTAGTCTTACTGCTTTTGGCAAGGGCCACCTTCATTTTCTCAGAAACTCATTTATTTGCAATGAACAGTTTTAAAACCTATAATGAAAAGACCCCATTTAGGAACATGTTAGGTATCTAGTCATTACTTTCAGTGGGGTGTCATCCTGGAATTTCTTGTTTTTTATGGGTACCTATTGTTAATAGAGGGCTTCCCTGGTGGCTCAGTGGTAAAGAATCCACCTGCAATGCGGGAGCCACAGGAGATGTGGGTTCAATCCCTGGGTTGGGAAGATCTCCTGGAGGAAGGTATGGTAACCCACTCCACTATTGTTGCCTGAAGAATCCCAAGGACAAAGGATCCTGGTGCACTACAGTCCATACAGTTGCAAAGAGTCAGACATGACTGAAGCAACTTAGCCTGCATGCATTGTTGATAGAAAAATAACCTCCACTCAAAGATCTTTTCAACCTACTGAAATGGATAAAGGAAGGTGTGAGGGGACACTTGGAAATCATATGTTTATTGATACGGAAAATCACGCATACACACACTCCTACTAAATTGACTGGATTTGTTGTCAACTCTTTTCCTATAATTTCCATACTAATTAGATCAACTATTGAGCAGGTTCAGTCATCAAAACACCTGGAAACAATGGACCAGTTGTATCTTGCATCTAGACTAGATGGTGATTTGAACCAGAGCTAGGCCCAAGTTAGGTAAGAATGTATGTTTATTGATGCTTTGGCTAAATTTGAAGTAAATAAACCCATGGACCCACTTAGGCTGCACCTTAGTTTGTGAATGTTTGTGACTTGACATTGCAACATTTCTTCCAGAAGAAGCGAGACCTGGGAACAGGAGCAGAACAACATTCAGTGCAGTTTCATGGCAGTAATTCCAGCCCTATTAACTTAACCACTCCTGATACTTGAAAAACAGCAAAGCTACCTTTTTAATGGAAAATTTAAAAAGTTAATTTCAAAACAGAAAATATTCTTGAAGTGGCTATCAAAAAAGCATAGAATTTCATAATATAGGTATTGTATCAACTATTTAAATTTAATCAAACAAACAAAAGTGTGAGGAAAATTGCATCAACAAGGTTTATCTCATTCTTTTTGTCTTTCCATCAAAATTGCCAATAGACAGGAAAATGGATAGAAGAGCTTTATTCACATTCTAAGTATGACTAGTCACCCTATGTGAGTGTAAACAGTATTCGTACTATATACACATTTAGTTCAATTCTGAGTTACACAGGAAATAGATGTATAACAATTATCATTTAACTGAGACTCTAAAAGAGGCAAGGAAACCCAAGAAAAATCGAGAGAAGAGAATCAAAGACCAATAGCTCTTAACTTTAGTTATATATGAGAATGTTTAGATACAAAACATTATGCAGTTAATAGCTTTATGAGTTCCTTTGACCTCAAAGTCTATGCATGATGGTCCAAGACCTAGTGAGAGGCTGAGAGATGAAAGGATATGGAGACAGACTATGAGGACAGTGAGATTGTGTATAAAATAGCTGTCACATCAGCTATATGCAGATGATCAAATGGCATGAAAGGTTTCAAGTGTGAGAAGCACTATGTTTTTCATTTGATCAGATCAGTAAACCAATCAAATTCATTTGATGACTTCTTCATCTTCCAAATTATCCCACTGCTTTCTTTGTGTTTAGGATTATAATACCTGGCTCAGGTATTCTTCCTCCCCTGACCTCCCTTCCTCTAGCCCAGACACACACACACACATGTGCACACACACATGTTCTAAGCATGCGCTGTGCCCCTGTATGCCTCCATTACATTTAGAACTAGATTACACATGCAGGAAAGAGAAGGGCATTTATGTAACCTCATCTCTTCTCCATGTAGCAACTTAAGCCAACACTGTCTTTGGCGACTTGTTTCTCAGATCCCTGTGAATTTATTTTTCCATCAGATACCCTCTACACTCCACAGACACTTCATAATGCTTCCTTAAAGAAAAAGAAAATGAAGCCATGATGATAATGAAGTCTTTATCAAGGCAAGAGGAACAAATTAGTGTTACTTCTGTCCTGGGAAAGATTCCTGTCAACCTTGAAAGTATCTCCTGACTTATGACTGTAAGTGTGGAGCAAGTATGAGCTTGTCTACAAGAATAGAAATTTATAAACCAGGGCTCAGCTTTAAATATCACTTCCATTGAGCACAGGAGGCATCAGAGAGAAGCAAGCTCTCTGGGAACATACACCAAGACTACAACAGCCTCAGCCTTCGGTTCTGATGTGAGCTCAGTGAAACCAGGACGGTGGTAATTTTTTGGCTGTAGAAAGGAACACTGGGATCCTTGATGCGGATACCCAGATTATGCAGAATACCTCTTATTCAAAGCTCTGCTGAATTTAACATGTCTTGGAACTCGTGAATCCACAGAACTGACACTCCTCTGAGATAGACTTACTGCATAAGTGTCTGGATCAGAGCATAAGGAACGATGGAGAATGGGGCCAACTGTTTCAGAGACTCTTTAGACGTGAAAGATATGATTCTTCTAGTCTTGTGTTCTGCACAGAACAAGTAACTGAATGATTCCCTATACTTCAGTGGCCTTCATTTAAACCAAGGAAACTAACCCACTTTGGGGAGAAGCTGTAAGAAGAGTAAGAGCTGTTATATGAGAGAAGAGAACTGATCCTGACGAGGCCAAAGAAAATGGAACACAGCCAGGGGAACGTGAAGATGGCTTCTGTATGAGCGCAAGGCATGCGGTCAGAAGGCTGTAGGATCAGGCCAACCTGGGACCTGGCGAAGCTTCCAGAAAAGAAAAGAGTGAGGAGAGTATCTAAGGACAAGAGAAAGGGTTGTAGGTATGACCTTGTCACTTGTCTGCCCAGCTCTGCTTAAAGTCCTCAACATGGCCCCTATTTTTATTCCACAAGCAAATATGCTTCCAGAAATCTGTTGTTATAGAGCATACAAACATGAGTCCAGGGGAATGGGAGGGTTCAGTATCTAAGGAAATCCAACAAAGAAATTATCAGATGACTCAAATTTTTCTCAGCGTTATAAAGATACCCTCAAACTATCCTGATGCAAGTGTCACCCTTGTTCAGGGTGCTATGTGGTATGAAATGAAACACACACACACACACACACACACACACACACAGAACATGGCTCCGAGATGATCAGATATCTCCCAAACTTTGCTGGAGCCACAAAAATGTAGAAACTTCTGTTAAGCTTGTTGTTGATGATGATGGTGCCATGGCTGTGGAAGAAAATAGTCCACAATAATAAAGTTTAAAAATGTACCTTTAAAGGCACATTTATGCAGCTTTAGGTAGAGGAGAAGAGAAAAAACACCCTACTCTTCCGAGTGTCCTAGGCTTGCCCAGTCACTATTATGATGACCATCCTAGTTGTTCTTCTGTCGTTCAGTCACCACGTCATGTCTGACTCTTCACGACCCCATGGACTGCAGCACGCCAGGCTTCCCTGTCCTTCACTATCTCCCAGAGTTTGCCCAAGTTCATGTCCACTGAATCAGTGATGCCATCATAGTTATTAATGATGATCATCATAGTTATTAACCATTTATTGAATGATAGCTACATAATTTTTAAACTCAACACCTGATCAAAATGTACTGATTCATTTAACCCTTAATACTGTTCTTTTAACTTTTTTCTCATATAGTAAGGAATCTGCCTGGGTTCAGTCCCTGGGTCAGGAAGATCCCCTGGAGAAGGGAATGGCTTCCCACTCCAGTATTCTTGCCTGGAGAATTCCATGGACAGAGGACTGTGGCGGGCTACAGTCTATGCGGTCACAAAGAGTCGGACTCGACCGAGCAACTTTCACTTCATTTTAACTTTTTTCTTTGAATTTAGATACTTACCAAAAGATACTTGAGACTTGGGGAATTCCTGGAGAAATCAAATTCCTCCATAAAAGACAAACAAATGAAAGAACAGACAAAGCAGCTGAAAGGACTAACCACATGCCTTGTATGTCTTCACTCATCAGACATTTATGGGGCTGCTGCTCTATACCAGGCTTGTGCAGCACTGGAGATGTCGCCATGCACAACATCCCAGGGCTTATATGCCAGTGAGGAAAGACAGGCGTATTCATTTCTTACGACTGCTGCAACAAGTTATTACAAACTGGGTGCTTTAAAACAGCAAAACTTTATTCTCACAGTTCTGGGGACAAGGAGCCCAAAATCCAGATGTCAACAGGCAGCTCACCCTGTGAAGGCTCTGATTATTATTATCACCTAATTTTTTTTTAACGGGACTTCCCTAGTGGCTCAGATGGTAAAGAATCTGCCAGCAATGCAGGAGACCTGGGTTCCATCCCTGGGTTGGGAAGATCCCCTGGAAAAGGAAATGTCAACCCACTCCAGTATTCTTGCCTGAGAAATACCAAGGGCAGAGGAGCTAGATGTAAGTCTTACCATACACACCCAGTTTACAATTCCTTCAGAAAATAAGTTACATTTATACATTATACTCTTTTTTTTTTAATCTAAAGCCGTTTCTGCTAAAACTTGAAGAGAAAAGCAGCATTTCAATTTACTTTTGTTCTCAACACAGTCGTCATTAAACAACAGGAAACTTAATTTTCCCTAAGCACATGCATGGGGCTTCCCAGGTGACTCAATGGTAAAGCATCTGCCTGCCAAGCAGGGGATGCTGGTTCGATCCTTGGGTTGGGAAGATCCCTGGAGAAGGAAATGGCAACCCCCTCCAGTATTCTTGGCTGAGGAATCCCACGGACAGAGGAGCCTGGCGGGCTACAGTCCGTGGGGTCGCAAAGAGTTGGACACCACTTAGCGACTAAACAGCAACAACAAAGCATGTACAGATCGTTGTTGTTGCAAAAAAAATCACTCTCTTTTCCTAGGTCTAAATGTTTAGGGAAATTTGCTAGTATATCCACTCCCTCCTTTTTTTTCACAAGAATTTCCTACTTCAATGGGAATGTTTAGAAAGAGCATGAGGAGCTAGATGTTTTCACATGAGACTTTAATAATACTGTACTTTGTATTTACATATTATGTAGTCTTGGTACGTCATAGCTCATTATCATTTCAAATTTAGAAACCAGTATGTGAAAGCACAAGGTTTAGAAGCAGCTCTCCCCTGCCCAACAGCAAGTTGTTAATGCCAGGATTGGAACTCAATTACTGACACATGTGTTTGTAGTCCTACAACATTCAAAGATCATTTTCATAACATGAAATGAAGTGTTCAGTAAGTAGGACATATCAATTATCAAACATTCCATTTATTCAAAATAATGTTAAGAACCTTGGAGCTTTAATCATACAAATAACTGCATTAAACCCCATGTGTGCTCAGTCGCTCAGTCGTGTCCGACTCTTTGGGACCCCATGGCCTGTAGCCCCCCAGTCTCCTCTGTCCTTGGGATTCTCCAGGCAAGAATACTGGAGTGGGTTGCCATTTCCTTCTCCACGGAGCTTCCTGACCCGGGGATCGAACCTGAGTCTCCTGTGTCTCCTGTATTGCAGGCATATTCTTTACCACTGAGCCACCAGGGAAGCCCCATTAAACCTCATAGGCTTACATTAAGATGCATATATATTAAAGGTGTCATTCAATTAAAATTAATATTTAATATAGATTCACAAATGTATATACATGTATAATATAATTAGTTCCACAACGTGGAATGTATTTCAATCAAAAAGTCAGCAAACTTGTCAGCACACTTAAAAATGTGAACTACTGCTTTAAAAGTTTTTCACCAACATGCTGTAATTCCAAAGGGCACAAATGTCACTGGTCAGACTGCTATGTATGCTATCAAGTGTCTCCTCACTGGAATAAAAGCACCCACTGTCTGCTGATTTACTCAGGAACTTAAGGTATCCAGTTCTCTAAGCAGTGCTCACTGTGGTTTTAATTCCAGCATCGTGAACACTCATATGTTGGGGAGATTCTGTAAGATCTGTCTCCAGGAAGCACAGGCTACCATGTGGGCATCAGAAGGAAGATTAGCAAGTGACTGAATCGGCTTCTTGACTATCGTTTTCAAACACTAGCGGGCAGCATTCAAACCTCTGTCAAACTGCTGTCCTTCAGTTTGTAGAGCCAAATGACTGCAGATGTTTCCAAACTCAACACTGTCCTGAAGGGAAGAGCAAACACAAGCGAGCTATTAGGTTGTGGAGGACAGTTTTCACTCCCATCTTTTCTGATGACAGAATGTCAGTCTTCCTCTCAGAGCATCATTCTCCTCTATTCTCAGCCCACGTAGTTTGACCAAAGCTGACCCTACTCCACAACTCCAATGGGCAAGGTCGATCAGAGCACGTCATCCCTCAGCCACTTCGACTGACCAGGGATGGGCAGATGACCTAAGGTGGGTCAATAAGCCACAGTCTCAGGAGATTGCTCAACTGGGAAAGAGAAGTTCTATTTAACTGGAGCTGTTGGAAAACATCTTGCCACCATAAGGAGAGAATTCAAATGAAAGTAAAGCCAACACATAAAAAAAACAAAAAGTAGAAACAAGAGATTAAAAGAGACTGACTTCAATTACATTTTCTGAGCATGTCAATCTAGCTGTGCTTGGACAATAAATCCCAGGATTTTTTAGCTATCTGAATCAATAAATATTTCTTTCTACTTAAGCCATTTGGAGTTGAATTTCTCATGCGTGCTAAGTTGCTTTAGTCATGTCCAACTCTTTGCAACCCTCTGGACTGTAGCCTGCCATGCGCCTCTGTCCATGGGATTCTCCAGGCAAGAATACTGGAGTGAATTTCTCTTATTTGTTCTTAAAAGAGCTTTGAAGAATACATAGAAAGACTCTGTTCCTTTTATTCCACAATTACTATCTTCAAGAGTTCAAACAGGATTTGGTATTTAATGAACATGGTCCCAAGAAATATTTGGTCCAAATTTAGAAATAGTTCACAAGTAGTTTTAAAGAATGAACTAATTAAATGGATCTTTAATTTTCGAATATTTCACATTCTAAAATCTATTGCATGTAAATGGTACACTGAAATTATTCCACATCAGAGATAATGTTGACTATATGTTTTATTTTAAATACAGTTGACTAAAACAGCACAAGATTGAACTGCACAGGTACATTTATATGCAGATTTTTTCCAATAAATATGAACTATAGTACTAGAGGCTTAGACAGTAAAAGTCTGCCTGCAACGCAGGAGACCCGGATTCGTCCCTGGGTCAGAAAGGGCCTCTGGAGAAGGGAATGGCTACCCACTCTAGTATTCTTGCCTGGAGAATTCCATGGACAGAGAAGCCTGGCAGGCCACAGTCCATGGGGTTGCAAAGAGTCAGACATGGCTGAGCGACTAACACTTTCACACTATCCACAGTTGAATCCATGGATTTAGAACCCTGGAGCTGGAGGGCCAGCTATAAAATCATACACAGATTTTTGACTGCTTGGAGGGCCAGCACCTCTAACCCTATCCTTCAAGATTCCAATGTACATGAAAATGACTCCCCCCAGACTTCTGGTTCTGTCACTTGGCACATACAGTTTCTCCATAAGGTCTTGCTACTAAATGCTAAGCAGTAGAACAAACATCCTTTCTGAGCTTGCAAGGGAGTAATGGAAATTTCCAAGGGCCAAGAATGAAAGAAAGGTGAATTACTTTAGCTGCATGCTAATACCTGTCAAGAAGAGAAAGTTGGTCTTTCTTGAGCTGGGTTTGGGGTAGAAGGTAAAGTTGTCCTTATGAATGTGCAACAGTGGACCTGTACTATACAGGAGTTCCAGTTTGTACTTGCCCTCTATACCATACACATGTTCTTAGAACTCTCATGCCAAGAAGTTAATTTAAAAATTGGAACTGGTCTCAAATATCTATGGACACATGGCAAAAGCAAACAAAAAGCCTATTCCACAGAAACCTGTTCACAACCCATGCCCCACAATAGTACTGCCAGAAAGTCTGTTGAAGACAAACTTAGAATATGAAATTTAAAGTACAACCCACCCTGATACAGTGTTTATAATGCAGGGCAGAATTAGACTCCAAGAATTTCAGGTATAAATTATAAAATATATGTATCATGGTTAAAGATACAAAAGAAAAAAGTCAGAAAAAAATCCCAAGAAAAAACAAGCTTGAAAAAGAACTTAATCCCACTTCTGGAAATGACAACTATCACAACAAATTAAAAAACTCAATGGGAAACAGATTAATAAACACAGCTGAGGAGAAGATTAGTAAAGTGGATGATAAGTTTGAGAAAATTATCCAGAATGCAAAATAAAGACTTGGGAAATATGAGAAGTTAACTGACATGGACGACAGAATGACAGAGTATGACAAATACATTTTCAGGAGAGATAAGAAAGAATGAGAGAGAAGCAGTGGTCAAAGAGAATAATGGATAAAAATTATCCCAAATTGATTCAAAATATGAATCCTAAGATTCAGGAAACAAAACAAGCTTTGAGCAGAAAAAGTTAAATGAGATCCAAATCTAAACTCATTAAGGTAAAACTGCTCTTAAAAGCAACCATATAGGAATAAGATGGCACTCAGTCTGGATAACCAAACAGCTAACTTTCAGCCAAATTCTAAGCCACAACAATTGAAGATAACAGAATAGAATAATATCCTCAAATAACTGTCAACCAAGATTTTTTTTTAATTCCACCGAACTACCATTTAAACATCAAGGCAAAATAAACGTGCATTCATTTCAGAGCACAGAAGGAATTATCACAGTAGACATTCACTGTCAGATCCTCTTAAAGATATAATTCAGAAAGAGGAAATTCAAAGAAAGAGATGTAAGAAGCAACAGTGAACAAAGAAACTTAAAAACACAGCATAAATCTAAAGATTTGGTTAATCAAAACAAAATTTTTAACAACTAGGTGTTCACAAAAGCAAGATGGTTGTAAAACACTGAGGTGCAGTCACATGTAGGATGCAGTGGCATTCTAAGGCATTGCATCGTTGAAGACAAAAGTGGCAAAGGTGATCAATTTTAGGCTTGTTAAGCATGCCTGTGAGAAATGTAAGGATCATTGTTAAAAGGAGAAAAATACGAGGCCAGAAAAGTGGTGCCACACAGGATGGAGCAGAAGTGTTCAGCTGCCCCTTCCCAGACCTAGTAAAGCACCACAGGCTTTGAGGCCCCTTTCCTGTGGCTGCAGCAGACTTCGACAATGTCTGGAAGATAACAGTGCTGGAGTTTCTGTCCATGGGAAACCTTCTGTGATATACAAATTTTTTTCAAGTATAGAAATAGTACATAATATTTCAGAATCAGCAGAGGGAAAAGATATATCAAAACTTTATTGATCCTACTGATAGAAGGTACAAATGGAGGAATAAAGGATTCAGACATAAAGCAAGATGAATAGAAATCTAAAATGTGGCACAAATAAACCTATCTACAAAACAGAAACAGACTCAGACATAAGGAAGAGACTTGTGGTTGCCAGGGTTGTGGGCAGCAGGGTAGAATGATGGTCTGGGAGTTTGGGGTTGGTAGATGCAAACCATTATATATAGGATGGATAAACAACAAGGTCCTACTGTTACAGCACAGGGAACTGTATTCAATATCCTGTGATAAACCATAACAGAAAAGAATATAGAAAAGAATGTATGTATGTGTATAACTGAGTCATTTTGCTGTACAGCAGAGATTGGCACAACATTGCAAATCAGCTATACTCCAAATGAAAAAGCACCAAATAAGTCACTTTTTGAAATACAGTGGTTCCCAGGTTGGATAGTCAAATTTTATCCAAATGCTAAAAGCAAAACATTTAAAACTAAAAACATCCAAGCTTGAAAGTAAATGGATACTAAATATATATCAAGCAAAGTCAAAATAAATCTGGAAAAATCATTTTTAGAGATAAAATAAACTGCAACATGAACTATTGCCCAAGAAGACAGTTTTGTACTTGTGTTTGTCTAATATGATAACCTCAACTTACAATCAATCCACAGACATAAAGACTAATTTTAACTCATCTTTCTCAGAAGCTGATCAGACAACAGGACAATCAGCCTAGAGAGAAAAGACTGAAAATCTATTCTAATCATAAGCTTGGTCTAATGGAGACAAGCAAATACACATTATTCTCAAACATCTATGGATTACTTATGAAAGATGAAAGTGAAAGTCGCTCAGTTGTGTCCGACTCTTTGCGACCCCATGGACTATACCGTCCATGGAATTCCCCAGGCCAGAATACTGGAGTGGGTAGCCTTTCCCTTCTCCAAGGGATCTTCCCAATCCAGGAATTGAACCAGGGTCTCCTGCATTGCAGGCAGAGTCTTTACCAACTGAGCTATGAGGGAAGCCCTATGACTTTATGGTACTGCCACAAAACAAATCTCAGTTAATATCAAAGTTTATATCATTCAAATCAGAAAGGAAATAAATGAGAAACCAATACTATAGATAACCTTCCCCAAACAAGTATGACTTAAAAATCCACTTCTAAATAACTCATGTGTCAGTGAAAAAAATAATTGAAACTTTAAAATGCTCTATTTGTTGTTGTTCTTCAGTCACTAAGTCCTGTCCAACTCTTTGCAACCCCATGAACTTCAGTATGCAAGGCTTACCTGTCCTTCACTATCTCCCAGAGTCTTGCACAAAGTCACGTGCGTTGAATCGGTGATGCCATCCAACCATCTCATCCTCTGTTGCCCACTTCTCCTCTTGCCCTCAATCTTTCCCAGTATCAGGGTCTTTTCCATTGAATTGGCTCTTCACATCGGTGGCCAAAATATTGAAGCTTCAGCATCAATCCTTCCAATGAATATTCAGGGTTGATTTCCTTTAGGATTGACTGGTTTGATCTCCTTGCTGTCCAAGAGACTCTCAAGAGTCTTCTCCAGCACCACAGTTCTAAACATCGGTTCTTTGGCACTCAGCCTCCTTTATAGTTCAGCTCTCACATCTGAATTACTGGAAAAACCATAGTTTTGACTAGATGGACCTTTGTTAGCAAAGTGATGTCCTTGTTTCTTAATACTCTGTCTAGGTTGGTCATAGCTTTTCTTCCAAGGGGCAAGTGTCTTCTAATTTCGTGGCTGCAGTCACCATCCATAGTGATTTTGGAGCCAAAGAAAATAGTCTGTCACTGTTTCCATTGTTTCCCCATCTATTTGTCATGAAGTGATGGTGGGACTGGATGCCATGATCTTAGTTTTTTGAATGTTGAGTTTTAAGCCAGCTTTTTCAGTCTGCTCTTTCACCTTCATCAAGAGGCCGTTTCATTCCTCATTGCTTCCTGCCATTATAGTGGTATCATCTGCATATCTGAGGTTGTTGATATTTCTTCTGGCAATCTTGATTCCAGCTTGTGAGTCATCTAGCCCAGCAATTAGCATGATGTACTCTGCATAAAAATTAAATAAGCAGGGTGATAATATATAGCCTTGATTTACTCCTTTCCGTACTGAACAATTATGGAAATATCATATTACAATTCGTGGGATGTAGCTCTGATGATAAAAGCATAGACTTAAATGCTTATAGAAGTGAAGAATAACCACTTAACCAATGAAAATCCATGAGCTAAGGATTCAAGGCAATAACTTAAGAAAAACAGATAATCAAAAAAAAAAAAAAAAACTAAAAGTTGAACAAAGTTTGACGAGGAGCTAGTTTTTTTCTAGTTCTGTGTAAAAAGGCAAGCTATTCTTCTCTCTAATATAATAATAATAACTCTCTCAGTTGGGTGACAAGAACCTGGGTTTCTGGCAAAGTGTTTACTAGAAAACATTCTCTAGGAAACAAAACAAACATCCATTCATTCAATTCAGCAAACAACAGCAGCAGGACTCTGTGTGGCCTAACACACCACGGTCACCTTATGGGAGTATTCACAGGTTACCACCCTTCTAGAGTGTTTTTCTCCTTAAAGCATTCTTGTTTCCCTGCCTTTGTGTGTTGCTTATTTATTTATGCTCAGAAGGTATCAAGGCGCCCCGTAGATAATCTATCCCACAGGTTTTGGAATAACCTATATTGCTGGAGCATGTTGCTTGGAAATGAGAAAGCAGAGGAAAAAAAATGACTCTGGACTGCTTTCCCAAGATACACATCAAGGGAAATTGTCCACTTGCTTTATAGAAGTAATCCAACTCTAAGTACAAAGTGGAAGGATCAAAGACAACATGCAAAAGGAAATTTAAAATAGAAGGAACCACCAAAATGTGTGCTGACGTGTGCCTATTAGCCAGTCTGCAAAGGCATTCATCATCCAGAGAAGATTAAAATGCCTTTAAAAACATATTTGTAGGCTGAAAATCTGAAGCCAATTTCACATTTACTGTAAAGAATCAAAGAAAGCATCTTTTGGGAAAATTATACATACAATAAAATTCCACTGCTGAGCTATACTGGTCCCTGAGGCCCTAGGTAAACTTCAGATCTCTGGCGAGCTTTGCAAAGTCTCTTTATTTTACTATTTTAGTACAGTATTTCCATTTAATCCTTTCTCAAATATATTAACAGTCAAAGAAAACAAATTAATAGGAATAGGCTTTCCATGGGACTCTTAAGCCAAGGAAGGGAAAAATAAAACAGGTGGTTGCTTCTCTTCCTTTCTGGAAGGTCTGAAGGCCAACTATGGATCCAACAACCGTGACCTCCAACCCAACCTCTACTGCAGAAGGCAGGGGCCGCCAGTGACAGCCTTAAAGCAACAGCATATTAAATGGCACAGGGTTTTCAGTAGAAACTCACATGATCAATATTGGTGATGATTTCACTTATGGTGCTTTCCACTCAATGACAGAGGGCATTCTCCCAGCAGCTTTTATTTAGCAAGTCCCAGATGCTTCCAGAAATGATGTAATATCCTACACGGTGCTTTGAGCGCTTTGCCAGAATTAGAACATGATGGTGGCTGAGCAATCTAAAAGCAGGTTTTGGAACATCTAAAGCCTGTGTAATCTCAGATTTTGGATATGAAATGTATTGATTGCTACAGTGGTCCAAATCAATGGCCAGCACTTACATTTTAAAATGAGTTGAGATAATCTCTCATGACTCAACTAATCTACTGGGACAATGGCATCAGTCTGTTTGCCTGTTAATAAATCTGTTAAATTTATTTCAAATGTGTACCTAGCCTCTAATACATGACTTATCACTACACTGGATAAAAGGCAATAAGACATAGCACCTGACCTCTAAAGAGCTTATAACTTAGTAGAAGGAATCACACACATAAGGCATATCTCCCAATGTCCAGTGAAATGTGATGAGTGAGGGATATGGTGAAAAAAAAAATAAAAAAACCCAGTCCTACAGAAGAACAGACATTTATAGACTCATGATCTAAACTGTACACAGTTCATTCTGTGGGGGAATGCTTTCAATAGCACACCTGATGTGTGGTTGCCCAAAATTTGCAAGATGCGCAAGATGAAAAAGTTATGGAGATTGTCTGAACAAAAATGTGAATGTACTTAACACTACCCTTAAAACAGTAAATTTCGCTTTGGTTCTTTTTCTACTACAATTAAAAAAAAAAATAGTGGTTGAGACTATCAGGTTACTGCCAGCCTTTGTAGAAGGGAATGGAAATTTGGATGAGGCATCAGCGAAATGGTAGGTGAGAAGGACTGTACAGTTGCTATAAGAGAGATGGTGTTGGGGGAAGCAGTATTTGACTCATAGAGGAAAGAGATGGCCCAGAATTAGAATAAATGATACTGTTACTGAAAGGTGTGTGGTCTGGCTGCTCACTGCTCAAAATCCAATAAACAGGCCAGACTGATGGGAAGGAAAGTTTGCTTTATTTCAGATGCCGGCAACTGGGGTGGGGAGGGTGGCAGACATCTGTCCAAAGGCCAACTCCCGCCCCCCTCATTGGCAACCAGTGGGCAGGAGCTTTTATAGATAGAAGTGGGGAAGGGGCTCCATGCAGAAACAGCACAGTCAGCTCTGACAGTCATCCTCAAATTGGTCCTCAGGGGTCTGACCAGCATTGTCTTGGTTATCTAGGTACAGTTATTCTTCAGTTCCGGGGTCCACTTGTTCCCATTTCTTTGCGGTCAGTTCTCGGAATTGTGGCAGCTCACGTCCTGAGTACAGTCTGGTCATCATGTAGTTAACTTCTCCACCTTGTGTTTTAGTATTTATGAGACAGCTCACAGGATATGGCTCAGAATACTATCTATAGCACTTGAGAAAGAACTAAAGGTCCTTGACTATTGTTAATAACTACATTATTATTATTTAGTCTCCTTTGACTGTTTTTTCTTTGTTTCCGGGTTTCTCATTTCTCTGATTAAACTTATTCTTTGACTAAAGTTTTCCATAGACAAAAGGCAAGCAAAGGTCAGGGGCCGGTGGCGGGTGGAGGCAAGGACCGTAGGGTCCTGCTCAATTTCAATACCAGTGAAAACCTGGAGCCAGGTGGGGCCTGGGACTGGGAGGAGATCAGTCTGAAAAAACAACAGAGCATCATGTTACCTATTCAGAATAAGCTGGTGCAGAAAGCCTTGAATGCCGGTCAAGTCCCTGGAACTTCTGAGCATGGCACACCAGCATTTGAAGCACACTGGTCAAGCCTTTGAGCCTGAGCACCTCTTAGGCGCCAGGCTCCTTATACACCATATTTCACTCAGCCCTCACAACCATCCAAGAATTAGAGATGAAAAGAAATGCTGCTTGGAGAAATTAAATGACATCCCTAAGTCACACAGCAAGTAAGTGGCAGAACTGAAATTTACCTCTCTCTCAAAACTCAAATGTTCATCAAAGACTCACCCCAAATCAGAAACTGGGCCAGATGCCAGGATGACAGAGAGCAGAGTGCACGCCATCCAGTGCAGGAGACGGACCAGTGAACGGGAGGGACAGAGCTGCAGATGCCACTGTGGGTGAACAGGGACATCTTGGAAGCCAGCTAAGAGCCCCAGCTAGCTTTAAGGGAGGAACAAAAACGTCTCCTTGTGAATCGTTTCATGTTTCTTTTCTGGCTATATTCATGCTGTTTTTCTTAAGGTTAACTAAGCGTTACGAAGCTCAAATTGGCAGTGATCATATCCAAACTGAAGACTGTCCCGTTGGTCCTGCCCTCTTCTCTGCAACATATTTGAGACGGCTTGGTTATCTGGAAGGGATTCAGGGCATGGAAGCTTCCACGGCCCATGTAAAGCCAACTCCTAGCTAATCAGAGACCTCCTAGCAGAGCTCCCCCTTCCTCTGCTCTGTCCTCTCCCACCCAGTGTCAGGGAGGTCTCTTACAAACTCCACCCCACGTGTGCTTTCTACATCATACACTGTGTTTATTAGGAATGCACACGTCTGGAACCTTTGAACAACTGAAAATGCACCTGTAAAGTCCAAAAAGGGAAGAAAAGCTAAGCTCCTTTTTAGCTTTTTACTGAAAATAGACACTCCCATCAAAACCAAAGGCTTGAAAGCAAAAAGAAGCTGGCAACAGGAGTCAGTTTCAAAGCTTGTCTTCTGAAACCAACACCAATGGATAATAAAGTCAAAAATAAAAAATGACTTAATAGGTTCTATAATACAGATAACTTTTAAACAATACACAAAGAAGGGTTTTTTTACCCCCCCAACACATCACCTTCAAAATCATGTCTAGATCGTCACAAACTATAAATCAATTCATATTCCCTTCACCTCTGGCTTTAAAATAAGTTGGTTCTTTCCAAAACAGTCCTGTCTTGAGCTACTTGCTCTTATAATGGTCTCCACAAACTTGTTTCTTCTCACATTTTCCCTCCCACTCTTCCCCATGCCTAGCATCCTCTGCAAAGAGTATTAATGAAAGAGCTTTTCCCCAGCTCTCTGTGATAAGGCCTGACCTTAGTGAACTTTGGCCTGGACAGCAGACCACTCGCCACTAAGCTGCCCAGGGGCTGACCCTGCAGGGGAACACAGAGCCCTCCACTGGACCCATCAGAGTGCTCCACACTGGATACACACGTAAAATGGGACTGTCATTTCTCTGTTTTAGAGGGATGTTATGAAACCCACACTATCAGGAACAGTATACTACAAATTGCCCCAGCTGCTCTTCGTTCATTGGTATCTGGCTTTAAACCACAAATTCACAGGGCCCAGAATACTCACCAGTTGGCTAAACTCAAGGTCAATCTCAAATAGATACGCAACTGCGAATTAATAAAACACCCAATGAAGAACCACCGTATCTGCCAGTCACCATAAAAAGTCTATCGTCCACAGGAAATTAAACATTTTTACTTGTGGTGTACCCAGTGTAAATGCTCACACGTGACTATGGTTCCTTATGCATTTGCTTTGGGTACGGTACCATTTTCATTAGGAAAGTCCAGTGAAAAGCACTTTGTGACGGGTACAAGCACTCAATCCAAGTGCGCTCACAAGGCAAACCCCGAAATTGTAAAATAAAGCACAGCAGCATTTCCACAAGACATTACACATTTAAGTATTTAGTTTTGTTTTAGGGCCATCTTGCAATATCTTTCCCCAAATGTTGATTTCGGAAAGATTTTATGTCCTGGTTTTCATATCATTCACCTTATAAGGAATGACAAAGCCACAATGAAGCTACTTCTAGGGTTGTTACTGAGCCTTTTCCTGACATAAACATGCAACTTTGTCCCAAATAAAGAGCACTCCCCTGGCCATGGCAACTAATAATATAACCATGAGAATTTACTTATTCAATAGGAATATTAGAAATTTGTAAAGATGCCATTCTTAAACTTGCAGAAACTGGCTTTATTGACCAATATTTATAGGGGAAAAAAGCATTCATCATCAATGTCTTCCTCTGAGTAACTCAATATTCACACTTGGAATTTGCAAAGAACCTTAGCAATGACTGTGAAGCCAAAGCCAACGGTTTTACAACCACTACTCTTGCTCTGTGGAATGAGAAAACCAGCTCAGACCACTGAACGTGACAAAATTATTGGTACCAGAATTAGTTAGTTGAATTCATAGGCAAGTTGAGCTCATAGGCAAGTGAGCAAAAGCAGGCAGGGAAGTTTTTCTGCCTCCAAAAGCTGGCATCGGACATAGTTTCCATGAAACTTGCTTTAGAACAGAACTCTTGGCAACCATAGCTTCCAAGAGTCTTCAACTATCAAAGGAAGATAGACAAAACTCAATCAGAGTGATTTCATGATTGGCTGAGTTAACAGTCTCTATGGGTTGGCCACTTTTAGCAGTTTTTAAAATCCTACACTGGCTTCCTTCTGGTGCTCCACACATTTCTATGCTCCCTTTGGAAGGACAGTACTAAAGCCTCTTTGCTAGTATTACTAGTTTGATAATGATTTCCCACATTTATCTGGGCTTTTTGTCACTATGTAATGTAACCGTGAGAACTTCCCTAGTGGCTCAGTGGTAAAGAATCCTCCTGCAATGCAGGAAAGACAGGTTCGATCCCTGGTCTGGGAAAGTCCCCTGGAGAAGGAAACAGCAGCCCACTCTAGTATTCTTGCCTGGAGAATCCTACAGACAGAGGAGCCTGGTGGGCTACAGTCCATGGGGTTGCAAAGAGTCAGACACGACTTAGTGCCTGAACAACAACAACAAAGATGCTCATGATTTAAGGAGACACAAGCCATTCAGTGTTATGGACTGAACTGTATTTCACCAAAATTCATATGTTGAAAAACTAACTTGCAATTTGACTCTCTTCAGAGATAGGATCTTTAGGAAGATAATTAAAGTTAAATTAGGCCATACCCCTAATCCAGTAGGAGTAGTGTCCTTAAAAGAATAGGAAGAAATATACGAGATATCTTGCTCTGTGCACAGAGGAAAGACCACATGAAGACACAGTGAGAAGGTGGCCATCTACAAGCCAGGAAGAGAAATTGCCCTGAAACCAAACTTGCCCTTCGACTTCCCACCCTCCAGAACAGTGAGAAAATAAATGGCTATAGTTTAAGCCACCCAGTCTGTGGCATTTTGTTATGGCAACCCAAGCGGACGAAGATACTCAGGTTACAGCTTGACTGTTGTGACCCAAGCAGTATGCAGACGCGCAGCAGGTGCGACCATGCCCTCTCAACTGTGCATTCATGTACTTGATTTCAGTGTGATGTTCACAACACCCCCATGAGCTAGCACTGTGAAAAGAAAGTGAAAGGGAAGTCGCTCAGTCATGTCCGACTCTTTGCGATCCCATGGACTGCCTACCAGGCTCCTCCATCCATGGGGTTTTCCAGGCAAGAATACTGGAGTGGGTTGCCATTTCCTTTTTCAGGAGATTTTCCTGACCCAGGGATTGAACCCAGGTCTCTCGCATTGTAGGCACACACTTTATCATCTGAGCCACCAGGAAAGTCTAGCACTGTGACTGGTATCAATGGAAAGAGTCAGACAAAGCCACGGTTGAATCATGGGCTGCTACTACTTGAGCAAAGCTCTCAATTCCTCTGAGCCTCAGTTTCCTCCCATAGTAAATTTTTATCAAACTGGTTAACTCCATCTTCTCCACCAAATTTAACCAGACTCAGTTTTGTTAAGCATTTTTTCATCCACCATGAAAAGACTCATTTCACGTTTTGTTTTGTTTTGTTTTTCACATGAGTTTGATGATTTCTTCCCTGGTGGCTCAGCAGTAAAGAATCCACCTGCCAATGCAGGAGATGTGGGTTCACTCCCTGGATCGGGAAAATCCTCCCTGAGGAGGAAATAGCAACCCACTCCAGTATTCTTGCCTGGAGAATCCCATGGACAGAGGAGCCTGGTGGACTGTACAGTAGATGGGGTTGCAAAGAGTTGGACATGACTTAGTGACTGAACAACAACAACAAAACACTCAAAAGGAATATGAAGTGTTGGCTTCTTTAAGAAAAGAGTAAACTACTGTAAGGATATGTATTATTATTGTGGTGAGGGTTTCTCTCCTTTCATGCCCGGGAATTTCAGTCCCTTAATTCTGGTGGTTTGATAGGCGAGTCACCCGATGGTCACATCTCTAAGTCAGTCATTGGCCACGGGCTAATGCTGACCTCTGGAAAGTCACTTCCTGGAAATGTCTTTGGGTCATCCTAACTGTTTTTGTCAACAACCTCAGAAAAGTAAATACAGAGTTTATGATATTTATTGATATTTATCAATATCAAGAATGAAATACAATAATAAATAGTCAATAAAGACTACTGAAGAAGATCGAGGCATCAGTCTCTTAATAATAATACTAATAAAAGTTCAAAAGTATTATAGTTCACCATGAGCAGCCAGTAGCTAAGACTTTATATGCATTCTCTCAGTAACCTTTATAGGTTAAATACCACTGTTCCCACTTTACAGGTGAGGAGACTGAAGGACAAGAAGGCTAAATGACTTGGCCAAGAGTCTGCAGCAGGAAGCAGCGGAGCTGGTTTGAAATGCTCCATGAGACCAGATCACTGCGCTGTTCATCTTCCTCCTCTCTGTGGCAAGTAACACTGTGGGAGGGATCTGATGTTGGGGAAATTTACACACACTCTTAAGTGACACACAAATGTTGTTTCCTTTAGCACAAATCCTCCTGAAGCCATTCTGGTGTATAAAATCAACCTGCATGGTCTTAACTTAAAAATATAGAAGACACGCAACAAAATCACTTGAGTCAACACTAGTAATGATGATGCCAAGTCTGTATAACCAGTCCCCCCGGAAAGATAGACTGCTATGTCCTTGAGTCTAAGTGCTTTGTAATCATTACCCTACAATCCAAACTGAGATACCGCCTTCTCTCCTAACAATAAACCAAGCAAAATTTCAAGATACTAGCCAGGAGACAAATCATCCAGAGAAACCACTTCTCTCTCTTCTGAAAGCACTGGGTGTTCTCAGGAGCCCTGAAACTCATTATTCCCCGGAAGGTGAACAGCAGAGTCCAGTTTGCAAGCAAGTTGAGATCCCTTGTTCCTAACGAGGACTCTGGATGCCTCTAAAAACACTGGCAGCCATGCACCCAGAAGTCTGCATGTTTGCTTGCGATGGAGAAGGAAGGGACCAGGACTCCAGGAGTTGGGTGAGTGAGGGAAGATTTGAGCATATTTATGGATTGAGGGAACTGGCAGAGGGAGCGCACTAGAAAATACACGGTGAGAGGAGAGAACTGATAGAAAGAAGTCCAGGGTAGAGGAAAGATTTGCTCCAGCACTGAAGAGAAAGAATTTGTCTGGGGGCTGGGCAAGGGTGGGAACCACACAGTATTTCTTATTAGAGGCAAGAAAGAAGATAATTGGAAATGAAATTTTTAGGTAAAATGAAAGATATTTGTGTCAGATGGCCTCAATTTTCTCAGAAAAGGAGTGAGAGGGCTGGGGTTTAGATGAAGAAAGTTTGCAGAGAGTAGAAAATGTTTAGGACAAGCAGTCAAGTAGAGAGGGTTAAAAGGATTACCAAGTAGAAGTGGCAGCTGTGTTAACCTCAAGTGGCATGAGCTGTAGTCCAGAGCAGAGGGCGGCCTTGCATGCTTGGAGAGTAAACATTCTTTTTTTTTAAAAAAAAAAAAAAGGTTTCCTCCTCCAAGAAGCCTTCCTGGATCACCTAATGTAAAACTGATCACTCAGCTTTTCCTTTTGTCAACCCACCTGTGCCCTGTATAGGTTCCCGGCATGACAGAGTACTTCATGTTTCATTAATTCTAAGATGCATGTTTTTTCACATTTCAAAAATCTCTGAAATGAGGATATGTCTTATATTTGATAGTGTGTCACAGTTTAATTGGTAGGATTTTTATTATTATTATTATTATTATTTCTCAGTGGTACCAGAAAAGGTGCATCCTACCTCAAGAGCATTGGTGAAATGCAACTTCGTTTTTAAAAACTTTTTAGAATGAAGCAGTGATTCGCATCTGGAGGTGATCTCGTTTTCCCTCCCAACACACACACTTCAGCAATATTTGGTTCTGTCCACTGGTGGGGAGGGTATGCTGCTGGCATCTACTGGGTAGAGGCGGAGGACGCCCAGGACAACCTCCTCTTCCCCCACACCATCCTCACACACACAAAAAATCATCCTGCCCAAAACATCAGCAGTGTGAAAGTTGAGAAACCTTAGTTTATGGTGACAAGATTTATTTGGGTATATGCTATGCTTTATTATATTTGATTTTAAATCAATCTTCTAAGAGTATAAATTTCAACCTAATATATATCAATGTTTTCCAAACGTTGGCTTGTAGAGCAAGAACAGCAACTCTTGAGAAATGCCCTTTCTTCATCACCCCTCCCCCATATCCCTCTACTAGACTCCCCAGAGAATGAATGAAGCAATATTACCGATCAAAATTGGAAGGCCAGAGGGTCTAAAAGAGATCTGTGACCTTAAACAAATTAGGAGAGTTAACAGCAAGACCAAGATTGGATCCCAGACACCCAGATTTCCCCGCTCCCACGCAGCCTGGGAGGCAGGCCGCTCTGCTCTCTGCCTAAATTGGTTAACACAGTTTGGTGCCTTAAGAGGAAACCTGTGCCCTTCAAATATGAGCAGCGCGACTTAGCAGGAGTTTAGCCTGAGTATTCACGCTTCAACACCCGGCACCAACGCCGCTCTGGTGCTACTTTATGAGAATTTAGGTTGACTCTGTAAGGCCCCCTGAGCTCTGTGGGGAATTGGATTTATGCAAAAATAACTGCGATTCATAAGTGTGAAGGAACTTCAAATACATGTAGATGATTTCGTCATACAAACGGCAGAGGGAACGGAATACGTGTATTTGAGGCTGTAGGGGAGCGGTTATTAATTTGGAAGGAGAGCAGGCGGAGCCGTCCTCCACGCCCAGAAGCTGCACGTGTGAAAAGGGCCTCACACTGGAGCTGGAAGCTGATTCATGTGAGCGAGGGAGGGGTCCCAGAGGAAGGTTTTGGCAAAGACTTTCCGTGTCTCCGTGCTGCAGTCAGGTGGGCCCCGAACGCCCACTCCCCCGAGCACCACATTCCTCCTTCCCACTCCCAGGGCTGGATCACTGGGGGAGGCTCCACTCTGGATCCTGTGGCCCAGCCTCGTGTCTGCCAACCCCCCTCCCCACCCTGCGGCGCCGCAGGGGGATGAATGCCGGAGGCCAGGCTCACCTTCAGGTGGATGGGGAAGAACCGCTCCTGCTGAACTCTTTGGCCCTGGAGAGGGCCCAGGAGCGTCTGTCTGCTCCACTCTGACCAGCTCCGAGGGCCAGCGCGCTGCGCGTCGCCATCCGAGCCAGGGTGCAGGGCTCGGGGGAAGGGCAGCAATTCCGCGACCCCTTCGGCGCCTCGCACAGCTTCCACCTCGGAGGAGCTCGCCTGCGCCCTGGGACCCCAGATTCCTGATCCCCCGGCTCCCGCCCTCCTCCTCGCGCCCTCGCCTGGGCCCTGCCAGCCCTGCCAACCCCACACGCTGGGGCGGTGGGCACGTGGTCTAGGTCACGCGGGCTCCCGGGGGCGCCCGGACGGTCCCCCGAGCCCCACTGCTGCTGCAGCAGCTGAAGGGCGTGCGGAGCCCCCATCTGATGGCCGGTGGAGGCCTCTAAGGGCGCGGGGCTGGCCCTCACCTCCGCCGCCGGCTCGTTGCCCTCCACACGGGCAGGTGCGGCCGCGAGCGATGGAGGCGGGGGCGCGTGGGGGCGCTGGGGTCATTTTCCCAGCCCGCCGCTCCTCCGCCTCCCGGCCTCTCGGCGTGTGGGGCCGGCCCAGCCCTGCGCCCGCGGTCAGCGACCCGCGCTGGCCCCAGCATTCGGTTCGAGTCCGAATGGGCTTGTTCCGACTCGAGACAGCCTGAAGTCCTGCTCCCCTCGTGCACTTGAAAATCGGCCAGATGCTGCGCGCTGGTTCCGCCTCCTCTCCGGGGCTTGGCTGGGACAACCTGCCGCTTTGTGCGGAGGCATCTATCCAGGGATAGCCCGCCCCCATCTCCTTTGAAGGAGGCCTACCTGAAACCCTTTGGGGGCTAGGATGGGGGTGCACGAGTTAAAGACCCACCAGGAAACGAAAAGTGTGCAGGAACAGAGAAAAGCTCACAAAACCAAGACGTTGCTTGATCCCCCTGCCGCCCTTTCACAACCCTAGGGGAATTTTCAGGGACTTCGTGGAGTAGCCTTCAAGGCCCCTGTCCCCCCCACACAGAAGAAAGGGACTGTGTATCTTCCCAGGCCACTTGCGCTGGGAGGGCCTGACTGCAGAAGGCAAAGTTGCGTCAGGGCGCAGCCCGGCCTGCTCGCAAAGCAACTGGGGAAGCAAGGGCTTGGCACTGCCTGGATGAGGAGCCTCAGTGTTTTTTTGTGAAACTCCCGAAGGACTTAGGCAGCAGAGTTTGAAGCTAAATCCTTTTACCAGCCATGAACCCGGGACAGCTGTACAAATAGTTGCTGGTTTTAATTAAACCTAACTTCAGCTACTTCCTTGACTTAGGAAAAAGAACTGGCAAATTTATGCTTTGATAAATTGGAAACTATTGGTGTGTGATTACACTTTAGAAAAAAGACATTTGAGGGGACTGGTAGGGATGACTGTCTCAGAGCAGAGTGGTTTCCACTCTTTTCCTGCATGGGAAACAGTTTAGAATCTAAATCTTAGATAACCCCACAGCCAAGTAAAATGGGACAAGGGTGCAGGCTCATGGCAGACAAGTAGACCCTAGCAGACCCAGAGGATGGGGTTTCATTCTTCCTTTAGAAGAGAAAGTCCATCTTTGAGGCTGTGGAGTAAGATCTGGGGAGGCCCTTGCATGGGAAAGTTTCTCCCGGGAGTCCATTAGTCTAGAAATGTGGTCATCAGAGATACAGGGAGGGATTGGGGTTCCTTGAAGGTCTCTTTAACTCTAGGATAATATGACCCCATATAATCCTCCCAACTCTCCAGTGAAGGTTCCTTCTCATTCTCAGTATTTTCTTCGCCTATGAAAACAAATCTGAATGCCAAGGTAAAGAATACCTTTCTTAAACAAAAACAAGTATGTTCACACTAATTATAACTCGGTGAAAATGCATGTCTGTGCATTGACAGAGGAAATTACTTTGGAGGGAAGTAAATAGTTTAAAGTTGATTAGATTCTCTTGAAGTTACTTAAGTTCATAATAAAAAAGAGAGAAATTCTTGTTTATGTGTGTTGTTTTTTTTTTTTTAAATCCTCAAACATTGAACTACATTAGTTCCCAGAGACTAACTGGGAATAGCTGTGAAAAAACACTATAAGACAAATCAAATGACTGACTGTGAAAGCTTCTTGACAGATGGAATTCCAGCCAACTGCAGAATTGAAATCACCCAATGCAGACTGACCTGAGGCCCCACTGTTCAAGATACCAGGCTGACTCTGAGAGCCATAAGACCAACTGAACTGCCGGAGGTAAGAGAGATGGAACCAGAAAACCATGGGGCCTGGCATAGGGTGATGCATGAGGCTTCATTAGCTGCTGATGTTTTCTGGTATCCATTAGAGAACACTGGATTATCTAGAAATTCAAAGCTTTGTCTGTCTTGGCCATGACACCTTTTCCTTTGCCATGACCTTGAAATGGCTGATGATATGAGGCCCCAACTGAGGAAAAGGATCCATAAACTAGTGAGGTGAGTCCATAGCATAGCAGATCTACCTTTGATCTAAAACACTTCCAAAGTTATATATGCTGGGCTACCAGACAAGGTAACTAATTACACAGTCCCTACTCACTGTATGAACAATTTAAGGCCACTGGACAATAAAAGTCACATCCAAAAGGATGAAGGATTGGACACCTGGTACTTTTGCTTCATAGTATCTATTTCACTGTTTTATATAAACCATACCCTAATTTCCCAGTGGCTAGTCTTTCTCCTCTAGGCTCAGTCCATGTCATCAGGTGGGATGAACCCATTCCGTAGAAGAAGTGGGCTGGAGCATCCAGGCTGAGGCCAATCATACATCAATCCAAGTTCCCACTGTGAATGGTCAGGAATGGGCACGTGACATAACAGAAGCCAGTGACAGTATCATTTAGAATGCTTTCAGCTGAATGTACCGTATAAGGGAGAATAATGGAACTAGAATAAAGTCCAGGCCAAAAGATGAAACAGCAAAAAAGATGAATTCCCCTTTAACAAGAAAGCTCCATATAAAATAGTTAAATCAATACGTTACTGTCTCAGATCACAAGTCTTAAGATAGGATGGCTCCAGGGTTGAGTAATCTTCAGGCGTGTCACATATCCAGGGGTCCTCCTCTTTCCCGAAACACTGGAAATCCAACTTTCTGAGGCTGGCACTCCTAATATCAAATGGCTGACTGCAGTGACCCCTTGTGGATGTGAAGCCAAGAAGATGTAATTTCTGGGGCTTCTGCAGCCATCTTGTGAGTCTAAGGAGAGAGTCTGCCTGTGAATGAGCAACACTAAAGAGAGCAAAGCCAAGAGATCTGGAAAGAGAGACTAGTGGTCTTGTAACACCCTCTGAGCCCCATATTGTGCTGCATAAGAAGAGAGCCCCATCTCTGAGCTTTTCAGTTATTTATTACGTTGCACAGTCATGTCCGACTCTTTGCAAACCCATGGAATGCAACACACTAGACTTCCCTGTCCTTTACCATCTACTGGAACTTGCTCAGACTCTTGTCCATTGAGCTGGTGATGCCATCCAACCATTTCATCTGCTGTCATCCCCTTCTCCTCCTGCCTTCAGTCTTGCCCAGCATCAGGGTCTTTTTTAATGAGTTGTCTCTTGGCATCAGGTGGCCAAAGTATTGGAGCTTCAGCTTTAGCATCAGTCCTTCCAATGAATATTCAGGGTTGATTTCCTTTAGGATGGACTGGTTGGATCTCGTTGCAGTCCAAGGAACTCTCAAGAGTCTTCTCCAATGCCACAGTTTAAAAGCATTAATTCTTCAGCACTCAGCCTTCTTTATGGTCTAACTCTCACATCCACATATGATTACTGGAAAAACCATGGCTTTGACTATAGGGACCTTTGTCAGCAAAGGAATGTCTCTGCTTTTTAATATCTGTGCTGTCTAGGTTTGTCATAGCTTTTCTTCCAAGGAGCAAATGTCTTTTAATTTCATGGGGGGCTTCCCAGGTGGCACTAGTGGTAAAAAAAAAAAAAAAGAGACATAAGAGACATGGGTTCGATCCCTGGGTTGGGAAGATCCCCTGATCCCCTGGAGAAGGGCATGGCAACCCACTCCAGTATTCTTGCCTGGAGAATCCCAGGGGGCTATAGTCCATGGGGTGGCACAGAGTCGGACATGACTGAAATGACTTAGCAGCAGGGGGAGATGGGAAGAAGCAATGTTTAATTAGATTGCAGCTACATGGCCCCAGCGATTTTTTTCAGTTATACAAACCACTGAAATCTCTTTGCTTGAATTTGCTTTAGGTTGAGTTTACTGCCTCTTGCAGCAGAAAGTCACAACTGAAGCAAACTGCTTGAACTATGTTATAGGGTAGATAAGTTAATGGAGTGATCCTAGGATCCGGTGTTTCTCAGGCAAAACCCTGCTAAAAGGTCCCTCCAGCCATTTCCAGCAATGCTGATTCATTTACCTCATCTCTCTACTACCTCAACAGTTGTGGAGAAAGATAATTTGAACAACTCTGGTTGTTCCTAAAGACTGAAAAGAGCATTGGAAAAGGACTAGTGGAGACGTTCATGACTCACGTTGATGTGGGATGGAAAAGGGAACAGAATAGAGAAACTCGGTGAAGTAACAAGCATTTTTCTACCCATTAATAGACAAGGTCGAGTGTTGTTAGGTAAATGAATATTCTGATGCTTCTTTTATTACAAAGGTTCTTTTTCCACATGAACAACAGATATAATCACTTACGTGGAAGCATGAGGAAGCTAGGCACAGTGAGAACAGAAGGGAGCTGGAACAAGGTGCAGCTATGCGGAGCCTTTCTCAAAGGCCTTGGCAGAGCCCAGATACATCTGAGCCCTCCTTATATACTTTGGCAGTTTTCTCCAAAAGGGATCCAAGAAAATTCCAGAAATGGGGCCATTAACCTTCAACACACTCCAGTGGAGTTCATATGTGGGGGCAAAACAAAACATGTCCAAAAGAGACCAAAGAGTTATTATTCTTGAATGAAAATTATGATTGAGGAGAAACAGATGCTTTAGCGATATAGCAAGATATGAAAATGTACTATAAAAGAGAAAACAATGGAACTAGGAAAAAAATGGAAGCCCAAAGAAGAAAGAGCAAAAAAGATCAAATTCCCTTTTTAAGCACACAATTGTAATGTTTGAATATGCCAAGTCATAAAAATGCACATGCGATTCTAACTTTGGCCTAAACATTTGATTTTCAAAAAAAAAAAAAAAAAATGCGGTCCTGCCACGAAACCTCTGAGTTGCCAAAAACAATTGTTTACACAGGGCAATGTGTTTTCAGGACGTCTTATATGTGCTGCCTGCCCAGGCCCTGTTAAGCTGGTGAAGCTAAGTGAAGCTTAGTAAAACTAAGTGTAGAAAAATAGGGAAGTCTAGTAAAAGGAGGGGAAGGAGAAGTCAAAAGTGTTGAACCCCACCTGCTTGTGCTGACATAATCTGATATGCAATTCACCTCCTCGACATAGAAAACATAGAATGCCATTCCTTGTGGACACATACATCATTTAACTTGGTTCTGTCTGAATAAGTTTATGTCCAGGAAGAATTCTTGGTGTTGGCAAAAATAAATTCAAAAGTGGATTTTAAAAGAGTCAATATAACTTTTCTTAATTCTTGTACTTTCAATAGATGATTTCCTGCTTAAGAGTAAGAGAACGGCCGTGGATTTTCATGCTACTTACTTACACATGATTCCAACAAGACACTCCTGCTGTGTTTTCCTCTTTATTTCTGATTATAAGGTGTCACCCCTGAAGAATATCCTTTCTCTTTGTGGGAAGAATTTAAAACGTGCTTTAGTTCCTGAACTATTGGCTTGGCCAAAAAGTTCATTTGGGTTTTTCTGTAAGATGTAATGGAAAAACTCAAACAGACTTTTTGGCCAACCCAATATTTCAGTTGTATGTGTAGATATGACTTGTAATACTGAAACTGGGGGAGAAATAGTAAAAACAAGTGAGAAGGGATAACATGGGGAGTGCTTAAATCTGACTAAATTCCAGTTTAGAGAGCTGGGTTAGTGCCTTCCCACACTGGCTGTGTGTACTAGGAAAATAAGAGAGGCCAACAGAGCTGCTTGCTTTGTTTGGTCATTTTAATGGTTTTGTTTCAAAGTATTATTGAGAATGGTCCGAAAAGCTGAAATCAGGTAAAAATCACCTAAAAATAAAGACCTGCTGACCACGATTGAAATGACCTATTTTTTCCCTTGGAGAAAAAAAGATAAAATACTTTAAGATGTATGTTTACATAAAAATATGACATTACATCTTTTAGCATAAAGACTGTTTTTCAATTCTTATCATATGGTTCTCTGACTGCTCCCTGTTAATTAGCAAGTGGGCTCTTAGAGATGCTAATCTGAACATAAAGTTCAAATGTTCCATAGAAGTGATCAAATTTCCAAGTATTGGTTCAAAAAAACTATATGTAAATTTTCTTCCCATTTGAAAATTGAAACCACATTCAGTAGGATCCTTAATGCCCTGTTCATATATCTAAGCTTCCTCAGAAGCTTCAATTGTAGCCTTTGATGCTTCATTCTGAGATAATGGTAGATAATTTGTTAAAGAAGCATTAAAGGAATTCTTAGTGTCCTACTCTTTTCAGCGAAGAATAAAATCTAAAATGTCAGGTGAGTATTATTTTAATACACAATTCTGTTTAACAATGCCTTATTTTTTAAAAAAGTTTAATGACTGTTATTCCAAAGCCAGGGTAAAATATAAAACACACGTAACGGCAAGAAGTATACCTTGAAATCTCTTTGTTCTTGTTGTCGTCGCTCAGTTGCTCAGTCGTGTATGACTCTTTGCAACCCCCTGGACTGCAGCCCGCCAGGCTCTCCTGTCCTTCACTATCTCCCGGAGTTTGCTCAAACTCATGTCCATTGAGTCAGTGATGCCATCCAACCATCTCATCCTCTGTCACCCCTTTCTCCTCCTGCCCTCAATCTTTCCCAGCATCAGGGTAAAATCTCTTATTTACTGAAATTTACACTATGTTTTAAATTAAAACTTTTTAGCTCCCATAAATGTCCATGCTAATATTTTAAATTCCCAAATTTAACACTCACAGGGGAAGGGAAAGTAATGTAGTATGGAAGCTAACAGATTGGGCTCTAATAGATGATAAAAACATCTGCCTAGGGAGTTTTAAAAAATTAACAGAAAAACTATCTGAACAAAGAAGAATTGACTTTAAATACATATATAGAAAACATACAAAACCTGATTCACTTTCCTATGTACCACAATGGCCGATTAGAAATGTTAGGGGGAAAATGGCCCAATTCTTAATAACAACAAACCTATAAAATAGCTGGAAATATACTAAACATAGACATTTTCAAGACTTATGATAAAAACCCCATGTAAAACAAAATTACCTCAAACTATAAAAGAAGATGTAAATAAATGAAGAAAAAATATTCTGTTTCTGATTAAACAGTCCATATTTATAAACTATCAATTTTCTCTAAGTTAATCTAGAAACCAAATGCAATTCCAGTAAAACCTCTATATAATCTTTATGAAACTAAGCAAGCTCATTCCCAAATTGATCTTCTCAAGTTGATCTAGAAGAGAAAGCATCAAGATCGTCAAGAAATTTTTCAAATAGCAACAATTAGGTGGAACTTTCTCTGCCACATATCAAAATGTGCCATAAACTATACTAATTTTAAAAGTGTGGTAATGGAACTGAAAATGGACATATAGATTAACAGAGTCAAAACACTGTGTGTGTGTGTGTATATATATACAGTAGAAACATAATCTATATATAAGTATAATTTCATTTATGTCATATCAGTGAAGGTAGTAGTATGACAACTGGCTATCATCCATTTGAATAAAAACAAAGTTAGATCTGTTCCAACTTCATATGCAAGCATAAATAGTAAAGTGCTAAATATTTTAGTTAGAAAATACTATTTAAATCTTTATAATTATTGAGTGGGAAAGGCATTCTAAACGCAATATGATATGTATACATCATAAAGGAAAAACTGGGTAGATTTTATTACATAAAATATTAAAATTTTAAATATTTAAATTTATTCAATATAAATTTGATGAAAGACATCATAAATAACACTTTATTTTATTTTATTTTTTTAATAAATTTATTTATTTTAGTTGGGGGCTAATTACTTTACAATATTGTAGTGGTTTTTGCCATACATTGACATGAATCAGCCATGGGTTTACATGTGTTCCCCATCCTGAACCCCCCTCCCACCTCCCTCCCCATCCCATCCCTCTGGGTCATCCCATTGCCCCAGCCCTGAGCATTTGTCTCATGCATCAAACCTGGAATGGAGTTCTGTTTCACATATGATAATATACATGTTTCAATGCTATTCTCTCAGAACATCCCACCCTCACCTTCTCCCTCAGAATCCATAAGACTATTCTATGCATCTGTGTCTCTTATTCTGTCTTGCATATAGGGTTATCGTTACTGTCTTTCAAGTTCCATATATATGCATTAGTATACTGTATTGGTGTTTTTCTTTCTGGCTTACTTCACTCTGTATAATGGGCTCCAGTTTCATCCATCTCAATAGCACCGATTCAAATGTATTCTTTTTAATGGTGGAGTAATATTCCATTGTGTATATGTACCACAGCTTCCTTATCCATTCGTCTGCTGATGGACATCTAGGTTGCTTCCATGTCCTGGCTATTGTAAACAGTGCTGCGATGAACATTGGGGTACACGCGTCTCTTTCAAGTCTGGTTTCCTCGGTGTGTATGCCCAGCAGTGGGATTGCTGGGTCATATGGCAGTTCTATTTCCAGTTTTTTAAGGAATCTCCACACCGTTCTCCATAGTGGCTGTACTAGTTTGCATTCCCACCAACAGTGTAAGAGGGTTCCCTTTTCTCCACACCCTCTCCAGCATTTATTGCTTGTAGACTTTTGGATAGCAGCCATTCTGACTGGTGTGAAATGGTACCTCATTGTGGTTTTGATTTGCATTTCTCTAATAATGAGTGATGTTGAGCATCTTTTCATGTGTTTGTTAGCCATCTGTATGTCTTCTTTGGAGAAATGTCTGTTTAGTTCTTTGGCCCATTTTTTGATTGGGTCGTTTATTTTTCTGGAATTCAGCTGCAGGAGTTGCTTGTATATTTTTGAGATTAATTGTTTATCTGTTGCTTCGTTTGCCATTATTTTCTCCCATTCTGAAGGCTGTCTTCTCACCTTGCTTATAGTTTCCTTTGTTGTGCAAAAGCTTTTAGTTTTAATTAGGTCCCATTTGTTTATTTTTGCTTTTATTTCCAATATTCTGGGAGGTGGGTCATGGAGGATCCTGCTGTGATTTATGTTGGAGAGTGTTTTGCCTATGTTTTCCTCTAGGAGTTTTATAGTTTCTGGTCTTACGTTTAGATCTTTAATCCATTTTGAGTTTATTTTTGTGTATGGTGTTAGAAAGTGTTCTAGTTTCATTCTTTTACAAGTGGTTGACCAGTTTTCCCAGCACCACTTGTTAAAGAGATTGTCTTTTCTCCATTGTATATTCTTGCCTCCTTTGTCGAAGATAAAGTGTCCATATGTGCGTGGATTTATCTTGGGCTTTCTATTTTGTTCCACTGATCTATGTTTCTATCTTTGTGCCAGTACTATACTGTCTTGATGACTATGGCTTTGTAGTAGAGCCTGAAGTCAGGCAGGTTGATTCCTCCAATTCCATTCTTCTTTCTCAAGATTGCTTTGGCTATTCGAGGTTTCTTATATTTCATACAAATTGTGAAATGAATTTGTTCTAGTTTCTGTGAAAAATACCATTGGTAGCTTGATAGGGATTACATTGAATCTAGATTGCTTTGGGTAGTATACTCATTTTCACTATATTAATTCTTCCTATTTCATGGTATATTTCTCCATCTGTTTGGTCCTCTTTGATTTCTTTCCTCAGTGTTTTATAGTTTTCTATATATAAGTCTTTTGTTTCTTTAGGTAGAAATATTCCTAAGTATTTTATTCTTTTTGTTGCAATGGTGAATGGTATTGTTTCCTTAATTTCTCTTTCTGTTTTTTCATTATTGGTGTATGGAATGCAAGGGATTTCTGTGTGTTAATTTTATATCCTGCAACTTTACTGTATTCATTGATTAGCTCTAGTAATTTTCTGGTAGAATCTTTAGGGTTTTCTATGTAGAGGATCATGTCATCTGCAAACAGTGAGAGTTTTACTTCTTCGTTTCCTATCTGTATTCCTTTTACTTTTTTTTCAGCTCTGATCGCTGTGGCCAAAACTTCCAAAACTATGTTGAATAGTAGTGGTGAAAGTGGGCACCCTTGCCTTGTTCCTGACTGTAGGGGAAATGCTTTCAATTTTTCACCATTGAGGATAATGTTTGCTGTGGGTTTGTCATATATAGCTTTTATTATGTTGAGGTATGTTCCTTCTATTCCTGCTTTCTGGAGGGTTATTATCATAAAGTGCTAAATACTTTAGTTAGAAAATACTATTTAAATCTTTGTAATTATTGAGTGGGAAAGGCTTTCTAAACACAATATGATATGTATACATCATAAAGGAAAAACTGGATAGATTTTATTACATAAAATATTAAAATATTAAAAATTTAAATATTTAAATTTATTAAATATAAATTTGATGAAAGACATCATAAGTAACATTTAAAAACAAGTGCAGAAAACATTTTGAAACACAAGATACAGGCAAAGGATTAATATATGAATATATAAAGAATAATTATAAACTTTTTCATGAGAGATTTTAATGAAATATAGGCAAAGGATATACATAAAACCCATGGTCCAATGAATATATGAAAAGATAATCAACCTCATCGGTTATCAGGAAAATGCAGATGAAATCAGCATTCAGGGTACAACCACTATGAAGAATAGAATGGGACTTCCTTAAAAAACTAAAAATAGAAATACCATATGACCCAGCAATCCCACTCCTGAGCATATATCCAGAGAAAACTATATAATCTGAAGGAGACATGCATCCCAGTGTTCACTGCAGCACTGTCTGCAACAGCCAAGACATGGAGGCAACCTAATGTCCATCAACAGAGAATGGAAAAAAGGATGTCATACATATATACAGTGGAATATTACTTGGTCATAAATAAGAATGAAATAATGCCATTTGCTGCAACATGGATAGACCTAGAGATTATCATATTAAATGAAGTAAATCAGAGAAAGACAAATATCATACTATATCACTCATATGTGGAATTGAATTTTTTAAAAAAGAGATACAAATTAACTTATTTGCAAAACAGAAACAGACTTATAGATATTGAAAACAAATTAATGGTTACCAAAGGGGAAGAGTCAGGGGGAGTGATAAATCATAAACTTGGGATGAACACACACTACTATATACAAGAGAACCAACAAAGACCTACTGTATAGCACAGGGAACTCTGCTCAGTATTCTGTGATAACATATATGAGAAAAGAATCTGTAAAAGAATGGTGTTAGTATTATCCTAACATCAAAACCAGCAAAAGACAATAAAGGAAAACTATAGACCTGTGTCCTTCAAAAACAAGCCCCCAAAATGCTGATAAAATTTTAGCAAATTGAATCCAACAATATATAAAAATTTAGTACATCATGGTCAATTAACATTTATTCAGGAATACAAAATTGATTTAATATTTGAAAATTATTCAGTGAAACACACTGAAAAAGAGAAATTATATCATCATGTCTATATATAAAGAAAGGCGTTTGACAAAACACAGCATCTCTTTCTTGTAAAAACTTACTGCAAACTAGAAATGGAAAGAAACTTCCCCAATCTGGAAAAGCACATCCTTGGAAAACATACAGCTATACCATACAAACGGTAAAAGACTGAATGCTTTTCTCCTGAGATTTAGGACAAGGAAAGAATATTCACCATTACCATTTTTATTCAATTTTGTTCTAGCAGATTCTAGCCAGTGGAAAAAATAAAAGAAAAATAAAATAGGCGTGGAAAAGAAAAAAAGAAAAACTACCTTTTTCTGCATTCAACGTGATTATTTATGTAGAAAATACAATGAGAATCTATTTTAAAAATCACTGGCACTAACAAACGTAGCATGTTTGCAGGAGCTCAGTGTTAAAAAATGAATTGTATTTCTGTGTATTAGCAAAAAATTCAAAATTGAAACTCTAAAAGAAGTGCCATTTATAACACATCAAAAAGTAAGAAATAGTTAGGGATACATATGACAAAATATGTGCAATACTTGTATGCTGAAAATAATAAGAAATTGCTGAGAGAAATTAAAGATCGAAATAAATAGAGAGATACTCCATGTTCATTGATCAGACGCATTCAATATTAAGATGTCAATTCTTCCTAAATGGATATACAGATTCAACATTGTCTCATTCAGAATTCCAGAAGGCTTTTTGGTATAAGATGACAAACTGACAATAAAATTCATCTGGAAATGCAAAGGCCTCAAATAGTCAAAACAACTTGAAGAAGAACAAAGATGATTTCAAGACTTTTTATAAACCATGGTAATCAAGATAGTCTGTTGCTGGAATAAGCAAAACAAACAGATCAATGAAACAGAATAGAGTCCAGAAATGGACCCACACATAAGTCAATCAATTTTTGACGAAAATGATAAGGCAATTTAATAGGAAAAGAAAATCATTTCAACAAGTGGTGCTAGAATACTTGTAAAAGATTTAGAATAGTGAGAATTATTCTGAAAAAGAAGAATGGAGCTAAAGAACTTTATTTATCTATCTGTCTATCCAGATAAGGTCCGTCTAGTCAAGGCTATGGTTTTTCCAGTAGTCATGTACGGATGTGAGAGTTGGACTATAAAGAAAGCTGAGCACCGAAGAATTGATGCTTTTGAACTGTGGTGTTGGAGAAGGCTCTTGAGAGTCCCTTGGACTCCAAGGAGATCCAATCAGTCCATCCTAAAGGAAATCAACCCTGAATATTCATTGGAAGGACTGATGTTGAAGCTGAAACTCCAATACTTTGGCCACCTGATGGAAAGAGCTGACTCATTTGAAAAGACCATGATGCTGGGAAAGGTTGAAGGCAGGAGGAGAAGGGGACGACAGAGGATGAGATGGTAGGATGGCATCACTGACTCGATGGACATGAGTTTGAGTAAACTCTGGGAGTTGGTGATGGACAGGGAGGCCTGGCGTGCTGCAGTCCATGGGGTCGCAGAGAGTCAGACATGACTAAGTGACTGAACTGAACTGAACTGATCTATCCAGATAAGTTTTGCCAAAAGTCAGTGAATGGGGGAAATGGAAATCTTTTTAATAAATGTAATTTTATTGAGAAAATGATTTGCCAAATCACAAACTGGAGAAAATATTTACAATAAATGTTAACATCTGACAAAAGACTATATCTTAATATACACAAATTGACAATTGAAAAAAAAATCCTGCTTTTAAATGAGCACAAAATTTGTATAGACATTTCACAAAAGAAGGCATATGAATAGTCAACAAACAGGAAAAGTAGCTGCACATCATTAGTTATCTGAAGAGACAAATTAAAACCACAATATGCTGCAGTTTCAGTCGGTCAAGTGGCTTCAAAAAGAGAAGACCGATGACAACAAATGTAGGGAAGACGTGGAGCGATTGAAACTCATGCGTCGCTGGCAGGAGTGTAAAAACATGGCACAAGCAACGTGGAGAACTAGTTGGCAGCTTCTTATAAAATTAAACATACATGTCCCCTATGACTCAGCAATTACATTCCTAGGTACTTAGCAAGAGACGTTCAAACATACATTAACTAAAGGACTTGTAAAACAATATTCATAAGATTCTTGCTCAAAATAGCCAAAAACTGGAAAAACACACATGTCGGTCAACTAGGAAAGTAGATAAATAATCATATATTCACAGAGTAGAATATTTTCCAAGGAAAAAACTTGATTGATAATAGCAAAACGTGCCTGAAACTTACAGATACTAAATTGATTGCATCAAGTGAATTAAAAAAGAAAAAGAATCTTTACTGCAGGTAGCAAAATTTTGGCCCCATGACTTTGGTCATGCTGTTGTTCCTGTAAATATGTCACATGACATAGCAAAAGAGACTTTGAAGATGTGATGGAGGGTACTTATCAGTTGACCTTAAAATAGATTATTCAGGATTATTCTGGGGAGTGGGGGCTCCACTTAATCATATGAATCAATCATATGAATCCCTGAAAGCAGAGGCTGAAGGGGAAGTGAGAGTTATTGAAGCTTGAGAAGAGCTCACATTAGCTTGAGAATCGAGAAGGCCATGTGGAAAGTGTGAGAAAGAAATGGATTCTGCCAACAATCAGTGCTTAGGAGATGACCTTGAACCTGAGCTGAGACCCTCCCCTCAGCCAAGACTTACTTTTGGCCTTGTGAGATCATGAGCAGAGAATTAACCCATGCCACGCCAGATTTCTGATCTATAGAAACTGTGAGATAATAAATTTGTGTCATTTAGGCTGCTAAGTTTGTGGCAATGTTTTACACAGAAATAGATAATACACTCTATGATTCCATTCATTTTAATCATTCAGTTCAGTCTCTAAGTCATGTCCAACTCTTTGTGACCCTGTGGACTGCAGCACGCCAGGCTCCCCTGTCCTTCACCATCTCTCAGAGCTTTTTCAAACTCATGTCCATTGAGTCGGTGATGCCATCCAACCATTTCATCCTCTGTCGTCCCCTTCTCCTCCTGCCCTCACTCTTTCCCAGCATCTGGATTTTTTCCAACGAGTCGGCTCTTCACATTGGTGGTCAAAGTATTGGAGCTTAAGCTTTAGCATCAGTCCTTCCAATGAATACTCAGGGTTGATTTCCTTTACGATCACTGGTTTGATTTCCTTTCTGTCCAAGGGACTCTCGAGAGTCTTTTCCAGCACCACAGTTCAAAAGTATCAATTCTTCAGTGCTCAGCCTTCTTTATGGTCCAGCTCATATCTGTACATGACTACTGGAAAAACCATTGCTTTGACTATATGTACTTTTGTCAGCAAAGTGATGTCTCTGCTTTTTAATATGCTGTCTAGGTTTGTCATAGCTTTTCTTCCAAGGAGCAAACAGCTTTTAATATCTTGGCTGCAGTCACCATCCACAGTGATTTTGGAGCCCAAGTAAAGTCTGTCATTGTTTCCATTTTTTCTTCATCTGTGTACCATGAAGCAATGGGACTGGATACCATGATCTTAGTTTTTTGAATGTTGAGTTTTAAGCCACCTTTTTCACTCTCCTCTTCCACCTTCATCAAGAGGTTCTTTATTTCCTCTTTGCTTTCTGCCATTAGGGTGGTGTCATATGTGGTTGTTGATATTTGGTCATATCTGAGGTTGTTGATATTTCTCCCAGCAATCTTGATTCCAGCTTGTGCTTCATCCAGCCTGGCATTTCCCATGATATACCCTGCATATAAGTTAAATAAGCAGGATGACAATATACAGTCTTGATTTATTCCTTTCCCAATTTTGAACCCGTCCCGTGTTTCATGTCCATTCTAACTGTTGCTTCTTGACCTGCATACAGGTTTCTCAGGAGGCAGTAAGTGGTTTGTTATTCCCATCTCTTTAAGAATTTTCCAGTTTGTTGTGATCCAGACAGTCAAAGGCTTTAGCGTAGTCAATGAAGCAGAAGTAGATGTTTTTCTGAAATTCTCTTGCTTTTTCTGTGATCCAGCAGCTATTGGCAGTTTGATCTCTGGTTCCTCTGCCTTTTCTAAATCCAGCTTGTACATCTGGAAGTTCTCAGTTCATGTACTATTGAAGCCTAGCTTGAATTTCAGTTACTAGCACAGCCAAAACTAAGCTGTGATTATAGAAGTCAGAAAATAGTTACCTGTGTGAAAGGAGAGAACTAATTGAAAGGAGTACAAGGGAAATTTCTGGGATAATAGAAGTGTTTTATATGTTGTTATACATGGTGATTACATTATTTATAAAATCATCAAAATTCATTACACTTTGTATCACCATCAAACACAAACAAACACAATGAGACACGCTACATGCCCACTAGTCTGGGAAAAACAAAAAGGACTGACAGTAAGTGCTGGCTAGAATGTGAGGCAACGAGCACTCGCATGCACTTCTGGTGTGGGCACAAAATGGCATAACCAGCTTGGAGACGTGTTCGGAAACTTCTTATAAAGTTAAACTTACATTTTCACCATAACCCAGCAATTCCACTTGTACGAGTTTACCTAAGAAAAATGAAAACTAGGTTTACAAAAAGACTTGTGCAATAGTGTTCATAGCAGCCTTATCCATAATGGCCCCAAGTTGAAAAAATAACCTAATGTCCATCAAAAGGAGAATGGAAAAACAAGTTGTAGTATATCCCTACAGTAATACAGTGTATTGTTGTTGTTTACTTGCTAAATTGTGTCTGATTCTTTTTGTGACTCCATAGCCCACTAGGCGTCTCTGTCCATGGGATTTTCCAAACAAGAATACTAGAATGGGTTGCCATTTCCTTCTTCAGGGAATCTTCCCAAGCCAGGGATCGAACCTGTGTCTCCTGTTAGGCTGGCAGATTCTTTGCCACTGAGCCACAGAGATGCCCAATACAATGTATACTCAGCAAAAAGGAATGAATGATACTCATAGAAACATGAGTGAATCTTAAAAATATATTGAACAAAATAATTTCTGTACAAAAGAATGCACACTGTTGACTCCATTTATATGAAGCTGGTGAACAGTAAATAAATAAATAAATAAGTAGCTATGGTGATTAGAACGAGGAATTGGTTGCCTCTGGATTTGGGATGAATGATTAATTGGAGACGGTCAGGAAAAAACTCTCTGGGGTGATGGTAGTATTCTATAATTTGTTTCTGATGGTGATGACACAGGAGTAAGTAATTGTCAGAACTTATTCAACTTAACTTTGGAATCCTGTGCATTATATTATATGTAAATTTGTCTCTTTGTAAATGAGAAAGAAATCCTAAGAAAGTGGGAATAGTATTTACTTGGTCAGCATTTACTCTCTTAATGTAATGAATTAAGTGTCTTATCTACTGCACGCCTGACCCTGTGCTGAGCCCTCATGCTGAAGACCATTTTGTTTTGATTTTATCTGTTTATTATCTTGACAGATGTGCTTCAGATGCTCCCTTAATTACAAATTTCACAAGTTCAAACAGATCTTTATTACATTAATAGTGAAAAGTTACATGCAGTTGTCCACAGAGGCTCCATGTACAGTGGTGTGGTATTTGCATATAACCTACACACACCCTCTCATATATCTTAAATCATCTCTAGATTATGTAAAATACCTACTACCATGTAAATGCTATATAAATAAATGTAAATGCAATGTACATGCTATGTGAATAGTTGCCAGAGGGTGGCAAATTCAAGTTTTGCTTTTTGGAGCTTTCTGGAATTTTTTTTTCTAGATATTTTTGACCTATAGTTGGTTGAATCTGTAGATGAAGAACCCACAGATAAGGAGCATTGACGGTATCATAATTGCACCCCATCCCCAAAGCCTGCAGCAGTTTTAAGGGTTCCTTCTTACTTGCTTGCTGCTGCTGCGGCATCACTTCAGCCGTGTCTGACTCTGCAACCCCATGGACTGTAGCCCACCAGGCTCCTCTGGCCATCGAATTCTCCAGGCAACAATACTGGAGTGGGCTGCCATTTCCTCCTCCAGGGGATCTTCCCAGGGATGGAACCCACGTCTCCTGTGGCTCCTGCATTGGCAGGCCGATTCTTTACCACTAGCGCCACCTATACTATTAGCTTAAAACGTGTATTTCCAACAACTATAGCATGAAACACAGTGTAACTTATTTTCATAAGAAATGGAAAGTTATGTCTAAGGAATAGTTTGATTTAGAATTCTGAGTCCACCCAAACCTTATGGAGTTCAAAGCTTTGAGATTAAACTGAAGGAAGATATTGAGATTTACATTTCTTTTTCACTTATTTCTATTTTGGCAGTATTTGTTTGCTATGGATTGTTTATTCACTGCTTTAATTCTTGTTGATACCATACAAGATATGTTTTTAATATTATGCTGTGGTGAGTATGAAGATTTGAAGGTTTTATAGAGAGTATAGGGATTATTATAGAGATACAAAGTTTATTTTAAAATTTCATTTTGCCCTTGCAGAGCATTTTGCTTCAAAATTTAAAGCAGTACACAAAAGGAGAAATACAAATGATTCATAAGCATATGACAGAAGTTAAGCCATTCCAATAATGAAAGAAAAATAAATTACAAATTAGATATTACGCTTTTGCCTCTCAAATTACCAAAGATTTATATAAGTGATGCTATCCAGGTTTGCCTGGGTTGTAACATGGGTTGATGGTAGAAATGTAAACTGGTACAATTTTGGAAAAGCAACGTGGCTTTGTACATCAGTACCCTTACAAGTATAGGCAGCCCTCTCCTTGCATGGTGCCATGTTTAACTGAAACTCATTCATATCAGAATTATGCAAAGTAAGGAGTGTGTTTATTGCTTTAGATATAATAATTCTGCCTCCAGGAATCTATTTTAAGACAATAAATAGAGATGCCTAAAAGATGAACATATAAGTATATTTCAGTTCAGTTCAGTTCAGTTGCTCAGTCGTGTCCGACTCTTTGCGACCCCATGAATTGCAGCACGCCAGGCCTCTCTGTCCATCACCAACTCCCGGAGTCTACCCAAACCCATGTCCATCGAGTTGGTGATGTCATCCAACCATCTCATCCTCTGTCGTCCCCTTCTCCTCCTGCCCCCAATCCTACCCAGCATTAGGGTCTTTTCCAATGAGTCAACTCTTCGCATGAGGTGGCCAAAGTACTGGAGTTTCAGCTTCAACATCAGTCCTTCCAATGAACACCCAGGATTGACCTCTTTTAGGATGGATTGATTGGATCTACTTGCAGTCCAAGGGATTTACGGGGCATTATTTATAATAAAGTGGGAAATAATCCACATAGCCAACAATAAGGAATTGGTTAAATAAATTATGGTGCTTCCATATAGTGGAACACTGTTTCTGTAAAAATCATGTTTTCAAACCAATAGCTAAAGACATTTGGAAATGCTTATGATATAATATTCAAAAAAAAAAAGCAGGATACAAAAATTACATGCAGAATGAGCTCAATTTTATGTGCATCTGTGCAGCCACGCTCCAAAGAATATACACACATCATTCTAGTTTAAATTGAACCAAAATGTTAACGCTCTTTCTGAGTGATAAGATTATGGATAATCTGTAATTTTTTAAAAAGTTTTCTGTACTTCCCCCAATTTTTGTTATGAAGCTGTTCATTCTTATTTTATATTTTAATACTTATAATAGATATCTTTTATCAGTTCAGTTCAGTCACTCAGTCGTGTCCGACTCTTTGCAACCCCATGAATTGCAGCACGCCAGGCTTCTCTGTCCATCACCAACTCCCGGAGTCTACCCAAACCCATGTCCATAGAGTCAGTGATGCCATCCAACCATCTCATCCTCTGTCGTCCCCTTCTCCTCCCGCCCCCAATCCTACCCAGCATTAGGGTCTTTTCCAGTGAGTCAACTCTTCACATGAGGTGGCCAAAGTATTGGAGTTTTAGCTTCAACATCAGTCCTTCCAATGAACACCCAGGATTGATCTCCTTTAGGATGGATTGATAGGATCTCTTTGCAGTCCAAGGGACTCTCAAGAGTCTTCTCCAACACCACAGTTCAAAAGCATCAATTCTGCAGTGCTCGGCTTTCTTCACCGTCCAGCTCTCACATCCATACATGACCACTGGAAAAACCATGGCCTTGACTAGATGGACTTTTGTTGGCAAAATAATGTCTCTGCTTTTAAATATGCTGTCTAGGTAGGCCATAACCTTCCTTCCAAGGAGTAAGTGTCTTTTAATTTCATGGCTGCAATCACCATCTGCAGTGATTTTGGAGCCCCAAAAAAATAAAGTCTGACACTGTTTCCACTGTTTCCCCATCTATTTCCCATGAAGTGATGGGACCAGATGCCATGATCTTAGTTTTCTGAACGTTGAGCTTTAAGCCAACTTTTTCACTCTCCTCTTTCACTTTCATCAAGAGGTTCTTTAGTTCTTCTTCACTTTCTGCCATAAGGGTGGTGTCATCTGCATATCTGAGGTTATTGGTATTTCTCCCGGCAATCTTGATTTCAGCTTGTGTTTCTTCCAGCCCATCGTTTCTCATGATGTACTCTGCATATAAGTTAAATAAGCAGGGTGACAATATACAGCCTCGACACACTCCTTTTCCTATTTGGAACCAGTCTGTTGTTCCATATCCAGTTCTAACTGTTGCTTCCTGACCTGCATACAGGTTTCTCAAGAGACAGGTCAGATGGTCTGGTATTCCCATCTCTTTCAGAATTTCCCACAATTTATTGTGATCCACACAGTCAAAGGCTTTGGCATAGTCAATAAAGCAGAAATAGATGTTTTTCTGGAACTCTCTTGCTTTTTCAATGATCCAGCAGATGTTGGCAATTTGATCTCTGGTTCCTCTGCCTTTTCTAAAACCAGCTTAAACATCTGGAAGTTCACGGTTCACATATTGCTGAAGCCTGGCTTGGAGAATTTTGAGCATTACTTTACTAGCGTGTGAGATGAGTGCAATTGTGCAGTAGTTTGAGCATTCTTTGGCATTGCCTTTCTTTGGGATTGGAATGCAAACTGACCTTTTCCAGTCCTGTGGCCACTGCTGAGTTTTCCAAATTTGCTGGCATATCGAGTGCAGCACTTTCACAGCATCATCTTTCAGGATTTGAAATAGCTCAACTGGAATTCCATCACCTCCACTAGCTTTGTTCGTAGTGATGCTTTCTAAGGCCCACTTGACTTCACATTCCAGGATGTCTGACTCTAGGTGAGTGATCACACCATCGTGATTATCTGGGTCGTGAAGATCTTTTTTGTACAGTTCTTCTGTGTATTCTTGCCACCTCTTCTTAATATCTTCTGCTTTTGTTAGGTCCATACCATTTCTGTCCTTTATCGAGCTTATCTTTGCATGAAGTGTTCCCTTGGTATCTCTAATTTTCTTGAAGAGATCTCTAGTCTTTCCCAATCTGTTGTTTTCCTCTATTTCTTTGCATTGATCGCTGAGGAAGGCTTTCTTATCTCTCCTTGCTATTCTTTGGAACTCTGCATTCAGATGGGAATATCTTTCCTTTTCTCCTTTGCTTTTCACTTCTCTTCTCTTCCCAGCTATCTGTAAGGCCTCCTCAGACAGCCATTTTGCTTTTTTGCCTTTCTTTTCTTGGGGATTGTCTTGATCCCTGTCTCCTGTACAATGTCACGAACTTCTGTCCATAGTTCATCAGGCACTCTGTCTATCAGATCTAGTCCCTTAAATCTATTTGTCACTTCTACTGTATACTCATAAGGGATTTGATCTAGGCCATACCTGAATGGACTAGTGGTTTTCCCTACTTTCTTCAATTTAAGTCTGAATTTGGCAATAAGCAGTTCATGATCTGAGCCACAGTCTGCTCCCGGTCTTGTTTTTGCTGACTATATAGAGCTTCTCCATCTTTGGCTGCAACGAATATAATCAATCTGATTTCGGTGTTGACTATCTGGTGATGTCCACGTGTAGAGTCTTCTCTTGTGTTGTTGGAAGAGGGTGTTTGCTATGACCAGTGCGTTCTCTCAGCAAAACTCTATTAGCCTTTGCCCTGCTTCATTCTGTACTCCAAGGCCAAATTTGCCTGTTACGCCATTTTTAAAATCTGAAACTCTATAGAGTAAAAAGGTAAAGTGCCCAGTCTGTTTTCCTGTACAAATGTCCAAATCATTCTCTATGCACTTGCATAATGATAAAGGCATTATCCAAATTAAAAATGACTTCAATGAAAATTAAGTTACTACATACAATAAACCACATCCATTTGAAGTGTACAGTTGAATGAATTTGACAGATGTACCTCTCTGTTAAACTGGCACCATAATCAGAACATGAGACATTCCCATCACCCACAAAAGTTTGTTCATATCACTTTACAGTTTGACACTCCCTCCATTTATCAATTTTTGTTATCTTATTTGAGAACTTTATATAAATGGAATTATATAGTATGTAGTCTTTGTATTTAGCTTATTTTGCTCATCATTATGGTTTTGAGGTTCATCCATGTGGTGTGTATAGAAAGAGTTCCTTTTTTATTGCTGTAATATTTAATTGTATATATATAAGAAATGCCGTTTATGCATTCACCTGAAAATATTTGACGTATTTCTAGTTTTTTTACTATTACAGATATATCTGCTTTTATCATTTGTATATAGTATTTGGGTAGACATAACATTTTAATTTTTCTTGGCTAAACACCTGGGAGTGTATATTAGTCTGGGTTCTCTGGAGAAAAGGAACCAAGAGAATATATGTAATAAATATCTATATAGATATTACATAGATAGATAGATAGAGAGGTAGATAGAGAGACAGAAAGGATTTACTATAAGGAACTGGCTCCCTTAACTGTGGGGGCTGAGAATTCCTAAAATCTGCAGTTAGTCAGCTAGAGACCCAAAAGAACTATTGGTATAGTTCCAGTGTGAGTTCAAAAGTCTGAGAACAGAAGAGCCGATGGTGTAAATTCCAGTCTGAGTCCAAGTCTAAGGGCAGGAGAAGACTAATGTTCTAGCTCAAAGACAACCAGACAGAGTGAATTCATCCTTCCTCAGTCGTTTAGTTCTATTCAGGCCTCAACAGATTGGGTGAGGCCCACCCTCAATGCAGAGAGCAATCTGCTTTACTCTACTGATTCAAACTTCCATCTCATCCACCTTCACCGACACACCCAGAATAGTATTTGACCAAATATCTGGGTTCCCAGTGACCCTATCAAGTTGACACATAAAATTAACCATCACAGAGTAGAATGAATGAGTCATAAGGTAAATATATGTTTTACATTTTTAAGAAACCATGAGAAGTTTTCCGAAGTGATTGGGCCATTTTCCTTTCCTACCAGCAATATATGAGTAGTTGCACTTTTTCCACATCCTTTCCAACACTGGTACAATCACTCTTTTTAATTTTAGCCATTCTAATAATTGTTACTTCACTATGGTTTTAATTTGTGTTTCCAGATGATGTAAAAACATCTTTTCATGTGCTTATTTGCCATATGTGTCTGTTCTTTGTTAAAGTGTTCAAATTTTTTGCCCAGTTTTTAATTGGATTGTTTCTGCCCTTACCGTTGTGTTTTGAAAGTTCTTTATATATTCTGGATACAAGTGCTTTGTCAGATATACACTTTATATTTTTTCCCAGTCTGTGGCTTAACAGTGTCTCTCCAGGAGCATAAGTTTTTTGTTTTAATGTAGTGCAATTTATAATTTTTTTCTTTTTTGCGTTATTCTTTTGGTATTGCAGCTAAGATCTTTGTAAATGCTAGGTAACAGGTAACAAAGATTTTGTCCAATTTTTTTCCCAGAAGATTTATAATTTTACATTTATGTATGTGATTCATTTTGAGTTGATTTGTATATATGATGTGAGGTGTGAATCAAAGTTCTTTTTTTTAAAATGCAGATGTCTGATTGTTCTAGCCCTGTTCCACCACTGTTGCAGATACTATCCTTTCTCCACTGAATTGCTTTTGCACCTCTGCTAAAACTCAGTTGTTCATCTGTGTGAGAGTCTATTATTGGAGTATCTAATCTGTGTTATTATCTCTTTGTCTATCTTTATGCCAAAACTGTATTGTCTTGATTAATGGAGCTTTATACTCGGTTTTGAAATTAGGTAGTGTTAATCTTCCAATTTGTTTGTATTTATCACATTTAATTTGATTATTTTAGATTCTCTGTATTTCCATACACTTTAAAATTAACATTTCATTTCCTACAGAAAGCCCTTTTGAGGTTTCTACTGAGATTGTGATGAATCTATAGGTCAGTTTGGAGACAGCTGACCTCATAATATTGAATCTTTCATCTATCAATATGGTTTCAGTATCTTATCTATATCTATATTTATCTATTCTAAACATTGCTGAAGCTATCAGACATTATTAATATGTATATCAGCAGTGCACACACTCACACACACAATATTGTTAAAACCATTAACCACTGCTGAGTTACATATCAGGGCCTCGTGATACAGGGATAAAAGTCCCATGACATTTAAGATTCTAGTGGACTTTGGGAACAATAGAAGGATCATAATTTAGATGTGAAAACTCCCATGATATTCAAGTTCACATAGTCTAACATTTGAAACAGCTCTTTCAGGAGCCCAATTATTAAGGATAATTTATTCCAGATCTCTGCTGGAATAAACAATGCTTCTGAGTTCTGTACAGATGTGTAGCCAACAGCGAACTGCCTGACTGCATCAGTTTCTAGACATCTTTCAGCAGAGTCAGAGCTCCACGAGGAAAGCCAACTATTCAGGGCCTCTGTGCATTTTCAGGCTCACCCTGGGGCCTCAGTCTAATAAGGGGATTATACTGTTCTCTGTGTGTAATTTTTTTCACTGGTGACAGATTTAATGTGGATAATAATGCTCACTTAATATAGCAGTACAGTATAATTCAACAGAAGTTAGTAATTCAAGTTAAAATGAATTTTCATCTACAATTTTCAGAGCATCATGTGTGTATGATAGAGAAGAACAGTGCGTGAAGAGCTAACCTAAAAATAGAAACATCCTGAATTGTGTGTTAGTGCATTCATTTCTTTTACTTAAACAGCTGAGACTATGAAAAGCAGAAAAATGTATTTCATGATAGAGACAATTTGCATAGATAATAAGAGCTTAAACCAAAAGATTGTACCAGTCACCTAACATAAGACATGAAATCATGTTTACTTACAGTTTTAGCCTATCAAATAAACCAGTGTTGGCAAATGTTTTCTCTAAAAGTCCAGATTGTGAATGGTTTAGACTAAGCAGACTATCCAATTTCTGCTGCAATTACCCAACAACTCTGCCTTTGCAGCCTGAAAATAGCCATAAACAATAGGTAAATAAATGAGCATGGCTGTATTTTAGTAAAACTTTATTTACAAGAACAGGTAGCAGGCTGAGTTTGGCTTGAATAAAAAGGTGGGAGCAGTGGAGCTGAAATTAGACTCTCTACAAGAAATTATAAGTTGTGCACAAAATATGTTGATCTATGGCTGGCTCCGGGCAGAATTAGTTGATCTATAGCTGGCTACAGGCTGTGTGTTATGCATTAATTATGACTATCATGCGAATATAAGATGAGATTTCTGAGTGGGTATTATATCAATACATCATGACCATTTTCCTCAGGGTGGTCAGAGAGATAGATTATCAGTGGACTCAGTGGCTTTCCACTGAGTGGAAGAAGAATTAATTAGATTAAGATCACTTAAGTTATAAATGTTTTCAACACCACTCATTCATTCATCCAGCACTATGTTGTTCATATCGTGCTAGGATCTGGGAATACAAAGATAAATAGAAAATAATATCTATCCCCAAGGGCTCAGTCTAGTTACAGGAAGTGATGAAAAAATAATTAAAAGGATTTAATAAATCTCATACCCAGTAGCCCAGTGATAAAGAATCTGCCTGCAATGCAGGAGATGCAGGTTTGATCCCTGGGTCGGGAAGATCCCCTGTGAAAGAAAATGGTTACCCACTCCAGTATTCTTGCCTGGAAATTTTCATAGACAGGGGAGCCTGGCTAAGCCTACAGGGTCACAAAGAGCTGGACACGACTGAATGAGCACAGTTCAGCACATAGTAAAAGCACGGACAAGGGACTCTGATATCGGGAAAGAGAAACTCAACTTTTCCTGAAGCTATTAAGGAAGGATCTGCAGAAAAGATGTCGTTTATTTGGTCTTCAAAGACCAAATGTTTGCCAGGCAGACAGAGAGAGAGAGAATTCTAGGCAGACAGGCAATTTCATTTTACTTTCTTCATTTTATTCCTAACCTCTGGTCATCAGGCTTCTGTCTCCACAACTTAAACTATTCTCTCTCTCCTATCAGCTGTTTCTCAGGCTGTATATTCTCCTTGATTTTTCTGCCTTATGTCACATTATTTAATCACTGTCTTCTCCTCGTCCATTATTTTTTTTTCCTCCTTCTTCTTTTTTTAAACAGATACATACCTTTTGGAAAATCCCTCAGCTTGAAATATGGAAAATAGATGGTAACAGGGAGACTGGTTACAATTTTATTGTGTTAATTTAACTAAGAAATGGTAGGTTCTGACCTGAGTCTTGGAGTGCTAACTGAGAGAGGAGAAAAGATTCTAGAGGTGTTAGGAAAATTGATTCCGGTGAGTAGGGACTGATCAGATTTGGCACTGTGAGAGGTGAATAAGGTATGACCCATGACCCCACCAGACTGAACTTGGTATCTTAGAACCTTGAAAAAGGAATTGACTCCTGTCTCAGAAATGCTATCACCCCTGAACACATATAAAACAGATAATTTTGCTTGTTTCTTTGAATTATTTTTTAATTGTCTTAAAATACACATATAAATGTTACCACTGTCACCAGTTTTAAGTGTACATTTCAGTGGCATTAAGTACATTCATATTGTTGTGCAATCATCATTACCACCCATTTCCAGAACTATTTCATCTTTTGTGAAACTGGAAGTCTGTATTTATTAAACAAAACTCCCGTTTCCTCCCCCTGCCTCGCTGGCAAGCACCATTTACATTCTGTCTCTATGGATTTGATTACTCTAGGTACCTTGCACAAGTGGAATTACACAGTATTTGTCTTTCAAGGAGTGGCTTATTTTACTTGGCATAATGTCCTCAAAGTTTATCCATGTTGTAACATATGTCAGAATTTCCTTTTTAAAAACTGAAAAATATTCTACTATGTGTATATAACATATTTTGTTTATCCATTCACCCATTTATGGATACTAGTGTTTCTCCTAGCTTTTGGATATTTACTTACTTTCTAAAGCTTCAAATAACATTGTAAGATGCTTTTCAAACTAAATACTATTTAAGTACTATTGTAACTACTATTTCAAACTAAAAAATCTGCAAATTATCAATATTTTAAAAAATGCATGATTTTTTCACTAATTAACCTAGTGTAAAAAAGAGAGAGAGGGAAGCACAAAACTGTTCTTAACCACACAGATGTCTCAAAAATCTTCCATCTTATATGTACTCTTTTTGTGATTTTTCTCTGCCTTTCCCTTTCTTCCCTTTTATGATACAGTAAAGAAGAAATTGGCTGTTAAATAACCCTTAGAATAGCCAACTTGTATAATGGTTACTGTTTGGTAGTCAGAGCTTGTTTTGTTTTATTTGTACCTTTGCCAAATAAAGCAAAGATGTATTGCCTCTTACCTCCCAATTCTCTCATCTGGTTTCAGTATTCTTCTTCCTGAAGAACATAATTCAGTAGCTCTTACAACAAGGACCTAGTCGATTTCTCAGGCTTTGTTGCTCTGAAAGTCTATTTTGCCCTCACTCTTGAATGAAAGTCAGAGGACCTTAGTTAGACACATCACCGTGAAACCTCAGGATACCAAGGAAAGAGAAGCCTACTAACTTAACTTAGATGTATACGTTTGGCATATGACAGAAGCAGCATTATAATTAGTAGTCTTGGGAAATTTGGCGGCTCAGATAGATGAAAAACCTAAAGCCAAAAAAAGGCAATATTGTAAACGTTTGGAAGAAAATAGAAAAATAATATCTTTAGGGTATTGTAATATAGTTATTACTGTATAAGATTGAAGAACATAAACTACGAAACGTAATAAACTTAAATATCTTAAACTTTAAAAAAATCCTCACACAACACCTTATACAAAGTAGAAAAGCAACTCACACGGTAGGATATTTGCAGAGCACACAGCAGACAACTACTGTCACGTAAAGAATTCCAAGAAATCAATAAGAAAAAGGGATAATAGAAAAACTGGGCAAAGCATGTGAATAGGCAATTTATAAAAGAATAAACTTGAATAACCAGTCAGCATGTGAAAAGATAGTTAATCTCACCAGTACTCAGAGAACCTAAAAATCAAGAACCATTGAGATGGTCCCTTACACTCACTGGCTTGGCAAGGAAAATATTTTAATCTGACTACACAGAATGTTGGTAAGGACATGAGAGAAAAAGAATCTACAAAATCACTGATTAGAGAGTGAACTGCTATAATCACTTTGAAAAATTTAGTACTGCCAATGGCTCAGTAACTAAAAATTGGCCTGCCATTCCAGGAGACACAGGTTCAATCCCTGAAGAAGGAACTGGCAGCCCACTCTATTCTCTGCCTAGAGAATCCCATGGACAGAGGAGCCTGGCAGGCCACAAGTCCATGGGGTCACAAAGAGTCAGACGTGACTTAGCGACTAAACAACAACTACAGCAATAAATCTGAAGGCACACAACCTACAACCTGGCAGTTCCACATCTGAGTGTCAATTACCCGTTTAGTAAAATACTCTAAAACAGAAATTCCTTTTCTAAAATAAGGTATAGGGATACTCTTAATGTTATGTTCTACCTTATGAATAAATACACTTTAAAAAATCATTTTAGGATAAGAGTACTTAGGGTAACCCTACAGCCAAATGCCTATTAAAGTAATGCTTTCCACATAAGTTTTAAAGTCCTTAATTGTCAGAACAGGCAGATACACCTGGCTGTAATGTATAAATTGAAATACTATAGCCTATCATCATTAAGCTTAAATCAAAAATAAGTAAAGATTAGCATTTCGGTACAACCGCTCCTCACTCAATGAGTGACAGTTATTTTCAAATTATTTTCCTGCAGTCTTTGGCATCTGTGCTGCCCTACACAGCACCTACCCTTGCTAACCACTGGAGAAGCCAGGAGTGTTCCTGGACAGTGGAAAGAGGCGCCAGGGATGTGCTTCCAGTCTCCTGCTCTTCCTGATGGTAAGTGGATGCTCAGCTGCAGTGCATGGGACACGTATTCCCCTTCTTAGTATCTCTTATTCTATAAAAGGAGAACGAGTAAAGGAGGGGAGAGGAAATCTAGGAGACAAAAGAGAAAAGCAAGAACAGAAAGATGAATTAGAAGGGCTGTGGTTTTGAAACACAAGGCATAACACAAGGAATAACAGAAAATGGAAACAGAGTAAGAGAATAAAAAACTTAAAGCTATGGAACAAAGGAATATGAGAAATGCAATCTTTAATCTGAAAAAAAAAAGTTTGATGATAACAAGCAACAGGACTCTTAAGAACATCCTGAAATGTCCCTGATTGTACTAAAGGGACAACTGGACCGAAATGTTTCTCATGGTCATTTTATGTCTGTAAGAATGGTAGGTGTGCAAATGTAAATGATGAAAAACAACCTTGTAGGAGAAATCAAAGTGCTAGTTTGGTTTAATATGGCTGGAACAAGCTAAATACACCCACTTTATTCAAGTGCTTTGCAGCAATCCATGGACTTTTTTGATTCTATGAGACCCTTGGGATTCCAGCCATACTTAGGATTCACTTGCCTTGTAGTTTTGATACCAAAGCCTTACAAACGCTGTTTGTGTAGAGAAATCAATGATGTTAAAGAAAGCCATCATTCATAAGAAAAATTCCAAAGGGAGCAGTAACACAAAATGATGAAAATGCCAAAGATATGAAAAATAAAGACAATTGTTACAAGACACAATAGCTCTGAATGTTTGCTTTTATGTGACAGATGTTTTTAACCAAAGCTCAGTGTTGGCAGTTTAAGTACACTTATGATTTTAATTTGTATTCTATCCCCTTTTCATATTGATGTCTACTTACAACATCTGTGAAGGCTCTGTGACCTGAATTTGACAGAGGAAAGTGAACAGACTGCCTTTGGAGTGTTTCCATTAAGTCCACGTAATAGACTGTTAACAAAAATCTTAAATAGCTATTCTAATCATCAACAGCAATCTTACACAAATTAAATGAGACCCAAAGGGCCCGATTAACTTTAAAATGCCTTACAGGCATGTAACATAAGTTTAACTCTTTTTTCCTTTGGAATAGAATAGGATTGTTCACTGTGTGTCTGCTGTACAGTTTAAAAAAGAAGTTAGCATGCATGTCGGATTCATGAGGACTCAAGACAGAGTTTCATTTTCTTTAACAGGAAACCACACTTCTGTGCCTAGAAATTCAGTTACACCACAGCCAAGCTCCCTGTTTACATGCAAAGTAGATGCTTTGAAGAGGTAGGAAACACCGCTCCTCTAATAAGCTCAAGGAGGTCTTGCTGGTAAAGAAAGGAGGCATATAACAATAGGCATTAACATTAAAATGATGCCATCAGCAGAGGTTAAATCTGAGTTAGAATTTCTATAGTTCAAATCCACCTATCAAGAAATAAGCTGGATTCATGTTGAGCTTCCCTGATGGCTCAGACTGTAAAGTGTCTGCCTACAATGTGGGAGACCCAGGTTCAGTCCCTGAGGAAGATCTCCTGGAGAAGGAAATGGCAACCCACTCCAGTATTCTTGCCTGGAAAATCCCATGGATGGAGGAACCTGGTAGGATACAGTCCATGGGGTCGCAAAGAGTCGGACAGGACTGAGCAACTTCACATGATGTGAAGTATAATTATACTATGAATCAAGGAAGAACCATTGTTATAGATATCTTCCTTTCTTTCCTTTAGCTAGTTCCCCAGAGGCCTGTTCAAATGTACTTATTGAATTTTCACTCATCTCAAATTCCAGCCATCATTTGTACATTTTGGTATAGTCTCCAGTCTTCATGGATAGTTGATAACTTCGTGTAGGCACCTTCCTTTGGGCTGCATGGAACATGTAATTTCTGCCTAAATCAATAGCAGTGAATGAGAAAGTCGATTCATATTAAAGAATATTAACCACCAAAAGTTCCCCAAACCACATATGGACATTTGAGGAAGATATGGCCTTTCAAGTCTTACAAAGTTATCACAGACACCCATACTTGTCAACACCCCTGTGTTCTGGGAGCCTAACAGTAAGTTTTTTCACCCACTTAGGAGTTGTTGTTCTCTGCTCCCCACCTCCCCAGACACTGGATCAGAGTCGTGCACAGTTGAAAGAGCATGGCTAATCGGTAATGTGATCGTTTCCCTCAATTTTAGAGGAAACCTGGATTGGGGAAGGGGCCAGGCTCAGGAGAACAGCTGAGGAAACCCTGAGCGGGGCTGACCTCACATCCCTGCCCTCAGTTCAGGGCTCTGCCTGAGGCGGACACGCAGCTTCCAGGGCAACCCCAGTGCCCTTCCCCAGTGGCCTGGGAGCGTAACGCATGCGATATGCTGGAGATTTGGAAGAAAACTGTTGATTCTACATTTAAGAAGTCTGAATTTTTCGTATCGGCCAGATTAGATATTTACATGATGTTTGCTATTTTTCTTGAAATAGGGCTCAGCTGCAGTGAAAATCTAAAGAAGAACCAACCACTCAGAAGGGCTCTAAGCTCCAGGTCAAAGCTCCACAGATGTTGTCTGACTGATGACAGTGAAAGTAAAAGAAAGTGAAGTCGCTCAGTCATGTCCGACTCTTTGTGACCCTGTGGACTGTAGCCTATCAGACTACTCCGTCCATAGGATTCTCCAGGCAAGAATACTGGAGTGGGTTGCCATTTCCTTCCTTCCTGATGATAAGGTTCGTCCAATTACGCTTGCCCTTCTTTCCATAGGTGTGTTTTAAATTCATTGAGTGGTCATTTAACAACAAAAATTTTATATTTTAAGAGAAAAAAAGAAGTAGACCTTCTATTTTATGCACGTGGGCCTTTCACTTTATACCTTGTGCTCATGCTCAGTCGCTTCTGTCGTGTCCGACTCTTTGCAACCCTCTGGGCTATACCGGCCAGGCTCCTCTGTCCATGGGATTCTCCAGGCAAAAATGCTGGAGCGGGTCACCGTGCCCTCCTCCAGGGGATCTTCCTAATCCAGGGATCGAACCAGTGTCGCCTTGGTCTCCTGCACTGCAGGCAAATTCTTTACTACTGAGCCACCTGAGAATCCCATTTTATACCTAATCCATATGAAATACTTGATTGTAAAAAATCGCTACCAAACAAATCTGGAAACCTGGTTTACAATATACCTCTGACCTACTCGAGAACACACACTGCTTCTTTCCTTCTTTCCCTCCCTCCTCAAGTCTAGAATTCTCTGGCTGATTTTCAAAGCATTCTGTGACCACACACCACTAATCAATTACTCCACTTCACCACGTCCCGTACTCTCCAAAATATCTGCACTATAGACAGAGTCAGCAACATTCTCTGATACTCAGGAACAGTTCTCCATCTGGTTTTAGCCCCCATTTAGCAAACATCTGAAATGCCCTCCACCCTTCTACAGCTGTTCAAGTTCCATCTGTCCCCCAAGAATCCTCATAACCCCCTCTTCATTGCTGGTGAGCCCACATGCTTTGCTGTGGCTCAGCCTTATCCACTGCCGTGTTATGTTTTTCTAATTATTTCTTATGTGTGGGCCTTTTCAAATTTGATTGTACACATTTTAAGAATAAGCAGTGATGGTATTCTTTCCTATATTCATTCTGCAGAGCACCTTACACAGTGTGGAATGTGAATGATCCTCTACAAATGCTTGTTGATGATGGAAAGAAATAACCTGGAGTACAGGTGAAGAGGCACCTTCCCCTGCATCATTGGCCCCCAGAGCCTTGGTCGCCTTGGTCCTGCTCAGGTACCACTAGCATCTCTTATGTTATAAGCTCTTATGAGGACTGATGGCCAAACTTTCTTGTTTTCTTCCTCAGTGTCCTTCTTTCCTTGTTGCAGATTCTGAGTAGATCAGTAAAGATCAGTAAAGAGTAGATCATAAAGATCAGGTCTATAGAGTTGGCGGACAGAATCTCAAATTTCAAAGGACATCTGTGACATTGGTAATCCCTTCTAGTTCCAAGTAGGCTAGGATCTAAGCTGTTTCAGCAAAGCTCTTATTCTCAAAATCCCCAGGCAGTCCTGAATGTCTTACAGAGATCTGAAATTATTTCTTATGTCTAATCTAAACATTATTATTATTATCTAAACAATAATCTAATCTAAATTATTTCTTATGTCTAATCTTATGTCTGACTGCAACTGTAGTCCTTTTCCTTTATCACAACCCTAAGGATTGATAGAAATAGAGACTAGGGTTTTCTTTACTGAAAACCCATGTCCATACCCTAAAACTGATTTTTTTAAAAAAATGTATTTGTCAGGCTATCTTCTTTACAACATGAGATGTGCCTTCTCAGTCTTTATATCATATCTATAAATGCTACCTGTTTAGTGTAGGTGGAGACTTGAAGTGTGCCCTGACTCGCTCCTTATTGGAATAGCCAAGAGGGGATCTGGAGGGCGAATGAGAGGCGTGGCCTCAGTGAGGCTTAATTTAGTAAATAATTTAATAACTAGCAGGAATTTGGGCACAGAAGATGAAGATCAATGAGTAGTCACTTCACCAAGACATTCTAAGAATTCATAGAGTATCAACAAATTCTTGATTCTTGAGAAATTATTTGGACTCGATAAGTTGTCCTTGAAAGGTTTAAAACCTTTAGATAAAACTATCTTCATAAGCCAAAGGAAATCATAATTAATACTCACTGATGAATTTTCCTTTCATAATTATTCTACAGCAATTATTCTAATTTTTAGACTTCAGAAAATTTGCTTATTCATCCACTAACAAGAATTTACTGAGCATTGATTATGGACCAGACTCTGTGCTGTGTGGAAATAAGACAAGATAGACGGGTCCCTGCCCTCATGGGCCTTAACACACCTCAAGGAAATCTGTTGTCACAGGGACAAGTTTAATTCGTTCTGTGACAAGGGCTCTCCAGCACACTCTTCCTCTTCTTCACACGTGTGCTTCCTTTCTTCCTTCAGGGTCTCAGTGAAACTGTCATATTCTCCAAGAATCCTCTCCCCACCAGCAATTCTCTGGTCCAGCTCAGACCCCTGACTTAAGATGCTGTCACAGCTTACTCCCATTTGGGTGTTTTTAGACAGTCTGTCATCCTAGCTAGACTAAGAGCTCCACAAGGACACAGAGCCTGTCTCTTTGTCATCTTTGCTGACCCTCACCAACATCTAGCACAGTGCCTGGCTCACAGATGGAACTTGACAAAATTGCTAAATGAGTGAATGAACACGTGAGCCAAGAAGAGAAGGAGATCTAAGAAATGAGTTGGCTTTGTCCAGGAAAGGAGGACATGAGAGGAGTGCCAGATGGGAGTGGGAAGAGCTTCCTGGCAGACTGACTGACACCCTGTGCCTGACTTTTGAGGCTGGAAGGAGCATGGCACGCTGCAGAGGCAGAAAGAAGACCAAGAGCCTGGAGTTGCAGGGACCTGGTAGTGGGCAGTGGCTTCCCTGGTGGCTCAGATGGTAAAGAATCTGCCTGCAGTGCAGGAGACCTGGGTTTGGTCTCTGGGTTGGGAAGATCCCCTAGAGGAGGGCATGGCAACTCTCTCCAGGATTCTTGCCTGGAGAAATCCATGGACAGAGGAGCCTGGCGGGCTACAGTCCATGGGGTCGCAAAGACTCATACATGACTGAGCTACTAACACACACACACACACACACAGTGGTGGGCTGGGGTTGGTTCATCTTGGTTTTGAATGCCAAGCTGAGGATTTTAAATGTTAAAATTTTGAAATGTTGTTGGAAACCACTGAAGGGATTTAGGCAAGGCATTGATTTGTTCAGGTTTGCACACCATCCACATCAGTGCTCAAAAGCATAAGTGGCTTGTGACTACCCTAACAGAGAAAAACAGCTATAGAGCATTCCCATCATTGCAGAAAAATCCATTGGGTAACACTGTGGAAAAAACTGGCCACTCTTGCTGTGTGGTCAGTGCATTGGAGGGGACATTTCCGGTGTACGATAAAACTTGAACCTATCCAATGGCAAATCTAAGGACTTTTTGCAGTGGCAAAAAAATATATATTTAAAAGTACAACCTTGTTGAAAATGAATTCCGAGTTTTGAAAGGGCAACTTAACGGTTCAGAAAAGTACCAGTGCTTATATATTCATAAAACCAAGCTGTTCTCAAACATTTTGAAAAACTTTAAAAACAGTTTTGAGATCCAGTTCTAAAATCTGCACTGTTTTCTAAAACAACTATATCTAAACATTGGTCTGGAGATAATGAACAGAAATCTATTAGCAAATTTACTAATTAGGGTCATGTCTACACTTTTATGGAAACATTAAACATTTGTTTATTTGAAGTAAAGTCTCTTTAGTCAGCTACCCATAAATACTGGGTGCCTGTCAGAAATGATGTACCCGAATTTCACATGTTTTACATTTCCTAATAGTGACCCAGCCCACACAATATTTTTATATGACTACAACTGTCGTGAAAGCAGAGTATCTTATATATACATTGGCTTTTGATTAATGAGCTAATGGTGGTTCCCTGTTGAAAGTCATTAGGCCTTATGTGTGTCTAGCCAAAGCTCACTCAGAGTTGACAAAGATGTTGATTATGTCATCCACATGTTAGGGTGTAGCCAGAACGATCACATTACCGATTAGCCATGCTCTTTTAACTGTGCATCACAACCCATTACTAGGTTGTAAAATCAACTTAGTCGATGCTATCAGCGTTGAATAAGGAAAAGAAACCTAATAGCCTTGAATTAGAATCCACTGAACATTGATGTGCGTAAGTGTTGGTTTGTGAAACTTTTATTTGTATGTGTGTCTTTTGTGTGATGGTTCAGTCGTGCTGTAAAATATATTTCTTATTGTGGATGACAGTGGAAATATTTTGAGCAACACTGGGCTTTTTTGTCATGTTTTTAGTTGCAACTATTCTTGATTGTTCTCCCTTTTTCCCTTTTCTTATCCTTTATTATACCCTTTTAGCTTTCCTTGGTCAGCCCTCTGGAGCATCCTATTTTACCTCTTTGCATGGCATATAAGGACTTCCCTGGTGGCTCAGACGGTAAAGCGTCTGCCTGACCCAGGTTCAATCCCTGGGTCGGGAAAATCCCCTGGAGGAGGAAATGGCAACCCACTCCAGTATTCTTGCCTGGAGAATCCCATGGACAGAGGACCCTGGTAGGCTACAGTCCATGGGGTCTCAAAGAGTTGGATATGACTGAACAACTTCACTTTCTTTCTTTCTTTATGGCATAAGAGGTCCTCACTTCTCCATACTTGTCTCCTGCCTCTCTTCCCCTTGCTCATTTAGGTCAAGCCACACGGCCTTCTTTGCTATCCTGTAATGTGCCATGAAAGCTGTAGTCTGGAGGTTTTGCACTGGTTGTTTCCTGTGCCTCCCCTTCCCTCAGATATATACACACCTAACTTCCTTTTCTTCTTCAGGTCTTTGCTCAAAAGTTACCTTCTTAATGAGGCTGACACTGACTGCTTTATTTAAAACTGCAGCCCTCCTTGTCCTCATGAGCCTCTTGCCCTGCTGTACTTCTTTCCTACACAGGACTAGCCTCCTTCTATTGCACCATAGAATCTATTTATTATATGTGTGGCTTGTCTGTCTCCCTCCACTAGATGTAAAATCCAGGAGGACAGGCATTTTTATTTATTTACTGATATAGCCCAAGGCACCAGAACAGTATCTGAAGCAGAGTAGGTATCAGTAATATTATAGAATTAATTTAGATTTGCCCATGTAGAGACAGAGAGAGAGAGAATGAGAGAATGAGAGGGACCAAGCATCAAAGTAACCAGGAGATTGCATGCGTGCTTAGTCGCTCAGTCATGTCCGATACTTTTGCGACCCCATGGACTGTAGCTTGCCAGGCTCCTCTGTCCATGGCATTCTCCACGCAAGAATATTGGAGTGGGTAGCCATGCCCTCCTCCAGGGGTTGTCTTCCCAACCCAGGGATTGAACCCGGGTCTCCTGCATTGCAGGCGGATTCTTTACCATCTGAGCCACTAGGGAAGCCCCTAACCAGGAGATTGTTATTGCATTATTAGGTCATTTCCTGCCTTTTATCAAAACCTTCTGAACACTGAAGTGTGTAATCACTTTTAAAGGACGATTGATTTATGAAGCTCTTAAAGAATTGTCGTTTAGTCACTAAGTTGTTTCTGATTCTTTTGTGCTCCCATGGACTGTAGCCCACCAGTTCCTCTGTCCATGGGATTCCCCAGGCAAGAGTACTGGAGTGGTACCATTTCCTTAAAGAATTAGGAATACTTAATAAACTAATGAAGAAGACTCTAAGTTTTCAGGAATGTTACACGGTCAATGTAACTACAAAAGTCAATATGAAATTGAATACTATTCTGTAGAAGATGTACCAGTTCTTCCTTAAACAGTCAACCATTACTTATTTTTTCTTTTGAAAAAAATCAGGTGGAATTCACTTTACTAAGAAAATTGTTAATCTTTCGCAACAGATCAGCCATATTTAGCAATTGCATTTCCTATTTTTTGCTAGTTTGACAGAACGAATTAATAAAGTATCACATTATTATTTGAAGAGTATTTTATTGGTAGGGAAAGAACAGCAGAAATGTACTGCTTAGATGTTATAAATAAATGTGTATCTTTTTGTTGTTCAGTCGCTCAGTCATGTCTGACTCTTTGTGACCCCAAGGATGGCAGCACTCCAGACTTCCCTGTTCTTCACCATCTACTGGAGCTTGCTCAAACTCTTGTCCGTTGAGCCAGTGATGCCATCCAACCATCTCATCCTCTGTCATCCCCTTCTCCTCCTGCCTTCAATCTTGCCCAGTATCAGGGTCTTTTCTAATGAGTCAGCTCTTCACATCCTGTGGCCAAAGTATTGGAGCTTCAGCTTTAGCATCTGTCCTTCCAATGAATATTCAGGATTGATTTCCTTTAAGCCTCTTAATTATGAGATCATCAGTAAAAGTTATCAGAACTAACCACAAGAGAACCAGAATGTTACTGTTTTAGCACCTAGGAGGAAGCACAGAGTTTAAAAAAAAAAAACTAGAAATGAATAATATTGCTATTATCAAGTTAAAAATATTAACTGAACAATTTTTAAAAATATATCAAAGTAGAAAGACATGATTAAAGGACAACTATGGTTAGATGTCAGTCACCAATCTTTTATTTTTATTATTCTTCGTAGTTGTAATCATGCCCTCTATACAAGTTTGTATCCTGCTTTTGAAAATTAATATTTAACTGAAAAATAGCCAACATTTTGGCATTTCTCCATTTTTCCTTGTCAGGTAAGGTGAAAGTGAAAGTTGCTCAGTTGTGTCCGACTCTTTGCAACCCCATGGACTATACAGTCCATGGAATTCTCCAGGCCAGAATACTGGAGTGGGTAGCTTTTCCCTTCTCCAGGGGATCTTCCCAACCCAGGGATCGAACCCAGGTCTCCCACATTATAGGCAGATTCTTTACCAGCTGAGCCACAAGGGTAGCCCTTGTGGGATGTAACTTAAAAGATATATCTCAAAAACTCTGCACTATAAAAAATATTAAAAGCACATATAAAAGCAAAGTAGGAATAAATAGAACATCAAGTTACTGAAATTTTCTGAAGTGATTGCTTACACTCCCAGGAAGCAAAATATGTTAATCATTGGACTGTCTGCTTCACTTGTGGAGTAGGAAATGGCAACCCACTCCAGTGTTCTTGCCTGGAGAATCCCAAAGATGGAAGAGCCTGGCGGGCTACAGTCCATAGGGTCACAATGAGTCAGACACGACTGTGCGACTGACCTGCTGCTTCACTTGAGTGTGGCATCCTAGCTATAGGTTGCAAAAGTAGCTTTTGGAGCTTAAATTGCCTGAATTTTCATACTACCTTAATTTTACATAAATGTATGTAAAATGATAGTACGCACACACGGAGAGGAAATGTGTAAACACGGTGTCAAGCCCAAGTTTAGCCCAAGAACGACCTGCAGTTGATCAAGCAGATCCAATACTCAGTTGCAGGAGGCAGAGCACAAGCCATGGGAAGTCAGGGTGTTGAGTAGGAGGGGGTTGGGAGGAAGCTTGGGAGGGTTGGGCTCTGGTTGGGTGACCTGGGCAGGGTCTAAGGACTCAGGAATCCACTCTGGCTCTGGTGCAGTGAAAAAGCAGGGCAATTCCACCATTGGTGTCTCCTCTACAGGGAGGGGAAACTGGGGGAGAATGAAGCTGTAATTACAAAGAAGTAGCAGTCACTCATTTCAGCCAGGAAAGGAGGTGTTCAGTATTTTTTGGGTCACCCAGTGACCTGTTTTTGTCTTTGCTTCGCCCAAATCGTGAAGCAGCCTTACTCTCTCATTTTATCGTGGTCTCAGGGCAGCCTTGTCTGAGGCCGGTATGGTCCTGGGAGAGTCACAGGATCCAGGGGGGCAGCTTCTGAATGTCTGGGGCTGCTCTTCTTTCTCTCTCAATAGCTTCAGTCATTCTTGTTCTATAACTGGCAGATCTCACAGTTTTATATGTGGGTATTTGCATATAAAATATGCAGCCTTTTGCAAAAAGTACGATCCTGTTGGGTTGGATAAGAGAGTGAATATAAGAGGAAATATTATCCCCAGAAAGAATAGCTCAGTACTACTCCTCAGTCTCCCATCTAAACAGTTGGCCCTTTCGAGAGCTGATGCCCTTCTCCTCTCCATCTTTTGCTTGGGTACCATGTTGCCTTCCTTGTTATCCCTAGATGAGTGCTTGGCAACAGGACAAAAACACAGCAACAATCCTTTCTCAGGATAAAAGTGATGATAACTAGGATTTTCATTCTTATTTTGTTTCGAAAGAAGAATTCCCATAAGTGTTTAATAATTTATAAGAGGAAAAAAATTTTATTTCATTATTAGTTCAAACTCTCTGTTCTAATCACCACTAACCATTGCTAGAGGTCACTGGACTCTGAACTGTCTTTAAAATTTTTTTCCCCAGTTCTTTTTTTTCTTCCACTAGAAAACGAACATTTCTTATTTCTGATATTTAGAGGAGTTTTTTGTGTTTCCCTACTCAGAGGTATTAATGTTGCTGTTCCCTTCTTACTCCTTGGAGAATGACCTGTTGGTCTCTTTGTGTGTCAGTATAACTAGTACAAAAATTAGTTTATGGAATATTTTATGATATATTAAATATAATCACTTTGTTCTTGTTTATAAAACTTAGGAATGCCACAAGCCACACTGACTTTTACCGTAACTGCTGCCTATCTATCCACATGCATGTTTATTCAAAAAGTATTGTGGGGCATTTGCTATGCGCCCATACAGCTGTGTTCCGGGCACTGGGACACTAAGGAAGGAGGAGGGGAGGCCAAGAGTCCACCGTCTAGGTTGGAATTCCTGCTCTGCCACTGCTGGCTAATTAGTTGATCTTGTTAAAGTTTACATTCTTTCTCTGTAAAATGTGGGGATCACACTGCTACTTCCCCTTAAGGCTGCTGGGAGGACTGAAAGAATCAGTTACATGTTCACTGCCATGCTTGTCACAGTTAGTATGCCGTGAAAGTCATCTCTTTCTATTTTTTTTTTCTTTTTGAGGATAAATTGTTGAGTTATTAGTTGCTGCCCTTCCTCAAGGAACTGACTGAAATCAGGCTCACTCCCTTATAAGGAGGCATCTCACTCATTCATGGGGCGGGTGTTTGGAGAGAGGAAGAGGAGTCCTAATGAGAAGTGAGCCTGATGGGTGAGGGTCCAGGCTAAGTGGAGAGTGAGAGAAAAGGCAGAGTTGAGAGCTTAGTCCACAGTTGTGTGTGTGTGCATGTTAGTTGCTCAGTCATGTCCAACTCTTCGCGACCCCATGGACTGTAGCCTGCCAGGCTCCTCTGTCCGTGGGATTTCCCAGGCAAGAAAACTGGACTGGGTTGCCATTTCCTTCTCCAGGGGATCTTCCCAACCAAGGGATGGAACCTGGGTCTCCCGCATTGCAGACAGACTTTTTACCATCTGAGCCACCAGGGAAGATTTAGTCCATAGTTGAGAGCGGCGCACTTCCAACATTAGGGACATAGTGTCAAGTGCTGGCAGAGAGCAGTTTCTTAGGACCTGCCAGACCGTGGTCAAGGTGGGGAGGGAGGGAGGCAGTGGAAACTGTCGGGAGGGGCACGTGAGGACCAGATCTCATGGGCCATGTGTTCCAAGCGTAGGACCTTAGACTTTACCCTGAGGACAGCAGGAATCTGGAGCCCGTCTGGAACATCACCACCGGTACCCCTTCCAAGAAGGTTGTTGTTCAGTCACCCAGTTGTGTCAGACTCTTCATGACCCCATGGATTGCAGCACACCAGGCCTCCCTGGTGATGGCCCTCACCATCTCCTGAGTTTGCCCTAGTTCATGTCCTTTGCATCGGTGATGCCATCCAGCCATCTTATCCTTTGACGCCCTCTTCTTCTCCTGCCCTCAGTCTTTCCCAGCACCAGGGTCTTTTCTAATGGGTCATCTCTTCGCATCAGGTGGCCAAAGTAGTGGAGCTTCAGCTTCAGCATCCGTCCTTCCAATGATTATTCAGGGTTTATTTCTTTTAGGATTGACTGGTTTGATCTCATTGCTGTCCAAGACAGCAAGGGTTCCAAGAAGGTACTTAACTAATTTTTTAATGGATAAATGAAATTGCATAGAGATGTTTGTTTCAGCACATTAAAAAAATAAATTTTTCATACTTGGACCTACAATGAACTATATTCTCATTCGCAGGACATAGTGACAGTCATCCACATGCCCCTCCAACCCCTCTTTTATTTGATATTTCTTGCCTTCTCATTCCTTATCCCATTCTTTTCCCATTTAAAGACACCCATTGCTTATGTGTTTGATATATAGCCCTAAATGTGCATGTATCCTTTTAAAAGATATGTTGTTTTATGTATTTTTAATTTACCGATTTTTTTTTCTGCCCTAAATCTTTTCTTACTTCTTTTTTTCTCTCTTGATATAAAGCATCCACATTGCCATGTGTACATTAGTTCACTATGTATACCTCTAGTTCATTGCTTGGCTCCGTGGGTAAAGAATCCGCTTGCAGTGCAGAAGACTCAGCTTTGGTCCCTGGGTCAGGAAGATCTCTTCCTGGAGGAGGGCATGGCAACCCACTCCAGTATTCTTGCCTGGAGAATCCCATGGATAGAGGAGCCTGGCGGACTATAGTCTACAGGGTCGAAAAGAGTCAGACACGACTGAAGTGACTGAGCACACACTCCCACTGCATAGTCCATATATAGTAAACATTATAGCATTGTTTAGAATAACAGTTTGAAATAACCTAAATATTGCAGGTTAAGGAATGGGCAAGTAACCATGGTACATTAGCGTGTGAAACAGCCTGTTTCCAGTGATGGTTCTGGATGCCATGGGAAAGGTGTTTATGGCAATGTTAAGGGAGAAAAGCAGACAAAATAGTCTTTGCACTGTGAAAACAACCACATAAAAACACATATTCAAACAGCCAACGGCTGGAAAGGATCAGAGAAAGATGAAAATAGCTGTAGAGCAATACCCCTCTGCTGCCTGCCCTAGAGCTGGCCTCTGGGTGCCCCTCCTCTACCAGAAAGGCTTCCTCTCTGCCAGGTGTGTCTTGCAGTCACCTTCAGTTGCATTTGTCTGCCTGCCCTGGTGGGAAATAGGATTGAAACAGAGAATCTTTTCGGAAGACAAGATGATCTAGTGCTGCAGCATTTAACTATCTTCAAGATTAAACAAAAAATGTTAAGTGCCTTAAGAGTTATGCATATTACTCTTGCATTTATGCAAAATAAGAGTAAGACACAGGAACTTGTGTGTGAATGGAAAAATTCTGGAAGAACAAATAAGAGACTGTTAACAGTAATTTCCCCTGGGGAGGGGGATTGGAGATCTGGGGTAGCAGGGTGTCAAACTTATTCTTAAGTATGAGACATACACTTGGTACCTTTTCTAAAACCGTGTACGATTAAAATTTTATTTTTGAGAAGTTTAAATACGTCAATATCGTGACTCTGACTTTGTAAACATCGCTTTTAAAGTCTTGACTTTTAACTCGTTACAAATCAACGTCTTCCGAAACAACAAATGTACATTTTGGGCCTCAAACTGTGCCCTTCTTAGGAGTAATGAGGACTAACCCCAATTTGAGGTCTGCTTTGCATGCATTTTGTCATGAATCACAAAGCACACCAGATTCTGGCATTAATTCCAACGCAGAATGCAAGCGCTATCCAGAAACGTTGACAAGGAACAGCAGCATGAGGATTCCGATGTGACGGTTCTTGTCCTCAGGATGGATGTGCGCCAGGCTTTGCCTCCTGCCAGGTGTGCGCGCGTCCGCCAGCCTTCTGGGGCGGCGAGGGTCAAGCCTCCGGGTGCCCCATGGCCCAGGGACCCGGCATCGCCGCGATCTCCCCGGGGCCGCGCTCCCGCTGCTGCGCGCGCGGAAGGCCGCTGGGAGCGCGGACCCGGAGCCCCGGACCCAGGCGACCCCGCCCCCCGGGCCGCGTCACGGGGCGCCGCGGGTGTGAGCAGCTACCATTGGCCGAGACGCGGAGGGGAGAGAGGCCGCGACCCTTCCCCGCCCGGCGGGCGACGAGCCAGGGGGCCCGCGGCCTGGGCCCGGCGCTCAATTTAAACTCTGAAATCCGGGCCGCTGGCGGACTCCGGAAACGAAACGACGTTCGCCCGGCAGGCCGCGCGCCCCGGGCCCCGCCGCGCTTCCCGGAATCGACCCTTCTCCCGCCATTTGCCACCCGCCTCTCGCCGAGCCCGCGCTCCGAGGGCTGAGGCCCGTGGCCGCCGGGAGCGGACGAGCGGCATGGCGCGCGGCGCGGACGGCAGGGCCGGGGCTCGCGCCTGGCAGCACGTGTTCCTGCTCCCAGGTAACCACGCCGGCCCCGGGACGGGCGGCGCGCGCGCGCGGCCCGGCCTCCTGCCCTGGGCGGCCCGACCCGAGAGCGCGCCGGGCGGGTTTCTCGGCGACGGGGCGCGCCCCCTCTGGCCCACGGCCCCCCCGCGCGCGCGCCCGGACTGTTCCCGAGTCAGCGCCGAGTCTAGGGGCCGCCGACCCCGGCCCTGCGCGCCCCGCCGCCGCGCGTGGGGGACCTGAGTGTCGCCCGGAACACGCGGTTCCTCATCTTGGTCACAGTGCCCTCGGTTGCGCTTTTTTTTTTTTCCTGAGCCGGAAGCGCAGAAGCCGACCGAGTGGATTTTCCCGGTTCGGGTTCTCTGTGGATCGGGTGGGCTGGAGGGAGCGGCACAGGCTTGGGGAGGGCGACGCGGGTTCAGGACCTGGGGGCCAGCGGCGAGGCTTGGAGGTGTCTGCTCTTGGGGTGTAATTTGCTATCTCCTAGTCGACAGTTGGCTTAGCGTCTGAGCCCTGCTGGATCGGAACCTAGAATCCAATAGGTCCACATTGACCTGAAAGCTGTGCTGTCTTAACGCTTTCCCTGCGTTGGGACATGACTTGATTTGTGAGGCTTCATGGTGGCGGGGGTTAGGACAAGGGTGATTCAGAGAGATTCAGGCAGGTAGCTAAGGGCTGGAGCCAGCCTTGTCAGCCTTCCTGGGATGGTGACCAAATCCAGGCCTGCAGGGGCTAGGGATGATGGACATCAGTTGCCACCTATGATGGTATGAAGTGGCAGAATAGAGTTTGGGACCAGGGAGTGCAAGCCAGAAAGTTTTGGCCTTAGGAGAATACATTGATTTGATGGCATAATTGAATATAGGAAAACCCATTGTTCTCTGTGGAGAAGGCAATGGCAGCCCACTCCAGTACTCTTGCCTGGAAAATCCCATGGATGGAGGAGCCCGATAGGCTGCAGTCCATGGGGTCTCAAACAGTCAGACACGACTGAGCGACTTCACTTTCACTTTTCACTTTCATGCGTTGGAGAAGGAAATGGCAACCCACTCCAATATTCTTGCCTGGAGAATCCCAGGGATGGAGGAGCCTGGTGGGCTGCCGTCTATGGGGTCGCACAGAGTTGGACATGACTGAAGCGACCCAGCAGCAGCAGCAGCAGCATTGTTCTCTGGATCTAATTTTGAGATATAGCTCAGCAAATGCAGTATTTTTGCAGTAAATGATACCCTGATGTCAGGTGTAGTTGCCCAGTAATTTATATTTTTATGTGTGCTTGGTTGCTCAGTCATGTCCGACTCTGTGATCCCTTGGACTATAGCCTGCTAGGCTCCTCTGTCCATGGGGGTTTTCAGGCAAGAATACTAGAGTGGGTAGTCATTTCCTTCTTCAGGGGATCTCCCTGACCCAGGGATGAAACCTGGATCTTGTATGTCTCCTACATTGGAGGCCGATTCTTTACCTTCTGAGCCATCAGGGAAGATTTTTATGATGGATATTGAAAATTATTACAAGATAATCTATCAAGAATATTTTGTGTGTGTTTAACTTTTCTTCTCTTTGTAAAGAAGTATAACATATTGTTGTCCCTTTATAAAGAAATATAACACATATATTGTTGTTGTTTAATCACTTAGTCATGGCCGGTCCAGAGAAGGCAATGGCAACCCACTCCAGTACTCTTGCCTGGAAAATCCCATGGACAGAGGAGCCTGGTAGGCTGCAGTCCATGGGGTCGCTAGGAGTCGGACACGACTGAGCGACTTCACTTTCACTTTTCCCTTTCATGCATTGGAGAAGGAAATGGCAACCCACTCCAATATTCTTGCCTGGAGAATCCCAGGGACGGGGGAGCCTGGTGGGCTGCCGTCTATGGGGTTGCACAGAGTCGGACACGACTGAAGCGACTTAGCAGCAGCAGCAGCACCATGGCTGGTCCGACTCTTTGTGACCCCATGAACTGTAGCCCGCCAGGCTCCTCTGTCCATGGGATTTCCCAGGTGAGAATACTGGAGTGGGTTGCCATTTCCTCCTCCAGGGTATCTTCCCAACCCAGACCCAGATCATACCTGCCTCTCCTTCACTGGCCGGCAGATTCTTTACTGCTGAGCCACCTGGGAAGCCCATATACGTATAGTAAAGCGTAAAAGTTTTAAGTGTGCAAGTCAATGAACTTTTTATATGTATGCACCCCTGTCACCATTCCACACGTCAAGACCTCGAACTTATCCTGTGAGCTCCTCTTGCCTGTTCTAGATGGCCTCAGTAACCTCTATGCTGACCTCTGTCACCAGATATTTGTTCTGCCTGTTTGGTCAAGCATATGATTCTTTATCCCTTGCATCTTTTACTCAGCGTTACATCTGTGAGGCTCATCCGTAGTCTGTAGCAGTGGTCAGGTTTGTTGGTTCATTTGTGTTTTCCTTGCTGTGTCTATTTTATTGTATGCATAGTTATATTATTTTTTCCCGCTACTAAGGATGGATATTTGGATTATTTTTTCCTGGTTATAACTATTACGAGTTACACTTCTAAAAACACTTTTATGAGGCTTTAAGTAGCTGGACGTGGTCATTTCTCTGTGGTGCAAACCCAGGAGTGGAATTGCTGGCCCTGAACATTGTATGTTTAGCTTTGGTAGACACTGCTCAACAGTTTTCCAAAGTGGTTGTACCGATTTATTCCCTCAGCTGTGTTAGAGTTCCTGTTGCTCCACATTCTCACTGGAGATGTTTGTAGTTTGTGTAAGGCAAATTAATGCAAAATTCAGGGTTTTCACAGAGTCTAGTAAATAGTAAAGTGCTCCCTGATACAAGCTTTACAGTAGATATTTTCTCTTCTCACTGTTACCATGTTATCTCAATGAGATTTTAATGGTGGGAACTCTAATCATTCAGAGTGCATAAAAATAATTCAGATACACATAATGGTTGAGAGTAATTTGAGTTTCTTGTTCTATTTGATCATTATTGAAATTTTCATTCTTAAAGTATGTTTGTATCCTCATAGTATTAAACACAAAATCTTTAAGATAATTAAATATTGATTGCATCCCTGAAATTCGTAGGTTCAATATGTCTTCTTTGGGACCACAAGAAGAATTTCAGTCCAGTTCCTGTTCAAAACTGGGACATATTGTGACCTTCTAACTCATTGGAGGAGGCTGAGCCAGCTGTTAAGAAGCTGTTGAACAGTGTGGTCAGGCAGGCTGGCTCTGACACTTAAAGTGGAGCTCCTAGTGCCTGTAATGGTTCTAACTGGCCTTTACTGCCACCTGCAGGCTCTGGGAGTTACAGATGCCAGTGGTTTGATAGTTAACCTCTGTGCAACTGTACTTCTCAAACTTGGGAGCATCAGTCACCTGGGGAACTGAGCCCCGGAGAGTCTCTGACTCAGTAGGTCTGGGGGCAGAATACCCGTTACCCAGTGATGCTGATGCTGCTGGTCAGAGGTTCCACTAGGAACCACTGCAGTAGGCCAGCCCTAGGGAGCTGGATTGGGAGATAGAAACAGCCAGCCTCAGGTTTAGCTGTCTTTATCTTTATGGTGGGTCAGAATTTCCACAGTCATGGGAATACATGTAAGTACAAGGTATGAGGCCCATCTTCACAGACTTGTTGTTTTTTCCAGTAGATGGAAAGTCAGCCCCAGTAAGTTATGCATTTGAGCGGAGGAGAACCATACCCTACCACTGTTGGTTGTTTGGTCGCTAAGTCATGTTCAACTCTTTGTGACCCCGCGGACTGTGGCCCGCCAGGCTCCTCTGTCCATAGGGTTCTCCAGGCAAGAATACTGGAGCGGGTTGCCTTTCCCTTCTCCAGGGAATCTTCGTGACCCAAGGATCAAACCCATGGCTCCTACCGCATCTCCTGCATTGCAGGTGGATTCTTTACTGCTGAGTCAGTGGGGAAGCCCATACCCTGCCATAGGGCTGTATTATATCTTAAAGGATACAGTAAAGGACATATTAAAAAGTACTAGTTAGATCTCTCTGCTGCTAGTTTTCAGTTTTTCTGACAAGTCCAATATCCCAGAAAAACAAGAGCTGAAACTTGGAAGGGATACTTGTGAGGTAGTCAGATGTGGGGCCATGACTTTTATAGGCCAGTGGAGATAGAACGGCCTCCCGTTTCAGCAAGGTAAGCGTTTCTTGCAGTTTGGGTTGGTCTTCAACATTTCTCCCACACGGCCTGAAACACTAGCTGGTTTGCACTTTTAGTTGCTATAAGAGACCGTGAACATCTCTACTTTTTGGAATAAGGTTGAAGTTTCCATCTCTCTCTGCTGCCCTAAAAGTAAATGTTTTAAGTTATATTTTTAATATTTTTCTCTAGTCCACATTTTGTACGCTTGTCAGTCCTAATAAGTTGGGGTGGATGCCAGCAGGAACAGATTCACTGACTTCAGGAGAGAGGACTGGGTGGACTGCTCCTGCGGCTGAACTCTCTTACTTAGCCATCCCCAAGGAAACATGGAAGAGTTGGGAAACCCTAACGTTACATGAGGGAAAAAGAGAGGACAGAAATGATCTCAGGGTCCACTTACACCAAAATCGTGCCTTAGCCGCTGCCTGATTGGAGAGTCTCCAGGTCAAACTAGGCCTTCCCTGGTAGTTTGGATGGTGAAGAATCTGCCTATAATGCGGGAGACCTGGGTTTGATCTTTGGGCCAGGAGAAGGGAATGGCAACCCACTCCAGTATTCTTCCCTGGAAAATCCTATGGACAGAGGAGCCTGACAGGCTACAGTCCATGGGGTTGTAAAGAGTCAGACATCACTGAACGGCTAACACTTTCACTTTCAGGTCAGACTGGACTTGAGATCACATCTTCAGCTATAGACAAATTTTGCAATGAAGTTATTTCCCTTTACTTTATGAAAATACACATTTTAAAGTATTTTAGGCATTTGGTATTTTCCCCCCACAGAGCGCATTAGCAGTGCCGGCTTTTGGAGGGTAAGGGACGGAGTGCTGTCTGGGAGGTTATGCCAGGCCGCCTGCCTTAGACATTCCAAATACAGAAACGACCCTTGCGTGCGAGGCACCATGTTAGTCACACAGAGTAAATCGGGTTTGTCTCTCCAGAAGAGACACAAAAATAGATTTGTGTGACTGCAGGCTCTAGAGCTATATTCCAATTAATGGATTAAAAAAGAAATTTAAAAGGAAAAATGAATTTCCTGTTTAATAATGGAGAAAATTTATATTAATATTACGTTTGATTAGAGACTCATAGCTTTTCTTTAATAGGCCCACAAGAAACACCTCTTGTTTGAAAACTGGAAGTTTAATGTGGCAAAGAAAGAATTACTGTAGACCCAAATGACTTTTCAATGACCCTAAAAAAATAAAACCTTTTTCCTCTTTTTACCCAAAGGCATATGGTTAGCCTCAGAAGAGTGTAAGCAGGTTATTTTGTTCTTTGTCAACACCGTTTGCATGTATGTATGTCTGTGCTTAGAATTACACCTTGTGGGCTGAAAGCTTCTCTACTTCCAGAAGAGCTTGATCACCTGGGGGAAGCCTGCGTTAAGTTGGCCAGAGACAGGGAACCTGGCGGGTTCATGTGCTGACTTTCGACATCTCCGAATCATTCAGCTCCGCTTCCTGGAAGATGTGTCATTTACTGAATAGTGAGGCCGACGGCCGTGAGGGAGTCTCTGAGTTTTCCAGCAGAGTGTGTTTAACATTTTCCACACAAATCCTCAATCTGGCTTTGTCTTTATGAAACGTTTTTGGAGGGAACCCGGCTGACCTTTCTCAGATGACCGCTCACTAGACACGCTCCCCTTACTCTCTGAGCACGTTCTGGAGTGAATGGACTCAATCAGTTGCTAGTCAGTATAATCCGGCGGTTTCCAGAGCTTGATCTGGTCGTGCTAGCAATTGTTCCAAAAGGTGTGGGATGTTTGTAAGTCAGAACTCAAGACTCCCACATATTTATCCTCCAGGGCAGAAAAGAATTCATAAAAGGAAAGTAAGACATGCTCATGATTTTTTTTTTTTTTTTCACTTGAATGGCAGAATAGGGACTGCTTGGTTTCCCCGCTATGCTCTAAGCGTTAATCGTGATGTTTTAAGAAACAAACAGCTCATCAACATTCTCGAAAGCCTGGCTATAATAAAAACACACCTAAAAGTAGATGTATACTATTTATGAGCTCTGTGTCCTTGGAAAAACTGCTCGTTGTAAAGCCTCCGTTTCCTCATCTCTGCAGTGGGGAGAGTAGTACTGGTCTCATGGGGTTGTTGTCTGTTGGTTTGAATTAAACGTCAGCTCCCTCTTGTACCCCAAGCTCTTAGTCCCCAGACCTGGGACAGAGGAGGCATGCAGTGAGCGTTTGCTGAAAGAACAAATGTCTTTCATTCTGTTTCTCCCCACAGCCTTTGTCTTTGCTCATAACTGTCCTTTTTCTTCCCTTTCCACTTCCATCCAAATTCTACCCTTTCTTCAAGGCTTGGTTCACCTTTGTCTTCCCTGAAGCTAAGCCATTTGTATGTATCACAAAATGAATTCCAGTGTTCTTTTTTCTATCTCTGCCTTGATTTCACTATTTACTCTTACTATCTATTTACTAGATCCCTCAGTGAAATACTTAGCAGTATTCTGGAGTTACACAGCTTCTCTTTCTTTGAGTGCCCGTGATTTGTGCCTGCCTGGACCCCTGCACACTGTTTTTCACATTCTTTGCTTGGCAAAGAAATGTTTATGAAATCTTATCTCTTTAACTCATTGCAAGTGTCACCTCCTCCAGGAAGCCTGCCTTCTGGGCCTCTCCCACTGTTAGTGTGCAACTTAGTAGTACCTCTCTCACCACCTACACATTTCATTGTGGTTATTCAGTTCATTATCATTTATATATGAGTATGTGTTGGGTGCCCAGTGCATGCCTGTAGCTGGGGAGGATCCAGGCACTTTCTCCCTGGTGGCCCCATTAGTTCCTCAGTGGTAGGCTCGCCTCTGAAAGCACACATGCCGCCAGACCCTTCCAGCCTTTTTTGTTCTGAGGTCCTTTATATGTACTTTTAAAATACCTTTAAAAGGAAGGGCCTTTCTGTTCTAGTTGTGACTGTTTGCTGAGATGGAGTGAGCCCTCTGGTGAAAGGTTTTGACCTGCTCTGAGCCCGTTTTCTACCTCCCTCTGAGCCTGCGAGGATCCAGGCCACTGAAAGCTCTCCAGCCAGAGTCGATCCCCCTGTGAGGGCCTGATGTCCCCGCAGCTTTTGACAGGGATCTCTGCTGTCTCCAACGCTCATTTAACCTCGGTTTTGACCACTTAACTCTTCAGTTACACATTTTTCTCCCGGTGTTTTTTTTCAATAACATTTTTTTAAAATTAGGACGGTACATAGCCAGTGTAGTCATTTTAGTAATGCCGAAAAATATACAGAAAAAAGGGATTTGTCCATCAGCCAGCCACTCAAAAATAACAATTTTAGGAATATTTTTTCTAACCTTTTTGTGTTGTTGGTGTCATAGAATAAATCCCAGTAGTAGTAATTTTTTTTCTCATTTTTCTATTTCTGCTTTTATTTCACTGTTTACTCCTACAGTGACTAAGACACTCAGGGACACTGAGGTTACACAAGAGCACTGTGTGGCTCTGTGTGCTATACTTCTACACAGAATTAGAGAAAGATGGTTAGACTGATATAATGCAGAGCTGTGTGTGTTTGCCGAGTCACTTCAGTTATGTCCGACTCTGCGACCCTAGGGACTGTAGCCCACCAGGCTCCTCTGTCTATGGAATTCTCCAGGCAAGAATACTGAAGTGGGTTGCCATTCTCTTCTCCACGGCATCTTCTAGGGGGCCAAAATTTTTTTTCTCCTTGTTTTGAGAAAGACAAACTCAGTGACATGAATAAACTGACAAAGAGACTCTGTAGGTCGTACTTGGAGCATTGAAGAGGCTTGTGACGAGTTTATTTATACTGTAAGAAATCAACCAAATAAGAATCATCACTTCGCAGAGTAGGCAGTACATATTAGGAATGGATTATCTTTATGAGTGGACAAAGACAGAAAATTCTGTCAGATGCCAGAAAGGTGAAGATAAATTCAGAGACCCATAGTGAACATACAAACAGGTTTAAGATGTTTTGGAAGCCGTTTGAGCTTGAATTTTTGAAGACAAGTGTGGTTTCCTGCAAACGACCCTGGTGTGTTTGCCATAAGTAGGATGCTTGTCTGAATAGACCATGGGTCTGCCTTAGTCTGGAAATTACTCTTTCTTTAGTGTGGGACCAACACATCCTGATGGTGTGTGAGAAAACCTGACTCACGCTTCTTCAGGACATCCTTAGCAGGGCCACGTGTGCTTGGCAAGGGCCGGCTGTGTGGGGCAGGGTGGCGTCGTGGTGGAGAGCTCTAAGATCTCGGGAATAGGGCGTCTCAGCATCGGGAGGTCCAGGGTGCCTGCCTCTCTCAGCGTTCACTTCGTCTTCTTAAACCGACTTCCTCCAGTCCATATAAAACAGGCTGCTACACCCTGCACCCAAGCCCCAAACCTCCTGGTGTCTGCTGGGAGAAGCTGCCCCCTTCTTCAAAAGAGCCTTCTGACCGGTTCCCTGTAACTGCTTGTAACCCAGCCTCCACCCCACCATGAGCTGTAACCGAGGAGGGGTGAGCTCCACGAGCAGCGCAGGTGGGAGAGGAGGACCACAGAGTGCTGAGGGTGTTCCCCTTCATCTGGAAGAAGGAAAAACTGCAGGACGGATGGCTCAAGAGCCAGCCCCTGCCTTCCATCAGCAGTGAGACCCAGCTCCAGCCAGGAGCCTCAGCCACACGTGACCTGGCCTGTCCTGGTAATTGGTGGTCTTTGAATGGCATAGAGATATGGCAGTGCCTGTGTGCTCAGTTGCTTTAGTCATGTCCGACTCTCCTTGCTTTACCAAGGTTTGTATCATTTTTAGGAAACCCATCTCCTAGGCCCGTATCTTCCATCTCTTACACCGCTATAATACACTCTGGTGTATGTTATTATATTTGACCCTCATAGCAACCATGGGAAGTAGTCCACAGAGGCTTTCCCCATTTTAAAAACCTCAAGAAGTCAAATAATCTGCCCAACGCTCAATAGGATTGAAGGGGCAAAGACTGCCAGCTCTCCCAAGTCCTCCAGGCCCCCAGCTGTGTGCAAGGCTGCTCTGCCTGCCACTGATGGTCCTCGCCCCATGGTGGCGGTGGGAGGGCCAGGCTGAGTGCCCTCTGTTGTCAGTGTGATGACCAGGAGGCAGACTGAGCTCCTCTCCATGAACCAGTGCTGTTATTGGACATCCCAGTCAGGTCTGTCCTTTCTACCTCTCTAGGATTCTCCTATGTCCCACATATTTCAAGGCCTCAGCTCCATCTCCTTATGTTGCTGACCTTTGTGGCTTTGAGTGGCTCCAAACCTGGAGTTCTGCATCAGTTTCTTTAGCGCACAAGCCATTCCTAGAAATATGGCCACTGATAGGTCAGTCTTAAAAGAAAGGAGATTTTATCCCCTATGGTCTTGGCACAGGAGGTCTTGGCACTTTTATTTTTTCTTCAAAACTTCAAAATGAAAAGATATTCTTAGAGGAACCCATCACTGGGAAATTGTTTCCCTAGTCCATGCCACTCCAGCTTTTCTTGGTTTGCCTCCTGTAGTGTTTAAACAAGCTGAGAGCTTCAAAGCCGGGAAAATGACCCAGATCTCTTTGATAGTAGTGCTGACATCTTGTGAAGGCATATAGTTGTTACTGAAATTAGCATTCCTGGAAGTGGGCAAGTAGCTTGAAAATTGTGCTGATTTGTCTTGCATGCCTTGTACTTGTGTCCTAGCAAAGCCTTCCCAAGGAGGTATCTCTGGCTATCAGGCAGAAGGAAACAGCGGATCTGAGTATATTCTAATGGCTGGAGTCTAAAGAAAACGAACTGGGACCTGTTTAGAGCACAGCATTACATGAGCATGAGAGTGATAATCGTTTTTTTTTCCCTGCTGGATCTTCTTAAGAAACCTGAATAGCCTTGATACGGTATCTAAAAATAAAATGAGTGGCGCTTTGATGTCTGTTCCTTCTTCTCCGTGAAACAGTGGGTGTGTGTTTCTCAGTGCTTCTCTGCTATGTGCCAAAAATCAGACAGGGTCAGGAGCAAATGCCCATGGCTTCCAAGTTGTGAGAACACTTGGCAAAAAGGTGGCTCTTCTCTTTTCCCCTGTTTCGTGTCTTTGAACAGTATGAAGAAACTTGTCTTAACCAAGAGAGGGATAAGAAAGAGCTGCCAGGTTTAAAAACTAGTTGATAAATATCTGCAGATGAAAAATAATGTTCCATTTTGGCTTGTGTAATACTTTACAAGTAACCTTTCAAAATTACTGAATGGTTGTATTACAGATTAAATATTTAGAGAGGAACATAATAATGTAACTGAAAAATACCTTGATTTGATACATCGAATTATCTTATATTTTGTATTTACTGTTATCTACTGAATTTGCTTTCACTTATTTAAAGCAATGTCAGTTACCTCTTATAAATATTGAACTTTGTTTTCTTCCTAATGAACATATTTTATCATGTACTGTTCTTTTCTAACCCTCTAAAATCACTGCCTACACATATTCATTAAAAATTACTGAATGGTTAAATCTCTGCATTGATTATGTGCTGTAAACTAATTTTTAAGCATTCAAATGTCGTAGATAATTGGGGGCAGGGCTGTGTACAGCTGTGCATAGGATATTGTAATAGGAAGATCAGTTTCTTTTTTTTTTTTGGTCAAACTTCGCTTCACTGTTTTTATCACCAGATGTTTCTTGTCTCCCACAATAGATTTCTCTCATCCTTCTTTTATATATTTTTTGATCATGTCTTTTTCTCTTTCTCCTTTTCCTTAGCTCTCTCTCCTTCTTCTTCCTCTTGCTTCACCCCTGGCATTGTGGGGTACAAGCTGGCTTGGAGTGAGGGCCACTGATTCAGCAAGAAGACTCTGAGAAGGACAGAATAGGGGTTTGAGGTGTTAGCGTCACAGAAGAGCTGTTATACCAAGATAATTATTGTGCTTCAAAGCTGCCGTCTCATTTCCTGAGTTAAGAAGGATGGGTCTTCAGATTAAGAGTTTGTCTAAAGCATCATAGTTTAAAAATTTTGTTGCCTGATTTAAATATTGGCTCTCTGTATAGCTGAATAGCTCTGTGACCTTGGACAGGTTTTTTTAACTTCAGTCAAATTTTTCATCTAAAAAATTGGAAGTTAAAATGGTACCTACCTCCTGGAGGTATTATGTATATGTATATGTACGTATGTATATCTGCGTGCTCAGTCGCTTCAGTCGTGTCCAACTCTCTGTGACCCTATGTATTGTAGTCCGCCAGGCTCCTCTGTCCGTGAGATTCTCCAGGCAAGAATACTAAAGTGGGTTGCCATGCCCTCCTCCAGGGGATCTTCCTGACCCAGGGATTGAACCCACAGCTCCTGCAGCTCCTGCATTGCAGACAGATTCTTTACTGCTGAGCCACCAGGAAAGCCCATGTTTATGTGTGTGTGTGTGTATATATACACACACACACACACACACACACACATATATATATACACACACACATATATACATGTATATATAAAACATATGTGTGTGTATATATATATATATATAAAGGATGTTGTTTGGTATAAATTCTGCAGACAGATTAGCTATTATTTGTTATTTTACATTCACTGTACACAGTTGTCTCTGTGTCCTTGTATGTTTTCTTTAAAGGTCACATGTCAGGAAAGTAGCAATCAGAGTTCCCTTTTTGTTGAGGTGTTTAGATCGGGTTGATAGACAGATGGAAGGTTTGCTGGTAGAGTTAATGGTGACCAGTGAGACATAAAATTGGATCTTTACAGAGAAGGCAGAGACCATAAGGAAACTATGTCGAACTGGTTAGACATAAGAAACTCAAGGCTTGAGATAATTGGGAAGTTTAAGATATTATTGAATCTGAAGTGGCACAAAAGACTCAGTACCTGCTTCTGATTTGTCTGAATTTTTTCTGTTTTTGTGAAAACAGTTTTAGCCAGCATGGCTTATTATGTCATCTCTTATGTAAGAGAAAACAGTCAAAAAAAGAAAGAGTAAAGCTTACTCTTTAAAAAATATAATGTGAAGTCTTATTTTACTCAGCATAGTTTTAGAAGGTGTTTCACATGAGTAAATTTTCCATATAAATGAAGTTTGGCTCATTAAGTATAAAAAGTTTCTTTTATCATTTCTTACTGAGAAATTTTTCTAAAAAATAACACTTTCACATAACATTTATCAAGCACATTGCATGTGCCAGAAACTGCTGGGTATTTAATATATGTTATCCTAATTTTTGCACATAAAATGCTTTGCTTTCTGGTTTCTTAAAAAGAATATGTTTTTGTTGTTTAGTTGCTAAGTTGTGTGCAACTCTTTTGCAACCCCATGTACTGTAGACCGCCAGGCTCCTCTGTCTGTGGAATTCTCCAGGCAAAAATACTGGAGTGGGTTGCCATTTCCTTCTCCAGGGGATCTTCCCCACCCAGGGATTGAACCTTCATCTCCTGTGTCTCCTGCATTTGCAGGCAGATTCTTTACCACTGAGCCATCAGCGAAGACTATACAGGCATAATTTTATTGTGTTTTGCTTTCTGTGCTTTGCAGTTACTGCATTTCTTTTTTTTTTTTTTAATTAACAGTTTATGGCAACTGTTCTTTGGGTAAGTCTGTTGGCACCATTTTTCCAACAGCATTTGTTCAGTTCATGTCTCTGTGTCACATTTGGTAATTCTTAGAGTATTTCAAACTTTTTCATTATTGTTGTATTTGTTAATGTTGATCAGTGATCTTTGATGTTACTATTGCAAAAAGATTATGACTGAAAGAGCAAATGATAGCTTTTTTAGCAATAAAATATTTTTAAATCATACTTTTTTTAGGCATAATGCTGTTACACACTTATTAGACATAACTTTTATGTGCACTGGGAAACCAAAAAATTTGTGTGACTCACTTAATTGTAATATTCACTTTATTACAGTGGTCTAGAACTGAACCCACAATATCTCTAAGATATGCCTGTACTGGTACTAATTTAGCCTCCTCTTGGAAAGCTAATTGTTAGGCCGTTTGGTCAGTTCTTTGCTTGGATTCTTGACTTTTATATTTTGACCTGAATATTTCTAGCACACTCTTAATGTTTCCACAGAGTTAAGAGCAAGGAAACTGATTCTTAATTGAGTGCTTATTGCATGTTCTAGGCACTTTCACATTTAGTTAAGCCTAACAAAAACCTTGGAGAAGGCAATGGCAACCCACTCCAGTACTTTTGCCTGGAGAATCCCATGGACGGAGGAGCCTGGTGGGCTGCAGTCCATGGGGTCACTAAGAGTCGGACACGACTGAGCGACTTCACTTTCACTTTTCCCTTTCATGCATTGGAGAAAGAAATGGCAACCCACTCCAGTGTTCTTGTGTGGATAATCCCAGGGACGATGGAGCCTGGTAGGCTGCCGTCTTTGAGGTCGCACGTAGTCGGATGAGACTTAGCAGCAGCAGCAGCAGCAGCAGCAGCAACAAAAACCTATAAAATAATTATTGTGCCCATTTTGTAAATGAAATAAGTGAGGTACAAGAGATTGAATATCTTGCCCAAGGTCACACTGCTGAGTAGGAAGAGGAGCTGGGAATGGATTATGGATCTGTCTGACTTAAGACCTTGTGTTCTTTCTGTGCTGACATGATTAGAGAAATAGATGTCAATTAAAAATAGTTTATAGAGGAAAACCCTTCTTTACACTCCTACTACTTTTCTGATTCTTTCCGACTATTCTAAAAGCAGATTTTTTTCTTCCTTAGTTAATTTAGCTGTCTTTCAGCTGTGCTGAAGGTACACATTAAAGTTAAAGGAAAAAATGGAGATTTCAAGCTTGATAGGTGAGGGACTAGCCCATGGAATGACCCAGGATTTTCCTAATTTAAATGAAAAATTTTAAACTCTGTATCTTTGACAGAGCCTTTAGTTTATAGTCAAAAGTAACTTTGTGTGCTTAAGGCACACACACAAAATTATCAACTAAGCATTATAGCAATATGAGTTGTTTTTTCATACTAAGCCTTCACAATCTGATGGTGATAGATCCACCCCTCCTTAAAAGCAGTGAAAACACTGGCAGAGATGGCCAAAATCAGCTATTTCAGAACCCTTGAAATTAGCCAAAGGTTTCCAACAATCTGAGGAGTATTTATTCAAGAAAAACTGCTGAATCTCATTGAGCAGAGTTTGTGGCACTGCAACTTGAATTGCTCCCGTCTCTCTTTGTTCAGGTCTGCAGTAACCTTGAAAACCAGCAGGCTTGCAACCACTGAATGGGCAGGGCTTGTTTGGGGCGCCTCAAAAAAAAAAAAAAAAAAAAGGCCCATTCCCAAAGCATTGTCCCTATTTGACCTGTTGTCCAGCTCCCTGGAAAAGCCCTGTTTCATTGTTGTCACTTGACCTGACTGGAGCTCAGAACTTGATCTTCAGGAAAACCCTGTCCTCAGGGCCTTTGTCGAAAACAATCAGTGGCAACTGATACTCACCTGCTGAGGGGTCGGTTGCAGCTGTGGAAATAAGAACCTGACCAAAAACTTAAAAGGAAGATATGAGAATAAAATCTCCATAAAAGACTTTGAAAAGCTATTAGTATAGCCACTTCAGCTCTCCTGGCCCATCAGCAGAGACTCTTAAAGGTGGTAAATGTATTAAACATTCCTATTAAAAAGGTGGAGACTAACGGAAGGGAGAGGGGAGGAACATGATCCAGCTGTGTGCTCCCTACCACGCACTTGAGAGTCAAAGACACAAACAGGTTGAAAGTAAATGGATAAAAAAGATATAATGTGTAAATGGTAACCAACGGAGAACTGAAGTTGAACTAATATCACCTGACCTAATATCAGATGATAGAGAATTTAAAGCGTTGTTATTGGACAGAAAGAGGGATGCATTATAATGATAATGAGGAAGCTATAACAGTTATAAACGTATGACCTAATGGCAGAGCCCCAAAATGCATGAACCAAAAACTGACAAAATTGAAGGGTGATATGGAAATTTGAACAGTAATAGTGGGGGATTTCAATCACCCATTTCAATATGGACAAAACAACTAGGAGGAAGATCATTGAGGAAATAGAAGAGTTGGCCAACTCTATAAACCAGTAAGACCCAAGAGACATCTATAGGACGCTCAATCAACATTCTCCAGAACAGACCATATTTGGGACCATAAAACAAACCTCAATAAATTTCAAAGGACTGAAATTATACAAACATGGGCTCTCTAAAGATAGGGAAGTGACATAGGCAATTAATAGAAGAAAATTTTGGGAATTCACAAATATGTGGAAATTTTAAGTCTGCATGCTTCTAAATAATCTGAATCAAGACAGGAATTACTAAGGAAACTATAAAGTACTTTGAAATGAAAGAAAAGGAAGCACAGTGACATAAGAAATGCAAGTAAAGCAGTGTTCAGAGCAAAATATTTAGCTGTACATGCCTATATTAAAAAAGAAGAAAGATCTCAAGTCAGTAACCTAATCTTTCATCCCAAGAAACTAGAAAAAGAACAAACTGACACCCAAGCAATAGAGGGGAAGAAATAAAGATTAGAGAAAAACAACACAGAAAAAAAATCAATGAAAACAAAAGTGGCCCTTTTGAAAAGATCAGCAAAATTTTGCAAATCTTTAGCTAGAATGACCAAGAAAAAGAAAATTAAAATTACTGTATATCAGTAAAATCAGAAATGAAAGACAGTGCACCATTACTTATAGAAATTAAAAAAGAAACATAAGGGAATACTGTGAACAACTATATACCAACAAAGTAGATAATTTAGATGAACTAGTTAAACTCCTAGAAAGGCATAAACTACAAAAATGGACTCAAGAAGAAATAGACAATTTGAACAGACCTATAGCAGGTAAAGGGCTACCCAGGTGGCACTGGTGGTAAAGAATCACCTGCCAATGCAGAAGATGCAAGTGACATGGGTTTGATCCCTGGGTCGGGAAGATCCCCTGGAATAAGAAATGGCAGCCCACTCCGCTATTCTTGCCTGAATCCCATGGACAGAGGAGCCTGGAAGGCTACAGTCCATGGGGTCACAAAGAGTCCAACACAACTGAGTGACTGAGCACACATAGCAGGTGAAGGGGCTTCCCAGGTGGCGCTAATGGTGGAGAACCCACCTGCCAATGCAGACTTGGCAAATAGACGTGGACTTAATCCCTGGGTTGGGAAGATCCTCTGGAGGAGGGCATGGCAGCCCACTCCTGTGTTCTTGCTTGGAGAATCCCATGGACAGAGGAACCTTGCGGGCTATGGTCTATAAGGTCGTCAAGAGTTGGACACGACTGAAGCGACATTACACACACACACACACACACACACACACACACACACACACACACACACACCCCATTCCATAGAAAAAACCCAGTCCCTTGCGGGCTATGGTCTATAAGGTCGTCAAGAGTTGGACACGACTGAAGCGACATTACACACACACACACACACACACACACACACACACACACACACATTACACACACACACACACACACACACACACACACACACACACACACACCCCCATTCCATAGAAAAAACCCAGTCCCAGAGTGCTTCACTGGTAAAACCTAAACAAATTAATACCAATTCTTTACAAGCTTTTCTCCAAAAATGGATAAAGAGAGACTACTTCTCAATTCCCTCTTTGAGGCCAGTATTACCCTCATACCAAAACCAGACAAAGCATGTCATAAGAAGACTGCAGACTATCCCTTATGAACAAAGATGCAGAAATTCTCAAAAAGTAACAAATCAAATCCAGGAGTGTGAAAAGGATTATACATCATGACCAAGTAGGATTTGTCCTAGGAATATAAGGTTGGTTCAACATACTAAAATCACTTAATGTAATACACTGTTTCAGAAAAAAAAAAAGGCCCCAAGCCACATAATCATCTCAGTAGCCATAGGAAAAATATTCCAGAAAATACTCTTTTCAATGATTATAGACACTCAAAAAATTAGAAATAGAAAACTTTCTTGGTCTCTTAAAGGGCATCCATAAAAAATCCCCACAGCTAACATATTTCATATTTTTTATATATTGAAGTAAAGATATTTTAGATACATTGGATTAAATATATCACTGAGAATTTATTTTACGTATTTTTAATGTGGGTCCTAGAGGATTTTTAATTGCATTTGTGGCTCATATTTATGGGATGCATTTTATTTGTGTTTAACAGTGCAGTTCTGGACACGGGGCCTCTCAGATCTGAGTCCTCCTCCCTGCCCTGTAGGACTGGATTATGAGACGCAGGGCAGAGGGTTGGGGGTCTGGGGTGAAGCAGCAGCAGCCAGGAGGATGAAGGGGCCTCTTAAATGCAGCTTTTCTCTGAGCACATGGGTTTGCTTTATTCACAGCTCTATCCTCAGTGCCTCGGGTAGTCAAATTGGTAACAGAATCAGTTTCAATAAGAGGATAGTATTTATTACTAAATGGTTATTTATTCAGCATCTGATCTTTGCTGTAGGTACCTAAACTCTAAAAAATGAGAATAGTGCAGTTTAGTGAGCACAGACGTGGCGTTTGATGAGCATCCAGCCGTGAGATGAGTGTACAGACACCTTGGAGGACTAAAGGAAACTAGACAGTGGTAGCTGCCGTTTAACAAGATGTTTGTTGCTGCTGGGTGTTTTGATAGTACAAGGCAAAATCTTTGCCTAATAATTTTTTTTTCATATTTAGGGAGACTATATCTGATGTAAAATTAACTGATTTCCAAATATTGGCACTTAATTCAAATTTTTTTTAAAATGCGTATCTCAAACAAAACCCGTCTATACACTGGATTTGGCCCAGAAGCCAATGGAATATCTACCTGGTAAAGTGAATGTTTTCCTTTGAACTCTTAGGCATCAAAGCAAAGGACTCAACCTGTGCTACACACAGGAAGCCTTCCTCTCCAGACCTCCTTATCTGTGTTATATCCTGTCTTAAGATCTCATAGTCCATGTGTTTCTTCTTCTCAGCAGGTGTTACATTTGCAGTCTACATTTGTGTGATTATTTGATTCAAGATATGTCTCTTCCATAGGACATCCAAACACTCCCCACGGGCAGGACCTGGGTCTGTTTTTACTAACCAGTAATTAGCAAATAAATGAATAAATTGAGCAAGAGAGATGAATTTTGAAATGCATTCTGTATTTAAAGAGTACAGCATCTTGGAATTCTGTGTTGAAAGATTATGTCCAATAACAAGTTGTTTTATTGGCTCTATATGAGAAAAGATGACTTTTTTCCCCATTACATAGACATTTCACTGTTATCTGCACTAATATATCTTAAAGCATATTTCAGAGAACTCTGGCATTTGCAGCAGAACACATTAATGTCAGTATTTATTTGTATTTAGTAATTCCAGAGTTCTTATAGTCTGACATGTTAGGCTATAGCTAATCCTCTGGACTTACTGCTCTTCCTGGGAAAAATAGAAACACTGCTTCCCTTGAATGGTTATTAAAAATATCTTTTTTAGATTTTGGATATTTGTAAAGTTTGATTATTTTAAGCTCTGGGAGGGAATGGGAAAGGTGGAGAACTGGCAGGCATCACTATAAGCAAAGTTTTCCATTGAAAAACAAACAAGAATCAATAATAATCTGCCAAGTTAAAGTTGAAATATTTATTGTCATACCAAAATAAAATAAAGGCTGTCTTGCTGAAAAACAGAGGTCACCTTTTCTCTGCCTTGAGACAGAATGAAGAAATGTGACGCTGGGGAAGTGAGAAACAGCAGGCGGGAGAGGGAGGGAGGGAGGACCACGACCTGCTGTCGTCTCCTGGAAATGTCGTTAACAGTGCTAACCCTTATCCTTTACGTTTGTGTAAGCTGCAGAAAAGAAAGCCTTAAAAGAGTTCTTAAAATTGAATTTGTATGGTTCCATTTACGTAGCATTCTCAACATGACAGCATTTTCAAGATGGAGAACGCCTTAGCGGTTGGCCAGGATTAGAGGTAGGGCAGACGGTTCTATCAGGTTTTGCTCTGTGTATCTTAAAGCTCTGTGTGTGTGTAACTGTAAACATTTAGGGTATCCTCCTGATCCTTCTATCGTTATGAAATGGCCTTCTTTATCCCTGGCCATATCTTTTGTCTGTTATTAACAGAGCCATTGTATCTCTTCTTTCATTAGTTTAGCATGATACCCACACTCCTTCTTCTTCCTTTTAATCAACGTGTGTCTTTATATATAAAATGTGTTTCTTATACGGAGCATATAATTTTATCTTACTTGTTTATCTAGTCGGACAATTTCTGCCCTTTCGATGGAATGTCCGCTCCATTTACCTTGAATGTGATTATTGATGTGCTTAGGTTTGAGTCTGTCATTTTGCTGTTTGTTTTCATCTGTTTCATCTGTTCTTTGTACTGCTTTAACTCCCTTTCTGCCTTCTTTTGAATTCAGTGCTTTTTATGATTCTGTTTCATCTCCATTGTTGTCTACCTTCAAGTGATGTTACACCATCCCACATATAGTACAAGAGACATAACGATGGTGTGTTTTCATTTCTCCCTTCCTGGTCTTTATGCTATTATTGTCGTATATTTTATTTATGCATAGATTATAAACCCTGCTGCACTAAATTGTTATTTTTGTTTAGCCAGTGATCTTTAAAGAGGTTTAAATAATAAAAAAAGGTATTTACACCTGCAGTCACCATTACCAGTGTTCCTCATTCCTTTGTTTAGATTCATATTTTCCTGGGGTTTCCTATTCCTTCTAGCAGAACTTCCCTTAGCATTCCTTGTTGTGTGGGTCCGCTGATGATGATTTTTTCCAGCCTTTGTATGTCTGAAAGAATCTACTGACCACCTCCACTTTTCAAGGGTATTTTCTCTGGTTTCATCATGTGTTCTTTTAGTATTTTAAAGACGTTTCTCCATTATCTTCTGCTTTACATTGTTTCCAATAAGAAATTTGCTCATTTTAAACTTTGTGCTTCAGTACGTAGTGTCATTGTTTTCTCTCTGCTTGTCAGATGTTTTCTTTATTACTGGTTTTGAACTGTTGATTCTGGTGCATAGTTTTATTCCTCTTTCTTGTGCTTTGGGTTTTATTGAACTTCTTGAATGTTTAGGTTTATAGTTTTCATCAAGTTCAAAAATGCTCTGCCGTACTTTCTCCAAGTTTCTTCTGTCTCACCCCTCTTCTCTTTCAGGAGCTCCAGTCACACATATGTTATTAGGATGCTTGAGCTTGTCCCACAGTTTGCTAACATTTTATTTTTAGTTCTTTTTTTTTCCTCTGTTTTCATTTTAGATGGTTTCTATTGCTGTGTCTTCACATTCATTTACCTTTTCTTCTGCCATTAATTGCATCTGGTATATTTTTCATCTTAACTTGGGTCTTAAAAAAATCTTCTATGTATCTACTTTTTTAGTACATGAGGAATACTGTTTTTAATTCTTTTGTCTCTACATTCTAACATCTGTATCGAACATCAGTACCCCCTCTCAGTAATTGACTTCTTTATTTTTTTTCTCATTGTGGGTCATATTTTTTGCTTCTTTGAATGCCTAGTAATATTTGATTAGACACCAGACATTGTGAATTTTACCTTTTTGCCAGATGAATGTATTTGTATTCCTATAAATAATCTCGAACTTCATTCTGGGACATAGTGGAGATACTTGAAACAATTGATTCTCTTAGATCCTGCTTTTAGAATTCGTTTGGTGGGACTGGCAGCATTTTGTCACCGAGGCAAGACCCTTTGGAGTGCTGTACCCAGTGTCTTCTGAATTATAAGGTTCTCCAGTCTGCCTGGGAATAGGCCCAGTGCAGGGCCCATGTGAATCTGGGGCACTGTTCCCTCTAATCTGTTTGGCTGGGTTTTCTCCTGCCCTTGGGTAGACCTGTGCGTGCACTGAGCAGTACTCCGTTGAATGTTCGAGCTCTGTACCCTTTGCAGGTCTCCGGGGTTTTCTCTGCTTGTAGCTCGCTCCTTTCCTGTGTGCTGACTTGGGAACTCGAGCCGTGGTGTCCTGAGAACTCTCCACTCCACCTCTCCAGCTCAGGGAGTCCGCCATGCTTCAGCCGGGATCTCCCATTCTGCGCCGTGGCTTGGAAGCGCTATCACGGCAGTAAGCCGGGGTGACAGGGCTCCCCTCATTCGCTTCTCATCTCTGAGCTCACTCTCCTGCATTGCCTCATCCTTGGCGTACTGAAAATAGTTGTTTTGCCTATTTTTGTCTTTTTCATTTTTGTTTCTGGTCGTTAAATTGGGTTTCTTTTATTCCATTTGGTTGCAAATGAAAATCTCAAAATTAGGAGTTTTTTGTTGTTGTTTGTATATTTAATGTCACTATTGAGAATAATGTTGTACTTAGGCCATTTATGCCTAAGCCAGTTTCTAAACACGTTTGCTGTGTTTAAGTTTATGAAGATCTGAAGTGGAATAAAGAGGGGACTGTAGAAAGTCAGCGTGACCATGAGTCCCTCTCCTTCCCCACAGCTCTCTGATTTACTCTTGGGCAGGTTATTGCTCCCTTGTTAATCAGGGTCCCTCGGTTCCTTCTGAAGAGAGATTCTTTCAATGGGTTTAAATACGCCACAGAAAATGTATGAGGATGCTATAAATAAAATTGTCATGGTTTTTATATTTTAATCCACATGATTTAAACTTTGACATTAAAATATTGTAGAGAAAGCAGTGAGAAGATTTAGCTCAGCAGATGTTAAAATGTCTTTTAAAGCTACAGTAATTAAGATGTTGAAGTACTAATGCTGATACAGCCACAGACTCGTGGGTCAAAGTAGAGTGTTCATAAACAGACTTATAAATGTGTCTTAAACATTTAGCTTAGGTTATTCAGTGGATGTGGAGGAGGTCGTGACAACCCACTCCAGTATTCTCGCCTGGAAAATCCCATGGAAGAGAAGCCATGGTGGGCTACATACAGTCCATGAGGGTCCCAAAGAGTCGGACATGACTGAAGCGACTTAGCATGTACGAACTCAGTAGATGATATGGAAACAACCAGACAACTCATTGCAAAAGTTAAAATTGGATATCTCCTCCTCTTAGTTTATAGGGGATGTATTCCAAATAGGTTAAATATAATTTAAAAGTATTAGAAGAAAATAAGGGCAATTCCAGTAGTCTTGAGGAAGAGAAGGACTTTCTAAGTATGACACAAAAGGAATAACCATGAAGGAGAATATTGATGAGATTACACAAAGATTTTTTATCTCCTAAGTGGCAAAATAATCATTAAAAACAGGGAGCTCCCTGGTGGCCTGCTGGTTAGGATTGGAGGCTTTCACTGCTCTGGCCCAGGTCAAATCCCTGGTCAGGGAACAGATCCTGCAAGCTGCACCATGCAGCCCCTTCCCCTGCCCCCCAAAAAAGTCACTAAAAACTGAGTTTATATCCTTACTGTATAAAGACTCCTAATAAGGTAGTAAAAGAAGTATAAATGTCCTACTAAAAAAAAGGGCAGAGAACGTGAGTTAGGTAATCATAATTAGGGGCAAAAAACAAATGTCTAGGAAATATTTATCTTTTAAATGTTCTATTTCATAATAATAGTAACAAAATAATTAAAGTAATAAAAGCTATCATTTATTATGGGTTTCTGTTTGTCTGAATATGTTAAGAGCTTTCAACAAATTAGCTCATCCGTTGGCTAATTTGTTGCCTTTGAAAGGCAGGTATATGTCCATCATCATTTTATAAATGTGACAACTGAGACAGGACATGAGGAAGCCTGCCTGAGGTGACAGAGCTGTCACGTGAGCCAGGGTTTAAGCTGGCCACCTGAGTCCTACTCCTCATCACTTCTCCAAGAAGTGAATTAAAACTACCTTAGATTCCACTGTACTCACAGAGAAATGGGTAATTTGCACAAGATCACACAGTTTATAAGCAATAGAACAGAGCTGAGTTTTAGAAAGAAAAATCATATAAAGAGAAGAAGGAAAAAGAGCAAAGTGAGCAACAAAGCCGCTGTCTTCTAATTTTACAACATATTTCTTTCCAGAATATTTAAAGGATGCTTCAAAGAGAATGAAAAGTGGGCTTGTGTTTGTAAAACTGGCTAACCCGTGTTCAGGTAAGTGCCCCTCTCCTCCTTTCTCCTCTGGTAACTTGAACATTTTTAAAACGCTGTGGCTGAAAAGTGTGTACATTTATTTGTCTTCACGGGTTTTTTCTTCCTGTCTAGCTTTTAAGGTAAGACAATATTACATGATGACAAAAGCAAGCTAATGACATAACCAGTCTTCTAAGATAATTCACTTGACCTAAACATTTTTTTAAATTTCTTCGTAATTTTAATCCATAGAACTGTTTATTCATCAGAAATGCTGGCAAAACAAAAAAGCATAGCATGTTTGATTTCTCTCTGAAAACAGATTAGTTTTCCTTGGCCTTTTAAAGCCAGCTTTTCTCAAAGTAGTTACCTAATGTAAGATTCCATTTATCTCATATTGTAAAGTAAAATAAATAACCCGAGGTTAAAAAAGGAACGGGGGAGGCTTTTACTGGACATGCCAAGATTTTGAATACTTTCATTTTTGGCTGTACTTACCTTATTTTGTTCGGACCAAAAAGTAGTATATATATATATATTTCCTGTCAAGTGGTGATTTTTTTTGCATTAAAAAGCATTGTATTTTGAGGAGATACACATTTTATTAGGAATAATTTTAACTCTACACCCAGTGTCTTATGATTTTTAGGCAAAAGTATTAAAATATCCACGTATATAGTGATACTGATGACATTATTTATAAGATTTATAGGGTTATTCTTAATTTTATAAGGTTTTAAATAGCTATCTGATATTGAGCAGATTAGATCATCCTCTTGGGGACTGTCATACACATCGGCAGGTGGTGCTGTCTTGTTACTGTTGTTGGAAGGACCCGTAAATAGAAGCAGCTAGAGAGGCAGAAATTCCAGTTTCCTTTTCCTCAAAATGAAATTGGATGTAATCGGTCAGCTATATTATTTGGAATTCCTTAGTATGCATAAATGTAAGATGAGGTGTGAAGTGTTTTTGCAAGAGAAGCCTTAGATAGCCAGTAAAGCATTTAACAAAGGTAAAGTACAAATAAAAGCCAGGCTTCCTGGAAAATTCTGAATGTCCATGGACAACACTTTGCTTTACTGACTGTGGAAAGATAAAGGCTAAATTTTGCTGAGCACTAACTAATGTGCTGTGCTAGGAGCTTTATGTGTCCATATTCTCTGTTTAATCTTTAAAAAACTCTGGTGAGGCACTTCAGTATTGCTCCCATGTTACAGGTGTGGAAACACAGAAAGGGTGGTAGCGCTTCCCCAAGGGCACACGCCCAGATGTAGTTGAGATAGATTCAAACTCAGGGCCCCGACTGTGCTGTGTTTGGAAAGAAATTCCTGCTTCGAAGGGATTCATTCGGATGCATGCAGATGTGTGCAGTCCTCACTCCTTCTAATGGTCATTTTTGGGGGGGAATCTTAAGAAAGGGAAATTTTCATCTAGCTGGGCATGGCTCTCCTCACTCCTCACGGCTGAAAGTGTGCTGCTGTCATGGGCCCTGGCCTTCCTCCCGGGGGCCTCTCCTCTCGGGTGTGCGGACCCCATCTTGCCCCTCGGTGTGGGAGGCTGCAAACCCCCCCACAGGCCAACTCAGTTCATCTGGCCGAGCCATTTGGGTTTGGGTGGCTTAGGAGTGATGGAGGACTCAATGAGAGGCTTTGGAGCAGTTAAGATAAATGATTTGCCCTTTTGTATTTATTGGTCTAAGTTCAGTGAGGATTACAGAGTTGGGAAACAAGCATTTGTGTATAATAGCTACAAGCTTTCCTTGAAGTAACTTTGTATAGACTGTATATGTGTGTTTATGTTCATATTAGGGACATTCCTCAGAACTATTAGTCTTTTGAGTGTGTGTGTGTGTGTGTGAAAACAGACCATCTCAGTTCCCACTGTTTCATTCTTTGTGTTGCTTGGGCTGGGGTCGGGGGGTGCGTCCTGGGGTGGTTGAGACCATCTCAGTTCCCGCTGTCTCATTCTTTGTGTTGCTTGGGCTGGGGTCGGGGGGTGCGTCCTGGGGTGGTTGAGACCATCTCAGTTCCCGCTGTCTCATTCTTTGTGCTGCTTGGGCTGGGGTCGGGGGGTGCGTCCTGGGGTGGTTGAGACCATCTTAGTTCCCGCTGTCTCATTCTTTCGTTGCTTGGGCTGGGGTCGGGGGGTGCGTCCTGGGGTGGTTGAGACCATCTCAGTTCCCGCTGTCTCATTCTTTCGTTGCTTGGGCTGGGGTCGGGGGGTGCATCCTGGGGTGGTTGAGACCATCTCAGTTCCCGCTGTCTCATTCTTTGTGTTGCTTGGGCTGGGGTCGGGGGGTGCGTCCTGGGGTGGTTGAGACCATCTCAGTTTCCTCTGTTCCTCTGTCTTGTTTCTGATGCTCCTTAAGCCTCTGCTTTCTGTCGAGCGTCCAAGCGGCTACCTAGCGCTAAGATTGAAAGGCCTCTTGGCCTTTCTTGTAAGGCATCCAGAAGAAGGGTTTATTGCTGGCGGTGAATTTCATCTACCTGTGTGCATGAGAATATTTGAAGTGGTTTTCAGTTCTCAAAAGGCAATGGTAGACTGTGTGGTAGGTGCCAAGTATACATTCCTTTTTATTGTTCCCTTTTATCACTTTTCATTTGATAATATATGAGAGTTCCAACTTCCAGTGTAATATGCTTGCTTTGGGGTTTAGCCGCATAGACACAGTAATATCCAGATGAAACTGGAAAATATTCAGAGGCAGTGACTGATCAGCTTTTCTGAACTCTCTGTGTTGGTACCTGCTTTTTTTTTTTAATAGTTTTTGGCTCTCAGCAAAGGTACCTGTTTTTCTTCAGTCTTCTTTTTAAACATAACCATGAAGAAGGAGCTGTTTTTAAGAATGGCCACTAGAATATTGTTTTCAGATCGAGAAACCTGTTTCTAATTTCTGAATATAGTAGATGTTTCATGTAAACTGGGCTTAGAGCTTCTGATAGGTTGTTTTCATAAACTTCCTTCGACTTTTAAAAAAATAATTAACTAAGGTCATCATATAAAATTACATCCTTAATTTTTTTTTTTAAACATACTATGAAATGTATTCACGTATATAACTTAGGATTAGAATTTCTTGGCTGTATAGTTAGGTTCCAGTGTTAGAGAATAAAAGTCAGTACATGTTTCCTGAAACCAAATTGGTAAGCATGGAGATAAATGAATTGTTTATTGCTCTTCTGTGTCACTTCCATGGAAGGATTCTGGGATGTTTGGAGGGGGTGTGATAGTCTAAAGAAAAGTAAGGCCCAGGAGGCCTCGTTGGTTTGGTTTGATTTGCCTTTTTTCCTTTCAGCCTGGTGAGCATCTCTCATCTAACTGCAGAGATCCCAGTTTCCTATGCTTGGTCTTGTTAGATTCCTACCCACCTGCATTTTTCTTTGGGGGACGGTTAGGGTCTGGGGTGGGTAACAGCCTCTGAGCTTTGAGTCATTGACCGTGGGCCCAGAGCACATAGAAGGAGCTACGTACAGAGGGAATAATATTGCTTTCCTGTGGCTTCGTCCTCAAAAGCACAGGAAATTACATTTACTGCAGCTCTGTAGATGGGCTTACACTGGTTTCCTAATACTTGCCTGGTTCACATTCTGTCTCTTTCCCCCCAACCCTGCTATTTGGGGGGGCGGGGGCAGGGGAGGAATGGGAGGTGGGGAGAGGAAGGCCTCTGTTAAGAATGATTTCTGAAGAAGAAATGGAAAGTTGAAGATCCAGTTCAGTGTCTTGGCTCCCCTCTCTACACCAGGGTTTGAAGCTGTTTGGATTAGAACCTCAGGGACCACATTCTGCCTTTGAGAGATTCTTGGGCCTGAGGAGGGGGAGCTTCTGAATTTGGAATTTCACATATATTTTTCAGTGGATGGTTTCCACATTAGGATTAAGGTGAAATGACTCAATTGTCTTTCCAGAACATTGAATTCTATTTTTAATCTATAGGAGGTCTTCTTCACTTTGCCACACCTATGGACCCTCTGTTTCTGCTTCTCCACTATCTCATAAAGGCCGATAAAGAGGTGAGTTTCCCAGGTTGAGATATTGACAGTGGGGAAATAGAATAGACTGTTTTTTTTTGTTTAACTTCCTCTCTCTCCTTACAATGGTCCAAATGTAGATTCCCCACAGTTGAGATGTAACTTGGTTGGTGTAGTATACGTGCATCATGTGTGCCAGTACAGATGGGAGCACTGGTCTGCAGACCTGAGACCTCGCACCGTGACTGTGGACTGGTTCACCAGAGACTTCTGAGAATCGCCTAACCCTCTGTGTTACCTCCCTTCCTTGTTTGACAAACCCTAACAATGAAAAGTCGGACACGACTGAGCAACTTCACTTTCACTTTTCAATCTCATGCATTGGAGAAGGAAATGGCAACCCACTCCAGTGTTCTTGCTTGGAGAATCCGAGGGACAGTAGAGCCTGGTGGGCTGCCGTCTGTGGGGTCACACAGAGTCAGACACGACTGAAGCGGCTTAGCAGCAACAGCAGCAGCAACAATGAAAATCTCATTCGTTTTGAAATACAGTACAGATGTTAAGACCTTAATCCTTAAGAGCAGAAAGTAGATTTATTGTCTTTCATTTTCTTCTTTATGAGAGACTGTGAAATAGGTACTCTGGAGTGTGTGTCCAGCAAAAGCTCATTAACTGGGAAGCTGTAGCTGAGACTTAAGGAATCCCAGACAGTAAAATTTACCTTTGTAATATAAAGACAGAATTTATTAATAGTAATAGTTCCAAACAGAGGTTCTGAAATACTTTGGTCCCAGGATACCTTTACACTTGACAATTATTAAGGATCCCAAAGAGCTTGTTGTTCCTGTGTGCTTAATCTATCAATATTGACTACATTGGGCTTTCCAGGAGGCTCAGATGGTAAAGAATCCACCTGCAGTGCCAGAGACCCAAGTTCAATCCCTGGATTAGGAAGACCCCCTGGAGAAGGATTAGCAACCCACTACAATATTCTTGCCTGGAGAATTCCATGGACAGACAAGACTAGTGGGCTATAGCTCATGGGGTCACAAAGAGTCAGACACAACCGAGTAACTAACAGAACAGTTTCATTGACTATATCAGAAATTAAAACTGAGAAATTTAAAAATTTCTTATTTATTTGTTTTGAAAATAAAAATCATAAGCCCATGTGGAAAATATTGTCTCACTGAATTTTCCAGGTCTTCCAGATGTCAACAGAACACATGCACGCACACACATACCTTTGTTAATTTAATATTACTGGAGGAACTGAAGAGCCTCTTGATAAAAGTGAAAAAGGAGAGTGAACAAACTGGCTTAAAACTCAACATTCAAAAAACTAAGATCATGGCAACTGTTCCCATCACTTCATGGCAAATAAATGGGGAAATAATGGAAACTGTGACAGACTTTATTTTCTTGGGATCCAAAATCACTACAGATAGTGACTGCAGCCATGAAATTAAAAGACACTTGCTCCTTGGAAGAAAAGCTATGATCAACCTAGACAGCGTATGAAAAGCAGAGACATTGCTTTGCTGACAAAGGTCCATCTAGTCAAAGCTATGGTTTTTCCAGTAGTCATGGATGGATGTGAGAGTTGGACTGTAAAGAAAGCAGAGCACTGAAGAATTGATGCTTTTGAACTGTGGTGTTGGAGAAGACTCTTGAGAGTCCCTTGGACTGCAAGGAGATCAAACCAGTCAATCCTAAAGGAAATCAGTCCTGAATATTCATTGGAAGGACTGATGTTGAAGCTGAAGCTCCAATCCTTTGGCTACCTGATGTGAAGAACTGACTCACTGGAAAAGACCCTGATGCTGGGAAAGATTGAAGGCAGGAGAAGGGGATGACAGGATGAGATGCTTGGATGGCATCACCAACTCGATGGACATGAGTTTGAGTAAACTGCGGGAGTTGGTGATGGACAGGGAAGCCTGGCGTCCTCCAGTCCATGGGGCCATAAAGAGTTGGGCACGACTGAGCGACTGAACTGAACTGAACTGAGTGATCTCTTTAGAAAACTCTTTGAATGCTGGGAAGCATGTCATAGTGACAGATACAAATTTTCTGTAATTCTAATTTTTGTTTTAAAGTTCAAATTTTTTCATTGGCTACAATACTGTCAGTCTTTCCCTAATTAAGTGACAGATTTACTGCATTTATGTTCTGTCAAATACTCAAGTCTGAATAAGCATAGTCCCTAGTGATGTGTTCAGGTGAAAATCTGAGTAAAGGGCAGCTAGCTCTGCTCACAGCTCAGACAGTTACACAGTGTGTTTCCTTGAGCCTCGGAGACAGCAGAAGTGCTTTAGCCACGCTTCACTTGCATCACACAGAACATTGAACTGACTTGCACTCAGGGTCAAGATTTAAATAAAAGTAATTGTTTTGCTCCTTGGTCCAGGAAAGCCTTAAAACTGACATTTTTATAACTGCTTGTCCATGGCAGTGAAGAATGCAGTGACCACTGGACAGTTTGCTGGCATCACCTTGACTGGTGCTGAAAAGCCAGCAGTTTTCCCCACCTTTGCATTGGAGTCATCAATGCAAATGTCAACACAGTGAAAATGCAGACAGCATCGTAGCGTTATTATGAAAGTAGTTTGAAGTTTGTGGACCCCCTGCAAGGGTACTGGGGACTCCAGGGGCCACCAACCACAGCTTAAAAACCTTCGAAATAACAACGTTAAGGAATAGTGTTGTTTAAACACTTAGCCACATCTTATTTTTGCACTCAACATGTTTGCAAATAGTTCAAGTGCTGATGGGTTCTCATTGAGCACTTAGACCCATTTTCTAAAACTCCTGTTTTGTATTTGTATCGATTTAATTTGTGATAAATACTGAGTAATAAAACTCTTAAAATTCTAAGTTGTGCTTTCTCCTGATGTACCTTGTTTTCTCTTACTCTCCTCCTCTCCTGAATCTTTACTGTGTTCTTTAGTGTGGTTTAGTGAAATTTTGTTCCTTAGTTTAATCATGTTTCCCCTTATCTGGAAGCTGCTATGATAACCAGTATACTTATGGCATGAGAGCAGTGAGGCTGGTAAGCCATGTATATCTGAGGAGCAGAAATGGTCCTAGTCACCACCAGAAGGGCCCTGGAAGTGTTCACGGAAGAAGATGGCAACTCCAGGTGGCTTCCACTCCTGGTATTTTCTAGGCAGGGAGGAAGCCACCGACCAGCCTTAGTGCCTGTGCTGATGCACCTTTAAAGGCCTTCCCCCCATTTAGGGGGACTGTTCCCCTGTTTCCCATTAAGAACCTGACTTGACTCAGGTGAATTAATCCTCACCCTGGCCCTCTGGGTGGTTCTGGGGGTACTGTGACTGCCTCAGGTTGGCAGATGCAGAATGAAGCTCGTGGTGGTTGTTGGCTTTCACTGTAAACTATTTTGCTGCCTCTTCTCAAATAATTTAAGTTCCCCTTAAGATAGCCCATGAGGCACTCAGATATTCCTCCCCTACATTTTAGATGTGATCTTTCTCTATTTAATTAAGAAAAATACTACTGAGCAACTAACACTTTCACTTGGGACTTCCCTGGTGGCTCAGAAACTGCCTGCAGTGCAAGAGATCCAGGTTCAATCGCTGGGTCGGGAAGATCCCCTGGAGAAGGAAATGGCAACCCACTCCAGTATTCTTGCCTGGAGAATTCCGTGGACAGAGGAGCCTGGTGGGTGACGGTCACGGGGGTCACAAAGAGTCAGACACGATTGAGTGACTAGCACTTTCACTTTCATTCACTTTTGAAATGGTGACCTATTCTTTTTTAAATATACAATTTATTTTAAGATCAGTAAAAGATAATTCTTTTGTCTAGCTCTCCCAGCTGTTACTGACTTTATATTCAAACAAACTTCTTATTTCAGAACCTTTTTGTGTATACATGGTAACGAAAAGGAGAATGAAACATTAGTTTATTATGAAATGATTATGTCATGACTGCATAGTTCATTATGTATAAGTAAAACATTGTTTTAAAGTAATTAAATATTTAACACATCAGGTGATCACAGAAGAAAATAGAGTAAGCTAGGAATCTAAAGACAGTGAGACTTGGGAAGCCTGTGGATTATTCTTACTATCTAGGAAAAAGATAATATTTAAATTGAAACCTTTCCTGCTGCTTGTCAGTGGATCCCCAGTGCTTTCAAGAGCTTTCTAAAGGAGCTGAGAGTCAGTTCTGGAGCTTGTCCCCATAGAGGAAGTTCTTAGGCGAAACAAATGGCTTGGAACTTAGTTTAAAGTTCCAGCTATGAAATTATGTATCTTTTTCTGTCTTTTTTTTTTTTTAATATATGAGTCTGTTGACTGGAGTGCTTGCCTTGTGACTAACTTATAGTCTTTTCAGGGGAAGTTTCAGCCCCTGGATCAAGTTGTGATGGATGACATGTTCCCGGATTGCATCTTGTTGCTGAAACTTCCTGAACTTGAGAAGTTACTTCGACACGTGACAGAGGAGAAAGGTATATAGCATGTGGCCTTTGAAGTCAGGCTTATGGCTGCTGGGGAAGCTAGCTGGTCTGTCTGAGAACACAGCAGCTGGAAGGCCCGCGGAATGTGATGCTTATTTGTCTGGGTATAGGAAAAGTTCTGGTTCAGATTCGCTTCCGATTGTCAGTATTCTTCCTCTAACTGCACTGCTTGTTCAATCTGCGAAATTTGGACCAGTGAAATATGGCGGCCTGTCTCCTGCAGGGCCAAGGTTCATGAGGCTCGGGCTTTAGTTGAGTTCTTTGAACGAGGCTGTGACTTTGGGTAAGTCCCTCAACTGCTTTTTGCCTTGGGTTTCCCTTTGTGAAACTTGGGTAAAATCTATGCCTTTATTGATTCAGGAAACATTTATTGAGCACCTACGAAGAAGCATGTATTAAGCACTAGAGCCAGGCTCTAGGCATAGTCATAAGTAAAATAGTGGCCTTTATCTTACTTTGCTTTGACTCTGATGGAGACAAATGACAAATTAGGGCAACAGCAGTAGAGAGTAAGGGTAGTGAAAACTGGGTTTTGTGGGGATGCACAGTATAAAGGTTGTTGATATATCTGCTTTGAAAATGAAAATACATGGTCAGGTGAAGCAATTTTTGTAATTGAAAAATTTAAAAATATTGGAAAACTCAGAGGAAAAAAACTACAAATATTGTTTGTCCCCAACCCCAATAATCAACCACTCTTAATATTTTGTTATATTTGCCTTAAATCTCAGGGAAAGAATTTCTTTAGGAACAACCTGTTAATTTGATTGCAGGATCTGATGTCCTATAAGAAAAATTAAAAATGTATTTGCTACATAGTTTTGAGCAAATCATTCGAACTTTTCAGCATCCGTGATGCACCAGATGAAGGGTTTGAAGGGTTAAGAGTACTTCTCATATTCTGCTATACATAATAATTAGTACCCTGAAAAGTTGTTCTAAGTTATAAAATGAAACTTTCCTTCTCTTAGCTTTAGAGTGTTGAGATCTCTAAATGACCAGCATATGAACATTATTTAAGTATTGCAATTATTAGTGTCTACCACAAAGAGATGCTTCAGGAATTAAATGAAATAATACAAGCACATCAGTGCCCAGAGAGTGCTGAGTGCACAGTAAATGTTAATATCATTAAGGCTTCTAGCTAGAGATTTTTAATTCTTTCCTAATGTTTAAGTACTAGGTATACAGTAAGTGGGGCTTCCCAGGTGGCTCAGATGGTAAAGAATCTGTCTGCAATGCAGGAGACCTGGGTTCAATCCCTGGGTTGGGCTGATCTGTTAGAGAAGGACATGGCAACCCATTCCAATATTCTTGCCTGGAGAATTCTGTGTACAGAGGAGCTTGGCAGGCTACAGTCCATGGGATAACAGAGTCTGACACAACTGAGCAACTGAGCATGCATGCACACATATAGTAAGTGACCAGTACACACTTGTTTGATGGCCCATTGATTAATTTATAGTCAAGTGGTTAAAGTAGGAGAATGGGGACAATCAGACAATAATAAAAATGTCTGAAAATGAAGGTGTTAGTGACTCAGTTGTGTCTGACTTGTCTGCTGGCTCAGACAGTAAAGAATCTGCCTGCGGTGCAGGAAACCTGGGTTCAGTCTCTGAGTTGGGAAGATACCCTGGAGGAGGGAATGGCAATCCACTCCAGTATTCTTGCCTGGAGAATTCTGTGGATAGAGGAGCCTGGTGAGCAACAGTCATGAGTTGCAAAAAGTCAGAAATGAACTGAGCAACTAACTAACACCTAAGCAACTAACACCTAAGCCTGCTAGGTTTATGAGAACCTTCACACCTTGCCTTCTCCCCACTGGATAAACCCAGCCACAGTTGCTTGTATCCTGAAGGTGATGGTAGAGGCTTTAGTTAGCACTGTTTGCTTTATTGTGAAGGAAACGATGTGTCTCTGCTAGCACTGGGGTTCAACATGTTTCTTGCCAAAAAAGCTCCCATTCAGTAGAGAGTTGACAGGGGAAAGGACTAATAAAGGGTTATGAACTTCGTCTTGAGTGTAATGCTCTGTTTCATATTGCAAGCAAAAGCTGCTCTGTGTTGTCAGATATGATTAACAGGAAGAGCCAGGAAAACTTACCTGATTAAAATACCCCAAGCACCATTGCCAAGTTTCTATTCCCAGGAGGCAAGAGAAAAAAAAAGACCATATGAGTTTCTCAGTTGTGGAAAACATTCAGAAAGTAGATGTGAAAATGTGCTCCAGGCAGTTTGTTCAACAGTACATCAGGGAAATTCAGGTTTGCGAACCGATTACCAAATTGCTGAACATGTCATTTGATTGTGGACTCCTTTTTATTCCATCTTTATTTTGTAAACCCAGTCTTTCCCGATGTTTAAGACCAGTTTTATAGGCACCAGACACATTAGGGAAAGAAACCTTTCCAGCATATGTACATGTTATCTAACTCACAAACTCTTGCACATATTAAGTTTAGGACACAATGGAAAAAAAGCAAAGATAATAAGAGGTGGCAAGAATACAAAGAAGAACTATACAAAGTATATCTTCATGACCCAGGTTACCACGATGGTGTGATCACTCACCTACAGCCAGACATCCTGGAATGCAAAGTCAAGTGGGCCTTAGGAAGCATCACTACGAACAAAGCTAGTAGAGGTGATGGAATTCCGGTTGAGCTATTTCAAATCCTAAAAGATGATGCTATGAAACTGCTACATTCAATATGCCAGCAAATTTGGGAAACTCAGCAGTAGCCACAGGACTGGAAAAGGTCAGTTTTCATCCCAATCCCAAAGAAAGGCAATACCAAGAATGTTCAAACTACCGCACAATTGCACTCATCTCACATGCTAGCAAAGTAATGCTCAAAATTCTCCAAGCCAGGCTTCAACAGTATGTGAATCGTGAACTTCCAGATGTTCAAGCTGGGTGTAGAAAAGACAGAGGAACCAGAGATCAAATTGCCAACATCTGTTGGATTATCAAAAAAGCAAGAGAATTCCAGAAAAACATCTACTTCTGCCTTATTGACTACACCAAAGCCTTTGACTGTGTGCATCACAACAAACTGTCGAAAATTCTTCAGGAAATGGGAATACCAGACCACCTGACCTGCCTCCTGAGAAATCTGTATGCAGGTCAAGAAGCAACAGTTAGAACTGGACACGGAACAACAAACTGGTTCCAAATTGGGAAAGGAGTATGTCAAGGCTGCATATTGTCACCCTGCTTATTTAACTTATATACAGAGTACATCATGTGAAATGCTGGGCTGGATGAAGTACAAGCTGGAATCAAGATTGCCGGGAGAAATATCCATAACCTCACATATGCAGATGACACTCCCCTTATGGCAGAAAGCAAAGAACTAAAGTGCCTCTTGATGAAGGTGAAAGAGGAGAGTGAAAAACTTGGCTTAAAACTCAACATTCATAAAACTAAGATCATGGCATCTGGTCCCATCACTTCATGCCAAATAGATGGGGAAACAATGGAAACAGTGGCAGACTCTGTTTTTTTGGTCTCCAAAATCACTGCAGATGGTGACTGCAGCCATGAAATTAAAAGACACTTGCTCCTTGGAAGGAAAGTTATAATCAACCTAGACAGCATATTAAAAAGCAGAGACATTACTTTGCCAACAAATGTCCATCTAGTCAAAGCTATGGTTTTTCCAGTAGTTATGTATGGATGTGAGAGTTGGACTATAAAGAAAGCTGGGCAGTGAAGAATTGATGCTTTTGAACTGTGGTGTTGGAGAAGACTCTGGAGAGTCCCTTGGACTGCAAGGAGATCCAACCAGTCTATCCTGAAGGAAATCGGTCCTGAATATTCATTGGGAGCACTGATGCTGAAGCTGAAGCTCCAATACTTTGGTCACCTGATGTGAAGAACTGACTCACTAGAAAAGATGCTGATGCTGGGAAGGATTGAAGGTGGGAGGAGAAGGGGATGACAGAGGATGAGATGGTTGGATGGCATCACTGACTCGATGGACATGAGTTTGAGTAAGCTCCATGTGTGGTGATGGACAGGGAGGCCTGGTGTGCTGCAGTCCCTGGGGTCCCAAAGAGTAGAACATGACTGAGTGACTGAACTGAACTGACAGAACATGTTGTGGTATTTTTCATAATTGTGAGTAATCTGTGGCCTTCATGAATATTTTAAGCCACTTTGCTTATCAAAATAGGTAAATTTTAAAATTAAGTGGTAGTTTATGCATTTGGTCCTTATATAGTATTTTGGGATATTCAAGTTGGATATTCCTTAGTGATCATCTTGTCCAGGGAATGTTTAATTCAAAATAAATTTGCAGTTTAAAAACTTCTTATGAAAAAATACCCTAGGCCCAGCTGGCTTCATTAGTTGAATTCTAAGATACTTGAAGGAAAAAATAATTCTCAAAGAAATAATGATACTTAGATTATTTTAGAAATTAAATGAGAAAGACGTATTTCCCAACTAATTTTATGAAACCAGAGTGGCAAAAAGAAAACTGTAATTTAATATTCTTTATGATCAAAGACTGAAAAATACTTAAAAAAAATAGCAAATTAATGTGTAAAAAGGACAGTATGTTATAACCAAGTGAGGTTTATCATAGGAATGCAGAGATGAACATTAGAAAATCAATCAGTATGATTCACCATATTTATGCATAACAAAAGAAAAACTGTATGACCATCTCAATAGATATAGAAAAAACCCTTGACAAAATTCAGTCATTATATAAATTCTCAGCATATTAGAGATAGAAAGGAACCTCCTCATTCTTTTAAAGGATATCCATGACAAACCTAAACTAATATCATACTTCACTGTGAAGGACTGAATGCACTTTTTCTCTAAGATTGGTACAAGATAAGGATGTCAATCCTCTCCACGCCTACTCACCAATGTAGTGGACGTCCTAGCAGTTTCGATAAGATAAGAACAAAATTAAAGGTATACAGCTTAGAGTAAATAGTGAATTGTCCTTTTACATCAATAATATGGTCATGTATATAAAAAGCTCAAAAGAATTTACAAAAAAAAAAAATCACTAGAACTAGTAAACATGTTCTCAGGATATAAGGTCAATATACAAAAATCAATTCTGTTTCTGTATATTAGTGGTGAACAATTGGACAGTGGAATAAAAACGTGCTATTTGTAATATTAAAAAATCATGAGGTTTTAGGGATAAAGGTAGCATAATAAATGCAAGACCAGTACACTGAACATTGTAAAACATTTCAGAGAGAAATCAGAGAATTAAATAAATAGAGAGATATACCATGTTCATGAGTTGGAAGACTCAATATTGTTAAGATGTCCATCTTCTCCAAAGTCATCTATAGGTTTAATGCAGTGCCTCTCAGGCTTTTTTTTTTTTTTTTGGTAAAAATCGATAAGCTGATTCTAGAATTTATAAAACTGTGCAGAGAATCTGTAGTAGTCAAAACGATTTTGAAAAAGAACAAGTTGGAAAACTTATACAACCTGATTTCAAGACTTAGTGTAAAACTACAGCGGACAAGAAAATATGGCATTGGTACAAAGATAAAGAGATAGTTAAATGGAACCAAATAGAGAGAACAGAAGTAGACCAACATTTATGTAGCCAATTGTTTTTTCAGTGGTGTCAAGACAATTCAATGGGAGAAAGGATTATCTTTTCAACATATGACCTGGAAAAATTGGATATCCATGTGAAAAACAACATTGACTCTTACCTCAGAATCATATAGAAAAATTAACTTGAAATGGATTAATAACTTAAATGCAAAAAATGAAAACTACTGAATTTCTAGAAAAAGCCATAGAAGAAAACATTTGTGACCTTAAAGATAGGCAAAGATTTCATAGAACAAAAAACCCACTAACCATTAAAAAAATTATAGATTACATTTCATTAAAACTAATATCTTCTGTTTTCTGAAGAAAAAAAAGACAAACCACAGTTGAAAGAAAATATTTACATGACATATATCTGATAGTGTATGTGTGTGTATATATATATGTGTGTGTGTGTATCCCAAATGTATAAAGAACTCTTAACACACTAATAAAGTGATATCCAGTCTTCCCACGTGGCGCTAGTGGTAAAGAACCTGCCTGCCAGTGCAGGAGATGTAAGAGACATGGGTTTGATCCCTGGGTTGGGAAGATCCCCTGGAAGAGGGCATGGCACCCCACTCCAGTATTCTTGCCTGGAGAATTCCATGGACAGAGGAGCCTGGCGGGCTACAATCCATAGGGTCGCAGTGAACACCAAATCCATGGCTTTGAAGTCAAGTTGAGAAGCAATCCAGTGCTCCTGTTTACCAGCTCAATGGCTTTGGACAATTTATTTTAACTTCACTCAAACCTAGTTTTTTAAGATGGAGATGAATAGTTTTCACCTGAGATTCGTTCTGAGCATTCAGTGAGAAAACATGTATGAAGAACTTAGCACAGGCCTGAATATACACTAGATGTGATGTTATTATCATTAATGAGTTATTTCATTTTTTCGTAAATACTATGAAGTACTTGCTGTGTGCCAGATGTTGTGTGATAGGTGACTTCCCAAGGTGACATCATGCGCTGGGGGTGTAGGATCCCCAGCAGTATAGCTCCGAGCCTGGTCTCTTCTCCTGAACCGGCATTTCCAGAGGGAAGGGGCCTGCAAGGGGCTCAGACAGTGAGCAAGAGGAAGGAAAGCTGTGGCAGGTTGTAGAACATCCTTTCACGAAATTTGGAGGCAGAGACTAGTGAGCGGCAGAGTCAAGGTGGGATTCTTGGATGGGAGCCTCTAGGGAGATTGTCTCAGGCAATGGTAGGAAGGTCTGAGACTCAGTCAGCAGCTCACATGTTCCGAATGGTGGCCATGTGCTCTTAGAAGCAACCCTCCTTTTGTACAAATAAATACTGCATCAGCTCCAGGGAGGCTGAGTCTAGTCTCACCTGCTTTGATTCCCCAGCAGGCCGTTTGCAGCCTCTCCTGTTCATTATTCCAGTGACACATCCTGAGCACATGGGTGCAAAGGGCCAGCCCCAGCTCTGTCTGTCTCCTAGTTAGTGCCCGCAGTGTTGACGTCCACAGGCTGAGACGGGGAGGACACAGCGAGAGCTGTCTCAGGCCAGCCTCTCCCCGTACAAACCATCTTACTGAAACTCAAGCAGTTTAACCGTCTGCAGAAAACCACCCCTGAGTAAGCAGTTTCCGTTTCCCACCATGATTACGGAGGAAAGAGAACGTGTCATTACAGAGGAAAGAAAAAGGCGAGCTTGCATCTGGCCTTAGGAATCCCAGTGGTCCTGGAGCTATCGCCTGCATGGAGGTGGGAGGTGGGAGGGAAGCGCTGCCCCTGCTGATCACAGAGAAGGCAAGAAACCCCATGAATGAGGTGTTACCGAGGAAATAACGGCTTAATGTCATATACCATATATATGTTATACGTGACATTACATAAGGCTAGCTGGATTGTGAGAAGAGGAAGTATAATTTATAGGAGATGAAACTTTTATCCCCATAAAGGGCCAAATTGAGCCTATCGTAAATCTAAATTCCCCTGAAATAGCTATGGCTGTATTGGTAATACGTTAAAAGATAAATCTTTTCTTCTTTCTCAACCAGTCCCACCAGAACAGTTCTAAGTAGTTAACACAATTCTTTTCCTGAATGTATGCAATGAACTTCTTAGGCACCTGCATTTAGCTTCAATTTTCTTTCTTGGGATTTCCATTTTTATTTCAGAAAAGAAGTTTTTCATTGAAAACATTGGGGTGATCTTAAAATTATTCAGAAAAATGAAGATGGCTTGGTGTGTTAATTTGCTGAGTTTTAAAAATGACCTTTTCAGACAATAACTAGATTTACTGTGGTGACCATTTCAGAGTATGTGTAAATATCAAATCACTATACCTGAAACTAATACGATATTGTATGTCAATTAGATTCAGTTAAAAAATTACCTTTCCTCCAGATTTATCTGTACAGTTGTGTTCAGTTTTATTGAGAAATAATTGACATACATCACTGTGTAGGTTTATATTGTACAGAATGATAGTTCAATTTACATATATTTTGAAATGATTATTACAGTAGATTTAGTTAACATCCACCATCTCATATAGATACAATGAAGAGAAATAATTTCTTGTGATGAGAACTGTTTGTATAATTTGATAATTTTCTTAAATTTTCACTCATTTAATATTTGGTGAAACCTGAGGTGTCCCAGTTCTGTTTAGGAATTCTTTTTTTCAGTGTCTCAAGAATGCTCTCAGGGTTATTAATTGAGTTTTTCAAGAGTATAAAATGTTATTTTTTTGGCTGCACCTTGCAACTTTTGGAATCTTACTTCCCCAACCAGGGATTGAACCGGGGCCCTCACAATGAAAGCATGGAGTCTTCACCACTGGACCACCACGGAATTCCTTGAAATTTTTAAATGTTATCTTGTAAATGAAATAGCCTTATGAGTTTATTTTTTGCTTAACCTACTACACTCTTTTTCCTTTTAATTTAATCCAGAAATAGACAAGAAGAAATATTACAAGTACAGCAAAGAGAAGACATTAAAATGGCTAGAAAAAAAGGTACAGTACCTCTCAGTGCCTTGTGGCAGAAAGAATTTAATGTCCCTTTTTTAAAATGTTTAGAGAGAAGGTAATAAGCCTGACCCCCAAAACCATCTTGAAAGTCCACCTACAAGAGAGAAGCTATCCAAAAATCTCCCAAGTGCAAGAAGAATCTTTGACTTTCTACTTTCCCTAACTCATGTAGCTCTGGACTTAGCTTGATGTGCTTGTTCATTTGACCTGCATTCCCATTTTCCCGTGATCCTCACCACTGAATAGAGAATTTCTTGCTAGTTGCTGGTATAGACTTGAGTCTTCCAAGCCAGGTAATAGCAGGGCCACGTGTACTCTCTGTCAGTCCTGCAGGCGTCTCAGAAGTTGACACTGCTCACACACGACCTGCAGGGGACCAGGCAGACGGGATTCAGGTCTAGTGTCTAGATGCTGAAGACGGGTCTTATTCCAGGCAGGACCTGTATCTTGGTGATCCTAAGAATTAAACTTAATATAAGATCTCTTGCAGTGTTTTTCCAGTCAATTTAGTGGATCACAACCAGTATTTCTCTTAGAAAGGAGTGGAATAGAATGGGCTAGGCTAGACTAGGATGAATTAAAAGGAAAGTTGGATTGAGAGTTTGGGATTACCAGATACAAAGTGGTATATATAGAATGGATAAACAATAAGGTCCAACTGTATAGCACGGGAAACTATAGTCAATATCCTGTGATAAGCCATAATGGAAAAGAATTTGCAAAAGAAAAAACTGAAATTGTTCTGTATAATCAAATATATATCCTTATATTGTTTTTTAAAAAAAAGCACACGGTGAGGGCAAGTGTTAAATATGACTCTATAACATATTTATATATGTTTTGGGGTATTTGGCTGCTGAGTATTTCTTATTGTGCATATAGTGAAGAATCAAAAAAGCCACTAGTCTAAGGAAATCACTTACTTGTGCAGCGATAAAGAATCTCACCAGACCAGATCTGTGGATGACAAAGTTTTTGCAAGTTTTGTGGATATCAGTTCTAACGCTGATTCCTAAGATTCTCTTCTGTCTTGTATATGAAAAACATGTTTGTCACATCATGTTAATGGACACATTGGGAGCCTGGGAACATGGAAATGAACCTTGCAGTATTAATCAGGCTCCTTTGTGCGAAGTAAGGAAAAGTTTAAGACGTTCGTATGTTTCACTCTTCATTTGCATTATTAGTAGTCTTTACATATGTGGGATTCTGTGTAGATGAAGAATGAGAAGTGCTGAGCAGAAACTGGGTGTTTAGTTTTTGCTCTTAGCAAATGATAATGACATGGAATAGCAAAGTGAAGTTTATATTTATTGTGTTTCCTTTCTTCAGTTCCTAGAAAGTGAGAAATTTATATTATTCTCCCTAGAAAATCATTAGATACACTTTTGTGCCATGTTCTGTCCTAAGGGCTTAACACACATTAACTTGTTTAGCCCTCAAAACAGTACTGTGAGATAGGCGCTATCTTTATTTCCCTTTCACAGGTAGAGGCACAGAGAGGTTAAGTAAGCAGTCTGTGGTCACAGAGCAAACCCAAGCAGCCTGCCTCCAGAGTCAGTGCTCTCACATGGTGTAGGCCTTAGGAAGTCCATGTATCGAGCTCATCCTGCAGTGTAGTCACTACCCCTCACCTTTCTTCAAATATGAAGCCATCTCTCATCTTCTGAAGATATATCTAGATCCTGTACTACTTCTTCCTGGATCTTAAAGGGATTGAAATCATGGGTTTAGAAAGTCTGGAAAGTCAGAGGTTTCTAAAGTTAGCTGAAAATATCCTGATATTCCCTCTTTGGTTATTTCGTAGGTTAATCAGACTATGGCAGCATTAAAAACCAACATGGTAAATGTCAGTGCCCGGGTACAGTCTACTGCATGCTTCTCTGGTGGCCACGTTTCCAGTGAGAAGGACGGTAAGCGAATCATTTTTTGTTTTGTTTTGTTTGTTTTGCCTGGAGTAAGTTGCCAATGTGTAAATGCCCATCTTAGGATTTTACAACCTTAATGTCTCAGAAACTTCACATTCTTGCTAATGTGTTCTTGTAGATCTCATGGCGGTGTGCATTTTATTTCAAAACCAAGTAGTACTTCTGCTGTAGATCACTTCTATCACTAATTGATACTTACGTCATTCATTCACAAAATCTATATCTTGCACTAATAGTAATAGCAACCCTTGTTATCATTTATTGAGGGTGTGTTGTGTGCCACGCCTTTTACTAAGTTGCCAGTGTGCACACACTAGCTCATCTGAGCCCCCCTCCAAGTTTCATTTTACAGCGAGTTTCGAGGCTGTGTGCAGAGTCGCACAGCTAGTAAATGGCAGAGCTGAACTACTAATGGAGCTCATCTGGCACTTAAGCCCACACTCGTAACCTTTTTGTTGTACTGTTCTTAGGGGGCACCAGAGCTGTATCTGTTTGCATCTTACTCTCCAGAAGCATAAGTCCTACTGTAGGTCTCAATGTTTTGATTTTAGATGAAAATTTATTCACTTGACAATTTATTCTTGAAGATACATTCTTTTGCCTTTCTCATTGTAGTGTCCTCTTACCTTTATATATATACAGGTATCTGATACAATTTACTTTCTGAAATGGTGGACAGTAATCATCCTGACTTTAAACTCTAATTCAGTATTCCCCTGTTCTAAATATACAATTCCAAAACATCTGAGTTTCGTCATTTAAAAAACAAACCGACCAGGGAACGGCAGCCTGTTGGTGATTGGCTGATAATTCAGGCAGTCTTTGATGTGCAGAAATCCACCTCACAGTACCTTGCACACACAGATGAAGGCTGGCTCCCGCTGTTCTGGGAGTGGTGGACTGCCCTTGACGTCTGAATTAACTAGCTGTCACTGTCTCTGATAGGCTTTAACAGAGAAGAGAGAGACTGAGTCAAATGGCTGGCTGGCCAGATAGACGGATAGATCCATGGATGATGGATGGATGGATAAAACCATAGATTTTCAGTAAAGCAGGAGAAGAGATGTTAGCGGTTATTTAGACAGGACTTCTCATTTTAAAAATGAAAAACTGTGGTCTCCTAGAAGTAGATGGCTTACTCAGGGTCACCCATCCTAGCTAGCAGACCAGGTCTTCTACTCTGAGTCCAGTGTTTTTACCAAACCAATATCTAAATCTAAGAGTCTGGGCTTCACTATATTGCCATTTAGGGTTCCAGCCATAAAGTAAGCCTTATAATCTTTACATTCTTGCCATTTTTAGACCTTTAGCTTGATATGCTGCCAGAGGAAGCAAACAGATATATTGGCTTTCTTATTTGTGTATGGCTCAGGAAGCTCAAACAGGGGCTCTGTATCAACCTAGAGGGGTAAGATGGGGAGGGAGATGGGAGGGAGGTTCAAAAGGAAGAGAATATATGTATACCTATGGCTGGTTCATGTTGAGGTTTGACAGAAAACAACAAAAGTCTGTAAAGCAATTATCCTTCAATAAAATTTAATTAATTAAAAAAAAAAAAAGGGTCCAGTGATAACTTTCAGTTCTCAGTGTTGGCAGTGAAAGTCTCTTATTAAAGACTTTGAGATCAGGTCATCCAGGCCGCAGTCCCTTGCTAACGGTCAGTAATACTGAGGCAGATTGTTATCCTGATGTCAAATGTAGAAAAGGAAAAAAGATGGAAATGAATATCCCAGCAGCAAGCCTGGGATGGTGCTTTTGGTAGTTTATATCCCCTTATGATTATCCCATCTATTGAGTTGGATTATCTCCTAGAATTCTACAAAAAAATACTGAATTGAGGAAGAGGGCTTTAAAACAGATTTTCTCTTTTGTAACTGTATTCAATTGATACCTAGAGCTTCATTTTAGGACTGAAAATCCAGATGCTGTAGAAGTCATGATTATACACTCTGCTGAGTTTTGTTTTTTACATTTTTAAGGCGTTTTATTAGTTTGGGATTCCTTGGTAGCTTAGATGGCACAGCATCTTCCTGCAGTGTGGGAGATCTGGGTTCGATCCCTGGGTTGGGAAGATCCCCTGGAGAAAGAAATGGCAACCCACTCCAGTACTTTTGCCTGGAAAATTCCCTCGATGGAGGAGCCTGGTGGGCTACAGTCCCTGGGGTTGCAGAGATTTGGACACAACTGAGCAACTTCATCCCATTAGTTTGGGTTTATACGTAACATTCAGGACTCTTATAAGGCAGGTGCTTAATAGAGACACATTCTATGTTATCTCTCTTAAATGAACATACTCATTACTGTTCAGTAATTAGATTTATTTTATATTGAAACTCTTCATGCGAAGAGTTGACTCATTGGAAAAGACCCCAGTGCTGGGAAGGATTGGGGGCAGGAGGAGAAGGGGATGTCAGAGGATGAGATGGCTGGATGGCATCACCAACTCGATGGACATGAGTTTGGATAAACTCCGGGAGTTGGTGATGGACAGGGAGGACTGGCATGCTGCGGTTCATGGGGTCGCAAAGAATCGGACGCAACTTGAGCAAATGAACTGAACTGAATATTTAAACCAACCTAGAAAAGATGAATATTTCATATTGTTACATCTGATTTTTGAACTTTATTTGTATTCAAGGGCCTCAACTAAGAGAAGAACCCTGAATTTTTATCTGTTATTTAGTGGGCATCTATGGTATTGTACTTTATTATCTCATCGTATCTTCAATGTCATCCTATATATCATCTTAGCCATCATATCCCCACACCACTCTGACAGATAGATATAAGCATCCCCATTTCACACACACACACACAAAAACTTAAGTGCCTCTCCAAAGCCAGATAGTGCCAGAACCTGATGGAGCAGCCATAATTGTTACTAAACTTTTTTCTCCATTCTGTTTCTTTCAGAGGATTATGTCCGTTACGCCCATGGTCTGATATCTGATTACATCCCTAAACAATTAAGTGATGACTTATCTAAATATTTAAAGTAAGTATGGTCCATCTTTAGTCATAATTGTGCTTGGTTTCCTAGAAATAGGGTTTCATTTTGGCTTATATAAGGTTTCCCAGGTGACTCAAGTGGTAAAGAATCTGCCTGCCAATGCAGGAGCCACGGGAGACGTGGGTTCCATCCCTGGGAAGATCCCCTGGAGGAGGAAATGGCAGCCCACTCCAGTATTGTTTCCTGGAGAATCCCATGGACAGAGGAGCCTGGTGGGCTACAGTCCATGGGGTCACAAAGAGTCAGACACGGCTGAGCACACAAGCAAGTATGGCTTGTCATATCACTTCTTCTGATAAGAGGTTATTGTTGAGTTGCATCACAGACTCTGTGGTTTGGAGGTGATTTTTAATGGACAATTTTTTGATTGGAACAAATTAATTTAATGGATACTGGTTACAAGAACCCCTGAGTGTAACGATTAGAATTATGAGTTGTTACAATGTTAGAGGATAAATTGTGTTAAAATTTTATCCCCAGCCAGACCTAACTAATTTCGTTCATGGGATGGAAACAGTAGATGGCAGAGTAAAATATTTTTGAAAGTTACATTAAAAGGTTGTATACCATTTTTATTATTTTATTATTATAATCATTAGCTGTTCATTAGGTATTTTTATTATTTCACATGTGTGATGATCTAATAGCTTTTCCTGATTCTTAGAATAATTTCTCCTCTGATACATGGAAATAAAATGACTTTTTAATAGCTATAGTTGCATTTTTAGCAAATTGCATTTTTGGTCCTACTTAAAGAACAATTAGTAGAAACTGGTTTCTGTATTATAATATAGTATGTTGCTCTGAACTGATAATGGTACCCTTCTGTTTATTATTTTCCTGAGTTTCTTTGTACCTGCTTATCTTGTTAGAGACTTTATATCTTTGTATTCCATTATTTTTTTCGATTCTTTTCTGCTGAAATTTTAAAGTTTCAGTTAAAGACTTGAGAGAAGGGTGTGTCAGTTAAACTTTTCTTTACTAGAAAAGTAAAGTTCCTGTGACATTTTTGTCAACAAAATAATTTTCACTTTTAAATATATGCTAGATTCATCATTTATGGTGAAAAAATACATACCAAAATACATATTTATAGAGACTGAAGGAAAGCAATTCCATTGCAACCAATGACTTCTAATTTTGTGTTTCAGCTCAGAATTCCAGGACAGAGAATTAAATGAACATTTTTTCACTTAGAAAAATTTCACTCTTTATACTCAGGTGATCGAACAGTGAGATATATGGAGGTACACTATTAGATGAAACCAGGACTCACTGAGTCTTAAGTTGGCCCAGTCACTCCGTTTGCTTGTCTGTGAAAAACCATGACTCTGATTTTTGTTTTTCGCTCCTCAGGCTTCCAGAACCTCCAGCTTCAGTGCGAAACCCTCCATCAAAGGTAAGAAACTGTGACTAAGATATCTTTGGAGCACCTGGAAAAATAGTATACTTTTGCCACATACATTTAGTTTAGTATATGTTAAAGCATCTTAATCCACCTTATGTAGAATAAAGATTATACTGCTCTCCATCAGTATTTTTATTTTTGTGGATTTTAGGTGAATCATAAATAAGGTGCTATGAAAATCAAGGAAGAGTTGGTTATAGCTCAATATCTGCATTGACATATTAGAGAATCATAATTAAAATTAAGTCTTCGTGAATGAGTTAGATCCTATAATTAACTTTATTAATCGTTAGGAATACTCTATAACTGAAACTCACTTTGCCAAATATAATTGTCATGGGCACAGAGGTGCATAGAGCATGATTTTTGCAACACAGAATTCTTTGAGCAAGGTTGACCACACTTTACTGTCTATACTCGAAATGGTCAATGCAGTTTGTGTGTAAACTTTGTGAATCAGTGAAAAACCTTTCCTCTGCCAGATGTTCTCAAATTGCCACCCACAGCTCCTCTGCACTGTGGACTCTCAGATACAGGGAGTAGAGAAGCCATTCACAGGGCACACCCAAGAGCAAAGAGTAGCGTCCCTAAGACCGGGCCTGACTGCAGACTAGTAAGTGCTGCTCAGACACAGGGGAATAAACACATGCACCAGCTTGTCCGTGAGGCCATCCTTCTCCAGCAGGCAAAGTAATGAGTACCTTGTGAATGAATGTAACGTGGATGCTAAAGAACTTTCCTTCTTCCCTGCCTTCTAGGCGGCCAACAGTCTCAGGATTTTTTTTTTCATTTGTGTACTATTTGAAGGTGGTGATGGTTCTAAAAACATTCATTACTTTGACTTTTAGGAAAGGGCATAAAATTTAAAGTGCATCATTGTTAGTTGGTGACCTTTTTTAGCCAGTTGTCCAGGGAGGTTCATCTTTTCCTCACTAGAGGAAGCAGTTGGTGTAAGATCTAAAATTATCTTTAGATCTGGGACAGACCCACATTTCTTCCAGTCAGCGGTGCTCTGACAGCAGTACCAGGGGACATAAATATAGCTGTCTTGCTCTAAGGTAACAGGCATATTTGTTTCTTTCTTATTTTTCTTCTTCCAAAAGCAAGGCATATTTCTTTCTCTCAGATATCTGTCTTCTTTAGTAACATAAGAGATCTAAACCTACCCTTGAAGGATTTAGCGTTTGATGTGGTTGCTGGAGGGTAGGTTCTTTTTTTGTTGCACAAAGAATTCACAGATGAGACTCGGAGGCCAAGTAAGCAAAGGGTTTATTGAGTGACAGTACGCTTTCAGGAGGGAGCGTGGGCAGGCTCAGAGGAGCAGCAGTGAGGTCCTTTTGGCAAGCTGGTTATATGGGGTGTGAAGGATTGGGTGGAATAGTCATCCGGGGGGAGGGGTTGAGGGGGTGATTTCCTGGTTTTTGTCCCAGCTCCACCTTCCAGAGATGAGGAAGAGTTTCTGTCCTTATGTGGTCTTGCTCGGATCTGTCATGGCACAGGTGCATGGTGGGTCCTGCTCTGGTTGCAACGCTAGTTCTTTTGTAATGTGGGCATAGTGAGCAAAAGGTTACATTCAGACCAGAGGTTCCTGCAATTTTTTTGTTTGCTTCTGGGCCCTTGTTCTCACAAGATGTATGGTCTCCTGTTAGTCTGGAGGTTCCCTCTTTTCTGTGTTTGCCCCTTGGACCCCTGTCATTGCAAGATGTATTATGGTCACCTGACCCATGCCTCCTTCTCTGCTCATGTCTGGCTAATGGTCTGCTCTAACATTTCCCTTCTCAAGGAGTCTGCGCCCTTCAGATATTTTTAAGGGTCAGAGCGTCCATGATCTGTCTTCTGGAGCTGCCTCAAGCTGAGCAGGGGCATTGTTCCTGCCTGCAGGGCCCAGATCACCTTGCCCTCTGTCAGAGATGAGGTCTCGGGGTTGCGGACAGTGGCAGAGACAGAGAGTGGGGAGTAGACAGAGGCTGCAGCCCTGTCCCGCAGATGTTGGTGGTCCCCATTGTCATGAAGGATGAGTTGAAATCCCTGGTGTATCGTCATCTGTAGGTGACACTGTTGTAACCTGAAGAAACAAACTTAACAAGCAGGTTAAAAGGGACGGGGCCAAAAATCAGTTAAAGTATGATTGCGATCAGAGGTCCAAGCAGGGGCAGGAACCAGGTTATGTTTGATAACACCCCTCTGACTGCAGGCCAGAAGGGGGTGGCACTGGGGTTACCCTCCTGAAAGTGTGTAGCTTTGGGGCCTGTTCATATGTGCTCTGGGTACCTTCGTCCACCTGGCCAGTGGTGTTGATGTCGGTGCAGCACAATTGATTGATTGCTGCATAGACCCTCCCTGTTCAGCTGGGAGATAGTCCAGGTCCAGTCTGTTCTCCATCACTACATCTGCTAGGAAATAAAGGGATCCCCTGTAATCCTGGTCAGAGTAGATAGAATATCTGACAGGTTACAGAGCATTGACTCAAGGAAGGCAAAGCCCCCTCCTCCCCCCAACCATGGGGACACACCAAACCAATAGCAGCTCCAGGAACCTGGGTTCCTCTGATTACTTGGTTGGCCGAGTGTGCCACAAGCAAGGCAATATCTATACAAGGAAAGTGAAAATGAAGTGAAAATTGCTCAGTCGTGTCTGACTCTTTGCAACCCCATGGACTATATAGTCCAGGGAATTCTCCAGGCCAGAATACTGGAGTGGGTAGCCTTTCCCTTCTCCAGGGGATCTTCCCAACCCAGGGATTGAACCCAGGTCTCCCGCATTGCGGGCGGATTCTTTACCAGCTGAGCCACCAGGGAAGCCCATACAAGGAAAGGTCACAGCCGATCCCAAGGAGAGGCAGAGGAGTTGGGGTTGTTCTGAGGAGGGAAATAGCTTATGTTTCAGCCACAAAGGGACTGATACCTGGAGGAAGCGCATGCCTGGCTCACTTCAGAGGAGTTGAGAAACTCCTTAAGTGGTTTGTCCAAGAAGGGTACCCGTGAAGCTTGGAGAGAGAAGCCCACCATTATGAGAGCAATTATGAGGTGTGAGGACGCGGTAGGACACAGGTCACGGGACTCTGAGACTGGCAGGGTTGCCATGTGGCCGCTACCTCCACATTGGCCAAAGTTGGCAGGACTAGGTGCCTGTAGCCAGTCCTGACAGAGGGAACCCCTACAAGGGCCCCCCAGTGGTAGTGCTCCTCCTCTTTTGCAGGAGCCCTCTCCCTGAAGGTTCACGGGAAGCCTCCTCTCCATCCCCAAGGATTCACCCCTGGGGTGCATTCTCAGTTACCAGGACAAGTTTTTAGTACAGGAAAAGCTCATCTTCTTTTGTAATACAGCCGGGCCCCAGTGTAAACTTGAGGACAACGAAGCCTGGCCAGAAAATGGAAGCCTCAACTATAATACCATCCTACGATTAGGTTTTGCGAAAGGCAGGGAAAATGGATAGAGTTTCCTTACGTTCAGTCCTTTATGACCCTAAGAGAGAATCCGGAGCTATGCATGTCCTGTGTTGGGGAAGCTTGTCAGTTGGGACTGATTCAGATCATACAAAAACCCTCTCTGGTAGCATCTTTGGAGGAAAATAAGTCTTGGACAGAAGAACCTAAGTCCTGATATTCTTTCAACATCTTCACCCCTCCAGCACCATATAATCCTCTTTATTCTCCCGTGCAAGAAGTGCAGCAGAGTGCCCTTGCCCCCTCACCCCCCACCCCGCTGAGAAGCAGTAGGCAGACCTCAGGGAAATTCCAGAGTCCGTACCCCCTTTCCTTTGTCTGACCTCAGCCAGTGCCACCCTCACTTAGGCTGCTTCTCAGGGGCCCCTGGCCGGTTCACTGAAGGATTCTGGGGGCTAACTCTTTCCTTGGATCTCACTTGAAAGGACCCTGAATGTTGTCATTTCCCACTGCTGTGCCCCTGAGGAAAAGACCCCTATCTGGGCACAGCCTCAAGCATTTGCTGATGAATTTATACATCATCCAACCCAGTTACTACCCTGTGGGCATGACAGCAGTGCCACTGATTGATCCCAAATGGGACTATGAACCAGGCCAACCTGGTGTCCCTAGAAGAGCATGCACGACCCTTAGCCTCGTTGAAGGGACACGATGGTGCACAGTTAAACCTGTCAGCTGTGGTAGGGTTAAAGAGGTCACCCAAGGTCAAAACAAACCCTGTTTTCCTGTTTCAGTTGGTAAATGCCTCAGAAAGTATACGAACGTGGACCAGACACTTTCAAGGGATGTGTTGTGCTTGCAACCTACTTCATTTACCAGTTGGTCCCCGACATCCGTTGGAAACTTCAAAAGCTTGCCCTGGGGTCCCAAACCCCTTTCAACCTTTTTGTTGATGTGGCCTCCAGTGTCTTTAACAACAGAGTCCAGGCTGAGGAAGAAAGGAAGAAGCAGCATGACTTAAGAAGGGCCCATTGGCAGGCCAGACTTCTAGCAGCTGTCATGGCGGGACTTAACGCACCTCCTGGTCAACAGAGAAGGGCTCCCAGAAGACCCCCGCCAGGTAAAGGAGCCTGGTTTAGCAGTGGGAGCCCCAAACACTGGAGCAGGGAATGCCCAGGAAATAGGTCCCGGCCTCTACCCAAGGCTCACTCTGTAGGAAGATGGGCCATTGGACAAGAGAAAGCCCTCAGCTCTGAAGGGAGTGAGGAACTCCCCCACGCCAGTCATGGCCGTGGTCGACTGATGAGACCCAGGACTTCCCAGGGCCCCTCAGAATACAGCTGCCGTCACACGGGAGGGACGTACGTGGTGGACCACTGATGGGCAAGTAATCTTGTCCAGTTTCCAGTGGACGCAGAAGCCACTTACTCCGTCCTCACTTCTCATGCTGGGCGTCTTGTCCCCGAAACTTGCTCTATTGTTGGGGTAGAAGGAAGGCCAAAATGAAAACGTTCGACCACCCCTCCAACTTGTACCTGGGAAAGACCCTCAGAACTCACAAGTCTCCTGTCATGCCCAAGTGCCCGAGCCCATTATTGGGAAGAGACTTTCTGTCAGCCTTGGGGGCAACGTTTGCTCTCCTTGAAAATGAAAATCAGGCCTATTTTTGGCTGAACTATGTGTTATACAAGACTCAGACAGTCCAGCCTATATTTTCCCCAGAAATTGGAAAACTTACAGATCCACAGATCTCAGATCAAAGAATCCCAGGATGGGCAAAATTTGCCACTCTGTTAAAAATCACTGTTAAGGAAGCTAGTATCTTCTTGCCTTGTAGGTGTCAGTTCCTCATAAAACCAGAGACTCAACAGGGCCTCACACCCTGGTCTCAAAATTCATCAAATATGGGCATTTGGTATTATGCCAGTCTCCTTGTGATACTGCAGCCCTGCCTGGCCTCAGATGAAACGGGGCACATGGAATGGTGTCAGGTCTGCAGCTCATTAGTGAAGTTGTGATTCCTCTCCATCTAATCATCCCAGTCTATACTCCATCTTTTCTCAGATCCCGGAGGACATGGCCTGGTTTATAGTCCTTGATCTTAAAGATGCCTCCTTCGCTATACCTGTTCAGTCTGATTCCCAGTACCTCTCTCCCTTTGAATGGACCAATCCAGACACCAATGTGACCCGACAGTATACCTGAACTGTCCTTCCCCAGGGACTCCAGGACGGCTGACACCTACTTGGCAGTGCCCTAGTGAAGAAACTGAGGGCATTTAAATTAGAGATGGGGCCTTATTACAGTATATAGATGGCCTCCTTATTTGCAGTCCCTTGAAGGAAGCCTCAGACCAAACCACTGCACAGATCCTCAGTTTCCTGGCTCCAGAGGATATCCCCATAGAAGGCCCAGAGTTCCTCCCAGAGAGTCACCTTCCTGGGACGTGTTCTAAGCACAGGAGACTGCACCTTTAACAGCAGTCCTCCACCTACAACCACCATGTTCAAAGAGACAGCTCAGAACCTTCTTAGAAGTGGCTGGATTTTGAAGGATTTGGGTCCCTGGGTTTTGTCTCACACTTTGCAATGCTGGAGACCCCGGTTCGATTCCTGGGTCAGGAAGATCTGCTGGAGAAGGGATAGGCTACCCACTCCAGTATTCCTGGGCTTCCTTTGTGACTCAGCTGGTAAAGAATCTGCCTGCAATGCAAGAGACCTGGATTTAAACCCTGGGTTGGGAAGATCCCCTGGAAAAGGGAAAGGCTACCCACTCCAATATTCTGGCCTGGAGAATTCCATGGACTGTATAGTCCATGGGGTCGCAAAGAGTCAGACATGACTGAGTGACTTTCACTATCTTTAGGGGCTTCCCTGGTGGCTCAGACGGTAAAACGTCTGCCTGCAATGCGGGAGACCTGGGTTCATTCCTCGGGTTGGGAAGATCCTCTGGAGAAGGAAATGGCAACCCATTCCAGTACTCTTGCCTGGAAAATTCCATGTACAGAGGAGCCTGGTAGGCTACAGTCCATGTGATCACAAAGAGTTGCACACGACTGAGCAACTTCACTTAAGCCTTTATATGAAGATTTGAAGGGACTAGACACAGAACCTGTAGACTGGATGGTCAGTTTACAGGAGCATTTGATCAGATTAGTTAACCTTATAAATGCATTCCAATATACTTTCAGTTCAGTCACTCAGTCATGTCTGACACTGTGACCCCATAGACTGCAGCACACCAGGCTTCCCTGTCCATCACCAGCTCCCAGAGCTTACTCAAACTCATCTCCATTGAGTTGGTGATGCCATCCAACCATCTCATCCTCTGTCGTCCCCTTCTCCTCCCGCCTTCAGTCTTTCCCAGCATCAGGGTCTTTTCCAATGAGTCAGTTCTTTGCATCAGGTGACCAAAGTATTGGAGCTTCAGCTTCAGCATCAGTCCTTCCAATGAATATTCAGGACTGATTTCCTTTAGGATTAACTAGTTGGATCTCCTTGCAATTCAAGGGACTCTCAAGGGTCTTCTCCAACACCACAGTTCAAAAGCATCAATTCTTTGGCACTCAGCTTTCTTTATAGTCCAACTCACATCTATACATGACTACTGGAAAAGCCATAGTTTGACTAGACGGACTTTTGTTGGCAAAGTAATGTCTCTGCTTTTTAATATGCACCAATATACTTTAGGTGCAGACAAATACTGTTTGATTCCATTTACATGAGATACTTAAAATAAGTCAAATTCATAAAGTCAGAAAGGTAGATGCCAGGGGGTGGAGGGGGTGGGGAAGGGGAATGGGAAGTTGGTGTTTAATGGAGACTGAGTTTCCATTTAGAGAGATGAATTTGGGAGTTGGATAATGGAGAGAATGTGAATGTACTTAGTGCCACTGAGCTGTACAGAGATTAAATATGGTTAGAATAGTATGTTCTGTATTATGTGACTTGTACCACAAAAAAAAAAAAAAAAATGTTTTTAATGGCCCTGACTAGTGCCCCAGCCCTAGAGATTCCAGATCTAAACAAGCTCTTTACTCTGTTTTCCCCAGAAAAACGGGGATTGGCCCTGGGAATTCTTGCCCCAAAGGTGGGACCAGTCCCATGACTGATGGCATATCTCTCCACGCAGTTGGACCCAGTGGCCTCAGACTGCCTCCTATTTTGTGAGGGCCTCCAGTCAGCCATTGGGGTCCCCTAATTTCTACCAGATGGGTAGAAGCCTTTCCAGCTAAGACCGAGGGAGCCCAGAAGGTAATAAAGGCATCACTTAGGAAAATAATTCCTCAGTTGAGACTCCACAGTCTTTACAGAGTGGCCACAGTCCCTCTTTTGTGGCTCGTGTCACCCAACTAGTCTCTCCAGCCCTGGGCACTCGCTCCCACCTCCATACTGCCCAGAAGCCTCAGTCGTCAGGGAAGGTAGAAAAGGCAAATCAGACTTTAAAAAGAACCCTGGCTAAAATTTGTCAAGAGACAGCGGAACCATGGAGAAAGCTTTTACCCACAGCCCTCCTGAGAATCAGGGCAGCACCCAAAAAGGACTAAGGCTCAGCCCCTTTGAAATGACTGGTGGTAGGTAGGCCCTTTGTTCCTTCAGGTATTTTGGTGGACACCAGAACTGCTGAGCTCACTAAGTAACTAATTTATTGGGGACAAATCCAACAGGCGATTTCATGGTGGGGCGGGGGGCGGGTTACCTACCTTGAGGCAACACTCTGTAACTTGTCAGATATTTCTGTCTACTCTGGCCAGGATCACGGGGGATCCGTGAATTCCATAGCAGATGTAGTGATGGAGAACAGATAGCCCTGGACTGTCTCCCAGCTGAACAAGGAGGGTCTGTGCAGTAATCAGTAAATTGTGCTGCACTGACATCAACACCAGTGGCCAGGTGGAAGAAGGTGCCCAAAAGACATAGGAACAGGCCCAAAGGCTATGCACTTTCAGGAAGGGTAACCCCAGTGCCAACCCCATGTGGCCTGTAGTCAGAGGGGTGTTATCAAACACAACCTGGTTCCTGCCCCTGCTTGGACCTCTGATCACAAGTAATGGGTTTGCTGATTTTTGCCCCCGTCCCTTTTTAACCTGCTTGTTAAGTTTGTTTCTTCAGGTTACAACAGTGTCACCTACAGATGACGATACACCAGGGATTTCAACTCATCCTTCATGACAATGGGGACCACCAACATCTACGGGACAGGGCTGCAGCCTCTGTCTACTCCCCACTCTCTGTCTCTGCCACAGTCTGCAACCCCGAGACCTCATCTCTGACAGAGGGCAAGGTGATCTGGGCCCTGCAGGCAGGAACAATGCCCCTGCTCAGCTTGAGGCAGCTCCAGAAGACAGATCATGGACGCTCTGACCCTTAAAAATATCTGAAGGGCGCAGACTCCTTGAGAAGGGAAATGTTAGAGCAGACCATTAGCCAGACATGAGCAGAGAAGGAGGCATGGGTCAGGTGACCATAATACATCTTGCAATGACAGGGGTCCAAGGGGCAAACACAGAAAAGAGGGAACCTCCAGACTAACAGGAGACCATACATCTTGTGAGAACAAGGGTCCAGAGGCAAACAAAAAAATGCAGAAACCTCTGGTCTGAATGTAACCTTTTGCTCACTATGCCCACATTACAAAAGAACTAGCGTTGCAACCAGAGCAGGACCCACCATGCACCTGTGCCATGACAGATCCGAGCAAGACCAAATGAGGGCAGAAACTCCCCGTCCTCTTGGGAAGGTGGACCTGGGACAAAAGCCCAGAAATTACCTCCCAAAGCCCTTCCTCCTGGATGGATATTCCACCCAGCCCTTCACACCCCATATAACCGGCTTGCCAAAAGGACCTCACTGCATCCCCCGAGCCTGCCCACACCCCCCTGGGAGTGTACTGTCACTCAGCACATCTTTGCTCACTTGGCCTCCAAGTCTCATCTCCCAAATTCTTTCTGCAACAAAACAAGACCCTACCCCTCTGGCCACACAAAGACGGCCACAGACAGTTCATAAATGAATCCGTACAACCATATCCCAGTAAATCTTCATTTGTGAAAACAGACAGATGGCCTGTGGGCAGTACTTTGCCAAGCCCAGATTTCTCCTGCATCTCAGCCTCATCTCCTGGATTATTTTAGTGTTGCTTTCTAAGGTTTCCTGCCCTATGGTGTCTTCCTGGGGCTCCAGCGTGTACATCGCAAACTGCTCTGGACGATGTACAGTAGTTTAAACAAGAGTAGGATACTATCTATTAACTTTCCTGTCTGTGTCCAGGACTTGCTTGATTCTTACAGAAATATCGTTGATTATTTGCAGAAAATAACATTCTAGTGGCTCTTAGGTATCTTTGCATCTCTTTTGCCTTAATATGTTTCACATTGTTTTATAACTCTTAAGGTTGCCTATGTTGAGGCCAGCTTCCAAACCTCACCCCCTTCTGTCTTTGACTTTGCCAGTGTCAGCTCACAGAGCTGAATACAATCAGTGGATGTGGGGATGTGCCTGAGTTTCTTCTTTGCAAATCACTTGTAGGAATAAGACCAATCTTAGCATTAATTCCTGTGTTCTCTACTGTCTGCCCTTCTCTTTCCAGAATGTACCCATTTAGTCAGATGCCTTGTTACTGTCTTTCTGAACCACTTTTCTATTTCTTCTGAAGCATTCCCCTAAATCTGCAGTGATTCAGTCTTTTAAATAACAAAAATTTAAGTAGATGTTACAGTTAATATATTTTCCCAATATATTCAACGGTATGCTGGTGAAGAATTTCAAGATGTGTCATTTTACCTACTTGTGTTATACATGTGCTGTGACATGTTTTAGCTCTGACTTTACAGTTCTTTATTTAGTGAAAGCTTGGCAAGAGTGAAGCTGGGAACAAAACTGCATTTCCTAGTGTGGGTCCATGTTGGGTCATGTCAGCCCAGTGTCTCCACAAAGACCTTGAAAATCTGTAAAGAGTCCAAGTTATGATCCCAGCGTCGTCATTTCCCCATCAAGACTCACTGCCTGCCACATGCCTTTTACGAAATAGGCCATGATTCCTACTATACTCTGAACATAAAGACCACAGTCTAGCTCTTGACCTGATTCTCACATTTGTTGATTGTAAAATGTTCATGTGAAAGGTGAAAGCAGGAGGTAACGGCTGACTTAGTTGTGTTGGGTCCAGTGCAAAGAGCACCTGTACAAAAGGTGAGATCTCACCTCAAGTCCCCTGCTAGGCAACCTTAGGCCTGTTCACGTAACCTCTGTGCTTCCCTCTGCTGCCTGCTTGCTTTGCAAGCTTGTTCTTCTGTGGATAAAATGAGATAAACTGAAAGGATGCAAAGATGGTAATAATAAGAATGCTGTTCCCATACTCCTAAATGGACATCACACTGGTCCTGCAGGTGAATAAAGGGGGTTCTGGCTGGACCCCTGGCCACCTTAAAGGAAATTCTCTACTTTGACTTATGTGTCTGCATGCGCCTCCTTACACTGTCCTGGAAGTCAGCGTTCATCTAGATGCCCCCCATCCCTGGTACATGTAGTATGTGATCATACTGCTGGACAACCTCAAGGCTGGGTCATGGGCTTGCCTGCTCACACCCCCTCACCTCCAAGGCTGCTTCTTGGAAGGGACGTCTGGCTTAGTTCCTAGAGAAGTGGCAAAAAGTGAAGGGACTTGGAACGAGTAAGCCTTCTGCAGAGTCTGCTGCTCCATTCGGCCTCCTCCAGGGTCCAAACTGCTCATGTTTGGTGTTCTGTTTGTTTTTTAATGGATTGATGTAAGTGTTAAGGTGACGTTTGACAGTTCACTGCTCTAACATTGCAGAAAGCAAAGTTATCAGATGAGCCTGTAAAGGCAAAAGAAGATTACACTAAGTTTAACTCCAAAGATTTCAAGACTGTAAAGGTACGTGTCCGGGTGTTAGCAGCATACTCCTGAATCCCATGGTCGATGCCGCTGCGTGGGGACTTCCGGGAACGATTGCATGCTTGACTGTGATTTTATCATTTTAACCATGAAGAATTATTAACTTGAGTTTCAGTGACTTTAGAACTATTTCAGAATTGTAACAATGAAAGTATCGAGCAAGGAAGACCTTTTTACAGATAAAGAAAGGCCAAGTTATTAGCAAGAGTGTGCCTAAGCTTTGTAATATAGTATATCCAGAGTGGTAGGGTGGGGAGAGGAAGGGGCTTCAAAGGTAATGTTGTGTCAACTCAACTGCCTAGTAGCTTCCCAGAAATTATGATAATAACAATTATTAACAACCCCATAATTCAGCAATCACCCCAGCAAGTATTTTCATAACATTTCTTACTAAGCTTTATCTTTCACATCATTATAAATACATATGTAGCTTTCAGAATTGGCATACATGTGTATTGGAGTTGTGCCCTTTTCACTTAGCTCTGTATTATAACAATATTCATGTCATTAAGCTTTCTTTGAAAAATTATAAATGGTCTCATGATATTCAGTCACTGTTATTTTATTTCACCATGCAGAATATAATCTATTTAATTCCCCTATTTTTGGACACATGTTATTCTGCTTCTTTTTGTCTTAATGAAGTGATAAAACATTCTTACTTACAGTCTGCATCTCTATTTCAGTAGACACAATTTAAAACTAAGAGTCAAGGCTTAGAAAACATGAGCTCTTTTCATGATTACTGAGACACATACATAGCTAAGAAGCTTTCCAAAAAGGTAGCAGAAATTTATCCTCCCAGCCATTACTGCTGATGAGTGTTCATCTCACAGTCTTGACAGTACTGAGTATTGGTTTTATTCTTGAAAATGTTGCCTGTCTAATTAGGTTACATTTCTTTGGGTAGAAAGGTTGTTTTTCCAAATGCTTATTACCTATCTGCAGTTTTGCTAGTTTTCAGTTCATGTCTCTTGCCTGATTTTACATTAGGATAGTAATGTTTTTCTTGTTGATTTGTTAGAGCTCAATCTAAATCAAGGCTATTAACACTTTTCATGACATGTAAAGTACAAATCATTTTCCAATTTTTTTAGCCTTTTCATTCAACTTTTGAACTGTTTTTTAAGCTTTTCTGAGGATTAAATATGGAAGGGTTTTTTTTTTAATGATTTTCTCATTATTTTTAGGCTTAGACCTTGCCTGGCCTGAGATAAATTAATTCCACTTAGATTTTAGCAACACTTACCCTCCCTTAGGTTTTATGTTTTCTAAAAATTGTATTCTTTACACGTAATTTATCTAGGCATGGCATGTCAGGGAATAATCCAACTGGCGATCTGGCTAAACAGCTGGTTGTATCAGTGCTTTCTGTGAGCAGGGATGCTCTGAGTTTCTCCGTGAGGAATATCCCCTCCCGCCCTTCTAAGTGCTGCTTCCCAGTGTGTCACCTTGAGCACAGCACCGGTGAGCTGAGAGGGTGAACCAGGATGTGAGTTAAGTGCAGGGGACAGAGGATTACTTGTCTCAGAGAGACTGTCCCTCTTCCCCATCCAGCCAGAACATAAGCCTAGTAAATTATAAGTGACAGAATGTAAGAAGCAAGTTTCCAGGGATCATATACTGACTGTGCCCTTAAAAGATACTTTGGCAGTGACTTTGTCTCACAGCTCGCCGGGAGACAGATGATTTCTTCTTTGCAGATTCCCATCACTTATGCTTCTGCTGAACACTGAAGTACAGTCAGCTGCTGTTTCCCTTCTGCCAGTGCTTTGTTATAGGACATGCATGGCAAAACAAAACCAAACAAAAACAGTGACCAGGAAGAGATAGCATTTTAAAAGGCAGAGTTATTTGGAGTCGGCTTTTTGGAAGGTATTTTTTTGTGGTTGGAGGAAAAGGGACAGCTATCCTGCTGGTCCTGGGTGCTGTGCAGCACAGGTTATCTTGTGAATGTAACCGCTCTGTCCTTGGTGTCCCAGAGAGCCTCTGAATGAAGTCAGATGGTAGCAGGCTGTGAATTATTCATCATGTGGTAATACAAGGCCACAGTTCCTCCTTCTGACAATTGCTGCCTGTGTCAGTTCCATTGTTTGTGTTATTGCACTTAATACACCCTCCAGAATTTTCTCCCCACAAGTAAACCATCAGTTGTAACATTCCACTCCTTAGAAGGCAGCAGTGTTGTCTCCTGCCTGTTGACATACTTTGTCTCAGGTATGAATTCTGAGCAGAAATCAGAACTTTTATAAAGAATCACTCATTATGAGGCATGTTTTTAGCAGCATGCTTACCTCCCTGAACAAACCTTGAGACATGCATGGTCTTGTCTGATTTGCATGTGTGATTTAAAAGTGTTACATTTGTAATGATTTTTCTCTCTTATTTTCATTAACAGAAAAATAGCAAAATGACTGCAGCTCAGAAGGCTTTGGCTAAAGTTGACAAGAGTGGAATGAAAAGTATTGATTCCTTTTTTGGTGCAAAACATGTTAAAAAAAAATAGGAAAGATTTGAACCTTTGAAAGTGAAATTGAGCAAAAATATCTGCCTTCTTCATGTCCACTTTCATCCTTCCTCCTTGCTACTGTACTTCCAAACCCTTAATTACCATCTTTTGAAAAAAGGTAGGATGAGGGCAATTTTCAGATTCATTCGAACATTTCTTTGTATTTGAATTTTGTGTTTCCTGAACAAAATATGGGAAAGTAATTGTGAAACATCATGGCTTATAGCCTTTGGAGTTTTATTTGACATCAAGTGAGTAGAATTAACCTTTAGCATCACAGATTCCTCAATAAACTGACACATGACAATGTTTGAGTGTGTGCTTGTTATTTTATGCCACTTTGCACATGGTAGCTATGGCAATATGGTTTTCAGTATACAGACAGAAATCAGATAACACAGCTATCAGATTCAGTTCAGTTCAGTTCAGTCACTCAGTCATGTCTGACTCTTTGCAACCCCATGAATTGCAGCACTCCAGGCCTCTCTGTCCATTGCCAACTCCCGGAGTCTACCCAAACCCATGTGCATCGAGTCGGTGATGCCATCCAACCATCTCATCCTCTGTCGTCCCCTTCTCCTCCTGCCTCCAATCCTACCCAGCATTAGGGTCTTTTCCAATGAGTCAACTCTTCGCATGAGGTGGCCAAAGTATTGGAGTTTCAGCTTCAACATCAGTCCTTCCAATGAACACCCAGTATTGATCTCCTTTAGGATGGAGTGATTGGATCTCCTTGCAGTCCAAGGGACTCTCAAGAGTCTTCTCCAACACCACAGTTCAAAAGCATCAATTCTGCAGCACTCAGCTTTCTTCAGATTAACTACTAATTTTTAAAAGTCTTTAATTTTTGGTAAATCTTTTGTTTAATGTATTTTTCTGTTTTATGAATATATATTCTTTGTAGAAAATAAATAAAAGTATAAAATAGAAATTATAATCTCCTATGTATTACCTGAAGATAATATGATGCATTTTCTTCTATAATAATTTTTAAATGAATTATAGTAGTAATTTTATAACCTTTTTTCTGATGTCATTTGATGAGCATTTTCCTAGGCTACTATTCTTCATAAATATACTTTTTAATGACAGTAATTTTTAATTATTTGAGTGTTTCATTATTTAATAATCACGGCCCTATTTTTTTTAGATGTGGGCTTACTGATTCATAACTTAAGTTTTTCAAATATATACTTGTGGGAATATATTTCACAGAAAGGTTATAGGATCTTGCACTCTAACAAATGATGGTATGAGTTCTTATCTTACTAGCTTTGAACAGTATCTTTGCAAGTTAGTGGAGGGAAAAAGGCATGTTAGTGTGACTTTAACTTATATTTTCCTGATTAGTAATGTCAATTGAAGAAAAACCCACACACAACCTACAAGTTGAGATATGTTTTATTCGAGGCCCTTACAATTTACCTTGTGTCTCCTCTTGATTAGATTACCTTTTGAGCACCCACAGAAGTAATGCCGTGTCTTTCTTAATACACCATGTCAAGTCAAGAGTCACATGACCCAATACTAGAGATGTGAACTGTAATCACTTAATTAAGGTGGTGCCCACCAGGTTCATTCGCCATAATGTTATTTTTCTCTTTGCAGTTAATAAGTAATTTGTGGGCAAATACTCTGGGACTTAGAAGTATTCTGTTCCTCATCTAACACTCACCTACATGTTTTAAAATAAACCTACTAACAGTTTTTCCAACCCCATCATTTCTTCCGTATTTATTCTTTTTACATTTAGTTGGCACTCCATTTATTTATTCTTTTATGAGTTTATATCAATATGGACTTGTAGGTTATTTTATCCAGTGAGTTAAATTACAATATTCTGTTCCTCATATTGTCCCAGAAGGGTCAGTGAGAGTCCCTTCAAGCTGGCCACTGTATCTTTTTGCTATGTTTCCATCATTTTTAAATACTTCATTATTTCTTTTGCAAGAGGGTGTCCCAGGCTCTTTGTGTAATTTCCGTATCCAAGCCCTGGAATCAGCCTTTTTCCCAAGGAGTTAGGGTTCCTTTTAGAAAAGAATGGTATTTAGAAACCAAGATCCAGGCAAGAGGGGTGCTCATTGCTACTATTGATCTGTGTGTGTGATTTTTTTGTAGATTTCCTTTATCACGCTGAAAAAGTTCTCTTCTGTTCACTGAGAACAGAATCATGAACAGGTATTGAATTTTGTCAAATAATTTTTCGTCATCTATTGATGATCATGCAATATTCCTTTAGTAAAGAAATATCTTTCAGTAGGGCTACCCAGGTGGAAAAGAACCCGCGTGCCAATGCAGGAGACACAGGAGAACGTGGGTTCCATACCTGGGTAGAGGAAGACCTCCTGGAGGAAGAAGTGGCAACCCATTCCAGTATTCTTGCCTGGGGAATCCCAAGAACAGAGGAACCTGCCCATGGTGAAGAGGAGCTAAAGAGCCTCTTGATGAGGGTGAAAGAGGAGAGTGAAAAGGCTGGCTGAAAACTCAACATTCAAAAAACTTAGATCCCATTACTTCATGGCAAACAAGGGGGAAAAGTGGAAACAGTGATAGACTTTATTTTCTTGGGCTCCAAAATCACTGTGTGTGGTGACTGCAGCCAAGAAATGAAAAGATGCTCCTTGGAAGAAAAGCTATGACAAACCTAGACAGCCTATTAAAAAGCAGAGACATCACTTTGCCAACAAAGGTCCACCTAGTCAAAGCTATAGTTTTCCCAGTGGTTATGTATGGATGTGAGAGTTGGATCATGAAGACTGAGTGCTACAGAATTGATGCTTTCAAACTGTGCTGGAGAAAACTCTTGAGAGTCCCTTGGACAACAAGGAGATCAAACCAGTCAATCCTAAAGGAAATCAACCCTGCATATTCATTGGATGGACTGATGCTAAAAGCTGAAGTTCCAATACTTTGGCCACCTGATGGGAAGAGCCAACTCATTGGAAAAGACCCTGATACTCAGAAAGATTGAAGGAGAAGGCGGCCACAGGATGAGATGGTTGGATGGCATCACCAACTCAGTAGACATGAATTTGAGCAAAATCCAGGAGATAGTGAAGGACAGGGAAGTCTGGTGTGCTGCAGTCCATGGGGTCACAAAAAGTCAGACACGACTGAACAACAACATCTTTCAATATGTGAAATATAATGATTGATTTTTGAATGTTGAACTTTACATTCCTGGGATAAACTCTACTTGGTCTTTTCATATTTAGGATTGTGTTTTCCTGCCTAATATTTTGTTAAGGATTTTTGTATCTCTGTTCATGAGGGATATTGGTCTGTAGTTTTCCTTATTTGTAATATTTTGTCTAGTTTTGGTAACAGAGTAACACTGGCTTTGTTAAATGAGTTGGGGAATATTATCTCATCACCTGTTTTCTGAAAACATCGTTGTGAGATTATGTTGGACATAATTCACCAGTAAAGCCATTTGGCCTGTGATTTTTATTTTTTCTGAGAAAATTTTTAATTACTAGTTCAATTTCTATACTAGACATAGAACTATTCTAATTTTCTCCTTTTTCATGTGCCAGTTTTAGTAATTTATGTTTTTCAAGAAAGGTATCTGTTTCATCTAGTGTCAGATTCATTGGCATAAGTTGCTTTTTATATTTTTACGTCTGTGAACCTGTAGTGATACTCCTTCTTTCGTACCTGCTTTGGTTATTTGTGTCTCTGTTGTCTTGATTATTCTCATCAAATTGGGAACATTTCTGGCCAGTATTTCTTTAAATACTAGTCTGTACTTCACCCGTCCCCCTTTTTCTCTTCACCCCTTTGGTTTTGGGGACTCCAATCCCAGGTATGCTAAACCACTTGATGTCTCTTAGGTCCTTTCATTGATTTCTGTTCTTCATGTTCAATTTTACTTTGTCTTTAGCATTTCATCTTCTATTAACCTCAGTTAGTGAATTTTTATTTCATATATTGGAATTTCTTCTCTAGATGTTCTTTTTTTTTTTTTTTTTTGTATCTTCCCATTTCTCTCCTCATTGTGTTTTCCTTCAGATAGTTTTTTATAGTTACAATGCATGTGTGCTAATCACTTCAGTCATATCCAACTATTTGTGACCCTGTGGACTGTAACCAGCCAGGATCCTCTGTCCATGGAATTCTCCAGGCAAGAATGCTGGAGTGGGTTGCCATGCCCTCCTCCAGGGGATCTTCACAACCCAGGAATCAAACCCGTGTCTCTTATATCTCCTACATTGGCAATAGCTGCTTAAATCGATGACATTTCTGTGCTTATTTCTTTCTTCTCTTTTGTCTTTATATTTTGAAATAATTCTAGACTTATAGAAAAGTTGCAAAAAAGTAGAGAGTTTACACATACCCTTTACCCAGCTTCCTCTAACCATAACATCCTATGTAACCAGTGCAGTTGAAACCAGGATACAGTTCAGTTCAGTTCAGTCGCTCAGTCGTGTCCGACTCTTTGCGATCCCATGGACTGCAGCACACCAGGCCTCCCTGTCCATCACCAACTCCTGGAGTTTACCCAACTCATGTCCATTGAGTCAGTGATGCCATCCAACCATCTCATCCTCTGTCATCCCCTTCTCCTCCTGCCTTCAATCTTTCCCAGCATCAGGGTCTTTTCAAATGAGTCAGCTCTTCGCATCAGGTGGCCAAAGTATTGGAGTTTCAGCTTCAACACCAGTCCTTCCAATGAACACTCAGGACTGATCTCCTTTAGGATGGACTGGTTGAATCTCCTTGCAGTCCAAGGGACTGGACTCTCAAGAGTCTTCTTCAGCTCCACACTTCAAAAGCATCAATTCTTCGGCACTCAGCTTTCTTTATAGTCCAACTCTCATATCCATACATGACTACTGGAAAAACCATAGCTTTGATTAAATGGACCCTTGTAGGCAAAGTAATGTCTCTGCTTTTTAATATGCTGTCTAGGTTGGTCATAACTTTTCTTCCAAGGAGTAAGTGTCTTTTAATTTCATGGCTGCAGTCACCATCTGCAGTGATTTTGGAGCCCCCAAAAATAAAGTCTGCCACTGTTTCCACTGTTTCCCCATCTATTTGCCATGAAGTGATGGGACCAGATGCCATGATCTTAGTTTTCTGAATGTTGACCTTTAAGCCAACTTTTTCACTCTCCTCTTTCACTTTCATCAAGAGACTCTTTAGTTCTTCTTCACTTTCTGCCATAAGGGTGGTGTCATCTGCATATCTGAGGTTATTGTTATTTCTCCCAGCAATCTTGATTCCAGCTTGTGCTTCATCCAGCCCAGCATTTCGCATAATCTACTCTGCTTATAAGTTAAATAAGCAGGGTGACAATATACAGCCTAGACGTACTCGTTTTCCTATTTGGAACGAGTCTGTTGTTCCGCATCCAGTTCTAACTGTTGCTTCCTGACCTGCACACAGGTTTCTCAAGAGGCAGGTCAGGTGGTCTGGTATTCTCATCTCTTGAAGAATTTTCCACAGTTTATTGTGATCCACACAGTCAAAGGCTTTGGCATAGTCAATGAAGCAGAAATAGATATTTTTCTGGAACTCTCACTTTTTTGATGATCCAGCGGATGTTGGCAATTTGATCTCTGGTTCCTCTACCTTTTCTAAAACCAGCTTGAACATCTGGAAGTTCACAGTTCACGTATTGCTGAAGCCTGGCTTGGACTTAAGCATTACTTTACTAGCATGTGAGATGAGTGCCATTGTGTGGTAGTTTGAGCATTCTTTGGCATTGCCTTTCTTTGGGATTGGAATGAAAACTGACCTTTTCCAGTCCTGTGGCCACTGCTGAGTTTTCCAAATTTGCTGGCATACTGAGTGCAGCACTTTCACAGCATCATCTTTTAGGATTTGAAGTAGCTCAACCAGAATTCCATCACCTCCACTAGCTCTGTTTGTAGTGATGCTTCCTAAGGCCCACTTGACTTCACATTCCAGGATGTTTGGCTCTAGGTAAGTAATCACACCATCATGATTATCTGGGTCATGAAGATCTTTTTTGTACAGTTCTGTGTATTCTTGCCACCTCTTCTGAATATCTTCTGCTTCTGTTAGGTCCGTACCATTTCTGTCCTTTATTGAGTCCATCTTTGCATGAAATGTTCCCTTGGTATCTCTAATTTTCTTGAAGAGATCTCTAGTCTTTCCCATTCTATTGTTTTCCTCTATTTCTTTGCATTGATCGCTGAGGAAGACTTTCTTATCTCTCCTTGCTATTCTTTGGAACTTTGCATTCAAATGGGTATATCTTTCCTTTTCTCCTTTGCTTTTTGCTTCTCTTCATTTCACAGCTATTTGTAAGGCCTCGTCAGATAGCCATTTTGCTTTTTTGCATTTCTTTTTCTTAGGGATGGTCTTGATCCCTGCCTTCTGTACAGTGTCATGAACCTCCATCCATAGTTCATCAGGCACTCTGTATATCAGATCTAGTCCCTTAAATCTATTTGTCACTTCCACTGTATAATCGCAAGGGATTTGATTTAGGTCATACATGAATGGTCTAGTGGTTTTCCCTACTTTCTTCAATTTAGGTCTGAATTGGGCAATAAGGAATTCATGATCTGAGCCACAGTCCGCTCCTGGTCTTGTTTTTGCTGACTGTACGAGCTTCTCCATCTTTGGCTGCAAAGAATATAATCAGTCTGATTTCGATTTACCATCTGGTGATGTCCATGTGTAGAGTCTTCTCTTGTGTTGTTGGAAGAGGGTGTTTGCTATGATCAGTGCGTTCTCTTGGCAAAACTCTATTAGTAATACAGTATTATTAACTAATCTCCTACCTTATTTGAGTTTCACCTATTTTTACACTAATGTTGTTTTTCTACTCCAGAATCCAATCCATCCTTCCACATTGCATTTGTAATGTGTCTCTCAGTCTTTGTCTTTCGATGACCTTAACACTTGGATAGTACTAGTCTGTTGTTTTCTGACATGCCTCTCAATTTTTGAGATACCTTGAAATTGTCCTGATATCCTTTTTCTCATGTGATCATTCCATATTAGTAATTAATGATACTAATAACAACAAATACTGTGTAGCTTTTATGTGTTTGATACTGTTCTGAGTACTTTACAAATAATAACATTTAATCCCCACAGCAGCTGTAGTTGTAAGGCAGGGTGCCATAGGAGCCAAAGGGCAAAGGTTGAGAGAAAGGCTACTTTAAACTCCTGGATTATCAGCCCTACTGTAGGTAAGCTCCTTAAGAGCAGGAACTCTGCACTATTCACATTTGGGTTTTTCCATAACATTTTATGGAATAATCCAAACTTTGGGGCCACCCAATGCATGATAGGTGGACAGGTTGAGTAATCTAACCAGTGTGCTCACGAATTGAGACTTAACTTTTTTCCCCCAAGGGTGAAAGTCATAATCTTGGTCTGTCTTGGTCTTTTAAAATGTCTAAGCTACTATATGACCTTCTTTTTGGTCCTTGAATGTGCCACACTGTTCCCACATCAGTGCCTTTGTGTGACCAGTTTATCTTGTATACCCTTCCTCCAGATCGTCACATGATTGCTTCCATCATGTCATTACTTCTTATCTCAAACATCATTTCTTCAGAGACCCAGTTCCTGACCTTCCTCCCTTGCTGCCAACCCTCCTACTTGTCACTCTCCATCCCATCTTCCTCCTCACGCTCCACAGAGCCTTGGCTGACTAGGTCACAGTTAATGTCCAAAGCACCTCACATGGGGCAGCACAGAGGAGGCCTTCTATAAAGACATGAGATAATCAGTTGATCAATTAATCACTGTGAACTGAACACCTCCGAAAATGATCTGCAGTACAACATTGGGTTCCTTGACATGTTATGGCTGAAGTTTGAAATTCAAGTTTGATTCTGATTAATTTTTAGTGGCGTGCTTAAATTTAAAGTCTAAGGACATATTCATAAACTCCTTGTGTAGGCTTAATAGAAATGTGTGTGCTTGCTCAGTTGTGTCCGCCTCTTTGTGACCCCATGGACTGTAGCCCACGAGGCTCCCCTGTCCGTGGAATTCTTCAGGCAGGAATACTGGAGTGGGTAGCCAATCCCTTCTCCAGGGTATAATAGAAATAAATAGGTATGATCTTTAATCCCTGGATAAAGGGCTGTGAATTTTCTTCTGTCAGTTGATTAAACTGATCTTACTGTCATCATTTTATCTGTGTCAGAACATCCCCAGTTAGAATACATTGTTTATATCTGTGCTAGTGTTAATAAGTTTGCCTTTACATGACATTTAGAGATTATTCATGTAAAGCCCGTAACCTAAGTTGTTGAAGTTTGAAAATATATGTGGTCTGTATACTCCTGTCTTCACAGAAGTTTTTATTTTTTTCCAGTTGTATTGAGGTATAATTGACAAATTTGTGTTATATGTTTAAAGTGTACAAAGTGATACTCGAATACACACGTACATTGTGAAATGATAACCACAACCAAGCTAAGTGAGTATTTATTACATCACATGTTTACCTGTGTGATGAGAGCCCTAAAGATCTGTTTTCTCAGCAAATTTCAAGTATATAATACAGTGTTATTAACTGTAGTCACTATGCTGTACATTAGATTCCAGGAGCTTTAAATAAACGCTCACACCATGACCTAGCTATAGATTAAATGGGAATTTGTGAAATCATCAATTTTGCCTTCCATATTTGAATTTACCTTTGATGTCAAGCTGAAGATTCTTACTTGCAGTGTTAACTAGGAGTTGACTAGTAATTGAAAAATGAAACACTTAAGGTGTTACGCATGCCAGATGCTCTTTGGGGGAATAATATGAGGAACAAATCAATGTGGGCTTATGTATACATGCCACTATACACCAACAGACACACTTATGCACACACCAGACTCATATAAAAAGACACATACACGTATATATCCTATCCTTCTTTTGGGTGTAAAGAATTTAAAACTAGAGACTTTTTAGACTTTATTATTCAAACATTGGGGTTCCATACCTTCCTCAAATCCTTTGGCGCTTTGCTTCTCTTACCTACCTCATTTATCTTTTTTATTAATGTTCCAAGTTTGGAGAAAGCTTCAAAAAATTTCTGCCAACTGTAAAACCACTTGTGCACACACACAAGAGCCGTCATCATTTTCATCGACCATATACATTTCTGAAACAGATCTCAGATTAGCAACATTCTCACCTTTTTTGTGCCTGATTTATCCTCAATTTAAATTTTCCTTGTGCTCTGGCTCTCAGGCTCTCTCATATTCCAGGTTTGTGCTTCTCTGGTTCTGACTCCCAAGGAGATTCCCCTCCATCAGGTTTAACATGAATGTCAAGTGGGACTCTGTTTTGTTGGTTTGGGTCTGTTTTTACTGTGCCACAGTCCATTCCCAGGATCCTATTTCTCTTTTAGAGGGCCTTAGCTAGACACAAAGGCAATTTGGAAATGAGAAACTAAAATGTACCCATTTACTTTCTAAATGCACAGTGTCTATACTGCATGCAAACTTACAGCAATAACAGTAAACGGATGGAAGTGAGTGCAGTGAAAAATGACCAGCCATGTTTCAAATTAAGAAGTTTACTTTTAAAAAAGTAAAATAATTGGTCCGAAAAGACCAATTAATTTAAAAGAACTGGATTTCTAGTCCTAATCCTGCCTGAACTCTGACCTGCGGACAAGCTACTAGCATGGCTGGCCCTCAGTGGTGTCTTCCATGTGAGATGAGACTAGGTCACTGGGTTGTTTGACATTCTGCCTTGTGGTCACTGGCTGCTCTGGAAGCCTCTTCTCTATACTGTGAGGAGGATGCTCTTAGATGAGCATCTATCTCAGGCTCACCGAGCATCAGGCCCTCCTCTGAGCTCCTTGGGTGGATTATCTCATCTGTTTCACTGGAAGGAAATACACCAGCATGCTCGCTCTGGCTGTTGTGTTCCTGGTATAGATTTGTTTCTTGTCTTCATTTTCCATAGGTTACATTACTTTGCAGTGGAAAGAAATAAAGCAAATTCTTGGAAAGTAATAATAAAGATCGACAACGTGTTTTGCCCTTTTTAAGAGCTTTTCACATGGATTTGTGTGTTTAAAATCCTTCCAGAAACCATGTGGCACAATTGGTATTATTTCCCCCACTTTACAGTTGAGAAAGTAAGGTCATCTTATTTGCCCAAAGTCACATGGCTAATAAATGAGCCAGAAGCTAAACTTAGGGCTTCTGGCTCCCAAACTCTCCACACCGAATTAATTCCCTTTCCCCTAACTTTGACTTTTATTATATCCTGAGAAGTCATCCCTTCACCAGATTTGAAAGACAGCCTCTTCACATAGGTTAAGATTGACTTTCTCGGTTCTTGCAGTTGGTTGAACTTAACTAGCTGCCTTGTATCACGTTTTTTTTGTTTTTTGGTGTTTTTGTTCTTTTTCCCCAAACAGCCCTTTTTCCAGGACTAACCCAAAATTTGGAGCTCTCCAGTTTTCGCTGCATTATACAGTTGAACCTCTTGGTGAAAAATAAGAAGCTCTGAGTCTAGGAAGGCAGGTGAAAGGCAATTTTTTAGTGTCCTTGGAAGATGTCCACAGGCTTTGACCTCATCTTAATAAGGAAGAAACAATTAGATTCATACACCTTTTTATACACAGATTTATGTACTCCTTAAGGTCATTAGACTGATGAAAAGTACCTTATGTTTAATAGTTTTACAGTTTTTACAGCAGTCCTGTATCAGTAGTTAAATTAATCTTTACCACAACCTTCTAAGGCAGACCAGAAAGGGGGTGCATCCCTGTTTTATAGATGGTCAAAGTGAAGTCACCCAGACTGTGAGTGGCCATGCCAGACACTGTTCTTCCACCCTCAAGCCCAGCCCTCTCTCCTTTTTGCCTCCCCAAGGCTCTCATCATTGTGTGTACAGCTTTATGGCCATTTACCCTTCAGTACCTGAAGTAGGCAATGGTAACCCACTCCAGAATTCTTTCCTGGAGAATCCCATGGACAGAGGAGCCTGGCGAGCTGTAATCTGTGGGGTCACAAAGAGTCGGACACAACTGAGCACAGATCCCTCAGGAGTCTGTTTTAATTGTGAATTTTAGCCTAAGAAAGGAAAATCAGATTTAATCCTGCTTCTGTTCATAATGAATTCTGCAGGTCACTTTATCCTCAGCAGTGCTGAGCCAGAATTCAAGTAAAGCTTCCACTTAGCCCATGCATTTGCATGTCAAGTCTCTAATTCAGCTGTCAGCTTTTTAGCAGTAACTGTTCTTTGGTTAATAAATGTTTCTGATGGTCTCACACTAATCAAGGCTATTTGAGGCAGGGAGGGGGCGGAGGGGAGCACCAAATTTACAGATAATCGGAGCCTCTTCACGATGTTAAGAGAACTGTTGCCTAACACATGTGTTTTGATCAGAATGTGTAAAATTAAAGTTAGTCAAGTTCTTAGTTCTTTCAAAAGAAAAAAGGAGCCAAGGAATAGGGCTTAGATTCATTTATTCTTTTAAGAGGGCCCACTTTGTGCCAGTGCTGTCTGGGCACTAGAAATGCAGCTGTCCACATGGCAGACAAAAATACCTGCCTTCAAGAAGTTTCTTCTCTAGGAAGGTGTCAGGTGTTGCCGGAGACTGTGGAAGAAGCTGGACAGACAGGTGGCCAGAGTCCTGGTGAGGTCGGTGGTCAGGAAAGGTCTCATCTCTGCCCCGTGTTATCCACATTATGGCATAGAAACCTGAATGCCATCAACATCTTTTTTGATAACATAGCTCCACAATAATTATGTTTGACTTTTAGTCCTCAGAAACCAGCTTTCAGTAGTCATACTTGTTTTGTGGCATTCTTCGGGGAGATATTAAGGACTACTACTTCTACCAGCCAGTCTGTATTCATTTTTTTGTACATTGGATCTGCATGAGGAAAAGAGAAAAATTATTTAAGAATTATCCATCTTAGAACCTTTTTTCATGTGTTTCTTGCATTTTCCTTTTTTTTTCCTAAAATGAGGGTGTCCATTCCCTGACTATGGGCAACCCGAATGTTATTTTGTGTTTCACTCCCTTTGAATACTGGAAGGAAACTGGGCCTCACCCACCTCCTGCAGTCTAACATTGACCCTAGAATGAGGTCACCAGATGGAAACCCCTTCCTTTGTCTGAAGGCTTCTCTCTTTTTATTTACCAACTGAGCCACCAGGGTAGCCCCTGTTTATATGCATATATATATACACACACACATATATATATGTATAAGGAAATGGCAACCCACTCCAGTATTCTTGCCTGGAGAATTCCATGGGCAGAGGAGCCTGGTGGGCTATAGTCCATGAGGTCGCGAAGAGTCAGACACAACTGAGCAACTATCACTCACTCATATTTTATTTTTGGCTGTGCTGGCTTTCTCTAGTTGCAGCGAGTGGCAGCTACTCTTCAGTGAGGTGTGCAGGCTTCTCACGGCGGTGGCATCTCTGGCGGTGGCACACAGGCTCAGTAGTTGGGACTCCCGGGCTCTAGAGCACAGGCTCAGTAGTTGGGGCACGTGGGCTTAGTTGCCCCGCAGCATGTGGGATCTTCCCAGATCAGGGGACGAACCCACCTTTCCTTCATCGGCAGGTAGATTCTTTATCACTGAGCCACCAGGGAAGCCCTGAGGGCTTCTCTGTGAAGCCCAAGCGCACAGCTGCTGGTCTCAGGACTAAACCCGCCAGCCTTTGTTTCCTGTTGTGAAGGTGCGGACAGTCCTCAGGGTTGCAGGTGACTGCGTCTCCTCACCAGGATACAACGTCTGCTTTCCTTTTCTCCCTAGGTGGCAGCACGAAGACAGAAAAGGGACAAGTGACAGCAGATCCACACAAGGCTCTTCTGCTTCTCCTGTGATTTAAGACACTCCCAAGGGGCTACATACAACTTCTTCTTCTGCACTTTCTAGAAAATCACCAAATGCCAAAAGAAGCATTTAAAGGACTAACCAGGAATGCTGTATTTCTATGAGCAATACCACTAGTCCCTTCGAGCAGTGGCAACTCCCCGTGGAAGCGACTGTCATGGAACTAGAAAGCACCCCAAATGTGAACCTGCCCTGAGGAATTCAGGCCACATCAGCGCTATGCTGATCTACCCGCCATAAAGCTGTGGATTTTTACAGCCTGTTGCTTCAGATTGCGACACATCGGAAAGAGACGGCTCATTGTGAGTTTTGGGTCATTTCTTATGCCCGACCCCATTGACCTGCTCTGCTTTCCTGGGGTTGAGAGCACTTTTAGGTCGGCATGTGGTGACTGTAAATACTAGGTTCCACACCAGAAGCTTTGACAAACCGAGTTTCTAGACTTATTTAAGAAAAGAAAAAAAAAGGATTTCCCTGGCAGTCCAGGGGTTAGAACCTGGAGTTTTCATTGCTATTCCCTGGGCTTAATCCTGGTCAGGAAACTAGGATCCTGCAAGCCACTCAGTGTGGTTAAAAAAAAAAAAAAAGCCTGACCTTTCTTTACTCCTTATCAATTTTGGCAGGTTCTAGTTCATAACAATACCTGAATATGTGCATTTTATGATCTGCTGGGGTTGTAAACTTTGCTTCATTTTTAAGAGACTTGTCCAATATGTGCATTATTATTATTATTTACAGTGAGGGCGTAAGATATGGGGGAAAGTTAGAAGTAGATGCCAAAAAGTAATTTGGCGAAGAAGTCTGTGCGTAGTGAATGTGGTTAGGGGGCGGTGGGAGGTTTTGTGCAAACAGGTCAGGGAGTTCATGAACCTGGTGAGCTTGCTCTGCAAGAGGTGGAAGCCACACGGGTGATCTTTGTGCCTCAGACAGGACCCCAAACCTCTTCTTCAGGAAATAATTTTGCTTCTGATTGTCTTCCTCCATCAGGTAAGTAGGTTCTGGAAAGTACACTGTAATTTTTTATATACTTCTTTCATACTTCTTTCAACACTCCCAGGCTTCTGGAGCTGATGCTGTGTTGTATTTGTAGGGAATCCTCACCCCCACAGGGCTTCCCTCGTAGCTCAGTCGGTAAGGAGTCTGCCTGAAATGTAGGAGGCCCGGGTTCGATTCCTGGGTCAGGAAGATCCCCTGGCGAGGGAAACGGCAACCCACTCCAATATTCTTGCCTAGAGAATCCCATGGACAGAGGAGCCTAGCAGGCTAGAGTCTATGGGGTCGCAAGAGTCGGACACAACTGAGCGACTAAGCACACACACACACTCATCTCTAAACCCAGTTCTAGAAGTCCGTATGGGATTCAGAATGTATGTACCACAGGCTTCCAAGACGGGGCGCTCCATAGAACTCACCTATTTGATAAGCCAGACCATGTGGATAAGAGTCAAAGGCCTAACATATAGTTCAACACACAGTTGTGGAGTTAAAATCCAGCTTTCTTGCCCTCTCCTTGCACAATCCGAAACTCTGTCCTTGGAGGTCAACGGCCATATATTTTGGCCCCAAGTTTCCTTCTCTAGCAGATGGTAACCAAACGACTCAACTCTCCGGTGGGAACTGAAGTCCGCCGTCCCGCCTCCCTGTACCCACACCCAGGCCTCACTGGCGGTCTCTCCGTGCTTCCTCGCTTACGGTGAGGCCCCGCCCCGCGTCCTCCTCCTGGGGCCTCAAGGCCTTGCCTGCCGCACTTCCAGCTCTGTGGTGTGTGCGAAGCACCCGCTTTCCTTCCGGGGCTCAGAACTTGGGAAGGTGCTGGCCAGGGGGTGCCCACGTGCCCAGCCCCCCAATAAAGACCTGAGGCCAGAGTCTCCGGTGGGCTCCCAAGCGGTCGCCGCACACCTGTGGCCCTACTTGGCTGTGGGGTGCGCTCTCAGCGGAGAGTGTGACCCCTCTCCGGGGGAGACAAGCCTGAGGAAGTCTGCACAGATTCCTCCCACTCCACCTGTTCTTTTCACTTGCGACTTGGCTCTGTGTCCTCCTCACACCACTGCAGTAAATCTCCGCTGTGAGGACAATTGCACAGCTCCTCTGAGTCCCCACAGCAAACATTCGAATGTCAGATTGGTCTTGCTCAACACACCATGGTAACCCAGAACCCTGCACAGTATCTGACACCTCATAAATGATGTACTGGACTTTCCCGGTGGCTCAGACAGTAAAGAATCCGCCTGCAATGCCAGAGACCCAGGTTCGATCCCTGGGTTGGGAAGAACCCCTGGAGAAGGAAATGGCAGCCCACTCCAGTATTCTTGCGTGCAGAATCCCATGGACAGAGGAGCCTGGTGGGCTCCCTAGGGGAAAGTTAAGTCCATGGGGTCGCAAAGAATTGGACATGACTGAGCGACTAAACACTTTAACTTTCTCAAATGATTTACTACCTATTTTTTGAAACAAAAATGACCTCAGAAGTCAAGGGCTATGTCTGTCCCAAGGAAGTTCTCAAAAGAACTAAGAAATATAAGTTATCGACTATATTCTAATGACCCAAATAAAGAATGTACATACTTCTGAAAAAGGAAGAATAAAAAATGGTTCAGAAAATTTAGCAGGGTCAAAGCCTGTCAGAATGTCTTTCTCATGAAGATGAATGTTCTTTATGTGTGGTGGGGGTGGGGGAGCCCTGGGCCAGGACCTGCGCTCCACCCCCCAGGCAGTTTCCAGTTTCCCTGTCCCCTCCCTCCCTCACCACGTCTGTACATTGTCAGCCAACTGGATCAGGCAGAGTGACACTCAGTATTGGGCGCAGTGCAACTTTGGAATCATCTGGAAGCTTTCAAAAAGACTGATGCTGGGCCCCAGCCCTAGAGATTCGGATATAATTAGTGGGCTGCTGCTGCTGCTGCTAAGTCGCTTCAGTCGTGTCCAACTCTGTGCGACCCCATAGACGGCAGCCCACCAGGCTCCCCGTCCCTGGGATTCTCCAGGCAAGAACACTGGAGTGGGTTGCCAGTTCCTTCTCCAATGCATGAAAGTGAAAAGTGAAAGTGAAGTCACTCAGTCGTGTTCGACTCTTAGCGACCCCATGGACTGCAGCCTACCAGGCTCCTCTGTCCATGGGATTTTCCAGGCAAGAGTACTGGAGTGGGGTGCCATTGCAGCCCCTCCTTATACCTCTACTCCCCTTCCTTTCCTCCCTCCCCCCATCTCCACCTTGACAATTGTATTTCCCAAGGTCCAGGCTCACACTCAGGGCCAACCGACTCTTATTTGGGAAAGATTTCTTATAATTTCTGGTTTCCTAGCTCACAGCCAACAGGCAGGCACAGTGATCAGAGGGAGAAATAAGTCCTTTTATCTCAATAGCACCCAAGGGGAGCTGCTAGGGCAAGCAGGCGAACTCAAAACTGTAAAAATCAGAGCCGCTTCAGAGTGGGTCACAACTGAGAACATCTTGACAGTGCAGAACAAAGTCATTCCTGAGAATGTTGTTTCTAACAATTCATGGCTGTCCCCTCTCTCCCATGCATGCTTCACTGACCTATGAAATGAAGTTAATTTTATTTTGAATTTTTGGTAAGAGCTCATTGTCCATGATGAGAGTGTACTTGTCATTTACTGTCTCAGAAAAGTGTTCTTGTCCAGTGAATGTAAACCCATCCTTTGCCAGTTGTCCACCCTTCTCTGGGAAAGACAACCAACCCTGAGATGCATCAGTGCTAATTGGCAAAGCTGTGACTTCTCCCTTCTTTGTAACATCCAGCCGGGCTGCTTAGGGAACTCAGTGGGGAATAAACTGGGTGAGGAAGGTTGTCCGGGTTTTGAAAGTCAGCAGAAGAGTTTGGCTTGTCAGTGGGTGGAAATGTAGGTTCTTGAACAGAAGAGAGGAGCTATGAAAAGATGGAGGGCTCCATGGAGAAGCTGGACCTGGGCCGGAATGATTGGATTTAGGCAGGCGTGGCCTAAGGCCAGGCCCACAGGAGCAGAGAGAATTAACAGTGAATGCGCCTACTGTGTGGGCTTCCAATAGGTGGCGCTATTGGTAAAGAACCCACCAGCCAATGCAGGAAACCTAAGAGACAGGTTCGATCCCTGGGTTGGGAAGATCCCCTGAAAAAGGAATGGCAACCCATGCCAGTATTCTTGCCTGGAGAATCCCCACGGACAGAGGAGCCTGGTGGGCTACAGTCCACAGGGCCGCACAGAGTTGGACATGACTGAAGCAACTTAGCACACACACACACACCCCTACTGTGCACCTACCTGCCCTTTGCTCAGAAGGAAAAGTGGAGAATCCCTTCAGAATATGATTTAACTTTTCTTCTGCTGGATGCTGTGGCCGAAAGGTGGAAATGCCAAGGTAGGTTGTGGTCAGAACCTCTGCCCTGGAAGAGTCTGCAAAGCCTTCTGAGGAGGCCTGGGAAGATGTGGCCTGTCCAGGGGCCCTGGGGTCGGGCAGCCCAGGTGGGACAGAAGCAAAGTCAGGAGACCTCATTTACTCAGGTGCTAAGAAAGGCTCACCTTTCAAAGCCCTCCAGTTGCTTTTACATTTTAACAAGGAGGACAGAGGTGATAAATCATTGAACAGGCACTAATTATTTTGTGGCTCATTTATCTCCCCAGCGAATACTTTTCAACACAAGCGTTTACATTTCCAGAGAATAAAGACTTGTAAAAAGACTCTTGGAGTTTATGGCCGCAGGAAACTGGCTCCCAGTTTGCTCTGCTGACAAGTTTATAAGGCCAAGGAAGTTCATAAGGTAAAATGAATTTCTAAGTAAATGTGTTTTTAGGAAATGAATTTTTTACCTTTTTTTTAAAAAAAAAACAAAAGTTATTTGCATTGATTTCATCAGTGAACAAATGAAAAGTGGTCAAAGTGCAGTGTCTTATTTCTTTTAACAAGTGCAAAAGCACCAGTGGATTTTTGTCTTCTTTTTAAGAAATGATCTGGGTAAAATATACTTTGGGTATTCAAAGGTATCTATTTGGTCTATTTTTTAAACATGATTTGTCTAAATAATTTGGTAAAGTGTTCGTAAATGAATACCCTGTTGCTTATTTTTTTAACTTTTTATTTGGTATTGGGATATAGCTGATTAACAGCACTGTGATAGTTTCAGGTGAACAGCAAAGGGACTCAGCCATACATATACATGTATCCATTCTTCCCCAAACTCCCCTCCCATCCAGGCTGCCATGTAACATTGAGCAGACTTCCATGTGCTGTACAGTAAGCCCTTGTTGGTCATCCATTTTAAATACAGCAGTGTCTGGAGAAGGAAATGGCAACCCACTCCAATATGCTTGCCTGGAGAATCCCAGAGACGAAGGAGCCTGGTGGGCTGCCGTCTGTGGGGTCGCACAGAGTCGGACACGACTGAAGCGACTTAGCAGCAGCAGCAGCAGTGTGTACATGTCCATCCCAAACTCCCCAACTATCCCTTCCCTCCATCCTTCCTCTCTGGCAATCATAAGTTTGTTCTCTAAACCTATGAGTCTGTATCTATTTTGTAAATAAGTTCATTTCTACCATTTCTTTTTAGAGTCCACATATAAGGGAAGTCATACGATATTTCTCCTTCTCTGCCTGACTTCACCCTGTTGTTTAGAGCATAGTTTCCAGAGCACCCACCTGAACAAGCAGAACCCATTCACCTTAACACGGTCTGGATCTATTCATCAGGGAACCAAGAGCAGAGGGGATCCTGTTATTCTGGTTGCATTCAGGGTTAGAAGCTAAGTCAATACATATTAAAAGTAATGAAAAGGCCTGGTTTTTAAATAACTGCCATGGAGATGGGAAAGAAGGCAAGAAGCAAGGGTCCTGGAGCCTGGGATGTTCCCACAGCCCATGCCTGTCTTACAGCACAGGCTTACACACCCGTGAGAGTTGCTCTAGGAAGAACATTTGGCCCCCAAACCAGGAAAGCCAGAATTTCAACCCTGGCTCTGCCATTCTGAATAAGTTCTCTAACCCCTTGAGCCCCTCTTACCATGCCTCTAAAATGGAGCTGGAAAGAATACGTGCTCCCAGGAACATATGTAAAGCTCCTAGCCCAGAGCCAGGTCCTAGTAACTTCTCTCCACAAGTTAAGTTCTCTGCTTTCCACTTCAGAGCCCCAAACTGCTCCCCCATCCAAGTAACCTGGAGCCTAGATTCCACCACTCAAGATTCGCGTCTTGCTATGAAACCTTAGGTTGTCCATCCTGTCTGAAGGTTTTAGGGAGCCCTTCCCCTCATTGGAAAAATGGGGTCCAAAGAGATGAGATAGCTTGCTCAAAGTTAAGAAAATACCCTGAATATTTGAACTCTGAAACCATGTAATCATCAGTTAATCCATTTCACCTGTAACCCGTCTTCACGCATCAAGGTGGTTCTAATTGTTGCTACAAGACTTGCATGTTTTCCAAGAAGTGTGGAGCCTAAACAAGGTTTGCCCAAGAGTTGTCTTCCAGAAACTTAGCATCACCTGTGTCTAGTTGGAGCCAAGCCAGTTAAGACTGGTTGGGACCACCAACCCTCCAAAGGGTATATGCGAGTGTCCTCTAGGTGACCTTTTGACGTCAGAGGGCCAAGAGCCCCACGCTCAGATCAGTCCAGGTGCCTACGTTTTTGATCTTGTGGAACTTGTAGCTTAGTTGCAGTTACCCAGCTTTTTCCAATCACCTTGTCACGAGCTCCCCACGCCCCAGACCGCCCAGCTTCTTTATTCTTTATCCCATAAGTCTCTGCGCCCCGAGCCTTTCACAGTCAAATCGGAGACCTCTCGGCTAGGCTGCCTCTCTGCTGCAGGCCTCGGCATCTTGGTTTGGTTTGCTGGGCGACAGGGAAAGGAACTTTGCTCAGCAACAAATCTACCGGAGGCTTCAAGATGTCTATATACTCTGGACAAATGAATCCTCTATCCTTTTCTTTTTCTTTAAGAGATGTTGAGAATTAGCTGCTTCAAGCCTTTAGGCTTTTCTTGCCAGAGTTTGCAAGATTAAGGTCTGTGTAGTTTTCTGGCTTAAGATGAAGGTGGGGGGAGGGCTGTCTTCCTCTTTGAAGTTGTAAAAAGCAAAAGGAAAACAAGAAATGAAGATTAAGTTTCCATTTTCGGGAAAAAGTAGGAGGGAATTAAAAACAACAAAGCAGGTGGACGGGCTAGAAAAAGCGGGGAGCAGTTGGGAGGGAGAGGAGAGGCGAGTGCCTGACTGCAGGTATCAGGAGAAGTCAGCGAAACGCCTCGGTAAAAGAGGTGAGGAACAGAATCTAAGCCTCCTGTTTACAGCAGAGGGACAACGTACAAGCAGGGCAGCAAAAACTCTCCTGGACTCAGTTTAGTGTGTAAAGTTGAGATGATGGGGTTTTAAAAATCACAATTTGCAGGGAACGCCCTGCTGACATACAGCAGGGGAAAAGATGGATGCTTTTTGACAGAGGGAACAGATTTGTGGACACAGCCAGGTGAAGGAGAGAGTGGGACAAACAGAAGCATTGCTGTATATCCACTGCCATGTGTGACAGCTGGTGAGCAGCTGCTGTATAGAACAGGGAGTTCAGCCTGGTGCTCTGTGACCTGGAGGGGTGGGGAGAAGGCGGTGGAGGAAAATTGGGGTGTGGGGGGCATTGGAAGGGAAGGGGGATGTGGGTGGGAGGTTCAAGAAGGAGGGAATATATGTATACTTATAGCTGATTCACATTGTCATAGAGTAATCCAACATAACATTGCAAAGCAATTATCCTCCAATTTGAAATAAATTTTTTAAAAAAAGAGATACTTTTTGAAAAACTCCATAGCTGCTTATCTTCACTGGCTGGGGAGAAGATATATAGTATCTATAGCCAGCATAAGGCCTTGGTTCATAATGACAATTCCTTCTAGGCTAGGATGTGGTCTGCAAATTTCTAGTCCAAGAAAAATCCATCTACCTCAAAGGTGAGACATCAAAAAGAACAAACCCAGCTTATTTCAAAGATATAAAACCAGAAAAGATCAGGAAAAGTAAATAGCAGATAAAATATTGCCAGAGAGCCAATGAAAAAACCGTAAAATTTTACTACAAATGTAAAATATTTCATGAAGCAGTTACCGCTACAAAGCCTGGGCACAAAACAGACACAAATCTATTGGCAGTGATAAGACGAGACAGTGTGTGAACTAGCCGGGTCCAGGGTAGAAATGGGAGGCAAAGAAAGAAACAAGGGTGAATTGGAAGGAAAAAGAAACAAAAATAAAAGTTTAAGTAAGGAACTTAGAGAATCAAAATGAGAAAAACCAAGCAAAATGAAATAGGTATGAGTATAGAAAAGATTTATTAAACAGGACACAAAAGGTGAGCATAATAGTGATATAAAAACCTGGTAACGTATACAATTGAAAAAAAACAAAAAACTGATGCAAAACTATGATCAAAATATTACCAAATGTGAGACTTCCCTGGCGGTCCAGTGGTTAAGATTCCATGCTCCCAATGCAGGGGGCATAAGTTCCCTGGTTGGGGAACTAGGATCCCACATGCCTTGGGTGCCCTCCCTACCAAACGATAAAAAATTTTTTTAAAAAAAATTACCAAATAGACTCCAGCAACTCAAAAGAATTAAGACAATGTGACAAAGTGGGGTTTTATCAGTGCAAAGGTAGTTCTGTTACCAAAAGTGGAGTTGGGCTGCTCACCACTCAAAAGCTAAAAAAGAGGCAAGGTTGGTAGAAAGGAAAGTTTGCTTTATTTCAGAGGCTGGTGACTGGGTGGGGTGGGGTGGGGAACTCCTGGCCAAAGGCCGACTCCTGCCCCGCCCCCCATCGGGCAAGAGCTTTAATAGAACAAAAGGAGGGGGCTCCATGCAGAAGCAGCAGTCAACTCTGAGAGTCATCTTGAAATTGGTCATCAGACGCTGGTCTGACCAGCGTCACCTTGATTAAGTACAGTCAGTCTTCAGTTGCAGGGTTGGGTGGTTCCCATTTCCTTGAGGCTAATTCTTAGAATTGTAACAGCTTATGTCTTGGCTCCAGCCTGGTCATCCGTGTCGTTAACTTCTTCCACCTGGTAGGGGTTTCAGTCTGCACAAGACAGCTCATAGGATGTGGCTCAGAATCTCTCTCTAGCCCTTGAGAAGGAAGGTCCTTGACTTCGCTTACTGACTAAACTATTATTCTTTTGTCCTGTTTGACCGCTTCTCTTTATTCCTGCATTGCCTTATTCTCTGATTAAACTTTATTCTTTGGCTAAAGTTTTTCCACCGACAAAAGGCAGGCTGAGGGCCTAGCGGAGGTAAGGGGAAGGACCAAAGGGCTCTACTCTGTTTCAGTTCAGTATTAGGGAGTCTAGTTATATGAATTCAACATATTAATGATCAAAGAAAAATATGTACTAATCTCTTTAGATGCTTAAAAGTAAAATTCAGTGTCCATGTAAATTCAGCAATTAGGAACAGATGTGTTCTTCCCTAACACCAAATTGAAAGTCAGTGTGTTTAAAGGAGAAATACCAATAGCATTCCTATTAAAGTCAGGAATAAGATTTAAATGTAATTAGACATATAAAAATTGAAAAGTAATCATAATTTTTATACTTGGATAACCCAAAGGGATCATCTGAAGAAAATTATAAAAAGATTTCAGTAAGGTGGCTTAATAGAAAATCAGTATACAATTTTCAAAAGCTTTCATGCATTTAAACAACTTGTTAGAAGATGTAACCCAAGAAAAGACGTTTTTATACTTACATTAAGGACCAAAAAAAGTTAAAGTAACTGAGAACAAACCTAAGAAATGTTCCAGTGTGTGTGCTCAGTCGTGTCCAGCTCTGCGACCCCGTGGACTGTAGCCCACCAGGCTCCTCTGTCCGTGGAATTTTCCAGGCAAGAATACTGGCATGGGTTGCCAAAATGTTCCGGATCTATATGAAAAAAGCTTTTTAAATTGATCCTGAAAGATACAAAAGCAGACTTAAACAAATGCAGAGGTACACCATATTCTTGAATAAAGGGAGTGAATTTCATAAAGATGTCAAATCTCCCTAAATTAAATGTCCCTGTGTATAATACTACCAAGATAATTTTGTAACTAGTAACTACATGTATGCATAAGAACAAATTCCAAGTGGATCAAAGATTAAATACTAAAAGTAACAGAAATTTGGAAGACAAAATTCTTTATTGCAAAAATCAACATAAGCAAAGTTCAAAGACAAGTGGGAAAAAATACGTGCCTCATATCACATAGAAGTGATTTTCTAGGAACTGAGACATAAGAGAACAAGCCAACAGAAAAATGGGAAAGGGAATGGACACTAAATAGAAATAAAGCAGATTGTAAATGCATTTTTTGACTCAGTTCTGGGAAATTATATACTTAACAACAGCATAAAAAGATACACAGGCAACAAAATTAACCACTACATCTTTGGTTGAAATAAAAGACTGGCAACAACCTGAATGTTTATCTATGAGGGGTTCATTAAATAAATCACAGGTACCTGCATATTGTATTCAGTTTATCAACTGCTATGTGACAAAGGACCTCAAAATATAGAAGTTAGAACAACAGTGTATTCTCTCTCAGGGTTCCATGGGTTGATGAGTCTCAGCTGGGAATTCTCACTTAGGAATTCTCATGGAGAACAGCTGGTAGTCGAGCTGGAATCATGAGTTCTCCAGTTTTCCCTGCCCTGTCTGGGGTGTGAGCCAGCATGGCTGAAATAGCTGGGGACCAGCTGAGCATCTCTGTTCAAGATGGCTAGCTTGGGCTGCTTCACAGCATGCAGGTTTCAGGGGCATCAGACTTCTCCCCGGGGACTCTGACTCAAGTGATGGGAGGCAAGAACAGACAGCTTCTTCACTCCTGACCTACAAACAGCCCCACTTGCACTGTATTCTGTTAGCCAAAGAAGTCACTAAGGCCACCACGTATTCACGAATCCACCTCTCAATGAGACAAAGAATTTGGGGCCATCTTTAACGTGCCACATGATGAAATCATGCATGCATGCATGCTAAGTCGCTTCAGTCGTGTCCAACTCTTTGTGACCGCAGGACTGTAGCCCCCCGGGCTCCTCTGTCCATTTAATTTTGCAGGCCAGAATACTGGAGTGGGTAGCCATGCCTTCCTCCAGGGGATCTTCCTGACCCAGGGATCAAACCCGCATCTCCTGCATCTTCTGTATTGCAAATGGATTCTTGACTCACTGAGCCACCTAGGAAAGCATATGCAGTTATAAATCCTCTATATACCAACATGGAAAAACTCTGGGTTTTGTTGCTGAGTGAAAAAAGCTAAGTGGAGAACAGTGTAAATAGCATCTTTTGAGTAACACAGGAAGTGGTGGGGAACGCACACGCCTCTGTGTGTTTACTTCTGTTTTCTTACAATAGAAACAAAGCAACAAAATAACGATAGCAGTGGGTGTACAGACGTGGAGACAGAAGAGACCTCACAATGCGCGCCCTCTGTATTTCGACTTTCGAAGTGAATCGACAAATAAAAATACTCGGCTCTTAAATCCAAAGGTGCTCAACCTCGCTCCTTAGAGCACCGGAGCTACGTGGGGAAGTAACATCGGGTCCTACTTTTATTATAATACTAGATATTTTCAAGGAATCTTCTCTTTTAGTTACCTCCACAGTAATTAAAATCAACTCAGAAAATGGTCCATCAGTTACGGCTAGTTACAGCTGGTAATATTGCCTACAAACTGTCATACTTGGGCTGGCCTGAGGTTATGACCATTGTCCTTCACTGTCAACCCCAAACTACCCTTTAAAATGCAATTTAAAATGTTCAGATTGTCAAAGTGGAAGATACCAGCGGTGTGCTGGTTCATGAAAGCCAATTGTTAAATATTCACGGTTTCACAAGCCATTTGTTAAAAACAATTGGTAGCTTAACATCCAGAGAAGGCAATGGCAGCCCACTCCAATACTCTTGCCTGGAGAATCCCAGGGACGGGGGAGCCTGGTGGGCCGCCGTCTATGGGGTCGCACAGAGTCGGACACGACTGAAGCGACTTAGCAGCAGCAGCTTAACATCAACATGATGGCTGAATCCAGGATATAAAGAAATGAGTTTCAGGTCGCATTGAGTGTTATGAATAAAAAACACAGGGAAGCGTGGCAGAGAAGGAAGTGGAGGGAGTCCTCACTTAAACTTGGCAATCAGGCAATGTGGCACATGAAAATAATACAGTCTTCACCAGTGAGACAAGATTTCCACTTTTTTCCTGTTTTTGTAAGAAACCATACGGACATGGGCTGGACAATGTTTTTTTTTTTTAAGTTTTATGGCATAGTTCATGTGCATGGCATTGTGTGCTTTGCTAGCATTATCTTGCTAATGATCATAATTTTTTGATGTAGGCAATGTGATGGCTACCATTCTTCAGAGAGAAAACTGAGCGTCCAGAGGGTGGGAGGTGATTTGCACGAGCCAGTGAGCAGCAGAACCAGAATCCAAGTCTGGTGGCTTGGCTCCATTCCCCCTCACTTCAATATCTCACTGAAAGCCCATTACATTGTAATTTGGAAAATTCAAACACATAAAGGAGAAAAATAAAGTCACCCATAATTCCTGTTCCTAACAATGACCACTATTAACGTTTGATCTAAGTCAGAGGCTTCCAACCATTTCTCCACCCTGGTCCATCTGAGAACTGTGACTCACTTCCATGAGTAACCATGGCTCAGTCTAAATAGATTTTCTCCAGGGTATGAAGACTGAAATCTGAAAAATCCCACATGTGGTTTTTATATGGTCTGCCCCCTGTCTCATTTTATTTCTTTCAATAAAGGGTATGGTTTTTCAAAGTTCACCTTGCCCATGATCACGTGTGAAGAAGTTTGATATGTTTTTATTAGGATGGTTAATGGAAAGCTTTCCTGCACTGTTGCAGGCAAGTACTGATTTATCAGTACTTTCATTGGCCAGCAATTTGCTTTACTTCTTTTAAGATGCTAAGGTGGGGACTTCCTGGTGATCTGGTGCCTAAGACTCCACGCTCCCAAAGCAGGGAGCCTGGGTTAAATCTCTGGTCAAGGAACTAGATTCCACATGCTGCAATTAAGACCCAGCACAGCCAAAAAGATGCTATAATAGAGTATGCACATGCATACAGAGTCACGATACATACGTTACCTGAGAGGTTGGTTAATATATAAATACACACACGCATTATTTTTTGGAAGAGCTGGGTCAAAACCAATTCTGGTTTTGCCAGTCACAATCACTTTGAAATAGTCACAATCACAAGATTATAATATTTTCAAATGTGTTAAAGGAAAGGTAAAACCAATTCCTTTTTAATCAGAGGGTTTAAAATTGTTTTCTGTCATAAATTGATGGCCAGAAATTTTGAGTGGTTTTCTAAATGTGTTTCGATATTTGGGAAGCTAAACTAATGATTATATGCATGTGTGTAAATTTCTGATGCTCAATCACAGGCAAGTTCATAGACTGTTCAGGTTCAATTAATTATCCCTGGAAATTTGGGCATCTTGACCTTTCAAAATGGCGCTTGTTGAACCTGAGAAAGTGTTAGAGGCTTCTATAAACTGATAGTTCTTTTGGTCAAATGCTTAATTTAAAAAAACTTCTTGATGTGTAAAGAACTTATAATGACAGTTTTCTTTGTGAAAAGACGTACTAATAATTAATCATGGATGTTAACCAGTTGAATCACATTAGTTATGACAATATATTTTGAGGCAACCTCTTGATTTAAAAATTTTTAAGTTCCTGATTTTTAATTGGTTTTCCCATCTTCTTTGCTCTGATTTTTTTCCTTTTAGTTTGTTAGTGCTCATCAGGCCTTGCTGTGATGGGAGTGGTTCAGTCTGGCCAGCTCCACCCACGAGATGATAGCTTCCTTGCTTTGTTGAGCTCCTGAGCGATCCATTTCTTGAAGGATTTGTGACTTTGGTCTCCTTTTTGCTTGTCAGTAGTGTTTTCAACCCTTTTAAATTCAGGTCTTTATTGAAGAAGATACATTAATGATGTTTTTCATTCCTGCAATGCAAGTTTATAAGAGTATTTCCAAACAAATGTGTTCAATAGAGATGAAGAAAGTCAAACTAGCTTTTCTGTAAGCGGAAATTTTTTCCTGACAAAGCTAATGCTCTAAATGATTTCAGATCTCCTTAAAAGTTTTTCTACTCTTGAATAAGATAAAACAAGTCACGATTGGACTGGTGTGTATTAGTCGCTGGCAAACTAGTGGATGTTTCTGGACACGCCCTGCTTTGTTTGATTAATACGTTCTTTCTATCATGGGACCTCATTGGCATTTGTTGATCTGAGAAAGCATTAGAGATTCCCACATAAACCTATTTTATTTATTTTATCCTATGCTTAGTTTACAAAATGCCTCTTATAGAAGATAAAATGTCTTTCCTTTTTCTCAGTTCCAGTTGGCATCAGCCTAGCCTAGTCCAAGGCCATGACGTAGTGGGGGAACTCACAGGCTGTGAAGTCCAGAGCCTTGGACCAAAGCCTGCCCTGAGTTTTTTCCTCCAGGACACTGAAGAGCAATGGCCAGGATTTGGGGACACCTGACTTTTTGGTAATATGGTTCATTCCAGTCCGGTCTGGGACACACTGAGCAATAACTCTTCCTGCGTGTCTCAGGCTCCAAACTAACCATTTGTTTAAACAGCTGGATATTTTAGGGGAAAAATTCAACCTCAATTTTTTTTTTTTTGATTTCTCCTGTGTGCGTATGTGTGTGTGTTAGTCACTCTGTCATGCCCGACTCTTTGCAACCCCATGGACTGTAGTCCACCAGGCTTCTCTGTCCCTAGGATTCTCCAAGAAAGAATACTGGAGTGAGTCACTCCAACTCTACGCTGGTGACTTAGGTGCCTTCTAAGGGTGCATGAGCTATTATGTGTCTGATATGTTAGGAAGGTACAAACCACTGCCCAAGAGCTAAGACCAGAGTCGGGCAGGGCCAGAACTGAAGTCCAGTTCTTAACTCTGTGCCCATTTCCCCATCTGTAAAATGTGGGTAATTGTGAACCTACCTCACACTCACAGGATCATACTGGTGCCCAGCAAGTAACAATTACTGGCCCAGTAGGCGCCATGATGCTATTACCACCATAGTTTCCTGCATAAGTGCCTGTGTTTAATGCTGACCATTGACTGGAAGCTGCTCCATCAGGTAGATACCAGGCCACAACCAGCCCCTCTTCTCCTTAAGCCCACTACAGCCCCCTGTACAAGGGAAGCCAAACAAGAGAAAATACTGCGAGGCTTTGCAGTTGGAAGCTGGAAAACAGATGTGCAGAGCAGCACCTCTGTTTCAATTGCACATGTGACAGGCGGGCTGATGGCACCTTTACAAGGATGAGTTCAGTGGTTCGTTGACATATCATTATCACGTTTTGAAGTTAAACCGCCACAGGATCCATGAACTCTCATCACACAGTTAATTATTCCTGGATTTCTCTGCGCTCTTGAAACATATTCTGTTTATTTAACCATCCCCTGGGAGTGCGGGCTGCCTTTGTCCCCATGACACAGCCAGTGGTGTAAAACCCCTGCATCTGTCAGATTTCTGTGTGTGCAGCATAATTGCCTGATTTCCATTTGAAAGTACAGCCCTGACATTACCACCGCATAGACCCACCAATGATCACAATGATGTCCCGACACCTACAAGGGGACGGGTGCGGGGGTGAGGGTGGGGGCCTGATGCCATAACAAATGTCCACCAGATGAATGCTCGCCTTCAGATGGACCAGGTCTGAGTTTACAGCTGCAGATGAAGTGTGCCTTGGGAGCAACGACAAAAAAAGAAAAGACTAAAGAGAAAGAAACCAGCAGATTAGCATCAGCGTGAGTCTGGTGGAGCCAGATGGCTCTCTGTGGAAACGGATCTTTCCCGCCTTCTTCCAGTAACCCCGACCAGCAGACAGCAAGCGTGCTAAGAGGAGAGAAAAACGATCTCACGCCTCAGCCAGGCACACGATTTGCCTTCTTTCTCTCACAGACAACTCAAGCTGAAGGAAAGTTGGAAAAGAAGAAGGGATGAAAAAAGAGAGGGCGGTTAGAGGGGGAGGGTGGTGGTTGGGTTGCACTAAAGAATAAGCTGGTCAGAGCCCAGAGGAGGGTGAGGTGCAAGCTCCCTGGCCAGGCTGGGGCATCGGAAAGGCAGGCTCAGATGTCCACGGAGAGGACAGCCACGCCGAGGGAGGACCGGGAGGTGGGAGAGACCCCTGGCACATTGTTAATCTCTCTGCACACGTCCACCAACTTGTCCACAGGGGCGTGGTGTGTAAGAGGCTGGAGGTGGGTTAAGAAGTGGTGGGAATAAGCTGTGTGTTCCCTTAGGAAGGACAGTGGATGGTGTTTTCAAATTTTTGCAAAGTCACTTCAGTCATATCCAACTCTGCGACTCTCTGGACTGTAGCCCACTAGTCAGGCTCCTTTGTCCATGGCAAGAAGATCGGAGTGGGTTGCCATGCCCTCATATCCACCTCTCTCTGAGGGCTGGAGGCCAGAGACTTTGTAATAGTCCTTGACCTGCCAGACAAGGTCGAGAGCTGGACCAGAGATCTGGGATTCCAGTCCATGGCATCCTGGGAAAGGGGCTAGAAAACCAGACAGGGTTACTGGGGAAAAGGAACCTTTCACAGGTTGTGGGTGTGGGAGGGGGTGCCTCCAGAGTCACTCCACCTCCCCGGCTGAGCAGAGCATTCTCTGTTCATGAACAGAAGTCTTTTACCTGCAGCCACAACCAGACCTCGGACTGCTGACCACGAGGCGGCCCACCAGATGTTGGTGCCCGCACACAGCCCTGGCAGAGGCCAGCGGGTGCAGGCGTCCGGCCAGCTAATCTAATGTGCCCTCTGAGCAAGTGTGCACACACCCCCAGCCTGGCACCAAGGGCTCCAACCCAGAAAGAATGCTCCCCTGGGAGTGGCAGGGGCTCACGGTCAGCCTGGCAAGGTTTCCTGGGCACCCAAAGTTTGTCTCCACCAGTGTTCACTCCGCAGAATAAATAGTGGGCTCCAGGAGAGGCCAAATGCAGGCTGTAGTCATTCGGTTACAGCTGGAGAAGATTACCTTGATCATAATAAACATGGAACAAAATCCTCCCCATTTTCAACCAGGGCCGGGACACCTGCTTCGCCATTTCTGGCAGCCTTCTGTGGAGCTGAGCATTAAACTGGCATAGTCTGTCTGGGCCAAGGAGGCAAAGCGAGCTGCCAGCTGGGATTTGGGGCTGCAGGCTCCCACTTTTCTCCTTCCAAAAACAAAACAAAAAGCCACTACTCAACCAAGCAACCGTTTTGCCCTTCATCTCTCGGGCAGTGCTACTGCCTAACCATGTTCCTAGTTGTAGATGGGCTTCTCTCCCTCACAACTGGGCTGAAGGATTTTGAAAAGAAAGAACACAGGGAAAGTCACAGGAATCACAAGGTGGATCAGCTCTCCTTGGCCCCACTTGAGCAAGAAGACCACGTAACAGGAGGAGCAAAAAAAAAAAAAAAAAAAACATTTACAGAGGGATAACTAAATGTCAGTAACTTTAAGTGCTTTGTGGATATGTCATGTAATCCTCATGACACCCCTACAATGCAGGTCCTCTGATTACTCCCATTTTACAGATGGAAACTTCAGGCACAGAGATGTTAAGCAACTTTCCCGCAACACACACAGCTGCCAAATGGTAGAGCAAGGATTCAAACAAAGCTCTACTTGGCTCCAGGGTCCACATCCCGGCTATTCTGCCTTTTTGACCTAATAACACTGGAATGTGTTCCACTTAAGCTGTCAGCCAGTGCCATCACTGTGGGCTACTGAGTCTCCCCGAGTTGACTTCCTCATCTGTCAATCAGGGACGGGAAACCCTGGCTTATTATGAGGTTGTTGCCAAGAGCAGAAGTCACGTACGTGCAAGGCCAGTGCCTAGCATTTGGTCGAAGATCTATACATGTTAGTAGTTACTACTGCTGTAAATATCAAGGGAAGCTTTGTGCTCTTGCATTTCACTGTGAGCTTGGTGGAGCAGCTGTCCCTAACCCCATTTTACAGATGGTGAAATTGAGGTACCAAGACATCCAGCAGCAGAGTCTGGATAAGAACCCACATCTCTCAAGGCTGCATTCAGTCTAATCCTGACACGCTGTGAACTACAGGCCGCACCCCCTATTTCTAGACACAAGACACTGCTGTCATCTGGAAGGACAGCAGAGCAAGGAATTCAGCTCCTGTCACCTTCTCTTCCCCTCCTGCTCCCGGGATTGGCGGCCACAGAAGTCAAGTCTGCCCTCCTGGAAGACAGTTAATGCCTCTGGGGACAAGTAAGGTTCTGGCAAGAGTGAATCACAAAATTCTATGTTCCCTTCACTTGGGTTAAAAAATACTTGTCTTTTCACCAAAACCAAGTGCAGTTGCAGAGACTGGACCACTGGACCACTTCTCAGCCTCCCGCACCCAGGCCTCCGAGAGCGTGTCCAGCACTCGCCACCACCCAGGTGTCCCCACGCCCGCAGCTAGAAGCAGTAGAGGAAACTTGAGTCTGAAGAGACACAAAGGACCTGGTGGGCTGGCTGCACTCTGCCTTATTTCCCCATCTTTCCTGACTCTCTGCCCTTCCGGTGATTTTCACATTTTCTCCTCCCTTTGACTTTCAGAAAAGCCTCTGGGGAAGGCAGCTTTTATTCTGTGGCTTCACGTAATTCCCAGGCTGGGAATGAAAGTGATCTCCTTTCACAACCCCTGGCTGAGTGCCTTTCACATCCCGGCTGTGCTGTGGGGTGATTTATCAACGGCAGGGGCCGGGGCTCCTTCCTCATCCTCCCCGCTCCCGCCATCACTTAGCACAAGACCGTGCCTACGACCGGCTCCGAGGCCAGGACTCGGTGGAAGCACCGTGATGAGAGCCGTTTGTTCTCCTCCGAGAGAACAAGCACGGCCTGACGTCTCCAAGTATCGGGGTTGGCTTTGAACCGAGACTGTGAAAGCACATTTTTCCAAACTTGTTGGGATCGTGTTTCATTTCTAGACCTTTATTCTCCGAGGGACAATGAGAAAGAGACGCAGCTTAAGAAGTCTTGGGCTGAGAAATGAAGTTCCTTTTCTTTGCTGCCATTAAACCGAGCAGGGGGAGAAATGAAGCTGAGGGGTTCATGTTTCGCTGTCACAACAGAGCACAGAGGCCAGACGGCAGCGGCTCAGTAGGAAGGCCTGTCTTTGTCTGAGCTGAAGGCCGCGGTCTGTCTGCTGCCTCCCCGGGTTCTCGTCCCTCCACTGGACTCCCTTTGGGTGTTGACCAGTCAGGAGCTGAAACGAGACAGAGCAGTGAGCTGAACAGTTGGCCCCAGACCGATCCCTGGTCAGGGGGCTTCTTTCTGCGCCCGGCCCTGGGGTACAGTGTGGGCACCATGGGGTTACCACACCACCTCCTGAGGCCGAGAACATCTTCCCAGTGAGGCCAGAAACGTCCATTCAGACCTCGGCCTTGTTGCTCAATTTTTCATCTACCACTGTATCACTTTGTTGGCCACTTATCAAATCCTGACTCGTGCATAGCTCTCATAATAGCCCCAAGCCTCCAGACCTGCTGCCCCATGACTGTCTACCCGAGGCCTGAGCATCACCACGCGCAGGGTTCAGAGCCAGGGCTGCCACTGCTCATCACTACCCTCTCCAGGCCTTATTTGTCCTCATCTGAAAAGTAGGGAAATGCTGAAGCCCCAGTACTTTGGCCACATGATGCCATGAGCTGACTCATTGGAAAAGACCCTGATGGTGGGAAAGATTGAGGGCAGGAAGAGAAGGGGACGAGAGAGGATGAAATGGTGGGATGGCATCACCAACTCAATGGAAATGAGTTTGAGCAAACTCAGGGAGACAGTGAAGAACAGGGAAGCCTGGTGTGCTGCAGTCCATGGGGTTGCAAAGAGTCAGACACAACTGAGTAACCGAACAACAACAGCAATTATACCCTCCTCCCAGAGTCGTCATGGTAATTCAATCAGATGCCTTCTATAAAGTGAGTACACCATGCCCCCCATAGAGCACACACTCAAAGATGCCAATTCTTATTTTGAAGTGTGGGAAGGAGCCCATGGAGGAGGTACTGGGAAAGAACCTGGGACTGTGAGCCTCAGCAAAGAGGGAGATGGAGCGGGACTCAGAAGGAAAAGAGACCAGGAGGCTGGGTGGAGACGCAGCTCCTGCTCACCCTGCAATTTCATTTGGAAACATCCGCATTGAAGATTTTAAAGTCGTCCATCATTTCCATTTCTTTCTCTCTCTCTCTTTTTACACTCATCATTGTTCCAGAGACATTCAAATTTAGAGGGGCTCCTGTATTTGATTTGAGGCTCTAATAGTCTAGAAATCAGAAAATGCAGGCGGGGCTTCTGTCTCCAGCCTTTTATCCTCAGATGAATGAACGACTTCCTTCACCACTGGGGGCTGTCAGTGTTTCCCTTCCTCCCCAACCTGGATTGGCGATTACCTCTGTTTTTAGATTCTAAAAGCCATGGGAAATTTGCAGCACAAAGCAATCATACGGCAAGTTCCATTTGCTAATGGACCGGTCATTAATGAATGTAAGTGATGACACACACGTGGAACAATGTGGGTGACTGGACCTGTCCCCAGGCTTGCTCAGGCTCAGGATAAGGGGAGAATTTGGCAGATCTAGAACCATGTCACTGGGGCAACTCTGAGTGATGTTTCATTGGAGTATTTAACTCCTGCAGAAGCCAAGGCTAACCTGTTAAGGTCCATAAACCCCTCAAACTCAGCATTGTATAAGGTATGGCTTGAGACTGGAGCTGGCTAAGTGATGATGTCATAAACTACAGGTTCATTTGAGCATTGTGGTACAGCCCATTCCACACTACCCCCCCACCAACACACACACATGCAAAAGACTGACTCCTGCTCAGCAGTAGTAGTATGCTCATACTACTTTTATGGTCTTTGGAAATAAATTATTCCAATATGGGGTGGGATTTTTGCTTTGTTTTTGCTAATTCTCTGCTAGTTTTATTATTCCACATAGCCTTTATCCCTTTCACTTTGAATTACAGAGTTGATTGCCGTATTGTTTTTCTTTGACACGTAAACCCAAGTGTGATTTAAAAAAGAATTTTTCAAAAGGGGAAACATTCAGGATAAATGTTAAGGACAGTGTGTTTGAAAAAGCTGAGTTCAGTTTTGTTTGGGCGTCATCGCCTACTAAGTGTAGCACAGCCTCCAGGTTGCCCATCAGCACCAGGAAAGGTTGACCCCTCCCCATCTGGTTTCTCCCTGTGCCTCCCCTGTAATGGGGTCCTAGACCATACAGCATCTGCTACTCAACCCATGGAAACGCTGAGAGCCGGCAAGAGTAAATCTCCACAAAACAGAACTGTGATCACGGAATGTACTCTGTGTCTTTGTAATTATACCCAAAGTAGCGGTTACCCTGATAAAAACTGAACAAGAAGGAGTTGGAGTTTTGTTTTTTTTTTTTTTTTTAAAGAGGGAATACAGAAAAGAAAAACTGTCTCTTTCCCTATCAGCTGTCAGGCTCTGTCTCTGAGGTGCTCCAGCATCGAGATGGCACCAAGATTTCTTTTGTAACCAAGATGAATAATCTATTTGATGACTTAAACTCTCACAGAAAATTTTAGAAGTAAACTCAACACTAAGAAATAACATTTACAGACCTCTTAGTCTCCCCTTTATGCAACACCTTCCTTCTAATTTCTCTTGTCAAAAAAAAAAAAAATGTACAACTTAGCTTTTCACTTCTGGTTTCCTTTTCTTGCGTCCACAGCAGTCTTCTCTGATCATCCTTGGATGCGTCTCATTTCCTCGCTTGTTTCTTAACTGTGGTCCTTCTCCTCTTTTTCCATTTCTACTGCCATTTCCCGTGCCTAGGAAACCTGTTTTCCCCTCTTCCTTTCTCTCCTTGAGGAAAAGTTCCTTGATCATTAGTGAGATGAAAACGACAAACTAGGACTGTGTTGGGGAGAGCTGAGACCGCCTGTTGAAAGCTAAACAGGCCCAATTTGAGTGACGCTGCCTGACAATTTCAAATGAGAATTGGTCAGAACAGAATTGCAAGACTCTCTTGGAATCTCTACACATATGTATTTGACATTTTACCCCAATCCAATTCCAGAGTCCGGATGGTGGAAGAATTTCCTTGTTTACTTGAGATAAATTCTCACCCATCATCTTTTGTTCCCATGAGACCATTGCTCATAGCCCTCGAGGACTGCCTCGTAGGACCCTCACATTGCTACAGTCGAATGCTCATTATTGTGCACAGCTAGGAAATGCAGCATCCTGATTAATTTCGTGTTCTGACTAATTGAGAATTACAGTGTACATCTTCTAATCTAAATACCAAACCTAAATGAACTAGGTGAGTCCTTGGAAAACTCAGAAGCAACTCATGGAATATCAAGGTCACCACAGAAGTGCTGCAGATCAGCAGAAGGACAAGATAATTGGGGTTTCCATTGAATACAAAGTAAATGTAGCTTTGGGTGTGTAGCGTCAGGGAGCGAAAATAAGTGTACCATTTCGAGCACATTATTTTTATATATATATAAATTCAAAATGTTTTGAAATGTTTTAAGTGTTCAAAGGAAAGAAATTCATGGCCTGCCAATTTACAAAACAATCTCTGTGTAATAAATCCCAGGTCTGTAAGAAAAAGTATATATGTACACACATATACACATACCCTCATGCACTCAAGTCTGGGAAAATAGCCACCAAAATTTTAACAATCGTCTCTCTTGGTGATGGAATTAGAGAGGCTTTTGTTTTAGCTGCCCTTTCTAGTTATAAAAGATAATAGTTAAATATTCCTTCTATAATGTAAGTGAATAAACAAATAACCTTAGTTGAACCAAATCAACATGGCCAGATAAATAAAGGCAGCACAGAAACCCATTTAAATGTAGGTTAAGAATGGATTAAATGTAAAGAATGGTAGCAGAAGAAACCTTCCTGTTCAGAAAACAAACATCACACCAGCCGTGTTGTCAAACGTGGACTTGGCTGGGGAGGGCGGTGCGGAAGTGATACTGAGGTGGAGTTTGGGGGACTGCCGCTGCCTTGGGGAGTATACACAGGATTTGGGTCATCGCCTGGTTGTTACAGGCAGGGCTCTGCGAGTCATAAAGGACATGATTATCTTGGGGTCACAAGAAGGGGTTCTTACATTTGCAATGAAAACAATTCCTTGTCTGCATTTCTGCATCTGTTTCTAACTTCCTAGACAGAATCAGATATGGGAAACCACATCTTGGTTTCAATACCGATTCTCCCCGACTGAGGGAAGGGGGTTTGGCTTGAGCTTGAAGTCAGACACCATCGGGTCTCCCCAGGACCCCGTCCTGGTCCCTCCCAGCACAGGGATGCTTGCTGGCCTTCCCATCCTACCGGTTCCTCCCACCCCGGCTTTTCCTCTCCAGGGTCTCCACATGGGGGGGCATCTCATCTCTCCCCCTTGTTTCCATCAAGGTTAATGTTCCATGAGACTGACCTGCTCTGAGGAAAAGGCAAGCTGACCACACCATAGTGTTCATAGGTGTGAAAAGAGAAAGGAGCCATGGGTTCTGGGAATATTTGTGGAGGGAGACACCATCGGTGAGGGAATTTTATCCCATTCATAAAAGGGCTTGATGGAGCTTCCACATTTAGAGCAGGCATTGCCAATCTAGGATTGCCCACCCGATTGCTTCCTACATCTGTCCATGAGCAAAAGAGACCATGCCCTGGAGGAACACATCTCCAGCTTCTGGAAGCCCCTGCATTCTCCAGAGATCAGAACAGAGGCCCCATCCTTGCTCTGCCCTTTCCTGCCGTCACCTGCACCTTCCCTATATTGTCGTTGTTGTGTTAGTCGCTCAGTTGTGTCTGACTCTTTGCAACCCCATGGAATGTAGCCCGCCAGGCTCCTCTGTCCATGGAATTTTCCAGGCAAGACTACTGGAGTGGGTCGCCATTCCCTTCTCCAAGGGGCTATTTCTACCCCAGGGATCGAACCTGTGTCTCTTGCATTGCAGGCAGATTCTTTGCCATCTGAGCGACCAGGGAAGCCCGCACCTCCCCAAGAGGCTCTCAAGTCCTCAGTGTGCCTCAGCCTCTCCTGTACTTGCTGCTGGCCCTGTAACACTTCGCGCTGGGCAGTGGTCCTGACTTCCATGGGGCTCTGCTACACCCGCTGATCTAAAGCTCCCTGTATATGGCAGACCAGTCTTCTTTTTTTAACCCCTGTAGTACCTCTTACAGTTTTGTGCCAAGACTCACCTATCAGTTAAGTGAAAGGACTCTCAACAATAGAGTCCCTAAGTGATGAAGAATTGGCATCCTTGACCTTTTTATTTTTTAGCACTTTACAGCTTTCAGATGATACACAGCATCTCACATGTTCCTCACAGCGACCTCAACCTCTTAAAGCAGGCATTCTATCACCCCTGCTCTCCAGATGGGAAAAATGAAGCAAAAAGGGTGGCCCAAAGCCACCCAGGTAGTTACTGGGAGCAGACCTTGGAACTGTGATTAGGGGCTAATGCTCCTGCCACTGTGACAGTGGTTCTGGAGCCCGGAAGCTCATCCAACTGCCCTGGGGAGATGGTACAGAAACAAGGGTGGAACACACCCCACCCTGGACCTGAGGAGACCCTTGGTGTGAGGCCCCGCCACCTACATTGTCAACTACAGGTGACTCTGACGCCCCCCCACACACACACACAGCCTCCCCATACCTACAGCTCTGACGCTGCACCCCGATCTGTGACACCAAAGCTGACAACCAGCAACTTTACAGGCTAGCCCTGACCCGGAAATCCAGTTCATTTACACCGCCCAGGATCTTCCTTCTTTAGAACATCGCTGGGTTAACAGCTCAACTTCTAGAAAGCCTGAGGTTAAAAATGACCGTGCCTGTTCATCAGCCCCCAGCAGAAGGGGTCAGGAGAAGGTGACAGCCGTACTTATGAAGGCCTCAGAAAAGCTGCTGAAAAGCCTTGGAACCAAGAATAAGGGCCCACATTCGTCAGCCTGGCTCCAAACCAGTTGGACCTCAGCTCATGGGACAGGTCTTGGAAAGACCCTTGGGTTCTCAAGACTCTGTAAAGCCAGGGACAAGGACGCTGGCAACTAAGTGACCACAAACCCATCCAAGAATTACCCATAGAGGGTGGAGGGTTCGTGTATGGTGGAAAGTTCTTCCCATCGGGAAGGAATATGTTAAATGTGAGGGCAGACTCCCCAGCAGGCAGACTGCTAAGAGCCCAGTCAGGAAAGAGACCATCAGCACTCAAGTCTCCAGGACAGTTAGGAATTGGTGTAGGGAGTCCTTGGAGCTGACTTAACCTGCCCTGAACCTGGCGAGTGGACACCCTCAGCCCATGATTTATGGGGGAGACTGGGCTCCCTGCCTGAGCGCCGTATACGGGTCAGCCTGGAACCCATTATAATAATCATCGGGAGAATCAGCTTGGAGACAAGTTGAAGCAAGCTGAAATTTGAAAAACACATTAACAGAGGTCTGAAGGGATGCCAGAAGAGCCTGCCAGCAGGGGCAGCTGGAAGGCCAATTTTTCAGTCAATACTGAAAGGTGGTTGCTTAAATCTCCGAGTCAAATACACAAGATTTTCTCTCCGGCTCGGCTCAATACTCCCGTTTAATTGCTCTGGGGAGTCTCTCCACTGACGCATCTAACACCCAAATACCAAGAGCAAAGGGGGAGAAAAGCGTCTCATTGACGTGCAAATGAGGAAATGAGGTCCTGGGCGCAGCCCTGGGTCCTGCTGAAGCGTCTCCTGCACTGACTGCCCCACTCCCCACCAAACCCAGGGGGTCAGCGAGGCTGGGGATGGGCGGGCGTCACCTCTCAGCTGCCCTCAGGACTCTGGGGGGGGCAGCTCCTCACCCCTGCAGCCCCAGGGGGGCCTGACCAGGCCCTGAGAGGGTCTTCAGGAGCCAGAGTTTTCACAGGGGAGAGAGGGGAAGGGGGCTCAGAGCCCAGAGCGAGGGAAATGTGAGCCACCGAAGAGCGGTCCCACATTTGACGCAGACGTGATCAGTGAGGAGAGCCTCGACTGGGGTCCTGAGATTGGGGAACAGAGGGGTCTCTGAGGGAGCAAGGCCCAACAGCCTGACCTTCAGAGGGAGTCCTGACAGATGGGTGGTTCCTGACAGAAGCCCTTCCCCGTGATGATGCCCACAGAGGAGGCCGGGGCTGGAGCTGGAGGAGGGGGTGCAGCCCTTGCTCACTTCAGAGCTAAGCAGGGTGTTATCAGATATAGGAGAAACCCAGGAGAACTGCGACCTCCACCAGGACGAAAAGGAAAAGGCAGGCCCTGGGGGCAGTGACACCAATCCCTCAAGGCAGAATTTTATTTTGTCTGCTGCCAACCATCTGAGATGACTATGCTTTTGAATTGTGCTAGAGAAGACTTTTGAGAGTTCCTTGAACAGCAAAGAGATCAAACCAGTCCATCGTAAAGGAAATCAACCTGAATATTCATTGCAAGGACTGATGCTGAAGCTCTAAAACTTCAGCCACCTGATGCGAAGACCCAATTCACTGGAAAAGACCCTGATGCTGGGAAAGATTGAAGGCAGGAGGAAAAGGGGATGACAGAGGATGAGATGGGCAGATGCCATCACCGACTCTATGGACATGAATTTGAGCAAGCTCAAATAGTGAAGGACAGGGGAACCTGGCGTGCTGCAAGGGTTTCAAAGAGTCGACTTAGCGGCTGATCAAGAACAACCACCATCAGAGACAAGGAAGAAGCCTGGTGAACTTGAACTCAGGGTGCCTGCAGAAGCTGTTCAAAATACTTTCCGTGGAATTCAGTAGGTCTGGGTTTAAGTGGCTCGAGGGAGGCCCACCCACAGCTCCGAAGGCTTGGTCTTCATTTCTCCGAGCCTCTGGCTCACACAGCACTGTTTCCCATTCACCCACAGTATGGGGGCCGTTACTTGTCCACACCTCCGCTAATCACACCCAACAATCAGAAATCCATTCACGTGGGGCCCAGAAGATCCGACAGAAACATGGCCGTCCTGAAGCCGAGAAGACCAAGTGCAGCTGCCTACGCTTGGGGGCCTCGACTGTGTCCGTTCCTACAGGAAGGTGCCCGTGGTCTGCCCCAGACAGACAGCCTGAGGGGCCAGTCCAGCTTCACCCACTCACTGGTTGTAGAACCTTCGATAAATCATATAACCATTCTGAAATTCAAGCTTCCCACCTCTTAGGGGATTAGCCATGTGACTGACATATCACGTGACTTGTATGGAGGTCACCACATCTGGAGAAACCTCATTTTGTGGGTTCATGGGGACTAATAAGCTTTTCTGAGTATTAGAGCTTCTTTTGGAGGAGGGCAGTGAGGGCCCTCTCAGAAGGAGGGGGCCCCTATTTGGGACACTTGGGATGGGGAGGTGGGTGGGGTGGGGAGCATAGGGAAAAGCTTGCTCAAAACACAGAGATCAACCATCAGAAGCGTCTTGCCAGGGGCCCCTCTCTGGCCCTTTCCCCTCCCCTGGGAGCCAGGCCTCTGGCCCAGTGCAGTCTGGGGGTCTCTGCATCTGGGGTACTCACCACGGGCCACATCACCCTTGTGCAGCTGTCAGCTGTCCACATACCTCATGACAGCCAGAGTCTTGCCATCTCGACTTCCCTGATCATTTGCTTCTGCACAAAAAGGCGTGAGGGGAAAAGGCTGTGAGTTCAGGTCAAGATGGGGCCTTTCTTTGAGCCCCTGGGGACCCCCCATACACACACACACACACACACACACACAGGACACGGAGGGTGCCCAGACCCCTCCCCCACTGCACACTGGAGACGCCTCCAGTCCAACCCTATCTGGCCATGAGGGGGAAACTCCCACAGCCCCTAGACGTTCAGGGGTCACATTCTCGAGTCCCCCCGGACCCTGAGCAGTGTCAGCATGGGGTCTTTCCTGAGGGATCCCAGTCTTCCTGTTTCTGGTGGGGATAGGATGGGCAGACACCCCAGAGCCTGACAACCAAGGCTCAGCGTCAGAAATCCTAGGCTGATGGGGGGGAAAGGTGAGGGAGATACAGAGAAGCATGAAAATTAAAGGAGGTGGCTATCCCCCTGCTTCTGGATTCCACACACAGGGTTGTGTTTCTCTGCACAGAGATTCCTAACCAGGGGCTCGGCTGGGGGCTGGCATTCACCTAGAGGAAGGGGTAACTTTCCTCTATTACAAGCCATGTCCAGGGACCACCTAAGCCCAAAGAGTGCCTTTTCCCGTTTTACACCCACACACTGTTTGGGGTCTGGGAAGGGCTGTCCCCTCCCCTCTTTTCACATCCTCTCTTCCTCCTCTTTCTCAGGGTCCATCGTGAGATCTGCAACCAAGAGACCCTTACTTCTGTTTTGGTTCAGGCTCAGAACTGAAAGTGGGTTGGATTCTACTGGCCCAGACCAGGTACTAGAATCCCGTTTCTCAAATTTCCAGCTCAAGCGCCCCCACAAGGAGACAATGGGAAGAAGTGGTCTGGGGTTTGAGCTAGGTACCCCTAGTCTATTTATCCTGTTCAGCCCTCCATCCTGCGGGGAGGATGTGCTGGTGAGAAGGACAGGTGATGTAGGTGGGTGAGGCACCGGGAGCCTAGAAATTCAGAAACTCTGATAAGCGTACCTCCTGGTGTTTATTAACCAAAACTCTTTCCACTTTTTCATTTAGATCTATCTCAAGGGTCTCCAGCAATAAAATGTGGCCAAAATCAATCACAGTTCCCAGGCACACTAAGGTGAGCTGGTATTAGAATGACAGTGTCACGAAAGCCATTGAAAAAGTTCTCAAATTCCCATCTCTCCATTGGTATAACCCCACTGTTAAAAATAGGAGCCCTAATTCACACATCCCCAAGTGACCTTCCGCATAAATGAGCTACGTAAACGGGGAACCTGTGGGTTTAGAGATTTTTCTCTGCAGGCCCCCGGAGCAACTAAAGATTAGCTCCAATCAGAATGAATGCATTTCCTTTACCAGTTTGCTTCAGAGGTTCAAGAAGCTTTGCCTACTGGATTAGTTTTAACCTAAACTCACCCTCTTGTCATTCCTGGAATCAGGTGAGTCACAGATTTTATCTTTCTTCCCAGTTTTGGAAGCCAGCAGATAATGGGGAAGGTGGAACCTTCCAGTGTGTGAAGAGAAAGCCTGTCTGGAGCCTCCCTGGAGGCTGAGGAGCAGAGGAAGGCTCTGAAATCCTCCCCCAGCTGCAGGAGAGGCTGAGGGGGAAGCCCCTTGAAAATGAACGCAGGAGGGACCCTTTAGGCTGGGTGCATCAGCCCAGCTTGAGAAACATCTGAACATCCAGGATGCAAAAGAGGATTCAGGCACAGTGGTCACATGACTCGTCAGGGGCTGTGACTGAGTAAAAGGTCATAGCCTGGGGGTGGGCGGGATGGTACCCAGGCTGGCCCTCAAATACGTTTGTTGCTGTTGTTCAGTTGCTAAGTTGTGTGACTCTTTGTGACCCCATAGACTCTAGCCCGCCAGGCTCCTCTGTCCATGGGATTCACCAGGCAAGAATACTGGAGTGGGTTGCCATTTCCTTCTTCAGGGGATCGTTCTGACCCAGGGATCGAACCTGCATCTTCTGCATCGGCAGGCGAGTTCTTTACCACTGAGCCACCAGGGAAGCCCACTAAACAGAGCTGAAGTTGTTAGTGGAAAAAACATCCAATAGGAGTATTGATGAGGCTTCTCTTTCTTGCTTACCCTTGGAATCAAGCCGAGCCTGAGGTTTCTCCATAATCTCATCCTCTGAGGCCTTCAGGTTTCGGATCAGAAAGTATGTGGTCATCTTCCCTTTCCCTTTCACTTCAATTTCACCCCTCTCAGTTATTTCAAACCCTTGATTCTCCAGGGCTCTGCACAGAGAAGAGAAAAAAAAAAGCTCCAGGTCACAGAGCTGTGAGTCGAGAGTGGCCTGCAGTGGGCAGGGTGATGTGCAAGAAGCCTGAGACCCAAGTGAACAGGGCAGGGCCCGTGCAAAGGGACAGGGCTGCAGGGTGACTAGGAAACTGCACGTGTTTACATATTTACTGGCCGCTGAGAGAGGCTGAAGACACACCACAGACCAGTGCAGACTAACATCGCGTCCAGTTCACGGTCAGCTGCCTCAGCCAGGGCTCAGCACTCATCTGTCTTCCCTTGTCCTTGGCTTTGGCTGGTTTCATGGAGATTTCAGACCTTCACCAGGCTCCTCACATCCCCTCATTAGGGACCTGAGCTCCTCACCCACATGCTGCTGACTGTGCATCCTACTGCGTGACTTGTTGTTTAGTTGCTCAGTCGTGTCTGACTCTTTGCGACTCCACGGACTGGAGCCCACCAGGCTCCTCTGTCCATGGGGATTCTCCAGGCAAGAATACAGGAGTGGGTTGCCATGCCTTCCTCCAGGGGATCTTCCCAACCTAGGGATTGAACCTGTGTCTCCTGCATTGCAGGCAGATTCTTTACCACTGAGCCACCAGCGAAGCCCACTTTGTGACCTGATTCATCCACAAACTGGAACCTTTAGAGCCAAGACCCTGCACCTTCTCATCCTATTGACCACACCTGCCCTTTCCCCCAACTTTAGAGGTTGAAGTATCTTGTTGAAGGGCACCCACCCAAGATCCATTCCCACCTCCTCAAGGCCTAGCCCCCTGGACCACCTCTTCTTTGATCTTCAGCTCCTTCTCCATTTGCCTCCTTGCCTAAGCTTGCTAAGGTCTCTTGCTAAGCTTGCCTAAACAGCTTGCTAAGGTCTCTTCCATCCTAAATAGAAGTAAAAATCTTCTTACCTGTTCATCTTCTGCTTTAATGCCATACGAATGCTCGTTCCTTTTATCCTTCAACCCACAATCCAGTGTCTATTCATTCCCCCGCCCCCCGTTGACCACAGTTGCTTCTGATAATGTTCCCAAACCTCTATTTTTCCACTCCTTGCGATGGAATCCATCAGAGAGCCACCAGGGAAGCCCAATTATGGTTTATTTTTGTTCCATTCTTCCTCCATTAAAAATAGCCAGAAGGGTGCTTCTCTTCCTGAATTCTCTGCTTCTCCTGCCTTTTCCTTGACTCCTTCCTCCATCTGCCAGTGAAATGTTAGTTCTTCCCACTGTCCTTCTCACACACATCCCTCTGCAGGTGATCTCACCAACTCGCATGGTTTAATTACCACCTCTGTGTTATTACTCCAAGTCTGGTTCCCCAACCAACAGCCTGACTCCAGATTTCACCCAGCAAGTTAATGCCGCCTCTCTCTAGACGCCCCCCCAGTTCCTTTTATTCAGTACTTCCAAACCTGAGCTCATCGTCTGCCTCCTGGACTGGAATCCCCCTCCCTTGTCACATCTCAGATGATGAGATTCAGGCCCGAGTTGCCCCGGATGGAGACCTGGGAGACAGTCAAGGCTCCTCCATCTTTCTCAGCCCCCATTTCTAGCAATTACCAAATTTAATTGATTTTATCCTCAGATTCCTGCCGAAGAATGTTCTGGTTCAAACCAAATTCCTAACAAGTCTTGTCTTTCCCATCTCCTGATGCCTTGTAGTTCAGCCGGTAAAGAATTTGCCTGCAGTGCAGGAGACCCGGGTTTGATCCCTGGGTCGGGAAGATCCTCTGGAGAAGGAAATGACAACCCACTCCAGTATCCCTGCCTGGAAAATCTCATGGACACAGGAGCCTCGTGGGCTGCAGTCCATGGGGTTGCAAAGAGTCAGGCACAATTGAGCGACTAATACTTACTTACTTATGTTGACGAACTTAGAGAATGTGGCCTCTTATGAGTTCTCAGCAAACCACAAGTATTGTTTCATGCATATCGTGACCACTGCACTTCTCACACTTTAAAAATAATTATCTGTGAATATTCTTTCTTCCTGCACTACACCAGGGGTCAGCAAACTTTTTTCCTTCATAAAAAAACAGATAGGAAATATTTTCAGCTTTGGGACCACAGTCTCTGTCACAACGACTCAGCTCTGCTGTGGTAGCGTGAATGCAGCCATGGATAAGATGCAAATAAAGGTCCCGGCTGGGTTTCAATAAAACTTTACTTACAAAAACAAGCAACGGCTGAGATAACGGCCCATGACTATGATTTGTCAATTCCTTAACTGGACCACATGTTCTTTGAGAGGAAAAATTATCTCATGGTAGAGCCTCAACAATATTAATTGTCTGCCACAAGGTCCTCTGTAAGTGTGGCTGGAAGGAAAAACAGACTCCCTCTGCTGCCCCCATCTGATGGCTGCGAGGCATTCTGTACCTTCTGGAAGAAGAAGGGGCAAAGAGAGGCATGAGTAAGCGGTCACCTGTAGGTCGTGGGGCTGAGGTGCACTTTGTTGGGAAGCCCGTGACATTCCATCCGAGAGGCTGTGTTCACAGTGTCACCAAACAAGCAGTACCGTGCCATCTTGTCCCCCACGACACCTGCCAAGACTGGTCCCGTGTGGATCCCCACTCTGATCTGCACAGAGAGAACCTGACTGAAAAGGGACCATCAGATGCCCTTGCTTTTACTCTTAAGTTGAGGTATAATTTACATAAAAGAAAAAAGACTTTAAGGTATTTAGCTCCACCAGTTTGGCAAATACCCCTGAGCCACCGATCAAAATCAAATATAGACTGTCTTCATCACCTTGCAAAATTATCCTGTCCCCTTTCCAGTTAAGTTCCATCTCTCCCTGCAGAGGTCACCACTTTCTTATTTCCTCTCCCCTAGAGGGATTTTCCTGTTCTCCAACTTCACATACATGGAGTCATGTGGCATATTCTGTTTTGTATCAGACTTCATTTATCAAAATCCATGTTTTTGAGATTCACCCATATTATATGTATCAGCAGCTCATTCTTTTACTAGTAAATACTATTCTGTTGTAAGAATTACATCACAATGTATTAGCCCAGTCTTCACGAACATTTAGGTGATTTTCCATTTGGAACTGTTATAAACATTCTTATACAGATCTTTTTGTGGATGTACATTTTTCATTTTTCTCAGGAAAATATCTAGAAATGGAATTCTTGAATCACAAGGTAGATGTGTACATGTAGGAGGAATATTTTTCCCATTCTGTGACTTTATAGATACATTTTTCCTTAAGAACCATCATGGGTGTCCTCTTGAAAGGTCTTGCCACTTTCTGGAATTTGCTTCATTCCTATCTCTTTGCTATGTGATTTTTTTTTAAAACTACTCCAGTGGCTCAGCAGTAAAGAATCTGCCTTCAATGCAGGAAACACAAGAGACTTGGGTTCATTCCCTGAGTCGGGAAGATCCCCTGGAGGAGGGCATGGCAACTCACTCCAGTATTCTTGCCTGGAGAATCCCATGAACAGAAGAGCCTGGTAGGCCATAGTCCGTGAGATCACAAAGAGTTGGACACAGCTAAGCATGCATGTGGAAACAGAATTCTCTTGCAGCTTTCAACATCCTAATCAGGGTTACTTGTCTTTTCATCTTTCCATGCCAGATTTTCTTTTCCTTAAAATAAGATTTTAAACTCTTTTCTCTGAATCCTTAAAGGCACCTTTAAAAGCAAATGTGGATTATAGGCTTTACAAGTGACACAATGAAAGATCTCAATGAGTGTTAATTTTAAAACTGCAGAAGCAGCAGCACAATTCTCTTAAGGGAGAGGAAGTCTCCAGCCCTTTCCCCTACTTCCTTAAATAAACTCACATGATATGCAGTTTCTGGTGGATATTTAATGAGGCTCCTGTGTCACTATTCTATTTTTTTTTTAATATTTATTTATTTGGCTGTGCCAGGTCTTAGTTGCGTATATGGGATCTTTAGTTGCTGCATGTTAGATCTAGTTCCCTAACCAGGGATTGAACCTGGGCCCCCTACACTGGGAGCATGAAGTCTTAGCCACTGGACCACCAGGGAATTCCCTATTCCCTATTTCTATCCTTAGAATTGACAACATCTTTTCCTCTTGTTTTTTTTCCCCTTGGTAAGTCCACTGTGCAAGTTTCCAGGAATTCATTGTTCATTTTCAATCATATTGGTGTAGCACTATTACCATCTCTGTTGCCATGCCTCTTTCACAGACAGACACTCTATTTACACAACAGTGTATTTTCCATTTCTTCAGTGGCTTTCATTAGGGGTTTCTTAGGTGGCGCTAATGGTAAAGAACCTGCCTGCCAGTGCAGGAGACATAAGAGACGCAGGTTCGATCCCTGGCTCAGGAAGATCCCCTGGAGGGGAAGGCATGGCAACCCACTCCAGAATTCTTGCCTGGAGAATCCCATGGACAGAGGAGCCTGGGGGGCTACAGTCCATAGAGTCGCACAGAGTTGGACACAACTGAAAGGATTTAGCATGCACACACATGCGCATGGCTTTCATTAGAATTCTTTAACCAAAACACTTATCTCATTTCTGACCTTCTTGTCTCCTCTCTCATTACCTCCCTTCCTGATTTTTTATTTATGACACTGGGGTCTCTGTGTGTTTGCAATGGGCCGGTGTCATGGACATGACGTGTGAGCAGCTTTTGCTCTGAAGACTGCCACAGACACCACTGCCAGTACCTGCAGGACTTCTCAGCTTGTAAATCGTTAACGTGATGATGAATGTGGCACATTGCAGAATCCCCTATATAGGGGCTATCGCTAGGGAAGATCCTACTCCATCTTATAGTCAGCTTTGTTTTTAGCTGGCTGTTTAGTTGATTGCACAGATCTGATTGACAGGAGCTGCAAAGGGACCTCGATTTTTAGAGGACAGAGACGCTGCTCCAAACCACCTCGGGACCACTGGGATCAGCCGAGCAGACAGAAGACGGCATTTACTTTTCATCATCAAAAGCGTCCAACTTTTATAGTGTGAACAAACTTCCATACTTGGAAAAGCAGCTTCCTGTGTTCCTGTGAGAAAGGCGAGCAGATGTCTCGCTCATGGCCACGTGCTGGAGGGAAAGCTATTGTGAATATCTTACGGCACCACAGTGTCTGGCCTGCTGGCTGGAGGCAGTTTCACACCTCAGCCTGGTTCCGAACCCGTCAGACGGCATGTCGGATACACAACTTCCCTAAGTGAAGAGAAGTTGGCTGTTTAGTCAACCTGAACCACTTGTTGAAAATGCTCGAGCAAAGAGGCAGGAATTGGAAACGAGCTGGCTTCCTAAGAATGGAACTCCACAAAACCAGGGTTAGGGACAAAGGAAGCCTGCATTAACCCCATCATAACCCCAAACTCTGAAGCCTCTTCTCAAATTTGAGAGAAGCTGAGGCAATAACCTGGAGGAGAAAATGGCAACCCACTCCAGTATTCTTGCCTGGAGAACCCCAGGGACAGAGGAGCCTGGTGGGCTGCCATCTATGGGGTCGCACAGAGTCGGACACGACTGAAGTGACTTAGCAGCAGCAGCAGAGGCAATAACACCCTAATATCTCTGTTACTTTAACATATGGAAAAGAAGAGGCGAGTTGGGAGAAATGACCCATTTTAATTACTGTCACATACCCAGGAGCAGACTAATAGAATTCTACTATATTGTGTGAGGTAACTGGTATTAAGAACTCGGTTGCTCTCTACCTGGATGGGTTCTCCAGTAACAGGATTCATCACTTCTTTTGCAGAAATCCTCATCCCCAAGGCAAAGTTCGCTACACTCTGAGTGTGGCTTCCAACAGGCACTGGTACACCCCCCACCACCATATAAGCATCTCCTACTGTTTCCACCTATAAGGGGGGAAATACGAGGGAATTCAGAGGGTTCTCTTAATGCACTAAATATAACACTACATATTTTTTTGTCATTCTCTGGTAAAGAACCTGCCTGCCAATGCGGAACCAGGTTTGATCCCTGGGTTGGGAAAACCGCCCCCCTGCCTCTGGAGGAGGAAATGGCAACCCACTCCAGTATTCTTGCCTGAAAAATCCCATGGACAGAGGAGTCTGGTGGGCTACAGTCCCTGGGGTCACAAAGAGTCGGACACAACTGAGCGACTAACACACACATATTGACAGAAGGACCACATTAAAAGCCGGTGGTTATTTTCTATGGATGTGAGAAGCATGAGGGAAGGTGAGGTGAGGAAAAAAAATGACTCAGGAGATGTCACGAGGGAGCCAAAAGTTTTTTCTGCTTTTGGCAGAGGCAAGTCCCAGAGCGGACGAAGCTGTCTATTAGATTCACATATAATGCTATGCATTAGAGACACATTAAGGTTAGACTTGCTGCTGAAATGAAGGCGTAGTATTCTCTGGGAAAACAGTATGCCTCTTGAAGGCAAGCTTAGCATTGGGCAGTATAGGAGGATTTTTGAAAATTTTAAATTTTTAGCTCTTCCTCCCATCCCCTCTGGCATCCACACCAAACCCCAGACCAGTGAGGGGAGAGGAAAAATGAAGACCCAACACCAGGTATGCGCCCTGCCCTGGCACACAGGGACACACACAGCCCAGGGCACCACACACTTACCTTGTAGACCTCACGGACGCTGGTTAACCTGTCGAACTTGGAGTACATTGAATTCAGCATGTTCACTATCTGGATAGGTTCGCAGGCAGCACAGATGTTCGTAAACATCACCATGTCGCTGAAGAGAATCGTGCAGGTTTTAAATTCTCCTGCAACATAAACCAGGTGTCAGGGAGAGCCAAGGATGTAGAATAACAATTCTATTAATTCTGAATTCGAGTAGCCTTTAGGAACCAAATTTGACCATGGCTCAGGGAGAAGGAACCAGGTCCCCATCACCATTCACCATCCACCCACCAGACATCTGTTGCGTGTCTGTTATGAGCTGGTCATATGATATGAAGCAGACAGGGGTCCTTGCCCATAAGGAGTGCTTAGTCTAGGGAAGGAGACAGAGTGCAAACCAACACTTAATAAGATGTGCAGACCACCGGGGGATGTCAGGATGGTCTCGGTGGGCCCTGGTTTATAGAGAGGTCGGGGAGTTGAAGCAAAGCCTGAACTACAGAAGACAAAGGGAAGGGAAAGTTCCATGGAGGGGAGATTATTACCAGAGGTCCTCCTGCTCAGAACTCAGCAGGCACCCCTTCACCATGTACCCCTTTGTTCCAGGGACAATACCCTGCAGAGTTTACCCTCAGAGTGTCTTACCTTGACTCTTGCTAAGTCAGACACGACTGAGCGACTGACACTTTCACTACCACATCATTTCCAGTTGTGGTGAAGAACCCTATATGGTCACTGTATTATTATTATTATTATTCTCAAGGTAGAAAGAAGAAAGCTAGGCTATGGAGCTTAAGTAATTAGCCCAGGACCACAGTTGCTAACAAGCGATGGAGACAGACTCCAAGCCCTGATCCGCCTGGTTTCAGAGCGGGTGCCCCCAGCCACCAAGGCGCCCTGGGCGGGGCCAGGCACCCCTCACCTGCGGCGACCTTCCTGCCCTCCTTCAGCTGGTTGGCCGCGTGCTCAGGCAGCATGGCGTGCAGCAAGGTCTGGGTCTTTTTCTTTTCTGCCGCCAAGCGCTTGGAGAGGACGCGCAGCTCCTCCTTCTTCCTCTCCAGCTGGTTGGACAGCTCGATCTCCGCCAGGCGCTGCTGGTTGAGGAGGATGAGGTCCCTGGTGGGGTCGTGGGGGACGATGTTGGAGAGGTGCATCCGGCGCTCCTCCGGCTCCTGCAGGCTGCGGAGCCTGGAGCACAGGTACGTCATGCAGCGCAGGGGCTCTGTCCAGATCATCTGGCCTTCCCGCCCGGGACAGAGATGGGACAAGGCGGCATGTCACACAGCGCCCCGACCGTCTCCCCCACGGCCCCGTCGCGCTCCTCCCGTCTCCGCCGAAGGTCCTGAAAGTCCTCCCTTTTTTTTCTGTCTCCGTGTCCTCCACTCCCGCTCTGCCCACAGCAGCTCTCTCCACAGCTGCTTTTCTTACCTTGAAAGGGACTCCCGTCCATGACCTCCAAACGACCTTTTCTATAACACAAGTCTTTTCCTCGCTCGGCCCTTCTGCCATTTAAAGGCGTAGAGTGAATCCTGCTTCCTGGAGGCTCACTTCTGGGGACTTTTCTGACCCTGCTTTCACTTAGATTTCTCCTGCCTCTTTCCATCTCTCCTTTAGGACTTTCACTCATCCCTTAGAGCTGGCGTTACCGCTCACCAGCTGCACTCCCACAGTGAATTTACAGAAAAACCTTGCTTCCTGGACTCAAGATACCTAGTACTTTTAACAATTGATGTCTATTCTCTTATTATAAAAGCAGTAGACATTCACTGCAGAAAATGCGAAAAAGTGGAAGAAAATAATAAAAATCATCCACAATCACACCACAGATAATTACTGTTAATATTTGGGGGTATATATTTTTACTCCCCCCAAAATGGGATTATCAGCCATCTTCTTTGTGTAATCTCAATTTTTCACTTAAATTCTGTAATAGGTATTCTTTCATAGCATTAAATATGGATAGGTGTTATTGTTTGCTGGGTACCTGGATTATACTGTACTTTGTTTAAGCAATAAGCTAACATTGATTATATTGTGTCTATTTCATCATTCCAAATACAGTGAACTACCTTGAAGTACATCATTGTGCATAATTGTGGCTATTTTGTTAAAGGATATATTCTTAGACAAAAATATGCTCATTTTAAGATTTTTGATACATATTGCCAAATTGCCGTCTAAATTGTACCAGTTTACAGTCCTTGTTACAGTGATTTATTATTATTATTGTCTATTAGGTGTTTATACATGGATGTCTGCAACTGGACTCACGTTTAGTTCCATCTACAAATCTTTTTTCTTAGCTCTTTTATCACAGACATTTTTAGTTCCTACCATGACTGAGGCACACTGTGGAGGAGGATACAGCAGTGACTCAAACTGACAAAAGTTGCGCTCAAGTTGTCAATACCATCTTTCCTTAATCACACCTTTATGACCAGTTACCTAAGCAAGAAAGCTAATAATTACCCAAATGTTCTCTTTTTTAACCTCTACATCCAGTCACCAATTTCTGCCTTAACTACCTCATGAGTCTGTTCCCTCATCACCACCCCAGAGTCCCTGCTTGAGTGCACTCAGCACTCTGAGCTTCCCACCTGCTCTCCAGGGGCGGCATCCCCTGGCCTCCCAGACTCCATCTTCTCAGCACTCTGGTCCATCCTTCACATGGCCCCGGAATGACCATTCTAAATCTCAAATCTGATCATGGTAGACACGTAAAAAATGTCTCCAACTACAGGATAAAGCTCAAGTCCTCATCTAGCCTCTTCTCCCATCATTCCACTCTAAAATTCAATCAGGGTTCCCAGAACATGTCATTTTCCTCTCAGATGGCTCCACCACTCTGCCTGTGTTTATGCCTACAATACCTACTAGTCCAACAGAAAGCTCAAAATATGTGCACCTTGTAGCATATTAAAAAATTAATTCAAAATGGGTCAAAGACCAAATGTAAGAGCTAAACCTATAAAACTCTTAGAAGAAATCATAAGAAAAGTTTCATGATGTTGGATTTAGCAGTGATTTCTCTGATGTGACACCAAAACCACAGGCAACAAAAGGAAAAATAGGTAAATTGGAGAATATCAAAATTAAAAGCTTGTGTGCAAAGAATACAATCAACAGTGAAAAGAAAACCCACAGGATGGGAGAAAATATTTGCAAATCATAAGGGGTTAATATCCAGAATATATGAAGAACTCTTACAGCACAACAATAAAATCCAAACAACCTGATTGAAAAATGGGCAAATAATTTGAAAAGACATTTCTCCAAAGAAGATAAACAAACGGCCAAGAAGCACATGAAAAATGCTCAACATCACTAATTGTTAGGGAAATGCAAACTAAAGCCATGGTGAGATACCACTTCATACCCATTAGGATACTATTATCAAAAAAAAAACAAAACCCAAAACAAACAATGACAGAAAAGAACAAGTATCCATGAGAAAGTGGACAGGTTGGAACCCTGATGGGAATATAAAATGGTGCAGCAGCTATGGAAGACAGTATGGCAGTTTCTCAATAAATTAAAAATAGAATTGCCATGTGATCCAGCAATTCCTCTTTTGGATATATACTGAAAGGAACTGAAAGTAGGAACTCGATGAAACATTTGTACACCAGTGTTCCCAGGACCATTATTCGTTATTCAAAAAGTGGAAGCAACGCAACGATTCATTGACAGATGAGTGAATAAGTAAAGTATAGTCTATACGTGTGGGAATAATATAATAATCATTCAGCCTTAAAAGGGAAGGGAATTCTGATATGTGACAACGTGGATGAACCTTGAGGACATTATGCTAAGTGAAAAACAACTGTCACGAAAGGACAATATGATTCCACTTATATGAGGTACCTAAATTAATCAGATTCATAGAGACAGAAAGCAGAGTGGTGGTTGTCAGGACGTGGGGTTGGGGAAAACAAGGAGTTGGTGTTTCATGAGCATAGAGTTTCACTTTTGCAGGATGATTAACTTCTGGAGATGGATGGTGGTGTTTGCACAACTTTGTGAATGCACTTACCACTACTGAACTGTACACTCAAAAAGGGTTAAAATGGTAAACTTCACATTCTGTAAATTTTACATAATTGAAACAAAGCCAAAACAAAAATGTGTGCCCTATTAACAGCAGGGCAGATGATCACGTTACCATGTAAAGGACAGACCATTACTTGAGTACAAATAGTACCACCTGAATTCTGAAAATTCTGGTAACAGAGACCAGAACTTTATAATTACATATAAATATAATCAGAGTTCCTTTATGCCTAAACTAGACATGGTTTGAAGAAATAAAGTATATTGCTACCAGATGAAGCCAAATGGAAAAAACATATGCTGCTGTCAATGTAGTCCCCCACTTTTTAGCCAGATGTTTTGAGGAAATTAGAAAACTGCTTCTTCCCTTTCTGTCTGGTCTCCCAGGGCAGAGAGCAACCCAGAGGAGCAAGTTACTACCTCGGAGTTTGAGCGCGGGCTGACCTCTCCAGGCTGCAGGCAACATCTCCCTGCGCACCTTCAGGACAAGTTAACTGTTGATAAATTTGCAGATGCTGAAAATGTTGAAGGTGACTTGGGGATGGACGATGGGGAAGTACTCATCTAATCGAATCTTATGGGTTTGGAGACCCAGGACGTATTTCTGAATGCTCACTCCAGCTTGTTTGACCTGCAGCTATACACAGGGGACACACGTGAGACCACAGAAGAGACAGCAGGCTGAACAGTAACCATTCCCCTAGAAATCACACACCCCACCATGCTTTATGAAGGGGATGGAATAAATACCACGGTAGTAATGAAACATTTAAAAGGCAAACCTGCAGCTGATCTCTGAAAGAGAAAAGAACAGCATGGGAGTGCCTGAAAGCACATTTATTTCTTGACTCGCAAGAAAGAGGTTAAAGCTGTCCATGGGGATAATAGTTCTTTCCTAGCCTTAGTCCTCTCTTCTTTCTTTGCCTCTTTGGAATTAACTAATAAAGGAATGAGAAAATTCTGTAGCTTGGACCCGACACCCAGATCTGGGTGAAGAAATGAATTCATGATGGAGATGGGGTCACCTTTCACTGCCATCTCCAGGGAACACCCAGAAGGAAAAAACAAAATAAGTGTATGTCCTTTACATAAAAAGTCCAATACCAACCCAGGTTATCCAGGAACACTTAAATTAACTTCACTCTGTCAGGCTATAGAAATCAACCTAACCATGTGGAATAAGGGTCATTAAATTGTCTATTTCTATGCCCAAAACCTAAAAAGAAAGGGAGTGTTTAAGTAGATCAGAATTTTAAATGTTAATAGTAGCAGTAATAATAATAATTAATACTAATATCCTCATGGCATTGGGGGAAAGTCACAGTACATAGCTTTATAATGTATAGTTATTTCATACAGGAGTGTTTGATTTTCTCAGATCATAAATTCTTTGCAGCCAGAGATGACCCTCACGTGATGTTTACTCAAACATCACAGAATCTGTATCCAGCATCTACTGGTAAGGGATTATGTGACATATATATGCGTTCACATAAATATCAGAGGAAGTCAGAATGGCTGAAGGCATTTTTAACTGGCAATTTTTGGACCAAATTTATTTTGCCCTTAAATGAGTTTATAATTCAATTTTATCAATCAACTTTATCCAAAGAAACTGACCACACTTAAATGGTCACTGTCCACCACCCCTCCCACAGAACAGTGGACACAGGCCTCTTCCCCCCTCGCCCCCCCACCCCCACCCTTCAAGATGCAGAAAGACAAGCCTGGTGGAACTCAGCCATCCACGGTGGCCGCAAAGATGGGGAGTGGTCACATTTAGAATCCTACCCTCCCACTGCTGCTGTGGGCTTTTGTCTCTTGCTGGAGTGACTTCAGCGTCCCTTCTCTTTTCTCTAATGGCAAATTTGCTCATGCACCCACTGGTTCAAACCCCCTGGAACTGCTCCTTTCTGCACCCATCAAGAAGATGCTGCATTCTGGTTTCTGGAAGATGCCACAATGGAAAGGAAGGCAGCAGTCCTGCCAGGCTAAATCCTAGCCTCCCAAACTCTGGGTACTCCTTGGGGACTTGAAAGTCCCCAACAGCTGTCAAAGACTATGCGACTTACTCCCCTCCCCAGCCTATCCCGTTCAAGAGAGACAAGTCCCCCTTACTGATTCATCAAATACCACGTGGAAGGGAAAAGCAGTGCAGAAGGTCTTCTCTTCTATCCAGAGCCGCTCAGGATAAATTGGCTCAAAGGTGTCCCTGAGATGCCCTGGATGGAGAAAAAGAATCCCGTTCGTTCACAGACAACACTCGGGCCACCAACCCCACAGACTATCTCAAACGTTTTCCCAGCAAAGCGCAGTCCTGCCCCTCAGCATCCCAAGCTCCCTCAGCATCCCAAGCTCCCTCAGCATCTCCAGATGGCCATGGCAATTCTGCTTCCAAATTAAAACAAACAGAAAACTTGCTACCAGGTTGAGAAGCGCCCCCCTGCCCCCTGCCCCCTGCCAAGTTTCTGCCCGCCGCTCAAGGGTTCCTGGGCCAATTGAGTGTATCTCGCCATGAAAACAGGGCCGGCATTGAAACGCTGACAGCCAGACAATGAGCTCACGGAGCGCAGCGCACACGCCCGGCCGGCGTCAGGGACATTTGCCATGGAGCTCTGCAGACTGACAGTTTTGGGTGGCACATGAAAATTTCATCCAACAGCCCTATTTGGCAGGGCGTGGAGATTCGAAACAGAGCCTTTTTGATATGAAAATCTCCTTAGACAAAGGATGTCAATTGCATGTTTGACTCGCTTGCAGGGGCTTGAAGGACTCAAAATGCAGTCCTCTGAGCGCGGCTGATCTTCTCACAGACACATGTCATCACGACCCATGGTTTATGGCCGGGATTCTTGAGCCCCCTGTTCTGACTCAGCTCTTAGGTGCTGATCATGAGACCAGACATCAGCGGGGGCGCACCTTCGAAAGCCTGATACCTTCGCTTCACAGGTAGAAGGTGGAGCACTTAGGCTCCCCAGGGACATGGCCAGAAATCTGTGATCCTGGCTTGCGACCCAGTGTCCTTCACACGCCTGGACATCATGGGTTTTATCTACAGACTTCCGGGCCAGAAATGCCTCACAGTCCCGAAGGCCTGAGGAGCTGCGGCAAACTCCTGCTCTTGATACTACGTTGGCATTCATCTGCCTCCTATTCAACACAGTCACCAGTGGGAGCTCAGTCCTGTCCCCACTCCAGGAGCTTCCCCCGATTGCAGGGGAGACTGTGCCTCCGTGTCACCCCCAGCACAAGTCAAAGGGGCAAAGGAGAGCAAGTTAGAGCTAGTGTTTGAAAGTTATAAACCACGCCCACCAAATCCAAGCTCTGCAGAAATCAGTGACCATCCTCAGGATTCATGCCAGGTGGGTCTTCCACCAGTTTGTACCCTACCCCAAAATTAACCTTCCATACCTGTTTCCCATTGCTCCTCAGGAAATGGGGTTTTTTTTGTTTTGTTTTGTTTTTTGAGTATAGTTGATTTAAAATGTTGTGTTAGTTTCTGCTGTCACAAGGTGAGGTGAAAGTCGCTCTATCGTGTCCAACTCTTTGCGACCCCGTGGACTGTGGCCCGCCAGGCTCCTCTGTCCAAGGAATTCTCCAGGCAAGAGTACTGGAGTGGGTTGCCATTTCCTTCTCTAGGGGATCTTCCAGACCCAGGGATTAAACTGGTCTCCTGCATTGCAGGCAGATTCTTTCCCATCTGAGCCACCCTGCTGTACACCGTAGTGAATCCATTATACGCTTGCATATATCCCCTCTCTTTTAGATTATTCCCTCTGAAATGCTTTCAATTGATTTAATAAACCAGATGAATCCAGGGCTGAAAAAGAAATCAGTGACATCCTGATGATAGAGGACTCGGCCCATTTTTGTGCAGGAAACAATCACCCTGGTCTCAGAGCTGAGGTCAGGAGAAGAGACCACTCACCTTTTCCGAACATGACTATGCTCCTTACAACTTCCCAGTGGGACTTTTTCACGGCATGAACAGAGACACTCAAATATTTCTCTTTCATCCTAAGGAAAGCTGCCTCCGGGGCCTGCAGATAGCAGGGAGAGAAGCATATACCTCTTGTCATGTGACTGGTCATGTGACAGGAGGTGCATGAGCCCCTTTGGCTAGGATGGGGCCAGAGGAACAATGGGGCCATGCAAGGTCAACTTTAGCAAGATTTCATAAGCCCCAAGGCTGTTATCCAATTAATCCTCATGCTGTTTCTCCACCAAAGGCAGCAAGAACTTATTATAAAATCTCAAGGGGGCTGGTGTTGGTGACAGGAAAATCACCCAGTGACTTCTCTTCCTGTAGGTGAAGATTCTGCAGTGAGCAAAGCAAGCTTTGAACACCCTGAGATGCAAACATTGTGTGCTCCAGGAATCATAGGCTTCTTTGGATATTCCTATGAGCTCTGTGGACACAGAGAGCCATGTACCTGATAGATGTGATAACTAAACTGATAATAGTCACTCCACAAGCTGCAATTAAGGCAGCCAATCGCAGGCTTCTGAGTTCACTCCAGCCCCCAGACTGGCCCCAGCTGCAGAAATGGGCACTTAGGACTTGAAAGGTCAATTTGCATCATGGGAATTGCAAAATAAGCCACAAGCTCCAAATTTCAAGGCCTTTACGTTGGTATTTTCTTAACAGGCAAAAATGTTCCAAGCTAAGGTCCATTCCCAAAGAGCCTCCCAATTTTTATTCAAATGACCTTAACCCAGTGGTTCTCAACCAACAGTAACTTTGTTCCCCACCCCTACCCTGAGGAGTGCAGGGCACTCCGTGGCAGTGCCCAGAGACATTTTTGATTGCCACAACCTGGGATGGTGGGGGAGAGCTGGGTGCCACTATCATCTAGTGAGTAGACCAAGGATGCTGCTAAACTCCCACAGGACAACCCATCATAACGAAGAATTAGCTGGTCCAAAATGTCAGCCGGGCTGAGACTGAAACATCCTGCCCTAACTCCACTTTTAGAAGGTCCAGTTGATTCTGTTCTTTGCATCGATTGTTCTAAGACTGGTTGCTCCCCAGAGAAACTGTGCTTTCTGAAAACACAGCACACCCAGTACCTCTTGGTCTCTTTGGCTGTCCTGACTGCCTTGTGATCCCTTTGGCTTTGCCCTTCTCATCTGTCTGTGTGACTTTTGCACAATCAGAAACACCACATGCTCCTTCTTCCCCATCCTCTCCTCCTCCTGATTCATGTCAAGGATGTCCATGGTCACGTCAGTGTCGAAGAAGTCCTTGGCCACAGCTTCAGTGATCCCTGCAGCAGAAGGGCAGGTTGAGGGATGGCAGAAGGCAAAATCTTAAAGCAAATCAAGTTATACAACTTTTGATGAATATTCCAGAGTCCACCAAGCCCAGACCCTGTGTCAAAGCAGGCAGCACAGGACAGATTAATAAACTAAAAATAATAACTTAAAGGTGGAGATTTCTATAACTAGGCACTAAATATATCCCCACCACTCTTATTTCTAGTTTGGCATCTATTCATTGGTTTGTTTATTCCAGGAAGGCATGCAACTCATTAAACAAACTCTAGAGAAAATATAAGAAAAATTTAACTATAAAAGTATTAACGATCATGTTTTTAAAAGTGTTCCTCTGGGAATCTATCCCAGGGTTCTAATATAAAACATCAGAAAAGCATGCATGAACATGTTCATTTCAGCACTGTTTGCAATAGCAAAAGAGTAGAATCCACTGAAAATTCAACAATAGGTAACTAGTTAATTACGATATGGAATATGATTCAGCCATTGAAGTGGCTTCCCTGGAGGTCGCAGTAGTTAAGACTTTCCCTTCCAATGCAGGGGGGTGTGGGTTTGATCACTGGTCTGGGAGCTAAGATCCCACATGCCTGGGGCCAAAAAACCAAAACATAAAACAGAAGCAATATTGTAACAAATTCAATAAAGACTTTAAAAATGATCCACAGCAAAAAAAAAAAAAAAAAAAAATCTTGAAAAACAATAAAGATGAAAATCTGAAAGGGTGCCTTTTCTATAATACTGAATATAACAAAATGATATAATATGCAATTATCACAATTATGTGAAAACCCACATGATGAAAATGCTGAAATGAATCATTCCTTCATCTGGTGCTTGGAAACTTATTTTAAGGCTCAACGTTGGGAGTTATGGTCAAGATAGCAAAAAGTCAGGCTGCAAAAGAGATGGGAGTTGAACTTCCTACCCACAGCCGACTCTTATTCATCCTGGGGAATCTGTGGGGAAAGACATCCTTACTCTGTAGACCTCACGGCTCTGGGTCTGGTTAAGCCATCCCCATACCTGGTACAATGTGGCACAGACCGCTTCTATCAGAGTAGTAATGGAGAAGCATCTTCCCCTCTGCCCCTCTCTCCACACGAAAGGATGGTGCGTTCATCTCCTGTTTAAAAGACACAGCACATTTTTCCCGGTGGATACAGGTTGTCTAAATTATGCTCTTGAGACTTGGTGAAGCAACAGTACTTACTCATCATGTCACATAGAACTGTATCCCCAAACCCCTTCCAATCACATCCTGTGGAGAGTGGCCAAGGTCCCTACAGGTCCTTAGAACAGTCAGGGAGGAAATTTTTACACCTCTAGGATAGGCTAGGGTCTTTGACCCTTGTCTAGCAGGAGGAAGTTTCATAAGAAAAGACCTCCAGCCCCGTACCCCTTAAGAACAAGGGTGTAGAGTCTCTCCAGGGAAATGAGACAGGCTGGGACCCTTTGCTGCAGTTGCTGCAATGCCTGCACCTATACACGCCTCTCCTCAAGCAACAAAATACAAAGGAACTGTATGGGGCTAAAAATAACCATGTGCATGCAAGCAGTTGGGGCAAATGCTGGACAAAAGATTCAAAGGGACCAAAATCCCCTACCGCTACTTCTGAAGAGCCAGGAGCAAAAACTGGGTGTCAGGAGCAAAAGCAGGGTCCCGAGCGTGCCCCTGCACTCAACGCCACCAGAGGGGTGGGCAAAACGCCTAAGCCAGCCCCCCAGCTCGACCCCTGGATAACACCCCTACCCTCACCCCATATGAGGAACAAGCTTTGCTCCCTTTGGGGAGTAGGCAAGCAAGGGAACCTGTTATTTGTTCTTGCTCCCCCTGCTTCAGTGTTCATAAGTTCAGTCATGTCTGACTCGGTGAGATCCTATGGACTGTAGCCCGCCAGGCTCCTCTGTCGGTGGGATTCTCCATACAAGAATACTGGAGTGAGTTGCCATGCCCTCCTCCCCTGCCGTAGTAGGGGCTCCGATAAAGCCTTGCCCCCTCCCCAAAAAAACACCCACGATTTTTCAGCCCCTTAAAGTCGGGAATTTTATATTATACCTAATCGCCTAACCAACTCTATATGCAAGTATTGGTACTGTTGTTGTTTAATCACTGAGTCATGTACAACTCTTTTGTGACCCCCTGGACTGTAGCCTGCCAGGCTCCTCTCTCTGTGGGATTCTCCAGGCCAGAATACTGGAGTGGGTTGCCTTTTCCTTCTCCAGGGGATCTTCCCGACCCAGGGCTTGAACCCATGTCTCCTGCATTGGCAGAAGGATTCTTTACCACTGAGGGACCAGGGAAGCCATGTGCAAAGAGGAGGAAATTGAGGCTCAGGGAGTTTAAGGCCAAAATTCACTATAGAACATCTTGACCCCCAAATGAGTCTTTCTACCATGCCTCGCTGCTTCTATCTATACTCCAAGGGGTGGCTGGCTGCGTGCTTGGCCTGTGACCAACTGACTGTGAGCATCTTCAGTCTGAATGATCAGGAGCTTGGAGGAATTGGCATGTGGAGAAAAGTTCATCTCTTGCTCTGGAAATATAAGGCCATCTGTGCTGCAGTGTTGCACATCTGAAAAATCAAGGCTACATCCGAAGAGACCATCTTGCTCTGGGAATAAATGTTGACATCCAAGTATGTACCATCTCATGGTAGACGGTGCCAGGATGTCAGGATAATCCCTAGGGATGTTTGAAAAATCGTGGGTGTTTTTTTGGGGGGGATGTCTAGGGGAATCCCTGAGAGAAGCTCTTTTCTCACTCACTCGAGTAGTAAGCAGCTCAGCACCCGGGTTCACAGCTTTTGGCCTGAGTGAGGGAAGAGATCAAGGAAGTGGGTTCCTTCTGAGATTTTTGTTCTCTTCCATAGTGGTGGTGGTAGTAGGGGGTGGGGGTGAGAGAGTCAGAAGGAGGTAAAGAGGGGGTGCTCGTTAAAATGAGGGTTTTTCCCCAAGTATCTCTTTCCAAAAGCATATACATAGAGTATGGATGTGCATGTTTGCATTTGAGTAATCTGAAGAAGATTTGAGGCAGCACAATGTAAAAATATGATAAAACAGAAAAAGGTTACTTAAAAAAAATTATATCCAAATCCTACCTAGTGAAAAATAATAATAATAATAGAATGCAAAGGGGCTGAAATGAAACACAAGCTTTTGCTACCATTTCTACACTCACTTCGCACCCAAGCCTCAGCCACTTCCTAGACACAGTTCTTGAAGCTGGTGTTTTAATCCTTCTGATCATGTCTCCAACTCTCTGAATATTAGGATTATGCTCTTATATTTTACTTGAAATGTGGTTTTATAAAAGTGGAGAATCAGGGCAATGGTAAAATACTGAGAAGCCAACCAGAACATTGTTTTTGGAGACAGACACACCAGGGGATGGGTCTTGACTCAGCCCCCACAACCTGGGCAATTTGGGGCAGTTACTTTGCCTTTCTGGACCTCAATTTTCTCATCTGTATAATGGGAAAAATAAGAGTGCCTAATCACAGGGGTAAGAGGATAATTCAATGTTTATACACTATTTGGCCCAACATCTGTTTCATAATCGGTGCTCAAATGAAGGTCAGCTAAAAAATAACAAGATTAATGGCACAGTTAAAACCAGAAATACAAGCCTTAAGATTCTGCCAAATTACTAGAGACAGACAAAGAAAAAGTCAGCTTTATCTTATTGTATTTTTGCTTAAAGAGATCATCTATAATCTTTTGCCCAGCTATCTATCAGATATCATTGCATACATTCTATTTCAGCTCATATAACATTTATATATTTTATTTATCTCATTATGTGCAAAATGTCCTCACTGATGCCAGAGAAGTTCTAGTCTATTGCTCCTCTTGTTATTGCATAATTGCTAAGTTGTGTCTGGCTCTTTTGCAACCCCGTGGACTAGCCCACCAGGCTCCTTTGTCCATGGGATTTCCCAGGCAAAATGTTGGAATGACTTGCCATTTCCTTCTCCAGGGGATCTTCTCCACCCAGGGATCAAACCCTCATCTCTTGCACTGCAGGCGGATTCTGTACCACTGAGCCACCTGGGAACTCCTTCAAGAGTAGTCTGAGCATTCAATATAGAAATGGTGAAGTAAAAAGCTTAGTAAACTGTAAAGGGCCCTGAAAACAAATATCAACTCTTTTTATATAAAATAATAAGCTATTATTATGACATGTGCAAATGCCACTTTGCCTCTTTAATACGGCATTTTCTTTTTTAAAAAAGAGAAAGTGAGTCTGGCCATTTAAATGTTCACCAACGTCTACAAACAAGAAAACCAAGAACTGAACTCCAGAAGGACAGATCCCAGTAGGGAAATCAGTTTAGCACCTCAGGCAATCACTCCATGGGTTAATCAGAGTTGGGTGGTATCCGATTCCAGCTCTTGGCCCTGTCAAGACATTGCGTCTAATACATGAATAAATGAAACTGGCTGCACAAGTTATTTATCAGCTCCTTCCAGGCCAGGAAACCTGAGGAGAGATTTTGCAAATCCACTGAAACCTGACTGGTTCCCAGTCTTTGTTCCCATTGTGATCAATCTTTAAATCTCCTGGACTTAGTGTCAACCACCCCAGCAGCTACCGTCAGCAGGGGCCGTCCCCCAGCACAAAGTTGAACTCTCCAGCTTGCCCTTCTTTGATCGTTGGCAGCCAGTTTATAAAAGGAGCCAACAGGTTTTCATTTTCCATTCGTTCTCCCAGAAAACTCAGCCCATTGATGCCATGTACCAAGGGTTCCACAGGCCCCTGGCAACTGCAGCCTCGTAGGGGAGCTGGCGAGATGACCCAGGACTGCTAGAAGCACCCGCTTCCTCTCAGGGCCACTGAGCTCTGACCCAGATGGGCTTACCTGATAGGAGCGTGCCAGGTAGCTGTGGAGGGCATCTAGGTTTTCAATAAACTCCGTGAGGTTTCCTCCCAGTGTCTGTAACATCCGGTCATAGACAGACATTTTGCAGAATTTAAAGAAGTATTCCCCAAACAACTTCAGAATGGCTTCCATGGAGACCCATGTGGAACCCAAAATACAAGCCCCGGCCAGATGAAATACTAAATTCCATTCGTGTCTTTTCCAAAGGCGATGAGCCCCTGGGAAGAGACCTTCTGAAAAGTGCATGGACACATGTGGATTGGTTCCTTCCTCTTTCCTTCTTCCACCCCTCCTTTCCTGCTATTAATAAATCTAGCTTGTTCAAGGTGAGAAAAAAACAGCTGTGCTGTGGGCCCCCTAGGCTCGAGCTCTGAGCAGGTGCCTCCTGTCACCTGCTGGGAAAACACAACCCCAGAGGCCTCCCCGTCCCCAGGACCTCTGTCAGGAGGGCTGGGCTGTTTGCAAGACAAGCAAAGGTGGGTCTTAAAGTGGCAGTGGCAGCCTTGTGCAGAAACACTGTCTGCTTGACTCTTAGGTTCTATAAAGGTACAAAAATCCATGAAGCTGCTGTTCCAGACACCGTTTTTTTTTGTTTTTGGCCATCCCGCTCTGTTCATAGGAAAGGACCTCTGACTGTTCCTTGAGCAAGCATCTTGGCTTTGGGTGTGGTCTTTCCCGTCCCTGCCGGGCTTGGGGCTTCCTCTAGGATTGGTAGTTGAGAATGCTTGTCTAGCAGAAGACAAAGGTCACTTTTCAAAACCAACCCCTGGGTTGTGTAGTTAGACAGTTTCCCCTCAGTGAATTTAGGATTCCCCGAGTTTTCCAAGTCACAGGATGTCAGGAATATGTAGGAAATGACAAGACAATGCAAGAAAGAACTAAACACAAGTCATAGATGCCTTAGCATATTTTTTGACAGTGTATAGGAGAGTCTAAAACATGCTTAGTATTCTGTCTTTTGTGTAGCAAATAAAGGGCAATAAAGAAATACACATCTATCTGCTTATTTGGGCAAAGATATACACCAGAAGCTACTGAGATTGGTTATCTACAGCAGTCGTCCTCAAACTTTTTGGCACCAGGGACCTGTTTCGTAGAAGATAGTGTTTCTACAGGCCAGGAAGTGGGGGGGATGATTTCAGTTTTATTCAAGCACATTTATTGTGCACTTTGTTTCTATTATTATTACATCAGCTCCACCTCAGATCATCTGGGATTAGATCCTGGAGGCTGGGGACCCCTGGCGTACAGGGCGCTGGGAATGGGTGGAAATGGAGCAGTCGTGGAGTGTATGCGCACAGGGAGGGGAACTTCTCTGAGCAAAATTTTTGCACAATTCTGGTTTGGGGAATCATGTTGATGATTCTTACACTTGAAGAAATAAGTAAGGATAGGGAAAACTCTAAGATGGGATACAGACAGAAACAAATGAACAAAAGAGTATTTCAACAGAATAGTTCTGAATAACCTCATACCCCAGGGGGCAACCAAAGAGCCCAGGGGGCAAAAAAAATAGTAAACTCTGAACACAGGATTCAGACTCTGTCCTTTAGGCTAAAGACAAAACGAACTTTAAATAAACATTTGACTATAGTGAGTTGGCTTCCTTCCCACAGCAGTGTGAGTTAACAAATCTGAAATGACTTTCTGATCGCCCAAAGATTAAATCTATAAGGAAAAATGTGGGAAATGATGGGAACCAGGTTTCTCTTTGTGTGAGAAAGAAGAAGAATAGAAGGAAGCCTGTGGTGTAGATTAGGAAAGCTACCCTGAGAAGACCACAGAGCCCATCCCAGCTTCAGACAGAGAGAGAGAGAGAGAGAGAAGGGAGGGAGGAAGGAGAGAAAGAGAAAGGAAGAAAGGAAAATGGGTGGATGGTGTGTGTGTTCAGGGTTCCTTGAAGAAATGACAGATTTCAGAGCTGGCGCAGGAAAAGGATGAATTTATAACATCTTGTCATGCCAGAAAGTAAAGAAGTGATCAGAGAATGATGGGGACATGACCAAAGGACATAAAGACCAGCTTGGAGGGGCTCTTACTGGCTAAATCTTGGAGAATTTGAGCATTAAAATAACAAAAATATAAGATTATAGCCTATTTAAAAAAATAAGAGTAAAGAGTTCACACTGGTATAGATAGGGAAAATTCTTCCTTATAGTAGAAATTCAACCAATGAATTAAAAGGAATGATATGCCTAGAAAAAAAAAATCACCATTTGACCACATTATAATTATTGATTCAAATAAGAATCACCAGTGAATACTAAAATTAGGGGAGGGAGAGTTTGAGAAGCAACAAGATATAGACATAGTCTGAAAGTATCTCTCACAAGATACTAACTTCAAAGGGGGAAAAATAATAACTTTACAACAGAGAAACCTGGCAGATTCCATGTAAACCAAGCAATCAAATTAGCACCACTAATGGGACAAATAGGCGTAAGATATCTCCTATGATGAACTGGGAAGGACAAAACATAACCCTCTGGTCTTCCTGCCAAGCAAGTATAGCCTGAACTGAATCACGAGAACACAGCAGATAATCCTGAACTGAGGGGCATGCTACAACATAGCTGGCCAAGGGGACTTCCCTGGCAGTCCTGTGGTTAAGATCTTGCCTTCCAGCGTAGGTGTGCAGGTTCAATCCCTGGTCAGGCAACTAACTCTCACATTGCCTCATAGCCAAAAACAAAACAAAACAAAAACCTCATAAAAACAGAAGCAATATTATAACAAATAAAAAAAGACTTTTAAAAAAATGGTCTACATCAAAAAAAAAAAATAGCTGACTAGAACTTTCTAAGTATGTCAACGTTATAAGACACCAAGACTCAGGGACTGTTCCAAACTAAAGAAAGTCAAAGAAATGTGACAACCAACTTGACCCAGGGTTTTCTTTGTCCTACAGGACATTACTGGGAAAGCTGGGAAAATCTCAATCAACTCTATAGGTTAGATAATAGCACCATAGCAACATTCATTTCCTGAACTGAACTGGTTACATAAGAGCACTTTTGGAATAAAGAGACATCATCTTCTTAACATACCAACGATTCAGGAAAAAAATATAGATATAGAGGGAAGGATAGAGCCAACGTGGTAAAATGTTAACATTTTGGGAATATGAATGAAGAGCGTACGGCAATTCTTCGTACTATTCTTACAATCCTTCTGTGAGTTTGAAATCATGTCAAAGTAAAAAGGTTTCACTGATTGTCCTGAAAAAACCTTAGGAAATCTAACATCTGAAGACCACAGTTCTCTACCACCAGCTGAGGTACAGCTGGCTCCTGGGTCTCTGGAACATTCTGAATTTTGCTAGGTAGAATCAGGGCATTATGATTATGCCTTAAAATGCCTTTATCTTGTTAGAGATTCATACTGAAATATTTATGGGTACAATTATGGGAAACCTGAGATTCGCTTGAAGATTTTCCAGCAAAAACAAAACCAGAAATAAGGGTGGAGGAACCACAGAGAAGAAACGAGATTGGCAAAATATGAATACTGATTGAAGCTGCGTGAAGGGGATGTGGGCTTCAGTGTGCAATTCTCTTGATTTGTGTGTGTGTGTGAAAAATTCTATTAAAAAGCGGGATTTTTTTTTTTTTTTAAATAGAAGGGTTCTTTGATGGCAGGAAAATAATCAGTCACAGAGTGTCTGTGCTCAGCTTCTCAGGAGAGAGCTGTAGGGCCTTCTGGGAAGCTTTTCAGTTGGAATGATGTATAAGCTCAAACTTTCTGACTTAACAAGCTTGGCTCTCCGGTGTTACCAGGAAATGTTTACTTCTTGCTGGGCGACAGCTCAAGGGACTGGAAAGAGCAGAGGTAGGCTGTGCAGGGTGGGTGGCGGGAGGGGACACCTGCTAAGGCCCAGTCGGGGCCCAGAGCTGCCGCCACCCACACTGGGCCTTCTGGGCAAAGGGCCCTCTCCAGGCTGGCCTGCCCACAACCTCTGCCCACCTCCCATCACCCAGAAACAAGTGACAAGAACTACTCCTCATGGTGACCCATGCAAGGCACCCAGAAAAGCATGTGCTCTTCCACAAGACAGGGGAGGGACTGCCAGGCATTTTCGAGATTTTTTTTCCTTTGAAAATGGGTCTTTTCCCCCCAAAAGCTTGGGTATCCAAAGGAATAAGCTTCAGATACCTGGAAAGAACCATTCTTCTAGAGCACTCTTCTTCTCAACAATATTACTTCAACCAGGCATGAGATAATGGATGGGAAAATCTTCTGTGAGGAGGTAGAGGCCTTTAAGAAAGGGAGAGGGGGACTGCTCTGGCAGTCCAGGTGGTTAAGACTCCAATGGGTGGAGCACAGGTCTCGATCCCTGGTGGGGGAACTAAGATCTCATATGCCACAGCCAAAAAATAGAAGGCAAAAAAAGAAAGAAAGGAACAGCTCTCCATGTTGGTACCATAGGTTACCAGGAGGAAAAGTGAAAGCGTTAGTCACTCAATCATGTCCAACTCTTTGCAACCCCATGGACTGTAGCCCACCAGGCTCCTCTGTCCATGGGATTCTCCAGGCAAGAATACTGGAGTGGGTTGCCATGCCCTCCTCAAGGGGATCTTCCTGACCCAGGAACTGGGCCCAGGTCTCCCACATTCAGGCAGATTCTTTACTGTCTAAGCCACCAGGGAAGCCCCACAAGGAGGAAACAGATTCTTAACTGGGGGGGGTTGATTCCTGGTACAGCAATATGTTTATCAGGTAGTAGGAAAAAAAAACGGAATTGGGAAATGGATTCAGGCAGCTCAGGTAGGAGACCGTCTACAGCTGAGGTGCTGCTTCACTCACGCCTGGTATGAGCTGCCTGCTTCCTGGTAAGCTTTGGAGCAGAGAAGTCTGCCCACCAAGGGGTCCACCGGTTGGGCTCAGGAGGGAGGGGTCTGCTTTGTTGAGTGGAAGATACTTTGCTCACATTATTGAACTTCATCTTTAGGATAACCACCCGATGTAGGTGCTGTAGGTACCAGCAATGTTTACCAACGAGGAATTTGCCCCAGGTCACCCTCTTAGGGGATGATGCAGCCAGGAAGCACACCCAGGGCTGACCAGTTCCAAAGATCTTGCCAGGAACATCCCTGGTGGTCCAGCGGTTAAGACTCTGCGCTCTCAATGCAGGAGCCCGGGTTCCGTCCCAGGTCAGGGAACTAGATCCCACATGTCACAACTGAGACCCGGCACAGCCAAATAAATAAAAATAAATGTTGTTTAAAAAGAAAGCAGTCCACTGCTCCTCCCGCCCACCGGCTGCAGTGCTGGCCTCGGCATCAGGACACCTGAGTTGTATCCCCATTTTTGGTTGGTCACAGGATCTGGGCTGTTTATTCCACCTCAGAGAGTCACAGTAAAGATCAAATGGTAACGCCTGATTTCAGGACCTTGTGAAATGTTATGTGGTTCCTCTTCTTTTTAAAGAGCTAGGTGCAGAGAAGGCTTGCTGGCACTTGCTGATGGCTAACTGTTGAAATGCGTTTTACTGCTGGTTTCTTAGCGGGCGAAGTCTAGACGGGCACAGCTGTGCCAAATGGCTGTGGTGTGTTGTTTTGAATTTTGTCACTTCAGATCACTAATAACCCACTTACACGCTAAGTAGGCACTTATTCATACACAGAACAATTCTTATGCAAGGCTCAACCTGCCATCTGGTGCCTTCCTGAATTATGCTAATCAGAAAGCACAGAGCTATGCAGCAGCAGAGGGGCCTGGAAAAGTCCCAACAATTTCTTAAAGGTCGAAAAATGGCATTCTGGAGCCTGTGCGCAAGGCAAAGTACTAACGAGCACTTTGTAACGGAGCATGCACTTTTCCTTTGTCTATGGGAAGAGTTTGTCTCGACTGACCAATGTCTTTTGTTAAACAATGGAATGCCCTTCCTGCAGACTTCTCTCCTCCATCAGGGGCTTGCTTTCTCTGATTTATGCAAGATAGATAGACAGACAGACAGGACATTCACCCAGATCTATCTAATTCCAAAGGCTTTTCTAGAGACCTAGTACCCACCCAGTAGGTGGGTACTATTTATATACATATATGGTGGGTCATGCATGCACATTCAGTCATGTCTGACTCCTTGCAACCCCATGGGCTGCTCTGTCAATGGAATTTTCCAGGCAAGAATACTTGAATGGGTTGCCATTTCCTTCTCCAGGGGATCTCACCCGTGTCTCTTGCATCTCCTGCATTGGTAGGTAGGTCCTTTACCAGCAAGCCACTGGAAGATCCATTATCTGAATCTATATTGGTATATCTATAGCTATACCTACAGATATATCTATATCTATATATACCTATAGATCGATAAATAGATATGAAGAGAGAGAAGCCACATAGGCCATGCTTTCCAGGACCATCCTTATTCTAAGCCTCATGCATGCGTTTACTCAATTTTGAATCCCAACTTTTTATTTGAAAAATGCATTTACCATACCTATACACCCTTTCAAGGATAGGCCAACAGATGTTACTGAGAGGAAACTACTCTTCTGATTTTCAAGCTAGACAGAGAGAAATCACAGCACTAGACTTTGGCCTTTGGTAGGAAGGCAACGTGAGTCAGCCTACATGTTGGTCTATACACTTGTTGCTGCCTCTAAACGTATTGGTTGGTTTGGAAGTGTGGGTAGGCGTGTGATGGGATCTCTCTGGTTAAAGTACTGCTACACCACATGGCATCCACAATCACACATAGTCACCAAAACAGCCTGGGTGTGATATTAGAGGTATGTAGTATTTCTTTCTGGACACGTAAATACTGGTTAGAATTCCTGTACTGGTCTGCTAGGACTGCCTAAGCAATATACTGTAGCCTGGTGTGTGGTCTAAAACAAACATTTATTTTTCTCAGTTCTGGGGGTAGAAGTTCAAAGTCAAGGTGCCAGTATGGCAGGTCCTAGTGAGAGCTCTCCTCCTGGCTTCTCCCTCTCTCCCTACATTATGTGTGTGTGCGGTGGGGAAAGACAGAGACAGACAGACAGGCAAGAGACAGAAAACAAGCTCTTCAGTGTCTCTTCCTATCAGGGCATTAATCTCATCATAAGGGTCCCACCCTCATAACCTCGTCTAAATATCTCCCCAAAGGCCCCCTCTCCAAGTCCATCACATGGGGGTTTGGATTTCAACACAGGAACTTGAGAGTGGACACAATTCAGTCCACAGCAGTTCTCAATTTAAAAGAGATTTTCAAAATCTTGAAAAATACCTGTTTCTTACAGCTACACTCTCCAGATCATGAGATGACCAAACTTTCCCTGCAAAGGGCCAAGAGTCAATAGTTTCTGCTTTGAAGATCACGTGGTCTGTGGGGTAGTGCATGGTTGAATAAGAGGGGATCTGCCTGTGTGCTTTGATATTTAACACCGTAAGTGAAAGTGAAGGTGCTCAGTCGGGTCCAACTCTTTGCAACCCCATGGGCTATACAGTCCATGGAATTCTCCAGGCCAGAATACTGGAGTGGGTAGCCTTTCCTTACTCCAGAGGATCTTCCCAACCCAGGGATCAAACCCAGGTCTCCCACATTGCAGGTGGATTTTTTTACCAGCTGAGCCACAAGGCAAGCCCAAGAATACTGGAGAGGGTAGTCTATCCCTTCTCCTGCATCTTCTCTAACATTGTAAGCACATATGGAAAAGACCTAAGAAGCCATTTATAAGCAGATGACCTCCCCCGCACCCCCCAGATCTCTTGGGCAGGTGTACTAAACAAGAAGACAGAGAGGCAGCACCCGGGGCCAGCATGTGGCTGTTCAGGAGCGGAGTTGAATCTGGCAGCCAGATTTCCGGACTCCCAGCCCAGGGGGCAGCCCAGAGCCCTCTAAAGAGCCCTCGCCCTGGGGTCAGACTCCCACAGGAAATCCTCACCCCACCTGCCTCTCGACAGCCCAAGCCCCACACAAACCCCCACCCCACCCCCGGCATCGGCTGCGTGATGACAGAGGGTTCTGGGAGCCCACCCCCGCAACAGGCAGGACAGGGTAGGAGTGGGGTAAGGACCAGGAGGTACTGGGCCAGCTTTTCTCTAGAAGTCTCCCTGTGAACCCCTTTAGAAAGGGGAGTGGGTGCGGGGTCGCTCAAATGTGACCAGCAGGAGGCCGGAGGAGCCCTGCCTGGGCCACCCACGTCTCTGTCACAGGGTCACTGCCCGGGGAGGTGGGGCACTGGCATGGCAAGCCATCTGGAGATGGTGCTCCCTGGACCCCAAATTCAGGGAGCTGAAGGATCAACCACACATTTTACTCCCTGCACCTTATTTTCAGCCTCAGAGACAATCTTATCGAATTCTATCAGGCGGTGCAGGTGACAAGTGACTGGGAGCTAACAGACATCTGGCTGGACCACTTGGCACCCCGAATTCCTCCTCCCTCCCATCACCATCATCCTCCCCCCACCAGTTCTCACTGGCACGCCTGGCCCCTGCTTGGCTCAGACAAATGGCCTGATAAACCAGAGGCAGCAGGTAATCACCCTAGGCTGGGGCAGGTCTGCTCATCATACACGTCAGCTTCCTAAACCTCAACAGGTCCCCTCCAGATTCTGCAGACACTCCCAGCTTCTCCCAGATGTGATGCTCAGAAGGATTTTCTGCATCCAGAAGATGACTGGGGACAGGAGAAGAGACGCAGATGTCAATCACATTGCTATGTGAAAATCCAGGGGAAAGCCTTCTTTTCTACTGGGTCCAGATGCGTGAGATTAGGGCTGGCACATTTGTTTGTTTTTTTAATCAGAGAATTCTTCTGAGATTCAAAGGAAGGGGAAATAAACACAGCACCTCACCTGACACAGGCACATTACACATTCCTGCCGCATTCTAAAGGAGCCCCTTGTCCCTATGGGTTGAGTGGCTGCCCTGGTGTGTTCCTGAGCATACCTGCTGGGCTGGTTATGCTGATGTTCAGTTTAGTCACTCAGTTGTGTCTGACTCTTTTTGACCCCATGGACTGCAGCACGCCAGGCCTCCCTGTCCATCACTAACTCCCAGAGTTTATTCAGACTCATGTCCATCAAGTCAGTGATGCCATCCAACCATCTCATCCTCTGTCGTCCCCTTGTCCTCCCATCTTTCCCAGCATCAGGGTCTTTTCAAATGCATCAGTTCTTCCCATCAGGTGGCCAAAGTATTTGGAGTTTCTGCTTCAGCATCAGTCCTTCCTGGCCTTAATCTATAACTGTCTCAGAAAGAGGTCCCCAGGATGGTAGATCCATTGGCTGGGCCCTCAGGGGTATTGTGAAACCAGCTAGAAACCACATTCCTGCCTCCTGACCCTCTTGGCAGTTGCACAGGAACAGGTCTGAAGGCCCTGAGCTCCTGCCTCACCCACATTTCCAACACATCTGCCACAGGGTCTTAGGTGCCAGGTGACGATCCTGACGCCGTGTCCACCTGCCATAATTCCTAAATGCCATCCCAGCAAGACCCAAAGCTATGCTGCCTGTAAGGAATGGGCAAGGGAAATTTAACTGGGACTGAAAGAAGGGTGTTATCAAAGAGGCTGGAAGTGCTGGAGGGCTTCCTCGGCTCCCTGCTAGCAGCCCCTAAAGCTCAGAGCAGGGGAGGCCACCTGCCCCTCCTTCCTCTCCAGGCCCTGGCTCACTGTATGCTCCAAGCGGGGGAGAAGGAAGGAGAAAGGAAAGGAGGGTAGACTGGGTTGAACAGTGTCTCCATCAAAATCTAGGTCCACCAGAAACCAAAGAAAGCCCTATTCAGACTTACCAAGAACCTTGCAGGCCTCTTGAATGAGCTTAATAGTGAGGATGTCATCATACACCGTGTAAGTCATGAAGGCGTCTTGCACATCTGCAGAAGCTCTGAAAGATAAATCACAGCGCCATGGAAACCCAGAAACTGAAGTTCTGTCCCAGGAATACACCCACCTGGCAAGATACAACAAGAACTTTCCTGATTGTAAAGAATGGGAAGCATTGTATGTTTGTGTCTCAGCTCTCCAATGCCACTTTCCCTGGGCCCTGGTCTGAGCCAAGAGCTCCCTTCTTGAGTAGAAGGTAGTTCCCTTCACGGTAGATGATGTGTTTCCCCAACTTCTGTCAAGAACATTGGTCTTACCCTCTAGCCTGGGTTACTAGATCATGACTTATTGTGAATTATCTTTGCGTGCTCACACTCAGTCACTTCAGTCATGTCCACCTCTTTGCAATTCCATGGACTGAATCCATGAGGCTTCTCTGTCCATGGAATTCTCCAGGCAAGAATACTGGAGTGGGTTGCTATACCCTCTGCCAGGGGCTGTTTCCAACCGAGGGATCGAACCTGTGTCTCCTGTGTCTCCTGCATTGCAGGTGGATCCTTTACCACTGAGCCACAGAGGAAGCCCAAGCACCTGCAAATGGCATTGTCTTGGCACATGTTAAGAACCTAATACATGGTAGTGAACTTGGAACTCAGTGGTCATGGTCTGAAACAGGTAGAGCAGCTGCTTCAGAATCTCTCGATTTTGCAACGTACTTGGCTGGGTTGTAGGAGTTGCTGCTGGACTTCGGTTTTGTAACATCTGACCAGACCTGGTGAAGAGAGATTGAACCTGGGAATCAGAAAGCCGGCACTCTCGGCTTGCTCTTGTGTGGATCGCTAAGGTGTAGTTGACAATTCAGTTGACGTAGGGGAAAGGAGGCCTGTCAGGGAATGCTTCCCTGAGAAAGGGAGGTTTCACCAAAACTGAGGACTGGGTAGGCAAAGAGGAGCACTCTGGACAGAGTTTATGCTTTGAGGCAGCAGAGAGCATCTCTGAAGAGCAGGGATGAGCACAGAACATTTGAATTTATCCCAGAACACATCACAGAATCTTGGAATTGGGAGAGGTGAGAAATCTCCTAATTGTCGAATTTCCCACCCTACACAACTCAGTTTCTTCTTAACAAGCAGCTCACTGCTCTGCAAGCAATACATTGTATTCACAGACTGCTCTCTCTGATAGAAGGTTCTTTCTTAGGTTGAGCTGAGACCTACGTCTGAGCCCCATTTTGTTGAGCATCTGCTTTTGGCTAGAGATGAGAGATTATTTCTAATCACCCCTTGTCCTATTGAGGAAACATGCTCAGAGAGGTCAGTGTCTCACCGGCATCAGCCAGTTGACAAATGAAGGATCTGGGCTCTGAAGCCCATAGAGCTCCTGCATTTTGCTGGGGCAGCTGGCTTTGGTTCTGCCCTTTGGAAAAAGGCAGACTGGGCTAGTCCCACCTCAAGATACCAAGCCTTCTATATTTGAAGATCCTTTCTCACTTCTAAATCTTCCAGTTTTTCTGGGATGAACCCTCCTTTGTCTTTCTAGAATTCACCTTCCTCACTGCAAAATGGGATAACGATACTTGTCTCCCATTTCTGGCAGGAGTATGTGAAAGTGAAAGTCGCTCAGTCGTCCGACTCTTTGCAACCCCATGGACTATACAGTCCATGGAATTCTCCAGGCCAGAATAGTGGAGTGGGTAGCCCTTCCCTTCTCCGGGGGATCTTTCCAACTCAGGGATCGAACCCAGGTCTCCCTCATTGCAGGCGGATTCTTTACCAGCTGAGCCACAAGGGGAGCCCTGTGGGAGTATGGATGAGGATAAAACAGCATGAGCAAAGGGAGAAGGCTGGGGGCAATGAGAAGCACCACCTCATGTCACCAGGAGTGGCTGTGACAGTACTGGGGACACAGGTGGTCTGGAACACGGTAGGGGTGGGTGGGACGGGGCAGCCCCCATGGCTGGGAGGCAGGAAACGTCCCAGGCCCACCTGGACACAAATGAGCTCTGAGGGAAAATCACTTCCTCCCTGTAGGCCTCCATTTCCTTATCTGTAAAGGGGGCGGGCGGTGAAATCAGTGTTCCTCCACCTCCTTCTCAGTCCACGCTCCTCCCCCTCATATACACACTCACTGGGGATTCTGAGACAGCCCACCCCTGTCCCCACGGTTGCACATCACTGACCTAGAAGCTCCCAGGCTCCCTCTGTTGCTATATTTTCCCTCTTGGGTCCATGTCGGCACAGGGGTCCCTGAGCATCAGTAGATCCAGCTCTTCCAAGAAGCTGCATAAGGGACCCCCCAGGGCAGATGGGGGTCTGAGCCACCACCTCTCCCTTAAGTGGGGTGCTCTCTGCAGTGTGGCCATCACCCTCCTCTTCCTCCCCCAAGGCCAGTGGGCCTTTGTGAAAACGTGCCCCACTGCTGCATCTGTGAGCAAAATGGAAATAGAATGGGCACGACACATATTTAACCTTGACGAGTTGTCATCGTCCGTTCTGAAGGCCCCAGCAGAATGGTGTCATCTCCAGGACACTTGGGACGAACTCTGTGCCATCGAGAGGCCCTTGGTGGGACCACCCCTCCATCCCTGCCTGAGTCTGCCAGCCTCTTCTTTCCTGTAGACTGAGCTCACAGTGTCAAAGGTGGATGTGGTTTGTGTATATGTTGCACGTTTGTGGAATGCCAGACATGCCCAGACTGAGAGGATTATTCAGAGATTGTCAGCCTTGTTTATTGATCCCAGAATCTTGCATCTAACACCTCCTCAGAGTCAGGGCACACTGGCATACAGAGTCATTCGAACCACTTTAGTGAAACAATATGTTCCCCAAGAGTTTAAAAAATAAATAAATCAATATCTTGCCAATGAGATGACAAAGCCTCTGGTAAGAAGAAGAAAAGGAGAGAGAAATGGCCATCGGAAAACATGCTGGTGAGATTGGGGTTTGGAAAAATCAATGAAGTAAGAGGTGGATGACCCCAGCTCAAAAAATGCCATGCATGTAGGTGGCCACATGGACACATATTCAGTTCTGACGAGTCAGTATTTACCTAAAACAGTCAGCCATTAAATGTATGTTTCTCTTTAGTTTGTTCCAGCTAGTGACACCCAAAATATCTGGGCAGAAGACTAGGGCCAGGTCGCCTTTTCCACAATAACTTGGGGAGCAAAATAAACATACGTATTTCTGGGCCCTGGACGTGGGCTCTGGAAATTAATATTTTTTTAACCACTTGTCTCCAATGACTCTCCAGTCTTGGACACCACTGCTTAGAAACACTTTCTAGGATTCAATCTGGCAAGGCAAAGAATTACAAATTATACATCTTACATTGTTCGACATGACTAAACTGATGTAATGGTTTCTAAGAGTGAGCTGTAAAGCCCACAGGAAAAATAAATAGCACTTTGTAGCAAGTTTCAGGCCAAGAAAATGGAATTGGTTCTAAAGCCTGGGAAACCGTTCCTTCAAGAGGTCCCTTATGGCAGGTGGGGAATTCATATAGCAGATTTGAGTGTCACCATGGGATCCAAGGGCTTCCCTGGTGGTTCAGACAGTAAAGAATCTGTCTGTGATGCAGGAGACCCAGGTTTGATCCCTGGGCTGGGAAGATCCCCTGGAGGAGGGAATGGCTACCCACTCCACTATTCTTGCTTGGATAATTCCAGGGACAGAGGAGCCTAGTGGGCTGCAGTCCATGGGGTCACAAAGAGTCAGACATGATTCACTGAGAAAGACTCTGATGCTTCAACCAGCATTTCTCAAGCGGTATTCCAGGGAACCCCTCTGTGGGTCCCTAAGATGCTTTAAGGGGCCCATGAAGTCAAAACCACTTTCATAATAAAATGAAGATGTTATTTGCCCTTGTCACTGGTTGATATTTGTGATAATGGTGCAAAAGCATTGGTGGATAAACTATTGGTGCCTTAGCATGAATAATGGTGGTATTAATCTGTACTAGATGGTCAATGTTTTCTTCACTGCTATATATTCATGGTTTAAAAAAGAAAAAAACAAAAAAAGGCCAGTTTCACTTCAGATCGTCCTTTGTGATGCAGTAAAAAATGTCAGCTTTATTAAATCTTGGCCCTGAGTCCACCTCTTCTGAACATTCTTCACGACATGGTGGGAAGCGTACGTACGCAGAAGGCACTTTGCCATATACAGAAGTGTAGGGGGTCACGTCGGGAAAAAGCACATCTAATATTGCTTTTGTGAGACAAATTAGCCACTTTTTTCATAGGACATCATTTCTACTTGAAAGAACCACTGACACAAATAACGATTACTCAGACTTGGATATTTGGCAGACATTTTCTTAAAAAAAAAACAAGAACAAAGTTAGCTTGTCATTTCAAGGAAAATAACTGACAGAATTTGTTGCCAATGATCAAACTCAAGCTTTCAAGTGAAAATTGGAATTTTGGAAAACTTGCATCTGCTACTGTGAGCTCATTAGCTCCCCAATTCTAAGAGGCTCTGGTGGGATTGTGGTGATATTGACAAATGTTATTTTGATATTGTATAATGTACTGTATCAGGTCAACATTCATAAGATCTGCATAACTCAGGGAGCTAGTATTTTTCAAATGACTAATGCATGACAGGTCAAAATGATGGTAAAAGATTTATTTCAAAGGGTTGACAGGCCATGGAACTTTCACTTAATGGAGTATGGAAAAGGTCATTGGTGTTTGGTTTCAAGGTCACTGAAACCAAGGTCATTGGTTTCACACTCAATACTGTAATGTGGGCTTCTGAGGTGGTGCAGTGGTAAAGAATCCTCCTGCCAATGCAGGAGACACAAGAGACATGTGTTCAATCCCTGGGTTGGGAAGTTCTCCTGGAGGAGGGCATGGCAACCCACTCCAGTATTCTTGCCTGGAGAATTCCATGGACAGAGGAGTCTGGCGGGCTACAGTCCATGGGGTCACAGAGTCAGACATGACTGAGCACACGTGCACACAGATTGTAATTGATCTTTGAGAAACAACCACTGGTGGAGCTTTGGTGAGGTTTCAGTGAATCTCTACAATTATCTCAGAAGAGTATTAAAGTACTTCCTCCTATGTGTTATTCATATGGCTCAACCAAAACCTCAGATCACAACAGATAGTGTGCAAAGGAGAACATTCAACTGTCTTTCAGCAATTCAAACATGAAAGTGATTGCAAAAATCTAAAAAGAGTGACATTTCACTCTTTAATTTTTTTGTTTTAATAATACAGTTATTTTTCACAAACAAATGTTATTTGTGCTGACATGTAATAAGCTTATTACATTATTTAAGCAAATTAAAATTAATTTGCTATTAATTTTAGATAAATTTATAAGCAGCTATTTTTAAAAGTTCCTCAATTTAAATTTCTAATATGGTAAATACTAATAAATAAAAGTTCTTGGGGTTTTCGATGGTTTGTAAGAGCAAAAAGTTGCCTAACCTGTTGTGTAACACATGGAGCTCTGCTCAATGCTATGTAGCAGCCTGGATGGAAGGGGAGTTTTGGGGGAAAATGGATACATGTATACGTATGGCTGAGTACCCTGTACTTTTATAGCACTTAGCACAATCTGAAAGATTTTCATTTCATTTCTTTTTTATTTACTTGTTTACAGTCCGCCACCCCACCCTGGAGTACACATTCCCAGAGAACAGAGCCCTCATCTGTTTCCTTCATCACCATTCCCAAGGCTGGGAATTCTGGCTGGCACATACTAAGGACTAAATGAATGTTGTTGAGTAAATAAACTTGCCCAAGTCAAACAGCTAGTAAATGATCTAGGCAAAAAGTAAAAGTTTATATGACTCCAGGGACCTTACTCTTCTTAATCTATTAGTTACTTCTCCCTGTTAAGTCTTGATAAAGGTCTAGCCAGGAGGTTATGAAAGAGTGGTGTATAATTAGAAATCCATAAATCTAGGGTATATGAGAGAGCAATAAACAGTGCAGACAAAGGAGGAGAAACATCTGTTTCTGATTATTTCATACGAAGCAAAATTGATGTCGTAAAGTCTGGAGACGTACATCATTTTACCTGATTGTTGCTTCTTAAAATTTGTGTAGGAATTGATGGGGTTTTCTTTTTTTGCTAAAATTCTATTTTAAAAGCACCAGGGAACTTGTTATTTAAATGTAGCCTGAAGGAGATCTTTGCACACAAATAATCTTGCCTTAATTTGTGCTTGATGAGTTGAGTTTTCTGCACTACAGGGTTTTTTTTTTTTTAATGAGTTCTAATATGTAATTTTTGTTGGGGGCTGAGCTTGTTAGATAGACTTTTTGCTTTTGGCTTAAAGATGCCTTTCCAATGCGATCACATAGGTGTCTAGCGCTCAAACACATCCTTTAAGACTTCAAGATTAAAGAGGTGAACTCTAGCGACACAAACTCGGGATATGGCCCCACCCGGTTCCCTGTCCCTGGACATATTCCTCTGATTGCCTGGCACCTTTCCTCACCGCTTGTTCAAATATCTCAGTCACCTTGGCTTCCTGTGGATACCAGGGCAGCCTGCTTGTTTGGGATGCTATAAGGAGTGCCCTTCTGGGGCAGGAAGAGAAAATGTACCATTTTCAGTGAGGTCACACCAAAGATGGAAACTGGGAAAAGCTTCTTCCATCTATTTGCTATACATATGGGAAGCTGGTTTTTTCCCTCTAGATTTACAAAGACACATTGAATATCTCAACCAAATCAAAGTCCTGATATTTAATAGCTGGTCATGCTATATTTGTTCCATACATAGGGGAGGGCAAGAGGCGTTCCGTAGGGGCTTCCCTGGTGGCTCAGTGGTGAAGAATCCACCTGCCAATGCAGGAGACACGGGTTCAGTCCCTGATCGGGGCAGATTCCACATGCCTCGGAGCAGCTAAGCCTGAGCACCACAACTGTTGAGCCTGTGCTCTAGAGCCCAGGAGCCACAAATACTGAAGCCGTGAGCCCGAGAGCCTGGGCTCTTGAACAAGAGAAGCCGCCGCAATGAGAAGCCCGCCCACCGCAGCTGGAGAGCAGCCCCCACTTGCCACAACTAGAGAAAAGCCCGTGCAGCAAAGACCACCCAGCACAGCCAAAAATAGATAATTAACAAATAAAAAGAGGCCTCCTCTAAATAACGCCACTCAGCTGCCTGTCACAGGCAGACAACACCTTGCTGTTTTATCTCCACTGATGTCTAACTGCTCTGGCTATTTCTGTTTATTTTCAGTTATTTCCAGAACCCTGCCCACTCTCCTAGTCAGGACAGACTCTTCTGGGCCAACCAGCCAAGCTAAGGCTCAGATGGTACAAGGTTCACAGTCAAAAATCGATCAACAAAAGCTTGTCCTTCCCTCCCTCTCCCAGGCTGGTCACGGGTGAGTATGGGGGTCCCCAGGCAGGTCTGGAAAATGGGTGTCAGGGAGATCAGTCTGAAGAGAGGAGTGGAGGTAATGCCATCTGCCAAATGATGCTCGTTTTAGAAGCCAGGTTCCCTCTGGGCAAAGCAGACACCCTAGAGGAACGTCTGCCTCTTCCAGATGGAAGGCAGGGTTATCCGACCAGCAGCAAAGTGGTGCCTGTGGATGTCAAATATAACCTGATCCCAGCGCAGCACCTGGATTTTGGAAGGGGAATGACACCTCCTGGGTACCTATTATGTACGTTGGGGAACCTTAGGAGACCCTAGAAGATAGGGTCTTCGCCTTTTATCAGTCAATTTCAAAGAAGTGAAATCGCCTGCCCCACGCAGCAGAAAGGGAACGTGTTAGTCGCTCAGTCGTGTTCGACTCTTTGGGACACTGTGGAATGTAGCCCACCAGGCTGCTCTATCCATGGGATTCTCCAGGCATGAATACTACAGTGGGTTGCTATTCCCTTCTCCAAGGGATCTTCCCGACCCAGGAATCGAACCCAGGTCTCCTGCATTGTAAGCGGATTCTTTATCATCTGAGCTATCAGGGAAGCAGCAGAGCCAGGACTCCGTCCAGTCCAGTGGAAGGCAAACCCTACCACCCTTGGACCTCTCCCCAGCCCACCGAGCACCTGCCTCTGGAAGACAGTGAGCATCGGCTTCTATCACACAGCTTACATCCATTCAGTGCTCGCCACTGACCAAGCATTCTTTTTCTAAGTGTCTTGCTTGTATTATCTCATTTAACATATGAAACAACCCCTATGAGGTTAGCTATTTTTTTTTTAATGTTGAAACACCCAGGTCACATCCAGGTGCATCTGGGCTTCAACTCCAAGCACTGTGGTCTCAGAGCCCCTGCTGAAATTGACCTTGACTTCCTGGGACATGCAGCCACACCCTTGAGAGTGTAAACCCCTATCCCCTGAGTTGGTTCCTACCCGCCACTCCTGGCAATGTCCACCCAATGGTCTCTGTGCTCACCACCTGTCCTAGGACTGACTGCACCCTGGCAGGCAAAGGGGGCAGGCCTGTGGCGTGTCTACCTCTGTCCGGCTATGGCAGAGCAAATGATGCCAGTTTCTGTCTGCCATGGGCCTTGGGCAGTAGTCCCCATGTCTGAGGTATGCAAGCAATTTCTACAGACTACAAAACCATCCAGGCAAATGGCTTATCTGAGTCATTCATCCTCCGTGTTTTCCACAGAACCAGGCATTCTACAGGAACTCAGGAAAACCAAGTTTAAAGAAATGCCCCGTGCTTTTCACTCAGACAGGTCTTCCTGGTGGCTCAGCCGGTAAAGAATCCGCCTGTAATGCAGGAGACACAGGTTTGATACCTGGCTCAGGAATATCCCCTTGAGAAGGGAATGGCTACTGATTCCAGTATTCTTGCCTGGGAAATCCCATGAACAGAGGAGTCTGGTGGCTCAGTCAGACATGACTGAACGACTAACATTTTCACCCAGACTCTTGGTATGAATCGAAATCTGTGTTGCCAGTCGCTCGTCCTTGCTTCAGGCAGTGTGGCCTCTTAGAAAGAGGAGCTTTCACAGCCACAGGTCTGGGTTTGAGTCCCATTCCTGGTACTTAACCTTGTGACCTTTGGCAAGTTTCCTTCTGGACGAAATGAGACAAAAACCTGCCTTGTAGTGTTCTTATCGGGCTACTAGGATCAATTATGGTAGAGGTCCAGCCCAAAGCAAGGGTTAATCTAAGACTATTCTTTTCCTTCCCCTTCTTACTGAGTTCACCCTTTACAATGTAACATCATTAAAAAAAAAAACAGAAATCTTCAAATGTTTCTTTTCCCAAGACAGCTTAGTGTTACAGTCACGCAGTCGAGTCTGACTGTTTGTGACCTGGTGTACTCTAGCCCACCAGACTCCTCTGTCCATGGAATTCTTCAGGCAAGGCAGCTGAAGGGGCCAAAAGGGAGCGCTTCAAGCGTCTGACATTTCATCTTGGCTCTGTTGCCCATTTGCTGCGCAGTCTTGGGCAAATCCCCTAACCTCTCTGGGCCTTAGTTTTCTCACCTGTTAAAATGAAGAGATATGGGCTAGATGATCTCTCCAGCACCCTCCAGTTCAACTATTCTCTGATCATAATTACATAAATGTTCCTCTTGAAATACTTGGAAATGAATTTTCTTGGCCTATATAGTCCAGAGCTCCTTTTTCCCACCCAAACTTGCAACACTCTCAGCAAATTACCCCAGGGATGCTGTGGAAAATGGCTCAGGCTGCCTGTCCCTAAATGAAAGGTTCAGGGCACACGTGTGAGCAGTGTGTGATCAGAGGGGCTGAGGCTGTGGGGCCCACCAGGCTCCTCCTCAATTCAGCCTCCTGTTGGCGAGTCTCGGGAATTCTCAGCTCTATCTAATTATTTCCTTTGTAAAATGGGGGTAGGAGTGAGGAAAGTTTGCAGTAAGCATTTTCAATGGTTTTTACATTACAAAAGCATGAAAAAAGATAGGTATTAGGAAAAAAAGTCAGTCATCTGGCATTTTATCTTTCTAATTCAATCACTATTGATTAGGTTTTTGGTCTTTCTCTTTTTCCATTTGTATCATTTACTCAGTGGCTATGTAAATTTTGTCTTGTTTGGGGAGGCTTTTTGTTTATTTGTTGTTTGTTGCTTTTACTTGTAAAATCTTACAAGTTGCTTCATGATCTTTGTTATTATCCAAATAATGGTACGTGTTTCTTTTGCCATTCCATTTGTTAGTTGGTTTGTTTTCGAACTTTTAAAGGATTTTTTTCTTTTATTATTTATAAACGTAAGGCTGTGTTACATATACATGCACACACACATATACATATGTGTCTCTAAGGGAATCGATTCTCAACAATAAAATTACTACTTTAAAAGATCTCCTCATTTTCATGGTTTTGGTACATGTTGTCAAGCTGCTTTCCCAAAGGGTTGCACTGATTTAAAATGCCATCAGCAATTACCCATTTTGCTGCATCTTAACCAGAATTGGTTATTATCATTTAAAATTTTTGGCGATTTAATAGGCAGAGCAGTGCCTAATTGTTTTCATTTGCATGCCTTTGATTAACTGAGGAATCTAATAATTTTTCCAGATTTTTCAGTACTTCCCTCTTCATAAGACCAGGAGATTCCTGAGATCCCTTCAACCCTACCCCCTAATGTTTTAAAGCTGGAGCCTCCAAGAGAGTGGAAGAGCTGCCTAAGATTATAGGAATCAGACAGGAGACTACATGGAGGTGTGAATAACAGTGTTTAGGGCTTAACAGACAGAGGTAGAGAGGAAAACTGTAACAGTTATCTAAAGAAAACCTAAGAGAAACTCTGGCTAAATTTAAAAAGGGCTATCCCCTCTTCTGTGGGATTTCAGCAGCTCCATTTATGTGCCGTGCGAATTATGTAAATGTTTTCTCTTCTGTGATTAAAAAGAGCTAACTCATTCATGAAATAGAAGCTAACACTGAAGCTCCAATACTTTGATACAAAGAGCCAACTCATTGGAAAAGACCCTGGTGCTGGGAAGGATTGAGGGCAAGAGAAGTGGGCGACAGAGGATGAGATGGTTGGATGGCATCACCAACTCAATGGACATGAGTTTGAGCAAACTCCAGGAGATAGTGAAGGACAGGGAAGGTTAGCGTGCTGCAGTCCATGGAGTCATAAAGAGTCGGACACAATTTAGCAACTGAACAACAACAATGTTGTATTAGTCACAAGAGAGCCCTATTTTAAGGCTGGTTTGGGGAATTGATACAGAGACCTTCCTTAAAGACAGATATGAGATACCAGGCTTTTCCTTATTTATTTGGTGTGTTCAAGGAATTTGATCACCCTAGTAACAACTAACTGATTCAGTCAAAAGGTTAGTAAAAGCCTATAAACTTCAAAACACCGGAGGCTTACCAATCGTACCCGAGGGTTTTCGGTTTTCGTTTCATAGACTTACTTCAGTTTTTTCCATGTCTCTTCACCAAATTTCTCAATCACAAGTGACTGCAGACAGGTGTTGATGAATCCATACTAGAACACAAAATGAAGGAGAAGTGTGGTTGATGAAGCATGGAACCCCCGTCACAGATATCTGAAGGGTCACTTTTAGGAAACACACAATAGCCTCCTCTTGGGGAGATGAGTCAGACCTTCCCCGGTTTCTCATGAGTTTGTTGTGCTCATTCCCAGCTTAGTACAAAGTCATTTCCATAGAGAAAACATATGAACTAAATTTGAATTGGATTAGAACTAGAAGACGTTCATTGTAATCATCTTGGAAACGGGATCATTTGGTTAGAACAAAGAGTTCAGAAACATAAAGGTGGCAAGGGAATGTTTAGAAGGATGAAGACAGGATCCCACCTACTGTCACATCAAAAAAACAGTGAGAAGACAATTTTCTTTATAAAACTGAATCTAGGGCTCTGTGTGTTTGTGGCGTGTATGCGTATTCAGTTGCTCAGTCACGTCTGACTCTGCAACCCTATGGACTATAGCCCGATAGGCTCCTCTGTCCATGAGATTTCTCATGCAAGAACACTAGAGTGGGTTGCCATTTCTTCCTCCAGGGGATCTTCCTGACCCAGGGATCAAATCCGTGTCTCCGGTAGTACAGGTGGATTCTTTACCCACTGGGCCATCAAGGAAGACATAAAAAGTGAAAGAAAATAAAGACATACCAATAACACAGAGCAAACACTGGAATTAACAAAAAGAATTTTCTACTGGGTTTGCTCTTTCATCTGTGAGATTCCTTCTTCCTTCCTCCTTCCTTCTGATTAAAAAAAAAAATTTTTTTTAATAAAAAAGAGAACCCATGAATGCCTCTGCTGAGTGAAGAGCAATGGAACCCACACAGGCCACCCCACTGTCCACAACATGGGGCTCCTAATCTGGGGCTTGTGGATGAATGGAGTCTGCTTAAAAGCACCAAGGGCGCTCAGTTTTAAAAAAAGCATCTTCATAGAGTGAAGAATTCTCCCATCTCACAAATATCAGCCTCAAGTTGTCTTATAAGTTTGGATTTTCATCTATGGGGATTTCTTAAAGGGAAAGAGGCCACTGCCACCAGGAAGGAGAGGGCTCTAAACCCTAGCAGAGGACTTCCCTGGTGGTCCAGTGGTTAAGATGCCAAGTTCCCACTGCCAGGGGCGCAGGTTCGATCCCTGGTCAGGGAACTAAGATCCGACAGGCTGTACTATGTGGCCAGAAAGTAACAAAACAAAAGCTAGCAGCTCTTTTCTGGGAACAGAAGGTGCGTCCTGATGGCTGTGTTTCCAGCTGGATCCCCTTTGTTCATCTTCTCCTAGGTCTACCCACCCCACTGTGTGTGACCTGTTTACAAGGCCACACCCTGGCCTGGCCTTCAAAGCACCCTCTAGAACTGTCTTCATTTATGTTCACTCTTACCTATTCCTGCGGGCTTAGGCTCACCCCAAATACCTCCTGCTCTTCCCCAAACAGACAACACTTCTCCGCTCATCCTTTCCCCCTTTTGTTCAGTCACCTGTGGCGAGTCTCAGCTCCATCGTCATCTCATCTCTGAGACTGTTCTCACTCCCTGCACTGGACAATGGCTACTGGCTGCCTTCCCTGGGTCCTAGGCTCATCGCTCCACCCCCTGCATCCTTGTCACCATGGGATTGTCTTGTTAACATACCACATGCACACACCCACATTTCCTGTCTGTCTATCAACACACGCTCCCATATACACACACAACACGTAAACTGTTTGTGTATATACGCACACACACATATATACTATTTTCCCCTCTCCTTTACTAAATTACAAGCTCCCTGGGATCAAAAAGTAGATATAATTTATCTACATTTCGACTAAAGTGCCAAGACAGTCCATGGCACATAGGAAGTATTTAATAGACACTTATTGAATAAGTAAGTACTGAATTGAAACCTCAAGTTTGATCTCAGGAAAATCATTAAATATCTTTTTTTGCTTGTTTTTAATTGCTAAGTCATGTATAACTCTTTTGCAACCCCATGGACTGTAGCCTGCCAGGCTCCTCTGTCCATGGGATTTCCCAGGCAAGAATACTGGAGTGGGTTGCCATTTCCTCCTCCAGGGGATCTTCCCAACCCAGGGATTGAACCCACATCTGCTGCATTGACAGGCAGATTCTTTACCACTGAGCCACCAGGGAAGCCCTTCGTTAAATACTTTTTAAAGGCATTTAAAATCAATCCAACAGTAACAAAGATAGCAATTATTCATTCTAGTCATCTTTCAAAACAAGTGCTAAGTCCAATGAAAACATCCTCCCTAAGGCTCCTAGTGTATGACGAAGGAAACCCAGACACAGAGAATCCAGCCGTCTGCTGCTGGGTTATAACCACATGGGGTAATGTAAGTCGGTTTGAAGACTTAGGGTCAGTCCAGCACTTGGTGTTCAATGGTCCCCAGAGCGGGTGGCATAACTAATCACTGGGGACCCCGAGTACATGGTTCTGAGAGCAGCTGCCTCACCCTCTGCTGGTTATAAATATATCTTTCTTCTGGGTGCTGAAATCAGGGGACTTCCTCTATCCCCAGAAAGAGCCAAAAAAAAAAAAAAAAAGGCCAGTTCTGCAGAATTTGTCCAATGTATGTGTTAGGTCTTTTGTATTTACTTCTCGCGTACCAGGTCACAGGGCTTCTCCCTAAGACACACTCCTTATACATTTGAGGGCCTCAGTGAAATGGGGAAGAATGACAAACAGCACCCAAGTTTTCAAACACTTGGGAGCTAGCCCTGATGATAAGCTGAGCATCAAGCAGGTAGGTGGTCTCATTGGCTGACCGCATCCAAATCTTTCCGGGACTCTTTGAGCAGTAACCACGGTACCTCTGAGAAACATCAGTATTCGAAAGAAGCCATTTTTTCTGTTTATCTAAAGTCCAAAAGTGTTAAGTTTTTGCTAAATCTCCTTTGTACAGTCCATACCCAATTTTGCTCACCATGCCTCCCATCTTTTTTCTGGGGGATGGGGCCCACAATGTAACACAGGTCTGGACAGGGGGTGTGGCTTAGAGCAGGGGTCCCCAACCTCTAAAATCTAATGTCTGATGATCTGAGGGGGGAGCTGATATAATCATAATAGAAATAAAGTGCACAATAAATGTAACGCACTTGAATCATCCTGAAATCACCCCCTCACTCACCCTCCCCTGCTCCCAGTTTGTGGAAATATTGTCCCCATGAAACCGGTCCCTGGTGCCCAAAAGGTTGGGGACCACTGAGAGGAAATAGCTTGGATCCTGGAGCCAGAGTGGTTTCTGTCTCTGTGTGGCTTTGGGTAAATTACCTAACCTCTCTGAATCCAGCCCAGTTACTCACAAGGTACCCTGGAAAACAGAGTGCTTACTCTTTTGGAGGATTGTTACTTAGCGTTATAGAGAGATAGTTCTGGGTAGGGGCTATGGGGGTTGACTGGCGAACCCATGTCTCATCAGCTGTTGGACCCCAGCCCTTCAACAAATCTCACTGGTCTTGAGTTGTTTCTTCTGGAAAATAGGAATGAGAATGGTCCCCTCCTACAGGGTTGGGCTTGGAATGTGTGCTAAGTTGCTTCAGTTGCGTCCAACTCTGTGTGACCCTATGGACTTCAGCCTGCCAGGCTCCTCTGTCCATGGGATTCTCCAGGCAGGAATGCTGGAGTGGGCTGCCATGCCCTCCTCCAGGGGGTCTTCCTGACCAAAGGATGGAACCCCAGTCTCTTATATCTTCTGCACCGGCAGACAGGTTCTTGACCCCTAGTGCCACCTGAGAAGACCCACAGGATTGTAGTCAGGATTAAACAAGATAATAGGTAAGAGGCACTTGGTGCTTAGCAAGTGCTCAGGAATTTAAGATGGTAGATGGATGCTCTTCTTAGATAATAAGCCTTACGATTAATAGTTGCTGGACAAATGGGAGCTGAGGGGTGAGTCAGAACAGAGGATGCTGAGAGCTGCTTACCATGGTAACGCTGCGTCTTCAGGTCTGAGCTGTCACCACCGTCCTGTCTGCCCCCAGCAGCTCAGGAGAATCCCAGGCATCTGCAGAGGAAGCCTGTCTTGTAGAGGTAGGGCACCCCCTACCTCTGCCCCCCAGGGAAATCAGAGCTGATCCCCAACCCCCAGGCCAGGAGCTGACAATGGGGCCCTGACCTGCCAAGGGAGTAAAAAGTAAGGCTGCTTCCCTCCCCTGAGCCCAGGCAAGCGTGTGGGACCTGCTTCCCAAGGCTGACCCCCAACTTCTCCCCGAGGGGCCGACAGCACTGCTGCAGCTTTCTGCCCACACGGAGCTCATAGTCTCAAGTCCAGAACCAGGGAGATGGCTCTCCCTCATTGCCACCCTGGATGGGAGAAGGCTCCAAGGACAAGCATGTCCCGATCACAGCTGGACACTGGGGCTTCTGGTTGCTTTCCACTTAATCTCACTGCAAATTCAGAAACTCATTTTGATCCCTCTCCCGTCAAATCAATTCCTCCTTAACAAGGTCCACGCAGACTCTTGACAGAAGCCTTGGTTCCTGGATTGGCTTCAGTGGGAGGTGAGGATTCCTGAACCATCCGAGGCTTTTTTGCCCCCATTTGTCCTCTTCTTGGACACACTGTTGGTCGCCTACCTGCGTGATGATGAGCACTTGGGGAGCGTGGAGGCTGAAGGTACAGGTGGCCCCTCGTGGCCCCAGAGCAGGGCCTAGAACCTGAACTTGACTTTGAGGATGCCCCTGGGATCCTGCTGGGAGACCGCCTCCTGGATGAGATTGCCTACTGAGAGGTCTTTTCAGTTCTTCTGTAATTAAACCTCCTTGGATGTGGTCCAGGAAAGGCCGGCCTTGACCTGAACTTCACTCTATAATGTCATAATGTGAAACTCCCTGGTGCCTTAAAGCTTTGCTTCCCCACCCCCACCCCATCACTGCTCCATTTCAGGCTCCTGCAGCCTATTTGCTTAAAAGGTTTTTATATCCTGAGTGTTGTGATCAGAGTTGAGAAACCCGGGCACTAACCATATCAGTGAACGTTGCCTGCAGCAGTTCCGATAGACATGCCAAGCTCTGATGTAAAAGCAAGAGTAAAAATAAATTATTATAATAAAAGCAAAGGCTTAGGTAAGCTCTCCAGGCTGCAGGGCTCTGTGGAAAGACAGGACAGTCACAGGGACTCGTGGCCAAGCCAGCACCTTATGAGCCCAGTGAAGCCAGAGACGACAGGCATTCCCCTGAAATGATTCCCCAGGCATCTGACACACCCTCCTGATGGTACAAAACAGTTTTATCTTTGTATCCCCAACATGACAGTAAGCTTCCCAACAACGTTAGAAGATCTCTTCCTTCTCACTGGGTACCATGTCCCCACCCCCTATCAGATTCTTCTCCTCCATCCTGCCTCCCCCGTCCTCCTGCCTCTCCCTTTAGGAAATCCCCTTTGCCTCCCCATCCTTTCAGCCTCCTGGGCTCCTTGTCTGTTTCCTCTTGTCCTACTTGCATTGCTCTCTTCCCAGAGAGACCTAATACTCAGAGAGGCTGGTGCTTGTTTAAGTTCCCTTTTCTTCCTTTCTGAAACAGAGACTTTGCTTATTCTCGAAAGCTGGCCTCCCCATGGGCTGTTCCTATGTAGAAGGAACATGTGGTCAGGAGGAGGGAAAAAAAAAACAACAACGCTCTGGAATAGGTGATTTCCATAATTATGCTTCCCAAGCCTTCGCCACCATTCAGCTGACAGTCTTCTTTCCTCCCTGCCAAGTGGGCTTGCTCTGGCTCCTTCTTATGCAACGCCCCCCTCCCCCAAACCCAGCCCACAGCCCTGCTTTTTTAAACACACCAGCACTCTCACATTTCACAATAAGTAAATGGTTAAAAAAAAAAAATCTCCATTTTCTTTCTCATGCAGCAGATGGCAGGTCTCAGGAACTTGGTGGAAATGAGGCTTTCTGATTTTCTAATAAATTTCAGCATCTCACACAAAAGGCACAAGCTCATTCCGATTCTGATGTTAAGTACCATATGGCATATCTTTCTTGAGCTGTGGCAGCTTCATCCTCAGGGTAACAAGGAAGCGGGGAGAGTCTTTCCTAGAACAACAAGATGGAGCTGGTAGGGACCAATTGGCGGTCTCGGTGAATACCATTTGATAATAATATTGTATATGACAGTGGAGCAATTATCTCTCTTTTATGGTATGTGTTAATTTTCGCTGCCAGTTTTCCTAATTACAACTGCCACCCGGGGGACTACTTGCTGTAAATACTCTGTAAACATTTGAAAAGACATAGGCCGCCGGAGCACCAAGACGAACGTCCTTGGATTTTGAAACTGTCTGGAAAATTGGCTGACATTTTACATATTTTTCCACTGCACAGACAGCCTGGTGAGAACTTGGATTACGTGGAAATTCCCCGTCTCTTCTATGATGTAAGGGACCTCCTACACCTACAGGGGCTGTGTTTCTGAGGTCATTTCTCACTGATTCCTGCTTGACGTTCAGTGGGCAGTTCCATGAACATTGACAAATATCTACATCCATGTAACTCACACCCTAGTAAAAACATAGAATGTCTCCATCATGACAGAAAGATCCCTTCAACCCTTTCTCAGCCCACCCCATCACCCTCAACCACTCCTGTTCTTATGGCTTTCTCTATAGATCAGTTTTGCTTGTTCTTGAACTTCATATGAACTGAACCATAGAATATGTCTGGATTCTTCACTTTTAACCTATGTTTGGTGCATTGAAGGGTTCAAACCTCATTCCTCACCTTAAACATGTCTGTAAACACAGCCTCATTTGATGCATAATCAGTGACATGTGGTGATATCCTACAAAATACCTTCTTGTCTTCCATGGTCTGTGTCCAACGTCAGTGAGAAACACAAACTTTCCTTTCTCACATGACAAGGGGGGAAGGGTGAGCTGTCAGAGGGATGTTCCTGGGGTGAATCTCTAGAGATAGAGGAAAGAAATGAGAAGGAGAGTGCAAGGAAAGAGGATCTGGCTGGGGGGAGAAATCTTTCTCTGATAAAATATAACCACTCTCCAGTTTTATTTGCTTTTGAATTCCTGGGACCGTAGGTCTGTGTTCTTGGTGGGGACCCCCAGTCCACCTCCAGCTCCCTATTAGGGCCTAATGCAGCAGGACCACCAAGTGGGATGTAGGCAGACTCCTGGGTTCCCAGAGGCTCTTATGATCAAAATTATCCCCATCCCATGGGCCTGCCCCAGGTATCTGAAATTCTCATCGCTTTTAGCTAAGCTTTGAAAACTCTGCCAAAATGAAAACAGTCTCTGTTCCTGAGGCTAGTAAGATCAGCTAGCATTCACCAGACTTGCTAAAAGGGAATGAGATACAGTGTAGGTACATCAGAGAGAAAAGTCCCAAAACCAGCCCCAGGTGCAGAGTGCCTGCTTGGAGAGGCAAGGGAGGCTCTGCAGGAGACAGCAAAGGGGGGCCCTAAACCCCAAGGATGAGAGTTCAGCTTTACTCAGAGAACAAGTGGTACCGTGTCAGCCTTGATCTTCATCCTTGCTGGAACCAACCTCGCTGAAGGCAGGCTTAGTGAGAAATGGCTTGACTGACGGCATAGCTGTGATATGTAGATGTCTGTAAGGCATATTTTCCTATTTGGAACTTGAATCCATGGAAACAGCAGAGTGTCCTACTAGTAAGAATCTTAAGGAAAAAAATTTCCAGAAAACAAAGCAACTATTTTCTAAATGTTGATAGTAAGGGCTTGTCCTCTTGTGCTGGCTGTGATAATAACAGCTCACTTCTACCAAGTCTCACTGTGACTTGGCACAAGACCCTGTAGGATGAACCACATGAAATCGCTGCCCTTGTGGGTCAAAGACTGTTGGATGTCAGCAATTTCATTTGGCTCCACTTAATATTAATTCATCCTTACCACAATCCTATAAAGTAGAACAGAGGCTTTCCCTCGGTTACTGAACCCGGCTCACCTCTGCTCCTCAACAGCCCCTTGCTCTCTTGGCAATGGTATCTGTGTTGTTCTGAGAAAGGACACACCGCCTTCCCTTTCGATTTGAATTTCAAATCATCCGTGATAGAGAGAAGCCGCGGAATTGTTAGGCGTGAAGCGCCATCGTGTGGCCAAATGGTCACATACCATCCGCTGCTGGGTAATTGATTCCTCCATCAGAGGTGAGGCCACTGTATGTGGCTTCGAATGACCTCATACAGCTCAGAAGGCAATGGCACCCCACTCCAGTACTCTTGCCTGGAAAATCCCATGGACAGAGGAGCCTGGTGGGCTACAGTCCATGGGGTCGCTAAGAGTCGGACGACTGAGCAGCTTCACTTTCACTTTTCCCTTTCATGCACTGGAGAAGGAAACGGCAACCCACTCCAGTATTCTTGCCTGGAAAATCCCAGGGACTGCGGAGCCTGGTGGGCTGGCGTCTATAGGGTCGCACAGAGTCGGACACGACTGAAGCGACTTAGCAGCAGCAGCAAACAGCTCAGAGGACTGGACTCGGGTTCAAGTCCACGCTCTAGGATCCAAGATCTGGGTTAATCATGAAAAATTCATTCAGTCCTCCCCAACTGGCCGATGGCGGGGGGGGGGGGGGGGGGGGGGGGGGGCGCGCGGAGCGGGCAATTCCAGAACTGCAAAGAGAATACACATTTGCCTTTGCTCCTTACCTACAGAAACCAGGCAACACTGGAGATGAGGAGTCAAACAATGGCTTGGCACTCCTCTTAAGGTTCGCTTGAGATCAAATTTAGCAACCTTCAAATCTTAACCTAATCTATGCATGTGTGCTAAGTCACTTGTAGTGTCTGACTCCGTGTGACCCCGTGGACTAGAGCCTGCCAGGCTCCTCTGTCCATGGGATTATCCTAGGAAAGAATACTGGAGTAGGTTGCCATTTCCTCCTCCAGGGGATCTTCCGGACCCAGGGATCTAACTCACGACTCCTGCATCTCCTGCATTGGCATGCGGATTCTTTACTGCTGAGACACCGGGGAAGATTGGCCAGTTATAATCAAGCTTAAAAGAAAGTTAGGCCAGATTAATAAGAACCAGAATATCTTGTGATACTATGTTTTTAGGCTGAATAATAGCCTCCCAAAGATGTCTCCATCCTAATCTTTGGGCCCTGTGCATGCTAAGTCACTTCAGTCGTGTCCGACTCTTTTTGACCCTGTGGACTGTAGCTCACCAGGCTCCTCTGTCCATGGGATTCTCCAGGCAAGAATACATGAGCCCTGTGAACATTACCTTATTAGCCAGAAGAGAATTTGCATATTTAATTAGATTAAGGGGCCGGCGATAGGAGGATGAGCATGGATCATCCTTATAAGGTCATCCTTATAAGAGGGATCACCTTATAAGATCCCTATATCCTTATAAGAGGATAAGGAGGTCCTTATAAGAGGGAAACAGAAAATCAGAGTGGGTATTAGAGATGTGATGACACAAGAAAAAGAGTGGGGGCAATGCAAGGAAGGGGTCACAAGTCAAGGAATGCAGGCAGCCTCTGGAAACAGAAAAAGGCAGGGCTACGGATTCTCCTCTCACAACCTCCAGGAGGAACCACCTCTACCCACACCTTGATTTATCCCAGTGAGACTGATTTTGGTTCTTCTAACTGCCAGACACCAAGAGAATAAACTTGTGTTAAGTCCCTAAATGTGTGGTAGTATGCAACAGGAAACTAACCCGTCACGTAAGGGCCACCTGTGATGAGGGGACTGCAGTTTCCTGTTGCAATCTAGGCTCTAAGAGTGAGCACCAGTAAGCTCTGTCCTGGCAGCCATGTTCTCAGTTGCCTAGCAACCAACCAAAGAGCTAGATGTGTATGATTGGAACTAAAGGCTCCCATGTCTCTTTCTCCCTGAAGGCAAAGACATTGTGGGGTGGGAGCTAGAATCCAGGGCTAAAGAACAAGCCAGATGCCCAGGACTCTCATCCTCTATTTGAAAATTCTATCTGGGGATAGGTAGATTTTCACATATCAAAACAGAGACAGTCCTGGGAAAGCTAGGGCTGCTAACATTGTACCCCAGAGATGAACCGACTGAGTAACTAGTCAACTCAAGGCAGGGAAAGAATCACATGAGTCGATTTTACTGAGTTGACTTTTATTGTCTCAAATGTTACTAATTACAAGATTCCAGCCGACACCATCCCAGGATTCCCCAGGCAGAGCCCAGATCCTGGGGTTTATCACCAATTTCAAAGACTTAAAATCACCCCCAAGACAAGCCAGCCTTATGTTTCTGAATCATGGGGTTTTTCAGGCAGTCTGTGTATAGTCTCATTAAAGACAAAAAATATACAAAACATTAGGCAAAAGAGAAAAGCACAGCTTCATGTCCCATAAGCAATAAATGCTAAAAAATATATAAAAAATCAAAACTCCAATGATCCCTACCTGCCCTGCTCGTTTTTTCTTATCTATACAAGCAAATTACATAAAGTGTGTTCACCACTTGATGTCAGGGTCGATTTATGATCAACTGGAGTTTGATAAGGGCAGAGCCTAGAGACCCTCATGCTGAGTCTATCCCAAACAGTGAACTCTCATTTGTGGGGCTTCAAAACAAGGCCACATTTGGAGAAAAGAAAGATACACAGTGATGTGACTTGGCGTGCATTAATACAGTTCATAAAACAAATCTCCCAAACATTTATTCTTCAGACAAGCCTCTGGCTCTAGTGGGCTTAGGATGAGCAAAAACCCCCCAAAACTCCCAAACATTGACATTGGCACTCAAAGAATAAGAAAGGCAAGTATTAAAACATTTGCTATACATTTTCGTTCTGAAATGTGTTGATATAAAATTTCTTGCCCTGCACCCCAAGCCAGGTTTTCATCTTTTAACACTCAAACCCCTAAGTCATCAATTCTCAAAATATGGACCCCAGAACAGCAGAATCAGCATCACCTGAGAACTTTTTAAACATTTTTATTTAAACTAGAAAAATAATTTAAGAATGTCAGATAATTATTAGGTTTTTTTTTCTTTCTCACAGAAGTTACGAGTACTTAGATTCAGAGTCAAATTAACATAAATAAAAGCTTCTTTCTAATAAAACTTGAACAATAAGAATATCATCACATGGGCCTGGGAGAAGAGAAGCTTTATTCAGTTCACAGAGGGACCTTAGCCTAAAGCAACCTTGGCTTAATTTCGATTATTGATTTTTCCTAGTCTGTTTCCCTCCATTATCACCATTAACACCTCTGCACCTCTCCCCTGCCCTGGGTGACTTTTTTTCTTACAAGAAAATGCCAGAATAAATAGGTGAGGCTGGACAAAGCTCAGTTATAGTCTCCAAACCAGGGGTTCTCAAACTTGAGGGGATCAAACTATATGCAAACCTGCAAAAAAGTATAGGAGAAATGCAAAGAATATGCTACATGTGTAATTCTTTTTTAAAACTGTATTTCTTAAGTTTTTTTCTTTTTCTTTATTTTTACTTATTGGCCACACCAGCACATGGGATCCTAGTTCCCCAACCAGGGATGGAACCCAGCCCCCTGCAGTGGACCACCAGGGGAGTCCCTGTAATTTGGACAGTTATGGAAATCAAAATCCTTTCTACTCCGAAGGTTCTGATTGCCCTCGTAATTGGGGGAAGGGAGGGCCCTAGCTTTCATCCACAGGCTGCCTGAGTGTCTATTAGGATTTGGGGCCTGAGAAGTAGAAATGAAGTATCATTTCACCTTCCTTCTTCCCCAGGCAACCTTTTGTGAGAAGCAGAGCTGAGCTTTGGGGCTGGGGAGACAGCGTGGTCTCCAGGCAGGGCCCTCACACACCGCGTCCCCCCTCCCGCAGCCAGGACACTGGCCTCATCTTCAGCCTAATCCAGCAGAAATGTCCAGAACACTGTGAAAAGAGGGTGAAAAAAAAAAAAAGCAGCTTCCCAAACGGCATTCTGCAGAGAAGAAGCAAGCTCAGTAGGTGACCAGAGGGTTTCTGAGCCCCGTGGACAGAGGAGTCGCCTCTCTTTGAAAACTTGGGCCCAGAGATGAGTGGGTGGGTGCGTTTCTTGGTTTCCAGTACCAAGCGGGATGTTCCCCTGTACCAGGGGAGGCCAGGAGTGAGCCTGGACCTTCCGTTCCTTCTTCAGTCAGGCGGTAAACACCGGCCCACCTGGCCACGCAGAGAAAGCAGAGCCCCGCAAATGCCCCAGGGCAGGCCCTCCGGGAGGCCGCGCGGCCGTCTTTGGCACTGACCGGGCACAGGCAGGCTGCGTGTTCAAGGACCTGATTTGACCCATCTTTAACACTATCACACACTTGCTGCTTCGCTGAAAGCAGATAACTTCCGGGGGACCCAGCCTGAGCCAGGCTGCCAAGCTGAGGCCGTCAGGGCACCGTCCGCTCCCAGAGTCGCTCCCGAAGCAGCCACTGCCCTCGGGGGTTCTCCGTCTCATAGCGGTCCTCCCCCGGGGACGCCGGGGGCTCCGGTACAAAGAGCTCTGAGTCCCAGTCCGTATCTTCTCCCGAGAAGCTGAAGAGGATCTGTCTGGAGCTCCCGAGGCTGGAAGGGAGGAATGAGGCAGAGGATCTAGGTTTGGCTTGGCCGGTCACACAGGGAAATGATGCTCTGATTTACCCTCCTGATGGAGCCTGTCGGATGCTCCCCTTGTGCTGGAACTCATAGAAGACAGAGCTGTGTCACCGTAGGGCTGTGGGGGGACCTGACCTTGGAGAGGAAGGATGGGAGATGAGGGCTGAGTCCTGGTTTCATATGTCCAGTACATGTCCTTTATTATGGAGGAGGGAAAAGGCCATTTAGAAAACCCCTGAACCCATCAGAGTTGCAGGGCTCTTGTAGAAACAAAGGAAGACAGGTGGGTGAGCCGAGACAGGCGCTTCTATTGTGAGACGTGAGCTCCCTGCAGAGTGGCCTGCGGTGGCCAGAGTAAGCGTGCACGTATTTCTCTGAAGGAGTGAGTCCCAGGGATTTGGGAGTTAGAGATGGAAACTTGTCTTGGGAGAGGAGGATCTGCAGGGAAAGAGGCTGAGAGATGAGGACAAGAGGGCCAGCACAGACCCGGCCAGGAAGAAGCCCTTCATCCCAGCAGGGTGATGCCTTTCTACGGCAGGACCATCTAATTGGTTCAGGGTTGGTTCCCTCGTGGTGCTATGCCTGCTTCAACCCCAAACTGTCATTAAAAATCTGTAGCACACAGAGTATCAGTGACATCTGGGGAAAACACTGAAACAGGATGGACAAAGCATGAGGGCTAAGTGGCTAGAAAGGAAGGCAGATCTAGAGCTAAAGAGACAGTTAAGTTTGGGGACAGAGGTGAACCAAGCTAGAATATAAGTGTAAGCTATTACAGAAATTTTTAACTAAGACCTCCCTCCCCCTAAATAAACAGGGACTAATTTTTCCATGCAGGATGGGGTTCAGGGCACCTAAGAAGCACCCCTCAGGAGTCTGGTGGACGTGAGAGCATCTTGGTTACAGTCTGTGGCCCAAGCACTTACTCTTTTTTGCAGGCTTTGGGCTTAAATTTCAAAGTGCTGAAGGCCCCTTCCACAGCCTTGGGCAAGTAAATGGGGTGCCTCTCGAGTCTCCTCTGTGTGCCGACGGTCCGGCGCTCCGTGCTCCTCCGAAACTGGCTGGCTGTCGTGTGCCCTGCGACGTCCTCGGAGCGCCGTCGGGGCGCCCTGAGGATCCAGTTGGAGTGCAGACTATGCTCCCGGGAGCTGGTGGCCACTGGAAGAGAGAAGCAGGACCCCCAGGAAAGGAGGACTCACCATGGGGGGGAGAGGGGAGCAGAAGCTCACGGAGGGGGCAACTAGGGCTGAGAACTCACAATAAATACACACGTAAAATAGTAAACGCTTAGGAAGGCCCCGCTTGTTAGTGTGCTCACGCTTAGGCGTTCAGTCACGTCCAATCCTCTGCAACCCCATTGACTGCAGCCCGCCAGGCTCCTCTGTCCACCGAATTCTTCAGGCAAGGATACTGGAGTGGATTGCCGTCTCCTTCTCCAGGAGATCTTCCCCACCCACGGGTTGAGCCCAGGTCTCCTGCATTGCAGGCAGATTCTATACCGTCTGAGCCACCAGGAAGGCCCAGAGAGCCGAGCAAAGGGAATGATTCAACTCTACAATTACGAGGCAGGGAGAAAATGCTCGAGCATGTGTCCATTAAAGATAAGCACACAGACCTATGTTTTCTGACTTGGAAAGATGCCCTCAATGTATTGTACGTTAAGTAAAAAAAGTGGATGAAAAAAATAAGCAAGAGATCTTATTTTTGTTTAAAAAGAATAATAAAGTGAGTCTATGTTTAAACCTTTTTGAAAGAACATACACCAAAACGTTAACAGTGATTATTATTTCCAGGTGGTAGAATTACAGGCCAAATGCTTTACTTTCTTTTTGATACTTTGGTATGTTGTTTGACTCACTTGATTCACAATGAACATATGTTATTCTTGTTATCAGAGAAAAACACATAAAGCCATTTCCATTAAAAATTTTTAACTCTGAAGATAACACTTATGTCCTCAATGGATGTGCATGCTCAATCGCTTTAGCCACGTCCAATTCTTTGTGACCCCATGGACTGTAGCCCACCAGGCTCCTCTGTCCATGGGATTTCCTCGGCAAGAATACCGGAGGGGGTTGCCATGCCCTCTTCTGGGATATCTTCCTGACCCAGGGATTGAACCTGCATCTCCGGCAAGTCTCCTGCATTGCAGGCGGATTCTATACCCCTGAACCACCAGGGAAGCCTTGAGGGCCAATCAAAGATTAAAGAAACTGACAGGTGAATACTGGATATGGGCTCAACACGTGAATGTGGTGGAGTTATCTGCTCTCCATCAGGAGGCAGCCAGTGATACACCTTGGCAAGAAGACGAGCATCACCTTCAACCCCACCCCACCCTCTCCAGCAATCCAAGCTGGGCTTGAGCAAGCACCCTGGCCCTCTCTCGCCCTCCACACTCTTGCACAGTGGTGGCCGGTGGGTGCCACAGAGGGAGCACTGGGGAGGTGGGGGTAGGGTAGGGTGCAGAGGGGTGACAAAGTGGTGAAGGATCAGAGTCAGGTCTAGCAAACAGTGCTGTTCAAGGCCAACCTACATAATCAAATACATAGGTTAAATATAAAATATATAGGTTAAATATAATTTATCTATTCCCTTTTCCCTTGTGGCTCAGCTGGTAAAGAATCGGCCCGCAATGCAGAAGACCTGGGTTCGATCCCTGGGTTGGGAAGATCCCCTGGAGAAGGGAAATGCTACCCACTCCGGTATTCTGGCCTGGAGAATTCCATGGACTGTATAGTCCATGAGGTTGCAAAGTCAGATGCAACTGAGCAACTTTCACTTTCATTCTCTTTTCTTCTTCTTTTTTCAATTCTGGTAACAGATACATAATGTAAAATGTACCTTCTGAGGCACCTTGTAGTGTATATTCAGTCACGTTGAGTATATTCACATCATTGTGTTACAGGTCTCCACAACTTTTTCATCTTGCAAAACTGATACTCTGTTCCCATTTAACAACTGCCCACCTCATCCCTTGCTTGAACTGTTGCCCTATTGCTTTCCCTCATAGAGCCTTAAAAATTCCACCTCACCTCGGCTATGAAAAATGGACCACAAAGACTCAGTGGTGTTCAACTCTTTGTGACGCCATGGACTATACGTGTGTGCATGCTCAATCGTGTCCGACTCTTTGCAACCCCAAGGACTGTAGCCCGTCAGGCTCCTCTGTCCGTGAAAGAGTTCTCCAGCCAGAATACTGGAGTGGGTAGCCGTTCCCTTCTCCACGCGATCTTCCCTACCCAATGATGGAACCCAGGTCTCCTGCATTGCGGACGATTCTTTACCAGCTGAGCCACCAGGGAAGCCCAAGAATACTGGAGTGGGTAGCCTATCCTTTCTTCAATGGATCTTCCTGATCAGGAATCGAACCAGGGGCTCCTGCACTGCAGGCAGATTCTTTACCAGCTAGCTACCAGGGAAGCCCCACAGAGAAGGAGTTTTTGTCCAAACAGGGCCCCAAGGGTTGAAGGGGATATCCCGGAGTGGGGGCGGCAGGGACAGCATAAGCCAAGGCCCCAAGGCACAGAGCGAGCTCAGGGCCAGGCTCCGGCTTGCAGATGAGAGTTGCTCCTTTATCAGGGGAAGTCCAGTCCACAGACCCCATGCCACCCCCACCTCCCACCCCCGGGGATGGCACTCACCATCGAAGTCCACGTCTTCACTCTGCAGGTCCACCTCCGCAGCCCGCGGCCGCTTCTCTGTATCCAGCTCTGCGATGATGGAGTCAAAGAAGGCGATGGCCTCCGCCACGTCCGCGCTGAACTGGGAGTACTTCTTGGGGGTGGCTTTCTGCTAGGGGTGAAGGGCAGGGGGAAGGGGCAGAGCTGGTGAGCCAGCCCAGCTCGGAGCGCCCTCAGCAAGGGATGCTGAAAAGGACCAAATGTTGCTAAAACTAAACGTTTAAGTGACATTGTGGGTTTGCACGTAAATTTGAAGAAGTGCCCCAGAAAGGAAGGTAGATACTCCAGATCCACAGTTGCTATAGGTCAGTGGATTTTCCATTATCTCAAGGGTGGGGTATGAAAGGGTGAGTTGATCTGCCTCTGTCTTGGTCAGGGACTGTTATCTGCCATTAGGCAAAATAATCTGTCTTTCTTTGGCCTGTCTCCTGCAGATAAGCCCAATTAGGAGATTGTCCAGTTCCCTGGGGCAGGTGATGGGATGCTCACAGCAGGAAAGAGGGGATGAGATATGTTGAAAATAAAATACTCCAGAAGAGGTGTCAGTAGGTAAAGTGACCAAATTCGGGTTCAATTGTGGAATACCCTGAAGACAAATTGGTATGATTGCTTGCAAAGTGAAAGCAATGATATTAATACAATATAAAGTGTTTTAGAAATCTGCTGAAAGCCAGACCAGGTTCCGGGTTCTGTCCTGATCCATTCTCCTTCAGGATATCCTCTTCCCCCTCCTCCCCTTCCTCCTCCCCCTCCTCTTCATCACCATCATCATCTCCACAACAGCCCCCAGTCAGTCACCAGCGACTGGCATCATGGAAGTCCATGCACTGTGGTGGACTTCGGGGGAGAACTCAGAACAGAAGGCACAGAATCAACATGTGAACCAATTAAAATACTCCCTGGAGAATGTAGGAAGTGAGAGAACTCAGGGAGGAAAAAGAGAGACAATATGTGTTAACCTGGGCTCTTTGGACCAAGTATAGTGTTCTTTTATTTTTGTGTGCATTGTGAAAGTAGACCAGTCGTGTCTGACTCTTTGTGACCCCATGGACTCGTCCATGGAATTCTCCAGGCCAGAATACTGGAGCAGGTAGCCTTTCCCTTCTCCAGGGGATCTTCCCAACCCAGGGAGGAAACCCAGGTCTTCTGCATTTCAGGCAGATTCTTTACTAGCTGAGCCACAAGGGAAGCCCAAGAATACTGGAGTGGGTAGCTTATCCCTTCTCCGGGGAATCTTCCTGACCCAGGAATCAAACCGGGGTCTCCTGTGTTGCAGGCGGATTCTCTACCAACTGAGCTATCAGGGAAGCCCTTTTGAAAGTGGGATGGTATTAAAAATGAAAGTGATTTAATCACAGATTTGCATGTTAGGAAACTAAAGGATGACATCTTTATACACGCATAAGATTTTGGTGAAATATATACATTTTTTGCGGAGAAGGCAATGTCAACCCACTCCAGTACTCTTGCCTGGAAAATCCCACAGATGGAGGAGCCTGGTGGGCTGCAGTCCATGGGGTCGTGAAGAGTCGGAGGCGACTGAAGCGACTTAGCAGCAGCAGCAGCATGCATTTTTTGATCAAACTCTGGAGGATAGTGGAGGACAGGGGAGCCTGGCGTGCTGTAGTCCATGGGGTCACAAAGTGCCAGACGTGACTGGGTGACTGAACAACAACAAAAATGCATTTTACACCACTAGGGGACTTTTTTTTTTTTTGGCTGTGCCACAGCTTGCAGAATCTTCGTTCCCTGGCCAAGGATCTAATCCATGTCCCCTGAAGTGGAGTCACAGAGTCCCAACCATGGGACCACCAGCGAATTCCCAAGAAGCATCTTTAAATAGTGGGTTTTTTTTTTCCTTTTATATTTGTGAGAAGCATTCTTGGAGAAAATTTCTGAAGTACCTCAAAATATACTGAACCTTTTCTGTTAAAAGTGGAAAACTCTTCATATGTAGTTTTCCTGGCCAGTTCAAAGAGGAAACGAAAGTTGGGGGGGGTGGTGTTAAAACTCCGTGACAAATAGAACAAGAGAGAAGTCAGTGTGAGAGAAACCAAGAGTTCCTGGCAAATGGAAAGCAGTCGAATAGGAGGAATTGCTGTAATAGAGCAGAGGAACTTACCCTCCAGAGAGCCACGGGGGCGGGCGTGGGGCGGGGCGCGGTGTGGAATTGGACGCACTTGAGAAGGGGGACAGTTTGACCCTCAAAACCAGGAATGTTCCCGACTTGGCAGCCCCAGGTACACCAAGGACTGGGAGGGAAAACTAAGGGGCTGGTTGACAGTCTGCATGGACTCAGCGGGCCAGGCCACCCTCCCACAGTCCAATGACCAGAAGACTCATCTCTGGAGGCAGCTCCCTGTGTTTCCTCTTGCTAGTCCCTCTGCCTTGAACACCTTATCTGACCAGCTCCTATCAGACCATCAAGACGTGGCTGAGACAGCTCTTTCTCCCTCAGATGATGCTAAGCGCCTGCATTTTTGAGCAGGCAGAGGCTTGCACTCTAGCTATGCCTGCACAGAATGACAATTGCTCCCTTTTTTCCTTATTTCCAGTCACTTTTCCCCGAGCTCCCAAAGCCCCAGGCCACCCTGCTTCCTTATCCCATAAATACCTGAGCCCCTTGCTTTCCTGGAGGCAGATCTGAATTTGTCCTCCATCTCCTCACTCAGCTGTCTTGTGGATAAACCTTCCCTTTGCTGCAAACCCTGGCATCTCAGCATTCGAGTTCGAATTAGGTAGACGAGCCTGGCTTGGTGACACCAAGGCTAACCTGCAAGTCCAGGCTCCCTGGGCCTTTTCAAGTCTTTTTTCAACTCAGGCTGATTCTAACTTTTCCAGCCTTTCCTGCAGCTTCCCTGGGCCTTTCTTGCCTCTGTTAAGACATTCTCTTGGTCTCCAAATGAGACCACTAGCCCAAGATCTTCATCAGCTGAAGCTCAGGGTTCAGGGTTCAGGCTAAGATCACAGAAAATCTGCTTTACAAAGCAGTGGGTGGACAAAATGGAACTTCAGTCACCCACACCATTGGGTGAGAGCCAAAATAGTTCTCCCTCTCTGAATTCAATACTCTTAAATAAAACTGGATTGCCTTTCTTCCCATTTTGACTTTTCCTGGCCCAGAATTTTTCAGCTACTTCTTTGGAAAGACTGCTACACACCTGCTTTCTGGGGCACCTGTTCAAGCCTGAGTGCCATGGGGCCCATGTTCCTTCAGCCCCACATCCCCAGGGCATCGAGCTTTCTCTGAGAGCATCTGTATTACGTTGCCAACTCCACTCAAGTTTGCCTTTCACATTTAACCTTCAGTGGCCTTAAGGTCATCATTTTCCAAGCCTCCCTGTCTGACTCCTTCACAACAAGCCTGGGTTTCAGATTACTTTCCCCAGATGAAACCCTTGCACTTTTCCAAACCAAACTCCACTGTATTTCTCCTTGTAACATTTGAGCCCCCCAAGGCAGTGTATTTTTCTGCATTTCACATCTGCTCCCATCCTGCCTGGTCTCACCTGCCCTTTGGGCCCTTCAGCTTCTCCAATCTGTTTACTTTCTTCTGGGATCTGTCAGTATTTGTCTCCGAGAGGTTTGGGTGCTCCAAAACGAACATGTAGGTGTAAGCAGCAACATTTTGTCAGAAGTTAGGGTAGGTTGGGTAGGTTCCAAACCCACCCAAAGCCACGAGGACCACCATGAAACATCAAGCTGCCTCCTCCCTTCTCATACTTGGGGCCACCCCCCTCACTTCCCCAGGGGCCACCTTACGTGGCACCTCCTCTCTGATGCTTTCACCCTGCAGCAGAGACACGGGCACCTCTTTTCTATGTTTATGTGGACAGCAACATTGTATGAAACCCTCATAGCCACACACCAGGCCCATGATTCTTTTTGTTTTTGAACCTTTCATTTTGTTTTGGGGTATGGCCGATTAACAATGCTATGATCGTTTCAGGTGAACAGCAAGGGACTCAGTCATACACATACATGTATCCATTCTCCCCCACAGCCCCTCCCATCCAGGCTGCCACATAACATTGAGCAGAGTTCCATGGGCTATACAATAGGTATAGGTCCTTGTTGGTTATCCATTTTAAATATAGCATATAAATATATATAGTGTGTACCTGACCTTCCCAAACTCCCTATCACTTCCCTCATCCTTCCCCCCAGCAACCACAAGTTTGTTCTCCAAGTCTGTGAGTCTCTCTGTTTTGTAAGTAAGTTCATTTGTATCATTTCCTTTTAGATACCACATATAAGGGATGTCACATGACAGACTCGTGATTCTCAACCTTGTCTATGAAATAGCTTTGGCAAATAACACTCACAGATAGATTGTCTTTCGATAGATGCTCATTGCCTTCCCTAGGGGCTCAGTTGGTAAAGAATCTGCCTGCAATGCAGGAGACCTGGGTTTGAATCCTAGGTCGGGAAAATCCCCTGGAGAAGGAAATGGCAACCCACTCAGGTACTCTTGTCTGGAGAATTCCATGGACAGAGGAGCCTAGCAGGCTACAGTCCATGGAATTGCAAAGAGTCAGACACGACTGTGCAACTAACTCTCTCTCTCTCATTGCCAACCACTACCTACATGACACAGGCTGTAGGATACACCCAGCTTCCAACATTCTTGTTGTTATTCTACCCATTTCTCTTTCAACACATCAGTGTGGTTCAGGCCAGAGGCTGACATTATGGTGCTTCAGATTATGGGCTGTATCAGTGCAGATGGGCTGTCTTTCCATCTATGAATGTTGGGCACCTATTTCAGTGCGTGACACAGAGTAATTTGTTGAATGAATAAATGTACGCTGTATATATGCTATCATCCAATGTTTATATTCTCCAACAGTTTTTAAGATGCTAGCTTATACCTTTGGATTTAACTTGACAAATTTTGAGAACTCTGTACTTCTTAGTTTCACAGAGTGTTAATAATACAACCTTGAGCTAATAACATCTGGAAATCAAAATGTCAATGCATTGCGATGAAATTTCAAGGATCAGGTGTGGAACTGGTCTGGCTGGACAGCAGAGACCATTTTCCCTTGGCTCATTCAGCTGGGTGAAATGAAATGCAAACCAGTTGAAATTTATCCATAAGCAATGTAATGTTCTCAAAAGAAGCCCTTCAGGATAAGCTTTAAAAGCTCAAATATATCCTCTTGGCTTCTGCCATCCTTGGAATGGCTATTTATGATCAAGTCCAATGTTATACTTACCCCTTTTGTATCACAACACCTAGGGAAATGTGCACCCATCATTAAAGAGGGGTTCATGATAAAAAGAATGGGAGCTTAAGAAACAAGAACTGTATATGGCACAAATGAACCTGTCTACAAACCACAAACAGACTCACAGACATAAAGGACAGACTTATGGTTCCAAGGTGGAGGCAGGTGGGAAGGACTGGGAGTTTGGGGTTAGCAGACGGAAGCTATTAGATATAGGATGGATAAACAACAAGGTCCTATTGTATAGCGCAGGGAACTACATTCAATATCCTGTGATAAACCGTAATGGAAGAGAATATTAAAAAGAATGTATACATGTGTATCACTGAGTCACTTCGCTGTACAGCAGAGATTGGCACAACATTGTAAATCAACTATACTTCAGTAATAATAGTGATGTAGACAATAGAGCTGAGAAAATCAGGCCAAAGAGATGCAAAAGAGGGGCAGGGTTTGTCACAAACCAAAGTAACTAAACCTGGGAATTACCTCTGATCGCTAAGTGTTACAATCATTTTGGAAGCATAGCTGTACGTCTTCTGTGTTTGGTATTAGAGGCTGCAGACTCACAGTCTGACAAGCTGTCTTTTTTTCTACAGTATTATCATCTTAAAGCCATTATTTCCTTTGCTAGTACCTGGTACCTCCTCCACTCCTCCCCTTAAAGGTCACCTAAATGATCCTTTCACTTTAGCAAAACAGTAAGTGAATGTTTTTTGCTCACACTTATGAAACTCTTCGAAGCCCAACTAATAGAACTGGATTAATAGCCTTGAAGCGTAGTATAAAATCTTCACACATGATAAGTGAAACATTACAATCCAATGAGAGAAGGGGTAGATTTTTCAATAAATGGTGTTGAATCTTTGCTCTCTGGGAAAAATTTCAAACAGGATTCTCACATCCCATTATGTATAAAAATAAATTGCTGATAGATAAGAGAGTTGGGGTTTTCATGGGACCATTAAAAACAAAAGGAAAATGGCAAATATGTAAATGACCTTGAGACATACAAGGGCTTTCTAAGCATGAAACAAAGAAGTATCAAAGACAAAAGCTGACATTTAACTACATAAAAATTGGTAATATTTTTAATGACAAATAAAATGGTACTGTCAAGTAAAATTAAACTATATATAATTTTGAGAAAATATTTTTAACCATGTGGCAGACAATGTGCTCACATTCTTGATGTGAGTCCGTATAAATAAAAAATACAAATTTGCTGGAGCCAAAAATGTATAAAGACATGAACAGGCAATCCATTAATCAAGAGTACACAATGGTTTGACAAAACAAGAGGGTCATTCTTTGCTCAAACAATAATTCAGAAAAAGTACATAAGATAATTCAGTTTATCTAATAAATTATCTAAATTAATAGACTTTAAAAATTAATGACACTACTTGGTGTTGATAAAAATGCAATAAGAGCTTTCTAATTCACTGTTGTTGAAAGCATAAATTATAAAATATTTCTGGCAAACAATATATAGAAGAGCCTTTCAAAATGAATGACTTTTAACCTTTGACCTGTTAATCACACTAAGGAATAACTGTCCAAAAAATGCCTTTATAGACAGAGTAAGATGAGTTCATTCATGCTGCTGCTGCTGCTCAGTCGCTTCAGTCGTGTCCAACTCTGTGCGACCCCATAGACGGCAGCCCACCAGGCTCCCCCATCCCTGGGATTCTCCAGGCAAGAACACTGGAGTGGGTTGCCATTTCCTTTTCCAATGCGTGAAAGTGAAGTCGCTCGGTCGTGTCCGACTCTTAGTGACCCTTGGACTGCAGCCTACCAGGCTCCTCCGTCCATGGAATTTTCCAGGCAAGAGTACTGGAGTGGGGTGCCAATGCCTTCTCTGGAATTCATTCATAATGTTTAACAATTGTTTAAAGGGTTGTGAATTAAATTTTTGCCTTTAAAACTTCAGTTTTCAAAAACAAGTTAATGATAGAAAAGAACCCAAAATATAAATTATTAAAAAGTATACGGTATGAGCCAAATTTAGTAAATTTATACATATACATACATAAAGGTTGCCAAATTCAGCAACTAAAAATACTTGATGGCAGTTAAATTTCAATTTTACATAAGCTATAAATTTTTGGTATTAATATATACCAAATATTATATGGACATGTGTCAGTCAAGTGTCAGTTGCTCAGCTGTGTCTGACTCTTTGTGACCCCATGGACTGTACAGCCCACCAGGCTTTTCTGTCCATGGAATTTTCCAGGCAAGGATACTGGAGTGGGTTGCCATTTCCTTCTCCAGTGGATCTTCTCGACCCAGGGATTGAACCCGGGTATCCTGCATTGCAGGATATGGACATAATAATATTTTAAAAATCCATCATTTATCTGAAACCCAAATTTAAATAGGCATCCTCTATTTTATCCGGCAACACTGCTATACATATCTACAACTATACAAGAAATGAATGATTGAGAGAAAATGTCTTTAAACATTTTAGAGTAATTATTCTGGATGATATGATTCCAAGTTATTTCAATTTTCTTCAACTTTTCTGTGTTTTATAAATTTCGCTTAATGAATACATATAACTTAGAAAAACTGTTTGCCAAAAAAAAAATGTCCTTTTGATGGTAAACTCTGACTCATTACACATGGGAAACTTTAATTATTAGGATATCAATTCATCTGAATACACCCAAATATATTCTACTCTGTTAAAAGCAAAAGATAATTTTTCCACTCACTGAAAACCATAGACCTATTACTTTTTCAAGTTTCCCATAAATCTTTCAGTTTTCTTCTTAAATTACAACTGAGGTTTCTTAGGTTATTTGTTTATTGAGTTACTGTATGCCTGGAGCTTCACTAGAAGCTGAAGATAAAAAGATAAATAAGACATGGTGACTCCATTCAAGGAGCTCATGGCCAGTAGCAGACACAGCAAATGAACAGACAATTACAGTGCTGCATGCTGAGTCCTAGGTGCTGGGAGTTAAGTGCTGAGTTAAGGGCCAGACCCAGGGAAGGGAGAAGTCCACTGTGTTAGACTGTGGACATGAGGAATGGCTTCCTGGGGCAGTGCTTTCTCTGCTGTCTTAAAAGACAAGAAGTTAGCCGGGTGAGTGGGGTGTAGTGGAGAGGAAAATGGGAGGAAGAATGTTGTTTCTAAGCTGAGCAAGCAGCAGGTGTCTGGAAGATAGATTGGGGGTATAATTACCCATCTTGTGATCTGACTGAGAGGGGCTGCAGGAATTGGACACTCGGGGAACTCTGCCAAGCATAACAGAAATTCTTTGCAGTTCATATTGAATGTTTACTGCCCTTTAACTCTGCCAACCAGACACAGGCCCAGTACTAGAGACCTCCAGTAACTGATGCTCACAGAAAACCTGCAGTTTCATATCACCATGTTTGCAGAAATTCTCCCCAACAGAACTGAAAAATAATTCCCAATGGTATATGGGAATCCAGAATGTGCTTCCCCATCCCATATGCCATTTATAGATGGATGATTTAGAATCTTCTTAAGTGAATTGGATTCAGATCTTTCTACCATAGAGGAGAAAAAAAATCTACTTGCTGTTGACATGGTCTTATTTCATGAACCAGGATTGAACGGCCAATGACAGAAAATTTATTCTGAAATCTATCTATTATCAGAGCAAAACTACTTTAAATAAAAATCAATCACATTTGGCCGGCATTCTCCAGAATTCCACTGGTTCTGTTTAAACTATTCTCATAGCAGGTGAATTTCTTTAGTTGGGGGGTGGGGGGTGGAAAGGGGGTTGGTGCTGGGAGAGGTGTACACTGAACAGCTGGTTCATTCATCCAGGCAGACATATCGGAAATCTAAGCTGCTCGGGGCTAGGTAACACACGGAAATAACGACATTTCTTCTGACTGGGGTAGGTGACCAGGAGGGCAGAGCTTCTTGAGTGCATTGCAGCCAACCCCAAACTGCCCCCCGGTAGCCCAGACACTGTGGTCCACTCAGGTCCCCTTGTGTGGCTCAGTTCTCACAGAGGGATGCTGGCTGTTCACCTGTTCATCTGGCCCTAAAAATGTGGGGAGCAATCCTCAGTGAATTCCCCAAGTGCTGTCGAGCACTCCAGAAAAAATCAGAGCATAATCTCAAACTTTCCCCCCTCACCTCCTATCAAAATCCAAGCTCCCTTGTTCAGGGGTGAAGACTATGCACTCTCAATGCAGGGATCCAGAGTTTGCTCCCTGGTTGGGGAACTAGATCCCATGTACTGCAACTAAGAGTCCACAGACCACAACTAAAGATCCCTCATGCTGCAATGAAGACCTGGTGCAGCCAAATAAATAAATAAAAATAAATATTTAAAAAAACCCAAGCTCATGGACTGTTAGAAAGGAAGGAGGTTCTGACAACACAGATGAACCTTGAAAACACTATGCTAAGAGAAAGAAGCCAGTCACAGATGGATAAGTACTGTGTGATTCCATTTATATGAGGTTCCTAGAATAGGCAAATTCATAGAGACAGAAAGTAGAATACAGAAGTTGAGAGGAAAGGGAAAATGGGGAGTTACTGCTTAATGGGCCCAGACTTTCTGTCTGGGCTGATGAAAATTTTCTGGGAATGGAGAGCAGTGGGCTACACAGCATTGTGCTTAATGCCAGTCAATTGCACACTTAAAAATGGTTCAAATGGTAACTTTTAATTGTTTTGGTAAATTTTAATTATTTCAAGAATTTTAAAGAGAGTTATAGTTTAAGAAATAAAAGATAGTTGTCAAACATTTTATAAAAACATTCTCCTAATTCCCACATGAAGTATTTTTAGAGCCTCCATGACCTCTTAAAGAAATGCATTTTCTAGTTTCTACTAATTTACTTTGAAAAGCATTCTAAAAATATGTTAATTAGGGCTTACTGTCTTTGGGCTGAATTATCATGGGTCTATATAAATGATCATTTGGAAAAGCTTATAGAAAGCTCTGGGGTAAAGAGCTCTGATTTCTGTCTGGCAGTTAACCATTTGATATTACACAGGGTTACACATTTTTCTTTAAAAGAAATGTATATCATATCAAAGAGAAGCACTTAATTTCATAATTCATTGACTGTGATAGACGTCATTACCCATAATCTGAGGACACTGAAAAGCAGTCATTTAAGGTGCTGTGAAATGCCATGTTGAAAACGGTAAATACTGGGTTATGCTTATTTTACCACCCCTCAGAATAAAAAAAAAAAGGCCAAGCTTGAGAGAAAGTGATGTGTTATGAGGAGGAGTGAAAAGGGAGAAGGGAAGTAACCCAGAGACCTCTGGCAGCTTGCAGACGTTGCCACGGGAACTAGATGAGGGGAGAAGCACGCTGAGGCCGGTCTTGGCCCAGACCAGACCCCAAGCAGGCTGGAGCAGAGCAATTCGCTTTCCCAAGTGCTGGGATGAGGGGGAAGTAGCAGGAAACACAGCGGGACAGCTGCTAACCTCTCGAGGGCTTCTTCCTCTCAGAGGGTGCACCACAACCTGACAGAGATTTTGGAAGGGCATGTGGTCCCCCCCCCCAACCCCCATGCCTCTGGCATCTGAATCCCCCGCTGGGTCCAAAAGGACCTGCAGGAGTTACACAGCCAGGTCCCTTCCCTAGTTCCTCACTAGGATACATGCCTTGTGCGACTTGGTGGTCACCAGCCAGGGCTCTGAGAAATCGCCTCCAGAAATCTGCATCCTGGGCCACTGCCTGCCTTTCCCACAAGAATGATCACCCAGCAGAATAAGAACTTTGGCCCCTTTAGCAGCATCTTGAAGAGTTTCTGGCACAGAGTATGTGCTCAATAAATATGGGTTGTTAAGTGAAGGAAGGAAAGAAGGAATGATACACTTATTGATGAATTGTTACTAAAATATCAGTGAGGGTGTTCCAAATGACGTCTCCCACGGTTCCCGGTATCAGATCCTCTATGAGAAAGCTTAGAATTTAAAGCTGGGAAAAATCTGGATTCCCCTAAGCAATAGGTATGGTTCTTCCTCTTAGACAGTCAGAATTTTGAAATAAGTCCTGCCCTTTTTACATTGTAGCTCCCGGGAAGTGCAAAGACAAACCCAGCGATAGGATTTGCATGTTTTCTTGAGCGGTCTCGGTTTTCTGTGGATGCTTTTTCTCTCCCAGCTTTCCAGTGTCTGTTGCCACCTTATGCCGCTGGTGTGTGAATCCGCTCAGACCCTCTGTAGAATGATTAGGAAGTAAGGATGTATTTCTGCTGAAATGATTTGAAGACATGGTACCTATTCATTATGAAGATCCTTTTACAGCTGTGCTCACACTCTGTCCCCAGCTTTCTCCCTAGCACACAAGTTGACAGAACAGACTCAATATTTCAAGGCTACAGAGACCACAGGGCTTCTGAAGTGGTGCTAGTGAACCCACCGGCCAGTGCAAGAGACCCAGGAGATGTGGCTTCGGTCCCTGGGTCAGGAAGATCCCCTAGAAGAGGGCATGGCAACCCACTCCAATATTCTTGGGAGAATCCCATGGACAGAGGAGCCTAGCAGGCTACAGTCCAGGGGGTTGCAAAGAATCAGGTATGACTGAAGCAGCTTAACACACACGCAGGCATAAAATGCCTGGAGGGAGTCTAACTGGAGCTGAGAACTCTAGGAGAGTCAGGCTGGAGAGGAGTCCAGAAGCCATGGTGACCCCCTCTGTCACTGGAGGTGACCACAAAGGAGGAGGTGGCCCTCGAGGAGGAGGTGGCCCCGAGGGAGGGGTGTCAGGCCCCCACATCTACAACTGGCTGGCTGCAGGATCAGTACACATACCTGAGAACAGGATACTTCATATGGGCCCCAACACTGACCTACTTTGAGAGTTCAATGGTTATTTAAACTGCTCCCACATGGGTTAAAACGCAGACAGTTGAAACCAGTTGGGTGAGGCCAAGCCCTAGAGATCTGATAACAGACCGGTTGGTCAGTGTTAATGGGACTTGCAGGCCTGCAGGACACTCTGGGGAGGCAGCCAGGATGGGGTAGGGGCTGAGAGGGCAGAAAGGCCTGCTCTGAACACCTTAGAGCTCAGGAGAACGATTGATGTCCCCAAAGACATGAAGTTTGAAACAGCCTCAAACTTCAGACATTAAAAAAAAAAAAAAATTTAAGGAACAAAGGAACAAGTAACAATGAGATTTGGGTCTTAGCAAAATCTGGTCACTGAGCCTCAGCTTATTCTTCTGTGATCCCAAGGGACTTTCTCCCTCCTTCTCTTCTGGTGTTATTGGAATTATCTCCAAAAAAACATAATGTGTACAAACACTATGATAAGTACCAGTGAAAGTGTTAGTCATTCAGTCATGTCTGACTCTTGTGACCCCATGGACTGTTGTCCACCAAGCTCCTCTGTCCATGGAGTTCTCCAGGCAGGAACACTGAAATGGGTAGCTATTCCCTTCTCCAGGGGATCTTCCCGACCCAGGGGCCGAACCCAGGTCTTCTCCATTGCAGGCAGATTCTTTACCGTCTGAGCCACCAGGGAAGCCATAAAATGCAGGTCCTTCCCTTCACTGATTTCCTGCTTGGTCTGCCTGGGCAGGAAGACTGCAGTGCCCAGCAAAGTTGTCGTTGAGTCTCCTGGAGTCACAGACTCTCTCTGAGGCTGTGACTGGGTCCCCTGAGTACCTGAGTACCCCACACAGACAAAGCAAATCCTCACAAGGTTCGCTTTTCACTGGGACTTTCAGATGTGATTGTACTAATAAAAGCAGCAACAATAACTTGTTGAGAAGTGATGTGAGAAGTCACGCAAATGTCATAAAAGCCTCTCACCCAGGAAGTGGGCAGTAAGTGACAGGCAAACTGTTGGCCTGAAGACCGAGCCCAAGCCCTCCTCATGGGCTGCTTTGGGGATGCCAGAAACTGACCCTCCCCCCCCCGTGGCCTCCACGTGAAAACTCAGCATGGGACCAGCCACCCTTCCCAGGCCAGGGAGATGGCCATGGAGACTCTCTGAGGTCTTGGAGCTGGTGCCCAGAACACGCAGATTTATTAAGTGTGCTTGGATGAACCAGGGTTCCCACTCACCTCTCAGAAAAATGCTCTTGTCCATAGTATTTCTTGGGGGCACTTCAAAGAAATTGAAAAAATGTTAGTTGTTCAGCCATGTCTGACTGATCCCAAGGACTATAGCCCACCAGGCTCCTCTGTCCATGGGATTCTCCAGGCAAGAATACTGGAGTGGGTTGCCATTTCCTCCTCCAGGGCGTCATCCTGACCAGGGATCGAACCCGGGTCTCCTGCATTGCAGGCAATTTCTTTACCATCTGAGCCACCAGGGAAGCCCACGGTGGCACTTACCTTCATTTCTTTGGTGGCGGACTTCTTCACGCCCCTGGAGGATTTCGAGGAGGTGGAGGATATGCCCGGGGCGCGGCTGGGCTTCAGGTCGTTGAGGCTGCTAAGGTATTTCTTGCGCAAGGCCAGCAGCTCCTGTAAGTACTGCAGGCAGTCCTGGGTGCGCGAGAGCATCCACGCGCGGTCCCCCTCCTGCTGCAGGTAGTACAGGCTGGTGTCCATGCTGCCAGCGCTCCGGTATTTCTTTAAGGACTCGCTGAACTTCTCGCCGTGGTCCCCGACCACGTACACGGAGCTGCTGCGGATCAGCCTGACGGCGGGGCTGGGGCCGTGGTAGTAAGGGCTCTCCGCCACCTCTGCCTTCCTGTGCGGGCCGGAGTGAAAGATGGAGTGGAGCTTTCTGAGCATGGTGCTGGGTTTCTTTCTGTGGGTGCCTTCCAGCTGCCTGCGCGGCACCACTTGATCTAGCTGGGGGCGCGGGAGCCAACCTGCAGGACTTCCCCCATCTGCCTTCCCGGGGACCTCTGAGTCCCGGAATCCCAGCGAGTGTGGGCTCGGTCAGGCGGGCAAACCGGGCATCTCTCATGGGTGGAACTTTCACATCCAATAACCGAGATGCCATAAACCACCCGAGGACGTGAGGCAGCGCGCCCTGAGCTTTAAAAGCAAGCTCCCTGGCTGGCTTGAAGCACCCTGGGGGGCAAATACCTTCCTCGCTGTTCCATCAAAGGTCCCAGCTGGATGGGGAAAGTGTGACACTGTGTTTCCCTGCTCAGCTATTTTCTCTCCTTTTCCCTTTGCATTTCTGGATGTGGTCTCACTCGGTTTGACCGGATCTTGCTGTGGGCTTTTATGTTTCCACCTCTGTTGAGCTGGCCCTGGTCCTGAATTCCCCGTCGCCAAAACGCCTGAAATCCTACTTTGCAAAGACAGCGCTAAGCCAAAAATAGCATGTTGCTGGAGGTAAAATCCAGTCCCCCTGAGATGCGCCAGCGGGGACACAGCCAGGACCTTTGGCAGGAGGCTCTCAGATCCCCGATAAGCAGGACTCTGAGTAGCATCCCAGAGACCTGGAGGTGCCTCACCCTGCGGTAACGAGACCTCACTGCTGTTACCGGATAGCAGTCCATTGTGGAGACAGGAGGATTCGTATATCTTACCACAACTTTCTGCACAAAAGCCTCAGAGAGCTGAAGGTGGCCACATGTATGGGGCAAATCCCTTTCTTTAGCTTGAACACATTTTCATTTAAATAAGACTCACTAGGTATGTATGCTCATACGTGTCTGACTCTGCGACCCCATGGACTGCAGCCCAACAAGATCTTCTGTCCATATAATTTTCCAGGCAAGAATACTAGAGTGGGTTGTCATTTCCTACTCCAGGGGATCTTCTCAACCCAGGGACTGAACCACGTCTCTTGGGTCTCCTGAACTGGCAGGCAGATTCTTTACCACCAGTGCCAACAGTCTCAGGGAGATTCCCTCTAGAATTTTTCCCAGGCAGAGGCTACATATCATTATTGCATTCATTTTTCTACACAGTCTATTTCTCTCCCAAACTTCAGAGAATTGAAGCCTGAAAATCTCCAGCACAGGCATTTTCTTAAGCTGAGATGGGCGTCAGAGGAAACTATGAGCCCCTAGAAACTGTAGTAAATGTTATGGGATGTACGCTTTAGCATGGTTTAGTTTGCTGGAGGGGGGGTGGGTTTTTTTTTTTCTTTTTGAGAAAGAAAATTTTCATGGCTTTATCAGCTGTTCAAAGAGATCTATGATACAAAAATTTTTTAATGTTGATATCATGCTCTAGAAAAATAACCATGACTTTTAAAATGTAACCAGAAAAGGACATTATAAATGTATTCTTCTTGAGTGCATCCTCCACCTGTGACATTCTGCCAGGCACGGTGGTGAGATGGTCTCGAATATGTGGGCACATCTATGCTTTACATCTGCGGAGTGTGCTGGGGCTGATGAAACAGTTCCCCAGATATTAATTTATGGACTCCTTGTGGCTTCCTCAAGAAAGAAGCATCCTTTCCACCATCACTATTATGGGTCCTCAACTCACACGTGAGAAGGTGAGCCTGGAGGGGTTAGGAGACTTAGTGAAGGTCTGATTGGGCAAGTGAGAAACTAGTCCTTAAACCCAGTGCCCCAGCTTCGAACCCAGAGTGCTGGTCCCACTGCTCTTTGGTTCTAGGAGCCCTAAAGGCATGCACTCCAAGGTCTCCTGGGTGTGTGTATCGGGGATCTCTACCCATCCCACATCTCTGGCTTTACACAGACACAGTATCCAAGTAGCCAGGATGGACAGGAGTTGATAGAATTCCTTCTCTGAGAAATCCAGGGTCTATGGCCCCACTGGCTTTCACAGTAGCTTGTTCCAGTTGGCTTTATGATGATACTTACTCCACATGGATTGAGACAAAGTTTAAATAGATAAGCAATTAAGTCTAGGGACTTCCCTGGTGGTCCAGTGGTTAAGACTCTGTGCTTCCCCACTGCAGGGGCACAGGTTCGATCCCTGGTCAAAGATCAATCCCAAACGCTGCTCAGCAAGGCCAAAACAATTTTAAAAATATGAAGTCTAATCTCTATCACACTCAGAATGTCATAAGAACCTAACCTCTATCTTCATGTATATTCTCCCACACTCTAACCCTGCCTCACGGATTCTTCCTGAAGTCCAGACTTGGGGGTAAAATGGAGAGACTATTATAAGCGACATCACTTGCCAAGCACTTGTGAATACCACAGGGCAGATGGAAGAAGCAGCATGACCCAGCCAGCTGACTGTCCCACCTCCTTCCCACATCTTCTCATTAGAGCTCCCATTGAGGGGGTCGAAGTGGGGAATGCTCTCTCCCTGCAAAAGCACTTGTCATCTCTGCTCAAGAAAATTCATCCCAAGAGGCAACTGCTTTTACACCATATTAGATTTTCTCATGGCCTCGCTAGCAGGAATGGATGGCCTTGTAAAGAGTGTTTTGAGGAAACTACAGATGCCCATCAGATCCGAAACTAGGCATCACAGACTTGATTCTTCCCTTGCATGGAGAACACTGGGCAAGCACCTAGGTGGGGAAGGGGGAAGGGCCTGTGTCCACACCCCCAGCCCAGCCCCTCCACACCGGCCCCACTGTGGACTGGGAAACAGCCCGCTGTTCTTGGAAACCAAACCTGCTCTCTGTGTAGCTAGCAAGAGCCTTGGGGCTTGACCAGGACCCCAGAGACTCAGCACAAGGCAACTTGTTATAAGAAATGTCGTTTTATTCCAGAATTCCTCAAACCCAAAGGGCAGTATCCCAGCACAGGGCAGAGCAGTCCAGAAGGACCTGTTCTGTAGCGTTGCTGTGAGATGGCAGCTGTGGGCAGGAAGGGTGTAGGAGGATGATCGAGCTTTTCTCTGCTCCCAGGGGAGCCTCATTTGTGCTGCTGGAGCCCTGGGGGATGCTCATGGCCTAGTGGGCATGGCAGGGAGGTAGGGAAGATTGTGAGCTTGGGCCTCACTCAGATGTGATCTGACTCCCAGATCTGCCACCGACCAGCTTGGAAACATTACTTAAACTCTGAGCTTCAGTGTTCTCATCTTCATGACACAGGTAAGTAGACATTACCAATGTCATGGAGTTTTTGGTCCATGATTAAATGAGGTAAAACAGAAGACCACTTAACAGGGTATATTTGCTCAATCAAAAGTACCAATTAATAATACTTGTATAATAATAATACTTGTATAATCAAAGTATGATTACTACTACTTCTATTTTGTAGCACCCAGGTGCCAAACTATTGTTCTGAGGCAAATATTTTGCATTCAGGCCTCTCATCCTTCAATATTTGTAGAGATCAAAGGCCCAGATGGACCACTCATAATAATGATGAGCTTAGAAATCGGCAGGTTAGCCTGCTTCCCTGAATGATGCTGAGCATCACTTCCTGAGAGGCTAGTTGTCCTGAGCAACCTGCCTTCACACAGCCAGGCATTCCATCCCCTTCAAGTGAGCACTTAATCCCTTCCCTCCCCAACAGGGGGCTCCTTGGCTACTATCAAGGTAGGATTAGGGATGATCCCAGTGGGACTGTATCTCAAAGTAGCTGCTTCTTCAGCCCTACCAGGTTGCAACTGCGATTTCTCTAAAGAATCCAGAGTGAGAAAACAGTCTGTACACTTGCCCTGTGTCTGGAAATCCCCTTGGCTGTATCCTTGACAGGAAGGCCATTCTGAATGGGCACTTCCCAAAAGGCAGGCTTAAAAAAAAAAGTGGAAAAGAGGCAGGAAGGGGGAGGGGATGGAGAGGAAGAAGGGAGAAACTGAGAAAAGGAAGAGATCGAATCGTCTGTGCTGAATATTTAATAGAGGGTAAGATTACAAAGTTCGACAACATGTATCCCATGTCACGCCGGTCCATTTGCACAGCCTGCTGGAATATTCTGCATTCTGGTTGTGCTGTGAATTGTGAGGAAAAGAATTTCCCCAGGAGACCAGCTCCTCTGGCTCATGCGGTGCCTCTGGACCTGTGTCCAGTGGAACACAACCCTCCGGGGGTCAGAGCCACTCTTGTCCCACTGGGCTCAGTCCTCTACCTATGGAGACAGAAACAGAATGCCAACGGGTGGCTTCCCTGTTCCTTCTTACTTTAACATGCTTGGAAATCCCTTAAAAGTGTGCCTGTAAGTAAAAAGAAATGGCAACCCACTCCAGTATTCTTGCCTGGAGAATTACATGGACAGAGGAGCCTGGCGGGCTACAGTCCATGGGGTCGCAAAGAGTCGGACACGACTTAGCAACTGATGCAAGTAAACATCAGCGCCTCTAAAGTTTACAAGACTAAAAAGAAAGCAACATGGTGCCTAAGGACACGGAGGGTTGGTGGCTGCGCTTGTGTCCTACCCTGGAAGGCACAGCCTCCATTTGGAAACTGCTATCAGTGGAAAGCAGAGTGGGCATGTCTGAGGAGGGCCGGAAGGGGGACTCAGCTGGGTTAAGACCACAGGCAAGTGATGAGAGACTGGGTTGGAGAAAGCTGGAGTGGGGAGTGGAGGTGGCATCAGGCAGTTAAAGGAAACTTGGAGGCCAGGTCAATAATTTTGGGTTTAATTCAACTGAATATTCTTTGTCAGAGTCACCTTCACATGATTTAGAAAGACTGCCCTCTCTAGGCCTGGCAAGCAGTCCTCATTGGCTCCCTTGGCCGGATCCCCTGGTGCAGTGCACAACCCCTACAACTATATATGACAACCCTCACTGGATAAGAACTTAGAGTGGAAGATGGTGTGGCAAATGGGATTTTCAGAAAATTCCATTTAGAAACCTTAAGTAGGAGCTCTGTCAAATTTAGGAAAAGCGAGGGCTTCACTTCTCTTTTATAATGTATAATCCACCCTGAGACTTAGTGGTTTAAACTCAGCAATCATTTTATTTGCTCACAATTCTACAATTCATCTGGACTGGTGATGGGCATGGCGGTGGTACTCCCATGCCTGCATTCAGCCGTGGACAGGCTGGGACTGGGTTCAGCTGGGGAGCTGGGACACAGGCCTCTCCTCCACACGGTCCCTCCAGCAGAGTGGCCAGAATTCTGCCTTAGCTGCTCAGGGCTTCCAATAAAGCAAAGGCAGAAACTGCCAAGCCTCACGGCTTAAGATGGTAAAGAGCACCATGTTCTTCTGCTTGTTAATACTGTTAATTAAGTCAATCACAGAACCAGCTCAGATTAAGGGAAGGGAGTATGAGAACCAGAAGGCATGGTTCACTGGGGTCACCAGTGGAACAGGCTGCCACAGTCTACTGGGGAGCTGTGGTGACCGTCCTTGTAGGAGGATGAGGATCTCCTTGGAGGGCAACCAGTGAAAATGTTCTCTATAAGAATAATCCCCGAATCATTTATATGTGGCTCAGGGTGTATTATATATCCCCAGGGGCCCAACCAGACACAAGGTCTAGTGTTTTCTAGGCTTCTTGGCAAATATCAGATTGGGTGAGAAATTTCCCAGAGGTTCTTGAGAATTGTAGCAACTTCGCACCAAGCTTTATAGAGAAACCACGCCTTAGGGGTTTCAGGCTTTCCTTCCAGCTCTTTCTGTCGCCCCCCACTTCTTTCCCTCCCCCAGTTTCTTCTCACAGCATGTAAACCCCAAAACCCTGTATTAAACCTCTATTCCTCTGAACAGAGCCTTCCTTTCTTTTTCCTAAGAGTTAAATGGAAATTCTTGCTTTTATTCATACTCCAAAGAACCTGTTACTTTGGCTCACAGGAAAACCCTCGATGTAAGATTTGCTATTTTTTTCCTCCTCAAGTCTTGGCTGGAAAGGGGGATGAAGTATCGCTTCAGACTCTGAAGAGGGCCAGACAGCAGCCTGCCTGGTCTCTACTCAGTGACAACCTCTCTCCTGGGCAGAGGTGCTGGTCTTTCTTTGTGACAGCTAAATTAGGAACAGGTGTAGCTCGAGGCAGTCAATCTTTCAAGGTTTGCCAAGACAATGGGCAAATGTGCCAGAGTGCCTGTCCACCCCAACCTGTATTTTCTGACTAAATTCTCAGCTCCCTGACCTGCCCCTTCCAGCAAAGCATGTTTCCCTCTGCACGGAATCAGAGCGAAACTGCTACTGTGCATCAGATATGGATGCCTGGTTGAATCGAGGCCCAGGGCAGAGATGCACTGTTCAAGAATGCATGTTTCATCTCTAAACCCTTTAACTCCCTTTGAGTAGAAAATGGCTGTAACCCAAACAGCTGATAGAGAGGAGCCTCACACCTCTGCCACAGGGCTGGGTGGATTAAGCGATGACAAGAAGTGAATATTGAAAAATGTCCAGATGCGGCAGGATTCTCGGTGCTTGTATGGAATTGGGTCACTTCAGTTGCCATCACAGAACCCCAGTCTATCTATATACAGCCTTCAGGCTTATCTTTTAAATCAATCAACAAATGTTTAGTAGAGGCTACTTGGTACTCATCGCTGTCCTAGACTCTATGCGAGTTTTCCTGTGGCGGCTCCTTCTCTGTCTCCTTCATAATTTTCTCTTTCTCTGTCAGTCATTAAATAAATACAACCACACAGCGCCATTAACTAATGCTTACTGAGCTCTTGAAAGGTGGAAACGGATTTCTTTCATTCGGCTGAGCATGCAAGTCTTAAAAGTTCCACCAGAGGGCAGCACCTACACACACGCTCCGCTGTGGGCAGTGCAGACAGCAAAGCGAGAGTCACACTGATGTACCCTGATGTAATAAAGGTGAGCGTAAGTTAGAGGGAGAGGAAACCTGTCCGAATGAATGAGTGCGTCCAAATTTTGTGTCTGTTCCTGTGTACATATATGTATGAGTGGATGGAGCTACATGTGTTTATTTACATCTTGTAAATTTCAACAAAGGCATAGTCACCTACCTTATGCCAGAAATTGTGCCTCCTGCTTTTTTCTAATTTAAAAATTTTTTTCTTTTAATATGGAATAATTTGTACTTTATATAAAGACCAGTGCCAATGAAATGCATGTATCTTCACACATAAATGGGCTTCCACAGGTGGCACGAGTGGTAAGTGGTAAAGAACCCGCGACCAGTGCCACAGACGAAAGAGTCACAAGTTTGATCCCTAAGTCGGGAAGATCCCCTGGAGGAGGGCATGGCAACCCACTCCAGTATTCTTGCCTGGAGAATCCCTTTGACAGAGGAGCCTGGCAGGCTAAAGCCCATAGGGTCACAAAGAGGCAGATACAACTGAAGAGACTTAGCACATATAAGCATTGCCCTCTAATTTTGCTAACCCCACTGAACTGGCTAAAGCATCTTTATTGTTAATAATAATATTTTAAAAAATAGAGTAACTGTATTCAGGGAAAAACTCAAATAATCTGGTGATGAGAGGGGGACACCGAAGAGGATGTTCAAATTACTTATTGAAGTTAAGACATTTCTGAATTGAGCTACAATTTTAAAAAGCACTAGCTTTTGACCCATTTGTTAAATTGTCCACATGCACCTAAGGTTCTCTGCTGCTTTATCTGCAAAGAGCAACGTATTTGCAAATGGGGCCTGGGGCGGTGCTGGAAGCCCTTTGCAAGGTTTAATACAGAGTCCTGTAAGAGGGTTGTCTTCATTGTCCTGGCCTGGGAAGTGGTCCCCAGGGTGCAGAGGGCCAGGGAGGACAAGAGGAGACTGCCAAGGGGGTTCTGGCCCAAGACTGGGGTGGGCAGTTGCGGGGATTTTTTGATAGACGAAGACCAAGGCCATATTGTTGTGACTAACGAGGAGTCTGGTGGGGACGGAGTGCTAGGTGCCTGGGGGGTGGGGTGGTTTACAAGATGAGAGGGGTAGGGAAAAGGAGGCGGGAGGGAAACTGTAGACACCTCCCAAAGGAATAACAAGCAATCGCTGAAGAGTTTGGACCACGTGCCAGGCATCAATCTAGGAAATGCATGGAGTCATTTACTCCTGACAGCAGTGATGAGGTAGATATGAACTCCTGAAAATGCCACTAGAGGCCTCCACGGTTTCAGTTCAGTTCAGTCGCTCAGTCGTGTCCGACTATTTGCGACCCCATGAATTGCAGCACGCCAGGCCTCTCTGCCCATCACCAGCTCCCAGAGTCTACCCAAACCCATGTCCATCGAGTTGGTGATGCCATCCAACCATCTCATCCTCTGTTGTCCCCTTCTCCTCCTGCCCCCAATCCTACCCAGCATCAGGGTCTTTTCCAATGAGTCAACTCTTTGCATGAGGTGGCCAAAGTACTGGAGTTTCAGCTTCAACATCAGTCCTTCCAATGAACACCCAGGACTGATCTCTTTTAGGATGGATTGATTGGATCTCCTTGCAGTCCAAGGGACTCTCAAGAGTCTTCTCCAACACCACAGTTCAAAAGCATCAATTCTGCAGCGCTCAGCTTTCTTCACCGTCCAACTCTCACATCCATACATGACCACTGGAAAAACCATAGCCTTGACTAGATGGACTTTTGTTGGCAAAGTAATGTCTCTGCTTTACATATGCTATCTAGGTTGGCCATAACCTTCCTTCCAAGGAGTAAGCGTCTTTTAATTTCATGGCTGCAATCACCATCAGCAGTGATTCTGGAGCCTAAAAAAATAAAGTCTGACACTGTTTCCACTGTTTCCCCATCTATTTCCCATGAAGTGATGGGACCAGATGCCATGATCTTAGTTTTCTGAATGTTGAGCTTTAAGCCAACTTTTTCACTCTCCTCTTTCACTTTCATCAAGAGGTTTCTTAGTTCTTCTTCACTTTCTGCCATAAGGGTGGTGTCATCCGCATATCTGAGGTTATTGATATTTCTCCCGGCAATCTTGATTCCAGCTTGTGTTTCTTCCAGCCCAGCATTTCTCATGATGTACTCTGCATGTAAGTTAAATAAGCAGGGTGACAATATACAGCCTTGACGTACTCCTTTTCCTATTTGGAACCAATCTATTGTTCCATGTGCAGTTCTAACTGTTGCTTCCTGACCTGCAAACAGGTTTCTCAAGAGACAGGTCAGATGGTCTGGTATTCCTATCTCTTTCAGAATTTTCCACAGTTTATTGTGATCCACACAGTCAAAGGCTTTGGCATAGTCAATAAAGCAGAAATAGATGTTTTTCTGGAACTCTCTTGCTTTTTCGATGATCCAGTGGATGTTGGCAATTTGATCTCTGGTTCCTCTGCCTTTTCTAAAACCAGCTTGAAAGTCTGGAAGTTCACGGTTCACGTATTGCTGAAGCCTAGCTTGGAGAATTTTGAGCATTACTTTACTAGCATGTGAGATGAGTGCAATTGTGCCGTAGTTTGAGCATTCTTTGGCATTGCCTTTCTGTGGGATTGGAACGAAAAAACTGACCTTTTCAAATTTGCAGGCATATCGTGCAGCACTTTCACAGCATCACCTTTGAGGATTTGAAATAGCTCAGCTGGAATTCCATCACCTCCACTAGCTTTGTTCGTAGTGATGCTTTCTAAGGCCCACTTGATTTCACATTCCAGGATGTCTGGCTCTAGGAGAGTGATCACACCATCGTGATTATCTGGGTCGTGAAGATCTTTTTTGTACAGTTCTTCTGTGTATTCTTGCCACCTCTTCTTAATATCTTCTGCTTCTGTTAGGTCCATACCATTTCTGTCCTTTAATCCTTTATACCATTTCTGTCCTCCATGGTTTGGCCTCCCCTTTTCCGGTAACTCAGGCAGGAAACCACCCACCTTCCGTCTTGGGGCTCGGCCCCCAGGGCAGCGGGAAGCGAGGCAGCGATGCCGACGGGGTGGGCGGGAAGCCCAGGTCAGCGCCGCGGCCACAGTGGTCCCCGCCCCAGACGACACACAGACCGAGGCCCACTGTTGAGGGCGGAGGGGAGGGGATAGCAAACGCGCCACTGCCTCGCCCACCTCCCGCCTCCGCGGGTCCAAGTCCGCCCCGCCCCGTCGCCGACAGTCCCTCCGAGGCGGGATTCCTGGCCCGCGCGGGGACCGCGACCCGAACTGCAGCAGGCTGGGACCGCGGTTCCATGCGTGCGGCTGCTCCGCCTGGGGCACCGGGACCGCGGCCCTTGGAGGCTGATGGTGGAGCCGCCCCAGCGACCGAGGCAGAGAGCCGCGGAGAGCCTGGCGGGTGGGGGTGGGTCCACATCCATTCCCCCTCAGCAGCCTCAGCCAGCTCCTCATTTGCAAATCTCCAAGCCCTCCTTACTAGGGTCCTTCCCTCTCTGCTTGGCCAGGTCCTGAGGGCGCGTCCACCTGCAAAACCCCTCCCCAGCCGAACAGGGTCAGTTCACTGCCTTCTACTCCTTTCCTTCTATAGCACATCAGGGTCTAACATAAAAAACAGGAACTGCTTGCAACGCAGGGGACTGGTTACCAGGTGATGGAAGAGTCCAGAAGTCTAGCCCCTGACTCTGGGGCAAACCAGAGATGAGCTTTAACCCAGATGCCTCCACTCCCAAGGTGGTGCGAGGTGGGGAGACCTGTGTTCTGGGAACCTGGGCCAGGGTCGGGGGAGGAGCTGGAGGAGATGGGCCCCTGGTCCACTGGTGCCCCTGGCCCTGGCACAGGCCCCACTTCCCCTCCCCCAGCCCACTGGTGCCCCAAGGCTCTGGCTGGCTCACCCCCCCCCCCCACCCTCTCGGGGTCAGCCCCTGCGTGGGCACTTTTCTTCCATCTCAGGTGATCGCACAACCACCCTGGGTGTCTTATGTTCCTTTGACGGATGGGGAGACAAAGATGATACTGCACCGCACTCCCCAATAAACGGTGAGGGGAACCCAGATCATTTTGAACCCAGAACCCAGGCAGGATGTGCCTGCCAGAGACCGAAGTGCTTCTCACCCCCGGGGTGAAGGTATTAGGAGGTGGTGGGGCCTTTGGGAAATGGTTGGGTCAGAGGTTGGAGCCCTCGTGATGGGATTAGTGTCCTCTAAGAAGAGACACAAGAGATCTCTGTCTCTCTCCTTTATGCGAGGACTCAAGTCGGCAAGCCCAGAAGAACGCTGTCATCAGGAACCAAGTTCTCCAGGACTTTGTTCCAGGATTTCCAGAACTTCAAGAATCAAATGTCTGTTGTCTAAGTCACTCGGTCAGTGTTCTGTCTTAGCAGCCCGAGCTAAGAGGCCCAGTGATAAAGCAACACCCACACAACAGAAAGATGCTCACTACACAACTTGATTCTTGTGGCCCATTGTCAGATACCACCTAAACACCAATACCCCTAAACAGTGTGTTATGATTCCACACTCTTAGAAACCCTATTATTATCTTGTAAACAGCATGATCATCTTGCATCGCACACCTGGGTGTGTGTTTGAACGCATTCATTTGTTAAATCCAAACATGTAAAACGCACCCTGATTTCTTCATTCATTTTAGAATGTCTAAATTGTTTATCTAACAAGTGTTCCTCCTTTGACACCCAGGGCGTCTAACAAGTGAATGTCTGCAGAAGCAAGATCTCTGGGACCCCACCACCACCTGAGACAATGCAGGACCCTGGTCTGCATCAAAGGTTTTCCCACCTGTTTGACATTTGTGAGCTGAACAAAACAAGCCACGTGTGTCCCCTCAGATATAAACTGAAGTGCCCCTTGCCAAGGGCTCTGGATTTCTCCTTAACCTCAGTGTACGCCTTGTTGTAACCATCACCTAAATGGATCTCTCCACTTGCAGTGGTCCACTCTGACCTTCTGCCCGCTGTGAAAGGTCATGGCATTTGCCTGGCTTGTATCCATCTCAGAACGTCCTCGCCGGAAGCAGTGAAACAGCGGCAGCTACCGCAGGTGGTGGGGGGACCCCGAGGAGCTTTGTCACAGACGTGGCACCCTTTCTTATCTGAAATGTGAGAGAAGGGCCTCAGACTCAGCGCTGCTGCGGAGCAAACTCAGTCCTGCTAGGGGGTGTCCATGGCCCAGCTCTGCCCTGTGCCCCGTGAGAGGGAGCAGGGCTGCGAGGTCGGTACCCTTATACTCCTGGCCTCTACTTACTCATCTGTAAGCCCAAGGAGGGGGCAGGTGAAAGGGGCCGGGTCCCCAGCCTCAGGTGCACCAAAGCATCCCTGGAGAGCTGTCTGCCACCTCTACCTGTGCCTCCTCTTGGACCGATTAAATCAGAACCTCTGGGGTGAAGTCTGGGCCAAGGCTCCCAACTAAGCATGCAGACAGGCTTGAGGGTGTCCCCTCCTCACAAAGCTGATGACAGTGATCCCTGTGTGGCCCTGGACTCTGGGAGATGCTGGGCCCTCCTCCACCTCCTGCCTCTTCTCTCCTAATAAAGGGATCCCGGAAAGCAGATGGGCTTGCAGTAAATGGAACCAAGCACATGGAAATAAACAGCACTTGAGAACGCTGTGCATTGGCGGAGTGCCTTGGCCCCCTACGATCTCCATAACCCACCCTACTCCGTGGTAGACTGCGTGGCTCTTATGACTTCTACTGGGGTGGCCACGCCAGGGGCCCACAGACAGGAGTCTTCACTGGCCTTTTTCACTGCCCCCTCCCAGCCCTTGGGCTCAGGCCTCTCCCTCCTCGATGCAAAGATTGGAGCTCCTCTTCCAGGGGGACGCTGCAGCAGACGCCGACCCTCCCCAGGGGGGAGACGACAGACGCGGAAACCTACTGCATCAGAGCACATGCGCTAAGCACTGGGAAGCCAGCCTGCAGGCTGCCAGGCAGATAGAGAACAATGGTGTTGGCTGGAGGTAAAGGCTTCTAAAAATCTCAGTACAAGTCAGGGAAGGAGACATTTAAGCTGAGAGCTAGAAGCTAAGAGCAGGCAGGCCCGTGAAGCGCTGGGAGACTCACAAATGGACAACGGGCTGCAGGATTCACCACGGATCCTGCTTTGTTGTTGTTCAGTCACTCAGTCGTATCCGGCTGTTTGTGATTCCATGGACTGCAGCACGCTAGGCTTCCCTGTCCTTCACCATCTCCCGGAGTTTGCTTGGTATCCCTCGTGAACAGAGATACAAAACTCCTTAACAAAATATTAGGCAGTAAAACATAACACTATATATGAAAAGATCAAGTAGAGTTTATCGCAGGAATGTAAAGTTCAACACTCAAAAATCAAACATTGTATTTCACATATTGAAAGATGTTGTTGTTGTTCAGTTGTTAAGTCGTGTCTGACTCTTTGCAACTCCATGGACTGCAGCTCATCAGACTTGCCTGTCCTTCACTATCTCCCAGAGTTTGCTCAATCTCATGACCATTGGGTCAGTGATGCTATAGAACCATCTCTTTCTCTGTCGCCCCCTTCTCCTCCTGCCTTCAATCTTTCCCAGCATCATGATCTTTTCTGGTGAGTCAGCTTTTCATATCAGGTGGCCAAATATCAGAGCTTCAGCTTCAGCATCAGTCTTTCCAATGAATATTAAGGGTTGATTTCCTTTAGGATGGACTGGTTTGATCTCCTTGCTGTCCAAGAGATTCCCTCCATGGGCCCCATTGGGTTATGAGATGACCACACAGGGACTTGGTCTGTGGTGTATGTGTGTGTCTGTGCTCAGTCGTGTCCAACTCTCTGCAATCCCATGGACTGTAGCCCACCAGGCTCCTCTGTCCATGGGATTTTTTCCAGGCAAGAATACTGGAGTGGGTTGCCATTTCCTCCTCTGGGGATCTTCCTGACCCAGGGATCGAACCTGTGTCTCCTGCATTGGCAGGTGGATTCTTTACCACTGAGCCACCAGGGAAGCCCACTGTGGTATATGAGGAGAGAAAGATTTTTTTCCTGCCACATGGTGGGGCTTCTGGCTTACTGACAGGAATCTGCTCCCATAGGGGAGGACCTGCCTTATGAAACAGGAGAGTAAAAACCCTCTCCAGCCGAGAGTACAAATTCCCCATAGACCTCAGGTGCCGGGGCTCCATTTAAGTGGGCTCCTCCCCTGGGGCTCTGGCCAGACCAGCCCTGACTGTCCCTGGCTGGCACGGCCATGCTATAGCTGTTCAAGGCTGAGGTTCCTGGGTTTCCAGAATCTTCCAGGCTCCTCTGCAGCCTGACTGCTCCTGACTCCTTTTATCTGGGAGAAGGCGCAGCAAACATCTTCCACACCCTACAATGGAAGCTTCTTTCCTTTCCTTTGACAAAGCAGTTTCTAACTGACTGCTCCTGCCCCCTTCCAACCACCCCCACACACAGATTTACAGAGAAAGGCCAATATCTTGGAGCTTTTGAATCGAGGCCTCCTTGGCCCCGACAGGAAGAACTGGGCAGGAATTTCAACCACGCTGCAAATTTCATTCAATAGCTGCAGTGGCAGCTTCCTGCTTTCCCACTAGATGGCGCCCTTGGTCTCTACAGCTCAGTTCCCACCATTTCATTTGGCTCTGAAGCCTGCTCAGAAATTTTTTTTACCTAGCAGAGAGCTTCTTTTATAGGAAGTGGCCATGGGCGAAAATCAGAGAAGCCTTTGGAACACTGGTTTCATCTGTATCTTCCTTAGTTATCAAATATGATAAAGGTGAAATGTGCTCAGTCATGTGCAACTCTTTTGTGACTTCACGGACACTTCATGGAGCCACCAGGCTCCTCTGTCCATAGGATCCTCCAGGCAAGAATACTGGAGTGGGTTGCCATGCCTTCCTCCAAGGTATCTTCCACACCCAGGGATCGAATCTGCATCTCTTGTGTCTCCTGCATTGGTAGGTGGATTCTTTACCACTAGCGCCAGCTGGAAAGGCAAATAAGGGTGAAAAAAGGAAGTGAAGTCGCTCAGTCATGTCCGAGTCTTTGCGACCCCATGGACTGTAGGCTACCAGGCTCCTCTGTCCATGGGATTTTCCAGGCAAGAGTGCTGGAGTGGATTGCCATTTCCTTCTCCAGGGGATCTACCTGACCCAGGGATCGAACCCGTGTCTCCCGCATTGCAGGCAGATGCTTTACTGTCTGAACCACCAGGGAAGACAGGTGTTTCCAAAAGAAACCTAGCAAATCTGAAATGGAGATACACATGGAGTCAGCTAGACTCCTCTAAATAGAGAGCCATTGGGAAAATGCCCCTGCCGTTTCTGCCCCTCAAGATAGCCCAGAAGCATTAACTCTGGACAATCAGGCTGAAAAAATCCTCTGGGTTGGTCATTGTCCCCATTTTGCTTGGTCAATGGCAGCCTGCTTCTGACTGACCACCCCCAGGCCACAGACACACAAATCAGTAAGATCAGGGAAGAATGAGGTGGTGAAGTCTTCTCAGACATTTTTGGGCAGAGTTGAGGTGGTGTTAGGCATAACAAGAACAAAAGAGAGTCTGCATTTGGGATTTCCCGATGGGTTCAGTGTTGAAGATTTTGCCATCCAACGCAGGAGATACAGGTTCAATCCCTGGTTGGGGAGCTGAGATCCTACATGCTTCGTGGCCAAAGAACCAAAACATAAAACATAAGCGATATAGTAACAAATCCAATAAAGACTTTAAAATACCTAAAAAAACAACCTTAAAAAATCTACATTTTGCACAAGAAACAGAACTCTCCAGAACAGAGTACAATATTGATATTTTAACATTATTTTAGAACTTTGCCTATATAAGCAGAGCCCTTGACAGGCAAACTCAAAATTTTGCAGTGTAAAGTTTTCCCAGATACACAACAGGTTTAAAGTAACTTTTTTTTTAAAAAAGGAGGCTAATTACTTTATAATATTGCGGTGGTTTTTGCCGTACATCAACATGAATCAGCCACGGGTGCACATGTGTCCCCCCATCCCTCTGGGTTGTCCCAGAGCACCAGCTTTGAGTGCCCTGCTTCATGCATTGAACTTGCACTGGTCATCTATTTTACATATGGTAATATACACGAAAGTGAAAGTCACTCAGTCGTGTCCGACTCTTTGTGACCCCATGGACTATACAGTTCATGGAATTCTCTAGGCCAGAATACTGGAGTGGGTAGCTTTTCCCTTCTCCATGGATCTTCCCATCCCAGGGATCGAACCCAGTCTCCCGAATTGCGGGCAGATTTTTTATCAGCTGAGTCACAATGAAACCTCTTCTTGAAACGCTTTCACAGGGTACCACAAGAGGCCTCATTGGCATGCTTTGAAAAGAATGGTTGGACAAAAAGCACAGGCTAAACCTTGACTGATAAGCTTTTTATTTATTGGAAACCTGCTTGCAGGGACTGCTTAAATTTCCCCAGGATGTGGGGCATTTTTATTAAGAACAAGTGGCCTTTGAGCACTTGGCCATTGGGCACACAAGCTCTTGGGATACTTGATCATCATATTTCACCATTTTGACTCACAGTTTACAGCCACAGGCATCCTATCGCCTACTGGAAAAATCGAGGGGAACAGATATTGGGCTCTGTTTTCATTACATGCTGGGAACAAGCTGAAGATAGTTTCTTAGGAAGTAAAATTAGAACTTCAGCCATTTGGGAAGGGGCCTTTAAGTAAAGTGTTTGCTGAGAGATCTGGGGATGGAGGTGGTGATGGTGGCAGGACAATGTGAATGTGCTTAACCCTGCCCAACTGTGCGTTGAAAAATGGTGAAGGTGGTAAATGTTACGTGTATTTGACCACACCTAAAATGTTTAAATTAAATTTCTTAAAATATGCTTTCTTTAACACTTTTGTCTGTCCTGATCACAAAGCATGCATGTGTGCATGCTAAGTCGCTTTTAGTCGTGTCTGGCTCTTTGTGACCCCATGGACCGTAGCCTGCCAGGTTCCTCTGTTCATGGGATTCTCCAGGCAAGAATACTGGAGTGTGTTGCCATTTCCTCCTCCAGGGGATCTTTCTGACCCAGGGTTTGAACCTGTGTCTCTTGCATCTCCTGCATTGGTAGGCAGATTCTTATCACTGAGCCTGCTGGGAAGCCTTCTAAGTGCTGAACAACTTAACTCACAATCCCACAATATATATCTGCCAATATTACCCCCATTTCTGCAGATAGGGAAATTAGGCAGAGAGAGGTCAAGGTACTCACCTAAGGATACACAGGTAGGCAATGCAGAGCTGGAGCTGGAAACCCAGTCACTCAGCAGAGCTTATGCTCCTTAGCCAAAAAACCAGACAGACCAGGGCTAAAATCTTGCTTCACTACTTACTGTTATAAGATTTCTCTGAAAGTGCAACCCCATGGACTATATAGTCCATGGGATTCTCCAGGCCAGAATACTGGAGTGGGTAGCCATTCCCTTCTCCAGGGGATCTTCCCAACCCAGGTATCGAACCCAGGTCTCCTGCATTGCAAGCAGATTCTTTACCAGCTGAGCCACAAGGGTTTCCCCTAATCTACAAATTCAGTTGTAAAATGGAACAAAAGATACTCACCTTATAAGGTGGTTGGAAAAGCTAGAGAAAAAATATATACATATCTATAGTTAGCTCAAAACAGGTACTTGATCAAAGGTAGTTACCACATTTGTTTGGGAACAAGAGTGAATCTGAAAGCCATGCAGTTCCTTTGTACATACGTCTGGTGATAGGGTGTGTTCCTGCCTCCCTGGACCAACTCTCATTCAAACTGGCTCACTCCATAGTGAGGGAATAATTTATCTGTTACCCAGGGACATGGGTGGGTGAGGGCAGTTTACGGCTTTCTGTGAGCACATGAGGTGCCTTCTGTACCATTAAGATTTCAATTCTCCTTAACTCTGGTGGAGCCCATGTACAGTACAGGGCACTATCATAGCCATACAGCTCAAATGTCCAGATGCGGGTTGAAAAGATTTCCAACACCATAAAGGCTCTCACCGCTCCTTCCCCATCAATTCCCACTGGCCCCCAAGAAGAGGCCACTGGTCTGACTTCTACTGTCTTAAGTTAGTTTTGCCTATTCTTGAATTTCATAGAAGTGGGGTTTCTGAGCTTTCACTGTTAGCATTTTCATGGCTCTACATTGCTTTCTCCAGGCAAGTGAACGAGAAACCAGAGGGCATTTTAAAATGTTGAGTGAATAGAGTAGGCTTAGTAGAAGCCTCTGTGGGTCATCTAATGATAAATGTTCACTAAAATTCAGAGGTAGGCAATTAAACATTGACACCCAGACAAAGACCTTGCCAAGGATTTGTAAATGGCAAGGACGAGAAAAGAGGAAGGCTTATAGCCATAATAGGAGTTTAAGAAATCTCAAGTCACTACTTTTTTTCATTTTATTTTTTTGGCCACATCTTCTGACATGTGGAATCTTAGTTCCCTGACCAGGGATCAAACCCAGGTCTCCTGCAGTGGAAGTGCAGAGTCTTAACCACTGGACCAGCAGGGAAGTCTCTCATATCACTACTTTTAATGATATTACTAAGAATAATAGTTAAGGAAAAAACCCAGCCTTTTCTACATTTATAATATCCCAGGCCTACAATGGACGTGGTATATACTTTGCTTCAATGAATAGGTATTATTCCCACCCATGTTGCAGATTGTTGTTGTTCACTTGAGAAGTAGTATCTGACTCTTTGTTACCCATAAACTGAGCTTGCCAGGCTTCCCTGTCCTTCACTATCTCCCGGAGTTTGCTCAAATTCATGTCCACTGAGTCAGTGATGCCACCCAATCATCTTTTCCTCTGTCACCCCATTCTCTTCTTGCCCTCAATCTTGCCTAGCGTCAGAGTTTTTCCCAAAGAATCAGTTCTGTCCTTGGAACTACAGCATAGTCCTTCCAATGAGTATTCCTTTAGGAGTTTGCTGTACAAATTCATGTCCACAATTTGAAAAGCAAACCCACAAGTGTTTCACAAGGTCTTCCAGGAAGGGCCAGGATTTGAAGGCCGCCGCTTCCTCTCACTGCTGGCTAGCCAAGTAAATGACCTCTCCAAAAACCTCATGCAAGAAAAGAGCAGGGGGTGTGGGTGACAATTCCTACCTTTCTGGTTTGTTAAAAGTCAAGTAATAATGTTTGTAAAGGGCCCTCACAGAAGGCATTCCGCAAAGGCGGCTGTTAAGGCGATTCACCATCCGGACTCACCAGAGGCGAGTTGCCCACGGTGATGCTCATGGCTGCGCATGGCAGCAGGGTCAGCCCAGCCAAAGAAGCACCCACTGCCCATGGTGAGCCTGCCTCCCCTGGCTGTCACCTTCCGGTAGGGTCTGCCTTGGCCTGAAGTTCCCATGTGACACTTTGCAGACATGGCAGCAACTGAACACACAAGCCAACAGATGGATCTGAAGAGCCTGAAGTAACCCGTCAATCCAGTGAAACAACTGCTATTGATTTCTGGCTTTTCTTCCCTCCCCACTGGTTGTTTAACTGAATTGATGGGTGTTGGGTGGAATTGATTGCACCAGCCCGTCCTCGTGGTGTGCTAGAGACAAAATGATAGTGCTCCCCAGAAAATGAATGAACCTGCTCATTAAAGAGAATGTTCAAGCAAATGAATTTTGCCTGTGACAGTGGCTTTCCTCCCTGGCTCCTTCTGCAAAGGGAATTAGGAAGCATTTCAGAGGGCCCTCGTTGCAAGTCAGTATGCTGATAAGCTGACTCCCTTCCCATTTTGTTACTATTCCCAGGGACTGATTAGATGCCAAAATGAATCCACCCATCTCTCTCTCCCCACACTCAGACTTTTGCCAGTGCTGAGTTCCTGAAACCCTTGTGTTTTATATATCCCACCCCCACCTCTACCCCGAATAATACACATGAAGGCTGATTTTCAGCATTCAATGAAAAATACAGGCTCTTGTGCAAGTCAACAGCATGCCAGCTCTTGGGGGTGATGATTCACACACCTATGATTGATATTTTCTTCCCTGGAGGTTGCTCTTTGTGGGTTTCAGACAGCACCATGCTTGTTTTCACTGACAGTGATGAAAAAAACAGATGTCAGGAAGAGAATTGGAAGGGCGATGGGGGTGGGCTTAGGGGGTGTAGAATGACAAGAATTGAAAGAGCTGAGTCCAGAGAATTCTGAAACCTTTTTTCGAGTCGCTGAGCTCTTAAGCTTCTTCCAGCCTCAGGGAGGGATCAGCTAGGTGACCCCCTCCCCTTTCAGGAAATGGATTATAGTTGCATTTTTATTGACTTTAAAAAAATCAATTTTTCTCTCTCTCTGAGTCTTTGCTGCTGTCATTAATCCCATTGTGATGCTGAGATCTCAGGGTTTTTGTAATTAGCAGCACAACTGAAATTCTCACATATAATGAAAGAGAAAAAGACCCTGAGGACCCGGGGTCTTGCTCTCTGTACAGCTCCATAAGTCAGCTTGGAATTTGCAATGTATATTTTGCATTTTTATGGATTTTATACACCGTGGATGTCTCATTCCTGGTAACTCACACGTAATACAGCATGACAAGAAGACTGGCTCGACACAATGCCAATTTTTAAGAATTTGGTTTGCTCCTCCATATTGACATACTTTACAGCGCAGAAAAGATAAGGCAGGAACTAAGGCCCTCTCACTAACGAGGAATTGTGAATTCAACTGTGAGACACTGGAAAGCAGATTATTTCTCAGTGGTGTTAGAAGACCATCTCTTAAAATGGCAAGTGGAAAATGAATGGGAATACCCATAAGTGACTATAAAAGAATAAAAAAAGAACCTCTGGGCAAACTATTAATAGAAATAGAAAATTCCTTAATTTTTTAAAGTAGCTACTAAAATGCCATAAAGAATGATACTCGTATTGGTAGTCACCAAAGGCACTGTTTCTGAAATAAGGCACAGGGCAAGAAAGACTGTGGGCAACACTTTTAGGCAACATTGAAGAAGATCCTGCCAGCATAATAAGAAAAAGAAAAGAAAGTCTGCAAGGACTGGGGACAAAGACACAAACTGGCAGTTTTCTCAGTTGATATGATTGTCCAAAAACAAAACTCAAAAGAGATAACTTATAAATAAGTGGACTTAATAAGCAAGTTCAAAGAAACAAAGAACAAACTGGCAGTTTTCACAGTTGATATGATTATCCAGAAAGAAAACTCAAGAGATAACTTATAAGTGAACTTAATAACCAACTTCCACACTGCTATCCAATATCAAAATCCATATGCCAATATCTGTTAGCTTCCTATATCCAATTCATTTAGCCAGCAGATACTTACTGAATCCTTACTATGTGCTCCAGTTCCATGAATAAAACACAAAAAGCCCTGCCTTCTTGAGCTCACCAGTCACTTAATGAAATTGAAATGAAGACTAGACAGTCAGTGAAGCTGGGGTGGGGAGTCTTGTAAACATCAGGGTTCTGATCTCTGGGGTTCCCTGCATTCAGTGAAATTTAGCAAGATGTACACCTGCTCTTGGATTAATAGAGCCCCAGTGGAGCAGACAGAACTCAGACCAGCACAAGAGCCAAGTGTGACCTTTGTCTAGCAGACAAAATGATTAAAAAAAAAAAAATCACACCCCTAAAACTTAATATGGTCTCAGTAATATTCAACTATTAAGCAATCCATATTCAAGTTTCCCTTAATGTGCTAATAAAAGTTCTTTATAGCTGCTTTTAAAAAATCTAGGACTCCGTTAACACTAAATAATTCATTTGTTTGTCATATTGTCTTAGTCTCTAATCTAGATGACAGGATGGAGGAATAAATAGGTTCACCTATGGGGACTGCAAGTCTTTGTGACACAAAATGACAGGAAAGTGACAAACGGTCTTTAAATTTTATTTTCACAATTAGAAAAGTCTCAGTGTTCCATTTATTTATTTTTCATCTTGTGGGTGGATATCTCTTTTATATAAGCATAAATGCTGATTGGGCCTCAACTAATCAACTCTACGGGGTTCTGATTCCGCCTGGGTATGTGGGATGAAATCATACTTTTTCTAATTTGATCACTAGGCTTTGGGTGTACTGTACATCCTGATGCCTTATGGTTTTTATTTTTATTTTTTGTCTCTGAAAACTCTGTGCGCTCAGAGAGAAGCTTTCAAAATCATTTATCTTAAGCTCCCCAGCTGCTGCCTCTGAGTATGTGTGTCCAGCTAGAAGATGAAATTCCTAAGAACAAATCAAATCTGACTGCTAAACCTTCATCTGGCTAGATAATTCAGACTTCCTGATAGAATTTCCAGAGTGAAATGGGAAAAAGGGACCCTTCATTGTGACCACCTACTATGTATCAGGTGCTCTGACACCTTGTAAACATCAACTCCCATCTGTTATCTCTATTTGATAAATAGGGAAACACATCTGCGGGAGGTCCAGTTATTGACAGTAAGAGGCAAAGATAAGATGTGTTTAGTTTACTAGTGACTTAGATCAGATGAGCCATTTCTCCATGACTAGTAAAGTTTTATATGCCAGAGATTGCTAATTATCCCCCAGTAATCATTCTCCTTTCTCTCTCAATTTTAGCGAAACAAATGGTTTCCCCGAATCAAGGTTACATTTCCCAGCCTTCCTTACAGCACAGTGTAGTCACGTAACAAATTTCTGATGAATAGGAAGTGGAAGTGATGTGAGCTTCTTCTAGGTTGCTCCATTGAAAGAAAAGAACTTTCCATTGGTCTATAGATCTTTTATTCCTGTTTGCATTACTGCAACTTTATAATATATTTTAAAATCAGGAAGTGTTATGCCTCCAACTTTGTTCTTCTTTCTTAGGATTGATTTGGCTATTTGTGGTCTTTTGTGGTTCCACATGAGTTGTGGAATTTGTTTTCTATTTCTGTAAAAAAAACAAAGCCTTTGGAATTTTTGTAGGGATTGCATTGAATTTGTAGATTGCTTTGGGTAGTATGAATATTTAAACAATACTAAGTCTTCCAATCCATGAACACAGATGGCTCCCCATTTGTTGCTCTTAACTTTTTTCATCAATGTTTTATAGTGTTTAGTATATAAATTTTTACCTCCTTAGTTAAGTTTATTCCTATAGAACAAAACATAGAGCCCAGAAATAAATCCACATGTATATGGTCAGTTAATTTTCAACAAGAGAGTCAAGAATGCACGATAGGGAAAGGATAGTCTCTTCAATAAATGTTGGAAAAACTGGATATCCACATGTAACACAATGAAATTGGACCCATATATATATATACCATAACCCATAACATATACCATAAAATCAACTTGAAATAATTTAAAGACTTAAATGTGAGACCTGAAACTGTAAAATTCTTAGAAGAAAATACGGAAGGGAAGTTTCATAACATTGGTTTTAGCAATGATTTCATAGATAAGATACTAAAAGTACAGGCAACAAAAATGAATATAAACAAGGGTATGAAAGAGAAAGTCGATCAGTCGTGTCTGACTCTTTGCGACCCCATGGACTGTGAAATTCTCCAGGCCAGAATACTAGAGTGGGTAGCCTTTCCCTTCTCCAGGGGATCTTCCCAACCCAGGGATCGAACCCAGGTCTCCTGTATTGCAGTCAGATTCTTTACCAGCTGAGCCACAACAAGGGAGACTACATTAAACTAAAAAGCTTTTGCACAGCAAAGGAAACAGTCAACACAGTGACAAGGCAACCCGCAGAATGGGAGAAAGTGTTTGCAAATTATAAATCAAATAGGAGTTAATACCCAAAATACATAAAGAATCTGTACAGCTCAACAGTAAAACAAAACCAAGCAATCCAGTTTAAAATCATTCCCATCACTAATCCATATTGTTCATGGTCCTTATCCTGAATTTTGATCAGGCTCTACATGTTAGCACCCTCAGAATCCTACAACTCCCACAAAACGATGCTTACCGGCTTTGATTTCTTCATTGGCTTCCAGGTGGTAAACTGAGTCATAGTGGTTTCCTCTGGCCCACTGCTTGCTCCCTTGCTGAAAGCGAACAATGAGAGTGTAGTCATAGGGATCGAAGCTTTTCCAGCGCAGTTGAAAAAGAAACAAAACATTAGGAAAATGCTGCTTCTGATCTAATTACTCTCGCTTAGTCCTGATCACTTCTTTGTGATATCATCAGAATCCCCCAAGTTATCTCTAGATAGAAACGTCTACCTTTGGCTGAGGCAGCCTTTGATTTACTGAGTTTCTACACCTGGCCAAGCAGCACACAGACTATAGAGCCAATCCCAGGGCCACCCACAAGTTGATTAAAACACAATGGACCCACATCAGGAATAACTAAGGCACACATCAACATCCTGAAATCACACAGCTGTGTGTTGTGTCTGAAGGCGAGTTACCTTCTCCATCACTTTTCCAAATGGTCTCTTCACAAGCTGTGAACTTCAGACCCTGGAACTGAATTCCCATGCCTTGAATGATGGGCTTCCCTGGTGGTTCAGCAGCAAAGAATCTGCCTGCCATGCAGGAGATGTGGGTTTGATCCCCGGGTCAGGAAGCTCCCCTGGAGGAGGGCATGGCAACCCTCTCCAGTATTCTTGCCTGGAGAGTCCCTTGGACAGAGGAGCCTGGCGGGCTGCAGTCCATGGGGTTGCGATGTGGTCCATGTGTCCAAGTCATGGTCCAGTCCATGTTTGACTGAAGTGACTTAGCAAGCACGCACTCCTTGAATGATGCTGGACTTTCTAAATTCCTTGCACACTCTGCCTTGGCTGGTAAAAATTCTACCTTCACAAGAGATACATTAAGCTCCGGACATTCCATTTCCAGGTCCAACTCTTTGCAGATCTTCCCAACCCAGGGATCGAACCCAGATCTCCTGCATTGCAGGTGGATTCTTTACCATCTGAGCCACTGGGGAAGCCCAAGAGTACTGGAATGGTTAGCCTTCCCTTCTCCAGGGGATCTTCTCAACCCAAGAATCGACCTGGGGTCTCCTGCAGGCGGATCCTTTACCAGCTGAGCTATCAGAGAAGCCCCATAGTATCTCATACTTGATATTAATTCAACAAATAGAGGTTAGTATTATTTATCCCGACAAAATACAGAAGTGGTTAAAAACTTGAGCTTTTGTATCAGACATGAATTAGTATTCACATCAGTTCTGTGATTTGGGAAAACATGTTTAACTTCCTAAATTTGTTTCTGTGACTAGAAAGTATTAGTGAAAATGCATGTACTTCTTGTTGAGAGGATTAGGGTTGATGTTTGTAAAGCACTCAGCACTTGGAATGTGCTTACTAAATGGTAACTTATTTTACTTGATGTTGCTATTATTATTATTACTGGGCACCCTCCCAAGTACAGGTTCAGAATGCTCTTTCTCTTAGCAGAATTAACTACCACGTCAGTCAGAGACAACTCCAGGCCTTGGGGCCCATGTTTCCATGTTGCCCACCCTATAGCTGAGTCCTGGATTTGAGGATGAGAAAGGGTTTCCATTTCTTGATTTTTGTGGCCTCTGAAAAATGTCTTGGTTACCACACCCAATCTTCAGGGTGACGAAGCAAGCTGTCAGCCACGATGATTTCTTCTTCACAGGTGGGAGAGTGGCCGTGGAAACTTTGAGCCTAAGGTTATGGAGGCTTATAGGGCTGAAAGCCCAGAAAAAAATTCTGTGCTTATCTGCCCTTTTTTTGTGTGTGCGCTAGGTCTTAATTTGGCATCCAGGATTTTTATCTGCCACGTGTGAACTCTTAGTTGCTGCATATGGGGTCTAGTTCCCCAGCTAGGGATTGAACCCAGGCCCCCTGCATTGGGAGCATGGAGTCTTAGCCACTGGGCCACCAGGGAAGTCCTCAATGCTAACCATGTTTAAGTGAACCAGTAAAGATTATCATTGTCACTCAGGAAATGAGGTCTCTGCCATACACTCCATGCTAACACTCACTGATAAATTGAAGGCTACCAAATGCTCTTCAAGTTTTTCTGTTCTCAGACCAGACAATTGCACTTTCCTGTGAAAATGTGGGAGCAATTTTGAGGTTTTTAGCTTCCAAACCTGTCAGAAGTCCCTTTGATTTCCCTGCATTTCCACCTGTGTACTTTCTGATATCTAGCAGTATGGTCATTGTATGTAACTCACGCCAACTCACTTGCAGTTGGGGGTTCATGTGAATACTTTTTCACCTGGCTTTTATGGTAGGTATTGTCTGCTCATGTGGATTTGTATTTCTACTGGCATTCCATCCCATCCCATCCCATTCCGTTGCACAGTCACATGGTGTGGATATCCTTGGTGAATGATCCGCAAATTTGGTGACTGAAAAAAATAGTGGTCATCACTCTACAAGACATACTCAGACGAGCTGTAGATGAATTGAGATGAATGTTAAAATGTAAACATAATGAAAAGATAGTATGTAATGATATATCATGTTTATTAAGAGAATGTTGGTTTTCTAAGATTAAAACTCTAGAATAACAAAAACATGAAAAACATCCATATAAAATTTCAAAACCTGACATAAAAGAGTGACAAACAAATTAAGCAATATATAACAAGAAAAATATTAACAGTTAATATGGCAGGATTAATCTTACTAAAGGATTGATAATAAAAAGGTTATTAGTAAAGGACTAATAATTTTAATATATAAATACCATGGAACAAATCAATACGGATGATACTAAAACCTATGGAAAAATGAGCATAAAGCATGAACATGTAATTTGTTGTAAAAGAAATACAAAGACTAATAAACACATGAGTAATTGTTAACCTCTCTAGTAAGCAAAAATTTGCAAATTAAAACAATATTATAATATCTTTTCCCCCCAAAATTTCCAATATTTAAAAACCAGGTATTGTCTTTACCTAGCTTTCTAGGTATGCTGAAGGACTGGCATGTGCAAGGACTGCTGTTGAGAATTAAATTAGTACAGTATTTCTGGATGACAATTTGTATTAAAGGGGGGGATGGTAATCATTTTGTAATATGTAAGTATATCAAATGAACATGTGCACCTTAAAGTTACACAATGTTTTATGGCAAGTATATTTCAATAACCTGGAGTGGGGGTGGGCAAGAACACAGTGCCACTCTATAGTCTTGCCAAAAAGATTAAATGTGTGTCTGATCAAGACTTTTGGTTCAACTACCAATTTGCGTGCGTGTGTGCTAACCAGTAGCTCAGTGGTAAAAAATCTCCTTGTGATGCAGGAGCCACAGGAGACTCAGGTTTGATCCCTGGGTGGGGAAGATCCCCTGGAGAAGGGAATGGCAACCCACTCCAGTATTCTTGCCTGGAGAATCCCATGGACAGAGGAGCCTGGCAGGCTACAGTCCATAGGGTCACAAAGAGTCAGACGACATGACTAAAACGATGTAGCATGGCCGCAGACTGACCAAAACTTTGAGTCCAACTATTAAGTTGCAGGACACACAAAAGACAGAGGAGCATTTGGCTTGGGTCAGTTTCCAGCCTTTTCTAATTCTCCCTCTTCCTTTCTTCCCTCCCTCCAGCATCCAGGTTAAACACGCATCTGATCATGTTTATATATGATCCATAAAACTATAGGAGCCATAAAACTGCAGGAACCTTGTGTGTGGGGCTCCCTCAACAGTGAGACCACTCCCAGGTCTGCACTGATCCACTTGCCAGGCGTGTTCATTCCATGAGGAACAGTGGAATGGGGGAGGGGGGTCGGTGCCGTCTCCGGGTTTGTCCTCTTGCTTATATCACAGTAAGTGATGAAAGGCTTTGCTGTTACTTTCTTGTTGCTTGTTACTTTAGTCACCACTCTAACACCTGACAGCTCAGCTCTCTACAGCTCAGCTGATCTCCTGACAAAACACACAACCATGATAATCACGCTTTAAAGATACTTGGCGTTAATTTTAGATCCAAGATCCCACATCATTATGAACTATTTCTGCACTTAGTAATAAATGCTTTCATGCTTGTTAAATCTCCTAAACCACCTGCTACAGCCAGACAACTTTATATTCTAATATAGGTAACTATAGGCCTGACATCTTGTCTGAAGTCTGCTAGCAATAGATATAAACCTCCCTATACACACGTAGGGATGTCTCAAGTGGTCCTAGTGGTAAAGAACGCGCAGGAGACCTAAGAGAAGCGGGTTCAATTCCTGGGTTGGATCCAAGATGCCCCAGAGGAGGGCATGGCAACCTACTCCAGTATTCTTGCCTGGAGAACTGCATGGACAGAGGAGCCTGGTGGCCTTCAGTCCACAGGGTCGCACAGAGTGGGACATTACTGAAGTGACTTAACACACATACACACATAGATATATGTGTTAACCTGAGCCTCCTCTGTTGTTCCTATGTCATGTCCATTAATATTCCCTGAGTTCCTTCCAGATATTTCTCTTCCTGTCCTTGACAGCACTTCCATGAGTCTTATCTTATTTACCATTCAGGCTAAACCTGTAATGAAATGGAAATACATTTCCACATCATCCCTTCCTTCAGGGGAAACATCCTTCCTACAATCAAGGTTGTCAAGGTGGGAACGATACCGACCACACTTTAGTTCTAGGGTTGGGTATGTGACCGGAGCGTGGCAAGTGGAGGGCTCTAGCCCTGTGGTCATAATAATGGTTTCAGAGATGGGCATGTAAGCCAAGCTGAATTACAATCTTCCCAATGATTTTTTTTTTTTTTTTGGCCATAGATATGGGGAAAGATTCTTCTTCTGGGATCTTTAGTCCTAAAGTCTATAAGTTCAAGCTGCTTTGAGTTTGAAACTTTCCTTGACTAGAAAAAAAATTGTCTGCTCTAGGAATGAGTAAGGGCAACACTCAAAGGAAATAGAAGAAGAAACTAAAGAGATTGGAAAGTTGACTCCTTGGGTCCAATTATACCCAAAGTGTACCTCAATTTTACAGTGACATGAATCGATAAGTTCATTTTCCTTTGTTTTAAATCAGTGTGAGTTGAGTTTGTCACTTGCAAACACAAAAATTCTGATTAATACACACAGGACAGCACAGTTGTATGTTTATTTAACATAACGCTTTCCTGGATAATTGTGTTAATGAGGCAAGATCTGACATTAAAACTGTAAAATGAAGATAATAGCATTCAATTAATTCTGTCACATATTCATTTATTCAATTGTCATTATGGAGGGTAAGATTTGAGAGGGAGGATAAGAAGTCTTTTATAGCAGAAAGCTCTGATAACTGGATTGCAAAATTCTAATCTCTGTAAGATGAATATGGCTATTTCTGCTTGAGAAATGAGTGGTTTCTGCCCAGTTTTGAATTTTTGCCTTATTGTGTGCTCTGAATCAGTACTTCTATGAATGGAAAATATTAATTCTCATCAGAGCCCATTTGAATTCTGACAATAGTTGTGATTTGTATTTGCATCTAATTACATTTTACTAAAAGGGACAAAATTGAATTCAGTAGAGACTGAATCCTATTGAATCCTGAAGAGATACAGGAGTCTACAAAAAATTAGAGGAAGAGTCTGATGGAGTTAGAAAAGAGTAGGTGCTTGAGGGGGCTTCCCTGGGGGCTTGGATGGTAGAGAATCCATCTACAATGCAGGAGACCTGGGTTCGATCCCAGGGTTGGGAAGATCCCCTGGAGGAGGGCATGGCAACCCACTGCAGTATTCTTGCCTAGAGAATCCCCATGGTAGAGGAGCTTGGCGGGCTACAGTCCGTAGGGTCTCAAGAGTCAGACATGACTAAGCAATGAAGCACAGCACAGCACAAATACTTGAGGAACATCGAGTTTCACCACCTGAATGTAAGGCAAGATATGACACTCATGCCGATGTCAGCATCTCTCGGGTGCCCAGTAAATACACACAGACACATACTTGCATGCTGTTAAACACAACATTCACGCACATGCACACTCATATACACATGATCTCAGGTGCTCTTTGTCTCTTTCTAGCTCCTTAAACACCTAGACATTACTGGCCACATTTATTATCCAAACACTTAAAAGAATGATTTAAAAAGCTACAAAATGTTAACATGCCTACTGATATGCTCATTTCATCTATCCTCTGTGATCCACTCCAGACCTTAAACATCTTTAAAACAAACGCTGTACAATTTATGAAAAACATACCACACCCACCCCAAATATTTGATGGCTGGCTTTCCCTGGTGGCTCAAACAGTAAAGAATCCGCCTGCAATGCGAGAGACCTGGGTTTAGTTCCTGGGTGGGGAAGATCCCCTGGAGAAGGGAACAGCTACCCACTCCAGAATTCTTGCCTGGAGAATCCCATGGATAGGGGAGCCTGGTGGGCTACAGTCCATGGGGTCACAAAGAGTCAGACAACACTGAGCGACCAACACTTTCACTTCAGATATTTTATACAAAAATCTATGATATTGTTTCCCACATGCTGCTGGGGGTGGAAATAACTTTATTTGAAGAAGTTTCATGATGGTCCCGATGCCTCTGTTTCTTGCATTCATTTAATCTCAACCAGTTTGTCAATGGTTCCAAAGTCCTGCTGCATATCAGTATTCACTGGGGAGGCTTTTTGGGAATCCAGGTGTGGAAACCTCTACTCTACACCCCAGTCAATCAGTGTGGTCTGAGGACCAGCAGCAATGGCATCACCTGGGAGCATCTGAGAAATGAGGTCAGTGTGGCTCCACTGCAGACATAATGAATCAAACTCTGCAACAAAGATCCCCAGGTGGGTCTATGTGCACATTAGTGTCCAAGAAGCATCTGCAGGGCATGGTTAACAAAACTAGATCCTCTGTTCTCCATTCCTATTATCCAAAATTCTGACTTCTTCTACTTCATTAAGAATGTTACAGCACACTTAAATTTGATTTATTCTTCATCTGTACTTTGCTCCAATAAAATGTAAGTCTTTTCTTTGACTGCAGGTAAGAATAAGCCTTTAAACTTGTAAAGACCTTTTTGATGTCTCATTTTACTTTATTTTCAGAAGCAAATTCCCCACAGGTCTGCACCACCAATGTGTTCTGAGCTTTTCCCTCCTGTATCTCTTGACCTTTGCTTCCCACGTAGGTTTTACTTCCAAGGCTATTTCATCTTAGCCATGAGCTTGCCATTCATCTCCTGTTACCTACATTTTCAAAATCTTTCTTTTGACAGACCTCCTAGGCTCTTACCTGCCTTTCATCTTTTGGGCCAGCTTTAATTTTTGGCTAATGTGGAGATCCATTTTCTCTAGGCTCTCAGGCTAGATGCGATGGCCTATTCCAACTTCACACTTCATTTCTAGGAAATTGTCTGCCAATATCCACTTTCTGGATATTCCTACTTGACTTCAAAATGTCTAGACAAAGGTGATTCATTAGTCACCTTGACACTGTATCTTTCCACTGCTGGATACTTGGTGTTACTCCAACCATCTTCTTGAGGATCCTCAATTTTCCACTTTCCAGCTGGATCTTTTGATGTTACACAGATACAGGAAAGTGAAAACACACCTAAACAGTGATTGGCTTGTTATCATGATAGCAGTAGGGAGAAAGCAATGATCATCAGAGTGTGAAGATTATTATGAAATGAATTCTGCCTCCATGTCTTCACTTCCAAAGACCTGCCCTGCTGCCCCCTTTCAGCCCCCCCTCCCCTGGTCAAACCCTGGACTAGGCCAACATCAGGAATTGTTCTGTGTTTGACACCCCGAATGCCAATTACTGTCTGAGCAAAAATCTTTTGTCTGTCAGGCTTGTATTCCCCCATCCATGACTGTTGACCCTGATTCAGGCTGAAATCAATCGAAATCAACTCAGGCTTTCATCAGTTTCCATAGGAAATCAAGTTGCCTAAGCATGTCATCGCACCTGAGGTCATTACTGAAGATGTGATGCTGCGGTGTTGCTTAGTCTTGTCCAGCTCTCTGCATTCCCATGGTCGGTAGCCTGCCAGGCTCCTCTGTCCGTGGGACTCCCTGATTCCTCTTCCTCTCCTCCTTAAGACTACACTCAAGTTCTCCTAGCTCTTGTGTAAGGAAACTCTATTCTTGTCCCAGCTCCCACTCCCCCAAAGCCAGACTATCCATTGAAACCAAAGTCGAGTATGCTGCAGGATTTCAAGAATCAAGACAGGAAAACATATCAGTAAGGGATGAGACCAAGATTATGAAACAACAAAGGCATTCTGAGGAAAAGGATTTGAGAAAGAAGCCACTAGAAATCAAGGTGTGGAAAAAAAATCAAGGTGTGTATGCACCCTGTGTACCAATTGCTGACCAAAGTTTTTGCATCACTGGTCCTCAGTGTACAAAAACTATATGAATTTACTACAGTTGAAGAGGGCAGTTGTCCATCCTGTAGGACTTAACAGCATAAAGGTTAGATGTGAGAGCTCTGGCATTCCACTGCTTCCTGACTAGCTAGGAACAAGTTACTTACACCCTTTGTGCCTCATCTCTAATATGGGGGTAATAAAACATCTGCCCCCAAGGGTTGTGATGAGGGGTATATGACATCATCTATGTGAATGGCTTAGCACAGAGCCTGGCTTCAAGTAAACACCAAATAGATTTTAGTTATAGTAAGGATCAGCATTGGCTATAAACCCTTCTCCTGAAGTACTTATCTTAAAAACAACATTTACTCGTTTGTTTGTTTATGCATTTCTTTTTATGGAAGTATAGTTGATTTACAAAGTTGTGTTAGTTTCTACTGTACATCAAAGTAATGCAGCTATACATATACACACATTCTTTTGGGCTTCCCTGGTGACTCAGACGGTAAAGAATCTGCCTACAATGCAGCAGACCTGGGTTTGATCCCTGTGTAGGGACAAACCCCTGGAGAAGGGAATGGCTACCCTCTCCAGTGTTCTTGCCTGGAGAATTCGAAGGACAGAGGAGTCTGGCAGGCTATATAGTCCATGGGGTTGCAAAGAGTCGGACACCACTGAGCAACTAACACTTTCACTTTTCATGCACTTTTTTACATGTTCTTTTCCATCATGGTTTATCACAGGATTTTGAATACAGTTCCCTGTGCCACACAGTAGGACCATGTTGTTTATCCGTCTCTATATGGATGCCTCTGCTAATCCCAAACTCCCACTCCATCCTTCCCCCAGTCTCCACCCTCTTGGCAATCACAAGTATGTCCTCTACGTCTGTGAGTCCAAAACAGCATTTTGTTTTGGTAATTTCATGTTTGTCTTTTATTTTGACCTAGCTTCTGTGTGGGTCAAGAGGTAAAAGAAACAAAACTATAAAGTGGAGTGGAGATAGCCTGGATCACTGAATTTAAACAAAAGTGATGAAAAGAAATATAATTCCTCTGCCCTGATGAATTATTACAGAGATATACTCCAGAATTAAATCAATATTGTCCAGGAAAAAAGAAAGGTCATCCACTTGGCTCTCCTGTCTTCACTCAGGCCCACATCCAACTTATCCTTGGGAGGCAAGAATAAGTTTTATTTTCAAAGGCTCCCTTTGCAGAGATTTGCATTCTCCCTGGGTAACCAACTCCTTTTCTTCTGTGAGACAGGAAAATGCAGGTCCTTTTATTTTACAAATGGACGTATGTATAGAACCAAACCTGAATGGTGAGGGGGCATAGAATTGAGAAAAGTTCCTATTTTTATTTATGGCCTGTTTCCAAATTGCCAAACATGATTTGCAATGAGTAGGGAATAACTGTGTTTCCCTGGTAACCCAGCTGGTAAAAAAAATCCACCTGCAATGCAGGAGACCCTGGTTTGATTCCTGGGTCGGGAAGATCCACTGGAGAAGCCATAGGTTACCCACTGCAGTATTCTTGGGCTTCCCTGGGGGTTCAGATGATAAAGAATCCACCTGCAATGCAGGAGGCCTGGATTCGATCCCTGGGTTGGGAAGATCCCCTGGAGAAGGGAGTGGCTACCCACTCCAGTATTCTGTCCAAAACACTGTACTTTCACTCATATATTTTTAGCCAAATTTGCTTTGCTTCCTCAGTTTATGAAACCCTCATCACTCGTATAGTCTTGTTCATCTAAATTGGTAAAAATGATGTTAATAAATATTAAACTATGACTGCCACTTCAAAATCAGACAGTCAGCAATCACCCTTGGGGTACAAGAGCATCATTCTGTTCCTGACGTGAAGGAAGAGTTGCTCTGAGGCTGTGGGGTAACCCAACCGAGAAATGTTGGGAGTCCAGGTTAGTCAGTGTGGTGGGGATGGGACAATAGTAAGGAAGTAGGGTGACAGGACATGGTGACAAATTCTTTCTGTGTAAATTTTTTCATTTGTTATATTAGTCTGCAGTGAAAAAAAGAAAAACTTTCCATGTTTATATCTGGCAATGCATCATATCTGGTGGTCCAGTGGTTAAGACTTTGACTTCCAGCACAGGGAGTGCTGGCTCAACCCCTGGTCAAGGAGCTTAGATCCCACATGCTGCATGGCCAAAAAATCAAAACATAAAGCAGAAACAATATTGTAACAAATTCAATAAAGATTTTTTAAATGGTCCACATGAAAAAAAATCTAAAAACAAAAAATACATCACACCTGTTGAGGAGGGGAGAGAATTAATATTTCCTGACTGTCTGTAAGAGGTCCAAATACCTCTTCTCTGTGTCTATTCCTGTGGTGATTTCAACAAACCTCCAATTTTAAATCTTCTCTGTCCAGCTGATTCTCTTCCTTGAATTCCAAGCTTATATACTCAGCTGCCTACTCAACTTTCCTACCTGGGTGCCCATCTGGGGCCTTAACATCCCCCTAAACAAGTTCCTGATCATCTTCCATCTGCTCCCTCCTCAATCTTTCTCAGTTCAGTTATTGGCTTCTCCATTCTTAAACATTCAGGTCAAAAATCTCCCAGTCATCCTCAACTCCTCTTTCTGTTACATACTTCTTCCACTCAGTTAGAGAACTATTGGGTTTATCGTCAAAATATATCCAAAAGGACTCCTTCTTTCTAGAAACAATGGGTGATCTTATCAAACCAGCCCTAACAACAAAAAATTATTGGACAAAATATTTTTTTGAAATCTAAGAGCTAATAAGATAACCGGGAATTATAAAAACCAAAGAGAAATTATAATTTAGGAATAAAAAGGGGAAAAAAAAGAGAGCGAGACATCTTTGACCTGAGAATAGGCGTCTAAGCCAGAACATTCTCCTGGAGAATATAAACATTATGGGGATATAACAAAAAACTCTCCCCACAGAAAGTTGAGAGGTTAAAGGATCTAATGAGATAAGGCTGGCCCAGGAATGAATCAGTCCTCTCATGGAATTACACTTGAACTTTATTTCTGGGTCATCTAGTGAATCTCAAACCTTGAACTTGATTTAAGTTACTCCCAAGCTGGTGGCACCCTGGTGCCAGGCAGAAGCAATGATAAGTTTTATCTAGATGAAGTTCTTTTAATTAATGAATGAATTACATTTCATTCCTACATATTTTTCCGAATAAAAAATCCAGTATCCAGTCAAAAATAACTAGGCACACAAGGAAGCTAAGAAGAATCAGCAGAAGCAACAGAAAACACAATTCACAAGGCTTAGACATGGGAACTGTACTGCAATCCCAAGGACTGTAGCCCGCCAGGTGCCTCTGTCCATAGGGTTTGCCAGGCAAGAATATTAGAGTGGGTTTCCATTTCCTTCTCCAGGGTATCTTCCTGAACCAAGGATCGAACCCATGTCTCCTACATTGGCTGGCAGATTCTTTACCACTGAGCCACCAGGGAAACTCAGATATGAGAATTACCAGAGTCTTTAAAGTAACCATGCTTACTATGTTTGAATAAATAAAAGACAAACTCCAGGCTCTCTGAAGAAACAGAAAACATATAGAAAATGATACAACAGACAAACTAGAATTTTATCGAAATAAAACATAGTAAAGTTGACTTTATTGGCAGCTTTTCCCCCAAGGCTCCTTTAAGGCACGCCTGTGATGTTCTAAGAGCCACAGGTCGGCTCTCCCTGCTCTAACATTCTCTTCTAGCATTTTCACGTGGGGCATCCCATCCGGCAGAGATGGAGCAAGCCCAGATGTTCTGGAAGGGGCTGAGTGCCCTCACGATTCCCTAGGAGAGAGGGGTTTTCCTGACTTGACTGAATTGGTGTCCACAGACAATGCTCCTGCTGGCCACTAAAAGCATGTCCAGCAGTCTCCACTCTGCCGCATTTTCAGATGGAAGGCACGGCAGGCACCCTCCGTTCTCCTGTTCTCTTTGCTGCCGCGGCTGAGGACCACGCCTATGACTTAGACACACACAAAAGGATGAAGTAGGCCCAAGAATTGAGCCTTTAATAACGGCTTGTGAAATTGCATTAAGTCAATTCTCCCAGCGCGTAAGTGGTACTTTCTGGAGCTACTTTAATAAATTACATCTCTGGTGTATTTGCATAGCTATTAAGCATCTTCATTATTAGGATAGGAAATTGGGCAGCAGGGGATGAGGCATCAAGCCTTATGTTGGATGAACACAGTGGGAAATGTTAGAAGTAGGATCAAGTTTTACCTTCATTCATATTTGAGGAAGAAAGACTTTAAACTCTTGGGTCATATGGCCTCATAGCCTCTTATCAGCACTTCTGTTTCTAACAACTTACCCTACAGGGATAGCTACACGCGGACAAATGAACAAACACGTATTATAAGGGTGTTCACCTAGGTATTGTTTGCATTAATCAATAAGTTATTAGTTTAAATTGTGGCCATCCTGCAAGGAAATATTAAAAGAAAGGCTATTTAAGAGGGAGGCAGCCCTGTAATAAAGTCCCAGAAAACATCCCTAAAATGCATTAAATGAAAAAAATCAAGCCCGGAATGCCCCAGTGGTTAGGACCGAATGCTTTCACTATCTGGGGCTGGATTCAGTCTCCGGCAGGGGAACTAAGATCCCACAGCTGCATAGTGTGGTAAGGAAAAAAAAAAATAGAAGAAAAAAAATCAAGGCAACACAGTCTGTAATATTGAAAATTGGTGAAAAATAATATACTCATGTATGTGAGTATATGCATGAAGTGTTAGTTCCTCAGTTGTGCCCGACTCTTTGTGACCCCATGGACTGTAGCCCGCCAGGCTCCTCTGTCCACGGAATTTCCCAGGCAAGAATACTGGAGTGGTTGCCATGCATGGAAAATGTCTAAGGGAAGCAGAAAAAAACATGGAAGGAAGTTAGGTTGAAAGGACAAGAAATTTAAGTGGAAAAGAGGCTCATTTTTCATTGTAAATGGTTTGGTTCTATTTGAAATATTTTACCATACGCATATATTTTTTTCCTGAGGGTGTCCTTTATTTGATTACATCAGTTTAAAAAATTGAGGTAAGACTTGTTTATTGCATTATATAAGTGGCATGTGTATGAAATCACATTACTAACTCAATAACTTAGTACAACTTAACAAAAACACTCAATTTATGTTAAGACGACTGAAATCCTTTTAGACAATTTTATTCTTCTTCAGTTGTATTGTTCCTGAGAAGATCTTTCAGTTATCTTTTGCTAGTCAACCATGCCCTTGTAAATTCACTCTGACCCCCAAGCAGCTCTAAGAAACATGTCTGTTTTGTTTATCACTTTATCTTTAGCACTGGAGCATCTTTAGCACTAGTACCTGGCATACAGTGTGGGCAAATAAAAAACTAAAATGTATAGTATGTACAGTGATGGCTGGTGCTTGAAAAGAATTCAGCGGAGTGAGAGAGGGATGAAGTGTGATTTTTAAAAAGGTGATTAGGGAAAGTTTTATTGATAAGTTGATATTTGAATAAAGACTGAAAGCAGGAGATGAGGCTATTGGGAATAAGATTTTGAGGCAGAAGAGTAGCAAGTACAAAGGTCCTGGGGTAGGAGTGTGTTGATCAAATAATATGCTGGATTCTTTTAAGCTTTATATTTTAAATATACATATTCACTTCCTAACTTGACATAGAATTTGAACATAATAGGTTTGATCTACTTCACTGTTTCTTTAATATCCAGGGTGAAAGACTCTAACCAAGTAAACAGTTTCATTATTTCAAGTAAATGGAGACTACTGTTCGAAGGGACCTGGGGCTGAGGTTACTACCCAAGAGAATTGAGGTGATCCTTTCAGGAAAGCCTGGGTGATTCCTCTGACAACTAAAGTTGCTTTTTAACAAGTCAAAAATACACAAGGCAATTTTGCAAATAACCCTGAGCCATAAGTTTTGAGCCCTTTTGTTTGGACATTATCCCAATAAGAACATTCGGCCAACACCTATCTAATAATAGTCATTGCTTAGCTCACAAACCTGGGTTCAAGTTCATATTGCCTAGTTCTCCAGTCTGATTTGGGTCTGCCACCCCCTGGACTGAAATCAACAAACCTACCTGTCCTCTGATTCTCAGTATCTCCATCACTGTAATGACACCTTGTTTCACTTTCTACAGTGAAAGCCCTTTCTGATTCTCAGCACCTTCTCCATGGATCTCACCCAACGTGCCCTCCACATAGTATCTGACACTCTTCTTTATTATTAGTTTTTGTTGAAGTATTAAGTTGCTTTACAATGTTGTGTTAGTTTTTACTATACAGCAAAGTGAATCAGCTATAGATTGTTGTTCAGTTGCTAAGTCACATCTGACTCTCTGTGACCCATGGACTGCAGCACACCAGGCTCCCCTGTCCTTCTCTTGGAGTTTGCTCAAATTCATGTTCTTTGGTTGGTGATGCTATCCAACTATCTCATCCTCTGCCGCCCCCTTCTCCTCCTGCCCTCAATCTTTCCCAGCATCCGGTCTTTTCCAGTGAGTCGGCTCTTCGCATCAGGTGCCCAAAGTATTGGAGCTTTAACTTCAGCATCAGTCCTTTCAACGAATATACAGGGTTGATTTCCTTTAGAATTGACAACTATACATATATCCCCTCTCTTTTGGATTTCCTTCCTATTTAGGTCGCCGTAGAGCACTGAGTAGAGTTCCCTGTGCTATACACTAGGTTCTCATTAGTTATCTATTTTATACCTAGTGTCAATAGTCCATGTTAATCCCAGTCTCCCAGTTCTTCTTACTCCCTTCCTCTTGATACCCATGTTTGTTCTCTCTGTCTGTGCCTGTCTTTCTACTTTGCAAATAAGATCATCTATACTATTTTTCTAGATTCCACATATATGCGGAATATATATGTCAGGATATGAGTATCCTGACACTCTTGATGACTATGCATGTTCCCCAAACTCTCACCTCTGGCTTCCATAACACAGTCTCCCACTAAGCTACGATCTTTCCTAGTCTCCTCTTTCCTGAACCTCTCCCTTAAAGTTTCCAAGGCTGCTTTGTTTCCTTTCTCTTTCCCTAGACACTGGCTCTCACTTAAATGCTCACAACGTTCTTCCTACATTAATCCACAGAGAGAAGGGAGGCAATATCCACCCCCATAATCACTGTAATTTATAAGTAATGTCACCTGCTGAGTATTAAACAGAAAAACCAATAGCACAGTATGTTAAATATATATAGAAGAAAATGAAGAGGTTGTGTAGAAACATAAAACTGATGCTATTTGCATCTGTCCAAGCCCAGTTTCGCTGCCTTGGGAGTGACTTCTTCTCCAAGGAGCACAAGAGGGGTGAGATTTTTTTAGCTAAGAAACCTGAAATCCCAATTGATAGATGTATACATATGGCTGAGTCCCTTTGCTCTCCACCTGAAACTATCACCACATTGGGAATAGGCTATGCTCCAACATAAAATAGAAAGTTTTTAAAAAGCTAAAATCCGAACAATTGTATTTTGCTCTTTCCAAAGAAAGACTCGGATAGAAGGATGTGGTCAGTAGGAAGAGCAACAAGACCGTGCAGCCCTGCACAGACCAGGGGGAGGGAACCTGTGTGTCCTGACCTGAGAGCTCGTCTCCAAGCTTCACGCTCTGTTTCCCCATCAGCACCCTCAAGCCTCCCCTCGGTTTGCCTGAAGTAAGCCGTCCAGAGCCAGGGTGCTTAAGAAACAGTCCCATCCTTCCATATGTGGGTAAGAGCGAAAAAATAGAAAATGCACCAATGTCCCAGCCCCCACCTCAGCCTGTCTCCTAGCCTGGTCCTCAGGTGGAAGCCCCCTCCCCACTGACTATGGGTGCAAGCATACATGTTCTCAAACTGATTGTGACTTATTACAGATGTGATGTGATCAGCTCTTCCGGGACCATGGGTCATAGACTTGGGACTCTCACTTCAGCATCCTGTGTAGAGTTCAGGAATGATCTATGTAGCAAAAGGAACAGATGGGGATCTTGAGACGGTGAACCCAGGAATCAAACCAGCTGAGTGCAAATCCCTGCTTAGCCACTTACTGGCCTGTGCCTTCAGCAAGCTCCCTGCCTCACTGTACCTCCATTTTCTAACCTGCAGGTGGGGATGCATAGACCATCTAGCAGTCTTCCCAGGTGGTGCTAGTGGTAAGGAACCCACCTGTTAATGCAGGAGACATAAGAGGTGCAGTTTCCATCCCTGGTCAGGAAGATTTCCTGGGGGAGGAAATGGCAACCCACTCCAGTATTCTTGCCTGGAGAACCCCACGGACAGAGGAGCCTGGCGGGCTACAGTCTGTAGGGTCTCAAAGAGTTGGACATGACTGAAGAGACTTAGCACAAACACACGCAGAGCATCTAGCTCACAAAGTTTTAAGTAAGTAATGAGTTAATATACTGAATGAGCCAGGCTCAGAGTTAAATTCTTGACATCATCATAATGGCCAGAAAGGCGCTGGAGGAACACAAATCTCAGTTCTGAGTAAATTCATTGCCTCTCCCAATCTCCTCTTACTAGAACCAGCCTTGCTCTGCACGGCTTCTTTTCCCCCAAGGCAACTGCCTCAGAAGCACTGGTGCTTCTCTCTCTTGGGTATTTTTTTCCTAAGACTCCAGCAGAAAGGAGAAATCAAATGACTATTTGCTAAACTGCTTTATCTTTCTCAGGGCGCAAGTTTAATAAATTAGAGCATCCTTCCGGCTGGCTCCTATGGAAAGTCCAAAGTTACCTTTGGAATTATGATACATTTGGAGCTAAATACTTCCACCTAAATCCTGAACATTTCCACAGTCTTGTGTTTTCTTTTGGCTATTTTCCGCCCCCCCTCTTTTTTTAACAAGGGAGCAAAAAACATTTGTAGAAAAGAATTTTTATATATATGTAAAACCAGTTATAGAAACAGACTCATAGACATAGAGAACAGATTTATGGTTGCCAAAGGGCAGGATGAGAGAGGGAAGGATTAGGAGTTTGGGATTAGCTAGTGGCAAACTAGCTAGTGGTAAAGAACCGGCCTACCAATGCAGGAGACTAAGATATGTGAGTTTGATCCCTGGGTCAGGAAGATCCCCTGGAGGAGGGCATGGTAACCCACTCAAGTATTCATGCCTAGAGAGTCCCTGTGGACAGAGGAGCCTGGCATGCTACAGTCCAAGGGGTCCTAAAGAATCGGACACAACTGAAGCAACACTTAGTATCAGTTCAGTTCAGCTCAGTCGTGTCTGACTCTTTGCGACCCCGTGAATCGTAGCACGCCAGGCCTCCCTGTCCATCACCAACTCCAGGAGTCCACCCAAACCCATGTCCATCGAGTCGGTGATGCCATCCAGCCATCTCATCCTCTGTCGTCCCCTTCTCCTCCTGCCCCCAATCCTTCCCAGCATCAGGGTCTTTTCCAATGAGTCAACTCTTCGCATGAGGTGGCCAAAGTATTGGAGTTTCAGCTTCAACATCAGTCCTTCCAATGAGCACCCAGGACTGATCTCCTTTAGGATGGACTGGTTGGATCTCCTTGCAGTCCAAGGGACTCTCAAGAGTCTTCTCCAATACCACAGTTCAAAAGCATCAATTCTTCGGCACTCAGCTTTCTTCACCGTCCAACTCTCACATCCATACATGACTACTGGAAAAACCATAGCCTTGACTAGATGGACCTTTGTTGGCAGAGTAATGTCTCTGCTTTTAAATATGCTATCTAGGTTGGTCATAACTTTCCTGCCAAGGAGTAAGCGTCTTTTAATTTCATGGCTGCAATCACCATCAGCAGTGATTTTGGAGCTCCAAAATATAAAGTCTGATGCTGTTTCCACTGTTTCCCCATCTATTTCCCATGAAGTGATGGGATTGGATGCCATAATCTTAGTTTTCTGAACGTTGAGCTTTAAGCCAACTTTTTCACTCTCCTCTTTCACTTTCATCAAGAGGCTCTTTAGTTCTTCTTCACTTTCCATAAGGGTGGTGTCATCTGCATATCTGAGGTTATGGATATTTCTCCCAGTAATCTTGATTCCACCTTGTGTTTCTTCCAGGCCAGCGTTTCTCATGATGTACTCTGCATATAAGTTAAATAAGCAGGGTGACAATATACAGCCTTAATGTATTCCTTTTCCTATTTGGAACCAGTCTGTTGTTCCATGTCCAGTTCTAACTGTTGCTTCCTGACCTGCATACAGGTTTCTCAAGAGACAGGTCAGATGGTCTGGTATTCCCATCTCTAAGAATTTTCCACAGTTTATTGTGATCCACACAGTCAAAGGCTTTGGCATAGTCAATAAAGCAGAAATAGATGTTCTTCTGGTATGGATGCATGCAAATACATGATGGATAAACAACAAGGTCCTACTGTACAGCACAGGATATTCAATATCCTGTGATAAACCGTAATGGAAACAAATATGAAAAAGAATATATGTGTATAACTGAGTCAATTTGCTGTACAGCAGAAATTAACATATGGCATTGTAAATCAACTATACTTCCATAAAATTAAAAAAAAATAGCTCCACTGTTTTTATCCCAACCTCACCTTTGGCTATGCACCAACAACTTCAAGACACACTCTCAACAGTATCTGGAAACATGTACATGAATTTCTGGGCCAACAATTCAATAAGAATCATTCATCTCACTTCCATACCTTGGCTTTTATGCTCACCAAGCAGCCTGCTGGTTATAATTTGTCTTATAGTCAGAGAATGTATTGAGTGGTGAACTTAAGTCTTTGGGAGAATTTTTAGTATTTCTATTTCTCACTCTAAATGAATTAATTAATTGATATCATGATTGTACATCAATCTCTTGTGAGTCGGGGTATACAAAACAGCCACTAAATCACTGGTTAGTTCTGGGGACCCCAGCGAATTAGAGTTCTCTGCCCTTTACAGCCTCTAGAATGCTATGGTCACACCCAAGTGGGGCTGTCATCTTGTGAGCCCTTACTGGACCTTTTTTGTTGTTGTTCAGTCACTAAATTGTATCTGACTCTTTGGGACCCCATGGACTATAGCCTGCCAGGCTCCTCTGTGCATGGGATTTCCCAGGCAAGAATACTGGAGTGGGTTGCCATTCCCTTCTTTAGGGAATCTTCCCAACCCAAGGATCAAAGCCACATCTTCTGCATTGGCAGGCAGATTCTTCACCGTTGAGTCACCAGGGAAGCCTTCTAGTTTACCTTTATAATGTCTCCATTTGGTTCTTATTTACAGCAAGCAGCCCCTACTGTAGTTACATCTCCTACTGTGACTTCCCTGCATCTGTCCAGCAGACCCCACAGGAATGCCCCACAGGCATTTCAAGCTCGACACCTCTAGGACATAATTCACAGTTTCTTCCTATAAGCCCATTCTTCCTGCTGCTCCCACAGGTGGTAGGGGATTCTAGAAGAGCTTTGAGCAGAGCAGCAACATGATCTGATTTGCATTTCTATAAGAGTTCTCTACCTGGTATAGAGAATACATCATTAGAGGGCAGAGGCAAATACTGGGCACCAGTTAGAAGGATGTCCCAGTCATCTCGGTCAGCAGTGATGTTGACCAAGACCAAGGGATGACATCGGAGAGGGAGGGGAGGAACAATTATGAGATATATTCAGGGTGTATTTGTGATGACTGGAATGTGAAAGGTGGGACAGATGAGCCTATAAAGATGACCCTAGTTTCTGGTGGATAGTGAGATCATTAGCTATGAATAGACAGCAGGTTTGGGGAAGAAGGTCATAGTTTCTCTTTTGGATGTGTTGCCTTTGACACACCTCTGAGACATCTGAGTGAAAATTCCATGTGGGGAATTTGACTTACTGTTTGAGCTCAGTTGGGAGAAATGGGTCAAAGACACAGATTTAGATGCTATCAGCCTATTGATAGTACTTGTCTTCATGGGCATGAGTAGAATCAAGGAAATTATTAGAGGATGAGAAGAGAAAGAGAGAGAGCTAGACAGAGAGAGAAGAACTAGCACAGAGTGACTGCAACACAAGAAGTCAGATTGCTCTTAGGATCTGCAGTCATCTGGGCTGCAATGTCCAGAGCCATGCAAGGAGACTAGCAGGGGTGCTGTCAGGAGAAGAGGATGCTGTAGGGAGGTGGGCATGGCCACCTGTGTGGGCTGGTGCTGAGAGGTCATGTTGAAGTGTTTATACCCTTTCTCTTGGGAAAAATTCCATAATAGGACTAGAAAATGTTTATTACAACCCCCCCCCCACAGAAACAAACAAAAAACTCAACCCTCTGGGTACCCATAAGTTATGGTTTGAAATGCAATGCAAATCCAAATTACGTAGAATAAAGAAACTTTTCAAAAATGATTTATGCAGCACCAAAATAGGAATTAAAAAAAAAAAAACCCACGCAACTTTTCATCCAGAAAGTTTGTCAATGCGATATCAGACATTCACATGTTTCCAAATATCTCTGTGTTTTTCATCATCTAAACCAAATGGCAGATGTTTGGCTGTCTCTTTTTCCCATGAATCATCCTGACAGTTAGCATTGTGGGCAAAACAACCTAAAACTTTCCACAGCCCACCGACCCACATTCCCACCTAACATAAAGCAGCGGCTGCACCTTGATCTTTCCGGTTTATGCGCTGTTGGTTTCTTAAATCACTTAGCACACCATTTGTCAGTGTTCCCAGACTCACAGATGAAGTATCACATGCATTCCCTCCCACCATGAAGCCAAACCCAGATAAATTTTGAGTCCATAGCATAAGCCCTCCAAGATCCTCACATTGCGCTTTGCTTGTTTCCTAGGAGACGAAGCTGTGCAGCTAGTTACTATTCCAAAGCACACAGCCAGATTCCCATCACTCTGATATATTCCATTTTCTATTCAATTTCATCCCCAGGAGGAAACTCAGGGGTTATATGGAATTGCACATCTAGACTTGCCCTCCTGTCAAACATTAATAGGATCATGGAATCATAATGCAGAGAGAGACTGGGGAACTCATGGAAGCATTTCACTCCCCATCAGCAGGAGAACGTTTAACCTAACCCTGAGGAACCAACAAATTCCCGTATTTAATAGACAGCTCCTTTCTCCTCCATAAGAGAAGATTCGACAACCTCCGGCAGACAATTCTCAGTGCTTAGCAACCTCTATCCTGCGAGAATCCTGGGTGACACAGCATCAACACCCATCACAGTAGGAGACTGCTAGTCAAAGGCAGACTGGGAAGAAAATGATCTCATTCACTTACAGACGATTCTGGTATAATATTTTGAATTCTGGAAAATACGATGGAAAAGTGAAAGCATCAAAACACAGCCAGTTCACAATATAATGTTTTCTACATTAGATTACTCACACTGGGCAGAGTCCAGAGGTTGCTGGGGTCAACTCGTGAGGAGCTGTGGGAATTAACCACTGTCACTCAGCGTATCCTTTTTTTTTGTCATGCTTTTTCCAGTAAATAAATCTCCCAGTGGGATGAAACAATTATTTGAACTGTGTCTGCTCTGTAACATATTCTGCCTTGTCCATGATGAATGTTTTAACGAAAACTAAGTCATTTTTAAAAGGAGAGTGAACATCTTTGAAAAGTTTTCTAGTGTCCTCCAAGAGATTACAAAAGGTGTCAGGACATCCAAGGCTCACGTGCTCAGTCAACCTTTCAGCAACATTGGCAGAATACCTACTGTGTGCTAGGCTCAGTGTTAAGTGCTCGGCATAGAGACATCTGTTGTAAGGACATCCTGTGTCAACCACTCCCATCAACAGTGAAGGTACCATGGTGAGAGGAAATCATCTGATCTTCATGAAATATCTCAGTTAGAGGTAGCTGTTGTTGCTCAGTTGCTAAGTCATGTCCAGCTCTTTATGACCCCATGGACTGCACACGCCAGGCTTCACTATCTCCTGGAACTTGCTCATACTCATTTAGAGGTAGAAAGAGAGAATGAGCAAAGTACCATACGAACAAATGCAGAATGACTTCTGTGTTAAGATCCTCTGAAAGCAGAAATGAGGAATCCACTTAATGAGGCAGGAAATAACTACTGAGGCAATCAGATGACCAAGTGAACCAGGTGAGAAGCCTCCCAGATGGAGAAACTGGCATGGCAGGGCCTCTTTGCCTGGAAAGAAAGTCTAGTTGGTCAGTAGTAGTAGTAGCATTAGTCGCTCAGTCATGTCTGACTCCTCGTGAGCCCATGCACAGTAGCCCACCAGGGTCCTCCGTCCATGGGATTTTCCAGGCAAGAATACTGGAGTGGGTTGCCGTGCCCTTCTCCAGGGGATCTTCTAGACCCAGGATCAAACCCAGGTCTCCTGCATTGCAGGCAGATTCTTTACCACCTGAGCCACTAGGGAAGCCCAGTTGATCACTGGAGAAACTAAAAAAAGGCCAGTGTACTCAAGCACAGAGAATGCAGAGAGAATGGCAGGTGGGTGGGGAACAGAGATGACCCATGGGTGGAGGTTTGGTACAATTCTGGTCTCCATCATGGCAGTCCAAACTCAGGTTGGAAAAGAATTTCCTAACAGAGCATTTCAGAAGGGACTGAGTTTATTAAGAGCAATGGAGCAGAGATAATGTGGGTGTTGCGAGCACAGCAGGCCGGCTTCCTGACAGATCAGGAAAAGTCGGCTTTTCCTGGTTAGTGGCCAATTTTTATAGCCTCGAGGCAAAGAAAATTTCTGCTGGAAGGGCAGCATTAGGTGACTGGTTAGGGCACTATAGAGTGAGTACTGGGGTGGGCATTTCTGCCTAACTCAGGGTCAAGAAGCCTGCTGGTGATGTTGGCGGGTGGGGGGGTGCTTTTGCCAATGGTTACAAAGGGGCTCAGTCAGCTTCGGAGGTGACCTTGGTTCTGGGTTCTGTGTCTGTAGCCTTGGGACAGGACTCCAAAGAAAGCTCTTCCAATCCTTCAGAATGTGGGGCAGGTGCTGCAGCCAGACCTGTCTTTCAGGAAGAGCACTCTGGCTACAGTATGGCGACTAAGGGAGAGAGGCAGCGGTGGTTGTGGGAAGCATTTGGAAGATCAGGTAGTAAGCTAGCCTAGAGAGAAGGGAGGGATGGACCGGGATGATGGCAGTGGATTTTAAGACAGGAGAAAATTTTAGGGTACATCTAGAAAGCAAGAGGCTGAGGGCCAAAGAATTGATGCTTTCGAATTGTGGTGTTGGAGAAGACTCTTGAGAGCCCCTTGGACTGAGAGGAGATCAAGTCAGTCCATCCTAAAGGAAATAAATTCTGAATATTCACTGGAAGGACTGATGCTGAAGCTGAAGCTCCAATACTTTGGCCACCTGATGCAAAGAGCCAACGCATCGGAAAAGACCCTGATGCTGGGAAACATGGGAGACAAAAAAGGGAAAGGAGGAGGCAGAGGATGAGATGGTTCGATAGCATCACTGATTCAACGGACATGAATCTGAGCAAACAGTCCATGGGGTTACAAAGAGTCAGACATGACTTAGCGGCTGAAAAACAGCAACAACAGCAAGCAGTAAGCAGACGGTTCAAGGGTTTGTCCATATTTTGTAAGTGGAGGGTGGCCATGAAAGTTCTTAAAGTTGCAAATCCATCCAGAGCTTAAAGGGTGGCTCAACTCTGAGATACATAAATAGAAGTCTTCATGAGGTTAAGGACCAGGTGGGGAGACAGAAATGGGAGTTGGAAGGATAGGAACATAAATTTGTATCTTGGAGTTTTAAATGGCCATTGGAGCAGTTGTAAAATGACAGCAGTATTGGAAAGGGTGATTGTGAGCCAAATGTCCAAGTCCTCATTGGACCAGGGGAGGAACCAGGAAGACTTTAATATCAACCCACCAGGAGCAAAGGGACTGGGAAGGGGTGGGAAGGGGGCGGAAGGAAAGGCAGAACAGCCTAGACCTCAAAGAAGACAGGTCTCTGCCCTTCCCCGTTCTGTTTGGTTGGTGAGTTCTATTCACTCCTTAAGTCTCAACTTACACTTTCTATTCTGTGGAACGTTTTCCTGTCCCTTCCTCATCCTCCCCCTCCCACTGCTCTCTCTCTCAGGGTATATTGTCTCCTCCCTTCCACGGACTCTAATAGCATCTTGTACATGTTTTAAAACCAAGTTACACACATACAAATTACACCATATCGAGGTTTGGGGGTTTACTTGCCTGAATCCCCCAGTCATGACATCAGGGTTCAAGGGGCTCTGTCTTATTTGAACCAGATCCATCAGGATACCCAAGTCAGTGTCTTTGGAGGAGACAGCGAGTGTGCGGCATTCGTGTGGAAGGGGGCAGGTGCATTTGGACAGAAGGTGAGAGAGCTCATGGAGAGAGAGAGACTTGGAAGCTGACTGTTGAGCAAAATGATGATTAATGTTAATACCCAACACTTCCCACGTGCCAGACGCTACCTCTGTGTAATGACTCCTCCGTCCTCATAAGCCCTTAGAGTGCCTGCGATACAAAGAAATTGATGGTTAGAGAGGTTACAAAACTTGCCCCAGATTATAAACCTAGTTAAGTCATAGACTGTTGAGTTTGAACTCAACAGTCTGGCAGGAATCAAAACTCAAATCTACCCACTACACCTACCATCCCTCCTCCTACATGAGATGTCTTTGAAAGCAGTGTTATGGACTAAATTTTGCACCTGCAAATTCACATATTGGAGCCCTAACCCTCAGTACCCCAGAATGTGACCAGATTTGGAGTTAAGGTCCTTAGGGAAATAAATTAGAATGAGGCCATTTAGGGTGGGCCCTAGTTTCTCAGATGGTAAAGAATCTGCCTGCAATGCAGGAGACCCGGGTTTGATCCCTGGGTCGGGAAGATACCCTGAGGAAGGGGATGGCAACCCACTCCAGTATTCTTGCCTGGAAAATTCCATGGACAGAGGAGCCTGGCGGACTACAGTCCATGGGGTTCCAAAGAATCAGATGTGACTAAGTGACTAATTCAATCTCACCGGTGTCTTTATAAGAGAGGAAATTTGGACACACGCAAAGACACCAGGGATGTGCACACTGAGGAATGACCACGTGAGGATGCAGAGAGAAGGCAGTCGTGAATAAGCCAGGGACCTCAGGAGAAACCGCATCTGCCAACACCTGGATCTTGGACTTGCAGCTTCTTCCAAAGCTGTGAGAAAGTAAACTCCTGCTGTTGAAGGCCCCAGTGTGTGGTATTTTGTTATGGCCACCCTAAGAAATGAATGCAGGCAGGCAGAATGGTGGAAGGTCAGGTCACTGAAGGAAAGTGTGAGGATAAGAAGACAGAGAGCTAACATCACGATAAACAGGTGATGCGGCCACAGTTCCCAGAGGCACAGCCCTCCTCTCAGGGGCCTGGAGGGCAGTGTCCTGAATCTAATGTTTCCCTATATTTATAAATCTCCACAGCACTTTTCCAGAAGTCTTTCATGTTCCCATCTCATTTTTTGCTCACCACCTGGCAGTTGGAGGGGTAACAGTGGGCACAATGTGGGGTGTCTGGCCTTGGACTCCAGGTCTACCCCATAAAGCAAAGGCTGAGAGGAGGCTCCAAGGCAGGACCACTCTCTCTGCTCTTCCCTATCCAAGCAGAGTCATTTATATTTTAATAAGATTATTTTCCAATGCAACAGTTTATCTTTAGTTTCATTTATCCCTTTGCCATCTGGTCCCCTTATGCTTGCCTGTAAGGCTAGTGGCTTTCTTTGTCTAAGTAGATTTGTCAATAGTTTGTAATTTTTCTTGTCATGATCATAATATTTATTTTTCACATCAGACAAACTCTTCTGGAGTCTTGGAAGAAAGTGATTTTTTTTTTCCATGTCTCTCTTTAACCTAAATTTTTATTTCTGGGCAATGTATTTTTTTTTTTTTTGCCACATCACACATAATGTGGGATCTTATTTTCCTGACCAGGGATCGAACCTGCATCCTCTGCAGTGGAAGCCCAGGGTCTTAACCACTGGACTTCCAGGGAAGTCCTGAAAATCTATTTTTTAAAAATAAAGAATTAAATAAAAATGAATGAGCAAAACTTCTCAAACCAACATAACTCCCAGTTCAATTTGCTACTCGATACCATAAGCCAGAATTTCACTTAAAGAACTATCTTAGGTCAGGGTGGCCATACAACAAATGATCCAGAAGATTTAGACCCATGCAATGAGATGGCCTAACTTCCCTCTGAACTGAAACTCAAACCCAAACAAATCCCATGCCTAGGAGATTTTAATTTTTTTTTTTTAATGTTTCAACCTCTAACCCTTAGATTTCTTATCTGAAAGCTTTGTTGTTGTCATTTAGTTGCTAAGTCATGTCTAACTCTTCTTGCAACCTCATGGGTAGCCTGCCAGGCTCCTAAGTCCATGAAATTCTCCAGGCAAGAATACTGGAATAAGTTGCCATTTCCTTCTCCAGGGGATCTTCCTGACCCAGGGATCAAATCCGTGTCTCCTGCATTGGTAGATGGATTCCTTACCACTGAGCCACCAGGCAAGTTCCATCTTAAAGCTACTTATCTTTTACCAACTCCTTTGGCACCCTCCCTATTACTTTTTTGATTACTAGTCTCTCTCTTTCACTGACAAAATTGATGCTCTTTCCTATCAGATTATTTTGAGTTTCTTCCTTCAGTAAAGTGCATTGATACTCCAGTCCTACTCTAATAGACAAAGGCATCTTTCAGGTGCTGGGGGGTGGGGTGGGGGGGCGGGTTTCCTCCAAGAAAGCTCAGCTTGGTGGAAAGGCCAGCCCAGCTGGTGGGTCTGGAACGAGATGAACTGTCCTCTCCCGACCTCAGAAGCTCCATGAGGCCAGCTACGGCCTCTGACTTGTTCACCAGTGTGTCCCTGGCACTCAGCCACTGCCTGACACACAACAAGTGCCCAACAAATAAATGGATGGATGGTCTTTTTCTAACACACCCCCGTATGCAGCAGCATCCACAGAGGCTGAAAAGAGTATCCTGGGTGAAATCCAACAAGAGATTGTGTCAGATCTCTCTGAGAAAAAGTGATTTTAAAAAACCAGTGATACCTTGTAATCATATGGTTCACAGTTTCTAAAGGGCTTCACATCTCTTGTGAGATTTATAACAACAAGCCCAGTTTTTAGAAGTTTTTAAAACTTAATTCATTTATTTTAATTGGAGGATAATTACCATATTGTGATGGACTCTGCCATACATCAACATGAATCGGCCGCAAGCATACATGTGACCCCCTCCCTCCTGAACATCCCTCCCACCTCCCTCTCCCCATCCCTCCAGGTTGTCACAGAGCACCGGCTTTGGGTGCCTGCATCATCCATCAAACTCCCACTGACTGTCTGTTTTACACGGGGTAATGTATATGTTCCAATACTATTCTCTCAAATCATCCCACCCTCTCCTTCTCCCACTGTGTCCAAAAGTCTGTTCTTTACCTTTGTGTCTCCTTTGCTGCCCTGCATGTACTATCTTTCAGGATTCAGTACTATCTAGATTCAGAACTATCTTTCTAGATTCCATATATATTCATTACTACACAACAACCTCATTTGAAGGACAATGGAAGCCCCACAGTTTTGTGTGAAAATTAAAGAGACTGTACACAGAAGGCCTCTGCTTCAATGCCTGACATGTAGTGAGTGTTTCTAAAACAGCTGATGATCTACCCTGTTGCTCTAGTGACTTGATGAATTCTGGTTAGAAATCAGCTTTCATGTTTCCTAGCCTATGACACCCTACCTCAGTGTTCCTCCCCCACTGGCCTCAGACTGCAATGGGAACATCTTTAAGGGGTTTGGACAGGACATTCTCAGCAGACCAGGGACACTCCTCTGCCCCTATCTTACAGGGGGGAGGAGGAGGGTGTTTCACCCCCACAATTAAAGTGATCAATGTTAAATAGCTGGAAGGAGAGCCCAGGAATCATGTAAAGGTTATGGGCAAGGTATCCTTTGGTGACGACTGCAAGGTCCTCTTACCAAAAAAATAACAAAGTGAGGCTCCTGAGACCCGAAGACTTAAGGGAGAGCCCAGGTGGATACTTGTGCTCAGAGGGGCAGTGAGTACTGTTCACAATTTTTCTCTTCCTGATAATAAATGCATCATCACCGAGTCACCATTGGGGGCTGTGCCAATGAAAAATAACACTTGTGTCCCCTGCAATCAAGGGGAGCTGGATGAATCCATCATTTGAGACGTGGTCCAGGTTTTTATCTAGTTTGACCTTTCTCTGGATATTTGCGAAAGACTGCAGGAGATGTAGGAGACAAGGGTTCAGTCTCTAGGTTGAGAAGATCCCCTGGAGGAGGGCATGGCAACCCACTCCAGTACTCTTGCCTGGAGAATCCCATGGACAGAGGAGCCTGACGGGCTACAGTCCATGGGGTCGCAAAGAGTCGGACACAACTAAAGAGACGCATGAAAGTAATTTAAGCAGCATCTCATTTTCTAAGGATCACGCTAACTTCACTGTTTCTTCTCTGCTCTTTTTCTTAGTGTCCTCTTCCTGAAGGTGTGACGGCGGGCCCTCTGGCCTTCCTGGCAGATGACGAAGATTCCATCCACGTTCAATAAGTCACCTGGCCCCTCTGCTCATTCCCTGGGGCTTCACTGGGATTTAGTTTCCTCAACTGCCAAGTGGAAAAATAAACCTACTTCAGAGAGCTCTGCCCAGGATTAAATGACGTGACAAATATGAATTGCCTCTACACAGAATAGACGAACGTAGGTGCCCTTGAGGCTGTTAAGGAGAACAAGACGGCAGAATGTTCATTATCTTGTGGCTGCTGTTCAGTCGCTCAGTCGTGTCCGACTCTTTGTGACCCCATGGACTGCAGCACGCCAGGCTTCCCTGTCCTTCACTATCCTCGGGAGTTTTCTCAAACTCATGTCCATTGAGTCAGAGATGCCATTCAACCATCTCGTCCTCTGTCGTCCCCTTCTCCTCCTGCCTTCCATCTTTCCCATCATCAGGGTCTTTCCCAGTGAGTCAGTTCTTCTCATCATGTGGCCAAAGTATTGGAGCTTCAGCATCAGTCCTTCCAGTGAATATTCAGGGTTGATTTCCATTATACTTACCTATTTGGCCCCTTTTATCAGCCCTTTAATTTGGTTTATGGACAGGCTTTGTCCTACGATTTTTCAAATAGGCTATTATGGTTTTTTGATTCCCAGGAGATGTCATATTTATATAGAAATTCCTCACATCATCTTTCCCATTTGGGGTCCTTCTGGTCCCCCCGCTTCCCTCTGTCTCTGATCAAATGCTCAGTGCTCTGTCCTGCCACACTCTTGCTGGTCTCTGCACCAGGAAATCTCTCCTTACTACCTCTCCTACCCCAGGCTGTGGCTGCTTTCCCTTCTTTCACTCAGCAGGTATCTATTTTTCCAAGGACTATTCCAGGTACTGGGGATACAGCAGTAAACAAAACAGAGCCCCTTCTCTCCTGGAGCTGCCTCCATGTGTGGGATTAGGGAGGGAAGAAGAGGTCATTAGTCAATAAACCTATCATATGTCAAGTGCTGGTAGAGTTATAAGAAAGAACTGAGCAGGGTAAGGGAACACTGTGATGCAAGTTTAATCGGGAAGGGCTGTCTGATTAGGGGCCATTTGAATGGAGTCCTTTAAGTTCAATGTTTTCTTAATATTTATTTATTTTTAATTGGAGGATAATTGCTTTGCAATGTTGTGTTTGTCTTTCTGCTATACATCAACATGTATCAGCCGTAAGCATACGTATGTTCAGGGCCTCCCAGATGGCTCAGTGGTAAAGAATCTGCCTTCAATGCAGGAGACCCAGGTTTGATCCCTGGGTTGAGAAGATCCCCCCAAGCAGGGCATGGCAACACACTCCAGTATTCTTGTCTGGAGAATCTCGTGGACAGAGGAGCCTGACAGGCTCCAGTCCATAGGGTCGCAAAGAGTTGGACTCGACTGAAGCAACTGAGCATGCAGGCACACATACATATGCTCTTGAAGCTCCCTCCCACCCCTCACCCCAACCCACCCCTCTGGGTTGTCACAGAGCACCAGGTTGAGCTCCCTGTGTTATACAGCAACTTCCCATTAGCTATCTGTTTTGCATATGGTTATGTATGTATTTCAATGCTTCTCTCTCAATTCATCCCACCCTCTCCTGCCCCTGCTGCGTCTTATAAGTCTGTTCTCTGAACAGAGTCCTGAAAGATAATGTGGCAAGAGCCTTGCAGAAAATCTGGGAGCAATTATTCCAGGGAGCAGAAACAGTAAGTGCAAAGACCCTGAGGCAGAAGAGGGCTGAATAACCCTTCCTGAGAGAGCATTCCCTGACATTTCAACTTGAATTACGTTCTCTCTCAGGACACACTGTTCTTTTTCTTCATAGCATCCATCTTCATTTATGTTATATATATTTTAATATATACTTATTTCATTAGTCTCCCTCTCCTTATAAGGAGAGGGATTATAAGCTCTGTGAGGGCAAGCATAATATCCATTACTATTTTCCTTCATTTATATATCCAGAACTCAGCCTTCTATCTGGTATTTATTGACTGTACCAATAAATTTAAGCTGGTCATTAATGGCATTGTGCTGTAAATCTCTTACAACATTCTTTTGTCTTGTCTGAGAATTTCCTTTTAGCAATCAGTATATAGGGTGGGGGTGGGGTGGCAGTGAGGGGGATCTCCTTTGAAGAATTGTCATGCTCCTTCTTTCAGCTAATGAGCACAAATTGAGTATAGTATATCCATCTCTATTTTGTGTGCAGGGAATTTTATGCTCAGTAAGGACAATTGAGTTAAGATTTGGGGTTGGCATATTTACCTATGTTTTTTCTTGCTGAGATTGCATGTCTATCCTTTTGTTTAGTTAGATCTCTGTTTTGTGTAATTTAATTAAGAATCAAAGGGAGTGACATTTAAGTAAGTAGGAAGGAAGAACAGGAGGGAGAGAGGAAAGAAAATAGATTCCCCTTCTTGAAACCACTTGTTACTGCTTTGCAAATCAAGACTGGGACTGTAGCTAGCTCATGATTTAGAAGTTAATGATGGCTGCCTAGGACTAGTGCTTATCAGGACCAACACTACATTTTCTTACATAGGATCTCATTAAATTCACAACAGGCTATAGGGTAGATATCAACAGTCCAATCTTACAAAGAAGTAAATCAAAGCTCAAAGAGGCTAAATAACTTGTCTGAAAAAAGAAGAAACTAGAAATGAGTGCCTTCCTATGGCTTGGGCAGGGATGTCAGAATTAAATCCAAATAGTTTTGCTCCTTCCTGACCCCAAACTCGATCCAGCCTCATCCTAATGGAAAGTGATCCCATTCAATAGTGATCATTAACTCACCCCAGGGGCTGAGCAGCGTACTTTACAAACATTCGTTATCTCCCTACAGCAGCAACCCCTGAATGCAGGTGCCTGCAATTGTCTTCAAGTTATCTTTAAAGGCTTTTTTTTTTAACTAGCAAAAGGTAGCTCAGATGGTAAAGAATCTGCCTGCAATGCAGGAAACGCTGTTCAATCCCTGGATTGTAAAGATACCCTGGAGAAGGGAACGGCAACCCAGTATTCTTGCCTGGAGGATTCCACGGACAGAGAAGGCTGGTGGGCTATAGTCCATGGGGTTGCAAAGAGTTGGACACGACTGAGCGACTAACACACAAAAGAGTGACACGACACCAGTTGTAAACTGGAAAGTTGGCGGTGGGAAGCCACTCAGACCTGTGCTAAAAAAGGTGATAATGAATTCAGTGTTGGCAATTCTGAGGCAACTGTGAGAAAACACCTAGATGCTCTAGAAATAAAACAGGTTCCTCCTCGCTTCCACCGTGCGCCCTGCTGTTTCTCCGTGGGAACTGCAACGCCACCGGGGCTCAGGAACCTCCCCGCGACCCCTAGGAATCTGAATTCCCGGCCTGTGGGCCCAGGGGAGAGGCGCGGCTCACTCACACGGCTCACTAGCGAGGCACTCGTTTCTACTTGCTTCTTTTTTAAGACAAGTTATTTAACCTCTTTGAGCTTTGATTTACTTATCTGTAAGATTGGACTGTTGATATCTACCCTATAGCTTGTTGTGAATTTAATGAGATTATATGTAAGAATATGTAGCACTGGTCTTGAAAAGCGGTCACAAAGCACAGACGGGAATACGCGCCCAGCAAACACCCAGAAGTGTACACCGACCAGTATTACACGCTTCACCCACCCACCGACAGCAAACAAGTGCACGAGACCGCACAGACCTCACCCACTCCTGCACTCACACCACACACGGGCACGCAACTTGCGGACTCACGCGAGCTCGCGCACACGCTCACACCCGGTACACACCCTCTCGCGCGCGCACCTTCGCTCGCTCACAGGCACATACTTTGTTGCGTGCGCACAGACTCTGCACAGACCCGCGCGCTCGCTCACACCACGTGCACACGCCCTCTTGCGTACGCACATACCCCCGGCTCGCGTGCACACACCCGCGCGCACTCGCTCCGTGCACACACCCTCTGGCGCGCGCACACGCTCGCTCGGCGGATCGGCGAGGGGCGGAACGCGAGCAGCCCCCGGGGGCCCGGCTGGGCGCGGCCAGGAGAGGGCGCGGCGAGGGGCGGTGCCGGAGTTGTTTGCTGGAGCCCCGGCCGCCAGTCTCTCCCAGGGAGCTCCGCCAGCTCGCGCCGGGCCGGGTTGAGCTGGGCCGCCCGGGTCACGCCGGCGCTCGCGAGCGGAGCGCGGCGGGGAGCGCACCATGGACCCCAAGGCTGGTGGCGGCGAGAGGGAGGATGACTGCGTGGACTCGGGCGCCGAGACTGGAGGGTGAGCCGCGCGGACCGGGCCGGGCAGTGGGCGAGGGGGGCACTCTCCGAGTTGCGCGGCGGCTCTTCCCGGCCGGGGACCTTCCTGGACCGCGCGCTGGAGCCGCTTGGGCTGGCCTCGGGCCACGGGGGCTGCTCCTGCCGCCGGGTCCCTCGGGGAAGCCGGAGGGGCCGTGGGGAGCCCATCTGGGCGGGTCTTGAGAACAGAACGGCGTGGTTCGTGGCTGCCCGGGTCAGGGCGGTCCCCTCCCTGAGGGGCAGGAAAGTGGAAGGACTCTAGGTTCAGAGTAACCCCACACCACCCCAGCCCCTGCTGCCCTCCGCTGTCACTGAGATGATGCAGAGTGCAGGGCAAATGCGGTGTCCCCCTGTATCCTCCTTAGACCAGGGATGCGGTTGCACTTGTTTCCACCTCCCGCGAAGACTTTCTTCCTGTAGCTCCGGAGCCCCCTGGAGTCCGGGATGGGGGTTTGGGGATGAGAAGAAGTAAAGAGGGTAGGACACGTGAGACCTAGAAGTCTTTCAGAAGTCGTCTAAGAGGATGGTGTTTTTCATTTTATGGCTTGATTGTGCTTGCTGAGACGCCCTCTCTCCCCCAACCCCTCCGCTGCCCAGCCGAAACTTCGTTGCCTCTGTGCGCACCTGTGCCAGCTGGAAACACTAGCCTTGAGCACAGGTGGGGTGAGGATAGTGCTAAGATCTAGCCCTGCTTATTATTTCTTTTCTTTTTTTAACGTCCTCTTCGCTTCAGCTGACTCAGCCCAAACCTTTGGAGACTCATATAATTAACCCTCTCCCAACAACACTGTTTTCCTGAGTGGGACTAAAGACTGAATGTCTTTTAGGAGACGGAAGTCCTTGTAAAGGCTCCCGCCCAGCCCCTATCTCTAGAGGACTTCCCGGTGCAGAGTCAGCGCTACATCCCGGATGCGGGTACCGACCTAGAAGGAAAGGGTGTCTTTTCCTATCAGCGGTAACCCCGGCGCAGGGGCGGGGGGGAGGACCGGAGCTGCCCAGGGCACAGAAAGCCTCATTCCTGGAAGGTTGAGGGGGAGGAGGGCAAGTCAGAATAATCTCAGGATTTGGCAACCCTGGGAGGACAGGAAGAGAGTCCAGGTCCAGAATGGACCCAGGGTCTGACCTGACCCCGGGAGGGTCTCTCCCCAGGCAGCCCCTCCTGCCCGCCCACCCCACCCTTCCTTGCAGCCTCCACCCATTCTAGCCCACATCTGGGACTTTACTGCCCCAAAGCATTTTCCGTGCAATGTGCTTTCCTTGTTTCCCACACTTGTGATCACTAAGGGTTCACTACAGAACCCAATTACTTTCCAGTGTTGCAACCTGATTCCAAATACTGAACTCCTGTGCTTCCTCCCACACTCTGTATATGTGACATTTATCCACTTTAATCAGAGATTCTTGGCTTCCCGCCCTCCACCCCCGCTGTCTTTAGTTAGCTAGCCCATGAGTAGAAAGAACAAAGCAAAATTAACCAGCTCATTTTCAGCTGGGTTAAATAAAGCATAAGCTGGTCCATTGGTTTTCAGTTTTCAGAACTCACATAAAACAGGTCTTTTTTGCAAGGGCTGTCTTGAAGAAGTGCAGAGGAAGCCCTGACCCAGAAGTGTCACACACACACACACACCCCCACCCAACCCCCTGATCCCAAGGAACAGCATGACAGCTGTCAGGGCTCCTGGGAGGGGTTCGCTGAACACTCTGCCACCTCTCTGCCTCTGTCATAATGTATACGTTAATAGGACAGAATTGTTTGAAGAATTCTAATTACTTCCGTAGCATTCTTAAAGCTAAAGTGGCATACATTTAAATGAAATAGTTTAGGCTATTTCTATTAATCTAGTATTTGCCACTTACTCATATATCCTTTAAAGTTGAGTTTACTTATTTAAAAAACTGTCCATAGTTTTCCTGCTTTTCCAGCGCTTACCCCCTCTTACCCTGTCCAGCTTTTATATAGCTGCCTATGGAGACTGCAGAAAACATGTAGAAAGCATTCAGTATGTGTTTGCTTTCCAGGTGGTGCTAGTGGTAAAGAACCCACCTGCCAATGCAGGAGACGTAAGAGACTCAGGTTTGATCCCTGGGTCTAGAAGATCACCTAGAGGAGGGCATGGCAGCCTACTCCAGTGTTCTTGCCTGGAAAATCCCATGGACAGAGGAGCCTGTTGGGCTACAGTCCACGGGGTCGCAAAGGGTCGGATACGACTGAAGCGATTTAGCACAGCATATTTTTAAAATGCAAATCTGATCATGTCTCTCTGCCTTGCAAGCTTTTAGTGGTTCTGTTGTCTACAAAGAGTTTAGCATGGCCCACAATCCCCAGTGTTGTGCGGTACCCCCAACCCCTGCTCTCTGGCCTTGTCTCTTAGCAAGCCCATCCTTGCACCCTGCATCCGACAACGTCAGCTGGATTTTCTCCAGTTCCCTCGCCTATGTCAAGCTGCCCTCTTTGCCCGCTGGGCCCTTCTCCACCTGGCATGCCTGTCTGCCAGGTGAAACTCTACTCTTCTTTCAAGAGTCAGCTCAAGTGACACATCCTCTAAGACAAGGAGTCTTAATTTGGGGTGCATGAATTGCTTTGAGCTGTAAGAAAAATGGTGGGCTTTGTGCGGTTTTATGAGAAGACACTTTTTCATTAGAGTCTCAGAGTAGTCCTTGATCCCTTCCAAACCAAGTTTAGGCAGGGTCTGAGAAGTTCCCTCTTCAACATGCTGTGTTTGAAGTATTGGGAGACATCCAAGGAGGGATAGCAAGTCAGCAGTCAGGTAGTCTACCTCGAGAGGAGGACTGTGGGATGGCATTGCATTTGGGAACTGCCAGCCTGAAAATGGCAACTAAAGCCTTCAGAGTGGATTAAATCAACTAAAGGTCATAGCAAACACATGCCTGGCATTTACTATGTGCCAGGTACCATTCTAAGACTTGTGCTGCGTGCTAAGTCACTTCAAGTGTGTCCAACTCTTTGCGACCATATGGGCTAAAGCCCACCGGCTTCTCTTGTCCGTGGGATTCTCCAGGGAAGAATACTGGTGTGGGTCGCCATTTCCTTCTCCAGGGGATCTTCCCGACCCAGGGATTGAACCCATATCTCTTATGTCTCCTGCATTGCAGGTGGGTTCTTTACCACTAGGGCCACCTGGGAAGTTTCATTGTTGTTACTCAGTCGCCCACAGTCGCCCAGTTATGTCTGACTCTTTGTGACCCCGTGGACTGCAACATGCCAGGCCTACTTGTCCCTCACCATCTCCCGGAGTTTGCCCAAGTTCATGTCCATTGCATCGGTGATGCCATCCAGCCCTCTCATCCTCTGATGCCCTCTTCTCCTTCTGCCCTCAATCTTTCCCAGCATCCCTATTTCATTCACTCATTTAATCCTTCAGCAGCTCCGGGAAGCAGGTGCTATTGAAGGCCAACCTTGCAAAACTACAATATTTAAATGTCAGGTAAAGGAGGATAAGATGATAAAGGAGTCTGAGAAAAAGGCATAGAGTGAAAAACAGAAGGGGGTACCCTGGCAGCCAAGGGGAAAAAGGAGACAAGCTATGCTACTGAGAAATGAATCAGGAGGAAGGTGAAGTGTCTTCTTTTTCTTTTACATCTTTGACTGTGCTGGGTCTTCATTGCTCCACGTGGGCTTTCTCTAGTTGCCGTGAGTCTGGCTGCTCTCTAGTTACAGTGTGCAGGCTTCTCACTGTGGTGGCTTCTCTTATTGTGGAACACAGGCTCCTGGGCTCAGGCTTCAGTAGTTGCAGCCCATGAGCTTAGTTGCTCTGCTATGTGTGGAATCTTCCCAGACCTTGGATCGAACCCGTGTCCTCTGCATTGGCAGATGGATTCTTAACCACTGGACCACAAGAGAAGTCCGGAAGTGTCTTCTTTGTAAACGGAGATGATGAAGAGAAGGCAGAGTAGTAGCTGATGGAGGAGAAGTGGGTGCAAAAGCCAGGTCGGTGTGAGGGAGAGGAGGTGGCTGGCAATGGGAGAGGTGAGGAGAGGCAGTAGCTGGGAGCAGGGAATGGGATGAGGGAAGGATTCTTCAACATAAGCAATAATTGGGCGGTAAATGCTCATAGAAAGGATTCTGTAAATGAGAAAGGCTAACTGTATAGGAGAAAGATGTGTATCTAATGTCAGCTTCAAAAGGTGGCGGGTGGCAGATGGACCTCATACCAGGTGGACAGATTGGCTTTGGAAAGCGGGGGACATCCCTGTTGCAATCAGTGGGAGAGAAGGGAACGTGGGTTTCTGCTGAGTCCAGATGCAGCCCCCAGGAGAATGGAGACTAACATGGTTGTTCAGGCAAAGATGAGTGGGAAGCCAGCTGAGATTAGTGATTACATTGGAAGGTACCAGTCTGTCTCTCCTGCAGCAGGGTTCACCTGCCTAGGGGCAGACAGAGAGAGACAGTGGGTAGCTGGGATCATTAAGGTTGGTGGGGGCACTGTTGCTAGGCTGGTGTGAGCAGAACAGAGGAGCAAGGCATTCTGGGGCTATTGCTTGAGCTGATGACTGATCCTTTCAGCAGCGCATCTGAGATGCCTCTAAGAACCTCTGTGGGTCCCACTGCCAGGGGGTGGACTGTGCTCATCCCTTTGAAAGTTACAGTCAAGAGAGCCAGCCAGCTGCAGTTTAAATTCTGGCTCCTCCACTTAGGAATTGTGGAACCTTGAGCCAGTTACTTAACCTCTCTCTGCCCTCAGCTTTCTCTTCTGTAAACTGTGGGTGACAATGATAGTACTCCCCTCATAGGATGGTTGTGAGGATGAAATGAGTCTATCCACTTAAATTCCGTGGACAGATGAGCCTGGTGGGCTACAGTCTGTGGGGTTGCAAAGAGTCGGACACGACTGGGCAACTAACACTATATACTTAAAGTCCCTAGAATGGTGCCTGGCATAAGTAAACCCCCAGTGTGAAAAATACTCCAAATGGTAAACTTGAGGATTAAAAAAAAACCAAACATATATGTATGTATATTGGCTGCGCTGGGTCTTCATTGCTGTGTCCAGGCTTTCTCTGGTTGCTGCAGGCCTAGTTGTGGTGCTCAGGTTTCTCATTGCAGTGGCTTCTCTCACTGTGTAGCGTAGGCTCTAAGGTGTGTGGACTTCAGCAGTTGCAGTACTCAGGCTCAGTAGATGTGGCCCTCCAGGCATGTGGAATCTTCCCAGACCAGGGATCGAACCGATGTCCCTGGCACTGCAAGGCTGATTCTTAACCACTGGACCATGAGGGAAGCCCCTTAGAGTTTTTTTTTAATGCTATTTTTTTTAAACTTTATTTTTATTTTTACTTTTGGCTGTGCTGGGTCTTCACTGTTTTTGCACAGGCTTTCTCTAGTTGTGGCAAGTGGGGATTACTGTTCATTGCAGTACGTGGGCTTCTCATTGTGGTGGCTTCTCTTGTTGCATAGGTTCTAGGGCCAGTGGGCTTCAGTAGTTCCAGCTCTCAGACTCTAGGGCACAGACTCAGTAGTTGTGGCACACTTGCTTAGTTGCTCCATGGCACGTGGAATCTTCCCAGACCAGGGATCAAACCCGTGTCCCCTGCATTGGCAGGCGGATTCTTATCCACTGTGCCACCAAGGAAGTCCTTAGAGTTTTATATAATAAAAAGGTACATCTCCAGGTGCACTCAAAACCATATGTTCTGTGTCCTCATCACAGTAGAGGCTCTGATGCTTTTAAATGCCTTAAAAATTTGGTCATTGTTCAGAACATCTGAAAGGCTATGGCACATGCCTCAATACGATTATTTTTATTTTAAAAATGAGGAAATGAAGGTTTAGAGGGTGCATGACTAGTTAGTGGGTTACATTGAAGCCCAGGTCTCCAGCACACTTTCCACCTGGTAAAGTTGTCTTTCAAGGAGTAGCTGGTCTGTAATTAATTCTTATTTTCTTCTCAAATGCTTTCTTTTGCTTGGAATGCTATCAATACCTTTGCAGTCTGACCTCTCAACATGGGCTAAGACTAAAAGCAAATTAGCATTCTGGGGTAATTGATGTCGTTTTGAATCTCGAATTCTCTAGATCCACTTGAAAACCTGCTTTGTGCTTCCATGTACTTTCTGTTAGAAAAAGATTGGCCAGTCGGCTATTGACTGTAGTCCACTATCATAAGAAACAGAATCTCTTGAACAGAGAGACAAGCAGTGTTTTGTAAGCCGAAACAAAAGACTAAGATGACTGTTTTCCGATGGGTGTTTCTTTAGTGCTGCTCCCAGATTTGGTCTTTAAGCCACTCTTTCAAATATGACAATAGCTGATGGGTTATTTTCATTCGGAAGTTTGACCTGGCATTAATGGCAGTAATGTGTCAGCTGTCACTGAGCTTCTGAAAACATAGGGTCATATTATGTCCTTTATCTTTGGGTGACCTCCAACAGATGCGTCACTGTGATTTCAGAGATAACCAACAATTCACAGGTCTAGCGTTTATAAACTGGTGGATGGGAAAAAATAGGTAGAGTAGAGTTTTAAATGAGACATTTAAAGAACGGTAGATGGGGAAATCTTGCATAGAAGAAAAGACGATCTATTATATACTCTATTATCTTTGTGTTCAAGGTGGAGCTCGTTAGCTCTAAATTACTTTGGCATCTAATTCAGTGGACTGAAAGTTCACAGATAAGGTCCATGGGGCATTGAGCTGATGTTTACCAAAATGTCAGGATCAATTTCACTGAAATGTCTAGATCAATTCTTACCCCAAGATTTCCCTGGAAAAGGGAATTTAAGAAAGTATCCATTTTAAATGAATATAAAAATTGGCCAGTAGGCTGTTGACAGTGGTAAACTATCTTAAGTGCCGACCTCTTTCTGTTTAACCCCTCTATGTATAATTGTAACTAAAGTCCAGTCAAGGGACCACATATCACTTTCTGTTTAGTATTACATTACTAAGTAAATGTAACGTTTGAAAATGTGTCTACTATATGTGCCAGGTATGTGAATATATATAATCTTTATATTATCCTGCTTATCTGTATCATGTGTCCATAAATTTTTCATCCTAAAATTTGTGGATTCACCTGGCTTCATTCTGGGAGAGCTGAATATCTTATGCAGAGCCAGCTAGATAAATTCTTCTCACATCTTAGGACATGAGACCAATAAATAAGATCCCCAAGACAGATACCGTACCACTTGCTTCCTCTTACCTAAAAAATCTGCGAGTATACACCCCTCCAGAGAACCAGAGTCAGTATCCAATATTTATGCACAAAATTGTTTCAAGCTTTACAGTTTGTCTTCCACTGTCCATATTTCTAGTAAATAACCTTCCGGGGTTATTTAGAATGTCTTTTAAGAACTATAAAAGTCTTCATACCTCAACTCAGTTCCTATTCCCCATCATGATAATTTTTCTTAGGAAATTAAATATATTGATAAATATCTCATCTCCGTGTGCTTTGCAAAAGTGAACAATCAGAAACAGTCATATAGCCAACAAAAGGGATATGGTTGACTAAATTATAGAATATCACTGTATCTATATAATTACAGGAACTATGTGGCAGCATTTTATGATAGAGTTAGTGAAAAGAGTAGTTTAAAATTGTATCTCTGTCATTATGGCAACTGGGTACAAATGACATCACCAGGACCAGAGGCTGGAAAGCAATGTGAGGTTGTAAGTGACTTTTCTTTCTGTTTTGATGGTGGACAAGGGTAGAAATTGAAGTGATGGATGAGGCTGCAGAGCTGAGCAGAGGCCATCAGTAATAGAAAGAGGGGTTTATGTCCTGCTTGAACTTCATCAGATTTGTGCTTTGCAAGGATTGGCTGCTGTATGAGGGAGGAATTCGAGCAGGGCAAGAGTAACAGAAGACTGACCATTTGGCATGCCTGACTGGGGCAGTGCTTTTCATCACAAGAAATATGAAGAGATTCAAGGCAGAGGCATCCATTCTGCTAGCACCTGCCCTAAAATACCCCCTCTGCACTTTAAGATTCTTGGGAAATGTTTCAAATGTAAATTTTATTCTACATACGTATCCATCCATATGCAAATCTTTTAAAATGTATGCATGTGTGAAACCCATATGCTTCGAGAGCATTTGGAAAACCCTAGCTGAAAATACTGACAAAATTTTAATAGTAAAAATCAATACGATTGCACATTCTTATAGAATGTTTTATTGGACTTGTCATGCAATTTCTTTGAAGCCTGGCCATCTTAAGATGATCACATTGTCATGGAATTGTTTTGCTATTGCATCTACCAAGCGGATGCTGGTTGAGTATTCATTGCATTTATATATAGTTACATTTCTAAGTATCATCCTAAAGTTTATTTATGTCCTGCCTGGTTCCAGAAAGAATTTAATGCACTGACTTACAAATCCTGCATTTCATAATGTTCCTGATCCCTGACTCCTCTTTCTCTCCTCCTCTCCCTGTTCCTAGCGTGTGTCTCTGGGCTCCACCCTCCATTCTCCCTGCTAACTCCTTCCTTGCCACCACCCTAGTGCAAGCCTTTATCATATCATTCTTCACTTCCTGGTTGCCTTACAAATATTATCACCTTAGTTTCCAAATCTGTGGTATGAAAAATTGGATGAGATTTCAGTGGATGCAGTTTGTAATATATCGAGGGATATGCAAGTGTTAGTAGTTGTTATTCTTTCCAGTTTTAAAATTCACTGATTCTATGACAACTAAAGTACGAGCTGGCCAAAGAATTCATTCTAGTTTTTCCATGATAGCGTTCTGAAAAAACCCAAACAAATGTTTTGGCCAACCCAATTTCATTTATGCTTCCCAGGTGGCGCTAGTGGTCAAGAACCTGCCTGCCAATGCAGGAAACATAAGAGACATGAGTTCGATTCCTGGGTCAGAAAGATACCCTGGAGAAGGGCATGGCAACCCACTCCAGTATTCTTGCCTGGAGAATCCCATGGACAGAGGAGCCTGGTGGCCTACAGTCCATAGGGTCACAAAGAGTTGGACACAACTTAGCATGCACGCAATATTTCATTTGAAAAGAGAAAATCACTGGCTGTCTTGCTTGCATTTTTTCCCTCTACCAGTAAGTCAGCGCATCATTTTGTGTGAGAGATATAGGTTGTTTTAACTAGTGAGACAGTGTGCTTTTTATGATCTTAAAAAAATTTTTTTGTATATGCCTTTTTAATGTGGTAAGAAACTCAGTGGAATAAAAGATGATTCAAGAAAGGCCACATGAGGCTTAGTAAATACAGGGAGTGTGTACCTATAAAATTAAACATAATTAACTACTCTATTTGCATAACTATGTCCCCTAACTACCACCTTGGCAGAATAAACCCCTCCGTGCCTGAGAGATTAATTGCCTACTGAGAATGACTTGGGGACCCTTAGGGGAGAAAACCAATAGCTTCTATACCACGGAAGTTGCCAGAGAGGGATGGCTTAAGAGCCACACAAATAGAGCAGAAACTTAGTAGGGATTAAGCAGGCTAGTTCTTGGCCAGATTCCCCTTCTCACAGAGGCCTAATGCCAGCAGCTGATTTTCTGTGTAGAAACTGATGGGTTATTTCACCCTGGCCCTAACCCTGCCGTTTCCCTTTGCCGATCATAGCCCACATCCTATTACTCTAGTATCAGCAGGATTTATTCCCAGATGGAACTGAAAGCAACCACCATTGTGCCTGAGTGTTTCCTGATAGTCAGCCAGACCTTGAGTATGGGAGCCCTTCCAGCCAGGGTTCCCTCTCACTCACAGGGGTCCACTTCGCCTCTGCTTACATCAGCAAAGAAACACTTCCCCAAGGGGTGGAACTGACCTTTGAAGGGTTTAACCTTTTGCAGCAGTTTAACCTTGGTGGGGGGTGGGGGGGTGGTGGTGGGGGAGTTGTGAAGCCCTTTGAGAATCTGTTGAAAACACTGAGCCTTCTCGCCAGACAAATAAGCTTCCATTCAAAATTTTGCCAGTAAATTTAGATGGTTCGGAACCCATCTGGTCTCCCATGTGGGAGACCCACAGAGCCCATATGAGGGACCCTGGGTTTCTAGAATGTCTTTATAGTTGTGCTTTCAAATTCAGACACAACTTGATTCTGTACAAAACAGTCCACAGCACGACGCTTTTTAATTTGTGGCCTTTCTTTACCAGTTAAATGCTACTACTGACTGTTTTAAGATTCTAGCTTGAAGAGAACACTTGGATAGAGAGAAATAACGTCTAATCCTACTAATACTGAGGTTTTGTGTTTCAGGTCCGACTACAGCCATGTGTCCTCCACCAGCAGTAAGTATGGCTTAAATGTCCTTCCTCTTTGTCTTGAGTACCCTGGGGGGGGGGGGGCAGTCAGTCCCATTTCTGTATGTAGAGAAGGCCATTTGTGCTTTAGTAGTAAGAATCACAGAAGGTTTACCAAAGAACGTGACACAGGATCCTGTAACTCTGGGAAGTAGAGTTTGATTGTACCTTGACTTTAGGGCTAGACAGGCCACTATTTTCCCTATGGAAATTCAGCCTGGAGGAATTAGCCCAGGCTTTATTTACCTGCATGCTTGGAAAATACCTTCTCTGGTAAAGCTGAGGTCATTCATTCATTCAACAAACGTGTCAAATACCTACTGTCTGGAGCTCACAGCTCAGAGTGCTTTCATTGGATCCATGAGGTGATCCCAACTTCTCTGTTGGACAAACTTCCTCCCCTGTATGTCTGTACCTGCAGGCAGATGTCATAGGTGACTATTACATATGGTAAAAGCCAAAAAAAAAAAGAGAGTATGTTTATAAACATACTCTGAGCATAGAAAAAGGTGCCTATATAAATATTATTAATAATTTACAAATCTATTTGTGGGAAATTAGGCCTTATATCTAGGAGCAATGTGCAAAGATGAAGATCACTACAAAGCCATTCAGATTGATTAAACACTTATTGTCTAAACAAAATAACATAAAAATTGTCTTACAATAAAAGCCTTGATTTTTTTTTCTATTTGAATCAGTAAACACTGAATTGTTCTGTCCTAGCTCACTGTTAAGCTCTCAATTCTAAATAGTTCCCAAATGGAAAGATACTTAATTGGATTAATCTCTTTATTGATGTTCTGGCTTAGTTTTTTCTTTGCAACAAGAGACTGTGCAGAAAGCTGTATGTCTGGGATGGTAATTTAGTGTCAAATTATATTTAGTTATTAGTATAACCGCAGTGAGCAATTTCTGATCATTTCAGCCAACTGGAGACCCAGCATTGCCCCTTAGTTATTAAGAACTATTAGTAATAATGAGATTAATGCTCTAGTGATCTGCATTCCCTCCCGGAAGCTTGTGCATTCCGAAAACCAGAGAACGTGTTCTCTCTCTCTGCCGCCATTTTCAGTTTTGCCCAGAGGCTACATTTCTTTAAGAATGATTTTTCTAAAATGCTTTCCCGAAGCCTTTGCACAATTTGTAGCTCTCAGATCAGTCCTCTGGGTCATAACAAAGCACCTCTCTTGTCAGTAAAACCGGTAATTTGGTTTGGGATGTTTTTCTCTCCATTATTTTAATTGCGATCTCTGAGTTGGAATTTTTCTTGGTGCAATTGGGATCAATAACCTTTTATTGTTGTTCCTTTTCTCTTTAAATATTTGGCAATTCCTGCCTCATTCTTCAGTGTTGGGGCTTCTTGGTGAGTGAGGGTGTATACATGCGTTTTGTATTTCAATTAGGAAAAGTATTTGACTACCAGTAATAGAGAAAAATAATGACTTAAGTATGATTTTCTTTTTCTCTGTTGTTGTTGATCAGTTGCTAAGTCGTGTTTGACTCTTTGTGACCCCCATGGACTGCAGCACTCCAAGCTTCCTTGTCCTTCACCATCTCCTGGAGTTTGTTCAAACTCATGTCCATTGAGTCAGTGATGCCATCCAACCATCTCATCCTCTGTTGCCCCCTTCTCCTCCTGCCCTCAATCTTTCCCAGTATCAGGGTCTTTTCCAATAAGTCGGCTCTTCACATCAGGTGGCCAAAATATTGGAAATTCAGCTTCAGCATCAGTCCTTCTAATGAATATTCAGGGTTGATTTCCTTTAGAATTGACTGGTTTGATCTCCTCCAAGGTACTCTCAAGAGTCTTCTCCAGCACCACAATTTGAAAACACCAATTCTTTGGACCTTCTTTATGGTCCAACTCTTACATTCATACATGACTATTGGAAAACCACAGCTTTGACTACATGGACCTTTGTCAGCAAAGTGTTTTCCTCTAATTAAAAAAAAAAGTCTGGAGGAAGCAATGCAGGTCTGTTATGCAGTCCTTGAATTTTGGATTCCATCCTCAGAGTTGCCTCAGAGTTACAAAATAGCTGCCTCTGCCGCAGCTATCACACCATTGTTCCGGGCAGCAAGAAGAGGTGAGGGGATACTGGTGGGCCCCAGGATGTCTTTGTCCTGTATGTTGCCTGAACTGCCTTTCCTCCAAGCTAGGAGCATCAGTCCTGGCCACACCAATACACAGGAGAAGCCCCCTTACACATCAAGTCAAAGGTAACAGAGTGAACCCTTTCTAAAAAGTAAAAACTCATGTTAAATCTAGAGTCTTAAGTCTATCCTTTAAAACATAGATTCAGTCGTGCTGCAATCATAAAAAGTATTTTTCAAGTAGATGTTAAAAATAGCATTTCCTCACAAACTGGATAATCAATCAGAGGACTGAGCAGAAAGGTTAATTATTTTCCTCTTCCTCCTGATGGCGCAGTTGCAGGGTCACTCCCCCTGTCACAGCCAACTTGGTGGCAGCATCTTCTGTGTGACCTAGAGGCCTCACCAATCAGTCCCAGTTCCCACAAGTTGGTTGTGGAAGCACCTCCTGCCTGTCGGTCATTCTGCTGCTGTTCGTCAGCCTCTGTCCACTGGACAGCTTGTTTCTGAATGATTCCTGATCAGAGTTTGAGCATTGGTACTAACTGGTCACTTTTAGGAAATGGACTTATCTATGTCTGCAAGTGCTTCTTAACTGAATATCCATATGATGTACCTTTAACTATTTGATCCTGAGTTCACAGAGGTGTAAATGCTTCCTTGGAATGAGCTGGGGTTGGAGTGTGTCTGTCTAGGGTTGGGTTTTGTCATTACTGGGGTGGTCAGGAGAGCTTCCTCCAAGAATACCACTCTATTTGGCCGCCAATTTTCTTCTTAGAATGCAGAGGCTCCTTTCTCACGCTGCCTGCCCTGACGGCGGTAGAAGAAAGGTCAGCCCCAAGAGAAAGGACCAAAGCAGTGATGTGGAGTCCGGGTATCCTAGTCCTGGTTCTGCCATGAATTAGCTGTGTGCTCTTGGGAAAGTCATCTATGCTCTTTGAGCCTCAGTTTCCCCTTCTGTAGAATGAGGCAGTTGGGCTGAATGGCCCCTGAGGACCTCCCCAAGAGCTCTGGGGTGCTCGGATGTGACTATCTTAGAAACTCTACTAAAAAGAGAGAAGAAGTGAGGGGGGAAAGACAGTGTGAAGACTCGAGGACTCTGTACCTTTTTTCTTTGTCCTGGAATAAGAGTCCAGAGGGTGGGCATCCTCTCTGGTGGATGGTATCACTAACCCTGAAGTAAGGGCTGTTCAGGCCAGTCTGAGCTTCCTCTCAGTCAGTAGAGACATTGTGGTGAGGGGCAGTTGCTTCTTTTTATCCCTCTCCCCTCAAATAAGTGGATAGGGGAGGGAAGAAGGAGGGTGCCTATCATTGGGCATCTTCTTTATCTTTTTAAAAATGTCATTAAAATATAGTTGATTTATAGTGTTGTGTTAATTTCTGCTGTACAATAAAGTGATTCAGATACATACATATATACATTATTCTCTTTTAATATTCTTTTCCATTATGGTTTGTCACAGAATATTGAATATAGTTCCCTGTGCTATAGAGTTGTTGTTGTTTAGCCGCTAAGTCATGTCTGACTCTTTGTGACCCGTGGACTGTAGTCTGCCAGGCTCCTCTGTCCACAGAGTTCTCCTGGCAAGAATACGGGACGGGGTTGCCATTCCCATCTCCACACTCAGCGTCTTGTTTTTCCGCCACGTCCAGGATTAAAGGATTGCATTTCCATTGACAATGTGTCCAGTCTCACTTTCAACTCAGGAGAGTGGCTCAGGGGCTTCTTTAGTGGATGTTTTGGTTTTGTGTAGATGAATTTTGTCCTCATTGCAGCTGGTCCATTTGCCTTTTTTAGACTGATGGCCAAAAAGGCTTTTCAGTTGTTTCTGCAAAAACTGTACACACGCTGAGCATTCAGGAGATCTCAGTAAAGCATGATGCTTCCTTAGAAAGTTGAGTTTAATTTATACTCAGAAGTTTGGGCTTCCCTGGTGACTCAGGAGGTAAAGAATCTGCTTGCAATGCAGGGAATGTGGGTTGGGGAGATCTCCTGGAGACAGGAATGGCAAACCCCTCCAGTATTCTTGCCTGGAGAATCCCATGGACAGAGGAGCCTGGTGGGCTACAGTCCATGGGGTCACAGAGTTGGACATGACTGAGCAACTAACACTTTCACTTTCTCAGAATTTTAGGGTTTTTTTTTTCTAGCAGCCTGGCTAGAAGATCATCATGCCACTGTGTACAGTTTGCATTCTTAAGCGATTTAAATAAAAAGAGGAAATTTTATAAACATGATAAAAACAATCATCATGCCAAGGGGAAAAAAAAATCAGTTGCACTTCCCATGATGTGTGATTGAATATGTCCATTCCAATAAAGATTATAACCATACTTGGAGAATTCCTCTTAGAAGATGCTGGGGGTTGGAAAATGATATTTTCAGGACAGTATAACATTTCTTGGGGAATGCTGGCAGGAGCTAGTCAAAGAATTCATGAGTTCTCTGTTTAAGACTCTTCTTCAAAACCCTTCTCTTTTTGCCCTCCTAATTGTGCCTAAGACTGTTTTTTCTTGAAACTCAAATAGAGTCATTAACTCTTCACCTGGCTCTTATCAACTGCCCATGACAGCAGGGATGCCTGGCAGTTTTGTCTCTTTCAGACTTTTCAAAGCACATATGGCAGAAGATCAGTTGAAGTGATCAAGAAGGCACTTGGTTGTGCCCTGAGGAATCCTCTGTGTCTGAAATTATAGAGAAATGGCCTTGAGCAGTGTGTTCTGCTTATCTGAGCCCATGAGCATGTAGTAAGCTATGCAAAAAAGGCACATGTTATGGGTGGGCGAGAGTCACTGAATCTGTTTTCACCCATTTCTCCCCCACCTTCCCTGGGTCCTGCCTACACCTCAGATTCCTGCCGCCGGTTTCTCTCCTAGCTTTCTCTCCCTTGCTTCCTGCTCTGCCCTTCTAGTGAGTCATGTAGCTTCCCTGTTTCCCATCCACACTCTCCCTGATGGTCCCGAGCTTCCACAAGCTGTAGGTCCAATGGACTTCTGTCCCCTCAGTTTTCCTGGGGCCACCGTGTCTGTGATTGGCCCTTGAAGGCAGCCTCAAAGAGGCCCAGCTGCTGCTGTGGGCCCCTGGACACATTCTTGTCTCAAGGAAAAATGGTCAGTAGATTGCAGGTGTTTGTTTGCTTGGGGTTTTGTTTTGATAGGTAAGAAGTGACTTTAGAGAGAAACGCACTCCACAAACAGAGGCAAGAGAGACTTCAAACTATGGTGTGGTTAGCTTTTATGTTGTGGTTTAATCTCTAAGTTGTGTCTTACTCTTGCAACCCCATGGACTGTAGCCCACCAGGCTCTTCTGTCCATGGGATTTCCAGGCAAGAATACTGGAGTGGGTTGCCATGTCCTTCTCCAAGGGATCTTCCAGACCAAGGGATCAAACCTGGGTCTCCTATGCTGCAGGCAGTCTCCTGGATTACAGGTGAATTCTTTACCAGCTGAGCTACCAGAGAAGTCCCTAAGCTATTATGGTCTGGGTAATTTTCATAGGCTAATGAGTGGGGTGGATTGTTCCAACTATTTGGGAGAAGGGGTGGGATTTCCAGAAATTGGACCACTTCCCACTTTTTGGTCTTTGATGGTCAGCCTTGAAACTGTCATGGTGCCTAAGTGTGTCACTTAGCTTGCTGGTGTGTTATGATGAGCATTTACTGAGGCTCAAGGTCTAGTGGAAGTCAGCTTGTCTGCCATCTTGGACCCATTTGGTTCTAATCAGTTTATGTCATGTCCTCGAGCTCTGTCATTCTTTCAAAGGCTGTGCCCTGCCCCCACAGGTGCTTTTTAAATGGAAAAAATCGGGATATCTTGGTTAATTGCAAGGCACTGTAGCCACCTTGGGGCTTGTCAAGTCCGCCTCGCTGTTCTGATGGGAGGACACCCATCCCTTCCCAAGGCTGCCTTTGTTCACAGGCACATCTTTCTAAATGCTGTCTTTTTCATTTCTCAGTGGTGTCATCATATACTTTTTCAGGATACAGAAGCATAATACGCTTTGATTTTGTCTCTGGCTACATCTGTGCCTCCCCTCAGCATGCAGGGAAAGATAAGCCCATTGTGATTTAATTAATGAGAGAACTAAGGAGCTTTTAAAGCAGCAGCACCTTGAAAATGTATGGTTTTGTCCTGTAGGACTCACCAACAGTGGGGAATATTTGTGTATATGATCTGTGTCCCTATATCCAGAGCTAAATTCAGACTTGGGATATGAAATATTCATTATTTTCTTTCTGTTTTTATTAGAAGAGACGATAAACTTATTGACAGAGTTTGCTCATTTTACAGCCAGTTTTTATCACACACATCCAGAAACAGGAAGATCAGTGTTTTGGAAGAGGTGACGGGAGTCAGTTTCACTTTGATCCATTTGTAAATGTCATAATTTTGTTTTCTGTGTATAATACTTTCCCCATTATGATTTTCAGAACAAATATCTTCCAGAATCTTATTCCATAAGATCTAAGCAGAACTCAAACCTATGTATTAATCCTTATGAAGAACAATTTCAGCTATTGACGTTGCTTAATTCTGTGATCAGTGTGGAATTGACAGTATACACAGGCTTGCCAAAAGACTAAAAAATCCCCCTATTCCATCTCCAGCTTCATATTCCTATTGCAGTAAAAGCACCAAAAGAAAAGTCACCAATTTTCTCTAATTTAGAGTATTGCCTTTCAGACAAAGTTAGTTATAGTTAAAGACCATACTACGGTCTTTAAAAACCAACCTGACAGGTATCGTAAATATCTCAGTTCACGTCCATCACTACTTTCTTTGATTTTCTTCCTCGGATTCCAAAGGGCTTATTAATGTTAACACTAATGATGCTGTCTGACATACTGTTGTGTATATACAGTTGATATACAGTTGACATAAAACAAATGAATGCATTGGGGACATGTGTATATATTTTCAGTGCAGGACAGTCAGGGTTTTGTGTGCCAGGAAGGCTTGAGTGGGCAACTTCCTGCAAATGAACCCCAAACAAGAACTACTTCCATTTTTATTCTGCTTGAGAACCTGTTCTGGCCTAACAGTTAGGTTCACATGCAGAGCTACTCTCATGGAGGTTCCGGTGAGCTACTGCACAACTGGAATGATGCCTCAGCCCTAGACAGGTTCTGTGATATTATCACTGATGATACAGCCCTTCCTGATCTGTGGTCATGGTCACAGAGACCAATCAGAAACCATTAAGATGTTGTGCATGTAGACAGATCAGTCTGATTTTCTTGTCCAGTCTGTCCTACCTTGTGGCTCTGCCTTCCAAAGAGACTGTGGGATTACTGGTTTTACTCAGAAATACCTATTGCATTCCCTAGCATGGGGCATCTGGGCCAGCCACTGCCAGCTCCTGCAGCCGTGTGGGAAAGAGCCCTCAAGGCGTCCTCTCTCCTCCTGGGGATGCACTGGTCTCACTCCAGTTAGGAACTGGCTCTCCTGCCTGTGAAGGGCCCTGGTGCTTGTGGCTCTTCCCAGGCCCCCCGACTCTTCCCAGGCCCCCCGACACTGAGGCTTTCTCTGGGGCAACTGTGTCTTCGTGTTTGAGACACCTGCTGTGCTCCTGGACCTTCCTCTTAGGGCCGGAGCCATTTAGCATGTAGCTCGCAGGGAACACCAATACAGAGGCTGCAGCCCTGCGAGTGTCATTGTTGACAGGTCTGGGCCTTGCAGCCACACAGGTGGAGCTGAGCAAGACTGAGAGCTACAAAATGCAGCTGGTATTTGCTCGTTCCACATTTTGTCAGCTGCCCAGACAAGGTATTCTTGGCTTATCACCAAACAGGAAAACTTGCTACTCAAGAGTGTGGTCCACAGACCCCTGCATCAGCATCACTTTGTTAGAAATGTAAAATCCCAGACCCCACCCCTGAACTCCTAAGCCAAGTGAGTTGTTTGTACTTATATTTTGCAGAGCACTGATCTAGCCCATCCCCCCAATAAATAAGATTGCTCTTAATCATCCCTGATTGAGGTGGTTGATCCAAGTTCCTTACTTTCAGAGGCTAACTTTTAATGGTACACTCAGTGGGCTCTAGGATTTGTATAATTATAACATCTAGATAAAGTTATCCACTTAATATTTAAGTTGTTTTATGGATAATTTAAAAGAAGAGAATTTTATTCCTCCTCCAAGAATAGTGTTTTTTTTTAATTTAATGTTTTATTTTTTGGCTGTGCTGGGTTTTCATTGCTGCGTGTGGGCTATCTCTAGTTGTGGTGAACAGTGGCTCCTCTCTCCTTGTGGAGCACCAACTCTAAGGTGCACGTTTGGGTGGCTGTGGCACACGGGCTTAGTTGCCCCGCAGCATGTGGGATCTTTCCAAACTAGGGATCAAACCCATGTCCCCTGCATTGGCAGGCAGATTCTTAACCACTGGGCCACCAAGGGAAGTTCTAAGAGTAGTTTATTTTAAAACACAGAACCTATTCTTTATCAGGCTAGCTAGAGGTATTTGTTTGGGGTTCTTTTGAGAAGCAAGTCACAGCTTTATATATATGATCATGGAATTAGCAAACGAAACCTGAGATGAATGAACCTATTGGAGCTGAAATTGTGAGTGCACTTTGAACATTAGTTAGTTGATGGTGTGGAGTCTATATATTCAGAGTCCTCTGAGTGGGAACCTGAAAAACTAGACAGTATTACTGTTTGACAGTTGATAAGAGAAAAGCAATAGCCAAAGATACTCATCAGGAAATCAGAGTCTGAGTTCAATATCCCATATGGACAACTCCTCTGATGGTCTGTTACACAGACATCCGTTTCCAAAAAAAATGTTGTGTAGTCCTTCTGGCTTCAAAGATAAGTTTTAATTGTGTGATTTCAGCTACATAAAAGGTGGCAATTTCTAGCCAGGATATGAAAGAAAAACGGAGGCAGGGTTCTCATGATCAAATTTTCCCTGAAAGGCTGAAGTGACACTTCAGGGACATCTGGTCTACCATGGTTGTCAGGAACCCCCTCCCCCCCATCCCAAGGGAGGGAACAAAAGTGAATAGCTGCCATTACACATTCCCCTAGCATGCCAGGTGCTTTTCTCACCAAAAGAAAAAAACTCAGAATGCTACCATCCAGAAACAAGTCATAATTTGGTGTCTGCCTTTACAGATTTTTTCTGGGCATCTATATTCCTATATATATGTATATTATTACCAAAAGTAGTATTGGAGAGTTTTATAGCCTGATTTTCTCACTAAGCATATTGTGAGCTTTCTTTATATACCAAACGTACTTCTGTAATAGTTTAACTGTACAGTATTCCACTGTATTTCTTTCTGCACCAAACTTCATTCACTGGTATACTATTGTTGGTCCTCTTCTCTTTTTCACTATTATAATCAGCATTAGCAGGAATATTTTTATACCACAAGTTTATGCATATCCTTCATTATTTCCTTGGGATAAATTCCTACAAGTGAAATTGTCAAATATTTACTTTTTAAAACTTCTGATCTCTCTTGCTGGGTTATCCTCCAAAAGAACTGTTTCACTGTCCTGTGGGCATGGATTTGAGTGCCAGGGTCTTATAAAAATTGAGATTTTATGCACAAAAAACTGTATAGATGGCTACTCACACACACTATACACACATGTATACAATAAGGATGGGCAAAAGTGCTCTAAAGAGTAGATGGTAAACAAGGAGACTCAGCTTTTGGAGGCCCATAAGTTGGAGTCTGTTCTGTGGTTCTCATTAAATGTATGGTATTGATTACACACCCGCTCCAACCTCAGGCATCATTAACAATACCCAAACGCCATCAGTACCCTGCACAGGCTTCATGAAAAGTTAATTTCCCTCCAGTAGCCAATTTCTATCTTTATTCAACATCAAAATTGTTGTCGTTAACCTTTGAGGGGATAACAGGTTGGGAATATTCAGGGAATGGTACGTAAAAAGCCAGGTCATAGCCACTAAAGATTATAATCAGAATTGACCAAGAAAGCAAAGAGGATCCCATTAGTCCTTCTTTCTTTCTTCTTTGTAAACCTTCTCTCCTTCCTCCAGATTTGTTGTGAAAACATTAGTCGCTCAGGTATGTCCAACTGTTTGTAACCCTGTGAACTGTAGCCCACCAGGCTTCTCTGTCCATGGGATTCTCCAGGCAAGAATACTGGAACGGGTTGCCATTCCCTTCTCCAGGGCATCTGCCTGACTCAGGGATCAAACCTGGAACTCCTGCATTATAGGCACCGTTTGAGCCACCAGGGAAGCCCCTCACATTTGTTAAACTTTCAAATTTTGTGCAATACACTGGTTATGGAAGAGAAGAAACATTTTACCTGCTCTCCCCGTTTTATCTCACTCTGACATCTGACATTATCATTTATATCAGAAGGGAGTGAAGCTGAGCTATGCAACCAATGCCTGAAGGACTTCTCTTTCCTTCTGTGTAACAAGAATAATTGTGAGAAGTCTTTCTTTTGTCTGTTGCTGGGACAATGGGCTTCCTCTGTGATTCCATCTTTAATATTCCACTGCCACAGGCTTGAACATAGTGAGGCTAAAATGTGTGGGTCATAGATAACCTAGACTTAGAAGCCAGAGGTCTTTCTATAGGCTGGCGTGTTTAGAGGGGCTCCCTATCAGTTGCATCATAACACTTTCTGCTGTCTGTTGAGAACTCTCTATGAACCTCCTGTTACAGTGAGTAGGAATTTTTCACAGTCACCTGCTCAGGTATAAAAGTGGAACTGCCGTATGGCTCTGTAATAGAGCTGAACTTCATTCCTGAGCCTCTGCCCTCACCCCCTGGCAAGGGAAGGCACAGTCTGCGCTGGGGGCCCCACCCCCGCAGGGCTCAGCCTGGGAGTTGAGTACATGATCCATCCTGAGAAAGCTTCTGGCATCCAGGCTTGGGTCCCGTCCCTTCCGGTCTTCTCCCTCCCACCAGGAGCCCAAACGTGACATCTTCTGAGGGGGAAAAGCCACCCCCATAGCACCACATGTTCTTCACTCCCGATTCACAAGGTGAACCCCCTGCTCTAGGTTGTTTGCCTTTTTTGGCTCAGAAAGCCTCTTCTGTCTCCAACCCCCCAATCCTCACAGTAGAGAGCCTTGCACTTCCAGACTGTTTCCTCTGCTGTGGTTGGAAAACAACCTAAATTCAGAAGCTTGATGAATGAGTCCATCAGCCCCCATGCTCCCTGAAGCAAGGAACAGCCCGGAATCTGCAGGTAGAGGGGTACAGGCAATAAGAAAACGGAGGGAGAGGGAAATTTCAGTTATTATCTCTGCAGTTCATCCCCTAGAGCATCCTGAACTTACCACCTCCCATTTTCTGTTTTTCTTATATTGCTCACGTGTGAGCGTCTTGCTTCCTTAATTAGGTTGTGAGCTTGGGAAGGGACTCTGTCTCTGCCTGCTTTGCAGTCCTTGGGCCCATCAGTAGGAGAGGGAACTTCAGAGCTGGGGAGAGCCCATGGGAGTTGGGGCATGTTTATTCTCTTTCTAGACCTGCCGTTGGCTAACTGGTCAACTTGGGCAAATCATCTGACCTCACCTGAAACATGGGGGGCGGGGCAAACTGAATGCCTCCTGCATCTTTTTTTTTGGCCACACAGCATGGCCTGTGGGATCATAGGCTAACTGCACCCTATGCATTGAGAACATGGAGTCTTAACCACTGGACCACCAGGGATGTTCCTCCCCCACCTTTAATTTTTGAGTTGCACCCAGGAGGCTTGTTCTTCCAATGGGCTGTAACGTACATATTTTCCTAAGGAAACTTGGAAACAACGACTGGGGTACATCAATATCCTATTCAAGCTGGCAAAGCTTTTGAATGTTTCACTGAATTTTAGGGCAAAAAATAGATAAAAGAGTCCACAGGCTCCATTTCCCATATTGCTAGTTTGATCACAAGCAAAACCAGATTTAATCACTGATTTTCCTAAGACCATCCACAATGTCTTTTATACACATGTCCATAGTATTTTTTCTCTAAGACTTGTAATGAGTAATGATGGCCTGTCTCATTTCTCAACATCCTGCCAGACAAATCCTTTTTAGAATAAATCTTAATTACTGTAATTGTGAGGGTTCCTCCTGCTAGCTCCATCGTAAGACTGAGCGGTCTTGGTGAACAAATCCTGGGGATAGGTTTGGTTAGTATCCTCCTCTTTTGTCTGTTTGGCTTTGATGGATACACCTTACTTCTTAAAACAAGGTTAACCCTCCAATTGTGTTGTTGGCAGGCCCTGCTGCCTCACCTCCAAATATTCAGAATTTTATTGAGGTCCTGGCACTCTCAGGGGGACTGTGCCACTGATGGAAATGACAAGATACAATGTGTTTTAGAAAAAAATGGTAGTTACTGAGTAGAGTGATTGTGTGTAAAATACTAGAGACTCTGCCGTCATTCTGATCAGCATAATTTTTATACATAAAGGGTCTGCTACTGCTAAGTTGCTTCAGTCGTGTCTGACTCTGTGTGACCCCATAGACAGCAGCCCACCAGGCTCCCTCGTCCCTGGGATTCTCCAGGCAAGAATACTGGAGTGGGTCGCCATTTCCTTCTCCAACGCATGAAAGTGAAGTTGTTGGAGTTGCTTGAACACCCCTTTGTTTTTTTGTTTTGTTTTTTAATATTTATTTGGCTGCACTGGGTCTTTGTTGTGGGATGTGGAATTCAGTTCCCTGACTAGGGATCGAACCTAGGCCCCCTGCATTGGGAGTACAGAGTCTTAGTCCCTGGACCACCAGGGAAGCCCCCTGAGTACATTGCTAAGCATTGGATGTTAGTGTGCATCAGACCTGTCTTACCTTCTCATAAACTTGCAAAATCATTAAGTCCTCAGGACTTGGATAACTATGCCAGATATGTTTAAGTGTTTTTAGCTGAATTAAAGCTTCTCGGATTAATCACATATCAACTTCCCGGCCCTTTTCCAGAATTGCGGTCAAGCAGTGTCGGAATTTAAAATGACTTGGTCCTTCCTGGCTGGTGAGTGTCTGGCCTTTGCTTCTCCCTCCTCTCCCCATCTGGAGGTTTGTCTCACAGCAAAGCTTAGGAATACCTTTAAAGTCAAGTGGACATCACATTTCCACATGAAAAAACATGCAGTGTGTCTAAAGCATCTGCCTTGCTTTCTATATTATTTCTTTCTTAATAGTTTTAGAATGAGCTTAAGAATACAAATCACATGTTCAGATTCCTGACATTGTTTTTGCAACATATGATGAAAATTGAGAGTGGTCAAATACAGTAACAGCAAAGCCATACCTCTTACAAAAGCCCAAGGATCAGAAAGATGCCCTAGTGTTTTCCTCTGTCAAAGGAAAACAGAGGTTTTGTTTTCTCCAGCCTGTATGAGTGCATGCTGAGTCATGTTCGACTCTTTGCGACCCTATGGACAGTAGCCAGGCTCCTCTGTCCATTGAATTTTCCAGGCAAGAATACTGGAGTGGGTTGCCATTTCCTTCTCCAGGGGATCTTCCCAACCCAGGGATCGAACTCGAGTCTCCTGTATTGGTAGATGGATTCTCTACTACTGTGCAATCCTCCTGCTTTCTGACTTAATCTTACTTCACCCATCAGTCTATGCCCTAGGTGTGTGCATCCTACATACCTGATGCACCATTTTCCATGGGTTTTCTGTCACTTGGTCATGTGTGTCTGGTCGATAGACTAGGTAGTCTAGCCTGTACTCCATTCTTCAATTACAGGAAAGTCGGTGATGCTAGTGATAAAGAATCTGCCTGCCACTGTAGGAGACATAAGAGATGCAGGTTCGATCCCTGGGTCTGGAAGATCCTTGGACAAGGGCATTGCAACCCACTCCAGTATTCTTGCCTAGAGAATCTCATGGACAGAGGAGGCTGGTGGGCTGTAGTCCATAGGATCTCAAAGAGTGGGACACCACTGAAGCGACTTAGCATGCACGCATGCTCTGTGAATTTAGGCTGAGAGAGGAGAAGCATTTTGTCTATATTTTGAATGCATTTTGGATCCCCTATGTTAAGTATTCTATATGTACCTCATTGCCACCAGATTGCCACTATTGCCAACCCTGTGTCTCGTTTTGACTGTATTTTGGGGCTGGCACTGGGACCAGTCTTATTCCCTTCACAGCTCAAAGTTACAGGCCAACCAAAGGCTTTGTCAAAATCATAAAAGTACTAAGAATTGAGAATGTCTGGGGCTTTAAGTGTTGTCAGAGACAAAGGGGGTTGCTTCAATTTTTAATTAATTCAGAGGTTCGAAGAACTGGCTTTAAGAAAAACTGTGAAAGATAAAAAAAAAAAAAAGAGCTGAAGGCAGGTTATTCATTACATTTCGGATGAATAGATTCTCCCAGGAAAGAATTTGGAAGCCCCTTTCTGGCAGCTTTTATTTCTGGCATTCAGGAAAGAGCAGGCAGCTTAGTGGTGAGAGGTTGGCCCCCTGTGGGACTTTAACGCAGCGGGTTTTGTGTTCCTTGTCATTCTGGAGTCTCATTCCCTCCTGCTTTCTGACCTAATCTTACTTTACACATCAGTCTATGCCCTGGGTGTGTGGATCCTACATACCTGATCCATCGTTTTCTGTGGGTTTTCTGCCACTTGGTCATATGTGTCTGGTCAATAGATTAGGTATCCAAGCCCTTGAACTGTTGGGTGCCTCAGAGTGGGGCTTTAGAAATGCAAATAAGTTTATTCAACCTCCTGCATTTGAGTTTGGAGGGACTCTAACTAAAATCCAGAGCCGAGTTCCCTGAAGCAAGCAGCTTGCAGCAGCTAGAGGGGCCCTTGTTCAGACTCTGTTGGCCTCCTGAGCTGTTTGGGGGCCCTGTGGGTCTTAGGGCCCTGGAATGGTCCAGGACAGTTTATTTAAGTGATGGTAGTGGTTATGGCTGTTGCCTTGGAAACCCCTGCGGTACCCACATTGAACATGAGTTTGTGTAGTGAAGTGTCTATTGCATTTAGGTACCTGACTTCATCTTATTTATTTGTTTGTTTATTGTCTATCTCCCCCACTAACTAGATGATAAGTTCTATGAAGGCAGAGACTGTTTTATTCACCACTGTATCCGACACTTCCGGCAGATAGTAGGTTCTCGATAAACATTCCTTGATTAAATAAGTCGTTGCCGTGCATGCATGCATGCTCCGTCACTTCAGTCATGTCTGACTGATTGTGACACTATGAACTGTAGCCCACCAGGCTCCTCTGTCCATGGGGATTCTCCAGGCAGCAATACTGGAGAAGGTTTCCATGCCTTCCTCCAGGGGATCTTCCCAACCCAGGGATCAAACCCATGTCTCCTGTGGCTCATGCATCGTAGGCGGGTTCTTTACCGCTGAACCACCAGGGAAGCCCAAGTCATTGTCACAGAATTGCAGACTGTCAGTGATAAATGGTGGATAAAGCAACAAGAGACATTAATCATTGCCCAGAAATTCTAGAAAGGGGTGTCTGACCTTGTCATGTCCTGAGCCTTGGCCAGGCATTCATTCCCTTTGGAACAGGTGATCTGGACCTTCAATTTAACATACCTGCTATTAGGAGGTCAGTGTCTTAAGGACACACCAGTTTGTCAGTTCTGCAAGGAGGGCCAGTCTGGCGGACACCAGACAGCGGGGGACAGTGCAGGCAAGGCTGGCGTGAAGCCTTGGGATGCAGAGCATGGCAGTGAGGGGTCCCGGCACAGGCAGCATTAAGATAACCCAGTGGGAGGACCAGCATCAGGTCATCTGTCAACAAGCAGGAGGACTTGGTCCCCTCCCTGTTCCTCCACCAGACTCACAGGTCAGAGATTGCCAGAAGCTGCCCAGGCACACGGGTCAGTCCATTCATGGCTAAATCACATTTCCTGATGGAGCCCAGCCAGGCAGGCTGAGGTTCAGGGCAGAATGATCATAAGGTTGGTGGGCTCAAGAGGCAAGAAAAAGTGGGACTTCCCTGGCAGTCCAGTGGTTAGGACTCCGCGCTTCTGCTGCAGGGGGCACAGGTTTGATCCCTAGTCAGGGAGCCAAGGTCCCACAAGCTGTGTGGTGTGGCCAAAATAAGTCAATTTATTTAAGAATAAAAGAGGCAAGGTGACTTTCCTAGCAGTCCAGTTAAGACTCCACTCTTCCATGGCAGGGGCTGTAGGTTTGATCCCTGGATGGGGAACTAAGATCCCATAAGCCATATGGTATGCACCCCCCACAAAAAAATTTAAAAAATTAAAAGGGGCAAGAAAAAGCACATGTTGAGGAACATAGAGACCCAGTTCTTCCTCAGCCTAATGGCCTTTGGCAAGTCAGTTAACATTTCATCTGCAAGATGGAGAGAAAGGATATACCTTTGATCTTGGGGCCTGGGTTTCCAGCCAGAGATTGAGGCCAGTTCGCAGTGGTAACAGCACCACATCCTAGTCACTAGACCAGTGGTCAGTGACAAGGGCCCTGGCCCTTTGGCTTTGCAGGAAAGAATTCCCACAAAGACAGAAAGTAGTGAAGCTAGTAAAGTATTAAGAGGGAAAAGAGTACAGTACATGTGAATAGACACACAGGCAGACTCAGGGAGAGAGAGTCGCTGAATTCGTGGCAGTTTGAATTAGTTTTATGGGATATTTCTTCTGGGTTTCCTTCAGCTGGTCATTTTGATTTGCCTGGTTCACGGTTCATGTTTGGTCTATCTCAGGATGCTCCCATGTGTGCACACACATCTCTTAGCCAAGATGGATTTTACTGAAGAGGCATATGGGTGGAGAACATCCCTTGGCATCACTCCCGTTTGGCCTCCAGGGAGCCTTTTCTGCTCATGCGTGTCAGGGAGGTCTCCTGACTTCTAGAAAAGAAACATGTGATCCGGGCAGGGCCCAGCCTCCTCCCTTAAAGGTCTTGCTCTTCTTGTCTTTGAGTTTTGATCCACAGGGAATGAATCTCCAATCACTTTACCCCAGGGCTGGGAGGTGGGAGGGTTGCGGGTAGGGAGCATCTACCTCCTGCCTCACCTTTATCATGGTAGTGTTTTAAAAATTGGTTGGTTGGTTTAGTTGCTAAGTCGTGTCCCACTCTTGCAACCCCATGGACTGTAGCCCGCCAGGCTCCTCTGTCCATGGGATTTCCCAGGCAAGAAAACTGGAGTGGGTTCTTTCTCCAGGGAATCTTCCTGACTCAGGGATCAAACCCAAGTAAAGCTTAAATGAGATATTTAAGGCTTTTAGGATAGCATCTGACAAACAATAAGAATACAATACATGATCGTTATTGTGTAAGTTATTTTCTGTTACGCTTAACAAGACAAAAACAGGGGAGTATACAAGAGAGTGAAATATTGGGGAAAGGAAGCAAATACTCAAGTTAATAATACTCTTTCTGCCTCATAAAAGGTCTGACCCAGTGCAGTGCTTTACTTAGAGTTACTTACAGTGTTATACATTCTCCAAGGAAAATCTAATTGTATATAATCACACGGGAAGGAATCTTCCTCATCCTCTTGCAAAGCACAAGCCAGTTGGAAAGCTTGGTGAACAGCTCCGATCTCTCTCCAGCCCTGGTGGGGGCCGGGGGGTCTGCCCATTGCCCTCTTGTGTCTGCGTCCTTCCCTCACTGAACAGGTGCTCTCTGAGGGCCTTTGAGAGGCCGTGTAATAGATATGATAAAGGCATATCCTACAGTGACGCCGTCCCTGCTTCTCCAGGGAGGCGGAGAGGACTTTCATGGCAATTAATTATTCACATTTTCTCTCCTGCCCCTCCAATACTTGGTTTTCTGTCTAGCGCTGTGGAGGCAGGTTTTCTCTGGGGCGTGGTTTGGAGCTGTGTTCTGTCCCCCTTGGAACCTGTTTATTTCAGGGTCATGTGCAGTGGGCACAGGCCAGCAATGGCCAGAGTGTCCTAACGTCAGCACTCATTCCCCCAAGTCTTTGTGGGGGCAGGATACTGGCTGCTGATGTCTCTGTGGTTCACAGGAGCACAGGGGTCAGGTCTCCATCCTCGTTGCTTGGTCGATTGGAGCTGCATCCTGCACCGCCCGGGCGAGCCAGGCTTGGAATGCCTTTCAGCCCCGTTCCCTGCTTCGAGGCTGGGCATCTTGCCCTTTTTGCAGAGCTGTAAACAGTCACTCAGGCATGCACGCTTCAGCCTGGCCTTTGTTACTGCTCCCCGGGAAACTTTTGCGCTGCTGGTAGAGGTGGCCCAACGCTGGGCACCCTGGCAACTCTGTCTTGGCGACTCAGAAGTTACCTTCCCCCTGTCATGCTGGCTGCTTTCCCAGTGTTGCTTTGCTGCTTTGCTGTGCTTGTCATGCCCACCTGCAGAGCTGGCTTGATCCAGTTCCCCTTGAAGACAGTGCTCAGGTGTAGAGACCGGGGCATGCACCCACAGGGAGGTGGTTTCTGGGGCATTCTCCCTCAGAGACCCAGGGCCAGAAGGAAGAGATGTAAGTGTGTGGCCACAAAATAAAGCTAGGACTGGGGCCGAGGAGCAGGCAGGAGAGCAGGAGAGGGAAGTGGCAGCAGCATGGCCAGAAAGGGCTGGAGAGTGACAGCTGCCCCTTCAGCTGGGAAACGAGTCCTTTTGCAGAACCTCGAGGGGGATGGCACCCACAGACCTCAGACGCCACGGCCAGGGGCCTGCCCACTCACTCTCTGCCTCGGTGCCCTTGGCAGGTTTCTCCACTTCTTTTTGCCTCAGCTTCCTCCTCTTGCACTGTTGGTGGGAATTCAAATTGATAACAGCCACTCTGGAAAACAGTATGGAGATTCCTTAAAAAAAAACACACACACACACACCAAAACTAGGAATAAAACTACCACATGACCCAGCAATCCCACTACTGGGCATATACCCTGAGGAAATCATAATTGAAAAAGACACATGTAGCCCAATGTTCATTGCAGCACTATTTATAATAGCTAGGTTATGGAAGGGCCTCCCAGGTGGTACAGTGGTAAAGAATCCACCTGCCAATGCAGGAGATGCAGGAGACACAGGTTTGATCCCTGGGTTGGGAAGATCCCCTGGAGAAGGGAATGGCAGCCCACTCCAGTATTCTTGCCTGGAAAATTTCATGGACTGAGGAGCCTGGTGGGCTATAGTCCATGGGGTTGTAAAGAGTCAAACACAACTGAATGCACACGTGTGCACACACACACACAGGACATGGAAACTACCTAGATGTCCATCAACAGATGAATGGATAAAGAAGTTGTGGTTACATGTACACAATGGAATATTACTCAGCTATGAAAAGGAATGAATCTGAGTCAGTTCTAATGAGGTGGATGGACCTAGAGCCCATATACAGAGTGAAGTAGATCAGAAGGAAAAAGGCAAATATATATTAATGCATATAAATAGAATCTAGAAAGATGTTACTTATGAACCTATTTGCAGGGCAGCAATGGAGATGCAGACACAGAGAACAGACTTGTGGACCCAGTGAGGAAAGGGGTGGGTGGGATGAATTGAGAGAGTAGCATGGGAACATACACACTAGTGTATGTAAAATAGGTAGCCAGTGGGAATTTGCTGTATGACAGCTCAAACCAGTGCTCTGTGACAACCTAGAGGGGTGAGATGGATTGGGAGGTGGGAATGGAGGCTTAAGAGAGAGGGGACATATGTATACCTATGGCTGATTCATGTTGGTGTATGGCAGAAACCAACACAATATAGTAAAGCAATTATCCTTCAATTAAAAATAAATTTTAAAAAATAATATTAACTTTAAAAATGCCCACTCTCACCACTACTATTCAACATAGTTTTGGAAGTCCTAGCCACAGCAATCAGAGAATAAGAAGAAATAAAAGAAATCCAAATTGGAAAAGAAGTAAAACTCTCACTGTTTGCAGATGACATGATCCTCTACATAGAAAACCCTAAAGATACCACCAGAAAATTACTACAGCTAATCAATGAATATAGTAAAGTTGCAGGATATAAAATTAACACACAGAAATCCCTTGCATTCCTATACACTGACAATGAGAAAACAGAAAGAGAAATTAAGGAAACAATTCCATTCACCACTGCAACAAAAAGAGTAAGATACTTAGGAATAAATTTACCTAAAAAAACAAAAGACCTATATATAGAAAACTATAAAACACTGATGAAAGAAATCAAAGATGACACAAACAGATGGAGAAATATCCCGTGTTTGTGGATTGGAAGAATCAATATAGTGATAATGAGTATACTACCCAAAGCAATCTATAGATTCAATGCAATCTCCCTATCAAGCTACCAAGGGTACTTTTCACAGAACTAGAACAAATAATTTCACAATTTGTATGGAAATACAAAAAACCTTGAATAGCCATAGCAATCTTGAGAAAGAAGAATGGAACTGGAGGAATCAACCTGCCTGACTTCAGGCTATACTACAAAGCAACAGTCATCAAGACAGTATGGTACTGGCACAAAGACAGAAACATAGATCAGTGGAACAAAATAGAAAGCCCAGAGATAAATCCACACACCTATGGACACCTTATCTTTAATAAAAGAGTCAAGAATATACAATGGAGAAAATACCATCTCTTTAACAAGTGGTGCTGGGAAAACTGGTCAACCACCTGTAAAAGAATGAAACTAGATCTAACTTTCTAACACCATACACAAAAGTAACCTCAAAATGGATTAAAGATCTAAATGTAAGACCAGAAACTATAAAACTCTTAGCAGAAAACAGAACACACTCTGACATAAATCACAGCAAGATCCTCTATGACCCACCTCCAAGAGTAATGGAAATAAAAACAAACAAATGGGACCTAATTAAACTTAAAAGCTTTTGCACAACAAAGGAAACTATAAGCAAGGTGAAAAGGCAGCCTTCAGAATGGGAGAAAATAATAGCAAACAAAACAACTGACAAAGAATTAATCTCCAAAATATACAAGCAGCTCATGCAGCTCAATACCAGAAAAATAAATGACCCAATCAAAAAATGGACCAAAGAACTAAGCAGACATTTCTCCAAAGAAGACATTTAGATGGCCAACAAACACATGAAAAGGTGTCAGCATCACTCATTATCAGAGAAGTGCAAATCAAAACCACAATGATGTACCATCTCACGCCGGTCAGAATGGCTGCCATCAAAAAGTCTACAAACAATAAATGCTGGAGAGGGTGTGGAGAAAAGGCAACCCTCTTACACTGTTGGTGGGAATGCAAACTAGTACAGCTACTATGGAGAACAGTGTGGAGATTCCTTAAAAAATTGGAAATAGAATTGCCATATGACCCAGCAATCCCACTGCTAGGCATACACACTGAGGAAACCAGAATTGAAAGAGACACATGTACCCCAGTGTTCATTGCAGCACTGTTTACAATAGCCAGGACATGGAAGCAACCTAGATGTCCATCAGCAGATGAACAGATAAGGAAGTTGTGGTACATATCAGTTCAGTTCAGTTGCTCAGTTGTGTCTGACTCTTTGCGACCCCATGGACTGCAGCACACCAGGCTTCCCTGTCCATCACCAACTCTTGGAGCTTGCTCAAACTCATGTCCATTGAGTCAGTAATGCCATTGGGTCGGTGATGCCATCCAGCCATCTCATACTCTGTTGTCCCCTTCTCCTCCTGCCTTCAATCTTTCCCAGCATCAGGGTTTTCTCAAATGAGTCAGCTCTTCGCATCAGGTGGCTGAAGTATTGGAGTTTCAGCTTCAACATCAGTCCTTCCAATGAACACCTAGGCTGATCTCCTTTAGGATGGACTGGTTGGATCTCCTTCAAGAGTCTTCTCCAACACCACAGTTCAAAAGCATCAATTCTTCAGCGCTCAGCTTTCTTTATAGTCCAACTCTCACATCCGTACATGACTACTGGAAAAACCATAGCCTTGACTAGATGGACCTTTGTTGGCCAAGTAATGTCTCTGCTTTTTAATATGCTGTCTAGGTTGGTCATAACTTTTCTTTCAAGGATCAAGCATCTTTTAATTTCATGGCTGCAATCACCATCTGCAGTGATTTTGGAGCCCCCCAAAATAAAGTCTGTCACTGTTTCCCCATCTATTTGCCATGAAGTGATGGGACTGGATGCCATGATCTTAGTTTTCTGAATGTTGAGCTTTAAGCCAACTTTTTCACTCTCCTCTTTCACTTTCATCAAGAGGCTCTTTAGTTCTTCTTCGCTTTCTGCCATAAGGGTGGTGTCATCTGCATATCTGAGGTTATTGATATTTCTCCCGGCCATCTTGATTCTAGCTTGTGCTTCATCCAGCCCGGCATTTCACATGATGTACTCTGCATATAAGTTAAATAAGCAGGGTGACAATATACAGCCTTGACATACTCCTTTCCCTATTTGGAACCAGTCTGTTGTTCCATGTCCAGTTCTAACTGTTGCTTCCTGACCTGCATACAGATTTCTCAAGAGGCAGGTCAGGTGGTCTGGTATTCCCATCTCTTGAAGAATTTTCCACAGTTTATTGTGATCCACACAGTCTAGGTACATATACACAATGGAATATTTCTTAGCTTAAAAAAGAATGCATTTGAGTCAGTTCTAATGAGTTGGATGAAACTGGAGCCTATTATACAGAGTGAAGTAAGTCAGAAAGAGAAACACTAATATAGTATATTAATGCATATATATGGAATTTAGAAAGATGGTAACAATGACCCTATATGCAAGACAGCAAAAGAGACAGGTAAAGAACAGACTTTTGGACTATGTGGGAGAAGGTGAGGGTGGGATGATATGAGAGAGTAGCATTGAAACGTGTATTACCATATGTAAAACAGATGACCAGTGAAATTTCAATGCAGGAAGCAGGGCACTCAAAGCTGATGCTCTGGGATAACCCAGAGGGATGGTGGTGGGGAGGGAAGTGGGAGGGGGGTTCAGGATGGGGGACAAATGTACCCATGGCTGATTCATGTCAACATATGGCAAAACCATCACAATATTGTAAAGTAATTAGCCTCCCATTAAAATAAATAAGTTTTTTAAATAATAAAATGAGGATGAGAGTCACACCTCCTACTTTTGGGGTTGTTTATGAGGATTCCGTGAGTTCATGCATATAGAACGTTGAGGAGGTGCTAGCCCATGCTGAATGTCATTTGTGTGTTAGCCAACAACTTCGCCCCACATCTGTGGCCGCATGCACACCCTGAGTGTGATGGGGTCAGGATCTCATTGGGACTGATGCTCTGACAACTTCTTTTCCCAAACACTCTTACTACCCCACGTGTCTGTCTTTCCCTCATAGAAACCATTAGTAATCTTCTCAAGTGAGTGTCTTCATCCCCAAATTATTCAAAATCCTTCTTTTCCATTTATAGTGAGCATCCATTACTGTTTAGTGAATCATGTATCTCCACTGGTGGGTGATGAGGACACCATGGAAAAGTGAAATAGGCATTGCCGGCGACTGTGATGTCTCCTCCTGCCACCACTGAAGCTCCTGACCAGTGGGAAATGTCATTGGTCTGTGTTTTCATTGCTTTTGCATCAACTGCACTTCTATTGATAGTGGTACTCATGTTCAGTGAAACAAAGTAGCCGGGTGAGCAGAAAGAGCATGCAAAGAAAAGGGCCAGAATCATCCATGAATTCTGATTGTTTTTTAAGCCATCCAGGTGAATTTTCATTGGTTCAAATCAACGTGTTGGTGTCCAGTCACTAAGTCACATCTGACTCTTTCAATATGGGCACACACTTAAGAGATAACTGCATGAAAGCGAATGTGGCCTAAAGGTGACTGGTCCATCCTTGAGTTCAGCCCATCAACTCAGCAATACGCAGGTCCATTGCCAACAACACATCCCTCCTGGAAGTCATTCAGGCATCTCAAGCCAGCCTGGCCAAAGGAGAGCTCATCTTTCTCCACAAGCCTGCCATTCTTCCTCTTTTTTCTATCTCAGTTAAGCATCACTGTCAGACAAGTTGCTTATGCCAGAAACATCAAGGTCAACTCCTCTCCTGCTTTTCCTGCCTCCATCCTCAGGCCCTGGACTCCCTGTGCTTCCTAAATAGCCTAAGACTATGCCTCTTCTGCATACCCACTGACTCTGCCTGCAGCTGTAAGTATCACTGTGTAACAACAATCCCCAAACAGTGGCTTGGGTCAGCTGATCCAGACCAAGCTCAGTTGGGTGGCTCTTACCACATGTCTTTGGGTATCCGGTCCTGGCTGATGGAGGCCAGGAACAGCTAGGCTGGGTCTGCTCCACATGGCTCTCATCCTCCTCTCTGGCTCCAGTGGGCTGGCCCAAGCATGTTCTTCTCATGGAAATGTCAGAAGCACAGGAAGGCAAGCCAAAAGACGTGCCACTGTTGTGTCTTTCTATTGGCCAATGCTAAGCACATGGTCTCATTCAAAGTCAAAGGGTAGGGAAACGCACTTTGGCCATTTAGTGGAAGGGAATACAAAGCCACATGGCAGAGAGAAAGATGACAAGAGAGAATAAAGAACCAGGGCCAATAATGTAATTTCCCACATCCTTGTTATCTCTTACTAGACTCATCACTCATTTTCTAACTTCTTTCTTTGCCTGCAGCCAACCTCCCCTGACTTGATCCCAGCATCCCTTTATTAAAACTTTCCACTGCCCCCTTATCACTCCCAAATTGAGCTGAAGCCCTGTACAACTTGGCTCCAATCCATTTTTCCGTCTGCATCTGTTGCCGTGTTTCAGAGTTACTCACCACCCACTTCCAAATGTGCTTGTTTTTCATACTGATCTGTGTCTTCATAAACAGTCTTCCCTCTTCCTGCATTGATCTCCCCCGCATTTGAGGTTATTGTGAGATGTTGTTGACCCATCAAAACCCAATTCACCCGGAGCCTCTTCCAGAGAGCCTTCTCAGAGGCCTTCTGGAGAAAAAAATTGCTCCTTCCTTTGTGGTATGATAGTAAATTGAAATTGCATCATGCTCATACTTAACTCATATCAGTTTGGGAATACATGCTCAACCAGAAAGAGAAAGAGCTTAAATAATTCCACCCACCATTCAACTCCATGATTGTGGGAGTACTGAGACTTGACTTTGCTGTTACATTAGTCATCCTTTGGTTCCAGAAGCCTCTTGTAGATGAAAGACACAGCCTACTGAGCAGGGGTCTAGTGTTTAAATGATACAAGACTCTTATAACAGCCATGCCACAAGCCTTTATTTCATTTACTAGTCAACCAAAGGAACATCTATTTGGCTGTGTGGTCTTGGTGCAAGTCAGGACCTTCCAGTTCCATCTTGGAAATTCAAGGGACTTTCAGTGGTAGATCGTCTATAGTAAATGTTTATGTCATTGTGACTTGAGAATCTTCCCGTATCGAAGATGCTCCTGTACCGTATTTCTTATAGATTTATGTCAGATTGAATTTTAATCTTTTATGTTGGTGTTTCCCAGCTAAGTCATGAGGTTCCTTTTTGTGGCTTATGATTCTTAACAGCTGCTGCCTGTGGCTATGCAGGTCATATACTCTAAGGGGGCACTAGTCATGCCAGAGTCTATATTAATGGACTGTGTAGTAGTCATGGTGCCAGCTTCCTTGTCTCCCAGTGCCTGGTATATATCGATTGCTCAAGAAACACATGGATAAATGAGTGAAGGAGAAAGAGGCAATAACAGATTGAGTTAAATGTTCCCAAAAAGGGTTTCCCAAGTGGTGCAGTGGTAAAGAATCCACCTGCCAATGTAGGAGAAGCAGGTTCAATCCCTGCGCTGGGAAGATCCCTGAAGAAGGAAATGGCAACCCATTCCAATATTCTTGCCTGGAAAATTCCATGGACAGAGTAACCTGGCAGGTTACAGGCCATGGGGGTCGCAAAGAGTTGGACACAACTGAGCGCACACACACAAATGTTCCCAAGTGAGAGATTTAAGAGTCAGGATTCCAATGAAAATTCAGACAGGTTTAGTTCCAGCAAAATTAAGACCATGTTATCATAGGTGCCTGTGATAAAATGTACTTGTCAACTCACTTGAAATGTTTTATTTAACTACCAAAAAATCACCTTTCATCCTGTGAAGTGATTGAAACGATGGTTCCTACAAGGACATCATTCTTCTCAAACATTACCGACAGCATGATGGCCCTGTGCCTAACACCCTAGCGGACATTGCAAGGCATGTATGTGCAGACAGGTCTAGATGCTAGATGAATCTTGCCCTCCAAGTCACAGTAGACTCAAATTTTCCTTGATTTCCCCTGAATGGTCATACAGCTTAAATGCAAAGAGAGCCATTATGAATAAGAAGAAGGCTTTTATCAGGTTATCTGATAAAATATGCTGAATATTCCTTAAGTAGTGTTGCCAGCAAACTTTTCACCCCATGGGAGAAGGTTGCCAAGGTAAACAGTCAACTTCACACTTGGAATCTGATGTTCTGCTGGAGGACATGGGGAGGGGAACTGACCCACTCGGGATGTGCGGGCTTCTGGGTGGATGTGACCCAAGGAGGGGTCCAAAACCATCATGGGTAGTGATGGCCCAACTATGCCTCACCCCGCCCCCAACCACAGGCCCAGGAAGCTCTGACAGAGAGAACACGGGGTTCACCTCTCCCCTGGGATTGTTCTTCCCTCTGTCTCCAGCAGCAAGACGAACACCACCTGGCCACCCTACCAGCGCAACAATTAGCAGGATGCCTCACCAGCCAGGGCTTGATGTATCCATTCAAGGAAGTACCTGGTGAAGAAAGGTTTCCATAAATGTTAAATGAATGAACAAAGTGATGAATAAGCCAACGAAATAAGCAAACCAAAGGATCGCAGCAGTGTAGGGAACATTTGTGGGGGAAGGCACTACAGTTACTCTGGGAAATTCTAAATGGTGTAAATGGATCTTCCCAACCCAGGGATCGGACCCATGTCTCTTATGTCTCCTGCATTGGCAAGCAAGTTCTTTACTGCTAGCGCCACCTGGGAAGCAAATGCTGTACACCTAATGCTTAATGTACAGCTTTTCCCTAAGGGCCCTGGTATCCTTTCCAAATCCATGGAGACTTGACTGTGTTGTTCAATGGAAGATACACTCAACCTGCTGCAGTACCACACCAAGGTCGTCCTAATACGCAGCTTGGGAACCAGGGTAATAGTTCTTGAGTTTGGGGCTGCTGTTGTGTATGCTGGGCTACGTCCCTTCAGTCGTGTGTCCGACTCTTTGCCACTGTATGGACTGTAGCCCACCAGGCTCTTCTGTCCATGGGAGTCTCCAGGCAAGAATACTGGAGTGGGTTACCATTTCCCCCTCCAGGGGTCTTCCTGACCCAGGGATGGAACCACAGTCTCTTATGTCTCCTGCATTGGCAGGCGACTGGGTGCTGCAACAGTCCTATTTGCACGTGGACTTGGGATCAGAATTTCATAACGATCAAGAAGTCAGTTCAAATGTAGCTTCTGTTTCTGCCAAGACCTTGCATGTCATCGTGGGCCACCTTCAGGAAGTAGTCACCGTGTGTTCTTTGGGGTTTCTTTTCGTGTGTCGCTAGGTGAGCACTCCACGGAGGAGGCGCAGGACCCTTTCCTGGTCAGCATCCACATCATCGCGGACCCAGGGGAATCCCGCCCGCTGCAGGAAGCCATCGACAAGGTCTTGGCATGGATCCACCCGGACCTCCCGCTGTTCAGGGTCTCAGAAAGGCGGGCGTGCCGCCGGCGGAGGAGGGTCCCCAAGGCGGCACAGCCGGCACTGGCTGTGGTGCTCTTCCTACAGGAGGAATACGGCGAGGAGCCGATCCTGCAGCTGCACCGCACGCTGCAGCGGCCGCCCTGGCGCCACCACCACACGGAGCGCGTGCCCGGCAGGTTCCTGCCCTACCTGCCCTGCAGCCAGGACTTCTTCACGCTGGCCCCGGGGACGCCGCTCTGGGCCATCCGGCCGGTGCACTACGGCAGGGAGATCGTGCGCTTCACCATCTACTGTCGCCATGACAACTACGCCGACATCCTCAAGTTCTACGAGCTGATCCTCAGGCGGAGCCCCAGCCAGAAGAAACCGGACTTCTGCATCTTCCCCATTTTCTCCAATCTGGACGTGGACATCCAGTTCTCCCTCAAGAGACTGCCCTGTGACCAGACCCCGGTCCCCACCGACTCCTCCGTGCTGGAGTTCCGGGTCAGGGACATCGGCGAGCTGGTGCCGCTCTTGCCCAACCCTTGCAGCCCCATCAGTGAGGGACGCTGGCAGACAGAGGACCACGACGGCAACAAGATCCTTCTGCAGGTACCTGGGGGAATGTCCATCTGTCTGTCTGTGTCTGTCTCCCTGTGATGATAACAGAGAAACAAATGCAATGGCTTTTCCTGAAACCCTAGCAAGTACCTGTTACAGAACAAGGAGTTAAGAAAAAGGAGGGATCAGTGACCCTCTTTTTGGCTTGAACACCAAGTCATGGTGTCCATACTCTAATTAAATGGTTTTCACTTTGCTGCCAAGGTCATGTACCCCAGGCCAGCAATGGCTGATTCCTCTGGTGTCACCTACCTGTGACAAGCATCCATCCACTAAATGCTTGTGGTTCCAGGGGATCTTAAATGAGCTGATATACCAGGGAATTTGCTATTAAAGATTGTTTAGTCTACTCCCTCACAAGTAGGAGGTTTTTACCAATGAATTCTTCATTTCCACCAAGGAACTTTAGGAAAAGCCATCCGTGACAATTGTAAAATATGTTGACATTCAATTGAGAAGACATTTTTTTCTTCACTCTGGTGCCTCCCCTGCTTTCTACCCTTCACCCTTCTGCTACTGGGCATTATGTTGTTAAAATTCGGTGATTACTGGGAAATGACTTCTAGGCGTTTTAAGGAGTATTGGGATGTCTTTGGGGCTTCTGGTTGCATTAAGTGTGGGAAGAGGGGAGTAAATACATAGAAGGAAATGGATGCAGTAGGCTCTCCTGTTGCTTCTGTGGTTAATGTCTTGGTTCAATTACTGGACCCCTTTCTACTCCCATCCTTCCAGCAATTGTCCCAAACTCTTTAGAAGTCATTAAGCTACACTCTTGAACTCAAAATTCAGCATATAGATTTAAGAGTGTCCTGTATATGCCCTACCTCATACATGCATTTAAGACCCAGACTTTCTAGAATTATTAATAACAGGTAAATCAGTTCCAGGCATATACAATTTTGTCTTTCTGAAATGCCTCTGCCTTTGGCATCTCGGTTTTCACAAATGGCTACCGGAGAGGAGAAAGCTGATAGCAAGTTAGGCAATGTTGTCTTGAAGGGTGCTGGCTGATTGTATTTACTTGAATCACAGGTAAAGTTTCATAGTTTCTGTTGGTTTTAGTGTTAAACATCAGAAGTATAATCCACATATTGCAAAATGAAGTGCGAATTTGGCACATGGTCAGATACCTGGTTCAAACTATAGCTAGGCCACATCACTCAAGTCAAAAAAGTCACCTTGAAATATTTACGATTTAAAGGAAATAGGTAATTTTCAGATTTCTCTCTGAATTATGCAAATAAAATATTGCTTTATTATTCACTGAACTAAACGCTATTTGTTTTAATTTTTATTTTATATTGGAGTATAGTTGATTTACAATGTTGTGCTCATTTCAGGTATACAGCAAAGTGTTTCAGTTATACATATATCTATTCTTTTTCACGTTCTTTCTTCATAAGGTTATTATGGAGTATTAAGTGGAGTTCTTTGTGCTATACAACAGGTCCTTGTTGATTGTCTATTTTATATATAGTTTATATATATGTTAATCCCAGCCTTCTAGTTTATCCTCTGCCCTCCACCTTTCCCCCTTTGATAACCATAAGTTTGTTTTGGAAGTCTGTACATCTGCTTCTGTTTTGTAAATAAGTTTATTTCTGTAAAGTTTTTAGATTCCACATATAAGTGCTATTATATTTGTCTTTGTACTTCACTTAGTATGTTAATCTCTAGGTCCATCCATGTTGCTGCAAGTAGCATTATTTTAATCTTTTTTATGGCTGAGTGATATTCCATTGTATATATGTGCCATATCTTCTTTATCCATTTATTTGTCAGTGGACACTTAGGTTGCTTCCATGTCTTGGCTATTGTAAGTAGTGCTGCAATGAACACTGGGGTATATGTATTCTTTTTGAATTATGGTTTTCTCCAGATATATGCTTAGGAATGGGATTGCTGGATCACATGGTATTTGTTTGTCTGTTTTTTTAAGGAACCTCAATGGGGTTCTCCATAGTGGTTGTACCAATTTACATTCCTACCAAGAGTGTAGGAGCGTTCCTTTTTCTCCACACCTTCTCCAGCATTTATTCTTTATAGATTTTTTGATGCTGGCCATTCTGACCAGTGTGAAGTGATACTTCATTGTAGTTTTGATTTGCATTTCTCTAATAATTAGTGATGTTGAACATCTTTTCATAGGTTTGGGGGTTTTTTTTTTTGGCTATCTCTATGTTGTCTTTGGAGAAATGTCTGTTTAGATCTTGTGCCTATTTTTTGATTGGTTTGTTTGTGTTTTTGATACTGAACTACATGAGCTGTTTGTATATTTTAGAGATTAATCTTTTATTGGTTGCACCATTTGCAAATAGTTTCTCCCATTCTTTGGGTTGTCTTTTCGTTTTGTTTATGGTTTCCTTTGCTGTGCAAAAGCTTCTAAGTTTAATTAGGTCCCATTTGTTTATTTTTGTTTTTATTTTCATTTCTGTAGGTAATGGATAGAAGAAGACCTTGCTATGATTTATGTCAAAGAGTATTCTGCTTATGTTTATCTCTAAGAGTTTTATAGAATCTGGTCTTACATTTAGGTCTTTAATCCATTTTGAGACTTTTTTTGTGTATGGTGCTAGTGTTCTAATTTTATTATTTTACATGTGGCTGTCTGTTCTCCCCAGCACCACTTATTGAAGACTGTCTTTTCTCCACTGTACATTCTTGACTTCTTTGTCATAGATTAATTGACCAAAGGTGCGGGGGTTTGATTCTGGGCTTTCTATCCTGTTCCATTGATCTGTAAGTCTGTCTTTGCACCGTACCATACTGTCTGTAGCTTGGTAGTATAGTCTGAAGTCAGGGAGCCTGATTCCTCCAGCTCTGGTTTTCTTTCTCAAGATTGCTTTGGCTCCTCGGGGTCTTTTGTGTTTCCATAGGAATTTTAAGATTTTATTATTCTAGAACTGCAAAAAACTGCCTTTGGTAATTTGATAGGGATTGCATTGAATCTGTAGACTACATTGGTCAGTATAGTCATTTTGACAATATTGATTCTTCCAGTGTAAGAACACGGTATAGCTTTCTGTCTGTCTGTGTCATTTTCCATTTCTTTCATCAGCAGCTTATAGTTTCTGGAGTACAGGTCTTTTGCCTCTGTAGGTAGGTTTATTCCTGGGTGTTTTATTTTTTTTTGATGCAATGGTAAATCGGGATTGTTTCCTTAATTTCTCTCTCTGATCTTTTGTTGTTGGTGTATAGGAATGCAAGAGGTTTCTGTGTATTAATTTTGTATCCTACAACTCTACCAAATTCATGTATGAGCTCCAGTAGTTTTCTGGTAGCATTTTTAGGATTTTCTGTGTGTAGTATCATGTCATCTGCAAACAGTGACAGTTTTACTTCTTTTTTCCAATTTGGATTCCTTTTCTTTCTTTTTCTTCTCTGACTGCCAAAACTACGTTGAATAAAAGTGGTGAGAGTGGACATCCTTGTCTTGTTCCTGAACTTAAAGGAAATGCTTTCAGTTTTTCATGTTTGAGTATGATTGTACCTGTGGGTTTGTCATATTTTGTCTTTATTATGTTGAGATAGTTTTCCTCTGTGCCCACTTTCTGGAGAGATTTTAACATAAATGAGTGTTGAATTTTGTCAGGAGCTTTTTCTGCATCTGTTGAGATGATCATATTGTTTTTATTCTTCAGTCTGTTAATGTGGTGTGTCACACTGATTTGTGAATATTGAAAACTCCTTGCATCCCTTGGATAAATCCCAGTTGATCATAGTGTGTTACCCTTTTAATATATTGTTGGATTCATTTTGCTAGTTATCTTGTTGAGAATTTTTGTGGCCACGTTCATCAGTAATATTGGCCTATAATTTTCTTTTTTGTGGTATCTGTGTTTGGTTTTGGTATCAGGGTGATGGTGGCCTCACAGAATAAGTTTGGGAGTGTTCCCTCCTCTGCAATTTTTCAGAATAGGATGGGTGTTAACTCTTCTCTAAATGTTTGATAGAATCTGCCTGTGAAGCCATCTGGTCCTGGACTTTTATTTGCTGGGAGTTTTTTTTTTTTTTAATTGGAGGCTAATTACTTTACAATATTATAGTGGTTTTTGCCATACAATCACATGAATCAGCCATGGGTGTACATGTGTTCCCCGTCCTGACCCCCCTCCCTCCCCCCTCCCCATCCCATCCCTCAGGGTCATCCCAGTGCACCGGCCCTGAGCGCTCTGTCTCATGCATCGAACCTGGACTGCCAATCTATTTCACATATGATAATAAACATGTTTCAATGCTATTCTCTCAAATCATCCCACCTTCGCTTTCTCCCACAGAGTCCAAAAGTCTGTTCTTTACATCTGTGTCTATTTTGCTGTCTTGCATATAGGGTCATCATTACCATCTTTCTAAATTTCATATATCTATGCATTAATATACTATATTGGTGTTTTTCTTTCTGACTTACTTTGCTCTGTATAATGGCTCCAGTTTCATCCACTTCATTAGAACTGATTCAAATGCATTCTTTTTAATAGCTGAGTAATATTCCATTGTGTATATGTACCACAGCTTTCTTATCCATTCGTCTGCCAATGGACATCCAGGTTGTTTCCATGTCCTGACTATTATGAACAGTGCTGCGATGAACATTGGGGTACACATGTCTCTTTCAATTATGGTTTCCTCGGTGTGTATGCCTGGCAGTGGGATTGCTGAGTCGTATGGCAGTTCTATTTCCAGTTTTTTAAGGAATCTCCACACTGTTCTCCATAGTGGCTACACTAGTTTGCATTCCCGCCAACAGTGTAAGAGGGTTCCTTTTTCTCCGCACCCTCTCTAGCATTTATTGTTTGTAGACTTTTGGATAGCAGCCATTCTGACTGGAGTGAGATGGTACCTCATTGTGGTTTTGATTTGCATTTCTCTGATAATGAGTGATGTTGAGCATCTTTTCATGTGTTTGTTAGCCATCTGTATGTCTTGTTTGGAGAAATATCTGTTTAGTTCTTTGGCCCATTTTTTGATTGGGTTGCTTATTTTTCTGGAATTGAGCTGCAGGAGTTGCTTATATATTTTTGAGATTAATTCTTTGTCAGTTGCTTCATTTGCTATTATTTTCTCCCATTCTGAAGGCTGTCTTTTCACCTTGCTTATAGTTTCCTTCATTGTGCAAAAACTATGATCCTCTACACAGAAAACTCTAAAGACTCCACCAGAAAATTACTAGAGCTAATCAATGAATATAGTAAAGGATATAAAATTAACACACAGAAATCCCTTGCATTCCTATACACTAACAATGAGAAAACAGAAAGAGAAATTAAGGAAACAGTTCCATTCACCATTGCAACGAAAAGAATAAGATACTTAGGAATAAATCTACCTAAAGAAACAAAAGACCTATATATAGAAAACTATAAAACACTGATGAAAGAAATCAAAGATGACACAAATAGATGGAGAAATATACCATGTTCATGGATCGGAAGAATCAATATAGTGAAAATGAGTACATGGCCCAAAGCAATCTATAGATTCAATGAAATCCCTATCAAGCTACCAATGGTATTTTTCAGAGAACTAGAACAAATAATTTCACAATTTGTATGGAAATACAAAAAACCTTGAATAGCCAAAGCAATCTTGAGAAAGAAGAATGGAACTGGAGGAATCAACCTGCCTGACTTCAGGCTATACTACAAAGCAACAGTCATCAAGACAGTATGGTACTGGCACAGAGACAGAAACATAGATCAATGGAACAAAATAGAAAGTCCAGAGATAAATCCACACACCTATGGATACCTTATCTTTGACAAAGGAGGCAAGAATATACAATGGAGAAAAGACAATCTCTTTAACAAGTGGTGCTGGGAAAACTGGTCAACCACTTGTAAGAGAATGAAACTAGAACACTTTCTAACACCATACACAAAAATAAACTCAAAATGGATTAAAGATCTAAATGTAAGACCAGAAACTATAAAACTCCTAGAGGAAAACATAGGCAAAACACTCTCTGATATAAATCATAGTAGGATCCTCTATGACCCACCTGCCAGAGTAATGGAAATAAAAGCAAAAATAAACAAATGGGACCTAATTAAACTTAAAAGCTGGGAGTTTTTTTAATCACAGTTTCAATTTCAGTACCTGTGGTTGATGTATTCACATTTTTTATTTTTTCCTGGTTCAGTTTTGGGAAATTTGCTAAGAATTTGTCCACTTACTCTAGGTTGTCCATTTATTGGCATAAAGTTGCTTATACGAGTCTTTTATGATCCTTTGTTTTCCTGTGGTATCGGTTTTATAATCTCTTTTGAAATGTGAGAAAAGTTTTCTTCTGTATTTGAAGACTGCTAATTCTTTATGCAAAACATAATGTATTTGCATAAGTAAAAACTAATAAAAGGACTTTGTTTATACTAAAAGTCCAAAATGAATGTGATTGTTTCTGAGGGAACTTTTCCTTTTTGCATTATTTAGGATACTTTTTTCCCCCTCAATCCCTGTAATAACATAAACGAAAGAACAAAATAAGAAAGCTTGGCCTGAACCCCACTCGAAGGAGCCATTGAAAGAATATTTCAAAGAAAAGCCACAGATTTAAATAGCTATACAATCCGTATGGGTACAGGCTTTTGAATTTAGAGCATCCATGTATGAAAAGAGTAAGAGAAAAAGATTTGTATCTTGGGGGTTTCAGGAATTTGGGCCTTTGTCCAAAATGGCAATATGTCAAAGAGTTAAATTAATGTGGGCAGAAATGAATAATGGTCCCCTCTCACAGTTCTTGATTATGGCTGTTTGAATAGGTTACTATTACTCCATCACTGTAGAAAGAAGCTCTCTGCTTTAGCTTGAGGGATACACCTGCCCCGTTCTTTGTGTGTGTTTTTGTGTGTGTGTGTGTGTGTTAATAATTCCATCATGTCCAACTCTTTGTGACTTCAACGGACTGTAGCCCACCAGGTTCCTCTGTCCATGGAATTCTCCAGAATAATGGAGTGGGTTGCCATTCCCTTCTCCAGGTGGTCTTCCCAACCCAGGGATCAAACCCAAGTCTCCCACACTGCAGGCAGATTCTTAATGTCTGAACCATCAGGAAAGTCAGTCCAACTCTTTAAGTTCCTTTTAAAAGTAAAAATTTATATGCTTCAGTCTTTAGCAAATTAAGATGTTGTGGGAGGAGGGACCCAGTGGAGAGAGTACCTTTTTTTTTTTTTCACATTATTCTTAGCAGTGTGTTTCCCAAGTTTCATTTTCAACATACATGCTTTTGTTCACTTGGGTGCAGTTATACATTGAAGTCAATCTTGGATGGGTGGTTTTTAGTTGCTTTCTTAAAATATAGATTGCATTTCATTTCTTCATCCTGCCCCATTGACTTGACAACCCATATTTCAGAGATCTCCTCCAGCCATTTAATTCCCCTGAAGGAGGAAAGCTGAGAGGTTTGTTTCTGGGAGCTACTCAACCTCTTTTAAGAATTTGGAATTATTTTTTGTAAAATTCACTCTTATTTTTTTATAGTTGCTTTACACTGTTGCATTAGTTTCTGCTGAACAGCAAAGTGAATCAGTTATTCATATACATATATCCACTTTTCTTTTGGATTTCCTTTTCATTTAGGTCACCACAGAGCATTGAGTGGGCTTCCCAGGTGGCAATAGTGGTAAAGAACCTGCCTGCCAATGCAGGAGACAAAAGAGACATGGGTTTGATCCCTGGGCCAGGAAGATCCCGTGGAGGAGGGCATGGTAACCCACTCCAGTATTCTTGCCTGGAAAATCCCATGGTCTGAAGAACCTGGTGGGCTACAGTCCATGGGGTTGCAAAGAGCTGGACACTACCGAACTGACTTAGCAGGCACGCAGAGCGTTGAGTTCCCAGTCCTATACAGTAGGCTCTCGTTAGTCCTCTGTTTTATATATAGTAGTGTATATATGTCAGTCCCAATCTCCCAATTCATTCCACCCCCTCCCTCACCCTGGTAACCTGTAAGTTTGTTTTCTACATTTCTGACTCTGTTTCTGCTTTGCAGATGAGTTCACCTGTACCATTTTTCTAGATTACACATATAAGTAATATTACATGATATTTGACTTTCTGACTTCCTTCTGTCTGACAACTTCTAGGTCCATCTAGGAAGTGAATTCCAAAAGATCTTGCTGCAATTCCTGTCAGAGTGTTCTGTCTATATTTTCCTCTAAGAGTTTTATATTTAGGTCTTACATTTAGGTTTTTAATCCATTTTGTGTTTATTTTTGTGTATAGTGTTAGGAAGTGTTGTAACTTCATTCCTTTACATGTAGCTGCCTGGTTTTCCCAGCGCCACTTGTTGAAGAGACTGTCTTTTCTCCATTGTATATTCTTGCCTTCTTTGTCACAGATTAGGTGGCCATAGGTGCTTGGGTTTATCTCTGGACTTTCTGCCCTGTTCCATTGATCTATATTTCTGTCTTTGTGCCGGCACCAAACTGTCTTCATTACTGTAGCTTTGTAGTATAGTCTGAAGTCAGGGAGCCTGGTTCCTCTAGCCCTGTTCTTCTTTCTCAAGATTGCTTTGATTATTTGGAGTCTTTTGTGTTTTTGTACAAATTGTGAAATTTTTTGTTCTAATTCTGTGAAAAATGCCACTGATAATTTGATAGGGATTGCACTGAATCTGTAGATTGCTTTGGCTATTATGGTCATTTTCATAATATTGATTCTTCCAATCCAAGGATATGGTATATCTTTGATTTCTTTCCAGATACTTTTCTGACTACGTGTCTGACTTTCTGTAACCCCATGGACTGCAGCACGCCAGGCTTCCTTGTCCATCACCATCTCCTGGAGCTTGCTCAAACTCATGTCCATCGAGTCAGTGATGCCATCCAACCATTTCATACTCTGTCATCTCTTTCTCCTCCTGCCTTCAATCTTTCCCAGCGTCAGGGTCTTTTCAAGTGAGTCAGTTCTTCGTACCAGGTGACCAAAATATTGGAATTTCAGCTTCAGCATCAGTCCTTCCAATCAACACCCAGGACTGATCTCCCTGCAGTTCAAGGGACTCTCAAGAGTCTTCTCCAACACCACAGTTCAAAAGCATCAATTCTTTGGCTCTTAGCTTTCTTTATAGTCCAACTCTCACATCCATACATGACTACTGGAAAAACCATAGCTTTGACTAGACAAACCTTTGCTGGCAAAGTAATGTCTCTGCTTTTGAATATGCTGTCTAGTTTGGTCATAGCTTTTCTTCCAAGAAGCAAGCATCTTTTAATTTCATGCCTCCTCAGGTAGGTTTTTTCCTAGGTACTTTAATCTACTTTATGTGGTAGTAAATGGGATTGTTTCCTTAATATGTCTTTCTGATCTTTGGTTGTTAGTGTATAGAAATGCAAGACATTTTTATGTATTAATTTTGTATCCCACAACTTTACTAAATTCATTGATGAACTCTAATAATTTTCTGATGGCATCTTTAGGATTTTCTATGTGTAATATCATGTCATCTGCAAACAGTGACAGTTTTACTTATTCTTTTACAATTTGGATGCCTTTTGTTTCTTTTTTCTTTGATAGCCGTAGCTAGGACTTCCAAAACTATGTTGAATAAAAGTGGCAAGAGTGGACATCCTTGTCTTGTTCCTGATTTTAGAGAAAATGCTTTCAGCTTTCACCGTGGAGGTTGATATTAGCTTTAGATCTGAAGTATATGACCTTTATTATGTTGAGGCAGGTTCCCTCTTATCCCACTTTCTAGAGAGTTTTTATCATAAGTGGGTATTGAGCTTTGTCATAAAGCTTTTTTTGCATCTATTGAAATGATCGTATGGTTTTTATTCTTCAGTTTGTTGATGTGGTGTATCACACTGATTTGCATATACTGAAGAGTCCTTGAATATCTGGAATAAATCCCACTTGATCAGGGTGTACAATCCTTTTAATTTGTTGTTAGATTTGGTTTGCTAGTATTTTGTTGAGGATTTTAGTGTCTGATTAGATGGAAGGAAAGCCTTCCACCTCCTGAAGCTCACCTCTCCTTTCTTGGCATTGCCTAATTGGGGGGGGGGGGGCAGAAAGGTAGGTGGGTGAAGAGTTGCCAGCCTCTGAAGTTGCCCAAGATATCTCTCTATAAAATATATCTCAGAAATTTTCATTAATGCTTGATGATCGAAACTACAGCTTTCTGGAGCCAAGACCTGTGTTACACACACTAGAACCAACATGGTACTTTGAACATAGTAGGTTCTCTTTATATATTTTCCTTACTTTTTCTTGAAGAATCATATAAATGATATATACAGGGAAAAATACATATCATAAATGCATGCCCGGTGAATTTTCACAAATTAAACCTTTGCCTGAGCAACACCCAGATGAAGAGACAAAGCATAAAAACAGAAGAGGAGGCTTCCCTTTCCCCGCTCTGGGGGCTCCCTTCCCCTCTGGGGGCTCCCTTCCCTTAAGTGAACATATTAATTACTCCAGATTGCACAAAGGAGTGGGGGCATATGTGATCAAAAAGGGGGGAATATGGCCATGTTATCTGGGCTTTTTGTCTTTATAAGGAGATCCCACACTTATTTGAAAAGACTTAGGTTGATTGACAAAGATGTAGGCCACGCCAGAAGATTAATAAAAATAATTACATAATAATAATTAAATACCAAAGAAACTTGAAAAGAAATTTGGATAATGTTAGAAAAGTAAGGTAAACCATCAGTGAGATAAAAGATTCATGTCATTTCCTGTTTGAGATCTCTGCCGTGGAATCGGTAGCCACTAGCCACACGTGGCCATATAAATTTAACATTGAAGTTAATTAAAGTAAAAAAATTCAGTTGCACAGTCTCACTCATTTCAAGTACTCAGTAGCCCCATGTGGCTGGTAGCTACCGTGTTGAGCTGCACACATACAGAACACTGCCATCATTGCAGAAAGTTCTATTGTACAGCATTCTTCCAGAAATAGGACCCCAATTTGATTTTGAGTTCCCCAGCAGCAAAACCAGAATGGAACATCATCAGTGATGCAATTTAGAGTCCACAAAGCAGAAATAGATTGCACTTCAGATTGCTGACTCGGAGCCCTGGAAGCAACGTTGCCCGCACCTTCTCACGTCCATCGAGCTGTCAGTAGCCTGCCTTCAACAGTGCGTCTAGAACAACAGCACGGAGGCCTCCCAAGGCTTCCTTACATGACACCTGCAGGGCGGGCAGTGGGCCCGGTCAATGTAGTGCAACAAAGACACCCCGCAGAGGGAGGCTGGGCAAAACCAGGTGGTCCCCACCTGCAGCTCCTGGGGACTTAACCCCAAAGGGAGGGATACACCTTCAGTTTTCCCAAAGTTGTTTCTCGCAGCCAAGTTTTTGGTAGATTGTAAGTGACAGTGAATTTGGCTTGTTTATTCCCTGCCCAGTCCCTGGAGTACACCTGTACTGGTAAACGATGGAGTTGTTTGTCCTGCGACTCACCCGAGCTGGGTTGTGTGTTGACATCTTCTTGAAATGCTCTGAGGAGCCTTCAGAGGACACAGGCCTGAATAGCAGCCTGCCACCTCCCTTAGAGGTCTACCGTGGGAGTGCCATGGGCTGGTCCACACCTTAAGAAGCAATTTGGGGTCCATCCAGACACATAGAGGCACAGTTGAGGACTCAAAGGTCGGTTTCACCAAGAGAATGTGGCTGCAGTTTTAGGCTGGAAAATGGGGAAAGCCGGTCACTCCATGTCTTTGGAGAGGCAAGGGAACTTAACAATGGCGTCTAAGCCTTTGGAGGACTTCTTCCATAGATGGGCACTGGCTGTCCTTTGCATTCTCAGAAGACAGAGGAGGGAGCTGGCTTAAACAGAAGGGTTTGTGTGTGCTAAGTCACTTCTGTCATGTCTGACTCTGTGCGACCCTGTGGGCTGTAGCCCACCAGGCTCCTCTGTCCACGGGATTCTCCAGGCAAGAATACTGTAGTGGGTTGCCATGCCTTCCTCCAGGGGATCTTCCCAACTCAGGGATCAAACCTAGGTCTCCTGCATTACAGGAGGATTCTCTCCCAGCTGAGCTACCAGGAAGTAACGTTTAAAAGGCAAGAAATCCTGACAAGCAGAATTGTTACCCTTTGAAAGAGCAGCCAGGTTCAGTCTGGAGATTGTCCTCACTGGAGAGCTTTTAAGATTTCATCCATGCCAGTTCATTTATCTGTTGTCTTCACGCAGTGAGGAGATTGTCTAGACAATCAGTCCATAAATACTGGGGTCATTGGCACCATGAGGACAGGGAGATGGGTGCTGATGAGAATGCAAATGAGAGACAAGGTGGCCTCCAGAGACTTTCTAAAAAGTTTTTTTAATTGTAGTAAAATACACCTAACAATACACACAACAGTGAAGTTGACTGTCTTAATCATTTTTAAATGTATAGTCCAGTAGTGTTACTGCACCCACATTGTTTGTTGTACAACCATCACCACTGCCCATCTCCAGAACGCTTCTCATCCTGCAGAGCTGAAGCTCTGTCCTAGTGAAACAGTAACCCCGCATTCCCCACCTCCCTCTGGCTCCTGCCAGCTACCATTCTACTTCCTGTCTCTATGTACTTGACTGCTCTAGGAATCTCATATAAGTGGGATCGTACTGTGTTTTGTCTTTTCGTGATGGGCTTATTTCACTTTGCACAATGTCCTCAAGGTTCATCCAAGTTGTAGCCTGTGTCAGATTCCCTTCCTTTTTAAATCTGAATACTATTTTGTCGTGAACATGCCACATTTAGTTTATCCATTCATCTGTTGATGAACACGTGAAATGCATCCACCTTTGGACTATTGTGAATAATGCTGCTGTGAATGTGTGTGTGCAAATATCTCTTTGGGTCCCTGCTTTTACTTCTTTGGGGTTTATACCCAGACGTGCAATTGCTAAGTCACATGGTGAGTCTATGTTTAATTTTTAGAGGAAAGTAGCTTTCATACTGTTTTCTATACTGGCTGCGCCGTTTTACGTTCCACCAGCAACACAAGAGGGTGAGACTTGTTTTTTAAGAAAGTAGAGAGGCACTTCTCTGGCAGTCCAGTGGTTAAAGCTTCACCTTCCAATGCAGGGGTTGTGGGTTCGATCCCTGGTCAGGGAGCTAAGACCCCATGTTGCCTTGCAGCCCCAAAACCAAAACATAAAATGGAAGCAATATTGTAACAAATGCAATAAAGACTTTAAAAAATGGTCCACATAAAAAAAAAAAAATAACTTAAGAAAAAAAAGAGCAGAGAAAGACTTGCTCTTTGTTTGTGGGGTACAATGGCGTCCATGCTAAGTCACTTCAGTTGTGTCCGACTCTTTGTGACCCCACGAACTATAGCCCACCAAGCTCCTCTGTCCATAGGATTCTCCAGGCAAGAATACTGGAATGGGTTGCCATGCTCTCCTCCAGAGAATCTTCCCAACCCAGGTATCAAACCTACAGTTGCTTACATCTCGTGCATTGGCAAGCGGGTTCTTTACCACTAGCACCACCTGGGAAGCCCACAGTGGTGTCCAATACATTGTATTCTGCACTGTAGGGTAAAGAGGGTGATGGTTGGAAAGAACTGAGCAAACGTTGAGGAGAGACAGTGATGCTTCACCTGATACCCTCCAGATGTAGACTCTACAGCAGAAATTCTTACAGCGCCATTCTTGGATCCCAAGCACAACCTGTGTGTGTGTGTGTGTGTGTGTGTCTATGTGCATGATCATAAAAGGTGCATCATATCATCTCTCTCAAAATGAAGACTCTCCAAAGCTTCCCATGGCCCTGACAGCCTTTCCAGATGTTCACCAAGGCCCTTTTGTCAGCTGCTCATCTCTCAGGCTTTATCTCTTGCTTCTTACTCCCTCTCTGCCTTCCACATCAGCCTGCTTTCTCTTCCTCAGATGCAACAAACTCTTTCCTGCCTCAGGACTTTTGCACCTACTGCCTGGGATGGTCTCCTCCAAGATTATCACACGATGTGTTCCTTCTCATGATTCAGGTTTCAGAGAGTCTTTCCCTGCCCACCCCACCCACACAGCCTCCTGCCCAGTCACCTTACCTCCACCCTCGCTTGCCCACTGGACAGTGAGAATGTCCCTTTAGAGCATAAGCCAGATCAGGTGACTCCTGTGCTCGGAACCGCTGCCTGTCCCCTCCCTCATGGAGCCGGTTTTCTCCCAGGGGTCCTTCCTGCTCTCATCCCCTCCCCTCACTCTGCCCCAGAACCCTGCTGTCACTCTTGACCCTTTGGAACACCCTGTGTCCGTTCTGTCCCTCTGCCTAGACCCCCGCCGCCCAGCTTGCCACGCGTCTGTTCCCTCTCCCCCCAACCCCAAATCAGCGCCGTCCCCTGTAACAGATGTATAGCGATCCAATAGAGGCTTGTCTGTCTCCCCCACCAGAACCTGGGCACCTGGAGGCAGGGACTTTCTCTGTTTTGCCCACTGCTGGCTCCCTAGTGCCTCTGACAGTGCCTGGCACGCATCAGACACTCACTGTTGAAGGAATGAACAAAGAGAAGGAGACAGAAGGGGAGAGAGGTGGGAACTTGGGGCTGTTCTGGGCAGGCCCCCTGGAGGCAGACTGAGCAGGGGGAGAACCCTGGCTGGTGGTTAGAGACAGGGAGGGGAGTGATTGGGACCCAGAGGAGAGACGGGGACAGGAGGTGCCCATGGAGGAGCCCTTGGGCCATGGTGTCTGCTGGCTGATGGTGAATGGGCCTCCAGCACTGAATGCAGAGTAGGGGGCAAAGGGCACGAGTGGATGGCCCCTTACCCCCCTACCCCCTCACATCGGGTGAGAACAGTGGCCATGCCAATAGAAGCCCCTCTTCCCTAGAGCCCCTCCGCTCCCAGGGGAGGTGGGAGAGTAAGGCACGGGCTCAGCCAGCATCTCTGGGAGGGCCAGATGACACACACGTAACGCTGTCCACCCTGCAGACCGGGCGCCTCTGCTTCCAGCTGCCAGAGACCGACACAGACCACCTCCAGTTGGTCAGCTTCTTGCCTGGGGAGGGGCCTATGCAGGGAAGAATTTCCCCAAGAGATATTGGGTTGGCAAAAAAGTTCGCTGGAGCTTTTGTACATTTTTATGGAAAAACCCAAACAAACTTTTTTGGCCAACCCCATAATAATGGTGTGATGGTGAATATCAGCTGGTTGCTTGGGAGTTGCCACGCCGTGGGCTTTGTGCACTCTGATACCTTCTTACTGCACCCTCTCAGCATGTCTGCCAGCGGGGAACCACTCGCACCCTTGCCCTGCAGACACACCCTAGACATTTAGGTCAATACCTGCCATGCCCAGAATCTCCAACAGCAGAGGAGACTGGGAGCGGACTCAGGAGCCCACACCGGCTGTCTTGCTCCCTGCTCTTTTCCAAGGAACCCAGCTGGGACCTGGGCACTGCGTCTGCCAACACCCCTCCAGCTTCAGCAGCCCTGAAAATCACAGATTCCCTGGGTCCCCCCTCCAGAAACTCAGATCCAGGAGGTGTCAGGAGAAGGGCCTGAGATCCTGCATTTCTAACCAGCTCCCGGGTGCTAAGGACCATAGCACCCTCTCTACATGGTCACTCGCTCAGGATATTCTCAGCAGGACTATCCAGTTGTTACTGCATGTTTGATTAGCACTGCCTGGAGCACATTCCCTCTAAAAAGGTTATTTTAACTGTACTTAGTTCATGACAGACCATCAAGAGTACAAGTCATAATATTGTGGTGATCACTCACAATATAATTACATGTATTGAATCGTTGTACACCTGAAAACCTAATGCAAAGCTGTGTGTCAGTTATAAAAGTGACCGTATCCTGTTGCTAGCCCCAAGCCTGAAGTGCAATGCACAGCGGCTGCTCAGTACGTGTTAGCTTGTCCCTCCTCCCCTTCGGCCTCTGGGCAGGCCTGCAGTGACCCAAGGAGCAGAGTATCCACACATAGAGCGGGGAGGGCTGTGAATGAATGGGAGGCCCTTGGGCTTGGTACACTTGGTCAGGGTTTCTGGCTCCCAGTCCAGACTCTAAAGAAAATTGCTGTTTCCAGGCAACCACGTTGCCTGTACTGGGTTGCTTTATCGCTGCACATTGCCCAGGGTGGCTGAAAGTCGCCCCAGAATATCATTTCCCAGAGCATCTTCCAAATTTGATATTCCTGCAGAATGTATAAGTGACATCGGAGCTCTTTCAGGCCTGGAAGGAAGAGTAATTTTCTTTCAGGTTAAAAAAAAAAAAGTGAACTGGGATTATAGGCTTTTGTAGGACTTGGAATCAGATCTTTGAGGGAGAGGAAGGAAAATTAGGGATTCTAAGCAGTGTTTTCTGCTCTCAGTCCTTGGAGACTGTGGCCTGCCTGCCTGCCTCACTTGGCTTATTTAGTTTGGTGTGTCCATGGCTCTGCTTCCAAAGGGGTTTGGTTTGGCGGTGAACCTGGAAGAAAGGGCTGCTGATTCTGCCCGTGGCAGGTGACTCCCAGTAGGTGGGGCCGGTCCACTGTAGGCCACATTGTGCCTCTGAGTCACTAACTGCAGGGGAAGGGGACAGTCCAGCGCCAAGGCTGGGAGCTGTTCAAGTCGGCAGACACTTTGTCCCCACTCAGTCAGATGTGGGACTGGAGATGGACCACGATGAACAAGAGAGTCCCGTGCTCCAAGTTCACGGCTGGTCCAGACCATCCCATGGAGTGTGACACGTGCGAGCTGTGGTATAGGAAAGTAGGGTGCAGTGGGTTTGCTCCAGGGGAGCATCTCCTTCCAGGGCAGGGAAAACAGGAAGACCATAGCAGAAGGCTTCTGGGAGCCAGCAATTAGGAGCTGAGGGGGTCTCAGTCCCACCGATCTAGACTAGATCCTGTTGGGACAGCGCTTAGGGTTTGGCTGAACCTTCAAACACTAGGCTGAAAGACCTACTTTAATTTTCCTTCTATGTTAGTGTATTCTTTGTTAGCTCCCAATTAGGTATCCTTTTTATTGAATATTTATATTCAATATATTCACAATGTATTCACAATATTATATAAGTCACAGGTGTACGATATAGTGATTCATAATTTTAAAGGTTATACTTCATTTATACTTATTATAAAATATTAGCTGTATTTCCCATGGTATACAATATATCTTTTAGCCTGTTTTATACTTAATAGTTTGTACCTTTTAACTCCCTACCCCTATATGGCCCCTCCCCACTTCCCTCTCCACACCGGTTACCACCAGTTCTCTGTATCTGTGAGTCTGCTTCTTTTTTGTTATATTCTCTAGTTTGTTTTTTAGGTTCCACAGGTAAGTGATATCGTACAGTGTTTGTGTGTCTTCCTCTGTCTGACTTCTTTCAGTTAGCAGAATGCCCTCCAACTCCACCCAAGTTGCTGCAAATGGCAAATTTTCATTCTTTTTATGACTGATTAGTATTCCATTGTGTATACGTACTACATCTTCTTTATCCATTCATCTGTGGATAGACCCTTACATTGATTTTATATCTTGACAATCGTGAATTTTGCTGCTGTGGACATTGGGGTGCATATCTTCTTTAATTTTGGGGGGGGTGCATATCTTTTTGAATTAGTGTCTTTGTTTTTTTCAAACATATACCCAGGAGTGGAACTGCTGGGTCACATGGTAGTTCTGCTTTTAGTTTTTCAGTTTGATATTTTCATTAAAAATTTTTTTAATTATATTTTTTAAAGATTTTTTTTTTGATGTGGACCATTTTTAATGTCTTTATTGAATTTGTTACAATATTGTTTCTGTTCTATGTTTTGGTTTTCTGGTCGTGAGGCATGTGGGATCCTAGCTCCCTGACCAGGGATCAAACCCAAACCCCTGCACTGGAAGGCAAAGTCTTAACCAATGGACTACCAGGGAAGTCTCTATTATATTTTTATTAGAAAATAAGCAAACCACATTACCCAAAATATTTTGGGGAATTAGAGATTTTTTAAAAAAATATTACTACCACCATAACAGAGCATTATGATATATTTTCTGCCAGGTTTTTTTGGTCATGTAAGCTGTATATGTTATGTCAGCTTTCTGACAAATATGAAGGGAAATATACACATACAAAGGGAAACACTGTATTTCTCACTTGTCCCCAAGAGGAAAAGAACCTCTTGCTAAAAGGCTTCAGACCTTTGGGTTAGACTTCTCTCTCCCACCACCAACCTTCCAACCACCCAGATGGAAGGTCAAACATTGTTTAGTCTTGAGGGAACTTTCCACTGGATTCTTGGCTTCATGCTGGGAGAATGAGCCCCGGGATCCTCTGGAATTTTATGCTCAGAGAATTTCTATTTACCTCTTTGTACTCAGATACAGAAAGTCTAGGTTCCACGAGTCAGGATTTTGTCACCTCCAAGGAATCACTTTCTTCCTGGAGTAGCCTGGAAAGGGGTGTGTGTGAGATCCACTTAATATGCATTAGTGCCGCTGTCACAGCATCTGCTCACAGCCCAGTAAACACCTGCTTCTGGGAAAAAATAAAACAAAAAACCCCACATGTCAAGCACAACTGGCGTCAGAGTTTTAGAACCACTCACCAAGCCACATGAAGGGGAAGAGGGACCCACTGTCGCCCCTGCTGCAGGCAGTGGTAGCGGGGAAGTCTGCAGGCCCTCGGGCGGGAACCTGCCCTTTCCCACTGAGCAACCTCTAGCTATGACCTCTCTCTCTTTCTGCTATCTGGACCAACGGTGGGGAGGGGTAAACAGTGGGCCTTGAAGGGAGGCAGGAAGGAATAAAGGAAGGACTAAAGGGCCTCAGTCATGGGAGGCAGAGCCTGGACAACCTCCAGCCAGGCCTGCCAGGCCACTCTGTCCATCTGCTGCTGAAAGCTGTGTGCCACCAAGCTGCCCCTGCTCCCAGGAGACCAGCTGTGGCTCTAGATCAAGCAGAGAGCACTTTCTGTCTGTGCACAGGAAGGAAATGGCTGGGTTTGACCATCCTGCTCTGCCCACAAGGGACCTGAATGGTTTCCTGCCCCCTGGACCTCACTGCATCCCTGAAGATGCCTGTCCGCTGAGTCCTTGCCTGGATGAACACGAGGATGCGCACCCTGGTGCACAGTTACTGCAGTTAGCAAGTGATGGGGCCACAGCTGCACAGTGTCACACGGAGGGGATCTCCCTTGGTCAAGGGAGCCTTTTCTAATGGGCTTCAGACCAAATGACCTGTAAGTAGGGGAAATGTGGTTAAAACAGGAATAAATTCCGCCTGGACACACAGACAACTCCAGTCCACCTTGGGGTGGAAGCAAGTCAACGGTATCCCTCATTTCACATCTACTTGTTGAGAATATTATATAATGCTATTTTTCTCCAGTACTTCTTAATGTTTATATATGACATTTGTAAATAATATGCTGACTTCTAAAATATCTTAAGTATACATACACACACACAGTATTCCCCTCTTGTCAGGTATCAGTTGACTGTGTATATGTGCATACATGCGTGCTCAGTTGCTTCAGTCATTTCTGACTCTTTGCAACCCCATGGACTGTAGCCCACCAGGCCCCTCTGTCCATGGGATTCTCCAGGCAGGAGTACTGGAGTGGGTTGCCATGCCCTCCTCCAGGGGATCTTCCCAATCCAGGAATCAAACTCTTATCTCCTGCATTGCAGGCAGATTCTTTACTGCTGAGCCACCAAGGAAGCCTGACTATATATATGCAAGGATTTATTTCTGGGCTGTCAAGTGTGTCCCACTAGTCTATGCATGCATTTTTATGCCAGTACCATACTATTGTGATTACTGTAGCTTTATAATACAGCTTGAAATCAAGAAATGTGATGTCCCCAGATCTGTTATTCTTTCTTAGGATTGCTTTGGGTATTCTGGGTCTTTTGTGGTCCCATATAGATGTTAGAATGGTTTCTTCTATTTCTGTGAAAAAAAAAATGTCATTGGGATCTTAATAGGGGTTGGATCGAATCTATACATGTCTTTGGGTTATGAATAGTTTTAACAATAATGGTTTTTCTAATCCATGAACATATAGGACACCTTTCCATTCATTTGTGCCTTGAATCTTCAGTTGCTTTAATCAGTGTCTTGCAGTTTTCAGTGCAGAGGACTTACACTTCTTTGGTTAAATTTACTACTAAATATTGTATTGTCTTTGATGCTATTGTGAATGAGATCATTTTCTTTATTTCCTATTCAGATAAATTAGTAGTAGTTTATAGAAAAACTACTGACTTTTATGTTAATTTTGTATCCTGCAACTTTTCTGAATTCATTGGTTAGCTCTAACAGTTTTTTGGTGAAGTTTTCACAACTTTTTATGTATTTGCAAGTAGAGACCACTTTACTTCTTCCTTTCTGGTGTTGATGCCTTTTGTCTTTTTCTTGCCCGACTATCCTAAGATTCTGTGCTGTGTGGAACAGGAGTGGTGAGAGTGGGCAGCATGGTCTTGTTTCCAACCTTAGAGGAAAAGGTGTTAGCCTTTCACCAATGAGGATGATGTTAGCTGTGGCATGTTGTATAAGGCCGTTAGTATCATGAGGTATGTTCCCTCTGTATCTAATTTGTTAAGAATTTTTAACGTGCATAGATGTTGAATTTTGTCAAATGCTTTTTCTGCATCTATTGAGATTATCATTTGATTTTTTTCTTTCTTTCTATTAATGTGATATATCATATTGATTGACTTGCATGTGTTGAACCATCCTTGTATTGTGGGACAATCTTACTTGATCATTGTGAATGATCCTTTTAAGATACTAGTGAATTTGGTTTGCTACTGTTTTATTGAGATGTCTACATCAATATTCATTAAAGATATGGCTTGTAGTTTTCTTGTAGTGTCTTTTTCTGGCTTTGGTGTCAGGGTAATACTGTCCTTATAAAATGAATTTAAGAGTGTTCCCTTTTCACTTTTTTTGGAAGAGGTTGAGAAGGATTTAATTCTTTAAATGTTTGTTAAAATACATCAGTGAAGCCATCTGATTCTGGGGTTTTCTTTGGTGGGAGGTTTTTGATTACTGAGTTAATCTGCCTATCAGTAATTAGTCTGTTCATATTTTCTATTTCTTTATGATTCATTCTTGACAGGTTGTATGTTTCTAACAATTTTTCCATATCTTCTAAATTGTATGGTTTGTTGAAACTTAATTTTTTATAGCATCATTTTATAATCCTTTGTTTTTCTGTGATATTAGTTATAACGTCTCCTCTTTCATTTATAACTTTTAAATTTGGGTTCTCTATTTTTTCCTTGGTTTGTTTAGCTAAAGTTTTGTCAATTTTGTTAATATTTTCAAAGAACCAACACTTAATTTGGTTACTGTTTTCTGTTGTTTTCCTATTCTCTATTTATTTCTGTTCTGATCTTTATTATTACCTTCCTTTGGCTAAACTGGGGTTAGTTTTTTTTCTAATTCTTTGAGGCATAGATTTAGGTTGTTTATTTGACATGTTTCTTGTTGCTTATGTAGGTGGGTTTTTTTTTTTATTGTTATGAACTTTCCTGTTACAACTGCTTTTTCTGTATCTCATAAGTTTTGTGTTGTTTTCATTTTCATCCACCTAAAGGTACTTTTCAGTTTCTTCTTTATTATTTGACCCATTGATATTTCAGAAGAGTGTTGTTTAATTTCTATGTGTTTGTGGTTTTTCCAGTTTTCCTTCTGTTACTGATTTCTAATTTCATGCCATTGTGGTCAGAGAAGATACTTGGTATGATTTCAGTTTTCTTGAAAATTTGCTAAGACTTATTTTATGGCCTAACATATGATCATTATCTTAGATAATGTTCCATGTACATTTAAGAAGAATGTGTGCTCTGCTGTTGTTGGTTAGAATGTTCCGTTCATGTCTGTTAGGTCTACTTAGTTATAGTGTTGTTCAAATTTGCTGTTTACTTATTGATTCTCTGTCTGCATGATCTATCCATTGTTGAGAGTGTTTTACCAAAAAATTCAACGATTATTTATTGTTTGTTTCTTCTTTTGCCGTATTAGTTTTGCTTTACATATTTATGTGTTCCAATACTGGGAGCATAAATTTTAAAACTGCCATATCTTTTTGAAGGATTGACCCCTTTGTTATTATATAATGACCTGCTTTGTATTTTCTTTTAAAGTTCTATTTTGTCTAATATAAATATAGCTACTCCTGGTTTCTTTTTTTTTTTTTTGGTTACCATTGGCTTTAAATATCTTTATCCTTTTCTTAACGTCTATATCCATTTTTAAAGCTAACGTCAGTCTCTAGTAGGTGGTATCTAGTAGTATCATTGGACCGTGTTTTCTTTTTTAAAATCCATTCAACCATTCTTTGTCTTTTGATCAGAGAATGCAATCCATTTATGCTTAAAGTAATTATTGATACTTAAGGACTTAATAGTGCCATTTTGTTCATTGTTTTCTGGCTGATTTTTAGATCCACTGTTCCTTCTTATTCTTCGGTCTTTTTTGTGTTTTGATGTCTTTTGGTATCAGTATGCCTACTTTACCATATTCCTTTGTGTAATTACTACAAGTTTTTCCCTTATGGCTACCATGCTGCTGCTGCTGCTGCTAAGTCGCGTCAGTCGTGTCTGACTCTGCGCGACCCCATAGACTGCAGCCCACCAGGCTCCGCCATCCCTGGGATTCTCCAGGCAAGAACACTGAAGTGGGTTGCCATTTCCTTCTCCAATGCATGAAAGTGAAAAGTGAAAATGAAGCCGCTCAGCCGTGTCCGACTCTGTGCGACCCCATGGACTGCAGCCCACCAGGCTCCTCCGTCCATGGGATTCTCCAGGCGAGAGTACTGGAGTGGGGTGCCATTGCCTTCTCCGTGGCTACCATGAGGCTTACATAAACTATCTTAGAATTAACACCCTATTTTAAACTGATACCAAGTTAACTTTAATAGCATTCCTAAAATTTTACACTTTTACTTCTCTCCTTACATTTTAGGTTTTGATGTTACACATTACATATTTTTATCTTGTGTATCTCTTAACAGATCATTGTAGTCATAATTTTTACTCACATTTTTAAACTTTTAAATTAGAGGTGTAAATGAATTACACACCACCATTACCATATTACTGAGTTTGACTATATATTCACCATTACCAGTGAATTTCACACTACCTTATTCTGCTTTAATAATGTTAAAGGGCATCCTTTTACTTCCACTCAAATAACTCCCTTTAGCATTTCTTGTAAAGTGGGGTTAGTGGTTGCTTTTCCTTATACAAGCATTTGTTTGTTTGGCAAAATCTTTATCTCTACTTCATTTTGAAGGAAAGTTTTGCTGGGTACAGAATTATTGGTTGACACTTTTTCTTTCAATATTTTGAATATATCACCCCATTTTCTCCTCGCCTTAAAACTTTTCTGTTGAGGCCCGCATCCCTCGGGTAGTGGTGTGGCGTACCCAGCCGCACGACGGGGCTGGGGTCCAGTGTGGAGAGCCCTTCCTGCTGGGACATGGGGTGCGGCCGGAAAGGTGGCTGCCCCCTTGCCCGTCACGCACTGCACATTCTTGGGGAACCTGGTGCTAAAACATTCGTCAACAACCTGCTTCTGGGTCGAGGTTCCATACCTAGCAGAGCAGCTCCCTCCCTCACTGCAGTCTATTGAAAGTCAGTCCTCAACAAAAGGGTTTGAAACTAAAAAACAGAAAAAGAAAAATAAATAAATAGATAAAATAAATTAAAAAAAAATTTTTTTTCTGTTGAGAAACCCACCAGTAGTCTGTGGGAGTAACTTTGTATGTAACTTGTTTCTTCTCTATTGTTTTCATAATTCTTTGTCTTTGTCTTTTGACATTTTAATTGTAATGTGTCTCAGTGCCGTCTATTCAGGTTCAACCTGTCTGGGGTCCTTTAGGCTTCATGGATCTGCATGTCCATTTATCTTCATAGGTTTGGGAAGTTTTCAGCCATTACATTTTAAATATACTTTCTGTCCCTATCTTACTGTCCTTCAGGAATTCTCATAATGTAGATACCTTCTCCTTTTATTGTGTTCCATTAGTCCAATAGGCTTTCTTCACTATTTTCCATTTGTTTTTGTTTTTGCTCCTTTGGATAATTTCAGATATCCTGTCTGCTAGTTCATTGACTTTCTTTTCCTGCATTGTTGAGACCATTTTTGAAGCTCTCTATGAATTCTCCAGTCATCATATATTTCAGCTCTAGGATTTCTATTTGTTTTATGCCTTCTGTTTCTTTGTTGAACTACTTGTTTTTCATGCATTGTTTTCCTAGTTTCACATAGTTCTTCGTGTGTTCCTATAGTTCATTAAACTTCTTTAAGAGGGTTATTCTGAATTTTTGTCCAGCTCTTCATAGATCTCCATTTCTTGGGTGAGTTATCAGAGTTTTATTAGTTTCCTTTAGTGATTCATATTTACCTGAATTTTTTTTTGACCCTTGATTCCTTACATTGGTATCTATGCATTTGAGTGTTTTCTTTTCTAGAACACTGTAGGTTCACTTTGGAAGGGGCATTTCTTTACTAGTTTGTTCAGCTTAGTGTTCTGGACATGTTGGCTGGTAAGATACTTGGGCAGGTAGGGCTTGCTATCGGTGTCTATTTTGGATAAGGCTCCTGCCCAGGCTCTGAGGTCTTGGGGAGGGAGGCATACCAGTGGCTGAGAATATTGCATGGGACTGTTGGTTTGGTTCCCTAACCGGGAAAGACTATAGGATGGGCTCCATGGTTACCTGGCCTCTCTAGGTGGTGGGGACTAGGTATTATATTCTGTAGTCTGCTGGGCTGTGAATTGGCTCCCCTGTTCAGGGGAGACAGCAGAGCAGGGCCCAAGGCACTGCACTGCTCATTGCTTGGGGACCCAAATCAAGCTAGACTGTGCACTGAATATCCTGACCGGACCCATTGATTTTTCTCTGCACACAGGGAATCTGTTCATGTGGTACTATAAACCAGGGCTGTACATAGCTTCTTGTGTTCTGATTAGGTCCCCTGGGCAGGCAGGCTGATAGCTATATTCAGCCATAGGTGGAGCTATGAGTTAGTGTCCCTGCCCAGGCAGGGCCCCATACAGGCCCCAGGGCTGGCAAGGCTCTTGTTTGCAAATCAAATTGGGCAGCTTCCCTGGCCTGATGGGCCAGCATCCTAGCTCTCCTGATGGGCTGGGCCACTGGCCAGATTCTCCACTCAGTGCTGCTGTAATTGGAGTTGCAAGATGGGCTACACAGATTCTCAGGAGCTCTGGTTAGGTTCACAGGCTGAAGGCTGGATTCAGCTTTGGGTATGGCAATAAATGACCTTCCCTGCATGGTTGAGACTGCATGCAGAACGGTCTCCAGGGACAGTGAGGCTCTTTGGGGATCAAACCAGACAGACTTCTTCACTAAGCTCTCTGGACAGCTGGGGCTCCCTTCAGGTGCAGAGCTGCTGGTCGTGTTCTCCACTCAAATGCTGCTGGAACCAGGGCTGCCAGGGTGAACTACTGAGATTCCTGGGAGCTCTGTTTAGGTTTCCCGGTTAGCAGAGCTGGAGGCTGCATTCGGCTCTGGGCAGGGCTACAGGTTAGCTTCTCTGCTCAGGGGGTAGGGGTGCAGAGTCAGGATGCAGAGCACACCTTAAAGCTGAGAAGACTCTTGTTTAGGACAGGGGTCCCCAACCTCCAGGGTCTAATGCCTGATCATCTCAGGTGCAGCTGATGTTATAATAATAGAAATGAAGTAGACAATAAATGTAATGTGCTTAAATCATCCTGAAACCATCCCCCCCACACCCCCCAGTCCATGGTAAAATTGTCTTCCATAAAACCTGTCCCAGGTGCCAAAAAGTTTGAAGATTGCTGGTTTATGGAGCTAACCAGGCAGATTTGTGCACCAAACTGCTCGAACGGGGTCACTGGCTTGTCTCTGCAGACTGGCGGAGCTTCTGGCGAGGCCCTCTGCTCAAGTGTTGCTGATCCATGCTATCTCCCAGGAGCTCAGGCCCGGCTTCTTGGTCAGGAAAAGACCAAAGCTTCCTCAGCAGTAGGCAGAGCTATGAATTAGCTGTACTTCCTGGTGGCTCAGACGGTCAAGAATCTGCCTGCAATGCAGGGGACCTGGGTTCGATCTCTGGGTTGGGAAGGTCCCCTGGAGAAGGGAATGGCAACCCACTCCAGTATTCTTGCCTGGAGAATCCCATGGACAGAGGAGCCTGGTAGGGTACAGCTCATGAGGTTGCAAAGAGTCAGACTGATCGACTAACACTTTCACTATCCTGAACAGAGCAGGAGAGCTCCCTGCAAACAGCTTTCCAGGTATTCTGGAAGGTTTCTGGTTGGGCAGGGCCAGCAGTAATCTGTGCTGTGAATCATCTCTCCTGCCTGGGAGGAGCAGAGAACCGCTTCCCAGTCTGGCAAGGCTCTTTGTTGGTGGTCTTGACTCAGCACCACCCCCACGCCCCACCATACCCCGAGTTCCTGGGCTGAGCCGTGTTGCTGGCTTTGCTGAGCCGATGATCAGCTCTGCCTGCTGGCCTCTTTGCTCAGCGATGCTGGGCTTTGCGGCTTTGAAGTGTCCCCGCCTGGCTTTCTGGTCGGCAGGGCCAGGAGCTAACGCTCAGCAGTAGGTGAGTTAAGACTCAGGGTGGAGGAGGAGAGACAGACCAGGTTACAGAGCTGCGAAGGTTCTTCACTTGAGGTCCCAAGTCAGGCAGACCTGTGCCCTGCTGACTTCCCTGCTCTGACTGTGCCGCTGGTTGGGGTCACTGCTTGGAGGCGTCTGGTAGGAACTCAGGCTGCCAAGGTGCCAGCGCTGGTTGTTGCAAGCCCCTCCCACCTTTTCCATCACAGTCAGATTCCCAGATTCAAACCCCACAGGTTCCCCTGCAATCCTCATGAGGCAAGATCAGAGTGGGGGCCCCACAAAGTGACCCACCATGCTGGGGGGAGTGGGATGTCCTGGCTGGCTCTCATTTCCCACTGGGGGAATTTGGGGCCCATGGGGTGGTGGGCTGACCTGGGGGAGGGGCAAGGCTGACAGCGTGTAGCTGCTCTTCTTAGCTTTCCAGTGCAGCCTGCCTTGGTCTCTGGTGGTAGGGTGAAGCTGAAGCACCCCCAGTATGTCCTAGAATTTCCTCAGTGCTGCTTTGTTCGTGAATAGTTAACTGGCCTTGTTGTTGTTCAGTCACTAAGTCGTGTCTGACTCTTTGCGACCACGTGGATTATAGCATGGCAGGCTTCTCTGTCCATCACTCTCTCCCTGAGTTTGCTCAGACTCATGTCCATTGAGTCAGTGATGCCATCTAACAATCTCATCTGTCGTCCCCTTCTCCTTTTGCCCTCAATCTTTTCCAGCATCAGGGTCTTGTTCAGTGAGTCAGCTCAGTCAGTTTGCATCAGGTGGCCAAAGTATTGGAGCTTCAGCTTCAGCGTCAGTCCTTCCAATGAATATTCCCAGTTGATTTTCTTTAGGATTGACTGGTTTGATCTCCCTTGCTGTCCAAGGGACCCTCTCCTTCTTGGGAGGGGGGCAAGGTCAGGCATGACCTGTGTTGCCATCTTGATGATGTCACCCCTAGGATAGTAAACCCTGGTGCACAGGGAGGTCTGTTAAGTGTTTGCTGCTGCTGTATCATTTTCATTATCACCACCACTGCCGTAATCATCCGAGCTAGTAAGACACTTGCCTCAGGCCACAGAGCTAGCAAGTGGCCCAGCAAGGGTTTAAAGGGCCTCCCAACTTCAGGGGTCTCTCTGCAGACCGCAGCAAAGCACCTTCCTGCCTGAGTCAAGAATGCAAGATGCTTGCTTGATACATGTGAACATCTCAGCCACCATACATGCTGCTAGCAGGCTGAGATATTTAGGGATAAACTGTTTTAAAAGCCACAAACTGCTTTCAAGTAGTTCAGCAAAGAGCTGTGTATAGACTTTACTATATATATGTATTCTCCTACATATATGTATACATATAGATAAATGATGAAACATACACACATAAAATGAATCTGTACAATGGAGATAAAGCAAGCGAGACAAAATCATTGTATCTAGGGTGTTTCTTCTGTTCTTTCCATATTTTTTATATATTTGAAAAGCTTCATAATAAACATTGTTGAAAAGTACATGTAATTTTTCACCATTGTTAACGTTTAGTTTTGGGGGTCTTTCATCTGTACAACCCACTACATGGACATTGTCACATTTTTATTTAGAATGTATAATATGATAATATGATATAATTATAATGTGATATAAGCTATAATATGATAGGTAAAATGTCAAATAAATACAGTGCTTCTCTACTCCTAAATTGGATAGCTAAATCTGTATTTCAACATGCAGCAGTGTGACCAGGAATCTTCCCATTCGACCACAAAGCCAATTGAACTAGCAGGGCTCAGTAATGCTGTGAGGAAACACATGCAGTTGTTTGTTTATGGCGGAACTTGGCAATTCAACTTGGTGATGAGGCCCATTATGAGTGAATGTGTATTCACCACGTGCAATACTGTAAGTTTTATGTTGTTCAGTCAGTTGTGTCCAACTCTGGGACCCCATGGACTGCAGCGTGCACCATCTCTTCGAGTTTGCTTAGTCCATTGAGTCAGTGATGCCATCTAACCGTATCATCCTCTGCCTCCCTCTTCTGCTTTTGCCGTCAATCTTTCCCAGCATCAGTCTTTTCCAATGAGTTGGCTCTTTGCATCAGGTGCCCAAAGAACTGGAGCTTCAGTCTTAGCACCAGTCCTTCCAGTGAATATTCAGGGTTGATTTCCTTCAGGGTTGACTGGTTTGCTCTCCTTGCAGTCCAAGGGATTTGGAGAGTCTTCTCCAACACCACGGTTCAAAAGCATCATTTCTTCAGTTTTCAGCCTTCTTTATGGTCCAGTTCTCACACTGTACGTGACTATTGGAAAAACCATAGCTTTGACTAGATGGACCTTTATTGGCAAAGTGATGTCTCCGCTTTTTAATACGCTGTCTAGGTTTGTCATAACTTTTCTTCCAAGGAGCAAGTGTCTTTTAATTTCATGCTGCAGTCACCATCTGCGGTGATTTTGGAGCCCAATAAATTAAAATCTGTCACCGCTTCCACTTTTCCCCCTTCTATTTGCCATGAAGTGATGGGACAGGATGCCATGATCTCAGTTTTTTGAATGTTGAGTTTTAAGCCAGCTTTTTCACTCTCCTCTTTTGCTTTCATCAAGAGGCTCTTTAGTTCCTCTTTGCCTTCTGCCATTAGAGTGGTATCATCTGCATATCTGAGGTTGTCGATATTTTTCCCAGCAATCTTGATCCCAGAGAAGGCAATGGCAACCCACTCCAGTATACTTGCCTGGAGAATCCCAGGGATGGGGGAGCCTTGTGGGCTGCTGTCTCTGGGGTTGCACAGAGTTGGACACGACTGAAGCGACTTAGCAGCAGTAGCAGCAGCAATCTTGATCCCAGCTTGTGCTTCATCCAGCCCAGCATTTCGCATGATATACTCTGCATAGAAGTTAAATAAGCAGGGTGACAATATACAGCCTTGATGTACTCCTTTGCCAATTTGGAACCAGTCCATTATTCCATGTCTGGTTCTAACTATTGCTTCTTGACCTGCATACAGGTTTCTCAGGAGACAGGTAAGGTGATCTGGTATTCCTCTCTCTTGAAGAATTTTCCAGTTTGTTATGTTCCACACAGTGGTTTAGTTGCTAAGTTGTGTCCGACTCTTGTGACCCCAAGGACTGTAGTCTGCCAGGCTCCTCTGTCCATGGGATTCTCCAGGCGAGAATACTGGAGTGCATTGCCATTTCCTTCTCCAGGGGGTCTTCCCGACCCAGGAATCGAACTTGGGTCTCCTGCATTGCAGGCAGATTCTTTACCAAATGAGCTATGAGGGAAGTCCAAAGGCTTTAGCATAGTCAATGATGCAGCAGTAGATGTTTTTCTGGAATATCCTTGCTTTCTTTATGATCTAGTGTATGTTGGCAATGTGATCTTTGGTTCCTCTGCCTTTTTAAAACCCAGCTTGTACATCTGGAAGTTCTGGGTTCACATACTGTTGAAGCCTAGCTTGCAGGATTTTGAACATTACCTTGCTAGCATGTGAAATGAGCTCAATTGTCTATAGTTTGAACATTCTTTGTCATTGCCTCTTTTGGGATTGGAATGAAAACTGACTTTTTCCAATCCTGTGGTCACTGCTTAGTTTTCCAAATTTGTTGGCATATTGAGTGCAGCACTTGAACAGCATCATCTTTTTGTCTATCTTCAAAAAACCAGGTCTTGGTTTCATTGATTTTTTCTTTATTGTTGTTTTAGTCTCTATTTATTTCTATTCCGACTTTTGTTATTTCCTCTTTCTGCTAACTTTAGGCTTCACTTTTTCTTGTTTTTCTGCTTCCTGTAAGTGTAAGTGAACGTGTTTGAGATTTTTCTTGTTTTTTCTTGTTTTTCTTGTAAATCTTTAGGCATTTACCACTTGAACTTCCCTCTTAGGGCTTTTTTATTGTATCCCATAAGTTTTGGTATATTGTATTTTTATCTATCCCAAGTAACTTTTTCTTCTGATTTCTTTTTTGACCCATTGGTTATTCAATAGCATGATGCTTAATCTCCACATATTTGTGAATTATCCTGCTTTCTTCTTGTAACTGATATCTACTTTCACACCGTTGTGGTTGGAAAAAATGGCTGATGTGATTTTACTCTCCTTAAATTTATGAAGACTTTTTTGTGCTCTAATATATGATTTACCCTGGACAATGTTCCATCTACACATAACAATATATGTATATGATTTTGAAAATTATAAAATGAATGTCATTTTAGTTTGAAATCAGTGCGTGACTGAACTAAAATACTCTTCAGTTCAGTTCAGTTCAGTCACTCAGTTGTGTCCCACTCTTTGCGACCCCATGAACTGCAGCACGCCAGGTCTCCCTGTCCATCACCAACTCCTGGAGTCTACCCAAACCCATGTCCATCGAGTCAGTGATGCTATCCAACCATCTCATCCTCTTTCGTCCCCTTCTCCTCCTGCCCCCAATCCTTCCCAGCACTAGGGTCTTTTCCAATGAGTCAACTCTTCGCATGAGGTGGCCAAAGTATTGGAGTTTCAGCTTCAACATCAGTCCTTCCAATGAACACCCAGGACTGATCTCCTTTAGGATGGACTGGTTGGATCTCCTTACAGTCCAAGGGACTCTCAAGAGTCTTCTCCAACACCACAGTTCAAAAGCATCAATTCTTCGGCGCTCAGCTTTCTTCACTGTCCAACTCTCATATCCATGACCACTGGAAAAACCATAGCCTTGACAAGATGGACCTTTGTTGGCAAAGTAATGTCTCTGCTTTTCAATATGCTATCTAGGTTGGTCATAACCTTCCTTACAAGGAGCAAGCATCTTTTAAATTTCTAAAATACTGTTTATTTCTAAAATACTGTTAGAAATTGCAAATAGATTTTTCTTCCTTGGACCTCAAAAGAGAAGGGTATCTTCCTGAAAATGAGAAGCAAATAAAATACTTAAAGCTCTTAGGCTGAAATCACACCTAAATCATTAGGCTATTGGCCTATTTCCTACAAAATTGCAGGAAATAAATCTTTGCAATCTTACTTGTCATCTAGGTTTCATATAAGTAAGATTTTTTAATGTCCTCCTTTTTTGATACAAAAGACATTCAAACAGTGTAGAGAAGAAATGTAATTTAAGAGAAAGCCTAATGTTAGACCATCTAAGCAGTGATCTGAAGTGTAAGGTTAGGATGCCTTTCTGTTAATGTTTAGCCTAGTCATCTCCATACTGTTGTGATGGAAGGTATTCCCTTCCCAGTGGTCCTTTGTTGAAAGCCCCCTTCCCCCCGCTCACACAGGTACAGCCAGAGCACCAGGTTAGACTAACCTAACCCTGCCTTCCATCTGTAGTTGATGTATGTCAACTGTCTGTGCACTATCATTTTGGCATTGGAGAACTGGTACTGACTGAGAAAGTAAATAAATCTTTCTCCAGATGATTGAAGCTCTAACAGGAAGCCCGGGAATGGTCAATAACTGTGTTTTCTAGCACGTAGAGAAAGCCACCTGGCCATGAATGGTGGCTGACCTACAAGAAAAGTCCTGAGAAGAGAAAGAAAGGGCCTTATGATCCTCAACTCTGCTTGTTTCCGTGGCTTGCTGCACTTCTGTCTTTATGAGTGTCTCCTCAGTAGTCTTACATTAAATTTCCCTTTTAAATAGTGTGAGACGAATTTCTGTCCTTGACAACCGAAAGAGCAAGCCATTCAGTCTTAGAGGACAAAATTCAGTTTTGATTGCCATCTTTTGAAGGGCTACAGAAAGCATCCATGAGAACAGCTGAAGAAGTGGTAAACAGGATCAAGGAGGAAGCTTCCAGGGCTTGGGTATTGTTGAACAAAGAAACAATTTTAAAAAAACCTTTTCCTAATGCTATAAAAAGAAGGTCTTTAACCTCCTTTACACTAGAGAAAATGGGTTTGGTCAGAACTAATACTTTTTCTGTTACACAAAACTTCACACTCCTGGTGTGCCGTTGGCATGACCACCCTCGGCTGTGTGTCTTTATTCAGAAGAGAATCCAGTTGTGCAGCCCAGCGTTTTGCTTGTTTCCCTTTGGTCAAGTGTCCGCTCCTGGCTCAGTCCCTTATGTATCGGGAGCAGGATCGTGCATGTGGCATAGACTTGAAGGCCTTTGAGTCCATGGGTGGCCACAAGAGGGTGCCATGTTGAAGGGCCCTGGGAGCCGGTACGTGATTTGTTTTCCCATCTCTTAAGTCTAATGATGTTGACAGTTGAGTTATGAGCCGCACCTTTCTTTCCTGAACCTACCTCTTTCTTCAGTTGCCCAGCTGCTTTGGGGGGGGTCACTTCTTTAACATCTCATCGTGTGGGACATTTCAAATAGCTGGGCTTCCCTGATTCAACCGGTTCATCTCTTCCCTGACTCCAAGAACACCTGGTTATCAGCAGACTGCAGAGGCAGCAAAGCCTTGAGAGAGAGAGTCCAGTGGGGTAACATGTCTGTATTTTAAGGGAAGCAGAGACTTGCAGAGCTAATGAAGCAGTGATGGAAGCTGGCACAGTCTGAGGGGAGGATGCAGAAATCTGTTCATAGAGAGAAGTCAGATGATTTGACTTAAATCCAGTGACATGGACCATGTGAATAACCTCTTTAAGTCCTGGAATCTGTTTAACAACCATAAAAGGAAATGGCAACCCACTCCAGTATTCTTGCCTGGAAAATCCCATGGACAGAGGAGTTTGGTGGTCTACAGTCCATGGGGTCGCAAAGAGTCAGACACAACTGAGCATGCATGCATGCAACCAACCATAAAAGAGGGCCCTGTTTGTCCTCCTTGTTGGGACACCTCTTGGCCAAAATAGCTGTCTGCACGCAACCTCCATCAGCTAGAAAAGCAATGGCAGATTGTTTGGGATGACATAGTTTCTTCTTAGTGGATATTATATTTTAATCCCAGAAAAAAATAGGACTAAACACAGAAATAATGAAATAAAACCCATATATTAAAAATTTTGTGTTAGGTTTAGAAATAATTTGTTCATGTCTGGTATTTTAAGCATTTGTTGTGTTTTCGAGAATTTGGTCTATTAGAACAAGAGACCAACATTATGACTATAATTTAAAATGTAACTTAGAACTGATTTATATTTGCTGTTTTAAGTTAAGGGATATAAGAGTAAAGGTAGCAGATTTGTAACACTGAAACATTTAAGAGGATTTAATAGTCGACATTTCTATGTTCAATTGGTTAGATTTACTAGAGTTATTTAAGGACTTAAAAGGTGTTGTTTATCAAGTGAAAAGTGAAAGTGAAGTCGCTCAGTCACGTCTGACTCTTTGAGACCCCATGGACTGTAGCCTACCAGGCTTCTCCATCTGTGGGATTTTCCAGGCAAGAATACTGGAGTGGGATGCCATTTCCTTCTCCAGGGGATCTTCCCAACCCAGGGATCAAACCCAGGTCTCCCACATTGCAGGCAGATTCTTTACCATCAGAGCCACCAGAGAAGTCCAATTCTGGGAGAGGTCCTATTTATGCTGGGTTTCACCAGGACTTCCCTCATGGCTCAGTTGGTAAGGAATCCACCTTCAATGCAGGAGATCCCAGTTCAATTCTTGGGTTGGGAAGATCTGCTGGAGAAGGGATAGGCTACCCACTCCAGTATTCTTGAGCTTCCCTTGTGGCTCAGCTGGTAAAGAATCTACCTGCAATGTGGGAGTCCTGGGTTCGATCCCTGGGTTGGGAAGATCCCCTGAAGAAGGGAAAGGCTACCCACTCCAGTATTCTGGCCTGGCGAATTCCATGGACTGTAGAGTCCATGGGGTCGCAAAGAGTTGGACACAACTAAATGACTTTGACTTTCACTACCAGGTCCCATGGAAATCTGGCCCATTCTCTTAATGGTCCTCTGCATCTTTAGGGTGGGCCCAGCCCAGATCAGTGACCCCCGGCCCCCCACATTCATCCTCCTGTCCTGATATCCCAGCAGGTTGGGGTGGCTGGTGCTTCTTTAGGCCAATGACTGCATGTCTGGTTGTTGACATAGCTGAATATTCAAGCCAGAAATGAGTCATCCTTTTCAACATATGAAGATACTTGCTGCATCCTATCTTGTCTTGAGTGAAAATGCTTATTTAATTGACATATTCATTGCCCATCTATCAAGTTGTCCCATCTTTAGATCCTTATGTTTCTACATCTGTGTTTTGAATAGTAAGTACTTCAAAGACCGGATTATTTTTTAATTTAGTATTTTTACTTTCACCACCCAAGAAAGCCCACACAAAATTCTGGTTGGGAAAGCTCCTCAGGACATAATGAGTACTACTGCTCTGTGAATAACAGTCACAGTGAGTTCCTGACATATTCCTGGCATGCTTCTTATTAACTCGCAAAACTTGGAGACGCTGTCCTAAATTCTGTTTGCTGAGTAGAGGCATTGTTATTACAGGACTAATCTCAACAATCAACATTTTTCCCCAGTGAGGCAGATTTATGGAAAAGATTAGATCCATCTTTGCTCTTTTGAATCTACAATGACAGTGACGTCTGTGTATTCTAGGGGAAGGCTAGATAGAGCTTTTGTTCAGCCCGAGTCTTTGTTCTGTGGGACAGTTAGCTGATCTCATCTGATATGGGCAGCCTTGTGTTCCTGGCCTAGGCATTACAACTATATTCAATAGTTCTCTGTCTGTTTTAAGTGAGCCAACAGATAATACTGCATGAGGAAGCCTAGGTGAGCCACAGCAATGGCTGGAACTGATGAGGTTTCAAGGCTTGAAAAGCAAGTTTTGTTTTAAAAACAGATTGGCAGATAAGAACGAAGTAGAAAATTAGTGAGAAGGGAACGCAGCAGTGGAAAACTCATGCTTCGGAATTTCCATTATCCGTATCATTTTCCAGACAAAGGTTAATTGAGAGGGCAAATTCAGGGTACTTTAGCCAAAATAATTGTATAAAACGAGGGGGAAAGTGAATGCTAATCTAATTAGCACAGCGAGGGTAAGACAAAGAGAAAAGAACATTCCTGTTGCTCACGCTGCCTCTCCCACCAGCTTTCGTCATGAATGTGAAGCAAGGCACAGTTTTCTGGGTCTCAGTTTTCAGAATCACAGGTTTTTGGAGCTGGATGGTGATAAAGGTTTACTTCACAGAAAATAAAAAAGAGGGTTTTTCCAATCTGAAGAGCATACAGTCACTAAAATATATACTATTAAGGCTTTCAGAATACTAGTTTGACCAAAATGTTCATTCAGGTTTTTCTATCACATCTTACAGAAAACCCTGAACGAACTTTTTTGGCCAACCCTAATAGTTACGTGACGCAGGGAACAAGAGAAATAAAGGTCAGCACAGGGAAAATCAGGAAATTGGCACTTCCAGTTCTAGCAGTTCCCGTTCTAGCTGGACATTAAAAATCACCTGGGAAGTTTTTCAACTGATGCCTAGGACCCACCCCAGAGATGTAGGTTCAGTTGCTCTAGGGTCGGGTAGGGCTTCAAGCTTCCCTGGTGATACGTATGTGCAGCCAGATGGCAAACTGCTGGCCTGCCTAATACAGTCCGTTCACTCCCACTTCTCCTGGCATGACTTCACGACAGCCTCGGTCCTGAGGCTTTGCCAGTCTCTCTCCTGGCACCTGTGTGTGTTCACTGCCCTGAGGATGGTGTGCGGGACTGAAGTTGAGAGTGGCCGGGAGGTGGACCAGTAGTCTGGCAGTAATGCGGCCTTGGCTAGGGCCCCTGGAAGGCTTTGAAGCTGTTCATTAGACATGGCTCATTGGTATTGCCTCATTTTAAGTGTGGGTCCTTTTCTGATATGAGCAGCTAGCTCAGCTTTGCAACAGCATTGCCTTTGAGTTTTGAGAACTCATTTTTATTTATGCCAGACAGTGGAGGGGGTGGTGGTGTTTAGTCACTAAGTTGTGTCCAACTCTTTGTGACCCCATGGACTGTAGCCCACCAGGCTCCTCTGTCCATGGGATTTTCCAGGCAGGAATACTGGAGTGGGTTGCCATTTCCTTCTCCAGGAGATCTTCCTGACCTAGGAATTGAACCCACATCTCCTGCACCGGCAGGCAGATTCTTTACCCCTGTGCCACCAGGGAAACACGGACAGTGGTAAGGGGTGCCCAGTTATCCCTAGACTAGTGATTGTAGGCCAGGCAGGAGAACAAAGGTGTCAAGTACCCTACACTGGAAATTATGAGACGCTCCAATTGTGACATCAGTCGTTTCCCTCTCTGAGGCACGCTGGCTGACCTCTTCCATCCCCATCTCCATAAAAGATGACTGGAGTCATGTCAAGTCAATAGGTTATCTTTGGGAGGACACAGTCCCTCAGCTTACTGTAAGATTGAGTGTCCCCAAACCATACTGCCTCTGTGCATTCATGAACTAGGAGACCAGTGACTATCTCTTGTCTTTATCATGCTGAGCCACTGAATGTCCGAGACTTGATGCCCTGGGTCCTTTGTTGTTGGAGCCTGGAGGAAAGGCAGGAGGGAGATGGTCAAGCTAAGGGAGATGGGGCGGAGTTCATGCATGGTGTCTGTGCCTTGGTTGAGTGGGTGGTAAAATTGGAAAATTGGTTTAAAACTAGTTTAAAAGGCAGCTGACAGGCAGCAACAGACCAAAGACCACAAGCCAAAAGTGGCCTGCTCTTTTTGTACATAAAGTTGTATTGAAATCCACACATAGCAACTGAACCTCAAATCAGCCACCTCTCCTTCACTGCATCATTTTATTCTCTGAAAAAAGTGGCCAGTGACTTAGACCAGAGGATGGCAAGCGTAGTTGAGGGTGAGAGTGCCAGAGTGAACCCAGGGAGAAGAGATCCAATTCTGTATTCTCAACAACCCCTCCAGCCCAGCACACCCCCTGACTGGCCTCAAGAACACAGGCTGCTGGGTTTCTAGCACTTGTCCAGGTAGGAGATTGGAGGGAACTGACGGACTGGTGGCTTACATACCAGACTGTGTCATTGCAGAACGTTTTACAGAACCTTCTTTTTTTCTCCCATAAGCTTTGTAGAGCTACAGAGTTGACCCTTGAACAACTCTAGATGGTGATTCATCTAAACACAGATTAAGAGTTGGCCCTCTGTATCCATTCGTGCCCTATAGTACTGTAGTTCTCACTATGGAAAAATATCTATGTATAAGTGGACCCATGCAGTTCAACCCCATATTGTTTAAGGGTCAGCTGTACTGTTTTTAAAACTGTCCACCTATCAGTTTATAAGAACAAAAATTTAATTTAAAAATGATGCTGCCAAGTCATTCCTAAAATTTTGACTGCTGAATTTATTGAAAGGCATTATGTTTCCATAATACAAAAGCAGTGGTTCTCAACTGGGGGCATTTTTGTAGCCCTTCATGCCTGAGAACATTTGGCAATGTCTGGAGACATTTGTGGCTGTCTTAATGTGGTGGGGAGAACAGGGGTTCCGCTGACATCTGCTGGGCAGCATCTAATGCATAAGACACCCCCACACACACACAGCAAAGAACTATCCAGCCAAAAATCAGTTGTGCTGAATTGAGAAACCTTGAGTTAAACTAAATGTCTAAGATTCCAGTTAGGCTTCCGTGTGTGTGTGTGTGTGTGTGTGTGTGTGTGTGTGTGTTGACTTAAATGAATAATCCTCTCACCTACAATATAGTAATGGGTTAAAGTTCAGTCCCACAGGCTAGCATTATACCCTCAGAAACAATTATCTGGATAATTCAAGACTAGAAATACCCTTTCTCTTGATTAATGCTCAAAGTAAAAGTGGCATTTAAAAAAATTATTTTTATCGAGATATAATTGATAGAAAATGTGTAATTTTCAGGCACACAACGTGTTGCTTTGATAACATTTACATATTGCAATACAGTTACTTCAGTAGTTAAAGTTTGTTGTTGTTCAGTTGCCAAGTCATGTCTGACTCTTTGCAACCACATGGATTGCAGCACGCCAGGCTTCCTGTCCTTCACTATCTCCTGGAGTTTGCTCAAACTCATGTCCATTGAGTTGGTGATGCTAATTAGCCATCTCATCCTCAGCTGCCCAGTAGTTACCTAAAAGCTTTAGCATGTCTTGTATTATTTTTTGTGTGTGTACACTGTACAGAGAATGATTGACATCTAAGCTCTTAGCAACTTTGACGTTTATAATATAGTATTGATGACTAGAAATTCTGTTGTGTGCTATATCTTCAGAACTTACTTATCTACTAGTTACAAGTTTGTACACTGAAATAACAACTCTCTGATTCCCCTACCCTAGCTCCTGGTAACCACCATCTTATTGCTTTTACAAGTTCAGTGTTTTTAGATTCCACATATAAGTTGTGTTTGTCTTTATCTGACAAGCATTAAGGTAAGTAAGTCAGATTGGGAAGATCCCCTGGAGGAGGGCATGGCAACCCACTCCAATATTCTTACCAGGAGAATCTCCATGGACAGAGGACCCTGGCGGGCTACAGTCCAAAGTACAGCTGACCCTTAAACAATATGGGTTTGAACTGCATGGGTCCACTTATATTAGTGGGCTGCTGTCACAGGGTCACAAAGAGTCAGACACGACTGAAGCGACTTGGCATGCATCCACGCACCTGTTATCACAAATGGCAAGATTTCCTTTTTTCTTGAGGCTGAATAGTATTCCATGGGGGTATATAACATATTTTCTTTATCTGTTGATGGACACTTAGGTTGCTTCCATGTCTTGGGTATTATAAATAACGCTACCATGAACATGAGAGTCCAGATACTTCTATGACATAGTGAGTTCATTTCCTTTGGATATATTCCCAGCAGTGGAATTGCTAGATCATATGGTAGTTCTATTTTCAATATTTTGAGGAAACTTCATATTGTTTTTCATAGTGGCTGCATCAGTTCATACTCTCACCAACAATGCACAAGGGTTCCCTTTTCTCTACACCCTCATCAGCATTCATTATCTCTTGTCTTTTTGATGACAGCCTTTGTAACAAATAAGAGGTAATATCCATTGTGGTTTCAATTTGCATTTCCCAATGATTAGTGATGTTGAAAACCTTTCCATGTATCTGTTGGCCATTCATATATTATCTTTGAAAAAATTGTCTGTTCGGGTCTTTTGCCCATTTTGTTTGGGTCATTTTTTGTTTTTGCTGTTAGGTGTGAGAGTTCTTTGTTTATATTAACCCCTTATCAATATGTGATTTACAAATATCTTCTTCCATTCCATAGGTTGTCTTTTCGCTTTGTTGATCCTTTCTTTTGCTATGTAGAAGCTTTTTATTTGATCTAGTCCCACTTATATATTTTTTTATTTTGCTGTTCATGCTTCAGATGTCATATTCAAAAAATTACTACCAAGACCCATATCAAGGAGCTTTTTTCCTATGTTCTTCCAGGAGTTTTATAGTTTCAGGTTTACTTTTTAAGTGTTGAATCCACTTCAAGTTAATATTTGTGAGTGGTATAAAATAGGGGCTTAGTTTCGTTCTTTTCCAAGTGTGAATATTCAGTTTTCCAAACATCATTTATTAAACGGATAGTCTTTTCTCTAGAGTATTCTTGACTTCTTTGTCAAGTACTAGTTGACCATATATGCATAGATTTATTTCTGGGATCTGAATTTTGTTCCATTGGTCTGTGTGTGTGTTTTTATGCCATACCATAAAAACATGCATTTTGATCACTATCCCTTTGAAGTCAGATATTGTGGTGTCTCCAGCTTTGTTCTTTCTCAGGATTACTTTTGCTGTCTGAAGTCTTTTATGGTTCCAAAAACACTTTGCTGTTGTTGTTTGGTCACTAAATCATGTCCTGACCCTTTGCGACCCATGAACTGCAGCACGCCAGGCTTTCCTGTCCTTCACCGTCTCTTGGAGTTTACTCAAACTCATGTCCATCGAGTCAGTGATGCCATCCAACCATCTCATCCTCTGCCGCCTCCATCTCCTCTTGCCCTCAATCTTTCCCAGCATCAGGATATTTTCCAATGAGCCAGCTCTTCACATCAGGTGGCCAAAGTATTGGAGCTTCAGCATCATTTCCTTCCAATGAATATACAGAGTTGATTTCCTTTAGGATGGATTGGTTTGATCTCCTTGATGTTCAAGGGACTCTCAAGAGTCTTCTCTAGCACCACAATTCAAAAGCATCAATTCTTTGGCGCTCAGCCTTCTTTATGGTCCAACTCTCACATCTGTACATGACTACTGTAAAAACCATAGCTTTGACTATATGCACCTTTGTCGGCAAAGTGATATCTCTGCTTTTTAATATGCTACGTTTCTCATAACTTTCCTTCCAAGAAGCAAGCGTCTTTTAATTTCCTGGCTGCAGTCATCATCCACAGCGATTTTGGAGCCCAAGAAGATAAACTGCCATTTCTTCCACTTTTCCCCTTTTTGTTTGCTGTGAAGTGATGGGACCGGATGCCATGATCTTCTTCTTTTGAGTGTTGAGTTTTAAGCCAGCTTTTTCACTCTCCTCTTTCACCTTCATCAGGAGGCTCTTTAGTTCCTCTTTGCTTTCTGCCATTAGAGTGGTATCATATCTGAGGTTGTTGATATTTCTCCTGGCAATCTTGATCCCAGCTTGTGCTTCATCCAGCCCAGCATTTCACATGATGTACTCTGCATAGAAGTTAAATAAGCAGGGTGACAAAATACAGCTTTGATGTACTCCTTTCCCATTTTAGGGTAATTTTTTCTGTTTCTGTAAAAAATGTCATTGGAATTTTTATTGTAATTCCACTAAGTCTATAGATCACTTTGGGTGGTATGGACTATTCATTATATTAATTTTCCCAATATAGAAATGAGATTTTTTTCAATTTATTTGAGTTTTCTTCAATATCTTAGTTTTGAGTGTGCAGATCTTTCACCTCTTTGGTTAAATTTACTGCTAAGTATTTTGTTGTTTATAGTACTGCAGTAAATGAAATTGTTAATCTCTCAGATAATTCATTGTTAGTGTATAGAAATGCACATGATATTGATTTTGTATCCAACTTTACTATATTCATTTATTCTAATAGTTTTTATTGGAGTCTTTAGGGTTTTCTTTTTATTGAGGTCTGACTGACCTATCACATTGTATTTGTTTCAGGTATACAATCTAATGATTCAGTATTTGTATATATTGCAAAATCATCATGAGTCTAATTAACATTATCATCAAACATAGTTAGAAAAATTTTTTCTTCTGAAGAGAACTTTTAAGATATACTCTTCGAAACTTTTTTATATATAATACAGTATTATTAATATAGTCATGTTGTATATTACATTCCTAGGACTTATTTATTTTATAACTAGGATTTTATAAGTTTGGGTCCACTTTACCTACTTTACTGATGCCCCCAACTCACTTCTGGCGATTATTCATAATACCCTGTTCTCTGTATCAGTGAGCTCATTTTGTTTTCTTTTTTGGTGTTTGTTTTTTTGTAACCAAGATGTAACCAACCACATGTAACCAAGATCTTATGATATTTGTCTTTGACTTGTTTCATTTAGCAAAATGACTACAAGGTCTGTCTATGTTGTCCAAAATAACAAGATTTCCTTTCTATGGCTGAGTAATATTCCAGTGTGTGTGTGTGTATATACACATATACACACCACATTTTGTTTACCCATTCATCTGTTGATAAATACTTAGGTAGCTTCTGTGTCTTGGCTATTGTAAATAATGCCACAGTAAACACGGGGGTAAAGATATGCTTGAGTTAGTGTTTAATTTTTTGAGAAGCTCCATATTATTTTCCATACTGGCTGTACCAATTTACATTCTCAATAACAGTGCACAAGGGTTCCCATTTTTCTATATCTTCCCCAACACTGTTATTTCTTGTCTGTTTGACGGTAGTCATTTTAATAGGTGTGAGATGATACCTCATTGTGGTTTTAATTTGCATTTCCAAGATATTAGTGACATTGAGCACCATTTTGTGTACCTGTTGGCCATCGATATATCTTCTTTAGAAAAAATGTCTATTCAGATCCTTTGACTGCTACTTAATTGGATTTTTTTTTTTTTTTTTTGCTATTGAGTGTATGAGTTCTTTTTATATTTTGGATAATTAACCCTTTATCAGATATATGATTTTCAAATATTTTCTCCTGTTTGGTAGACTGCATTTTCACTTTGTTGATGGTTTCCTTTGCTGTGCAAAAGATTTTAGTTTGATGTATTCTCTTCTCACTTTTTGATTTTTGCTTTTGTTGCCTTTGCTTTCAGTGTCAAATTCAAATCATCATCAAGACCAATCTCAAGAGCTTACTCTGTTTTTTCTAGTTTTATGGTTTCAAGTTTTACATACATAGTTTTAGTTTTAGTTAGTAATAGTTTTAGTCTATTTTGAGTTCATTTTTGTGTATGGAGTAAATGGTTCAATTTCATTCTTTTGCAAGTGGCTAACCAGTTTCCTGACATCTTTTCCTGAAGAGACTGTCCTTTCCCATTGTATATACTTGGGTCCTTTGTCATAAATTAACCATGTATGCATGGGTTTATTTCTGGGCTCTATTCTGTTGCAATGATTGATGTGTCTGTTTTTATGCCATTCAGTTCAGTCACTCAGTCGTGTCTGACTCTTTGCAACCCCATGGACTGCAGCACGCCAGGTTTCCCTGTCTTTCACCAACTCCCGGAGCTTGCTCAAACTCATGTCCATCGAGTCAGTGATGCCATCCAACCATCTCATCCTCTGTCGTCCCCTTCTCCTCCCGCCTTAAACCTTTCCCAGCATATCAGGGTCATTTCCAATGAGTCAGCTCTTCGAATCAGGTTGCCAAAGTATTGGAGCTTCAGCTTTAGCATCAGTTCTTCCAATGAATATTCAGGACTGATTTCCTTTAGGATTGACTGGTTTGATCTCCTTGCAGTCCAAGGGACTCTCAAGAGTCTTCTCCAATACCACAGTTGATTACCATTACTATTCTGTAATATAGTTTGAAATCAGGAGGTTTAATGCTTCTGTGTTCTTATTTCTTAAGGTTGCTTTGGATATTCAGGGTCTTTTGTGGTTCCATAACAAACTTTAGGATTGTTCTATTTCTGTGATAAATACCATTGGATTTTGATAGGAATTGCATTGAATCTGTAGATGGCTTTGGGTAACACGTCTTTGACCTCCTTGGTTAAATTTATTCCTCGGTATTTTTTTTTGTATACAATTTTAAGTTGGATTGTTTTAACTTTTTTTTGTGATAGTTCATTATTACTATACAGAAATGCAATAGGTTTTTGTATATTGATTTTGTATCCTGCAACTTTACTGAATTTAATTATTCAGTAAATCTCTTCTATTATCTTTTCAGTCTCTATTCACTTATTACTGCTCTGATCTTTGCTATTCCCTTCTTTCTGCTAGTTTCTTCTTCTCTTTCTAGCTCTTTGAGATGTAAAGCAAGATTGTTTATGTGAGATGTTTATCACTATAAACTTCCCTCTTAGAACTGCCTTTGCAGCACCCCATGGGTTTTTTTATGTTGTGCTACTATTTTCATTTGTTTTAGGATATTTTTTATTTTACTTTTGATTGCTTCTTTGATCCATTTGTTTTTCATATGTTTTTTAATCCCCATGTACTTGTGAACTTTTCAGCTCTCCTCCTGGTATTGGTTTCTAGTTTTATACCATTGTGGTTGGGAAAGATACTTGGTATGATTTTGACCTTCTTAAATTTACTAAGACATTGTGATTTATTCTGGAGAATGTTTTGTGTGCAAGAAGCAATGTGTTCTGCTGCTATTGGATAGTCTATTCTGTATATATCTGTAGGTCCATGTGTTCTAGAGCATCATTTATGTCCATTATTTCCTTCTTGACTTTCTACCTGGATAGTCTACCCACTGTTTAAAGTGGTATATTGTTGTCTGTTTTTCCCTTCAGATCTTTTAATGATATTTTAAAATAATTGTTTAATTTTTAGACACTCTAATATTGGGTGTGCATATCTTTACAGTTTATGTATCTGATGAATTGCACCTTCATCATTATATAATGACCTTGTCTCCTGTTAATTTTTTGACTTAATATCTATTTTGTCTGATATAAATATAACCACCTCTGCTTTCTTTAGGTATCTGTTTGCTTCAAGTATCTTTTTCCATTCCTTCACATTCTGCTTGTGAGTATCTGTACTGCTTAAGTGAAATTCTTGTAGGCAGATACTGATAGGTCTTAATTCCTTCAACCAATTTTCAGCCCATTTACATTAATTATTGATAGCTAAAGACTTACTGTCGCCAACGTTAATTGATTTCTGATTGTTTTGTCATTCCTTGGTTCCTTTTGCTGTCTTTCTTTATGAATTGATTATCTTTTTGTAGTAGTTTGCCTTGATTCTTTGGTTTTGGTCTGTGGTTACATGAGGCTTTCATAATACATTTTATAGTTATCAGCAAAAAATAGATATTATGACACCTTCCACTACTTAAGAAAGGTCCACCCATTTACCTGTCCCCCTCAGATTATGTTGATGTCCCAACTTATGTTTTATATTATTTATATATTATACATTTATATTGTTATATTAACGTAATATTGGATGGGTTGCCATTCCCTTCTCCAGGGGATCTTCCTGACCCAGGAATCAAACCTGCCTCTCTCACATCTCCTGCATTAGTAGGCAGGTTCTTTACCACTGGCACCACCTGGGAAGCCCCATATATTAAACATTAATATTGTTATATTTATAAATGTTATATTAACATAATGTTGCAGCTATAGTTACTTTCATTCAACACTGTTGTCTTTAACCTACATGCTAGATATCAAAGTGATTTATACACCACCTCTGAAGTATTGAGAGTATTTTGAATGACTATGTGTATTCACCTTTACCAATATTATATTTCAGTATGTCTTCATGTTTCAGTTTGAAGAACGTTCTTTAGCATTTCTTGTAGGGCAAGTCTATGTTCTCAGATACTCAGTCATGTCTGATTCTTTGCGACCCCATGGACTGTAGCCCACCAGGCTCCTCTGTCCAAGGGATTTCCTAAATAAGAACACTCAAGTGGTTTGCCGTTTCTGCCTCCAGGGGATCTTCCTGACCCAGGGATCAAACCCACGTCTCTTACGTCTCCTGCATTGGCAGGCAGATTCTATACCTGTGAGCCACCTGGGAAGCAGGTCTAGTGGTGATTAAATTCCCTCATGCTTTGGCTTGGTCAGGTCTTTATCTTGCCTTCATTTCTGGGTGACAGATTTGGTTTGCTTAAGTGCTTTGAATCTATCATCCCCCTGTCTCTAGGCCTGCAAGGCTTCTGCTGAAAGCTTTACATTCTATCAGAATTCCCTGTATGTGATTCTCTCGCTGCTTTCACTGTCCTCTCTGACTTTGATTTTTGAGAGATTGATTATAATGTGTCTTAGTGAGGATCTCTTTGGGTGTTATCTCTGAGCTTCCCTTACCTAGATGGCCATCTCTCCCCCGTTTTGGGACTTTTTCAGCCAATATTTCTTTGAATAAGATTTTGGTCCCTTTATCTCTTCTCTGGTCTTTCTGGGACTCCAAAGTAAAGAGGTTCATTTCCCACATAGTTTGTGTCTGTATTCTTCACTCTTTTTCATTCTAATTTCAAAAATGAGATTCTTCTTAAGTTGTTAATCATTTCGGCTACTTTTTTAAACTGTGGCAAGGAACATTTCTATAATGCTTACCACATATGCTTATGATCAAGGGAATTTTAAGGTGCTTTTATACATACATATATATTATAAATCATAAATACCAACAGTTACGTTTTGATGGGGAAAAATGAGGACTGTAGTATTATTGGATAGCGGTACCAGTATCTAATGATGAAAAAATTTTAAGTCAAGAAATACGTACCACCTTTGTTTAATATCATTATCAGATCTTGGGGAAAGTGTGGTAAGCATTACAGAAGATACTAAATAGAGGGACTGTGAACACCAGGAAAACATGTGAGATAAAAATACATATATATGAATATATTAATTTTTTAATTCTTATATAAAGGATAGGTATTAGAGGTCAATCAACCCAGCTCCTAAATGCCTTACTGCACTAAGTAAAAATTTTATAATTAAACCCAGTTCCTTTAAATACGTAAATGTACTTCTGTGCAAAATGTTTGTTGTGGTGATTTATAAGCTCAGGTTCAACTGAGAAAGAGGCGTAAAAAAAAACCAGAAGCTTAATAATGATGCATGCTTACTTCTCTCTCTCCTATTTTTGACAGCCCACAGTCCTCAGAGATCTAAGCTTCTTTTCATTGTGTTTTTCACCCTCTGTTTCAGAATGGCTGCTGGGTGGAATAGCAAATGTTTATCTTTTTTTTTTTTTAAGACTAGTAATAACTTTATAAAATAAGAACTCCTGCCCATCAATAGACACCAAAAAGAGAGTAAGATGACAAGCCACAGATTGGATAATGATATTTAGAATGCATACATCCAAGAAAAGAATTGAATCTAGAACATACTGTATACAAAGAGCAGGTGCTTCACTAAAGAGGATATTCAGATGGCCAATAAACATAAAAAGGTAATATTATGAGTCATCTGGAAAATGCCAGTTAATAGCATGAAACATCATCACCTACTGAAATGAAAAAGAATGCTAACCATAAAGGCTGGCGAGGATATAAAGCAGCTGGAATACTTGTAAATTCCTGGTAGAACCATACACTGGTACAATCAGTTTGGAAGTACCTGCTGAAAATAACAGTTGCTCACCTTGTGCCCCAGCAATTCCACTCCTACTTATATGACCAAAAGAAATGAGTGCATTTTGTTCACAAAAGACAGGAAGTGGTCAGATAAGGCTTCACAGCATCACCTTAGGCTTGGTCTCTGAAGATGGGCAGATGTTCTCTAGGCAGACAGGCATCAGGAGTAGCATGGCTTGTTTGGGAATGATGCTAGTTCCAAATAACTAGGAAGACCCAAGGCTCGTTGGAGTAGACAAGTTTGTGTAGTGCTTGCCAGTGAGTCTCTTCTGTCGAAAAACACTGTCAGGTTTGTATTTAGAAAGGTCATTCGGAGAGGTGTATGGGGTGAAGCTGGAGAGGCTACATAACCATTGGCAGGAAACCTGTCCAGGTGGATAGTTACCACTTTGCTGCCATTTTGCCAATTCGGCAAAATGGTATACATTATCTTGTCTTTCCTTTTATACAGAAAAGAATTAGTATATTGCCCTGACAGTCTGAAAGCCTTACTATTCCCTAATAACAAAGAGGAAAAGAACAGACAAATAACTGTCCAGCAAAGACTTAGTTAAACCTCCAACCTAGATATGTCACTGACTTGACAAAACGTACACAGATTAGGCTTCCCTGGCAGCTCCGTCAGTAAAGAGTCTGCCTGCAGTGCCGGAGACCCGGGTTCGATCCCTGGGTCAGCAAGATCCCCTGGAGAAGGAAATGGCAAAATACTGCAGTATTCTTGCTTGAGCAATCCCATGGACAGAGGAGCCTGGAGGGCTACAGTCCATGGGGTTGCAAGAGTCGGACACAACTTAGCAACTAACCTACACAGATTACTTTGAGAGTGAATCTTGCCTGAGTCCCCCTCTCTTTCTACTCACCATTCAGAAAAGACAACCCAGGGTTCTGGTTCAAGATGGTGACACAGGAGGAGCCTCAACTCACCTCCCGCCACGGACACAGCAAACCTCCAGCTACAGATGGAACAACTTCTTCTAAAATTAGCAGAGCAACTCCTGCAAGATAGATAGGAGAGGCTGAGATACAGTGTCCCCAGGACCCACAATCAGAGGGGCTCTTAGAGCTCCCAGCCTGTCCCCGAGGAGCAAAGGGTTTGAAGCCCAGCTTTTAAGGCTCCCGCCTGAAAGTGAAGTTGCTCAGTTGTGTCCGACTCTGCGACCCCTATGGACTATAGCCTACCAGGCTCCTTTGTCCATGGGATTCTCCAGGCAAGAACATTGGAGTGGGTTGCCACTTCCTTCTCCTGGCTCCCACCTGAGAGACAAGTTATCCCCAACTCTGAGAACCTCTAGCTTTGAAAGCCACGGGGGCTCGTGTCCAAGAAATCCAGAAGGTGATAGAATTCTTAAAGGGCTTAGGCAGAATCACCCATTCTAGGGCCCAGAACAGAGGCAGCCAACTAAAACATACCAAGGCTTTCTGTGAAACTGGTCAATTTGTTTACCTCAAAGCTTCAGCCCGAGGGGCAGGCATCTAATTTAACACCTATGCAGGGGCTTATTCTCCAAAACAGAGGTGGAAGGTGCTATCTTTATGCTGTCCCTCACTCCAAGTCACTGGTATCTCCCAGAAAGGAGCTGGAGCACTCATCTCATGCCCTGCTTTTTACAGTTGCCATCCAGAAGAATCCCTTGGTTGCCTGGCTCTGGTGGACAACAGAGCTTACACTCACAGGTCCCACAGGACTGTAAGTAAGCAAAGACTTAACTATCTAACCCCAGGGAACAGCAGAGAAGCAAGAGAATCAAAAGCCCCAGTCCTCCTATACAGGAAGCCTCTTAACTTACCTTCATAGCTGTGGCCTGTGAGCCAGGCTTCTAACACACAGACACACATAGAGGATGACCGCAGTCCTCTGCAGAGACCGGGGAAGCTGGTAACTGTCATCTTCATGCTTCTGTCTTCCCAGCTCCAATTCGCCACAGTCTCTGAGAAAGGAGCTCTGATAAATATCTGGTGACCCAGCTTTTGTGGCTACCACCCTGAGGACACATCCTTTGATAGCCTGGCTCTTATGGCCAGTGAGGCTTGTGTTCACAGGTTCAATGCGACAGTAGCAAACAAATAGTTCCTAACACATTACTGACACACATTAATACGTCTTTTGTTACCCAAACATTATCAAATGGAGATATAGTAATACATTTTCAGAGGGTGATACAATTAATGCCACCATGTAACGTTGCTAGAGCTTAAAATTGATCAAAGGTCCAGTTCATTTACAACTTATGACTGCTGTTATTAGTCACATTTTGCTCTGTTAGGTCTTTGTTCCAACCATGCGTATATTATAGACATGAATTTATCAGTGAATTTCATGCAGATACTTTCTCTAATTGTCTGAGGAACATATATACTAGTGTCCTAGAAGATGGTTCTACAGAATATAGTTCTAACTATATGAATATTAGACCAACAAAAAGACGAAAAAAAAACCTTCGTGACTGATTCTGATATGGGAAGTGAAACTCACCATGCTGGAGAATACTCCTGTGCTTCTACAGAAGAGTGTGGTGAAGACTACATTTTACAAAAATTAGAAGAATTTACAGTATGTCAGGTGTAACTAATGAATGTAATTACCCCTGAAGTGTTAGTTAAGTAACAGAATTAGTTTTAAGGAGGCCAAAATAAAAATTGCTGGCCACAGGCATTAGTTTCTGCAAAAATTCCCTGGTCGATAAGGAGTTAACTAGCTATCACCCCAAGGCTCAGTACAGAGGGAGCAGACAGATTCTCCCCTCTGGGACACTGACAGGTCTAGGAACACTCTCCCTTCTTGGAACCACTAAGAATGAAAGAAGCTCCTTAAACAAACACAGCCAACTAGGGCAGGGTTGAATGATAATTTTATCTATTACATGAGGCTGCTACTTCAGACTGGGAGCAGTGGCTATTTTCTCTAGTGCGTACACACCAACACAGAAAGTCAAAGCAAATAAACAGAAGAATATGCTCCAAATGGAAGAAGAGAAAAATCTTAGAAAAAGGCCTTAATGATACAGAGATAAGTTATTTACCTCATGATGAGTTCAAAACAATGGTCATAAAGATGCTCATGAGTTCAGGAGAACATGGGATGCACAAAGTGAGACCTGCAACAAAAGAAAGAAAATATAAGAAAGCAGCAACAAAAGTCACATAGCTGAAAAATATAATAACTGATGAGAAAAATATACTAGAGGGGTTTAGCAAGGCGCTAGTGGTAAAGAACCCGCCTGCCAATGCGGGAGACGTAAGAGACGCAGGTTCAATCCCTGGGTTGGGAAGATCCCCTGGAGGAGGGCACGGCAATCCATTCCAGTATTATTGCCTGGAGAAACCCATGGACAGAGGAGCCTGGTGGGCTACAGTCCATCGGGTGACACAGAGTCAGACACCACTGAAGCAACTGAACAACAACAATAAGAACTTTAGAATGCTTTCAAACTTACCAATGTAAAACAGACTTGTAAGTTGTTTTTTGTAAGCCTCATGGTACCTTAAAGCAAAAACCCATAGTACATACACAAAATATAAAGAGAAGAAAATCTAAGCATGCTAATGCAAGATACCATCAAATTTCAAAGGAGGAGCATGAAAAGAAGAAGAGGAATTACAAAACAGCTGGAAAACAATGACCAGAATGACAATAAGACATACATATCAATAATCACTTTAAATATAAATGGGCTGAATGCTCCAATCAAAAGGCAGAGTAGCTAAATAGATATAAAACGACAGCATACATCTGTATGTTGCCTATAAGATACTTACTTCAGATGTAAGGATACACACAGACTGAAAGTGAAGGGATGGTAAAAGATAGAGACAAGGTTATTTTATAATGATAAAGGGATTAATTGAACAAAAGGATATAACATTTGAGACAAACAAACCCAACATTGTTTGTTTAGTCACCAAGTCATGTCTGACTCTTTGCGACCCCATGGACTGTAGCCCACCAGGCTTCTCTGTCCATGGGACATCCCAGGCAAGAATCCTGGAGTGGGTAGCCACTTCCTTCTCCAGGGGATCTTCATGATGCAGGGATCAAACTCACACCTCCTACATTGGCAGGCTGGATCTTTACCACTGAGCCACCAGGGAAGCCCACAACCCAACATAGGAGCACCTAAAGATATAAAGCAAATATTAACAAACATAAAGAAATAAATAACATTATAGTATTAATAGGGGACTTTAATACTCCACATTCATCAATGGATAGATCAGACAGAAAACAGAATACACATTCTTCTTAAGCACACATGGAATTATTCTCCAAGATAGATCATGCTGCTGCTGCTAAGTCACGTCAGTCGTGTCCGACTCTGTGTGACCCCATAGATGGCAGCCCACGAGGCTCTGCCGTCCCTGGGATTCTCCAGACAAGAGCATTGGAGTGGGTTGCCACTTCCTTCTCCAATGTATGAAAGTGAAAAGTAAAAGTGAAGTCGCTCAGTTGTGTCCGACTCTTCGCGACCCCATGGACTGTAGCCCACTGGGCTCCTCTGTCCGTGGGATTTTCCAGGCAAGAGTACTGGAGTGGGTTGCCGTTGCCTTCTCCGAAGATAGATCATATGTTAGGTCAAAAAAAAGGTCTACATAAATTTAAGATGATTTAAAATATATCTTTTCCATCCACAATATTATGAAGCTAGAAATTAATTATAAGAAGAAAACCAGAAAATTCACAAGTATGTGAAGACTAAGCAACATGCTGCTGAACAACCAATGGGTCAAAGAAGTAAGCAAAAGAGAAATAAATACCTTAATATAAATAAAAATGGAAATACAACATGCCAGACTTATGGAATATAGCAAAAGAAGTCCTAACAAAAAAGATCTAAAAAAACCTATCTTTATACCTCAAGTAATTAGTAAAAAAACAAAGAAGCTCAAATTTAATGGAAGGAAGGAGATAGAGGTCACAGTGGATATAAATAAAAAGACAAAAATAGAAAAGATCAATAAATCTAAGAGCCAGTTCATTGAAAAGATAACAAAATTGACAAACCTTTGCTAGACTCACCAAGAAAAGGACAGGACTCAAATCAGAAATGAAAGAAGAAAGGTTAAAATGGATAACACAGAAGTACAAAGCTTCATGAAAGACAGCTATGAATAATTAGATGCCAACAATTAGCCTAGAAGAAATGGATATATTCCAAGGCACATTCAACCTACCAAGACTGAATCACAAAACAAAATCTGTAACTGATTACTAGTAAGGAGATTGAATTGGTAACCAAAAATCTCCAAACAAAAAGAAGTCCAGGGTCAGATTGCTTCGCTGGTAAATTCTACGAAACATTTGAAGAAAAAAATAATGCCAGTCCTTCCCAAGCTCTTCCCCCCAAAAAGAGAGGAGGGGACACTTCCAAAATCATTTTATAAGGCCTTCATTACCCTGATACCAATCTAGATAAGAACACCATAAGAAAATTACAGGTCAATATCCCTGATGAGCAGAGATGCAAAAATCCTCAACAAAATATTAGCAAACTAATTCAATAAATAATACATTAAAAGAATTGTACAACATATTCAAGTGGGATTTATTCCAGAGGTACAAGGGTGGTTTAAGATCTGCAAATCAATTGGTGTGATATACCACATTATCAAAATGAAAGATAAAACCATAATCTTATCTCAGTAGATACAGAAAAAGCATTTGATAAAATTCAACATTTATGGAAATTTTTCAACATATTGGGTATACAGGGAACATATCCCAACATAAAAAAGCCACATATGACAAACCAACAGCTAACATCACACTTGGTGGTAAAAAGCTGAAAGCTTTACCTCTGTGATCAGAAACAAAATAAGGATTCCAACTCTCATCACTTTCATTCAATGTAGTTTTGCAAGTTCTAGACAGGGCAATTAGGCGAGATATAAAAGCCATCCAAATCAGAAAGAAGGAAGTATTCCAGGAACTCATTTATGGCTAAAGGATGTTAACATTTGTCATGCAATGTCAATAAAATACCATATTTTGTTGCCATCAGTTTACTATGGTATTTTGTATTGTGATTTTGTATTAAAATATAATCATGTTGTGTTTTTAAGAAAAGGAAGTAAAACTGTCACTACTTGCAGATGAAATGCTATTTTATAGAGAAAAATCCAAAAGCCTGTGCTAGGAAACTATTTGAACTAAAAACTTCAGTAAAGTTGCAGGATACAAAAATATTAAAAATCTGTTGTGTTTCTACACACTAATAGCAAACTATCAGACAAAGAAATTAAAAAAAAAAACAGTTGACAATTGCATCAAAAAATAACTAGGAGTAAATTTATACAAGAAGGCCAGTGACATAGATACATTGAAAACTGTTAAGACTTTGGAGGGAGGATTCAAGATGATGGAGACGCAGGACATGGAGCTTATCTCTTCCCACAAATTCATCAAAAACACATCTACAAGTGGAACGATTCACACAGAACACCTACTGAACACTGGTAGAAGACCTCAGACTTCTAGAAGGCCAAGATAACCTCCGCATAACCAGGCAGGGCAAAAGAAAAGCGAGGAAGGAGGCGGGGAAGGAGGAGGATGCAGAGAGTTCATCTCTCCCTACAAAAGTTCTCACGGACCACCTGCTGAATGCTAGCAGAGGACCTCAGACACAAAAAAAGACAAGAAAGACCCCCTTGTAACCAGATAAGACAAAAAAAAAAAAAGGGAAAAGGAGGAGGAAAGAAAGCAGGACAGGACCTGAACTCTTGGCAGGGAGCAGAAGGTGATGCGAGGCTCTCGCATCTGGGGAAGCTCCATCCCAGGCAGGGAGATAATCTGGGACAGAAGAGGAGCTTTAGGGGCTCAAAGGAGGGCTCAGCAACAGGTTTGTGACAGGCAGGACAGGCGCCCACCAGGAGGAAACAGAAAATATGAATACTAGTCACAAGTACTGAAACTGAAACTGTGATTTTAAAAAATTCTTCCAACAAATACAAGTCCAGAACCAGATGGCTTCACAGGTGAATCCTATCAAACATTTAGAGACGAGCTAACACCTACCTTTCTGAAACTCTTCAAAAAACTACAGAGGGAGGAATATTCCCAAACTCATTCTACAAGGCCACCATCACCCTGATACCAAAACCAGACAAAGATACAACCATAAAAGAAAATTAAAGACCAATATTATAATGATTATAGACACAAAAATCTTTTAACAAAATACTGGTAAGCAGAATCCAGCAACACATTAAAAGGATCATACACCATGATCAAGTGGGATTTATCCCAGGGATGAAAGAAATCCTCAATATATGCAAAATCAATTAATGTGACACACATTACAAATTGAAGAATAAAAACCACACGATCATCTCATTAGATTCACAAAAAGCTTTTGACAAAATTCAACACCCATTTATGATTTAAAAAATTCTTTAGAAAGTGGGCTTAGAGGGAACCTAACAGGGCATATACAACAAACTCATAGCAAACATTATTCTCAAGGTAAAAACCTGAAAGCATTTCCTCTAAGACCAGGAACAAGACAAGGATGTCCACTCTCACCACAATTATTCAACATGGTTTTGGGAACCAGAACCATGGCAATCAGAGAAGAAATGATAGAACTCTATATTGGTAAAGAAGTAAAGCTGTCACTGTTTGCAGATGACATGACACTATACATAGAAAATCCTAAAGATGCCAACAGAAAAACTATTCAGAAGGCTCCTCTGTCCAGGGAATTCTCCAGGCAAGAATACTGGAGTGAGTAGCCATTCCCTTCTCTAGGGGATCTTTCTAATCTAGGGACTGAACCTGGGTCTCCTGCATTTTGGGCAGTTTCTTTATTGTCTGAGCCACTAGGGAAGCCCTGAAAAATACTAGAGCTCATCAATGAATTTAGTAAAGCTACCACATTAAAAATTAATGTACGGAAATCTCTTACATTCCTATACACTAACAACAAAAGATCAGAAAAAGACATTAAGGAAATAATCCAATTTACCATTGCAACAAAAAGAATAAAATATCTAAGAATAAACCTCCCTGGGTCAGGAAGTTCCCCTGGATAAGGAAATGGCAACCACTCTAGTATTCTTGCCTAGAGAGTCCCATGGACAGAGGAGCCTGGCAGGCTAGTCTATGGGGTCACGAAAAGACACAATTGAACTACTAACACGTTCACTTTCAAGGAGGCAAGAGACCTGCATTCAGAGAACTATAAGATACTATGAAAGAAATCAAAGGGGAAACAAATAGATGGAGAGAGAGATTCCAATGCTCTTGGATTGGAAGAAGCAATATTGTGAAAATGGCTATACTAACCAAAGCAATCTAGAGATCTGATGCAAATTCTATCAAATTACCAATGGAATTTTTCACAGAACTGGGACAAAAAAATTTACAATATGTCTGAAAACACAAGCTGAAGCTCCAATACCTCGACTCATTGGAAAAGACCCTGATGCTGGGAAACGTGGAAGGCAGGAGAAGGGAGCAACAGGATGGGATGGTTGGATGGCATCATCAACTCAATGGACATGAGCATGAACAAACTCGGAGATAGTGAAGGACAGGGAAGCCTGGCGTGCTGCAGTCCATAGAGTCACAAAGAGTTGACACAGATGAGCGACTGAACAGCAACAACAAATGGAAACACAAATGACCCTGAATAGCCTAAGCTATCTTGAGAAAGAAAAAGGGAACTGGAGGAATCAGGCTCCCTGACTTCCTATATTACAAAGCTACAATAATCCAGTATGGGTTTGTACCGGCACAAAAACAGAAATATAGATCAATGGGACAGGATAGAAAGTGCAGAAATAAACCTATGCACCCAACTGTGACAAAAGGGAAGACTATACAATGGAGAAAAAATAGTCTCTTCAATAAGTGTTGCTGGAAAAACTGGACAGCTATATGTAAAAGAATTAAACTAGAACACTCCCTGATGCCACACACAAAACTCAACTCAGAATGGATTAAACACCTAAATATAAGGCCAGATACTATTCAACTCTTTGAGGAAAGCATAGGCAGAACACTCTTTGACATAAATTGCAGCGAGATCTTTTTTGATCCACCTCCTAGAATAATGAAAATAAAAACAAACATAAACAAATGGGACCTAATTAAACTTAAAAACCTTGCACAGAAAAGGAAACCATAATCAAAATGAAAAGACAACCCTCAGAATGGGAAAAAAATATCTGCAAATGAAGCAACCAACAAAAGATTAATCTTCACAATATAAAGGGAGCGCACGCAACTCAGTATCATAAAACAAAAAAATGGGCAGAAGGTCTAAATAGACATTTCTCCAAAGAAGACATACAGATGGCCAAAAAGCATATGAAAAGCTGCTCAACATCACTAATTGTTAGAGAAATGCAAATCAAAACTGCAGTGAGGTATCACCTCACACTGGTCAGAATGGCCATCATCAAAATGTCTACAAACAATAAATGCTGGAGAAAGTGGGGAGAAAAGGAAACCCTTCTATGTTGTTGGTGAGTATGCATTAATAAGTTGGTACAACCGTTGTAGAACAGTATGGAGTTTCCTTAAAAAAACTGAAATAGGACTACCCTTTGATCCAGCAAACCCTCTCTTGAGCGTATACCCAGAGAATACCATAGTTTGAAAAGATACATACGACCTAATGTTCATTGCAGCACTATTTACAATAGCCAAGACATGGAAGCAACCTAAATGTCCATCAACAGATGAATAAAGAAGTTATGGTACATACATACAATGGAATATTATTCAGCTGTAAAATCACTGCAGATGGTGATTGCAGCCATGAAATTAAAAGACGCTTACTCCTTGGAAGGAAAGTTATGACCAACCTAGACAACATATTAAAAAGCAGAGACATTACTTTGCCAACAAAGGTCCATCAAGTCAAGCTACAGTTTTTCCAGTGGTCATGTATGGATGTGATGGTTGGACTATAAAGAAAGCTGAGCGCCAAAGAATTGATGCTTTTGAATTGAGAAGACTCTTGAGAGTTCCTTGGACTGCAAGGAGATCCAACCAGTCCATCCTAAAGGAGATCAGCCCTGAGTGTTCATTGGAAGGACTGATGCTGAAGCTGAAACTCCAATATGTTGGCCACCTGATGTGAAGAACTGACTCATTTGTAAAGACCCAGATGCTGGGAAAGATTGAGGGCAGGAGGAGAAGGGGACGACAGAGGATGAGATGGTTGGATGGCATCACCAACTCAATGGACCTGAGTTTGGGTAAACTCCAGGAGTTGGTGATAGACAGGGAGGCCTGGCATGCTGCAGTTCATGGGGTACCCACAAAGAGTCAGACATGACTGAGCGACTGAACTGAAGAAAAAAATGACATAATTCCATGTACAGCATCATACTAAGTGAAGTAAGTCAGAGAAAGACAAATATCATATGATACCACTTATGTATGGAATCTAAAAAACAAAAAGATACAAATGAAACTATTTATAAAACAGAAACAGATGCACAGACTTTGAAAGAAGCCTCATGGTTGCCAGGGGGAGGGTCAGGAGGAGGACGTTGGGAGGAAGAATAAAATATGAGTTTGGGATTAACATATACACACTAGTATATATGATATAAAATAGATAACCAGCAGGGACCCACTGTATAGCACAGGGAACTCTACTTAATATTCTGTAATAACCTATGTGGGAACAGAATCTGAGAAAGAATGGATATATGTATAACTGAATCACTTTGCTGTACACCTTAAACTAATACAACCTTGTAAATCAACTCTACTTCAGCATAAAATAAAAATTAAAGAAAAAGGAAAAACAAAAAAGGAAACTAAGACTTTGATGAAGGAAATTAAGGACACAAATGAATGGAAAGATATTGCATGCTCATAAATTGGAAGAATCAATATTGTTAAAAAAAAAAAAAAAGTCCATACTACCCAAGACAATCCACAGATTCAATGTAATCCTATCAAAATCCCAATGGTATTTTTCACAGAAATGGAATAAACAATCCTAAAATTTGTATGGCACCATGAAAGACCTCGAATAGCCAAGGCAATCTTGATAAATAAGAACAAAGCTGGAGACATCATGCCTCCTGATTTCAAACTATTACTACAAAACTACACAAAACAGTATGATATTGGCATAAAAACAGACAGATTGATCCGTGGAGCAGCATAGAGATCTCAGAAATAAACCCATGCATCTATGGTCAATTAATTCATGACAAAGGACCCAGTAACATACAACGGGGAAAGGACAATCTCTTCAATAAAAGATGCTGGGAAAATTGGACAGCCACTTGCAAAATAATTTAACTGGACCACTATCTTATACCATACACAAAAATGAACTCAAAATGGATAAAAGAATTGAACCTAAGACCCGAAACCATAAAACTCCTAGAAGTAAACATAGGCAGTAAGCTCCTCCAGATTGATCTTGGTGATGATAACTTGGATTTGATGCCAAAAAGGCAACAAAAGTAAAACATAAACAAATGGGGCTACATCAAGCTAAAAATCTTCTGTACAGCAAAGGAACCAGCAACAAAATGAAAAGGTCACTTTCCAAATGGAAGAAAATATTTGCAAATCATATATCTTATAAGGGTCTGCTGCTGCTGCTAAGTCGCTTCAGTCGTGTCCGACTCTGTGTGACCCTATAGACGGCAGCCCACCAGGCTCTCCGTCCCTGGGATTCTCCAGGCAAGAACACTGGAGTGGGTTGCCATTTCCTTCTCCAATGCATGAAAGTGAAAAGTGAAAGTGAAGTCGCTCAGTCGTGTCCGACTCTTAGCGACCCCATGGACTGCAGCCCACCAGGCTCCTCCGTCCATGAGATTTTCCAGGCAAGAGTACTGGAGTGAGTTGCCACTGCCTTCTCCCTTATAAGGGGTTAACATCTTAAAAAAATATATAAAGAATTCATACAACTCAATAGTAAAAAAGCAAACAGTTCAATTAAAAATTGGGCTGAGAGTCCAAATAAATGTTTTTCCATGGAATACATACAGATGGCCAACAGGTATGAAAGGATATTCAACATCACCAATAATCAGGGAAATGCAAATCTAAACCACAAAGTGATACTACCTCATAACTTTTAGAATGGCTGTTAGCAAACATAGGAAATATTAAGTATTGACGAGAACGTGGAGAAAAAGGACCCCTCGTGCACTGTTGTGTTTACTATGCTGTCAATCGTGTCCGACTCTTTGCGACCCCATGGACCGTAGTCTGCCAGGCTCCTCTGTCCATGGGATTCTCCAGGCAAGAATACTGGAGTGGGTTGCCATGCCCTCCTCCAGGGTATTTTCCCAACCCAGGAATTGAACCCAGGTCTCCCGCACTGTAGGCAGATTCTTTACCGTCTGAGCCACCAGGGAAGCCCATTCACTGTTAGTGGGAATGTAAATTGGTGGGGCCACTATGGAAAATGGTATGGAGGTTCCTCAGAAAATACAAATAGAACTACCATATGATCCAGCAGTTTTAATTCTGTGTGTTTATCTGAATGGAATGAAAACACTAACTTGAAAAGATATTTGTGGACTTCCCTGAGCACACAGGCACCGGCAGTCTAATGGTTAAGACTTCACCTACCAATGCAGGAGGTGTGGGTTCAATCCCTGATTGGGGGGGTAGCTAAGATCACACATGCCTCCTGGCCAAAAAACCAAAATGTAAAACAGAAGCAATATTGTAACACACTCAATAAAGACTTTAAATATGGTCCACATTAAAAAAAAAAAACTTAAAAAGTTATTTGCACTCTAGGTGGCACAGTGGTAAAGAATCTGTCAGTGCAGGAGACACGGGTTCAATCCCTGGGTCAAGAAGATCCCCTGAAGTAGGAAATGGCAACCCACTCCAGTAATCTTGCCTGGAAAATTCCATGGACAGAAGAACCTGGTGGGCTACAGTCCATGGGATCTCAAAGAGTCAGACGCGACTGAGCACATGCACACACACATTGACAATAGCATTATTTACAATAGTCTACCCATGGAAGCAACCTAAGTGTCCATCAGT